>OY728165.1:553341212-558341212 GCA_963277665.1 Viscum album | reverse complement strand
TAAAATCCCTATGATAGTGAAGAAACGTGATTATATAGTTTTAGGAGAGTATCCCTTACCATGAGATTAGAATTGTTAATGCTTCGAAGGGGCTTCTTTAGAGATTTGGGTAAACTTTGGAGGACTATAGTGAGGTTATATAAGAGTATGTAAGTGATGCATGAATTTTGTGTGAAGGTAACTGAGGGTTTAGATGAATTTATATAAAAAAGAGATAATATTTATTTATTACTTCTCATAAGATAGGTTTTTGACTCTATATAATAAAATTAGAAAAACCACAAACATTACCATGGTTTTCCCATGATTTCTCTAAATGAGGGGTGGATTTCATTTTTTTATAACTCAAAAGTCTAAAATTATTAAAATAATACCCTTTATAATTTGGAAGTGAGTCATGTCCATAACAAAATGATTTTATAAACCTAAACATATAATAGGTTTCAGAGGATTCCTCAAGGCAATAAAAATTTAATAAAATTTAATTAGTATTATATAATTTTAATGGTAAAACAGATATTTGGTCTTGGATACCCTTTATTATAATTATTACATGACATTCCTTTATTATGTTGTTATAATACACTCTGTATATTTATAATTTATATAATTTTTATCCAAAAATTTATCTTCTCAAATAATTTTAAAAAATTAAATATTGGTTAATTTTGATATTATGATTCCAAAAATAATATTTATTTTAACTATATAAGGTTATATATAAGTGATTTTTCACTTTTAAAATAAGAATTCACATTTATTGAGAGATTTTATGTTTCTTTGACAATGATAGTTTTAAAACCCTTATAAAAATTTCATTTTACTTAAAAAATTGTATGATAATTTATATTTGATAATTTTTTTAATAATAATAATTATAATAAATGTTATTTATTTAAAAAATCCATTATTTCATGAAAATGAAGGCCTTAAATAAATTTTAATATTAACCAAAAATATAATTTGTGATTTATTGTATCAGAATCCAAATTGATTAGAATGAAATGAGAAGAAGTGTATATAAAAATTATAAAATTGAAAATAAAAATTAAATATTCCGATTATAATGTTCTTGTAAAATATACCATTAATACACCTGAAAAAACCCTTAGGATAGGGTGTATGCTAATTATATTTTTAGTGTCGGGTTCATCATACATGGTTTGGGCCATGATCTGGATGAGGATAGACTTATCCCTTAAATGGTTTCACTCATGCTTATGTTATTAGATCTCAGTATAATCTTGGATGAGGGAAAAGAACTATGATTATATCTCTATGGGAAGCTGTGATTAATGGTCTTCATTGAGTACAATCCAACTGGTTGAGTCCATCACATCCATTATCTATGTCAATTGGATATGCTAAAATCCTATATCTATTCTATTCATATGATCCTTGTTAAAGACTAAATTATAGACCTTTATGATTCTTGATGGTCTTTTAAACCCTATTGGATCTAAAAAATATATTAATTTCTTGTTATTTCGATGAAAATAATATATTTTATGGAATTTTATTAAATGATAATGGGAATTTAATTAATAAAAGATTTAGTTGTTGAAATATTCTCCCTTTATTAATTTCTCGTGCAAAAGTTTCCTTTCACACAGTAAAACAGATGAGGGAATCTCTATTTCATCACATCCCCTAGTTCCCATGTCACTTATTAAGACTTTTGGTTTCTCTACCATACTTTGACATGGTTCATTTTATTATTTCATAGAAATTTAATTCTATGATCTAAGGTTTTCTCCAGATTCCCTTCATATGAGATATCATTCTCTAATGGTACCACCTATAGATTGATAACATGTGATGTTTTTGGTATGTACTTATTTGAGAGGGATATATAGAATACGTCATGTACTTGAGATATTTTATGTGGGAGTACTAGTCGATATTCCACTACTCCAATTCAATCAAGGGTATTAAAGGGACCAATGTACGTGGGACTAAGCATTATACTCTTCTAAAATCTTCTAACATTATTTGATGGAGGTATATAGAGGAATAATAAGTCTAATACCTCTAACTCTAGGTCTGATTGATGATTTTATAAACAAAAATTCTTTTAACTATGAGTATCCTTAATGTCCTCCTAAATGGACTTTATTTTTTCTCCCATATCATCGACCATTTTAGGATATAACAATTTTCAATCGCAAACATAATCCAAACATGCAGGTGTTCTTAACCTATTCCCAATAAGTGTTTCATAGGGATCAATTTGTTCGATTGAGTGGAAATTTTTATTGTATGAGAAATCAACCAGAGGAAGTGGTTGGTCCCATACCAATTTAAAGTCAATTAATCATGCTCTCAACATTTCCTCGAGAGAATGAATAGTCTACTCATATTGACTATCGATTTGAGGGTGACAACCTGTTCCAAAATTAAACTCATTATTTAGAGAATGTTGGAGAATCCTCCTGAACATTGAGGTAAATCTTTGATCTTTATCGAATACAATAGATTGTGGTGTTCTATTCAGCCTTAACACTTCTATAATTTATATCCTTACATGTTCATTGAGTGACAAGTACTATCATATTTCATTGTTGGGAGAAGTCTTTATAAGATGATCCCCCACAACCAATATAGCATTATTTTTACATGATGTATTGGGAAAATATTGAGGACATCCACGTTAATATTATCAAATTTTTATGTAGGTATGGGTAATGGTTGCATCATCCCCTTATATTTTTTCCTTTCGACATTCACATGCTAATATAAATGGCATCTTAATATAAATTCTATGATCTCCATAGTCATATTGTCCAACCAATAGTTCTCTTAGATATCTCGATAACATTTTAGGATTCCAAGATGGATGGAGATGGTTGAGCTATGATACTCATCAAATTTATCCTCTCATAACTCGGAATTTTATGGTATACATTTTCATGACCCAAGTCTCACAACTCTTTCATTAACATTTAACTATGAGGATTTCCCTTTTCATATAATTACTATTTTATCAAAGATTACCAAATAATCTATTTGAGAAACCATTATCTTATCTAGATGAAAAATTTGAAAAATAATTTTTGAAATAATAGTTGATTTTCATTCCTTTATGATTACCATGTCCATCATCCTTAAGTCAAAGATGATATGGTCCTTCTTAATTCACATCAATGAAAAAATTACTAGATCCTTTTTAATTAGAGAATGATAAACATTTTTTTATTTTGCATGATGGTATGGTATTGAGAAATAATATTCCTCGATCAACTATAAATATATTCATTGATGCATATTCAGCTATTTCTGTTTGAATTTATACTTGAGGATTTTGTGATTCGTATATATTTCACACATCTCGCCAAAGAGGCAATTCCTCTGTTTTTTCAATGTGAAGATCACAACCAATGAAACTATGCACTAATAAAAAATAGGCGTTTAACAATGTTGGTATAAATTAGTGACATAAAAAGGAAGAGATAAATGGCATCAATTTTAGTACTGAATAATTTATCACTTTATCAAATATTTTTTAGTGGTGATAAACTGTCACTTTATCAGTGCTTTATTTTTCAGCATTGATAAAGGGTACCTTTTATCTACGATATATTTTTGGCACCCAATAATGAATACTTTATCAACACTTTTTAACACTATTAAATGTTTGAATAAATAACTTTATATAAAGAAAAAATAAAAAATAAAAATAAGTTTATTAAAAATAATATCAAAATTTCATTAATTAATAATTTTTAATAATATTGAATAAATAAAATATTCTATATATAAAGTATATATATTAATAAACAGTATTAATTAAATATATTGACATATAAAAAATGAAATTAAATAAATTAAATTTAAAAAATAAGTAAATTTAAAAAATGTTAAACATTATATTAATTACATAATTATTTATAATGTTAATAAATAGTATATTTTAAATATATATATATATATATTAATTTATATAAATATTTTCTATATAATACAAAAAATAATTTATGCATTACATTAAGTAGTAATGTATTTTGTGAATAATGGTTTATAATTAAAATTCTACATGAATTAAAATTATTGTGTAATGGAATCAAGTAATATGTATATTTAAATATTGTTTGATTTTTCAATTTATAACATAGATCATAGGTATTATATTGATTTCACATATATGTTCTAATATATTTATATATAAATATTCACACACATAAATATTTTTTTTGGAATTTATTAAATTTATATTATTTATAATATATATATTTATTTACTATGTTTTATTATTATCTATATGTATTCATCATTACTTCAATATATATCCATCCTTAATGATTTATATCATACAAAATTATCCAAATTATCAATATATTATACTTATTTTTAATAAATTAAACTTTCCAATTTTTAACATTTATGAACTTCTGATTAAATATTCATTAATAATGTTAATAATACATTTATTGAAATATATTTATAAATATATACTTATAGTTTTTATACATTTATAATTATAAATAAATAAATAATATTTTTTAATAATTATTTATTTGATTATAAATAAATAATTGTAAAATTATAATAAATTTATACAAATAAAGAATGTATTTACTGTTATATATATATATATTTAGTTACATAATAATATATAATAATATAAATATTATTTTATAAAAAAATTAAATATATAATTATATATTAATGAAAAATTAAAACATTATTAATTTATAAAAACAATTGTTATAATTAATATATTTATATATAATAATTATATATTTTGTTTAAAAATTATATTTAAAAAAAGTATTATAAGAATTTATGACAACTTTTTTAGCACTGATAAGAATAGAAATTTATTATGGAAAAGAATTGTTGATGTTGATTTAGTTTACCAATGCTTATTATCTTAGTGCTGATAAATGATATCCTTACCATCACTTTTTTGACGCGCTAATAAAAGTGTCACGATCTATTTGATGATCCATAAACATCATGAAAGAGTTCAGAATATATGAAGTTCTTGTGCAAGTGACATACTACTGGAACTCCTAGTAATCAAATCCATGTTCGAATATAGGTAATAATCGAGGCTCCAACTATTCCAAGGCTAGAGTCCATGTCTTGAGCGAATCAAGTGTTGAATGTAATGATAGCTCAAATGTAATCCAGTTTTTTTAATATCTCCAATTCCCCTCAGTTATCCTCTAAAAAATCTCATCCAACATCCATGTATCCCAAAGAGTATAATTTCACTATCCAACAATTAATCCACCCAAAATTAATTATTTTTTATATATATTGAATTATTAACATCTCTAATATCATGTGGGTCTATTCAGGACACCATTAATATAAGGACTCGGCCTTAAAATTTTACTTAATCTTGAATTAAATGAATAATTTACATTGATGATATTTTCAGGTTTAGAGTTTTTGAGAATTATGACATAACTATTACAACTGAAAGATTACAAGGTTGACACATCTACTCAGTTTCCATTTTTTTCACAAAATATAAACTCTTCAACAAAAGAGTCATGTCTACTTCCATGTTTTAGACATCGTGACATTTCCTTGATCCTATCCTTGACCGTATTCCACTTTATGTCATGTGGAAAACATTTAAAAAACAAGGGATGAGCACAAAAAGTTCAGTAAGGGATATAAAAATACGAAAAGGAAACATTAGTCCTAGTATACATAAGAATCAATGAAAAAAAAAACATTACTCATAAAGCATAAGCATTTTAACATACCTCATAAAATCATAATATTTTTGAATAACTCATAGAAATCATAATACATATAAGTAACTTGAGGCATTCCTAACATTATTACGTAGGAAGTAACCCTCATGGTTACGTTTGGAATACCCATCACAGTATATTCCCTAAATCTATTCGGAGAAACCTTAGCGTTTAACTCCTTTGCATTACCCAATGCATTGGAGAGCTATCACGGGCTCTCTCGCCCATAGTTTATCACGGAACCACCTGATTTCATAAACATTTCCCAAGAACCATAACATAATAATAACACTTAAAACATGCATAAAAGAAACATAAAATTTCCACATTTCAATCAAAAGAGATCACATCATGATATTATCATAAATAAAAACATCTGATAAAATCATTAAAACTCTATGAGAGAAAAATCCCTTTATAGTTTGAAAATATTAAAAGAAGACATTAAAGAGATATTTTAGAATCAAAGATTCCCATTCCACATTGAAACATATGAAAGGGATTTAAAACATTCATGTACTTATAAATAAATACTTAAAACCATTTTTAAAACATTGACATGGATGATAAATGTTTAAAAGAATAAATCTTTAAAACCATTAAAAACAATGTTTTAATAAAAGAGTGATTTTCCATTATGAACATTTAAATTATAAGCTACAAGAAAGTATACCATTTTAAAAAAAATTATATGACATTTGTGTAGACATAATACGGATATGAAAAGTCAAAGGGGCTGTATGTACACATTATAAAAGATTAAAAGTTCATATAATTAAGAAATGTCTCAATGAGAAGAAATTGAGATGTAATCCCAATCAAGGATCATGCCATTACAGAAAGGATAAAGAAATGACATAATTATGTGTGAAAAATATAAATACACTAAATATAAGTGGATACTTAGTGTAAAAAAACAGATGTCATCCAAACATATTCATAGCACGACATAATAAAAAAGTATAGGTTTACCCCCAATGAATTGGAATTGGGTTAAGAAGTTCCCTTGCAAAAAGTCGATAGCCTAACAGCGTCACATGAAATTTTAGTAAAAGTGTTGATGAGAAAGATAGTGGGTATCTAATCACTAGGAAATAAAATTTACAGTAATAAGGATATATAAGAACATATCCCAACATAAGAAGATGTAATTTAAAAGACAAAACAAAAAGAAGTCTTTTAAAAATAGGAGGGTGAATGGTTCCCTTACCGACATGGGTAACTTTAGAAACGTGCAACCCATGAAATAAGTACTATAGAACATTGATGTAAATATTCATAAATGAAAGTATATTACAAAAAGAGTAGAATAATGGGCAGTACATACACCACTCAATGGAAATGGTGGAAAATGTAGCATAAATCTCAAGGGAATAAAAGTGAGATGAAAAATCCCTTACAAAAACTTGGCTGCCTAACGGCGCCACATAAAACATCCAAAAACGGATTTATGAGATCAAATAGGGTCTCTCATAATATGAACGAAAATGTACATAATGTGGAATATAAATGAACATCCCCAAACATACGAAATATGAGCTTAAAAAATGACATAAAAGAGAGTACATAAAAAGAAAGAGAGAAGTAGGATCCCTTACCTCAAGTCCGACTTGTCTTGTCTGTTTCTTTTTATTTATGAATAATAAACTATAGTTAATTTGTACATTCTTAAGAAAATTATTCAAGTTAATAATTTCTTTTATATCACTTATTACCATGTTATGAACATTATTTAATTATTTAAGTTAATAACGGTCTTTTTGTTCATCATTGGTACTTGGGTCAAAAATAAACTTCTTATAATTACAAGTTGTTCATGTGGTATAATATCTATTATATCTATAAATATATTCATGATTTATATATCATATATATCATATATATATATAGAGAATATACTTGCATTTAAAATATTACATAACATTTAGATGTATGAAATGAAATGCACCATTCATGGAGACGGTAAGCCGTACGTACGCATGAAGGTTACTTTGATTTCTATTTAATATTCGATGAAATTACAAATAAATGAGATATATATATATATATATATTATAATTCCAGCATAATATATATTTTATATATGTTCATCAATTTCATTCTTTATACATTCCATGTTTTTCATGAACGAGTCACATCACTTGAGGGGGCGATAGTCCACACTTCCTCAAATGAAATTATCGCATTTGCACTACATGCAAAGCATAAAGGTATGTTTTAAATGTAAAATAAAGAAGCATAGAGAGTAAATAAATATAATAAATATAATAAATAAATATAGTTCCATCATAATGGCCACCATGAGAGGAGGTAGGAGAAGATAGAACAATCATCGTTTCGTGAGGCAGTTATTTTCCATCCACAAAAACAGTATGTTCTTTAACAATTATATGGAGGTGTGTGTAAGTGTAGCTAGAATAATTCTCATAACAACATCCTATTGTATTTAATATACTGATGTTGTTACAAAAGAATGTAATAAAAAGAGTTTAGGGGGTTGGGGAAGCAAAATAATACAAAAGAACATAAGAGATGACATTACCTTTAAATCAAGTAACTTTATTTGGTTTGAACCAAAATGGTTTCTAGAAGAGCTTTCTGCCTATGTTAAGGATTATATGATGAATAGAGGGATGTGGAGAGAAAAAATGAGAAGAGTTTGGGCGAGCCAAATTCTTGAGAGGTGTGGGAAGGAGGTAGAGGTGAGTGCCTTTTATAAGAGAGAGGTGGGGCACTCTTGGAAAGTATTGAAAAGATACTTTATTATAAAATGAATTTCGGATATCAAAGGTCCCAAAATTTGGTATTTTTAGTATAAGGTGATAAGGGTTATAAATCTTCCCATACAAAAGGTTTTTTACAAGTGTGGGTCTTATATTTTACGTTATCTTCTCATTTTATTTAAATCGTTAATTAATGAGGTAATCACTACATCATCATGGTATCAAAAATAAATAAATTTATTTAATTTCTAAAAATTATAAAGAAAATATCATGATGTAGGAAATATTTTTATCTTTATATGTAATATTTATAGTAAAACATATGACTTGTATAATCCCATGTAAAAATTGTTTTAGTAAAACAATACATGTTTGTGACATTTTTATTTTAACTTTAAATAAAAAGTTATTAGTGTAATTTTCCCACCAAAGTTTCACCATGGGGTCCCCAAGTTGACCCATGGATTGTATTGGTCGTCCATGACTCATCCAATAGAGGTAGGACATGTGTCATGGTCATTTCATATTATTGTAACATTATCTTTACCTTAAATTACACTAATTACCTTTAATCGCGACTAATAAATCGTAAAAGTGAATATTCACCAAAAATTATTTTCATCCTATTGAACCAAATTTTACATCCTAATGACAACCATGTATGTTGGATTTTTTAAATTCAAATCACAATGGTGGTAAATTTTCATTTAAACCAAAAATCAGTTTTTTAAATACCACTTAGTGGTTTCACTATTCATCGAAAATTGAAGTTTTTCAGAAAAATACCAACAATTCACCCTAAGCTATATTTGGTATTCCAAATTTAAAACATATGAATATTTTAAAAAATTCAAAACATATAAGTTTCATTAATCAATTTAATAATTATTTCATGTTGTCAAAACAAATAGCGTGTTTTTGAGAAACAAAATATATCAAATGATTGACACTTGTTTAAGTCCAATTTCAAAGTGAAATTAATTCCAATGACCACCATTGGATTAAATGGTAAAAATATAATCTAATTTCACATTAAAACCAATTAAAAATATAATCTATTAATATAAATAAATTATATTAAAAGTATGTTTTGAATTATAATACACCATTTTACACTATTCATTAAAAAATGATCTTTTTCGGAAAAATACCAAAAAATTATACAAAGTAAATTTTGATGTCCTGATTCTGAAAAGAATTTTATTCTGTCAAATATGACATATAAAATTTTCAAAAAGTGGATTTAAAAGGGGTTCTCCATCAAAATGCGGTTAATAAACCTTTTAAATAATATTAGAATATTTATGCTTAAAATTGGATTCATTCGCATTTTAATCATCTAACATTTATTGAATAAATGAAAAAATATTTGACAAACATATATAATCATTTTTTAGTTAGTTTTGTTCATTCCCGCCAATACAATGGCTAGGCATTAACTACCATTTAAAATAATATTATTTTATTTTTAGAGTGCAACGTAAGATTTCCAAGAAACTCGTTGTTGCGTATTGGGTACGCCATTGAGCATAGAGTTCCCTTTAAATTAATATTATAATTTTATTCACAAATATGGATAAATATAAAAATGAAATATTCTTTATTTACCTGCACTACTACAGCCTTCCCCTTTATTAGCGCTAAAAACCAGCATTAACAGTGCTAGAAAAGCGCTGTTAATTCCGGCGTAGATAAAGGGGTCCTTTATCAGCGCGTCGTGGAGCGCTGATAAAGGTCACCTATATCAGCGCTTCTCGGAGCACCAATAAAGGGTCCCTTTATCAGCGCTCCCCTAGCGCTGTTAAAGGTGTCCTTTATCAGCGCTAAAAAAGCACTGATAAAGGCCCCAGCGCCTGCACCAAAAAAACAGTACCTGCACACCTGCACACCAGAATACCTGCACAAAGTTGCACATGCACACCTGCACACCATAGCACCTGCACCCAATATTTTGACTGACAACGGTATATACATTTACTTAACATCATGAATACAAAAAAAACGCATTGCTATATACATTTCAATCATTGTTTTACATGGTTACATTTACAATTATTCAACAACAGTTATAAACATTCATGTTTCATCCTTTGATATCCGTGATCCACTCTTGACGGTATTTGTTGCCGAACAAAGTATCCGAACTCAAGGAAAAAAATTCACCTATATAAGAAAACAAACATTTTGTTAGTAATATAATAATGAAAGAAATTAAAACAGTAATATTAAAGAATACATTAATATAGAAATGTGAAACTAAAATATTAAATTTTAAACACAAAAGTTTTCATTTTCATAACAATGAAAGGGAATAATGTAAAATCAATATGTTTTTGATTGATTTATCTCATTTAATAAATACTGATTCTTTATCTAATGAAAAGTATTACCGGTCACATCGTGCATCAGATTGAGGTGCGGTCGATTTGTACACGTCACAAATGATTCGTGGATCGTTGTCCGAATGTATAAAAACAATACGAATGCGTTTTCTCGGTTTGGCGTCTGCCATTGGTGTTGTTTTCCGAAGTTTATGTCATTTTCAAACTGATATCAGACAATTTTTGCCATACCGATCACACTGTGCATCGGATTGAGGTGTGGTCGATTTGTACACATCACAAATGACTCGTGGATCATTTTCCTAAAGTATTAAAACAATACGAACGTGTTTTCTCAGTTTGGCGTATGTCATTGGTGTTGTTTTCCAAAGTTTATCTCAATTTGAAACTGATATCAGTAACTTTTAGCCATACCGGTCACACCGTGTGTCGGATTGAAGTGCGGTCGATTCGTACACATCAAAAATGAGTCGTGGATCGTTTTCCTAAAGTATCAAAACAATCTGAATGTGTTTGCTCAGTTTGGCGTATGTCATTGGTGTTGTTTTCCAAAGTTTATGTCATTTTGAAACTGATATCAGACAATTTTAGCCATACCGGTCACACCGTGCGTCTGATTGAGGTGCGGTCGATTCGTACACGTCACAAATGACTCGTGGATTGTTTTCCTAAAGTTTCAAATCAATCCAAAGGAGTTTTCTAGGTTTTCCGTGTGTCATTGGTGTTGTTTTCCAAAGTTTATGTCATTTTCAAACTGATATCAGACAATATTAGCCATACCGGTCACACAGTGCGTCAGATTGAGGTGCGGTCAATTTGTACACGTCACAAATGACTCTTCGATCATTTTCCTATATTATCAAAACAATCCGAAGGCGTTTTCTCAGATTTTTGTGTGTCATTGGTGTTGTTTTCCAAAGTTTATGTCATTTTCAAACTGATATCAGACAATTTTAGCCATACCGGTCACACCGTGAGTCGGATTGAGGTGCGATAGATTCGTACGCATCAAAAATGACTCTTGGATCGTTTTCCTAAGGTATCAAAACAATCCGAACACGTTTTCTCGGTTTTCCGTGTGTCATTGGTGTTGTTTTCCAAAGTTTATCTCAATTTGAAACTGATATCAGACACTTTTAGCCATACCGGTCACACCGTGCGTCGGATTGAGGTGCGGTTGATTTTTACACTTCACAAATGACTCGTGGATCGTTGTCCTAAAGAATCAAAATAATCCGAAGTCGTTTGCTTGGTTTTCCGTGTGTCATTGGTGTTGTTTTCCGAAGTTTATATCATTTTCAAACTGATATCAGACAATTTTAGCCATACCGGTCACACCGTGTGTCGGATTGAGGTGAGGTCGATTCCTACATGTCAAAAATTACTCATGGATCGTTTTACTAATGTATCAAAACAATCCGAAGGCGTTTTCTCAGTTTTCCGTGTGTCATTGGTGTTGTTTTCCAAAGTTTATGTCATTTTCAAACTGATATCAGACAATTTTAGCCATACCGGTCACACCGTGTGTCAGATTGAGGTGCGGTCGATTCGTACACGTCACAAATGACTCGTGGATCGTTGTCCTATAGTATAAAAACAATCCGAAGGCGTTTTCTCATATTTCTGTGTGTCATTGTTGTTTTTTTCCAAAGTTTATGTCATTTTCAAACTGATATCAGACAATTTTAGCCATACCGGTCACACCGTGCGTCGGATTGAGGTGAGATCAATTCTTACACATCAAAAATGACTCGTGGATCATTTTCCTAAAGTATCAAAACAATCCGAACATGTTTGCTCGGTTTTCCGTGTGTCATTGGTGTTGTTTTCCAAAGTTTATCTCAATTTGAAACTGATATTAGACACTTTAGCCACACCGGTCACACCGTGCGTCAGATTGAGGTGCGGTCAATTTGTACACGTCACAAATGACTCGAGGATAGTTTTCCTAAAGTATCAAAATAATCCAAACGTGTTTTCTTGGTTTTCTGTATGTCATTGGTGTTGTTTTCCAAAGTTTATCTCAATTTGAAACTGATACCAGACACTTTTAGCCATACCGGTCACACTGTGAGTCGGATTAAGGTGAAATCGATTCTTACATGTCACAAAGGACTCATGGATCGTTTTCCTAAAGTATCATAACAATCCGAAGGCGTTTGATCGGTTTGGAGTATGTCATTGTTGTTGTTTTCCAAATTTTATGTCATTTTCAAACTGATATCAGACAATTTTAGCCATACCAGTCACAACGTGCATCGGATTGAGGTGAGGTCAATTCGTGCACGTCAAAAAATGACTCGTGGATCGTTTTCCTAAAGTATCAAAACAATCCTAAGGCATTTTCTTGGTTTTCCGTGTGTCATTGGTGTTGTTTTCCAAAGATTATGTCATTTTCAAACTGATATCAGATAATTTTAGCCGTACCGGTCACACCGTGTGTCGGATTGAGGTACGGTCGATTTTTACACGTCACAAATGACTCGTGGATCGTTTTCCTAATGTATCAAAACAATCCGAAGGCATTTGATCAGCTTTCCATGTGTCATTTGTGTTTTTTTCCAAAGTTTATGTCATTTTCAAACTGATATCAGACAATTTTAGCCATATCGGTCACACCGTGCATCGGATTGAGGTGCGGTCAATTTGTACACGTCAAAAATGACTCATGGATCGTTTTTATAATGTATAAACACAATCCAAATACGTTTGCTCAGTTTTCCGTGTGTCATTGGTGTTGTTTTCCAAAGTTTATGTCATTTTCAAACTGATATCAGACAATTTTAGCTATACCGGTCACACCATGCGTCAGATTGAGGTGAGGTCGATTCGTACACATTACAAATAACTCTTGGATCGTTTTCCTAAAGTATCAAAACAACCCGAATGCGTTTTCTCGGTTTGTCGTATGTCATTGGTGTTGTTTTCCAAAGTTTATGTCATTTTCAAACTAAGTAGTAGGAATTCACTAATCTAAGGATATGAAACATAAGAAAGGGAGATCATAGATTCTCAATAAGTGTAAAGGGAGATATCAATGACCAAATAAAGATAACCTAAGTATTAAGAATTCACCTTCATTGTCCTATTTGTTTGCATTCTTCGATCAGGTACGCTGCCCATTCGTTTCTAAAGACATTTATATCATCTTCTGAATATGATTTTTTGCGACAGTCATAGTAGTACTGAAAAAATATAAATACACAAAGGATTAATAATTATTTTCAATAAAGTAGTAATTATTTTCAAAAATACATCTTCAGGGATGCTTGTTTGTTCATGAAATATGATCTCTTTTATAAATTCACAAACCTAATAACCACAGTCCTAGTCATTTGTTTGTTTCGGACACTGCAAAAACATCACGAAAAAGAAGTAATTTGTTTTGATATGTATTTGGATAGTGAAATATAATTATATATACCCAGATACTTCTCCATTTGTAGATCTTGTGGGCATTGTTGTCCTTAAGCCCTGGATTCATTCCAGCCATTAGACGATATTCACACACCGCCCTATCATAACAAAATCCTCATTAAAAGATAATATAAATTATATAACTAGATATTTAGTTCTAAAATGTTGGATCAAGTGTATTAAAAATTGACAATCGCCATCATGTGTGGTCGGTTAGTTGGATATCCATGCAGGGAATCCAGAAAATAAATCTTTGGAGTATCCAAATTGACTGCAATGAGCATCCAATGTTCCCTAAAAACACAAAAAGAAATAAGTACTGATAGAAATGAAAATATAATTTATATGATTAAAATGTAGAGTTTTACCCTTGCATCGTTGGTATTAAAAAGATCCTGTCAGTCGTAATTCTTCTTTGAAACGTTCTGAGTAGATTTGACATCAATTCAGCCTGAAAATTAGAATCTATTTCTGTTCATTGTGTAGAAATGGTGTGAGGACTAACGAGTCCAAATTTGTATTCATGGGAAAATCCCTTCAATTGTTTTTCATATATACACCTGTGAAAAATATGAGATTTATTTATCCATAATTATCAATGTATATCAGCTTCTGTAAAATCAAATAATGAAAACATACCTCATGTATACATTTATAACTGAGGTGCCTAGCCAGTCGTATGTGATGATCTCTGAAACAACATCTGCACTAACAAAATCTATTGTTTCCTCTCCGTACATATCTTTTTCACAAAAAATTGTATGACTCTTCCCATCTTTCATTTTCGTATCCACATGAGCTTGCAATGTTATTAAATGTGGATATAGAACAGGCTGGGTGAACGTGCTCTCAGTAGATCGTTTCGATCAGTTGGTTGATCCAATCATGGAGCCACTCTTTCATTTTAGCTTCTTCATTTAATCCTTCTGTAATAACATTCATCGGTTCAGCCATTTTCTAATTTAATGTTAAAGGTTCTGCTTGAAAAATGAATTGGAAATGAATACCTCCTGCTCGATGTGTTTTTTTACAAGATTCGACGGCCATGCAACGAATGTTCCAATAGCTTTTTCCACCGTATAAATGTCGTCATCGTCATTTGGCACGGGTAGCTCGGCGCTCGGCTAATGAGCTATGTTAATCGACACTTTTCCATGACCGGTTGTAAGTGGTCTGGAGTGTAGCGTGTCATTCTACATATTGAACACCGTAGCCCTTGATACAAGGCGATGGGTGTGAGTTGACAGATATCAATCACAGTCATTTTCACCCTGCAGAATATCATTAAATGAATGTATCAGTGTCTGTGTGATTCACATCTCACAAAAACGAATATTATAACATTGATTACCTCGGTTATGTTAGGTCTTTTAGGGGAATGGCTCGCCTCAAAGATGGTGAGGGGTGGATCTTCTCGCGGGGGTTGTTCTTGAGTTGTTTGTTCTCTTCGCCTCTCCTCCATCAAACTCTTTAGCATGTCTCTCTGAGTGTGGATTAGTTCTTCAAGGGTAGCTACTCAATCTCTCATTACATGAAATTGTTTAGTTTGTTCATCCTATTGTTTTTTTCTTAAAATATGTCTTGGGTGACACCCCAAAACCCACACCTCTGACACGGCCATACTATTCTGGCTGTTTCAAGGCCATTGAAAGTATGCCTGCATCCGGTGCGGGTGTTGTTGATTCCTGTGACTATGTCAAATAGAAAATATGAAAAAATAAGTAAGCTTCGTTATGTAATAGTGATTTAAAGAAAAACAGGTTTATATTATGTCATACTTACACATGTTTCCCACACTTTTTGTGTGTTTTCAACTATCCGTTTCCCCTCTTTATTAACACGAGCCTCCTTCCATAGCACATGGCGTGGAATGGAAGTGACTTGAGATTTTTATTGATTAATCTGCTTAAAAACAGAGAAACATGGTTACAGTGTTGTTTTATGTCACCTAAAATTATTAGAGTACTTTTAAAAAACATACCAATTGTTTTTCAATTAAAGCGTACCCCAACCTTGCTTTACGGTAGGGGTACGCTGGTTTTGCTGCCCGTTCTTTATTTTTAGCACTCAGATTCTATTTCATAAATAAAAACCTATCAATCAATGTGATGAATACAAGCAACGTTACACAACGTGTGACCAAACACAATGTACCTGAAAATTCTTTTCCGTATGACGGTTGCAATACGCATCCCATGTTCCTTGGGATATCAAGTGTGCATAAAGAGGAGGCGGGTGCGACTTGATTTTCCCTTCGGCATCTTTCAGATGATTTTTCGTTAAAATGGTGTGAAATCCTCTATGAATCCTTCCTGCCAGCCTAAAAACATATTCTTTGTGCGAAACAACTACTATAAATGCACTCTGCAAGAGATGATGAAGGGTTAGTCAATATTTCAATATTTTATTTTATTTTAATAAATTAAATAGATGATATCGTAATGTTACCGTAATCTCTTCCCACATTAATGTTTTCATCCCGCTGAAAACATGGTGTCACGACTCTACGTCAATCGGCATGCGTTGTCGAGTGACGATTCCAATGTAGCTACTAAACATGGCTTTGTTGGGGTTTACATGCTGGCCTATCTTATTCTATCCCACCTCATATTTGATGCCTTTTGCTTTTTCCTTAAGGATTTTTTCTAAAACTGTCAAACTACGGCGCACCTATTTTTTTTTGTGTCGTTGGGGTTTCATCGTCTACCATTTCCTCAGTTTCTGCATCATCATTATGTTTCTCCGAAGCACTAGCTTCGGCACTGACACCAGCTGCAACAGGTTGAGAGACCTGTTGTACGTCAGTAGTGGGACCAGCTGGAACAGGATGAGAGACCTGTTGTCTCTCAGCAGTGGGACCAGCTGCAACAGGTTGAGAGACCTGTTGTACGTCAGTAGTGGGACCAGCTGCAACAGGTTGAGAGACCTGTTGTCTCTCAGCAGTGGGACCAGCTGCAACAGGTTGAGAGACGTGTTGTGTCTCGGGATTGGGTGCATCAGCAGGTGAAGTTGTCATTATCTACATAAATGGTTTAAAATTTAAGTTAGATCACATAAAAGCAGCAGCGAACAGATAATAACATAACGTAACACAATCTATATTACAATAAAAATCAATAACCTGATTATTGAACTCCCTTTTTTTAAAAGGTTGAAGGGATTTGACCCCTCTATCAACTATCCATATCCCTTCATTGTGGTCTCCTTTAACATACAAAGCGTCATCTACATTGGGACCACTACGAAATGATTGCAAAATCCCAATGAAAGGGTCATCTGTTGTTGAATTTTCATCCGACCCTTCAGCTGTTTTGGTCGATAACAGAACAATTGACCAGTTTCGGTTTGCGGGATCGAGAACATAAAATACTTGCTCTGCCTATGATTCCATTATAAATTGTTCGTCTTTCTCCCCTTCCTTACTGAAATAAAATTTCACAAATCCGAAATCATCTATTTTAATAGCACTCCTGTTATCAACCCACTTGCATTGAAATATAGGAACATGAAATTCTGTATAATCCAACTCCCATATTTGTATGATGATGCCAAAGTATGACATATTCACATAAATTGGATTTCTGTCCTTAGCACCGGAAACATGCATCGCTTCAGCCACAAGTGTAACCTCACTATTCTGCATGGTACTATCTTCATCATGTTCATTTGTATAAAATGTATAACCATTAACTACATAAGAACTGTAAGATAATGCATACACACTTGGTCCTCCGGCTAGCCATCCAAGTCGTTCCGAAATAGACTTTGGATTTTCATCTGACTTCTTAAAAATATGATCTCGAAACCATCCTATAAACTGTCGATTATGTGTATCTGATATCCATTTTTCAGCCCTTGATAGATTCAATTGCCTAATAATTTCTTTGTGGATTTCAACATATGGGTCAACGTCCAAACTGTTATGCAAAACATAAAGGTGGGCCTGCTCCTGATCTGTAATATTGATTGTGACAACCTTTCTTCTAGAAATTCTTTCACCCTCTAGCAGCCCAGTGTGACGAGATTTCGGTTAGCCAATGCTTTTCACACCAGACAAGTATTCGGTACAAAATTCAACAGATTCCTCAACAATATATCACTCTGCAACACAACCCTCTGGCCGAATTCGATTTTTGACATACCCTTTTTAAATCATCATATACCGTTCAATGGGGTACATCCATCTGTAATGTACAGGACCATATAGTTGAATCTATCCCATCATGTGGACCATCAAATGAAACATCATATCAAAAAATGAAGGCGAGAAGAACATTTCTAATTCACATAATATGACGGAAATTTCTTTCTCCATAGCTGGCAATTTCACCGGTTCTATAACTTTGCTGCATATAGCTTTGAAGATGAAACACAGTTTCATTAATGTGTGGGGGAAATTCTTGGAAAAAATGCAGCGTAAAGTAATTGGAATGATATTTTGCAACGAAACATGACAGTCATGTGATTTCATACCTTTTATGTTCAAGTTGCTCATTGACACAAGGTTACTGATATTTGATGAATACCCCTCTGGAACCTTTACGTCATTCAAGAAGTTGCAAAACTGATATCTCTCCTGCCTGGAAATAGTGTAAGCAGCAGGAGGAAGAAATGTTCGTTTTTCACCCTTTACTGGTGCCAACTCTTCTCGTATTCCCATCTCAACCATGTCCAACCTAGCCTTAATTCCATCTTTTTTTCCAGATGTATTTAGCAACATGCCGATAACACTTTCAAAAACATTTTTTTCTACATGCATAACATCAATAAAATGTCTTACATACAGACAATTCGAGTATTGTAATTCAAAAAAAATTGATCTCTTTTTCCAACCGATTTTCGTAAGGTTTTTCGAAGCCGGTTTACCAAAAGTAGTGTCCAAAATTTTAAATTTCTCAAACAATTGATATCCTGTTAGTGGAGACGGTGCTGTACATTCTTATGAAATTCCATCGAATGATGTCTTCCAAGAAAGGTACTTATGTCATCGCTGTAGAAATCTGCGATTTCCTATAAACACAGTTTTTGATGAATGTTTCAACCTAATTGATTGTGTACCTTCTTCGCAAATGGGACAACCTTGAGTTCCTTTAATGCTATATCCTGAAAAATTTCCATAAGCTGGGAAGTCATTTATCGTCCCATACAACACGACTCTCAAAGTGAAATCTTCCTTTCTGTAAGAATCATACAATGTAACACATGAATCCCACAATAATTTCAAATCTTCAATCAATGGATCTAAATAAACATCAATATCATTACCCGGTTGTTTTGGTCCTGATATAAGCATAGATAACATGATGTATTTTCATTTCCTGCATAACCACGGTGGTAAGTTATAATTTATCAACATAACCGGCCATGTACTGTGACTGTTTCTTTGAAAACCAAAAGGATTCACTCCATCTGTAGATAACGCAAGATGAAGGTTTCTCGACTCATTTCCAAATTCAGGATACTCATGATCGATTCTCTTCCACTGAGGAGAGTCTTCCAGGTGATGTAGTATCCCATCTTTAATTTCTGTATCTGCATGCCATGTTAATTGTTCTGTAGTCTCCTCAATTCTATATAGGCGTCTAAACCTTGGAATGATTGGAAAGTACCATACAACTTTAGTAGGACTGGATTCATCTTTCTTGTATCGAGAAGCACCACATTTTGGGCATTCTTTAAGTGATATGTGGTCCTTGTGAAATAGTATACAGTCATTCGGGTAGGTGTGTATTCTTTCAGAGATCATACCCATAGAGCGTAGCATTCGTTTGACATCGTATGTTGAGCTCGGGAGCTCATTGTCTTCTAGGAGCACGCCATTCAAGAGGGCAAGTAGTTTCGTAAAATTTTTGTCACTCCACCCGTTATCTGCTTTCAAATTATACAGCTTTAGTACGGCTGACAATGCTGTATATTTAGTACAGCCAGCATACAATGGCGTCTTTGCACAACTTTTTTAACTTCTCAAACAATTTTGGTCAATCATGAAGTTCATCTTCAAAGGTCCTTGTCATTTTTTCAATACGATCTTCATCATCATTCCAATTTGTAATCACATCCTCCATACGGTCATCTTCATTGTTCATGATTGTAATCATATCAGATGATCCATAAAACACAGTGTCACCCCAGTCACTACCTACATTCATTGTTTCCCCGTTTTTATTCCAACATGTATAACTTTGATCTATTCCGTGACGGATCAAGTGTCCTTCCAACTCATTTGGACTAATTCGTTTTGAATAACGACAGCGTAAAGATGGACAAATGATTTGAGAAGAGTCACATGCATGATCTTTTGAAAACATGATAAATTCTTTCCCGCCTTCTTCATACTCTTTTGTTAACCGATTGGAATTCATCCATTCTTTATTTATATTCATCCTATTTAAAATCCATAGGCTATGTATATAGGTTAAAGGAGAAGGAATATGAGTATAATTTAGATAAAAAACAAGATACTTCAAGGAAATAAAGGAATAAATAAATACCAAAATAAAAAATATATTGGGAACCACTACAATCCCAAAGCCTCACATCATCTAGATCTCTAAAACCTATCAAAGTTACTCCAACTCGATCTGGCAACACTGGGACCCAATTCTACCTGACCTTCAATACATGAGGATTTCTTGGGTACTCAGTAGGGAACCACCAATGTGGTTTCATAAATTCTAATTTTTAGTTATATGTGCATGTTTCATGCTCTGAATATATAAATAATATCTAATAAATAAATAAATAAATCATCATTGATCCTCAGGTTCGTATCCTCGATCATCCATACCAACTTTGGCTAGTGCCAAAGTGTATTTGAGAACATTGTGATGACTATACCAACCATAACAAAAATCATGAGGTCTTTCACCATAGTATACATTGATTATTACCCTAGATATAAACTCACCCTGGTGAATATGATAATAACCTGGAAAACCTCCATCCCATTATCACAACTTGAGAAGTATACATACTAGTATAAAATTGTTCCCAACAAACTAACCCCAGTAATGCAGGACACTCAACCAAACAGGCCAAATACACAATAAAGACTGAAATCTCTCACCTATACACTTTTCATAACAAATATAATCACTACTCAAAATCAATGGAATACCTATTAGTAGTATCATAGACCTCACTACTATGTAATTTTTCCATTTCAATAAAATACCACCTCAAGGTCATTTTTTTAATAAAAGTGGTGACATGAATTGGTCACCTAATTCATGCCCCAATGGACTCAATTAAAAAAAGAGTATAAGTACAAACACAAGGTGAAAAGAACTTACACCAGTAGGGGTTGAGAGAAGTATAAACCAAAAACACCAAGGAAAATCTTGAAAAATATCTAGAAGAAATGAATGATCCAAACAACCTATTATCAATTATTCCATGATCTCCAAAATGGGTTTTACTATCCATGGGGACATCACTAATCCATCTGGCTCGAAGGTAATCCAATGCCTTCATAAATTTTCTTCTCTATCAACTTGAGTTATGTTATTCATGCTATTATACAGTTGTTATTTTGAAATGAAGGGATGAAATGAAACCTGAGAAAGACCTAAATACATTAAAACCAATGTTTAGAATGGAAAACCATTAAATGTTTGGATCAATAAGCTGTTAAGAATGAAGACCATCATTGCAACGTCACCATCCAACAGAAGCACATGATGTAGTGAAACACTCATCGCATGAGAGCATCCTATTATTTATCAGTGTCTTACATGGTATAGCCTCATAATATTTACGTGGTAATATTCCATACAATAAATAGTCTCAAGAGACGGCTCATGTCCCATTTCAATATATAGGTTTGTTCTGGGTCAGTCTACACATCCAGCCTATCAACAACCTTACAAAGTTATACCCACCCAAGTAGTCACATCCCCAAGGGGGATGTTCACACACTTTAGGTTCAATTAAATAATTCCATGGGCTCTGATGTATCACTAGTTCCATGTGTGGTCTATGGGAACAAATACATAAAAGTCACAGAATGTATTCCAAGAGGTCTCCGGGTTCCCCCTAACGAGGTCCTCTAATTCACAGTCACTCTAATAACACCCATTAAGGAATTTATAAATCCATAAAGAAATTACCAGGACCACATACGTATTTTATATGTTTCTACTATTTTAATTCCATGTTGAAAAATTTTCCTAGGCTCGCTAAGCCTCGTCCAATGTCTACCCCAAGATCGAATCATCAATATAGCTCCTTCCTCTCTCCAAAAAACCAAAATTATTAAATTATAACATTTATGATTAATTATCCAAATCAATTTAAACTAGTTATATACACTAGAAACTCATCTTGTGGACTTTTCATGTTATAACCAAGACCAAAAATCCATATAAGATCTGAAGTGGGATCTTAGTACCATATTAGTAAAAATACCCAACCATCAGAACCAAATCCATAGACAACATTATATAATTTGATCCAATATCCATGAAAACTATAAAAGGAAACACAAATCCTTCATAATGATTGGTGACTTGTAGATACCATCATGATGCCTCTTATACATGAGGTAGGAAAACACCCCCATCAAATCAATATGGTACCACCGTGCTCCAGTTGAATCAACCATAAAACCTAATCTAGATAAACCAAAAATCAATAGAAACTAAATATAAAGAATAAAATGGTAAGGAATATGGTAAAATCACTTAGAATTGTTGAATAAATCCACTAAAAAACTCCCCATGGAAAGGGGAATCAATGAGGAATGAGGGGGTGGGTGGATTGGGCATTGTATTAGAGGGTGGATGAGAAATGGGGGCTTCCCCTATTGGAATTTCAGAGGAAAAAAGATGAAAATATAATTTTAATGTTCTACACAATTTTACAAACCATATATTAAAAATGTGGTGGCACTGTATAAGAAAACCCCTTCAAATATTTGGTCAACATAGTTTACCAAACTATGCATTTATTATGTAAATTGGAACTACGTCAGTCTACAAAATTTCACATGTTTTGTATGAAATCATGAAAAAATTGTATGTTAATCCCTAACTAAAATCCACCTCACATGGTTTCCTTTAAGATATCCCATGGTTAACCTTCACTAACCATGAAAGTCAACTATGTGATTTAGAAAGAGGACTGAAAACCTCCTCATGCTTAAGGTTCTATATTGTTTCTAAAAAAATATTAACGCAAAACCATGTTTCAATTGAAAAATCTCCAAAAAAACATCATATAAAACTAAAATAAAGCTTGTGAGACTCACCTGATTATTTGAGGCACCTCTCAAACTGCGGCGGGGGAGGAGGTAGTAGAGTAGGAAGAGGAGGAGGAGGAGGCACCGGTGGAGGAGGAGGATGAGGCAGTGGACTTGGAGGAGGAGGAGGAAGCGCCGGTGGAGGAGGAGGACAAGGCTGTAGTGTAGGAGGAGGAGGAGGAGGAGGAGGCGCCGGAGGAGGAGGAGGATGAGGCAGTGGACTAGGAGGAGGAGGAGGAAGCGCCGGTGGAGGAGGAGGACGAGGCTGTAGTGGAGGAGGAGGAGGAGGAGGAGGAGTAGAGGAGGAGGAGGAGGCGGCGGCCGGAGGAGGAGAAGAAGGAGGAGGCAGCGGACGGAGGAGGAGGCGGCCGGAGGAGGAGGAGAAGGAGGAGGCGGCGGCCGGAGGAGGAGGCGGCGGCTGGAGGAGGAGGAGCAGGAGTATGTGGCGGCCACGGCGGAGGAGGAGGAGGCAGTGGAAGCGGTGCAGAGGAGGGCTTCCACGAGAGCTTGACCGGGTGCAGAGAGGAGGAAGAGGACCCGCTGGTTTTTAACAAATCTGTGTGAGCCTTTATCAGCGCTAGTAAAAAAGCGCTGATAAAGGATGTATTTATCAGCACTAAAATGAAAAGCGCTGATAAATTCAACCTTTATCAGTGCTAACAAAAGCTCTGATCAAGTTCCACATTATCAGCGCTAAAAAAGAGCTGATAAAGTGGACCTTGATCAGAGCTTTTGTTAGCACTGATAAAGGCAGGCGCATGACTTGCCCAGTTTTGTGGTAGTGCTAGGGTGTTACATCATTCCCCCCTTATGGGAATTTCATCCTCACAATTTTAAAATTGGGGTCGGAAACATCATTGAAAGTCCCACATCAGAACAAGGGTCAGTAAAACTATCACTTTAAAATATAGAAAGTGAAGTACAAAGGTCACACGAGTTAACCCATACTAAGATTATATGAAAACATGGATATGGAAGAAAAAAAAACGGTCATGTTCTGATGGAGAGTGATAGAAAACATGTTTAGGAGAAAGTTAACCACCAGAAAATCACAAACTTGTGATGGGTTAAACTATATTTGATTCCCCGGTAGGAAAAGATAACAGAAAACATTTTTGTTTTAAATTAATTTTCATTGAGGAATTTTATTATGTGCTTAACTAAAACATAAGGAAACATACCTACTTGTCATGTTGACTTTCAATTTTTTCTAAATTTCTTACACAAACTCATATTTTCTCCAAAAGATGAATATTTCAGATAACATGTTCACATTAAGAGCACTATAATCAACTTCGAGAGATTAAACTAATCCACAAAAGAGAACTATATACATCCCATTTCTTTAGACCAAAACCGAAACCAAAAGAAAAAATTTTAGTACAAGGTCAGATAAATCCCAAAAAAAATACTTTATAAAACAATCTATTCTTAATCTCCAAAATTTGTCAAACAATACCCAAAGTTTAGATAAGACCATTCAATAAACATCAATCCATAAAATTATTCAAAGTAATCAAAAATAAGATTGAAACCCAAATCTCTGAATATTTTAATCACATAGTCTTCCAAGATACACCTTAACATTAATCTCCAATCATTAGTTACTCTTAAAGTCTCATAATGAAAAGTAATTAACCTAATCACAAATCCTCCATGATAGGTTAACAATTTCCATAGATAACCCAAAATCAAATTATTATTGATTCATAAGATCATATAACTAAAAATAATTAGTCAAACTAACCAGGGACTTTACGTAGTCCAGTGGTAGGTGATAAATACCAGTCGCACTTTGGTTGTGGGTTCGATTTCCGCAGCTTCGTCCGATGCAAAAGGTTGTCACACAGTCTACGTGTTGTCCTTTTTCCAAAACAACATAATTCATAAAACATTCCCCAAAATGTGATAAAATCATAGAAAATAACTATAACATAATTTAACCTCATTTTTATCTCATGTCGTTCATATTACATCATAACATATATTAACCCATAATTACCTCAAAAGTAAGGATCATATAAACCATAATGGTTACCATTATAATTATTACATGAACTTCCACATCGAGTTTGTTCTCTCGTACATGATGAATCAGAGAACTCACAAAGGTTGAAGTTGTTAATCATGACTCCTTGATAGTTGGTTTAGAATAACCACACAATTCCTCATTGAATCCCGCATTTCATCTAGTCTCTTAATCAGAGAACCACCACAGTTTCCTTCAAACCCATTGTCACATGGGTACCTGCTAGATCCATCCATTTACTAAAACCAAAAATTTCAGAGTGAGTATATCAGAAAAATCATCATGTACTAAAGGGGAAGATAAACAATAAGATATAATTATCCAATTTATCTCAAACTCATTCCAACTTTCATAAATAACAATGACTCTATCTAATATAATAACCATTTTGGTTATACACAACCTGTCAATTATGATTAAACAACACTCTATCCTCTAATGTTATCTAAACTGACCTCTGATACCAAATATAAGGACCCGAACTTAAAAAAATAATTAATCTTAAATGAAATGAATAATTCACATTGAGGATCCTTTCAGGTTTATAGTTTTAGAGAATTAGGACATATCTATTACAACTCAATTATTACAAGGTAGACACATCCACTCAGTTTCCATTTTTTTCACAAAATATAAACTAGTGAACAAATGAGTCATTTCTAGTTCCATGTTATAGACATCGTGACATTTCCTTGATCCTATCCTTGACCGTATTTCACTTTAAGTCTAGTGGAAAACATTTCAAAAACATGGGATGAGAACAAAAAGCACAGAAACGGATATAAAAATACCGAAAGGAAACATTGGTCCATATATACATAATAATTAATTGTAACAAAATTTAATCATAAAGCATAAGCACTTTTACATACCTCATGAAATCATATGATTTATGAATAGCTCATAAAAATCATAAGACATAAATGTAACTTGAGGCATTCATAACATTCTTACGTAGGGAGTAACCCTAATGGTTACGTTTGGAATACTCATCACAGAATATTCCCTAAATATCTTCAAATAAACCTTATAATTTAACTCCTTCACGTTACCCAATGCATTGGAGAGCTATCACGGGCTCACCTGCCCATAGTTTATCACGAAACCACCCGATTTCATAAACATTACCCAAGAACCAAAACATAATCATAAAACTTAAAACATGAATAAATGAATCATAAAATTTACACATTTCAATCACAAGAGATAACATCATGATATTATCATAAATAAAAACATCTAATAAAATCATTAAAACTCTATGAGAGAAAATTTCCTCTATACATTGAAAATACTAAAAGAAGACATTTAAAAGCGATTTTAAAATCAAAGTGTCCCATACCACTTTGAAACTTTTGAAAGGGTTTTAAAACATTCATGTCCCTATAAATATATCCTTAAATTTTTAAAACATGGACATGGATGATAATTATTTAAAAGAATAAATCTTTAAAACAATTTAAAACAATGTTTTAATAAAAGAGTCCTCTTCCATTTTGAACATTTAAATTATAAGCCACAAGAAATTATACCATTTTCAAAACATTTAAATGAATTTAGTATAGACATAATATGGATATGGAAAGTCAAAGGGGCTGTATATACACTTTATAAAAGAGTAAAAGTGCATATCATTAAGAAATTTCTCAATGAGAAGAAATTGAGAGGTAATCCCAATCAAGGATCATGCCAATAGAGAAAGGATAATGAAATGAAATAATTATGTGTGAAAAATATAAATACATTAAATATAATTGGATACTCAGTGTAAAACAATCAGATTTCATCCACACATATTTATAGCACGACATAATCAAGAAGTAGAGGTTTAACCCAAAGAACTGGAATTGGGTTAAGATGTTCCCTTGCAAAAATTCGATAGCCTAACAACGTCACATCAAATTTTAGAAAAAGAGTTGATGAGAGAGATAAAGGGTATCTCATCACTGTGACATAAAATTAACAGAAATAAGGATATATAAGAACATATCCCAACATAAGAAGATGTAATTTAAAATATAAAACAAAAAGTTGTCTTCTAAAAATAGGAGGGTGAAAGGTTCTTTTACCGACTTGGGTAACCTTCAAAACGTACACCCCATGAAAGAAGGACTATACAACATTGATGTAAATACTCATAAATGAAAGTATATTACAAAAAGAGTAGAATAATGGGCAGTAAATACACCACTCAAAGGAAATGTTATAAAATGTAGCATAAATATCATAAGAATAAAAGTTAGATAAAAAACCCCTAATGAAAACTCAGCAGCCTAACATCGCCACTTAAAACATCAAAAAATGGATTTATGAGATCAAATAGGGTTTCTCATAATATGAACAAAAAATGTAAAGAATAAGGAATATAAAATAACATCCCCAAACATAATAAATATGATCTTAAAAGAAATGACATAAAAGAGAGTACTTAAAAAGAAAGAGAGAGGTAGGATCCCTTACCTCAAGTCCGACTTGTCTTGTTCGTTTCTTTATATACCTGATTAATAAACTAGAGTTAATTTATACTTTCTTAAGAACCTTTTTCAAGTTAATTATTTCCTTTATATCACTTATTACCATGTTATGAACATTATGTAATTATTTAAGTTAATAACGGTCATTTTGTTTATCATTGGTACTTGAGTCAAAAATAAACTTCTTATAATTACAAGTTATTCATGTGGT
The DNA here is from genome assembly GCA_963277665.1 of Viscum album. Classification (NCBI taxonomy): domain Eukaryota; kingdom Viridiplantae; phylum Streptophyta; class Magnoliopsida; order Santalales; family Viscaceae; genus Viscum; species Viscum album. The sequence goes on along the minus strand of OY728165.1, from coordinate 558,313,067 downwards.
AGAATATCCATTATATCCAGAATTATATTCATGATGTATATATCATATATATCATATATATCCAGTATATACTTTCATTTATAATATTACATAACATTTAGATGTAAGAAATGAAATGCACTATTAATGGAGACGGTAAGCCGTACGTATGCATGAATGCTACTTTCATTTCTATTTCGTATTTAATGGAATTAAAACAAAATGATATATATATATATATATTATAATTCGATTATAATATATATTTTATATATATCACATAATTTCATTACTTTAATTCTTTATACATTCCATGTATTTCATGAACGAGTCACATCACTTGAGGGGGTGGTAGTCCACACTTCCTCAAATGAAATTATCACATTTTCACAACATGCAAAGCATAAAGGTATGTTTTAAATGTAAAATACATAAGAATAGAGAGGAAATAAATATAATATATATCATAAATAAATATAGTACCATCATAATGGCCACCATGATAGGTGGTAGGAGATGATAGAACAATCATCGTTTCGTGAGGCAGTAATTCGCCATCCACAGAAACAATATGTTCTTTAACCATTATACGAATGTTTGTGTTAGTGTAGCTAGAATCCTTATCATAACAACATCCTAGTATATTAAAGATACCGTTGTTGTTACAAAATAAAGGAATAAAAATAGTTTAGGGGGGTGGGGAAGCAAAATAATCAAAAGTAAATAAGAGAGGACATTGCCTTTAAATCGGGTAACTTCCTTTGGTTTGAACCCAAAGGGTTTCTTGAAGAGATTTCTGCCTAAGGTAAGGCTTCTAGGATAAATATAGGGATGTGGAGAGACAAAATGTGCAGTGTTAGGCCGAGCCAACGGCTTGAGAGGTTTGGGTAAGGAGGTAGAGATGGGGGCCTTTTATAAGAGGGAGGAGGGGCACTCTGTGAAAGTCTTGAAAAGATACTTTATTATAAAATGATTTTCTGATATCAATGGTCCCAAAATTATATATTTCTAGGATAAGGTGATAAGGTTTCGAAATCCACCCATCCAATAGGTTTTTGACAAGTTTATGTCTTAGATTTTAACTTATCTTCTCATTTTATTTAAATTGTTCATTAATGAGGTAATCACTGCATCATCATGGTGTGATAAATAAATTTATTTATTTAATTTCTAAAAATTATAAAAAAAATATCATGATGTAGGAAATCATTTTGGATTTCTACGGAATATTTAAAGTCAAAAATATGACTTGTATAACAGCATGTAAACATTGTTTTAGTAAAACAATACATGTTTGTGACATTTTTATTTTAACTTTAAATAAAAAGTTATTATTGTCGTTTTCCTAACAAAGTGGCTCTATGGGTTCCCCTAGTTGACCCATGGATTGTACTCTTCGGCCATGACTCATAAAATAATGGTAGGACATGTTTCAAGGTCATTTCAAATCATTATAACATTATCTTTATCTTAAATTACACTAATTACCTTTAATCGCGATTAATAAAACTTAAAAGTTACTATTCACCAAAAATTATTTTCATCCCATTGAACCACATTTTAAATCCTAATGAAAACCATCTATGTCATATTTTTGAAATTCAAATCACAGAGTTAGTAAAATTTCATTTAAACGAAAAATCAGTTTTTTATCTACCACTTAGTGGTTTCACTATTTATCAAAAATTGAAGTTTTTCTGAAAAATACCAAAAATTCACACTAAGGTATATTTTTTATTCCGAATTCAAATATTATTTATATTTTAAAAAATTCATAAAATATAAGTTTCATTAATCAATTTAATAATTAATTCTCGTTTTCAAAAAAAATAGTGTGTTTTTAAGAAACAAAATATATCAAAAGATTGACACTAGTTGAAGTCCAATTTCAAAGTGAAATTAATTCCAATGACCATTATTGGAGTAAATGGTAAAAATATAATATTATTTCACATTAAAACAAATTGAAAAGATAATATAATCATATAAATAAATTATATTAAAATGAGGTTTTGAATTAAAATACATCATTTTACACTATTCATTAAAAAAATGAACTTTACCGGAAAAATACCAAAAATTTATACAAAGTAAATTTTTATATCCCGATTCTAAAAAGAATTTTATTTTGTCAAATATAACATATAAAATTGAAAAAGTGTCTTTAAAATGGGTTCTCTATCAAATAGCAGTTAATCGACCCTTTAAAGAATATTAGAATATTTACGCTTAAAGTTGAATTCATTCGCATTTTAACCATCTAATATTTATTGAATAAATGTAAAAATATTTGAAAAACATATGTCATAATTTTTTAGTTATTTCTATTCATTGCCACAAATACAACGACTAGGCGTTAACTACCATTTAAAATAATATTATTTTATTATTAGAGTGCAACATAAGATTTCCAAGAAACTCGTTGTTGCGTATTGGGTACGCCCTCAAGCATAGCGTTCAATTTACATTAATATTATCATTTTATTCAAAAATATTGATAAATTTAAATATTTCATATTCTTTATTTACCTATGGTGTTAAAATTAATGTTGTGCGGCATGAAATATGTCAATTGTAATGTTGGGTCACATTGTTGGGAGGTATAATCGGCTCCAAATACCTATATTCCACCACATTTATATCCTTTAAATAGATAAAACTTGAAAAATTCATAGATATTGATGTGGATATTTTCCTTGGTTTTTAATATTACCTTACAAGTCACTTTGATGATGAAATATCTAACATTATTGGGGTTTAATAATATTCCATTAAATAATTTGAAATCAGATGTTTGAGTGAGGTGGAAATGAAATATAAGGTTATTCCCTTTTATTTGAAAGGTAATTAAAAAAGGTTTTTTTCCAAAGAAATGGATGATGAAATAACATACACAAGGGAACAACTATATAAGGATTTTTTCATGAAATATTATTAGTGTATAATGAGACCAGAAATATAGTGTAAAATTAATGGATTTATTTAGGATGACTGTGAACTATTTCATGATGCTTAGGATAGATTTAGGAGTGACTTATTAATTGTAAAAAACTAATTCTACCAATGAATCAATAAAATTATTTTAGAAAAAACATTATATATTTTTAATGTGATGTGTTATTTATTTAACAACTTCTTGACAAAATATAATGTTTTATGTTTTTATATTTGAAATATTTACATTTGAATTTAAATAAAATTAATAAAATGATATAAAAATAAAAATAATGTGGTATAGGGTATTTTAATCCTTGGAATATATTATACATGAAAAGATGTTTTTGAGATAAAAATTAATTGATATTTTCATTTTGGTTATTGAAATATTTTTTGAATATAAAATATTAGAATGAATCAATTTCTGGTAAAAACCTCATCAAGAGTTTTTTTTTGAAACAAAATACCGATTCATTCAAGATTCAAATGAAGTGTACATTTTGGATTGAATTTATTGTTCTCAATCATTTATTAATGATAAAAATTTACCTAAATATGATTTATTATTGGAAAGGTATCTTATTTATTGATAAATGTTTTAAATTATATAATTTTTTATTAATTCCAAAATAAATATTATACAACTATATTTTACTAATTTTGAAAAATAATATATCTACATTTCTTAGTATTAATTTAATAAATACTTTTGAATAGAATATATTTTCATGAAATAAAAAATATCTTCCATTTATAAATTCAATGGGACAATAAAAATAGAAATTCAAGTCAACTTTATTATTTAGGATTTAATAATTTAATAAAATGTTATGTTCACTATGGATTCTTAATTCTATTTAATTTTATTGGTTACTACCATAAACTGAAATCCATTTTTATATCCTTCTAGTGGTAATTGGATGTCTCACATATGTGACCATCTTAATCACCGGACATAAAAAAGTGTTTCATTACAATACATTACCACAAACATTTTTGTTAAGAGTTTCACAAAAGTTAAAAAAAAACTTACTAAATTACTCGAGTATTTTTTAACTAATATATATTTTTTAACAATATATGCAACAAATTTATCCATAATAAGCCTTAATTTTTTTATTCGGGTCAAGCTCCTCATGGTATATTCTTCTTATATGGATCAAGTTCCTTGTGCAATGATTTGGTCCAATTTTAATTTCTGTTAGCCTCTCTAAATGATTTAGGCTCTACTTTGGAAAAATGTTGTTTTTATATAGTCTAACTCCATATATTTTTCATCAAAATTTTGGATCACCATTGAAATTTTATTAAATGATTTAAGCATTTATTGTGTTTCTTTAAGTTGATAAAAATATATCCATCATTGAAATGGTAAAGTAGTCATTAATAATTCATAAAAATCACATCATTTAATTCATTAAATATTCGATAAACACTATGTATTTTTTACATTAATTCATCTAACATAGACCATTCTTTAATATTTTTTTTGGTTCCATAAATTGACATATCATATTACTATCCATGTTATTATCAAAAATGGGCGGCATTCCCCATTAATAATGAATATTTTATGTGTATTTATTTATTTATTTTACAAAATAAATATTTTATGAACCCAATAAGATATATTTAATTTCTCTTAGATGATTGAGAGCCTCAATCCATTGTTTCTTATTTTCTCCTCATCCTACCCACTCATTGATTTATTATTTGTTGAGATCAATTTTCATTTTTTTCATCATTATTTATTTACTATCAGTATATCCTTATGGTCCAAAATTATTTCAAGGTAAAATAATCTACTAGAGAATTAATTTATTATTTTATATTTATGATAATTTTTTTTTTATTTTTTCTAATATAATATTTATCGAATATTTATAAGTTAATTTCCTTATCATTTTTATATAATACATGTTTTTTTCAAATGTTTTTTTGGGAATTCATATTTTTCATTCAAATACTTTCAAAAAATCATAAAAGAGATAAAAGGATCATTATTTCAAATGTAACCATGTTTTCCTTCTTCATTTCCATTATTGGTCGATCATCCAACTAAGTATATTGATTTTATGGTGTTAGCTAAAAACATTTTTAATTGTTGAATTATATGAGATTAGAGTATGATCATGTGACCATTGTGCTAACTTATCCTGATATAATGAGCTCATGAGCTTCTTATTCTCTTATAACTGCATTCCACAATAAAACATTTTCCTCTAAGAACATTTAGTCAATATGACATGTCTTCAGTTCTACAAAAGAAGGAAATGGAATTAGGGTTACATTGGATGTTAGGATTTTTTGGAGACTTTTGAACGTGTAGGAATCAACCACACCACAATATGATACAAAATGTGATAGGAATGACTCAAAGTTCTCCTTTTTGTGTAAAATTGAAATGAATTTTAGTAAAAAGGACTATTGACATACTTAAAACTGATCAAACATATTCATATAATTTTGATACTTTATGCAAATGATCCAAAGTCATTTGGGACGTTTAGGAATCCACCACACCTCAAACTGACACACAGTGTGATAATTATGACTAAATGTGTGCATTATCAGTTTAAAATCGACTGTTTTGGTCAAAAATGCCACTCACTAAAAACAAATAAAACTAAATCATATTTTATTGATAATTTATATAATATATTATGAAGACTTTTTTTACATGTTGGAGTTGGTCTTACATCAAACTGATACACAATGTGATAAATATATGTCAAAGTGTGTGTTTCCAGTTTAAAATGACATTTTAGTAAAAAAACAAGTGACATACTCAAAACTAAAAAAACATTTGTATTTTTTTGATACATTATAAAAAATATCAATTTTTCATTGGATATGTTTAGGGATTTTTCCTACTTCAATCTGAGTCACATTGTGATCGATATGACTCCAAGTGCATCTTTTTGTTTAAAAATGAAATAAATTTTCTTAAAATGTAGAATGAACCTACATAGAACTGACAAAACAAAATCATATAGTTTTTATACTTTAGTAAAATTTTCCATAATCCATTTTTTATGTGTAATAATTATCCACTCCTCAATCCAATTCACGGTGCGACTGATATGACTCAAAGTACGTCTTTTTTTTAAAAATTGACATCAATTTTAATAGAAAGGTAAATTTACCTTCTGAAAATAATGAAAACACATTCATATTATGTTGATACATTGGGAAAATTATTTATAAGTCATTTATGCATGTATAAATCATTCAAACCTTAACACGATACACAATGTGCCTTGAATGTCTCAATGTGTCCGTTTTCTATTTAAAATTGACAGTTTACTTCAAAATATGTACCTCATTGGAAACCGTACTAAAAACATAATTTTCTCATGATAATTTAAGACATTGATTCATATGTCACTTTTTATATGTAGTAATTGGTCTGATATCAAACTTATACATGATGTGATCGATATGAGTCAATGTGCTTTTCTCTAGTTTAGGATGACATTTTGTAAAAAGTCAAGTGACCTGCTCTAAACTAAGTTGAATCAAATGAATTTTTGTGATACTTTAAGAAAATTGTCCATAATTTATTTGGGCTGTGAATGAATTAGATACACATAAACCTGACACACAGTGTGAGCGATATGACTCCAAGTGCATATTTTTATTTCAAATTAACATTAATTTTATAAAAAAGAACAACTAATGTTATGAAAATAAATAAAAAACATTAAAATTATATTTATACAATATAGACATGATATATGACACATTTTTAACATGTAAGAATCATCCAAACCTCAATTAGATGCACAATTTTCCTAGTCTGACTCAATGTGTTCGTTATCAGTTTAAAACTACCAGTTTAGTTTAAAAAATGTCACAAACTAAAAAGTGATAAAAACATATTTTATTAAAATTTTATGATATTTATTCAAAATTAATTTTTTATGTGCTAGAATCAGTGTCATGAATATCTGATACAAGATTTTATTGATTGGATTCAATGTGAGTGTTTCCAGTTTAAATGAATTTTTTGTAAAAATGACATGTGACATTCTCAAAATTGAGTAAACACCTTTATATTGTTTTAATACATTATCAAAACGATCCATAAGCCAATTTTGATGTGTAATAATTATCCAGACCTAAATTTGACACATGATGTAACTGATATGACTCAATGGGAAGATTTTAATTTGAAATTGATAACAATTTTTGTAAAAAGATCACTCATATACAATAAACCAAGAAGAAACATTTTTTTATTTTAATACTTTAGGAAAATAAACCATAAGACTTTTGTGAAATATAAGAGTCAGCCAAACATCAATATGATACTCTATGTGTCCGTTATGAATCAATGTGTCCGTTATTTGTTTAAAATCAACATTTTACATCCAAAAGTGTTACTCACTGAAAACAATGAAAACAGTCTCAGATTATCTTTATAATTTAGGATAATGATACATATGTCATTAATGATATTCAGTAATACTTATAACAATTAAACCAAATCACGATGTGACCATTATGATTCGAAGTGTGTGATTACATTTTAAAATGGCATTGTAGTAAGAAAACAAGCGACATAATAAAAATAGAGAACTAAAGATTCATATTTTTTTTGATAAATTAGGAAAATGATCCATAGGTAATTTGAGACATGTAAGACTCATCCACAAATCAATCCAAAAAATTGTTAAAAAATTATGACACCAAGTGTGTTTTTTCAATATATAAGTATCATTTTATTTTAAAACTCACTTTACATCACCAAAACTGAGAAAATAATATTATTTTGTTTTCTCTTCATTTATATTATATATATTTACATTTTTTTTCTTATTTTGTGGTCTTTTTTGTTCTATGGTGTGCTATTACATCACACAACACTGTTTTTTAGTGTTCCCTAATTGTAAACTATAATGTCCCCCTTTATCAGCACTTTTAATGGACTGATAAAAGAATCATGATTTTAATCTCACTCTAGTAGTGAGTGCTTCCCTAGAATTTATAAATGATTATATTTGTTCTATTAAAGTATGACTTTGTAGTAGTTTGATCACACGTTGGATAGTTCTATTTGTGAACCATCACTTTCTTAGAGTCATAGGCTATCAATTTGACATCAGGAATAAACACACAACCCAATACCTTATTATAAGAATCTATAAATATGATGAAATGTTCTGCACTCATGGAGAGCATATACCAAGGTGCACTAATGAGACTCCATCTCAATTTTCTGAATCACACTTCACATTAATCTTTCAATATAAATGTTATTTCACATCTGAGTTAACTTGGTAAGATTGTTTGAAAATTGAGAGAAATCTCTCACAAATCTACGATAGTAGACAACTATTCCCTGGAAACTACGTATATGTATCATTGATGTTGGCATCAAACTTCATTCAATTTCTTATGTCCATGAAGTGTCTACAGATATCCCATTACTTGTGATAGTATTCACCAAAAACAGCAATTCCTTCAATCATAACTCACATTTGGTGCACATTACATAACTCTTCCCAATTTTTAAGTTCATTATTATATTAAATAGATGCTATTCAAGAATCTCTATGATTTCGAATGTATTTTATAACTTATACCACACAATTTTCAAGGAAATATCTAAATACACTATTCATCAAGTCGATAAATATTTTTAGAGTATTAGCATGTCCAAAACAGTATTACTATGAACTCATAGTACATGAACCTTGTACATAAATTAGTATTGGGAAAATTCTTACTATTAAACCAAGTATGGTAATATTCTAGCTAAATATCTACCTTGGAGAAAAATTAATGAAGAGGAGGAGTGGATCCCTTTCATTAGGATTGTGACACCAAATTCTTGGGAGGGGATTATTGAGAGAACGGGTCCACCAAGGGAGGAATATAGGGATGTTACAGATGAGTAAGGAATAGATCCATGGATTTTTTATAAGGAGAAATTGGATCCTGGGTTGGATTATATAGGAAATGTGTGGGGAGTTCTTTATTATTTTTGAATCATTGTTTTGATATATATATAGTAAAATGATCAAAGCCATAATCCTTCCCATGGAATCTTTCTGATGGTTTCTTGAAATGAGGCAAAAATTATTAATTTTATATGTCTAATGGCTCAATATATTAATATAATACCATTGCTGATGTTGATGTGAGTCATGTCATTATATAAATGATTTTTAAAACATAAAATATATCATAGTTTTGAAGGATTGATAATGAATTTATGAAATTATTCAAATAAACTTAATATCTCATTATTTTAAATGGAGACCATATTGGTTCTTATATAACCCTTAGATTATTTATTACACCACTTTTCAATTAGTATGATGTCCTAATTCAAAAATTATATTTATATCACATATAATTTTTATCCAAAAATTTGACTATCTCATAAAATTATGAAAAATTCACCTTTGGATGATATTGATTTTAGGATTACAATATTTTATTTTTTTTTCAAAATAATTTCTTATATACGTAAATTTTCACATTTAAAATAAAAAAACAAAATTTACTGAGAAATGTTGTGTTTTGGTAATTTAATACTTTGCTGAACCCTTTTAACTATTACATTTGACATCATAAAAATTATATTATCATTTAAATTGGAGAACATTATTCATTAATAATATTTTATTAAAAAATAATTTATTTTTAAAATATATTAATTAATCAATATCACGAACATAATTAAATTAAAATATTACAAAAAATTATAATTTAGGTTTTATTGTATCCAAATGAATATAATTTATAAAGTAATGATAAGGAATAATATAATCATTATTCTATTGAAAAAAGAGTAAACATAGTATTATTATTATGGTCTTGGTAAATATTCCTTTAATACACCAAAAAAATACTAAGGGTAAGGTGAATGAAAAAGAGATTCATATGGTGTTGTTTGACGTACATCTTTTGGAACATGATATCGATAAGTATTGACATCCACCATAAATGGGTTTCTTCAAACTTATGTTTTTGGATATTTTCTTGGTAATGGTTAAGGGAAATTTCCAATGATGGTATCTCCCTTGAAATATCTTATAAATGGGATTCATATTGTATAATCCTAATAGATGAGTCCATCACTTCATTTTTCTATGTCATTTGGATGTTTCAAAACCATATATTTATACTAATCACATTATCACTATTTAATTGTTTTATTATCAGTATATTTGATGCTTCATGTCCTTTTAAATATATTGGGATATATTAAAACAAAATATGTTCTTGTGATTTATATAACTATAATATGAATTAATTCATTTAATTAAATCATAAAGGGAATTTTATTTTTAATTTTGTTTGTCAAAACACTAGTTTTATAAATTTTTTATAAATTAATTTGAATTATTTATTGATTTATTTGTGTGTGAATTAGTTTTTGAGAAAATATTCTTTTCAAATTATTTTTTTAAAATTATTTTTTTTCAAATCATTGTTAAATAAATTTATGGAATTTTTTTAAAGTATACTTTTGATTAAATCATTTAGAAAATTTAGCAAATCAGAAGTCTACAGTACTTATGAGGAATATGTAGTAATAATAATCATCCATTGATACTATCTTGGGGTTTACCCATGGTGTGTTACTCTTATCCCTAGTCTAAATATCCTTGGGACTTGTTATAAACTATTGGTGGTTCACCTAATGGGGTTCTACTTTGCTGCATAGATTTAATGTATATATCTAGGGGCTGGATGTGTGTGAATGTCTACGTATGACCATTGCAGTTCTAGAAAAACTAACCTATAATATTCATTTTAATGATTTTACATGTTATTTTTTTGTACTACTTGGATTTGATTTCCTATTTTGATATACGCAATATTCTTGGACACTATTTCTTAAATTATTCAGAACTATAGAAAATAGTGGAAGTTCTAACATGATTTTGATATAAAATCTATTTAACAGATTATAATACCATTATTTTTAAGGTTTATCATGTTCAAATTGTAATATGTAGAATTGTTTTGGAACACATGGGTGGGATACTATAGATTCTTTTTAGATCATACCATGGACACCCCTTAGAAGTGTATATATCTTGTTATGTGTGGTGATGTTGGGAAGTACAAGGTGTTTTAGTGAGATAGTGAGGTTTCTATAATCTGATTTTGGGTTTATGATATTGATATGGTCAAATTGATTGCCTAAACCACAAGGAATGGTAATTCTTTGTTTCATTTTTCCAATACTGTTGGAATTATACTTTAGGTTGTTATGACTTCTTGATTTGTATTGTTTTTGTCTTCTTTATTCTATTATAGAATATATATTTTTCCCTATAATATGTTTATATTTTTTTAACATTTTCGGATTGGGAGAAATCATTCCCTCTTGTTGTTTTATATTTCTCGGTTGTAGTCTCCAATTCCGGGGGATCTGGAACACCCTTCAGATATGTGGAACATTAGTTTTGGTTCAACTTTGTGAGGGTATCCCCAGAGAGTTCAATATAAAATGGAATCCGCGCATGGTTATTCATAAACTTGGGATGTTTGAAGATGGGATATAGGATTTTCAGGAATTGAGTGGTAGGTTTCAGTGATTTCCTATTATTCACTTCTGGTGATGATCCCCATGAAACCATTGGATGATGGGTTATGGGTTTCATATGTTGAGTTCACCATCTTAATGTCAATTTTTTTATTAATTTAACTAATAGTTTATTATGTTATAATTATTTATTTTATTTTTAGTATATAATAGTATGCCTTTGAGACATCTTCAATGAGTTCCACAAGGGAGTGCAATGGTTTCTCATCAAAGAAATCTTCATTTCGATTAGAATCATATCAAATTTATCATGCAGGCAGTATACACTCTGGAACAAAATTCACTAGTATTATAGAAAACAAGGTTTATTGTACAAAAATGATATTAGAGAGAAAGGTATCAGTCCCTATAGTTCTAACATGAGAATCCACTATCATTTAAGTGTAAAAATGTTCAAAAAGAGGAAGAGGATTGGTTTCATAGGATTGATCATACCGTTAACTTCCAAGATACACCTGGGAATATCATGGTAAAGTGTGTAGTTTTTCGAGTATAGAGTCTGAGAAAGAGATGGTGGAATTCCATGGTATCAGTATATAGGCATATGGTATTGGAATGTATGGGTATCAAGAATCTCTTCTTCCAGCAATTCTAACTAGAGACTCTTTTCATGGAAAATTCTCTAGAGTTCATCTATTTTTATTAGGAGAAACATTCGGTGTCGGCGTACACCAATCAATTCATGGAGATGGTTCATTTTTATCTAGTGGTAAAAAATAATGATTAATTGAATTCATAGATGTACGCTTATAGTATGTAAATATATATCAAATCATAGATAATTATGTTGAATAATTATACCTATGCATAAATGTTAGATAAGTAAATGAAAGAAAAAATGGACATGGAAGGAATGATTCACCATTCTATCCATTATCTTCTACCAAATTCTATCTTTAATGTTGTGCATGGATTAAAGATGAAGTGTAATGAGCATCATAGGATAGTTTTTTTCTCACTTTCACCCCCCTCTACACCAACTTTTATAGAAAAAAGTACTCCCATGATTTACTATATTTGTGGAAATTCCAAGAACTCATTATGTACATATTCCTCTCATGTATATATGTACACTGGTTATGATTACTATAGATATTTACCACAATTATGAAAAGATATTTATAAGACACATTATATACCAAAATTTTAAAATCAGATTTCCCCTATGACTTAGTAATATGCTTCAAAGTCTATAGGGATCCATCAATATTATTTAGTGCAAAATCACTATCACACAGTGGATACCATTACAATGGATATTGATTTGCATCTAGAGATATTGAGAGGTACCGACATTATTTCATCTTTCATAGTGGATACATTATCATTTCTAGTGCATCCTACTCATTTATGTCTTCCTGTTTTGTTGACCTGTTTAATCATTCACTGGAACTCATGTCCTTTTATATGAAGCTAGAAAAACCACTTGTAATGAGAAAGAGTAGGGGTTTCATTTTCCTCATTATTCACTATAGATAGCTGATGCAGAGTTTGTAGTAGCATTCCTCATTCTTGATATATATCTATTTTATATCATTTTTGAAAGATATTTTCTTATAACTCATCATGATGAAGTCGATCATTATCATCGGTGTGACTCATTTATTGCGATTAATGGGAGCTCTATGGTGTTTTTGTGAGAGAGGGATCAAAGGTTTGGTCATGCATGACCTTTCTAACCAGATCTCAGATGTTTTTATCTATTATTGTTGTTTTTCTTGATGATTTTTTCTATATTGATGATCTTATATTGGTTTTAGTGATTTTTCTAATATTTTCCAAGATTACTTCTCTGGCATTCCTCTATAGTGGTAGGTGGAGTTCATGATTGATCTCATCTAGGGTATGCAGCTGATCAACATACCCTCTAATCATACAAAAATAGTAGAGATGAAATATATCAAGATTCAATGGGATGATCTGATGAAAGAAGGTTTTGTTATCTCAATTGTTTTAACATGGGCATCCCCGATGCTATTTTCCAAGTTGACTGATAGTTCACTTTGATTATGCATAGATTATTAGAAGTAAGAATGAGTGATGGTTCAGAATAATTATCATTTTACGGATTTGGTTGATTTTATTTGTTTAAAAATGGAAAAGTGTTTTTTGAAGATGAATATTTGATTGAGTTATCATCATCTAAGTGTTTGGGAGTCAGATATACTGAAGACGGCATTTAGGTGTTGGTATTATCATTACAAATAACTGATGATTTCATTTGTTGTGACTATCACTATTATATATTTTATGGATTTGATTAGTAAGATATTCAATAAGTATCTTAAGGCTTTTGTGGGAGTGTTTTCTATTGATTTTTTTATTTATTCGAGATTAGAGCATGAGCATGTGCACCTTCTGATTATTGTTTTGGAAAACATTAAGAGTCACTATTTGTATGTATATATTTAAAAATAATGTTTCATGATCTAAAATTGAAATTATGGGTTATGTGATTTCTAAATGTGACCTATATGTTTTTCCTAATAAGGTTAATGTTGTCTTGTAATTAAAGGATCCAAAAAACATATCTGTGATTTAGAGTCTCATTGGTCTTGATGTATATTATTTTTGGTTCATAATGTCTTAATCAATGTTGGCTTCACCTTTCACTGATATTACTATAAAAGAGGTATAATTTAGTTTTTATGCATATTGTAAAAACTCATTCAATGAGTTGAAAAAAATTCTAACATCGGATCATATTATGATCTTACCAGATCCTAGTTAAGGGTATGTGGTATACTATGATGCTTCTGGTGCTGGCCTGGGATGAATTATTATGAGGGGTGATTATGTTGTAGCGTATATATCTAATTATCTTCAGTTTCATGATAAAAATTACACCAGATGTGTTTTAGAGAATTTCATAGTTATTGATACACTTAAATTTTGGTGGAATGATATAATTGGGAATATGTTCACAATTTTTTCATAAAATAATAGTATGAGATATATATTTTCCAAAAAGGACATGAATATTAGACATAGACTGTGTGTGAAACAACTTCAGATGTTCATCTTCGACATCGCCAATATCTATGAGATAGGGAATGTCATTATAGATTCTCTTAGAAGGAATGTTCCATCACATGATTTTTTAAAATCAATTAGAGAGTGAAACCTAATGAAACTCTTTTCTATGTAGAATTTGGAAAATTAGGGTGATATTTTGAGTATGAATCTGATCAGTGTATATTTATCATTGATTATTCGTGAGTCTATTTTGTAGGACCAGAAGTATGATGTCAAGTTATGAGGAATTATATATAACCTCTATGTTGGGGACACCATTTGTTTTTATTATATCTATTTAAATATTTTTCTCCACATTAACGATATGTTTTTATGCCATCATTGAGAAGATTATTTTTGATTGATAATAATAGTTATTCGGGGGCCATATATTCAGGAACAATGAAGATGTGTTATGACATGAGATGAAAATTTTGGTGGTTAGGTATAATGTGAAACATTTCATATTGTGTGTCCCACTTTTACTCATACCAAGAGATATAGGTCGATCATATGAAACCTTTTAGTTTTCTCCAAACAAATTTAGTACTTGTTTGGAAATGGTATGATTTTTCTAGGAAATTTTTTGTTGGAATACCAAGGACTCCCAAAGGGAAGAATTGTATTTTGGTATTTATTGATCATTTGATAAAATTAGATCATTTTATTATGATTTGGGATTTCACTAATGTTGATGAACGTGGTATTTTGTATCTGTAGGATTCTATGAGGCTATATGGGGTTCCCTCTTCCATTATTTTGGATATGGATCTTAGGTTTACGTCCCAATTTTTGAAGTTTCTCTATGGAGTAAATGGGGACTTAGGTCAAGATGAGTACAACTTAACATCCACATCCAGAAATCCAGATAGATAATGATATTAGTTCCTAATAGGATATTATTTGTGCCAATATTTTTGGTTTCTTTTATTATGGGATAGATATCTAGGACTATATTATATTTCTTATATCAAAATTTATCATTGACTGATCTAAATGGATCCCTTAAAGTCCATGTATAGTCATCCATTCTAGTCACCTTATTGTTAGGAAGAGTTGAGAGAGGCTTCTCATATGGGTCTGAGTCTCATTTAGAAGACTCAACAAGGATACATGATGTACATAAATTTTTAGTTGTAGTTTGGAGTTAGTTGAAATAATGTATATAATTTTAACATTATCCTTTCGAGTTTTCTATTGGAAAATGGTGTTTCTTGATTGTTTCTCCTCGATTTGTTCATTGTTGGATTTAGAAATCGGTAATGATCACTCTAAGATATATTGGACCGTTTGAGGTCACCAAGTAGGTTGGGAAGATTTATTATAAGTTGGAGTCAGTGAGTCAGTTGACAGGTATTCTTGATGTTTGCACATATATTATCTTATAATTTACTATCATGATATTTATCATGTTATATTTGGATGGATATTGTGTTAGAGATAAAAATTTACACTGTAGAGAAGAAAGTGGAGATCATTAATTCTCAAGTGAAATTATTTCATGACAATTCTATTATCTTCGAAGGATTTCTTTGATGACACTGATGACATTTTCACGAGACATGGGAGTGCATTTCGTCAATGATGGAGCTATAGCCTCGCCTATTTTTCTTTCATCCTTCTTCCGCATTACATTATAGAGATTGAAATTCTTATAGTGGAAATATTTTAACATCGTATTATGTTATTTCAGGTACATCTGGTCTCCATTTTTTTAGATTTTCATTTTGGTACGTTTCGAGTCTTTTGAAGATTGAGAGTATTTGTTATGAAAAATGACCAAATATTTCCAGATCTATTTTTTATTTTAATTAATGTAGTCTTGGTATAAATATGTTAATCGATTTACAGGATTTATATTGTGGGTTATGTTGAAATAGAGAAAATTAAAAAAAAAATCGGCATGTTCTATATGTGTACATTATGTAGGAATGATTTACTACTTGAATATATCTCAGGATGTGTATTCATCACTTGGATGAATATGTGAGTTATTTTCCTATTGTGAGTGATGATTAAATTGTGAATTGGGTATATGAAATGAAATTATTAGGATCCGTATTTTTAACCCAAGGCATCATATTTTTTGGTATATCAACCACTTAGGATACTCAATTCATGAATCATGGTTTAACATCATGCATTACATAGGTACAGTGGGATTTTGAATAGTCCGACCTATTTTTATACTATTTCATGCATCCACTTATCTCGAACCCTAGGTTATATCCCATGTGATTCTAGTGATATTTACTCCTACATCACATATTTAAATTCTTGATCTTGATGGTGGCTTCAATACCTCTATTTTGTTACGAGATATTTATGTTTCTTCATTTCCATTGGTGGTGCAATGACTTAGGGTTTTGACTTTGGATCCATTGATCATATTGATATATTAATGTATATCCTTTCTATATTGTTTGTATGTTCTTCATCTCGAGGTTAACCCTTGTGCTGGTTGTGGTGCAACATGTTTGTACTTTGATGAATGTGTTATCCTATATTATCAACTGACCACATTTCATATTGATTTTATTCAATGAGAGAAGAATAAATTCATGGGTCATTGTTATTTTGTTTTCATTCCATATAGTGTTGGGAATCACATCATGGGTGAGTGCGGCATAAGTTTATGTTTTCTAGTTATGCCTATTTTCTATTTTGGATGGACCATAAATGATTTTCTATTAAAATTGTTCTATTAACGAATTGGAGTTATTTATTTATTTATGATTGTGTGAATGAGATTTTGAGAAAACATGGCCTTACAATATTTTGAAAAAGATAATTTATTTCCAAATAATTGTGAATTGTATTTTTGAAATTCATTTCAACGAATGGATTTGATGAAATTATTTAAAAAATATATTACATTGGAAACTTTTTGAAGTTAGTACCCTAGGAACCAAGTTATTTTTACATTATGACAAAGTTGTATTCATTGGATGAATATTAATAAACTACATATAACCGCATGATTACAATTCTGCATGACATAGTATGTGATAATGTCCTAAGAATAGTTGTTGCATGAAATGGTCATAGGAGATACCTTCTATGATGAGAACCCAGAAGTTCCATGACACTATTCTTGAATATATGTTCTATAGCCAGATGATATCAATTGAAGGGACATAAATGATACAAGCTATCTTGGGAAGGGCATCATGAAAAATTGAGGCACCTTCTCATTGTGTTCACCCTTGGTAATATACTTGAAGATATTATAGGAGAAAGACCTACTAGTAGAGAATCCACATTCATAAGTTTTGTTAGATGTTCTTATATATAGGCGTGTTTATAGGTCCTTAGACATTAGGATTATTATTAATCATTATTATGACTCTCAAACATAGATGTATTGAAGAAAACAATGATGATAGATGTTCACGTTGAGTTATGATATATTGGGTGCGTCACGAGTAATACTGCAATAATGATAATGTGGGAAAATATTTTTTCACTTCTACAGAAGTAGATATCATTTTCCCTTTGATGGATATGATATAGACTAAATAAATCCATGGCCATTGGGTTCCCTAGGATCGTCTAAACAGAGGATGTCAATGAATGGGAAATCGATCAAATTGGTTGATGACACTTGCATTCAACCCACTTTATTGGAGATATTTGGAAAAATGGATTATATTACATGGGAAGCATTAAAATGAGGTGACGTGTCCTTACAATATTAACTTCATTATCATGGGTTCCTTGACCCATTGCTATATAGTAATCTTGGATTTTGGTGAGCCCACCTAACACTAATTAGAAAGAGGCATATTGGGTCACACACTATGTGTAGCCAATATCTCAGTTAAATAATTTATTATTTACCAATGTTGAATATATATTATTCCCTGTTGTGGTTTAATAATTATTCATGTATTCATGATGACATTTTTTTATTGCTAGTTTTTTAAGAGAATATATTGTGGATGAAATATTTATTTATCTATGAATAATACAGTTATATTTATTTGTTAAAAAAAGTCATTATTCAAGGCCCGTTAAATATTAAGTAAGTTTGACAAGCCATGTTATTGGTCCAATGTTGAATAATATTTAATATAACATGCAAGTTAATAACATGTCATAGAAATAATAGCTTTGCTATTATTATTTGACATGGGGTTTAACATGGAATAATAATTTCAGTAATGACACCTCTACTAATAATTTATTATTACATGGTGAATTATGTTCCCCATTAGGTTATTGTTATCTATATTATCCAAGGTTTCATTCGACTGACTAACCAATAGTTGGGTGAAAAAAATCATTGGAGGAAAGCTCTCGAGCCTAGATAACTCTTAACACTCTAAGAATGATCTCAAGAATAAGAGAGATCCTACAACACCAGATCTAGTAGAATGGTTTGGAAGTGATTCTCAAGGTGATCGATGGAAAACAACGCAAGCGCAAGGATCTTCTACACTAGGAACCAGAGACTCATTTGGTGATGTTCAAAGATACACGGAGCATGTGTGGATCATATCCAAGGGATTCATATCCTTGTATTCTCCATCACAAGGATTCAGCACCATGGAACCATGGTTGGACGCATCAACGAAAATTGAATCACCATTGATGTAATTATATAACTTATTTAAATTAATTATAAACAAAATATGTTGATCCTCTCTTATCAGAACTTGGACCTCTCCTTTTTATTTTATCCTTTTTTCAATTCCATAGAAATTTAAATTTATAGTCATATTGATCTCAAATTATTCATCAATTATTATAATTTACAATGTTGGGTAGATGCACATCTTACGCTTCTTCTGTGCCCAAAACCTACAAGTAGTATCAGAGGGGTCATATTTTGTTCATAATTATTTAAATAATTCATTGATGATCTATAATTAAATAATTTATATTTTCAATTCATTTTTAATCATTCTTTTAATAGCTATTTTTAGATATGTTCATCCCTTATCATTTCTCACTGATATAATAGTAACATGTTATTTTATGATTAAAATTAAATCGACGATCTCATCATGAGGTGATGATAGTTTTTTCAAGTTAACACAATAATAAATGTCGTGTAGTTGGATCTACACATCATGTATTTGTGTTCAATATATCCATATAAATTGAGAATTTACTCAATTCATGTTCATTAATGATACATGGTGTAGTTAATTCTTACAACACCATTTAACAAGGACTGACTCACACAACGTTAGCTAGACTACAAACCATGGGGCCTAATACACATAGAATATAGTCCATTCAGGCTAGGGTCAAGTTCTCTATCCCATGCACCGATTTCACCACAGGAGTCCATGTAATGTTGAGTCTAAATGGTTTGTATCCCACTAGACATGACATTTACTTCGATAATTTCTTAATTACACCTCCAACGCTGTTTCCTTAGGTGTCTACTATTGACAAACAGTGAGGAGGGTGCATGTTGTGTAGTTCTATCTACATGTCGTGTACTGTTTACTGATTACTTTGATTTAAAAATTTATAGTTATACTATATAACCATTGATACATATTCCTTCTTGTGGGAATAATTCTTGGAAACAACATGTTATAGGTTTTTGATATAAATATATATATATATATGTTTAATTAACATATGTGTAAGGTTGATAAATCTGAACATCATGTATGAGTTGTATTATAGTAATAATTCTATATTCATGATACATTTCACAAAAAAAATTTATATAAGTATAAATACTTGTTGGGTAGTTTTTGATGGGTATTCACTGGGTTTTTTCCAAGGTACATGTTATGTAGAAGGTTATGGATGAGAATCACTAGTAAATTTAGAAATGACGTAAGATAAAAAGGGTTTATTTATTAAAGATAATGATTAATCAATTAAAGTAAAATTTTATTAATAAAATGAGTAAATAATGGAATTATAGTTTTATTAAATGTATAATTAATTTCATTTATGTTGATGTTCATGAGATTGACCATACCTATGAATGTGAATGGTTCCCATAATTTTTTTTTTCAAATTAAAATTGTTGCCTTGCTTGTCTTCTCCTCGTTAATATATAGGGACTAAATGCCCATGGATTCTTTTAAAAGACCCCCTTTTAACCCTAACCTACGTGTGAGTTAGAAGTACATGTAAGGGATGGAGCTTTCAAGAAAATATATACAGTTCATGTTAGGTGCCAAGGAGAGACCAATAAAATGAGGTATGAAGGTGGATAGGTGGAAATCTATAAAAAAATCCCTAAACAATTCAAGGTGTTTCTCCCATTAGACATGGTTAATATATAAACCCCTAGATAAACTAACCAATAGTAAATATCATGATCTTACCCTTAATTATATTTATGCCAGTTTTATTCTTATTCAGTATGGAGGTTTGATGCAATCACATATTTAATTAACTAACAAGCATTCAAGATTGAACAAAAATACAAATGGCTTATGCGTAAATATTATCTATACATGGTTAATAACATAAGTATATCAGTCATAAAATTGAAAATAATTTGAAAAGATAAAAAGTCGGAATTTAAACATAAAGGATAAA
The DNA here is from genome assembly GCA_963277665.1 of Viscum album. Lineage (NCBI taxonomy): Eukaryota > Viridiplantae > Streptophyta > Magnoliopsida > Santalales > Viscaceae > Viscum > Viscum album. Next base: position 558,292,048 of record OY728165.1, on the reverse strand, counting down.
ATCCCACAGTTAAATATTAAATCGAGACATCCTTCCATAACTTAGGTTATAAACGAACCATAGTTCCAAGGGATTGGACAACCTAGTTGGGGTTATTACAATTATTTGGGAATTATAATTTTATGTTTTGGGTTGAATTAACATAGTTCACATTATGGTTTTAATTCTGAAAAATTACTTGGTGTAACTGAGAGGAAATGTTTGATGAAATCCAAAAATTAAGAATTTATGGATTTGGGAGTATATGTAATAGATGAAGAAGAAATGAGTTAATTTAGTTTCATTTTTGAGTTCCTACATAAAAACATTCATGTTCATTTACCAATCCTAGTTGGGGTTATGTGAAGGGAAATATAGACCTTCAACATAAGAATGTCCATGAAATAAGATATTCCGAACCTATGTTGATGGCCTTTAGGTATCGACAAAATAATGGGAGAGTAATATATATTAAATTATTTATTTACCTATATTTATCAAGAAAAATTACTAAAAACCTGTTCATCTGCATTTGTAGAAACAAAAATAAAAAATAAAATCGAACATATCATAGAGATCCATACTCAAGAATAAAAACATTCTCATGACCACTAATTTCTAAGAGTGTTGATGGGGTCATCAATTTATCTTTCACAAAGAGAGGAAACATTATTTCCTGGAAGAGCCTTTACCAGTTGCACCTAGAAATGAAGTAAGTGATGATGAACTCTCTGTGTATGAGAAGCATCTAAATGATGTTATGGATGTTATGTACCTCATGATCTCATCCATCACTAATGATATATTGAAGCAACATGGGGAGATGGATGCATATAGCATGATGTGCCACCTTTAGGATCTCAATCAAGAGAAGGCAAGAAATGAGATTCATGAGGTCTACAATGATTTTTTCACTATTGATATTTTAGAGACCATTCCATCTAGACCACATGTAGTAGATCTTATTGGATACATTGAGAATATGTACATATTAGGGATTAAATTCCCATATGAGTTGTGTACTGATCTCATACTATCATCACTACCTATTAACTTCTCTCATTTAATTGTAAATTAAAATATTATAAATAATGAGAACAGTCTATCGAAGAAACATAACCTAATTCTCCAAGATGATAAAGTCATGGGGTGTAAAAACCCACAGTCCTTATAGTGAATATGAAGATGAAGGAATGGAAAATGAGCCTCTCATTTTATTATGGATATTAATATGTCATTACTTTTACATATGAATTGAGTATATATAATTATTTTTACTTAATGAGGTATAAGTATAATTCCCTTGATAGATTCATTGAGTTCATGAATTAAGTGGAGAATCATATTTGTAAGAAGATAATAAATCTTCAATCAGTTCAAGGTAGAGAATATCTTAACAAAGAGTTCATCATCCTTTTATAAATTTCTATGATTCTATCTCATACACTCTACCTTATACACAATAGTAGAATAGTGTTAGTGAATGGGGGAACCATACAGTGTGGGACATGGTATAATTGATAAAGATCCATGCAGATCATCCATTATCCTTTTAGGGGTATTCATTGGAAAATCAAGTATGATATATTTCTTGAGAGGGATAACATCCTCAAAATTGGAATTGTGTAAGAGAAATGATGTATTTTTTATAGGGTATCCCAATGAAGCAAAGGGATACTACCTATACAACCCCACAGAAAATAATCTAACTATTCCAAGACATGTTGTAGTTCTTGAGAGAGAGAACATCCTAAAAAAGGATAGTGGGAGAAAGATTGACATCAATGGAGTTGATTCTCAAGATACACAAGAGTTGGTACATGAAAAACTTCCATAGGTACCTATAGAATAGGTAGTTCATGATACACAAGTACTGCATAAGATCACATGGGAGGTAAGTGAAACAGAGAGATATGAATTTTTTTTCAATGAGGAAGGTGACTCATTACTATTGAAAAATGATGAAACTCTCTCCTATAAGGATGTAATTGAGAGCTCAGAAGCTACAAGATAGCTAAATGCTATGAATTATGAGATGGATTCCACGTATCAGAACCAACACTAGGTTCTGGTCAATGCAGAAGTTCATGTAATGCATGTTGGGAGTAAATGGGTATTCAAAAAGAAACTAGAAATGTAATGTAATGTTGGTACCTATATAGAAAGATTAATGGATAATGGTTTTAAAAAAATCAAGTAACTGACTATGATTAATCTGTTTTACAAGTTTCCATGTTGGAATCCATAATAATTATACATTCCATAGATGCTTTCCATGATTATGAGATTTGGACGATGGATGTAAAAACATCATTCCTTAATGAGAACCATAACGAAGATGTCTATACGACCAAACCCTAAGGGTTTGAGACACCATGAAATGCTAAAAATGTTTTCATGTGGATTAAATCCATTTATATATTAATGGAAAAATCCAAATCATGGAAAATTTGATTTGATGAAGCCATTATAGAATTTTCTTGCATTATGAATGAATGCGAACCATGTTTTTGGAAGAGGTTTAATGGGAATGTGGTCATTATCAAATTAGTTTATGTTAACGACATATTACTTATTGCAGTTGGTCATGGAATGGTTGAACAAGTTCTTTTCGAAGAAAGAATTAGGTGAATAATCCTACATTAAAGGAATCAAGATCACGTGTGATAGATCCAAGACGCTTCTGGGACTACGACAAGTAAATTCATTGAATAGATACTAAATTTATTAGGTATTGAAAAATATAAGAGGGAATTGGTTCTAGTGTCAAATGGTTCACATATTTCTAAGAAAATGTGTCCCCATAGACAACAGGATAAATATAGAATGAGTAAGATTCTATATTCTTCAGCGATAGGATCTATAATGTATTTCATGTTATGTACTAGACATAATATTTCCTCTGAATAGAGCATGGTAGAAAGATATTAAGCAGATCCTAGATAATAGCATTAGACTACTATCAATACTATCATTATGTATCTGAGAAGAACTAAAGATATGATAGTGGTGTATGGAGGGTACGAGTATATTTTCATCAGAGGGTATGCTAATGCTAGTTTTCAAACATATTAGAAAGATTTATTGTCACAATCAGGATTTGTTTTCTCTCTCAACAGAGGTGTAGTGAACTAGAACAGTTCAATGGTCTAGTTGTTTTTAGTATATTGTGGATTCCAAATATAAATAATCCAATTTTGAAGCCAAGGAATCCATCTGGATGTGGAAATTTATCTAGGATCTTGATGTGGTTCCTAGGAGTAAAGATCCCTTTACATTATATTGTAATAATAATGTAGTGGTTGCACTTGAAAAAGTTCCACAGTCACATCAATAAATAAACAACATACTCTAAATGTATCACCTCTTTAAGGGATTTATATAGTTGAGGTGATGTTGTAGTGATTAGAGTGTCCACCGAAGAGAACGTTGAGGACCTCTTGACTAAACGCCAATCCTAGAAGAAGCATGGATATTATGTGAGAGTTAAATGACAAAAGTTTGTTAGAAGGTGGATCTAGTCTAAGTGAGAGACTTTCAGAGTTGATTCCCGAGGAACGAAGTTCATTATATTTTAGTATAATCTTGTATTCATTGGAATAATATTAATAAACCACTTATTATATCATTATTGTTCTTCTGCATCACATAAAATGTTATAATTTCCTATGAATAGTTGTCACATTAAAAGGTCGTAATAGATCCCATCTAGGATGAGAACCAGAAAGTTCCATGACACTATATTGAATATATACTATATGACCAGATATTATCATTTGAGGGACACAAAGGATATAGGCTATCAGGTGTGGGTAATCCTGAAACTTTTGGCCACCTTATCATGGTGCACAACATTGGAAATTTAAAGGAGGATATTATGCAAAGAAGACCCTCTATTAAGAAATCCACATTCATAAGTGTCATTGTTTGTTCCTATCCTTGGACATTTTTATTAGTACTTAGAAATTAAGATTATTTTTAATCGGTGTTATGACTCACACACATAGATGTATTCAAGAAAACTCTAACGACATATGTTCTGAGTGAGGTATGATATATTGGTTCCATCATGAGTAATATTGCATTAATGAATAATGTGATAAATGATTTTTCACCTGTACAGAAGTAGATATCTCAAGGCCTTTAATGGCTATGATATAGACTAACAAAATCCATGGCCATTGTGTTCTCTAGGAGAGTTCAATTCCATGAAGTCAATGAATGATAAATCAAGCACATGGGTTGACGACACTTGAATGAAACCTGATTTATTTGAGATATTGGAAAAAAGGTATTATATTACACAGTAAGCATTCGTATGAGGGGATATGTCATTTTTAAATAAACTTCCATCCTTTGGGTTCCTTTGCCCATTGTTAGATAGTAATTTTGGACTCTAGGAAAGCCTGTCTAATTTCAATGAGAATGATTCAGATAGTGTCACACACATAGTTTAGCGAGTATCATTGATAAATAATTTATTTATTTATCAACATTCAATAATTATTATTCTCAGTATTGGTTTTTTAATTACTCATATTTGACTGATCGAATATATTTCATTTCCAGTTATTTGAGAGAATATATTGAAGACATAATATTTATTTAATTAATAAATACTAATTAATCATGGCCTAGAAAATAATGAGAAGGATTGGAAGACCAAGTTATGGGTCCTATGAGAAATAATATTAAATATTACTTGGTCAAATAATATTTAAATTTAACGTGCAAGTTAAGAACATGTCATGGAAATAATAGCATTGCTATTATTATTTGACAAGTGGATTCACATGGAATAATAGATTATGTAATGAAACCTATTTTAATTATTTATTATTACATGGTGAATTAAATTATGCATTATTTTATTATACTCTATATTAGCCAAGTAGTATTTCTACTGACTAACCAATCATTGCGTACACAACATCCTTGCAGAAAAATCATGGAGCCTACAAAAATCTTCCCCCTCCTAGAATTATCTAACGATCTAGGGAGATCCATCTTAAACAAATCATGTAGAACACATTGGATGTGATTCTCGATGGGATCAAAGGAAAATATCACAAGCGTAAAAATATTCTATGCTAGAACATGGAGACTCATTTGGAGATTTCTTGAGATATGTAGAGAAAAGGTGGATCACCAATAGAGTATTGCTTTACTTAGACTAGGCATCACAATGAAGCTATACCGTAGACCCGTGGTTGGACACATCAATGAAGAGGTAATCCCCTAGGTGGTAATGAAATTATTTCTTTAAATAAATAATTATGAAATATATTGATCCTATATTCTCAGTTATGGGTCCTATAATTTTTATTTTTACATTGATTCAATTCCAAGGATGCTGGTGTTGATTTATATATTGATCCTAGATTAATCATCGATTATGAAAATTCTCAAATATGGATACATGACCATCATGTGCTTCTTCTAAACCTAGAACATAAAATTCCCTGGGTAATTAAGTGGACGGTGAAGTAATATGAATCATCCAATGATAATATCTAGGGGTCACTCATGGGGTGCTCTTCTACTCCTTAGACCATGTGTCCTAGGGGATTATTATATATTGTTGGTTAGTTCACTTTTTTGGGTGTTCCTATACTCCATATGTTAGATGAATATATCTAGGGACATTATACAAAAAATTATCTATGTTTTGGTTTGAGTGTCCATTCTATTCTTACCTGTAGTGATCATTTTCATCATTTTAGCAGATATTTTGTTTTTACATCTCTGGTGTTGATTTCCTATTTTAATATATGTGATATTCTTTAAAACTATTATTTTATGATTATTTAGAACTATGTAAAAAAAATTGTGTTTTATTTTTATTTTAATACAAGTGATGTTTAACTATGTATGAAGCATTTTTTTATTTAATATATTTTTGTGGTCATATTATTATACATCAACTTGTTATGGAACTCCTTTTTGAAATCATTATAAACCTATTTATTCCACCCATTTAAAGCCCTATTGGTGGTGTGTAGACCTAGTTATGTCTTGTGATACAGAGAAAGTAAATATACCACCATGAGGTAGTGAGGTTCCAATAATCTTAGTCGAGGAAGGTGGTGGTTGTATGGGGAGTTCGCCCACGCCATCTCATTTAGTAGGTAATTTTTTAGTTGCCTTTTTCTACTGGGCTTGTAATTTGGGTTGTTTAACTACTTGAGTGGTATCATTACAACTATTTTTTTAGTTATGGAATATATTTTCCTAGTTTCTCTTCTATTATTTCTTCCACACACACACACACACACACACACACACATATATATATATATATATGACATGTTGTATTTTTTAGTTTGGGTGAAAATGTTCCCTCTAGTTGTTTTTGATGCTAATGTGCTTGCCATGAGCCAATGGTATAACAAACTCCAACCCGATTTGTGGCAGATTGGGTCAGTTTCAAGTTTGTTTGGGTATCCCATGTTTGGTAGTTACAATATCGAAACTAACTCATGTTGGAAATAGTGAAGATAGTATAACACTGTTCATCTATGTTGTTGATCCAACCCCAACAAGAACATCTTATACTATGGTTTAAGTAAGATTGTAACTTTATATTATATTATTATCATTTTATATAATCATAATGAATGAAATTGAACATAATAATATAGTTAAATGAGATTAATAGAGAGTAGATATGAGAATATAATTAACAAAGATAGTAAAGAACTAGATACTTATATTTATTAATTCAATTTTACTCAAATGGGTACCTTAAAAATAATGGATTTATATCTTATTTAGAGACTGGAAGCTCAAAAATGTGTAAAATGGATTTACAATAGGTAATTTAGGAATTTATTGAAGTGATAAATAGTGGAAAAGTGAGGTTTTTTGTTGCAATAGGAGGGGTATATCTATAGTTGAGCTTGGATGGAATTTATACAAATACCCATTTCATAGAATATATGGAATAAAATTTCTCATATGAAGTGGAAAAATAATGGAAAAGAGATCAGGGGATGTAATTAATCCCCCCATAAAAAAATTTAGATACAATTATTTGGGATATTTTATGAATAAATTCTTTAAATTAACCGTTTTACATCATTTTAAATTTAATCGTGGTAACTCACTTTTAGATCAACAACTTTTTTTTCAAAAAATTATATTAAAATTATTTACCTATTTCAATTCCCTAATTAAATAATGAAATCTATTCTATTAAATTGAATTTATATAATTTAATTCAAAAAAATTTATAAAAGAAATTCATATGAAATAAAAAACATATTTTTGAAAATATGTTTTAAGCATAAAAGTAAAAATATTATTATTCATTAATAAGTAATAATCATTGGATATATATTAATTCATTTCATTTAATATATAATTAAAATAGAAATATTTTTTTTATCCAAATATGTGAAATATATCTTTTAAATTAAAATATATAATATATAGTAAAAATAATTTTTTTAATTCATATATTTTCCATGCCCAAAAGTCATTGAATTATATTTATTTAAAACTGTTTAATTTTTAATTAGTTTTTATTATGTTATTTTTAATATCATTAAATTTTTGTTTTCAATATATTTTAAAAGGTTTTCTTAAGTGTTATATATTTATTTTAAAATACACCATTAACCAAAATATATTTTTCATTAAAATAGTAAGTAATTTTAAAAATGAATTTGAATCATTTTATATTTTAAAAGAAATATATATGTGAATTACATTTAAAATATTTTATATATAAAAAATTATATACATATAAATATAAAATTCCTAATATACATAATGGATACAAGTATTCCCAAGGACCCCAAATCTAATGAACGTATAACCTATAATCAGATTACCTGTAACCATATATCTAATAAATATAGATATAAAAGTTATTTTACTATCCTACATATTACCTTACAAAATTCAATAATATTCATTCATCATATTCATTTACTTTTCTCTAAATATTTCAATTATAAATCAAAATTTTCCTTTTTTCCATAGTTATGATATCTAGAAATATCTTCATGTATAACCATGAGGATGTAGATTTCGTATTCCTGATCTTTTTATTTACATGTGGTTTTATTCCACTTTTAATTCTTGAAATGATTTTTAATATTCCACAATAATATTATATTAATGTTTATCAAGTATTGTAAAATTTTATCTCAATAATATATATTTAAATTTCTTTAAATTTTTTATTTTAGATGAAACATGATATTGAACACATTAAATAGATTAAGATAAAGCATGTTATTATCCATACATATAATAATATCTTTCCGATGACACAGTAATATATAAAAATAAAAAAATGTGACTAGAATTCTTTTTTTGGATGAAAAGAACCCAACGTATTCAAATAAAATTTTATATATCCTAATTTAAAAACCATATTTAATTATAATACGATCATACCAACCATTAAAAACCCATATCAGTTTACTCCAAATTCCATCTTAAAACTTTTACCGCCGAGTGTCTCCAACAAGATTAATCCAGTTATCTAGATTATAGATATAAGATATATGGTTGAGTATATACATACTTAGTGGGTTTACTCTCCAACCTCAAAATATAAAAATTTTATTAAAACATACTAATTTATTTGTGGGTGTAAAATAAAAAATAGGCAACTAAACAACTCTAGGGAAAATTCAATAATCCACCAGGTTTACTTTGTTAATTGGAATAATAATTCCACCAAAATAGAAGGCTATATATAGAGAATATAATTTAAATTATTGAAATATATTAATATATGTCCCATTTTAAATCACACTGCACCATTCTAGTAGATCACTCATACAATTAATTGATCTGACACAAAATCCCAATGTCATACCATGATTCAATTGGAATCCCACCAGAGTTTGTGATGAAACCTATCATGGTCCTGTATTTTTTCTCCAATATTCTATAGGTTGGAGTTAAGTATGGAGCATAAAAATATCACAATTGAGTGGAATTACCAAAAAAATAATACAACAGAATATAGTAAACTAAAATGAAATTTACTAAATCATGAAAAATAAAGAATCTATAGTTAACTGATAAAATAAAATCGATAATTCCTTATATCAAAAACCAAAATAAAAATGAATGATATCTAAAAAGGGTAACTACATATAATAACACCATCCTTAAGACAATTCTAAAAAATCATATACAATTGCAGTATTAGAATGACCCTTAAACATGAAACTCATTCTATATACCATGATTAGGAAGCTAACATCCCCAAATCACTCCACCAATAAATCTGGCCACCTATATATAGAATCAGTGGTATTTATATTTTCACACTCAATAGAAAACCCAATTATGATGAATACATAAGTAAATATCATTCATGAATAATAATTAATGTAGAGAAATCACATAACATATTTTAATACTCCCCAATGAAACCATGCATGATATACTTGGTCAAATATCAATTAATTAATTACCAAATCCCTAGGCCACTGTAGATAATGTACATGCATTTATTTGATTACAAAATTCTAGGTGTCATATCTAATAGAAAAAATAATTCAATGTATTCCGACCATAATTTTACCAAACATTACACACTATTTTTTTTGTATATTTTAACATACACCACCAAAATAAAACATCTTCACCAAACAGAAACTCCCACTAGTTCGTATTCACATCACTGAAATTTAATAGTACGTTACCTACCCATTATTGGATTCAAGACATATTCACATCCATGCTAGAGATGAAACAAAAAATAACTAACATATAATAAATATATATTTTGTTTTCACCGCTCAATGGGGGGATAATTTGGGAATAATATTATATTAATCTAATCAATCTTCTCACTAATATGAATGTTGGTTCACTCTCATTGAATTTTTCATTAAGATGTTGTTACAAATTGTATGGAAGACCCATAACAAATATAATATAAAAAATAATGTAATTAGTATTTCACGTAATTCAATACACATAATGTAGATACTAACTCTATCCAAAATCATATGAAATATCATATCCTATAATGGACCAACTTGAGCTATGACAAACCTGGGTACCCAAAATAATATGTCATAAATCTTATGGAATGTTCTCGATACCCTTGAGTTGAATAATATTTCTTGGTCATAAAGAACACTCTTTGGGAATGATATTTCTTAATAATCCGACCAATGAGGGATAATAGAGAACCAAAAAATACCTCACCATGGATTAGAGAGTCGTGTTATCATATATAAAAATATTAATAGTCATGATAATTAGATATAATAATATAAAATAAAACCACATAAAATAATAAAAATAGAATGAAAATCATTAATATATAAATATATAGGAACAAAAAATTGTCCAAAAATGAAAAGGTATTCGATGGGAGGAAGAATATGTGATATAAAATTAGTATAAACATGATACACATGGATAAACTTGACAAAAGAATATAATACCCATATTATTATGACACGGGGGATCACCATGCCATATCACCTCCACTAAACTACATATATCTATAATAACCACCCATCACCACCATGTTTTTCCTTTCCCATTACTATATATCTTAAAAAAATTATATATAAACTAATTGGATTTATATATGGTTAATGTATAACATCTTAATAATATCCCGTAATGTTTTTGATGAACTAATTTCATAGAAAAATCCATAGATGCTTATTTCAAAATTGAGATTTAAAAGTCATTTTTGGAGAATTTTTTTAAATAAATTCAAATTTTCCCAAATATTTTTTAGTAAAAGAGGAATGTTAAAGTTTTAAACTTTAACATTTACAAAACATGAAATATAGGATTCTCTATTGTTTTATTATGGAATTTTTTTTCCATCACTACCATATGAAATATCGAGCATTGTAAACTGGCCATTAGCTAATGTTTGATCGTAGATAACAATATTTTTTCACTAGTGTTGGAAACATACTCAGCCAGCTGAAACTAATATCAATGAATGTAGTGTGGCCTATAACTAATCTCCTAAGGTATCCCTCAATGTTTTCCATTTTTAACAACCTTTATTCAATGGAATAACATCAAATAGTTTATAAATATATTTTAATTCAAAATATACATTCAATAAAATCAATTTTGAAAATAAATGTTAATATATAAAAACAAAAAACAAATCACATGTAAGAAATCCGGAAAAATTGAATATTTTTCCTTTTAAGAGAACACAAAAACGTATCTTAAAGAATAAATGATAAGAGGGTCATCCAATGATTTAAGGGAATTAAATAACATGCTTTAATATGTTGTAAACATTTAAAGAAGTCACATACTATATGAAAATATTAACCCTAGTCTTATAGGGCCTTCAAGGAGAATATAAATCAAGAAAAATTAGAGATTAGGGTTAGGTATGGGAAAGAAGTCACATACTATATGAATTTAAGAATATTATTAGATTAATCCCAATTGAAATCAATCAACATGGAGATGGTAGATGAGTTCGTCATTATAATATAATCCAGGGTATAAATAGTCTGAAATGAGGGTTTTGGGTTAACAAACTGAGAATGAGAGTATTATAGTAGTTTCAAATTTTTGATGAACAATTATAACTATAATAAAGTTCCCAAAACTAGTACTCCCAAATGAAATTCCCAAAATAAATTCTTAACACAATATATTTTATACCATGTGAGAAAAATCAAGATTAACATGTATATGTTTTATAAAATTTACATAATTTAACGTTATATATGAAAAATAAATTCACAATAGTAAATCTCATAGTGTTTGTATATTTTTAGATTATCCAAATAGATGGATTATTTTACATTATTTATTCACCATATCACAAAACACTATCCACACATTATTTCAATACAAATATTATCAAATATATACTTCCCATGTGAAATGTTAATCAAAAGGAGTGAGATCAAATGTATAGTGAGGGAAAACATTTCAAGGAGTCATAAATATAATACATTACCATTGAATTGTAGGGATATATAAGTGTCCACCTATCTAATAATGATAATAAATACATGTCTATTCCACCTGAGATCAATAATCAATCATTTCAGTTAAATATTAATCAAAATAAAATGGGCATCAAATAATACTGAAGGTATCATAAAAAATTAAATCAAGTGTTAGATCAGTTGATATAAATATTCAATTTCCCAACATTATTATATTACATGAATATATGGAGGGTCATCATGAATGTTACATATAATGAAGATATATTTCAGATATAGAGAGAGATATTTATGTGAAATTAGGCACATAATTTCCAAAAACCATTTTCAATATTATCATAATAATATGATGTTACAAGTCACTTTCAAAAATAATTTTATATACATTTATTAGAATTGTTATAGAAAAAACATCAAAATAATACCCATCTATGTAATGTTGATAATAAATAAATTTAATGTTATAAAAGGTGTATTGAAAGACACAAAATTGACTATAGTGAATCCTAGTTCCTTTTTTTAATATTTAGGTATTTTAGAGAAAATCACATTTCAATGATAGAGTTATAAATCTTATATTATAAAAGCTATATACAGAAATATGAGATATACAAAAAATAGAACATCATTATTATTCAAAATAAATGGGTAAAATATTTATAGAATGAAATAATATGTACATGTTAGAGAGAGAGATATAAGAAAAAGATGTGGATTATTATTAACAACACCACATTTATATGAGGTGAGAATTCATGAAAGAAAATTCATTTGAGGGAAAAGTGTGAATTTTATTAAAAAAATAGTAAATATTATATAATATCACCATAGTATATAAAAAATTAATATTTTAATACCATTGTAAATTTTATTATTCTGAATCAATGAAAATATTTGAACAATGAAAAACCCCTAAATATTTGGTAACTATAAAATCATTAATACATTTAAAGGGAGAATGTGAAATATATTCATAAACAATATATATTTTTGGATATTTACGATGAATTATATAAAAATTTATGTAACTACACCCAAAAAGGAAAAAAAGTGGCTAAAATTTCAAATGTCTCAAATAAAGGAAATTTGGATGAGAAGAACCTTACATTGGATTCCTGCTGGGTGAGACGCACTCCGACCTTCTTCAATTGAGAACATTCAATTTATTAATATTCATTTCCATAGAATTTTGGATTCATGGATAATTTTGGGGAATTGGGGGTTATATATATGGAATATTCCTCAAATTGATGTTGAAAGGGTAGATATTAAATAGTAATTTATAGGAATATAGTGGCTCATATTAGGATGATGCGAGCACATTTTGTAGGATAAAATGAATAATATATCCTTAGAATGTAATTTTTAGTGTGGAGTAAAGATATAATCACATGGGAGTAAGGTGAGTTAGGTAAATAATGTTTATAAATCCATGTGGTCATGAATTTCCCATGAAACAATGGTCTTATTGATTTTCTATGTGTCAATTTAGTTAAAATAAATAAATTCATTGTATGTTACCTCTTTTAAACTATTGTTATTTTGTTAAATTATTTTCAATGGTAAAAATTTTTACCAGCACATTTAGATGACTCCGATTTTAAATTTTTATTGTAATGACTCGATATTTCATTCCATTTTTTTAGGTTGACATTTATAAATATAAAAATAACTTCTAGATTAAAACATATAATACATAGGGAAACTATTTTTCAGAAAAAAAAACTATTTTAAAATATTTATTATTCTTATTCGTGTTTCCTATTAAATACATATTAAATGAGTTTTCACATTATTATATAACTATGACATTATATTAGATTCACCATTTATAATTGATCAATTAAATTTAATAAGAAATTTTTTTATAATATTTAGAAAATACAATTCGTTGGAAAAATCATTTTACTATGGTATTTAAAATTTACTTTGATAAAATTTTCCTATAAAAAAATTATATTGACTACCAATTTCAATATTATTATTCAAAACATGAAATTATTTTAACCTTATTCAATATCAAAAAGTGATTGAAATTAATTTTAAAATAGAATCACATAATTAATTTTAGATAAATGAAATTTATATCATCAAATGATTTATTATTATTTTTTCCAAGTAAAAATATTCAGATGAATATTTATTTTTTATATTTTCATTGTAATTAGAAAATTGTGATCATTTGGGTTTTAAAGAAAAATATACACACTATATATATAAGTATAATTTTTTGAAAAAAATTATTTTTATCATTGATTTATTTTTTTCCAAATTATTCAAGATTGATTACTAATTTAATAATAAATTAGTAAATTCTTTCAGTGCATTCATATTAAACATTGACATATTATTTAATTAATCCATTATTTAGAATCAATTTTTTTTGGAAATGAAAAACGTAAAAAATTCACATATTAATGAAAATATAAAATGTATAAATAATTAAAGGATCATGTCATACAAACTAATACTTAAAATTAACATAGAAGAACAACATAATCCCTAAATTTAAGATAAAATATGGTTTCTATCACAGATTGCGATTTTCCATGCCTAGATCTCATAGTGATTTTCAAAAGTCTAAAATTCTCCCACTGATGATTCTACTTGAATCATACAGGTTAATTTGTAGACATTGATTAGTCTAAGTAAATCCCAAGAGATGATACCTCCTTTTGAAATTTAGATAAATGATCCATATAAGAATGAACTTTACTAAATGATTCCATTTCTCCAACTTTTATATATTGATTTCATAAATTGGTTGCATTTATTTATTCCATCAATCACAATTGTTATATTGTAAAAGTCATGTTAGATGAAGGCCATATAAGCCACATATATATATAATGTTCAAAACTTTTTCCTATATATAATATAAAATCATTAATTTTATGTTCATATGTTGAAACATGACTATTATATTTCCAATTAATTTCCTTACATTCACAGTTTCAGTCAGGGTTAAAATATTCATGGAAAACCATTAGGGTTGATATTTTATGTCCATGTTATTTTTATTTACATACAAATTTAATCTACTTTCATTTTTCATATTGCATAACAATAATAATTTAATCTATCATTGTAGAGTTTTTAACATAATAAAATTCATCAAATTTATAGTTTATGTTTTGTGTGAAACAAGCTATTGAATATAATATTTATTTTAAGGGAAATTAATACTAAAATATCAAAGATTTATATCCTCTATCCTTAAATAAAATTATTCATTACAAAATTTATTATCTCTCTCTATGAAAAAATAATTATGTGTATTAATAAGATAAACAGGAATTAAGATATAATATTTATAAGATATTTAATATAGAAAAACTAGGAAACTACAATTTCCACTCATAATAGGAATATCTCTAATGATAAGTTTCTCTCCAACCATATGAGTTAAATACGACTAACAATTGGGTATTAAGACCAATATAGTGGTTGTTTTTTCTCACAGGGAGTCCATAGTAAACCATAAACAAATATGTTATCATGGTTTAATATGAGATATTTAATATTGCATTCATATCCCATAATAGTCTTTACATTCCCTAAATAACATCAATTTCTCGAAAAATGAAAATAATAATATTTTTATGAAATAAATTCCAACAAAAATCAATGAAGGAAGTGTTATATATTTTTCATTCAATTATCATAAAATTATATGTATTTAACTATAGTATAATTACTGGGGTACTAAAATAATTCTCTATGAAATCATCTTAGATATGAAAGAGTGGGTTAGAAAATAATAAAATAAGATACTTATAGTTATTTAGTAGATGATGAGAATGAATTAGACCAATTTATTTTTGTAACTCACTTCAGTTGTTATGATTACATAGGGAATTATTTTCTCATGTTTTCTTAGAGGATTCCAATCATTATTAACCTTATGAAAACAAGAATTAAAGAACTCATTTATGTAATATCAAAACTCATCACCTTTGAGTAATTGAAGAGTTTGGGGGGGTGTGAATTTATAGGAAACATATTATATTATATTTAATTGTACAACCTATTCCGCCCTCTGAGAATTATGTGCTTCATGGACATCTGTCCCACATTTATAATATCTTTTTGACCCCTTTATAAACTTTATTAAGTGAATTTTCACACATTTTTGGCATGTATATAGTTGAAAATTCCTTCTTACAGATGATTTATCATTCAATTTTTTTGAAACGTAATTTTCATTTTATTGTCCTATAATCCATGCGAATAATTTGAGTATTTAGTTTCCATTTCCACTTTTTGTGTATATTGAAAAATTTATTCATTGAGAAAAAAGTTTCCTACTAATAACTCTTTAAAAATACATAGTTTTAATACACAAAAGAATCTATAGATCTTACCTTCATTATCACTGATTAAAATGGAGATATATAGTGTGAATCAAATTAAGTTTTCCCATAGCTACCAATAGATTCATCCTCATTTTGTTTTATCTCTATAAATTTTCACTCTATATTCATATGAATATTTGTGCGTAAATATTTATTTAAGAATATTTTCATAAACTCATAATGTTCCATCGGTTCTAAATTATCATTTAGTGTTGTATTATTAACGAGGGTGCACAATTTCTAGTCCCCATTATAAAAATGTTTCAAAACTAGGAAACACATATCTTAGTCCTAACACCAGAGAAAAATATATATATTCTCTATTTACTTGATCCATTACAGAAAAATTAATGGATTAGGGTAATCACTAAATGATCGTGGACCTTGTTAGATAAAGGCTCGATATAATTCTTCACATTACTTGGTGTTATTGAGAGATCAAAATGGTTTTCCTTTTTTCATATCATGGGATTATTGAGTGAGATGTATCCTGAGATTTTATACTCTAGACCCTATCTTACTAGGTTTCTCATGCCGATAATCCCAACATTTACCATCACACCTATTATTACCTTGTTTCCATCTAGATTTATCCACTACATAAATAAATAAATGTTTTGGGTGATAATATTTAAATTTATAAAAAAAAATATAGAAAATATAATTCATAACTTATGTGCATGACATATATTTTTGAATCTATAGGTTTCCATATAGGATATCCATGTCCAATTTATTACTATGATATCTCATGAAACATGTTACAAATTCAATCATAAAATTATAAAACAATTTATTTAAATACATTATATTGGATCATAAATATCATGTGAATTAATAAAATCATACCACTAGGAGTGTCAAACTAGGTGTGCAGTTTGGACAACATTTCCTGAACCGAGTTAAGATTTATTTAACACATAACTACACTTTTTCAGGATTATAAACTACAGGTGTATCTATGAGAGAGAATATATCAAATTGTTTGTATTTACAAAAATATATCCCTTATATAATTCCACAAACTTTATGGTAATGTGGTTTCCATAACTAATGCATATCATATTATAAATAAACACAAAATCCCACAACTAAAAGGTTTTGTGTATTTGGAGATTAGCTACATGGATGTCTTATTTATATTCATTTCTTAAACATATCATAGAAAATTATATACACATGAATTTATTCTAAACATAATCCCATATATAATTTCTAAAGGTAGTAGAAAATGAAAGGATTGAGGTTATATTCTCAAAAATGGAAGACATTTCAACGAGTTAAAATGGTTCAATTATAAGAAAATTATAAATCATCAACATGGAATAAATAATTAATTAGAAAGTTCATGACATTATAATATTATTTCACAAGGCATGGAATGAGGAAAAATAACCTTAAAATATAAAACATATTACATGGTGTAAGTATTCAATGAAATGAAACAATAATAATTATCCATTTATCTAAACATAATTTAGTGGAATAACATAGAAATATCCCACTAATATGAGCCGAGAATATATATGAATAATTACCAATGAGACAATAATCACATATTGGGATATTCCAACCACCTTACCAAAAAATAGAAGTTCTGGGATAACAATAGATGTACCTTTTTGGATTGTGATAACCACCTCAGTACCCTTTTTAGGTTTAGTATTTTCACTTGTATACCCTTGTGCATCGACTAATCAATTTTATTCCCTTGGGGTTGGTAATGACAAATTATTTTTAAATGACATTTCTTTCCTGAGAAACTGTGTATTATATTATTTTATATCATACACATACATATTAAATAAGAACAAAAAAACCACACCTAATTAATAATAATCATTAAATTAGTCTGTTATGTAACCTATTCAAAATCCAATTATTACAATTAGGAAAAAAATATAAAATATAAAAGAGTAAATGGTAAAATATGGATCACCCCAACCTACTAGAATAATCACCCCCACAAAAATTATATATTACTAAAATAATATATTAGTAAACTAATAAAAATATTAATAAATAAAAATATTTGAATTATAGAAATATATATAAATTTTGAGTGTAACAATAAAGTTGTGTTTATATGGATAAATGTTTCCATTAGGAGAGTAATATGACCATTGGTAAATTTTACCATTAGTAATTACAATCTTTGTTTATTATTTTACCATTATAATTAGTTTTTATAAGTAGCAATGAAAAATTAAAATTGAGGTAGAAAAGAGATATAATGGAATCACCAGAAGAGTTTTTCCCTTCGAAGCCCATTTTTCAGAACATGGGATAGAGTTACCATAACTGAGTTTATTCTTTGACCAATCCCAGGCTGAGATTCTCCAAGTGATTCTTACCAGAAATCACCTATGTGATAATTCGAAATTAGTGGAGATTACCACTCGGTCAATTTTAGCTGATCCACCCCTTGAAACTACCACAATAACACACCTTACACTTGTGGTGTATATGGGTGTTATATGGGGTTACATGTATAGTAATTTGTTTCTTAATGTGAAATTTCCTTTTTATAAATAAAATTTCTATTTTTTCATTTTGATTTTATGAATTTTTTTCATTATTATAATACATGCCCCATTGAGATGGACTTGATAAATTAATTTCTAGAGACAAATAAAACATAATTGTATTTTTTAGAAAAGTTATAAAATTTTAAATTAAACAAATGTATTATAAATAATATTTTTTTAATTAAATTGACATTTAAGAAATATTTAATTAAATATACATGGAAAAATAATTTCATAATATCCTTGAAATTTTTTATAAGTGTAATAAAATTTGACCATGGTATGAAAAAACTATTTTTTGTTGATTTTTTTTAAACATTTAAATTTTAATATCTTGAAAATTATATTTATAAAATGAATATAATATTTTAAATTAGCACCCAGAAATTATGTTAGATTAATATTTTGAGAAATTTCTAAAATACAATCTTTCTCAATGAATGAAAAAAATATTTTTTTGGATTCTGGTATGTTTTATGACATCATATTTATGTAATGATGATGTGATAATTAAAAAAAATCCACCACCTAAAATATGTGATTTATTTAATATTAAATATTATGATATATTTTAATAAATTTCCAATCATATAGTGTCATTCCAATGTCTAAAATGGGAAATATGAATATAAAAATATTAATTTTTAAAAAATTTACTTATAAATGAAAAAAGATGTTGTAAAAATGATATCATGTACTAATGTATTAAATATCATAAAATGTGACTCAAACGTCCAAAACCCTGAGATAAATCCATTTTGAAGCCAATGGTTTCTCATTTTCCACATATTTTTTTCCAATACATATATTTGAAAAATATTAATGAATTTATAAACTTTAACAATAAATACCCACCAATTTCACCATTACACTTCACTAAAACTTCATCCACTCTGAGGTTATACACAATTTTCTCCACCAGGAGTCCACCAAGGTGTCCTTGATCCCTTAAGTTTCGAGTAATCAATTTTTAGGAGTAAATCATCAATGTAATAGAAATATCCACATATCATTTCCATTCAGTTTCCTTTCATATGGTATGTATTCTAACTTCCAAAGTAATTACCATTTATCAACTTAATATTACCCAATTACTATTAAAATAGCATTTTTTCAATCAGATTCCCTAATCCCCTTTCATTTTCCATTCCCTTACTCAATGTTTATTACTTGTTTTTAGGTCGGATTTACATCTCAAATTACACTCTTCTAAACGAAAAATAATTATATTATGAATAACTAGAATATTTATTTATCCATGGGTATCCACCTATAAGGTAATATAATTTTTGGATTTGCGTATTTAAATATGTGAAACACAAATTTCACATATATGGATAAAAAATTATATTCTAGTAATACCTTTAAGAACATGCATACTCTATTCCTTTATATAAAACCCATGCATTATACTCCTTGGGTTATTGAAAAAATGATTAATTTTGATCAATGAGGCTCACATGAAATTTAGACATATGAATGTTTCACCCTGATAGTGCTCCAATGCATTGGGTATATAATTTTATCTATATATAAGACATGTTTGGTGATATCGTGGTGAATAACATTGATAATTTTTTTTATGACACATTGGATACAAACATTGGTGATATTCTTATGAATGTAGAATTTAAATATTTTATACACCTTTCCATGTTATGATTCATTTAATTTTTTTTCATTATATTTGTCATGTTCTCTTGATCATGTTATATTATTATACCTTTTTTTCTTATCGACATGCCACATGAAAATATACTGAATGTAACCCTTTCTTGTTCCTTGATGGGGCTCATGGTCACCCATTTCATTGGATGTATCTCCCCAGGATATGAGATATAGTAAAAATAACATATGGTTTACCCATGATGGATCATTTCGGGTGTAATAGAATATTTTTTTAGGTTTTATTATATTATGTTAAAATTTTCCAAGAAAATAAACATTAAAATATACCATTTTTTGTTCTATGTAATTTTATCTTTATTTAATAAAAAAGTAAGATTCCATAGTTGTTATCAGATGGAGGATTAATTTTTTATGGAATTAGGACTTGAAAAATTTAGGAATAACCCAATATAAAATACTAAATATAAGAAACAATATTGGTATTTTTTGAGTATTAAGTAGGTGGTTTTTATGAGAACACATACCTATCAAGATAGTACAAGTGGATATTGGACGATCATAGATATACCTAAGTGTAACTACTAAATACCATATTGAGCTGGTCTCAATCCAGAACGTGTGTATGGATATGGGTCTTTCAGCACACCTAGTTTACACTCATTGGGGATATATGTGGTTAATCATAATATTGTTATTATCCATTATCAGGGATATATAGAAAATTTAATTTTTATTAGAATAGAATAATGAATTCCATATTTAAGTAAGTTTTTTAAAATATAAACTCCCTTGAGAATGATAATATTCCTAAAAGTAATATGTTTTCATTAAGGTTATATTATTTTTGAAAAATAGTGGGAAATGTGAAGAACTACATATATTATTAATGAAATGAATGATTTACTGATAAGCATTTCATCGAATCTAGATTGGAAAACATTGCAAAGTTGATGAATCAATGTTCATAGTTTATGAATAATAACTTAAATCATGTTGGTCAACTGTATTCACCTCAAAGGAAATTTTTTTCGATTTAGTCATTTATGAATTATTGACCAACTTATTTTAGTGTATATGAAAACCAATTTTTTGATAAAAATTCTACTACCAAGATTGAAAAGATACCTTTTTTCTACTATTCATAACTAGATAAAGTCACCCTTGTAGTGTACCTCTTAGAACAAGAAGCTGATCAGTGGTGGACGCTAATAAAAACGATGAATCAAAGAAGGGGGATTGATTCTATAGGGTGGGAAGAGTTCTGGGTAAAAATTTCCAATAATTATTTTCTCAGTTATATATAAAGAAAAATTGAGAAGGGAATCCCAGAGTTAAAGTAGTTAGAAAATGAATCATTTGGAAGCTATGAAGTTAAATTTATAAGACATTATCAATACACATCTGGTTTTTTATAGATATTAAGATTATGAAGGATTTTTAATTTTGTGCATTGAGACCCCGTCAATGATGGAATCCTTAAAATAGAGACTATTAAGGCTATACAGAGATAATATAGAGTGTTAAGAAGGAGGAATAATACTTTTTATTGGTGAAGTGATCATATATTTTGAATGAAAATATAAGATTAATGGTGCCAAAAACAAGGGATAATTCTAATCACAGAAGTGGGGAAAGTTTGTTGAATCTTCCTAGATGATTAAATAGGGAAGAAGCATTCTAAAAAAAATTCTTGGGAGTTGAATGTTCCATAAATGAAGAAGATAAGATATTAAATATCAGAACTCCCTCGGTGAGGTAAAACCTGAAATTATCAACACTAATGAAAAATGGAATATAGTTCTGGCCCTACCTGATATTCAATGATTCAATTTTAGAATTCTTGTGAACATTTCTATTAAATTTCAAAATCTGAAGATAATGGTGGAAACCCATAATAAACCATACCATAGTCCAAGGGAGCATGGTTTTGAATTTTCTATCATGAAGGATGAGTTATAGGCTACGTATAATGTGCTTGTATGTACACACATTGTTCTCTGAAATCTAATAGGTACATCATTTGATTTTGGTTCAACACATTCATTTATTTCATTTATGTTTTAATGAATAATGAATCAATAAAAAGATGATTTTAGTAGAGGTATCAGTCAAGACTCCTAGTTGGATTATACTCACAACAACTCTGTATAGATACCCCATTATTAACATTAAAGTGTATAATATCTTTGAAAATATATTATTCATTCCCATGGATGAATTTGACACTATACTAGGGATGGAATGGATATCCATGAATAATTCTAATATTAACTAAAAGAAAAGTAAATTTTCATAGTATTGAATGGAATACCTATATATATTTTCGATGGAGAGATACCCCATTATGATATATGTCAAAAAGCATATCTCATTGCTCTATTTATTGATGTGATCTGTGAAGAGGGAAAGTAAAAATGGATGTGTATGGATTTATAATGTTACCATCATCCATAAATACCTTGACATATTTTATGGGGTGTTACATTAACCTCCCCCAGAAATAGAGTTTGGGTTTTTTTATTGATATCATACCTAGATTCAAGTAGATATTGATTAACTGTATAGAATTGAGGATGTGGAGTTTGAGGAATTAAAGAAACAAGTTCATGATATTTTGGAGATGGGTTTTATCAAACCATCTGTATCTTCGTGGGTAGAACCTATTATATTTTTAAATAATAATGATCATACTATATTGAAATGCATTAATTAAAAATAAATTAATGGGACCATAGTAAAGAATGTAAACCCTCTCCCAAGGATAGATGAATTATTTTAACATCTTTGTGAAGTTCAATTCATCTCCAAGACTGAACTCTGATCTGTTTATTATCTATTGGCGGTGAAAAAAGAAGATATACCAAAGACTTCCTTCCAACTACGATATATTCATTATGAGTTTGTTATTATGACCATTATATTGATTAATGAACAAACTATATTTACAAATTTGATGTGTATAGTCTTTAAAAACTACCTTGATAAAATAATGAGTGTTTTAATCGATGATTTTATTAAATATTCAAAAAATATCAAGGAGTATTAGGATCATATAAGAGTTTTATTAAAAACTATATGTAAGGATATTCTATTTAAAAATTT
Organism: Viscum album; assembly: GCA_963277665.1. Lineage (NCBI taxonomy): Eukaryota > Viridiplantae > Streptophyta > Magnoliopsida > Santalales > Viscaceae > Viscum > Viscum album. The sequence continues at coordinate 558,268,531 of OY728165.1, read as the reverse complement.
CTACTAATGTGAATTTTGGATGAAATAAGTTACATTCATAGGGAACATTGTAATCGATGATGTAATATTAGTTGAAACTGTTAAGGCCATAGTAATAGGGGAGTTTCCTCATACTATAATAGTTACTATGATTAATAGTTTACTTTTTTAGAAGGATATTATATGGGATATGTCAAAAAATTATCCATTAATTTCTAATCCACTAACCATGCTATCTCGAAAAGGAGATAAGTTCATATAAAAAAATGTGTGTAAAAACGGTTTCTAGGAACTGAAGAAGATATTAGTTATTATATTTGTTTATAATCTTACCTCTATTGGGGATGGATTAATTATTTAGCTGATTAAAATTTCAAAGGGCATTGGGGCCTCCTCCAGAAAAATGAAAAGGTGATAACTTATGCATCTCGAAAGTTAAATCCCCATGAGTTAAATTATTCAATGCATGACCTAGAGTTAACTAAATTTGTTTTTCCATTGAATATATGAAGGGAAAATATTTATGGAGGGAAGTTTGATATATACATATACCACTATAGATTTATGTATATATATATCCAAATCGAATTGAACATGAGAAAAAGGGGATGGTTGGGGTTTCATAAATACTATGACAATTCAATTCAATATCACACTAGACAAAAAAAGTTGATAATCCATTAATTAAGAATGACACTATTGTAATTGCAATGGTCAGGATTGATGGATATCCATTGATCAGGAATGTTGAATTGTTATACATGTGAATCATAAGGGAAGTGGGACTATCAATCATATCCCAAATTATTTCTCAATAATCATTACCTGAGAATATGAAGAGAGCACAAAGATATATTCCATTAATACGAAACATGATAGAGGCTATGAATAATGGGAGGTTTACTGAGATCAATATGAATAAAACTAGTGCACTAAAATTTTATATAATGCAATTTCTCTCATCTATACCAAAGACAAATATGAAGTTAATGGATGAAGCCTATATCTTTACATTTTCTAGAAATCATATATGAAATAAAATGTATAGGGACCGTCATGATCATTAATGGTTGGAGAATATAAAAAGGGATAATGATGAATACACTTGATGTTGATTGGTAGGTTAACAGTGAAGGCAGAGTGACAACTTCAAAAAGGATCATTGCAAACACTATCCATACAAACATGAAAGTATCAGTATATCACTTAGGATTTCATCACTAGTCTCTTCATAACATCCAATGAAGCCAAGATGTTGCAGGTTATAGTGGAACCACACACCAATAATTCCCATTTCATCACCATTCATGAATATTTCTCAATTTACCAACCTTCAATGATATACGTAAAAGAATTGGTGATTCTTGATGGGTTTTCACTTAGAATAACTTTTCTTTGGGATCCACATTTTATATCTAAATTCTAGGGAAGTATTCCTCATGCATTTAATACTAAATTTAATTTTTGTATAACCAATCACCCCCAAAATTGTTTCCAATTTTAATGAACTATTTAGACACTCAAGGTTGTGTTGGTTACATGTTCGACGGAATTTAATGGTTGATTGTATCAACCACTACCATCAATTGAGTTGTCAAAAAACAATGATATCCACTTCAGTATTCAAATGAACCCATGTGATGATCTATATTGTAATATATATGGAACTATTATATGTTGGGATGAATTTTGTGAGATAACAATATTTTTCCCTATATTTTGAACGAGATGATAGAAAATGTTCTTTCTGTATAACAACATATAAAAGGTGCTTACAGCTGGTAGAAGAACTATGGGGACAAGTGTCGAATGGAAATGGAATTTGATGTTAGAGGCCAATTTTTGCTTTTTATATCATCATGGAAGAGAGACATTTAATTTGAAAAGAAGGGTAATATTTACCCTTTGTATATTGGCCACTTTTAAATCCTTAATTGGAAAATATTAATGGCCTATCAACTAGAAATTTTCCAAAATATGGCTGAATTTATTAATGTATTCCGTGTATCTCTCTTGAGGAAGTACATACATAATCCATCTCAAGTACTAATTTGAGAGGTGGAATAATTATAAAACGGAATCTCTTATAAATAGAGGATGGTGTAGATCCTGGACAGTAGAGATAAATATCTATGCAATAATACAAATAACCATATCAAAGTGTAGTTAAGGAAAAATATATATAATGAGGAATCATTGGAATTAGTGGAATCAGTGAATCATTTGTACCCTCACATGTTCTCAATTGATAATATGAGTTGAAATTATTGTGATTTTTTTTCAAGGATGTAATAATGTAAAGAAATAGGATTTTTAAATTATATTCAATTGCAAAAAAGTATGTTATATATTTTCTAATATTATATATAAAAAAATAGAGGGGAACATAAAAAATATTATCTCATTAATATTTATCATTAAATTAGTCACCCATGAAGCCAATTAAAATTACAAAAATTACAATAGGGAGAAATATACAATAGAAAAACTAAAATGTAAAATATTGTTCTCTAAAATTTTCTGCAGTCATTTCCCCAAAAAAAATAGTACGAAATAAAAAAATATTTTTTATCTAATAAACATCTCTAGAGAATGAAAATATAATGTTAATAGGAATTATAGTGAATTATGAGTGAAAGAATGAATTGGTATATATAGGGATCAATGAAACCACTGCAATAGTAACATTATTGTGGTCAATATAATAAGGTTATTTATCAAAACGTTATGAATTACACACATTGGTAATAATTTTTCCAATATAATAATTATTTATACGTATTAATGATAAAGAAAAAATGATGAAAAAAGGCAGAAATACGTCCTCAACAAGTAGATTCATTTTGCATGAAAACCTTTTTTTATAACATTGTAGGGAGATAGATTTTCTAGGATTTTACCACAATGAATCCGAAGAAAATAAAAAAAATACATCTTTAATGAAATTAAATATTTGATTAGTTTAATTTAATGGATATTAACACTTAGACAATGTTAGTTGAGTGATCGCATGCAACTACCACCACTTTAACCTTACACAAAGTGTGCACAAAGGTAGAATAACTAGTTACATGTATAAGACTTAGTTTATAAAAGAGTATTTTAATTTTTATAATGAAAATTTTTATTCCATCAATTCCATTTTAATAATAATTTTTCTTAATAAAATATATGTTCAATTGATGTGAATTTGATAAATTCATTTCTAGAAAAAAATATAACATAATTATATTTTAAGAAAATATTTACATTTTTTAATAAAAAAGGTTTAATAGATAATATTATTTAGTTAAATAGTATTATGAACCCATCTCATTTTAATTTAAATATTAAAATATTACTATAATTTCCTAGGAATTTTTTTAAGTGTCAAAAATTTTATGTTGTCTTAAAAACTGTAACTTTCAAATAAAGAAGGTTTTTTGTATTTCAATTTTATTGTTATCATATTCATATAATAATGTTCGTATAATAAATATTTTATTTAAAATAATCATTTATAAATTATCTTATGATGAATTTTTTGTAATTTTTTAAAATACTTTAATTTTCAACGAAAAGAGAAAAAATCAGTTTTCAGTTTTCTATATGTTTCAGGACTTCATATTTATGTAATTATTATGTAATTATTAATCAAACAATATCCACAATCTAAAATATTGTATTTAAATAATATTATGTATTCTAATATATTTTAATCGATTTTCAAATAAAAGGACATTATAAAGTATGAAAGGAAAAAATCTTATTTTTTAAAAAATACATTTTAAAAAATTTACAATTCCATGAAAAATATATATTAATAAGGGTGAAAAATTATAATCAATTAAAATATCATAAATTTTACCCAAATATCAAAAACCATGGGTATGCTAGTGGTTTTTTATTTTCTACAACATAGATTTCCACATCCTATATTTGGAAATTATTAAACTATTGATCCACTTTTTCTAAAAATTCCCACACATTTCCCTATTTCCCTTTCCTAAAAATTCATACTCTAAGAACTTCTACTCAATTTTTCTCCAAAACCCCCCCAATGTTTCCTCATTTCCCCAACATTTCCATCCTCATGATATTGGAGTAAATCTTCATATAAAATTAATTATCCAATTTTTTCCATTCAATTTAAAATTTTTAGGTTCTCTCTAATTTCCCAACAAATTCCCTTTCCCACTTTATATTATCCCATTACTATAGTAATATTATTTTATCAATGTGATATACTTTTATCCCCTAATATTTTTCTTTATTAATTAATGTTTTATACACATCATGCCACTGAATTCACATATAAATTTTATCTCTTTTAAATGAGTGATTATTATATAGTGAATTTGGAAACTATTTATTTATCCATCCTTTTAAAAAAGTGTTTAATATAAATTTTTGGATTTACAAATGCTAAACCCCCATTCCATTTCCTTGTTTCAAAATATTTTTTGATTCATGCATTTACAAACTTATATAATTAATGATTTTATTAAAATCCATAATTTATTGTTGTCAAAATATTGAAATAATGTTTTTTATGATAAATTTGGATCATATAAAATTATTACATATCTAGGGTTCACCCTCATAGCACTAAAATTTTATGGTAAAATAGAGTTATTTCTTAATATGAAATTTAATCTGAATCCTTGGTGAATAACCACGGTAATTTTTTATTATGATATCTTGGTAATAAACCATGGATATATGCTAATTAATGTAACAATTAACGGTTTTATCTAAATTTACTAGGTATTGTGGATGTTTTTATTCCATTATATACATCATATTCGTTTGATCATGTTATATTGTTATACCTCTTGTTCTTATTGACATTTCTCATGATCATATGGTAAATATATACCATTCTTGTTGCCTTACTAGGATCATGTTCACCCCTTTCCTTTTATGTATGTCCCTTGGATATGAGAGAAATAAAATTAACGTATGGATTACCCGTTATGGATAACTACACATGTATTAAGAGATTGATTAATACTTTCTTATATTATGTTTGTAATTTCTACGAAAATAAAATTTCATATATAATGTGGATTTTTATATCTAATGTAATGATTATCTAGTAAAATGGTTGGATTCCATTGGGTTGGTCCAATAAACAATGTATTATTTGGATTGGGATAATACCCCATATATCTTTAGGCATTAGATTTCCACAAGTTTACCATTGGGATTATTATAAACTATAGTGTACTAGTTTAATATCATCATATAAAAAACTTTTACAATGAATTAAAGATATATATATATGAACACACTCATCCCATAAAGTGGCTTTCATAACATTTTCAAAGGAATCATATAAAATGACTTCCAAATTTACATTTATTGATACCAAAATTCAGTCTCACAAAATAAGTATATCACATGAGAAATTTTTGGCTGATCATGAATTCTAACCATAAATGAAATACCTTTTTTATTTAGAGTTTTAAATGGAAGAAACGTCATAATTGAATTTTAATTAAACATTTTCAATATTATGATCAAAATACGATGCAGAAAGTCACATTCAAAAATAATTTTTAAGATGGTGGAGGGAAGAATTTTTATGGAAATGATTTAAAATCATAAAAAATAATGGAAAATTGATAACTGAAGTTAAATTTATAATATGAAGAGTGTAAGGTAAAAAAATAGATTAAATTGAAATGGAATGTTTTTTTAAGACTTCTTAGGTATTTTAGAGAGAAACCCACAACGATTAAAGAGTTGTAAAACATCCTTTTTGAAAAGTGATACTAAAAAATATGAAGACTATAAAAATTAATTCTTGTTTATCTTTAAAAATAAAACCGTAAAATATTTGTTTAATTAAATAATATCAACATTAAATAGTAATATCCGATATAAAGTGTGAGAATTATTTTTTACAATATTGAACTCTTTTGAAAACAATAGTCCATTAAAGTAGAACTTTTTATTGAAAAATGTAAGTTACTTATAAAAACTGGGAAAATATAAGATAGTGCCATCATATGACATAGTAAACATTACTTGATATATCATAGAAAAAAATAATGATTATATATTTTGGAAAATAGTTGTGTTAAGAAAAAACCATACATATTTGGAAACTTATGAATCAAAACGACACTGAAAGAGAGTAAATGAAATGTATTTTCAAACCAATTAACATTCTAGAAAGTAATTATAAAATAAATCTATTTCTTATTATATAAAACATACAAATAAAATAAAATTTCTGACAATTTAATATTTCATAATGAATGGAATCTGAGACAAGAAAACCCTTACCATTAATTCCTTCTAATTAGATATATCATCCTATTTTGGTGGAATCACTTATTCTAATGATTAATTTCTTATAAATTAACGAATTAAGAATTATTGTTGTTACTAGGGGGTTTAAATCATAGAACATGATTATAGGAGAAGGAAAAATTGTAGGTATTCAAGAAACATTCCAAGGTATGGAGTTGTTTAAAGTGGGTAGATCTTAACATCATTATAGGTGAGCATGTGAGACTTTTATCAAGAAACTATTGGTAAGTGAGGTGAAAATATGGAATCATATGGGATTTGGGTGAGTGAGGTATATAAAGTTAGTGAGACATGTGGTTATGACTTTCTCAACTAAAAATATTCTTCTAGATGGTTTATATGTCATCTTATTTTGATAATATTCAATCCATGGTAGACGAACTATTTTTACCATTTCCTAACTTCTTTAATTATATACCCTGAAAATTAATATTTAATAAAATATAATGTTACCCCCTTACAAAATATTTATATAAATATTATAAACATAAAAATCATTTTATCTAATTCAGCATATAAATATAATAATATTTATATTAAAATTTAACTATGTAATATATAGATAATCAATTTTTTTTAATAATTATCTTTTTAAAATGTTATGTGTTCATAATATAATTTCATATCTATTAGAAATAAAATAATAGTTCATATATTTTTTTATTAATTGATATTTTATATTATAATCATCAATTTAAATTCAATGAATCTATTTATTAACAACAATACATAATATTTAGTGAAATAGAATTCCTTCAAAAACTATATTTTTATCATGGTAACTAATATTAACATTGATAATTTATTAGCATGCCTAAAAATTAAGAATGAATCACTATTTTTTAAGTATTATGATTCCAAATATGAAATCAATTTAATATTAATCAAACTCTAAAATTAAAAAAAATTATTTTAAAATAAAAATGCCTAACAATTTTTTCAGAATATTTATTTATGTATTAATGAATTTATTTTAATTCCATTAAAAGTATATATATTTAGATTAATATTTATAGAAATAATATAAAAATTTAACAGTGAGAATATTTTTATATTAAGACAAAAATACACAATATATAGAAAATGTATATTTCATCGAAAAAGACATTTCTATCATTAATATCTTTTATTATTAATTTTTTAGATTTATAAATTGTCTAATATGAAATGATTATGTTTTATCAACACATTTTTATTTAAAACAACCTTTATTATTTAATCAAATTCACTATCTAACATCAAATTTTATCAAAATAAATAATATATAAAATAATCCTTATAATGAAAATATAATTTCTTTAATAATCATAGGATTATATCCTAGAAACATCTACATAAAACCGCCCAAAAAATTCCAAAAATATCATTTGGGTATGGTAACAAATATTGGATGTTTTGGGTTGTTATTTAGGTACTACAGATATTGGAGTGATGTTTTTGAGGTTAATCTTCTCCCACAAAATATTCCATGTTAACCATACATGTTTAGGTTCTTTGGACATAGTATTAGGGAAACTGTAGTTATGAAACCTTATTTCTATGCTTAAAAAATTCACCCACATTAAGAAGTCCATGATCTCATAATACACATTAATCCCAAACTATACAAATATTGAATAAAGTATTTTTTCATATTTTTACCTACCAATTCGATGATTATGTTGCAACGATCTTATAAGCCCACATAACATATAATCATAACTACCATATACATAAAGGAAAAATATAATTTTTATATGTAACCTAAAACCATAATTATTTTTTTTCTTATCCTTCAACATATCTACTATATTTCTAATACTTTTCCTTACTTTTATATTTTCAATAATGTTTATGATCTTCATGGTAATCCACCATGATAAATATTTTTTATTCTTCTTATTTTTGATTACTCAAGGATTTATTCCACTTGCAATTTTATTAATGTTTTCTAAAACTTAATTTTCATTTTGTATTTATAATTAATTTTAATATTTTTATCTTCATAATAAGTGTAAGAAGTTTATTTGTCCTCGATCTATGTGTGAAATAAGTTGTTAAAACTGTATTTATTTATAGATAAACTGATTCTAAAATTAAAGCGTATTACATTCATGGTTTGGATAAATGGGTTCCAAATCCTGTGACTATAGGGTGGATCGAACTGTTCTCCATATAGTATGTTGAATTATTTTTCTACACATTTTTTCCACATTGTAAAGTGTCCCACTTTCCATCTATCGAAACTTTACTGTAATTAATTATAGTCTCATACATAGTTAAGTCACAGAGATTTTACAAACGAAGTAAAAACCATGATACAAGAACATTTTTCACCAAAACTAAAATTTTAAAACAAAAATTCGTGAAATAGTGAAAATAAAATTAAAAATAAATTGAAAATAAATCCATACCTAAAAATTAAAACATGGGTGTGACAATTATAATTCATATATCAATTTTAACCTCATGAAAGTTAAAATAAATATTTGTCTCGGAAAAGATAATTCCATTGATCCATCAAAAGAGATTCTCTCTCCAACACATCTTATTAATCACCCATGTGATTCCACAAGACTTGAAAGAATTGGTAAATTTTGAAATGAAACACCTTAAAACTGAATTCAATGATCCATACCAGTTACTCGGTAATTAAGTCACATAGTTACAACTTGTTCTATTCCCTTTTTAATATATTAGAGGTTTATGGTGGTAGTTATTCAATTTAGAGACAAAGAGTATATCCTCAATTATCTTATGAGGAGGAAAAATAAGTTATTAATCAATCATTAAAATTTTCATGATAATAAAAAATAATCCCATTTATCTTGGGGAAAGTTAATATACTTCTTTGAACAAATATGTAACAACCCAAGCTTCCACGGTACGCTTCTCTTTGAATAATATAGTAGCGTGTGTTGTATGCAACTTCAAGTTCTAACACAAACCACAACCATTCAAACACGCCATTATGATTAGTAATACCCACTTTTTGAACTTTTATACATTTTAACTTTTAAAATGGGAATCATTTTTGGAATTGGAATATCAAAATTAGCTTAGGGTTAATTTTTGGTAATTTTCTGATAACATTCATATTTTGATAAATAGTGAAAATTACTAAATTTTAATTAAAAACAGCTTTTTTAATCGAAATAATTAACAGTGATAAATTATGAATTTGAGTTATTTTAGAGTATAATTAGATTATATTTTTACCATTTAATCCAATGTAGGTCATTGAATATAAATTCACATTTGAACTGGACATAAGTATGTGCCAATCTTTTAATAGTTATTATCTCTTAAAAACCCGTTTTTTGTTTTAACAACGTGAATTAATTTTAAATTAATTACTGCCACTTCAGTGTTTTAAATTTAGAAAAATGGATTCCATATATAGAATCATGAGTTCCAAATTTTTTAAATATGTAACTTTTATTTTTAGAAATTTTGAATAATTTTTTCTGTAAATATTTAATATATCCTGGTTAAAGGGTAAATTCAGTAAATAAGGGTAAAAATAATAAAATAATAATAACAAATTACCCTTAAAAATGTCCTAAACATATTATATGATACATATCCAACCATGGACATACTTGGGTTACTTTGGTACCCCATGGATCCACTTTTAAGTGATAATGACACTTTATATTAATTAAGTTAAAGTAAATACAAAAATGATATAAGCATATATCTTTGCGAATTTTTTTTTACATTGGGTTATATAAGACATATTTTCGACTATAAATATTCATTAGAAATATAAAACAAATTCCTACATAATTTTATTATATTTATAATTTTTAGACATTGAATAATTAAATTTATTTATGACACAATAATGACGCAGTATTTCCCTTATTAATGAAAGAATAAAATAATTCGTATTAAAAATGTTAAAATAAATATAATTTGAATGTTTTGATGACATACAAGAATTTTATTGATTCATATTACATGATAGTACTTCTTAAATGAATTTTTTCTAATTAATAATGTTTCTATGACTTTAACAAAAATAATTAATTAAATAGTGTAAAAAATGACATAAAAGAGTTCTTAATATGAATATTATATTATTAACTCATATTCTATTCCTAAAAATCTAAGTATCTGAAAAAGGAATTATATAATGATAGGTAAATAATTAATGGACCACTTTTGGGTCTCTTAGAAGTATATAGTAAGTTTATTATCAATATAATATAAAAATACAAGGTGACATGGTAAATGTCAAACTATTTAACAAATAGTAAACTATAAATGATAAGGTTTATCTAGTGACCCAAACATGTCTAAAATCTTTTGGATGAAATTATTAAGACCCATACCCACCTTATTTTTATAATAACCCACTTTGTATCCATTATAAACTGAATATTAATTTATTATAAATTAATAATTTATGTTTTTCTTAAAGAGCCCCACCTCCCCCTTATAAAAGGAAACCACTTCTAACCAATTATTCATACCTTAAAAGCCTTTTTGTTTGGCCAAAATATACCCAAATACCCTCTCAAATGTACTCCCTTTATCCTAGAGGCATTAATTTCTCATAAATCCAACCGAAGGAGCCCTTATAATCATATCAAAAGGAAGAACCCGAAGAAGAGGAAATGTTTTCACCACCCTCTTTCAAGTTCCTTTCTTCTTGAACTTCTTCTTTCTATGTTATTTCCATTCAAAAATAATTACTCTAATATCTTCTATATACTATGATGTTATTATAAATATTTTACAACCATATTCAGTATTTTATCCATCCTTTGAATGACATGTTAGCATATGTGCGTATCTACGGCTTACCGTCCCCACGTTGTGTTGTAATTGTTATTCAATATATTATTATTTGGATGGGTATAATAATTATGTTTAATTACTATAAATAATAAATATAAAATTATAATGATTCTTTTTATATGATATAACATCCAATTATATATAATTTTAATATGAAAAGAATGATATAGTCGCTCGTGCGTACGTATGGATTACCGTCTCCACGAACAGGATCAGATTTCTTCCCCGTCATATCTATTCAATACTAAATTTCATTTGATGATTAAAAATAATGTTTATATACATGATATCTTCTTGTATATGAATAATATTCATCCCATTCATAACAAATACGGCTCCCATAACAAATAATATAAAGTAAAATGAATCTGTTAGCACCCAAAACGACGAGAATACTAAGATATTATCAACAAATCAATGTTAAATGATCATATATGATATCTTATTAATGTATATTATTCTTGTATAATTCAATAACAATTATTTCACCATTATACAGGAGATTAACCTACCCCTACCAAGGAAAAATTACAAAGTAAGGTGTTTCTTATCTCACTTTTAATTCTTTGAGATTTCCATTGTTCACCTATTATTTATTGCATGTGGTGTGTGTACTACCCATGATTGTATTTATTGTGTAATATAATTTAAATTATGTATATTTACATCATCATTTTATGATCCTTCTTTCATGGGTGTATGTTTCGTAAGTTACCAAATCAATAATAGAATTTGAAATTCCAATTTCCACCCATTCAGTTTTAGGCATACCTCATTGATTATTTTACTCCAAGATTACTTGTGGAATCACTATTTATTTTCTTATTTCTTAATTTCCACACCCTTTTCTATGTATATACTATTTTTACACATAATCCCTCGATTGATAAATTCTCAAGTCATCGATATAAACTTGATAAGAGTAATTTTAACTCAATCTCCATTTGTTGAGTTAAATATCGTATTTATTGGTCTTGTTTTTACAAGAATATGTGTGAATTTCCTCTGATTGATTTACACTGAGTATCCAATCATATTGAGTATATTTATATTTTTCACACATAATTATGTCATTGATTTTTCCTTAACCTATGGATACGGTCTTTATAAGAGATTTAATCTCAATTTACATTCCATTGAGACTTCTTTGTTGTTATACACCAAAAAAAAATTATATGGTGTATATAATGTACCTTGACAAAGAATATCATGAATCCATTTATTATAATTATATTAAAATGTTTTTATTACCTAAATTATTTGTATTCACGTGTATCTATTTTGGTTAGGAACTCTAACTAAAATATCATTTTAAATGTTTCAATGATTTAATATTCTAATTCTTTCCCATTAAAGTCAATGTTTTAAAAATGAATTTAAGGATTTATTTATATGGACATTAAGGTTTTAAAATTAAAATTTCTTTTAAAAGTTTCAAAGTGTTATGGGACACTTTGATTCAAAAATCTATTTTTAAATGGCTTCTTGAAAACTAGTGTGCCTTTTAAATGATTTCAAGAAAAAGGTGGATATTTCACTCTAATAGGTTTCATGATTATTTTCATCTATGTAAATATAATTAATAGTTCTCTATTGAGGATAATCTAATACAATACAATCTTTTATATTGTATGTAATAGGTTATTTTTGACTGTGGATGTGCTAATTTCATACCATTCATGGTTTGTGGATAATGTATTGACATTTCATATGCTAGTTTTAATATGAATGTTTATGTTATGATTCAAAATTTTCATATGGAGAATGAATTGGACTTAGTATGTGATGGGTGGAGCCCACTATATCTCTTCGATGCATCGATAGGTCTCTTAATACAAACTAGTGTCTTGGCAGAAGGCCTTGACAAAATCTTATTTGTAGTCTTAGCATAAGGCCTTGACTTTGTGGTTTTGGTAGTCTGGAATTATACATTCCATCATTACGAAAGTGGTTATTGATATTTTATTTTATTATTCGACTAGTAGAATATCCATGTGAATATGTAAATGGAATTATTTCATTTTATTTGTGCCATATTATGCTGAACATCAAGTTTAAAAGGATTTTGTTTTAGTTATATGTTGCCTTAAATGTTTATGATTATTTATGAAATTTTTTGCTATATGGTTATCATTACTGGGCTTTGAGGTCACCCCTTTCTATGTTTTATTTTTCCCAGGATGTGAAGATGTATTTTATTAATAAACTTTAGGGATTGTATAAGGGGATATGAGTGTAGAGACAAGATGTTTTTGTAGTTTTTCAATTTATGATGTAATGTAAACATTATGAATGTATCTAGTGATTCCAAGGCTACTAAACTAATCTACCCTTTGAGACTTGATCTTTTGTGATCAGGACAAGGATATGTAATAAGGCACCTACTCTGGGTAACTGGGGTTGGGGCATTATAGTTGGTATATGAGGAAATTTAGTACATACCTTGGAAACTAGATATAGATAAACTCTGGTTAGAGCACATAGCCCTAAGATAAACTTTGAAAATTAGAATAGATGAACTTCCTAGAATTTTAGTTTTGTAGAGATTTTCTGAGTTTTCCGAGAAATACATCCCTGTCTAGATACGAGCAGGTAGAGGCGGCTCTGGTACATATGTACCTAGGGGTAAACCCCGAAAACACCACTTTGAGCTAGAATTGAATGGGAACCGGTGCACGACAACGGGCCTTGCTTCACTCTTCGTTACAATACTCTCGGGGAGATATGATTAGGATAAATTACATTTTCTTAACATTCCAAATTGAGGTATTATAATATAGGATGAGAATAATTCACCTTGGTTAATCCTATGGTGTTTCAAATTGAGAAAATAGTGTCATGATATTCTGTAGATGAATTTATGACTACTATTACTCACACAATGCTTTATTGTTTTAGTCAATGGTTGGGTTCCCAGGAAGTCATAGTAATTTTGAGAGTGATGTACAAGGTGGGAATGGTGGTGGAAATGAGTAACACAATTTAATGTTGATAGGCGTAAAAGATATCGTGTTCATGCCAAATCAGTTTACCAAAAATTTGATCGACAACATATATATTAACAAACTCCCATACTCAACAAAGAAGAGAAAGGTGATGAATGATAAGAGCTCCAGCACTGGAGACCATTGAGAAAAGATTCTTCAATTTCCATCATGCAGTAAATGTGGTTGGAGACACCCTAGAAAGTGTCTCAATAGAACAAAGAATTGATTTATGTGTGGGAAAGAAGGACATAAAGTGAAGAATTGCCAAGGAAAAATGATGATTACTATAGAAGAAAATAAAAATAGTCCCAAGAATCAATTTATAGTAATTTTCCATAAATTTAGTGGACTTGGCCATTAACCAAGTGAATGCCCAATTCTATAGGATATTTTTTTGGACAGAGAAGAAGATATGTAGAAATAAATGGTTTGAGAAATGTCTAAAAGTATTAGTGCTCCTTGTTGATGGTATTACATTGTAATAATTTTCTCTTGAATTTGTAACCCTTGATTTTTCCATGTGAGAATAATATTTGAGGATGAGTGATCTTTTCTCTTGTGGAAATAGTTATAAATAACCATCTGGTTTTATATGATCATTGGGTTTGAGATAATTACAAGTTATTATATTTTGGGATGAAAATGCAGGGTATGAGATAACATTTGTGGTTAAATTATGTTATGGTTATTTTGAGGGATTTATCTCATTTTGGAAATGTTAAAAAATATAGTTTTTGAAAAAGGACAACACTCAGACCGTGTGACATCCCATCGTATCGGACAAAACTGTTGGAATCCAACCCACAACCAAAGTTCGATTGGGATTTATCACACACCACTGGACTACGTGAAGTCCCTGGTTAGTGTGACTAATTATTTTTAGTTAAATGATTTTATTGATCAATAAAATCTTGATTTGGGATCTAATGTCTTATCAAATGAATACCCTTAGTATTGGAAAATGATTTTGTGATTAAGTGATAAATGTTATTTTGGAAGATGTTCACTTTTTTGGGAACACTATATGCCCAAGAAAAATGGAATACTATGGGATTTTATTTGAAGAGTAATGGTAGATTTTAATCAATGTTTTTATTGTGGATTTATAGTGATTTGGGTTATTTATTGAAATGATTAACCTATAATAGGGAATATGTGATTAGGTTAATTACTTTTAAGTCTGTGAATTTAATAGTAGTTGTTGTCATTTGGAGATACAATTTAACGTGGAAGACTACAAAACCAAATTATTCTATGTTTTGGGTTTCAATATTAGTTTTGATTATATTAAAGGATTTTAAGGACAATTGTTTATTGAATACTATTTATTTAACTTTGGGGTATTGTTGGTTTAATTTTAGAAATTAATATTTTTTAATGGAATATTCTTTTGGGGGATCATCAGATCTTATACTAACCATTTTGGTTTTTATTAATCTATATAAGAAAGGTAAATATATAGTTTATCCTTTATGGATCATATGATTCTATAAGAAGTTTATTCTACCTCTTCTAGTGTGACCAAGTCTTCTTGAATACTGGTCATTTAAAAATGAGTTAGTAGTAGAAATTTATTAAAGAACGAAACTTTACAAAAAAAATTAAGTATATATCTTTATGTTCTTATTTAATCTCAGAAATTAATTCGTGATATTTATGTAATGTAACTTAAAACAAAAAAATGTTGTCCGTTTAATTTTCCTACTAGAAGACTAATGACCATTTTTCCATCACAAGTTTGTGGTTTTCTTGTCGTTAACTTTCTCCTGATCATGTTTTCTATCTCTCTCCAACAGAACTTGACACTTAGTTTATCATCTATATCCATGTTTTTCTACATGTAATCTTAGTATAGGTTATCTCGTGTGACCTTTGCACTTCTCTTTCTTTCTTTTAATGTGAATGTTTTATTGACACTTTTTCTGATTTGGGACTTTCCATTATATTCCCAAGGACAATTTTAAAAAATGTGAGGATGAAATTTATTGAAGGAGGGGAGAATGTAACACTCAAATCTTCCACATTATGCTTTTCTTTATATAATACACTAGCGTGTGTTGTACGCAACTTCGAGTTCTAACACACACCACAACCAATCAAAAATGCCATTATGAATAGTAATACCCACTTTTTTAAATTTTATACATTTTAACATTCAAAATGGACTTCATTTTTGGATTCAGAATATCGAAATTTTCTTAGGGTGAATTTTTGGTACTTTTATGATAACATTCATATTTTGATGAGTAGTGAAAATTACTAAATATTAATTAAAAACATATTTTTTAATAGAAATAATTAATATTGATAAATTATGAATTTGGGTTATTTTAGAGTATAATTATATTATATTTTTACCATTTAATCCAATTTTGGTCATTGGATATAAATTCACATTTGAACTGTACATAAGAAGTTCCAATTATTTGATAGTTATTATCTCTTAAAAACACGCTTTTCGTTTTAATAACGGGAATTAATTTTAAATTAATTTCTCCCACTTCTGTGTTTTGAATTTAGAAAAATTGATTCCATATTTATAATCAGGAGCTCCAAATTATATAAATAGGTAACATTTATTTTTAGACATTTTGAATAATTACTTCTGTAAATATTTTATTTACCATGGTCAAAGGGTAAATCTGGTAAATAAGGGTAAAAAATAATATTATAATAATAATAAATTACCCTAAATGTGTCCCAATCCAATCACTAGTGTAGAAAACGTTTTTTACGTCAGTTATTTTTCATTTTTACGTCTGTTTCTAGCCGACGTTAATACAGGCGACATTATAAATAACGTTTTTGATGTCGGTTATTTAAAAACCGACATCAAAAACATAAAATCGCAATGTTTATGAGGTCTGTTATTTTAGAACTAATGTGATAAATAAAATGGAAAGGGTTTATCACATCGGTTATTTAACAACTGACGTGATAAAATGCCTGGAAAATTGTTTATCACGTCGGTTGTTAAAAAACTGACGTGATAAAAGGACGGGGAAATGGTCAATCACGTCAGTTATTAAATAACCGACGTCATAAAATGGGGGAGGGGCGTTTATCATGTCAGTTATTATAGAACCTCCGTGATAAACTGGGGGGGGGGGGGGGGGGGTTATCATGTCGGTTATTAAACAACCGACGTGATAAATAGGGGGGCAGGGGGTTTATCACGTCGGATTTTTAATAACCTACGTGATAAACCGGGGGAGGGGGGTTTATCACGTTGGTTATTATATAACCGCCATGATAAACCGGGGTGAGAGGAGTTTATCATGTCGATTATTATATAACCGCTCTGAAAAACCAGAGGGAGGGGGTTTATCACGTCGGTTATTAAATAACAGACGTGATAAACCATTTTCTAGGCTTTTATCATGTCGGTTATTAAATAACTGACATGATAAAACATTTCCCAGGCCTTTTATCACATCGGTTATTAAAGAACCGATGTGATAAACCTAATGTTTTTAAAAACAATTGAATGCAGTCATCTTCTCTCAACCAGAATCAACCAGAAAACAAATCAAGAAATCGTACCACAAAAACAGAAGTAGATCAAAATTATTAATGTAAATTGATAACATATAAAACATACCCCCTAGACAGCCCCCACCCTCATTTATACCCCATGGACATCCTTCCCACCCCATTAGAGCCCTCACCCTCATGTATACACCCTTAAAAGCCCTCCCCCACCCCATTGGAGCTCCCACCCTCATGTATACCCCTTGGATAGCCCTCCCCCACCCCATTGGAGCCCCCACCACACTCCTGGACTGCCCCCGACCCCCGGACAGCCCCAAACACCCCTCGACAACCCCCGCCCGCCTAAACAGCACCCCCTCACCCCACTTGACAGCCCCCACCACACCCCTGGATAGCCCCAAACACCCATGGACATCCCCCCACCCCCATGTATACCCCCCACCCCTGGACAGCACTCCCACACCCCTGGACCACCTTCCTACACCTCTGGATAGCCCTGGCACCCCCCGGGATTGTCCCCCCACCCCACCAGACAGCCCTCCCAGACCGCTGGACACCCCCCAACCCCACTGAACACACCCCCACACCGTTAGAACCCCTCCCCCACAGACCCAAATCCATACCAGAAAAACCATCATAAGTAAACCAAAACAAGAAGTAGAGAAAAATTTAACATTCACTTATATAACATTCAAAACCTACACTGTCAACTTCAAAAAAACTAAATCCAACCTAAACAACTACCAAATACACAATTACAATGACATAATTCAAAATTACATTTTACATTACAAATAACTTAAATTCAATCAAACCTACAAAATAATTTCACCACTCCACTTGTATGTGTTTGATTTCTTCAGAAGTATAGGGTTTAGGGTCATCAAAAGGCTACAAATGAAAAAGAAAGTAGTTAACGTGTATAATGAATAAATAAAATTGAAATATTATCGAAAAGTTTAAGAGGAAATCATACCAGGTCAAAATTCACAACTGTCCCAATTGTTATTATTTCATACATAAATTTTAACATAAAATAACTTCATTCGATGAGGCCTTGTTGTTCATGACAATTCTGTTTTAATGAGTGTAAATTAAATATATATTTTTTATGTAATAAATCAAAAAGTACAAATTATAAATGGATATTTACCTTCACATTTACATATTTGATCTTTTCACTTCTTTTCTATGTGTTTTTTCAAAAGTAGGCCCATGCACTGTAAGAAAATAATACGAATGGGGTAAATTTAAATTTCATTATAATATATAAAACTATTGAGAAATTGAAACTTACATTTCCAATATATTCTTAAAACATTCCCGCACATCAACATGGACAGAGCATATCCAATAAAGGGCTTTCTCCCTTGGGCAAAATACCCCTAACATCAAATGATCACTGATAAAAGGAAATTTGACGTTAGTGGGTTTTTATGTTAAAATATAATTAACTCTTTGAGAGAAATGTGTTTCATACATCTCACAAAAAGGCATCATCCAACATTGTGTGATTATATTATTTTCAAATCTTTCATCAATATAAACCATTCTTTGTTCCTGATTCAATGCACATGCTTCAGGGTAAATCAATTGTGGGTCCATGAATCCATATACTTCTGTCATCTGATTCCTCTTACAAATTTTATAAAGATACCTAATACAAAACATACATAAGTATAAATTTTTAATAAATATAATGGAGAGAAAAGGTGTTAAGACTTACATGGAAAAAATTTACACCACGTTGATGCCCAACTTATCTCCAGTAACAAGCTCCATGATATCAGTTTTTATAATCCCAACTCTTATTTCACGTCCACAAACATGAGCTTCCATTGGAAACTCATAATAACCCGACAACAAATGTGAATATCTTAACAATCTATTAAGACCATTTGAATCTGTATCTGATGTCATAGATATTTTTCTTTGTTGTTGTCTATATAATATTTCTTTACCTTTGAAGTATTACTGTAAACAAAATTGAAAAATATATTAGTTTTCAAATGATAAAATAACTATGATAAAAAAATAAAATAAAAGATATAACATTCATACCTCTATGGTAATGAGTCGAAGATGTCTGGATGGCCAAATTAAAAAATGGCCGATACTCTTTCCAAATATCGCCACCTCATTTGTAGGTATCAGTACCCTAGATGATCAATCTATAATATCCTGTACAGTGACCCTCTGATTATCTACCTCTACTTGTTGATGATGAACTATATCTCCTATACAATATACAACCCATATGCTACTATATGATGTTGATAATCATCTACATACAACTCGCAATAAGTAGGAAGTTGCGGTAGAGGCGTAGGATAAAAAATGGGGTCCGCGGGCTGAGGTGGGGGAGTGGGAGCTATTGGTGGAGGTGGAGGATAAATAATGGGGTCTGCAGGGGGAGGTGGAGGAGTGGGAGCTGCAGTCTGAAATTGTCTTTGCATTTCTGCAAACATAGACTGCACCGACTCTCTAATATTTTCCTTAATAGTCGCATTTATATTATGATCTTTAGCCTACAAGGATTCTATTTTCTTATAAACCCCCTCAATGTTAGAAGTTGAAGAACGTGGAAACACTTTTCTTACCGATACACCTGCCGGATATCCACTTACACGACCAGGATGTTTGGGCCTTCCCAATGGTGAAAATAAAATATCTTCCCTCCCAGTAGCTGTAAATGTCCCCTCTAAACTCTGCTCCTCAAGAGAGTCCTGTATTAATTAATTGAACAATTCATTAATGATTGAAATTATATGAAGAAAATAGTTAACTTAAATAAATAAAATAGATATCTTACAATCCACTCAGCTACGATTCTTGATTCTTCTGAAATATATTTCCCTTTTTTCCCTTCCGATCTCTCTTCCATTTTTCATGTCTAGTTAAAGGGGATGGAGGGGACACCACTCCTGAGCTTGAAGAGTCAGGTCTTAGTTGTTGAAATTTTTCCACCATCATTTTTTTTCAAATAATTTATACCCTCCACGAGATAATCTATGAGGGTATACATTTTTAGATTGGATCTCCTGATGAGATTTCCCTGTTTTCTGTAATTTAATAATAATAAATCATTAACAAAAAATTAATAAAATAATTTATATAAGAAAGTTTATAAAAGGTTATATTTCCCTTACCAGAAATGACTCTTTTCTTCTACTTTCAAAAAATTGTCACCATGTGTCTTCATCTATAAAAGGATATATACGACATGGATTGTCATGACTCCTATGACCATAAATGAAATCAGATGGGAGGGTTGATTTGAAATCCCTCCATCTCCTAGTATCCAACGATAATCATTTCTTCCTGACTCCTCCAGTGTTAGGAATATCAAATGTCATTTGATAAGGAAGAGGTTAAACATATTATATATACTAGAAACATTAAAAGAATAATCAAAAAATGACAAAAGATCTTACCAAAATCGTCTCCCACAACTGAGAGATAATCACTTTATCCACACTTCTCCAATCATCATACAGAATTCTTACATTTCTCATAGCCTGAGTTGCTACAAAACTCTTAAAATATTTTGCAGTCAGACCTCTAGGAATATCATCATCATCAAACTCAACGACTATCCACTGATCCTACATACATTCAAGTGATAATTTTGGTAAAAGTGTGCACCCACTTTTACTAACCTTTGAACTCATTTTCATAATAGGAGCATGTGAATGTTCATCCCCAGAGGTATGACCAGCAATATGCTCCTCTCCAGAATCATGTGGTTGATCATCTGAATGATCTGTCATTATCCTTCAAATCAAAAACACAAATGTCAGATCACAAGTATACAAATTAAAATATTTTAATACTACTGTAATCAGAAAATAGTAAAGTGTACTAAGTTATATAATAGTAAACATTGGTAATACGGTAAGCATGTTAAACAATGGTAAAGATGGTAAAGATGGTCAAGATGGTCCAGATGGTAAACATGGTAAAAATGGTAAACTTGGTAAACATGGTAAACATGGTAAAGTAATTGTTAGTGAACCAAAATAATAGATATATAATTCCTGTAATGGTTATAAACATGATAAAGTAAACTAAAAAAATTAAAACAAACAAATACATATACTTATTTTATTTTAAAACATGTTTTAATAAATAAAAAACTTATAATATCTAACATTTATGGAAAAAATAAATGTAATCATGAAATAAACATATGTTTCCTGTAATTTTAGGAATGTAAAAAATGGATTGTTTTCCCAAATTCCTTCTTTGTGATCGTTCCTTATGGCACAAACTATGTCTTCAACATGATCATCATTATGTTCTGTTAATCTTTCCATGGAAGTAGAGATCTCACATAAATCAGCATATTCATCAATTTCATCCTCACCAACATATTGTTTTTTCCCTTGTAAAAAAACGGCCCACTGCATATCTGATTGATCTACTACATAGAAAATTTATTTTTCATGTGTTTCCATTAGAAAAGAATCAGCTGTGTCTTCCAATCTATTCAGATTAACAAGTGTCATTCCAAATTCATCGTGTCTGACACTGTTGTTACCGTTAAAACATTTACGGTAAAAAACGGGAACTTTAATTTTAATGTAATCACCCTCCCAAATTCCTTCAATCACTCCATAATATGTACTTGATGCAGAAATTGGGTTTTTGTCTCCAGCACTCGAAAAATGAATTGCTTATGCAAACAACAATACACCACTATTCTGAACTGCACTTCTGTTGTCCTGATCATTCGTATGAAATGTATAGCCATTAATTTCATAACCGTACTATGTTATCACATTTAAACATGGACCACCCACTATCCATTTCAATGTCTCTGATACGTCTGATCTACCAAGAAATGTCTTTTTAATCCGTGACAAAAAAGTTTTGTTGTGCTCATTCAAAATCCACATTTCTTTCATCTGTGGATGAAATTGTTTCAACTCATTAATATGAAATGTGATATACGGTTGAGCATCTGCTACGTTATTCAAGATGTATGATTCTAACTTCTTCATCTTTTTATCTGACAATGATTTTAATTTCAAGCAGCAAATCCCCTTTCCCTCATTATGAACTCGTTCATGGAGAGATGGAGGCAAACCTATGTGTTGCGCCGCATCCAAGTAGCTTGTACAAAACTATGCTACCTCCTTAGAAATATAATTTTCAATAATGGAGGCTTCAAGTCGATATAGATTTTTAACATACCCCTTTAATGTTTTCATATACCATTCAAAAGGATACATCCAACGAAGATATACAGGTCCACAAAGCATTATTTCTCGAACCAGATGAATCATTAAATGCACCATTATATCAAAAAATATTGGAGGAAAATACATTTCCAATTGAAAAAGTATAAAAATTGCATACTTTTCCAAAATATTCAAAGCATTCACATCAATCGACTTGAAACAAATTGAATTGAAAAAATAACACAATTTCATTATATTCTTTCTAACATGAATGGGAAATATTCCACACAATGAAACTGGTAGAATTTGTTGCATCATAACGTGACAATCATGTGATTTTATACCTATCAACATCAAGTCCTTCAATGAGACAAAATTTTTTACATTAGAAGAATAACCTTGAGGCACTTTGGTATCATGAAGACACTGACAGAAGCTAATTTTCTCCCTCTTCGATAATGTATGACAAGCCAGGGGATGAAATGTTCATCTTCCTTTAAGAGTGGGAGCTAACTCCAAACGTATTCCCATTGATATTTAGTCTAATATTGCATTCAACCCATATTTAGTATTTCCTTTAATATCTAACAATGTTCCAATCAAAGACTCACAAATATTCTTCTCCACGTGCATGACATCAATATTCTGTTTAACATCACGATACCTCCAATATGGTAGCTCAAAAAAAATTGAGCTTTTCTTCCAAATATGTCTATCATTACAAGCTTTATGTGTCTTTCCCAATGTCACATCAAGGTTTCTTACCCTCTCAAAATAAAGATCAGGGGATAAAGGTTTTGGAGCAGTATCAAATTCTTGTGAGATATTTAATGCCTTTTTTAGTCTTCTATAATGGTGTTCCATAGGCAAAAACTTTCGATGACCCATGTACACTGTTTTCGTCCCATGATGAAATTGACAATATGAAATCTGTTGTTCGCAAATTGGACATGCTTTATTCCCTTTAACACAGTATCCAGACAAATTTTCATATGCTGGGAAGTCATTTATAGTGAACAGAAGCACTGCATACAGTTGAAAATATTCCATTTTATAATAATCATACACCCTATTACCATCAGCCCATAACAGTTTCAAATCACCAATCAACGGTGACAAGTAAACATCAATATCATTACCGGGTTGCTTTGGACCAGAGATCATTATACTCAACATGAAATATTTGTGCTTCATACAAACTTCCGGAGATAGGTTGTAAATTACCAATAAAATAGGACATGAACTATGTGTGCTACTGAGGGTTCGGTATGGATTCATTCCATATGTGCACAACCCTAGTCTGAGATTTCAAATTTCATTTCCAAATGTAGAATACTGCGCATCAATTTTCTTTCATTGTGGACAATCAGGTGGATGACATATTTTTCCATCACATACCCTCTCTTCAGCATGTCATCTTAACCATTTTGCATCATGTGAATTAGCAAAAAAACGTTTGAAACGATTAATTATAGGAAGATACCAAAATACCTTTGAAGGGTGATTTGTAATCTCTACACCAACCTGTGATTATTCTTTCACATTGTACCATGATGTCCCACATTTAGGAGACTCTGAAAAAATTCATATTCCTTCCTATATATAATGCAGTCATTCAGACAGGCATGTATTTTCTTGTATCCCAATCCCATCGGGCATAATATTTTCATGGCATTGTAATGTGAATCTGGAAGATCGTTATCATCTGGAAGAAAGTCTTTCATCAATTGTAGCAGCTCTGAAAAACTTCTGTCACTACATCCATGTTTCTCCTTCAGGTTAATCAATTTTATCACCGCCGACAAAACCGTAAAATATGTACAACCATGATATAATGGTTTTTCAGCATCACCATATAGACGTGCAACTGTCGGTTCTATCTCAATTTGTTCTGCTACAATATTGTGAATCATTTCTTCAATTCCATCAGAGTTACCATCTTGTGAATCATCATCATCAGTGACATTCCATCCAGTTTCACCATGCCAAATCCAAGGGCTATAACTTGGATTAAAACCATGACAAATCAGATGATCTTTTATCTCTCTACTTTTCAACTTCTTCATATTCAAACATTTCAGGCATGGACAGAAAAAATGTCACTACTTGGAACATTTCTTTTTGAAAATTCCAAAAAGGCATCAACACCTTCCTCAAATTCATTGCTCATTCGATGTTCCATAATCCAACTTTGAAAAATTGTTACCTATAACAAATATCAACATGAAATATACATTTTTAAGATTAGACAAATATATGTCTATATGAAAAAAAATCATAATTTGAATGTAAAACAATTTAAAATATAAAACAATTCTATGGGTATTTAATAAAATATACTTGAATATTATTTTTAAAACAAAGTATAGTTAGATATAACAGTTTTAAAATTCATTTAATCAAATAAAACCATGCCCCCTACACAGTTGATAGAAAATTAGTGAAAATGGAGTAAACCTGAGAATAACCCCCACCCCCAGAAAACCCCCAAAACCCTCTGGACAAGCCCCCACCCCCTCGGACAGCCCCTCAAAACCACCTACCTCCTTGGACCACCCCTGGACACCCACAACCCTCCGGACAACACCCCACCCCTCTAGACAGCACACCCACCCCTCCTGGACACCACCCCCCACCCCTACGCCTTGAAGACCCCTGGACACCCCCAACCCTCTAGAAACCCCCACCCCCCCCAGACAACCCCCAAAACCCTCTGGATAGGCCCCCACTCCCGTGGACAACCACTCACACCCACCCACACCCTTAGACACCCCCCGGACACCACCCGTTTCCACATCTTTGATATAACATTTTTTTTAAAAACGTGACATTATTAAAACGTTTCATTAAATAAGATGAAGAGTCCAATCGTATTTCTTATGAAATTTTTCTTAATAGAAAGAGTCTTAGTATTGGATAGAATAATAAATAAAGTGGCATAAAACAGTAATATAATCCTAAAAAATGCAAATAATCCAGCTTAAATATTTGAATAAATATGTTTGTAATCAACCATCAAATCCAAAAGGTGTATGAGAGAACAATTAGAGAAAAACTGGAAATGAGAGATCATAGTCATTGAGGGGTGATGGTGTCAAAGGAAACACAAAATCAAATGAACCGAGACCACTTAATGAAGTAATCCATGAAAAAGAAAAACCTACATCAAATAAAATCGTGAAACATCAAAAAACAAACAAATACCCATTTGAAATAGAATCTAGTATCTTGATTTAGAAACTCTAAAAAATAAATAAACCACAATCTCATTGATTGAATACTAAATTTCTAAAATAGAACAATACACTGGTTACACATTGTTTAGTGGTGCAATTATTTGTTGTATTCGATAGTCAATTAGTTTTGTGACATAAAATCAAAAAATCTTGTGAAATACATATAAGTAACATTCATTATTCAAGTTCACATTCTTTTTGTAAAATTACACATGTCAATATTATCATTAATAAAAAAAATTATCATTATTCTCAACTAAAATCATGAGAATTGTGATATTCCCATTTTTATAAACATATATTAATGATGTTATGATAGAGTATATCATAACTAATAATATAAAAAATGGTATATTTATCTATAGTAGAGTCCAATAAGACAAAATGGATGCACGATATTTCTGTGACATTTAGATTTTATTAAAGGGATATAAAGATGTTTAATACTTCCCAGAAGGGTGAAATTATAAGGGAGTCTAGTGTCTTCTAAAAATACAAAGTGGTTAAAAGTGATTTTGTGTCCATTAAAGAAAACAAATGGTTTATAATAGATTTATTAGACTCTATGAGGGTGAATGATAAATATTTATTTTATTATGTTCCATTATAACTCATGTGTAAATATTTATTTTAGTTCAATTAATGAATGGTAAATTGTTTACATTAATGGTTTTTGTTTTTTAAAAAAAAATGACTTCTTCAATATGGATGATTGATTCCTATTCTATGATAAGACACTCATCAAGGATGATTTACTATATATGATTATAATTTCTTTTAATTCTCTAATCACATAAACATTATTGGTTATCCAACTACAAAATTGTTAGATGAACCTGAGCGTTAAATGAAAAATAGGATAAATGGAATGGGTGAATCAACCATACCTCAAATTTATTTTTGATAATGAAATTCAAACCGGTCAAATTAGGAAATATTCCAAAAATTTCCTTAATCGCGCCATAGTCCTTATATAAATAACCCCAAATATATTTCCAACATAGGAGGATTTTGAGTCATTAAATGCAAGGTAATATATCAAAATTTGTTTTATAAAGAAATACAAAAACAAGACACTCAAGATAAAAACGAATGTCCGGTGCCAACGATATTCAAAAATATGTAATAGGGTTCGAAATGGAAGAATCTAACCTAGTTTAAACAAAAAAATCGAAAAACATAAATATATACTATCCGAGAAAAAAAACGAACGAAATAAATTCGTGGAAGGCTTACTTGAGTGTTGCAAGTTGAGATGATAAATCTGAGGTGAGTAAAGATGATAACAATGAAGCCAAAATGAGTATAACGCAAGTCGATCGACTAGTTGATTATGGTTTACCGCGTGAGAGAGACGAGCCGGCGGACTGTCGATCGAAAAATCGTAAATGACAGTCCACGGGGCTTTAATTTTTTAAATGTTTTATAATGCCTATTATATAATAACCGACATTATAAACTATTTATTAAATTTATAACGTTAGTTATAAAATAACCAATGTAAAAAACATTTAGATAACTCCTTTTTTACGTCGGTTATTTTATAACTGACGTATAAAACCCCCTGCACTTCATTTTTTTATGTCGGTTATAAAATAACCGACGTAAAAAATGCTTAGATATCTCATTTTTTACGTCGGTTATCAAATAACCGACGTCAAAAACCCCAACGCTTTGATTTTTAATGTCAGTTAATTTATAACCGACGTAAAAACCGAACACGCATGATTTTTAACGTCGGTTATTAAAATAACCAACGTTAAAAAGCTACTCAATGCATTTGTTTCGTCTGTTATAAAATAACCGACGTAAACAACCACGTTTCACAGATTCTCACGTCGGTTATATATAACCGACGTAAAAAATGGTGACGTAAATAACGTTTTCTACCGTAGTGTATTGTTTGATACACTTCCAACCATGGTAATCCTTGTGTCGATATTGGGACCCCATGGATCCACTTGTATGTGAAAATGACACTTTATAATAATTAAGTTAAAGTAAATACAAAAATGACATAAGCATATATATTTTAGAAAAAATAATTACACAGAGTGATATATGCTATATATTTGACTATAAATATTCATTAGAAATATAAAAAGATTTCCTACATAATTGTATTTTATTTATAATTTTTAGACATTGAATAATTAAATTTATTTATGACACAATAATGATGTAGTATTTTCTTTAATAATGAAAGAATAAAATAATTAGTGTTATAAATGTTAAAATAAATATAATTTTAATGTTTTGATGACATAAAAGAATTTTATTTATTAATATGACTTTTTTGGATTGCTTAAATGAATTTTATTCGAGTTAATAATGTTTTTAAGATTTAAAAAAATCTATTATTAAATAGTGTCATAATTGACATAAAAGAGTTTTTAAAACAAATATTATATTATTATTTCTTATTCTATTTCTAAAAAAATAAGGTTCGGCAAAAGGACTTATATAATTATAGGTATATTATTAATTTACCTCTAGGTGGTCTCTTGGATGTATATAGTTAGTTTATTAACCATATAGTATAAAAATACAAAGTGACATGGTAAATGTAAAACTATTTAACTAAGAGTTAAATATAAATGATAAGGTTAATATATTGACTCAAACCTACCTAAAATCTATTAAATTAAATGATTTCAACCGATACCCACCTTATACTGTGAATAGTCCACTTTGGAGCCCTTAGAAACCGAATATGAATTTATTATAAATTAATACTTCAAGTTTATTCTAAAGAGACCCTCATCCCCCTTATAAAAGGACACCACTTCTAACCAATTATTCATACCTTCAATGCCTTTTGGTTCGGCCAAACTCTGCCCAAATACCCTCTCAAAAGTCCTCCCTTCATCCAAGAAGAATTCTTTTAGTCAGAAATCCAGCCTAAGGAGACCTTCTGATCATATCAAAAAGAAGAACCCAAAGAAGAGGTAGTGTTTTCACCATCCACTTTCACATTCCTTTGTTATTAAACTCTATATTTATTTGGTATTACCATTATAAAATAATAACTCCAGTAACTTCTATATGATTTGATGTTATTATAAATATAGTACAACCATACTCATTATTCTATCCATCCTTTGAATGACATGTCACCATACGTGCGTACGTACGACCTACCGTCTTCATGTCGTGGTGTAATTGTTATTAAATATATTATTATTTGGATGAGTATAATAATGATGTGTAATTCATGTAAATAATAAATATAACATGATAATTTTTATTTATATATGATATTCCATCCAATTATATAATATTTTAATATCAAAAGAATGATATTGTCACTCATGTGTACGTACGGATTATCATCTCCACTAACGCGATGAGATTTATTCTACATCATATCCATTCAATACTAAATATCATTTGATGATTAAAAATAATGTTTAGAGACATGATATAATTCTGGATATGAATAAGATTAATCCCCTTCATAAAAAATACGGCTCACAAAACAAAGAATATAAAGGAAAATGAATCTATTAACACCTGAAAGGATGATAATACTAAGATATTATCAACAAATCAATGTTAAAAGATCATATATGATATCATATTAATGTATATGATTCTTCTATTATTAAAAAAAATTATTTCACCATTATATAGGATGTTAAATTAACCTCTACCAAGGAAAAGTACAAAGTTAGGGGTTTTTATCTCACATTTAATTCCGTTAGATTTCCATTGTTCGCCACTTATTTATTGCATGTGGTGTCTGTACTGCCCATGATTGTATTCATTGTGTAATATAATATAATTTATGGATATTTACATCATCATTTTATGATCCTTCTTTCATGGGTGTATGTTTTGTATGTTACCAAATCTATAAGGGAATTTGAAATTCCAATTTCCACTCATTCAGTTTTATGCATACTTCATTGATTATTTTACTCCAAGATTATGTGTGGAATCACTATTCATTTGCTTATGTCATTATTTCCACTCTCCTTTCTGTTGATATACTTTTGATACAAATAATCACTCCATTGATAAATTTTCAAGTCATCGATATGAACTTGATAAGAGTAATTTTAACTTAATCTCCATTTGTTGATTAAAATATCCAATTCATTGGTGTTGTTTTTACCAGAATATGTGTGAATGTCCTCTGATTGATTTACACTGAATATCAAATCATATTGAGTGTATTCTTATTTTTCATTCATAATTATGTCATTGATTTATCCTTAACCTATGGATACGGTCTTTGTAAGAGATTTCATCTCAATTTACATTCCATTGATACTTCTTTGTTGTTATTAAACAAATCACATTTATATGGTGTATATAATGTACTTTGACATAGTATATCATGAATCACTTTATTAACATGATATTACAATGTTTTAATTACCAAAATTATTTTTATTCAATTGTCTCTCTTTGGGTTAGGAACTCTAACTAAAATATCATTTTAAATGTTTTAAAGATTTATTATTCTAAATCTTTATCAGTAATGTCCATATTTTGAAAATGTTTTTAAGGATTTATTTATATGGAAATTAATGTTTTAAAGATAAAATTTCATTTAAAAGTTTCAATGTGGTATGGGACACATTGATTCAAAAATCTATTTTTAAATGGATTCTTGACAAATAGTGTGACTTTTAAATGATTTCAAGAAAAAGGGGGATATTTCTGTATAATAGATTTGATGATTATTTTTGTCTATGTAAATATACATCATTGTTCTCGATTGCAGTTATTCCGATACAATACAATATTATTATTGTATCGAATGTGTTATGTTTGATAGTGGATGTACAATTTTTATACCATTCATTGTTTGTGGATAAATTATTGACATTTCGTCTGTTAGTTTTAATACGAATTCTTATGTTATGTTTCAAACTTTTCATATGATAAATTATTTGGACTTAGTATCTAACTGGTGGAGCCCGCTATAGCACCTAGATTTATCAGTACGTCTAATTAGAAAAACTAGTGTCATGGCACAAGGCCTTGACTATGTGGTTATGATATTATGACATTATGCATTCCATCATTATGAAAGTGTTTATTGATATTTCATGTGATTATTCGACTAGTAGAATATCCATGTGAATAAGTAATGGAATTATTTCATTTTATTTCTGTCATATTATGCCGAAGTTCACATTTAAAAGGCTTTTATTTTAGTTATAAATTGACTTAAATGTTTATTCTTATTTATGAACATTTCCCCTATATTGTTATCATTACTGGGCATTTTAGCTCACCCATTTAAATGTTTTATTTTACCCAGGATGTGAATATGTATTTTATGAATGAACTGCAGGGATATTTTAAGGGGATATGAGTTTGGAGAGAAGATGTTTTTGTAGTTTTTTACTTTATGATGTAATGTAAACTTTATAAATGTATCTAGGGATTCCAAGGATACTAAACTATTCGGTATTTC
This sequence comes from Viscum album, assembly GCA_963277665.1. Taxonomy (NCBI): domain Eukaryota; kingdom Viridiplantae; phylum Streptophyta; class Magnoliopsida; order Santalales; family Viscaceae; genus Viscum; species Viscum album. The sequence goes on along the minus strand of OY728165.1, from coordinate 558,237,138 downwards.
AATACTTGATCTTTTGTGATTAGGCCAATGATCCGTAATAATGCACCGAATCTTGGTAAATGGGGTCGGGGCGTTACAATCTAGGACATAATCAAGCTGATTATTTTTTAAACACCTAGTCACTGATAATGAATAAAAATTGATGATGATGATGACCACCATATGACATAAATGTATTTGGTCCATATCTGCTCACTACAAGATGTTCAATATCTTCCTAGTCAATTATAGGGAATGAAAATGTCTCATAAGGCTTAACTCGACATCCTTATCCAAACACAAAGTGGAATAGTATAATTGACTATATAAATATTCACATGAATCCATCTGAATGGAATACTATTAACTGATAGTATATTAAAACAGGACTATTTTTAGGTGGCTATCTCAGAAGCACAAAAATTAAAAAACGTGGGTATGTAGTTTATCCCCCCATATAGGAATGTCAATATCTATTTACCCATCCATTTGGGGATGGTAAGCTGTGAACAACTTTACATGGGATCCCATAAACTCTTGAAGGCCTCCCAAAAAATTACAATAAAACCACAGTTCATTGTCAAAATTAAGTGAAAAGGGCACATCATGTTTCTCCTGACCTATTAAACATACAACTTCTCCTAGATCCTCTAGTGTTTTTCTATCATTAATTGAAATGAAATGTAATGATTTCATCACCTGATCATTGAAAACCCATATAGTATTATTCCCTATAATGATAAAAGTAATTTTAGTAATAAAATAAATTAATATATAATCTAATTTACATTTACTTATATAAAGGGTATGGAGTAAACCTCAGGCCACTAATGTTAATATGTAAAAAGTTCTAATTTTTAACATAATTATTCAAAGTCTTCTAAATCCCACCTCTTAACTGAACACAAATTCTAATGTATAATAACATAATAAATTTTAGTGGAGTGTTGATGAATTACACACTATGGTCGATGTTATCCCTATACTATTTTTTCCTTAATATATAATAGAATTATATAAAAGTTCATAATGTAATGAATTCCATTTGAGTAAATATAACACACATTAGACATCCACAACTATATATATTCTAAATTATATACTATAAATACCCATCTTTTGGAAACTATAGGGAATTGAGTTCAAGGAGAGAAGTGGATAATTTCATATTGTCCAGAAATATACCTATAACGTACTAATTTAATTATATATGAAACTATAAAAAATTATAATAAAAATCTATTCCATATAGAATTCCCTAAAATATTGGAATAAATATTTCCCATTGAGGGAATCTGTAACAACATTTCCCTTTCCAAGAAGATAGAAAATGTAAAAATTTGTTTTTTAAGGGTACTCCACCCATAAAAAATTAATGAGGTTTAAATCTGTTGAATAAAATATATAACATATAATTTATCAATAACTATACACCATAAATATTCTAGTGAAAAGGTATTATTACAAAAACATATCTGCATGTATAAAAATTACAAATTCAAGGTTGTAGGAGGGATAATTTCTCTATTGTGTCCATAGATTCAATGAGCCTTACTATATCATATTGTCACCCAACATGAGTATGCATTCCAAGAACATACTTGATGAATAAAAAAGACCACATAACCCTATATAACCTATATAGAGATCATGAATGATCTTAAATTCAACCACAACTTCAACTATTAAAAGGTAGCTCAACAGTCTAAGTTCATTTCAATCATCATTCCATTTCAAGTGTGTTTTACCAATGATGAAGCTACATTTGAGAAATACCTAATGAATAATCAATAATATCCTATTAATCACAATTATCATTGTATATTGACTAAATTCATTGGATCATGAAAATACATAATTACCCTAACCTTCTCATATTGGCAAATAAATCTTGTTCAGAAACAAATTCACGGAAACCATAACTTCTGAGTTCCAGATTCTATATTTTGAAAGATTTACATAGATATTACACAAAAAATGTGTTCATTGAGAGATCCTAAAATTACACTTATTATTAACTCAAATTATAGTTTAATCTAAACTATCATCCGTAAATACTACAATAAAAGAATCATGTTGTTAATTGAATGTATAACTTATAAAATCTATAAAAAATATAGATGTATTAGTTATGAGAAAATAAATCCCAAGATATTCTTCTCTAGAGACCAGTCTTCAGAATATGTGATTCTTTTACTGTATGGTAATGTTAACCCAATCATGATCAATTTTAAAAAACCAACCCTACCCATTCACATGATCAAATAAACCATTGATCCAAGGTTTAGGATACTTATTTTTGGTAGTATCCTTGTTTAAATTCTGATAATAGATATATAAAATAGTATTTTAATTTTTTTAGTTAAAAACCCTATGCAATTCCATAAATATACACAATGGACATTGAATACCTTATCCTCCAAATCATATAAATAGACATTCAATTCTCTGGATTTGGTTGTTGCTATGTCATATGATGAAAATTATATATGTTGAATCCCATGAATAAAATCGGTATACAATAAAAATATTATATCAAAATATATCATATTATATATTGCAAATATTATATAAAAAATCTCAATTTCAAGGATAATGAAATCATAAGGATGATCCAATTATACAAGAAACAAAACAAATCCTGTACTCATTTTTCATTCCAAGAGGTGTCGATATCTCCTTAAAATAGTGAATAATCTCCAATGTAAGATTAAATAATACATGAACATCAGTAGAAATAACATAGTAAAAATAAATGATATAAAATAAAGATATAACTGTTAATTATACAATTAGAATGGTTCTAATCACTATCATGAGTGTCATCTCAAATTCCATATAAGATTGATGAATAAAATTTAACAACATGCTCTAAATATTATTCCGGGAATATCCACTAGTCCAAGATGTATTAATCCAATAAAATTTCATATTATATGATCCAATGATACCTTTAATACCATATATTTTGATCCCGGTAACTTTTGAGGGCTAAATAACCAGCACAACTACTCACCAGAGGATTGATTCTAAATAATATTTAAAGGTTTCATATCTTCCCAAAATAGATGATTGTATCAGGAGTATCCAAGAACATGTAATATATTTGAAAAAAATTTGAAAATTTTTGGAGAATAAGTTACCTATTATACATTGGAAAAAATAACCCTATTGAAATAAAGGTTGTGAGTCAATATGACTATCTTTTTTAGAGTCATAAAACATTAAATTTCTTTCAAAAACCACTATAAATACCACTTGGAATTGTGAAGGTTCCATGAATCCCAAACGTCAATGTTCTTGTAATTTCCTCCTTTAAATATTTATATACTTATTTCATATATGTTTTAAGCTTTAGTTGGAATATTTTAAATCATATCTCTCTATAGAGACCAATTTTGAATATTAAGTTCTATTGATACATCATTATAAACAATCTATGGTAAAAAATGGACAATATACATGAACTGATTATCATAATACAAGAAAATATATTGACGATGTAATGCCCCAAGCTCCCACAGTACTCTTCTCTTTGAACAATACAATATCATGTGTTGTACGCAACATCGAGTTCTAATACACCATAACCAATCAAACTAGCCGTTATGAATAGTAATACCCACTATTTGGAATTTTATAAATTTTACCTTTAAAATGGAATTCATTTTTGGATTTAGAATATCCAAATTAGCTTAGAGAGAATTTTTGGTATTTTTCTGAAAACATTAAATTTTTGAGGAATACAGAAAAACACAGAGTTATATTTTAAAACTGAATATCTATATAAATAATTATTAATTTTATTTAAATTTATTTTAGGTCAAAATAGATTCATAATACCTATATAAGTTCAATGTAATTAATTTGAGTTAGTTTATAATTTTTATATATATAAAAAAATTTTATTGAACTTTTTACCGTTCCTTACTCACCTCTTAAGAGCATTGGAAAATTTATATAAATCTTACTTTTACCACTTCTGTGAGTTGAATTTCAAAAATCTGAGAGACATGGTTGATATGAGTAAGTAAAATATGGTTCAATAAGATGAAAATAATTTTTGGTGAATAATAACTTTTTTACTTTTATTTACCTCTGTTAAAAATAAATAGGGTAATTATTGGAAAAAATGAAAATATTATTACCCTAAAACATTTCCTAATTCTATTGGATATGTATAATTCGTCCAAAAATAACCATAGAAATAAAATATGAATTTCTTTGGTAAACTTGGATTAGGTTAGGTCATTTATTATTATTTTATTTAAAGAAGAGTTAAAAGAGGTAAATTCAATGTTTAATAACTAAACCATTTTTAATATATGGTTACACACAATATAAATTAGACTATAAATATTCATTATAAAGATAAACCGAATTACCACCTAATTTTATTTTATTTATATTTTTTAAACATTATATAATTAAATTTAATTATGACACAATAATGATGCAGTAATTACCGTATTAATGAATGATAAACATAATTGATTTTATAAATATCCAAATGAATTAAATTTGAGACTTTTAATGAATTCCACAAATTCTCTTGGATAATATGAAATGTCAGGTTTGATTAAATTTATTTATTTTTAATTAATAAAGTTGTTAGGGATTTAACAAAAATCATTTATTAATTAATGTCAAAATTTACATAAATGATTTTTTTTAAAAATACAATATTATGGGTTGATATAATAATACTAAGAATATAAGGTTCGACCAAAAGACATATATAATGATAGGTGTATCATTAATTAACCACTTGTTGTTCGATTAGAAATTTATATCAGTTTATTAACCATATAATATAAAAATACAAAGAGACATGGTAAATGCCAAAATTTTTAACTAAGAGTAAAATCTAAATGATAAGGTTAATATAGTGACCTAAACCTATATGAAACCAATTGGTTGAGGGTTTTATGACCCCAAACCACCTTATCTTTTGAATAATTCATTTTTGAGCCATTAGAAACCGAAAATTATATTATTATAAAATAATATGTCAAGCTTTTCCTAAGGCACCTCTAACCCCTTTTAGAAAAGTGTACTTCCCTTCTTTCTAATTAACACCTTTAAAGCCATTTTTCTCAGCTAACCCCTTCCCAAATACCCTCTAAACTTTGCTCCCTTTAACCTAGATTCATTACATTAGTCAGAAAGCTGTCCTAAGGTTACCTTTTGGTCATATCAAAATGAAGAACTTGAAGAAGAGGTAAATATCTCACCACCTCTTTTATGTTTTTTTCTTCTTCCACTTCTTTTTTCATTGTTGTTTCCATTATAAAATAATAACTCCAGTATCTTATATATACATTGATGTTACAATAAATATTGTACAACCAAATTAATTATTTTATCCATCCTTTGAATGACATGTCACCATACGTGCGTTTGTACGGATTACCGTCTCCACGTCGTGGTGTAGTTTTTACTCAATGAATTATTATTCATATGGTTATAATAATGATATATAAATGATGTAAATAATAAATATAACATGATTATTATTATGTATATATATTATATACCATCCAATTATATATGATTTTAATATCAAAAGAATGATATTTTCAGTCATGTGTACGTACAGATTACCGTCTCCACAAACGTGATGAAATTCATTCCCCATCGTATCCATTCAACAATAATTTTAATTGGATGATTCAAAAAAATTTAAAGACATAATATAATTATTAATATGAATATGATACAACTTATCCCAAAAAAATTACTTACATAACAAAACATATAAATTAAAATAAATTAGTTAACATCCGAAATGACAATAATACTAAAATATTATTAACAATGCAATATTAAAAGATCATATATCATATCATATTGATGTATATAATTCTTTTATTATTTAATAACAATTATTTCAGAATTATACATGATTTAACCTACCCTTTTCCAAGGAAAAGTACAAGGTAATGGTTAATTTCACAATCTCTTTATTATCCGAGTTTGTTTCTACATAAGTATCTATTGAGACCTCTTTATCATCCACATACATGTTTCATAAAAATATATTTGAAAACATTTTTACAAGTTAATAGAAAATGGTTTTACTTCATTTATACCATTATTTTCTATGATATTTTTTTGAAATGAATCTTTCCATAATTTTCCATAAAAGGTACTTTTTGACCTTTTAGAAAATATTAAGGTAAGATTGTTTTTTTTAACTTATACGGTGAGTACAGCTATTTTCCACCATTATAACATCATCGAAGCATATCTTACAATATTGTAAGAATATTTTAAAAATAAATTTTTTTCTTTTATAATAATTTTACTTCTATATGATTTCAAAATAGAATGAGATATTTCTCGAAAAATGTATTGATTTCATCTATGTCAACATATTTTGAGAGATTTTAATCACATTTGAGGTTGATTTATTATGATAAAAAAACATCCATATTGTATTAATGGATTTGTGATATGTTTGAATGTGGATGTGCTATTTTTTTACCATTCATGGTTTATGGATAATGTATTGACATTTCGTATGCTAGTTTTAATATAGATGTTACTGTTATTTTTAATCCTTTTTAAATGAGGAATGCATTAAACTTAGTAAGTGACAGGTGGAGCCTGCTATAGATTCTCGACGCATCAGTTTGTCTCATGAGACAATCTAGTGTCTTGTAACAAGGCATTAGAAATATATTATTTGTAGTCTTGGTATAGGCCTTGAATCTGTGGTTATGATGTCTATCATTATGCATTCCATCATTAGGAAATTGGTTATTGATATTACATGTGATTATTCGACTAATAGAATATCCATGTGTGTAAGTAAATGGAATTATTTTGATTTATATTTTGCATATTATGAATAATTTTATGTTTACAAGTCTTTTGTTTTAGTTATATACATTTCCTTAAATGTTTATGCTTATTTATTAAAGTTTCTTCTTTTTTGTTATCCTTACTAAGCATCTGAGCTCACCCCATTCTATGATTTATTTTTCCCAGGATGTGAAGAAGTATATAATGACTGACCTGAAAGGATAGTCTTTGGGATCTCAGTGTTGTATATGGAAACAAGGTTGTTTTAGTTTTCCATTTTAGCATGTAAGGTAATCCTTATGAATGTATCTAGTACTTCCAAGGCAACTAAGCTAATTAGTCTCTTGAGACTTGATCTTTTGTTATCATGACAATGATACATAATAATGTGAAGACTCTGGGCTTATGGGGACAGGGTGTTACAGACGATACTAAAGAGTGAATAACTGAAATGATTTCACTAATTCCATGGTATTTTAGAGAAACAGATCAGTAAAAATTACAATGAAATACCTCAATTAAATATTTTCTTCCAGATTATCCGAGACCACTGATTAAAACCACTTTTTGATGGTACCCTAAAGCATAAAAGATAAACTTTTTAATTTTAATGATTCTAAAATCTCATGGAATTCAAAAATTCACCCTATATTCTCCAATCATTCATCCACTTCATTAGGGTCATTGTTACCTCAAAAAGTCTAGGGATTATGATAAAGAAACCCATGGGCTCATTTGTTGTCTTTCATAAGAACTATAACATCCAAACATAGATATGAAATACTAGTGACTTATCTCCAATACATATTTTTAATCGTACATACAACCTCCATGATAATAATTGTATCCATTTGAGTATTTTTGGGTTGAATATTATATGTTTCTCTTTATGGAGGGTTTACTCAGGGTTTTTGAGGAGGCTATAGTGTAGCATAAAATAAAATTTCAGGAATAAAAAGCATTAAATTATATATATATGTTCAATTTCATGGAAAAATACCCATGAATCAACATTAATAATTACAATAATGATGTAAATGATTGAAAAGTATAGTAAATAAAAATAAAAATATTGTTCATGGTATGACAGTATGATTTACCAAACCATGAGAAAAATGAGAGTCACACTAGAACATCTCCAACTTGTTCAGAATGTTTAGACACATGGTCTATATCCCATGAACCTTATCCATTTTCTATAAGAATCTCTATTGAAATTAAATTAGTTTTATATAATGTTCATTATAATCAAAGTTCAAATTAAAATATATTTTAAATAAAATTATTCTATGACATTTCATGATCACTACAAGCTCGTTATTATGAGTTATATATATACAGTTACTCATAACCTACCACTAATAACTTAATCATTCTATCTCATGTCTACTAGGAATTCCCATGTAACATAAATAATAAAATGATTATTTAATAGTTTTTTTAAATGAACCAATGTGGGTTTACCCTAATCTGGGTACCTGATTTAATTAATAATAAGGCATGAATGGCATTCCTAATCAGTATTGTAAAAAACTAGTTCATGGATATCTATATATATCTTTTGGAATAATTTTTCCATATAACACAAAAAACACGTTCTTATAAAGAACCAAATACTACCTCTCCATTCATTTTGGATCAATCTAGTAAGTACAAAAAAATAGAAACAACCATGAAATTCACATGGTATAACATAAAATAATGTAATATTAAAGTATAATCATAACATTCAAATCAATGAAATAAAAATATATATGTACAAAATAATATCTAAAAATTAATAGGGGTGTTATGTGAGGATGAATTAGTGATAAAAAATTAGTATAAAAATTCTACATGATAAAAAAAAAATATACAAAAAATATACTAGACTTATCCTTTTCACAAGAGGGATAAACCTATTAAATTACCTTCATAAATACATATATAGTTATTATGAAAATCCACAACCTCTAAGATGATTTTTATATTTTTTTTATTTTGTATAAACAATGTCTATATACACCCACTTAGTGTATATAGAGTGTGATCTGAATAACCCAGTAGTATCCCACCAATTGTTCCATGAATTTCCATTGTCAGAAAAATCCAACATGAGAGACTGAAAATAGAGATGAAAAAATCATTATGTAATTTTAATATAAGGAACTAAATATGTTCTAATAATTTTTATATGGTAAGTATTTATTTGGAATCTATAAAATCAATCATTTCCAATACATATAACATGGATTTCCCCCTAAGGTCACAAGGGGAATTTCCTCCTACGATTCTAACTAAATCCTTAATCAAAAATCGTGTATATTCTATTATCAAAATATTGATAATATGTGGAAATATTAAATCACTAGTCAGGTACCAAAATTAACTAGTGGGAACTAATCGTTAAAAAAGGATTATCACATGGTTACTTCCTAAGAACCCATGATCTCCTATTAAGTTTACAAATTCAAATGACTTTTTTTCAAGGATGTAACACCCAATAGTTTTTAAATATCATTACATTAAAATATAAATTCCATATAAACTATTTTAAATATTCATGATAATTATATCAAACTTAAACAATTATCATTATGTAAAATAGTGTATGATACATGAATCTTATACTCTTAAAAATAGAGGAACTATATTATTAGGAACAAAACATAATATATTGAACCATCAAAGTAGTTTCATGAGGTTACCATTTATAATACATTATAAATTTGGATAAATGGGGTGATTGTTGTTGGAAATAGAAAAAGGTATCCATAGAATAAAAAAATATCAATATCTGTTAGAAGAAATTCATCCAATAGAAACCTTCTACCTCCTTAGACTTGTTGAATTAGTGTAAATATATATCTTGATGTAAATTTTTTCTTTTTAATATATGTTTTAACATATTTTTATGGTGGTGAAATTTTAAATAATATTTTGGATTTTTTTTTGTAATAAAACTTATGTCTAAACATTAACTAAAATTTGAATTAGAAGGGGGGGTTTCTGTCAGTTTTTTATAAACCAACATTGAAAATTCCATTATTCTTATATTTTAATCTAAAATTTACATGTAAAATCAATAATGGTTATGTTAACATCATTTTTTAGTAAAAAATTCATTGAATGTTTTAGTATTTAACATAGAAAAAACAAAAAAAAAGGATTATAGATCTGTTTTTGTAAAATAAGACATTGAAAGTCACTTTTGTTGTTGGTTACTACATTAAAACGACTTCAAAAGTTCAAAGTGAAAATTTTCATATGACTTTTAACATCTATTTTATGTAATAACCTATATATAATGTTTTTTATCTTTATTTTTATTTAAAGCTTGCTTGAAAATTCAACCTATGAAAATTGATGTGAATTTCAACATCGGTGTTATACAATAACAAATGTTGAAAGACTTAGTGATTAATTTCAATGTCATTTTTGTATAAAACAAACATAAAATGTTTAATTTTTTTAAAAAATAATATTTATTATATTCTAAAAATATAGAATCTTGAAGAAATATACAACAAAGAAATGCATCACATATAGTAATGTACATACCAGTAAAAAAAATGAAAACTAACATCAGGTATAGTGTCATACAAGTGGCAGCCAACATCATGACTCAAGTGTAGTAGTGGAGTTTTACATCTTGGAAGTAGAATTATATAAATAGATAAATTAATTCAACTATTTTTCAATCCATGGAATCAATTTTATCAAAACATACTATTCACTTTGGAGCACTCAAACTTTCCTGTTTAGGAGACATCTTTATCATGAAAATCGTGCATTATTTTTTACCTTAATGAATATATTTGTTGTTGATCCATGAATCTATAGTGTAATGTAATTAACAAAATTAAGATATCAATTTTCATATATGGATTATATATAAAAAAATTTCATATAATGACCAAAAATAGTTTATATAAACCATATATCACTTGACATAAGAAATGAAAAAATTTCAATCACATAGTTACAAACTATATAAAAATAGAAAACTATTAAATAAATTTAAAAATACATTTGTATTTATGAAATTATATATATATGTATTTTATTTTTTTGGACACATTTAATTCTCTAACATATGTTAGATCATGATATTATTTCTAAATTAATATAAAGGATAATCCAAACAAACATTTTTCCTTCATCCGAGTATGAATTTATTAAAACATAGATATGATCCAAACTAATATTAGTTATAAAATAAAATATTATCAATATATAGAGATCAAATTGATATAATATGAGTTCTAGATAGTACATATAAATTCTGGACTAAAAGACACACATTTATAAAGTAATATTAATTTTGAACTAACAAGAAATCTTATTTTTTTATGTATGAAATAAAATGTTTGTTTTTTAATATATGTTGTTGACAATCAATATTTTTTAGTTTACAGACTTTTGCACTCATATTTTTAGATATTATTACAATATCATTTTATGAACATTTTTTAATTATATTTGATGAAAATAGATATGAAATCTGTATAATTAATATCTCATCATTACTTGATTACAAGAATAGAAAAACTAAATTTTAATAATGAATTTTTCAGATATTATTAAAATATATACATTATGGTAAAATTCATATTTATTACAAATTAAAAGAAATTAGTAGAATAATATTTAAATTGTTTTTATGATTCATCATCATCAAATTATATCAATAATGACTATAAAACATATAGTGGTATGGACCATTGAAATTAAAAGAAGAATAAAAACATAGAGAAAATATCGCAGATAGAAAAGATGAATAAACCTATAAACATAAGCTAAATAATATAAGATTCATATAATTATAATTTTTGTTATGATAGTGGACTGGGACTAGAACATACGATCGATGTTGCGATGGAAGAATAATTTATTTATACAGATGATTAAATATGAAAGTGATGAGATCTACTTTGATTGATGGTGTACATTTAGATTGATATTATAAGAGCATAAAATGAAAATATAAATCAACATACACACAAATATAATCAATAAAAAAACATATATAATCTAATGTACTATATATTTACCAATATTTCTATATAGTTGAACGTATTTTTCTTCCTTATAGAAAATTTAACATTGATAAAACTTTTCCATGACCTTTTTATTAATATTTTAATTATAAAAACACATGTAGACAATAATAAATAAGAACAAATAACATATCAAAATGAATAAAATTTACTTATTAAAAAATATGTTAATATATTTATGTACTATACCCCTAAAACTAAATTAAGGACCCCCTAATAATATCAAAGAAATCATACCAAATATAAGATAAAATACATTTAAATTAATACTTAGTTATTTTATATTAATTAATGTGAACATAACCGAAACATATAAAACCTTATAAAATTGAATATAAACACTTTAAGAAAAAATTTATTGTATAATTTCGGTTTTTTAACATAAACTAAAGGTGACATACCAAAATACTTAATATATTTTATACAGTGAAGGATTTACTATAAATCCATATCATTAAATTTAGAAGATAACAACCCTATAAATATAAATACTATATACCCACATAATGTAGAAAATGAATATCTAAATATTCATTTTAATAACTTTTAATAAAATATACACACCTAAAAATTTAAATATTAGTCATAATTATTTTTGAAAAAGTAGTGAACTTGGGTATGTTCATCAAACATATATAACATAGTTTCATTGAAAACCTTATATAGAAATGAATTCTATAATACTAATAAACTAATTTTTTGAGATAAAACATAAAATAATTGATATAATTAATATAATGAACTTTATTTGATGTCCCAGCTTTCGTTATCTCATACAATAATCGTAAAACGAAAAACCCACATTCCAAAATTCCATTTTAATGATGACATTAAATTTAGAAATTATTTTATCAATAATAAAAACCATCATATATATTTGTAAACAAATATAATCAAATTTAAAACATATTGGAAATTACTTCCATATATTTGATTGTATTTGGATTCAATATCAACAATTAATCTTTGATAAATTTTTTCCCTGGCTTAAATTTCTTTTATATCAAGTAAAAAACATTCATTAACTATAATAATTTAAAATATTCTTATAAAAAATAATAAAACATACTTTTATAACATGATACTAAATTTTTAACAAACACCATATAATAAATAGATAAACCAATATAAGTTTCATTATTTTGGGTAGGATATTCCAATCTTCCAAATAACTCTACAAAAGAAAAATATAACAAATAATAAAATCAAAATGAGTATCACATCATAATAATCTTAGTGTTATTAGCCATCATGGAATAGAAAAACCTCCATCCAATATTTGTATTTGAGAATCTCTCTGATATGTATGAAACTCAAGTAGATTTTTTAGATATTTAACATCCACATAAATGTATTTGGAATCTATATGGCCATAAACACCAATGGTATCATTTGGAATAATATGAACTTGTAGATACATAAAAAATTATCTTACATAGTAATTAACTTCAAATCATCTATAATTATTTAAATAAGATTGAAATATAAATTTTCAATAATAGAAAATAACCACCACATGAAAACACTAAGCTAATAAAAAATAACTAGATCACTCATATACTTTTTTGAAAATTCTAAATTTATTGTATCTTCCACATATCTCTTACGTCATTTTATAATCATAAATATTATCCATTGAAGAAGAAAAATGGGTCAATATTTTTATCCCATAAAAAATATCATAAGTATTCAAATTTATGGGTTCATAATCATTTTTTTATTTTTTTCTAATTATTAAGATATTATATAGTCCTATATAAGTTAAATGACATATTTAATTATAATTTATTTTTAATTAAATGTAAATAGTATTTAAAAATCAAATAATATTTAATATTTCAGATAACAACGAAAGATTTCCATCCAAAGTAAAACAATTCCCCATACAGTATCCATTTATGGTAAATTCCTCCATTTGAAATGGATGTAGAGTATTTCAGTTAAGAAATACCATGTATTCATATTTGTACCAAACCCAACTACATAGAATAGTGATGTATATAATCATGAAAAAATGAATGAATTTATATGCTACAATATGTACATGTGGTTCTCCAGCATATAACTCAATGTATATGGTCAATTTGGATTCAGGAGGTGAAGGATTTGATTTATAAGGCTACACAAGTTTTGTAGTCACCACATGCTGCATAGGTTGTGAAAGCTATGGAAGCTATTTCTATTGTAGTTGTAATATAAAATTTTAAAAATATCATATAAAACTAATAAAATTTTCTCAACCCTAGATAAATTCAATAATTGCATCTAATATTTTGTTAGATATATTTATGGGTCTCTGAATTTCTTAATTTTATTAAAAAAAACGTTCCATACACTAAATACCACATCATATCCTCTTTTATGGCAAGGTGTTATGTATTTTCTAAATGAGTAGTTATGATTCTAATCCTACACCATGGGATGAAGGACCCCAACATTACTTGCTCTTGAATTTCATCCTAATATGAAAAATTATAATATAATACCAATGTTAATTAAAAAACCAAATATTCAAGTGAAAAAACTGAATTCATTTTATTTTTTTATATAATTCCTTAGTTTTTTATATAATATAATATTCATTTTTTATTCTTTCCCAATTACATTTTCATGTAAAGTAGTGTAAGATGGATGGATAAACTGGAGGTCTTCTGAACAACTATTAAAATTCTATATTAATGCCTAAAAATTTTCTAAACTAATCTTATCCTATGGTAAATGATACTTTCCACCTGATAAAGTATGAGGTTATATATTCTTTAACTAGATCTCTTGTTGAGATGTCACAGAGGCCTATTGTATAAAAAATAACTAATATGTAATCAGGTAATATAAAGAAACATTTCAATATATAATATTTATCATACCATAAATTATTTATCATGTTTCCCTGTGAAAAAAGTCTTCCATGTATCTGCCTCCAAAAAACCATACATGAGGTAGGAGTTTTCATTCTATAATATATAAGAAAAATAATTTTTTTAGTTTTATTTTGAAATATATTCATTGAACCACAGTGTAAGATATTGAACATTTATAGAGTTATCTTATCAGTGATTTTATGTTATTTTCATTATTTTTATGTACCTTTGTTTGGAGTTATTACTTTGGGTTGTGTTTGGGGGGAGTTTTAAAAAATATTGCAGAAAAACGATTGTGCACAGTTGGCACATAGTGAAGGAAAAATGTGCATCCCACCTAGGTAAACTCTGAATTACATGGAAAAGAGGATTCAAAAAATTGTTTCATGGTTAGAATAACTATGTTATGTATCCATGTGAGGCCCCTTGATGTATTAAATAATACACGATTAGCGGACTGTTTTTCTAACAATGTGACTAAACCATGAGATGGATTGAAGTGAGATCCTAAATTGTGAATATCACTTGTTTTAATCTTTGAATAATTTTTTTTCAACTCATATGAATCCCTAACCCTGGATTTTTCATTCTAAAGTTTAAGGGATAGTTATCTCATTTACTATGAGGGATTCAAAAGCCAAACAAACTCCATTCATTAAGATTCAATGCCAGAATAGAAGATCTGATCTATTCTCGGTAAGTGGATCACATCCCAATGATTTGCCTATTCATTCCCTTTACATTCCCTCATCATATTGTATAGTATATCTTATTTTTTCATATATCTAATCCAATGTGGTGATATCTAGATCTAGTACATGAGATCTATTTCTTGTTGGAATATATCTTGATATCGTGATCTTAATTTAGGGATTTTGATCTAGAACTCATATCTACATCATTTTTGTACTCGAATTTTGAGAGTTTCTGTTCAGAAAACACATGACAATTAATTGTGGTAGGTGGTATAAAATTTAATACCTATAGTTTTATATTTTTTAGGTATATGAAAATTTTATAATTTATAGCTTCTATTATAATTTATATTATTAAATTGGGTTCATTAGGTTGGATAATTGGTTTATCGAAGCATTGTTCAATTAAATGATTTTTTTGAAAAATAAATCATGATATTAAGTGTCTTAGATATTAGGTAATTAATATGGGGAAATTTATTGTATGATATATTGGTTTTAATATAGATAATTAATCGAGGGATTAATTACGAGATGCTTTTTTGGATAAAATGAGATAATTAATTTTGGATTAATTATGTTCCACTATTAATATGATCTAGAGAGTTAATCATGGGATTAATTATGGAATGTTGAGATTTAGTAAGAGATTATTAATTATGTAAAATAAATTATGGAATATGTTTTTGGATATGGATTAATTAATTGTTGGATTAATTAAAGAGAGTAATAAACTAAGTTAATTGTTTTGTTAACTAATATATTTAAATAATATTTGGATTAGTAACAGAATTATCGTGGATAATTAATTATGAATTAATTATGTGTGAATAAATTGGAACATGGACTTTATAAATTTAGAAGTATACATGGTAACACGATCATTATACATATGTGTAATGATAATGGGGTAATGTTGATTATAAATTTATAAGTATGTATGGTTACATGGTCATCTTACTTGTGAGTAAGAGATTGGGATCATGGACATTATATTAAAGAGTAAGCATCATAATATGGGCATCTAAGTTATGATTACATATTAGTAACATTGGTAATGTGGATTGTAAATGTGAAATTAATGAACTGAAATAATGGTACTCCTAGTTATAGCCTCACAAGAGAATTTTTCAAACTCTAACTGGAGTCGAATAATGTATTGTGATATCATAGCACCAATGAATACTTTGATCCCTGATAAGAATCTTGTTTTAAGATAATATCATCTAGGGAACTATTTAGGCTCTGGTATGATTTGAGGTTAGTATTGAGGTGCATTTATCATTGGGAACCCTTGAGTTAATGTAGTTAGATAAGAATAAATAATAATATAATAACTAGTTATTTATGCATTGTACTTATTTGTTATAGACCTGCATAAACTATATTTGGACTGTATTGGTAATAGACAATATTTTTGGTGGGATACTGAGTTGTACTAACACCCTATTCGAGCTACATGATATATACATGAATATATTATATTGTTTTATGATAGGATAAGGGAAAATGAACTGCGATGAATTTCTATTTTGCGATGGTGTTTGAATGAGGGGACCATAAATGGGTATGGAGCCACCTTGGGAATTTTCATGTCTTTACATTAAGTTTTATTAAAGACACATGACACTAATATTGGTATAACATATTTTCCCTTTCAGTTGAGTTTTATTTTTACTATTTGGTTATCTTGTGACATGAGTATTATTGGGTAATATATGCATTGTCTATTTCTTATTTACTTTTTATGGTGTTTTACTATAATAAAAGAGGTTATAGTATCTCCATGAATGCCATAGTAGAAACTCACTACTATATGGAAAACTCTATCCTACATGGAGGTTCAATTGAGGACATATGAAAAACAAACTAATGCACCAGCACGTGGCTCATCGTCCGGGACATGACACATGGGTAAAGTAAAAAAAATCTATTTTCAATTTCATTTGTATTGTTAAAATTAAATTTTATCTATAATTTAAAAAATTACATATCAATCATTTATAATATATAATATTTGAAAATTGAGAAAAAAATTAAATCAATTTTATAATTTTTTCATTTATAGACTCCCATAGCTGGCATTTTTCCTACTTGTCGACATACCTCCTATTTGGATATAAAATGCTAATCCTAAAATAAATCTAAAAAAATATATAACAATTAAAATGAATAGAATTTCGGCCAGATGAGTTATTATTATCATAAAAATTAATTTTTAATATATGGTCTCAATGAGAATGTAATTTTTTTACACATGTATCTCTACATTTACCAACTCCATAAATTTATTCCTTTTTTGAAGAATGATAAGTCTCTTCTATGGGATATATAGTAGTAGTCCTACATTTATATTTTTAAATAAAATTTCATCTTTATTTAAATAATTAATTTAAAAAATATTTAATAATATGAAAAAATACTTTTACCAAGATTGATGTTCATCTGCCATTGTGTCTGTCATTGATGTTGACCAATGTAATGAAATTCTATCCACCGGGAAATTATTTGCAAAGTTAATATTCATAAACAATATTAATTCTTTTTCTGTAAAAACAAACATTATCACACATGTGTAATTTTTAGAGAAAAATGATGTGATGATTCTTAAGTATTTAATATCCAAGTTAAATAATTAAATATAGAAAATATATTCTAAATGATTGAAACATTTATAATTTTAAGTTTCACAAATTCAACATTTTCTATAATATTCATTAAATTATGGAAAATATAATTATGTATTTTGGTTTTTTCAATGAAAATATTTTTAGAAATAACTATTAAATATAAAATATTACACAAAAATGATAAAGATAAATAATATATTGATATAATTAGACATCAAATGATTATTAAAAAATATAATTTTTTAAAATTGTTAATTTCAAAAAAGAAATTAAATATAAATATTTATCTCGTTCATTTGGTGAGTAATTTATAATATTTCCAGATCCCATCAGCATGATCATTTTTTTAAACATGAAGTATGACTATGTTATAGTAATTATTATCATCTTAAAATTGTGTAATAGATAAATAAGAATCAATTAAATTCATAACATCATCATTATATTGATCACCCAAAGGAGTTATTTTCCCTTGAAAATCTATATATCACTGATCATTTGTTGGATCAATGACATAGAATATTTTATTTTCATTTGTCAACATGATAAATGATTCCTCTTTGGAACTAAATCTTTTCAAATCAATCAGTATAAAACCATAATCATTATTTTCTCACTGCAATTACTATCATCCCAGTTACACCTAAACACTATGACTCCATATTAATTTCAATAAAATTCATATATATCCTCAAGGACTCTAAAATAACTTGTTGATGCAAAAAAATGGGTTTTTATCTTTTTTCAGTCGAAGAATTCAAGGCTTCTACAATAAATATTACCCCACTATTTGTAATGGTATTTTTTACATCCTAGTCTTTGTTGGTAAAATATTATCCCTATAATATAAAAAGTAGTTCATGCGATCACATTAAGAGATGGTCGGCCAACCAACCATTTCAATGATTTCGATGTAGATATCTATATGCTGAATTTTTGTTTAAATCATGAAAGAAATGTCTTTTTATGCTCAATCATCAATGAATATTCATTTCTTTTCAGATATAGTATATTCAATTCCAAAATATGTGATGATATATATGGTTTAATTCTAATCCTTGATATTTTAATAAATATTTATCATTAAATTATTTCAATTCTTTAATAATTTGTATTGCACACAATATTGAGATTAAGGGGACTAATATACAATATTAGTATAAAATGACCATTATAACCTATCCATTAAATTTAAAGGAATAAATATGAATAACTTATTTATGAAATAAATAGAAAGGTAGAACTTAATATAAATTTAATAGTATGTTATTAAGAAATTAGTCACACCATATTTAGTGAAATTACTTTATTCTTCAAAAATAAATTTTTATGAAAAATTAGATTATTTTATTTTTGAGTGAATATAAATTTTTATAAGTTATATAAATTATATTTGAAAAAATTAATTTAATGAATTTATTAAAAATTTTAGAACCCAAATAAGGAATATTGAAAATTCTAATTTATATTAAAAATTGTATTTTTTCTTTTGATGTATTTACAAAGTAAACTTTTCCTTCGCATTTTAATTAAATTTTAATTAGTTAATTTTTATCAAATTATGGGTTTTTGAAAACTATTTTATATATAAATTTATTTTAGAGACATTTTATTGTCTAAAATGGTATTTTTTTAGAAAAACTATTTTTCATAGATTTATAATGGTTCTATTTTAAATTTCACTAAAAAACTTATGTGTTTTAAATTTTAAAAAATGGATTCAAAATTTATATTAAGAAGGTCCAAATTTATTTTTAGGTCCCATTTATTTCCAATTTGAATTGAAACCTTGGTAATATTTTGTTACCATGATAATGGGTAACCTTAGTAACATAGAATACAAATAAAATTATAAATACAATAAAATGACCCTAAAATTTTAAAAAATTTATTTGATGCATTAAATTAGAAATTTAACACATTATTAAAAAAATTAATTCATTTAATGGACATTTGTTCTTGAAAATGAATTACATAATATTTAAAAAAACACACAAAATTTAATTTTAATTTTGTTTAAGAACACCAATGGGTTGATAAAGGAGAAAATATATGTTATGAATGAATATAAATAAATTTTTTTGACTTAATAAACATATTTTTTTGATATAAAAGTTTTTGACGTTTTGGGTCACTTTTCAGATATTTTGAAATTTATAATATTTTCTTTAAAAATAATTTAACGATATCACATTCATGTTTCTAATAACTATATGATATTTATTACATGGTTATACAGTACATATATTATACTATAGATATTATATTAAAAAATAGAATATTGATATTTATAAATATTTTTTTTTTAATTTTTATTAATAAAATATGTTTATTAAATAATTACACATCCCTGATATAGTAATCATTCTATTAATGAAAATACCAAATAATTGTTAATAAAAATAATAAAATAAATTTAATTTGAGATAAAGAAATATAATAAATGAATTATTTAGATTACATTATCCTGTTAGAGGTATAATAAAATATGTTTCTTATGTTATCTTTTTTCCTAGTTATTTATGAAAATCCAAGAAATTAATAGTGTCAAAATTGACACTATTCATTTTTTATAAATAAAGAATTTTTAAATTATTTAAAAATAATAAAACATATTTATAAATCATAAATAATTAAAATATTTCCTAAACTGTTATTATTATTTCCTTTATTTTATAATTTATATCAAATATGTAATATTTTCCATCATTTAATATGGAATTTTTTACAATAGTATAAATTAAAATATATTGACGAATTGTTAATCAAACTAATGTGGTTTAAAAAAATGAAAAAGCATGTCAAAATTTAATAGCTAATGATGTTAAAACATTATATAAACTTATATTCAATTAAATTTCATTTTCAGCATATTTGGATAGATATAGAAATTATAATTAATTATGATTTTATTAAATTCCAAAATTGCCTGTAATTTCTATAATAAAAGGGAACCTCCTCCATAGCTTCCTCACATAACATTTAGTCTTAAATTTTGACCATAACCCAAAAATTTACATTTTCAATATCCTCAATCATATTTTTGAGGCACTGGTCTTTTAAAAGAACAACTCTAGTGTCCCTAAGAATAGACATATTGGGAAATCGCTGAAGAAGAGGTAATCTCCTTTACCCACTCTTTCTATATTATTTCTTCATCTACTTACACTTCAGGTGTTTTTCCCAATATAAATTATTAAATATAGTATAAAATATATTATTATAGGTTATTATTATTATGAAAAAAGAAAATTCTTAATTTTATCTATCCTATGTAAAACAAAAGTACCGCACCTATATAAATATGACTTACTGTCTCCATGCCGTTGTGTAATTTATTATCCATAAATAGTTTATATATTTGGGTATAATGATGAAAATAATAAATATATATGATAATTACAACATTATGTAATTTATTTAACAAAATATATACCATCTTATTATATATAATTTCACCATTAAGGGAATTATATCATCATTTGTGCATACACACATCCAACCATCTCCATGACACGATGAAATTAATTCTCCAAGATCACCATTAAATATTTATTATATAAATGTATATAATGAATAAATATGATATAAATTATTTTAAAATCATTAATTATGTGAGGGATCTATATCCAATGGAGAATAACCAGAATATCTACGACAAAACTAGCTCATTAAAATAAAGCAGTTAACTCCCAAAAGAATAGTAATAGTTGAATATTAAGACGAAAAGAGTAATAATATTATCATATATGATATCATAAAAAATTTGATTTTGGTATATTTTTTAAGCATTCATTAAAGAATTACATTGGATATTCAGATATGTACCAAGGAAATTAGACATATGGTAAGGGTTATTATCACATTGTCAATAATTTATGGGATTTTTTTTAATTGTTTACTAGGTAAAATTTATAATCCATTTCTTTGTTACATAAAATTTGTTTGAAAAATATTTTTACTATTCTTCAAGAATTGGTTTTTGGTAATGTTTACCCATATATGAATTTTCACTAAATAGTTTTAAATGAATCCTTTTTCATTTTCTTAGTGAATTAATTTTGACTTTTCTAAATAAATTAAGAGTAGACTGTTTTTTAACTAGTTTGACATGAATTTTTTTTTATTTCAAGATTACATAATGACGTGAAGAATACATTACAAGATTAAAATGTTTTATTCAAATTAATATTTTTCCCTTAAAATTGTGTGGCATTTTATGAAAATAAAATGCTTTCTATGAAGAAATGATATTTACGTCAAGAATTATTTTCATGTGATATCTAAAATGAAAATTATGTTTTAATAGGGATATTTTTCAAGGTTTATATCCATAATAATCATAAGGTTGGTTTATTTTTATTTTTTAATTCTATTTATGAAATTCATTTATATTATATGAGTTTTTTTATGATGTAATTATTTTTAGAAAATCGATTTCTTTTATTGTTTCTTTGTAAGAATTATGTTTTTCTGGAACACATATATATGAATTTCATTATGGGAGTGGTGGAACTAATATATACATCCAATTCATTGGTTTAATATTTATATCTAGTGATATGGTTATAAATCAAATGGTAAATGATTGAAGTTCAGTAATATAGGGATGTAGCATGATGTAAACATGGTTCAGTAACACAGGGATGGAACAAAGACTAAAATCAGGTTAGTAAAGCAATTTTTCTATAATTATGTTCTTAGAAATGAGCCTTGACTAATATAGAAGTGATTTTATATGATTTTGTGTGATTCAGAAATTTTATGTCATTTGTTATTCCCTTTGGGAATATGTTATTTAATGAACATCTCTGTTTTTCCCCATGACCTGATTTCATGATATTTTATATGAGGGAAATAATTTATAAATTTTATTTTTATGTTATTATTACATATGATTATGGGATGAATGATATCTATCCTGTATCATCCCAATATTCCACGGTACACTTCTCTTTGAATAATATTGTAGCATGTATTGTACGCAACTTCTAGTTCTAACACACACCACAACCAATGAAACTAGCTATTATGAATAGTAATTCCCACTTTTTGAAATTTTATACCTTTTATATTTAAAAATGGAATTCATTTTTGGATTCAAAATATTGAAATTAGATTAGTGTGAATTTTTGGTACTTTTCTGATAACATGCATATTTTGATGAATAGTGAAAATTACTATATTTTAATTAAAAACATTTTTAATCGAAATAATTAATAGTGATAAATTATGAATTTGAGTGATTTTAGAGTATATTTAGTTTATATTTTTTCCATTTAATCCAATGTTTTTCATTAGATATAAATTCACATTTACATTGGACATAAGCAAGTGCCAATCTTTTTTATAGTTATTATCTCTAAAAAACACACTTTTCGTTTTAACAACTGGAATTAATTTTAAATTAATTAATGCCACATCGGTGTTTTGAATTTTGAAAAATGGATTCCTTATTTTGAATTAGGAGGTCAATATTTTGTAAATAAGTAACTTTTTTTAGACATTTTGAATAATTACATCGGTAAATATTTTATTTACCGTGGTTAAAGGGTAAATCTAGTAAATAAGGGTAATTTTTTTATAATAATAATTAATTACACTAAAACGTGTACTAACCCGATTTTTTGATACATTTCCAACCATGGGAATATTTGGGACGATTTTGGGACCCATGATTAAACTTGTAAGTGATAATGACAATTTATATTAATTATGTTAAAGTAAATACAAAAATGACATAAGCATATATCTTTTCGAATTTTTTTTAAATAGGGTCATATATGTTATATTTTCGACAATAAATATTAATTAAGAAAGATAAAAATATTTCCTACATAATGGTAATTTATTTATAATTTTTAGATCTTGAATAATTAAATTTATTTATGACACAATAATGATGCAGTATTTTCCTTTTTAATGATGTAATAACATAATTAGTATTATAAATGTTAAAAAATATATAATTTGAAAGTTTTGATGACATAAAATAATTTAATTGATTAATATGACATGTTAGGATTCCTGAAATGAATTTGGTTCGAATTAATATAGTTTTTATGACTTTATCAAAAACCAATTATTAAATAGTGTCAAAATTGAAGTAAAAGTGTTTTTAAATCAAATATTATATTATTAATTCATATTCTATTCCTAAAAATCTAAGGTTCAGATAACGGTCTTATAAAATGATCGGTGTATAATTAATGGTCCACTTGGGAGTATCATGGTAGTATATAGTAAGTTTATTAACCATATAATATAAAAATACTAAGTGACATGGTAAATGTCAAACTATTTAACTAAGAGTTAAATATAAATGATATGGTTAATATAGTGACCCAAACCAAACTAAAAAAAATTGAATGAAATTATTTCAACCCATCCCCACTGTAGACTTTTAATGATCCACTTTAGATCCATTATAAAATGAGTATGAATTTATTATAAATTAATTATTTATATTTTTTCTAAAGAGCCCCTCCCCAACCTTATAAATGTACACCACTTCTAAACAATTATTCATACCTTAAAAGCCTTTTGGTTCAGCCAACATCTGCCCAAATACCGTCTCATAAGTACTACCTTAATATTATAGGCATTCCTTTAGTCAAAAATCCATCCTAATGAGGCCTTTTGATCATATCAAAAGGAAGAACACGAACAAGAGGTAATGTTTTCACCACCCTCTTTCAAGTTCCATTCTTCTTCAAGTTCTTCTTTTTTAGTTATTTCCATTCTAAAATAATATATCCAATATCTTTTATATACTATTATGTTATTATAAATATGGTACAACCATATTATGTATTCTATCCATCCTTTGAATGACATGTCACCATACGTGCGTACGTACGGCCTACCGTCTCCACGTCGTGGTGTAATTGTTATTCAATATATTATTATTTGGATGGGTATAATAATGATGTGTAATTCATGTAAATTATAAATATAACATGATAATTACTCTTTATTTATGATATAATGTCCAATTATATATTATTTTAATCTCAAAAGAATGATATTATTGCTCGTGCATACATACAAATTGCCATCTCCATGAACGTGATAAGATTTATTCACCATCATATCCATTCGAGAATAAATTTCATTTTATTATTAAAAATATTGTTTAGAGACATGATACAATTATGTATATGAATAATATTCATCCCATTCATAACAAATACGACTCACATAACAAAGAATATAATGGAAAATGAATCTGTTAACACCCGAAACGACAATAATACTAAGATATTATCAACAAATCAATGTTAAAAGATCATATATGATATCATATTAATGTAAATTATTCTCGAATAATTCAATAACAATTATTTTACCATTTTAAATTAGGTTATCCTACCCTCGACCAAGGAAAATGTACAATGTAAGGGGTTTTTTATCTCACATTTAATTCCGTGAGTTTTCCATTGTTCACCAATTATTTATTTCATGTAATGTGTGTACAGCCCATGATTGTATTAATTATGTAATATAATTTAATTTAGGTATATTTACATCATCTTTGTATGATCCTTCTTTCATGGGTTTATTTTTTGTATGTTACCAAATTGATAAGGGAATTTGAAATTTCAATTTCCACTCATTCGGCTTTACGCATACTTCATTGATTATTTTAATCCATGATTATGCGTGGAATTACTATTTATTTTCTTATGTCATAATTTCCACTCCCCTTCATTTGGATATACTTCTTATACACATAAGCACTCCATTGATAAATTCTCAAGTCATTGATATGAACTTGATAAGAGTAATTTTAACTCAATCTCAATTTATTGAGTTAAACATCTAATTCATTTAAGTTGTTTTTTATAATAATCTGTGTGAACATCCATTGATTGTTTTACATTTAATATCCAATCATATTCTATGTATTTATATTTGTTACACACAATTATTTCCTTGATTTATACTTAACCTAAGGATACTGCCTTTACGAGAGATATCATCTCAATTTACATTCAATTTATACTCTTTTGTTGTTATACACAAAATCACTTTTATATGGTGTATATAATGTACTTCGACATAGTATATCATGAATCCCTTTATTCTTAGGATATTAAATTTTTTTGATTACCTCATTTATTTTTATACAAGTGTCTCTCTATTGGGTAGGAACCCTAACTAAAATATCATTTTAAAATGTTTTAAAGATTTATTATTCTAAATATTCCCTTTAATGTCCATGTTATAAAAATGGTTTTAAGGATTTATTTATATGGGCATTAAAGTTTTCAAATAAAAATTTATTTTAAATGTTTCAATGTTGTATGGGACACTTTGATTCAAAAATCTATTAAATGGATTCTTGACAAATAGTTTGAATTTTAAATGTTTTTAAGAAAATGGGGGATATTTCTCTTTATAGTTTTAGGATTATTTTAATCTATGTCAATATCCTTCATTATTCTCGATTAAGGTTAATTTGATACAATATAATCTTCTATATTGTATCAATTGAGTAATGTATGACTGAGGATGTGTTATTTTTATACCATTCATGGGTTGTGGTTATTGTATTGTCATTTCGTATGCTTGTTTTAATACGAATGTTTATGTTATGTTTCAAACTCTTCATATGAGGATTGAATTGGACTTAGTAAGTGATGGGTGGAGCCCACTATAGAACCTAGATGCATCGGTAGGTCTCATGAGACAAACTAGTGTCTTGGCACAAAGCCTTGACTATGTGGTTATGATAGTCTGACAGTATGCATTCCATCATTATGAAAGTGGTTATTGATATTGCATGTGATTATTCAACTAGTAGAATATCCATGTGAATAAGTAAATGGCATTATTTCATTTTATTTTTGCCATATTATGCTAATGTTCAAGTTTAAAAGGCTTTTGTTTTAGTTATACATTTCCTTAAATGTTTATACTTATTTATGAAAGTTTCCCCTATATTTTTATCCTTACTAGACATCTGAGATCACCCCTTTATATGTTTTATTTTTCCCATGATGTGAAGATGTATTTTATGAATGACCTACATGGATAGTATAAGGGGATATGAGTGTGGAGACAAGATGTTGTTGTAGTTTTTAACTTTATGATTTAATGCAAACTTTATGAATGTATCTAGTGATTACAAGGCTACAAAACTAATTGTCCTTTTGAGACTTGATCTTCTGTGATCATGTCAACATTGTGTAATAATGAACCTACTTTGGGTAATTGGAGTCGGGGCGTTATAGCTGGTATTAGTGGATGTTTAGTAAAAACCTTGGAAACTAGAATTAGATAAACTCTAATTAGAGCGCATAGCCCTAAGATAGACTTTGAAAATTAGTATAGAAGAACTTCTTATAATTTTAGTATTGTAGTGATTTTGTTAGTTTTCCGAGAAATGAATCCTTGTATGGATATGAGCAGGTAGGGGTGGCTCTGGCACCTATGTGCCTAGGAGTAAAACCCGAAAACACCGATTTGAGCTAGACTCAAACGGGAAATGGTGAACGAAAACGGGACTTGCTGCACTCTTGGTTATGACACTCTCGAGGGATATGCTTAGGATAATTTACATTTTCTTTACAAAACAATTTGAATTATTTTAATATAGGATGAGAATAAACAACCTTGGTTAATCATAAGGTGTTTCAAATTGAGAAAATGGTGTCATGATATTCTCTAAATGATTTTATGACTACTGTTACTCACATAATCCTTTATGGTTTTAGTCAATGGCTGGATTCCAAGGAAGTCATAGTAACTTTAAGAATGATGTACAAGGGGGTAACAGTGGTAGAAATGAGAAAATAAATGTTGATAGGCGTAAAAGATATCATGTTTATGCCAAATCAGTTTTCCAAAAATATGATCAACAAAATATATATTAAACAACTCCCAGACTCAACAAAGAAGAGAAAGGTGATGAATGATAACAACTCCAGTAGTGGAGACCATGGAGAAAAGAATCCTCAATTTCCATCATGCATGAAATGTGTATGGAGACACCCAGTAAAGTGTCTCAATGGAACAAAGAAATGATTTATGTGTGGGAAAGAAGGACATAAACTGAATAATTGACGCGAAAAAAATGAAGAGTACTATGGAAGAAAATAAAAATGGTCCCAAAAATCCATTTACAGTCATTTGTCATAATTGTATGGGACCTGACCATTACCTGAGTGAATGAACTATTCTATAGGATATGTACTTGGTCAAAGAAGAAGATATGTGAAAATAAATGGTTGGAGAAATGTTTAAAGTATTAGTGCTTCTTGTTGATGGTATTATATTGGAATAATTTTTTCTTGTATTTGTATCCCTGTAGTTTTCCATTTGAGAATGATATTTGAGGAAGACATATCATTTCTATAGTGGATATAGTTATAAATAACTATTGGGTTTTATATGATCATTGGGTTTGAGGCAACTGCAAGTTATTATATTTTTGGATGAAAATGTTGGGTATGAGATAACATTTGTGGTTAAATTATTTTGTGGTTATTTTGAGGGATTTATCTCATTTTGGTAATGTTATAAAATATAGTTTTTGAAAATGGAAAACAAATAGACCATGTGACAACTCGTCGCGTCGGAAAAAGATGTGGGAATCGAACCCACAACCAAAGTGCGAATGAGATTTATCACCTACCACTGGACTATGTGAAGTCCTTGGTTAGTGTGACTAATTATTTTTAGTTAAATGATTTTATTGATAATTAATAATTTGATTTGGGATATTACGTCTTATTAAATGAATACCCTTAGTATAAGAATATGATTTGGGGATTAAGTGATAAATGTTATTTTGGAAGATTTTCACTTTGTTGGGAACTCTATATCCCAATGGAAAATAGAATACTATGGGATTTTGTTTGAGGAGTAATGGTGGATTTTTATCTTTCGTTTTATTGTGGATTTATAGTAGTTTGGGTTATTTATGGAAATGAATAACCTATAACAGAGAATATATGATTAGGTTAATTACTTTTAAGTATGTGACTTTAATAGTAGTTTATGTCATTTGGAGATACAATTTAACGTCGAAGACTACATAACCAAATTCTTCTAAGTTTTTCATTTCAATATTATTTTGGATTATATTGAAGGATTTTTAGGAAAATTTTTTAATGAATTCTGTTTATTTAACATTGGGGTATTGTTGGTTTAATTTTAGAAATTAAGATTACTGTTTCTTTCTCTAATGGAATATCCTTTTGGGGGATCATAAGATCTTATACAAACCATTTTGGTTTTGATTAATCTCTATAAGAAAGGTAAACATATATTTTATCCTTCATGGATCATGTGATTCTATAAAAATTTTATTCTAGCTCTTCCAGTGTGACCAAGTCTTCTTGAATACTCATCATTTAAAAATGAGTTATTAGTAGAAATTTATTAAAGAAAGAAAAATTACTTAAAAAGTAAGTATATCTCTTTATTTTCTTAGTCAATCTCAGAAATTAATTCCTCATCTTTATTTAATTCAACTTAAAACAAAAAATATGTTGTCCATTTACTTTTACTACTGGTAAACTAATGACTATTTGTCCAATCACAAGTTTGTGGTTTTCTTGTTGTGGGTTTCTCTTGATCAAGTTTTCTATCTCTCTCTATCAAAACATAAAACCTAGTTTATCATCCATATCCATGTTTTTTTACATGAAATCCTAGTATAGGTTATCTAGGGTGACCTTTGTGCTTCTATTTCTTTTTTAATGTGATAGTTTTATTGACTCTTTTTTTGATGTGTGACTTTCCATTATATTACCAAGCCCAATTTTAAAAATTATGAGGATGCAATTTATTGAAAGCAGGGAGACTGTAACACTCCAAGCTTCCATGGTATGCTTCTATTTGAATAATACAATATTGTGTGTTTTACGAAACATCGAGTTCGAACACACAGAAAAACTAATCTAACTAGCCGTTATGAATCGTAATACCCACTTTTTGAAATTTTATAAATTTTATTTTTAAAAATGGACTTCATTTTTGGATTCAGAATATCAAAATTAGATTAGGGTTAATTTTTGGTAATTTTTTGATAACATTCATATATTAATGAAAAGTGAAAATTAGTAAATTTTAATTAAAAACAACCTTTTTAATTGAAAGAATTAATAGTGATAAATTATGAATTTGAGTGATTTTAGAGAATAATTAGATTATATTTTTACAATTTAATCCAATGTTGGTCATTGGATGTAAATTCACATTTATACTGGACATAAGCATGTGCAAATCTTTTAATAGTTATTATCTATTAAAAACAAGCTTTTCGTTTTAACAACGGGAATTAATTTTAAATTAATTACTACCACTTCTGTGATTTAAATTTATAAAAATGGATTCCATATTTAGATTCAGGAGGTCCAAATTGTTTAAATAGGTAACTTTTATTTTTCGACATTTCGAATAATTACTTCGATAAATATTTTATTTACCGTGGTTAAAGGGTAAATCTGGTAAATATGGGTAAACAAATACAATTATAATAATACTAAATTACCCTAAAAGGCGCCCTAACCCTATTAGATGTTACATGTCCGACCATGGGATTCTTTGGGTTGATTTTGGGACCCCATGGATCAACTTGTAAGTGATAATGACACTTTATACTAATTCTGTTAAAGTAAATTAAAAATGACAAAAGAATATATCTTATGGGAAAAAAAGTAAATAGGGTTATATATGTTATATGTCATGACCCACATTCAACAAAAGGAGGGAAGGCTCAGCAGATTTCTAGGCCCTTCCTTATTTATGTTGAAGGAGAGATAATGACCCCCGAGACCAACCTTCAATAGGTCCCGGATTGGCGACTAGCACCAGGGGTATATAAATTTCTCATAAATGGAAGGCATTACCCCTTTTGTTTTATAAGATCGGGAGATAAGATGATGAAACTCAACAACACCAAGGTAAAATAAAAGTAAAGCCAAAAGTAAACCATTCCCACATGCATGTTCCAACATTAAAAGCAACAAAGTACAAAAGTTTACTACAAGGTAAGTACCAAAGAAGAAAAGCAGCAACTACAACTGCCCCCAAAGATCTGAGCTAGTATGGTCCTGCGTGATCCCCGAAGTCCTCCTGGAAACCTGAAAGTAGTTTTATATACATAGGGTGAGAATACAGGTACATTGAGTATGGAAAACCAAAGACTCTCGTGCACAAGTGGGGGAACGTGCTAAAGTCATGTGAGAAAAAGGAGTAAACCAAACACCTATCAAGGTAAATTATCCCCCCAAGCCTCACCAAGGAACACTCCCCAAATAACGCAAGTCAAGTAATATATTTAATCAGAGAAAATCGATGTTTGGGTACCCCACGCCACTTTCCCACTGGTTATTGAGACATCCTACACATTAGACCAATTCCACCAATCTCACCGGAGTCCCACTGCCACAGCCGCCCGCACACACCTGGGCCACAACCAGACACAGTCCCACTACTGAATTCCGCCCGCAAACACATGGACCCCAACTATCACTTGTAACCATGCCTGCAAACACCTAGGCCAGAACAACCACCACCACACCCGAAGACACCTGGGCTAGAAAATCCACTGCCACGCCCGAAGACTCATGGGCCTCATCCCGAAGACACTTGGGAAACCACCTGCTGCACACACCTGGCCATCCTCCACACTACCCTGCCCGAAGGTTCTTGTCCTAATAATGGACCTCACGCCGTCACAGCCTCCCCTAAGATACTTGTGCTATTCGGGAAAGGGAGCATAAAATGAGCTAATAACCAGCCACTAATAATAGTGTTGGGAAAAACACCCTCCCCCATGAAATGGGGGTGTTTGGCACTAAGTGCTCAACTTGGGTGGGGCACGAATAAAAAACACAAAACAAAAAATATATACATAGGGAACAAGAACTCACCCAATGTTAGGTTTTTCTTCAGATAGCCTACAGATCACAACAGTGCTCATGTCCGAGTCACAACTCTCGCCAATAAAACCCATTTGTCCAATTCTTGTTTTCATGCTCAGTAATAATGTTCAAATAATTTTATGCACTACTGGGAAACTAACACCATAAGCATAACCAAGGAAAAGAAAACAGCCAAACGTTAATTTAAGTATCCATACCTGTTTCTCTTGTTATGTCACAACAACAAGGAAAAGTGAGAACCCTCGAATTCCTGGAACCAGACAACCCTGAGACATTGCCCCATGTCCCCTCCCCCAAAAAGGTTTTTCATCAATAGAGGATCCCACCCCAATTTGTGATATAAAAAAGGTAACCACCCGGTCTCAAAACTCAATATCACGGAATCCATAACAACAGGGGATCACATCCCCAATTTCACAACCACCGAGATTATAAAAACAAGGGATCTCATCCCCTCCCACATCTCCAACAATCAGCCTGAAAAAAAAGTAACAACCAAAACACTACCACCTACACAAGCCAGGGCCATAAATGTATTTTCAGATTTATAAGATTTAACACACTCCTTGATTTCAAATTCCGGGTATTTTAACCGGGAGTTATCACAGAAGGGTTGATCCTGGTGCTTTCAATTTATTCAGCCGGGTATACAAGGCCCCAACCTTAAACCTTATTAATATTTAATTAAATAGTAATTCACATTGAGGATCTTTTCAGGTTTAGAGTTTTATAGAATTAGGACATAACTATTACATCTCAAAAGATTACAAAGTAGTCGATTCTACTAAATTTCCATAAAATAAAAACTCTTAAAAAGAAACAAGTATAGTTCCATGTTTTAGGTAGCATGACTTTCCCTTATCCAATTTTTCACCCTATTCCACGCTATATCCTGTGAAAAACATTTCAATAACTTGGGATGAGCATAAGAAGCTCAGTAAGGGATACACAAAGAATGAAAACTGTTAGTTTTTCAAAACAACAAGTAAACCATGAATACTTTATCAATGTAATACCTTTCACCTTCATGAATTAGTAAAAACTCTTCACTAAAAAAAGTATCATTACTTATCTTTTTGTAACCAAAGGATTACCATAAAACCCATATAAAGAACACATAATATATAAGAAGGTAACTTGGGACATAAACATACTTAAGTGGAATAACCATACGGTCGAGTCCCACACATATCACTTAATGGAATAGCCATACGGCCAATTTCCATACATACTAAATGGAATAGCCATACGGCCGACTTCCATACCCAATGCATTAGAGGTTATAACGTAACCACCCATCCTGGTATTCACGGCACCACCCGTCATAATGTCCAAGTACCATTATTACACATAAAATATGGAAAATATAAACATTTCAATAACAATATTTCATTTGCAATCACAATAAATAATTCCCAGATATTGAATTAATCAATCCATTTTCGAAAACCATTTAAAAGAGATTTTTGAATCAAAGTGTCCCATACCAATTTGAAGCTTTTAATGGAATTATAATTTTAAAACATTAATTTCCATATAAATAAATATTGAAAACCATTTTGAAAACATGGACATCAAAGATAATGATTTAGAATAATAAATCTTTAAAACATTTAAAATGATATTTTTGTTAAAGAGTTTTTAACAAAATGAGAGACTCTTGAATACAAATAACATCGGAATAACATTTAATCCGAACTTTATAATATCATGAGAATAAAAGGATTCATGATATAATATGTCAAAGGACAGTATACACACCATATAAGAGTGAATTGGTGCATAACAACAATTAATTCTCAAAAGAAATATAAAATGAGATGAAATCCATTATAAAGAAGGTATCCTTAAATTAAGGATAAATCAATATCATAATTATGTGTGAAAAATATAAATAAACCCAATATAAGTGGATATTAAGTGTAAAACAATCAATGGTTATTCACACATATTAAAAGGATGACAAATTCAATAACTACATGTTGAACCCAAAGAAATCGAAATTGGGTTAATAAGTTCCCTTGGTAAAATTCGACAGCCTAACGGTGTCACATAAAATTTTACATAAAGGGTTGATGAGAGAGATAAACGGTATCTCATAACTTGGACCTAAAATTTACATAAATAAGGATATATAAGAACATATCCCAACATAATAGTATGTGAATTAAAAGACATAACAAAAGAAGTCTTTTAAAAAGAGGAGGGTGAAAGGTCCCCTTACCGAGTTGGGTAACTTTCGAAACGTACACCCAATGGAAGAAGGGTAATACAATGAAGCTTTGAATACCCATAAATGAAATTATACTACAAAAAGTGTATAATAATGGGCAGTACATAATCCACTCAATGGAAATTGTGGAAAATGTAGCATAAATCTCACAGGAATAAAAGTGAGATGAACAATCCGTTACGAAAACTTGGCAGCCTAACGGCGCCACTTAAAACTTTCAAAATGGATTGATGAGATCAAATAGAGTATCTCATCATATTACAATAAAATGTACAGAAAGGGTAATATAAAATAACATCCCCCAACATTACAAAGAGGATCTTAAAAGAAGTTACATAAAGGAGAGTACTTAAAAAGAAAGAGAGAGGTTAGATCTCTTACGAAAATTCGGTAGCCTAACGGTGCCACTCAAAACTTCCAAAATGGATTGATGATAGAGAATAGGGTCTCTCATCATATAAAAATTACAGTAAGAGTAATATACAATAAAATACCAGTAACAATAAAGTTGATCTTTAAAAGGAATGACATAAAAGAGCGTACTTAAAAAAAAGAGAGGAGTAGGATCCCTTACCTCGGGTCCGACTTGGCTCGATCATTCATTAATCTCCTGAATAATAAACTTGAGTTAATTTCTACATCCTTAAGAAACTTTTTCATGTTAATTATTCCTTTTTTATCACTAATTACCATGTCATAAACATTATGTAATTATTTAAGTTAATAATAATTGTTTTGCTGATATTTGGTTCTTAAGTCGAAAGTGGACTTCTTACAATTACATGTTGTTCATGTGGCCAAAATGTTTATTATATACAGAATTTTATTCATGATGTAGATATCATATATTTCATATATATCCAGTACATGCATGCATTTATAAAATTACAAAATCATTTAGAGGTAAGAAATGAAATGCACCGTTCATTGAGATGGTAAGCCGTACATACGCATGAACGCTACTTTCATTTCTATTTCGTATTTTATAGAATGGAATAATAATGATATAAAGGTATATTATAATTATAGTATAATGTCATATATAATATCATAGTTCCATCTTTTATTCGTCCCACATATGGTATTTAACGAATCAAATCATTTTTAGGGGGCGGTAGTTCGCACTTCCTTAAATGAAGATATCGTGTTTACCCATAATGGAAACCATACAGGTATGCCCAAAATGATAAAAAAAGAAGCTTAAGGAAAACATAAACATATTATATATCATATATAAAAATAGTCACATCATAATGGCCACCTTTGAAGGTGTTCAATGAGTATTGAACAATCATCGTTTCGGGAGGCAGAATTTCTCCATCCACGGAAACCATATGTTCTTTAACCATTTGATGTAGTTGTGTGAGAGGGTAGCTCGAATAAATATTATAACAACATCCTAGTATATTGAAGATACTGGTGTTGTTACAAAAGAAGTAAATAAAAAGAGTTTAGGGGGTTGGAGAAGCAAAAATAAAACAAATGAACATGAGAGAATGAATTACCTTTAAAACTGTAACTCCTTTTGATTTGAGCGTAAAGGCTTTCTTTGAAAGGATTATGCCCAAAGGGAATCCTCTAGGATGAAGAGAGGGATGTGGAGAGAGTAAATGGGCAGGGGTTGGCCGAGAAAAAGGCTTTGGGAGTGTGGGTAAGGAGGTAGAGGTGGGGGCCTTTTATAAGAGGAGAGGAGGGGCACTTTTGGAATGTAAAGAAATATTACTTTATTTGAAAATGAGTGTCGGATTTAAAGGGTCCCACATTTATATAATTCGAGGATAAGGTGATAAGGCTTCTAAATCCACTCATCCAATTGGTTTTGTCCATGTGTAGGTTGTATATTTTACATTATCTTTCGATTTTATTTAAATCGTTAAATAATGAGGTCATCGCTGCATCATCATGATGTCATAAATAATTTAATTTTTTTAACGTCTAAAAATTATAAAAAAAATACTATGATGTAGGAAATATTTTTATCTTTCCAATGAAGATTTATAATCAAAAATATGATCTTTATATCATGATGTAAAAATTGTTTTTTCGTAAAACATATTATGTTTGTGTCATTTTTACTTTTACATTAAATAAAAAGTTATTTATGTCATTTCCCAACCAAAGTGGATCCATGGGGTCCCCAAGTTGACCCATGGCTTTTATTGGTCGGCCATTACACATCCAATGAGGTTAGGACATGTGTGAAGTTCATTTCATATTATTAAAACATTATTTTTACCTTAAACTACACTAATTACCTCTAATAGCGATTAAAAACTTAAAAAGTTACTATTCACCAAAAAATTATTTTTATCCCATTGAACCACATTTTACTTCTTAATGAAAACCATGTATGTCCGATTTTTGAAATTCAAAATAAAAAGATGGCAAAATTTCATTTAAACGGAAAAATCAGTTTTCATAAGTACCACTTAGTTGTGTCACTATTCATAAAAAATTGATGTTTTTCAGAAAAATCCCAAAAATTCACCCTAAGCTATATTTGATATTATGAATTCAAAAATGAAGTCTATTTTAAAAAAATCAAAACATATAAGTCGCATTATTTAATTTAATAATTAATTCCTGCTGTCAGAGCAAATAGCGTGTTTTTATGAAACAATAAGTATCAAAAGATCGACACTGGTTTAAGTTCGATTTCAAAGTGAAATTAATTCCAACGACCACTATTGGATTTAATGGTAAAAATATTTTCTAATTTCACTTTAAAACCAATTCAAAATATAATCTAATCATGTAAATAAATTATATTAAAAAGTGGTTTTGAATTAAAATACAACATTTTACACTATTCATGAAAAAAATAACTTTATCGGAAAGATACCAAAAATTTACACAAAGTAAATTTTGATGTCCCTATTCTTAAGAAAAGTTTTATTTGGTCCAATAGAATTTATAAGAGTGAAAAAAACTATATTTAATGACGGTTCTCCATCAAAAGGTGATAAGTGAACCTTTAGTGAAAACCAGGGCATATACGCCTAAAATTGAATTCATTCCATATTTTAAGCCATTATATTTTTTTGGATAAATGTAAAAACCTTTAAAAACATATATAACCATATTTTAGTTATTTCTATCCATTCCTGCCAATACAATGGCTACATGTTAACTACCATTTAAAATAATATTATTTTATTATTAGAGTGCAACGTAAGATTCCCAAGAAACTCGTTGTTGCGTATTGGGTACGCCATCGAGCATAGCATCCCCTTTAAAGTAATATTAATATTCGATTCAAAAATATGGATAAATATAAAGTTGTCATATTCTTTATTTACCTGGGGTGTTACATCCTTCCCCCCTTTTGGGAATTGCATCCTCACAATTTTTAAAATTGAGCTTGGAAACATCCTTTAAAGTCCCACATCGGAAAAAGAGTCGGTAAAACAATCACTTTAAAATAAAGGAAGATAAGTACAGAGTTCACCCGAGGTAACCCATACGAGGATTCCATGTAGAAAAACATGGACATGGAATAAAAAGCAAAGGGTCATGTTCTTGAGGGATAGTGATAGTAAACATGTCTAGGAGAAAGTTAACAATGAGAAAATCACAAACTTGTGATGGGTTAAACGGTATTCGATTCCCCGGTAGGAAAAGTTAATAGACAACATTTTTATTTTAAGATACTTTTTATTAGGGAATTTATTCATAAGGAAACATAATCACTTATCATGTTGACTTTCAACTTTTATTAGATTCCTTACACAAACTCATATTTTCTCCAAATGGCGAGTATTTAGGAATACTTGTTCACATTTAGAGTACTATAATCAACTTCTAGAGAATCACCTAATCCACAAATGAGAACTATATACTTCCCATGTCTTTATACTTTAACCAAAATGAAAACCAAAAAGGCTAGTACAAGATCAGATAATCCAGAAAAGGATAACCCTTTATAAAAAGAAAATCTATTCTTAATCTCCAAAATGTGTCCAACAAAACCCAATGATCAATGAGGACCATTAGATAAACAATTTGTCCATAAAATTATTCAATGTAAACCAAAATAAGATTGAAACCCAAATATTTGAAGGATTTAGTCACATAGTCTTCCAAGTTAAATCGTAACATTTATCTCCAAACAACATCAGTCGCTCCTAAAGCCTCGCATAGAAAATTAATTATCCTAATCACATATCTTCTATGATAGGTTAATCATTTTCATAAATAACCCAAAATAAACTTACTCTTAATTCATAAAATCATATAACTAGAAAGAATCAGTCAAACTTACCAGGGACTTCACGTAGTCCAGTGGTAGGCGATAAATACCAGTCGCACTTTGGTTGTGGGTTCGATTCCCGCGGCTTTGTCCGACGTGACGGGTTGTCACACGGTCTGCGTGTTGTCCTTTTTCCAAAACTATATAATTCTTCAAAAATCCCCCCAAACGAGATAAAATCTTCAAAAAAAATATCATAACATATTTTAACCTCAATTTTATCTCATTCCTTTCATTTTTCCATCATATCATGGAGTAATCCATAATTACCCCTAAAAAGTAAGGATCATATAAACCCTAATGGTTACCTTTTTAATTATTCCCTGAACTTCCACATCGATTGGTCATCTCGTACATGATGAATTAGAGAACTCACCAAGGTTGAAGTGGTTGATCATGACTCCTTGATAGTTGGTTTAGAACAACTATGAGATTCCTCATTGAATCCCCCATCTCATCCAGTATCTTAATCAGAGAACCACCACAGTTTCCTTCAAACCCATTGTCACTTTGGTGCCTGCTAGATCCAGCCATTTACTAAAACCAAAAAGGTCAGTGTGAGTATATCAACAAAACCATCATGTACTAATGAGGAAGGTAAACACTAAGATATACTTACTCAT
Source organism: Viscum album (assembly GCA_963277665.1). Lineage (NCBI taxonomy): Eukaryota > Viridiplantae > Streptophyta > Magnoliopsida > Santalales > Viscaceae > Viscum > Viscum album. The sequence goes on along the minus strand of OY728165.1, from coordinate 558,198,124 downwards.
TCACTTTATCTAAAACTATGACTCTTTCTAAAATCCTAACCATTATGGTAATGTCACTTGTGCTTAGAGAATACCCTAACGTCTAAAGTTATCTAAACCGACCTTTGATACCAACTATAAGGCCCCAGTCTTAAACCTTACATAATATTGAATTAAATGAGTAATTCACATTGAGGATCTTTTCAGGTTTAGAGATTTAGAGAATTAGGACATAACTATTACATCTCAAAAGATTACAAAGTAGTCGCTTCTACTAAATTTACATAAAATAAAAACTCTTAAAAAGAAACATGTATAGTTCCATGTTTTAGGTAGCATGACTTTCCCTTGATCCCATCCTTGACTCTATTCCACGCTAAGTCCTGTGAAAAACATTTCAAAAACATGGGATGAGCATAAGAAGCTCAGTAAGGGATACACAAAGAAAGAAAACTGTTAGTTTTTCAAAACAACAAGTAAACCATGAATACATTATCAATGTAATACTTTTCACCTTCATGAATTAGTAAAAACTCTTCACTAAAAAAAGTATCATTACTTATCTTTTTGTAACCAAAGGATTACCATAAAACCCATATAAAGAACACATAACATATAAAAAGGTAACTTGGGACATAAAAATACTTAATTGGAATAACCATACGGTCGACTCCCACACATATCACTTAATGGAATAGCCATACGGCCAATTTCCATACATACTAAATGGAATAGCCATACGGTCGTCTTCCATACCCAATGCATTGGAGGTTATAACGTAACCACCCATCCTGGTATTCACGGCACCACCCGTCATAATTTCCAAGTACCATTATTACACATAAAATATGGAAAATATAAACATTTCAATAACAATATTTCATTTGCAGTCACAATAAAAAATTCCAAGATATTGAATTAATCAATCCATTTTCAAAAACCATTTAAAATAGATTTTTGAATCAAAGTGTCCCATACCACTTTGAAGCTTTTAATGGAATTATAATTTTAAAACATTAATGTCCATATAAATAAATACTGAAAACCATTTTTAAAACATTGACATTAAAGATAAAGATTTAGAATAATAAATCTTTAAAACATTTAAAATGATATTTTTGTTAAAGAGTTTTTAACAAAATGAGAGACTCTTTAATACAAATAATAGCAGAATAAAATTTAATACAAACTTTATAATATCATGAGAATAAAAGGATTCATGATATAATATGTCAAAGGACAGTATACACACCATATAAGAGTGAATTGGTGCATAACAACAACGAATTCTCAAAAGAAATGTAAAATGAGATGAAATCCATTATAAAGAAGGTATCCTTAAATTAAGGATAAATCAATCTCATAATTATGTGTGACAAATATAAATACACCCAATATAAGTGGATATTATGTGTAAAACAATCAAAGGTTATTCACACATATTCAAAGGATGACATATTCAATAACTACAAGTTGAACCCAAAGAAATCGAAATTGGGTTAAGAAGTTCCCTTGATAAAATTCGACAGCCTAACGGTGTCACATAAAATTTTACATAAAGGGTTGATGAGAGAGATAAAGGGTATCTCATAACATGGACATAAAATTTACATAAATATGGATATATAATAACATATCCCAACATAATATTATTTGAATTAAAAGACATAACAAAAGAAGACTTTTAAAAAGAGGATGGTGAAAGGTCCCCTTACCGAGTTGGGTAACTTTCGAAACGTACACCCAATGGAAGAAGGGTCATAAAATGAATATTTGAATACACATAAATGAAATTATACTAAAAAAAGTGTATAATAATGGGCAGTACATAAACCACTCAAAGGAAAGTGTGGAAAATGTAGCATAAATCTCACGAGAATAAAAGTGAGATGAACAATCCCTTACGAAAACATGGCAGCCTAACGGCGCCACTTAAAACATTAAAAATGGATTGATGAGATCAAATATAGTATATCATAATATTACAATAAAATTTACAGAAAGAGGAATATAAAATAACATCCCCCAACATTACAAAGAGGAGCTTAAAAGAAGTGACATAAAGGAGAGTACTTAAAAAGAAAGAGAGAGGTTAGATCTCTTACGAAAATTCGGCAGCCTAACGGCGCCACTCAAAACTTCCAAAATGGATTGATGAGAGAGAATAGGGTCTCTCATCATATAAAAATTAAATTATGAGTAATATAAAAGAACATAACAATAAAAATAATGTTTATCTTTAAAAGGAATGACATAAAAGAGCGTACTTAAAAAGAAAGAGAGGAGTTGGATCCCTTACCTCGGGTCTGACTTGACTCGATCGTTCTTTAATCTCCTGAATAATAAAAATGAGTTAATTTATACTTCCTTAAGAACCTTTTTCAAGTTAATTATTCCTTTTATATCACTAATTAACATTTCATAAACATTATGTAATCATTTAAGTTAATAAAATTTGTTTTGCCGATATTTGGTTCTTAAGTCGAAAGTGGACTTCTTACAATTACATGTCGTTCATGTGGACAAATGTTTATTATAACCAGAATTGTATTCATGATGTAGATATCATATATTTAATATATATCCAGTACATTCATGCATTTATAAAATTACATAATCATTTAGAGGTAAGAAATGAAATGCACCGTTCATGGAGACGGTAAGCCGTACGTACGCATGAACGCTACTTTCATTTCTACTAAGTATTTTATAGAATTGAATAATAATTATATAAAGGTATATTATAATTATAGTATAATATCATATATAATATCATATTTCCATCCTTTATACGTCCCACATATGGTATTTAACGAATCAAATCGCTTTGAGGGGGCGGTAGTCCGCACTTCCTTAAATGAAGATATCGTGTTTACCAATAATGGAAACCATAAAGGTATGCCCAAAATGAAAAAAAAGAATCTTAAGGAAAACATAAACATATTATATATCATATATAAAAATAGTGACATCATAATGGCCACCTTTGAAGGTGTTAAATGAGTATTGAACAATCATCGTTTCGGGAGGCAGAATTTCACCATCCACGGAAACCGTATGTTCTTTAACCATTTGATGTAGTTGTGTGAGAGTGTAGCTAGAATAAATCTTATAAAAACATCCTAGTATATTGGAGATACTGGTTTTGTTACAAAATAAGTAAATAAAAAGATTTTAGGGGTTTGGAGAAGCAAAAATAAAACAAATGAACATGAGAGAATGAATTACCTTTAAAAGTGTAACTCCTTTTGATTTGAGCCTAAAGGCTTCCTTTGAAAGGATTATGCCCAAAGAGAATCATCTAGGATGAGGAGAGGGATGTGTAGAGAGTAAATGGGCAGGGGTTGGCCGAGCCAAAGGCTTTGAGAGTGTGGGTAAGGAGGTAGAGTTGGGGGCCTTTTATAAGAGGAGAAGAGGGGCACTTTTGGAAAGTAAAGAAATATTACATTATTTGAAAATGAGTTTCAGATTTAAAGGGTCCCACATTGATATAATTCTAGGATAAGGTGATAAGGTTTCGAAACCCACTCATACAATTGGTTTTGGCCATGTGTAGGTTGTATATTTTACATTATCTTTCGATTTTATTTAAATCGTTAAATAATGAGGTCATCGATGCATCATCATGATGCCATAAATAATATAATTTATTTAAAGTCTAAAAATTATAAAAAAACTACTATGATGTAGGAAATATTTTTATCTTCCTAATTACTATTTATAATCAAAAATATGATCTATATAACCCCATGTAAAAATTGTTTTCGTAAAACATATTATGTTTGTTTCATTTTTACTTTTACATTAAATAAAAAGTTATTTATGACATTTCCAAAACAAAGTGGATCCATGGGGTCCCCAAGTTGACCCATGGATTTTCTTGGTCGGACACTACACATAAAATGAGGTTAGGACATGTGTGATGTTCATTTCATATTATTAAAACATTATTTTTACCTTAAACTACACTAATTACCTCTAATCGCGATTAAAAACTTAATAAGTTACTATTCACCAAAAAATTATTTTTATCCCATTGAACCACATTTTACTTCTTAATGAAAACCATGTATGTCGGATTTTTGAAATTCAAAACACAAAGATGGCAAAATTTCATTTAAATGGAAAAATTAGTTTTTATAAGTACCACTTGGTGGTGTCACTATTCAGAAAAAATTGATGTTATTCCGAAAAATCCCAAAAATTCACCCTAAGCTATATTTGATATTCCGAATTCAAAAATGAAGTCTATTTTAAAAAATTCAAAACATATAAGTCAAATTAATTAATTTAATAATTAATTCCCGATGTCAGAGCAAATAGAATGTTTTTATGAAACAATAAGTATCAAAAGATTGACACTGGTTTAAGTTCGATTTCAAAGTGAAATTAATTCCAAAGACCACTATTGTATTTAATGGTAAAAATATTTTCTAATTTAAATTTAAAACCAATTCAAAAGATAATATAATCATATAAATAAATGAGATTAAAAAGAGGTTTTTAATTAAAATACAACATTTTACACTATTCATGAAAAAAAAGAACTTTATCGGAAAGATACCAAAAATTTACACAATGTAAATTTTGATGTCCCGATTCTTAATAAGAGTTTTATTTGGACCAATTTAATTTATAATAGTGAAAAAAACTATATTTAATGACGGTTCGCCATCAAAAGGTGATAAGTGAACCTTTAGTGAAAACCAGGGCCTATACGCCTAAAATTGAATTCTTTCCATATTTTAAGCCATTATATTTTATTGGACAAATGTAAAAACATTTAAAAACATATATAATCATATTTTAGTTATTTCTATCCATTCCTTCCAATACAACTACTACATGTTAACTACCATTTAAAATAATATTATTTTATTATTAGAGTGCAACGTAAGATTCCCAAGAAACTCGTTGTTGCGTATTGGGTACGCCATCGAGCATAGCATCTCCTTTAAATGAATATTAATATTTGATTCAAAAATATGGATAAATATAAAGTTGTCATATTCTTTATTTACCTGGGGTGTTACATCCTTCCCCCCTTTTGGGAATTGCGTCCCCGCAATTTTTAAAATTGAGCTTGGAAACATCCTTTAATGTACCACACCGGAACAAGAGTCAGTAAAACAATCACTTTAAAATAAAGGAAGATAAGTACAGAGGTCACCCGAGGTATCCCATACTAGGATTCCATGTAGAAAAACATGGACATGGAATAAAAAGCAACGGGTCATGTTCTTGAGGGAGAGTGATAGTAAACATGTCTAGGAGAAAGTTAACAACGAGAAAATAACAAACTTGTGATGGGTTAAACGGTATTCGATTCCCCAGTAGGAAAAGTTAATAGACAACATTTTTTTAAGTTACTTTTTATTGGGGAATTTATTCATAGGGAAACATAATCACTTATCATGTTGAATTTCAACTTTTATTAGATTCCTTACACAAACTCATATTTTCTCCAAAAGGCGAGTATTTAGGAAGACTTGTTCACATTAAGAGTACTATAATAAACTTCTAGAGAATCACCTAATCCAAAAAAGAGAACTATATACTTCCCATGTCTTTAGACTTTAACCAAAACAAAAACCAAAAAGGCTAGTACAAGATCATATAATCCAGAAAAGCATAACCCTTTATAAAAAGAAAATCTATTCTTAATATCCAAAATTTGTCCAACAAAACCCAAAGATCAATGAGGACCATTAGATAAACAATTTTTCCATAAAATTCTTCAAAGTAAACAAAACTAAGATTGAAACCCAAATATTTGATGGATTTAGTCACATAGTCTTCCATGTTAAATCGTAACATTTATCTCCAAACAACATCAGTCGCTCCTAAAGCCTCGCATTGAAAAGTAATTATCCTAATCACATATCCTCTATGATAGGTTAATAATTTTCATAAATAACCCAAAATAAACTTACTCTTAATTCATAAAATCATATAACTAGAAAGAATCAGTCAAACTTACCAGGGACTACACGTCGTCCAGTTGTAGGGGATAAATACCAGTCGCACTTTGGTTGTGGGTTCGATTCCCGCGGCTTTGTTCGACGCGACGGGTTGTCATACGGTCTGCGTGTTTTCCATTTTCCAAAAATATATAATTATTCAAAAATCCCCCCAAATGAGATAAAATCTTCAAAAAAAGATCATAACATATTTTAACCTCAAGTTTATCTCATTCCTTTCATTTTTCCATCATATCATGGAGTAACCCATAATTACCCCTAAAAAGTAAGGATCATATAAACCCTAATGGTTACCTTTTTAATTATTACCTGAACTTCCACATAGATTGGTCATCCCGTACATGATGCATTAGAGAACTCACCAAGGTTGAAGTGGTTGATCATGACTCCTTGATAGTTGGTTTAGAACAACTATGAGATTCCTCATTGAATCCCACATCTCATCCAGTATCATAATCAGAGAACCACCACAGTTTCCTTCAAACCCATTGTCACTTTGGTGCCTGCTAGATCCATCCATTTACTAAAACCAAAAAGGTCAGTGTGAGTATATCAACAAAACCATCATGTACTAATGTGGAAGGTAAACACTAAGATATACTTACTCATTCACTTTATCTAAAACTATGACTCTTTCTGAAATCCTAACCATTATGGTAATGTCACTTGTGCTTAGAGAATACCCTAACCTCTAAAGTTATCCAAACCGACCTTTGATACCAACTATAAGGCCCCAGCCTTAAACCTTACTTAATATTGAATTAAATGAGTAATTCACATTGAGGATATTTTCAGGTTTAGAGTTTTAGAGAATTAGGACATAACTATTACATCTCAAAAGATTACAAAGTAGTCGCTTCTACTAAATTTCCATAAAATGAAAACTCTTAAAAAGAAACATGTACAGTTCCATGTTTTATGTAGCATGACTTTCCCTTGATCCAATCCTTGACCCTATTCCACGCTAAGTCCTGTGAAAAACATTTCAAAAACTTGGGATGAGCATAAGAAGCTCAGTAAGGGATACACAAAGAAAGAAAACTGTTAGTTTTTCAAAACAACAAGTAAACCATGAATACATTATCAATGTAATACTTTTCACCTTCATGAAGTAGTAAAAACTCTTCACTAAAAAAAGTATCATTACTTATCTTTTTGTAACGAAAGGATTACCATAAAACCCATATAAAGAACACATAACATATAAAAATGTAACTTGGGACATAAACATACTTATGTGGAATAACCATACAGTCGACTCCCACACATATTACTTAATGGAATAGCCATACGGCCAATTTCCATACATACTAAATGGAATAGCCATTCGGCCGACTTCCATACCCAATGCATTGGAGGTTATAACGTAACCACCCGTCCTGGTATTCACGGCACCACCCGTCATAATGTACAAGTACCATTATTACACATAAAATATAGATAATATAAACATTTAAATAACAATATTTCATTTTCAATCACAATAAATAATTCCCAAATACTGAATTAATCAATCCATTTTCAAAAACCATTTAAAAGAGATTTTTGAATCAAAGTGTCCCATACCACTTTGAAGCTTTTAATGGAATTATAATTTTAAAACATTAATGTCCATATAAATAAATACTGAAAACCATTTTGAAAACATGGACATTAAAGATAAATATTTAGACTAATAAATCTTTAAAACATTTAAAATGATATTTTTGTTAAAGAGTTTTTAACAAAATGAGAGACTCTTGAATACAAATAATAGCGGAATAGCATTTAATACGAACATTATAATATCATGAGAATAAAAGGATTCATGATATAATATGTCAATGGACAGTATACACACCATATAAGAGTGAATTGGTGCATAACAACAACGAAGTCTCAAAAGAAGTGTAAAATGAGATGAAATCCATTATAAAGAAGGTATCCTTAAATTAAGGATAAATCAATCTCATAATTATGTGTGACAAATATAAATACACCAAATATAAGTGGATATTCAGTGTAAAACAATAAAATGTTATTCACACATATTCAAAGGATGACATATTCAATAACTACATGTTGAACCCAATGAAATCGAAATTGGGTAACGAAGTTCCCTCGATTAAATTCGACAGCCTAACGGTGTCACATTAAATTTTACATAAAGGGTTGATGAGAGAGATAAAAGGTATCTCATAACTTGGGCATAAAATTTCCATAAATAAGGATATATAAGAACATATCCCAACATAATATTATGTGAATTAAAAGACATAACAAAAGAAGTCTTTTAAAAAGAGGAGGGTGAAAGGTCCCCTTACCGAGTTGGGTAACTATCGAAACATACACCCAATGGAAGAAGGGTCATACAATGAAGATTTGAATCCCCATAAATGAAATTATACTACAAAAAGTGTATAATAATGGGCAGTACATAAACCACTCAAAGGAAATTGTGGCAAATGTAGCATAAATCTCACGGGAATAAAAGTGAGATGAACAATCCCTTACGAAAACTTGGCAGCCTAACGACGCCACTTAAAACATTCAAAATGGATTGATGAGATAAAATTGAGTATCTCAACATATTAAAATAAAATTTACAGAAATATGAATATAAAAGAACATCCCCCAACATTACAAAGAGGAGCTTAAAAGAAGTGACATAAAGGAGAGTACTTAAAAAGAAAGAGAGAGGTTAGATCTCTTACGAAAATTCGGCAGCCTAACGGCGCCACTCAAAACATCCAAAATGGATTGATGAGAGAGAATAGGGTCTCTCATCATATAAAAATTACAGTAAGAGTAATATAAAATAACATACCAATAACAATAAATTTGATCTTTAAAAGAAATGACATAAATGAGCGTACTTAAAAAGAAAGAGAGGAGTAGGATCCCTTACCTCGGGTCCGACTTGACTCGATCGTTCTTTAATCTCCTGAATAATAAACTTGAGTTTATTTCTACTTCCTTAAGAACCTTTTTCATGTTCATTATTACTTTTATATCACTAATTACCATGTCATAAACATTATGTAATCATTTAAATTAATAATATTTGTTTTGCCGATATTTGGTTCTTAAGTCGAAAGTGGACTTCTTACAATTAAATGTTGTTCATTTGGAAAAATGTTTATTATATCCAGAATTGTATTCATGATTTAGATATAATATATGTCATATATATCCCGTACATGTATGCATTTATAAAATTACATAATCATTTAGATGTAAGAAATGAAATGCACCGTTCATGGAGACGGTAAGTCGTACGTACGCATGGACGCTACTTTCATTTATATTTCGTATTTTATAGAATGGAATAATAATGATATAAAGGTATATTATAATTACAGTATAATATCAGATATAATATCATAGTTCCATCCTTTATATGTCCCACATATGGTATTTAACGAATCATATAACTTTGAGGGGGCGGTAGTCCGCACTTCCTTAAATGAAGATATCGTGTTTACCCATAATGGAAACCATAAAGTTATGTCCAAAATGAAAAAAAGAAGCTTAAGGAAAACATAAACATATTATATATCATATATAAAAATAGTGACATCATAATGGCCACCTTTGATGGTGTTAAATGAGTATTGAACAATCATCGTTTCGGGAGGCAGATTTTCGCCATCCACGGAAATCGTATGTTCTTTAACCATTTGATGTAGTTGTGTGGTAGTGTAGCTCAAATAAATATTATAACAACATCCTAGTATATTTATGATACTGGTGTTGTTACAAAAGAAGTAAATAAAAAGAGTTTAGGGGTTGGAGAAGCAAAAATAAAACAAATGAACATGAGAGAATGAATTACCTTTAAAAGTGTAACTCCTTTTGATTTGAGCCTAAAGGCTTCCTCTGAAAGGATTATTCCCAAAGGGAATCCTCTAGTATGAGTATAGGGATTTGGAGAGAGTAAATGGGCAGGGTTTGTCCGAGCCAAAGGCTTTGGGAGTGTGGGTAAGGAGGTAGAGGTGTGGGCCTTTTATAAGAGGAGAGGAGGGGCACTTTTGGAAAGTAAAGAAATATTACTTTATTTGAAAATGAGTTTCGGATTTAAAGGGTATCACATTGATATAATTCTAGGATAAGGTGATAAGGTTTCGAAATCCACTCATCCAATTGGTTTTGGCCATCTGTAGGTTGTATATTTTACATTATCTTTCGATTTTATTTAAATCGTTAAATAATGAGGTCATCGCTGCATCATCATGATGTCATAAATAATTTAATTTATTTAAAGTCTAAAAATTATAAAAAAATACTATGATGCAGGAAATCTTTTTATCTTTCCAATGAATATTTATAATCTAAAATCTTATCTTTATAACCCCACGTAAAAATTGTTTTTTTAAAACATATTATGTTTGTGTCATTTTTACTTTTACATTAAATAAAAAGTTATTTATGTCATTTCCCAACCAAAGTGGATCCATTGTGTCCCCAAGTTGACCCATGGATTTCTTGGTAGTCAATTACACATCCAATGGGGTTAGGACATATGTGAAGTTCATTTAATATTATTAAAACATTATTTTTACCTTAAACTACACTAATTACCTCTAATCGCGATTAAAAACTTAATAAGTTACTATTCACCAAAAAATTGTTTTTATCCCATTGAACCACATTTTACTTATTAATGAAAACCATGTATGTCGGATTTTTGAAATTCAAAACACAAATATGGAAAAATTTCATTTAAATGGAAAAATTAGTTTTTATAAGTACCACTTAGTGGTGTCACTATTCATAAAAAATTGATGTTTTTCAGAAAAATTCCAAAAATTCACCCTAAGCTATATTTGATATTACGAATTCAAAAATGAAGTATATTTTAAAAAATTTCAAAACATATAAGTCACATTAATTAATTTAATAATTAATTCCCGCTGTCAGAGAAAATAGCGTGTTTTTATGAAACAATAAGTATCAAAAGATTGACACTGGTTTAAGTTCAATTTCAAAGTGAAATTAATTCAATGACCACTATTGGATTTAATGGTAAAAATATTTTCTAATTTCACTTTAAAACCAATTCAAAATATAATCTAATCATATAAATAAATTAATTAAAAAGAGGTTTGGAATTAAAATACAACATTTTACACTATTCATGAAAAAAAGAACTTTATCGGAAAGATACCAAAAAATTACACAAAGTAAATTTTCATGTCCCGATTATTAAGAAGAGTTTTATTTGGTCCAATAGAATTTATAATAGTGAAAAAAACTATATTTAATGAAGGTTCTCCATCAAAAGGTGACAGGTGAACCTTTAGTGAAAACCAGGGCATATACGCCTAAAATTTAATTCTTTCCATATTTTAAGCCATTCTCATTTATTGGATAAATGTAAAAACATTTAAAAAAATATATAATCATATTTTAGTTATTTCTATACATTCCCGCCAATACAACGGCTACATGTTAACTACCATTTAAAATAATATTATTTTATTATTAGAGTGCAACTTAAGATTCCCAAGAAACTCGTTGTTGCGTATTGGGTACGCCATCGAGCATAGCATCCCCTTTAAAGTAATATTAATATTTGATTCAAAAATATGGATAAATATAAAGTTTTCATATTCTTTATTTACCTGGGGTGTTACATCCTTCCCCCCTTTTGGGAATTACGTCCTCACAATTTTTAAAATTGAGCTTGGAAATATCCTTTAAAGTCCCACATCGGAAAAAGAATCGGTAAAACAATCACTTCAAAATAAAGGAAGATAAGTACAGAGGTCACCCGAGGTAACCCATACTAGGATTCCATGTAGAAAAACATGGACATGGAATAAAAAGAAAAGGGTCATGTTCTTGAGGGAGAGTGATAGTAAACATGTCTAGTAGAAAGTTAACAACGAGAAAATCAGAAACTTGTGATGGGTAAAATGGTATTAGATTCCCCAGTAGGAAAAGTTAATAGACAAAATTTTTGTATTAAGATACTTTTTATTGGGGAATTTATTCATAATGAAACATAATCACTTATCATGTTGACTTTCAACTTTTATTAGATTCCTTACACAAACTCATATTTTCTCCAAAAGGCGAGTATTTAGGAAGACTTGTTCACATTAAGAGTATTATAATCAACTTATAGAGAATAACCTAATCCACAAAAGAGAACAATATACTTCCCATGTCTTTAGACTTTAACCAAAACCAAAACCAAAAAGGCTAGTACAAGATCAGATAATCCAGAAAAGGATAACCCTTTATAAAATGAAAATCTATTCTTAATCTCCAAAATTTTTCCAACAAAACCCAAAGATCAATGAGGACCATTAGATAAATAATTTGTCCATAAAATTCTTCAAAGTAAACCAAACTAAGATTGAAACCCAAATATTTGAAGGATTTAGTCACATAGTCTTCCATGTTAAATCGTAACATTTATCTCCAAACAAAATCAGTCGCTCCTAAAGCCTCACATTAAAAAGTAATTATCCCAATCACATATCCTCTATGATAGGTTAATCATTTTCATAAATAACCCAAAATAAACTTACTCTTAATTCATAAAATCATATAACTAGAAAGAATCAGTCAAAGTTACCAGAGACTTCTCGTAGTCCAGTGGTAGGCGATAAATACCTGTCACACTTTGGTTGTGGGTTCGATTCCCACGGCTTTGTCCGACGTGACGGGTTGTCACACGGTCTGCATATTGTCCTTTTTCCAAAAATATATAATTCTTCAAAAATCCCCCCAAACGAGATAAAATCTTCAAAAAAAAGATCATAACATATTTTAACCTCAAGTTTATCTCATTCCTTTCATTTTTCCATCATATCATGGAGTAATCCATAATTACCCCTAAAAAGTAAGGATCATATAAACCCTAATGGTTGACTTTTTAATTATTACCTGGACTTCCACATCGATTGGTCATCTCGCACATGATGCATTAGAGAACTCACCAAGGTTGAAGTGGTTGATCATGACTCCTTGATAGTTGGTTTAGAACAACTATGAGATTCCTCATTGAATCCCCCATCTCATCCAGTATCTTAATCAGAGAACCACCACAGTTTCCTTCAAACCCAATGTCACTTTGGTGCCTACTAGATCCAGCCATTTATTAAAACCAAAATGTTTAGTGTGAGTATATCAACAAAACCATCATGTACTAATGAGGAAGGTAAACACTAAGATATACTTACTCATTCAGTTTATCTAAAACTATGTCTCTTTCTAAAATCCTAACCATTATGGTAATGTCACTTGTGCTTAGAGAATACCCTAACCTCTAATGTTATCTAGACCGACCTTTGATACCAACTACAAGGCCACAGCCTTAAACCTTACTTAATATTGAATTAAATGAGTAATTCACATTGAGGATCTTTTCAGGTTTAGAGTTTTAGAGAATTAGGACATAACTATTACATCTCAAAAGATTACAAAGTAGTCGCTTCTACTAAATTTCCATAAAATAAAAACTCTTAAAAAGAAACATGTATAGTTCCATGTTTTAGGTAGCATGACTTTCCCTTGATCCCATCCTTGACCCTATTCCATGCTAAGTCCTGTGAAAAACATTTCAAAAACATGGGATGAGCATAAGAATCTCGGTAAGGGATACACAAAGAAAGAAAACTGTTAGTTTTTCAAAACAACAAGTAAACCACGAATACTTTATCAATGTAATATTTTTCACCTTCATGAAGTAGTAAAAAATCTTCACCAATAAATAGTATCATTACTTATCTTTTTGTAACCAAAGGATTACCATAAAACCCATATAAAGAACACATAACATATAAAAAGGTAACTTGGGACATAAACATACTTATGTAAAATAACCATACGGTCGACTCCCACACATATCACTTAATGGAATAGCCATACGGCCAATTTCCATACATACTAAATGGAATAGCCATACGACCGACTTCCATACCAAATGCATTGGAGGTTATAACGTAACCACCCATCCTGGTATTCACGGAACCACCCGTCAGAATGTCCAAGTACCATTATTACACATAAAATATGGAAAATATAAACATTTCAATAACAATATTTCATTTACAGTCACAATAAATAATTCCCAGATATTGAATTAATCAATCCATTTTCAAAAACCATTTAAAAGAGATTTTTGAATCAAAGTGTCCCATACCACTTTGAAGATTTTAATGGAATTATAATTTTAAAACATTAATGTCCATATAAATAAATACTGAAAACCATTTTGAAAACATGGACATTAAAGATAAAGATTTAGAATAATAAATATTTAAAACATTCTAAATGATATTTTTGTTAAAGAGTTTTTAACAAAATGAGAGACTCTTGAATTCAAATAAAAGCGGAATAACATTTAATACGAACTTTATAATATCATGAGAATAAAAGGAATCATGATATAATATGTCAAATGACAGTATAAACACCATATAAGAGTGAATTGGTTCATAACAACAACGAAGTCTCAAAAGAAATGTAAAATGAGATGAAATCCATTATAAAGAAGGTATCATTAAATTAAGGATAAATCAATCTCATAATTATGTGTGACAAATATAAATACACCCAATATAAGTGGATATTAACTGTAAAACAATAAAAGGTTATTCACACATATTCAAAGGATGACATATTCAATAACTACATGTTGAAACCAAAGAAATCGAAATTGGGTTAAGAAGTTCCCTTGGTAAAATTTGACAGCCTAACGGTGTCACATAAAATTTTACATAAAGGGTTGATGAGAGAGATAAAGGTTATCTCATAACATGGACATAAAATTTACATATATAAGGATATATAAGAACATATCCCATCATAATAGTATGTGAATTAAAAGACATAACAAAAGAAGTCTTTTAAAAAGAGGAGGGTGAAAGGTCCCCTTACTGAGTTGGGTAACTTTCGAAATGTGCACGCAATGGAAGAAGGGTCATACAATGAAGATTTGAATAACCATAAATGAAATTATAATACAAAAAGTGTATAATAATGGGCAGTCCATAAACCACTCAAAGGAAATTGTGGCAAATTTAGCATAAATCACACGGGAATAAAAGTGAGATGAACAATCCCTTACGAAAACTTGGCAGCCTAACAGTGCCACTTAAAACTTTCAAAATGGATTGATGAGATAAAATATAGTATCTCATAATATTACAATAAAATTTACAGAAAGATGAATATAAAAGAACATCCCCCAACATTCCAAATAGGAGCTTAAAAGAAGTGACATAAAGGAGAGTACTTAAAAAGAAAGAGAGAGGTTAGATCTCTTACGAAAATTCTGCAGCCCAACGGCGCCACTCAAAACATCCAAAATGTATTTATGAGAGATAATAGGGTCTCTCATAATATAAAAATTACAGTAAGAGTAATATAAAAGAACATACCAATAACAATAAAGTTGATCTTTAAAAGGAATGACATAAAAGAGCGTACTTAAAAAGAAAGAGAGGAGTAGGATCCCTTACCTCGGGTCCGACTTGACTCGATCGTTCTTTGATCTCCTGAATAATAAACTTGAGTTAATTTCTACTTCCTTAAGAAACTTTTTAATGTTCATTATTCCTTTTATATCACTAATTACCATGTCATAAACATTATGTAATCATTTAAGATAATAATATTTGTTTTGCCGATATTTGGTTCTTAAGTCGAAAGTGGACTTCTTACTATTACATGTTGTTCATGTGGCCAAATGTTTATTATATCCAGAATTGTATTCATGATGTAGATATCATATATTTCATATATATCCAGTACATTCATGCATTTATAAAATTACATAATCATTTAGAGGTAAGAAATGAAATGCACCGTTCATGGAGACGGTAAGCCGTACGTACGCATGAACGCTACTTTCATTTCTATTTCGTATCTTATAGAATGGAATAATAATGATATTAAGGTATATTATAATTTCAGTATAATATCATATATAATATCATAGTTCCATAGTTTATACGTCCCACATATGGTATTTAACGAATCAAATCACTTTGAGGGGGCGGTAGTCCGCACTTCCTTAAATGAAGATATCGTGTTTACCCATAATGGAAACCATAAAGGTATGCCCAAAATGAAAAAAAAACCGAAGCTTAAGGAAAAAATAGACAAATTATATATCATATATAAAAATAGTGACATCATAATGGACACCTTTGAAGGTGTTAAATGAGTATTGAACAATCATTGTTTCGGGAGGCAGAATTTCGCCATCCACGGAAACCATATGTTATTTAACCATTTGATGTAGTTGTGTGAGAGTGTAGCTCGAATAAATCTTATAACAACATCCTAGTATATTTAAGATACTGGTGTTTTTACAAAATAAGTAAATAAAAAGAGTTTAGGGGGTTGGAGAAGCAAAAATAAAACAAATGAACATGAAAGAATGAATTACCTTTAAAAGTGTAACTCCTTTTGATTTGAGCCTAAAGGCTTCCTTTGAAAGGATTATGCCCAAAGGTATTCCTCTAGGATGAGGAGAGGGATGTGGAGAGAGTACATGGGCAGGGGTGGCCGAGCCAAAGGCTTTTGGAGTGTTGGTAACGAGGTAGCGTTGGGGGCCTTTTATAAGAGGAGAGGAGGGGCACTTTTGGAAAGTAAAGAAATATTACTTTATTTGAAAATGAGTTTCGGATTTAAAGGGTCCCACATTGATATAATTCGAGGATAAGGTGATAAGATTTCTAAATCCACTCATACAATTGGTTTTGGCCATGTGTAGGTTTGTATATTTTACATTATCTTTCGATTTTATTTAAATCGTTAAATAATGAGGTCATCGCTGCATCATCATGATGTCATAAATAAATTAATTTGTTTAAAGTCTAAAAATTATAAAAAACTACTATGATGTAGGAAATATTTTTATCTTTCCAATTAATATTTATAATCAAAAATCTGATCTTTATAACCCCATGTAAAAATTTATTTCGTAAAACATATTATGTTTGTGTCATTTTTACTTTTGCATTAAATAAAAAGTTATTTATGTCATTTCCCAACCAAAGTGGATCCATGGGGTCCCCAAGTTGACCCATGGCCTGTCTTGGTCGGCCATTACACATCCAATGATGTTAGAACATGTGTGAAGTTCATTTCATATTATTAAAACATTATTTTTACCTTAAACTACACTAATTACCTCTAATCGCGATTAAAAACTTAATAAGTTACTATTCACCAAAAAATTATTTTTATCCCGTTGAACCACATTTTACTTCTTAATGAAAACCATATATGTCGTATTTTTTAAATTCAAAACACAAAGATGGAAAAATTTCATTTAAACGGAAAAATTAGTTTTTATAAGTACCACTTAGTGGTGTCATTATTCATAAAAAATTGACGTTTTTCAGAAAAATCTCAAAAACTCACCCTAAGCTATATTTGATATTCCGAATTCAAAAATGAAGTCTATTTTAAAATATTCAAAAAATATATGTCACATTAATTAATTTAATAATTAATTCCCACTGTCAGAGCAAATAGCGTGAATTTATTAAACAATAAGTATCAAAAGATTGACACTGGTTTAAGTTCGATTTCAAAGTGAAATTAATTCCAATGACCACTATTGGATTTAATGGTAAAAATATTTTCTAATTTCACTTTAATAACAATTCAAAAGATAATCTAATCATATAAATAAATTAGACTAAAAAGAGGTTTTGAATTAAAATACAACATTTTACACTATTCATGAAAAAAAAGAACTTTATCGGAAAGATACCAAAAATTTACACAAAGTAAATTTTGATGTCCCGATTCATAAGAAGATTTTTATTTGGTCAAATAGAATTTATAAGAGTGAAAGAAACTATATTTAATGACGGTTCTCCATCAAAAGGTGATAAGTAGAACCTTTAGTGAAAACAGGGCATATACGCCTAAAATTGAATTCTTTCCATATTTTAAGCCATTATCTTTTATTGGATAAATGTAAAAACATTTAAAAACATATATAATCATATTTTAGTTATTTATATCCATTCCCGCCAATACAACGGCTAAATGTTAACTACCATTTAAAATAATGTTATATTATTATTTTAGTGCAACGTAAGATTTCCAAGAAACTCGTTGTTGCGTATTGGGTACGCCATCGAGCATAGCATCCCCTTTAAAGTAATATTAATTTTTGATTCACAAATATGGATAAATATAAAGATTTCATATTCTTTATTTACCTGGGGTGTTACAGGTTATACGTTATTAACCAATATACTTTTCACAGCATGAGTTTATAATTACAAAACATGCCATTTAAAACATCACGAGGGGTTCATTAGTGCACAGACAACGACCACCAATGACCTCGATTTTCAGAATGCGTAAGACATCACAACTCAAAAATATGATTTTAATATAACAACATCAATGATCACATCCCCCCCCCCTTCATTCTTTAAATGATTCGTTCATTATCTTTAATTATGTATGGTTTATCCAATTCTACAGAATCAAAAGCACGCCCACCCCGCATGATACAAAAAAGAGAGAGATGAAGGAGAAATTTTCTACTTGTTGATTTATGATCAACTCTTAGTCTGGGTGCAGAACCTTATGCATAACGATGCGGCTCACCCGATGCACAAGAATCTATTTGTGAAAATCCGAAATCGAGGAAAGAAGAAACCACGGCTGACCCTTAGTTTATAAGAGCCATGGATGGTTGATATGAGATCACCAATCCACGTAAGGAGCGGGGGTTGTGGGTTGAACACGCGGTTGGGAAGTTACACATGATGATATTAAGGTGTTATTTAATATCCCCCATCGGGGAGGTTTCAAGAATTAATTACGGGCCATATGTTGTTTTAAAAGGAGTAAGAGAATTAATTTACGTCAAAACATACGTTACGGGAGCGGAAAAGTCAGGTACTCGGTGAGGGGACATGGTGCCACCGTCATGGTGTCACCCTCACGGTGTCACCCTCATGGTGTCACCCTCATGGTGCCACCTTCACGGTTCCACCTTCACGGTGTCACCCTCACGGTGTCACCCTCACGATGCCACCGTCACAGTTCCACCATCACAGTGTCACCCTCACGGTGTCACCGTCACGCTTCCACCATCAGGGTGTCACTCTCACGGTGCCACCGTCACAGTGCCACTGTTTTGGTGGAGCCTCACTTTTGGAAAAGTAATGGGGCAGGAGTGTCCGGGCCATTACATTAGATACCTCTTAAACGATTGTCATCCTCGAGAATCAAAACAAACCAAGGAGGAAAGAGAGGGTCCGAACAACCACCTCGAAAGATACCTCTTAGAAGTGAACCCATGCTAACTAAAAACACTTCCCTGAGAAGAACCAAGCAACATACCATGCCAAACTTCCCAAGCATGTGGGTTGGGGAGTCTCCTCCCCCGTGTCGCGATATTATCCACTTTGGGCGGCACTGACTCGCCCGCACGGGTTTAATCACATCCACCTTAATGCGTCTTGATTAGGGGGTGGGTTCTCTCCTCCCCCATAGCCAAGGATTTTCACACACATTTAGAGGAAAGAAAACCAGTACATTTCATATCCAAAAAGAAAAAACGTTCTACCACAATAGGTACAACAAGGAACAAAACTCAAAACAACTCGGGGTACTGGGTACGCATCTGTGCTTCCCTCTCTCACGTACTCTCCTCAAGCCCACCATGTCTCCACAACACACGAACCAAGGGAATGGTTCGCCCACGAAGAACTTTCCCCTTGCGATCCTAGATCATCACTAATCTCTCCACAAAGGTCACGTCTTCCTTGATGTCCAGCTCACCCCAATCAAGGACATGTGAATCGTTGTGCAGATACCGATGGAGCTGGGACACATGAAAGACATCATGTATCCTCAGTAGCGACGGTGGTAACAATAGCTGATAAGCCACTTCGCTAACCCACCGCAACACTTCGAAGGGTCTGATGAACCTAGGAGAAAGCTTACTCCCCATGATGAACCTCTGCTGCCCACGCCGAGGGGAGACCTTCAAGAACATGTGGTCTCCAACCTCAAACTCCAAGGGCCTCCTCCTGGTATCGAAATAAGACTTTGGTCGGTCCCGGGCCGCCTTCATCCTTTACCGTATGATCTGAACCTTCTCTGTCATGCTCTGCACCACCTCTGGGCCAAGGATGCATGCCTTTCCCTCTTTGTCCCAACACATAGGTGAACGGCAGGGCCTACTGTACAAGGCTTCAAACGGGGACATACAGATGGTAGAGTGATAGATATTATTGTAGGTGAACTCTACTAGTGGCAAGTGTCGCACCCATGATCTTCCTGAGTCTAGAACACATGCCCACAACATATCCTCCACGGTCTGGATGGTGAGCTCTGTTTTTCCATCTGTCTGGGGATGGAAGGCAGTGCTAAGGCGTAACTGTGTGATAAAATCATGCTACAATCCTTTCCAGAGCCATGAGGTAAACCATGGATCCCTATCAGATACTATAGACCTTAGAACTCCATGAAACCACACCACCTCATCCACGTACTTTCATGCCAAAGCATCCATAGTACTCGACTCCCTGATCGCCAGAAAGTGGGCCGATTTTGTTAACCGGTCCACTACCACCCAGATGGAATTGTATGCCCCCTGGACCTTGGGAAGTCCTATCACAAAACCCATCGATATGTCATCCCACTTCCACTCGGCGACATCTAGAGAATGCAGTAGGCCGCCTGGAACTCGGTGTTCAGTCTTCACTTGCTGACACACTAAGCATTTGGCCACAAACTCTGCCAGTGCTCGCTTCACTCCGGGCCACCAAAACTGTCTCTTCAGTCCCTGGTACATCTTGGAAACTCATAGGTGCACTGCCATGGGTGAGTTGTGGAACTCACTAAGAACCTTTTCATACATAACTCTTGGAACAAACAACCTTTTCTGGAAAAGCATCTGGTTCTGACCATCCACTGTCCATCCTTCTGGAGCATTGCCCTAGTCAACTCGGTCACGCATCACTTCACACTCCGGGTCTCCCCACTGAGACTCCTCCACTTGATGAAACAGAGATGACTGCACTCTCATTTGATATAGGAAACTTCTACCACCATCCATCCTCGCATCCAAGTTTCAGGCAGCCAACTCCTCCATTACTTTCCAGGCGTCCGCAGACTCTCGTACCACATACTTCTACGTCCTCCTGCTCAAGGCATCAGCCATTACATTATCCTTTCTCTCAGTATAAGAGATCTCGAAGTCATAATCCTAGAGGAAATCCACCCATATCCACTGTCGCATGTTTATGTCCCGCTAGGAGAAGATATACCTCATGCTTCTGTGATCCGTGAAGGCCACAAAGCATTCTCCGATGAGGTAGTGCCTCCATAACATTAGCGCAAAAATGACCGCTGCAAGCTCCAGGTCGTGGGTGGTGTAATTACACTCATGGGGACGTAGCTTATTGGACCCATAAGAGATCACCCCTTGTCGCTGCATCAACACACATCCTAGGCCCTATCCTGAAGCATCACATAACGCCTCATAAGCCGACCCTTCTTTTGGTAATCTCAGCAATAGGGCACTAACCAACTTCTCTTTCAGATAGCTGAAGGCTGAATCACACTGCTCACTCCACACGAAAACATGGTCTTTCATGGTTAGGATTGTCAAGGGGGATTCTAATCGAGAGAAGTTGGGTACGAACCTCTGATAGTATCCTTCCATCCCGAGGAAACTACAGACCTCTGCCACATTCTTGGGTGCTGCACAAGAAAAAACTGCCTCAGCCATTGATGGGTCCACCGCTACCCCCCGCTCGGACACCATGTGTCCGAGGAAGTGAACTTATCGTGTCCAGAACTTGCATTTTGAAAACATACCATAGATTTGGTGCTATCGTAGGACCTCCAAAACCGTCCTCAGGTGCTCCGCATGGTCCTCCTCTGATCTCGAATAGATCAAGATGTCGTCGATGAACACAGCTATGAACCGATCCAGGTACTCCCGAAATATGGAGTTCATAAGCCCCATGAACACAGCTAGGGCGTTTGTAACACCGAAGGGCATGACTATGAACTCGAAGTGTCCATATCTGCACCTGAAGGCCGTCTTTGGGATGTCTCTCTCCTTCACTCTCAACTGGTGGTACCCAGACCGCAGGTCGATCTTCGAGAACCATCCTACCCCTTTCGGCTGGTTGAAAAGATCGTCTATCCTCGGAAGAGGGTAGTGATTCTTGATTGCCACCTGATTCAGCCTCCTGTAGTCTATGCACAACCTGAGACCGCTATATTCCTTCTTTGCGAAAAGTATAGAGCACCCCACAGTGACGCACTCGACCGATCATAACCCCTATTCATCAGATCATCAATCTGAATCTGCAACTCCCGTAGCTCTAAAGGTGCCATCCGGTAAGGAGCCATCGAGATCGGACGAGCGCCGGGCTGCAGTTCTATCCTGAACTCAATATCACGTCGAGGAGGTAGATTCGTCACCTCCATAGGAAAGATGTACATAAAATCACATACAACCACTGGCAACCCCACCATCTCGGCATCTACTGACACTACTGATAGCTCGACTAACAAGGAGAGGAGGGGTTCCTCTCGCCTGCTGCCCTTCTGACCGCTCCGCTCGCCGGTGAAGGTAACACGCCAGCCGCCCAATCCTGAGAGCACAACCCTTCTTCGGAAATAGTCGATGAAGGGACACACATAGAATAGCCAGTCGATGCCTAGGATGACATCACATGGATGTATCTGTAGCAGAAGAAGATCCCTAACCGACTGATGTGGCCCTATCATTAGTCTGCATCCCCGACAAACAAACAACAATTCGGTCTGACCCCCGACTGGTGTAATCAACACCAGGGGCACTGGGAGTCTATCGGCATCTAGACCCAATGTACGGGGTATACTAGGTGCAACAAGGAGTGGGAATCTCCGGTATCGAACAAAGGATAAGCAAGAGTGCTAAAAAAACTGGTCGTACCTCGAACAACCTCCGGCCCTACTGGAACTGTTTCCTCTGCGGCGTGCAACTGTCCACACCCAGCTCCTCTTCCCCACGACTTCCGGCCACCTCCCCGACCATGCCCTGGTCAAGGTCCCTTAGGTGCGCCATGAGGTCGGCCTCCTCCTCCTACCTTTGCCCTCAGAGGAGCGGGATCTCGCTGTCCTTGCTGCTGCTGTTGGGAAGGTCTAGCTGGAAGCTACTGCTGGGGCGGGTGGTGGGGATGTCCACCATCACCGTACTGTACCCAGTCCGGGAACTAACTCTTGAGAGGTCCATGGATCCCACAGATGACGCACCGTGGTCCTCTGCCTGAAGGAAAAGGGCGAGGACCAGGGGATCGACACTGAAACTGCTGCGGCCTGCTCTCTGCCAGTCGGAACCTGGAGGGGTCTGATGCTGGAGGTCTGGTGCTGAAGGCCTTCCCCTTTGATGGTCCCAACTGGATCCCCTCTCGTGACACTACTCCTAGAGCATGCATAATCTCCACCACTTCATCCTTCTTCTGGACCTCTAAGTGCGTCAGAAGGGTAAAGGGGGTAACAACATACTGGAGGGAGGGGCGGAGCACCACCTCCAAATGTCTTGCCCGAGACTACTCATTGGGAAAGAGGTCCGGAGAAAAGCATAGGAGGTCCTTGAACTTGATCCCTAGCTCTCTCACAGACATACTCCCCTATTGGAGGGAGAGTATCTCCTGTCTCTTTTCTGCCTTCATCGTCGAAGAGAGGAATTTCGCCTAGAACTCCCTCTCGAAATCATAACATGCCACCTCAAACTCTCCTATCCCTCATGTAAAGTGTCTACCACTGACGCGCCGCTCCCCAAATTTGGCTGACGGCTAGAGGAACCCAGTACTCGGTCGGGGCCTGAATCAGGGAGAATGATATCACTACCTCCTCCAGCCATCCTTCCGTCTTCATGTCAGAGGTGCTGCCCTCAAACTTCTCGAGGGTTTGTCGCTGGAAGGCCCGGAGAGTCCCCTACCACTGGTCATCCTCCTCTTCTCGGTCAGCTCTCTGACGATCGACCAAGGCAGTCTGCGGGGCCTCGATCATCTCTACCACACGTGGTCGCCTTCCAGGTTCCATAGCTGCAAGGTAAACAAGAAATGCCTAAGCCCAAGTAGTGTAGATTATTATCTTTAAAACTTCCTAATCTTTTAGTTTATTCTTAATTCCCAAAACACCCTATAAACATGATAACAAAAGTCATTATGATGCATGTACCTTTCCTAGGGTTTCTACCCTGCAATCAGCGCGACATCACTTAGTCGTTCAGTAGGACGAGAGTCTTTGCGTCGAATCACGTGGGGCCCTAAAATCCCGTGTCCTAGCCAGTCTTCCCTGGCCTAATTCACGGACCGAGGTCACCAGAAACTGTTGCCCTACAATCCCATGAAATCCTCACTATGCCTAACACCAGGCTCCATCCTATCCCTCAATCATCATCCCTTTGATACCATTCTGTCACGACTCGCCTTCACCAAAAGGACGGATGGGTCAGCAGATTGCTAGGACCTTCCTTCTATAAGTTGAAGGATAGATAATGACCCACATGACCCACCTTCAATAGGTCCCAGAGTGGCGAATAGCACTAAGGGTATAAAAGTTTCTCACAAATGGAAGGCATTATCCCTTTTGTTTTATAACATCGGGAGATAAGATGATGAAACTAAACAACAACAAGGTAAAAGAAAAGTAAAGACAAAAGTAAACCATTCCCACATGCATGTTCCAAAATTAAAAGCCACAAAGTACAAAATTTGACTACAAGGTAAGTACCAAAGAAGAAAAGCAGCATCTGCAACTGCCCCCAAAGGTTCGAGCTAGTATGGCCCTGCGTGATCCCTGAAGTCCTCCTGGAATCTTGAATGCAGTTTTATATACATAGGGTGAGCATAAAAGTACACTTAGTAGGGAAAAACAAAGATACTCGTGAACAAGTGGGGGAACGTGTTGTCCCGTGAGATAAAGGAGTAAACCAAACACCTATCAACGTAAATTATCCACCCAAGCCTCACCAAGGCACACTCCCCAAATAACGCAAGTCAAGTAATATATATAATCAGAGCACATCGATGTTTGGGTACCCCGCGCCACTTTCCCACTAGTTATTGAGATATCCTACGCATCGGACCAATCCCGCCAATATCACCACAGTCCCACTGCCAGAGCCGCCCGCACACACCTGGGACACAACCACACGCAGTCCCACTGCCGAATTCTTCCCGTAAACACCTGGGCCGCAACAATTATATGTATTCACACATGTAAACACCTAGGCCATAACAACAA
Source organism: Viscum album (assembly GCA_963277665.1). Lineage (NCBI taxonomy): Eukaryota > Viridiplantae > Streptophyta > Magnoliopsida > Santalales > Viscaceae > Viscum > Viscum album. The sequence goes on along the minus strand of OY728165.1, from coordinate 558,172,931 downwards.
CCCCCACACCCAAAGACACCTGGGCTAGAAAATCCACTGCCACGCCCGAAGACACCTGGGCCTCATCCCGAAGACACTTGGGAAACCACCTACCGCACACACCTGGCCAACCACCACACTACCCCGCCCGAAGGTTCATGGGCTAATAATGGACCTCAGGCCATCACATCCTGCCCGATGAAACTTGGGATATCGGGTAAAGGGAGTATAAAATGAGCTAATAACTAGCCACTAATAATAGTGTTGGAAAAAACACCCTCCCCTATGAAATGGGGGTGTTCGGCACTAAGTGCTGAACTTGGGTGGTGTGAAAATAAGACACCCAAAACTACAAATATATACATAGGTAACAAGTACTCACCCAAATTTGGGTTTTTCTTCAGACAACCTACAGATCACAACAACACTCATGTCCGAGTCCCAACTCTCGCCAATAAAACCCATTTGTCCCATTCTTGTTTTCATGCTCAGTAATAATGTTCAAATAAGTTTATGCACTACTGGGAAACTAACATCGTAAGCATAACCAAGGAAAAGAAACCATAAAAACGTTAATTTAAGTATCCATACCCAGTTCTCTTGTAAAGTCACAACAACAAGGAAAAGTGAGAACCCTCGAAGTCCTGGAACCAGACAACCCCGAGACACTGCCCCGTGTCCCCTCCCCCAAAAAGGGTTTTCATCAACAGATGATCCCACTCCAATTTGTGATATAAAAAGGTAATAACCCGGTCTCAAAACTCACAAACACTAAATCCATAACAACAGGGGATCCCATCCCCAATTTCACAACCACCGAGAGTAAAAAATGGGGGATCCCATCCCCTCCCACATCTCCAACAATCAACCCGAAAAAAAGGAAACAACCAAACCACTACCACCGACACAAGGTAGGGACACACCTATATTTTCAGAATAATAATATTTACCACACTCCATGATTTCAAATTCCATGTGTTTTAACCAAGAGATATCACATAAGGGTTAACCCTCGTGCTTTAAATTTATTCAGCCAGGTATACGTGATTAACCAATTTACTTTTCACAACAGGAGTTTATAATTACAAAACAAGCCATTTAAAACATCACGAGGGGTTCATTAGTGCACAGACAACAACCACCAACGACCTCGATTTTCAGAATTTGTAAGCCATAAAAACTCATAAAGATGATGTTAATATAACAACATCAACGATCACAGCCCCCCCTTCATTCATTACATGATTCGTTCATTATCTTTAATTAGGTCTGGTTTATCCAATTCTACAGAATCAAAAGCACGCCCACCCCGCATGATACACAAAAGAGAGAGGAGAAGGAGAAATTCCCTACCTGTTGATCGACGATCGACGATTAGGCCGGGTGTAGAACCTTACGCATAACGATGTGGCTCGCCCGATGCACCAGAAGCTGTTCGTGAAAAGCCGCAATCGAGGAAAGAAGAAACCACGGCTAACCCTTAGTTTATAAGAGTCACAGATGGTTGAGATGAGAACGCCAAACCGCGTATGGAGCGGGGGTCATGGGTTGACAACATGGTTGGGCAGTTACACACGATGATATTAAGGTGTTATTTAATATCCCCTATCGGGGAGGTTTCATGAATTAATTATGGGCCTTAAGTGGTTTTAAAAGAAGTAAAAGAATAAATTTACATCAAAACATACATTGCAGGAGCAAAAAAGTCAGGTACTTGGTGAGGGGACACAGTGCCAACGTCATGGTGTCACCCTCACGGTGTCACCCTCACGGCGTCACCCTCACGATGTCACCGTCACGGTGCCACCGTCATGGTTCCACCGTCACGATGTCACCCTCACGGTGTCACCCTCACCGTGCAACCGTCACGGTTCTACCCTCACGGTGTCACCCTCACGATTCTACCGTCAGGGTTCCACCATCACTGTTCCACCGTCACGGTTCCACCGTCACGGTTTCCCCGTCACGGTTCCACCATCATGGTGTCACCCTCACGATGCCACTGTTTTGGTGGAGCCTCACTTTTGGAAAAGTAATGGGCCAGGAGGGTCCGTGACATTACATTATATTTTTGACTATAAATATTCATTAGAAAGCTAAATTTTTTTATACATTATGTTATTTTATTTATAATATTTAGACATTGAATACGTAAATTTATTTATGACACAATAATGATGCAATATTTTCCTTTTTATTGAATGAATAAAATAATTAATATTATAAATGTTAAAATACATATAATTTGAATGTTTTGATGAAATCCATGAATTTTTTTGATTCATATGACATGGTAGAAATTCTTGAAATGAATTTGGTTCTAATTAATAAAGTTTTTAAGACTTTATCAAAAACCAATTATTAAATAGTTTGAAAATTGACATAAAAGTGTTTTTAAAACAAATATTATATTATTAATTCATATTCTATTCCTCAAAATCGATGGTACGACCAATGAACTTATAAAATGATAGGTGTATCATTAATGGATCACTTGGAAGTCTCTTTGAAGTATATAGTTAGTTTATTAACCATATAATATAAAAATACAAAGTAACATGGTAAATGTCAATCTTTTTTACTAAGAGTTAAATATAAATGATAAGGTTAATATAGTGAACAAAACCTGTCTAAAATCTGTTGGATGAATTGATTTTCACCCATACCTACCTTATACTTTTAATACTCCACTTTTTACCTATTGTAAATAGAATATTAATTTATTATAAATTAATATTTTAAGTTTTTTCTAAAGAGCCCCTACTCACCCTTATAAAAGGAAACCACTTCTTACTAATTCATCATACCTTAATGGCATTTTGGATCTGCCAAACTCTGCCCAAATACCCTATAAAAAGTCACCCCTTTATCATAGAGGCATTTATTTAGTCAGAAAGACAACCTAAAGAGCCTTTTTGATCATATCAAAAGGATGAACCTGAAAAAGAGGTAATGTTTTCACCACCCTCTTTCAAGATACTTTCTTCTTAAACTTCAACTTTATTTGTTATTTAAATTCTAAAATAATAAGTCTAGTATCTTATATAAATTTTGATGTTATTATAAAAATGGTACAATCATATTCAGTATTCTATCCATCCATTGAATGACATCTCACCATATGTGGGTACGTACCGCCTACAATCTCCACGTTGTGGTGTAATTGTTATTCAATATATTATTACTTGGATGATATAATAATGATCTATAATTCATGTAAATAATAAATATAACATGATAATTATTCATTATATATGATATACCATCCAATTATATATTATTTTAATATCAAAATAATGATATTGTCGCTTGTGCGTACGTACGGATTACTGTCTCCACTAACGCGATGAGATTTATTCCCCGTCATATCCATTCAAGACTAAAGTTCATTAGATTATTAAAAATCATTTCTAGAGACATGATATCATTCTGGATATGAATAATATTCATCCCATTCATAACAAATACAGCTCAAATAATAAAGAATATAAAGTAAAATGAATATGTTAACACCCGAAACGATGATAATACTAAGATATTATCAATAAATAAATGTTAAAAGATCATATATGATATCATATTAATGTATAAGATTATATTATAATTCAGAAACAATTATTACATCATTATATCGGAGGATAACATACCCTCAACCAAGGAAAAAGTAAAAGTAAGGGGTTTCTTACCTCACTTTTAATTCCATGGGATTTCCATTATTCACCACTTATTTATTTCATGTGGTGTGTGTACGGACCATGATTGTATTAATTGTGTAATATACTTTAATTTATGGATATTTACATCATCCCTGTATGATCCTTTTTTATGGGTGTATGTTTCATAATTTACCAAATCGATAATGGAATTTGAAATTTCAATTTCCACTCATTCGGCTTTACACATACTTCATTGATTATTTTACTCCATGACTATGTGTGGAATCACTATTTATTTTCTTATTTCATAATTTCCACTCCCCTTCCTGTTGATATAATTTTGATACACATAATCACTCCATTGATAAATTCTCAAGTAATCGATATGAACTTGATAAGAGTAATTTTAATTCAATCTCCATTTATTGAGTTAAACTTTTAATTCATTGGTGTTGTTTTTAAAAGAATATATTTGAATGTCCATTGATTGTTTTACACGGAATATCCAATCATATTGGTTGTATTTATATTATTCACATATAATTATGTCCTTGATTGGTCCTTAACCTAAGGATACATCATTTATGAGATATTTCATCTCAATTTACATTCCATTTAGACTCCTTCGTTGTTATACACCAAATCAATTTTATAGGGTGTATATAATTTACTTTGACCTAGTATAACATGAATGCCTTTATTGTCATCATATTACAATGTTTTGATCACCTCATTTATTTTTTGTCAAGTGTCTCTCTTTTGGTTAGGAACTCTAACTAAAATATCATTTTAAAATGTTTTAAAGATTTATTATACTAAATATTTCTCATTAATGTCCATGTTTTAAAAATGGTTTTAAGGATTTATTTATATGGAAATTAAAGTTTTCAAATCAAAATTCCATTTAAATGTTTCAAATTGGTATGAGACACTTTGAATGAAAAATCTATTTAAATGGATTCTTGACAAATAGTGTGACTTTTAAATGTTTTCAAGAAAAAGGGGGATATTTCACTCAATATTTTGAAGATTATTTTAATCTATGTCAATATCCTTCATTATTCCCGATTGAGGTTAATATGATAAAATACAATCTTCCATATTGTATCGAATGAGAAATTTTTGACTGTGGATGTGATATTTTTATAACATTCATGGTTTGTGGTTAATGTATTGACATTTAATATGATAGTTTTAATACAAATGTTTATGTTAGGTTTCAAACTTTTCATATTAGGAATGCATTGGACTTATTAAGTGATAGGTGGAGACTACTATAACTCCTCAATGCATCAGTAGGTCTCATGAGACAAACTAGTGTCTTGGAAAAAGGCCTTGACAAAATATTATTTGTAGTCTTGGCACAAGGCCTTGACTATGTGGTTACGATAGTCTGTATTATGCATTCCAACATTATGAAAGTAGTTAGTGATATTGCATGTGATTATTCGACTAGTAGAATATCCATGTGAATATGTAAATGGAATTATTTCATTTTATTTCTGCCATATTATGCGGAAGTTCAAGTTAAAAAGGCTTTTGTTTTAGTTATACATTTCCATAAATGTTTATTCTTATTTATTAAATTTTCTTCTATATTGTTATCATTACTGGGAGTCTGAGATCACCCCTTTCTATGTTTTATTTTTCCCAGGATGTAAAGATGAATTTTATAAATGACCTTCAGGGATATTATAAGTGGATATGAGTGTGAAGACAATATTTTGTTGTAGTTTTTCACTTTATGATGTAATGTAATCATTATTAATGTATCTTGTGATTCCAAGGCTACGAAACTAATCGGTCTTTCGAGACTTGATCTTTTGTAATCATGACAATGTTATGTAATAATACACCGACTCTAGGTAACTGGGGTCAGGGCATTACATCTCTTATTTACTGTTACTGATAATTTGATATCACCCTTTCATATGTTTCTTTTACCTAGTATATGAAGAAGGGTTTTAAGTAAAAAGAATCAAAAAGGTATTTAGATATAAAAGGAATAAGTGGGAGATGATGAAGATGTTTTATTAACCAATTATTTTTAGTTGTTTTTAAAGACACTAAACCTATATGGTCCTGCGGTGGGTGTTTTTATATTTTTTAACTTATATTATTTTATTTATAAGTATTTAAGTGTTTATAATATATGAGAAATTATATTTTATATAAGATAAATGGTTTAGAAAACCATCAGAGAATATGATGAGAAAATATTGGAAAGAACCCCAAGGATTAGTTCATGTGTAGGATCTAATCCTAATTTCTTTTGGGATAATCATAAATAACCTACGATAAAACCTAAGGTTTCATGAATTGAAATTTTATTTGTAATTACCCTTGGTTATGTGGTTTTTCTATTATGAGTTGTGTTTCTAACACCATGCTTCTTGGTTTTAGTCAATGGATAGAACTTTATGGAACACCATTAATGTTGAATGTGATGAGTAATGAATGAATTATCCTCTTATTAGACTAAATGTTATGGGTGATGTAATGAAAAATCATTTTTCTATGATGACACAAAATTTTCAATCTAGGAATCATGTAGGACTTCAAAATGAGCAATGAAGAGAACAACATTATATTGAGTTTTTCATAAGGAATCATCCACCTTAATTTAGTTGGTATTCTGATTCACTAGTGGCAGAAAATTTGATCAGTACAACTAATAATATATTTTCTTCTCTCCAATGTTCAGAACATAAGAAATTTATCTTGGTATTAATTAATTTGGTGGTGAAGTAGATCAATGGTGGATGCTTCTCAATAATTCCAATAAAAGAGATGAAATTGAATCCCTTGAATGGGATGATTGCAAGAACATAATTTTCCATAAGTACATTCCTCATATTATTGAACGAATATAGATAAAGAGTTCCTTAAACTAAGTAAACAATATGATGAATGTATTGGTACCTGTGAATATATTTTTACAAGACTGTAATGGTACGCTAATGGAATTTTCACTGAAATAATAATTAAGATTGATTGATTTTTTAGTTGCTTAAAAACAGGTATACGTAGGAAATTAGCCATAAGGGACTCTAATAGCAAGGAAGAAATCATTATATATGATCTCAAGGATGAGATGAATATTTGAGTTACCCATCAATGTCAAGGGTTTGATAAGAATAGAAAAATGTAATTCATTTCGAAATCTAAAAACTAGAGTGAATAAAATATGAGCCTTCCATTATGATCAAAGTGTTGAATGAAATGTGGATGAAAGTATTCTAAAGGGACTAGTAATTTTTTTTGGAAATGAATGTAAATTGGTAGTTTACTTATGTGGTGTTGGAAAAAATATATCAAATGAATTGAATAGAGGAAGGGATAAACATAATGAACTTCCCACACATTAATGCTAGAATTAAATGTAAATGGGTCATTATTCTAACCAATACCCCAATCCTAGGGTTATCAATGATGATCAATGTCAACTACCTCTTAAGGTTATAAAAAAGAAACATCCCATGAGATCTCAATTGGTGATGTGTACCATGAAAAGGATGTGGTGAATGGTATACATATCACCCCTATAAAATGAATAATGTTTTATTTAATTCTCAATCCATGAATATTTTACATCTAAATAATTTCCTTAGAGAAGCACCATATTACCTCAATGATTGGATTTCACGTTAATTACAAAAAATCTCAAAGAAAAATGGTCGCATCACATGTCTATAATTCTTCTACAGTTAATGTTTGTGGGAATGTGATTCCCGCAAATAATGTTATTCTCCCTATAATTGAAGTTGATGTAGTTCTTGACATGGGTTGGATTTATCAATTTGGATATCATATCAATTTATATGGAAGGTAATTCCCATTTCATATTCAAATGAGTATACACTCATATATATATATGCATGGATAAATATGAACTTCATGTGGAAATTTTATCCATCTTATAGGTCTTGATTCCCATAAATGGAGGTGATCAGTCTCATATGGTTGATGTAGTTATTTACTGAGAATGTACAAACCTAATACATAACATGTAATAAACTCAAAAGTAATACCAGTGTAGAACGATCTTTAATATGAAGAAAAACTGTATAGATTGTGGATCATAGTGAAAATGACATACAAAACAAGACCGCCTTCTTTGAAAATGTTTTATGATGGAACCATCAGCTTGAAGAAGCTACGTGGGATCCTAAGGATGCGATGAGGTAGATGCATCCTCATATATTTATATCCATGTGATTTTTTTACTGAAAAATTAATTTTAAATGGGGCATAATGTAACTCCCATATATTTAAGTTAATATTTCTCTTTAAATAATTATAGTACTTTAATAGCTTCAATTGCATGTAATTGTTTTTTATATGAAGTATGAGAAACTATTAGTATAAAATAAATGTTATAAACTAGAAATTAAATTATCAGTAATAAGTATGAACAATTATTTTATGAAATAAACATATAAGTCAAACTCAATATAAATTTATTGGTAAGTGCTTAGATAACAGTCACACAATTTTTAGTAAAATCATTACATTCATAAAAGTTATTTTTTCATAAAAAATTAGATTATTTTCATTTTTTTGAGTGATTATAAATTTTTATTAGTTATTTAAAATATATTTGAGAGAATTAATTTAATTATGTTATTATAATTTTCTGTTAATATTTAAGGAATAGAGAAAATGTATTTTTTTTTTGAAAATTGGAATTTTTCTTTTAAAGTATTTACAATGTAAAATTATGTTTTTATAATTTTAAAATTTTATATAATTATCCAATTATGGTTTTTTAAAATGTGTTTATACGTAAATTTACTATAAAATGAATTTATGTTTTAAAATGTAATTTTTTTGAAAAATTATATTTCTTTTCATTTTATTAGTTTTCTTGAGGTTCAAATCTTTAACTTCTTTGTTTTTAATTTTGAAAAATGATATCCAAATTTATATTCAAGAGGAAAAAATTTGCTGGATTGGTCCGTTTAATTTTTTTCCAATATGAATTGTAATATTGGTAAAATGTTGCTACCACGGTAAATGGTGAATTAAGTAATTTAGATTAAAAAATAAATTACTAAGACAATATAATGGACTTAAAAATGAAAAAAATTTATTTGGAAGATTTCAATTCGAACCTTAATACTTAAAAAATTAAATTAAATCATTTATTGGATTGTTTTCCATGAAAACGAGATATATAATATTTAAATCACTCGAAGACACAAAATGTCATTCTCATTGTCTACAATATCTCTTATGTGTCCACACAGGGAAAAAATAATATTTTGAACAAATATAAATGTAAACTATTAACTTATTAAACAAATTTTAATATTATAAATTTAATCATGACAATTTTTTACTTTGGTAAAATGAAAAAAAATTTAATATATTATTTAATAAGAATTAAAGGATGTCACATTCATATTTTTAATATCTATGTAGATTGAATTAACAGGATATATATTTGATAAAATACACTATAAATATTATAATGAAATATAAAATATTCATCTTCATCAAGGTTTTGTTTTAATTTTTTTAAGATTAATTGGAATGTTAAATATTTACACAATGTTAATGGAATTATTATTTTTAATTGAAATACCTAATAAATGTTATTAAACATGTTTAAATATATTTAATTTAATATAATTAACGTAATAGAATATTTTAATAAATGACCTAAACCTTATATGGATATAATGAAATATTTTTTCAAAGATAAAAATATTATCTATATATTTTAAAAAATACAAGATATATAAATTTTTAAAAAAAGAGATACAATTATTATTTTATCAGAAAATTGAATTATAAAATTATCTAAAACTAATAAAACATATATTAAAATATAAAATAATTATAATATGGACTAAATAATACAAATTGTAAATTCATGGTGTAAATACATTAAATATGAAAATTGGACAATATTTTAATATTGAAAATGTTATTAAACTAGCTATAATGTAAATATGTTAACTAAGGTTAATACAGAATGAGAAGAGTTTAAATTAAAAATCCTTTTAAAAAATATATAATTTTATGATATTAAAAAATTATATCATATTTTATTTGAATATATTTTATTTTTGAGGAATTTTAATTAATATTAAAATAACTATAAATTAACGTTTTCAGAAAATTACAAATGTGCCCCTCACATCAACTATAAAAAGGAACATCCTCCCTCAATTATACACATACATTGGGGCCTTTAATGCAGAACATAATCATCCAATTTCCATTATAAAATTCCCTATTCACATTCTATTGATTCTAGTCTCTAAAAAGGCTACCTATATTGTACCGAAGAAGGCATCATTAGGAAACTCACTAAAGAAGAGATAATCTTTTTCACCGACTCTTTCAAGATTATTTCTTCTTATACTTACTCTTCAAATATTATTTCCTATTATAAGGTTATAAATATAGTATCCCATATATACTAAGATGTTTTATGATTATGTAATAACCAAACTTCTCATTTTATCAATATTACAAAAAAAAAAACAAAAGTAGCATGCGTACGTACTTACAACTTACCATCTCCACATCGTGGTGTAATATATTTTTTTAAATTAATTTACATTGATGGGTATAATTATAGAAATAATAAATATATTTTTTAATTATAACATGATATTTAGTCTAGAAAAAAATATATACCATCCAATTCCATATGATTTAACCAATAAGGGAATGATATTATCGCTCGTTTTTAAGTTCAACCTATCGCCTCCACTACATAATGCGACTCAATGTCCAGGATCACCTGTAAAGAGTTATTATATGAATATAAATATATATATATATAATGAAAAAATATTATATATATTATTTTAATATTATTATGTAAGGGATATAACTATATGATATATAAAATAACATGGACTTTTATGGAAATACATGTATATAGAAATAATACAGTTGACACCCAAAAGAAGGGTAATAATGAAATATTAATAACTATGGTTTATTTTGATAATCACGTATGATATCATAAATAAAAATTTGTTTATGTTATTGTTTATTAGCATTATTTAAAGAATTATATAAGATTTTCACATATGTACTCTAGAAATCTGAACTAAAATAAGGGTTAATTTAACAATCTCAATATTACATAGGATTGTTTATATATAAGTACTTACTAGGGAACATTTTTTATAAAAAACAATTTTTTTAAAATTGTTTTGAAGAATACTTTTACTATTATTCTATAGTTATTATGATTATTTTGACCCATGTTTGAATACTTAATAATTGGTTTGAAAGGAATTTTTAGTCATTTTTTTAATGACGTACTTTTAACCATCTGATAAAACTACAAGAGGATTTTTATATTATATGACATGCATGTATTTTTATGATTAAATGACTTCTTAATGACTTGAATCTTCCCTTAAAATCATATAAATTTATTTTCAAATATTTTTTTTTCAAACAATTTCACTTCATTTTAATAAAGGAAAATTTTTTCAATGAAGAAAGGTTATTTCCTCAAGTATTATTTTTTATGATATTCATAACTCTCTAATATTTAGAGAATTTATTTTTTTAAAATTAATTTAATCTTTTTTTATTTTAAACTTTATGTAATATTTAGTATATATTACTATTAATATATAAAATCACTATTTTTATATAACGTTATATGAAACAACAATGTTATATTTTACTATATGCCTTACTGAATAGTAATAAAATTATTTTTAGACACTAATATAAATTAAATTTCATTAAAACAACAATTCCCTTAAATGAACTATTTTTCTCTCCTTCAATGAAATGTAATAAAATTATTTTTAAATAATCATAGAAAATTAATATCTTTAAATAAAAATCATTTTTTAATTGATAATGTCAAAATTAACATAGGGTGAATTTTATATGTATTTTTCTAAAATGATTTAATTTTTGGGGAATAACAAAATATAATATAGTGTTTTTGAAAACCAATTTTTAATTTAAGAAATTATTTTAATTTAAATTGATATTATTGTCAAAGAATATAAATAATAAAATATTAATTCAATTTCAGTCATTGGAATCATTCTAATAATAGAATAATTTATAAAAAAATTATTGACCTTTTGACCGTCTAATTTTCCAGCCTTCTAGTCACATTTGCTCGACATACATTTAATATAATTTTTTCACATTTATGAATTTAATTAAAAAAATAAATAGTCGTAATAAGTATGAAAACTTTTGTATAATAGGATCAAATTATTTTTTTGGGTGCATAATTACGTATGAATATTATCTACCATGGTGAAAGGTATATTGGTTAATTAAAGGAAACAATAATATTATCATAATATAAGATTACCCAAACACTTGTCCTAAACTCATTAGATAAATTTTTTTTGACCCAAATAAACCTTAGGTAAAAATTTTTATCCTTTTTAACAATATCATGCCCGATTAAGACATATAATATATTTTATTTAATGAATTGTTAAAAGAAACGTCTTAAAAATTTAACAACTAAATCATTTTAAACATAGGGTTATACAAAAGATAAATCTAACTACAATTATACACTTAAAATATATGACATTTTTTTCATCATGATTATTTAATATTAATTTTTAGAGAATAAAAAAATTAATGAATGTCGTGTGTAATAGTTTTGGAGTAAATTTTTAATTAACTGAAAAATCAACTATATGATATTAAAAATATTTGAATAAATTTAATCTTACATAATTAGTGAAAGCAATTTTTTTAGCTAACTCTGACATGTTAGTAACACATTGGAAGTATTTTTCAGATTTTATCATGTTAGTATGATATTTTAAAAAATGAAAATATTGAATAATATGAAAATTGTCAAAAATCATAATTTGAAATAAATAATATTTTATTAAATGTTATAAAATTCATAAAAGTCTGTAATTCTTTAAAATAACCAGAATATTGTTAAATATGTCATAAAATATCCAATTGGGGATTGTTTGGTATTTTATACTGATTATTTTATCCCTATAGTGTAAAAATACATGATGTCACAGTAAAAGTTAAATTGTTTAAATAAAGATTAATACCAGAAGACAAGGTTAATTATATGACATAAAAAGTATGAAATTAACTCTATGAAAATTTTAAGATCCATAATAACTTGAAATTTAAAATAACTTTCTTATGGATTATTAGATATCAAAAATCAATTTATAATATGTTAATAGTTTTAGAGGTTATAAAGGTACACCTCACCATATTATAAAAGGCCACCAAATCTACCCCATTCCTCACACCTCTCAATCCCCATGGATCTCCCAAAATATACACAAATTATCTCCCAAATTCCATAAATTCTTCATATAATCCTTCCCTTGGGAATAAGGATTCTTGAGGAAGCCATTTTTTCCAAACCAAAAGGAGTTACCCGATTAAGAGGTACCATCTTCTCTCAAAATATATTCTTAATTTTCCTTTACGGCCCTAAACTATCATTATTATATGGGTTATTGAAAACTATTTGATATATAAACTTATTTTAATTACATTTTATTGCCTAAAATGGCATTTTTTGGAAAAACTATTTTTCATTGAACTATAATGGTTTTATTTTAAATTTTACTCTAAAACTTATGTGTTTTGAATTTTAAAAAATGGATACCAAATTTATATTAAGAAGGTAAAATTTTATTTTTTAGGTCCCTTTTATTTTTTTTCCAAAATGAATTAAAACCTTTGTAATATTTTGTTACCACGGTAAAGCTTAACTTTAGTAACATAAATTACAAATAAAATTGTAAAGACAATAAAATGACCATAAAAAATTAAAAAAATTTATTCGATTAATGAAAATAGACAATTCACACATTATTAATTAAATTAAGTCATTTAATGGACATTTTTTCTTGAAAATTAATTATATAATATTTACAAAAAGACACAAAATTTAATTTTAATTATGTTTAACAACACTTATGGGCTGAAAAAAAGAGAAAATATATGTTATGAATGAATATAAATATATCTTATTGACTTAATAAACATATTTTTATGATTTAAATTTATTTTGGACGTTTTGGGACACTTTGGTGAAATTTTGAAAATTATAATATTTTATTTAAAAATAATTTAACGATATCACATTCATGTTTCTAATAACTATATCATATTTTTTACGTGGTTATACAGAACATATGGTAGATTATAGATATTATATTCAAATATAGAATATTAATATTTATAAATAAATTTAATTTTAAATTTTTATTAATTAAATAAGTATATTAAATAATTACACAACCCTGATTTAGTAATCATTTTATTAATGAATATACCCAATTATTGTTATTAAAAATAATAAAATAAATTTAATTTGAGATAAGTAATTTAATAAATTAATTATTAAGATTTCCTATATCCTCTTAGAGGTATAATAAAACATTTTTCTGATGTTAACTTTTTTCTTAGTTATTTATGAAATCCAAGTAATTAATATTGTCAAAATTGTCACTATTAATATTTTACCTAAATAATGGTTTATTAAATAATTTAAAAAACATAAAACATATTTATAAAAAAAATAATTATATTATGTCCTAAACTATTATTATTATTTCTATTATTTTATAACTTATATCAATTATTTAAAATTTTCCATAATTTAATATGGAATTTTCTACCATAGTTTAAATAAAAATTTATTAACGAATTGTTAATGAAAATAATACGGTTTAAAAAAAATGAAAATACATGTAAAAATATATTAGTTAATGATATTACTACATTATGTCAACTTATATTCAAATAAATTTCCTTTTCATAATATTTGTATTCATATAGAAATTACAATTAATTATTATTTTCTTAAATTCCAAAAGTGCCACTAATCTCTATAATAAAAGGGAACCTCCTCCCTAGCATCTTCATATAACTTTTAGTCTTAAATTTTGACCAAAAACCAAACATTTACATTATCAATATCCTCAATCAAATTTTTTAGGCACTGGTCTTCTCAAAAGAATAACTCTAGTGTCCCTAAGAATAGACATATTGGGAAATCACTGAAGAAGAGGTAATCTCCTTTACCCACTCTTTCTAGATTATTTCTTCACCTACTTCCTCTTCAGGTGTTGTTTCCAATATAAAGTATTAAATATAGTATAGAATATATTATTAATGGTTTCTATTATTATGAAAAAAGAAAATTCTTTATTTTATCAATCCTATGTAAAACAAAAGTACCACACCTGAATAAATACATCTTACAGTCTCCATGTCGTTGGGTAATTTATTATCAATAAACACATTACATATTTGGGTATAATTATGGGAATAATAAATATATATGATAAGTACAACATTATATTGTTTTTTAACACAATATATACCATCTTATTATATATAACTTCACCATTAAGGGAATTATATCATCACTTATGCGTACACACATCCCACCATCTCTATGACACGATGCAATTATTTATCCAAGACCACCATTAAATAATTACTATAAAAATGTTTATAATGAATAAATATTATATATGTTATTTTAAAATAAATATTTATGTGAGGGATCTATATCCAATAAAGAATAACCCGAATATCTATGACAAAACTAGCTCATAAAAATGAAGCAGTTAACACCCAAAAGAAGAGTAATATTTTATTATTAACACAAAAAGTGTAATAAAATTATCATATATGATATCATAAAAATTATTATTATGGTATAAATTATTAACTTTCATTAAAGGATTACATTGGATATTCAGATATGTACCAAGGTAATTAGACCCAAGGTAAGAGTTAATATCATATCTCAATATTTTATGGGATTGTTTTTATTTAATTATTCACTAGGTAAAATTTATTATACATTTCCATGTTACATAAAATTGGTTTGTATAATATTTTTACTATTCTTCAAGAATTTTTTATGGTAATTTTAACCCATGTGTGAATTTTCACTGAATAGTTCGAAGAGAATCTATTTTCATTTTCCTAGTGAGTTAATTTTGACTTTTCTAACAAAAGTAAGAGAATAATGTTTTTTATCTCATTAAACATGAAATTATTTTTATGATTTGAAGATTACATAATGAAATGAAGAATACATTACAGATTAAATTTTTTTTATTCAAATTATATTTTTTCCATTAAAATTGTGATTCATTTTATGAAAATAAACTACTTTCCATGAAGAAATGATATTTACGTCAAGAAATATTTTCCTGTGATATATAAAATTCCCATTATGTTTTAATGGGAATATTTTTCAAGGTTTATATCCATAATATTCATATGGTTTGTTTATTTTTATTTTTTAATGCTATTTATGAAACTCGTTTGTATTACATGAGTTTTGTTATGGTGGATTTATTTTTATAAAAACAATTTCTTTTATTTTTTCTATGTAAGAAATTTTTTTTATGGCACACATATGTATGAATTTCATTATGGGAGTAGTGGAACTAATATATACATCCATTTCATTGGGTAAAGATTTATATCTCGTGAGATGGATATAAATCAAATGGTAAATGATTGAAGTTCAGCAATATAGGGATGAAGCAAGATGTAAACATGATTGAAGTGATTTTATATGATTATTTGTTTTCCAGAAATTTTATGTCAAAAGTTATTCCCTTTGGGAATATGTTCTTTAATGAATTTATATGATTTTTCCATGACAAGATTTCATGATATTTTATATAAGGTATTTAATTTATAAATGTCATGTTTATGTTATTATTATATATGATTATGGTATGAATGATATATCTGTTATTTACTGTTACTGAGAATTTGATATCACCCTTTCATATTATTCTTTTCCCTAGGATATGAAGAAGGGTTTTAAGTAACAAGTATCAAAAAGGTATTTAGATATAAAAGAATAAGTGGGAGATGATGAAGATGATTTATTACCCAATTGTTTTTATTAGTTTATAAAGACACAAAACCTATATGGTCTTGTGGTGGGTTTTTTATATTGTTTTACTTATATTCATATTTTTTATAAGTAATTTCTATGTTTATAGTATATAGAAAATTATATTTTATATCAGATAAATGGTTTAGAAATCTATTAGATATTAGGATGAGAAAAAATTAGAATGAACCCCATGGATTATTTCATGTGTAGGATATAGTCATAATGTTTTTGTGATAATCATAAATAACCTACGATAAATCCTTAGATTTCATGAATTGAAATTTTATTTGTAATTACCCTTGGTTATGTGGTTTTTCCATTATGAGTTGTGTTTCTCAAAATATGCTTCTTGGTTTTAGTCAATGGAAGGAACATGATGGAACACCATTAATGATGAATGTGACATGTATTGAATGGACTATCCTCCTATTAGACTGAATGGTATGGGAGATGTAATGAAAAATCATGTTTCAATTAGCACACAAAATTTTCAATCTAGGAATCAAGAAGGACTTCCAAATGAGCATTGAAAGGAACAACATTATATTGAGTCTTTCATAAGGAATCATCCACCTTAATTTAGAGGACATTTTGATTCACTAGTGGCTGAACAATTGATCAGTAAAAGTAAAAATATATTTTTTCCCTCCAATGTTCAGAATAGAACAAATTCATCTTGGCAGTCATTCATTTGGAAGGTGAATGAGATCAATGGTGGATTATTTTCAATAATATTAATCAAAGAGATGAAATTGAATCCCTTGAATAGGATGATTTCAAGAACATAATTTTCCATTAGTACATTCCTCATATTATTGAACGAATATAGATAAAAAGTTCCTTTAACATAGTAACTAATATGATGAATGTATTGGTACTTATGAAGAATGTTTTACAAGACTGTAATGGTACGCTAATGGAATTGTCACTGAAACAATGAGTAAGATTTATTGATTTTTTAGTGGCTTAAAACCAGGTTTATATAGGAAATTGGCCATAAGGGACTCTAATAGCTAGGATGAAATCATTCTATGTGATCTCAAGGATGAGATGAATATTTGAGTTACCCATCAATATTAAGGGTTTGATATGAATAAAAAATGCAATTCAATGGGAAATCTAAAAACTAGAGTGGATAGAATGTGAGCCTTCCATTACGCTCAAAGTGTTGAATTAAATGTGGATGAAACTATTCTAAAGGGAATAGTAATTTTTTTGTTTGGTAATGAATGTCAATAGGTATTTTTCTAATGGGGTGATGGGAAAAATATATAAAATGAATTCAATAGTGGAAGGGATAAACATAATTAACTTCCCACACATTAAAGTTAGAAGTAAAAGTAAATGGGTCATTTTTCTAACCAATACCCCAATCCTAGGGTTATAAATGATTATCAATGTCAACTACCTCTTATGGTTCTAAAAAAGGGAATATCCCATGAGATCTCATTTGCTGATGTGTACCATGAAAATGATGTGGTGAAAGGTATACATATCACCCACTATAAAATGAATAATTCTTTTATATCACTGTCAATCCATGAATATTTTACATCTAAATAATTTCCTTATAGAATAACTATATTACCTCAATGATTGGATTTCACATTAGTTGTGAAAACTCATAAAGAAAAATGGTTGCATCACATGTCTATAATTCTTCTCCAGATAAAGTTTTTGGGAAAGTGATTTCCAAAAATATTGTGATTCTCCCTATAATTGATGTTGATGTAGTTCTTGAAAGGGGTTGGATTTATCTATTTGGATATCATATCAATTTTTGAGGAAGCGAATTACTATTTCATATAAGAATGAGTATACACTCATCAATTTATGCATGGATGAATATGAACTTCATGTGGAAATTTTAGCCATCTTATAGGTCTTCAATCCCATAAATGGAGGTGATCTATCTCATATGGTTGGGAGTAACTCACAATTAATGATAGAAATATTTTATGTGATTTTGTGAACGTATTTTTAGAAATATTTATAGGTTTTCAACCAAATTATGAAGTTGTTTTTTAAATATTACCCATACTGGGTGCTATTAATTTTTCAAAAACACAAAATAAATGTAACATCCCAGGTAAATATTGGATAATACATATTTCCTATTTACTAATATTTTTGAATTAAATATTAATTTTACATTAAAAGGGATTATATGTTTGATAGCGTACCATATACGCAACAACGGGTTTCTTTGAAATCTTACGTTGCACACTAGTAATATAATGTTATCATATTAAATGGTAGGAAACTCCTATCCATTGTATTGTCTGGAATGAACAAAACTAAATACAATATAATTATACATGTTTGTAAAATGTATTTACATTTATCCAATAAAAGTTAGAGGCTTAAAATGTGGATGAATATAATTTTAAGCACAATTTACATTAAAAGGTGATTTATCACCTATTAATAGAAAACCCTTTTTAAATATAGTTTTGGTCACTTTAATACATTCTATATGACCAAATAAAATACTTTTTATAAATGGGACATTGAAATTTACTTTGTGTAATTTTTTGGAATTTTTACGATAAAGTACATTTTTAATGAATAGTGAAAAATATTGTATTTTAATTCAAAAGTTCCTTAAAATATAATTTATTTATATTGTTAGATTATATTTTTAATTGGTTTTAAATTGAAATTAAAATATATTTTTACCATTTAATCCAATTTTAGTCATTAGAAGTAATTTTACTTTGAAATGGGACATCAACAAGTATCAATCTTTTGATAGTCATTGTTTCTTAAAAACACGCTATTTGTTTTGATAACGGGAATTAGTTTTAAAATTAATTAATTCCACTTCTATGTTTCGAATTTGGAAAAATATAAATCATATTTTAACTCGGAATATCAAATATAGCTTAGGCTAATTTTTTGGTATTTTTCTGAAAAACATAAATTTTTGATGAATAGTGAAACCACATTGTGGTAGTTTAAAAAACTAACTTTTTCATTTAAATGAAATTTTACCACTTCTGTGAATTTAATTTATAAAATACTACATACATGGTTGACATCACGAAGTAAAATGTGGTTCATTAAGATGAAAATAAATTTTGGTGAATAGTAACTTTTGACTTTTTTCCCCATGGTTAACTATAAATATGGTATTTCATGGTTAAAAAGAATATTACAATAATTAAAAACTACCCTAAAACTTGTCCAAAACTTATTTAATGAGTCATTAACGACAATGGGCATCTTTGGGTCGATTGTGGGACCCCATTGAGCCACTTGGGAGTGATAATGACAATTTAGATTAATTAATATGATGTAATGACAAAATTGACATTAACAAAAATTGTTTAGTAATTAATTTTTATATGGTGTTATATAAGTAATATTTTAAACTATAAATTTTGATTGTAAAGATAAAGTTATTTCAAATATCATGGTTTTTTTATAATTTTTAGACATCTCAAAAATTAAAATTTTTATGACACAATAATGATACATTATTTACCTCATTAATAAATAATTTAAATAAATAAGATTATATTGATTAAAATATTATCCAAAATATGACCAATTCTGATTGAATGATTTTTTTTTCGACCAATAGTCATCTTATATTCATCTTTAATGATTTTAAGACCATTAAAAACTGAATATAATTATATAATAAAATAACAGTTTCACTCTTTCATAATGAGCCACTCCTCCCCCTTATAAAAGGAGACCACTTCTAACCAATTACTCGCACCTCTCAATCCATTTGACTTGTACAAAATCTACCCAATTAATCTTCCTACATCCCTGTAATACTCCTAAAATCCTTACCTTAGTCAGAAGGCACTTCAAGAAGTCATTTGGTTCAAACCAAAGGGACTTACCCAAATTAAAGATAACAGTTTCTCTTAAATTGTTTAATTTTATTTTAAATCTCCAATGCCTAAAATCATTTTATTCCTTTATTTTGTAACAAAACCAGTATCCTAAATATACTAGTATTTTTTTATTATAATGATTAGAACTATAGTTATACACACCCTCATATAATGTATGAATAACATAATGTTTCTGTGGATGGAAAACTAACGCCTGACGAAACGATGATTGTTCAAATACATATTGCTGCCTCTCATGGTTGCCATTATGATGGAAGTCTATTTATATATGATATATATTATGTTGATTATTTCCTTATTCTTTTGTACTTCCAGATTATATCAAGACTTTATGGTTTCCATTGTGGGTAAATACGATAATCTCATTAGAGGAAGTGCGGACTACCGACCCCTCAAAGTAACGTGATTCGTTAATTCCTTATGTGGGATTTATAAAGGATAGATTTAATGATATTATATATGATATTATACTGTAATTATAATATATCTTTGTATCATTATGTTTTAATTCCATTAAAATAATAAATATTAATGAAAGTTGCGTTGATGCGTACGTACGGCTTACCGTCTCCATGAACGGTGCATTTCATTTCATACCTCTAAATGTTATGTACTATTATATATACATGTATATACTAGATATATATGATATCTATATCATGAATAAAATTCTGGATATAATGAAACTTTGACAACATGAACAACATTTAATTATAAGAAGTCCATTTTTGACTCAAGTACCAAATATCGAAAAAATGAACATTATTAACTTAATTTTTAACATAATTTTTATAACAAGGTAATGGGTGATAAAAAAAGAATAATTTACTTGAAAAAGGTTTTTAATCATGTATAAATTTACTTTAGTTTATTATTCATGAGATTAAACAATGATCGAGTCAAGTCGGACACGAGGTAAGGGACCTAACCTCTCTCTTTCTTTTCAATTACACTCTTTTATGTCATTTCTATTAGGCTCCATGTTCTTATGTTGGAGGATGTACTTTTATATTAACCATACTGTAATTTTTATTTTAATATGATGAGAGACCCCCTCTTACTCTCATTAATTCATTTTATGAATTTTTAAGTGGCGTCGTTAGGCTACCGAATTTTTGTAATGGATTTCTCATCTCACTTTTAATTCTGTGAGTTTTTTATTATTCACCACCTATTTATTGCATGTGGTTTATTGTGTACATCCATTTTCTATATACCATCATTATTATCCTTATATTCATGGTATTCTATGATTAGTTTTGTCGTTAATAACTTTTTTTTCATTCGACTCGATTGAATTACAATGTGGTAAGGGGTCTTCATCTCACTTGTTTTTATTCCCGTGAGATTCATGCTATATTTTCCACTATCTCCTTTTGTGTGGTGTATTTACTACCCATTATTGTAATCTTTGTGTAATATACTTTCATTTATGAGTATTTACATCTTCATTGGATGATCCTTCTTTTATGTGGCATATGTTTTGAAAGTTACCAAATCGGTAAGGGAACACTTTAACCCAATTCACATTCTTTGGGTTGATATTCTCTTTTTTATTTATGTCATCGTATAAATATGTGTGACTGACCTATGATTGTTTTACAATTAATATCCACTTGTATTGGGTATATTTATATTTTTCACACATAATTATGCGATTGATTTATAATTAATTTAAGGATACCATCTTTATAAGGGATTTCATCTCAATTTACATTTCCATTGAGACTTCATTATTGTTATGCACCAATTTACTCTTATATGGTGTATATACTGTCCTTTGACATATTATATAATGAATCCATTTATTATCATGATATTATAAAGTACTGATTAAAAGTTATTTCTGAATTATTTGTATTCAAGCCTCTCTCTTTTTGTTAAAAACTCTTTAACTAAAATATCATTTTATAGGTTTTAAAGATTTATTCTTCAAAATATTTCTCATTAATGTCCATGTTCACAAAATGGGTTTTAGGATTTATTTTTGTGGACATCAATGTTTTAAAATGACAATTCCTTTAAAATCTTCAAAGTGGTATGAGACACTTTGATTCAAAAATCTCTTTTTAAATGGTTTTTGAAAATGGTTTGATAAAGCATTGTTTACTTAAATATCTTGATTTGATATAGTGGAATGTGTAAATTTCATCATTACTTTATACTTGTGTTATTTGTTATGATTATGTTATAGTTATTGGGAATTTTTTAAGTATACAGGTGGTCCCGTGAAAAACATAGGGCGGGTGAGCACGAGATAACTCTCCAATGCATTGGGTAACGTGATAGAGGTAAACATGATGTTTCTCCTAAGAGATTTATTGAATATACCATGATGGGTGTTCCTAGTGTAACTCCCTATGTAGTTGTGATACCTAAAATATATGTTTGATATGGATTCCATAAGAAACCTTTATGATATATGATTTGTGTGGGTTATTCATAAATCTCATGATTTCGTAAGGTGTGTTATGATTGAAAAGAATGATTTCATTGATTTGTATTTATTGATGGGATAATTTTTTCCTTCCTTATATTATAACCCTTGCTGAGCTTTTTATGATCATCCCATGTTTTTGAAATGTTTTCCACGGGACTTAAAGATTAATAGGGTCAAGTATGGGATCAAGGAAAAGACTTTCTATCTAAAACATGGAACTAGACATGTATCTTTTTAAGAGTTTTTATTCTATGAAGAAAACTGATACTGAGAAATAGTTTCTACTTGTAATATTCAAGTTGTAATGTAATAGTTATGGCATAATTATCTAATACTCTAAACCTAAAAATCTCCTCAATGTGAATTATTCATTTAATTCAATATTGTGTAATGCTTAATGTATGGTCCTTGTAGTTGGTATCAGAGGTCATTTTAGATAAGATTAGAGGTTAGGGTACAATTTAAGCATAAGTGACATTATCATAATTTTTAGGATATTAGAAGGAGTCATAGTTATTTTTATAATTTTAATGAGTTTAACATAACATGAATAATTATATCATAGTGTTTACCCTCCTCATAAGATATTATGTGATGATTTTACTATTATACTGACCTGACCTTTTTGTTATAGTAAATGGATGGGTCTAGCAGGAACCAAAGTAACAGTGGATGTGAAGAAAACTATTAGAGTGTTCTGAACGAGCCACTGAATGATATGTGAGCTGTATTGATAACTCTTATGGTTATTTTAATCCAAATATCTGGAGTCATTATTTTGCACCTAAACCCTAGTGATTTTTATAAGAAATCATACATGTGAGAAACAAATCCCTACATATGTTCAAGTAATAATCATAAAGGTAAATATGTTCAAAAACCTATGTATCAATGATGTGGAAATAAACACATCAAAAAATATTTCAAAGGGACATGAAGATGCTATAGATGTGGAAATGAAGGTCATAAATCAAGAATCTACCATGGAAAAAGGAAGCATCTATTTGACTCTAGGAAAGGGAAATAAGTTATTTCTGTAGGATCAATTTAATTTTTTAAATGTGGTGAGGAAGGACATTATGCAATCACATGTACTCTGAAGAAGTTTCGGGAATGGGATCACCATGATCGTACAAATAATGGATTACCCATACCTAATTTCTTTCCAATTGAGGATGATGAAACTAACAATGACCAATGAAAGGTATGGATTATTTCTTAAAATGTATTTTCCTATTATTGAAATCGTAGCATATGATTCATGATTTTGTTTGTAGGAATGAAGTATTTCAGAATATGTTGGTAAATAATGGTTAATGGATCATGAAAAAACTTTGAACAAGTAAGAGGTCAACATATAAGGTATTAAATATTTATGGTAGATTTCAGGATGGTGAAATTATTTAATGTATTAAGACTCTTTTGATAACGGGGTTACGTTAGAAGGCTCTTTATAGTATGTGTAACCCTAAAGATTGATATATGAAAATTTTATTCGAGGAATAATTATCTTTCATTGTGTCTGTAGATATAATGAACTATTTTTGTTTATATGATCGTTGAATTTGAGGCAATTACATGTTAATACATTTTGGGATGAAAAATGAATGTTATTAGATAACCTTTGTGGTTAAAATATGTTATGGTTATTTTTCATGAATTTATCTAATTTGGTAATGTTATAAAAATATGTAGTTTTTGAAATGGGACAACACACAAACCGTTTGACCACCCATCGCGTCGGACAAAGCGGTGGGAATCGAACGCATAACCAAAGTGTGACTCGTATTTATCACCTTCCACTAGACTACATGATGTCCATGGTTAGTATGACTAATTATTTTCAGATTGATGATCTTATGAATCACGAATAAGTTGATTTTGGGTTGTCTATGTAAATGATTAACTTATCATGGAGGATATGTGATTAGGTTAATTACTTTTTAGTATGAGACCTTAAGAGTAACTGATGTTATTTTTAGATAAATGTTATGATTTAACTTGGAAGACTATGTGATTAAATCTTTAAAAGATTTGGCTTTCAATATTAGTTTGGATTACTTTGAATAATTTTAAGGATATCTGTTTATTTAATCGTCTTTTTGGAACCTTGTGTACTTTTTGTTTAATTTTGGAGAATAAGAGTAGTATTTCTATTTATAAATAGTTATCATTTTGGGGATTATCTGATCTTATACTAAATGTTTTGGTTTTATTTAATATTAAAATACATTGGAAATATATAGTTCTTATTTTGTGGATTATTTGATACTATCGAAGTTGAATATAGCGCTCTTAATGTGAAAAAAGTCATCATAAATATTCATCATTTAGAGAAAATATGAGTTTGTGTTAGAAATATAGTAAAAGATGAATGTCTACATTACAAGTAAGTATATTTCCATACGTTTTTTGTTAAGCTCAAAGATAAATTCCTCAACAAAAAGTTACTTTAAACAAAAACCTTGTCTATTATCTTTTCCTACTGGGGAATCAAATACTGTTTAACCAATCACAGGTTTGTGATTTTCTAGTGGTTAACATTCTCCTAAACATGTTTCCTAAGACTCTCCATCAGAACATGACCTTTTGTTTCTCCTCCATAACCATGTTTTCATGGAATCTTAGTATGGGCTAACTCGGGAGACCTTTGTGTTTCTATTTCGTTCTTTTAAAGTGATAGTTTTACTGACTCTTTTTTCCGATGTGGGACTTTCAATGAAGTTTCCACACCCATTTTCTTTAAATTGCGAGGATGCAATTCCCAAAAGGGGGGAGGGATGGAACATCCCAGGTAAATAAAAAATAATACATATTTTATATTTTTTAATATTTTTGAATTAAATATAAATTTTACTTTAAAAGGGATAATATGTTTGATAGCGTACTCGATACGCAACAACAATTTTCTTTGAAATCTTACGTTGCACACTAATAATATAATATTATCATTTTAAATGGTAGGAAACTCCTATCCATTGTATTGGTAGGAATGAAAAAAAAATAAATACAATATGATTATACATGTTTGTTAAATATATTTACATTTATCCACTAAAATTTAGAGGCTTAAAATGTGAATGAATCTAATTTTAATCTTAATTTACATTAAAAGGCCGATTTATCACCTTTTAATGGAGAACCCTTTTTAAATCTAGTTTTGGTCACATTAATACATTCTGTATGTCCAAATAAAATACTTTTTTAGAACGGGGACATCAAAATTTATATTATTTAAATTTTTGGAATTTTTCCGATAAAGTTCATTTTTAATGAATAGTGATTAATATTATATTATAATTCAAAAGTGACTTTTAATCTAATTTATTTATATGGATAGATTATCTATTTCATTGGTTATAAAGTGAAATTAAAATATATTTTTACTATTTAATCCAATGTTGGTCATTTGAATTAATTTACATTGAAATTGGACATATATAAATATCAATCTTTAGATAGTTATTGTTTCTTAAAAACACGCTATTTGTTTTGGTAACGAGAATTAATTTTAAAATTAATTAATGTATCCTCTATTTTTTTAATTTGTCAAAATATATATCATTTTTTAATTCAGAATATCAAATATTGCTTAGGATTATTTTTTGGTATTTTTCTGAAAATTTCAATTTTTGATGTATAGTGAAACCACTTAGTGGTAGTTAAAAGAACTGACTTTTTCATTTAAATGAAAATTTACCACTTCTGTGAATTGAATTTAAAAAATATGACATACATGGTTTTCATCAAGAAGTAAAATTTGGTTCATTAAGATGAAAATAATTTTTGGTGAATAGTAACTTTTGACTTTTTTTCCGTGGTTAAAGTTAAATAGGGTAATTCAAGGTTAAAAAGAAAATTATAATAATTAGAAACTACCTTAACAGTTGTCCAATTATTATTGGTTGAGTCATTAAAGACCATGGGTATCTTTGGGTCTATTTTGGGACTCCATGGAGCCACATGGGAGTAATAATGTCAATTTATATTAATTAATATGATGTAAAGACAAAATGGACATTAACAAAAATCGTTTAGTAATTAATTTTTATATGGTGTCATATAAGTCATATTTTCACCTATGAATATTCAGTGGAAAGATAAATTGATTTCCTATATAATGGTATTTTTTCAAACTTTTTAGATATGAAATAAATTAAAATATTTATGAAACAATAATGATGCAGTATTTACCTCTTTAATAAATGATTTAAATAAATGAGATTATCATGATTAAAATATTGTCCAAAACATGTACAATTCTGATTGGATGATTTTATTTTGACCATGAGTCATCTTATATTCATCTTTAATGATTTTTGGACCATTAAAAACCTAATATAATTATATAATAAAATAACAGTTTCACACTTTCCTAAAGATCCCCTCCTCCCCCTTATAAAAGGAGACCACTTCTAACCTAATCCTCACACCTCTCAAGCCATTTGGATCGTCCAAACTCTACCCAATTAATCTTCTTAAATCCCTCTACTCCTCCTAAAATCCTTACCTTAGGCAAAAGGCACGTCATGATGTCCTTTGGTTCCAACCAAATGGAGTTGCCCAAATTAAAGGTAACAGTTTCTCATAAATTTATTTCTTTTATTTTACTTCTCCAACACCTAATCACTTTTTATTCCTTTATTTTGTAACAACAACAGTATCCAAAATATACTATGATATTTTTATGAGAAGTATTCTAACTACACTTACACACACCATCATCTAATGGATTAAGAACAAAATTTTTCTGTGGATGGGAAAATAACGCATCAAGAAATGATGATTGTTCAATTACATCTTACCGCCCCTCATGGTGGCCATTATGATGGAACTGTATTTATATATGATATATATTATGTTTATTATTTCCTTATTCTTATGTAATTCCCAGTTATATCAATCCTTTATGGTTTCCATAGTGGGTAAATACGATAATCTCATTAGAGGAAGTGCGGACTACCGCTCCCTCATAGTGACATGACTCGTTAATGCCTTATGTGGGATTTATAAAGGATAGAGTTAATGTTATTATATATGATATTATACTGTATTTATAATATATATATGTATCATTATGTTTTAATTACATTAAAACAAGAAATAGAAATGAAAGTAGCATTCATGTATATGTACGGCTTACCGTCTCCATGAACGGTGTATTTCATTTCTTACCTCTAAATGTTATGTAATATTATAAATACATGTATATACTGGATATATATGATATATATGATATCTATATCATTAATATAATTTTTGAAATAATGAAACTTTGACAACATGAACAACATGTAATTATAAGAAGTCCATTTTTGACTCAAGTACCAAATATCGACAAAATGAACATTATTAACTTAAATGATTACATAATGTTTATAACATGGTAATAAGTGATATAAAAGGAATAAAAAATTGAAAAAGGTTCTTAATAAAGTATAAATTAACTTTAGTTTATTATTCAGTACATTAAATAATGATCGAGTCAAGTCGGACTCAAGGTAAGGGATCCGACCTCTCTCTTTATTTTCAATTTCTATCTTTTATGTCATTTCTTTTATGCTTCATGTTATTATGTTGGAGGATGTTATTTTATATTCAAAATATTGTAATTTTTATTTAAATATGATTATATACCCCTCTTACTATCATAAAATTATCTTAATAATTTTTAAGTGGAGTCGTTAGGCTGACGAATTTTTGTAAGGGATTTCTCAACTCACTTTTAATTCTGTGAGATTTTTATTATTCACCAACTATTTATTGCATGTGGTGTATTGTGTACTTCCATTTTCTATATACTATCATGATTATATCTATATTCATGGTATTCTGTGATTATTTTTAAGGTTAATAACTTTTGTTCATACGACTCGATTGAATGACAATGTGGTAAGGGGTCTTCGTCTCACTTGTTTTTATTACCATGAGATTCATGCTATATTTACCACTATCTCTTTTTGTGTGGTGTATGTACTGCCTATGATTTTATTATTTGTGTAATATGATTTCATTTATCAGTATTTACATCTTAATTGGATGATCCTTCTTTCAGGTGGAATATGTTTTGTATGTTACAAAATTGGTAAGGGAACTCCTTAACCCAATTCCCATTCTTTGGTTGGATCTTCTATTTTTTATTTATGTCATCATAGGAATATGTGTGAATGACCTATGATTGTTTTACACTTAATATCCACTTGAATTGGGTGTATTTATATATTTCACACATAATTATTAGATTGATTTATCCTTAATTTAAGGATACCATCTTTATAAGGGATTTCATCTCAATTTACATTTCCATTGAGACTTAATTGTTGTTATAAACCAATTAACTCTTATATGTTGTATGTACTATCCTTTGACATAGTATATCATTAATACCTCTATTCTTAGGATATTATAAATTACTGATTAAAAGTTATTTCTCAATTATTTTTATTCATGTGTCTCTCTTTTTGTTAAAAACCCTTTAACAAAAATATTGTTTTAAATGTTTTACAGATTTATTCTTTTAAATATTTCTCATTAATGTACATGTTTTCAAAATGGGTTTTTGGATTTATTTATATAGACATTAATGTTTTAAAATGATAATTCCTTTGAAATCGTCAAAGTGTTATGAGACACTTTGATTCAAAAATATCCCTTTCAATGGTTTTTGAAAATGGTTTGATGAAGCATTGTTTTCTTAAATGTCTTGATTTGATATAGTGGAATGTGGAAATTTTATCTTTCCTTTTTTACTTGTGTTATGTGTTATGATTATGTTATGGTTTTTGGGAATTGTTTATGTTTACGGGTGGTTCTGTGATAAACCTAGGGTGGGTGAGCTCGAGATAGATCTCCCATGCATTGGGTAACGTGACGGAGGTAAATGTGACGTTTCTCCTAAGAGATTTACGGAATATACCATGATGGGTATTCCAAGTGTAACTCCCTATGTAGCTGTGATAGCTACAATATATTTTTGATATGGATTCCATAAGAAACCTTTATGATTTATGATTTGTGTGTGTTATTCATAAATCTCCAGATTTCATAAGTTATGTTATGATTGAAAAGTAAGGTTTAATTAATTTGTATTTATTGATGGAATAATGTTTTCCTTCCTTCTTTTATGACCCTTACTGAGATTTTTATTCTCATACCACGTTTTTGAAATGTTTTCCACATGATATAAATATGAATGGGGTCAAGGATGGGATCAAGGAAAATTCATGCTATATAAAACATGGAACTAGACATGTTTCTTTTTAAGAGTTCTTATTTTATGAAAAAGGGATACTGAGTAGTAGATTGTACTTGTAATATTCAAGTTCTAATGTAATAGTCATGGCCTAATTCTCTAAAACTCTAAACATGATAAGATCCTAAATGTGAATTATTCATTTAATTCAATATTATGTAATGTTTAAGGCAGGTTCCTTATAATAAAATATCCCCAATTGAGTTTGATGAATAGAATAAGAAACTACAAGAGAATATTTTCATGGGATTCGTATTCACTAGTGTGTCAGCTTGGGGTGAAACTATTCTATTTATTATTAATATAGATGGATTAATGAGACTCTACATTTATTTTCAAGCACACAAAAATATTGAAATCAAGAAAAAATATCATATTCCCCATATTGATGACTTATTTTACCAACTACCTCACTATATTTAATGAATAAAGTGATGCATTTTCGTGTTACTAATTCTCCAACTACCTTAATTTGATTAATGTATAATTTCTTTAAAGACTATATTGATCAATTTTTGGATGTGTTTATAGATGAAAATATTTTATATTCATATAGAAAATAATATCATGATGATTACTTGAGGATTATACTATAGACAATGAGAGAAGAAGAATATTTATTATTATTTTTTAAATCTGAATATTTTCTTGAAAATGTTTCATTTTTGGGACACATAATATCAAGAGAGGGGATATCCATTGATCCAATAGTGATTGAATTTATTCAACATTGGCCTATACAAAAAATAGTTATTGATATATGATTTTTTCTAAGGTTGGATGGATATTATTAGTGTTTTGTCAAATATTTATCATGATTATCTAATCCAATCATTATTTTTACTTAAAAAGGGATTATGTTCATATAGATGGAAGACTATGAACATAATTTCAAGGAACAAAAAATAATGATAGTTAGTGTATTTGTTCTCACAATACCTTGGAGTGGGGAGCGGTTTTAGATATATAGTGACGAATCCAAGAAGGGTTGGGTATGTGTTCTCTTGAAATATGATATATAGATAGCTAATGCCCCAAGAAAATTGAAAATACATGATAAAAATTACCCAACACATAATTGGAAATTAGCTATGGTAATATTTTCATTAATGATATTGAGGCATTATATTTACATAGAATTGTGTGATATCTATATAGAGCATATAATTTTAAATCATATCTTCACTCAAATATATATTAATTTGATTCAAAGGATATAGTTTGAGTTTATTAATTATTAATAATGATAAATACATTACCACCCTAGGAAAGAAAATAAGGTGCCATATTCATTGATTCGAAAGGACCATGCTAGCCAATATATGGTGGGTATCACAAATGATCCAATATTTATAGATTTGAAAATCATGGATCATGAAATAATAATGCAATGGTATTTTTTTAATCTTTTTCAAATTAATGATCAAGCATATATAAAAGTGAATATTTAAATGGCACAAAAAGAATATGTGGAACTTAAAAATAAGTACATGATTGTTCTCATGTTCGACCATTATTGTGATATAATAATAAGGTTTAGAATTTTTTTTATCCTCGAATACTAGTATTAAATAAGGTGATGATAGATGAGGCTCACAATTTACCACTCACTATTTATTCTGGATGTACAATGATGTGTCGTGACCTAAAAGAGTATTTTTGGGGGGACAATATGAAGAAGTAAATTTTAGAATATGTTTCTTGGTTCTTGGTTTGTCTTCAAGAAATGGATAAGAGACCAAAATATATGGGTATGTTATAACAATTTTCCATAATATAATGGAAATGATAAAAATCATTTTGAAATGTTTCGTCGAAAATCACAAAACCTATAAGGGCCATAATTTTGTATGTGTTATTGTTGATATCCATTCAATATTGACACCAATTATTGATATTATAGAAGAATTATCTCTTTATCATAATTCCAATATATATATAACGTTAGTGGAAAGATTTCATGGGATCCCACATTCTAGTATATCTGATTAGGATCTATGGTTTTCCTCAATGATGTTGAGAAGTATTAAATAGGATGTGGATACATATATATGTTTCAAAACATCTTATCATCCTCAAATAGATGGTCAATTTGAGAGGATACATATAACTTTACAAGATTCTTTTAGATCTTCTTCTACGTATTCTAATGATGGTTCTGATCAACACCTATAATTGTTAGATTTTTCTTAAAAGTATATAATTCACTTTAGTAATCCAATAAATCCTTCTAAATTCATATACAATAAAAAGTGTAGATTTCTAACATCCTGGGATGATATTGGGTAAATAAAGCTAACGTGTCATTATATAATTGAATAAATGGAATATAATGTCAGATCTATTCAAAAACACTTAAGAGCAACACAGAGAAGAAAAAAGAGTTGTGCTAAAAATAGATATAAGGACCTAGAGTATGAAGTGGGGGACTAGGTGTCTATAATAATATCTCCCTTGTAGTGGGTGATTAGATTTGGAATAAAGGGAAACCTAATCCTCTATTAAATTTATTGCTTTTGAAAATTTGGATCATATTGGGAAGGTAGCTTATGGAGTGGCACTTCCCACGAATCTGTTTCAAGTTCATGATGTGTTCTTTGTATATTTATTGGGAATATACACACCTAACACATAACGTGTAATAAAATCAAAAGTCATACCAATATAGAAAGATATTTTATATGAAGAAAAACTGATATAGATTATGGATCATAGTGAAAAATATAAACAAAACAAGACAACTTTCTTCGAAAAAGTTTTATGAAGGAACCATTAGTTTGAAGAAGCTACGTGGGATCCTAAGGATGCCTTGAGGTAGATGTATCCTCATATATTTATATCCATGTGATTTTTTTACTGAAAAATTAATTTTAAATGGGGTATAATGTAACTCCCATATATTTTAATTAATATTTCTCTTTAAATAATTAAAATATTTTATTAGCTAGAATTTCATATAATTATATGAAGTATGAGAAACTATTAGTATAAAATTAATGTTTTAAACTAATCATTAAATTATCAATATAAATATGAATAATTATTTTATGAAATAAACCTATAGGTCAAAATCAATATAAATTTTTTGGTAAGTTCATAGAAAATAATCACACAGTTTTTAGTAAAATCATTACATTCATCAAAGTTATCTTAACTTAAAAATTTAGATTATTTTCATTTTTTTGAGGGTTATAAATTTTTATTATTTATTTAAAATATATTTTAGAAAATTAATTTTATTATTTTAATATAATTTTCTTTTAATATTTAAGGAATGAAGAAAATACATATTTTTTTGAAAATGGGAATTTTTCTTTTAAAGTATATACAATGTCAAATTATGTTTTTTTAATTATAAAATTTTATATTAATATCGAACTATGTTTTTTGAAAATGTGTTTATATGTGAATTTATTTTAAAATGAATTTATGTTTTAAAATATAATTTTTTTTGAAAAATTATTTTTCTTTTCCTTTTATTAGTTTTATTTGATGTTGAAAGCATCAGCCTCCCTATTTGAATTTTGAAAA
This sequence comes from Viscum album, assembly GCA_963277665.1. Taxonomy (NCBI): domain Eukaryota; kingdom Viridiplantae; phylum Streptophyta; class Magnoliopsida; order Santalales; family Viscaceae; genus Viscum; species Viscum album. Next base: position 558,139,318 of record OY728165.1, on the reverse strand, counting down.
ATGATATAGAAATTTAGATTCAAGAGGAAAAATTTGGGGGATTGGTCCCTTTAATATTTTTCCAATATAAATCATAATATTGGTAAAATGTTTCTACCATGGTAAATGGTGAATTAAGTAATTTAGATTAAAAATATAATTATTAAGACAACATAATGGACCTAAAAAAAGAAAAAAAATTATTAGAAGAATTCTATTCGAACTATAATACGTAAGGAATTAAATTAAATCATTTAATGTAATCTTTTCCATGAAAATTAGTTATATAATATTTAAATCACTCAAAGACACAAAATGTCATTCTCATTGTCTATAATATCTCTTACGTGTCCACAAAGGAAAAAAATAATCTTTTGAACAAATATAAATGTAAACTATTAACTTATTAAAAATATTTTAATGGTATAAATTTAATCCTGACAATTTTTCACTTTGGTAAAATTAAAAAATTTATAATATTTTATTTAATAAGAATTAAAGGATGTCAAATTCATATTTTTAATAACTATGTCGATTGAATTAATTGGTAATATTTTTGATAAAATACACTATAAATATTATTATGAAATATAAAATATTCATCTTCATCAAGGTGTTTTTTAATTTTTTGTAGATAAATTGGTATATTAAATAATTACACAATGTAAATGGAATAATTATTTTTAACTAAAATACCAAATAAATGTTTATAAAAATGTTTAAATATATTTAATTTAATATAATTAACATAATCAAATATTTTAATAAATCACCTAAACCTCATATCGATATAATTAAATATTTTTTTTCAAAGATAAAATTTTTATCTATATATTTTTAAAAACCCAAGAGATGAATATTTTTTAAAATAGATACAATTATTATTTTATCAAATCATTGAATTATTAAATTATCTAAAACTAATAAAACGTATATTTGAATATAAAAAAATTATAATATAGCTTAAATAATCAAAATTGTAAATTCACGGTTAAATACATTAAATATGTAAATTGAACAATATTTTAATATTGAAAATGTTATTACATTAGTATAAATTTAAATATGTTAACTAAGGTAAATTTAGAATGAAAAGGGTTAAAAAAAATAAAAAAACATTTAAAAAAATATATTAATTGAAGATATTAAAACATTATATCATATTATATTTTAATAAATAATATTTTGGAGGTATTTTATTTGATATTAAAATAACTATAAATTAAAATTTTCATAAAATAAAAAATGTGCCTCTCACATCAACTATAAAACGGAACATCCTCCCTCAATTATACACATACATTGGGGCCTTTAATGTAGAACATAATCATCCGATTTCCATTATAAATTTTCTTATTCACATTCTATTGGTTCTGGTCTCTAAAAATGCTAGGAATATTGTACCGAAGAAGACATCATTAGGAAACTCACTAAAGAAGTGCAAATATTTTTCACTGACTCTTTCAAGATTTAATCTTCTTATATTTACTCTTTAAATATTTTTCCCATTATAAGGTAATAAATATAGTATCACATATATACTGAGATGTTTTATGATTATGTAAAAACCAAACTTCTCATTTTCTCAATCTTACCAAAAATGAAAAGTAGCATGTCTGCATACGTACGACTTACCGTCTCCACATCGTGGTGTAATCTATTTTTTTAGTGTAAATTACATTGACGGGTATAATGATAGAAATAATAAATATATACATTAATTATAACATGATATTTATTCTGTAAGAAAACATATACCATTCAATTCCATATGATTTCACCATTAGGGTAATGATATTATCGCTTGTTTTTATGTTCGACATACCGCCTCAACTATAGGATGCGACTCACTATCCAGGATCACCCGTAAAGAGTTATTATATGAATATATATATATAATTATATAATGAAAAAATATTATATATATTATTTTAATATTATTATTTATGGGATATAACTATATCATATGTAAAATAAGATGGGCTTTTATGGAAAAACATGTTTATAGAAATAATACAGTTGACACCCAAAAGAAGGGTAATAATGAAATATTAATAACAATAGTTTCTTTTGATAATCATGTTTGATATCATAAATATAAATTTGGTTCTGTTTTAATTTATTAGCATTAGTTAAACCATTATATAATATTTTCACATATGTACTCGAGAAATATGACCTAACGTAAGTGTTAATTTCACAATTTGAATATTCTATAGGATTGTTTATATATAAGTATTTATTAGGGAACATTTATTATAAATGACTATTTTTTTCTAAAATTGTTTTTAAGAATACTTTTACTATTATTCTATAGTATTTATGATCATTTTTACCCATGTGTGGATACTTATTAAATGTTTGGAAATGATTTTTTTGTCATTTGTTTACTGAGGTACTTTTAACCATCTGATAAAAGTACGAGACGATTTTTATCTTATATGAAATGAATATATTTTTATGATTAAATGACTCCTTAATGACTTGAATATTCCCTTAAAATCATATCATTTTATTTTCAAATATTTTTTTTCAAAATTGCACTACATTTTAGTAAAGGATATTTTTTTCAATGAATAAAGGATATTTCCTAAAAAATTATTCTCCAAATATATTCATAACACCCTAATATTTGGGGAATTTATTTTTTTTAAATTAATTTCATATTTTTTTCACTTTATGTAATATTTAGAATATTCTACTGTTAATATATAAAATCACTATTTTTAGATAACGTTATATGAAACAAAAAATGTAATCTTTCACTATATGCCTTACTGAATTGTAATAAAATTATTTTTATACACTCATAGAAATTAAATTTTATTAAAAAATAATGCCCTCAAATGAACTATTTTTCTCTCCTTCTATGAAATATAATAAAATTATTTTTAGATACTCATAAAAATTTAATTTCATTAAATAAAAATCATTTTTTAATTTATAATGTCAAAATTAACTTAGGTTGATTTTATTTGTATTTTTCTAGAATGTTTTAATTTTTGGTGAATAACAAAAAATACCGCAGTGTTTTTTAAAACCAATTTTGAATATAAATAATTATTTTAATTTAAATTGATATTAAATTAAAAATATAAAAATATAAAAATATTAATTCATTTTCGGTCATTGGAATCATTCTAATAATATAGTAATAAAATAATATTGACCTTTTGAACCTCTCTTTTACCAGCCTTCTAGCCACATTTGCGAGACTATCATTAAATCTAAATTTATCACATTTATGATTTGAATTAAAATATCAATGGTCATAATAAGTATGAAAACTTTTGTCTAATAGGATCAAAATATTTTTTTGGGTGCACAATTACCTATGAATTTTATTTACCATGGTGAAAGTTATATAAATTAATTTAAGGAAACAATAATATTATCATAATATAAAATTACCCTAACACATGTCCTAAATTCTTTAGATAAATTTTTTTATACCCAAATAAACCATAAGTAAAAAAATTTGATCCTTTTTAAGAATATCGTGTCAGATTAAGACATTTAATATATATTATTTAAAGAATTGTTAAAATTCTCATCTTTAAATTTTAATAACTAAATCATTTTAAATATAGGGTTATACAAAAGATAAATCCAACTACAATTAATCATTTAAAATATATGACATTTTTATTCATCATGATTATTTAATATTAATTTAAAAGGAATGGAAAACATAATGAATGTCGTGTGTAATAGTTTTAGAGTAACTTTTTAATTAATTGAGATATCAACTAAATGATATTAAAAATATTAGAGTAAATATAATTTTACATAATTAGTGAAATATTTTTTTTATATACCTATGACATGTTAGTCACATATTGGAAGTAGTTTTCAGATGTTATCATGTTAGTATGATATTTAAAAAAATGAAAATATTGAATAATATTAAAATTCACAAAAATCATACTTTGAAATAAATAATATTTTATTAAATGTTATAAAATTGATAAAAGTTTATAATTCTGAAAAATAACATTAATATTGTTATAGATGTCATAAAATATCCAATTGGGGATTATTTGGAATTTTATAGTGATTATTTTAACCTTATAGTGTAAAAATACATGATGTCACGGTAAAAGATAAATTGTTTAACTAAAGATTAATGCCAAAAGATAAGGTTAATTATATGACCTAAAAAAGTATGAAATTGGCTATATAAAGATTATAAGATCCATAATAATCTGAAATATTAAATAACTCACTTTTGGATTATTTGATATCAAAAATAAATTTATAATATGTTAATAGTTTTAGAGTTTACAAAGGTACGCCTCCCCATATTATAAAAGGCCACAAAATCTATCTCATTCCTCACACCTCTCAAGCCACATGGAGCATCCCAAATATACACAAATTGTCTCCCAACATCCATAAATTCCTCATATAATCCTTCCCTTTTGAATAAAGATTCTCTAGGAAGCCATTTTTTCCAAACCCAAAGGAGTTACCTGATTAAGAGGTAACATATTCTCTCAAGATATTTTATTAAGTTTAATTTCCTACCCTACACTATCATTATTCTATTATTTTACGAAAAATGTATCCCAAGTATACTATTTTGTACTTATGCTAATGGTTTAGTCAAAACATACACAAATCTCCATTTAATGGATATCAAACATAATGTTTTTGTGTACGATGAACTACTGCCTCATGAAATGACGACTAATCATTTTTTCCTTTACCAACAATCATGGTGTAAATTTTTATTTACAAACTATATATATATGTATTAAAAATAATTTTTATTAATTTAATCTATTATATTCATTTTTATAACTCTTAAATTTTTTATTTTCCATTTGGTGTTAATATTATAATCTTGTTTGAGGAAGTGTGGACTTATACTCCACAAAGTGTGGTGATTCGTTCACACACGACATGGAATGTATTAAAGATGGGTTTAGTGAAAATATATGATATATATGATATAATAATTCTACTTTTAATAATTATATATATGTAAGTATTTAATTTCTATACTATCTTTCAACGTGATAATAAAAATGGAAACAACATTTATCAGTGTATACGGCCTACAATCTCCATGAATGGTGTATTCCATTTCATACTTTTCTGTGATATAGATTATTATAATAAAAATATAATGTATATAAATAATATTTGAATCCGTAGTTACACACATCGATAATGATATATGTATAAGGTCCAACAATTTAAAAAATTTAGACACCTTTGAATAGCTAGAAAAATATTACATGTTGTAAAACCATAACATATGATCATATATAATCACGTAATAAATAGTCTTACTCAAACTATTTATGGTATTAGAAATAAGAACATTCTTCTACAAAAGATATATATTTATATTATATTTGTTATACATTTTGATTGTTCGAGTACAAAGAGAGTCAATATACAAGGTTAAGGGTTTTTTGTCTCACCTTTATTTCTATCTGACACATTACTCAACCACTATTTGTTTATTAGACATGGATTGTATACAGCCCTTGACATCCTTAATGAGACTTATCCATAATATCATGAATTTTCAATATTCATTTTTTTTCTATTTTACATGGGATATAGGATTTTATTGGTTATAATGCGATGAGTTTTGATTTCACAATCTCTTCCATATTTGAGATTGTGTAATTTTATGTCTATTTTGGGTAATATTTTCCATCCATGTCCATGTTTTTTATTTAATTTTCCTAAATTTTTTTATTATTTTAATATAGATTTTTAATTTAATTTTTACAAATATTATTATTTTTTTACAACACGGTTTGAAAGGAATCATTCCTTAATTTTTCGAATGATGTACTTTTTGACTTTTCAAAAAAATGTACAGGAATAATTTTTTTAAATTATATGGAATGAATGTTTTTAACTCATTAGTAATTTATTATTTAAATGGATATTTCCCTAATTTTTTTCAAGGTTCTTTTCAAATAAATTCTATTCTTTTACAATTGAATTACATTTTCTGAAAAGAAAAGTTTTTTGAAGATGAATGAAAATTTTTCTCAAGAATTAATTTCACGTGTCTTATCAAAATTATTTTCCATATAATTTGAAATTACTTAATAGTTATAAGATTGTTGTATAATATCCGTATTATTCTATTTTTTTTATTATTTTTTATGATGGAATTATATTTATTAAATCCATTTTTCTATTATGAATTATATTAGGGTAGAATGATGTTTAAGAAACCCATTTGATCCCTTGGGATATTCTTGGATGAATGATTTTTGTTTTTTGGAATACGTAAGAAAGATTTAATTTTTTGATGGGTGGGACCAATATATACCTCTAATGTATTTAGTAAAATTTATTATCTAATGAGATAAACTAAGATGGTCTTGGTAGTGATCCTTGACTACTAATATGGTAATGAGAATGAACCATGACTACCATGATTGTATGATGATTAGACTAATTCTACTAAGATTTAAATTAGAGTGAACCATGAATTCTAAGGTGGTATAGGGAGTGAACACATACTACTAATATGTTCTTGGTAGTAATTCATTAGCTATTATAGAAATAAAATTATATTCTTGTGTGTCTACCATAGTTCCTTTATTTATTGATATGTTACCCCTTCATGGATTATTCTCTTTATTTCATTATAATTCATGTATTATAAACTAAAAAAATTTATTCCATGATTCCTAAAATGATATTTAATATTTATTTTTTGATATAATATTTTCATTATCACAGTCTCATACCCCCCTATGCTTATGTATCTTCTTATATGTCTATATTGTTTACCCTTATTGGGCATCTGAGGTCACCCCTTTAATTTTTACATTCCCCAAGGTTATGATGATATGAATTATATTTGAGGTATCTTAGAAGGTTTTTAGTCATAAAAAACATAGTTGGAGATGATGTATCTCATCAATGTACTAGTGACTGTGTTTCTTATTTTCCAAAGGTACTAGGCCAATTACGGTATTTGCGTGTCTATTTGTGTAATGAATTAATGTTTTAGCAAATGTAATGTAATTTCCATGTACTTATAGCTTTGGTACTTATTTTTGGTATCATAGTAAAGTTATAGTTAAACTTTAGAAACTAGGATGCGAAAATATTAGTGATATCCCTTGATATATTTCAAATGATATGTCCATAGATGTATCTAAGGATAATAAAAAGCACAATTAAATTATTAGTAAAAGGTTATAGAATTTTCTTAAAGGATAGAGTGAGCCGTTTCTTATAAATACAAACCAATATAGAAACTATATGTATATGTGGATATAGCACAATGTTTTCGTTGATTAACAACACTGACAATATGTTCTGGGCCTGACTCCGGGTAATATGGTTCATTAAAATAGGCGTTGATGCATAGTTATGTTAAAACTCTTGGAGGATTTACATTGGAGATTCAAAAACACTTCATAAATCATTATGAAGGATCAGAATAGAAGTTGGATATGAATTAACATGGGTGAACCAGAGGTGTCATATATTAAAGAATTTTTCATAAGTTACACATCATATAAGTGAATTTTTATAATTATGTAGTTCCTCATTTTTATAATTATTTCATACACATTGTGTTCTATTTCTAGTGAATGGAGGGAACAAGAAGGAATTGGGTTAACAGTGAATCTGATGGATAAATTATTTACTATGATCAACAATATATATTAATGACTCATGGTAATGATATTGTGATTATGTTAAATCATTTATCGTGATATATGATTAACAAGGTGAACATTAGTGGTATTCTTAAGTCATAAAATAAGAGGAAGATGGGATTTTATACATTTTCACATGGTGAGGAGCAAAGATGAAAGAATATTAATCATTTTTACATGTCAATAATAAAGGAATAAGAACTACGAGAAATACCTCAAATGGAGGGTAGGATGTTATGTTTGTGTGAAAAATCTTATAGAGTGATGAACTGTCATAGATTTTAATGTATTATCTGTGGAGAACATGAGAATTACCTAACTCAATGCCTTGACCTTAGAATTTACATCTAAATCAAGGAAGGAATTATTCCATTCCATTCATTTAAGATGAAGAATATATGTTATTATGTATTTGGATTCATGAATTAAGATATATATAGGGGTGGTTTAGTTTATGTGATTTTTTTGAGGATTTACAAGAAAATGTTAAATAGTCCTGAAGGACTTGATAAGTGACTCTAAAATTGTTATTAAGGGATTTATAACCCTATATTTTTTCTTTTGGATAATATAAAGATGTTTGGATTATGATATGTTTTATATGAATAAGTAAATTAGATGGTATTGATTTCCCTGGAACTAATTAAGGATATATTAACATGTGGTATATGCTATCGTGGATGAAGTTTATTAATTTTTTGAATTAAGAATATGGAAACATGAACGTAATCAAGAGTGATGAATGGTAATTCAAGTTATTTCCATGTTTAAAGAGATAATTGATTAAGGTTTTTACTTGTTTGTAATGTCTGAAACATGAAATTTCTCATTGTATATGGTAAAAAAATGTTAAGCTGATTTACTGGGATTTTATCTTTTTTTGGATTGATAGCTTTTGAATAGATTTCGGGCATATCCATTTATTAAAATTTTATATTAAAATTCAAAAAAAAATTGAGAATAATTAATTGTATCACTATAGGTGGATTTATGCATATTTAATAACTTTTTCTAACAATTTTGTTATGACAAAGATAGATTGAATGGCCCATCATTTTATTTATGGATCTGATGATCCGCTAATGCTTCAGTATTGAAAAATTAAAATTCAATTCTTGAATACATGATAAAGTAGAAATTTTACTAAGAACACAACTGTGGGATGCAATTTTGAAATCATGAAATTATAAATTCTCATTAATAGTTGTGAACATTAGGAAAAGAATCGTGATGTAAAAGGTTGTCATATTATCATCATTTTTTTTGATATCAATGAACTCTTTCATGATTATTTAGATTATAGTTTTGTTATTGTTATCATTTTTTTGGATCAACCAATTTCCTATGATCAGTGATTAATATCAATCTCTATGATTATTTATGCTTTTCTTGCATTCCCAAATCATATCCTATGTTTCCTTATACAAAAACCGTGTTATGTTTTACATTCGATGATTTCTATTTTCTATTTTTTTAAAGGTTGTTGTAGAATTCATTATTATAATGTGGGTTTCTTTGAAATAAACATTCAATTATTAAACCTTTGATATGGAAGATGAATATAGAGGGAAAAAATCATTTTATAGGGGGTATAATGTAACACCCCATGATTTTCTGCATTCATTTTGTTGAATTAATTTAATATTTTTTATATTTTTCAATTAATTTCATAATGAATATATAATTATATTAATATATAAAAGCACTATGTGTGGATTATGTTATATGCAACACAAAAGAGAAGCTTTCACTACACTAAACACCGAGTTGACTTGCACTACATGGAACACCAAAATTTTGCGAAACAACACTTTACTATTATAAAAATATACACGAAATACTCATAACATAGCTATTAAAAATGTAATATTAATAAAAACATTTAAAATATTAGTATTAATGGTTTTGATGATAAATAATTTTTTTAGTAAATTCGTTATATGTTTAAAACTACCATTTTCCCAAATGATCTATTTTTCATTTCCTTCTATAACAACTAATAAATTTATTTTTAAACAATAAAAAAAATTAATTATATAAAATAAACACCATTTATGAATTCAGAAAGTCCAAATAATCATGGGGTGATTTTGTTTTAATTTTTTAAAAATGTCTCATCATTAGAGGAGTAGTAAAAATAGTGTAGTGTTCATAAAAAATTGTTTTTTTATTTAAATAAATAATTTAATTAAAAAAAATTTAAGGAAAATATAGATAAATAAAAATTATTTTAATATAATTTATGTCATTTGAATCATTTTTAGAATATAATTAGCCTTAAAAAATAATTTATTTTCTAAACGTCACTTTTAACCCTTTCTAGCCACATTTGCGGGACTAATATAAAACATAAATTTTCCAATTTTGTGATTTAAATTTCTAAAAAGGGCATTCATGGTTGAAATGAGTATGGATAATTTGGTCTAATTGGATCAAAAATCTTGTTGGAAATTATTATGAAATATATATATATTTATATATAATATTTATTTTTTATTTAGTATTATTTATTCAATTTTACGAGATATACATTTTTTACTTACCATTTGGTGTTATTAAGATAATCTCATTTGAGAAAGTGTGGACTACCACCCCCTCAATGTGATGTAATTTTTTCAAAACCACAAAGAATGTATTATGTATGGGTTTAGTGAAGGTATATATATATATATATATGTATGTGTGTGTGTCATTTACATACTTTCTTTCAATACAAAAATAAATTCAGAAACAATGTTCATGCATTTTTATGACTTCCAATCTCTATGAACGGTTAATTTGTTTTCATACTCATTTATCCTATGAATTAATATAATATAAAAATACCAGTTAAAAATGATTTTTATATCTTTATTTATAGACTTATATCATGATATAAGTATACAGACTAATTATATAAGACACATTCGAAGGGAAAAGGGAATATTATCTTAAAAGAAACCATAACATATGATCGTTAACAGATGAGTAATAAACATTCACAATGACACCAAATTTGTTATTGGATATATGAATATAATTCTATAAAGTAATTATAAAAAACATATAATTATTATAAAAGAATCATTTTTGAGTACGATGAGTGGCAAGACCCACGGTATGGGGTTTTTTGTTACCTTTATTTCCATGAGACACATTCCTCATTCCAAACATGATTCTTCTACAAGGTGTATATATATCCATGAATCCCTTTAATGATTTTTATCTATAAGTTCAGGAAAATTCCATTTTCTTATAAAATTTTTTACAATGGTCATACGATTTTTTTTGGTTATAAAGTGATGATTGTTGATTTCAAAATATCATCCATATTTGGGATTGTTTCATTTTATGATTCATTTAAGTAATATATATCATCCATGTAAATGATTTATAAAAATATTTTCATAAAATATTTTTTTATTTTACTATCGATGTATAATATCTTTTTTACTCATTTTTTTATTACCACATCGTATTGAATGGATTTTTTTTTTCATTTTTCAAATGTTTTATCTTTTGACATTTCTGGAAAAAGTATGATAAGAATGATTTCTTAACTTATACTTCATGAATGTATTTCAACGCTTTTTTAAAACCATATTTCCAAGAATTTATCCTTAAAATTTTTAAGTGATATTTTCAATTAAATAATATTATTTCTTTAAATTTCACGGAAGTTTAGGATAAGAAAATTTTTTGAAGAAGAAAGGATATTTTCCTTAAGAAGTAATTTCATGTGTTTTATAAAAATAATTTTCCATATAATAGGAAATTAATTAATAATGATATGTTTCATGTATACTATATTATTATTTCCCCAGTTTTATTATGGTTATAATGAAATTCTATTTATGAGATCCATTTGCCATTCATGAATTATATTACGATGCAATTATTTTTATGGAACCCATTTTATACCATGGGATATTCTTTGATGAAAGATTCTTGTTTTGTGGAACATGTAAGAAGGATTTAATTTTGTGACTTGTGGGACCTATGTCTTCCTCCAATTCATTTAGAAATGATTTATATCTCAAGAGATAAACTAGGATAGTCTTGGAACTGATCGTTTACTACTATGCTGGACATATGAATGGAATTTGACTTCCAAGATTATATGAGAAGTAAAATAATGCTACTTAAATGGCCATGGGAGTGGTACAAGACTACCAAGATGGTATGGGGAGTGATCACGTACTACTAAGATGGTCTTTTTAGTAATTCCTTTGCTAATATGGAAGTCATTTTATATGCTTATCTGTCTACCACAATTAAATGTTTTATTCCTATGTTATGATTTCATGGAATTTGATCTTTATTTCATTGTGGTTCATGTCTTGTGAAATGAAAATATTTCTTCCATGATTCCTGTTATGGTATTTTATACGCTAGGAATAATATTTTAGTTTCATGATCACGTTCTTATACCCCCTATGCTCATGACTATGCTTACATGTCTCCCTTGATTACCCTTACTGAGATTTTGAGCTTACCCCATTTATGTTTCATTTAACCTAGCTTATGATGATATGTATTATGTTTGAGTTATCTAAGTAGGGTAATATTGAATAATAACCTAGTGGGAGATGATTTAGGTCATTTATTTACAGGGGTTTATATTTCCATTTTTTAAAGGCACTTGACCAATTACGGTGTTTGAGATTCAGTTTGTGTAATGGTAAAGTATTCTACAAAAGTAATGTAATGTCCATGTATGTCAATCTTGGGTCTTCACAATATCTCAAAGGATACTTATGATTAAATGGGTATATTTCTCATGTATTGTATTCCTATTATTCATATTGATGGTTTATATTTATGTTTGCATGATATTTATGAAAACCATTTCTTTTTCATGAGTTATTTTTTATGGAAATATTATTATGAATGAAACATCTTTTATGGGTTCAATGAATGAATTATGTTTTTCTGAGCACAAATGTATAGTTTTTATTATGTGATTTTTTAGAACTATATCGCCCTATAATGAATTGGGTAATTATTTATATCTCATGAGATAGACATGAATGGAATGAGAAATGATCTGAGATCAGTAATATAGTGCTGGAATGGGAAGTAACCAAGTTTAGTAACATAGGGCTGGAAAGAGGAGTGAACTTTATTTTTAAAGACATTTTCTATTATGATTGTCTTCGAAATGAACCTTAACTAATATTAAAGTGAATTTCTATGCATATTTGAATGTCACAAATTCCATGTATTATGTAATACTATTTTGGAATATGTTAATTGATTAACTTATACAATTTATCCCATGACATGATATCCTGATCGTTGATATGAAAGATATATTTTCCAAATGTTATGTGTATGTTATTATGTCTTGTGATTATGGTATGAAGGATATCTAAACTATTTATCCCTACTGAGTATCTAATATCACTGTTTAATATGTTTCTCTTAACCATGATATGAAGTATGGTGTTAAGTAGATTGTTTCCAAAATGGTTATTGAAATCAAGGAATAAGAAGGAGATGAGATAGATGTTTTCTGAACCCGTTGTTTATGATTTATTGTTTCTAAAGACACTAAACCTATAAATTTGTGGTGAGGGTTATTTTATGTTGTTTATTGAATATTATTATATTTAGAAGTAATGTCTATGTATGAAATGTATGGTCCCTTGTAATGAACCTCATTTTTTATTCAAAATTTATAAATGTTCCCTGACCACTTCATTATGTGCAATGGACATCACATTTAATCCATGAATCTGTATAATAAAACTACATACTACCTTAATTCGAGATATATGGGTACCAATATGATGATATTCAAACAAATAATTAGTATATAACAAAATAACCTCTTTAGATACATATTTTTGAACAATTGAGGTCCCCAGTAGACAAGGATTTTAAACAAATACCTTAAATATTTTCAAAATATTTTCAATAGGATACTTCTAATTTAAAACTAAATGGATATATATTATTACATTCACTCTATATGAATCACCAGATACACTATTAAATAGAATGAATATAAATTTATTTTTGAAAAAAACAAGAGTAGCATTATTTCCTCACACATATAACAAATTTGGATCATAAAATTTACTAATAATTAACATGAAAAATTTATATAACCTCATGATGTTGTTTATATCGAGTTTTATAAATATACCATGCAATTTGTGAAATACCAGTTGTTACGTCAATACATTAAAGTCATGAGATTTTATAACTATTAATTTAAATTTCATTAATACAACCATATTTTTCACAGTTGAAGAATATCCATTAGGTACTTTAATACAATGATAAAATTGAAAATAATTCATCATCTCACTCTTGATTATTATATGACCAGTGAGAGGTTAATATGTTCTTCTTCCTTTCATAGTGGGAGATAACATCCAATGAATTCCCATTTATATCATTTTCAATAGAGAATGAATACCATATTTTTTATTTAATTTCATATATAGAAAAGTTCCAATAAAGGTTTCTCATATGTTTTTTATACATTTATATTCTCAATGATATGTTTTATCTATAAAAATATATAGTAAGGTATCTCAAAAAATAGACTATCTCTTCCATAAATATTTATTCATGAATGAAACATATTTTATTTATAAGGATGATCCATTCAAAAAAAATTGATGTAAGTTGTATATTTTAATTAATCTATTATATAGTTCATAATATGAAGTATATTCTTAGGAAACATTATATAGTGTTTGTATCATATCACTATATCCAGATATGATACCATATACAATAAAGTCATTTACATTGATCATTATTATAACATGAAAAAGAAAATATTCCCTTTTTATACACAATTTTTTTCCTTCATACATACTTGTTGGGGTATGTTGTAAACTAATAATAAAACAATCTATCAACTAGGTTGGATAATTAGTCTCTGATATGGATTCATTCCATTTATGCATAGTTTCATTAAGATATTTCACACTTTACCTCAAAAATTCGTATGGTATTTAATAATATATATTCCAATGTAGTGAATCACCACGGTGGTTTTTGTTACCATCATAGATGCATTCATTGGTACTCCATATCAATACTTTTTTTTCAATTTAATTTGTATACATATGGCTCATGTAAGGAATTATTTTAAGGTACCATACTAATTTTGTAGGTGGTTTGATTCTAGAATCTCTGAATAAATTATTGTTTTATTATTGAAAATATTGGATGGAATTATTAGATGAAATTATTTGAAGATACAAAATTGATTTAGTAGAAGGATAGATGTGGGCACCTGAGAATGAATCAGAGTTAGATTATCCATCCATCTTATTGGGTTATGTCCCACATTTTAGAAATTTTGATATATATCCATTTTCCTTCCAATAATACACATAATAATTGGGTAATAAATGGATCTTTTTATAAACTAATCACATTGGGAATAAAATTTTCTTAACCTAATTATTGGAACGTTGAATCTTTTTTTCTCAAATAAATTATTTTAAATGTTCAAGAAACTCATTGAAACACCTATCACATCCCCCATTTTTTCCTTCAATTTAACTAATCTTATATGTTCTGAAATTAGTCTATATTATGTGCAAAATGCGAATAATTATTGATCAAAATCCTTATAAAATCATTAAAAAGATTATATTTTTTAATTTTTTTAATTCCTTCATCATGAATTAATTATTCAATACATTCATCTATCTCATTCTGAATATTTTCATCAACATTTGGTGTGTAAATTTTTGTTCTTTCACCCTGAATGAACCAACATGCACAATTATTCCCAACACCATATAAAATGCGATAACCATTTATTTTTTTGAAATTTAGATTTCCTATATTCAATCCATTCATGCTGGATGAAAAATACAATCAATGTTTTAAAAAAAAATTTAAAAAAATTAGAGAAATAGTCAACTGCTTTCACATATTCATCAGTGATTATTTGTAAATTTATTCAATTAAAATGAATTTAATATCTAATACCACAATATGAAAGGTTAATATATTATAATATATAAACAATTAATATAATATATAAAGCGATAATTTTTTTTACCAAAAATCCGTCAAAATGATTAGGGGTTAGGTGAAAATATATATGATTATTAGGAATCAAATAAAAAATTAATTACTCATTACATTTATCTTATTTAAATAAATAATTATAAACAATTTATGATGACATTAGTAAAGGAATATAGTTACTTTTTCCATGTTTTGATTCCTTTTTTAAAATTTCTAGCACACAAAACCTCTTCCGTTCTACCTAGATCAGTAAATATAGTCACTAATATACCACTTTAGTTGTCCATGAATAATTAAAATTAAAAAAAATTTAAAAAATTTCATTATCTAGAGTTAATAAAATTTTATAGGGTAAAAAATCTATGTCAAATTATGCATTGAAAAAAATTATATAAAAATAGAAAGAACTCCTTGATTTAAATTCCAAAAACCCATATGGTTAACGGGAGGGAAAAAATTGAACATTTAATTTCACTATAACATAATATGAAATCATTTACAAAAACAAACTCTTATAATTTATTAAACCTATAATTGTATCAATGTTATTTTTATCATAAAAATATTTTGGAAAACTATTTCCACAAGGAACCATAACCCAACTATAAGATGTGATTAAAATAATAATCTCACATCTAAAATTTTAATTTAATGTCCATAAATTTTGGGATTAGTTATTATTTATTTAGAAAAAAACTAGTATATAATTATTCATATAAATTAAAAAAATACTTTATTTATGAACATAAAAATAGAGGGTGGGTATCATTATCAAACAATATTTATTTTGGATGAAATTAGTGAATTTGTTTTTGATGTATTAAGTCATAAAATATTATTTCTTTGTAAAAATATATTATGAAATATATGAATCTAAATAATCTTGATGTTCTCCATGATGATAAAAAAATATATAATTTGGTAATAGTAAAAAATTGAAAAATTGCGTGGCTACATGTTTCAAATGATTTAAAAATATATATCATTTTTAAAAATAACTTCTGTTAATATCATAAAATATAAAATTATTAAATTAAAAATCCTTAACAACAAAATTTACTTTAAAAATGAAACAAATATAAATAAATAAAAGGATAAATCAAATTTATAACTAATAAGTAAATAATTTTTCTTCAAATTTTAAAAAATAACTTCCAATATTTTGTTTTTTCTAATTAAAAATTGATCCTCAATATAGAAGTACTAACTTAAAGTCAGAGGAAGGGTGAACACTACAAGATTGATGAAACATGCATACAAAAATGAATAGAAAAAATAGAAACCTGGAACAATAGTTAAAATCTACCAGCATAGGGTTCTCAAGAACAAAATGTCTTTATGGATCGTTAAACAAAGATGATGGATAATATATTGATGAATAATGATGGGAGCTCTATATTTAAATTAGACTGAAATCATCTTAGAGGATAATTAGGTGTCCCATGATTATTTGCTCAAACATAATAGGGTTATTGGGATATAATACACCCATGGAATTGGAAACAATTCTAATGAGGAGAGATCTGTGATCAATTATTGTAAACATATGATTAAAGCTGATTAAAATAATGATAATTGAGATTTATGAGTTGTGGTTTCTACTGCTACATTAAAAGGTTTGGAGGAAATTACGATTTAGAAAATATGTAATGAGGGTTTGGTCCAAGTGTGTTTTTATTGTGTTTCAATATCAGTTTTTAATAAAATTGACATTAAATAGTTTTTTTAATTAGTAATAGATGCCCGTTTTTTAAAAACCAATATTAAAAAAAATTACCATTAATGTTGATTTTTAAATAAAATAATGCTAAATTTTCTTATATAGCATCCTTAACACCCATTTTATATAGAATTGATATTAAAAATCATACACCTGAACTTTTATCATCGATTTCATTAAAAATTGACATAGAAAATTACTCACATAACTTTTAATGCTCGATTATATAAAATTGATGTTATATTATTGATGTAAAATCCAACATTTACATTAGTGAATGAAATATAAAATTAATAAAAATAAGACATAAAGGATAAGGAAGTGGAAAAATTCCTATAACAGGTGATTAATTGACTACAAATGAATAAATACCACTCGAAATCATTCACTAGGGAGGTCGAGTGGTGGAGGTCATGAGAAGAGGTAATAAGGGTTCAAAATGGGGAATAAGTTTGTTTATAAGTAATAAAATGAGCTATTGTAACATAATAATTTCAAATTTTTAACGAATTGGTTAATCTGAATGGTTTGGCTACAAAATTTTCTAAACAATGTGTCAAATGTGTGGCAAAAACTTTCCCCCCTCAAGGAAGCTACCCAATTTGGTTTCATGGTTATGGGAGCCATACACCAAGAGTGAAGACTCATATATATTTAGTTATAGGCCCTTGAACACTTAGTTTTTAAAATTATGAAGCACCCAATACCTTAATAAGATTTCAAATTTCAAAAGAGAAGTTCTTGACAAAATTAAATAAAATAAAAGTCAATAAAAAGTAAACCCATTCATGAAAATGGTATAAATGGCTTCAAAAAGGCATATTTATCTAATGGTACACTTACTATTAATCATTTCTCAATGATTCATATAGGTGGAAACCTCTAGGGAGTACAAAATACATGTCATCAGCCAAAGTAATCTGCACCATCCCAATAATGAAATCGTGGGGTGAGTCTTTTATAGTTGATATATTAATTAACAAAATTTTATACTTATTTTAATCATAGGATGATCACCTAGTCATGAGTATGAGAAAAAAATTATATATTTTTCAACACATTGAAGAATTATAATTTATGTATGCTACCCAGTTATGGATAAAGAATAATATGATGATAATATCATAAAATTAAATGTTATGTTATATTTTATACATTAGTGTTTTTATGTACACAAAGCCACATCCTATCATAATCATATATTTTTAATTATGATAAGAGAAACTCTTCATCATATCTAGTATGGTTTACATCCTTTGGGTGTGCTAATTTATATTATGATAAATATTATTTTATAAATCCATTAATTATCATTTTAAACAACATTAATTCATCTCAATTTCAATATAATCATTTAATGACCAACAATACACACCCATGTTATGTCGCTACCTATTTTTTATAATTAACAACTATAATTCCTAAAATTACATATAATAATACTAAAATTTGAATTTTCAAGTTTATATTCTAGAATTTTGGATCCAATTAATGTATTTTCTATTATCACGATTTTACTGGAAGTTATTGGTCTATTTAACAATGCGATAATTCTGTAAATATAATTTCAATAGTGAATATAATCCATTCATTGAAGGTTCCATTGTAAAATACAAAAGAAATAATATTAAAATAAATAATTTGGAATTTTTTTGGAATCAATCATCATTGAACACAGTATCAATTATTTTTTATATACCAAAATGTGTCTTTAAAGTAATGATATTAAGGATGAAAATATTACCACCATGTTCTATCATAAAACATCCAAAATTGAATATTAATGAATGGAAGCTAGATATGTGGGTCAAAAATCCATGTTTATTTCCATTATCATATATATTAATATATTTACATGTTAGTGTGGTAATTATAATAATAATAGTAATAATTATAATAGTAACAATAATATTACCCATAGTATACCTGAATGTTCTAGAGACTGACAAAATTGATCCTACGAAATTTTATTAGAAAAAATAAGTACATAAAATCCATAAAATAACATCGACAACCAATGATTAAAAATCATTGTAAGAGAAATCGGTATCATGAGGGAAAAAATTTCTATTTCCATTTCAGATAGGTATTTACCATTTCTAATGTATTTAAATGGCTTAGAATCACTCTTCTTTAGCATCTCTGAGGAAGACCTGGCCGACTCATTCCTTGGGACATTGGAGTAGGCCATCCTCGATCGTATCTTAGAGGAGTAGAGTCGTTTTTCTCTTTCATGATGAAATCCTTGAATAAGAATTTTTTATAGGGATTTACACCAATCTCTTTGTCATTATTGGTGTCATTAATCCATAGACCATAAACTGTCGATGATTGAATTTTTTTTTGAATCTCTTTAATAAAATTATGGGATTCTGTACAAAAAAAATATCCCAATCCATTGAATCCCACACTAACATATCCAAACATGTTTATTTCTCCTCAAATCCCACACTAGAAGAATCTCCATCATAATCATGACGACTACAAACTACCTATAGAGCTTCCGCTGCATTGGTTGGCTATAGAATTGGTTCCCACTCCTCATGTCCAAACACTTTAGGCTCGTAGATTAGATCAGAACATTCTATACAATTAGATTTATTTCCCAGAACAATAGTTCCCTCTTCTTTTTGAGGTATTTTAATAATATGAGAGCCCCCAAGAACTGGAGGAATTTATTGAACACACCCTCATCTTAATGGGAAACACCAGAATCGTCATTATTTATATTAGTAGCCACCATAAATCTTTGATTCACTCCAAGAGTAGTGAAATACTTCAAATAAAACCTCAACATGTCAAAAAATCCATTGAAATTCATCTCATGATGTAACACCAAAGATTTTTTTGTTATACCAATATCACTTGAGTTTATAGAATGAGACCCCTTGAAAGTACCACTATATTCCAAGACAATCACCACTCGAGACTAGGTGATCGTTACATGATCATTCTGTAGTGGACCCTCAAGGAAACCTTCTCATGAGGCTTTAGATGATCCATGACAGAACTATAGTGATGGCCAAAGTTATCATACAACAACTCCTTCCACTTCCTTTTCATAGAACTACTATGGTAGACTGATGGTAGGTGTCTATGTTGGTGAAAGAAAAAAAATCATCCCATGATTCCAACATAACAACATGCCTCGACTGAAATCAATTTCCATCGGTAATCTACACCAAATCCACAGCTGGCATAGATACACCCACCTCCACAATGATACGGGGGAAAAAGGATGGCACATAGCTTTGTTTTTCGCACCAGAACACAAATTTCAACCAACCATATTCTCGAGAAGATGAATAATTGATGGTTTTGGAAGGGATGTGGAAGAGAGGGAAACATAACCAAACTACCATAGTTAGATTATCTCTGTGAATATCGAAATAGAAGTTCCATCATAGAAGAAAGAAGAAGGATCAAGTGCATTTTCAAGGAGCTAAGAACCAATAAACGATGAGGTCTTCCATTGAACAAAATCGAATAATAATATTCCTTTGATCTAGAAGCCCAACATCCACATGATCTCGCAAACCCCAAGATTCAGAGAAGAAATGGTAAAAATCATCAATAAAAGGGAACCAATGAAGAAATTGAGCAACCAGAGTCAGATTGAAGAGGTTAGAGGAACTATTGAACTCCGCCGACATCAATGATGGTTGAGGGGAACCATGGTAAAAATCTCAGACTGTCAGGCATATCGAGATTCGAGGAAATAGTGGAAGAAAATCCGGATTGGAGAAGGAGAGGATGGAATGGAGGTGCTTTTGTAGAGATTATAGAGAGAATGGGAATCCCCCTATTATGGGTAGGGGATATATAACCTCCCTTAGCAGAGCATATGTCATCACTGTGAAAGATATCGCTTTATTGATAGAAAACATAACTTTCATAATACTCATTTTCTAATTACTAAACAAGCTTATTATCTTGTTGCTTATTATTTTTATTCCTCTCTATCATGATTCAATATATATATATATACATCAACATATATATTTAATATAACAATATAATATATATTATTATGAATATATTCTTTTGGACTCCCTAAAAAATATATATAATTAGAAATAATATAAATATATACAATATATATATATATATAATGATATACAAAATTAATAGTTTATATTATATATTTATATGAAGTCCGTTATTTATTTATGTAATATGTATTAATTATTCTAAAAATTAATATTAATATTAAATAAAAATAAATACCCCACAATATATTCTACTAGGAACCAAAATTTTACCCCTCTTCATTAATTATAATATTATTCCAAACAGGAGGTAGTGTGTTCGATGTCTGATAAGAAGTGTTTGACTTATTAATAGAGTTTTTTTGGTTAATATTAGAAGACATGATGTCTAGTGAAAGATATTTGAAATCGATAAAATGGTATTAAACGTCCAATATGATAATTAAATAACTTAAGAGGAAATATTTATATCACTATAATGACTATATCAAAGGGGTCGTGAATGGATAAACCTTAATAGATTTCCTATATATCAAGGCCATAGTATGGGGAGGAATAAACCTATGGAATGATGATGTACATAACATTTATATGTGGTAACTAATGTATAAAATATCTATTATAGTATACTGTGGTGTTAGAATACTTAATGGGTTTCACAATATCATTTAGAGAATAAATCACATCACACTACAATGGTGTCTACTACGTTATAGCCGATGAATTAAAAAAATAATATGAGTATATATGTTTTTTAAAAATGAACTATGAATCCATATTAAAAAGTTTGATACACCAGAGTAACTCAATCGGTATGTTATGCAATTCATATTTTCAATGGAATCTTTATCATTAACACAATGTTTCAGAGTGAGTATTGTTCCTTGAATGGACAGATCATGTCATAATATAGTTTATATAGGAGTAAAATCAATCTCTATTGGAGAAGGAGAATGAGTTCTAAAATCTAATAGTAAGATAATGACATAATGACTCATAATATGGTGTTTTTTGGTTCCATGTTTTTTGGGGATTCTCATCATAAAATTTAGTCCACAATATAGTGGTGAAAGATTGAATAATAGCCACACTTCAATATTAATATTGTTCCATGGGAGGATAATTTATGGATGAAATATTAATGTTTTGGTTTTTAGTGATATTGGGACCTAAACTATGAATAATATTGTCACATTTTTTTGTTTCTAGAATAATATGTGATTTTATGGGTGTGGAAGGTCACAATAAAATCATTGGTGGAATTTTAAATGAATTTTCTAGATCTAGAGATTGATAGATAAACATTATAGTTATTATTATTTAAAAAAATATTATAAACTGGACATTTCATATGATTAAACATAATTCATCACATAAAGGATTGGTTGTTTCAACAATATAGTGAGTATTTTGTTTAAATTTAAAAAGAGAAAGATATATCTCATAATTGGGGGAAATTTACATGACTTTATTGGAAGAATTTACCCACAATTAATCATCTGGATTTTTTATAAAAATAATTATTAATAGTTCTTGGAATATAGGGAGTATTAATGTTAAATCCAGTTTTAGAAGAAAAATAATAGAGGTGATTCAAAAACTATGATCCATTAAATCTAGTTAAATTAATTAATAAGTATAAAACTATATTAACATGTTTTATATTAATATATTTGGATATTTAATAAGGATCACTAAAATAGTAATTCCATTTCTATATTATTCATCATCTAAGGTTGGAAGTGATGCCTCTATGTCATGTGTCAAATAATGAAATCTATCGATTTGATTATCGAGATGATGTCATCACTATTTTAAGAAATGTATTTTTATATAATTAGATATTTATTATGAATCTATATAATTCATGGAAGTGTAAGGTATCTCAAAAACATGTTTTGAGATTGATAAAAACTATATACATATGAACATTTTATGAGATCATTATGTATAGTTACCGAACAAGCCTTGCCTGAAGTAGTTTATAGAGAAGTAGGAGTGACCCATTGATCCATAGTGTTTCATTCTTAATCAATGTGAATAAAATTCACCTTGTTATAGAGTTACCATATCCTAGAAATATATTCTATAAACCTAGTCAAGTGGCGGTTTTTTCTCACCTTGATAGATTGTTAGTGCCTTCTACATGGATATATGACATTATGGTATGAATGTTTTTTATTTTTGTATATGTTTAATCACTATCTAGATGTTATGATATTTAATTTTTTCTATATAATTGGTATATATATTTTATTAAAGAGGAGAACCTGATAATATGAAAAATTTTATATAGTAAACTGTTTTATTCATCAAAGATATAGGTGTACAAAATTATATTGGCCTATATAAGTATTATTAAATTCATGTAATTATTCTAGGATCGGTCTCAAAATATATATATTTTTTTATTTGTCACTTGTGGATTCAATTTTAATCCCTCTTATTTTGAGTGGTACTAAATTTATATATGAAAAAAGGTGATGTGTTGTTTTTAATAGGTACATGGTAAGGTGATTAGAGAGTATATAAAATAGGATAATTATTTTTTGAAATAACAGTGAATGATCAAATAATGTGGATACACAAAAATATCTAAAAAAATGTTTCTATAGTTATGTACACAATAAATCCATTAAAAGTTCAAGTGATTTTCATTTTTTGACAGTTTGGGAGGAAATATATGGAAGATTATTGGAAGGAAATGTTGTTTTGTAGTCTACCCC
This sequence comes from Viscum album, assembly GCA_963277665.1. Taxonomy (NCBI): domain Eukaryota; kingdom Viridiplantae; phylum Streptophyta; class Magnoliopsida; order Santalales; family Viscaceae; genus Viscum; species Viscum album. The sequence continues at coordinate 558,115,266 of OY728165.1, read as the reverse complement.
AAGATTAAATTGTAAAAATATAAATAATAATAAATTAGTGAAAAAACTAGGTAATTTTTTTTAATTTAAAATATAAACAAGATTATGAGTCATAATTTAAAGAGTCTAGTAAAGAAGAACCCAAATAATTTATTAAGTTATATTGAAGTAAATATTATATCTATTTCTAACATTATGTTGAATGATAATAGTAAATATATCATAAATAATTATTTGGAGTATGATTGAATGGAATAATTAGTAACAACTTATAGTCTTAAAGATGATTAATGTTCATACTATAACTTAGATGAGATCCAATTCTTGTATGAGATGGTGGATTAATTGGAAGTCACTTATATGGAGAATTGTGAATTCATAACAGATTTGGGTTTACAATGTGTAATACTAAAGTATATAGAGTTAAAATAAAATTTACCCATTCTATAATTGGACCCAAAATGAATAATAAAAGTCATATTTATAATATATTTTCATTGGAATTTAAGAATGAAAATGATACATAGAAGGAACTAAATGTATTATTCCCCTTAAAAACTGAACAAGAATTGTATATTCAATATAGAAATGAATCTAGTTATGGGTTGAAGAAAAAAATACAATCAATAAGAATATAAGGAAAATATGATGCTGGATTTAAAATATAGGTTGATAACTTCTAATGAATGGAAAATATACCAACTATAAAAATATCTGCAAGTTGAGTACACAAATGTGGAAATCTAAAATCAGTGAGTAATCAAATGATTCTTTACAAATATACGAGTAGAAATTATCAATTTATGGTAGTTTTGAGTTGATACCATTGTGTAATCATGTGATAAACCATGACTGATTGTCTATAATCTTAATAACTAAATGGTGGGAAAATCACTCGGAAGAACATATCAACTGAGGAATGTATTCATTAGGTTTGTTTTTAACAAGAAAATTTTTATATTCATTGACTATATAAATATGAAAAACATTAAAATAAAATAGGAGAAAAATGTCACATATGAAAATAAACTTTTATTATGACCAATGAAAATATATATTACATCTAAATAAAATCTCTTACACTAGAAAATAGATTCACTAAATTATATAACAACAATGTTAGATCTCATTGAAAGGTAAACCAAAACATAAAATTTTTTATTCATAGAAGACCTCATGTATAGAATAAAAAAATACTGAGTATAGATAAGTATGATATTCTATCTATGATAATTGTCAATGAGAATGATAAATAAGATTCATTATGGATAAAAAAGTTTCTGGAGGATCTAATTGTGGTAAAATAGATTAGGCATGATGCATTCCTTTGTTGAATCACAAATTTTACCATAATGTAAGAGGTTATGGTTAGTGTAAATACCCTTATATGGTGAAGAAATAATGAGGGAGGATGAAAGAATGAATCATAGAAGGATGAAAATTTTATAATAGGGACAAATTTTATTAAAAAAATTATAAGAATTCACAGAATATAGTTTATAGAAAAGGGTTCATTGAAAAAGGCCAACCACATTCCCCAACATAAGGAATTTTAGTAAGGATAAATATCCCCACATTCATAAATATTGTTAAATATTTCTACAACTGTTTTATATTTGATGGATATATTTGATTCATGATGTCTATGTACTAAAAATAGATTCTTATAATAAACGGTACTAAAAAAATTGGAGTCCATAAATAGAACCTGGGCTAAATGAAAGATGAAATTATATCATGGGGTAATCTGAATTAAAATGTTGTGTGAAGATACTAATTTAGATATAAAATAAAAAATATTATTTTGGTGATGTTTGTAATTCTATTTGGGTTGTACCAAAAGATAAAACAATTTTAATTTCTAATATGAGTTATTTAATGGTATAAAGCCACATTTAGTGATACATGTTTTTTATCAAGAATCCATCAAGAGATAATGTTCCACTAATAATGAGAATATAGTTTTTGGAAAGAAAATAATTTTTTAGAAGAACATAATGTTTATTTTTTATGAAATAAAAAATGGATTTAGTATATTTTTTGTTTGTTTCTAATAAGATTTATTGTAATGATACTCTAATGTTGAATATTAAAAAGTGGTTCTAAATGGTAGAATTGTTCTTAAATGTTGAGGGAATTTAATATGAGTTTTTTTTCTTTAAAATGATGACTATTTCATATGTTATTATAGGATATCTTTATTCTAAATAAATATCATGGATATCAAGATGTATAATAAGATTATTAAGTAAATTTTAATTAATTGATTTAATATTTATTATGAATTACACACAAAGAAATTTATTTTTTACATGTTGACAATCTTATTTAAGTGTTATTGAGATCACAAGATGTTTTTTTTAATGAATAAAATGTTTATTTTTCAAATTCTAATAATAGTAGGAGGGTTTTATGGAAAACACCAATAATATTAAATTAAACTCTAGTTATCTACAATGAGTTACAAATAAACCATAATATAGTATACCAGTATTAAGTATCAATTTAAATGGTGGTATGAATAAGAAAAAAAATATTTTCAAATATATATAATGTTTTTATATAAATATAATATACTAATAAACATGTTTCTTATTTTTAGTAAAGTCATTATGGCATTCAAAAATACATTTTTCCACAATAATGGTTTTTATTTCTATGATAAAATATTACAACTAATTTATATTATTTTTATAAAATTTACTTGAAAAATTGAATCTTTTTTTGAAATAATTATTTAAAAATTATCTTAGTGTGTTTTTATAATTGTATGAAAATATTGTTTTTTCATAAATTGTAAAACAAATATTTTTTATTGAAAAAATCCCTTTGATTTCCTTAATTTAAATACGTAAATTTTATTTATAAATTGGTTTAATGTAAAATTATCAAATTTATTTAGTTGATAATCATATTTAGGTAATTCTTATTAATTTTAATATGGATTTTGGTTTAATTTTTTTACAATTGGGAAAACAATTTTTATGGAAAACCATTTTTCATCACATTATATTTGTTTAATTTTAAATTTAATTCAGAAATTATTGAATTTAATGTCAAAAAATAGATTAAATACTTATAATCAGAGTTATTACTGTTATGAAATATTTTATACTTAATTTTTGGTCATATTTAATTATGAAAGTAGTAAAAATATGTTACCGCAGATAATGACAAAATGGGTTTACTAAGGGTTTTAAACTAAGAGATATGGGTTATACAACATATTAAACATTTAAAAAAAAAATTAAAGCAGTTGTTAGCGAATATATTGTAAAATGGTCTCAATTTTTTTTCTAAGCCATTTGGATTAATTAATAAATTAATATATTATTATATTTTATTAAATACCAAGTCTGTCCTCTTCTCCAATTATAAAAGGTCACACCTCCCCTCTCTTCCTTACACAAAATTGAGACATATAGCTCGACCAAAACCAACCAAACTCATTTATAAAACTTCTTATACATGAATTATAGGTACTCATCTTCTAAAAATTCCCTTCCATGGTCTCTCAATAAATGATATAAAGGACATCTGCTGATGAATATGTAATAATCATACCGAATCAATTTTAATTATTTCTTCATGTATAACCAATCCCTTTTGGTTTGGAGAATAAATTCCCAAGACACTTTCCAAATTCCATACAATCATCTGATAATCCTTATTTTGGTTAAAATATCTTCAAAATAATGCTTTTGGTGAAAACTTCTAGAGGTTACTTGAAGAAGATATAACATTCTTCGATGAGTGATTTCAATTTTTTATGCCACCACCTAATTAAACTATTACTAAACCCTGATGATATAATAAAAATAGAATATTAAAAATATTAAAAAGTTTTTATATTAATATAATGGCCCAAAAACATCCACACATTCATAAAATGTTTAATGAAATCATCTTTTATGTGTATGGTGGTCTATCGCCTCACAAACCGATGCCATTGGTTTTTCCATTATGAACTATCAAGTTGGGTATGAATATGGATATAAAGTATATATATAATATTTATAACATATTTATAAATTTTTATTAATTATATCATATATACACTTTCAAACTCCATTCAAAATGGGATACGATAACATTGCTCGTCTGTGCGGCAGATTACAATCTCACGATCAATGTGATTCGTTGTTCACTAACAATTTACATTAACGGTGATAAGTATAAATTTAATGATTATATATTATATAAATGACCTAATTATTATATTCATGAAATATTTATCATTCATAAATCATATTACATGATTTTATTTATTACCATTTTAGCCACTAAAAGATGATAATGTCTTTCATGTGCGCATGGACTATCACTTTCACGAAGTTATGTGACTCTCTTTTCATACCCACACATCATGGATGATATATATATATATATATATATATATATATATTTAAGTAAATAATAGTGTAATTATTATATTATTATCATTATAGAGAAGATAAGTCATTACTTACCTCCACACCATAATAATCATTGAAAAATGGAAATTTTACTCATGTTTACATATGACATAGAATTTCCATGAACAAAACATAATTAATTTTTCAAAAACATAATTAATTTATTGTATTAAATTTAAAATTTAAGAATTAATATTATAATTATTTAATTATATTTATTCTAAATATGTTTAAATAATGAAATATTAGACCAATATTCATCTTTCTAAGTCATTTTTGATAGATAAGTCAAATTTTGTAAAGGCATCCGATGTAAAATTTATTGATTGAGTAATTATGTTTGGAATATTAATAAGTAAAATATATACTGTAATAAACATTAAAAATGGTTTTAAACATGTAAATAATTTTAATAAGTATATTATTCAGGAAGATAAATAATAAACATGATGAGTCAGACAAAAGGTAAGGGAGTTTATCTCAAATCCCATTTATTGAATAAAACTTGAAAGTTATGAACATAATTTTTTTTATATGGTGTATATATTTTCCAATTGATGTGAAATATCATGATTAATTCATACATCATGGTTATTTATGTCTCAATTTCTAATAATTTCATCCAAGGGTGTTTGACATGGTAATTACCACATTTTAAAAGTTATTGTATTATCTCGCTTTATTGGTTTTATTTTTTATTGTAAATTATATTTCCTTTAATTATATATATTATATCATGATGTATATTATTATTTCCTTACATATACAATTTATACATACTTTATATACTTTGAAAGATATTTACATGGCTGTAGAAATATTGATAAACATATATCCTTTACTCAATAAATATTTTTGTTGGGAAGTAATATTATTCATGAATTAAATATATATTTAACAATATTAAGAATAATTTTTACATGATGTAATTGGTGAGTTTCAAAATTATATATCCCCTTGATTCCTCTATGGGTATCATGAGACAAAGCAGTTGAAAAAATTAAACATATTTCTACCAAGAGTTTTAAAAACTCTTATGAAACTTTTTGGTGGTAGAGGTTTCTTGATTCATGAGATCATGACATATAAATAATAATAATATTATTCATTATGAATTAATTGATTATTATACAAGATATTTTCAAAATAATATTACTCATGATTCATTTCATTCTACGTTTATTGATTAGATTACATGTATTTTTAGTTTTTTAACATTTGATATTGATTATTCCGTATCTTATAATAATTTTAATGTTATTTAAATGGAATATGTGATCAGTTATTTACCATTAAATTATTAATATTATTATTGATTAATGATAGGTTTTTCATTACTTAATCATTATTGTGTACATAATCTCACCTTTATTTTGTTTCTTGTCTCTATGATATGAATAAGAATTATTGGAATGATTTTTATAGGAAAATGTTTATTTTATATTGTTAAAAATAATCATTATGCACTATTCCAAATGTTAAATGTGTATCTTGTATGTATCCAGATCTCTCAAACTATTAATCTGGTTGTTTCTTTGATATTTGAACCATTGAATCTATATGGATATAATAAAGAATACACTGACACTAGGAAACTATGGTTGGGTTTAGTTTAGTTGGTATAATAGGAAGCCTAATATAATCCATGGTAACTTTATTAAGAATAATACAGACTAAGAAACATAACCCATTGAGATATATTGATGATAAGAAAAGAATAACGTCTTAACGTTGTAGTAAGTAAGGGGCTATGTTGGATAATTTATAAAAAAAAATTTCTATATAGATACTACAAGTTGTATTTGTTCTATAATAAAGGTATGTATGGGTAATACCATTAAAAAGGGTAATTGGACTTGACCGAAACATCACATCATTCACAACAATGGTCTTGAATATGCACATGGTATTACAATACTAGGGTATGTTCTTATGAAAATTAAGATTTTCATTACAAACAATTATACGGGATTTGAAAATAAATATGTCCTAAAAAAAGTTTATAATTATATAATTATCAATGAATAATTTTTAATTTAGGAAAAGTGTTAAATTATATTTTCAATTTTTCCCCAAGACATAAAATTCTTAATTTTATAACCAAATCTAGTTTATTCTATTTAATATAAATCAAAACTAAAATGAATAAGGGTATTAAAAATTATGAACAATATAAATAATTCCTTCTTATGGTAGGGAATACAATTGGTATTTCAATTTAGAAAATTATGGTAGTATTAAAGAAGCTTAATTGGGTTATGATAAATACACTTTCTCACATGAAGAAACCTATTCCACAATATTATTCACCTATTTTATTCTTTTTCATGTGATATATTCCCACATAATTTAGTGGGAATAATAAATTAATTGTATCTATGTAATGTATTATGTCTCTGGAGAATATATTTTCATTATCTTAATGCGGTGATAGGGAAAAGATTACTCTTGTAGTGAATTTTCTCAAAGTCAATGCTAATTAATACTGGTATTTCAGAAAGGATACTATGAAGGTGGAGGAAATAAAAATCATGGATTGGACTAGTTTTAAGGAGACATTGTTCAACCAATATTTACCTCATGTGAAAAAATGTAAATTTATAGAATGTTACTAAGTAGAAAGAAAAAGTATGAAAAAGTGGTGGGATGTATGAATCTATCTTTATAAAGTTTTATATATATGTTATGAGTTACATGATCCACAAAAATTGAAATATTGACCATTTCATTGAAGGGTTATATATAATTAATCTAAGTTTGTTGATCTATGAACATTTTTTTATAATATGATTCAATAGTTTTTTGTGCCATCAAAAAAAGATAAAGAAATATGTAGTCGTTAAACATTCATTAAAAAATCCATACAATAAGAGGTGATATGAGCGCCAAAGTAAATGTAATGTATAAATAATAATATGATGATGGAGGAATTTCCATCATGTGATAATTGTTGGAAGAAACATCATGGTTAGTGATTGAAGGGAATTTGAGTTTTTTATAAGAGCAATGATAATAGAAACCTAGACAGTGAATGAAAGGTGAAGAAAAAGAACAATGTTCTGTGTTTTTTTAATAAATAAATGTGCAAATATTCACAAAAATTCACTAAGTGTTAATTGAATCCAATATAGATGCGGACTATAAAAAATACGAATCATATTTGATCACTATGACTACGTTGGATATACCCAATGATGTGGTGGCTGATACTTTTATCCTATCTAAAAATTAAGAAAATTATTAATATGATTTTGGATTCTTACAGTCTCTTGTATCTTAATATTTTTCCACGATAATTTAAAATTTACCATTTATCTTAAAAAGGTAGTAGTGAAACAAAAAAATAATGGGGAAGTATCATTAAACCAAGGATGTATAAATAAATGCCCATTATGTCACATAAACAATATTTATTTGTGGACATTGTTATCAAAAAATTTAATATAATTTGATATTATATTTGGTATATAATAGATTTAAAAATATGATGTTGAAATTAATTTCATTAAGATGGAAATTATGATTCATAAATAATATTTAGAATTTTTTATATTTAGTGTATATACATAATTGTCCAAGTCATATCTAGATCCACCCTCAGTAGCACTATTGAATGATTTTCTTGGGGAAGAAGAGAAAAAAATCCAGGGATGCATAAAATAATATTTAAATTGAGGATGTCGCATTGTACGAGAATACATTGATGTTTTTCTTGAGGAACGACCTAGGTACCCCTTGGTCATGAAGATGTGTTTTATATTGATTTAATACATTATTCAACACAAATATCATAGAATACTATTAGAATAGCTATTATGGAACTAGTTGAGTTGAAGAAAAAACTATACTAGTTGGGTGATAAGGGATTTATTCACCATAGTGTTCTACTTGAGGGAGACCATATTATATTTTATAAGAAGAAATACAGATCCATGAAGTTATGAATTTATTATAGGGAAATCAATGATATTATGATGAAGAAAAGGTATCTTTTTCCTCTCATTGATGACTTATTTGATAAAAATTAGGGAGATTTTTTTTCAATGACTAAACATAAATTTGGATATCATCAATTGTAAATAAAGAATGAATAATTTTGTATGAACTATTTTAATGTCGTATTGAAATTATGAGTTAAATGAAATTTCATTTGGATTGACTAATTTACATATGTTTTTATGGATCTGATGCACAGACTATACAATGAATATCTTGATTAATTTTTTTGGTATTAATTTACAATATATTTGGGTATTCTAATATCAATGAGTACTATGAAATTAACATGATGGTATTTCATTATACTCATATATGGAATGATATATAGGGTAAATTTTGATTATCTGATATCTAGATTCTAGTATTTTCTTTTATTGACCATATTTTCTCAAATGATGGAATCTCATTTGATACTACAAAGAAAGAGGTAGTCATAGAATATATTATCATGATGAATATAAGTATGTTATTCATTTTTATTGGTTTGGTTTTTACTGTAGATAGTTCATTTAAAATAATTCCAGATTGGATATCCCATTAACCAAGCATACATGTTAAGATGTTAGGGTCATTTTTTAAATTTAATATGAATAATGTTTTTGTATAAATAATATGAGATTGGTCAATGATCCTATTTTGAATCTACTATCTATCAATGATTGGTTTCTAATATATACTGATGCATGAAAAATGAGACATGGATATGTACAAATGAAAAATGATATATTTATTTCATATGAATCAAGGATATTGAAGACTCATCAGCATAACAATCCAATCCATGAACTTGAGAGAATGTCTATAATATTTTTGTTGAAGATATTTAGAGCTTACATCAATGGTCAAATATGTGTGATAAATGGATCATAAACTACTAAAATACACATATTCACAAAAATAGATCAATATAGGACAATTGTGATGGAATAAGATACCCATGGATTATGATTTCTCAGTAGATTACCACACATGGAAAAGAAATAAGGTTGAAGTTGCATTGAGGAGGAAAGATCACAAAGTTATAACAGAAATAAGGATTGAGATGAATCATAAATTAATGGATCTATTCATGATTTATATGGTAATTAATAAATAATGGTATAAATCACTAATTTTTCAAATGATTGGAAAAACAAATTAATTTTTAGAAATAAAACCATTTCAATTTTTAGGGTGATATATTTTTTATATAAATTAATGTTGTAAAATTTGGATACCGTTCTAAATATCCTTATATATGCTAGTATCAAAAATGTGTATACGAATTAGATTGAACTGTTTTGGTGATTAAAGATGAACTATGAAATTATTGATCATGTTTCTATATGTTTGGGTTTTAAACAAGTGAAATACGTGAGTCAAAAACCTCAATTATTCATGAAACATATATATTTTTCGATGAATAAATGAGATGAAATTATTATGGACATTGTTATAGGTATACTAGACACTCCAAGATTGAAATATGAAATACAACTAATAGTATATCACCTAACCATGTAATCACATTTCCTCTCCATATGATACCATTTACCTGTTTATCACTTTTCACGGTTATAAATTAAGTATGTTTTAAAAATTCATTGAAAACCTATTTCAATTGCATCTAATCATGATCCGAGTTTTATATCAAAATTTTGAAGGAATATTTAGAAGGATCACAATGCAGTGATTTATTTTAGCATTGCATACCATCCTTAAACAAATGCATAGTATAAAACAAATTCATACCATGGAGGATATTTTTTAGATTATGATCACTTCACATTCACTATATGTGGGATGATTACTTATATATTATAGAGACTTCCTATGACAAAAGTTTCCAGTCATGTATTTAAATTCCCATGTATAAATAAATATATGGAAAGAGGATTTGTAGTCTATGTTTTTTGGGTTGGAATTGTTGAATAAAAAATCATAGACCTAGAACATGATTAGGAGAAAATAATAAAGGTCATGTTGATTTAGACTCATGTTAAAATAACTCAAAGTATGTTAAAGAGTTATGGTATTAATTATTAGAATGAATTAGAATTTGAAAACAATGACTATATTATAATGAAATTACTTCTAAGGATGGTTGTAAAAATATTTGGTAGAAATATTAAAATTATGTTTTAAGTGCATTAGATCCTTTATAATCCTTACTAGAATTTGAGTTGTTAGTTATAATTTTTCAGTGCAACCAAATGTCTCAATAGTAGATTACATGTTTCAAATATCATTGCTAAGGAAGTAAATTTCACACCCTATGCATGTTATCAACTCTGATAATATAGAATTGGAACTTGATTTTACATACTATGAAGAACACATGTAGATTATTGATACTAGATATAATGTGATGAGTAATCTGTTATGCCGACTGAAAAAGGTACTTTGAAGAATTCAATGAATGCGGAACCAATATCAGAGGGAATTTTTTTTGAAGAAGAAACAACCTCATCAGATTCGAAGGAATAATTTTTTTAGGTTGTAAAATTGTATCAACCCAATAATTTTTAATTTCTCTTTTTAGAATTAATTTAATTTTATCTATAGATTATGATGCAAGAAATTATGTGTTTAAACAAAACATGAGTAGCTAATAAAACAGTATTTAAAAATAGATATTATAACCTACCTGTTAAATTAGAGGGTATGAATTGAAACAACTAAATTATGAAAAATAAATATTCTTTAAAAACATAAATTTGTTATCTATTGATTATAAATTATCTAAAAATCATTTAAAAACGAATTTTTTAGAAAAAATATGTATTTGTTTATAATGTTGGATTAGAGGACATTCATGCACCTAATTTAAATTTTTATTTTTCCACATTTATAAAATTGATATTCCAAAATTAAATTTATTTTTAAATTATTAATATCAAAATTATATTTGGGTGAATTACAGGGAATTTTATGAAACTTTTCATTTTTCTACAAAGGTTGAAAATTACTGAATTTTAATTGAATGATAACATTTTGATTAAATTATTTATAATGCTAAGTATAATTAAAGTTGGTTTTAACTGAAAGATAATTTAATTATATAAATTATAGTATAATTAAGTCCATTTAAATTATTTTATATTGATTTTTGATATATAATATTTATAATCATTTGAAAACTGTTTCTTTAGAAACCTAATTTCTTGTCATATCAATATAATTAATTTTAATATAGAATTTTCCACATCAAATAATGGAATTTGAAAAAATTAATTTGATATTTTAAATTAGAATAATTTTTATTATCTAATAAGGTCAGATTAATTTTTGACAATTAGTAATAATAAAGAGAGTAAATTTTTTTTATCATGGATAATGTAAAAATGTGTTTACTAGAGGATTATACTGAATGTATTAGTATTTAAATGAATACAGAAAATTATATAAAAACTATTTTAAGGGTATATTTAGACTTTATAATTTCTAGATCTCTTGAATAATCAATCTTCATACCTTTTTCTATTTATAATGTTGTTAAACCATTCTATTTCCAATGATTAGAAGTGTGGTACTCACCTCACTTTTAATTGGACACCCCTCCTATCTTTTAACACAATCAAAAAAATTTGTTTTAGACAATACATTCCTGAATCACTTACTAAAATTCACATCCTCATCTTTTTACCCTTATTTTGGTAATAATTTCAACTTATCAAGGGTTTTGGTGAAACCCTATGTAGCTTACCCCCAAAAAAGTTAACGTTCATCAATGATATTTTTTATTTTGCTTTATAATACATGTACATTAACTCTTATTAAATAGTTTAAATATAATAAAATAATTGTCTAACATATAATTAGATTTGTATAAATTAATTTCATGACCTAAAATCATCCCCACATCCATCAAATGGAAATCAAAATCAACGTTCATGTGTATGGTGGAAAACTTCTTGGCGAACGGATAACATTTATTTTCTATTACCACCTCTCATGATTGGGTATAATAATGTATAAAAATTATAAGTAAGATATTTATAAAATAAGTTTAAATATTGGGTTATTTTGTCACATATAACATTTTTTACATTCCATTCAATAGGGTATACAATAATGTCTCTCTTGTGTACGACGTTCTACCGCAAAGGGAGGAAATGAGTGTCGTGTTTCAATAACACTTTAAATTAATGGGGATATGGGTAAAATGGACGATTATATGTGATATAAATAAAATAATTATGCTACTCTTGACAAATTTATCATTATAATATGATATTATATCATTTTATTTCTTACCATTTCACTCATAGAATGTAAATAACGTCATTCTTTTCAGTGTGTAATATCAACTTCACAAAGAGATGTGAATCTCTATTCATTTCCAAACCATATGGATGATATATGTAAATATATTTAAAGAATTAATATGGTATTTATGATATTATTATAATATTTCAATGTTATAAATTTATTTAAATCCTTTTCATAAATATTTGAAAAAATGAAACATTACTGATGCATACATAATACATACTGTATCATTGATTTTAACATACATCATTTATAAAAAAAACACTTAATTATAATCAAAAGTATAATTGATGTATAAATATGATAATTATATAATCATTTTTATTATGTATATTTTAATAAAATGAACTCTTATATCAATAACCGCCTTCCGAAGGCATTTTTGACACACACATCAAATATCATTGAAACATCCATCGTAAAATTAATTAATTATGTAGTCATATATAACATGGTAATAAGTGAAATATAAGGAATAACAATCTTTAAAAATGTTACTAATATGAAAATAATGAACATAATTTTATTATTCATTAAGATTAATGACGTACATGACAATATAAACTCAAGGCAAGGGGATTTATCTCAAGTTCCCTTCCATAAGGCATAAAGTCGTATTCTGTACAGAATTTATTTTATATGGTGTATATAATTCCTCTTTTCCTTCTAAAATAATTATTCATTCACAATTGAATTTATTTTAATATTTAATTTTAATTATTTAATTATATAAGATTTTACTTGAAAATTACAATGTGGTAATAGTTATTGTAAAATCTGACATTATTTTGTTATTGTCAACATCCATTTGAATCAATAAATTTATTGGGACCATTTGTTGTTGGACATTAAATTTACATTTAATATCTATATTATTATATTAGTGATACAATTATTTCTAAAATAACACACCATTTTGACATATGGAACCTACTTTAAAATTTAATTCATAAACCGTAGAGATATTGGTAAATCCATATCATTTTTCAGAATAAATATTTGTTGATAATTAATATTATTCATGATTTAACTTGATAATTATATATAAGAGGGATTATTTTGGACATATAGTAATTTGGGGAGGCTGGGTTTACAGATCATCTCATTGCATCGATTTTTCTCCTGAGAAAAATAAATTAGACAAATTAAATGGGGTTATACTTATAGTTTAAACCATGTTATATAATGTATTGACATTAGAGTTTTAATTATTCCAAAGATTACTATGTCCAATAATTAATCATTTAATTCATTATGAATTCTATTATTATTTTAAATGATATTTTCATGATGATATTATCTCAAAATATATTTAAACCCATTTTCATTTATTATGTGACAAGTATTTTCATTTATTTACCTTTTTATATTAATTTTTCCTTATCATATCATGATATTAAAGTCATTTAAACGGAATGTGTGATCATTTATTTACCTGTCCATGTTGATTATGCTTATTGATTCATGAGATCTATTTTTGTTCTTAACCCTTACAAATCATTTGATTCTACTATAATTTTAGTTCCTTTTACTAGGATATGAAGATGGATTATATGCATGATTTTTCAAGAATTAAGTTCATTTGATTTTGTTTTTTACTATTTTTTTATTGTATATACGTAGAGTAAAATGCAGATCATCCATCCATCTGGTTACCAAGAAATGCTAAATAGACCAGTCATTCTGGATTTGACCATTTTTATTTATTTCAAAGTAATAAATTAGACATAGCTCTATGATAATGGGGTCAGGTTCATTATAAGAACCACCCATATCATCCATCTTTTCTATAATTTGGAAAGTGAATCTATCACCCACGTGTACATTTGGTCTACCACATTCACATAACAATGAAATTAATTTTCCTTCACCATCAAAGAAGGTTTCTTATTATTATTAGATTTATGTTTATATATGACATTTATGACTTTATTATTCTTTTCAAATCATAATAAAATATCCTCCCTCATACCTTAAAATCCATTGGATAATGATAACACTGATCATGCATATGTGTGGACTGCCAGCTCTATAGTGCGATGAAATTTGTATTTAAAATTTCATTTAATTTGATGGTAATAAATATTTATTTAATGTATATAAATATATTATTTATTACATAATTATTGGTTTATAATGACAAAATAATATTTATCTATCATTCCATCATTTAATTAGAAAATGAAAACATAATTTATGTGTATGTATGACCTTCCTTCTGCATGAATGGTGTAAATTGATTTTGTTACAACATAAGATTTTATGGTATGTATGTTTTTAGATTAATTTAACTTCGTCAATATCTTACGTTTCGTGCAACACCAAGCTTAATCTAACCATGATATACACGTAATATTGTTATTATAATATGACCATTATAAACATGTCATTAAATTAGAGAGAATAATTGTAATTGAACACAATATGATATATATAAATTATATATTCAATCATTTTTTTACATTTATTCAATTTTTTTATAGTTATAAAATATGAATATATAAATTTTTATACCTAAAAAAGCTATATTTTGTTAGTGTAAATTTTTTCACCTTTTAAGGACATATTTTCATTAAAACTAAATTTTTTCACTTTTATAAATTCTTTTTGAAAATCTAAATTCTATTTTTCAAATTATAATGTCAAAAGTTACATATGGTAATTTTTTTTATTTTTTAGTATATATTATATTTTTAGTAAATATTGAATCATACTACATTTTAAGTGAACAATTCCATTCCATCTAAATAATTTATATTGTTAAATTATAATTTTAATTGGGTTTAAGGTACAAATAGATCTAATATACATATATAAATCCAACTTATGAAATTGGAATCATTTTCATTTTGAATATGAATATAAAATTTTTTCAAATATTATGACATTTTTACTTTAAAAACATTATTTCTCTTCTTTTCTATGGGATTAATATTAAATTAATTTTATCAAATTTTTTTTAATTAAAAAATATTCCATATAAAGAATCATGTGGTCCAAATTAAGTAAAAAGGGACCTTATTTTTTACCAACATGAATAGTTACATAAGTAATATTTGTTACCATGATTATGGGTAAATCGAGTAATTAAGTGAAACAATAATTAGGATAAGGATTAAAATATTACCCTATATATTGTAATAAATTTATTTGATATGTGTGTTGAAAAGAAAAATCATTGGAAAAATATTATAACCCATTGTATCCACTAGGATGAATTCAAGCTCATTATAGTAATTTGTTTTAGGAAAAGTAAAACATTCCACAAGAATTTTTTCAATCAATATGACATTTTCAATATTATGTAATCTAGAATGTATGTTTGAATATAAATAGAATTTAGAAAAATAACGGAATTATATTAACCTTAATAATTTAATTTTTATTTTTATTGAAAAAATAATTATATTAAATTTTTTTCACAAGAGTGACTCAATAATTACTTTATTAATGTAAATATCAGATAAATGATTTTTAAAGTATTAAAATTATGTAAATTTTGGTATTTAATTTATACAAGTATTTTATAGACTAAATTGACATTATAGTGATGTATTAAAAGATTTTTTCTAAAATATATTATTTCATCGATACTTTTAAATGCTTGGGTAATGAATAATTTCAAAATTTGCATTAATGGTATTCTAAAATATACAATATTATATCAAATAAAATAAAATTTGTAATAAACATAAATTTGGAATAATTAATGGGATAAGGTTAAAATTTTAATAAATTATTCATTTATAGGTCATTTAAAATTTAAAGGTAACTATGTTAACCCTCAATAAGAAAAAATACATATTATCATGGTAAGAGTTGAGGGGATTAAATAAGGGTTAAAACAAATGGATCACAGTAGTAATGTGATATAAAATTGTTTAAAAATTATTATATGTGATGTTAATAACCTATAATATTATTATATTTGAAATATATCATTTTGGAGCATTTTTGAATTGAAAATTATTTTATATTAATTCAATATTTTCAGAGTCTCCAAAAGAACCCCTACCTCAATTACAAAAGGGCACTCAATCCATTAAATCATTAGACGGAATTGATCCATTTTAATAAAAAAATAATGTACCCATTTTCCTTTTAAACATAGTTATACATGTTTTAGAGGTTCTGTTACATCTAAACTATCGACCCTACATTGCTTAAGAAGATATTAAAGGAAGACCACCAAATAAGTTGTAATCATCTTAAAAAACATTGGAAGGATTCCTTCTTCTTAAAAATCCTCTTAATGTGATTTTTACATCATAAATTAACAAATAAACTATAATATATTTTCTAATATGTTATAAAAATTATTAAATATCAACATTTCATCTTATTATCTATCCATTGAATTAAAATCACTATACGAGCGTACGTACAACTTACTGTCTAGACGTAGTGGTGTAATGTGTTTTTGATCCCCAATTTACTTGGTTGGTTATAATGATTCATATAGGGGATATATATGTTACTCATGACATGATATTTATTTTTTATAATTAATAAATCAACTTTTTTCTTATTATATTACCAATTAATGGAATGATATTGTTTCCTGTGTATAAATATTTCATACTGTCTCCACAATGCGATGTAAATAATATACCACGTTCAGCCTTCGGGAATCGTTATTAAACTATACTAAATAATTAATTATGATATTTATACCATTAATATAATTTGTGATGTGATATATTTAATACCAATACAAAATAACCAATACATTCATGGATATATATGCATGAGAAGAAATGCAATTTATAATAGAAATAATTAAAATGATGAAATATTATTAATCAACATGTGATAATATGTTATAAAAATATTATAAAAGATATTATAAATTGTAATATAGTTATATAATAAAATAATAACATTACTTTAACAATTATATGTGATATTAAAGTACACACCACTAAATGTATGTTTGAGTTAATGGTATCTTGTCGCACTTTTACTTTGGTATGATCTGTTCCTTATTGACCATTTTTCTTTTCTGTGATGTATAAGATAAAATATGTTATATAATATCATGAATATTATAATTTTGATGGTATATAATTTTATCAATGTTATTATTTTATGGTTCATTTGATTTAACACATTACAATGTGGAAACAGATATAATAATTAAATTTTCTTTCATTTAGTCAAGATAATATTACATTGATTATATCATGCTATGACATTATGTGAAATGTATTTATATTTTCTTATATTTTATCTAATATTTTTATTTATAGTTTCCACTCATAATATATTCACTTGATGAATGATATGGTCTTTTTTAGAGACTTCCTTTCAATTTCACTTCATTGAGGCAAGTTTTTTTAATATGGACCTAATTTATTTTTATGGTGTAGATAATACGCCTTTCCATTATTTATGATAATTATTCAATTAAAATTATATTTCTATTAAATATAAATATTTTTGTATCATGGATATTTATATTTCTTATGTTTTATATCATTTTATCATTTGTTGAATCATTGGTATTTTTTTGATAAATTCTAAATGTCCAAAGAATAGAGAAAAAATTATACATTTTAATTAGAACCAATATTTTATTTTTACATAAATTAATACAATTTATGTCATTACAATCATTTCCATCTTGAATTTTCATATAATGTCATTTTTATATTATTATTATTTTCACATTAAAAAACACTCTTTTTGACCCCATCAACATGATTAATGTTAAATTTATTTTATCCACTTATTTAGTTTTTGTTTTAAAATTGGATTCCATTTTTAGATTGAAAAGTTAAATATTTATTTAATAGTTCTTTTTTTTATTTTCCACAAATATAAATAGTAATTTTAATAAATTATGTTACCAATATTAAGGGGAAATCAAGTAATTAGAGGAAAAAGTAATTATGATATGAGTTTCAAAATTACACAAATACATGTCATAATTTTACTGGATTTGTTATTTTAAAAAAAATAGTCATTTTAATAAATTAATGATATCTTAGAGATTTGTTTTGTCTTTAACCCCCTTATAATATTTTATTTTAGGAAAAATGAATCTTATCACATTAATTTTTTTATCAAGTATAACATTTTTAATATAGTGTCATATAGATGATATCTTATACAAGAAATATTATTATGAATTATGAAAAAAATTTATTCAACGTATTAATTTAATTTGAATTTTTAGTTAATAAATTATTACCTTAAATTCTTTCACAATAATGATGGAATAATTATTTTTTAAAAGGAAATATCAAATAAATAACATTAAAAATATTAAAATAATTATAATATGAGATAATTAATAACATAAATTAATTTAATAGTTTAATTTGACAAGTTAGTGATGTATTAAATGATTTTTAAGGTCTCCTTTTTTATTGATATTTATAAAAATCAAAGTAATGAATATTGTCAAAAGTGACATTACTGATATTTATAAATAATTTATATTATGTTAAATTATATAAAAATTAAATAATTATTAAATTAGTAAAAATAATATGAATAAGGATAATCATTTCATGTATTTTTAATTTATGGGTATTTTTATATTTTATAGTAACTTTATTAACCATTAATTAGTAAAATTCCATATTATCACGGTAATATTTGGGATTATATAATGGTTGATAGAAAAGAATAAGGGTAATAATATGACCTAAATATGTCTACAAACAATTTTTAATATTATTATACCCACTATATCCATATATTATAAATAAATAATTTTTGAGCCATTTGGTATTGAAAATAATTTTATTTAATTTAATATTTTGAGAGTTACCAAAAATGCCACATACCTAAATTATAAACGGGAACTCATTCCTTCATTTATTTACAACACATTGATCTGTATCTCCCAATGAATGCCTAAAAATTTCTCTTCTAAAAAAATTATTTAGGCTATAAAGGTTCTAGTCCTTATTGAATATCAACCCTAGATCCATAACGGAGAGATTTAAGGAAGTCCACCGATGAACCGGTAATCACCTTATTGACTTATTCAAGTTTGTATCATCATCCACTTCCTCTTAATGTGTTTCCTACATAGTAAATTATAAAATATAGTATGTTATATATAATAATCTATTAATATGATTATGGAACAACTATATTTTTACATCTCAGGTAAATAACAAATATTATATTTTCGTATGAAAAATTGTTTTGAATTAAATATTAATTTTAATTTAAATGGGATGCTATGTTCGATGGATTACTCGATAAGAAACAAAGAGTTTCTTTGAAATCATAGGTTTCACACTAATAACATAATATTATTATTTTAAATGGTAGTTAACACCTAGTAATTTTATTTTCATAATGAATATAACTAACTACGATATCTTTATACAAGTTTGTTAAATGTTTTTACATTTATCCAATAAATGTTAGATGCTTAAAATAGAAAATTAAATCAATTTTAAGCATAAATACTCTAAAATTTGCTAAAATGCCAACTTACTGCCTTTTGATGGAGAACCTTACTTAAATTTAGTTTTGGTCACATTTATACATTCCATGTGAACAAATATAATTCTTCTATAGAATCGAGATACCAAAATTTACATTGGGTAATTTTTTAGAATTTTTCTGATAAAATTAATTTTTAATGAATAGTTAAAAACGCTCTATTTTAATTCAAAACTGCATTTTTATCTATTTTATTAATTTAAAAACATTTTCTATTAAATTTATTTTAATGTGTAATTAGATTATATTTTTACCATTTGATATAATGGTGGTAATTGAAATTAAATTCACTTGGAAATTTTAAATAATCAATTGTCAATCTTTTGGTAGATATTGTTTCTCTAAAACATGCTATAAGTTTTGACGACGAAAATTAATTTTAAATTAATTATTGAAACCACTATGTTTTGAAATATCTAAAATATACTTAAATTTTGAATTCAGAATATCAAATATAGCTTATTCTGAATTTATGGTATTTTTTTGAAAATATCAATTTTTGATGAATAATGAAATCACTAATTAGTAGTTAAAAACGGACATTTTCTTTCAAATGAAATGTTACCTCTTCTATGAATTGAATTTCGAAAATCCGAAATATATGGTTTTATTAGTATGTAATATTTTGTTTAATAAGATGAAAATAATTTTTGGTGAATAGTAACTTTTGACTTTTATTTACCGCGGTTAAAGGTAAATTGGGCAATTCAATGTAAGAAGAGTATAATAACAAAACAAAATTATCTTAACACTTATTCTAAACTTATTGGATATGTCATGGACGACCATGGGCATATTTGGGTCTATTTTTGGACCACATGTAGCCACTTAAGAGTTATAATGACACTATTTTTAATTAACATAATGTATAGACAAAAATGACACAAAACAATATCTTTTAGTAAATTAATTTTTACATAGGGTTATATAAGTTATATTTTAGACTATAAATATTATATTTAAAGAAAACAATATCCTATATCATGGTATTTTTTTATAATTTTTAGACATAAAGTAAATTAAATTATATTTGACACAATAATGATGCAGTATTTACCTCATTAATAAATGATTTAAATAAACAAGACTATAAATAATACAATAACATCTAAATCCCGTCAAATTATTATTTGATGAATTTATTTGGGCCATGATTCATATTATCTTATACCTTAGTGAGTTTTGGACTTTTAGAAAACGAAAATCATTATATAATAAAATAATATATTCACAATTTTCTTAGAGCACAACCTACCCCTTATAAAGTTAAGTATATTATAAATTGGTTTTAAATGAAATATATTTCATTTATATAAATATTAGTATAATTAAGTCCATTTAAATCATTTTTATATTCATTCTTGATATAAAATATTTTTGATTCTTTGTATAATTTTTCTTTAGAAACATACATTATTGTCATATCAACATAATTAATTTTCAATATGAAATTTCCATATCAAGGAGTCGAATTTAAAAAAATGAATTTAATATTTTGAATTGGAACATATTATATTATCTAATAAGTTCAGATTAATTTTTTATTATAATTAATAATAAAAAGAGTAAATATTTTTTATCATGGATAAGGTGAAAATGAGTTTAATTGAGGATTATACTAAAAATATTATTATAAAATGAATTAAAAATTGTCTAAAATCTTTTTTATGGACATATTTAGACTTTATAATGTGTAAATATCTTGAATAATACATCTATGAACATTTTTAAATGGATTTTTTTTAAACCATTTTATTTCAAAATATTAGAAGTGTGGTACTCAGCTCACTTTAAATTGGACACCCCTCCTGTCTTTTAACACCTTAAAAAATTTTGATTTAGACAATACATTCCTGAATCACTTACCAAAATAAATATCCTCATCCTTTAAGCCTTATTTTGGTAATAATTTCAACCTATAAAGGGTTTTGGTGAAATCCTATGGAGATTACCCAATGAAAAGTTAACATCCATCATGGAGCTTTTTATTATTTTATAATACACATACATTAACTCTTATTAAATTATATTGATATAATAAAATAAGTATGTAACATATGATTTGATTTTTATAAATTATTTTCATGACTTAAAATCCTCCCCACATCCATGAAATGGGAAAAAATCAACATTCATATGTATGGTGGTCTACATCTTGGAGAACTGATGGCATTCATTTTTCTATTACCACCTCTCACGGTTGTGTCTAATAAAGTATATATATTATAAATATGATATTTATAACATAAGTATACATATTTGGTTATTATTTCACATATACCATTTTTTACAAACCATTCAATATGGGATACAATAATGTCTCCCTTGTCAATGATGTTCTACCACTATAGGAGAAAATGAGTTTCGTATTTCAAATAAACTTTAAATTAAAGGTTATATGAGTAATGTGGATGAATATATGTGATATAAATAAAATAATAATGGTAATCCTGGCATATTTATAATTATAATATGATATTATATAATTTTATCTCTTACCATTTCACTCACAGAATATTAATAACACCATTCTCCTATGTGTGGAATATCACTTTCACAAAGATATGTGAATGTCTATTGATTTCCAAACCAAATGGATGATATATATAAATATATTTAAATAATTAATATGGTATTTATTATATTATTATTATTTTCTAATTTTATTAATTTACTTACATCCTTTCAATAAATATAGTTGAAAAATTGAATCATTACTGATGTGTACGTATTACCAACCGTCATATTGATTGTAACATACTTCATTTATAAAAAAAATCATAATAATTATCAAAAGTATAATTGATGTATAAATATGATAATTATAAAATGATTTTTATTATGTATATTTTTATAAAATGAACTCGTATACCAATATTCACCTTCAAAATGCATTTTTGACACACACATCAGATATCATCAAACCATCCATCATAAAATTAGTTAACTATATAGTCATATATAACATTGTAACAAGTGAAATTTATAGAATAGTAATCTTTAAAAATGTTACTAATAAAAATTATTTAACAGAATTTTATTATTTAGGAGGATTAATTACGTACATGAAAATTTAAACTCACGGAAAGGGGCTTCATATCAATTTCTCTTCATTAAAGTATATAGTAGTATTATGTACCCAATTTATTTAATATGGTGTTTATTATTTCAATTTGAATTCTAAAAAAATGATTCATTCATAAATAAATGTATTTTAATATTTAACTTTAATTATTAAACTCTTTGAGATTTTAATTAAAAATTTCGATGTGGTAATAGTTATTGTAAAATCGAAAATTCTGTTGTTATTTTCAACATCCATTAGAAACAATCAATTTATTGTGATCATTTTTTGTTGGGAATTAAATTTCTATTAAATATCCATTTTATTATTTTAAGGATATGATTATTTCCAAAATAACACACCATTTAAACATATAGTATGTACTTTAAAATTTACTTCATTAACCATAGAGATATTGGTAAATCCATATCATTTTCATAGAATAGATATTTGTTGGTAAATAATATTATTCATGAATTAAATTAAATATTATATATAAGAGGAATTATTTTGGAAATCTTTTAATTTGGGTAGCCTAGGTTTATATATCCCCTCAATGCATCGATAGGTCTCCTTAAAAAAATCAATTAGAAAAATTAAAGTGGGTTCTACCTATAGTTTAAACTGTCTTCTAGAAAGTATTGAAAGTATAGGTTTCATGATTCCAATGATCAGCATGTCCAATAATTAATCATTCACTTCATTAGGAATTAAATTATTATTATTTTTTAAAAAAATTCATGATAATATTATCTGAAAATATATTTACTTCAATGTTCATTTATTAAGTGACATGTAATTTCCATTATTTTCCATTACATATTGATTTTTCCTTGTAAATTCATGATATTAATGTCAATTAAATGGAATGTGTGTCCATTTATATACCTTTCCATTTTTATTATGCTTATTGATTCATGAAAGATTTGGTTATTCAAAACCCTTACAAATCCTTTGACCCCACTATTATTTATTTTCCTTTTCCTAGGATATAAAGATGGATTATTTTAATGAGCATTCAATGATTAAGTGCATTTAATGTTGTTTTTACTATGTTTTATGGTTTATACATATTGTAAAATGCTTATCATCCATGTATCTAGTTAAACAGAAATGATAAACATAACAGTCATTCAGGATTTGACCATTTTTATTTATTTCAATGTAATAAATTAGGCATAGATATAGGAAAATGGGGGCAGGTTCATTAGATTAACCACCAATATCTACAATTATTTCCATAATTTGGCAATTGAATGTATCCCCCATGTGTACATTTTGTCCACTACATTCACATAACAATGCAATAAATTTTATGTCACCATCATAGAAGGTTGGTTATTATTATTGGTTTAATGCATATATATGATATTTATGACTATATTACTCTTCTGAAATCATAATATAATATCCACCTTATTAGCTTCCAATCCATAGAAAAATGTTAACACTTCTCATGAATATGTGTGTACTTCCACCTCCACGGTGTGATGAAAATTGTTTTTAAATATTTATTTACTTGTATGGTAATAAATATTGATTTAATGTATATATATACATATTATTTATTACATAATTATTGGTGAATAATGATAAAATATTATAAATCTCCCATTCCTTCATTTAAATAGAAACTAAAAGAATTTATGGGTATGTATGACCTTCCTTCTCCATGAATTTTGTAAAGAGATTTGGTAACAACATAAGATTTTATGGTATATATATTTTGAGATTAAATTAATTTCTGCAATATCATATGTTTCATGTAACACCAAGCTTAAACTAATGAAGATATACTAGTAATATTCATTTTTTAATATAGCCATTATAAACTTGTTGTTAAATTTGAGAGAATGACTCGTTTTGACCACATTATGAAATATATAAATTATATATTCAATCAATTTTTTAAAGTTATTCAATATTTTTATAGTTATAACATATGAATATATCGAATTTTATACCTAAAAATATACATATTTCTAATGGAAATTTTGTCACTTTTTAATGAAATATTTTCTTTGAAACTAAATTTTTGTCACTTTTATAAATACTTTTTGAAAAACTAAATTCTATTTTTCAAATAATAATGTCAAAATTTTCATGTGGTGATTTTCTTCAGTATATATTAATTTTCCAGTGAATATTGAAACATACAAAATTTTAATTGAAAACTGACATTCCATCTAAATAATGTATATTGTTAAATTTTAATTTAAATTATTTTTAAGGTACAATTAGATCAATTATACATATATGAATCCAATTTATTTTATTGGAATAGTTTTTATATTGAATTTGAATATAAAAACATTTCAAACATTAGAACATTCTCACTTTAAAAACATTCTTTCTCTCCTTATCTATGGGATTAATATTAAATTAATTTTAGAAAATTTTTGTTTTTAATTAAAAAATATTCCATATATAGAATCAGGGCGTCCAAATTAATTAAATAAGAACCTTATATTTTTTCCAAACATGAATAGTAAGTTAATTAATATTTATTACAATGATTATGGGTAATTATTGTAATTAAGTGAAACAATAATTAGGATAAGTATTAAACAATTACCCTATATATTGTATATATATTATTTGATATGTGAGTGCTGAAAAAAATCAACTTTGGAAAAAATTTATAACCAATTGTATCCACTTTATGACTTCAAGCTCATTATATTAATTTTTTTAATAAAAGTCAAACATTTCAAAATAATTGTTTTAGTGAATATAACATTTTCAATATGATGTAATCCTGATTGTATCTTAGAATATAAATATTATTTAGAAATATAAAGAAACTATCTTCACTATTGTATTTTAATTTTAATTTTTATTGAAAAAATAATTACACTAAATTTTTTCACAAGAGTGATTCAATAATTATTTTATTAATGGAAACATCAAATAAATGATATTAAAAATATTAAAATAAATTAATTTTTGGTAGTTAATTTATAAAATAATTTTATAGACTAAATTGAGATTCTAAAGATGTATTAAAATATTGTTTTTGAAATATATTCTTTTATTAATACTTTTAAATGTCTGGGTAATGAATAATTTAATAATTTACATTAATGGTATTTTAAAATATATAATATTAAATAATATAATATAAAATTTATAATAAACATAATTTTGGAAAAATGAAGGGGATAGGGTTAAAAGTTTTATAAATTATTCATTTATAGGTCATTTAAAATTTAATAGTAACTACACTAACCCTTAATAAGTAAAAATCCATGTTATAATGGTAAGAGTTTAGGGGATTAAATAAGAGTTAAAACAAATGGATTTGGGTATTAATTGGATATAAACATGTTTAAAAAGTATTATATGGGATTATAAAATCCCATAATATTATTATATTTTAAATATATCATTTTGGAGAATTTTTGAATTGAAAATTATTTATATTAATTTGATATTTTTAGAGTCTCCAAAAGATCCCCCACCTCAATTATAAATAGGCCCTCAATCCATTACTTCATTAGACATAATTGATCTATTTTGATAAAAAATAATGTACCCAATTTCCATTTTAACATAATTATCCATGTTTTAGAGGTTTCTTTACTTTTAAACTATCGACCCTATATCGCTTATAAAGATATTCAAGGAAGACTACAAAAAAAAATTTAATCATATTAAACAACTCTTTAAAGATTCCTTCTTCTTAAACATCCTCTTAATGTGATTTTTAAATCCTATATTAACAAATGAACTATAATATATTTTCTAATGTGTTATAAATATTATTAAATATCAATATTCTATCTTTTTATCCATCATATGAAATAAAATCACCGCACGAATGTATGTATGACTTAAAGCCTACACGTAGTGGGGTAATGTGTTTTTCATCCCCAATATACAAGGATGGTTACAATAGTGGATATAAGGGATATATATGGTACTTACGACATGATATTTATTTTTGATTATTAATACATCACTTGCATCCTTACTATTTTACTATTTAATGGAATGATATTATTGCTCGTGCATAAATATTCCATGCTATTTCAATGATTCGATGTGAATAATATAATACATTCAAACTTCAATAACAGTTATTACTCTATACTAAATAATTAATTATAATATTTATACCATTAATATCATTTGTGATATGATGGATCTAATACCAATACAAAATAACAAAGACATTCATGAAAATATATACATGAGAATAAATGAAATTTATAATAGAAATAATGAAACTGATGAAATATGATCAATGAAAATGTGATAATATGTTATAAAGAGATCATATAAGATATATTAAATATTAACATGGTTCTATAATTAACTAATAATATTAATTTAACCATATTACATTATATTAAAGTACACACCACTAAATGTAAGTATGAGTTAATGGTTTCTTGTCTCACATTTACTTTGGTATGATATGTTCTTTATTGACAATTTTTTCTTTTGTGTGATGTATAAACTGAAATAAGTTATATTATATCATTAATTTTATAATTTTGATTGTATATAAATTTTTAATGTAATTATTTTATGAGTCATTTGATATAACTGATTACAATGTGGTAACGAATATCATAATTCAATTTTCATTCATTGAGTCAAGATTATATTCCTTTGATTATATAATCCTATGGAATTATGTGAAATGGATTTTTATTTTCTTATATTTTATCTAATTTATTTATTTATAGTTTATACTCATAATCAATTCACTTGATTAATGATTTGATCTTTTTTTGAGACTTCTTCTCAATTTCACATCATTGTGTCATATTTTTTTAATAGGGACCTAATTTATTTTCAGGGTGTAGATAATATCCTTTTCAATTATTTTTTATAATTACTCAACTAAAATTACATTTCTGATAAATATAAATATATTTGTATCATGGTAGCTGATGTCTAGCAGTTGTATTTCTGATAATGAATAGAACTAACTAAAATATGTTTATACAAGTTTTTTAAATGTTTTTACATTTATCAAATAATATTTAGAGGCTTATAATAAGAAAAGAATTCAATTTTAAAAATAATTACTCTAATATTCACTAAAAGGTTGCTTTATCGCCTTTTGAAATAAATCCATCCTTAAATATAGTTTTGTTCACATTTATAAATTCTTTTTTAATAAATTAAATTCTTCTATATAATCAAGACTCAAAAATTTTCTTTGGGTAATTTTTGGAATTTTTCTGATAAAATTCAATTTTTAATGAATAGTGAAAAATACTTTATTTTAATTCAAAACAGAATTTTAATATAATTTTTTTATGGTAATATTATATTTTTAATTGGTTTTAAAGTTTAATTATATTATATTTTTACCTCTTGATCTAATGGTTGTGATTGGAATTAATATCACTTTTAAATTGGACATAAACAAGTGTCAATCTTTTGATAGATATTCTTTATTAAAAACACGCTATTTGTTTTGACAGCGTCAATTAAATTTAAATTAATTAATAAAACATCTATTTTTTGAAAATTTTAATATAGGCATAATTTTTTAATTTGGAATATCAAATATAGCTTATGCTGAATATTTGGTATTTTTTTGAAAAACAACAATTTTTTATGAATAGTGAAACCACTAAGTAGTAGTAGAAAAGGTGATTTTTATTTTAGTTGAAATGTAACCTTTTTTGTGAATTGAATTTTCAAAATATTAAATACATGGTTGTTATTTTTAATTAAAATCTAGATTAATGAGATGAAAATAATTTTTGGGAAATTTTAACTTTTGACTTTTATTAATGACATGAATATTTGGTATTTTTTTGAAAAACATCAATTTTTTATGAATAGTGAAACCACTAAGTAGTAGTAGAAAAGGTGATTTTTATTTTAGTTGAAATGTAACCGTTTTTGTGAATTGAATTTTCAAAATATTAAATACATGGTTGTTATTTTTAATTAAAATCTAGATTAATGAGATGAAAATAATTTTTGGGAAATTGTAACTTTTGACTTTTATTTACCGTAGTTAAAGGTAAACAGGGTAATTCAAGGTAAAAAGAATATCATAATAGTACATAATTACATTAACAATTGTCTTAAAATTATTTTATGTGTCAGGGATGACCATTGAAATCTTTGAGTCACTTTTGGGACCAAATGGAGCCACTTAAGAGTGATAATGACACTTTATTTAATTATTTTAAAGTAATGAAAAAAATTACACAATCAAATATCTTTTAGTAAATTAATTTTTACATAGGGTTATATAAGTTATATTTTCTAATATAAATATTCTGTATAAAGATAAAAATATTTCCTATATCCTGGTATTTTTCTATAATTTTTAGTCATAAAAGAAATTAAATTATTTATGACACTATAATGATGCATTATTTACCTCATTAATAAATGATTTCAATAAATTAGATTATAAATAAAACAATAACATCCAAAACATGTCCAATTCATTATTGGATGAATTTATTTATACCATGAATCATCTTATCTTCTACCACTGTGATTTTTGGACTTTATAAAACTAATATAATTATATAATAAAATAATATTTGAAAATTTTTCTAAAGAGCCCCTCCTCACCATTATAAAAACACCTCATTTCTAACTCATTACTCACACCTCTAAAGCCCCTTTTATCATCCAAACCCTGACCAAATAATCTCTCAGGATCCCTCTCTTCCACCTAAAATCCTTCCCTTAGGTATAAATCACTTCAAAAAGACCTTTTGGTTCAAACCAATGGGAGTTACTCATATTAAAGGTAACAGTTTCTCTAAACTTATATTCATTAATTTTAATTCTCCAACCCCTAAACCATTTATATTACATTATTTTATGACAACAAAAATATCCTTAATATACTAGGATTTTTTTAGAATTATTCTAACTACACTTACAAACACCTCCATCTAATTTGTGAAGAACATATTGTTTTTATGGATGAGGAACTAAAGCCTCACGAAACGATGATTGTTCGATTATCTTCTACCACCACTCATGGTGGACATTAAGATGAAAATATATTTATATATGATATATATTATGTTTATTTTTTCTTTATTCGTCTGTATTTTCCATTTATATCATACCTTTACAGTTTCCATTATGGGTAAACGCAATAATTTCATTTGAGGAAGTGTGGACTACCGCCCCCTCAAAGTGATATGACCCGTTAATCCCATATGTGGGATGTATAAATAATAGAGTGGATGATATTATATATGATATTAAAATGAAATTATAATATACCTAATTATAATTATATTTTAATTCTATTAAAATATGAAATAGAAATGAAAGTAGCGTTCCTACGTAAGTACAACTAATCGTCTCATTGAACAGTGCATTTCATTTATTATCTCCAAATGATATGTACCATTATAAATACGTATATAAATACCATATTTATGATTTATATGGTATCTAAATAATTAATATCATTCTGGAGTTAATTTACTATTGACCACATGGACAATATATAAATATAAGGTGTTCATTTTTTACTCAAGTACAAAATATCGACAAAATGACTGTTACTAACTTAAATGATTAATTAATGTTTATAACAAG
This sequence comes from Viscum album, assembly GCA_963277665.1. NCBI lineage: Eukaryota > Viridiplantae > Streptophyta > Magnoliopsida > Santalales > Viscaceae > Viscum > Viscum album. The sequence continues at coordinate 558,084,543 of OY728165.1, read as the reverse complement.
GTAATAAGTGATATAAAAGAAATAATAAACTATAAAAATGTTCTTAAGAAAGTAAAAATTAACATTATTCTATTATTCAGGAAGAACATTGAACATACGAGTCAAGTCGGAACCAAGGTAAGGGGTTTCTTATCTCACTTTTAATTTCATGATATTTTCATTGTTCGCCACTAATTTCCTGCATGTGTTGTGTTGTGTAATGTAATTAGATACATATTATAATTATTATATTTATATCCTTGTTATTATATGGATAATTTAATGGTTATTATCTTTTGGTAATAAGACTCGATTGATTACAATGTGGTAAGGGATTTTCATCTCACTTTTTATTCCCACAAGATTTATGCTATATTTTCCACTATATTCTTTTGTTTGGTGTATGTACATCCCAAGGTTGTATTAATAGGGAAATATAATTCAACTTATGGGTATTTAAATATTCATTTTATGATCCTTATTTCATGTGTTGTATGTTTAATAAGTTAACAAATCTATAAGGGAACCAGTTAACCCAATTTCCATTCCTTAGGTAAATTATCTAATTCTTAATTTTGTCAGGCTATAATTATGTGTGGTTCATAATTTATTAATTTGTGTTTTAATTTCTACTACCCTTTGTGTGGATATTATTTTGATACACATAATCATTCCTTTGATAAATTCTCAGGTCATCGATATGAACATTATAAGAGTAATTTTTACTCAATTTTGCATTCATTGAGTTAAACATCCAAGTAATTGGTTTTGTCTTAAAAATAATATGTGTAAGTGTTCTATAATTGAATTACACTGAATATCTGATCATATTGAGTGTATTAATATTTTTTACAGATTATTATGTAATTTAATTATCCTTAATCTAAGGATACAACCGTTATAAGGGATTTCGTCTCATTTTACATTCCATTGAGAGTTAATTGTTGTTATGCACCAATTCACTATTATATGGTGTATATACTATCCTTTGGCATATTATATCAAGAATCCATTTATTATCATGATATTATAACTTTCTTGATTAAATATTATTTCTCAATTATTTTTATTCAAGAGTTTCTAATTTTGTTAAAAAAATGTTTAACTAAAATATCATTTTAAATGTTTTATAGATTTATTATTTTAAATTATTATCATTATTGTCAATTTTTTACTAAAATGGTTTAAAGGGTTTATTTATATGGACATTAATGTTTTACAATGATAATTTATTTAAATTTTTAATGTGGTATGGGACACTTTGATTCAAAAATACCATTATTAAAGGTTTTAAATGGTTTTGAAAAAGGTTTGATAAAGCATTAATTATATCAATATTATGAAAAGATATATTGGGATTGCAATGTGGAAGTTTTATCTTACCTTTATGCATGATTTATGGTTTATGAATACGTTATGGTTATTGGAAATTTTTTACATATATGGGTGGTTTCGTGATAAACCTAGGGCGGGTGAGCCTAAGATTTCTCTCCAATTCATTGGGTAATCTGACAGAGGTAAACGTGATGTTTCTCTTTAAAGATTTAGCGAATATACTATGATGGGTATTATAATTGTAACTCCCTACGTAGCTGTGATTTCTACAATATATGTTGCATATGGATTCCATAAGTTACATTTTTTATTTATGATTTCTGTGTGTTATTCATCAATATTATGATTTCATAATGTATGTTATGATTGAAAAGTATGGTTTCATTGATTTTTATATATTAATGGGCTATTGTTTCATTTATTATTTTATATCCCTTACTGAGTTTTTTATGTTCATCCCATGTTTTTGAAATGTTTTTCATATGGTATAAGGAAAATTAAGAGAAATTAATTATTCAAGAAGATTTATATCAAGAAAAGAACTCTTGTTTTATTTAAGGAGTTTCATTTTTGTGAAACATTTGATAGAGTAGATGTTTCTAATTTGTAATTTTTGAGATATAATGTAAATGTTATGTCCTAATTATCTAAAAATCTAAACCTGAAAAGATCTTCAATGACAAAATCTTGACTTAACACAAGATTATGTAATGTTTAAGGAAGGGTCCTTATAAATGGTATCAGAGGTCTGTTTAGGTAACTTTAGAGGTCAGTGTGTTATTTAATAATAAGTGACATTGCCATAATGGTTAGCGGATTGGAATGATTTATAGTTTTTAGATAAATTGAATGAGTTTAGGATAACATGAATAAGTCTATATTAGTATTTACCCTCCTCATAAGATATTATACGACAATTTTACTTATAAACATACAGTAAATTTTTTTTCTAGTAAATGACTGGATCTAATAGGCACCAAGGTATCAGTGGATGTGATGAAAAATGTGATGGTTTTCTGTGTGGGAAACTGAATGAAATGGGATCTACAATGATAACTGTTTTGATTATTCTCAACCAACTATATGGAGTTATGATTTACCACCTGAACCATGGAAATTTTTATAAGGCGTCATATATGTGAGAAACAAATCCTATAGGAAGTTCAGATAATATCACAAAGTTTTGTTCAAAAACCTATGTGTCAAATATGTGGAAGGAAACCCCTAATAAAATGTTTCAAAGGGATGGGAAGATGCTATAGATGTGGAAGTGACGGTCATAAATAAATATCCTTCCAGAAAACACATAAGAATCTAGTTGACTCTAGGAAAGGGAAAGATGTTATTTCTAAGGGATGAATTGAATGATTTAAATATGGTGTGCCTCGTCATTATACAAACAGTTTTCATATAAATATGTTTTGGTAATGTTATCACTAGGATCATAATTTTTTTTATCAACACCAAAATCCATTTCTATTGAGGATGATGAAAGTAACAATTCCCAATAAAAGATATGGATTATTTCTTAACAAATGCTTTGATATTATTGAGTCTTAGGATATGATTCATGATTTTGTTTTTAAGAAAGAAGTTTTTCAGAATAAGTTGGTAAAGAATTTTTAATGGGTCATAATGAATGTTTAATGAGAAAGATGTAAACATGCATGGGATTAAAGATTTATGGTAGATTTTAAGATGATGAAAATATTAAGAGTCTTAAAGATCTTTTGAGGAAGGGATTACATTGGAATACTTTTTATAGTATGTGTAACACTGAAGTTTGATATATGAAAATGTAATTCAAAGAATAATTATAATTTCTTCTTATGAGTAGTAGTGAAATTTTATTATGGAAGAATCCATGTTTCTATTATGGTCATATGGTGATTTTGGTTATTTATGGAAATGATTGACCTATCATGGAGAATATGTTATTAGGTTAATTACATTTCAGTATGAGACTATAAGAGTAACTGATGTTATTTGAAGATAAAAGTTAAGATTTATCTTGGAAGACTATGTGATTAAATTATTTATGAGATTTGGGTTTCAATATTTGTTTTAATTAATTTGATTAGTTTTATAGACAGTTGTTTATTTAATGGCCTTTCTTGAACTTAGACTACTTTTGGTTGAATTTCAAAGATTAAGATTAGAACTTTGGTTTGTAAAAATTATCTTTTTTTGGGGATTATCTGATCTTCTACTAAACATTTTGGTTTTGGTTTATGTCTAAATACATGGGAAAAATATAGATCATCATTAGTGGACATTGTTATTCTATAGAATTTTATTATATCTCTTTCTATGTGAACAAGTCATCTTGAATACTTACCGTTTGGAGAAAATATGAGTTTGCGGTAAAATATTATTAAAGGATGACACTATACATGACATGTATGTATATTTCCTTATGATATTATTCTAGTTATTAATAATTTCTTCAACTCTATGAAAATTATCTTGAAATAAAAATATTATATTCTCTTTTTATCATCAAACTTTTACCCAACCACAAATTTATTGTATTGTGGTGGTTAACATTCTGTGATCAAGTTCTCTATCACTCTATATTAGTCTATGAGCTTTCTTATCTCTTCAATATCCATGTTTTCATGGAATTATAGTATCTTGTGTCTCAGTTAACCTTTTACTTCTCTTACTTTACTTTAATGTGATGGTTTTATTGACTCTTTTTCTGATGTGGGACATTAAATGATGTTTTTGATCCCAATTTTAAAATTGCGAGGATGCAATTCCAAAAAAGGGGGAAGGATGTAACATCCCAGCAAAATAAAGAATATATTTTTTTCATATTTTTTAATATTTGGGAATAAAATATTAATTTTACATTAAACGGGATTCTATGTTAGATGGCATACCAGATACGCAACAACGAGTTGCTTTGAAATCATATGTTGTACACTTATAATATAATATTATTATATTAAATGGTAGTTAACGTCTTACCATTGTATTGGTGGGAATAAATATTACTAACTAAAATATGATTATACATGGTTTTTAAATTCTTTTACATATATCCAATAAAATTTAGAGGGTTAATATAAGATATGAATTTGATTTTAAGAATAAATACTCTAATATTCACAAAATGGTCAATTTACCATCTTTTGATGGAGAACCGTTCTTAAATATATATTTTTTCACATTTATATATTATTTTTTTCCGAATAATATTATTCTTTAGAATCAGGACACCAAAATTTTCATTCTGTTATTTTCTTGTAATTTTCTGATAAAATTAAATTTTTAATAAATAGTGAAAATACTGTATTTTAATTGAAATATTATTTTTAATCTAATTTATTTATATAGTTAAATTATCTTTTTAATTGGTTTTAAATTTTAATTAGATTATGTTATTTGAATTTAAGCTAATTTTGGTCATTGGAATTAATTTCACTTTGAAATTGGACAAAAACAAGTGTCAATTTTTTTATAGATATTGTTTCTTAATAACACGCTATTTGTTTTGACAACGGGAATTAATTTTAAAATAATTAATGAAACTTCTATGTTTTGAATTTTTTAAAATATTAATTAATTTTGAATTCCGAAAATCAAATATAGCTACGGTGAATTATTGGGTTTTTTCTAAAAAACATAACTTTTTTATGAATAGTTAAACTACTATGTATTACATAAAAAATGACATTTTCTTTTAAATTATATTTTACCACTTCTGTGAATTGAATTTTAGAAATATGATATACAAGTTTGTTATTAGTAAGTAAAATGTCTTTGAGTAGGATGAAAATAATATTTGGTGTATAGTAGCTTTTGACTATTATTTACTATCGTTAAAGGTAAAAAGAGTAATTGAATGTAAAAAGAAATATCATAATAATACAAAATCACATCAACAATTTTAATAATATTATTTTATGAGTCGTGTATCACCATGGGTATCTTTGGGTATATTTTGGGACCCCATGGAGCCACTTAAAATTGATAATGACACATTATTTTAATAACTTAAAGTAATGGCAAAAATGACAAAAACAAATATATTTTAGTAAATTAATTTTTACCTGGAGTTATAAAAGTAATACTTTCAACTATAATTTTTATTTGGAAAGATTAAAAAAAAATTATCATGTATTTTTTTATTTTTTTAGACATAAAATAAATTAAACTATTTTTGAAACAATACTGATGTAGTATTTACCTCATTAATAAATTATTTAAATAAATAAGATTATAATTATTAAATTAACATCCAAAACCTATCCATTTATTGTTATATGAATTTATTTAGACCGTGATATATCTTATCATCGACATTAATGAGTTTTTGACCTCTCTAAACGAAAAATAATTATATAATAATATAATATTTTCACACTTTCCTAAAGAGCCCCTCCTCCCCCTTATAAAATGATATCACTTCTAACTCATTCCTCACACCTCTCAAGCCACATAGCTCATCCAAACCATGCTTAATAATATCTCATGATAACTATCTTTCACCTAGAAGCCTTCCCTTATAGAGAAGTCACTTCAAGAAGTTCTATTGGATCAAACCAAAGGGAGTTACCGAAATTAATGGTAATAGATTCTTTTAACTTATATTCTTTTATTTTAATTCTCCATCACCTAAAATCTATTTATTCATATTATTTATACCAAAAACAGTATCCTACATATACTAGGATGTTTCTAAGATAGTTATTCATACTAAACTTACACACACCTCCATCTAATTGGTGAAGAACATACTGTTTCTGTGGATGGAAAACTAACGGCCCACAAAATGATGATTGTTTGATTATTTTCTCTACCGCCTCTCATGGTGTCCATTAAGTTGAAACAATATTTATATATGATATATATTATTTTATGTCCTATTTATTATTATGTATTTCCATTTATATAATACCTTTTTGGTTTCCTTTATGGGTAAACACAATAATTTTATTTGAGAAAGTGCGGATTACCGCCCCCTCAATGTGATATGACTCGTTAATGCCATATATAGGATGTATAAAGAATGGATTTAATGATATTATATATTATATTATACTATAATTATAATATAAGTATGTAAAATTATCTTTTAACTCCATTAAATTATGAAATAGAAATGAAAATAGTGTTCATGCGTACAAATGGTTTACCATCACCATGAACGATGCATTTCAATTATATTTCCAAATGAAATGTACTATTATAAATAAATATATATATACTGGATATATATGATATATATGATATATAAATAATTAATATCATTCTTTAGATTATTCACTTTTTACCACATTGGCAACTTGTAAATATAAGTTGTTCATTTATGACTCAAGTAACAAATATCGAAAAAATGATCATTATTAACTTAAAGAACTGCATAATGTTTATAACAAGGTAATACGTGATATAAAAGGAATAATAAACATGGATAATTTTCTTAAGAAAATATAAATCATCTTTATTTTAGTATTTTGGAATAACACAGAACAAATGAGTCAAGTAGGACATGAGGTAAGGGATTTCTCATATCACTTTTAATTCAATGTGATTTTCATTGTTTGCAACTAATTTATTTCATGTGATGTGTTGTATACTATAATTTTATATATATTATCATGATTCTATTTATATTCATTCTATTCTATAAAAAATGTGGCGGCAATTAAATTTTGGTCATACGAATCGATTGATTACAATGTGGTATGGGATTTTCTTCTCACTTTTTATTCCCGCGAGATTCATGCTATATTTGCCACTCTTTTCTTTTGTGTGGTGTATGTACTTCCCATGATTGTATTAATTTTTTAATATAATTCAATTTAAAGTTATTTAAAACTTCATTTTATGATCCTTCTTTCATGGGTTTTATGTTTCTTATGTTACCAAATCAGTAAGGAACATTTTAACACAATTTCCATTCCTTGGGTTATTCTTCTAATTCTTAATTATGTCATGACATGATTGTGTGTTGAATCAATATTTATTTATTTATGTTTAAATTTTAACTAACCTTTGTGTGGGTATAATTTTGATACACATAACCACTCCATTGATAAATTCACAAGTCATAGATTTGAACATGATAAAAGTAATTTTTACTCAATTTCCATTCATGGAGTTAAACATCCAAGTCATTGATTTTGTCTTATAAAGAATAGGTGTAAATGTTCTATGATTTATTTACACTAAATATCCAATAATATTGGGTTTATATATATTTTTCACACATTATTATGTGTTTGATTTATCCTTAATAAAAGGATAATATTTTTATATGGTATTTCGTCTCAATTTACATTCCATTGAGACTTCATTGTTGTTATGCACACATTCACTCTTATATTGTGTATATACTGTATTTTGGAATATTATATCATGAGTACCTTTATTCTCATGATATTATAATGTTCTGATTAAATGTTATTCTTCAATTATTTTTATTCAATAGTCTCTCATTTTGTTAAAAACTCTTTATCTAAAATATATTTTTTAATGTTTTAATGATTAATTCTTCTATATCATTATCATAATTGTAAATGTTTTAATATAATTGTTATAAGGATTTATTTATAAAGAAATTAATGTTTTCAAATGATAATTTATTTAAAATTTAAAATTTTTATGGGTTACTTTGATTAAAAAATCTCTATATTAAATGTTTTAAATGGTATTGAAAATGGTTTGATAAAGCACTGACTATGTCAGTATCTTGATACATTATATTGTGATTGGAATGTTGAAATTTTATCTTCCCTCTATGCTTGTTTTATGTGTTATGAATATGTTATCTTTATTGGGAATCGTTGATGTATACAGGTGGTTATGTGATAAACCTAGGGTGGGTGAGCCCAAGATAGCTCTCTTATGCATTGGGTAACGTGATGGAGGTAAACGTGATGTTTCTCCTAAGAGATTTTGGGAATATAATATGATAGGTATCCCATGTGTAACTCCCTATGTTGTTTTGATAGGTACAATGTACGTATGATATGGATTGCATAAGTTACCTTTATTATTTATGATTTGTGTATGTTATTCATAAATCATATGATTTCATGAGGCATTTTACGATTGAAATGTATGGTTTCATTGATTTTTATTTATTAATGGGATAATGTTTTATTTCCTTTATTTATAACCATTACTGAGATTTTAATGCTCATCCGAAGTTATTCAAATGTTTTTAAAATTTTATAAGGAAGGGTAAGATAAAGGAAGTATTCAATATGATTTATAGCAGAAAATAAATATTGTTTTATTTAGGGAGTTTTATTTCTATAAAACATTGGATAGTGTAGAAGTGGTTACATTGCAATTTTGAGATGTAATGTAAATGTAATGTCCTAATTCTCTAAATCTATAAATATGAAAATATCATCAATGTGCACTCATGAAATAAATCATGATTATGTAATGTTTAAGACAGGTCCGGATATATATTCTACCTTTTATCTACAATAAGAAAATTCAATGCACCACACGTGCATACTTATGGCTAACCATATCCCCATAGTGGTTAAATATTATTTTTATCAACACTTTAAAAAAATGATTATAATTATAGATATTGGGGATATATATGGTAATTATGAAATTATATTTATTCTTGATAATTAATATATCACCCACATCTTTACTATTTTATCCATTAATTGAATGATATTTTCACTCACGCGTATGTATGACCTGTAGGATGTACGATGCGACACGATTATTTTCCCAATGATCAAAATATGAGATTTTTTATAAAATAGTATCAAATTGTTATGAATGATATTTATAACATTAATATAACACTTAAAATTATTTATTGATATCCAATAACAAATATACATGAATTATTTGACAAAATATGCATGATAAACAAGACCATTAAGACCCAAAACAATAAAATGATGAAATATTATTATTTTACAGGTGCTAAAATATTGTAAAATGATCATTTATGAGACAATAAATATTAATATGGAGTTTTAAAAAATTTATTACATTATTAAAACCATTTTATAAGATGCTAATGTACACACCATTAATGGGAAGCATGAGGTAAGTATTTCTCATCTCACTTTTACTTTTATGATATATGTTCCTTATTCACCACTTATTACCTATGTGTGGTGTATAAATTACCCTTTCTTATATTATATAATGAATATTTTTATTTTATTGGTATTTAATGTTTCATTTAATGTTATTCCTTCATGGGGAATACTTTTGACCAATTATAAATAGGTAAGGGATTTATTCACACAATTTTCCTTTATTAGGTTCAACTCCTATTACATTGATTATGTCATGACAAGGTTTTCTGTGGAATAAATTATCATTATATGATATTAAATTTCTCGATTTTTATGTGTATTTATAGTGGATAAAATTTATTATTGAATTTTATTCACAATACGATCTTTGTAATTGACATTACCTCAACTTTACATCACTAAGAAATATTTTAATAATATGTATTTTATTTATTTTATATAGTGTACATACTAAAAATTATTTTTATTTATGACCATAGTTAATTTAATATATAATTTTAATTAAATATTTATATTATTTTATCATGTATGTTCTAATTTGCTATTCCATATACCATTTTACCTATGATGTTATATTTATTTGATTATCTAGGGAAATGATGTGAAATACGTATCGATTACCCAAATGTTGAGCCAGAACTGAAGATTCTGACCATTTATAAAGAAGAAATAAAAAAGTATAGATATGGGAAGCAGGATCAAAAAATAGAAATTTCCACATCCACCTAACAATAGGTCTAATTACATTAATACGAAAAATTCTTTCTATAATCAGATTCAATAGAATCCTTGAAATTTGGTTGAGATTTTTCCTGATTAAAAAAATTAAAAATGTCTATTTCCACCTTCCTTAAAATATTTAAAGATGGTCTCATAGAAAAATTTATTTTATGCTTAAAATAATCCTTTCATGGTATCTACTTTAAAATAACAGAGCTGAATCCCTCACCATAAATCATATTTTATTTTCCACTTAAGATTACCTTATTAAAAGTAGCACATCCACCACTATCTTAATCCTTTATTAGTGTACCATTCCCCATTTCATCGTTAGTAAGGCTCCCCCATTTCTCATATAATTTAGATGATTTAAAGAGTATATAGACTTCTGGGTCACAATCAACACGCTGTAACACATCAGTCTGGTTGTAGACATTATCCTAATAGTGATCAATTATCATCAATCCCAGAGATAATTTAGAAGATTCCCCAACAGATGTAACTTCTTTTACTAAATCAACCTAAGGGTTTTAGGGGCCACACTAAGCTCTCTCCGCAGAAACATCCTTAAACACATGAGAACTAAATATGGGTATTTTATGATAATGTATATTGATTCATGATTAAATTTATTATTTTGATATTTGGGAATTGATTTTCACATGATTACATGGGTGGGTCAATTTATTGATAGCCTCTCACTACATCGGTAGTCTTATGAGAGGATTTAGTTGGCCAAATCAAACAGGTTTCTACCAACATACTTAAATGTTAAAGAGGATTGATACTGAAATAATTTATCTAGATGACATATCTTGATAGTTCATATTTACTACATATGCATTCTATTATTATTTTTCATTCATAGGATTAATCTATTTATTATATTATCAATGTTTATGTTCCCGGATCAAGTGAGTAGTTATATAGAATTTATTGATCATCTTTTATTCTGAACATATTATACAAATGATATTTATTAAGGGAATTTGTGATTATTTATTTTCATTTATATGTTGGTCATTTTTATTTATTCATGATAGCTTCTACTATGCATGACCCATGCTATGAATTTCATCTCACCTTTATATTGTTTCCATTTCCAAAGTAAAAAAATAATTCCTTAAATGAGATTTCAAGTATTCATTTTGTTATATTTTGTAACTTATTTTTTTTTTCAATGTAAAATAAGTTTCAAGTATGTAATATGTTTTCCAAAACTAAAAAATTGATCGTCCCATTGAGTTTCAATCCCATATTTATGCCCATGTAATTATTTAATGCACCAGATCTGGGTTACTAGGGAAAGGGTTATCACTTTTTTTATCTATAACTTTTATATATGATTATAAATATAAATGTAAGGAATATATATGATATTAATATCATGAATACTATTTTGTAGATGGTGTATCCATAATAATAATAATAGGGCTAAAACATAAAAAATATTCCATGAAAAAAATAATTTACTCCAAAAAATTATAATTTCAATAAGGAATCATTAATATATGGGTTTTGAAATGTAATAAGATGATCATATATGATATTATAAATAAATAAATTATTATATTATAGAATTATAATAAATATAAATTTATTATATTGGGGAATCAATATATTTGTGTTTCATTCACTTTTTATTTATGTTTATTTATGTTTTTATTTCGATTGAGGTAAATACTGTGAACCTTTCTGGATAAAACCATTTAATTTATTATTCTCTTGTTATTAATTGAATTATAATCTAAAAATCCAATTTTACACTCATTTGTACTTAAATTGATCATTATAATGTTTTTAAGAAAAAAATAAATGTATTTCTTTTTTGGCCAAGAATATTTTTCTTCCATGTCAGTGTTTTTCAAATATATTTTGAATAATTTTGATACAATTATTCTATGATTTTATAAAATAAATGGTAGTCATGTTTAAATTTCATTATAAATGTTTATATATAATCCACTTGTAATTTTTTTAATCAGTTTACTTTTGAATTTTTAATTAAAATGCAATTGAATAAATATTTTATTATACATGGAAAGAATTAAATTTCCCACCACTACGAATACTCAATGATATTATGAATCCTTTAAATTCATCTTTTTTTCTTTTAAAAGAAAAATATTTCCATAATATTATTGAAAACGTTATTTCTGAAATGTTCTTTGAGAGTTAAAATGGTGTTTTCTCTAAGAAATATTCTAGTAATAACGTAAAAGAATTTCTCATCTATGATAACATTTGTTGATATTTATTAGTCATTAATAGAGATTTAATATAATGATATTATCCTTATTATTCACTGGATGGTTTATGATTATGAGGACATGATGTTTATGAATCCCATTTATTTAACATGGGTTACATTATAATGAAACATTGAAAGGTTTATGAGACATGATTCATTTCAATGAGTTATGATATATGATGACTGTTTTATGACCTTGAGTAATAAATATGAATGGATTATTATTATGTGGTTCATGAAAATATAATTATATATACCTCCAATTCACCTATTAATGACTACTATGTCTTGAGATAATTAGGGATGGAAATGGGAGTTATCCTAGTTCAATAAGGGTATTTTTCCACTATGATTTTCATGGGAGTTAACATTGATTAATGATCTCATGGAATCAAGAGTGAACATAATATATTATTGTAGACTTGAAAGTGGGTTGGTCTAAGTAAATTATTTTATTTTGCTGTGTCTATTCGACAAACTTACATTTTTTCCAATGTTATGTTCTCATGGATCTTGTTCTTTGATGCATTTATGATTCAAGTATTATAAACATCTCTAATTTTATATACGAATCTTAATTATGATCTATGATATGCTGGGTAGAGTTTTCAAATTTTTATTTCATTTTATCATATCCTTATGCTCAGGTTATTCTAAATTGATTGTTGATATCTCCCTAATTAACCCTATCTAAACATTCAATCTGAAACATTATTATGTTTCATTTTCTTTAGGATATATAGAACAATTGTATGTATTATATGTATAAGAATGCTTCTATATATAAAATACTAAATGGAATATGGTGTGGATCTCTTTTGTTGGAGTTGTTAATGTATCCATGTTTATAAAGTCACTAGACCATTACAGTTTAGGGATTTATCGCAGTTCTATTTTTGTATTGAATATCCATTTAATAAGCTGAAATATCTATTAATAATAAATTTGGGCCACTACATTGAATATTAAAAAACGATAAAAAATGTTAACTAGAAATTTGTATTACTAAAAAGTGAGATGATGATTCACAGTTGGTAAACAATTTTAAAGTCCTAAGATATAAAGATGATTTTGGAAGAAGACGAAAAACAAAATACCTTCAATGATAAATTTCGTGTGGTTTACATAACTAAGTGTATCAAATGCATGAATGTGTTATCATATAGTCTAATATAAATCTATAATTCAATTCTTAATTCTAGTATCTCTAAATTTATTTCTTTGAAATTTCCCAAACAAGATTCTCAATTCAAGAGCTTATAGAAGTGATCTTTTAGGGAAAATATAGTTCAGAGTTGGTTTGAAGTCAATAATGACATGACAGTATATTTTTTTGATAAAGGGTAGAGCACATAAAAAGAATATATATATATATTAATGATAAATTTATTCAAACTAAAGATGAACAGTTTTTGTAGAAATCATGGAACCTTTATTTCAATGAATTTGGGAAAATGAATGGAAAAATTTGGAAAAGGAATACCCAGTTCGATTTTTTAAAAGTGGGATAGTGTATAGATTTACCGATTTTTATACTTATTATTTTTGAATAATTTTATGTCACATAAAATTCTAGAATTTGTGGTAGTATTACCCACAAAATCAAGAGGTATAATATTTTACCATAGTGGTTGTATATTGGATAAATTGATAGGAAGTGTGGGATTTAATCACAATGAATAAAGGTGGATATTATAAGGAAATGATCTTGGTGATGTTTTCATGATATTTACAAACATTGTGGAATAGAAGTGGATGATACATAAATATATTGGTAGGAAGTATTTATATCACTACAGTTACAATATGAAGGTAGTTATAAATGAGTAAAAATTAATAGTCTTATATATCAAGGACATTGAATGAGGAGATCTAAAAATTAATAGTGATGGAATATCTAACAATAATAGTTTTTAATTAAGGTTTACTATCTATATTTGGGCCTATTATAGTGTTAGAATAATCATGATATCCCATGAATAAAATATTATAAGAAATCATAATATATTGAAACAACGTTTTAAAATCCATAATGTATACAAAAAAAATCATATGAAGCTATAAATTGTTTTTCAAAAGATGTTTGAATCCACACCTCAATAGATGTTACAAATTACTCACTCAACTAGTATATTATAGTGATTTTGATTTATAATGGTCTATGTAAAATTTACTCGATATTGTTGAAAGATTTAATCACAATGAATGAAAATACCATGTTATAATATGACTTTACAAGAGTGAAAAAATGCTAAGGCAGTGAAATTATTTGAGTGTCAACACAAACAGCCAAAATCACCAAAGAACAACTAATGAGAAAATTTTCTATGGGTTTTAAGCTTTACAATTCATCAAACTATGGTGAAGGCTCTCCATCACAATAATTGGAGAATAAATAAGGGTTACACTATAACTAAAAAGTGACATATTTGATAGTTAACTTATGTTAGAAAATAAGATATACATTTTTTATCTCTTGAAGAACATTATTTCCAAAGTGGAGTGACACCATGAAACATATCCATGATTAGAGGATATTTAAAAAGATATAAAATAAAAATTACATACTCTTATGGTAATTTTATATGTGATTGAATCTGAATTTTTTAGATATATCGTTTGATAATGAACTACACCTTAAAGAAACATACCAATTAACAATCTATGTAAAGTGAAGGTATGCAATTCTAAAATGAGTGGTGTCATTCTAGTATTTGGTTATTTAAAAAATATCTTGAAAATTGGGTTTCAAACTAGTAAAAAAAATAGATTTCTCAATAGGTATTTGAAATCAATTATTAGTAACTAATAATAAATCCCAGTTGAGTGGGGATTTGAAATTTTATATAATAATAAACATCTTAAAAATTCAATAATTTTGGAATTTAATTTTTTTAATAATAACCACTAATGTGAGAACTACCACTGACATGGTTTTTAGATCAGTTTCATTTGTAATTGATGATAAAACCATGTCACTTTAATATCATTCATAAGATAAATAAAATTAAAAGTTTGTTTTAACTTTTGATATTATTTAACAGACATAAAAAACATTTTATAAAATAAAAATCACTATAATTTCTATTCTCTTCATTATATAGATGCTAGATATTTTGTCACTCTATTCCCTGCAAGTTGTGAACTCTCTCACTATTTTTTTTTCATTTGGATTCATCCTTTTACAGATTTGTTTCCCCTTATCATTTTCCACTTATTCCCTTCCCATTCTATTTCCCTTTTTTATATTTGAAACAAATAATTATATATATATAATCTATGTTATAATTTCACCAATAGTTCCTTTCAACCACATTACCACTTTTCATTTATCTAATTTTTTTACTATTTTTCATCCTATATTTTTCACTAATAAATAATCAACATTTATATTTTTTTTGATTTATAGAATTATTTTGATTTCTTTAAAATTAATTAGATTTTTTTTTTCTAAATTTTATTTATTTATTAACTTTTGACTATGGTCCCATAAAATTTTGTGAAATATAATGTTTATTTATTTATATTTTTCCTCTTCTTATTGTAAATAAACTTCCATTACCTACATTTTTTTGTGAGATTAATATTTTTTTTAAGGTTGATTATATTTTATTATTTTTAAACTATATTGAATATTTTATTACTCACATAATGGTTGTATTTATTTATTTATTATTTTATATTATAAATTATATTTTTGTTTTTTTTACGATTAAATATTTACTATATTATATTTATTCATTTATATATTTCAATATATTAATATCTTTATATGTTTTATAATTTTCTATTCATATATATTTTTAGAGGATTATATTTTGTAACATATTAATATGTTAAATATGGGTTTTGGTAATTAATGGGTTAAAATTGGTTATGTTCCAGAAAAAATGATGAAAATGGGACGGTGTTGGCGATTTCATGGTATTTTTTTAAAAAAATATTGATAGTAGATAAATGTTATACTATATAAGTATGATGTGTTTAAATATGAGAAAATTAGTGTCCAACGAATTAAAAGACTGTCTAATTTTCTATAGTTTTTAACATAGTCATACAAACAATATTTAGCATTGAAAAACAACAATAATTATTAGATATAATGTTATATGATACATTTAGTATTAAATATAGGATATTTTTTATGAATTAATTCTATATATAGGCACTGAAACCATCAGAAAAAGTGGAACTGATGAATTATAGTATTTAGATGATGTGAAACATCTATTGCTAGGATTTAAGAAATATAATTTGTTATGAATAGTTATTCGATTTTGAAAACATAAATAATGAAATAGTTTAAGTGAAAAAGTTTTATTAGAATTTGTAAATTTTTTAAATTAATAATTGTAGAATGAATATGGTTTCCATATTCTAATTATGATAAAAAATAAATATAATGATTAATAGGCCGGGATTATAAACAAATACTCGATTTCCCTAATTATTGAGTTATATATAGAAAGGAATATGAACATGCAACAAAATTTCCTAAATGTTGACATCAAAAGATTCAATATATGGGTGATTCAACTATGATTAATTTTCATAGATATGGACCAAACCTACGATAATGGAAATATAGTATCTTGTAATAAAAATTTATTTGAATCTGTTATATAAAAACTAAAATGGTAAAAAAATGGTTATATGAAATATAGATGGGTATATATTCCAAAAAAGAAAATACCACTTAATAAATCATCCTAATGGATGTTATTTGATTGATAATTTCATGATTTTGATAATAAATTATGAATTACTATAATCAAATTTTTCATAGACACAGTGAATCCATATTCAAGACTCAATATCTAATGTAGTACATTTATTGTTATGTTTGTAGTTTACAAAAATTCCACAATGATATAAATATGATTAAGAAAATTTTATTATAATCTTGATGATTATTGAGGAAAATTAGTCTAGAAATGATATTGTTGTATATCATTCACTATTGATTAATAATTGGAAATTTTTACAATAGTTAGGTGTTCTTGTTTTTAATGTATAAAAGAAATAGTATTTTATTTTCCTTGATATTTTATTTTTCACAGAGTTTTTTCCTTTATTCGGGAAACATATTTTCATATAGTGTTATAAGAAATAGTGGATATTATTTGATCGAACTTATTAGAAATTAACAGAGTTTGAAGATAAAAATGATGTTATGTATGTTTATTAAAACATATTTCATAGTTTGATTTAAAATATTCTATACAATTAGTGGAAGAGAAAAGATAGATATAATGTAAAATTGGCCTTAACTTAAATTTTAATACATTTAGAGTTAGTTTCCACAAAATAATTTTAATGTAAATATTAACTCATGGCATGCCATATGTCAAGAAAGGGTGCAAAAATTAATTTTTTTCTAATTTATTAAAGGTTTTAATGTATCTAGTAGGTATTAAGCCAAAATTATAATTTTAGTGTTAGTAAAAGATTTAATGTTAATATGTAATAAATTATACTACCATTTTGTATTGATGAAAATAGGACTAAAGGATGCAGTTTGTGGAATTTTTTTTATTTCTGTTAGAAATTATATTTCTGTGTTGTTTTTTCATTTAAATTACCATATTAAATAAATATAAGGATGAAATTTTCTTAATATATTTGAAAATAAAGTATCTCTCATACTTTTTCAATTTTAAATGTATTGTTGTCATCATTTTTATATATAATTGTTAAATTGGCGATTCATTTGGTATGAGAGATAATGATTTCTTCAATTTCATATAAACATTGAATGCAACCCTTTGAATGTATATAAAAATTACGAATGGATATGATAAAAATATATATAAAAGAACTGATATTATCCTCTAAAACCATATATTAGGGGAGTTGGTTGAGTTCGGTACTAAATATGAAGTGAACCATGTTGGTCTCCCAATATCTTGACATGTTTCTTTTAATTGTAAATATAATGGAATTTTATACATAAATGTAATGTTATCTGGATGTCATATACTAATGTAGACATATTTTTACATTTTATTCTATTTGAAAATAAAAGATGATATACTATTTATTGATAATATATATTGAATTGGGGTGATTCTTTATGATTCTCTTTAGGATTAAGACACATTTTAATGATGAGAGTTTTGTCTTAAATACAATTAGAACATTAAAAGAGACTAGTAGGTGGAACTATAGTTTGAATTATTCCCTGAAGGTGTAATCAGTTCAATAGAACATGATCCATAATTGGAGGTGAATGATTCATTTTTGAAGTGTTTGATTGGATTTGATATTGTAGAAACATTATTCCAGGGGAAAATTCATTATACATAATGATAACTTAATCCAATTATATATGGATGTAAGGGTCATATAGTATATTTTTAACCATCATCTAGAACACATTAACATGATGTAATACTACATAACTATCATTCGATAAGTATTATAATTTAATATAATCTATATAAACAATATCTTCTTTTTGTGAAAGGGTTATATTTTTGTATAAGAATCAATACATAGAGAAAAATACAAAATTATATAGAAAAAATTATTGTTTTCTTATTGAAAATAAAATTAATAAAAAAATCTTGATTATGAAATAATATTCCCTAGTGATTAAGAATCATTATTTAAAAGGAATATATAATATTCAAGTAAAATTACTTAGATAAAAATGTTTTTAGTTAGTGGAAACACAAGACATCATGATCTTACATTAGAGAGAAGTGGATCAAGGTGACTAGAAAAAAACAATATAATGATGACCCCCATAGTAATGATAATTTTAAGAAGAATGTTTTCTTATGAAAATTTATGAGACACAACTATATCATAGTTGAGGCGATGGTGACATTGTACTGATATCCAGATATAAAATATAGTATGAAGGTCATCTTTATATTGCAGTGTTGAGTATTTTAAGAAAGAATAGTCTTTAAAAAATGAAATTGATTAATATTTCATTATTCCTTTATGATGATCAATTTCAGAATCTATCAATAAGAGAATATTTATGGTCCATTAAATGTTCTCTATGATGCATCACATATTGTGTTACACATTATTTTCTTATGATATTGGGGAAATAGTTTATCAAATACCTAATAGAGGATCAATGAATGATTCTAATAGTGAATTAAAATCCAGACCTCATAACGAAGTGAAAATTATTTTTAATGAGTCAATATGTATCATCAATATTTCTGGATTTTTCTGTCACAATAATAGAAGAAATATTAAAAACAATATAGTAAATAAATATTACCCAAAGCATTAAAAAGTATTGAGATTATAATTTTTAGAAAAGATAATTTATATGATGGTATACTTTATAATAATAACAAATATTAGATGAATGATATTATAATGCAAAGAATATGATTAAGAATAAAATATTTAGGTTCTATGATTATGGTCATTTATTCATTAGTGATCATTCATTAGGTGGAGTTTTTTTGTTTTATTAGTGTCTGATTACCACTAGTTTGGACCAACTATTTTAAAATTTTACAATTATATCCTTTCCCGTTTTGCTTTTGGTAATATTAATGGAGTTCTGTATACATGATAAAAATGATGACATACTAATGATATTATTATCCATAAAATATTTGAACCTTATTAACAAATGTGATATGCTTGTTATATTCTGGCCTTAGTGGGTAACTTGAGAGAGGGGGGTTGGATAATTAAAATAGTTGTAAGTGAATTTAAATAACCATATAAATTGATTTTCTTAAATAATTTTTTTGAAAAAAAATTATCATTATAAAAAAACATCTGAGCCAAACCTACTTTCTAGTTTCTATAAAGCACTTGTGAAGGATCACCATTATTCTATCGACAACAAAGGCATTCTAACTTTTTGTGGTATGTGATTTCCTTCATAGAATGAGTGGATGGTACCAAAAAATTATTTCATTAGTTACTAGTGTTTTTTATATTTTATATATACTCACTATGCCATATGAAACCCCAAAATTGTCATTGATAAAAAAACTTCCATCGAAGATGATGAAAATTTCATGAATTCTTTCTAATTTTATTTCTAAAAAAAAAGATTGGCATGCTCATGAGATTTCAAACTGATAAATTAGATTCATATAACATATAAAAGGATTAATATTGTGAATGAATACCAGATAGAAATTATTTTAAAATAATTTCGATATATTAAAATGTATGAATAGGTGACTTCTTAAAAATTCTTTACCAAAGGAAACCTAATTATTTTTACTGTTTAAAGGATCAATGAAAATCTTTATTAATTTATAGTTTTTAAAACGTTGATAAAAATTCTTCATGAAAATTTTTATTCCACGATCATAGCTATAGATGGTGTAGATATCTATGACATTACAATTGACGATCTTTATTGCATTCTAATTAATTATTAAATGAGAAGATAACATTCTCTAAAAAAATATAATCTTGAATAATAAATAGATTTTATAGCATTAAAATAATTTAATATGTAATTTGAGAAATATATGTTGAATGAAGATGATAACATAGGATATTATGTTGAAATTACTCATCTTATGTCATTAAATATCACACGAGTATGAAGTGGTAAATATTGAGGTAAAAATCCATTTAAGTGCTTTAGGTATGGGAAGGTTCCTCATTTTTTCTCTAAATTACCTCTTAGAATTGAAGTAGAAAATAATAATAAATAATTTATGTTGATGATCAATAATATGTGGGATCACTCATATACTCTATCAAAATGAATGAAAGAGATTTACAATATTGCATAGAAAATGAATTTTATGTCATTTGTGGAAGGTAAATATGATAGTGAATAATGTAATGATGATAATGATGATGATAAATTTACAAAATTTTACTATGAAGTTATGCTCTTGGAACCGTAGGAATAAGTGGTGAACCCATCAAAATGCAGGTTATAATCCAATGTTGAGTAATTTATAAAGGAATGAGATAATTATTATTAACAAAACATATGAATTGAAATAAATTTTTATGAACCAATAGGAATGATGAGAGAAGAAAGAACTCATCTAATAGTGGTTTATGAAAAAAGTGAAATACATATTGAAAAAGAGATTATAATCATTTATATATATATAAATTTGACATTACAATTAATGGTACAGTAATTTAATAATTAGCTTCTATTATTTTATATGGGATAAGTAAGTGAAAAAAATTAAAAAAATAGAGTTTAAAAAGTATAAAGATAAAAATTAATGTGTCATGAATGATATT
The DNA here is from genome assembly GCA_963277665.1 of Viscum album. Lineage (NCBI taxonomy): Eukaryota > Viridiplantae > Streptophyta > Magnoliopsida > Santalales > Viscaceae > Viscum > Viscum album. The sequence goes on along the minus strand of OY728165.1, from coordinate 558,063,012 downwards.
GTTCAATGAAAAGGTTACTAATATAAAAATTTTTCAATAAGAATATTTTCTTAACAAACTTTTTAATATGAAAATATAAACACTAAAAAAGTACTAATATAAAAGAAAATTGCATCAACAGGTGAATAAAATAAAAAATTTCAATATGGAATGACTCAATGTTCCCAAATAAGTAAAACATATTATTAGATCTAAAATGGATTGAAATGATTGAAATTATTTTTCATTAGATGTAAATTCTCTTAGAATAATCACACAAAATAGCTTAATATGATTTGTACATATTATGGTAGAAAATAGATCATGGATGAAACCAATTAACAAGTATGATTTTTTTAAGGTAAGATTATATTTGGGATACTACTGGTCTTATGGTTTGTTCTGAAATATGGAATAATTTTTTTGGTTTAATGTGTCTCTACATGGACTCATATGAGATCATGATTCAGGTATAATATAACCGAAAAGAAATATAATTCATAAATATTTTCACGAATTTGAGAAAAATGATAAATTAAAAAATAGATTTGGATGTCAACAATGGGTTTTTAGAATATTTGTTAATAAAATTTAATCCCCAGAAGGATGTGTTTAATTTTCCCAACTCTATTGAAAATTTTTAATAGGTTTTGAAGTATTCAAAATTTATGTTATATGGGAAAATATTTAAATATGGTTGAAGTATAATTTATAACTTTCATATATGAGAATCTTTAGATTATGGATAATGGGTACCCAATTAACAATATAAGTGATACAAAAAATGATAAAAAGTATGATAAATATAAAGGAGGAGACCTGAAATTCGTTAATTCTATCATACTAAGGATCAATGTTATTGGAAAAAATAGAATAAGTAAAATTAGTCAAGATATCATGTAGTTCGTTGATGTGATAAAGCCCTACTTGTTGAGTTTATGATAACAATATTATACAGAAAATGAGGTTATCATAATGAAAAGTAGATATATTTTTAAAATAATAAATTATGGGGACGTTATAATGTGGGGTTTGAGAACCAAAATTTATTTATTTCATACTGTGGATGCAAGTTAAAGATGATACTTAACTCAAGTTGCATAATATTACTTATAGAACAAAAGGATTGGTCACATTGAATAATTAATGTGATGATGTTGATTGTATATGAATATTGGAGTAATTTAAAATTTATAAACAGGATACTACCACTATTTGTAAAATTTCCAAAAAAGAAAAAATAACAAATAAAAATCACAGACTATTTTAAATTCAAAAATCAAAGCCTCTTAAATTTATCTAATCTTATGTATATGTTAATATTATAAAAAAATCAACAAATTGAGAATTATATTTCATCACATTTATAGATGATTTTATAAATTGGACCTAAATCATGTTCATTTCACACAATCAAAATCATTATAATTATTTAAGTGATTTAGGAAACATTTATTGATGTAAACTGTATTTATCTTGAAGATATTGAACTAAAATAATGGTATAGAAAATATTAATTTAAAAATAAATTAATATCATAACAAACATAAAATCACAATTGAATTTATTTATAAATATACACTAAAAAATGATAGATAATATGAAAGAAAAAAATATATGTATAGTATAAATGTATAGAACTAAATTGGTATATGAATCCTCAATGTATAGCAGGCAACATTCCATTAAAACTCATTGAATAATTGAAAATAGATGTTGCATATGAAAAGAATCAGATATGAATCCTTATGATAATATTTCTAAAAGAAGGGCCATTGTTGATGAAATTAATTTTTTTGGTAGCCAATTTGTGACCATGAAGAAAGATATAAGTAGATGAAAATGAAATGAAAATTTCGAATATATATACTTTCAAGGACACACACGAAATGAGAAAATTTGTAGATGTTAAAATAATAAACCATAATGATTTATTGATAGTAATTCTGGAACAAGCATTGAAAATAAAGAAGGAATTAGAATCAATTTCAATGTAAGAGAATTATATGATATTGTAAATTTGAATCGTGTTGATAAAAATTAAAAAAAAATCAGATTAGAGATTCAGATTTTATATTACTTAGTGATTAAGAAAATGATTTGAAACCTATATGGTTATATTCATGGCTGAGATAAAATGATGACGTTTTAGGCATTATTGGATATCAGAATCAAGTTGTATAATAAAAAATGAAGATTCTGGACATAAGAAATTCAATCCTACTATCAATCGATAAAACTCAGATAGATGAGGAAGGATTTGAAATAAAATAGTGGGGTCAGTCCATGATTAAAAAGACTGATAAAATTTGGAATAGTAGGATTTGGGAACTTATACCAAGAATCAAATAAACCAATTTGATTCAAGAAATTTTAACCACTTTAAATAAGATCTATTAAAAAGGTGATGTGTATAGAAACAATGATATGGTAGTTTTTAAAACATACTATAAAATTAAAGGGGTTGGATTTGATGAATCGTTTTCAACAATAGATAGTTTTGAATCTATTATTGTCATGATTTTTATTGAGTCTTAGAGAAGTTTTAACATACTTTCAATAATTGTTAACTAATTTTTTAAATGGTGAACCTGATGAAGATGTGAACATGGAATAACATAAAGTCTTTATGCGAGATTAATATATAAAAAGGGCATGTAATAAGACTAAATCCATATATGTATTGAATAATTCTTTATGATATTTGTAATTTAAACATGATAAGTGTCTAAATTGAAAGAATTGTAGTTTGGTTTGTTGAAAAAATATTATGGAAAGATATCAACAACATAACACTCATTGGGATTGTGTATAATGATGATTTATTATATTCTTAAAATAATTAATGATTATTTGAGATGTTATAATGAGACATGAAAGAAATATTTAAAATTTCAATGCATGTATAAATTATATTTTTGTTGGGAAAATAAATTTTTTAATAATTATGATATATTTTTTCCTCACAATAAAAATATTTAACGGGCTTATTGAAGAATCCAGACATGAATAAATCTATAGGGGTGAACACAAAAAATATTGTGGGCATGAAGTTGATCACTGATGATGGAGGGAAATCTAATAATTATATGTAGTTCATAACTTTTATATAGGGACTTATATAGATGATAAAATTGTGGACTAACAATATGTATATTTTCATCCTTTATTCATGGTATGAATCTTATAAAAATAAAACACATCTGTTGGATTCAAAAATGATCTTGATATGCATCTTAAGTACTGTGAATTTTGTAATGATATACCAAAATACAAGTGAGTGTATCTGAGAGGATTTAATGATATTGACTCGGAAAGGGTTGTTGATTATAGGAAATCAAAAACTATTAAAATATTTTTTATTGGGAAAATATGTATTTCTTAAAATTTATTGATGAAAATTGAATTGAAAATTATATCTACTGAGGATGAATATTTGGTTCCATAATAATAAACTACCTCAATGGAATAAAAAAAGATACTATTTAGTAACAAAAATGTTTATGCTAATTTTCCATTGATTATATGATCGGGAATTCATAGATACATATGTCCATCCAAAAATCTAGTACATAACTTTTGGTCAAAATATATTGAAATAAAGTAACATTTCCTAAGAGAGAGGTTAAATTGGGATTGTGTGACTAGAATGTTTTCTCTCTAATGAATAGGTTATAGATATTCATATAAAACCTCTAACAACTGAATAATTTGAGAATACAAGGATAAAATTTGATGTGAAAAACACTCCCTATTAGTGAAGTTTGTAATTGTTTTAATTTAACATCTATTAATTATTACTTAAATTATTTATGTGATATTTTTTATTGGGTGATAAATTTCCACTCCTTTTTTTGAACTGTATTAATTTTTTTGTTGTGTTGTGTTGGAATGAATTTGGAAAATTTTTACTTATTTTTATGTTTTGTATGAATTAGTATATGATAAAGTTCAGATGAGTAGATATATGAATAACATTGATAATATTTTTAATCAACACTGTTTTTTATGTTGATCTTGTTCATACAGACATAAACATGATTATTTTAATAGTAATTTTCTTTAAGTGGTATGGGTGTGCCTCTTTCTTATATACCCTTATATTTTATAATCAATAAGGCATAAAAATGAGGAATACTCAGAAAAATATCAACTAGGATATTTTAAACCCCTAATTGATGATGTTTTATTTTTTTATAAAATTATTAAAAAGAGATTTTTTTTATTTTTATCATCATGTTTCAAATATATGATAGTTATGGGAGTGAATTTTAAATCACTAGATGAATTTTGAAGTTGATAAAATTGAGGAACTTGATTTTGAATTAACCCATAATGGAGGATCCAACTAAAGGGATGAAGATCCATCCATTCGGGTGAAGAAATTATTTTTTCAACTGTTTAAAATTACACAAAACTATGTAAACATTATTATAGAGGAATATTCATTCAATGTATACATAATCAAAGATAATTTGATCTCTTCTTATGATTTATATAGCCTTGCTGTAATTATCAACCAACAAATATAGGTAATACATATTACTTCATATCCATCATCTCATCTATATAAACACAATTATGTAACTATATAAACACAATATTAATTTTTATGGGATATGATATATGTGTATCATTTAACACATAGAGGAAAAAATAAAATTATTTACCCTAAAAATCATAGTTTACATATTCAAAATCAAATGAGTAAATAATCAGGATGATGATTTTGGGTTCTTCAATGATAAAACATCATGATTCAAATGTGAAAATATTTATTTTTGAGAAAATAATCGATGAAAATAAAATTTCATGTATTAGTTAGTGTGGGAATTTTATGAGATTATTTCATTGATAATTGTTTTAAAATAACTATAAAAAATGATAGATTGGTTAGGACACCATAATGATGATAAAATTGAAGTAGAATTTATACATGTCAGAAAAAATAATACACCACCATGTCGCAATCATAGTCAAAGTTACTCAGTACTGAAATATAAAGCTATAAAAGAATAAAAAGGGGTCATTATATCATGTTGGTGAATTTTAGTTAGATTATATTTCTGTTGGAAGAAGATGATGTAGTATATGACATTGATAATTTATTATGAGTGTTTTTATAATCATTATTCACAAGATGTTCCAATTTTTTTCTTATGTTAGTACATGATTAGTCAATTATCATGAAGTTTCTTGATTAATTCATAAGTGGTTGCTACAATATTTATAAAGATATTTATTTTATGCTATTTCAAATAGCAAGTCAAGGATTAGAGGACCGGTTTAATGGGGATTAACATGGGTATTATAACAGAAATTTAAATGATTTTTAATGACTCGATTATTTCCATTGTGGGTCAAGGATATTTAACAAATGATTTTGGAAATAATATTTACATAGTATTCAGTAAATACATATTAAAAAAATAATGAAGTGAAAGAGTTGAAAATTTCTATAGGGGATAATTCATTTATGATTATTTATCAAAGAAGATGTGTTTAGAGAGTACATAGGAGATTTCAATGTGTGAAAGAGGAAGAAGAATTGGATTAAAAATTGATGTTCAATAATTCCCTAGTTATCATTCATCAGGTGTATTTTTCTCTATTGGTTGTCGATTGTAACTCATTAGTGCCGCGAATAGTACATGTTAATTCTTAAACCATTAATTGAGTTTCTTTTGATAATAAGAAGTGTGATGTGTTTATTATATTCCAAAAAACACCATGTAATTTTCCAAGAAGGTGTAAATACCATTAATAAATGTTATGTGTCCATTTTATTTAGGAAACAATGATTATATTGAAAAATGTGGATTGAATAAGCCAGAGTGTTTCAGAGGAGGTTAAATGAAAATACACTATGATTCAATCCCTCTCAATATAAATCACTCTTTATTTGATTCAATATGAACAATATAGGTAGATTTAATCCATATATATCACAACATCTCACTAGACTAATGGTATGATTTTCAAAAAGAAATAATTTTTTTTGGTGAATGATCGTAAAATTAATTTTGTTTCATGGTTTAAGGAATAATGAAACACTCATTCATCTATATAAGAAACCATGAAGTCATTTTATAGGGGACAATTTTTAAATATAAATGCATGTATGGGTTTCGTATTTTTATTTATTAATTTTACATAAATTATTAAGAAACCAAAAGTAGTATTGAAAATATTTGTGTAACTGTCATTATTAAAGCAATGTATTTAATTATTGAAAAATATAAAAATTAATTTTATTATCAACAACTTATTTTGGTGTTTTTTAGGAAACATGGGAAATTGATTATACATAATTTTAAGTACCATTGTTTAAATATAACTAGGTTGATAGTAACAGTGGCTGAAATATGTGGATAATATTTTGTCACTTTTAGATTTGAAAATATTCTATTACAAAGAAAAACCATTTATCATGGAGACACATAAGAAGAAGTTATTTTAGGTTATTAACCAATTAAATGTATTATTTTTCATTTTTCAACAGGTATAATTCTATTTAATAATGACGCTTTTGATGATTCTATGCACATTTTTTATGATACATTTTCTATTACATGGTAAAATGATTATAATAATGATTGTGATGTGTACATGGTTCATCATATATGAATTGAGAATATATAATAAATATGATAAAATACTTTGTAACTCTATAAATTAATCAATTAAATATATTTTTTGTAATTAACATGTGTAAAAATAGTATTCTATTAATATAGAAATTTTAGTCTTTATAAATTTATCATTTTTGGTATTTTTTTAATTTTCATACATATTAAAGACTTGTAAACAATTTTTTTACCAAATAAGGTTAATTTTAGTATTTTCTTAAAAAACATACACATGTAAAAACACGATTTTTATTAATTAGAAATTTAAATCTATATATGTTGGAAATTCATTTTATTTTTTGTTATAATTTAAATATTAATCAATTTTGATTAATCTTTTTTTGATTGAATAAGGCAGCAATAATTAATTGTTTAGTAAAAATATATACGTAATAGACTTTTTTAAAACATAGATATTTGAAAATAAAGATTCTTATCACTACTTATATTATTATTATTATTTAAATGCATTAGTTTTAGGTATATAATTTTATTTAAAGAAGCATTATACATTTTATTTTAAAAAAATTTACACATGTAATGAATATATTTTTTTACTTTGAAATATATATTTATATATTTTGATCATTTTTGTCATTGTTGTATTCATCAGTTTCAAAAACACATTTTAAAGTTAAATATTCTTTCTATCTTTGTTTTATTGTCACAACTTTGTTGAATTAATTGTTTCGATATATTCACTTTTCATTATTTTAATAAATTAAAATAATATATATAATTTTATTTCTATTGTTTTTATTATTTTTTATATTATAAAAAACATTTATTTCTCATCAAATCCATGAAAAAATAGTTTCCTTACATTTATATATTTTAAATAAAGGCACTGAGGAAATGGAATATTTACCAGGGTATATGTATGTTTTTCTTATTAATACCATTATAGTAATTATATTATCTAAATTAGTTTCTTAATAAAATTATTTGCAGTAATATCGGTGAGTATACTATAGTAGAGTATTATTCTTATTTTGAGAAAACAATACATATTTTTGGTTTGAAAACCCATAAATTTTAAACAATTTATTAATTTTTGGTTGACAAAAATTCATGATTTTATTTAAATTAAATAGGTATATAAGTTAATATCACGTCCCAAATAATGTTATATCATCAATAATATTATCATTATACATTTAAAATTTTAATTATTACTTCATATTATAAGGTAATTTTTTAGTTAATGGTCAAATATATTTCCATTATATAATTTAACATTTAGATTTATTTAATTATTAATATAAATATTATATATGTTAGTGTTGGTCTTAGTATAATTATAATGAGCAAGTTAATTTGATGTTCTAATTAATAACATTTATTTTTTAAAATTTAAATCATTAATCCCCTCAAATAAAAATATACCATGTAAATAAATAATGTATTTTTATATAATTTGACACATTAAAAAACATTCTTAAAGGCAATGCTCAATACCTAGTTAAAATAAATGAATTCCTTTTACTTTTAAAATATTCTATTTACATGAAAATAGATTATATATTATTTTTAAATGACAACTGCAATTGTTAAGAATATTATTGAGTCTTTCTATGTCATTTTGAGTTATCTGACTGTATAGAAACGTTTTTACAAATTTTAAAATATGGTTGAAATTAGGATACACAAATATTGATGTAATTTTAACATTTTAAATGTTATTTGGAAAAAACTTTCATGTTATGGGAGTTTTTTGATTAAATTTGGAGTTCTTTTGAAATTTTTAAAATAAATAAATAACTTTTTTTATTACTGTTAGTTTAATTTTTAATTAAAAATATTATATTTTATTGAGAAAAAATACAATTATACATGATTTTTATGTTTTAAAAAAGTAAATTATGTTTTTTAATGTTGATTAATTGTATGCCTAGTTTTCCTTGAATTGGGTAAGGGTAACTTTCTTTTTCTTCTTGGTGCTGAATTGTAAGCATGAGTTTGAAAAGGATGTGTGAAGGTATATTTGACAAGAGTAAGGGAAATCTAGGAATCCTTTTTCTTATATAAGGTTTTCCGTCTTCTTACATAATGGTATGTGGGTGATTCTATGTGATATATAAATGTCCTTCATAACTCACATGAGGGTAGTTTGGGTTTTTCATATACCAATATAATTGTAAACCTTACCTCACCAAAAGGTAATAACTTGTTTCTAATGCATGCATAATGGTGAAACATCAATCCTAATGCTCCCAAAATGATGATCCATAAATTTCAAGGACCATATAATGGTAACCAAATATTTAAGGGTAAAGAAAGGATACTCTTACACAGAACATACTCTATACAAATGGGTAAAATTTTAAATATAGAAAATCATATTCTTGCACTATTCTCTATAAGTATATTATTTTTCATATTTTATTGATCATAATTGATGAAAATAAAAGTTTAAAATTTACTTTGTCTATTATAGAACTATATATAATGTTTATAAAGAATTTTAATGTTTCTAAATCATTATTTGAGTTAAATATGAATGAAAAAGAATTATATTTGATATTAAATTTGATGTACCATAAATTTCCCCATGGAGACTGTATCTATAAAATCTAAAATACTAGATCTCACTCATTTATATCTTTATCAATTTTATTAGAGTATTGGTGGTCTAAAATACCTTATTGAATATGTTTATACATTCTGCAATATTGATTGATGTTGCCCCCATGTTTATTGACATATTGAATCTCTCATTGTCCCCCTCTCCTATGTTTTTGATCTTGTGGATGAAAGATTAATTCTTTTTAGTAGGGGATATGATATTTATAATTTTTTTATTATGATAAGGTGATTCAATCTTGATTATACTTTTTTGTAGATGGATTAAATTAACCATCATTATATAAATATCTAGAAAATAACAACTTGATGGGAGATTATATTATAATAATAAAAATAAAAAGGATGATATTTAAATACAGGTATTGAAATATTGATAATAAAATATTATTAATTAATATATTCAATTTTTATATGTTTTTTCAATATCTTTATACCCCTAGAAAAAAATGTTGTAAATGAATTCCATTCACTTAATTATTTGTATTTGGCATGATGTTGATAAACATGGTTGTCTTATAAATTTAGATGTTCAAATGTTATGGTATTAACATCAATATAGTTGATGATTACATCATCTTTAATTTTCAATATGGGTCACACTAATTTTTAAAATTAAGAACACTTATAAACCATAAAATTATCCTAGATAGAGAAATTTTTTATCTTATGTTGTATTATTATTTTCTCAAAGAGTGATATTTTAGGAAATATTATGGAATAATATAAATTATTATTTATCATCTAAAAATTAAAAATTAATAATAGATGTTATAACACAAAGTGAATTATTTATTTTTCATAATAAATTATATTATAGAGTGAAATTGGTTAATCACATGTTATGTAAAAATTTGGAGTTATATGGAAATATATTGTTATAAAAATTTTGGAATTACTATATAATTCTTGGAATTTATGAATTGAAATATGAATATTATAGAATTATTTGGAATTCATGTTGTTATAAAAGTAAAAAGTGGTTATCATATATAGTTCGAAACACTAATTGATGTTGTGGAAAATGTATGTTTTTAGATTTTATTTGATGAGATTATCATTTTTATAGAATAATGATAATTATTCATTATGCAATTCATGAGACTGAAAAGAATAATTTCACACTAAGATGATCAGCTTCTAGAAATATTTAAAATTATTATTATTTATACATTAGTGGAATTATTATATATGAATTATTGGTTAATAAATGATAAATATATTTTCTATTTCATGATGTGAGTACTAATTAATTTTTTGAATGTCTAAATGCATCAACATTATAACAAAATAAATTTAATGTTTTCTCTTGATATTTACCAAATTATGATTTATCAATATAACTATTTTGTGGGATGATTTATAGAATAGTTTAATAATTAAAATTGATTGAAAACTATTAGATAAATGTTATTATTAATTAAATTTAATATGTGTGAGGTGAATAATTGAGTTATTAAAACATCAGAATAAAATTTAAGGCATGTTTTATCGATTATAAATACTTTTATCTAGTGATATATATTTTAACGTAGAAAATATATGCATAATAAATTTTTTAATTCATGCTGGAATTTAAATGATTGTTTTTAATGATGAATTGATTAGGGAAGAGTGTGAATGTTCTTGAATGGGGAGGCGTAAAAGCCTCTATATTATGGTGATATTTTCTTATAAAATTTTGGTTGAAATAAAAAAATTTAATTTTTATTAGTGATCCTTGTATTAATAGAATTGATTTAGTGGATTTATATCCTTGTGTGGTTGAAATATTAGATGAATAATGGGTGTAGATACTAGAGGATATGATGGTGGAACATGGTGTAACGACCCGGTAATTTCAAGGACATTATTTTCTTAATTTTTTTGGAATTTTACGAGTATACGGTTTATGACGGCGCCTGATTATGAGTACCGGTCTTCCCGGAATCAATTTCCGAAGTTTATCTCATGTACGTTCAGTGAACTAATGAGCGAGTTTCTCTAACTTTTGAATCGATGCTCAGAATTGAAATCTGAGGGCACCGATGAACTCGTAGCACCAGTAATTGATTAAGAATACCTATTCTAAAGGTGCGTTTGTTCAGGAGGAATTTTTTAAAATTTGAGGTTTAAGTGAATAATAAAATAAAATTGTTTTCCTATTTTATTTATCTTCAAAATAGTTTTATCCTTTCTGTGGAAGTTGGGTTGCTAACTTCTGTTGGGAGAATAAAGGAGAGGAGGGGCCCACACGAGCCCCCACCTTTTCACATTCCCCATAACCCCTTGAAACTCCTCTTAATATCTTCCTTGTAATTAGTGTTTGGACATTCCCTCTCCTCTCTTTTAATTTATCCAACTCCTTAATTCAATTAATTGAATTGAGTTTTTAAATTTTAAACTCTTGGCATGACTTAATAAAATAATTAGAGCTTATATTATTATTGGTTTAGTTTTGTGGTGTTATGGTATGGGAGAGAATACTCAAAACCTAGAGGAATCTTCATCTTCTTCGTTGGAGAACGCGAAGAACGTCAAGACCCCGAAGAAGAACGTTTTCACCGCAAGGAGTGATCATCGTGAATTTCTTCTCCTCTCTGAAGCTGGTTTCAGACACCACTCCACCTCGGACGATCTCTGTCATGCGCATATAGAGCATCACATCGCAATGCCGTTTTCACGACGCTCTTCGACCGTCAACTGGTTGCCGAGGTTGGGGGTTTTCATATATAATGTTTTTGTGAATTTTACCCTCATGCATGGGTATTAAATTGCAGGGTATTCGTATAAATTATGCTTGAATAAATTATATCCTCATTGATGAATAAAAGAATGTGATTAAATGTTTGTCACTTGATAACACATAATGTGGAGGGCGCGGGCCGAACAAACACGGCCCGACAACCCTCCGCAGTTTGGTCATTGATATGCAGATTGAGGGAGAGGATGGAACGGGACCTCAATAGTGATTTGAGGCCCTCGTAGTAACGTATGTGACCCGAGATGAGCACCATAGAAGACGGAATTGAAGACGGACCACCGGAGAAACTTTGGTGGCCTGCGAACATCACCGGCTCCCGGAGGCGGCGGCGCCCCAGTTTGTCGCCAGGAGGAACCGTCGTGGCTGAAGCCGCAGTGGCAGGCAGCCAGATCCTGTGGTCTCTCATGATCCGAGGAAGTAGGATACGGCACTCGCCGCGTCCGCGGAGCGCAAGGGCCGTGGGGTACCGCGTCCCCCACTCAGCTCGTTGGCCGAGCCAGCGTGCCACCCGGCTGAGCCGGGCCTGGTTGTGCTTAGCTGGTCCGGGCCGACCTAGTGTGTAACATCCCAAGTAAGTAATGAATAATAGATATTTTTATCTATGTCTATTAATGAATTAGATAGTGTTTTAGAGGCTTAAAATGAAAATGAATCCAATCTTAAGCTTGGAAGACACTAATATTTTTAAAAGATTGTGTTACTGCCTTTTGATGGAAAACCATTTTTAAATCTATCTTTTGACAATTTTATAAGCTATTTTTTTCAAAATAAACTTATTTTTTATGATTGGGACATCAAAATTTACTTTGTGTGAATTTTTGGTATTTTTCTGACAATGTTCATTTTTTTAATGAATAGTGAATAATACTGCATTTTACATCAAAACTGCTTCTTAATATAATTTATTTTTATGATTAGATTATCTTTTGAATTGGTCTTAATGTGGAATCTGAATATATTTTTACCATTTAATCCAATGGTGGTAATTGGAATCAATTTCACTTTGAAATTAGACTTAAACTGGTGTCAATCTTTTGATACTTATTGTTTCATAAAAACACGCTATTTGTAATGACAGCGGGAATTAATTATAAAATTAATTAATGTGACTTATATGTTTTGAATTTTGTAAAATATACTTCATTATTGAATTCGGAATATCAAATATAGCTTAGGGTGAATGTTTGGTAATTTTTTGAAAAACTTCAATTTTTGATGAATAGTGAAACCACTAAGTGGTACTTATAAAAACTGATTTTCTGTTTAAATGAAATTTTTCCATCATTGTGTTTTGAATTTCAAAAATCCGACATACATGGTTTTCATTAAGAAGTAAAATGTGGTTCAATGAGATTAAAATAATTTTTTAGTGAATAGTAACTTATTAATTTTTTAATCGCGATTAGTGGTAATTAGTGTAGTTTAAGGTAAAAATAATGCTTTAATAAAATGAGATGAGCTTTACACATGTCCTACCCTAATTGGATGTGTCATGGCCGACTAAAACAAGCCATGAGTCAACTTGGGGACCCCATGGAGCCACTTTGGTTGGGAAATGACATAAATAACTTTTTATTAAATGTTAAAGTAAAAATGACACACACATGAGATGTTTTACTAAAACAATTTTTACATGGGGTTATAAAATTCAGATCTTTGACTATAAATATTAAATGGAAAGATAAAAAGATTTCATACATCATAGTATTTGTTTTATAATTTTTTGACATTAAATAAAGTAAATTATTTATGACATCATGATGATGCAGCGATGACCTCATTATTTAACGATTTAAATAAAATGGAAAGATAATGTAATATTTAAGACCTACACATGTCCAAAACCTATTGTATGAGTGGATTTCGAACCCTTATCACCTTATCCTCGAAATAAATCAATGTGGGACCTCTTAAATACGAATACCATTTTAAAATAAAGTGACTTTTCTTTACTTTCCAAGAGTGCCCCTCCTCTCCTCTTATAAAAGGCCCCCAACTCTACCTCATTTCACTCACTCCTCAAGCCTTTGGCTCGGCCATCACATGCCCATTTACTCTCTCCACATCCCTCTCCTAATCCTAGAGGATTCCCATTTGGAAGAATCCTTTCAAAGGAATCCTTTAAGCTCAAATCAAAAGGAGTTACACTTTTAATGGTAATTCATTCTCTCATGTTCATTTGTTTTATTTTGCATCTCCAACCCACTAAACTCTTTTTATTTACTTATTTTGTAACAAAACTAGTATCTTCAATATACTAGGATGTTGTTATAAGATTTATTCGAGCTACACTCTCACACAACTACATCCAATGGTTAAAGAACATACGGTTTCCATGGATGACGAAATTCTGCCTCCCGAAACGATGATTGTTCAATACTCATTTAACACCTTCAAAGGTGGCCGTTATGATGTCACTATTTTTATATATGATATATAATATGTTTATTCGATCCTTAAGCTTATGTATTTTTCATTTATGGCATACTATTATTGTTTCCATTATGGGTAAACACGATATCTTCATTTTAGGATGTGCGGACTACCACCCCCCGAAAGTGATTTTATTCGTTAATACCTTATGTGGGATGTGTAAAGGATAAAGTTAATGATATTATATATGTTATTATACTGGAATTATAATATACTATTATATCATTATGATTCCATTCCAGAAAATATGAAATAGAAATGGAAGTAGCGTTCATGCGTACGTACGACTTACCCTCTCCATGAACGGTGCATTTCATTTCTTACCTCTAAATGTGATGTAATATTTTAATACATGTATATGATGAATATATATGATATATATGTTATCCAAATCATTAATATCATTCTGGATAAAATACCCTTTGACCAAATTAACAACATGTAAGTGTAAGAAGTCTATTTTTGACTTAAGAACCAAATACCGACAAAATGAACATTATTAACTTAAATGATTACATGATGTTCATAAAATGGTATAAAAGTAGTAATGAACTTGAAATTGTTCTTAAGCAAGTAGAGATTTACTCAAGTTTATTATTCAGGATATTAAAGAACGGTCGGGTCAAGTCGGATACGAGGTATGGGACTTCGTCTCAATCTCCTTTCATTAAGGTATATTTTGTTTTATACACAACCTTCTTTTATATGGTGTATAAACCCCTTTTACTTTTACATTTATTCAAAAGGAATATTTTTTATACGAAGCGTTTACTAAACGAAAAAAGGGAATGTTTTTGTCGTTAGTATGCGGTGACAACGACTTCTCCGCCGTCGTGACCAGTATTTGAGTTTCGGCTTCCTCTACAAGCCATGTTTTTTTAAAGAAAAATAATTTCCATGTTTTACTTTTCTTTTATTTTTGTATTGAAAATGGTTTTCATAATGTTATTATATCAATTTGTTGTATTGATATATTGTGATTTAAAGGTGGAAATGTTATGCTTCCTTTATGCATGTTTTATGTGATACGATTATGTTGAGGTTCTTGGCCATTATTATGAAGACGGGTGGTTCCGTGATAAACTAAGGGCGGGTGAGCCCGATATAGCTCTCCAATGAATTCGGTAACACGAAGGAGTGAAACGTTAAGGTTTCTCCGAAGAGATTTAGGGAATATACTGTGAAGGGTATTCCAAACATAACCAAGAGGGTTACTCCCTGCGTAAGAATGTTATGAATGCCTCAAGTTACCTTTATGTCTTATGATTTCTATGATTTATTCATGATTTGATGAGGTATGCTAAGGTGCTTATGTTTTATGGGTAAAGTATGATCTCATCCTTATGTATTTATGTATCCATGTTTCCTTTCCATATTTTTATATCCCTTACTGAGCTTTTTATGCTCATCCCAAGTTTTTTTGAAATGTTTTTCACAGGTCAAGGGAAAGGTACATGATATGATGATAGTGTCAAGTAAGTGTCAAGAAAGAATCCATGTTTATTTTAAATATGTTTCTATTGATGGGAATGAAGAATACTATCTTTATGTAACCACTTTGTTTATATGTGGAATGTAATGCATGTTTTGTGATCTAATTCTCTAAAAATCAAAACCCGAAAAGATCCTCAATGTGTATTCTTGTAATAACTCAAGATTAAGTAAGGTTTAAGGCTGGGGCCTTATAGTTGGTATCAAAGGTCAGTTTAGATAACTTTAGGAGTTAGAATTCTATGAAATGATTATCCAAATGTTTTTTTATGGTCAAATTGAAATGATATAGCTTTTAAAGATTACCATGTTTCCTTATCTAAGACATGTTTGTTTAGAATGGTTTTCCACAGAGGAAATAGGGAAGTAGTTCTAGGAAGGCATACGGAAGGAAATAACCTTCTGAACCAGCATCCTGAGATGGTCGGAATTGGAACTGAACAGTTTGTTGCAGTAATGGCACAGTTGACTCAAGCAATAAATGGTGGTGGTATCCATGCACGAGATCAGCCAAATCCACCGCAAAGGAACATGTCAGCGGTGGAACATTTCATGAGGCAACATCCCCCATCATTCAGGGGATCATCTGAACCTATGCTATCTGAAGGGTGGATTAAATCACTGGAGAAGATTTTTGATGTCATGGGGTGTTCAGACAATCAAAAGGCTAGTCTTGATATTTACCATTTGGAGGGTGAGGCAGATCAGTGGTGGTCTATGGTTAAAAATATCAGGGACGCCGATGAGATTGATGCTCTCGACTGGGATGAATTCAAAGGTATGTTTCTTGAGAAGTATTTTCCTAAGGCTATTAGACATAGGATGGAAAAGGAATTCTTTGAATTGAGGCAAGAGGAAGACTTAGTGGCTGCATATGAAGAAAGGTTCACTCGATTGGCAAGGTATGCTCTAAATTTTATCCGAGACCTTGATAGTAAAATCAATCATTTTTACTCAGGATTAAAGATAAAATATCGAAGGGCATTAGCTTCTCATGAGTTTAAAAGTTATGAAAAGCTTGTTCGATTTGCTGAGAAGGTGGAAATGGAGTTTGCCGATGATCAAGTGTTCTATAAAAAATCAACAGAAGAAGAGACCGAGGTGGCAGGAGAAAGGTAAGAATTCTTCAACAAAGTCTGATGGTAAGAAAACTATGTTTCCAGTTTGTGATAAATGTGGAAAAAGGCATGCTGGGGAATGTCTTCTAAATTATGGAAAGTTCTTCCGATGTGGTAAGATCGGACATAAGGCTCGTGATTGCACTGAAAAGGATCAAGGTGAAGGTAAGACCAAATTTGATTTACAGTTAGTGAAATGTTTTAAGTGCAATGAGATGGGTCATTATGCAAATGAGTGTCCGACAAAGATAATGATTGATGGGAAGCAGTTAGACTAGATGCAGAAAGGGGTGGTGAAATCCTTTGCAACTACTTCAGCATATGTCGGGCCATCAAATAAAGTTGTATCAGGTACTTTGTTTGTTTTTTCAGATTATGCCAGTGTGTTGTTTGATTCGGGGTCTACACATTCTTTCATCTTTGAAAACTTTTCTAGTAAAATGGGAATACCATCTCAAGAAATGACTCCTGAACTTGTGGTAAAAACACCTGGGGGAAATGTTGAGGCAAAAAGGATTTATAAGAATCTTCTTATCCTGGGTATGGATTGGCTCTCAATTTACCATGATATGATTGATTGTAGAGCTAAAGATGTTTTTTTTCAGAAAGACTTTCAGTTTGTGTACAAGAATGAACCCTTACTGTTGATAACATATCAAGAGGCCGAGAAACTTGTAAAAGATGGAAATGAATGTTACCTTGCACACATTGTTGAAAACAATGGAACTGTTCAGATTAATGATGTGCCAGTGGTAAATGAGTATCCTGATGTTTTTCTTAATGAGTTGCCTGGAATAATACCGGATCGGGAAGTTGAATTTACTGTTGACTTAGTTCCTGATGCTAAGCCAATTTCAAAACCCCCTTATCGAATGGCTCAAATTGAACTTTTAGAGTTGATGGAGAAATTGCATGATTTATTAGAGAAAGGTTTCATCCGACCTAGAACATCACCATGGGGTGCTCTTGTTTTATTTGTTAAAAAAAAAGATAGTTCTATGAGACTTTTCATTGATTATAGAGCCTTGAATAATATTACTGTTAAGAACAAATATCCTTTTCCTCATATCGATGATTTGTTTGATCAGCTCCAGGGAGCTTAATATTTTTCGATGATTGACTTGAGGTCGGGGTACCATCAGTTGAAAGTAAAAGAAGGAGACATTCGGAAGACAGCTTTTCGTACTAGATATGGCCT
This sequence comes from Viscum album, assembly GCA_963277665.1. NCBI lineage: Eukaryota > Viridiplantae > Streptophyta > Magnoliopsida > Santalales > Viscaceae > Viscum > Viscum album. The sequence continues at coordinate 558,044,838 of OY728165.1, read as the reverse complement.
TTATGAATTTGTAGATATGCCTTTTGGGCTAACCAATGCACCTGCTGTATTCATGGAATTAATGAACAGAATTTTCCATGAATTCTAGGATAAGTTTGTGGTGGTTTTCATTGATGATATTTTGGTGTTTTCTAAAAGTAAAGAGGATCATGAAAGTCATTTATGTATTGTTTTGCAAACCATAAAAGAAAAGAAACTATATGGAAAATTCAGCAAGCGTGAGTTTTGGTTGCAACAAATTTCTTTCCTTGGTCACATTGTTTCTAAATATGGCATAAATGTTGATCCTACTAAAACAATAGTTGTTGAAGAATGGACAAGACCCACAAATGTAACCGAGATACGTAGTTTTCATGGTTTGGAAGGCTATTACCGAAGGTTTGTTATAAATTTTTCACGGTTATCTATTCCAATGACTAAGCTAACTCGGAAGGGTGTTAAGTTTATCTGGATAAAAGAATGTCATGATTGTTTTCAGGAATTGAAAAGAAGATTGGTGAATGCTCCAGCTTTGGCACTACCTTCCAGAAAGGGTGAGTTTGTCATCTACAACGATACTTCACATAAAGGACTTGGTTGCGTTCTAATGCAGAATGATCAGGTAATTGCTTATGCTTCACAACAATTGAAAACACATGAGGTAAATTACCCAACACATGATTTGGAATTAGCTGCTGTTTTTTTTTGCTTTGAAAATTTAGAGGCATCATTTGTATGGAGTAAAGTGTGAAATATATATCGATCACAAAAGTTTAAAGTATATATTCACTCAAAAAGAATTGAACATGAGACAAAGGAGATGGATAGAATTAATCAAGGATTATGATTGTACGGTTCACTACCATCCGAGAAAATCAAATAAAGTGGCTGGTGCTTTGAGTAGAAAAAGTAATTATTCATTTGCAATGTTGCGTTTAGAAGGTGATCATTTGGTTAAGGATTTGATGATCATTGACATAGAAATTGTTGGTGGAGGAAGTTATTCTATTTTGTTTTAGGTATCAGTGAAATCTTCTCTATCAGACAGAATCAAGAAAGCACAGAAGAAAGAGAGTGAGTTGCAGAAAAAGGTAGAGCTGGTTCAGAAAGGTATGTTTCATGAATTCAACATTGATAATGATTGTGTTTTGTGATTTGGGAAGAGATTGTGTGTACCTTGTGATTCACAGTTGAAGGAAGAGTTGTTATGTGAAGCTCTTAGTTCTCCGTTTTCAGTTCATCATGGCAGTACTAAGATGTATAGAAATCTGCGGGAGTATTACTGGTGGGATGGAATGAAAATAGATATTGCTGATTTTACTGTGAAGTGTTTGACTTGTCAGCAGGTTAAAGCAGAGCAGCAGTTACCTAAAGGAATGCTTCAGCCTTTACAAGTGCCAGAGTGGAAATGGGAAAACATATCCATGGAATTTGTTTTGGGATTACCGAGGACATCTCGTGGTAATAATGCAATCTAGGTTATTGTTGATCACTTGACTAAATCTGCTCATTTCCTTGCTATACGAGATACTTTTTCCCTAGATCAACTTTCCCGTTTGTATCTTAAAGAGATTGTCAGGTTACATGGAGTTCCTCTCTCCATTGTATCTGACCATGATCCTAGGATTACTTCTAACTTTTGGAAAGGCCTTCAGAAGTCGTTGGGTACTGAATTAAATTTTAGTACAGCTTTCCATCCTCAATCATATGGGCAGCCAGAACGAACAATTCAGAAATTGGAGGATATGCTACGAGCTTGTTCTATGGATTATCAGGGAAGTTGGGACCAACATCTTTCTTTGGTTGAATTTTCATATAATAACAGTTTTCATTCCAGTATACAAATGGCACCATTTCAGGCATTATATGGGAAGCGGTGTCGAACTCCAGCTTTCTGGGATGAAGTGGGTGAAAGGAAGTTGATGGGACCAGAATTGGTAGAAGAGATGGCAAAAAAAGTTCAACTGATTCAGAAGCACATGAGAACATCTCAGAGCTGGCAGAAGAGTTATGCAGATAACCGAAGGAAGGATCTATCTTTCGAGGTAGGTGATCATGTTTTTCTCAAGGTTTCTCCTTGGAAAAGTGTGATGAGATTTGGTAAGAAAGGAAAGCTGAGTCCAATGTTTATTGGACCATATGAAATTCTGGAGAGAGTTGGATCAGTTGCATACCGGGTGGCTTTACCTTCGATTTTATCTCAGGTACACAATGTTTTTCTCATTTCGATGTTGAGAAAGTATATGCTAGATCCATCTCATGTTTTGAGTCCAGAGGTAGTTCAGCTGGAAGAGAACCTATCTTATGGAGAACAACCAGTCCAGATTCTTAACCACAGGGAGAAAGGGTTACGGAATAAGGTGATTAAGCAGGTAAAGGTTTTGTGGAAAAACCACATGATGGAAGAGGCAACATGGGAATCTGAAAATGCAATGAGGGATAAGTACCCCCATTTATTCGATAAGTAAATAAATTGAGGGGACACAATTTTCAAAAGGGGGGAAGGATGTAACATCCCAGGTAATTAACTAATAATAGATATTTTTATCTATGTCTATTAATGAATTAGATAGTGTTTTAGAGGCTTAAAATGAAAATAAATCCAATCTTAAGCATGGAATACACTAATATTTTTAAAAGATTATTTTACTGCCTTTTGATGGAAAACCATTTTTAAATCTATATTTTGACAATTTTATAAGCTATGTTTTTCAAAATAAACTTATTCTTTATTATTGGGACATCGAAATTTACTTTGTGTGAATTTTTGGTATTTTTCTGACAATGTTCATTTTTTAATGAATAGTGAAAAATACTGCATTTTACATCAAAACTGCTTTTTAATCTAATTTATTTATATGATTAGATTATCTTTTGAATTGGTCTTAATGTGTAATCTGAATATATTTTTACCATTTAATCCAATGGTGGTCATTGGAATCAATTTCACTTTTAAATTAGACTTAAACTGGTGTTAATATTTTGATACTTATTGTTTCATAAAAACACGCTATTTGTAATGAGAGCGGAAATTAATTATTAAATTAATTAATGTGACTTATATTTTTTGAATTTTGTAAAATAGACTTAATTTTTGAATTTGGAATATCACATACAGCTTAGGGTGAATTTTTGGTATTTTTCTGAAAAACATCAATTTTTGATGAATAGTGAAACCACTAAGTGGTACTTATAAAAACTGAATTTCCGTTTAAATGAAATTTTTCCATCATTGTTTTTTGAATTTCAAAAATCTGACATACATGGTTTTCATTAATAAGTAAAATGTGGTTCAATGAGATTAAAATAATTTTTTGGTGAATAGTATGTTATTAAGTTTTTAATCGCGATTAGTGGTAATTAGTGTAGTTTAAGGTAAAAATAATGCTTTAATAAAATGAGATGAGCTTGACACATGTCCTACCCTCATTGGATGTTTCATGGACGACCAATACAATCCATGGGTAAACTTGGGGACCCCATGGAGACACTTTGGTTGGAAATGACATAAATAACATTTTATTAAATGTTAAAGTAAAAATGACACACACATGAGATGTTTTACTAAAACAATTTTTACATGGCGTTATACAATTCATAATTTTGACTATAAATAGTAATTGGAAAGATAAAAAGATTTCCTACATCATAGTAGTTTTTTTATAATTTTTAGACATTAAATAATGTAAATTATTTATGACATCATGATGATGCACCGATGACCTCATTATTTAACAATTTAAATAAAATGGAAATATAATGTAATATCTAAGACCTACACATGTCCAAAACCTATTGTATGAGTGTATTTAGAACCCTTATCACCTTATCCTAGAAATACATTAATGTGGGTTCTCTTAAATCCGAATACCATTTTAAAATAAAGTGACTTTTCTTTACGTTCCAAGAGTGCCCCTTCTCTCCTCTTATAAAAGGCCCCCACCTCTACCTCATTTCACACACTCCTCAAGCCTTTGGCTCGCCCTTCCCATGCCCATTTACTCTCTCCACATCCCTCTCCTCATCCTAGAGGATTCCCTTTGGGAATAATTCTTTCAAAGGAAGCCTTTAGGCTCAAATCAAAAGTAGTTACACTTTTAAAGGTAATTCATTCTCTCATGTTCATTTGTTTTATTTTGCTTCTCCAACCCCATAAACTCTTTTTATTTACTTCTTTTGTAACAACACCAGTATCTTCAATATACTAGGATGTTTTTATAAGATTTATTCGATCTAAACTCTCACACAACTACATCTAATGGTTAATGAACATACGGTTTCCGTGGATGGCGAAATTCTGCCTCCCGAAACGATGATTGTTCAATACTCATTTAACACCTTCAAAGGTGGCCATTATGATGTCACTATATTTATATATGATATATAATATTTTTATTCTTTCCTTAAGCTTCTATATTTTGGATTTATGGCATACCATTATTTTTTCCATTATGGGTAAACACGATATCTTCATTTTAGGAAGTGCGGACTACCGCCCCCTGAAAGTGATTTGATTCATTAATACCATATGTGGGATGTGTAAAGGATAAAGTTAATGATATTATATATGTTATTATACTAGAATTATAATATACTCTTATATCATTATGATTCCATTCCAGAAAATATGAAATAGAAATGGAAGTAGCGTTCATGCGTACGTACGGCTTACCGTCTCCATGAACGGTGCATTTCATTTCTTGTCTCTAAATGTGATGTAATATTATAAATACATATATATGATGGATATATATGATATATATGTTATCCAAATCATTAATATCATTCTGGATATAATGAACCTTTGACCAAATTAACAACATGTAAGTGTAAGAAGTCTATTTTTGACTTAAGAACCAAATACCGGCAAAATGAACATTATTAACTTAAATGATTACATGATGTTCATAACATGGTATAAAAGGAATAAGGAACTTGAAAAAGGTTCTTAAGCAAGTATAGATTAACTCAAGTTTATTATTCAGGAGATTAAAGAACGGTCGGGTCAAGTCGGATACGAGGTATGGGACTTCGTCTCAATCTCTTTCATTGAGGCATATTTTGTTTTATACACAACCTTCTTATATATGGTGTATAAACCCCTTTGACTTTTACGTTTATTCAAAAGGAATATTTTTTATATGAAGCGTTTACTAAACGAAAAAAGGGAATGTTTTTGTCATACGTATGCAGCGACAACGACTTCTCCGCCGTCGTGACCATTATTTGAGTTTCGGCTTCCTCTACAAGTCATGCTTTTTTTAAAAGAAAAATAATTACCATGTTTTACTTTTCTTTTATTATGGTATTGAAAATGGTTTTCATAATGTTTTTATATCAATGTGTTGTATTGATATCTTGTTATTGAAAGGTGGAAATGTTATGTTTCCTTTATGCATGTTTTATGTGATACGATTATGTTGAGGTTCTTGGGCATTATTATGAAGACGGGTGGTTCTGTGATAAACTAAGGGCGGGTGAGCCTGATATAGCTCTCCAATGCATTGGTTAACCCTAAGGAGTGAAACGTTAAGGTTTCTCCGAAGAGATTTCAGGAATATACTGTGATGGGTATTCCAAACGTAACCAAGAGGGTTACACCCTACGTAAGAATGTTATGAATGCCTCAATTTACCTTTATGTCTTATGATTTCTATGATTTATTCATGATTTGATGAGGTATGTTAAGGTGCTTATGTTTTATGGGTAATGTATGATCTCATCCTTATGTATATATGTACCCATGTTTCCTTTCCATATTTTTATATCCCTTACTGAGCTTTTTAGGCTCATCCCATGTTTTTTTAAATGTTTTTCACAGGTCAAGGAAAAGGTACATGATATGATGATAGTGTCAAGGAAGTGTCAAGAAAGAATCCATGTTTATTTTAAATATGTTTCCATTGATGGGAATAAAGAATACTATATTTATGTAACAACTTTGTTTATATGTGGTATGTAATGCCTGTTTTATGATCTAATTCTCTAAAACTCTAAACCCGAAAAGATCCCCAATGTGTAATCTTGTAATAACTCAAGATTAAGTAAGGTTTATGTCTGGGGCCTTATACAGTGGGGGTTGGGCCAGGTCGGACCGGACATTGTTGGATTCCTCTTGATAAGTTGGTACATTAGGCATACTTCGCCAGAGGTTTGGACATAGTTGGATAGTGGTCGGGTTGGATTGAACACAAAATCCAACCGGGCCCCTAGAACTGAAAAGCTGATAACTTTCAGACCGGATGTCTGTTTGACTAACCGTCAGCAGCGTTGGTGATCACGTTGAGAAACGGTCCCTATGAGTATATCCTATGAGAGTTAAGGGAACAGTTGAGATACCGTCTGGTTGGTTCGTACACGAAACCAACCAAGCCCCTAGGACGAAAAGGTTAATATCTCACAGAATGGGCGTCCAATTGATGCACCATCTGTTGTGTTGAGACCCATATGACGAGTCGGTCCATTGAGATATTACTTCATGGAACTTTGGTATACTTGGAGTATCGACCTATAGCTTGTGGAGTGGACCCTCCCGGAGGCTAGCGTACGGAGTACGGAGACCGTGTAGCCGGATGAGACCTAACTACTGCTTCACCGACTTGACTTGGAGTGAGTCGATTAGCCTAGTGGATGGAGCGCCCGATGTTTAGCGGCAGACCCACGATGGATGGAGCTCCCATAGTTGGCCACAGACCAACGGTACTCGATAGGAGGAGTACCTCTCTAGGCTATTAGGGGGAGCACCCGGTATTTGGCGACAGACCCATAGCGGACAGAGCGCCTGGTATTTGGTAGCAGACATGTGGTACTCAAGAGGAGGAGTACCTCAGCAGTCTTAGGTTAGTGAGGAGTACCTCAAAGTCGTAATAGGATCACTGTACTCGACAGTGATGGAGCTCTTCAGCAGTTAAGGTTTTGATAATAAAAATCCTGGTTTGAGATGAGTCTATGACCTATGTGTTTACCTCATGATTGAGATGGGTCATTGATAACTTTGGTATATGTATGGGCATATATCTAAGTAGTGGTTATCCGTTGATTTCATAACCTTTGTGTTTCATCACGATTGAGATGAGTTACTTGATAACTTAGGTATAAGTATGGGCTTATACCTAAGTAAGGTTTATCTATTGAGTTTTTTATTTGTGGTTATCCTTGTTGGATTTAGAGAGACCATGAGGGTCTCGGGGTCCCTACTGAGTATCTTTATACACACCCCTATACATTCTATGCCCGTACATCATTTTGTTGGATGCAGACGACGAACAGCGCTGACAGATGCCGAACATTCGAGGACTGGACGGTACCCGGAGGTGGATCTCATGACAAGTCGGTACCTGGAGGAGAGAGACGGACGGACGATCAGACATGGAGTGCTGAGTAAGACATCTGTACCTACCTTTCAAGTAGGATCTGTGGTGGACAATCGAGGAGCTGTGTGTCATCTTCCAGCTGCTTGTCTTTTCTGTTGTACTTTACTTTAAGTTTTAGTTTAGCCTATCTGTTGGGATTGTATTTCCGGCCCCATTGTACCTTCAGTACTATTGTTACTATTGTACTTATTGATTTCTTCCACTTGTACTCTGGTTGTGTTGTTTTTATGTTTATAAAGGAAAATCCTTCCCAATTATAGTTATTTACGCCTTTTGTGCTAGTCGCCAACCCTGGGCCTATGGAAGGTGGGCTTGGGGTAGTTACGACACAGGCCCCAAGGGACGGGTCGTGAAAAATTGGTATCAGAGGAGTCAGTTCTACCGCAGAACTTGTAACTCTGATATTTTCTTTCTGTAAAGAAATAGTGTTAAGGGTACCGAGTGTGGATTTCAGTTTAGGGAGTCTATTGTTGGTGCGGGCGGCCAATGTATCCATACACCAGGACCGTGACAACTTATTTCTGACTTTGTGCACGAAAACACTGATTGCGTGTACATTTCCAAAAGTTTTTAAAAGTCAGCTCAATCCAGGTCAACTCACCATGTATTAATCGTTTGACTGTGTCATGTTTCTTTATTTTAGGATGCCTCTCCGTGGACGACCAGCTAGATCCCCGAGAGTTTTACGTAGTGACAACCTGTCTAGCGACATGGCCTTAGTACAGGGCCCTCTTCAAGTTGAGGCACCAGTGGAGGCACCGGCGGTACTACCGCACATTAGGCCACCGATGACACTAGCCCCAATAGCAGATAGTGCACGTCACTTGAGCGCACTGCATTAGTTCTAGCGCCAGAGGCCACCCAGGTTTAGGGGAGAGACGGAACTGCAGGTGGCTGAGGATTTGCTGGACGATGTGGTGAGAGTCTTTAGGCTTGTAGGGATGCCAACAGACTTCATGGTGATCTTTTCTTCCATCCTCCTTAAGATAGAAGCTGAGAGATGGTGGAGCCACATGTTCCGGTTTTTCTATGGGATGACATTCACCTGGGTAGACTTCGAGACCTTCCTTAGGGTGGAGTTTATACCAGTGACTCTACACCCCGAGCGAGTTCAGGAGCCGCTGCCTTTGCCGCAGGATTTTCGATCAGTAGACGAGTAATCTGTAGGCAGTAGACAGATGATGCAGGGGTCCAAGAGGATCAGACTAGTAGATGGGTGATCTCAGGATTTAGGATCGGTAGTGGGGGGCACCCGGGGTGGAGTCAGAGCCAGGAATTCCAGAAACAGACAATGTTTATCCTACGGCAGGAGGGGTCACATGGCACGTGACTGTCCGACTCCCCACACAGTTGATCCATAGGCATTGGAGGAGCCACCGAGGTAGAAGTACTGATGAGTGGTTGAGTGATAGTTGAGCATTGGACAAGGCAGTAGAGCTCCAGAAGCAGGTGGACAGGAGCGTAACTAGTGGATTTATTTTGTCAGTTGAAATTCTAGTTCCATGTTGTTGTTGTTGTATTTGTGTCTTTGTAATTTGATCTGCAGTAATAAAAGACACTTATCATTGTGATGTATACTTTCATGTCCTTTTGTTTGGTTGATACTGAGAGGTTCCAGTTTAAACTGTTGACTTGACCCTCACATTTGATATTCTTACTGGAGGAGACCCAGTGACCACACACTGATGACAACAGTGTGACTCAACCCTTGGAGGTGAAAGTAATGGCTGGATATCATGGTAGTAGCGTCAAGGCATTACGATGTCATCCATTGAATGGATTAGTACCATTAATGACATGATTGAAAGGTTTAGGCAAAGAACGTGGTTCATCCAGGGGATGAGACCCGATTTCTCTTATCGGCAAAGAAGAAATCTTAGCAGCTCTTGTGGGACCAGAGATGGTCCAAGCCATGATGGAGAAGGTGCAGATCATCAAGGAGCGGATGAAGACTACACAGAGTAGGCATAAACCATATGTTGATAGGAGACAGGACCACTAGAATTTGAGGATGGTGACCACATTTTCTTACGGGTCTCACCTCGATGAGGACTATGGAGATGTGGCCGAGGCGGCAAGTAATCTCCGAGGTTCAGCGGACCATTTCAGGTCCTCAACAGGGTAGGTGACGTGGCTTACTGTTTGACCCATCCACCTCAGTTGCACAAGGTGCACGACGACTTCGACGTTTCTCAACATGGGAGATAATTGCTTGACCCGATGCATATCATCGACCATGGGGAACTGGAAATTGGCAATGGGGTGACTTTTTCAGGTTCCAGTAGAGGTTGAGGATTGAAAGGAGCGGGTCCTATGAGGACGTTGGATTCCTCTTGTGCTCTTTCTTTGGCAGCATGGGAACCTCTTGGTGAGCACATAGGAGCGGAAGGCTCACATGCGTGCTCAGTACCACCTTGATTTCCCTAGTTTTTGTTAAATCATTACGGGGACATAAATTCCTAATGTTGTAGTAATGTAAAGACCTGGAAATTTCAAGGAAATTATTTTCTTAATTTCTTTGGAATTTTTTGAGTATGCGTTTTCTGACGGCGCCTGATTCCGAGGTCCGGTTTTCCCAGAATCAATTTCCAATGTTTAGCTTGGGCACCTTCATTAAACGAATGAGCGGGTTTTTCTAACTTTTGAATCGTTTCTTGGAATTGAAATTTTAGGGCACCGATTAACTCGCAGTGCTGGTAATTGCTTAAGAAAACCTTTTCCAAAGGTGCTTTTGCTCGGGAGATGTTGTTTAAAATTTGAGGTTTACGTGAAGAATAAAATAAAATTGTAATCCAATTTTATTTTTATTCTAATTAGTTTTATCCTTTGTGTGGATGTTAGGTTGCTAGCTTCCCTTCGGAGAATAAAGGAGAGGTGGGGCCCACACGAGCCCCCACCTTTTCACATTCTCCATAACCCTTTGAAACTCCATGTAATATCTTCCATGTAATTAATGTTGGGACTTTCCCTTTCCTCTCTTTTAATTAATCCAACACCTTAATTCAATTATTTGAATTGAGTTTTTAAATTTTAAACTCTTGGCATGACTTAATAAAATAAGTGGAGCCTATTTTATTATTGGGTTAGTTTTGTGGTGTCATGGTTTGGGAGAGAATACTCAAAACCTAGAGGAATCTTCATCTTCTTCATTGGAGAACGCGAGGAACTTCAAGACCCCAATGAAGAATGACATAACCACAAGGAGTGATCGTCGTGCCATTCTTCAACAATTTGCAGATGGTGTGAGACGCCGCTCCACCTCGAACGATCTCTGTCAAGCGCATACGGAGCTTTACCTCGCAATGCCTTTTCCACGATGCTCTTCGATCGTCAACTCGTTATCGAGGTAGGGGGTTTTCATATATAATTTTTATGTGAATTATACCCTCATGAATGGGTATTAAATTTCAGAGTATTCATATAACTTATACATGAAGAAATTATATCCTCGTTGATGATTAAAAGAATGTGATTAAATTTTTTTCATTTGATAACACCTAACGCGGAGGGCACGGGCCGAACAAACACGGCCTGACAACCCTCCACAGTTTGTTTATTGATATGTGGATTGACAGAGATGATGGAACGGGACCGAAATAGTTATTTGAGGCCCTCGCAGTAATGTACGGGACACGAGATGAGTACCGGCATAGACAGAATTGAAAACGAAAAACCGGAGCAACTTCGGTGGCCCGTGGACATCACCGGTGGCCGGAGGCGGAGGCTGGCACCGGCCTCCCGCCTGGAGGCGGCGGCGCCCCGGCACACCTCCAGGATGAACCGCCGTGGCTGAAGCCGCAGCCGCACGTGGCTGGATCCCATGGCTGTAGGGGATCCGGTGAAGCAGGAAGCGGCGCTCGCCGCGTCCGCGGAGCGCAAGGTCCGCGGGGGACCGCTTCCCCCGCTCGGCACATTGGCCGAGCCAGCGTGACCCCCAGTCAAGCCGGGTCGGCCCTCGCTGGGTCGGACCTGGACCCGGGTCGGGTCGACCCGGTCGGGGCCGACCCTGGTGGGGTTGGGCTGGGTCGGACCGGGCCCAGATCCCCCATTTTTGGATCACATCCAGTCTTTTCCCTATATCATGTCTTACAGACCTACAATCGACGCACCATTAATTTCATAGAGATCCTTGGATTGAGGAAGTCGTTTAGGTATATTATACTCAAGGTTTCGGGGAACTTTGTGTACGGCCAGGTTGGTTCGAACCCGAAACCAACTAGGCCCTCAGAGCAGAAATGCTTATAACATGAGCTCCAGACATCCAATTGACGTGTCGTTGACCTATTTGGATTCCTCTTGATGAGACGGAACTTTTGGAATACTTTTCTCGACGTTTGGACACAGTTGGATAGTTTCTGGGTTGGATTGAACCTGAAATCCCACCAGGCCCCTAGAACGGAAAAGCTAATAACTATCAGACTGGACATCTGTTTGACGAACCGTCAGTGGTGTTGGTGATCACGTTGAGAAACGGTCCCTATGAGTATACCCTATGAGAGTTTGGGGTACGGTTGAGATACGATTGGGTTGGTTTGTACACGAAACCAACCGGGCCCCTGGGACGAAAAGGCTAATAACTCACAAACCGGGCGTACGATTGACGCACCGTTTGTTGCGTTGAGACCCCTATGACGAGGCTGTCCTTTGAGATAATTATTCGTCAAACATTTTAATACTTGGAGTATCGACCTATAGCTTCTGGAGAGGACCCTCCCAGAGACGAGCGTACGGAGTACGGAGACCGTGTAGCCAGCTGTGACCTAAGGACTGCTTGACCGACTCGACATGGAGTGCGTCGAATAGCCCAGTGGACAAAGCACCCTGTATTTGGTGACTGGCCCACGGTAGAAAAGCGCCCAGTAGTTGGCCACAGAAATGCGGTACTCGATAGGAGGAGTACCTTTGCAGGCTATTAGGGGGAGCGCCCGATATTTGGCGACAGACCCACAGCGATCAGAGCACCCGATATTTGGTAGCAGACTCGCGGTACTCGAAAGGATGAGTACCTCAGCAGTCTTAGGTTAGTGAGTAGTACCTCGGAGTCATGACAGGATCATTGTACTCGATAGAGAATGAGATCTTCAGCAGTTACGGTTTCGATAAAAAAATCCTAGTTTGAGCTGAGTCTATGACGTATGTGTTTACCTCATGATTGAGATGGGTCACCTGATAACTTTGGTATATGTATGGGCATATATCTAAGTAGTGGTTGCCTGTTGATTTCATAACCACTGTGTTTCCTCATGATTGAGATGGGTTACTTGATAACATTGGTATAAGTATGGGCTTATACCTAAGTAAGAGTTATCTGTTGAGTTTCTACATTGTGGTTATCCTTGTTGGATCTAGAGAGACCTTGAAGGTATCGGGGTCCCTAATGAGTATCATTATACTCACCCCTACACGGGCTATGCCCGCACTTCGTTGTGTTGGATGCAGACGACAGACAGCACTGCCGAAGGCCGAGCATTCGAGAACTGGATGGTACCCGGAGGTGGATCTCACGATGAGTCGGTACCCAGTGGAGACAGACGGACGAACGATCGGACGTGGAGTGCTGAGGAGGACATATGTACCTACCCTTCAGGTAGGATCCATGGTGGATGATCCATGAGTAGCATGTCATCTTCCAGCTGCTTGTGTTTTCTATTGTACTTTACTTTCAGTTGTAGTTGTACCTATCTGTTGGGCTTGTATTTCCGGCCCCTTTGTACTTTCAGTACTTTTTTTCTGTTGTACTTAGTGTTTTCTTCCACTTGTACTATAGATGTGTTTTTGTTTTTGTTTATAAAGGCAACACCTTCACAATTATAGGTATTTACGCCATTGGTGCTAGTCGCCAACCCCTAGCCTAGGGAAGGCGGGCTTGGGGTAGTTACGATACGGGCCCCGGGGGACGGGTCATGACACATGGTTTTTGTTATGATGTGAGGGTGGAACAATGATCGGGTTATGAGGATAAATGTGGAATAATGTAATATTTGTGATGTGAAGGTGGAATGTGGTGATGGTTATGATTATGATGTTGGAATTATATTCTATATATGAATTTTTGAATAACTATTATAGACACCAGGGTGATCACAAGAAGTTTATTGATTGGTTTTCACAAGGATACTTACTTTTACCTTGATTATTTCTCAATGTTAATTGATTATTTTTATTTATTATAGTAGTTTATAATATTGGGAATTAGTTTGATACCATTCACTATGACTGAAACAGTTAAGGGGTATCTTGGGTTTAGTCCTATAGTAACCAAATGTTTATGAAATGATAATTTACTAATGAAATAACTAGATTGGTCCATGATGCCCACATTTGATGGTGATATAATTGTAGATACTTAAAAATAATAAAATATTCTATATAAACATGGGGAAAGGATTAATATTTTATTCATGGAATTTTAGAAAACTAATAATAATTAATGGATTAAGAATTAATTAAATTTTAAGAAAATGTTTATTTAATTGTTTGATATCTAGATTGTAGGGGTGGAAGCAGAGTGTCCAGTTTTATGATAAAGATAGATGATTTTAAGATTATGTAGTTTACCTTAGTGTTCTTGTGAGATATATATACCATATATGTTTTTTTATTTCACACTCACCCCCACAAACATCATATGGGAGACCAACAACAAGATGTTTTGGGGGTGTTTTCCGGAATATCCAAGATTGTGAGGATATGGGTGGATGGTTACCACTCTCACATACTCTCTATTTTAATGTAGTATCACATTCATGTAAAATAAAAGGGTAATTTCCCACACATTTATTGAGGGTTATGATGTCTTGATGTTATCACACATACTTATATCTGCTTTTGGCAGATCTTTCTTCTTGTAGGTGTACATGTGAGGGCTTTGAAATTTCATTGTTTGATGCATGTACATGGGATATAGTGTAATTTTAAGATATTATTGGTCACATATTGTATAATTATGATTATGAGATAAATAATTGGACATATTCTAACACGATAGTTAGGGACTTGAATAAGATTTAGGATAGTATAGTTGATGGACATATCAAATCAATCATGACTTGATGTTTAGAAGGGGTAAGACCTCATGGTATGTGGAATTGGGACATAAGAGTAATAAACCAGTGTGAATGTGGTTAAAATGTTCAAATTTATATTATCAAAGGTTATAAATATTGTGGTAATATTTCTCAATGTTATTTTTTGAGTGATTCGTGGAGTGGATAGGGATATGATAACAACCCTATTTAGATGACAAGTTAATTTCACCTGTTTACTCATTGGATTTGACATGCTTCTATCAAATTTTTCATGATATATTTTAGGAGGATCCTATGATGTATATTTTTTATTTTAACCCTATTTATATATAAAATATTTTCTTTCATGTCACTAGGATTTAGGTTGTGATCGAGTTATACATTACTAGTCTATTGTGTTGTTGGAGATTTATATTCCCCTATGACTATTTTCTTTAGTATTTTTATATTTTTCTATTATATATCCATAAATTTATATATTAGGATAAACTATTTATTTATTATGAGTAGGTTTTTAATGGTGGGTATTCACATAATATCTCTTATATAAAAAATATGTTTTAGGGTAATTCCAAAAATGTGTTTTTTTACTAACTCCAATGCTATTTTCCCAACCATGTATTTTTAGAGGTGGGACTCTAAAGTCATTATATCTCTTCAATTATTAATAAACTAGGATTTGAACCTTAAGAGGGAGGTATTAATGACTGAGTAGAATAAAATGTAAAATTTTAGATATATTATAGTGTTTTCAGTAAGGCACTACTAAGGATGCATGAGTTGTTATGAAAATAGTGTCTGTTGGGATTTGTTCAAGATGTAAAAAAGAGAGATCAACATTAACATGTAATTTTACACCTATCATCCATTGTAAAGAACTTAACTATTACAAGAGATTCTAAAATAATTATTACTTCTTGAAGGATAGAGATATAAAAAATTATCATACATTATTCATGTATGAGCCATGTTTAAATTGAGTATACAATATTTAATTTGTTAAAAAATGATTTAAAATAATTAGTCTAATAAAAAAATTTCTTTGGGTTTCGATTTCAGAATGTTTTTTATTTTCGTGAGTTTCTCATGGTTAACATCCTTTTTATTTTCAGGAAATTTACATTTATTATGTTTTGTTATAAAATCCCCACAAGTGTAGAGTATGATGAATTCAATGCATAATGGAGTATACTATGAGAGTTTTAGCCCTCAAGTCCATAGATTCTGGGTTCTCCATTTCAGATCATGGGACATAGGTTTGGTTGGAGTAGGTTGTGACAACAATTAGTTTGAAATATTTTTAGAGAGAGAAATATGCATCATTTATAGTGATGACGTTATATAAGACAAATCGATAGTGGTGGTCCATGATCCTTAGGTCTTGTGAGATGTTGGAGTTTTTGGGTTTATATCTGAGATCAATTTTTATGATAAGGTTCTTTATTTTATATTAATGATGAAGTTTCATCTGATAATTTCTACCCATAATTTGGAAGCTTCCTAGTTCTTCTCTTAGTGTGGAAAGGCATTTGAACTTTTTTGACGAGACTTGAAACATTCAATTTATTTCACATTGAAGTGAATAAAAGAAGATACCATCATGCATATTTGCCCAATCTTCAGAATGAGTGATGGATAAATTACTTGATGACTTGGTTAAAACACATATGTTGAATCCTTTGGTAAGGATTGTCTATAATACTATTATAAGGACCATGCCATAAAAATTACATAATATATAATTAAATCAATAGTTCACATTGAGTATCTTTTCAGGTTTAGAGTTTTAGGGAATTAGGACATAACTATTACATCGTAAAAGATTACAAGGTAGAAATATCTACAATGTTTCCATTTTTTCATAAAATAAAAACTCTTGGAAAAGAGAGTCATGTCTACTTCCATGTTTTTGACAGCATGACTTTTCCTTGATCCCATCCTTGACCCTATTCATCTTTAAGTCCTGTGAAAACATTTCAAAACATGGGATGAGCATAAAAATCTCAATAAGGGTCATAAAAAAATAATTAAAACATTTGTTCATAAATAAATGCCAAACATTAAATCATTTACTTACCTCATGAAATCATATTATTTATGAAAGTCACATAGAAATCATTAATCATAAAGGAAACTTGTGGAATCCATATCATACTTAAATTGTAGCTATCATAGCTACATATGGAGATAATTTGGAATACCCATCACAATATATTCCCTATATCACTTGGGAGAAACATTCACGTTTACCTCCATCATGTTACCCAATGCATTGAAGAGCTATCTCAGGCTCACCCGCCCGAGGTTTATCATGGAACCACCCATTTACATAAATAATTCCCAAGAACCATAACATGATATTCATGATTTGGATATCATATATATCATATATATCCAGAATGATATTCATGATTTGGATATCATCTATATCATATATATCCAGTATATACATGTTTTTATAATAGTACATAACATTTGAGGTATGAAATGAAATGCACTATTCATGGAGACGGTAAGTCGTACATACGCATGAACACTACTTTAATTTCTATTTATTATTTTAATGGATATAAAATATAATAATACATAGGTATATTATAATTCCAATATAATATCACATATATTATCGTTAACTCCATCCTTTATACAACCATCATAAGGCATTAACAAATCAAATCACTTTGAGGGGGTGGTAGTCTGCACTTCCTCAAATGAGATTAGCGTATTTACCCACTATGGAAACCATAATGGCATGGTATAAATGGGAAGTACAGAAAAATCAGGAAATAATAAACATAATATATATCATATATAAATAAATTTCCATCAGAATGGCCACCATGAGAGGCGGTAAGATGTAATAGAACAATCATCTTTACGTGAGGCCTTAGTTTTCCATCCACAGAAACATTATGTTATTCTTACATTAGATGAAGGTGTGTGTAATTGTATTTATAATACTTCTCATAAAAACATAATTGTATATTGAGGATACTAGTGTTGTTACAAAAGAATGTAATAAAAAGAGTTTATGGTTTTGAGAAGTAAAAAAAAATAAGAGAAATTGTTACCTTTAATTTGGGTAACCCCCTTTGGATTGAACCATAGGACTTCTTGAAGATCCTTATGAATAAGGTAATTCTTCTATGTGGAGGAAAGGGATGTAGGGATATTATATGGGTAGATTTTGGATGAGCCAAATGGATTGAGAGTTGTGTGTAATTGGTTAGAAATGGTCTCCTTTTATAAGGGGGAAGAGGGGCACTTTAGGAAAGTGTGAATGTATTATTTTATAATATAATTATATTCAGCTTCTAAAGGCCAACAAATAATTATAGTCAAAGATAAGATGACTCATGGTCGAAATAAAATTATCCAAACAGAATTGGAGATGTTTTGGAAAATATTTTAATTATTATAATCTTATTTATTTAAATTATTTATTAATGAGGTAAATACTGCATCATTATTGTGTCATGAATAATTTAATTTATTCGATGTCTAAAAATTAAAAAAATACTATAATGTAAGAAATAATTATTTCTTTCCAATGAATATTTATAGGCCAAAAGATAATTTACATTACTCTCTCTAAAAAATAATTTACTAAAAGATATTTTCTTTTATAATATTTTCCATTACTTTGAGTTAATTAATCAAAATTGTCATTATCACTCCCATGTTGCTCAATGGGGACCCAAAATCGAACCAAAGATGCCCATGGTTGTAAATGACTTAACCAATAAGGTTTGGACTTCTATTAATGTATTTTTGAATTATTATAATATTCATTTATCCTTGAATTTCCATATTTTCTTTTAACCGTGGTAAATAAAAGTCAAAAAGTACTATTCACCAAAAATTATTTTCAACTTATTTAACCCCATTTTACTTCATGATAACGACCATGTATGTTTGATTTTCAAAACTCAATTCACAGAAGTGGTAAATTTTCATTTAAATGATAATGTCGATTTTTTAACTAACGCTAAGTGGTTTCATTATTCTTAAAAAATAGATGTTTTTTAGAAAAATACCAAAAAGTCAGCCTAAGATATAATTGATTTTACGAATTTAAAAATGATGTCTATTTTTACAAATTCAAAACATAGAAATGGCATTAATTAATTTAAATGTTAATTCCCCTTGTTAAAACAAATATCGTGTTTTTACGAAATAATAACTATCAAAAGATTGATACTTGTTTATGTCTAATTTCAAAGTGAAAATTAATTCCAATGAGTAAAATTGGATGAAATGATAAAAATATATTTTAATATTACTTTAAATCCAACTAAAAAGGTAATATAACCATATAAATAAATTAGATTAAATGGCACTTTTGAATTAAAATGCAATATTTTTCTCTATTCATTAAAAAATGAACTTTATCAGAAAAATACCAAAAAATTACGCAAATTAAAATTTGATGTCCCAATTCTAAAGATGGATTTTATTTGGTCAATTAGAATGTATTAAAGTGACCAAAAATATATTTAATGAGTGTTCCCCATTAAAAGACAATAAATCGGACTTTTAATGTAAATTATGCTTAAAATTAGATTCATTCACATTTTAAGCCTCTAACTATTTATTGGATAATGTAAATATATTTAACAAAAATGTATAATAATATTGTAGTTAGTTTCATTCTTTCCCGCCAATACAAAGGCTTAGAGTTAACTACCATTTAAAATAATAATATTATATTATTAGTCTGCAACGTAAGATTTAAAGAAACCTATTGTTGTGTATCGAGTAGACTATCGAACATAGAAACCCCTTTAAAGTAAAATTAATATTTAATTCACAAATATTAATAAATATGATATATTTATTATTCTTCATTTATCTGGGATGTTACATCATTCCCCCGTTTTGGTAATTGCGTCCTCGCAATTTTTATTCACTTATCAAAATAAGTGGTGGATTTATCTATCATAGAATTATCAAATTCCCACGTTTCCTCTAAAACCATATGGTTTTTCCACAAAACCATTACTTAGTGAATCACTTTATTTCGCAACACTTTCTCTCTACGGTAAAGAATCTGAACTGGTTGTTCTTCATAAGAGATATTCTCTTCCAACTGAACTATCTCTAGGCTCAAAACATGATATGGATGTGGCATATACATTCTCAACATCGCAACATAAAAAACATTGTGTACCTAGGATAAAATTGGAGGTAAATCCACTCGATACGCAATTGATCCAAATTTATCTAGAATATCATAAGGTCCAATGAACCTCGGACTCAACTTTCCCTTCTTTCTAAAATGCATCACACTTTTTCATGGACAAAATTTGAGAAAGACATGATCACCTACCTCAATAGAAATATCCTTACTCTGGTTATCTCTATAACTTTTCTATCTCTTCTGATCTGTTCTCATGTGCTTCTGAATCAAATGAAGATTATCTACCATCCCTTCTAACAATACTGGTCCCATCAGCTTCCTTTCACCTACTTCATCCCTAAAAGCTGGAGTTCGACAATGCTTTCCATATAATGCCTCAAATGGAGACATATGAATACAGGAATGAAAGCTTTTATTATAAGAAAACTCAACCAAAGAAAGATGTTGGTCCCAAATTCCCTGGTAATCTATCGAGAAAGCACGTAACATATCCTCCAAGGTCTGAATTGTTCGTTCTGACTGACCATCTGTTTGAGGATGAAAAGATTTACTAAATTTTAATTTAGTACCCAATGACTTATGAATGCCTCTCCAAAAGTTAGAAGTGAACTTGAGATCACTATCAGATATAATGGAGAGGGGAACTCCAAGCAACCTGACTATCTCTTTAACATACAACTGAGAAAGTTGATCTAGAGACCAAGTATATCTAATAGGAAGGAAATGAGAAGATTTAGGCAATCAGTCCACTATAACCCAGATTGCATTATTACCTAGATATTTCTTTGGTAATCCCAAACAAAGTCCATGTATATATTTTCCTATTTCCACTCTATCACTAGTAAAGGATGAAGAATTCATTTCGGTAACTGTCACCCTGCTTTAGCCTACTGACAAGTCAAACACTTCAAAGTAAAATAAACAATATATCATTTCATTCCATCCCACCAGCAATACTCCCAAATATCTCTGTACATATGAGTAATGCTAGGATGAACTTAAAACAGAGA
Organism: Viscum album; assembly: GCA_963277665.1. NCBI lineage: Eukaryota > Viridiplantae > Streptophyta > Magnoliopsida > Santalales > Viscaceae > Viscum > Viscum album. The sequence goes on along the minus strand of OY728165.1, from coordinate 558,024,308 downwards.
ACTATGAGCTTCACGTAACAACTCATTTTTCAACTATTAATCACAAGGAACACATAATATCTTTCCAAATTTCAAAACACAATCATTATCAATGTTAAAACCAGGAAAATTACCCTTCTGAACCAACAGAACCTTTTTCTCTAACTCATTCCCTTCCTTCTACGCATTCTTTATTCTATCAGATAGAGATGATTTCACTGACACCTGATAAAAAATAGAAGAATTTCCTTTACCAAAAACTTCTATTACAAAGTTAATCATATCAAAAACCAATGTATCTCATTCCAAACATAACACGGTTAATGAAGTATTACTTTTTCTACTCAAAGCATCAGCCACTATATTTTCTTTTCCCAGATGGTAATAGATTGTGAAATCATAATCCTTGATTAATTTCAACAATATCCTCTGTCTCAAGTTCAATTATTTCTGAGTTAATATACACTTCAAACAATTGTGATAAATATATATTTCACACTTCACTCCATACAAATGATGCCTCCACATTTCTAAAGCAAAACAAAACAACAGCTAATTCCAAATATTGTGTAGGTTATTTTAACTAATGTTGTTTAGACTGACGTGAAGAATATGTAATTACCTGATCATTTTTCATTAGGTTACAACCCAATCCATTCAAAAAAGAATCACTTTAGATAACAAACTCACCATTTCTAGAAAGAAGTTCCAAAACTGGAGCATTTACCAATCTTCTTTTCAATTCCTGAAAACAATCATCACATTATTTTGTCCAGATATACATAACACCTTTTCGAGTTAACATAGTCATTGGACTAGAAAACCGTGAAAATTTTCAACAAACCTCTGGTAATAACATGCCAAACCAAGAAAACTACGAATCTTTGTTATATTTGTGGTTCTTGGCCATTATTCAACAACTTTTCTTTTAGCAGGATCAACATTTACGCTATTTTTTGAAACAATGTGACCAAGGAAAGAAATATGTTGTAACCAAAACTCACACTTTCTGAATTTCCCAGATAGATTAATTTATTTTATGTTTTGTAAGACAACCCTTAAATGACTTTCATGTTCCTCCTTACTTTTAGAGTAAACCAAAATATCATCAATGAACACAACCACAAACTTATCCAAGAACTCATGGAAAATTTTATTCATAAGATCCATGACTATAGCAGGCGCATTGGTTAACCCAGAAGGCATAAATACAAATTCATAATGGCCATATCTAGTACGAAAAGTGGTGTTTGGAATGTCTGCTTCATTTACTTTCAACTATTGGTACCCTGACCTCAAGTCAATCTTTGAAGAATACTGGGCTCTGTGGAGCTGATCAATCAAATCATCGATATGAGGCAAAGTATACATATTCTTAATAGTGATGTTATTAAATTCTCAATAATCAATGAATAGTCTCATTGGAGCATCTTTCTTTTTAATAAACAAGAAAAAATAACCCCATGGTGATGGGCTATGTCGAATGAAACCTTTATCTAATAACTCCAGTAATTGGTTCATTAACTCTAACAGTTCAATTTGAGCTATTCAGTAAGGGGGTTTTGAAATTGGATTAGCATCAAGAACTATGTAAATAGTAAATTCAACTTCATGAACGTGTATAATACCAGGAAAATTATCAAAAACTGCATCAAGGTACTCATTTACCACTGACAAATCATTAATCTGAATAGTTCCTTTGTTTTCAACAATGTGTTCAAGGTAAAATTAATTTCCATCTTTTACTAGTTCCTCAGCTTCCTTATATTTTATCAACAACAAGGGTTCATTTTTGTATAAAAACTAAAAATCATTCTAAAAATAAACCACTTTATCTCTACAGTCAATCTTATCATGATAGATAGAAAGCCAATCCATGCCCAATATAACATAAAACTCTACTAGAGGCAAACAAAATAAGGTTTTCAGGTAGATTCATTCCGCACACAAGGATAGGAATGTTCTTATGTTTTCTTTGTTGTCTCAAAATTTCCTCCATGTGTTTTTACCGTATGTTTAGTATTCATATCATGAGATGGAATTCCAAATTTACTAGAAATCTTCTCAGAAATGAATGATTGTGTAAACCCTTAAACAATCAAGACATTGGCATAATCTGAACAAACAAACAGTGTACCTAACACAACTTCATTTGATGACCCAACATCTGCTGAAGTAGTTTCAAAGGATTTCACCACCCCTTTCTTCTCATAGTCTGGAAGCTTTCCTTCAGTTGAGTTCTTTGTTGGACACTCATTTTCATAATGACCTATTTCATTTCACTTAAAACATTTTACTTACTGTAAATATTATTTGGTCTTACCATTACCCTGATATTTTTCAGTGCAATTACAAGCCTTTTGCCCCATTTTACCACATCAGTATCACTTATCAGAATTCAAAAGAATTCCCCAGCATGTATTTTACCACAATTCTCACAAACTGTAAACTTATGTGTCTTACCATCAGGCTTTTTTGAAGAGTTCTTCCCTTTCACCTTCCACATTGACCTGTAATTCTGTTGTTTTTCAAAGAATACATGATCATTATCAAACTCCATTTCATCCTTCTCCGCACAACGAAGATGTTTTCCATAACTTTTGAACTAATGAGAGGCTAAATCCCTTAGATACTTAGGCTTCAATCCTGATTAAAAAAGGTTGATTTTACTATCAAGAGTTCATATGAAATTTTGAGAATACCATTCCAGTCGAGTGAATTTTTCTTCATAAGCAGCCATTGAGTCATCCTCCTACCTCAATTACATGAATATTTTTTCCATCCTAAGAAGAACCACCTTAGGAAAATATTTCTCAACAAACATACCTTTGAATTAATCCCAATTGAGAGCATAAATCTCTTCACTATCCCTGATATTTTTCACCATCGACCACCATTGATAAACTTCACCTTAATAATGATAAAAAACAAGACTGACCTTTTGATGTTTTGAACAACCCCTGACATCAAAAGTCTTCTCCAGTGATTTAATCCACTCTTCAGCTAGAACAGGTTCAGATGATCCTCTGAATGATGGGGGATGTGGCCTCATGAAATACTCCACTACGGACATGTTCCTCTGTGGTTGATCTGGCTGATCCTGTACATGGATACCACCACTATTTATAGCCTGATTCAATTGTACCATCACTATAACAAACTGTTCATTTTCGATTCTGACCATCCCAAGTTGTTGATTTGGATATTTTTCTTCCTCCTGATGTTGTCCCAACACAACTTCCATGTTTCCTCTACGGAAAACCATTATGAACACAAAAAATATCTTAGGCAAAGCAACTTGGTAATTTGGAAGTTCTATATGATGTCAATATTAACATAAATTACTTTATGGATATTACATTAACAATACCCTAACACCAAAAGTTATCTAAACCGACCTCTGATACCAACTATAAGGACACTACATTAAACATTACATAATTTTGAATTAAATGAATAATTCAAATTGAGGATCTTTTCAAGTTTAGAGTTATAGAGAATTAAGACATGATTTTTTCATCTCAAAAGATTACATGGTAGACATATCTACACAGTTTCCATTATTTTCATAAAATAAAAACTCTTGAAAAAAAGAGACATGTCTAGGTCCATGTTTTAGATATCTTGACTTTTCTGTGATCCCATCCTTGACCTTATTCATTTTTAAGTCATGTGAAAACATTTCATAACACGGGATGAGCATAAAAATATCAGTAAGGATTATAAAACAAATAATGAAAACATTTGTTAATAAATACATACAAAATATTAAATCATTTACTTACCTCATGAAATCATAAGATTTATGAAATACACATTTAAATCATTAATAATAAAGGTAACTTGTGGAATCCATATCATACATACATTGTAGCTATCACAGGTACATAGGGAGTTTCTTTTGAATACTCATCTTAATATATTCCCTAAATCTCTTAGGAGAAACATTCACGTTTACCTCCGTCATGTTACCCAATGCATTGAAGAGATATCTCGGGCTCACCTGCCCTATGTTTATCACAGAACCACCCATATACATAAATAATACCCAAGAACCATAACATGATCATAACACATAACATAATAATAAAAAAAGATAACATTTAAACATTGCAATAACAAAATATTATTTCAAGATATTGAAATAATAAATCCCTTCTCAAAATCAATTTCAATACCAAAATATGTAAATATAGTATATTGTATTTATTTTTGCTTTTATAAACTTTACGGCTTGTTAAGGAAGCCAAAGATCAAATAATACTCGCCGCAACAGAAAGGTCGTTGTCACAGCTTACGTAAAAAACATTCATTTTTTACATTTAGTAAAATTATTTGTATATAATGATTACCTTTTAATTAAATTAAAATTTGAAGGTTTTTATACAGCGTATAAAATAAAATCATGTATTAAAACAAAATATTCCGAATTGAAAGCAGATTGAGGTGAAGTCCATTACCTTGTGTCTGACTTGACTCGATCAATCTTTAATCTCCTGAATAATAAACTTAAGTTAATTTCTACTTGCTTAAGAACATTTTTCAAGTTTATTATTCCTTTTATAACACGTATTACCATTTAATAAACATTATGAAATCATTTAATTTAATAACGTTCATTTTGTCGATATTTGGTACTTGAGTAAAAAATGAACACCTTATATTTACAAGTTGTCCATGTGGTCAAGGTTTCATTATATACAGAATAATATTCATGATTTGGATATCATATATAACATATATATCCATTATATACATGTTTTTATATTAGTTCATAACATTTAGAGATAAGAAATGAAATGCACCGTTCTTGGAGATAGTAAGTCATACGTCCACATGAACGCTAATATCATTTGGATATCATATTTTAATGGAAATAAAACATAATGATACATAGTTATATTATAATTCCATTATAATATCATATATAATATCGTTAAATCTATCCTTTATACATCCCACATAAGGCATTAAAGAATCAAATCACATTGAGGGGGTCGTAGTCTGCACTTCCTCAAATGAAATTATTATATTTACCCACTATAGAAACTATAAAGGCAAGCTATAAATGGGAAGTACAGAAGAATAAAGAAATAATAAACATAATATATATCATATATAAATATAGTTCCATCATAATGTCCTCCATGAGAGGCGGTAAGATGTAATTGAACAATCAGCGTTTCTTGAGGCCTTAGTTTTCCATCCACAGAAACATTATATTCCTCATCCATTAGATGAAGGTGTGTATAAGTGTAGATAGAATCCTTATCATAAAAATATCCTAATATATTTAGGATACTGGTGTTATTACAAAAGAAAGGAATAAAAAGAGTTTAGGGGTTGGAGAAGTAAAATAAAAGAAAACAATTTAAGTGAATCTATTACTTTTAATTTGGGTAACTCCCTTTTGTTTGAACCAAAGGACATCTTGAAGTGCCTTCTTCTTAAGGTAAGGCTTCTAGGAGGAGGAAAGAGATATAGGTAGATTAATTGGGTAGTGTTTTGATGAACCAAATGTCTTGAGAGGTGTGTGGAATTGGATAGAAATGGTCTCCTTTTATAAGGGGGAGGATAGGCTCTTTAGAAATGTGTTAAAATATTATTTTATAATATAATTATATTCAGATTCTAAAGGTCCAAAAATCAATATAGTAAAAGATAAGATGACTCATGGTCGAAAGAAAATCATCCAATCATAATTGGACATGTTTTTGATATTATTTTAATCATTATAATCTTATTTATTTAAATTATTTATTAATGTGTTAAATACGACATCATTATTGTGTCATGTATAATTTAATTTATTCGATATCTAAAAATTATAAAAAAAACAATAATGTCTGAAATATTTTTATATTTCCAATGGATATTAATAAACAAAAATATAATTTATATGACCACTTCTAAAAAATAATTTACTAAAAGATATTTTCATTTATCATATTTCCCTTTACATTATGTCAATTAATCCAAATTGTCATTATCACTCCCAAGTGGCTCAATGGGGTCCTAAAATCGACCCAATTATGCCCATGGTTTTAAATGACTCAACCAATAAAGTTTTTACAAATGTTAAGGTAATTTTGAATTATTATAATATTCATTTAACCTTGAATTACCCTATTTATCTTTAACCGCGGAAAATAAAAGTCAAAAGTCACTATTCATCAAAAATTATTTTTTCATATTGAACCAAATTTTACTTGTTGATAAATACCATGTATGTCAGATTTTTGAAATTAAATTCACAGAAGTGGTAAAATTTCATTTAAATGAAAAAGTCATATTTTTATCTACCACTAAGTGGTTTCACTATTCATCAAAAATTGAAGTTTTTCAGAAAAATAACAAAAATTCAGCCTAAGATATATTTGATATTCTGAATTAAAAAATTATCTTTATTCTTCAAAATTCAAAACATAGAAGTGGAATTAATTAATTTAAAAATTAATTCCCGTTGTCAAAACAAATTGGGTGTTTTTAAGAAACAATAACTATAAAAAGATTGATACTTGTTTATGTCCAATTTCAAAGTGAAATTAATTATAATGACCATCATTGGATTAAATGGTAATAATATATTTTAATTTCACATTAAAACCAACTATATAGATTGTCTAACCATATAAATTAATTATATTATATGGGATTTTATAATTAAAATGAAATATTTTTAACTATTCATTAAAAAATGAACATTATCAGAAAAATACCAAAAAATTACCCAAAGAAATATTTGATGTCACCATTCTAAAGAAGGATTTTATTCGGTCAATTAGAATGTATTAAAGTGACCAAAACTATATTTAATGAGGGTTCTCAATTAAAAGAAGATTAATCCGCCTTTTAATGTAAATTATGCTTAAAATTAGATTCATTCACATTTTAAACCTCTAACTCTTTATTGGATAATGTAAATACATTTAACAAACACATATAATCATATTGTAGTTAGTTTCATTCATTCTCGCCAATTATAGGACTAGGAGTTAACTACCATTTAATAATTGTATGTTATTAGTGTGCAACGTAAGATTCCAAAGAAACCTGTTGTTGTGTATCGGGTACGCTATCGAACATAGAAACCCATATAATGTAAAATTAATATTTAATTCACAAATATTAATAAATTTGAAATATGTCTTATTCATTATTTACTTGGGATGTTACAACTATAAATTTTAGTTTCTAACGAATTCCTAATTAATTTTATATATGGTAATTATAACTCATTCCATGAACTCAGTGTTAAAATAAAGGTATGATTTGTGGGAATGGTTTTTATAACCTGGATATTATAGTTTAGAAACTATCTCATTAGGATCAGCAATTCTTAGATATGTACTAAGGGGGAGTGGGTGGTTATATCATTATAGTTATCATATAATATTAACTTGGGCCTACTATGGTGAGCGTTTGGTCAGGGGGATGCATTCTTGTATGTGTTCCTTAGCTTTTTGTGATTATAGTCGTTTCTATTTTGGGTAGATATAGGCCCTGGTTCAGGAAGGATAATGTTATATGTATGTATATATTTTATTTTTTTCCAATAGTTTGATAATCATATATCTATGTTGTCAATTTTATTCTTTTATGGTATGTGTTTTGAATGTGAAATTGTTTATGATGATTTTGTGTCCTTGTGAGATTACATCCTTGGAAAATATTTATCTTGAAATTGAAATCTATGATATGTCCTCATGTGTTTGAAAATATGGGATTCCTCACCAATCATGGCTTATTATATTTAGTGACATGTTATAAAACCATGTGGTGAGCCTGTATGAAAAAGAGGACTATATCACGATAAAATCAATAGGTTTCATTGATTAAAATGATTTTGATATATCATTTTAAATTGACCATGGTTCTTGTGTTGGTTGTGTAATTTTTTGTCATATTAATTTAAAACTGTTATAAGTAATGACTAAAGCTGTACTAAATGGTAAATGGAATGTTAGATCCAATATATTTGTTTCATGAGTGTCACTATTGTAATTGAATATTTATTAACAAGACTTGAAATCTTAATGTAGTTTTAAGGTTTGAACCACATGATATTTATGAAAAATTTACTTTGATAAATTAGGTTCTCAAAATTTGAGTTTATGTGTATTGATATTAACATGAAAAAGTGTATAGTAGAAGGCTGTTTTTTTATAAAACAAATTTTACGAAAGCATGTATGTTATAAATATATATGTGAGTTATCATGGAAATCATGTTAACTTTGAAATGTTAGTTTTCATTATTGGAGTGTTTTAAATTTCTCATGGAAATCAATTAGTTTGACTTGAAAAAATATTAATATTTAATTAATGTAGAGGGTTAATTATTAAATTATATGATGTATGAAAATAAAATTATTTAAAATAATAGACATATAAATTTGATTATCTAGAGATAAAAGGTTTTAGAATATTAACCCATATAAATGACTATTTAAAATATACTCTAATCAAGTTGTATTGGGTGGCATTTCTTTCATGGTATATAATAAAATATGTAATTATTTTTAGTGAGTCCAACATTAATGATATAGCTTTATATGGTAATATGTTTTCTCAAATAAGAAATAGTATTCTTAAATATACCTTACTTGTGACACCCTAAGTTTCCACGGTATGTTTAACATTGAATAATGTAGTTGCTTGTGTTGTACACAACATGGATTTTTAACACACCGCGACCAATCAAACTAGTCGTTATGAAAAGAAATATCCCCTTTTTAAAATTTTATGCTTCAAAATGGAATTTATTTATGGATTTTGATTATCAAAATTAGCTTATAGTGATTTTTTGGTATTTTTTTAAAAACATTCAGATTTTGAAGGATAGTGAGAAACACTGCGTTATTTTTTTAAAACTGTCTATTATTTAAATAATTATTTATTTAATTTATTTTAAGTCAAAATAGATACTAAATACCTATATTAGTTCAATGTAATTTGTAACAACCCGATATTTTATGATAATTATTCTTTTTAATTTATTTTATTTCATGTGTTTTATGCTACAACAAGATTATCTTGTGCAATACGTAACAGCTTATTAGCTTTCAGTATATGCAACAGTATTCATAGATTATGTTATACACAATTTCAAGTTCGTTTGATAATAGTCATTCTATGCAACATTGAGTATATATATATATATTCAATGTATAAATGAAAAATGGTTGGATTCTGTTATAACGAAACAAAAAAGGAGTCTTTCACAACACGCAACCCTGACTTGGCTTGCATTACACGCAATCACGACGTTCCTCGATAGCGTGTGTTGTACGCAATACCAGGTTTTACTAAACAACGATATATTATTAAAATATTATTAGAACTAGACGTTATAAATAGTAATAACCACTTTTTGAAATTTTATAAATTTTATCTTTCAAAATGGACTTCATTTTTGTATTCGGAATATCAAAATTAGCCTAGGGTGAAATTTTTGTATTTTTCTGAAAACTTTCAATTTTTGATGAATAGTAAAAACACTGGGTTACTATTTAAAAACCGACTATTTATATAAATAATTATTTATTTTATTTAATTTAATTTTAGGTCAAAATTGATACATAATACCTATATAAGTTCAATGTAATTCATTGGAGTCAGTTTAAAATAATTTTAGATATATAAAAATTTTAATGAACTTTTCACCGTCTTTTACCAACCTCCTAGGAGAATTTTCAAATTTACATAAAACATAATTTTACCACTTCTGTGAATGGAATTTCAAAAATCCGAGAGACACAGTGTATGTTAGTAAGTAAAATTTGGTTCAATGAGATGAAAATATTTTTTGTTGAATAGTAACTTATTACTTTTTTTTACCACGGTTAAAAGTAAATAGGGTAATTAAGGGTAAAAATGATATTATTATTACCCTAACACGTGTCCTAATTCTATTTGATAAGTTTAATTCGACCAAAAACAACCTTAGGAATAAAATATGACCATTTAGGCCCCCTTGGGTTAGATTAGGACATTTATTATTAATTTATTTAAAGAAGGGTTAAAATAGTTAAAATCCAAGTTTAATAACTAAATAATTATTAATATAGGGTTATGTATAAGATAAATTCGAATATAAAGATTCATTAGAAAGCTAAAAATATTTCCTACATAATGATATTTTATTTTTTATTTTTAGACATTAAATAATTTAATATATTTATGACAAAATGATGATGTAGTAATTATCTTATTAATGAAATATTGACATAATTGATGATATGAATTCCAAATTAAATGTAATTTGAAACTTTTTATGAATTAAAAATAATTTTATAGGTTAATATGACATGTTATTAATTATTTAGTTAACTTTTTTCTACCTAATATTTATGTTATAATTTTTTTAAAAACACAATTAGCAAATAGTTTCAAAATTGACAAAAAATAATTTTTAAACAAAATATTATATTATTAATTGTTATTTTAATCCCTAAAATCTATGGTTCATACAAATTACTTATATAAGGTTATGTATGTTAATAATAAACAACTTGGGGTTCGTTTGGCTTGTTATGGTAAGTTTATTAACCTTATAGTGTAAGAAAACAAAAAGACACGGTAAAAGTAAAATTATTTAACTTAAAGTTAAATCTAAATGATAAGGTTAAAATAGAACCCTAAAATAGTATAAATTCTATTGTATGAGATTATTTAGACCCATACCCACCTTATCTTCGAAATAAATCAATTTAGAGAAATTAAAAACCGAATATGACTTTATAATAAAATAATATTTTGATTTTTTCCAAAGGTTCCCCTCTCCTCCCTTATAAATGGGCACCTCTTCTCTCTCTTCCTCACACCAATTTGAGACTTCATGCTCGGAAAAACCCTGAAAAATTCTCTTCTACACTTCCCTAGAAACAACCTAGAGGTCCTGGTCTTCAAAATAGACCAATTTTAGTGCCCTAAGAGGAGGTCTCAAAGAGGCGCTTCAAAGAAGAGGTAATGTCTGTTACCGATTCTTTCAACTTTATTTCTTATTCTACTACTTCTTCTTTAGTTGATTCATTATGAAGTAATAAAATCAGTATCAATAATATACTGATATGTTATTATAATTATGAAACAACCCTATTTCACTATCTATCCATACTACGGAAAACGAAATCACCGCGCGTGCGTATGTAGGAAATACTGTCTCCACACCGTGGTGTAATCTTTTTTATACCCCCACATTACTTGGATGGGTATAATGGTGTAAATAATGAATATATATGATTATTGTAATGTTATATTGAATCTGAAATATTTTACATACCCTTAAATACAATTCCATGATCATTGGAATGATATCATCGCTCATGCGTACGTACAGACTACCGTCTCCATGACGTGATGAGATTCATTCTCAATGATTAACCAATCATTAATGATTATAAAGTATATATAATAAGTAACCATGAAATATATGACATAATAATGATACTGGATTTATGTGTATATATATATGTATGTCACCTACTTAATTCCATTCAATTCAATAAGGAAACAAAAACAGCGTTCATGCGTACGTACGACCTACAGTCTCCATGAACGGTGTATTTTTATCCATTTATCGATCTATTATATATATATATATGTATATTATGAATATATATTATATATAAATCATGTTTTACATTCTGGATTTATTTAACCATGATCTAAGTAATCATATTAATAATTACCAGTTAAAATAGAAACGCAAAATGAAACGATTTTACCAAAAATGTTACTTTAACATTAATTTACAAAAGAATGGGTAATATAAAGTCATAAGTGAACCATATATGATATCATAACAATGTATATGATTATGTAATAAGTCAATGACATTATTTAAATAATTATACAGGAGGTTCAGATACATATGAAGCATATATGATGTAAGATGAGGGATAATTATTCCAATCTCGTTTCTTATCCGAGATTGTTTATTCGTAAGTATTTACTGGGGTTATGTTTATCATCCATGTCCATGTTTTCACAAAATGTTTTCATAAAATGTTTAATATTCTTCCTAGAATTTTTAAATTCATTTTTACCCCTTTTTGACTTTAACCACAAGGTACAGAAGGAATCTTTCTTTTACGATGTACGTTTTTACATTTCCGGAAAAAGTACGAGGAGAATGTTTTTTTGTAACTTATACGGCGTGAACGAATTTTTACGATTTCATAATGCCTAATTTTCATGAAACTTCCTCTACAATATTTTATGATTATTTTCAAAAAAATCATTTTCTTTTAAAATTGAATGACAATTTCAGAAAATAAAATTATTTTGTGGAAGAAAAGATATTTTCCTCAAGAATTCATTTCAAGTGTTTTATCAAAACTATTTTCCATCTAAGATGACATTATTTAATATGTGTATGTTTCAAGTATAATGTCTCAATTATTTACATGTTATGATTCTTCTTATGATTAAATGATATCCATTTGTTTTATATGGATTGTGTTATGATTGCATGATGTTTAGGAATCCCAATTTATTACATGGGTTATGCTATGATTTATGATTTTGTGGCACAAGTTAGAATGAATTAATTATGAGATGGGTGGGACCTATATCTCCCCCCAATGCATTGGGTAAATATTTATATCTCATGAGATAGACTTGGATGGAACGGTAAGTTAATTCGGTTCAGTGTTAAAGGACTGAAACGAGGAGTGAAATTGATTCAGAAATGGACTTTGTCCACTAAGATGGTCATTCCAGTAATGCCTTGGCTACTATGGAAATAAGTACATGTGCTTAATGGATGCCGCAGTTACATGCTTTATTCATATTATATTCTATACTGATTGATGATCCATTATGATCTATGCCTTACGTACTGCCATGTTTTATGTCATTGCTCATGATTTTGATGTTTAAATATTATGTTCATGTTTTTATGTTCAAATGTATATGGTTTGTTTTATTTTCTCCATGCTTACCCTTACTGAGCATTTGAGCTCACCCTTTTTATGTTTTCTTTTCCCCCAGGATTAAAAGAAAGGTTTTAGGTAATGAAACAAAAAGGGGAGGATCATTATGGGAGATGTTGAAGATGTTTCAACATGATTAGAAGTTAATATTCCAAGTTTCCAAAGACACTAAACTATTACGATCCATGTGTGTCTGTTTTTGTTATGTATTAGATATTCCACAAAAGTAATGTAATCTCCATGTATGTCAAGCTTCGGGTCTTTACATTTGGTATCAGAGGAAAGGTTTATTCAAACTTTGGAAACTAGGATGCGAAAACGTTCATGATATCCCTAGAGATATTTCTAAGGTATGTTTAGGGATGTCCCTAAGGATAAGTATACGTATAGTATATCATCCTAGAACTATGGTAATGATCATAGAATTTAACCTAAGATGTTAGATATTGAGGATACCCCCCCATTACTATGTTGTTTTCCCTAGAAAGGTATTTGCCTCTCACACTATTATTTTTGGGTTTTAGACGATGGCTGGAACCCGAAGGAACTGTGTTGATCAATGTAATGGACAATGCAATGATTGTCCTTCTGACCAAACCAATGTCATGGGAGATGGAGTGAATAATCTTATTTCTATATTTACACAAGCTATGAATAATTCTGGACTTCAAAATTAGCAGAGAAAGGAGAAACATTCTGTTGAATCCTTCATGAGGCAACATCCACCTCCATTCAGTGGGTCTTCTGATTCCTTAGTGGCTGAACAATGGATCAGTACTACTGAAAAGATATTTTCAGTTATACAATGTTCTGATCATGATAAAGTCATCTTAGCAGTATATCATTTGGAAGGTGATCCTAATCAATGGTGGAATCTTATCAAGAATACGAGGTAGAGAGATGAAATTGGGTCCATGGAATGGGACGAGTTCAAGAACTTGTTTTTCAGTAAGTACTTCCCTCTTATTCTTCAAAAAAAGATGGAAAAGGTTTTTCTTGAGCTTATGTAGAAGGATGATGAATCTGTTGGTATATATGAAGAAATTTTACAAGACATGCAAGGTATGCATCTGGCTTTATCATCCAACTTGAAAGTAAAGTTGGTCGATTTTTCAGTGGCTTAAAACCAAGTCTTCGAAGGGAATTAGCTATAAGAGACTTCAGTAGCTATGATGAAATTGTGTGTTGTGCTATCAAGGTAGAACAGGAAGTTAGTGTAACATATCCATCTCATGGTTTTGATAAGAAATGAAAGATGGAGTTTAAGGAGAAATCCAGAATAATCGTGAAAAGAAGATGAATGTTTCCTTATGCTCAAAGTGTGGAATGAATCATGGTGGAGATTGTCTTAAAGGGACTATAAAATGTTTTAAGTATGGAAAAGAAGTTCATTGAATAGCTGATTGTCTAAGTAATGGAAAAAGGGTTTCTAATGATGTGAATAAAGAAAAGACTGCAGAGAATGCACCACCAACGCCTCAATGCTTCAACTGCACGGAAATGGGGCATTATACTAATATATTCCCTAATCCACGGGTTAATGATGATCAACGTGAGCAACCTATTAAGAAAAAAGGATAAAGGGAAGTCTCATGAGATCACTATTTGTGATTTTGAGTATGAAAATGAAGCTATGTAATGATTAAGTGTTTATGTAATGGGATTCCAAAATAATGTTGTATACAGTATCATGGAATATTGGAATATTTATGTATTGGTCTATTGTGGTTTTCAATAATTTTATGGTACCGGTAACCATGGAAAGTGATTGTGATATTTTTGGAAAGATGATGATATGCACATAATGAAGGGATAAGGAGAAAATAAAATGATTAAAAGTATTCATGATCTCATGACTGATATAAAGAAATAGTTATATCATGGTTTGATTATATAGAATTTTGGGGTTTTGGTATGTGGAAAGAGTTAACTTTTGACAACACTCATGTTTTCACTAAGATTCAATGGGTATTCATTTTTCAAGAGAATACATGATTAAGGACTTCGAATGTTTGGAATGTGACCAACAAGACATATCTTATGATATATGGGGATCAACGATGGTATTAACATTCTTGTTATATGAAATCTCTAGTAATATTCTTCACTATAATATGAGTATAGACTACAATATTATGGATAAGCCTAAAGATTGAAATGGATTATGTTGGACATAAGTTAGTATTGTTTAAGGATAAAACTTTTTTTGATATTACTGATGGGATGTTATAGTAATGTAGTTTTAGAAAAAGGACAACCTGCAAGACGGGCGACAACCCATCGTGTCTGACAAGGCTGTGGGAATCGAACCCACAACTGATCTGCGACATGACTTTATCACCTACCACTGGTCTACAGGATTTCCCTGGTTAGTATAAATTAGTTTTAATTTTTTAAGTGTTATGAGATATGAAGTATAGTCCATTTTAGGAACCATATACGATTAATCGACTTATGTATATTTAATAACTTTTGCTAACATTTTGTTTGTGATGGATGGAATGACCCGTCATTCTGTCACATGATCTACTAACACTTCATGAATGACAAATTCAACTTCATTTCTTTAAGAGATAAAGTGTAAATTATTCAAGGCATGAACAATGGTGAGACTGTACCAAAATCAAGTAAGTGTTTCTTTTGATTCGAAAATTATTCAACATTAGAGAAATGATCCTGAAAACCAAAAATGTTGTCATAGTACCCTTATATCCGATGAATCATATGGTACCTTATATCATCACAAATCTATGGCTTTGTGATTGTTGGATTTTTCATAGTCCTATTCTCTACCACTCTCCATTAGAACTTGATGTTTATATTTCTCTTTCATATCCATATTTTCACCTATGTTCTCCCACGAGGAAACTCAGTGATGAGTTAATTTGGGTAACCGTTACGTTTCATACTTTATTTTTTTAAAGATAAGTTTTGGTATTTCATTTTATGATGTGGGTTTCAATTAAATAAACTTTCAAGTAGAAAACCATGTATAACCCCGACGAGTTTCGAGGGTCAAATTCATTTTAAGGGGGTAGAATATAACAACTCGATATTTTATGATAAGTATTCTTTTTAATTTATTTGATGTCATGTGTTTTATGCTACAACAAGATTATCTTGTGCTATACGTAACGCTGTATTATCTTGCAGTATACGCAACACTATTCTTAGATTGTGTTATACACAATTTCAAGTTCGTTTGATAATAGTCATTCTATGCAACATTGAGTATATATATATATTCAATGTATAAATGAAAAATGGTTGGATTATGTTATAATGAAACAACAAAGGAGTCTTGCACAACATGCAACCTTGACTTGTCTTTCATTACACGCAATCACGACCTTCCTCGATAGTGTGTGTTGTACGCAATACCGGGTTTTACTAAACAACGATATATTATTAAAATATTATTAGAACTAGCCGTTATAAATAGTAATACGCAATTTTTAAAATTTTATAAATTTTATCTTTAAAAATGGAATTCATTTTTGGATTCGGAATATCAAAATTAGCCTAGGGTAAAATTTTGGTATTTTTATGAAAACTTTCGATTTTTTATGAATAGTGAAAAACACTGGGTTACTATTTAAAAACAAACTTTTTATTTAAATAATTATTTATTTTATTTAATTTCATTTTAGGTTATAATTGATTCCTAATACCTATATAAGTTCAATGTAATTCATTGGAGTCATTTTATAATAATATTAGATATATAAAAATTTTATTAAACTTTTCACCGTCTTTTACCCACCTCCTATGAGAACAAGCAAATTTACATAAAACCTAATTTTACCGCTTCTATGAATGGAATTTCAAAAATCAGAGAGACATTGTTGAAGTTAGTAATTACAATGTGGTTCAATGAGATGAAAATTATTTTTGGTAAATAGAAACTTTTTACTTTTTTTACCATGGTTAATAGTAAATAGGGTAATTAAGGGTAAAAATGATATTATTAATACCCTAACACATGTCCTAATTCTATTGGATAACTTTAATTCGACCAAAAACAACCTTAGGAATAAAATATGACCATTTAGGCCCACTTGGATTAGATTAGGACATTTATTATTAATTTATTTAAAGAAGGGTTAAAATAGTTAAAATCAAAGTTTAATAACTAAATCATTTTTAATATGGGGTTATACATAAGATAAATTCAACTATAAATATTAATTAGAAAGATAAAAATATTTCCTACATAATGATATTTAATTTGTCATTTTTAGACATTATATAATTTATTTTATTTATTAATCAATGATGATGCAGTAATTATTTTATTAATGAAATATTGTCATAATTGATGTTATAAATACTCAAATAAATGTAATTTGAGGATTTTTATGAATTAAAATAATTTTATAGGTTCATATGAAATTTTATTATTAATTTAATTAACTTTTTTTGTACTAATATTTCTGTTATGATTTTCGCAAAAATCAATGTAAAGACCCGTAAATTTCATAGAATTTTTTTTCTTTATTTTCTTTGAATTTTACAAGAACGCAGTTTCTGAAGGCACCTGATTCCGAGGCCCGGTTTGCTCGGAATCATTTTAGAATGTTTGGCTCGGGTACGTTCAGTGAACGAATGAGCGGGTTTTTCTAACTTTTAAACCGGTGCTCAGAATCAAATTCTGAGGGCACCGATGGAATCGCAGCACCGGTTTTTTCTTAGAAACGCCTCTTCCAGAGTTGCGTTTGCTCAGGTGTGGTTTTTAATATTTGGGCTTTATGTTAAGAAATAAAATAATGTGGTACGAAAAACCTTATTTTATTTCACTTAAGCCGCTTAAAAGCCACGTAAAGCTGCTTAAGATGAGTTAAAGCAGATAGGGTACAATTCAAAATATCCTACCCTCTTGGTAGGATATTTGTGAGGTGGGGCCCGCATGATCCCCACCATTTCTTTTCCGCTATGTAACGCACCAGTGAAAACCCCTATTAAATAAAATTCAACTAGGGCGTTTTCTTAAACAATTAAACGCTCCTATTAATTTGGCGGTTTTATTCGTTGAATTAATTCTATGAATTAATGGGTCTTTACTTAACTTATCTTTTTTCGTTTGTTGGCATGTTAATAAAATAAGACCAACACTTTTATTCCTGTGTGTTGTTCGTTGAGAGGATTTGACAGAACCTTAAGTCCTTCATCCTCCTTCGCGAAGAACGCGAAGAACGCCGGCCTTCGACGAAAGGCGACGAAGAACGCCAAACCCTCAGAGATCGACGACGCGACGCCGTGTTCTGCGACGCAAACGATTCTTCTCCCACGACGTTCTTCTGCGACGTTACTTCATCCGCGACAAATCTTTAATCATCCGTTGAGGTGAGAGATTGCGGACCTTTTTAATTCTTTGTGGTTTTTAACAACAACATGGATTTAATTGTTATAATTAAATCTGTATGTTCTTGATCCTCGGAGTTCGTCGACGCAACACCGTATACCGCGACGACGCGATGCCCTTCCGCGATGCGACGATCCTCTCCTTCCGCGACGATCAATTCCACGAATAACGCACGCTCGACGACTATGGTGATGCAGGGGTTTGATTCTTTAAATCTTTGTGATTAAATCCCTGGTCATTTAAATATTGTTGGGTGAATATCTTTAAGACTGCTAACGCGGTGGGTGCGGACTAACGAACAAGTTTGAACCCACCGCACCTTTTCGTTCATGGTGCGCAAAACGGCGGACGATGAAAAATGGGGCCGCAAGGGCGATTCGAGGGCCTGGAAGTGAAGATCGGGTCCCGGGAGGACCACTGGCGAAGACCGCACGCAAAACGGACCACCGGAGCACGTCTGTTGGCACGCGGAAGCTCCCTTCCGGCGCGCCGCCGGAAAAACCCACCACAACTGAAGCCGCGACGAAGAGACGGTTCCGCAGCCACGTGGAACCAGGAGGAGGGACGCGGCCCAGCCGCCACATCCGCTGGCGAGGCGGCCCCACCCGGGGCCGTAGTGTTTCTTCACGCGGGGGGCAGCAAGCCCCCCGTGGCTTCCCCTCGCTCGCCTGCTCGGCCGAGCCGAGCCGGGCCAACCCGCCGGGACGGGTTGCGCCCGGGACGGGCCGTGCTGGGCCGACCGGGTTGGGTCAGACCCGGTTCGGGCCGACCCATGGGGGGTTGGGCCGGGTCGGTCCGGGCCTAGACCCCCCGTCTCCAGATGTTTTCGGTCTTTTGCTCATAACATGAGATAGGGGCCTCCGAACGATGCGCCAACAGTGACGATGCGATCCTTGGATCGAGATGTTCGTTTCGATATATCACACTAAAGGTTTCGGATTACTTTAAGTTCGGCCGGGTTGGTTCGTACATGAAACCAACCGGGCCCTCGGAGCGGAAACGCTCATATCATGAGCTTCAGACATCCAATTGATGTGCCGTCAACTTTGTTGTTTTCCTCTTAGTGAGACGGATCTTTTGGTATAATCCGCATGAGGATTGGACGCAGGTGGAGTACGGCCGGGTTGGTTTTGCCTTAAAACCCAACTGGGCCCCTGGGACGAAAAAGCCAATAACTCTCAGGCCGGGCGTCCGATTGACGCGCCGTCTGTGACATTGAGTTCTTGTTGGCGATAAGGATCTTTTGGATACATCAACTCTGGACTGTGTTTCAGTTGACATATCAGCCTCTCTGCTCATGGAGCGGACCCTCCCGAATGAGCTTGCTATGTGCGGGAACCCTAGAGCGGGCTGCAACTGCTGTTGTGACGACGACGACTGTACAGAGATCCTTAGTGGTTTCGACTGCGATGATGATGAAAACAGTACGGGAATCTTCCGTGTTTTTGGCAGTGACTACTATAGTGCATCTTGGGATACGTCAACTCCAGATTACATGTCAGTTGATGCATCGACCTCTTAGCTCGTGGAGTGGACCCTCCCGGAACGAGCATGCCATGGGCAGAAACCCTAGAGCCGTTTGAGACTTGACGACTGCTGATCGAACAACTCGGTGTGTTACGGATAGCCTAGTGGGGAGCGTTTGGTTGTAGCGGCAGACCCACGGTGGAGGAGCGTTTGGTTGTAACGGCAGACCCGCGGTACCCAACAGAAGGAGTACCTCTGGAGGCTATGAGGGGGAGCGTTTGGTTGTAGCGGAAGACCCACAATGGAGGAGTGCTTGGTTGTAGCGGCCGACCCGCGGTACTCAACAGAAGGAGTACCTCTAGAGGCTATGAGGGGGAGCTCTTGGTTTTAGCGGTAGACCCACGACGGAGGAGCGCTTGGTTGTAACAGCACGGGGGAGCGCTTGGTTGTAGGGGAAGACCCACGACGGAGAAGCGCTTGGTTGTAGCGGCTGACCCGTGGTACTCAACAGAAGGGGTACCTCTAGAGGCTATGAGGGGGAGCGCTTGGTTGTAGGGGCAGACCCATGGTTGGAATCGCTTGGTTGTAGCAGAATGCCCACAGTACTCAATAGGTGGAGTACTACAGCAGTCCAAGGTGAGAGAGAAGCGCTTGGTTGTAGCGGCATAACCACTGTACTTGATAGGGAAGGAGTTACCCATTAGCTATGGTCTTCACTTCTTGATCGATCCTGTGTGGGTTATTGCAGGGGTTAGTACCTATCGATCCTTTGTGGGTATGATGGATTAGATGAATCAGTGGCTACATCAGATCATCTCTATCGTCTTACGAAGTAGAATTCCTGTGTGAGCTATCCTGTGTGGATTTACGTTTGCTTTCTTTAGTGGATTGTGTTGTGCTATCCTGTGTGGATTTACGTTTTCTTTCCTTTGTGGATTGTGTTGTGCTATCCAGTGTGGATTTACGTTTTTCTTTTTTGTGTGGATTGGGTTGTACTTGAGCTTGGATGTTGGAGCCGAGCGAGAATTGATGACTTAGGTACATGTATGGGCATATACCTAATCAGTGTCGGATGTTACTTCGTGATTTTATCTTTCCTTTGTGGATTATCCTTTCTGGATTCTGGGAGACCTTTTGGGGTCTCGGGGTCCCTACTGAGTAGCTTATACTCACCCCTACACGGGCTATGCCCGCACTACGTTGTGTTGGTTGCAGACAACGGACATCGCTGGTCGTGGTGGAGGCTTGCGGAGTAGGACGGTACCTGGAGGTGGACCACTGGGCGGGACGTACTCGGAGCGGTCGGCTGGACCCAAGGAGAAGTGGAGGCTATCTGTACCCACCCTTCAGGTGGGACTTCCAGTGGGCGGCTTGACGTTGCAGCTTTACTTTTTCAGTTGATGTTTCCCCTTTTGAGTTGTACTTTACTTTCAGTTTGGGTTTTTATTCTGGACCACTTACTTTCGCATTTACTGTTGTACCAATTTTTACTGAGTGTTTACTTCTACTTGCTTACTCTTTGGTGTTTGTTTTTTTACATTACAAAGGTAGTGCCTTCCCTTTGCTAGGATTTACGCCTTGGTGCTAGTCGCCAGCCCTTGGCCTATGGAAGGCGGGCTTGGGGTAGTCACGACACGTGCCCCAAGGACGGGTCTTGGCAAATTGGTATCAGAGCAGTTCGGTTCCACCACAGACTCTGATCTTTTTCTATGTGAAGCAATAGTGTTATGTGTATTGGGTGTGGTTATCAGCCCAGGGAGTCCAGTGTTGGTGCGGCGGCCGACGTATCCGAACACCAGGACCCTGGCTTCTGATTTCCAACATAATGCACAAAAACATTGATTGCATGTGTGTTCATGTTTTCACTGTGATTACATTGTATCAGCTCACCTGGTATACTGTTCTGACCGTGGTGCACCTGTTTCCTTTTCATTATGGCCCCACGAAGGTAGCCAGCTAGGGTTCCGAGGGTTGAGCGTGACGACAGCCCACCGAGCGACGAGGCCTCAGTGAAGGACCCTTTGACAGATGAGGAACTGGCGGTACCTTTACCTACCGAGCCACCGATGCTTCCAGCCCCAGCCACTGACGATGCACATCACCTTGGAGCACTGCACGAGTTTCAGCGCCAGCAACCGCCTAGGTTCCATGGGGAGACGGACCCCCAGGCAGCCGAGGACTGGCTGGAGGCGGTTGTACGAGCTTTCCGGTTAGTGAGGACACCAGCAGACCATATGGTGGTCCTTGATGCGAGCCTCTTGCATGCGGCAGTACGAAGATGGTGGAGCTTGATGCTCCAGGTGCACGACGAGGCATCACATCTTTGGAAAGACATTGAGATCCGTTTTCTCTCAGTGTTCGTCCCAGCCACCCTCCGAGCGGTGCGCATCCATGAGCTACTACAGCTGCGGCAGGGCAGCATGACAGTAGCCCAGTACGTGGAGAGGCATACTGTTCTCTCGCGCTATTCCACGAACATGGTACGAGACCCTTTCTTCAGGGCCCGAACCTTCGAGTAGGGACTCAGGAGGGAGATCAGAGCTTCAGTTGTTTCTCACAACATTCCGACACAGGCAAGGGTGTTGGAGTGAGCCCTCCTAGTAGATAGTTTCCTTGCTGAACAGTCTTCAGTAGTAGGACACACCACTACCCGACGTGCGGCAGAGACTTCTGCTGCGGGCAGTAGACAGATGACGCAGGGGTCCAAGAGGAATAGAACTATAGGTGGTCGACAGCATGACTCAGGATCGTTCGTGCGAGGCACCCGGGGTGGACAACAACTTACCATGAGCGGGAAGTGTTACTCCTGCGGTGGAGTTGGTCACATGGCTCGTGACTGTCCGACCCGCCATACGGATGACCAACAGATGAACGAAGGACCTCACAGAGAGAGGCAGAGGTTCGATCGAGGCGGATCACATGGAGTAGGAGACCGTGGCAGGGGAGCTGGCCATGCAGCTGGAGGTGGACGACGCTTTGATGTGTTTCCACCACCACCACCAGGAGGTCCACCTCGACGGTAGGGAGCTGGTGGACATGGGAGAGCTCAGCTTCAGGAAGCTGAGGCCTACGATCGTGTAGATGCGGGACTAGATAGAAAAGAGCGGGAATAGATCCAGACCTGGAGACTTTTGTTTTTGCTGCTCCTAGCATTTTTGATGTTTGTTTGTAGGTGTTTTGTGTCTTTGTACTTTGAGCTGCAGTAATAAAAGACACCTTTCTTTTGGAATTTCCGTCCTGTCCTCTCTTTGTGTTGTTACTAAGATGTTCCGATTTAAAAACCGTTGACTTGACCCTCACTTTGAGATACCTACTGGAGGAGACCCAGTGACCACGCACTGATGCTGACGGTGTGACTCAACCCTTAGAGGCGAGAGTAACGGTTGGATCTCTTGGTAGTAGCGTCAAGGCCTTATGACGTCATCCTTGATATGGGTTTGTATCATCCATGATGGGATTGACTGTATTAGGTGAAGAATGTGGTTCATCCAGGGGATGAGACCGGATTTCTCTTATCGGAAATGAAGAAATTTCAGCAGCTCGTGTAGGACCAGAAAGGTCCATGTCATCCAAGAGTGGATGAGGACAGCTCAGAGCCGGAAAAGGTCATGTGCTGACAGGAGGCGGAGACCACTAGAGTTCAAGGATGGTGACCATGTTTCCTTACGGGTCACAACTCGACGTGAGTTATGAATATTTGGCCGAGGCGGAAATTTGTCTCCACGCTTTATCGGACCATTCCAGGTCTTCAGCAAGATTGGCGAGGTGGCTTATCGCCTGGCTCTACCACCTCAGTTGCACCGGGTGCACGACGTGTTCCACGTATCTCAGCTGAGGAGATACGTGCACGACCCGACGCACATCAATGACCATGGGGAGCTAGACTTTGAGTATGGGGTGACCTTTGCAGAGGTTCCGGTGGAGATCGAGGATCGACAGGAGTGGGTCCTATGTGGACGATTGATTCCTATAGTGCGCATCAGATGGAAGCACGGGAACCTCCAGGAGAGCACTTTGGAGCGGGAGGCTCAGATGTGTGCTCATTACCACCTTTATATCTATATGGTTGTGGTGAAGCT
The DNA here is from genome assembly GCA_963277665.1 of Viscum album. Lineage (NCBI taxonomy): Eukaryota > Viridiplantae > Streptophyta > Magnoliopsida > Santalales > Viscaceae > Viscum > Viscum album. The sequence continues at coordinate 558,000,484 of OY728165.1, read as the reverse complement.
TTTCGGGGACGTAAAGCCCTGTGGTGGGAGAAATGTAATGACCCGTAAATTTCAAGGAAATTTTTTTTCTTAATTTTATTTGGAATTTTACAAGAACGCAGTTTCTAACGGCACCTGATTCCGAGTCCCGGTGTTTTCGGAATCATTTTCGGAAGATTGGCTTGGCTACGTTCAGTGAACGAACGAGCGGGTTTTTCTATCTTTTAAAACAGTGCTCAGAATCGAATTTTGAGGGCACTGATGGAATCGCAACGCCGGTTTTTTATTAGAATTGCCTCTTCGAGAGTTGCGTTTTCTCGGGTGTGGTTTTTAATTTTTGGGCTTTAAGTTAAGAAATAAAATAATGTGGTATGAAAAAACTTATTTTATTTCACTTAAGCCGCTTAAAAGAAACTTAAATCTGCTTAAGCTGAGTTAAAGCGGATAGGGTACAATTCAAAATATCCTACCCTCTTGGTAGGATATTTGTGAGGTGGGGCCTGCACGAGCCCCATCGTTTATTTTCTGCTATGTAACGCACCCGCGAAAACCCCTATTAAATAAAAGTCAACTGGGGCGTTTTCTTAAACAATTAAACGCTCATATTAATTTGGCAGTTTTATTCGTTGATTTTATTCTATTAATTAATGGGTCGTTACATAACATATCTTTTTTCGTTTGTTGTTATGTTAATAAAATAAGACCAACACTTTTATTCTTGTGTGTTGTTCGTTGAGAGGATTTGACAGAACCTTAAGTCCTTCATCCTCCTTCGCGAATAACGCGAAGAACGTGAAGAACATCGGCCTTCGACAAAAGGCGACGAAGAACGCCGAACCCTCAGAGATCGACGACGCGACACTGTGTTCCGCGATGCCAACAATTCTTATCCCGCGACGTTCTTCTACGACATTCTTTCATCCGCGACAAATCTTCGATCATCTGTTGAGGTGAGAAATTGCGGACCTTTTTAATTCTTTGTGGTTTATAACAACAACATGGATTTAATTGTTATAATTAAATCTGTATTTTCTTGATCCTCGGAGTTCATCGACGCAATGCCGTATACTGCGACGACGTGACGCCCTTCTGCAACGCGACGATCCTCTCCTTCTACGACGATCAATTCCGGGAAGAACGCATGCTCGACGACTACAGCGAGGTAGGGGTTTGATTCTTTAAATCTTTGTGATTAAATCCCCGGTCGTTTAAATATTGTTGAGTGAATATCTTTAAGACCGCTAACGCGGTGGGTACGGACTAACGAACAAGTCTGAACCCACCGTATCTTTTCGTTCTTGGTGCACGAAACAGCGGACGATGACAAACGGGGCCACAAGGGCGATTCGAAGGCCTGGCAGTGAAGATCGGGTCCCGGGAGGACCACTGGTGAAGACCGGACGCAAAATGGACCAACGGAGCGCGTCCGGTGGCCCGCAGAAGCTCCCACCGGTGCGCCACGCCGGCGCAGCGGCCGCACCCGGTGCGCCGCTGGGAAAACCCGTTGCGGCTGAAGCCGCGGCGGCGAGCCGGTTCCGCGGCTGCGTAGAACCGAGAGGAGGGACGCGGCCCGGCCGCCACGTCCACTGGCGAGGCGGCCCCACCCGGGGCCGCGGTGTTTCTTCAGGCGGGGGAAGCAAGCCCACCCCTGCGGCTTCCCCTCGCCCGGCGGCTCGGCCGAGCCGAGCCGGGCCGACCCGCCGGGTCGGGTCGCGCCCGGGCCAGGCCGGCCGGGTCGTGTCGACCCGGTTCGGGCCGACCCAAGGTGTTTGGGCTGGGTCGGTCCGGGCCCAGGCCCCCCGTCTCTGGACGTTTTCGGTCTTTTGCTCATAACATGAGCTACGAGCCTCCGAACGTCGCGCCGTCAGCCGCGATGTGATCCCTAGATCAAGACGGGCGTTTCAATATATCATACTCAAGGTTTCAGATTACATTGAGTTTGGCCGGGTTGGTTCGTACACGAAACCAACCGCGCCCTCGGAACAGAAACGCTCATATCTTGAGTTTCGAAGGTCCGATTGACGTGACATCAACTTTTTGTTATTCCTCTAAGTGAGACGGATCTTTTGGCATACTTCGCCCGAGATTTGGATGCAGGTGGAGTACGGTCGGGTTGGTTTTTCCTTAAAAACAAACCGGGCCCCTGGGATGAAAAAGCTAATAACTCTCAGACCGGGCGTCCGATTGACGCGTCGTCTGCGACATTGAGTTTCTGTTGGCGATACGGAACTTTTGGATACATCAACTCTGGACTATGTGTCAGTTGACGTATCAGCCTCTCGGCTCATGGAGCGGACCCTCCCGAATGAGATTTCTATGTGCGGGAACCCTAGAGCTGGCTGCAACTGCTATTGTGACGACGACGACTGTACAGAGATCCTCAATGGATTCTACTGCGACGATGATAAAAACAGTATGGGAATCCTACGTGTTTTCAGTAGTGACTACTACGGTGCATCTTGGGATACGTCAACTCCGGACTACATGTCAGTTGATGCATCGACCTCTTAGCTCGTGGAGTGGACCCTCCAGGAACGAGCATGCCATGGGCCGAAACCCTATAGCCGGTTGAGACTTGAAGAATGATGATCGAACAACTCGGTGTGTTACGGATAGCCCAGTGGGGAGCACTTGGTTTTAGCATCAGACCCACGGCAGAGGAGCGCTTGGTTGTAGCGGTAGACCCGCGGTACTCAACAGAAGGAGTACCTCTAGAGGCTATGAGGGGGAGCGCTTGGTTGTAGCGGCAGACCCACGGCAGAGGAGCGCTTGGTTGTAGCGGCAGACCCGCGGTACTCAACAGAAGGAGTACCTCTAGAGGCTATGAGGGGGAGCGCTTGGATGTATCGGTAGACCCACGACGGAGGAGAGCTTGGTTGTAGCAGCACGGGGGAGCGATTGGTTGTAGCAGAAGACCCACGACAGAGGAGCGCTTGGTTGTAGCGGCTGACCCGTGGTACTCAACAGAAGGGGTACCTCTAGAGGCTATGAGGGGGAGCGCTTGGTTGTAGCGGCAGAACCATGGTGGGAAGCACTTGGTTGTAGCATCATGCCCACAGTACTCGATAGGTGGAGTACTATAGCAGTCCAAGGTGAGAGAGAAGCGCTTGGTTGTAGCGACATAACCACTGTACTTGATAGGGAAGGAGTTACCCAATAGCTATGGTCTTCACTTCTTGATCGATCCTGTGTGGGTTATTGTGGGGGTTAGTACCTATCGATCCTTTGTGGGTCCGACGACTTAGATGAATCAGTGGCTACATCTGATCATCTCTATCGTCTTACGAAGTAGTATTCCTGTGTGAGCTATCATGTGTGGATTTACGTTTGCTTTCCTTTGTGGATTGTGTTGTGCTATACTGTGTGGATTTATTTTTTTCTTTCCTATGTGGACTGGGTCGTACTTGAGCTCGGATGTTGGAGCCGAGTGAGAATTGATGACTTAGGTATATGTATGGGCATATACCTAATCAGTGTCGGATGTTACTTCGTGATTTTATCTTTCCTTTGTGGATTATCCTTTGTGGATTCTTAGAGAACTTCGGGGGTCTCGGGGTCCCTACTGAGTAGCTTATACTCACCCCTGCACGAGCTATGCCCCAACTACGTTGTGTTGGTTGCAGACGACGGACCACACTGGTCATGGTGGAGGCTTGCAGAGCAGGACGGTACCTGGAGGTGGACCACTGGGCGGGACGTACTCCGAGCGGTCTGCTGGACCCGAGGAGAAGTGGAGGCTATCTTTACCCACCCTTCATGTGGGACTTCCAGTGGGCTTCTTGACATTACAGCTTTACTTTTTCAGTTGTTGTTTCCCCTTTCGTGTTGTACTTTACTTTCAATTTGATTTTGTATTCTGGCCCACTTACTTCCGCACACACTATTGTACCAGTTTTTACTTAGTGTTTACTTCTGCTTGCTTACTCTATGGTGTTTGTTTGTTTACTTTACAAAGTAAATGCCTTCCCTTTACCGGGATTTACGCCTTGGTGCTAGTCTCCAGCCCTTGGCCTATGGAAGGCGGGCTTGGGGTAGTCACGGCACGGGCCCTGAGGACGGGTCATGACAATCAATTACCAAATAATGTCAAAATGACATAAAATAGTTTTTTAAAAAATATTATATTATTAATTTTTATTTTATTCCTAAAAATCAATGGTTCGGCCAAATGACTTAGATAAGGTTATATATATTAACAATAAAAAACATGGGGTTATTTGTGCTTGTTATGTTATGTTTATTAACCTTATAGTGTAAAAAACAAAAAGACACGGTAAAAGTAAAATTATTTAACTTAAAGTTAAATCTAAATGATAAGGTTAAAATAGAAACCTAAACTTGTCTAAATTATATTTGATGAGAGTATTTCGACCCATCCCCACCTTAGATTTTAAATAAATCAATTTGGAGCTATTAATAACGGAATATTTCTTTATAATAAAATAATATTTTGAGTTTTTCCAAAGGTGCCCCTCTCATCCCTTATAAAAGGGCACCTCCTCTATCTCTTCCTCACACCAATTTGAGCCTTTATGCTCGTCCAGAACATGCCAAATTCTCTTCTACACTTCCCTAAAGACATCCTAGAGGTTTTGGTCTTCTTCAAAGACCATGTTTAGTGCCCTAAGAGGAGGTCTCAATGAGGCGCTTCAAAGAAGAGGTAATGTGCGTTACCGATTCATTCAACATTATTTATTATTCTACTTCTTCTTCTTTATTTGTTTCATTATGAAGTAATAACATCAGTATAAATCATATACTGATATGTTATTATAAGTATTATGGAACCCTATTTCACAATCTATCCATCCTATGAAAAATGAAATCACCACGCGTGCGTAAGTATGAAATACCATCTCCACATCGTGGTGTAATCTATTTTCCAAAACCACCTTACATGGATGGGTGTAATGGTGTAAATAATGACTATATATGATTATTTTAAAGTGATATTGATTCTTAAATATTATACATACCCTTAAAAAAATTCCTCAATCATGGGAATCATATCATCACTCGGGTGTACGTACGGACTACCGTCTCCACGACGCGATGAGATACATTCTCAATGATTAACCATTCATGAATGATTATAATGTATATATAATAAGTAATCATGAAATATATAACATAATAATGATACAGAATTTATTTATATATATATTTATGTCATCTAATTAATTCCATTCAATTCAATAAGGAAATGAAAATAGCGTTCATGCGTCCGTACGGCCTACCGTCTCCTTGAACGGTGTATTTCTTTCCATTTATCGATCTATTATATATTTGTGTATTCTGAAAATATATTATATATCAATCATGTTTTACATTCTGGATATATGTAACCATGATCTATGTAATCATATGAATAATTACAAGTTAAAACACGAATGAAAAATGAAACGATTTTACCCAAAACGTTACTTTAACATTAATTTACAAAATAATGGGTAATATAAAGTCACAAGTGAACCATATATGATATCATAACAATGCATATGATTCTGTAATAAGTCAATGAAATTATTTAAATCATTATACAGGAGGTTCGGATACATACGAAGCATATCAGACGTAAGATAAGGGATAATTATTCCAATCTCATTTCTTATCCGAGATTGTTTATTCGTAAGTATTTACTGCGGTTATGTTTATCATCCATGTCAATGTTTTCTCAAAATGTTTTAATAAAATGTTAAATATTCTTCCTTGTATTTCTAAAGTCATTTTTACCCCTTTTTGAATTTTACCACAAGGTATGGAAGGAATCTTTCTTTTACAATGTACTTTTTGACATTTCCGGCAAAAGTATGAGGAGAATGTTTTTTTGTAACTTATACGGCGTGAACGGATTTTTACGGTTTCATAACGCCTCATTTTCAGGAAGCTTACTCTACATTATTTTATGATTATTTTCAGAAAAATCTTTTTCTTTTCAAATTGAATGACAATTTCAGAAAAGAAATTTATTTTGCGGAAGAAAGGATATTTTCCACAAGAATTCATTTCAAGTGTTTTATCAAAACTATTTTCCATCTAAGATGAAATTATTTAATATGTGTATGTTTTAAGTATAATGTCACAGTTATTTACATGGTATGATTATTCTTATGATGAAATGATAATAATTTGTTTTATATGTATTGTGTTATGATGGCATGATGTTTAAGATTCCCAATTTATTACATGGTTTATACTATGATTTATGATTTTGTGGCACAAGTATGAATGATTTCATTATGTGATGGGTATGACCTATATCTCCCTCCAATGCATTGGGTAAAGATTTATATCTCATGAGATAGACATGGCTGGAATGGTAAATTAATTTGGTTCAGTGTTACAGGACTGAAAAGAGGAGTGAACTCGATTCAGAAAGGGACTTTGTCCACTAAGATGGTCATGGTAGTAATGCCCTGGCTACTATGGAAATCATTACATGTGCTTAATGGAAGGTACATTTAAATTCTTTATGCATATGCTATTCTATCATGATTGATGATCTATTATGATATATGTATTACATACTTCCATGTTTTATGTCATTGCTCAAGATTTTGATGTTTAAATATTATGTTCATGTTTTTAAGTTCAAATGTATATGGATTGTTTTATTTTATCCATGCTTACCCTTACTGAGCATTTGAGATCACCCTTTTTATGTTTTCTTTTCCCCCAGGATTAAAAGAAAGGTTTTAGGTAAGGAAACAAAAAGGGGAGGATTTTTATGGGAGATGTTGAAGATCTTTCAACATGATTAGAAGTTTATATTCCAAGTATCCAAAGACACTAAACTATTACGGTCCATGTGTGTTTGTTTCTGTTATGTATTAGATATTATGCAAAAATAATGTAATTTCCATGTACGTCAAGCTTCGGGTCTTTACATAATTTATTAGAGTCATTTTTATAATAAAATTAGATGTATAAATTTTAATTTAACTTTTTACCATCTTTTACCCACCTTCTAATATCATTTGAATATTTGAATAAAACATACTTTTACTGCTTCTGTGGGTTGAATTTCAAAACTCAGAGAGACATGGTTGAAATCAATAAGTAAAATGTTGTTTGATACGATGAAAATAATTTTTTGGTGAATAGTAATTTTAGACTTTTATTTAGCAGAGTTAAAAATCAATAGGGTAATTAGTGGTAAAAATGATATTATAATTTCCAAAAAACATGTCCTAATTCTATAGTAAAATGTTTAATTAGACCAAAAAAACCTTATTAATAAAATATGATCCTTTTGGTCCACTTGGAATAGATTATGACATTTATTATTATTTTATTTAAACAAGAGTTAAATGTTTTAAATTCAGTGTTTAATAACTAAAGCATTAGTAATATTATGTTTTAAATTAGATAATTTGAACTATAATTATTCATTATAAATCTAATATGTTTTACTAATAAAAGTTATTTTATTTATAATATTTAAAAATTAAATAATTAAATTTATTTATGACACAATGATGATGCGGTCATACCGTATTAATAAAAGATTTATATAATTGATATTATAAATATACAAATAAATGTAATTTGAGACTTTTGATCAATTACAATAATTTTATAGTTTAATATAAAATTTTAGGGGTGATTAAATGATTTTTTTTGAAGTAATCAATTTTTTAGGACTTTAATAAAATCTAATACTAAATACATTAAAAATTTGTATAAATGATTTTTTAAAATAAATACAATATTATAAAATGAAATTATAGTCCTAAAAATATAAGTTTTGGAAAAGGATATTTTATAATAATATATATGTCATTAATTAATCACTTTGGGTTTCCTCGGCATTTTATATTATGTGTATTAACCATATAATTAAAAATACAAGGAGACATGGTAAATGTTAAACTATATAACCCATAGTTAAATCTAAAAGATAAGGATAATATAGTGACATAAACCTCTGTAAAACCTTTTTTTGAATGTTTTTTCCAACCCATATAGAACATATACTCAAAATAAATCATCTTGGAGGAATTATTTACCAAATATGATAGTATAATAAAACAATATTTCAAGGTTTTCCTAAAGTGACCGTCACCTCTCTAATAAAAGTATACATTACCTTCTCTCAAAATCGCACCTCCAAATCCATTTGGCTTCGCCAAAATGAGCTCCAATATCCTCACAACTAACCTCACATAGAACTATAGTCCATACATTGATCATAAATCCATCCTAATGAGCCATTTTGATCAACTCAAATGGAAACACCTGAAAAAGTGGTAATAATTTCACCACCCTCTATCAAGTTGTTTTCTTCTTCCACCTCCACTTTCTTTGTTGTTTCCATAAAAAAATAATAAATATAGTACCTAATACATAATATAATGTATTTATAAATATGTTAAAACCATATTTTTTATTTTATCTATAAAATAAACGACAAAGTCACCGTACGTGCGTATGTACGGCTTACCATCTCCACATCGTGGTGTAGTTTGTTATTCAAAAAATTCATTATTTAGATGGGTATAATATTGAGTATAATTGATGTAAATAACAAATATAACATTTTAATGATTCTTTATATATGATAAATCATCCTATTACATATAATTTCACAATCAATATAATGATATTGTCGCTCGTGCATACGTACAGATTAACGTCTCCACGAACGTGATGAGATTCATTCCCCATCGTATGAATTCAATAATAATTTTCATATTATGATTATAAATAATATTCAATAACTTAATATCATTCTTGATATGAATCAAATACATCCTCTCCATAACAAACATGGATTACATAACCAAACATATAAGGAAAAACGAACCAGTTAACACCCAAAATGATGATACTACTAAAATATTATTAACAACGCAATATTATAGGATCATATATGATATAATATATATGTATATAGTTCTATTATAATTTTATAACAATTTTTTCACTATTATACAGGTGGTAAACATACCATCGACTATGAAAAATTACAATGTAAGGGATAATTCTTCATTCTCTTCATTATCTGAGATTGTTTATATGTGAGTATCTACTGGGACCTTTTTATCATCCACATCCATTTTTTCATAAAAATGTATTTTTAATGATTTTTATTATTTACTATAATATGGGATAAAGTCATTTATACCCTTATATTACCTTATATGTTTTGAAATAAATCTTTTTATCATTTTCCAAACATGGTACTTTAGGAATGTTTTGACCAAATTAAGGTAAGAATGACTTTTTTACATATACAGCGAGGGCGGTTTTTTTTACCATTATAAAATCGTCAAATATTCCCATACATGATTATAAAGTTATTTTTAAAATAAATGTTTTATTTTAAAATTATTTTACTCTTAAATGATTCATAATAGAAAGAGATATTTCTCTCAAATAATTTTGGTTTCATTTTTTTCAACATCCATTGATAAATGTTAAACTTATTTGAAGTTGATTTATTATGATAAAAATATTCCATATTTTATTTAAGGATTTGTCATATGTTTGACTGTGGATTGTTTTATACAATTCATGGTTTATGGTTAATGTATTGACATTTTGTATGCCTATTTTAATACGAATGATTATTTTATGTTTCAACATTGTAATATGAGGAATGTATTGGACATTGTAAATGATGGGTGGAGCCCACTATAGCACCTTGGTGCATCGATAGGTCTCAAGAGACAATTATATGTGTAATTGGATGAGCCCTTTCCAAATTTGATATATGGTTTTGGCTGAGGCCTTAAATATTGTTAGACGTCTTGGCTGAGGCCTTCAAAAAATGATTCAAAATGTACCACATTATACATTAAATCATTTTGGAAATAATATTAATGGTTAATGTAGATATTAAACTAATATAATACCAATGACTATGTTTTATAATGGAATTATTTACTCATATCATATTTCTTCCATAAAGTGTTCATGTTTATTATTTGTGAAGGCATGTGTATTAAATTATTCAATGTGCCTAATTTTTATGTTATCATCCGCTGTATTTCTTACTCTTACTGAGCATTTGAGCCCACCCCTTTCTTATGTTTAATTTTACTTGAATATGAGGAATTTAGTAATTAGTCATTTCCAGGCATAATCTAGGAAGCATGAAGTTTTCTAATGGATTAAATTATTATTGTGTTTCTTTTCATGTTGAAATGTTGAACATATATATGTATCTTATTTCCAATAATACTAAATTAATTGGTCTTTCAAGACATGATTCCTTGTATCATGTTAATGTTATGTTATATTGCACCAACATTGCATAACTGGGGTAAGGGTGATACAGTTGGTATCCGAGGATATTTATTACAAGCCTTGGAATCTATATTTAGAAAAGCTCTGATTAGAGAACACTACCCAAAGATATACATTGAGGAGTAATTTAGAATAACTTCCTATAATATTGGTAACGTAGATATTTGTTTATTTTCTAATAAATACATCCCTATCTTGATACTAGCAGGTAGAGGAGGCTCTTTCACAGATGTACCTAGGGGTGAAACCTGAAAGCACTACTTTGAGAAAGACTGAATAGGATCTTGTGCATGACAATGGGCATTGCCTCACTATTGGTTATGACACTCTTGGGCGATATTATTATGAAAATTTTCATTCTCTTCAAAAACCATTATGAAGGTTTTATGAGTATTTTCAGCCTCAATGAAATTTTTTTTATGATTATGGACTATATCCATAAAATGTTCAATTTATTTTATGTGTTTTACATGTTTGGAATTATGTATTGCGATTCAAAAACAAATCTATTGTATGAAAATGTTTAGAAATGGTGCCTAGTGGAAGGAATGAAAACTGTATCAAAACACATAATCCATGAAGGGACTTTCCCTCCTACTCAAGATAATTTAGAGGAGCTGGTGAGAAATTTGGTGTGGATCAACTAATTACCATACTAAGTCAACTCACTCAGGTTATGAATAATAACCGTACCCATATGGAGCTTTTTGATCCACAACATAGAGGATCAATGATAGACTTCTTCATGAGTAAAGGACCACCAACATTCTATGAATCTAAAAATACATTTGATGCTTAGAAATGGATATGTTATTTAGAATAAATATTTCATGCTTTGGGAAGAAGCGAAAGGGAAAAAGTCATCATGGATATTTATCGCCTCACTGGAGATGCAGAACAACGATGGCCATTGATTCAAAACACAAATAATGATGAATAGGTATCATGTATATAATAAAGGGAGTTTAAATATATTATCATTGAGAAATTCATTCCTCATGACCATCGAACAGATATGGAAATGTGATTTAGATTTCTAATACCAAATGTGGATGAGAATTAGACAATATATGAGTCTAACATTACTAGGTTATCAAGGAATGAAGCATATTATATACGTAACCCAAGGATTAAGATTGATCAATTCATTGATGGGTTTTAACCATTTCTCTACTGATCATTATTCTCATAATACTTCTCATCATAAGAAGATATTTTCTCATGTGCAATCAAGACAGAAAATAAATTCTATTTTTCTTACGAATTAAATGAAAAACAAGAGAAGAAGAGATCTGATGAACACTCTGGGAATGGAAATAAGGATATAGGGAAGAAGGGAAGAGTTGAATTTTCACCCTATAATATAGTGTATGGAAGCCCCCTGGTGCCTATCTAAAAGGATAAATATTATTCTACCAATGTGGGTAGAAAGGTCAACATGCTAGTGATTGTAAGGGGAAAAAAGAGGATATAAATGTTCAATGCTACAATTACAGGGATATGGGACATTATTTTTGTAAATTTCTTTCTCTCCAAGGAATGTTACATCAAAATAGGTCAAGGGAGCATGGCCGAGCTTATAGGATCACTACTACTGAGTTTGAAGCTCTAAATGAAGTTGTGGTATGTAATGTAATGGTTTCCTCAAATTTATCCAAATCATGATTTGATTTTGTATCATTTCATTGTTTCATATCATCCCAGTTTGCCAAGAAAATATGATATTTTCAATTTGACATATCAAGGGAGTTATCAGTGAAAACTCTTAATGGAAGTATCATTGCAACAATATTTTGTGAATCAGTTCCCATTAGGGCACGTAAATGGGATTTATAGGCTGATCTCTTCATCATTCTCATGATTGACTTTGATATATTCGTTGTTATGGATTGGCATTCAGACCATGATGCACAAATTTATTGTATGTATAAGGATGATACTATTTATTATGATGATAAATAGTACCTTATCTTTATAGGAAAAATGTCACCATTTAATTCTTATCTAGATCCACACTCAATTTCACTAGTAAATTAAATTATTGGGGACGAAGTGAATGAAATAACTATGGGTGAGTAAAATAATTTTGAAATATATTATGTACCTATTATTCATGAATATGTTGATATGATTCCATAGGATTTTCCTAGACATCCTCTAAAATTAGAAATTGATTTTTTCCATTGATTTAATTCATGTTTTAACACACATATCGAAGATACCTTATAGAATGAAATGTGTGGAATTAGTGGAACTAATGAAACAAATATATGAATTGTGTAATAAGGGATTTATTCACCCCAATGTTTCTCCATGGGATCCCCTATCATTTTTGTTATAAATAATTATGGATCAATGAGGTTGTGCATTGACTAAAGGGAGAACAATTTTATAACAAAAATGTACATGAATCTACTACCATGCATTGATAGTTTATTTGATCAACTTTATGGAGCTCGATATTTTTCAATGATTGAATTTTGATCTGGGTACCATCAGTTGTGCATGAAGAAGGAATACATTCTGAAGACATCATTTTGAACCAAGTACATGCATTATAAGTTTATAGTAATGCGTTTTGGGATGACTAATTCACCCTCAGGCTTCATGGATTTAATGAATATAGTTTTACAAGAATATATTAATGAATTTGTAGTTGTATTTTTTGATGATATCTTGGTATTCTCCAACATCTACAAAGATCTTGAAAATCACTTGTGCACTATTCTAAAAACTCTTACAATAAATGAATTATATGGGATTTTTAGCAAGTGTGAATTATGGATTCAAGAGATTTATTTTCACGGACATATTCTCTCTAAGGATAGAATCTATGTTGATCCTTAAAAGGCAAGATTAATCCAAGAATGGTCCACACTTATGAGTATAATTAAGTTATGTAGTTTTATTTGTTTATCTTGTTATTATTGGCATTTTTTCAAGAATCATTCAAAATTGGATAACCCATTAACCAAGATCACACGTAAAGGTGTTAAATTTGTTGGGACAAAAGAGTGTGAATAATGTTTGAATAATAGAGGAGAAGATTAGTCAATGCCACTATCTTGACTCAACCATCGGTGATTGATGGGTTTGTTATTTATAGTGATGCTTCAAAGAAATTATTTGGATGTGTCCTTATACATAATTATATAGTTATTTCCTATGCATCACGACTGCTAAAAATGCATGAAAAAAACTATACTACTCATGATCTTGAGTTAGCAACTGTAATACATTCAATACAGATATATAAAAATTATCAATATGGTGAAAAATGTCATATATATACCTATGAAAAGAGTTTTATGTATATTTTCTAATAGAAATAAATAAACATGAGGCAAAGGTGGTGGCTTGAACTACTCAATGATTATGATTTCACTATACACTACCACTCGGGGAAGACAAATAATGTGGTAGATTCATTGAGTAGAAAGGATCATGGAGTTATAAACAAGATGAGAGTTGAAAGGGATCTTATGTTCATGGATCTAGTAAAGATGTATATGTGTATAATCATATATGGGAAAAAATATATACTTTTTCAAATGGTTTCTAAAACATATTTAATAGAAAGGATAAAAATTTCTCAGGCTGATGATGAGGAGTTTCAAAAGAAAATTATAGCTGTGAATGATGGTAGATTTATCAACTTCATAGATGAAGATGGGATTTTGAAATTTGGGAAGATACATTGTGTTCCTGATATACTTGAACTAAATATAGAAATGTTGGATGATGCTCATAGATCCAATTTCTCTATAAAACTTAGTAGCACTATGATGTATAGATATTTGAGGGAATATTTTTGGTGGGACAACATGAATAGAGATATTGCTAACTATGTGTCAAACAGTATGGTTTGTCAACTTGTGAAAACTTAAATACAATATCCTAGAGGATTCATGCAACCAATTCTCATACCTGAGTGTAAATGGCATGATATTACGATGGACTTTGTCATGGAGTTACCAAAGACTCCCGGATGGAATGATGCAATATTGGTCATTGTTGATCGTATTACCAAGTCAGAAAATTTTCTTGTTACATGAGAAGGTTTACCACTTGATCTTTTAGAAATAATATATATTAATAATTTTTTAAGACATCATGGTTTACCACTTTTGATTGTTTCTGATCGTGATCCCCTTTTTAAATCAAGGTTCTTGAAATGTCTTCAGAAATCTAGAGATACTTAACTTCGTTTAAGCACTACCTACCACCTGCAAACTGATGGACAATAAGAACATACTATTCAATCCATAGAAGACATGTTGAGATATTTCTCACTTGATATTCAAGGTATGTTGGATTTGTATTTACATATGGTATAATTTTCCTGTAACAATAGTTTCCATTCAAGTATTCAGATGTCACCATATAAACTGTTATATGGGAGGAGATGTCGCACACCCACTTTTAGGGATTATATTGATGAAAGAAAAATCATATGCCCAAAAATTATTAGGGAAATAATGAAAAAGATATTGATTATACAATGCCATATCAAAGAAGCTCAATGTAGGAAAAAGAGCAATACTGATAATTGAAGGAAGGATTAGGAATTTCAAGTAGGTGATCATATTGTTTTAATGGTATCTCCATGGAAGGGTGTTATAAATTTCAGTAAGAGGGGTAAACTGAGTCCCAGGGTCATTAGACCTTTCGATATTATAGAATGAATTGGAGTTTTAACGTACCCTTTAGCAATTCCACCAAGTCTCTCCAAAGTTCATGATGTGTTCCATTTATCACTGTTGAGAAAATTCATGCATGACCCAACAAATATAATCTCCTCTAAAGAAATAGAAATATAACCCAACCTATCATATTCGGAAGAGACTATATGAATTCATGATACTAGAGAAAAGTTGATGAGAAACTGGATGACACATCTATAAAAAGTTCTATGGAGAAACCATAAGATGAAAGAAAAAATGTGGGAACCCGAGAACATATGATGAAGAACCACCCAAATTTTTTAATGTAGGAATATTCTAGAAATTTTTAAAACCAAATTATTTGATGTAGGGTAGATTGTTATACACCATGCTTCAATGGTATGTTTCCCTTTGAATAATGTTGTATCTTTTGTTTTATGAAACTTAGAGTTTTAATTAACCATGACCAATCAAACTAGCCACTATGAATAGTTATAGAACATTTTTTTTTAATTTTATAAATTTAATTTTTCAAAATGGACTTCATTTCTTGATTAGGAATATCAAAATGGGCTTAGGGTAATTTTTTGGTATTTTTCAGAAAACATTCAATTTTTTATGAATTGTGAAATATACTACGCTATTGTTTAAAACTAACTTTTATTTAAATAATTGTTTAATTTAATTATTTTAAGTCAAAATAGATACATTATATATATATATATATATATTATTTCAATTTAATTCATTAGATTCATTTTGACAAAAAAATAAGATGTATAAAATTTTATTGAACTTTTTCCATATTTATCCCACCTTCAAGGGGCATTTGGAAATTTTCATAAAACATAATTTTACTGATTCTGTGTGTTTAATTTAAAAAATCTGAGAGACAAAATTTAAATCAGTAAATAACTACGATTCAATGTGATGATTTTTTTTGAATCCTATCATTTCACTTTTATTAACCACGGTTAAAAGTAATTTGGGTAATTAAAGGTAATAATGACATTTTAATTACAATAACACATGTCCGAATTCTAATGGATAAGATAAATTTGACAAATATAAACTTTAGGAATAAAATATTATCCTTTTGGTCCACTCCAACAACATTTTATTTTATTTATAATTTTTAGACAATACATAATTAAATTTATTTATGACACAATGATGATGCAGTAATTACATTATTAATGATCGATTAAAATAATTTATATTATAAATATAAAAATAAATATACTTTCAGAATATTGATGAATTCCACAAATTTAAAAGGTTAATATTACATTTTAGGGTTGATTCAATGATTTTTTTTCGAAGTAATCATGTTTTTTGGACTATAAAAAAACCAGATACAAAATAGTGTCAAAATTGACATAAATGAGAATTTAGAACAAATACAATATTATTAAATGATATAATTGTCATAATAATCTAAATATCATCCAAAATAATTATATAATAATATATAAGTCATTAGTTAACCACTTGGGGTTCTCTTTTCATTTTATTGTATTATTATTAACCATATAATATAAAAATACCAGGACACAAGGTAAATGTTATACTATTTATCCAAGATTTAAATATAAATGACAAGGTTAATTTGGGGACATAAACCTGTCTAAAATATATTGGTTGAGATTATTTTGATACATACCCACCGTATACTCAAAATAAATCATTTTGGAGCCATTAAAAACCGAATATGATTGTATAAAAAATAATTTTTCAAGGTTTTCCTAAAGTGACCCTCACCTCTCTTATAAAAGGGTAAATCCCCTTCTCCCAAAATCACACATCCAAAGACATTTGGATCAGCCATACCCTATTCAAATATCCTCTCGACTACCGTCAATTCTTCCTAGAGTCCATACATTGATCTTAAAGCCTAATTACGGAGCCCTTTTTATCAACTCAAAAGGAAACAATCGAGAAAGATGTAATAATTTCACCACCCACCTTCATGTTATTTTCTTCTTCTTCATCTTATTATTTATTTGTTGTTTCCATAAAATAATAATAACTTTAGTTCCTATTAAAAACTATGATATTATTATAAATATGGTACAACCATATTCATTATTATATCCATCCAATAAATGAAAAAGTCACCATACATTTGTACGTATGGCTTACAGTCTCCACGTCGTCGTGTAGTTTGTTATTCAAAACCTTCATAATATGTTTGGGTATAATAATGAGTATAATTGATGTAAAAAATAAATATAAAATGTTAAATTTTCTTTACATATGATATACCATCCCATAACATCCTTTTTCACCATCAATATTATGATATTGTCGCTCGTGCGTACGTATAGATTACCGTCTCCACGAACGCGATGAGAATCATTCCCCATCATAATCATTCACGAATAATTTTCATTTAATGATTAAAATTAATGTTTATGGAATTAATATCATTTTTTTTGTGAGTCAAATATGTCTTATCCATAAAGAAACATGGTTTTCATAACCAATCATATAATGGATAACGAATCAGTTGACACCCGAAACGATGATTCTACTAAAATATTTTTAACAAAGCAATATTAGAGGATCATGTATAATATTATATTAATTTAACTATTTATTTTATACTTTAATATCAATGTTTAATCTATTATGAAAAATTTTAACATTCCATCTACTAAGGAAAAGTACAAGGTAAGGGTGAATTCTACGATCTCTTAATTATCCGGGGTTGTTTATACATGAGTATCTACTGTGACCTCTTTATAATCCACATCCGTATTTTTATAAAAAATTAATTTCAATACGTTTTTACTATTTAATAGACTATGGTTTCAAGTCATTTATACCCTTATTTGACCGTATGTGTTTTTAGAGGAGTATTTTTCTCATTTTCCATATAAGGTATTTTATGACCATTTTGAAAAAATTAAGGTAATAATGTATCTTTTAACTTATATAGAGGGTGTGACTATTTTTCTCCATTATAACTTCATAGAAGCTTCCCACACAATATTATAAGAATATTTTCAAACATTATTATTTTTTAATTATGTGAATCTTAAATGATTTCAAAATGAAATAGATATTTCTCTCAAATAGTATTGATTTAATCTATGTCAACGTCCTTTGATAAATTTTACACTTGTATGAAGTTGATTTTTTATGCAAAAAAATATCCCATATTGTATTTAAGGATTTGTGGTATATTTGACCGTGTATGTGTTATTTTCATACCAATCATTTTTATGGATAAAGTATTGAAATTTATTATGCTAGTTTTAATTCAATTGTTTATGTAATGTTTCAACCTTTTAATATGAGAAATGTATTGGACTTAGTATGTGATGGGTGGAGCCCACTATAGCTCATCGGCCCATCGGTCAGTCTCATGAGGCATTTAGATGTGGAATTGATGAGGCCTTTTCCAACATTATATACGATTATGGCTGAGGCCTTAATAATTTTTATAAATCATGATCGAGGCCTTAATAAAATGTTTTAGAATGTATGCACTATAAATTACCTCATTATAAAAATAATATTGATGGTTAATGTGGCTATTAGACTAGTATAATACCCCAAACTATGTTCTATTATGGCATTATTTACTCAGATCATATTCATACAAAAAATTGTCCATGTTGATTATTCGTAAATGATTGGGTTTTCAATTATTACGCATGCCTAATGTTTAGGTTATTTTGCACTTTTTTGGTAAACCTTACTGAGAATTTGAGCTCACCCCTTTTTAGGTTTCATTTTCCCAGGATGGAAAAAAGTTAGTTAACACTAACTTGCATTCATAATCTAAGAGGCTTGGATGTTTCTATTAGGAAAAATAGTTTTATATTTATTTACATTTTGAAATATTGAACTTAGGTATATATCTTGTCTCTAAAAATGCTAAATTTATTGGTCTTTCGGGACATTATTCCTTGTATCATGCCAATGTTATGTAATAATTCACTGACTCTCGGTAACTGGGGTTAGGGAGTTACAATATACATATTAAAAAAAATTATTCTTCAAATTTGTTGGAAGGGTTTCCACAAAGAAGATATTGATAACCACCTTATTATAGAAATTAATTGAAATGATTTTTATGTTAAAGGCTATAATTTTAAGGTTTACAATCATATGGAAATTTTAAATACAATAAATTTAGTTAATGTTTTTATAAACATGTTTTTAAAAAATTACATGATTTAATATGAAATGTGGTGATACAATTCAGTTAAGTAAAAAATCAATTGAGAAGCATGTTTTAGTTTTTAACTCCTTAACAAGTAGGATTGATAAAATGTTATAAGTATCATATCTATAAATTTTTAATAATAATTAATTATGGATGTTAATATAATTTTTTTTCATAATATGATAATAGTAATATGTTATGAATGTCAAATATTAAATTTTTATGCATGTTAAATTAAAATAAATCATGTATTGATTTTTATATGATCAAATGCCTAAGAAAAATTATTCAAGTGATGTTTTTAATAGTGTCTCCCCTCATATCAATTTTATATTACTTATACTAAAATAATCCTAAATTGATACCTTATAAATGTTTTCCCTTCTATGGTGTTAATTTTATAAGTATTGATTGATGAGTATGCTTTTCATTTTCATATTATTTAGAATCTATATGGACATTAATGAGATTAAATGATCTTACTTGGGAATGAGAGTCACTGATGCATTCTCAATATTCCATGTGTTTAATGATTTTTTATTGGGATCATGTATATGATTTCTTATTAATATAATATATTGATTCCACTCCTTTATTTAATTTTTTACTAATGTCCTTCATCAATATTGAAGAGTGCATCCCTTGATATATCATTTTTAGTCTTCATATAGTTTCATGTACCTATATTATTTGTTCCAATTGATTTATTATTGTGTTCCAGATATAACAAGATCATTTGAAGGTATCTTACAGGGCGTTGAATTATTCTTGTTTCTTATATTATCTATCCTAGTATTTTTTTGACTTCCCAAGGAGGATAATTTCTTGAGAGGTATCTTATGTAATGGTCTAGAAAATTCTCAATACTTCCATTTTCATGTTGATGTGTTTACTTGTTTATAAAATTTTCCCATCTTTTATGACAATTCATTAAATTAGTTTGGTAAATATAGGAATTACATTCAATGTTTTAAAAATTATTTTGAAATTTAATTTTGGTGTTCTAGAAGTGAATTTATTATTTTTAGTGGTGGTATAGAATTTTTTGAATAAGTAGTAAATCATTTATATTATTATTATATGTTTTTAATTAAAAATATTATATTTTTAAGATATTAATTTACCTTATGCATCATTTTTATATTTTTGTGAAATAAGGTGGAATTTTCTAATGGTTGTCCAATGGTAAAACGTATTTTCTATGAGTTGCATAAGAGTATCTTTACATTCATACTATGATATCATAAGGATATCACTAATCTTTAATAAATGTAGGTAGGTGTTACTATGAACTATTAATAGTTCATTTATTTATGATAACAACATATTCTATAGTTTTCTCACGCTTATTTTTGTGGTACACTTTTTTCATGTATTGAGTAATTATTGGTTTGATTTTACATTAGGGATGTTTCATGTGAAATTGGAGAATTCTAAAATATTTTGAGAGAAAATGGAATAGTTCCTTATTTTTCTATATCATTTGGCTACCCCCAGAACACTACACAACCCCAGATAGATGGGGATTTCAATGATGGTGCATGGTTTGAAAAATATTTCAACACTTCAATTGATATTATGAGTGCAAAATTAATTCCCCAAAAAATTTGTTCATAATCACCAAATACCATGTATTTCACCATCATTAAACCCAACATGACACTAAATGGTTATTATAATTTTTATGTCTCTTGGATGGATTCCAATCCCTTCAAAACTCCTTTATCAATGAACTAAAGATCAGTTTAATATATCTACAACTCTCTTGGTCAAATATATCATCCCAATTAGTTTCCTCCTAGTCTACCATTATTCTATCATCTTTTGATCGGATGTTTTACTCCATCGACAATGGTTTTTGATATAGTTTATGGTATACCCAAATCAATTTATTATGGGATCTAGGTTTTGGATCTAGATCTCATTCTTCATTGTAAAATTAAAGGTTCCACTTTAATTTGGGGATTTCCATTGGCATGTTTTAGTAAATAATCTATAAATGGGTGGTCCAAATTTAAATAAAAAGAATCTAGAATTACCATTTTTAGGTGTTATAGAATTTCAATTTCCACATGTAGAAATTGGATATTGAATTGCATTAAATTAATTTGTTAATTAAATAATGGATTCGTAAAAATTAATAATTTAATTTCCATGTTATAATGAAATTTTTTGAACATAAGAAATTGAAATCGGTAATTGTGGTTATGAAATTGATGAAAAATTTCATATGATGGAAATGATTCAATGGAATTAAAGGATGTTTATATCAAACATGAATTGTTAATTAATTCTACGACAAAATTTAAAAAATAATTCAAAAATTATTTCTTCATATTATTTCATTTGATTATAGTGATAAAACATGTTTTTTATAATTTTAAATGGTACAACATGTTGTGAAATGTTGATAACAGGTTTAATGATGATAAACCATTTTAAATGAGATATCTTTGATATATTTTAATTGTTTATAAATGGTTGTGGGATACAGACTGATTGATCAAATACCCACAACGTGCTTGAAATGTCATTCTAGACCCAAATGAATGCATGTGATAAATGAGTGTGGGACATAGACTATTTATTCAAAATCCCACATTTTATTTACTGATAAAACGATTGTGGGAGATCAACAGATTCTTAAAATACCCATGAGATCCTAAGAATGTTTTTTATTGGCCCAAAATGTTGGAATTAGTATATTGTTCCATGTAGTCATAAAAAAAATCTTTGAAATTAAAGGGATAATTAAAGGCCCCATAATAGTTAATTATTATTTTCTATGAGATATATGGGAAATATTGTGGATAGTTCATAATATGGAATGTTAAAAAGTAGGCATTGATGGTATGAGTATCTTCATGAACCCAAGAAATTTTTCGGTTAATTAAAGAATAATTAAATGTGGTAATTTTTTTACTTTATGGATTTTAATTTATTATTTATACAACTTCATATACTATGATTAACTAGATAGTGTTTTAGATTCCATTAGTGGTGGACAAATAAGTTGTAATCACACCTTACTTTAGATTCTATATCAGTACCTAAATAGAAATTATGTTTTCCAGACAGATAAAGGAAGGTCCCCTATGTTAGATAAATGTGTTTGGATAGAGCATGGATGATGGAAACACACCTGGTGCCACGACTCACCTGGGGGATTTATTAATGTCTTTTTTTTGGGTATTCATTTTTGAAATTATAATGTATTTGGAATGACATAAACACTATTTAGTTTTGGATATTGTTTCTTATTTTATCCATCATATATTATTGGTATCTTTTGGTTATTTCATTATATTTGTGGTTGGTTGTTGTCATTTTTTTATTTGTTGGTTTTTACCCTATATTAATACTCTAATAAAAAGGGTATAGGGTCACCATGTTATATATATTAGACCCTCATTTCTAGTTTGCATCCCCTGTTACATGGGGAGGCACAATTGAGGTCATGTACCAAATAGGGTGGGGTCACTATTGTGGGGAACCTGGGTTGGGATGTTACAAAGTGGTATCTAAGTAGAGTATTATTTCATTTATTTTTTCTCAAAATATAGTTACATAGAAATGATATTTTGTTTAGTTAGGTCGTGGTTAAGAGCACATGCATTGGAGTAGCCAATGCATGTATGGGGTAAAACCGTGTACCCTGGTTGGGATTGTTTTTACTGATGTGTGTTGTTATAATTGGATTTTATTTCATATTAAGTGATTTTCTTGTTGGGTGATGTGATAATAGTTTCCGAGAAGTTATGAAATGTTACTCATGACACAATATAGAATGAGGGTTGAATATTCATGAATAATTCTGTAAACTCAAGAATTATTATGATACACACAATTAAATACATGAATGATAAAATAATGTTTTACAATGATTTTCGTATATGAATGTTTCGTTCTAGGTTATGTAATTTTGAATTGAAAAAGGTTCCAAATATGAATGGAGAATGGAAAAATGGTAAAGAATTTAAAGAATTTTTTTTGATGAGAAAGTGTAATATGAGAATTTTTTTTACCATTTTTATCCATTAAAAATGTGAGGGATGGTCATGGGTAGTAATATAGTCTCTATTTTGATCATCTGGAAGGGTTTGGGAGATAAATTATTATGGATTTTTGTGAATACCCTTATTTTGGTAAATTTTTCCTTATGTGTCCTAATATGTGTGTTGGTAATTATAGATATTTTCATCCTTGATGACAATTTTTGGTGGTAATATAGGAGGACATGGTTGGAAACGTTCTTCTATTAGTGGAACATGAGGCTATAATTGTTCTGTGTGAGGAAATCCGAGAGTATTTTTATGGGAACATTGCATAGTTAATGCAGTTTGTGGAATGAGACATTGGGAGGATTGCAGAGATTATGTCAAAACTCACTCAGGATATCCAGTTATACCACCCTCTTACATTTACCATATTGGGTGGAAAAAAGCTGGTTGTGTTCTAGATTGATTCATTCTAAATAATACCTGACTAATTGAAGAAACCTTCTAAGAGGAGAGTCAATCTAATAATATATAAGGTACGTGGTTAGGAAATGTATTAGGGATACTTCCTGAATTTTAATGGACAACTAAAGAACAAGGAGTTGAAATAATCATAGGATATGTTTTAGGAGAAATTTTACCCTAATATTCTATTGCATGAGATGGAAGATGAGTTTTTGAGGTTGACTCAGAGAAGCCTGACCGTGATAGTCAATATTAGACGCTTCATGGATATGTTTCACTTTTCACTATCATTGTTTTGGGATGAGTATAATTCAGTGATATGGTTTTAGGATGTCATTAAATGTTAAATAATGTTCAAGGTGAACATATTTAGGTAGGATTAGTTTTCATAGGAGGTAAATCAAGATCTAACATCTGTGGGGAACCAAAAAGAGACTTCTACTAGAACGAATGTGATATATTCTAGGTTACCATGAGGTATGTCATACAAGATTTGGATGCATCACATTGAATGTTTTGATCATGGGGACAGTAAGAATTGTGTCCAAAACAGGATTAAATTACTTATGACCTTATCTGAGTGACATTACAGAGGTGCGGTAGGCCTAAACAAGTTTGTAGGAAGTGTCCCCGTACACGGATAATGTGGAGAGCATTGGGAAGGATGGGACCTATAAAACTATTCTATAGGAAGACATGAAATATGGGTAGTTATATATTTTCTAGTAAGAATCCATGTGTTGTAAGGGGATATTATTCCCCATGTCATTATGGACGTTATATTTCTACTGGAAGTGGCGATCGAGGTAGTGGTTGTGGAACTTCTAGGATATAGCACCCATTTCAGCAGAGTTGTGAAATTCTGTGGTATTAGAATACATCACAAGAATGTGGGGCTATAAAATTGAATGATGTTCCCCATGAACTTGTGGATATCATGGAAGTACCATCACCAATTAGTTTTATGATTCATTAGCTTCTATGATTGTTAAGGCCCTATTTCACACAGCTGCCTCTCATTATTTTATATCTTCACTAGATGTGAATGATTTAATCCACGTACTATATTTTATTTTCTGTGTTATGATAATCGATAAACCATTTTTACTTTATTCAAGAGACATATTTTTGTGAAAGAGGGGTTCTCTTATGTTTCGGGAACATCATTTTACATGAGATCTTTACATCCATGGTATATTTGTATTCGACCTGATTTTGGGTGTGGACGGGATTGTAGCATAATGGGAATAATTAAGCTATTAGAATTATAGAGTAATATTGATGTCCCATGATTAGAACAATTATATTTACATATAGATTGGGATATCTAGGAAAGCAGTGCATGGCCAGTTCAATTGCAACTGGGGGAGCTCACCACCCTAGTTGCAAGTCTTTTTCATGATAATGATTGTGTGAAGCGTTATGTATTTAAACATATAGTTAAGTGGTTAAAGTACGTGTATCTTGGGGATATATTAGGGATTCCACTTGAAAGGGATTTAGAGTTTACTATTGATCACATTCCTAGAGTATAGCCAATTCCCATTTCGCCTTACAGAATGGACCCAAAAGATCTTAAAGAGATTAATATTCAACTAGAAGAGTTGATGGTGAGGGATTTATCCACATGATTACTTCAAAATAGGGTTTTCCAATATTTTTTAAAAATATGGATGATGGAAACATGCAATTATTTTTTTATTATTGGAATTAGAGACATATTGTTGTGAAGAACTGAAATCCACTTCCACGCAATAATGATCTATTTCACAAATTGAGATGAGATTGAGTATTTTCTAAGATATACCTGTGATCATATTTCCCTTAGTTGAGATTTAGACATTTTTATATATCAAATATATCTTTTAGAAGCATGTATTGTCTATATGAGTTCATTGTAATGTTTTTCGGGCTGGCAAATGCCCCTATTGTGATTATGGACTTGATGACCTGAATATTCCATTCATACCTCGATCAGTTTGTATCAGTTTTTTTGGATCAAATCTTCATGTACTCTAAGACTCATGGTGATCATTTCCATCTTCTTTACATCATAAATGGTACACTAATAGAAAATCATCAAAATTCCAAGATATAAAAGTCCCAATTTTGTAATGATCATGTACATCTTATGTGTCACATCATCTTAGTAGATATTGTTTAATTGGATTTAATAAAGGTTAAATATGTTTCTTTTAGGATAATCCAACATGTTTTTTCAATATGAATACTTTTTTGGGTTTGGGAAGGTATTATTATTTGATTATCATATTGTATTATAGTCTCAAATAACCTGTTTTGGGATTGAACATGAATGTGATAATAGTTTACTACTATATAGAATGTTATAATTATTTCTAGGAGATGATGATGTTCTTGATGATGGAACCAATCATGATCCTACCTGTGTCATGTGAGGAATATAAGGTATTTTTTTTATGATTCTGGGATAGGATTTCGAGCATTGTTGATGTAGGGATATCATGTTGTTGTTAATGGGTCATGAATGTTGAGGCCACATGAATGAAACAACCCTATGCATGAACTCAATTTAGTTACAATTGTTTATTATTTGAATTGTTATAGGAAATATCTATTGGGATAGAATTTCATTATGTATAATGATCATATTTTCTTAGAGTGTATATTTTCACAATGATATTTTAATATATGTTAGCAGTGATGGGTTTTGTATATGTAGTCAGTAGACATTGATTTAAAATATATGTATGGGAAGGTAAATAGTGATTTTGATTCTCTATGATGGAAAATAAATATTATCAAAGTTTAAAAGTCTAGTTATGAGTGAAGATGATAAAGTATCTGCCAAATATGCTTGTTGTAGTTCAGGATGGCCAGGAGTATATGAACCTCTTCTTAGTGATAGTTGATTCCACACTTTTTTGATAGATCATGGAGAGGTGGTTTTAGGATTCATGAAGTGTGGACATGTGGTAAAGCCTAAAGTATCTGGATTCCCCTTCGTACTTGACTATATATGAGGATTTTTGGATCTATATTTCGAAATATTTCATTGTTCCTACTTGTATACAAGAGGATACTATTCATGAATTTGATTCCAAAATATGGGTGGTGCATCCACGTGTGATCATAATTTAATGTGACTTATGTTGACAATATTTGTTTATGGGATTGCAAATATAGACTATAGGGTTCATGAAAAGATGTGACACCTGTCAATAGATGATGGCCAATAATCAATGAACTAGTGGTTTACTATAGTCTTTTCCCATTTCATAATTGAAGTGGGATTTCGTTGCTATGGACTTTGTTGTGGGTCTCCTGGGGAAAAATCATAATAATGATTCTATTTGTGTGGTTGCATACTGATAGATGAATGTAGCTCATTCCTTAAAAATATGGGATACATTATCAATGGATCAGTTGGGAGACATATACTTGGGAGATAGTGCATCTACATAGAGTTCCACCTATTATAGTTTTATACTATGAATCACATTTTACATTGTTCTTCTATAAGATATTTTTGAAGGCTCTTTGTACATAGGGTCAATAGAGTATTGATTTTCACCCAAAAAAGATGGGTTGTTGGAACGTACTATTCAGATACCTGAGTATATTCTTAGGGAATTTTCTCTGTACTTTTCTAGGTCTTGTAAGAAGCACCTATCACTTGTGGAGTTCAACAATAAAAATTGTAATCTTGAATGTATTCACAATGACTCATATGAAGCACTTTATGGTATTACATATTGGTCATCACTATGATTGATGGTGGTAAGAGAGTAAAAGTTGTTGGGATAGTGTCCTGTAAAGGAGATATTGGAGCAGGATTTTCTGATTCATAAACTTAGGACTACGACTCAGAGTTGGCATAAGTCATATGCTAATAGTCATAAATGAACCCTAGTGTTTATAGTGGGTAATCATGTTTTCTTTTTGGTAACACCTATATTGGTTCATCATAGGATTTATTGGTTTGGAAAGTTGGTGCCCATGATTTTTGGACCATTTGAGGTTTTAGGGAGAATCATGCTGGTGGTGTAGAAATTGGATCATCCACATAGGTAAAATTATATGCTCGATGTTTTCTATTTCTTATAGAATCGGTGGTATCACCCCAACCCTTATCATGTGATCAATGTGTATGATTTGGAGATCGTGACCTATGTCTCCATTAAGGAGTATCTGACACATGTGTTAGATCACAATGAGAACATATTTTTTAAAATACAATGACGATTGTACAGGTGTTGTGGTTACATGGGAATTTTCATGAGGAAATGTCACAGAGAGATGAGGATATGTAGGTTAAGTGGACCATTCATTTTACCTCATAATCATAGAGGCATTTGGGAATATAACTCAAGGACATGTTTTTATAAATTGGGTAGATTTTATGATTCTAACCTTTTATAAGGATTTGTTTTTCTTATTTTAAAAGAAATATTATATATTTTTTTGAATAGTTTTTTTTGTATATTAATTTGGGGATTTTTCAGGTGAAACTGTATACTTTTAAATGTATTTTCATGAAAATGGTGATCTGCACGATTGAGATATGGTTTCCCGAAACTGTTCACCTCCCCTAGCAAACCATTCGACACCATACAGAGAAGGATTTCATATTTGGGGGATAGTTTGAAATACTATATTACCTCTTAGTATAAACTGTGCACCTTTATGTGGAGGATCACTGTCAGGGAGCACATTTTGGTATACCATGAACCCTGTCTAATGAAAAAGTGCACCCTGAATTAATTCCCAAGAAAATATGATTTTGAATTCTAGAACACCAGTATTTCACCCATATTTGTCCCAAAATGATCCTAAATTACTTCTATGTGTTTTGGAGGCTCGAGTATGATTTACAAACTCCGTTCTTAATGAATTGATGACTCTTTTGAGATACCATCACTTCTATCGGTATGGGATAATCTTCCCGATTAGTTTACTCCCACTCTCGCATATTTATACACCTTTTGAGGGGATGGTTTCCTCTGTTGTAAAGATTTTTATATATAGGATCTATTATCTCTAAAATCATTATTATATTTTTTATAGGTTTAGGTTCTAGATCTCCCTCTTCATTGTGTAGTGTAACATTCAAATTCTATTTAGGCATTTATATTAGAATTTTTCCATGAATAATCATGAGGTAGGTGGTGTAAATGAAAATTTCCATAGTCTTTAGTATTAATTTCATGTACGTGTTGTAGAATTTCAATTTCCATGCCTAGAAATTGAATCATGAATTGTATTTAATCAATTATTTAATTAATTAATGGAATCATATAATGGATTATTTGAATTTCCATGTGATAATTAATTATGATGAACCTATGAAATAGAAATAGGAAAATTTGGTTATGAAATTGATGAATAATTTTATATGATGGAATGAATTTATTGGAATTAAGGGATGTTTGGGTTTACCATGAAGGGTTTATGAATTTTGTGACTATATGTAGACAAAGATTTTATTAGTGATTTGTTCATATTATTATATGTGATTAATGTTATAAACAATGTTTTTATATATATTAAAATGATATATCATTATTTTAAATGATTAAAATAGGGTTAATGGTGATTAAAGATTTCTAATGTAATATATGTGATATACATGATTGGTTGATAAATGGGTTTTGGGAAACTGTCTAATATTTCAAATACCCATGGGGTGGTAGACATGGTGTTCTAGACTTAAATTCAAGCAGAAAGTTTTTATTATAGTATAGAGACTAAATCATCCATAACCATGGGTTATGGGATATGGATTGATATTCCAAATACCCATAGGGTTCTAAAATGATGTTTTATGCCTAGCATATTGGAATTAGACTATGGTTCAAATTGGAGATGATAATGAATTAAAATTATTTGGATAATGAAATCCCAAGAGTTATAATGAAATTCGAATTGAATATATGATATGGCCATGAATTCATCTTGGTCCAAAGTATGTATTGAGAGTTCATGTTCCCTCAAGAACACATGGGTTAATGTGGTTAAATAATGAGTAATTAAATAATTTCAAGCTATATAGTTTATTACTGGTATTTTTTTCATTTATAATTGTATACAATATTTTGACCATATATATTTTTAGATGACATTTTTATTGGCCTAGTAAGTAGTATTGGAACCTTACTCAGGATTCTTGATCAGTACTAGAATAGATTTAATAGTTGAGTGACTAGTTAAAGGAAAAGGTTGTATGTTAGATGGATGAGTTGGTATAGAGAACAAATGGGGGAACCAGAGAATGGTTTGGACCTAGTTGGGTGTTTTCATCATTTATATTTATTTTTGTTTTTTGTATATCGACAGTTGAAATATATTGGAATGAAATGTCTAATATTTATCTTATGAAATTGTATTTCTTAATTTGGTCATCAAGTGATATTGGTATTATTCTTGTTATGGTTGCATCTATTGTTTTCTGTTTATTTCATTTATACTACAATGCTACTTTGATAAAGTGAAATTGTCTCATCACAATCAATATTAATTCTCACTGATATTCAACAGCCTTTTTTATGTCAAGAGGCATGCCAGAGTTCATGTTGCAAACTGGATCGAGGCACCAATGTGTTGTACCATGGTCAGGATGTTAAAAATTTGTATTAAAGAGAGTTTTATTAAATTTTCTTCATATTAATATCTGGGAAAGTTATAATTAGAATAATATGATTTGGTCCTTGGTTTGAAGATCATGCATGTGATCTTCTAACCAATATATGAGGTTAAAACCAAAGTACCTACGGTGGGATTTTTTTATTAATTCATGTTGTTATACGTGATGTTATTTCACCTCAATGGTGTACTTTTTGTTTGATGTGATTATTTTTTATGATAATTTTTATTATATATGACCCATTGCCCTTCATGGAATGGTATTTAAGTATACATGCATAATTCTTGAAAATATGAATTATTTTGTGACTTATATCATTTTAGGCATGCACATGAAAAATATTTATGTGTATGTTGCTGAATTTGAAATTCTTTTCATTACATGAGTAAATTTTATTGAAAAAGGTGTCTAATGTGAAACTAAAAAATTGGTTTCTAATAAGAAAATAAAAAATGGTGAATGATGTCAATAAAAGGATTTCTAATTAGAAACATGGATTTTAGATTGATTTTACCCCTATGAACTGTGAAGTAGATGTAGGATGTTAAATGGTAGTAATAGTGCCTCAGTGTTGACCATATGGAAAAAGGGGGAATGTCTTGTTGTGGATTTTTGGGATTCCCTATCTGTTAAATGTTTTAACATTATTTTATGTTTCTTAAGCCATGTGTTTAGAATTACTGTGTTATTCCTCCACAATTATTCTTTTTGGGAGGATGAAAAGAGGACATGGATGGAGATTCTCAACTAGTAATGGAACATGAGACACATATATTGTCTGGTGACAATGTTGTATAGAAGTTCATAGAGTCAATTGATTGATTTATATAATTCAAGGGAATATACCTAATGTGAGGTTTTTAAATCATGTCTAATCAGATTAGGATGTTTTAGTTTCATAACACTATGATTTTTTTGGAGAGGTTGGACCTTAGGAAATTGAGTTTTGGATTGAGTGTATCCTGATGATACCTTACCACATAGAGTCTCTTGTGAGAAAAGATACAAATACGATTTTATATTTTTTGTGATAAAGGAAAATGATTTTGGGACATCCATACATGGGATGAACTACTGGATAATATGGAATGAAAGGACTTACAGTAGATGTTCTTGGATAACTTTTACCCTGATACCCTTAGGCAGGAGAGAGCATCTAAGTTCATGTAGTCGACTCAGTAGAGTATATAAATGAGAGACTATAATATACACTTTATTTATTTGATGTGACTCATTACAGTGTCAGTATGATATGAGTTTACTACTATAAATATATTTCGAGATGGGATTAAATGTAAAATTCTGTCCCAGGTGAATAAAATTAGGATGAGGAAGTTTTCAGAAGTGGTTTATCATGGTGTCATTTCTAGGGGGAAGATAAAGAAGGCTTCTAGTAGTGGACATGTGGTCTCTATTTCATATTTAGGAGGTATGAATTATAATTGTAGGAAAAATCATTATGATAGTGTTGAATAGAATAATGTGGAGAGGAGTGACCAAGGGAGGGATCTGTTACATAGGATATCACATGAGTTCATTTCCACCATTACAATTGGTTGTGACACTATTGTAACAATTGTACTCAACCACCAATAGAGATCTGATCATGTGGAATTATATAGAAAGTATTGAGGCTTTTAATTAACCCATGAATGAAGGATAGAAATTGAGAATCTTGGAATAATTAGAGTGTGGGAATGAATCTTCCACACCATATCATTCTAGAATGCTCGAGTTCTATGACCATTGATGCAGAGATGATGGAAATAGTAATTTAGGGAAAGAGAGACTATATAAATAAAGTTGTGAAGATCACGAGAGTCAATCACGATACCATGGTAGATGTGGATGAGATTTACATAGAATTTAGCCAACAATGGAGGAAAACAAGACTAGACCATAAATTGTTGGAGGTGATATTCATGTAGCTTTTAGATTATATGGTGCCTTACATGTTATTTGTGCATATCAATTAATTATTTTTTCAAAAAAATTTAATAGTTTATTCCTAGTCATGGTGTTTTTGAGTAGGATGTTGATGATAGATACATATAATGTAGTATAGCCGAGAGAAATCTATTTGTGTAAGGGATGTTATCTTGAGTTGAGTTAGTATCATTTTCTATGGGATATTTTTATCATTGACATGATAGGATTCTGGATAATTATGGGTATACACTGGTTAGAAGTATACTAAAATCATGTTGATTGTTATTGTAGAGGAGAGAATTTTACATCACCTTTGGTTGACCAATAAATTCATCATGGATAATGGGAAATCCAATTGGGTAGTGTAGGTATAGTTCATTAGATGTTGGGGGAGATCATTATCCATGCTTCAAGCCTATTTTTAGATGAGGAATGTGTAAATAATGATTCCTTCCTACACAAAGGGTATAGGTCTTAATATGTGTTTCATAAGGAATTAATAGGGCTACCCCATAAGAGATACATGGAGTTAAATATTTATCTCATGATAGGGGACGATCAAGTTTCTATTAAAAATTTTAAAATAAAACCATTGAAGATTAAAGAGCTCAAGGATCATGTGAAATAGTTGGAGGATAAGAGATTTGTCCATCCAAATACCTCACCTTGTGGTTACCGAGTTTTGTTTTCAAAAAGTGTGAGGGGACTCATGCTTGTGTTTTTTCCTTCAGAAGTTTGCCTGGATGATAATGAAGAACTGATATCCTTTTCATCCCATCGATGATATGTTTGTCCAGTTAAGGGGATATTTCTTCTTCTCAAGGACTCACTTGTGATTTGGGTATCATTAGTTTCATGTTTAAATATATAATATAAAAAAATTAATTTTATAATATTGTAGGGCTTATGTGAGTTCTTTATAATACTATTAGGGTTGATGAATGAAAAAAAATGTTCATTGACAGGGCGAATATAATCTTCTATCCGTACCCTGATCATTTCTTCATTGTTGTTGGGGATGATATCTCTGTGTACTCCAAGACTTGTGTTGATCATTCCCAACACTTTGAAAACATTCTGAGTACACTAAGATAACATTTTCTATACCCAATGGTATCTATGATTCTGCTTCAGATTGATCAGGTACACTTTATGCCTCACATCATCTTAGACGAAAGTGTTCCAACAGACCTAGAGAAAGTTAAATTAGTGTTTTCTTGGGTGAATCCCATGAATTTTTTGATATTCATAGCTTCATATGGAGAGAAATATGTTATCTATGATTTATCTAGGTCTTTTACCATTTGAAGAACCACTTTTGGTCTTGTACCAGAATTAGATAAAGTATTATTCGATTACATAATTGGATAATTTCTTCTAGGATCTAAATAATTATTCAAAATGGCACCAATCATGTTCTAACCTGAGCCAGGTGATGAGTACACAATGATTTTTTATTCATCCATGATTGTTCTTGAAGTATTAGTGATGCAAATAGATTTAGTTGTGGCCTATGAGTTTCAGATGTTGAGGCCACATGAATTGAATTACCCAACACAAAACCCAGAGTAAGATATATTGGCTTTTTCATTGAATCATTTGAGACAATATCTTTTGGGTGAGAAGTTTAATACGCATACAGAGAACAAGAACATGAAGTTTATATTCTCATAGAGAGATTTTAATATCTGGTAGTTGATATGGGTTGAGTACATGAAGTCATTTTAGTTAGATCTAGTGTATACACATGGGAAGGAAAATAGTGAGGATAACATTTTAATCAGGAAAACTCTGAATTAGGGGGTTCAGAAGTCTACTGATCAGAAAAAGATGATGATTGTTTTTGGATGAGAAGCATATTTTGGTTTAGAGAGTTAGTAGAAGATAAATCTCATAACAGTTTTAGTGGATTCAATAATGCTGAGGTATATTAGATATACAAATTAATAGGATAATGAATATTTGGTCACAGGGGAATATCTTGATGGTCTGGGATTACCTTTAGATTGATCCATAGATGAGGACCTGATCATATATGTCAGGAATCATGTTTTTGTGTGGATGAATATGTCGGAAGAGATGATGCATAATTTCATGCCACAAAGTGGGTGGTTCACCCATGTGTGAACAAAATTTAATGTGATCTATGATGATATTTTAGGTCAGTGGCCATGAAAAACGAGATAACAGGTTTGGTGAAACTATGCTACACATTTCAATAGATGAATACTAAGGATCAATGACACAGATGTTTAGTATATCCATTTCCCATTCAAAAATTGAATTGGGATGGCATTACCATGGACCTTAGGGGGGATCCTAATGATGCCAATAAAGAATGAATCTATTTTGGTGGCTCGGGACTAACTGATGGATGTTTCAAATTTCATACTGGTATGGGAGACTTTCATAGTGCAGCAGATACAAGGCTTGTCTGTTTGAGAATTAGTCAATCTTCATGGGGTTTCGTAGAATAATATTCTAGATTATGAATGAAATTTTACTTATCATTTCTAGTAATCAATTATATAAGGATATCATTACTTTGGTTGTTCTGAGTGTGAAATTATAGCGACAAACAAGTAAATAATTGGAGCATATGATACATGTGATTAAGGATAATAGTATGGTTTGTTTACTAGACATTAATAGGTCTTGTCAGAAGTACCTATCATTGGAGGAGTTCACCTATAACAACATTTATCAAGAAACTACATTGATAGAGATATATAAGGAACCCTATGGTCAAACATGCATATCCCCTCTATAATGGATGATGAAAAGTGAAAAAAATGTTGGAAATGAGTGTCATAAAGGAGACATTAATGAAGGTTTAGGTGACTCAAAAGAATCTATCTATAGATCATATTAGATAGATGTTGTATATAGATACAAATCACTGAACCCCATTGTATATAAAGTGTGACTTTTTATTCCTTCTTGTGTCACTAAGATTGAGTCACCATAAGATACAGGTATAAGGAAAAATAGACTCCAGGTTTGATAGATTATTTGACGTTGTGAAGAGAATTAGACCATTTAAATGTTGATTTTCTAATTCATCTCGGTATAGTGCTGTGATAGACATATTCAAAATCTCACAACTTCACCAGCATCACCCTGACCCTTTTCATGTGATCAATGTGGATTATGTGGTGCTTGAAATAGATGTGTCATTTGAGGAGAATCCAATACGTGTGTTGGATCATAGTGAGAAGGTGTTATAGGGAAAGAACATTCTCTTGGTTCATGTTTTGTGGAAACATAAGAATGTGATGGAGAAAACACGGGAGGGGGAAGAATATATGTCATCTTATTGGCTCAATCATTTTGACTCAAAATCATAATCATTATTTTGAGTACATCGTGAGGATGTACTATTATAAGGTGTAGATATTTTATTATCCTGACTGTTTCTTGATATTTTCAATGGTTTATTTCATTTATTACTTTTCATTATATTGATTATAATTTATTCGAGTCTTAACTTGGCTCTGTTGAGGCAAGTATATTAGAAAATTGGAAGAAGGAGGGGCAGTGCATGGTTGGAAGAAGATTATCCCAAATGGTGTGCCCTAACATAGAAAACCATGATACCCTATAAGATGTGGATTGAACTGTTGGTGAATGGTTTATCAAACTATGCACCCTATTAGGAGAAACCATACCCCCCAAAATGAGGTGAATGGTTATGGTGCATTGTTTGGAAAACTATGTTCCCCTAACAATGAAAACCAATCATGTGTTTTTGATTAACATGAAAATTAGAACTAGAAATCACAAAACCCCAATTTTAACACAAAAATTGACCTGAAATCAGACATAACCAATTCCTCCCATTTATGGAGGCTCCTAGATGAATTCCTTGAACTCCAAAACTCAATTCATGTAGAATTGAAGGATTATTTATGACCAACACCTCTAATGGAATGTGATCATCAAGCTGATTGGTTTCCCATCCATTTCCACTTCATATAACATAATTGACGGAATGATTTTACTCTATTAATAATGGAAAAAGATATTGAATTTTTATATCTAATATATATAAATCATGAATCTAGGAATCGAATCCAGATCTAGTTGTTCATCGCAAATACGGGTTTTCTACCCATATTAGGGACATCTTTTGGCACGAAATCATCACTAATTTGAGGTAGGTGGTCTATTATTAAAAACTCAATTTATTACTTTCAATTATGTGTATTCATTGTTATAAAATCTATTGGATGGTTATAAATTGAGTATCATAAATTGAATTAATTAATTTGTATATTAATTAGCCTAGGGATTGTGAAAATGGGGATGTATACTCGTGTGATTTGAAATAAATAATTGTTGAATTAATTATAAAATATTTTGATTATGGAATTGTTTTAACTAATTGTTCAATTAATTTATATATTTCGTTGTGATTATATAATTATTGACGTGATTAATTAATTTTTTTAATAATTAATGTAATTGATGTGATTAGGTACTTATTTATTTAGTTATTTAAATTAATATAATTAATTAATTTTTAAATTATTTATTTGAATTAACGGGATTAATTAATTATTGGATTAATTAATTGATTTGATGTGATAAATTAAATTTTAAATTGAATAATGGAAATATATGAATATGAAATAGTTAGTTTGACTAAATAATCGGTTTATTAATTAATTGTTCTATTGTGATAATTGTGATAAATATGTTGGTGTTAATTAAACGTGAATGATGTGAAATATGTCATAATATTTAATTTGATTAATGGAGTATGGGACAAAAATTGACACTCAATATTATCATTAAGGTTTCATACATGGATTTCTATACCCAAATTCATGCATGAGAATATTTTTGTGTGATGAGGGAAAATGATATAAATACACCTGGGATATAAGATATGGACTGATTCTTGATATACCCATGTGGTTCTTGATATGACATTCTAAACCCAAAAAACTAGCATTAGAATATGGTTACATATAGTAGTGATAAATAATTAAAATGAAATGGGTAATGAAATCCCCGGTGTGATAATAAAATTTGAATGCAATATGTGATATGGTTCAGAATATGGAATGATATGAAACAGGTACTGTGAGTTTGGGTTTTCTGGTTAACTTAAGGTTTTATGTGGTTAAATAAATATTAATTGAATAAATATAAATTATTTAAATTAATTAAAATAATAATTACTTATACAATTGTAAACACTAACATGAATGGATTTTTTTAGATATCATTAGTGGTAGTCTACTCCGTTGTACCCACATGCTACTCAGGCTTCCAGATCATTACCTGATTAGATTTCATAGTTGCAGGGCATGTTAAGAAAAAATGTCCTATGTTACATTGCTGAGTTAGGATGGAGCATGGATGATGGGATCATACATGGTTTAGGACATCGTTGGGATTTTTCAGTGGCTTTATTTATTTTTGGTTTTTCATATTGAAACATGAAATCTATTGTAATGAAATGTCTACTATTTAGATTTCAATATTGAATTTTAAATTTTGGTCCTCATGTGATATTTGAATTATTAAGGTTAAGGTTGCAACTATTAGTTTTTTGATATTTATTTTATGATTTTTTTATACTTTTATAAAGTGTTTAAAGTATCCCCAGGATTGATATTGACGTTCACTACTATTCAACAACCTTTAGAATATAGGGAGGAGAGCCCGAGGTCATATACAAAACGATCTTGGGGCTCTTGTGTGTGGTACCCTGGTCGGGAAATTATAAGATATTTGATATCCAATATGATTGTGACCTTACCCAATGTTTATTACTGATTACCATTGGTTGTAAACTAGCACCTAGAAATAGACAATAAAATATACAGAATAAGTTTTCCAAAAAAACAGTGGAAGATGATAATATAAGTTATTATGCTCAACACACCAAATTGAGAATGTACCAAAAACCACATAGGTGTGTCAAACCCAATGTAATACCTAATTAAAGTACTCATGAAAAACTTTAATATCCAAAATGAATAAAAAAATCCATTCTTAATCGATCAATAACATCTACCACCTCGAAATCGATATTTCCCTTCACATAGACTTGGATAAAGTAAATCTAAAAATGAATAAAGGAAATGGTAGGGTGTGAGATATAAAATCCATTAGCGTCTCACCATGTTTTCCTGAATATATTCTATAATAATATACCAAATTAGGAATTCAATTAAAATAAAAATGTTAATGGTCATACATTGAATATTTAATACCAAACATTATTTCATTTCAATTTAATGAAAAACATTTCAACATGTCTTAAATAAACATTTTATTTAAAAAAATTAAATATGTAATTTTATATGATTAAAACTATTCTATAATTTCGGATATGTATAATCAAAACAATAACAATAGGTACCACAGTCATCCACTTTGTGGTGCGATAATTTCTAGTTATATGATCTTAAAACTTATCACATCTTGTATTACAAATAATGTTTGTACACACATCCCTCTAGATCGAGCTGAATATGAATCTTCAAAATTCATATGGGGATAAGATATATTGTACTAGGTTTTTTATAGATTTTGTCATCAATATAATCATTCGTAATCATCATACTAGAATTTTTATCCCAAATAACCCATTAAATACCTAAAATTAGTGGTTCTCAGTCAATTGACCAGTAATGGGAAAATCATATCCTTTCAAATAAATCTTCATTAACAATTCAATTTCCTAATTTTTTTTGTGAATATAAAAAATCCATTTTGAATCCAAAAGTTTATAATTTCTATATTTCATGTATTTTTTATAAAAAAATAACATGTTTCATCAATTCAATTTAAATAAATTTTCTGAACTCAATTATGAAATCATTTAATCAATACCATCAATTTCAAAATACAACCCAATTCTCAATTCAATTTGAATTGGTGATTTTCCCAAAACTCCATGAAATTTAATGTTCCTATTCAAATTAATATCAAAATAGGTTTTCAAAAATTAACTAAAATATTGTTCAAATAGATAATTATAATCAAGCATTAATTATATGATAAATATCAAAAAGAACCACCCACTATTAATCATAGAATGAGAAAAAACATCTATAGTCAGATTCTATGATGAGGAACGGAGGATTCCAACATCAAGAACCCAAAAATTGAATCATGGTCCATTTAAATTGAGTTTTGATCCATCCAACATGTGATGAACTATCAACTTTTATGAGGAATAAATAGATTCCTAAATTAAACACACACAAGGAGATTAAAATAACTAAATGACATTAAACATGACGAAACACACTTCTATCCAATAGGATAATGGTTTGGATGAGTCAAACCCACCGTGAGAGTACATTCTTAGGAATTGAAATTGTTTTGGTTCATGTCGGAGTCAAAAATGAACCTAAAAGTGGGTTTGGGATATTTTCAAACAATTTATATATTAATTAAAATCTACCAGCATAGTTTAATGGAGAGGGTTGCATGGTTAGAAAAAAATGTGAACCACAACCTTATACCTATCGTGAATCACTGTCCAAGGAGGATAGTTTCAACAATATTTGTGCAAGATACGTGAAACAATGTGGACACTAGGAAAACATTATATATCTAGGGTTTTAAAATATTCACAGGGGCATGGTTTGAGAATACCATGCTCAAACCATTCACATCCTCAAATACATAAATTCTTTCCCAAATTTCATCTGAAGAAACCCGAGACAAGTCTGAAAAAAAATTCCAATAAAAAAGGATGTAATTATTTCTTAATAACAATTAACAATATGTTACATATTACATAGGTATATTTATTTCTTATTGAATAATTTATTATAGAAAATTATTTTCATTATCTTAATTATTTTCATCTGGAATGTTTTTTTCAAACATTATTTTGTTAAAAATATATGACTGAACCATCAAATATGTTTTAATTAATATATTTGAGGATAATTTCAAAATAGAATTTTGAAATTTCACCAACATATTTTATAAATTCTAAACTCTTGTAATCCTAGGAATTATCATTGGGATAGAAAATTTTTATTCGATACCATATTATAATATTTCCTAGTGGGGGGACAGTAAAATAAAGGTATTGAATATTATTTCATATATGGTAATTAATGTATTGATACAAATGAGTTACATCATGATATAGAGTCATATTATATAATAAATTATTTGAGAGGGTGAAATTAGAAAGTCACTGGATTAGTGAAAATATTATTTATTTCTTCTTAAATGTAATTATTCATTGATTCAATAATTATTATATAATCCTATGATTTGGATTATTTTAATTGGAAAATTAATTCATATATAATAATGAATATTT
Organism: Viscum album; assembly: GCA_963277665.1. NCBI lineage: Eukaryota > Viridiplantae > Streptophyta > Magnoliopsida > Santalales > Viscaceae > Viscum > Viscum album. Next base: position 557,960,094 of record OY728165.1, on the reverse strand, counting down.
ATGTTAAAGAAAAAAAATATTTTCATATACAATTTATGTAATGTTTTAGAATAAAGAAATTTTATTTTTCTTATTTTAATTTTTTATTATTATCGAATGGTATAAAATAATGATAATTATTCTTCAAATTATTTATGAGAGAGAAATTTTTTTTTAGAGTTGATAAATATTCCAATATATTTATGTAGATAATTATTTTTAGAACTATGGAATAATTATATTTGAAATAGGATTTTACACATGGTAATGATATTCGATATTTCATTGTGTGGAAATTAATTGAAATTTTGAAATTTTGACTAAATATATTTAATGAAAAATATATATTTTATATTGCTTCTTTATATTTACTATATAGGGAGGTATCCACTTGACGGTTTGGGTGGATATTGTTTAGTAAGAGTAAACACTCAAAATGGATAACCAATGTAAAGAAAAACTATATTATTAAATAAATTAAATAGAAACACAATGAATATTTATTACTCATCTTGGAATTGATTGTAGAAGTAAATATTTCAAAAATCACGTTATGTTGATTATAGATACTTCTATCTACTAATATAGTTTTCATAATGTATAAAACATATTCATAATAGACCAATTAATTCAAGATTTTTTTGAATGAGAGTTTGTTAATGATGGAGTGATTGGGGCTGAGTGAGCCCATTTATGATTGTGGGAGTACTCAAATAATTGATGTTTGGATAAATTTTATCTAAAATTATGAGTATACCAATACATATAATATGTATTTATGCTCAATGGATTTATAAAATCAATGTAATTGATTTATAACCTTGTGCATTCAGAATTTTAGATAATTAATGGATGAAGATTCTTGAGGTTGTTATGGTGGTACAATGTGCTGGTAATTTGGATGATATTGGTATGAGTTGATGGTTATGATGTGAGGGTCGAAGGTGGATCTATTTATGAGTACAATTGTGGAATGATTTTCTTGATGTGATGTATTAGTGAAATTTTGATCCAATTTTGATGCTGATATGGATATCATATTCCCAATGATAATTGATAATTAATGTTATGGGAAACCAGTGTAGTCCAGAGGAGTTCATATTGGGGATTTCTTGTCAAAATTTACATCTATCATGACACTTACTCATTGGAAAATTTTAACTGTTATATATAAAACCAATTCCAAATCTTAGGATGCAGTTCAATGCTACTCACTTTGAGTGAAACATTGAAATGGTTTATTGGGGTAATTAAAAGAGTACGTGGATGTCTATAAAATGATAATGAACTAATTAAATAATGAGAAATATTATTAATTATCACTTACGATTATTTCATACTTGAGAATATGAATAAAGAAGTAATAGTTCCATGATAACATTGAATAGAATATTAAAATGATAATATTGGAATGAAAATAATGTAATATTAATTAATGGATAAAAAATTTATAATTATTGAACATGATACATGCTTCATTATTTGATATATATACCTTTTTGGTGGTAGCCGAGTGTCTTGTGTGGTAGTAGAGGCACGTGTGTGTATGAATTAATATTTACCCATGGTATTGCTTTTATATATATCAAGTTTTTTATGTTTTTTATTTCATACATATCCGACCACTTTCAGAATGAAAACCTATGATTAGAGTTTCTAGGTGGTGTTAACCATTATATCTTGGTTGATGAGGATATGGATGGATTACTACCCGTTCCCCAACTTTTTGTTAAGGTATTGTATCTCATGTGTTTATGAATGAGGGTTATTTCCCACACATGTGTGTTATGGGATATGATACATTGATGTTATAATACATACTCGTTTTTGGACATAGTGGATTTAACTTTTCATGGGTGTATATATGTGGGATATGATGGATTGAGGTATAATTCATGTACATGTTGTATTATGTCTTCTACACATACAATTGGTTATATATTGGATAGAGATGACGATAAAATAGATGTGTGGACTAATTCCAACATGAGAAATAAATCCTTGTGTGTGGGTTATGTAAGTACGACCAATGCCCCCACTCACCTTAGAGAGGACATGATTTATGTAAGAGATGAGAGCTCTTGACTTGCAGCATTTTAGTGTGAGAATTTAAAAATAGTGAGGAATTTGTTCTAGGGAACCCACAAATATATATATATATATATATTCAATATTGTTTTTATACTTATTTTTGTTATTTAAAAAGAATGCCATGGTGAGAATGAGAAAGGTGTAGTAAACCTATTTAGCTTATGTGTTAATTTCATTTGTTTACTCACTGTACTTTAGTATGATTCATTCAAATTTTCCATGATTGGTTTCAGGGATGGTCCTATGGAGTATGATTTTTATGTTCACCACATGTGTGTATAAAAGATAGTTTTTAGGACGGTGGTGTCTAGTTGTTGATCAAACTGTACATTACTAGTTAAAATAGTTGTTATGTCCCTATTGGAGCAACATGGTTGCTACATAACATTTGTGTTGGTATTTTCTATTGTTTCGATTTTATTTCTATGCATTATTGTACTGTGATTTCTTCTTTATTTATTATGATTAGGATTTCATAGATGGTTGTTCACAAATTCTCTCTTACTTATAAATCCTTTACAAGGTTAATTCCTCCCCTATTGGTGTATATATACCCAGGGTTATTGTCACCAACCTGGGGCAAATTGGAGGTAGGATTTGGGGCCATTACCTCTCCTACTCCATTACAGGAATATGAGGTATACATTTTGAGGGATGGATTTCTGATAATAAATATCAAAGTTAATTTTTTAAATTTAGTTTTAAAACCCATTCATGAAAATAAAAAGTAATAATTTTGTTTTAATTTGTTATAAAATAAATTAGTTAAAGAAAAAATCAATACCCATAATAGTATTTTAAAAACAAGTGGTTCAATTCAAACTAGATCCTCATCCTCCACACTTAAAAGTTATATACTACCATGATAATTTATTATGACTATTTAATTTATCCACAAACATGTTAATGTGTATTAATAAACAATGATTACTTGTTTACACGTAAAAAAATGCATGTAGGGTTGTAGAGGTTAAGATAAGACTTTTTTATAATTATTCATTGGATTAAAAACAGAAAATATTGTTACGTCCACTATGTTATATACACATTGAAAGGGGTGGGTGAATCAGGGTATGAAATATAAAAATAATTTCCTCTATTGATCATTCTTCACTGCTAAGAAAAACTCTCTTCTCTCTCTTTCCATTACCAATGTATAAACATAAATTAAATCATGCACAAGACAAAAAAAATTACTTGGTTTATCATTATTAAGCAACATCCATTGAGAATACACCACTGATGTGTCGATGTACTGAATTTAATAAAATTGCACTACCATTTACAATTTTTGGAGTGGGATCAGTATCCCTCCTTGTTTACAACCAGTCCAAAAATGAATGCTCACTGCCATTTCAACGGAAGTGTTCTCACTGATTTTCAAGAGATCCACTCACGATTTAAAGAAATGTTGGTCCCTTAATTACCAGAAATGAATTTTGTATACTTATCTATTTATAGATGCTCTACTGAAGTAAAAATTTTACCCACTTATTAATCTAACATTTCCACATAATTGAATTGGTAATCCTCAAATTTTATGTGCAACCCTTACTGCATAATGAATGTAATTCCCTTTCCTTGAATGAAAAATATCCTTCTTTCATGGAAAACCAACTCCACTTTTCAGGTATCCTCAATAATTCCATGTAACCTTCATTTTATGTGCAATGGAAACATTTATGTGCGTCATCATTTTTACATGAAACAAAAAATTTTATTCACAACACCAAATTTTACACGCAACTCACATTTTTTACTTTTTACACGCACCAAAGCTTGGATATTCTCTATGTATTGAGTTCTATGAATGAAGGGGTCACCTCATATTTTAGGGAAAAATCCACCCCTTCATGAATAAACCTTCTTGAGTGTGTAATCCTCTTGGTGTATAGAAAACACATCTTTCGCGCAACACCGTACTTCATTCAGTTCCCCAATTTTTCTCTCACCTCATGCCTTTTCCAATTTTTGAGCTTCTTATCTCAAAACACCCCTTGTAAGAAAAACTACATTCCTCTATTTTTCACACCACTTTAACATTTCAGGCACCTTTTTTTCCAAAAATAGAATCACATCAATTCATGGAGCCACCATGTATCTGGTCTTTGGGTACCACCTTCTGATCATCCATTCCCTTGTCGAGGTTTTTCTGTCAAACCTGGATATCCTACAACATCTCTTGAACTTGAAAATTCACCATGTATACCACCTTTATCAAAAAATTGTACATTGTGGCATGATTTTCCAAAAAAAACATTACATAGAGGCCCACTTTGTCAAGAAACACAATCACCTCAAAGATGCTTCAATGATTCCATGAGGGATTATTGCACAAAAAAATACTCCTAAAGAGTGATTTATTACTCATACTTTAAAATAAGAATATTAATTAAAATACATGAACATAACAAACCTAGTAAAACTAATATATAATGAAAAAAGTGAAAGAGCGAATGGTGTAATAAAATATGGGAATTTTAATCTCTAAAGGATTTCAGTTGATTAGTAGAGTTTTGTTCTACACATATTATTTTATAGATAGATAGAGAGGATATTTATTATGCAATGATAATTAATCTTAATTTTTTAGTTTTCTTTAGTAAAATAGTAAAATTTGTTTCTTGGAAAATATATAGTAAATAGTAGTTCTCTGCAACATTTTCTAGTTTCAAGGATTCATCCAATTTTGAGAATACTATTGGATATAAGATGATAGAGATATAATCATAAGGCATATAATAGGATAGAAAAATAAAAAATTCCCGAGAACAATCTCTAGATACAGAAAATACAACCATTATAATCATTAACATATCAGGTTATTAAATTATGATCAATGTGTAGGTGAGTATGAATCATTTTAAAATTATATGGTATTATATCCTATCAAATTCCATGGAAGGTGGTTTTTAGTTTCTGTAAGTAAAAATTCATGTTCAATAATAAAATTTAGGGAATAAAGGGAATCATTTTATGGTATATTTATTACACAATCAGTGGTATTCAAGGTGTGGTATGTTGGAGTCAATGTGTGGTCAATGAAAGACCTCATTGAATTTTCAATCATTTCCAATTTCTTATCTTAATCTTTTAAATTAATTTTTTTTAAAAATATAGAATGTCTTCTACATGAAGGATTTCATATAACACACTCCCATTCCTGGAGAGTATGGTTGATTAACAGATTCTTGTATACAACTAATCTATTTCACATGCCATATATCTTATATAATTTAAGACCAATCAAAGAGTATGACTGTTTCTCATCAATTAACTTCACTATCATTAAAAAAAATTGTCTGATAATTATAATTAAGATCATTTGCGATCATTGTAAAATGTAATTACTAGACAATAAAAACAATATCATCTATTTTATGATCATAATTCATGACCAGAATATTTGGAAATTAAATTTGAATTAAACAAAACTACACAAAATTTAAATCAATTTCTATTTAAGTTAATGATATACTAAGGGTAGCCTAAACATCATTACAAACTACCATAATATTTTTCCCCACCATTTGGTATTTTCATAAATATACAAAAAATTACTACTGAAACAGACGATATATAATGAAATGAATTTCAAGAAAAAAGGAAATGAATTTAAAATTTATGAAAAATGATCATGTAAGTAATTAAAGATAATATATATTGAGAATACTAAATTTAATATTCATTAAAAAGTTTATGTTGTATAAAAAAATTTAGTTTAAACTACTATTTCAACGATTAAAACCAACCTATCTCATATATTTTTGATATGTATGCATTTTTCTTTTTCATTTCTAAGGATCGAGTATGGGATTTGGAGTAAGAAGACAAAATTAACTAATGAAAATAATACATGAAACATGATTGAGATATTTTATAGCTAGATCTTATGATTATTTGAATGGATATATGGTCTATGAAGTAGGGGTGGATGTTGGGGCATGTATAATGATGTTTCAATAATAGTTATAATTGGAATAATTGATGGAATCCCCAAAAAAGTGTTCAAAATAGACAAATATTGTTCTATCATTCTAGTGAAGTAACTCACGACATGAGAAACATGGTCTATAGATTCTCAAATATTAATTTATACCTTCATAAATTTCTCCATCATAGGTGGATGAAATTTTAGCTGATTTACTGTATTTTTTGAAGGCTCTTGTCGAGACATTCATTTCAAGATCACTGAATAAAAAATTTAAAAAAGTATTTCTAGTCATAATTTTTGGAAATTGCAGACAAATAATACTTAATATTCAATTTGTGATTTTTTTGTGATTTTACAAACCTTTTAGCATCATACCTCTCCAAATACAAAATCATATCCTCCTAGATTTCATATAAAATCAATTCATTTATCATGTTTAAAATAAATTATTTATTATATAATTCATATCATTATTTATCACAACCTAATCTATACGCCAATAATTTAATTATCCTTAATATGGGGTAAAAACAATTCTTCATTGACATGTGGTTCTTATTTATTATAATGATTTACAATGAAATACAAGATTTGGGGGGGGGGTTTAATTGATGTTAAAAAATTAAATAGAATAGAAAATAAAAATCCTATTTAAAATAAAATAATAAAAAAGTTCATCTGACGATTAGTATAACAAATCAAAATCACAAGCAACATGATTAGATCGATATTATACATCAGTATCAAAATAATTCTTATAAAATGGGTTTTTAAAAGAAAATTATAAATTCTAACATTATACATGCACTATGGAACATGTAACTTGTAAAAACATGTAAAAAAAAGGTTACAAAACTCCGAATGGATGGAATTCATTTCAAAAGGATTTACTCATAAAACATAAGACTGAAGGTAGTCCGAAAACCAAAAAAAATTACCAAATTTTTTTTTGCTTGTACATATGGATCTGTCACTCCATTCTAGGAAATCCATAGATACAATGGATCAATACTAGATCAATATTTTAATACCTTAAAATCCCTTGATATGATGATCATATTTAGATATATCATTAATTACTAATAAAGCCCTTGAATGAATTACTTGGATTTTTTTTCTTAGCCCCAGAAGCTCTTAGTCGAATGGATTAAATTAAACTTTTTCTGAATATTCCCTAAAACGACAAAACCAATAACATGATCGAATACGTGATTAAAAAATTAAAAAGTTTTGGGAGAATTAAAATGCGTACAATGAATCTATAAAACATCAACTGTCTAAACTATTACACTGACTTATATTTAGATGTACATGCAGAAAAAACATTAGACTATTTGAGTGGTGAATGCATTCACCAACATGTCTTCATATATATTCCTATATTTAGTTATGTTTCTAATAGAAATATTTTTTTAGTTGGTTGAAATAGTCTTAGATAGGTTGCATTTGATAGATAATCTATAACTGAATGTACAACATCATTTATTTCAGCACCATAATAGTGAAAATTTATATTCTGACTGATAGAAAAAATATACATATTCTTATTTCAAACATTTGATAGTTCAAAGGACATACTTATTAATATTAAATCCACATAAATAAATAAGTTTATGTATATTATATCAATACCAATTCCAGTCTTATTATCATGGCATTGTTTAGACATATAGGCAACTCAATATTCTAAACCATATATCAGGAAAATGGTCATTTGATTAGTCTAATGAACCATTAGTCTGATAGATCAAATTAAAAAATAACTATTAATTATTATAATAAATTATAACTATTTATATATATGGTATAAATTAATGTTTTTACGAAAACATACTGATGAATTTTCAATATAAAAAGTTAGTAAAATAGTTTTGTTACGGTTTTGAGTTTTACAAAACTAATGTAATTAAATGGTACAAAGTAAAACATTCGACACAATAATCTCCCATTTTTTTAATGCACAAAATTAAATACAGCAATGAAAATAATATATTTGAAAAATACAAAAATTTTAATTTTTAATAACATTAAATATAAAATTCAAATAATAAACACTCTAGAGTTTATTACTACTTCGAAAAACTGATGAAATGTATTATATCATTGGGTTATCCCCCTTAGTAAGTTTTTATTGAGTTTTACCACCCTTTGATAATTCCCACTAAAACTTATCTACTGAAAATTATCTAATACATTATCCACTCAAATCTCTTCATTTATAAAACTTCATCCCCTTTATAAATATCTCCCACTTAGTGATTTAAAAAAAGGATAGGTAATGAATATAACATGGAAGTTTAGAAAGAGATATCATAAAAGAATATTTTTTTTTGAAATAAAGAATAATCCATGATATAAATCAAAGAACATATATCCAATAATAATTAGATAACATTCAAAGACATTTTATTTGGAATAAATTCATTAAAAATGTATGATTCATTCGAATGTTTCAAAATATACATCAAGAGACCAAGATTAAAAAGTTAATCATAATTAATATGATTCTTTGTAATGGATTTAATATTCTTTAACCCACCACTATCTTTCTAGGCATTTGATATTTAATATTGTAGCACCAAAATATAGACTTCCATTATAAATTTATTCTGAAATTTTTATTTAATCATTTATCTTTCTTAGTAATATTCTTATTTTATTCTTTGAAAAGAAACAATTCATCTACACAGGTTCAAAGATGGTTATTTTAAAACTCCAAATTGTGAATATTTTCTTTACGAACGTGTAAATCATCAGTTTGTTCATTAGTTGAATCTATAAACTCTTCAATAAAGTTTACATTTTATGATACATATATTGATAAATTTTCAAAAAAATTAACCATTTATTGAGATATTTCCTTTAGTTATGTGAGATGATATTCATGATCTCTAATAGCTTTGTATAATTTGTTTTAAAATGTAACAATTTGATTATGGGATATATTCTAAGTCTTAGAATTCTATATTAATACTATAAAATAGCCCGCACTATGAACAATTGATTCTTGGAGTTCGTTTAGATGTTTTTATATCTCATTGTGGCTATTCTAATGAGTTTACACCATTCTAAAATATCAATTAATTAATGAATGGTTTCAAATAACTATATCAACGTTTCAGAGATAAAATCAAAACCATTATTTTAATCTATTACATCTAAATTCAATGTTTATAAAGAATCATTAGGAGTATTTTTCATTAAGATTTAGCATCAAGTTTTTATTTTTCCTTTAATTTTTTTCCATTTTTAGAAACATTATCATCTTATGATACTTTTATTATGTCAACATACTTATCAAATTAATAATTTTCAAAATCATTGATATGGGATTGTAGGTTGTATTCTTCTTTATATGATGAAGGGTTTTATTATTTTTTGATGAATACTTTTTTTCATATGATATTTCTAAGTAAAAATTATTATCTTAATGAGATGGTAAATATATTAATGATGAATTCAGAGTTTTATTATCTTTTTTTGATTGAATAATTTTTGTTTGATCTTCAAAAATCTCATATTCTTTTCTTTTTTCCTCTACATATTATTCTATTTATTATTCCCTTACATATTCTTTCCCATTATTTTTTCTTTTTCATTTAAAATATCCTCAAGTAGTTTATATATCTATGTAGCTATTTTGATTACACATTTACCCAATTTATATGGTTCAAATTTAATTTTTGGGACTCATTATTCAAAAATTTCATTCCCCTTTCCGTTATATACCACTGAAGAAACCACCATAGGTACAAAAAAACAAAAAAAACAAATTTCCGGCATCTAGAATGTCTTGATCATTGTGAGGAACATTTCTAGTCTGATGGTCTGGCAAAATAACAGATAACAGTGAAAGTGAAATAACATATTCTCTGAATCTATTTGTTACATATTTTAGTAATCTCTCTAATATATTTTCATCTACAAATATTTTCTTTTATTTTTGTATCCTATACACTAATTTCAACTAATCATCATTTTGTATTTTCAGGGCTAATATCATCGCCTTATGAAGAAAAAATTCTAAATATCTAGGTTACATTGACATAATCAATGAATTATGAATTTTTTTTCAACGTAACAAATAAAAACATAACCATGTTAAGTGGTATCGTTTTTACAAAAAAACCAATATATATATATATATATATATCTAGGGCCTTTATGATATCCCTATCACCCTTCATCATCCTGAGGTATCATTGAATATATAATTATTCCTCTCTAACATCTACTGAAATATGGTTAAATTTCTTAATATTATCTTAACATTGAATAAAAGAAACATCAGCGTTGTATTTTTCGAAATTTTCATGTCTATCGTGTAATTTATTTGATGATAAATAAGATTCACCCATTGAAGGAACACCAACCTTATCTGCTGCTCGTTTAAATGAAATATTATATTTGTATGAAAAAAAATTAAATGAAATTTCATCCTAACGATCCTTAGATAAAATGTCAATTGAGTAAAAGAAATCTTTGACAATTACTGGATACTGCAAGATAATGTCCAAATCGGTTTTTTCTATGAAGACATTATCCAAGCCATGATGGGAAATAATTCCTCAATAATAGATTCAGACTTATAATACCATGATCTGTCAACAAGAAGTTATTTTATTACATAAATATTTGTCTTATCTTACATAGTGGACATTATAGTGAGATATGTGCCAATGGTCAGATAAATACCAAGATACTAGAGTAATCACTTTAAAGAGTGGAAAGATATAATGTAACAATTCTGAGAACCGATATGGGGCACATGATTTCCAAAATTTATATAAACATAGAGTGGTGATAGTTGAATTTTATAAAGTTCAAATGGTTTAGATTAAAACACATAAATAATATGATGACCGATATTTAATTGAAGAATGTTTTAAATATAAATTTAAACAATCAATAATTTGTAAATACATTTCATTATAATATTTAAAATTATGATTAGAAAATATCTAATTCTAAAAACATATCAAGGTAATTAATCTAAAATAATTTTAAATACATTACATGTATGAATTAATGTAAAGGATATGTGAAAAAAATAAAAAAAGATTAACCTTCAAAGTAGACAGTTTCATTGCTATGAGTAACATATTATATTGGTGTTTGTAATTAAAAATGAATACACTAGTCTGAGAATATTAGAAAACATCTAATTCCAAAAACATATCGTGGTAATTAATCTAAAATAATTGTAAATACATTACATGTATTAATTAATGTAGAGGATATGTGAAAAATCTAAAAAAAAGAGAAACCTTCAATGTAGATAGTTTCATTTCTATGAGTAACATATTTTATTGGATTTTGTAATTAAAAATGACTACACTAGTTTGAAAGAGATTTATTTCTCAGAAAATATTGCAACAAATATTGACTCCTAGAATTTGTTTACTTTCGAAATAATATTTATTAGCCAAGAAATGTCCAGTAATTTTTATAAAAAATTTTGAGTCCGAAAACAATTATAAATGAATTTAATTCTGAGAGAAAAATTTATGACGTGATCTGAATCAAGAAATTTTTTACTCTGTATAATTATATATATTTTTTTGATTCGGGAAAGGTATCTATTGAAGGAAAAATTTATTTTTAGAAAATAAATGTTTTCAGATTATTTTTTAAATAAAATATTTAAAATTTTATGGAAATAAAAGGTTTTTGAAAAATACAAAGATATGTACTTCTCCTTTGAATGGGTTTCTTAAAATATAAAAATATTAATAAACAAAAATTATATATTAATAATCACATTAAATTGATAATACTTGTATTTATTAGTGAATTATAATCCATTGATACTATTTGGGTTTTTAAGAACATCATCGAGTCGTTCCAAATATTCGATGAATTATAAAATTGTTTCCCCTTTATCATTATATTGAAAATATATTTTTCTACAATCCAACTTTATCATATTCATTGACATGTAATTTTTAAATTCATATTTCAAGAGAAACCATTATCCATGTACCAAAAGTTTTTCACTATTGGAAACATATCGATTTTCTAAAAAATAATGAAATTTGTTTTCATGACACAAACCTTCTTAGGTTTGGTATTATTAGAAATTAAAATTTTAGGTAATAACATTTTCAATAATTTATTATTTTTATAAAATTTCATTTCATTAGAAAAATATGACTTATGAAAACATAGATATTGAAATCTATTAAATGATGTTAACTTTTCCAATGTTCACCACTTTTCCACTTTGTGGAAAATATATCAATTTTAGGAATAAAATTGTTATTTCTTGAAATAGGTTTTTGGTCAGTAAAACTCAATTATATATTATTATTATAAGTTCTAATTTTCTTATACATATTATTATGAATATCATAAATTTCCATGGAATTTTTTTCTTAAATACATGGGAATTATACGAGTCCGAAGTTTCTGATGGTGCTTGATTCCAAGGCCCGGTGTGCCCAAGATAAATTTATGATGTTTTGTTTGGGTACGTTCAGTAAACATACATACATGATTTTATAAAATTTTAACCGGTGCTTGGAAATGAAATCTGAGGGCACCGTTTAGCTCACAACATTAGTGATATCATAGTGAGACCTTCACCGCAGTTGTGTTCCAGTAAGAATGGAAGTTAGTTTTTCATGTTTTTAAGAATAATGTTAAATAAAAATATGTGTGTCTTATTTTTATTTTGGATGTTAAAATCTCTAAGTGGTGGTTGGGGTGGGGGATACCACACCATAACCTCCCTTGAAGGGTTATGGTGGTTGGTCCAACCCATACATAACCTCCCATGGGAGGATAATTAATGTGGGGACCCCATAAGCATTAACCCATTGTAACTATTGGATTTCCCCAATATTGTTCCAACCCTATCTTCATTTATTTCTAACTCTCCCCCTCCACTTTATGAATTTTGAATCCATTCCACCCAAATTAATTAAATGATTTGTGTCATTTAATTCAACACAACTCTTTTTATTGTTGTTCCATCATATAATAGACTTTTCCTCTATTATTTTTGGATAGACACTTGGTAGAGCGTGGAGAACCCTTGGAGAAAGCTCTCAATGGAGAATAATTCTTCCAACAAAGATTGTGAAGAACATGAATAATGTCGACCACATCTTCTTCCTTCTTCAATCGGGGATAGAAAGGGAAGTGATGCCCATGAAGAACGCTGACGTCGTCTTCAACTTCATGACCTTTGAATGCTCGTCCGCCAATGATATGTACCCTCTTCCTACTCCGTCGTACACAAAACATGGCCGCCTTTCCGGGACACAGTCAACATCATCGAACTCGAGGTAGGACGATCTTGGTTAATTTATATATGAGTATAAACAACTGTTCATCATCATTCTAATTTCTGGATTGTGGTTCTCCATGAAGAGGAGGGCTTAGACCACACGATCACGACCCAACCCTCCACTTTTTTTTCATGTTTGATGACAACGAAGGAGGTGCATGCGGTGACCGGAAATAATCCGGTCATGAAGAAGCCTCCAGCATAAGGCCGCCGAGTTTCCACAAGGGTGTGGAACTGCCATGCCTCTTAGAGTACTGAGTCGTGGCCACGCGGGCCACAACGGTGCCGGAGGGGCGTGATTCCATCGCTTCGCGTCGGATGGAAGAGCTGCGGCCATGAGGGATGCGGTGGTCAGATGACGAGTGTGGCGCAGTCACGCCGCATGGAGGCTAGTAGAAACACCACACTGTCGCGCCACAGTGGAGGAACCATGGCGGCCGGCTGATCCGGCCCCCAGTGCGTGCTACAGGCAGGACCCCACGTGTCCCATAGTTCACCGTACCGGCACTAAGCACTGGTTCATTTGGAAGCCATTACCCCCCCCCCCCCCACGCGGCGTGGCCACCTGTTCGGGCCCCACGGCTAGCCAGCACGCCGCCCGCCAGCCGGGCCAAACGACCTACCAGTATGTGCCCCGCCACCCGGGCACCATGACCAGTTAGCACGCGGCCCGCCAGCTAGGCCACCCCCATGTGCCAGGCCACACCTTCAGACCGGGTCGGGCCTTCGGGCTGGGTCATCCCTTCGGGTCGGGCCATGCCTTCGGGCCATGCCACCCCTTCATGTCGGGCCGTTTCCTCAGACCGGGTTGGACTCATGCACCAGTCATACCCTGGTTCAGACCAGGACGGGCCGGGTTGGTTCGAATGTGTCAGACCAGACACAGACCCGGTAATGCCTGATTACACCTTTTTGCCCATATCTTGGGCTACAGGCATCCGTATGACGAACCTTCAGCAGCGCCGATAATCATGGAACAAAGTCGTCCCATTGAGAATACCCCATATGATTTCAGGATATATTTGTAATACGATCAGGTTGGTTCGTACATGAATCCAACTAGCCCCCCGGGACTAAATGGCTAATTACTAACAGACCAGACATCCGAATGACGCACCGTCTGTTGCATTGAGATCCCATTGATGAGGCGGGCCATGGAGATACTTCTATGTGAGACTTCACGATAATTGGATCTGTTCCCAGTAGCTTGGTGAGCGGATCCTTCCGGTGATGAGAAAACAGAGTGTAGATACCTAGTAGATGGCTGACACCTGACGACTCCTTGATAAATTCAACTCAGAGTGATTAGACTAGCCCAGTGGGGAGCGCATGGTAGTTGGTGGCAGACCCATGGCATATGAGCACCTAGTAGTTGGTGGAAGACATGTGGTACTCGACAGGAGGAGTACCTCTACATTTAATTAGGGGGAGCACCTAGTAGTTGGCAACAGACCCACATCAGAGGAGCACCTAGTAGTTTGCAGAAGACCCATGGTACTCGATAGAAGCAGTACCTCAGTAGTTCAAGGTTAGTGGGAAGCACCTGATAGTTGGTGGAAGGCGCACTATACTTGACAGAGGAGGATTTTTCCAGCAGCCATGGTTTTGACAATGTGAATAAAAATCCTGGTTGAGCTGATTCAATGACCTTTCTATTTTCCTCATGACTGAGATGGGTTTCTATATAACTTAGGTATATTTATGGTCATACACCTAGCTAATGGTTATCTATTGATTAATTCTTTGTTTTTAATCTTTTTTAGTTTTTGTGAGACCACGACGGTCTCAGTGTCTTTAATTAGTATCGTTATACTCACCCCTACACGTGCTATGCCCGCACCTCGTTGAGTTGGATGCTGACGATAGACATCGCTGACCGAGGCAGAGTGTACGAGGACTGGATGGAACCCAGAGGTGGACCTCAAGACGGGATGGTATGCGGAGGAGATAGATGGACATGGAGCACTGAAGAGGTTATCTATACCTACTCTTTTGGTAGGATCCATTGTGGATGATCCAAGAGCTTCTAGATACCTTCCAGCTATATGTCTATTCGTTGAACCTATTTGTATTTTCCTTTTACATTACTATTGTGCTTCTATTTATGGCCCCTTTTACATTCTATCACCTCTTCTGTATTCAGTTTTGATTAGTGTTTTTCTTCTAGTTGTTTACTCTAATTGTTTGTGTTTAATTTTTATAAAGTCAATGCCTTCCCATATTAGGGAATTACGCCTTTGGTGCTTGTCACCAGCCCCTGGCCTATGGAAGGCGGGCATGGGGTAGTTGTGGAACGAGCCCCGAGGACAGGTCATGACAAATTGGTTTCATAAGAATCGGTTCTACTACATAATATAGGACTCTGATATTTCTTTTCTAGGAATAAATATTGGTAAGGGTACCAAGTGTGGTGTTCAGTTCAGGGAGACCAGTGTTGGTGCGACAGCTGACCTATCCGTACACGAGGACCCTGACTACTGATTTCGGACTTAGTGCATGAAAACACTAATTGTGTATGTATTTAAATTTTTTTTCTTTAAGTCATCTCAACCGGTTCATCTCACCGTGTATAATTGTTTGACTGTGTCACATCTGTTTCGTTCAATATGCCTCCCCATGGATGACCAGTTAGAGCTCCGAGAGTTATATGCACTGATAGCCCGCCGAGCGATGAGGCCTCAGGGCATGACCCCTTTCCAGTTGAGGCACCAATAGAGGCACCAGTGGTACCACCACCCATTGAGAAACCGATACCACAATCCCCAAAAGTAGATGATTCATGTTGATTGAGAGTGTTGCATGAGTTCCAGTGCCAGAAACCACCCAGGTTCCGGGGAGAGACAGACCCATAGACGGCTGTGGATTGGATAGAGGTTGTGGCGAGAGTTTTTAGGCTAGCAGGGACACCAGCAGACATCATGGTGATTCTTGATGCCAGACTCCCTTAGGATGTAGCAAGAAGATGGTGGATCTTAATGCTCTAGGCACATGACGAGGTGAAACTTCTATGGGAAGACATCGAGAGCCTGTTCGGGAGGAGTTTGTTCCAGCCACCCTTCGAGCGGTGCACATACAAGAGCTACTTCCTCTGCAGTAGGGCAGCATGACAGTAGCGAAGTACTTTCTGAGGCTCAATGACCTCTCACGCTACTCCAATGATGTGGTACGGGACCCATTTTTCAGGGCCTGGACCTTCGAGCAGGGACTCAAGATAGAGATCAGAGCGTCGATGATCTACCTCAGAATCCGGACGCAGGTGGGGGTGTTAGAGAGAGCCCTCCTGGTAGACAGTTTATTTGCTGAGAAGCCACCAACAGTGAGAATTACTACTAGTCGACACGCCGCAGAGTCTTCTGCAGCTATCAATAGATAGATGTCGCATATGTCCAAGAGGACCATACCTCCAAGTGGATGATCGTACGAGTCAGGATCGGTTGTGTGGGGCACCTAGAGTGGAGATAGAGACAGTCCTGCCAGGAGTGGGTAGTGCTACTCTTACAGCAGGCTTGGCCACATGGATAATGAATGTCCGACCCACCGTTCTGACGATCAGTAGACTATTGAGGGACCTCCCACATAGAGGTAGAGGTTTGATGGAGGCTGTAACATCCCGGATTCGGAATCCACACCATAGGTTCCCCAAACCCGGTTGGTCACATGACCTCAAGCGCATTTCCCCAAACTCCATAGGCTCCGTCTAGAAGCGAGAGCCTAGGTCTAATAGTGGGGAAACTATACCCTCATTTTTCAATGTGTGGCACGATGGAAAATAAAAATATCATGCAACAAAAGCGGAAGCAATAAGACATAAAAAACTGATATGAACAACTGTAGTAAAAGATAACCAACTACAATATAGATTATAATGAAACATGTCTATATTCCTAAGAAAACAGCCAGAACATGTTACACAATAGTACAATATGATACAATGGAAACATGTATAGTAGACCACAACAGAACACCTGACAGTATCACAAGCCTGATCTCGGCCCCATGCTCCCCTACACCTCAACAACACTCAAGTACATCTATATGGACCGTTTTCCTTATCTACACCTGCAGAAATATAGTCTGTTTGGGTTGAAGACATGAGCCAAACAGGGTTTGAGAAATAATTCCCAATAGGAACCCACCATAGTCTTGTGCCCAACTGTTAGTGAAAAATGTGCAACAACAGTGTGCAATAAATTCAGTAAACTAGTAAGCACTCAAAAGTAACAATCATTACCAGTTTAATTTCCATTTAAATCTTTATTTAGCAGTTTAATTTAATAACATTAATTATTCCTCAGAACTATACCCTCGGGTTAATCATAACCTTGCCCTCGGGATAATATAACCATGCCCTCAGGCTAACCCTCAGGCATAACAAATGGTGCCTTCAGGCATATGGAATCTCTCCCTCAGACATACCAAATATTTCCCTCATGCACAGTAGCTGCTGCCCTCAGGAATAAGATGTGTTTCCCTCCAGCCAAATAACTACTTCCCTTGAGCTAAGAAATCAATGCCCTTAGGATAAAGTAAAACACTCCCATTAGGATAAATCAAAAAACTACACTCAGGCACAAGTAACTGGGCCAATCCCAAAGCATAACAGGAAATTATATATAAAATTCATTTCACAGAAAAGTAATTATCAATATAAACATGGAATAACCTCGGGTATCCCGGCCAAACGGCTAAACAGAGGAATGCACACCTGGGTGGTCTTGGATCCATGAAGTGATCCCAAACAGTAGTTTCACACTTACATTAAATTACCTATCAAATTATAGGTATTTAAATAGCCAAGGCCTCATCCATATGACACTCCAACGTGGGTTCTTAGCACAATGTTACACAAAAACACATAGCAGTTGGAATTTAAACACCTACCCACCTACCTCGATCGCCCCTGATCGATATACGTGAATGATGCTCCACGAAACGACTGAGAAAGAAGTAGATCTGAGGTGAAAATAACCTCGTTCAAACTCAAATAACATCTTTCAGAGGAATAAGTGGCAATATTTATGCACGAAGAAGGAAGAAATCACTCGTGTGGTTCCAAGGAGATCGACAGTGCAAAAAATGGGTTTTTGGAGTGCGGTTGAGAGGTCCTCCAAGATCCGGCTATCTCTCCCAAGCTCACCTCAGGTTCTAAGCATCCTTTGTGAATAGAGGAGGCTATTTCCCATTTTAAGCAAAACAAATTCTACACAGCATGTACTATTGGGTACACGACGTGTACTTTTCATTTTTTAATTGTTCTGCTGACGGCTTCTCACCAGCACGGCGCTGTTCATCTGTCAACATGAGTACACGACATGTAATACCTGATTACATGGCATGTTATGTCACTCAGCTGGCCACCACCTTACTATTCGCCTGCCGAATGACTACACGGCATGAAAATATCCACTACATGGCATGTAGTCAGTTTTTAAACCTTTCATTGCCAGCATGGCTACATGCCTTGTGTACTCATCCCACACAGCCAAAGCACATTGTGTGTGGACAAGTACATGGCATGCTCCTAGGTTTCGTCCTGCACTCAGCCATGCTGCCACATTACCCGTACGAGTGGAACTGACCGGACATGGAGAACCTTTGTGCTCCTATCAACGAAACGAATCAGATGCTTCTTAAAGGATGCATCAACATGAATCTCAACCTCCTTGGGATGAAAGATGTGACACAGGTCTGAATAATAACGTCACAACTGAGATACATTGAAGATGTCGTGCATGGACATGTACCTCTGTGGTAACTGCAACAGATAGGCAACCGACCCGACTCTCCAGAATCTCGAATGGCCCCACATACCTCGGTGATAGTTTACCCTATCTTCTAGTATTCCTGTGTCCCAATCTCGGTGAAACACACAAGAAAACCTGATCCCTGACCATGATCTCCAAGGGTCGTCTTCAGAGATCAGCATAAGATTTCTGACAAGATTGTGCAGTATCCATTCACTTCTGTATCAACTGGACCTGCTCTGAAGTATCCTGTATGAGACATGGTCCCAGTAAACCTATCTCACATGCCTTCATCCAGTATAAGAGTGATCGGCATGGCCTACCATATAAATCCTCGTAAGGCACCATCTCAATAGTTGTCTATAAGATATTATTAAAGGAAAACTCGACCAGGGGTATATGCTTCTACCAAGAGACCCCAAAGTCTAGGAAACATGCACATAACATTTCCTGAATAACATGTATCGTACGATCAGAATGGCCATCAGTCTGAGGGTGGTAATCTGTGCTCAGAAGCACCTGTGTACCCAGTGACCTCTCAAATCCTTTTTAGAAACGATATGTGAAATGGGCGTCCCTATCATAAACGATAGAACGAGGGACCCCATGAACACGTACGAACTCTCGTACATACAGTTTTCTGAGTTCGTCAACTCCGAAGGTCTCCTTGATTGGCAAAAAGTGAGCTACCTTTGTAATTCTGTCTACAACAACCCACCCGACATCACTGCCTTGAGGTGACCTCGACAACCTGGTCACGATGTACATCGCGACATCATCCCATTTCCACTCTAGGATGGTTAACTGATGTACCAGTCTGGCTGGCCCCTGATGATCTTCCTTCAACTGTTGGTAGGTGGAAAATCTAGTAACAAAACCAGCTTCCTCTCTCTTTATACCTGGCCACCAATACTGATGTGTCAAGTCACATTACATTTTGGTAACTCCAGGATGCACTGCCCAAAATGAAGCATAAAACTCCCGCATCAGCTCCTCGCTTATATCAACTGGAACCCATAATCGTCTATGGAAAAAAAAATACATTATCATCATCTATCGTCCACCCAGGATGAGGGTCGTCAATCTCCACGGACTCCCAGATAACTAGGCCTTCTGAATCAGAGAGTTGTCTCATCCTCACTCTATCCAGAGGGTAGAAGTCCCAGCTAAATATGAAAGATACATTATCCACTGACTATCGTGAACGTTAAAATGCATCTCAGAGAACAAAGCAATAAGATACCACTCACCACTAGCATCATTAACTACCTGTATCTGAGTCTTCCTGCTCAGTGCATCAGCAATAGCGTTACCCCTACGAGGTGTATAGGCATGTTCAAAATCTAAGGACTGAAGGTATTCGACCCACCTTCACTATCTCAGGTTCAAGTCATGCTGTGTAAAGATATATTTGAGACACTTGTAGTCAGTGAAAACCACAAAATTCTCTCCCAAGAGATATTGTGTCCAAAAACGCAATCCATGAACAACTAATTTCAACTCAAGATCATGTGTCGGTAATTACTCACTTTTGGCCTCAACTACTGAGACATGTATGTAACTACTCTTTCACCCTGCATCAACACAAATCTCACCCCAATACCTGATGCATCACAGTTAATTGTATAGCACTTCACTTTCTCTGGGAGTATCAGGATTGGTGCTGATGTCAACCATCCCTTCAGCTCCTGAAACGCTGTCTCTCAAGCATTGGTCGAAACAAACTTCACACCCATCTTAGTAAAACCAATCAAAAGCGCTTCTAAGCAGGAGAAGTCCTGGATGAAGAGCCTGTAGTAACCATCAATCCCAAAGAAACTCTGTATCTTAAAGATGTTCTTAGGTTGCTCCCCAGAAACTACTGCTCTCACTTTCTCGGGGTCCACAAAAACTCTTACCACTGAGATGATATGTCCCAGGAAGTGTATTTTGTCCATCAAAAAGTGGAACTTGGAGAGCTTACCATATATATTATGCTCTCTCAATGTACTCAATACGATCTCAAGATGGGTGGCATGGTCATGTCGTGTGTGAGAGTACACTAAGATATAGTCCACGAAGACTACCACAAAAGAATCTACATAATGATGGAACACACGATTCATCAGAGCCATAAAAACTACTGGCACATTTTTGAGTCCAAACGGAATAACCTAGTACTCGTATAGACCATATCTTCTCTGAAAAGATGGAAGTGGTATATCAGATGGTATAACACATAACTGATGATATTCGGATCACAAATCAATCTTCTAGAACACTCGTGATCCTCCAAGTTGATCAAAAAGATCATCAATACTTGTCAATGGAAATTGGTTCTTAACCATAAACTGGTTCAGATTCCGATAACCAACACAAAGTATGAGGGTACCATCATCCTTCTTTGTAAAAAGGAAAGGAGAACCCTATGGAGAAGTACTGGAGCAATAGAAACCCTTAGCTTGTAAATCCTCTAACTATCTATTGAGCTCCTGGAACTGTGGTGTAGCCATCCTATATGGAGCAATGGACACTGGTGTTGCTCCTAGAACAAGATCAATAGAGAAATCCCTCTCTTGCACAAGAGGTAAACCTGAAAAATCATTTGGGAAGACATCCACAAAATGATCAACTACTAGAGGGAAATCGTTCTGACACACTCCCTGGTCATCTAGATATAAACTCTCAATCTGGGCTGTCACTCCACCTCACCCACAATGCTTAGGCCGAGCTCGGCTCGCCAAGACATCCCATTCGCCCTTGTATAGAAACTCTCTTCCCTCTAGTGATATGAAACTCACCCAATGATGATAGCAATCCACAAAGGCTTGAAAGGGTACCAACCAGTCCATCCCGAGAATGACATCATAGCTCATCATCTCCAAGATATAGAGGTCCCATATAAAGTGACACCCACCAACCTCTAGAGGTCACTCCTTGCACTAACGCACACCATCTGTTCTAGTTCCCGACAGAGTGTCTAGCGTCATGACATCGGATGAAGAAGAAAAATGGAGCCCAAGGATCTCCACAATAGGCACAGATATAAAGATATGTGTGGAACCCATATCGAAAAGTACTAAAGATAAAACAGAAGCTACTAGAATGTTTCCCATGACAGTAGAAGGTCCGCGATCCTGCCCTTGTTGGGTCTGTTGTACTACAAATGCCTGCCCAGTGTTGTGGCCCTGCGACACAGCCTAGATACCCTCAGATGTTCTTCCTTACTGCCTCTGAAATCATGGTGTCTAGATACCATGACCACGAAAACTATCTCAGCCTGCACGCCCTGACATATTCCAGTTTCCCGATTGGTAAGAAGCTGCTAGTCCTGCTCCCACATGCAGAGTCTATACAGAACCCCTCTCACTAGTCACCGATATAAACACCCTAAAATAATGCTGGAGATGACACATATTTCCACAAGATCAACACTCCACTGGGTCACGTGGACACTACGGTCTATTTTCTCATCTCTACCATACTGGTAGCACATGATCGGTCCACACGAATCATTCCTCTGGTTGGTACTGCCACCTTGAGAAAAATCCATTTGTATATTCTTCTTACCAGTATAAATATTACTAGAAATTGGTTTCGAACCACCCTGGACCTCCCCACTAGCTTCCCACAGGTTCCTATCAGTAATCAGTGCCTGGTTCACAATAACATGTATAATAGGCAACCTGAAAACATTCACTAGTGCTCAGATTTCATATCGAAGACCATCCTCATAGCATCTGGCCCTCAACGTCTCATCACCCACTAGAACAGGTGAAAAACACAGATGCTCGATAAAGTGAGTAGAATAATCCATCACCGATATATCCCCCTTGTGCAGATTTGTGAACACTCGAGCTTAATCTACCCTCAGCATCTCTGGGAAGAAGAAGTCGTAGAAGATTGCCTGAAAGTCATCACATGCCATGTCTCTGTGATACTCTGATTGAGTGGTAACATCCCACCTCCTATTGGTGGTATGATACATCATATATGTAGCAATCTTGACCCTCTTCCCTAGAGTTGTCTCCAGATACTCAAAAATAGTTGGCATTGAATCCATCCATGACTCTGCAGCCTGTGGTCTGCCATCCCCTAAAAACATAGGTGGATGCTTCTACTGGAATATACGTGTCAGATCTGCCATAGATGTGGCGGCCTACAGTGCTCCGTAGAAGGTCTGCATGAACCGCATGAATCCTTCACAGAACTGGGCCTCTGCGCCTGCATCTGGTATAATGGCCGGCACCACACCTGGCACTGCTGGAGGATCTACTGGTAGCCAATGGCCTACGATCTCCGGATTATAATCATTGTAGCTCTCTTAGAGAAAAACCAGTGTTCTTATAGGTAGCATGACTCTACAATGTCAAAAACACACCTTAGATTTATGTTTATCAAAAATAGAAACAAGGTGACAGGAGAAAAATTGTCTTCAAGATTTAAAAAACATGAATAATTGGCATGTAAAAATACTACATGCTGTGTTTTCAAATCCTTCTTCCCTGTCCGAGTGCATATACATGTCTAAGCCACACGACTCACTTGAACAAGATTATATGACGTGTAAAACCTCTAAACGGCGTGCATGGTTTAATTTCCAACAACCTGTGTCGTTCGTGACATGGACTATATATCTAAGCCACACTATACAGCGTGTTTTCAAAAAAGACACAGCGTGTACAAGAAACCCCAGACCAAACCATGTTGCTCGCTACACGGTCAACTACTCGGCTAACACTAGATGACGTGTTACATCTTCACACAGCATGTACACCGCTCCGTCTTCCAAGCCAAATTTCGAGGTCCACACGGTCTTACCCCATTTAAGTCTACAAGACGTGTCCCATAGGTACACGACGAGTTCAAGAGGAGGTCACACCGACCCGTGTTGTTGGTGACATGGTCGGGTACCTGGGTCAGACTACATGGCGTGTTCAAGGTGAACACGGTGTATATTTCTTAAGGTTTCATTGTCCTGGTACATGGCTTGTTTGTCCCAAAACCAATCCCAACCCAATGTCCCCGCACACATGGACTATGACATGTTGAGAGACTACAGGGTGTGTACTGATCATACACGCCATGTACTTAAAAAGTATTCATTTCTTCCCAAATAAAAGTTTAAGCTTCATGTAATCATAGAACTACACGGTGTGTATCCTGGGTGTTTCCTGACAGTAAGCCTCAGAAAGTACTCCGTAACCCAAACAAAAACATTGAAACAACACCAAAGTGCCAAATTATGATCCTCGATGGCCCGTACTACTCGGGAATCAACTCTTGGAATCTTATCTGTGTTAAAAATATGGTAATTAGCCAATGATCCACCACATTCTAGTCAATGAGGGCCCATACTCCTCAATAAAAATGTTTGTAATTCATTCTAGCAAGGCCTCATACAAAAATACTCAATCAATTAGAAGGTATTTATCAAACCAGCAACCACAACAACATGCGGTTATAGAATAACATCTATCACAACAACATGGAATTTCTAATGCACCTACATTGCATGGAAGAATGCATGAAATGTGATTTCTATCATGTGCCTAAGTTATCCATGAGATGGCATACACTCATCTCATCGAGATTAAACTAAGTATAACCCAATATAAAAATATAACAACACAACACAAGTGCATCACCCAATGGTGAAAATCAAATCAACTATAAGATTAAAAAACCAGAAAAAAATTGCAATAACCGAGGTAGACTGGATTTTCCTTGTAAACGGCTTAGCTACTCTCGGGAAAAGCTTATTACCAACTACCAATTCCATCATATCCCTGACTAAGGATCCAAATAGTAAGTCAAAGAAACTAATCACCTTTGAAACTACTTTGTATCATCCCAGATCTGGAAGCCACACCACGTGTGCACCGAACCTGGTTGGTCACATGACCTCAAGCACATTTCCCCAAAAGCCAGAAGTTGCCAACTAGCTGCAGGGGCCCATGTCTGATAGTGGAGAGACAATGC
This sequence comes from Viscum album, assembly GCA_963277665.1. Lineage (NCBI taxonomy): Eukaryota > Viridiplantae > Streptophyta > Magnoliopsida > Santalales > Viscaceae > Viscum > Viscum album. The sequence goes on along the minus strand of OY728165.1, from coordinate 557,935,094 downwards.
CCTCATTTGTCAATGTGTAGCACTGTGGAAAATAAAAATAGCATACAACAACAACGGAAGCAATAAACCATAAACAACTGATATGAAAAACTGTAGTAAAAGATAACCAACTTCTATATAGATAATGATGAAACACGTCTCTATTCCAAAGAAAACATTTAGAACATGTTACATAGAAGTACAATACAATACAATGGAAAGTACAGGTACATCAGAACAAAACAGAACAACTGGCAGCATCATGAGCCTCCACTCATTCCCATGCTCCCTTACACCTTAGCAACACTCAAGTACCTGTATAAGGACCCTTTCCCTAATCCACACATGCAAAAATATAGTCTCTTTGGGCTGAAGACTTGACCCAAACAGGGTGTGAGAAATAAAACTCAGTAGGCACCCACCATAGGTTCATGCCCAATTGTCAGTGAACAATTTGCAACAACAGTGTGCAATAAATGCAGTAAACTAGTAAGCACTCAAAAGTAACTATCATTACTAGTTTCATAGCCATTTAAATATTCATTTATCATTTAAATTTAATAACATTCAATGTTTCTCAGAACTATTCCCTCGAGGTAATTAGAACATTGTCGTCCGGCTAATATAACCACACCCTCAAGCTTACCATCAGTCATAACGAATGGTGCCCTTCGGCATATAGAATTTCTCCCTCTGGCATACCAAATATTTTCCCAAGTTATGGAGGCTACTTCCCTTAGGATTAATATGTGTTGCCCTCAGGCTAAACAACAACTACCCTCAGGCTAAGAAAACAACCCCATCATGCTAAAGTAAAACACTTCCCTCAGGCTAAATAAACACTACCCTCAGGCGCAATTAAATGGGCCAAGACAAAATAATAACATGAAATTTTATATACAATTCATTTCATGGAAAAATTAATCCTCAATATAAAAATGGAATACCCTCGGGTATCCGGGCCTAACGACTAAATAGAGGAACACACCCCTAGTGGTCCTGGATCCAAGTAGTGATCCCAAACAGTAGTTTCACACTTACATTAAATTACCTATGCAATTATAGGTATTTAAACAGCCATGGGCTCAGCCATATGACACCCCAACGTGGGTTCTTAACACAATGGCACACAAAAACACACAATAGTTAGAATTTAAACACCAGACCTCCTACCTCGATCACCCGTGATCGATATACATGAATGATACTCCTTGAAATGCCCGAGAACGACATAGATCTGAGTTGAACACAACCTCATTAAAACACAAAAAAACATCCTTTATAGGAATAATTGGCAACAACTATGCAAGGAGAATAAAGAACTCACCCGTGTATTTCCAAGGAGATCGACGGTGTAGAAAACGGGTTCCCATTGTGCTCTCGGGTGGTCCTCCAAGCTCCGGATGTCTCTCCCAAGCTCTCCTCCGGTTCTAAGCTTCCTCTGTGAATAAGGGAGGCTATTTCCCATTTTAATCGAAAATGATACTACACGGCATGTACTGTTGGGAACACGGAGTGTAATTTTCATTTTTTAACTATTCCGCTGGCGGATTCTTGCCAACGTGGCACTATTCATCTATCGACATGAGTACACGACATGTAATACCTGAATACACGCTGTGTATTATCACTCATCTACCCACCACCTTACTATTTTTATACCGACTAACTACACGGCGTTTAAATACCCTCTACACAGCATGTAGTCTGTTTTTACACCTTTCATCACTAGCATGACTACACGCCTTGTGTACTCATCCCAGATAGCCAAAGTACAAGGTGTGTGGACAAGTACACGACGTGTACCCACAATGTTTGTGACTTTCCCCATTTTCCTTAAATTATCAAAAATTATTAAGGAAAAAGGAAAATAAAAAACTCGTACCTTAAGAAAAACAACCGAGGTCTTAGAGAGGAGGTCCGCTGGGTGAAGGCGGACGTAGAAGAGGAGCTGTTCGAGCAACTGGTGGTGGTCGACGTTACGAGGTGGTAGCGTCACCATCACCGGGAGGTACACCCAGACCGTAGGGAGCAGGTGGACATGGGAGAGCTCAGCTTCAGGTAGCTGAGGCATATGACCATGACTCTCTGGAGATGATTTGATGTACAATCTGTTTCTACACCACCATAGATGAAGTTATTAATGACACATGTTCCAGTCATTATTTCATATCCACTGCCCTTGTTCGGTGCTCGGAGATTCCGAGTAGCTGGCGGTGGTCGACGTTAGAAGGTGCTACCGCCACCACCACTAGAAGGTCTACCCCAACGGTAGGGAGCAGGTGGAAAGGGGAGAGCTCAGCTTCAGGTATATGAGGCATATGACCATGACTCTCCGGAGATGATTCGAGTTACGATATTTTTTTACACCACCTGAGATGACATTATTATAGACACATGTTTCAGTCATTATTTCATAGCCACATCGCTTGTTTGGTGCTCGGAGATTCTGACGGAGCCTTCGGCTCGATCCTTATGGCTAGAGACGCCTATGGGAGAAGAATCGACGATTACACACTGGTGCTGGTAGTGTTAGAATACTCTATGAGTTGAAAGCTTCAGCTAGGATCTCCTCATAGTGGCGTCATGGACTTACGACATCATATTGGGTATGGACTAGTTATCTACAGTCCATGCTCAGATCGACTGTATTAGGCGCAAAGTAGGGTGTGTATGCACGGATGGGACCAGGTTCACCTTCACCGCTGAGAAGGGAACCTTGGAAGCAAATGACAGACTTACTTGGTGGATGGTGCAGCCGATCACACATCAGTTGACCTGCATTACCCTCATAGAAGTTGATGTGGAGAGTTTGACTAATCTTGAAGTGGTGGACTAGTATGTAGATGTTCTCCCTGACGATGTCCTAGGACTACCACCTCGTAGATAGGTGGGCTTCTACATAGACATGTACCGCGGGATGACACCGATATCTACTCTAGTATATCGGATGGCTCCCACTAAGCTTCATGAGTTGAGGGTACAACTGGAGGACTTACATGGTAATTGTTTCATCTGGCCCAGTGTTTCTCCCTAGGCAGCCTCAATTCTGTTTCCAAGAAGGTTGACTGGAGCTTGAGGCTCTGTGTCTAATACCGTCGCCTGAACCAGGTGACCGTGCAGAACAAGTACCCTATCTCGAGGATTGATGGCCTCTTTGACCAGCTCAAGGGAGCTCGATGGCTCTCAAAGATAGACCACAGATCATGCTACCACCAGCTCAGAGTTCGAGAAGAGGATGTTCAGAAGATTCCTTTTAGGTGTCAGTATAGCCAATACGAGTCCATGGTTATGACCTTAGATGTAACCAACGCTCTTTCAGTGTTCATGAGTCTCATGAATAGGATATTCCAGCCTTACCTTGATCGCATTATCATGGTCTTCATCGACGACATAATGATCTACTCGACTACTAAGGAGAAGCATGCCTACCATTTATAGGTAGTATGGGACATACTCCAAGAGCATTAGCTTTATGGAAATCTCTCAAAGATCTATATTTGGATTTGAGAGGTTCACTTCTTCGGACATGTTATCTCGGAAGCTGGAGTTGTAGTAGATCCAACGTAGATTTAGGTGGTACTTTATTGGGATCCACCCAAGAGTGTGACAGAGGTATGAAGTTTCCTAGGCTTGGATGGATACTATTAGAGATTCATTCCATACATCTCTAGAGTTGTAACACCACCATCAGCCTTGACGAAGAAGGGGAAACCCTTTGTATGGTCGGAGAGATGCTAACAGAGCTTCCAGGAGTAGAGGTAGAGGCTGACTAGTTCCCCCATCTTGAGGCTTCCAAAAAATGTGTACGGTACGTAGTCTACTACGACGCATCAGGGAATGGAATCGGGTTTGTCTTAAAGCAGTATCAAGCTATGATCTTGTATGGTTCTCAGCAGTTGAGATAGCATGAACCGGACTATGCTACCCATGACCTAGAGTTAGCAGCAGCGGTCTTTTCCTTGAAGATGTGCAGACACTATCTTATGGGTAAATGTTTTACTATGTATTCTTATCACAAGAGTCTCATGTATATCTTCTCTCAAAATGACCTGAACCTTAGATAGTGATGTTGCCTTGAGTTCCTCCAGCACTATGACTTCAAGATAGTCTATACTCTTGGTGTAACACCCCGAGATATTATGAAAAAAATATTATTTTTAATTTCATTAATTTCTTGTGTTGTACGCTACACCAAAAGGAGCATGCCCAACACGCATCCTTGAATTTCCTTGCACGCAATCGCGACCTTCCTCAATAGCGTGTGTAGTATGCAATAATGAGTTTCACTAAAAATTGATATGCTATTAAAATATTATTAAAACTAGTCGTTATGAATAGTAATAACCACTTTTTGAAATTTTTTAAATTTTATTTTTCAAAATGGACTTCATTTTTGGATTCTTAATATCGAAATTATCTTAAGGTGAAATTTTGGTACTTTTCAGATAACTTTCATATTCTGATGAATAGGGAAAATTACTAAATTTTAATTAAAAACAACTTTTTTATTCGAAATAATTAATAGTGGAAAATTATTAATTTGAGAGGTTTTAAAGTATATTTAGAATATATTTTTACAATTTAATACAATTTTGCTCATTGGATGTAATTTCACATTTAAACCAGACATAAACAAGTGTCAATCTTTTGATAGTTATTATCTCTTAAGAACACACTATTTGTTTTGACGACGTGAATTAATTTTTAAATTATGTAATGCAACTGATATGTTTTGAATTTGGTAAATAGACATAATTTTTGAGTTCATAATATCAAATATAGCTTAGGCCTAATTTTTGGTATTTTTTTGAAAACTTTCATTTTTTTGATGAATAGTGAAACCACTAATTGGTAGTTAAAAAAATGAAATTTTCATAAAACTTAATTTTACCACTTATGTGAGTGGAATTTCGAAAATCCGAGAGACATAGTTAATATCAAGGGCTAAAATGTGGTTCAATGGGATGAAAATAATTTTTGGTGAATAGTAACTTTTACTTTTTTTTACCACAGTTATAAGTAAATAGGGTAATTAAAGGTAAAAGTGTTATTATTATTACCCTAAAACATGTACTAATTCTATTGGATAAGTGTAATTAGACCAAAAAACATCCTTAGGAATAAAATATGACCATTTAGGCCCACTTGGATTAGATTAGGACATTTATTATTAATTTATTTAAAGACGGGTTTAAATAGTTAAAATCAATGTTTAATAAGTAAATCATTTTTCATATGAGGTTATACATTAGATAAATTCAACTATAAATATTCATTAGAAATCTAATCAAATTTTATACATAATGGTATTTTATTTGTAATTTTTAGACATTATATAATTTAATTTATTTCTGACACAACGATGATGCAATAATTTTCTTATTAATAAAATATTGACATAATTGATGTTATAAATACCCAAATAAATGTAATTTGATACTTTTTATGAATTAAACTAATTTTATAGGTTAATATGACATGTTAGTATTGATTTAAATAAATTTTTTCGAACAAATCATTCTGTTATGATTTTCACAAAATTCAATTACTAAATAGTTTCAAAATTGACATAAAATAGTTTTTAAAACAAATATTATATTATTAATTGTTATTTTATTCCTAAAAATCTAAGGTACGGCCAAATGACTTTGATAATGTTATATATATTAATAATAAACAACTTGGTTTTCGTTTGGCTTCTTATAGTTTGTTTATTAACCTTATAGTATAAGAACATAAGAAGACATGGTATAAGTAAAATTATTTAACTTAATGTTAAATCTAAATGAAAAGGTTAAAATAGGAACCTAAACTTGTATAAATTCTATTTTATGAAGGGATTTCGCCCCATACCAACCTTAGCTTCGAAATAAATCAATTTGGAGCTATTTAAAACCGAATTTGACTTTATAATAAAATAATATTTTTAGTTATTCCAAAGGTGCCCCTCTCCTCCCTTATAAAAGGGCACCTCGTCCCTCTCCTCCTCACACCAATTTGAGCCTTCAAGCTCGGCCAACACCTGCCAATTTCTCCTCTCCACTTCCCTAGAAACAACCTAGAGGTTCTGGTCTTCTTCAAAGACCTATTTTAGTACCCTAAAAGGAGGTCTCAAAGAAGCACTTCAAAGAAGAGGTAATGTCTGTTACCGATTCTTTCAGCTTTATTGCTTCTTCCACTTCTTCTTCTTTAGTTTTTTCATTATGAAGTAATAACATCAGTATCACTCATATACTTATATGTTATTATATTTATGGAACAAACCTATTTCACCATCTATCTATCCTACGGAAAAATAAATCACCGCGCGTGCGTACGTACGGAATACCGTCTCCACGCCGTGGTGTAATATATTTTCCACCACCACCTTACTTGGATGGGTATAATGGTGTAAATAATGACTATATATGACTATTAAAAATTTATATTGATTCTGAAATAGTATACATACACTCCAATACAATTCCACGATCATGGGAACGATATCATCGCTCGTGCGTACGTACGGAATACCGTCTCCATGATGTGATGTGATTCGTTCTACTTGATCTTCATTGCATAATGATTATATAAATGAATTGAATGAATTAACATGATATATATTACAATAATACCATTATTTAAATGAGGTATCTATAACCTAAAGAGAAGAATACGAATTTATTCGACAAACACACATAAGAATAAAAAAGTAATAAACACCCGAATAACAAGTAGTAATGAATTATTACTAATAATAAGCTAAGAATATGACCATATATGATATCATAACAATAATTATGATTCTGTAATAAGTGAATAACATTATTTAAATCATTATACATTAGTTTTGGACACTTACGAAGAAAATCGGACCTAAGGTAAGGGAAATATCACAATCTCATTTTTATCCGAGATTGTTTATACTTTGGTATTTATTAGGGTGTATTTTGTCATCCACATCCATGTTTCCTCAATATGTAATATTATTTCCATCCACCTACAATTTTTTAAATCCAATTTTACCCTTCCATGAGTTTTTAGTAAAATATATAAAATGAATCTTTTGTCATTTTTCGTACGAGGTACTTTTTGACTTTTCTGTCAAATGTTCGAGAAGAATGTTTTTTTAACTTATACAGAATGAATGGATTTTTAAAACATTATTTCCAAGAAGAATCCTTTACAAGTTTTCAAGTTTATTTTTAATCAACTTCTTTTTGTTTAGAATTGTATGACATGTTATGAAAGGAAAAGTGTTTTTGAAGTAGAAAGAATATTTTCCTTAAGAATGGAGTTCAAGTGTTTTATCAAAATTATTTTCCATCTAAGATAATAAAGGGTTCTGTTTTTATCCCTATTATTACATTGATTTGATTATGTTGTGATGGAATAATCTTTATGAATTCCTTTATCTTATATGAATTGTTTTATGATGTCACGATGTCTATGAATCCCATTTTTAATACATGGGTTATGCTATGATGTATGGTTTATGATTTTGTGGCACACATAAGAATGGTATCATTTTGAGATGGGTGGGACCTATATCTCCCTCCAATGAATTGTGTAAAGATTTTATATCTCATGAGATAGACATGGATGGAATAGTAGGTTATACCGGTTCAGTGAAACAGGACTGAAACGAGGAGTGAACTCGGTTCAGAAAGGGACTTTTTCCACTAAGATAATCTTGGAAATGAGTCTTGACTAATAAAAAATGATTATCTATGATTATGTGTGTATGACACAAAGTTTCATGTTTTATGTTATGATTATTGAGATTACATTTCACTAATATGATTTATCCCATGTTATGAAATTATGATCTCTTTTGTAGGTAAATATTTCCAAAAGATATGTTCTTATGAATATGACGTGATTGATATTTCTTTTGTTTACCCTTACTAAGCATTTGAGCTCACCCTTTTATGTTTTCATTTCCCCAGGACATAAAGAAAGGATTTAGGTTTAAAAAAAAGAATATCTTTATGGAAGATGCTGAAGATCTTTCACCACGATTAGAATATTATATTTCTAGTTTCCAAAGACACTAAACTATTACAGTCATTGAGTGTGTGTTTTTGATATGTACTAAGTATTACGCAAAAGTAATGTAATGTCTATGTACGTTAAGCTCTGGGTCTCTGCCGTTGGTATCATAGGAAAGGTTTAGTCATCCTTTGGAAACTAGGATGCGAAAACATTAGTGAGATCCCTAGAGATATTTCTAAGGTATGTCTAGGGATGTCCCTAAGGATAAGTATACGTATAGGATACAATCCTAGAACTACGGTAACGATCATAGAATTTAACCTAAGATGGTAGATATTGAGGAAACTCCCCCTTTATTATGTTTTTTTTCCTAGCATGATTTTTTCCTCTCACACTATTCTTTTTGGATTTTAGACGATGGATGGAACCCAAAGGAACCGTGTTGATCAATGTAATGAACAATGCAATGATTGTCCTCCTGAACAAACAAATGTTATGGGAGATGGAGTGAAAAATCGTATTGCTATACTTACTCAAGCTATGAATCATTCTGGACTTCCAAATTATCAAAGAAGGGAACAACATTCTATTGAGTCCTTCATGAGGAAACGTCCACCTTCTTTTAGTGGGTATTCTGACCCAATTTTTGCTGCACAATGGAACAGTACCACTGAAAAGATATTTTCAGTTCATCAATGTTCTGAACATGATAAAGTCATCTTAGCAGTATATCGTTTGGAAGGTGAAGCTGATCAATAGTGGAATCTTATCAAGAATACGAGGCAAAGAGATGAAATTGAGTCCATGGAATGAGATGAGTTCAAGAACTTATTTTTCAATAAGTACTTCCCTCGTATTATTCGAACAAATATGGAGAATGAGTTTCTTGAACATAAACAAATGGATGGTGAATATGTTGGTATATACGAAGAGAATTTTACAAGGCATGCAAGGTATGAATCTGGATTTATCTTCCAACCTGAAAGTAAAGTTGATCGATTCTTCAGTGGCTTAAAACAAAATCTTCGAAGGGCATTAGCTATAAAATACTTCAGTAGCTATGAAGAAATTGTGTGTTGTGCTATCAAGGTTGAAATGGAAGTTGGTGTTACTTATCCATCTCATAGTTGTGACAAGAAACGAAAGATGGAGTTCATGGAGAAATCTCAGAATAATGGTGAAAAGAAGATGAATGTTTCATTATGCTCAAAGTGTGGAAAGAAGCATGGTGGAGATTGTCTTAAAGGGACAAGTAAATGTTTCAAATGTGGAAAGGAAGGTCATCAGGCATTTAAATGCCGAAATGATTAGAAGAAGATTCCTAATGATTCAAACAAGGGAAGGGATACATAGAATGAACCTACTACACTTCAATGCTTCAAGTTCATGGAAATGGGGCATTATGCTAATAAATGCCATAATCCAAGGGTTAGTGATGATCGACATGAGCAACCACTTAAGGAAAAGGACAAAGGGAAGTCACATGCGATCACCATTGGATATGTAGAATATGACAATGATGTGGTGGAATGATTATGTGTTTATGTAATGGGATTCCAGAATAATGTTGTATATAGTATCGTGGAATATTGGAATATTTATGTTTTGGTCTATTGTGGTTTTCAATAATTTTATGGCATCGGTAACCATGAAAAGTGATTGAAATATTTTTGGAAAGAAGATGATATGCACATAATGAATGGATAAAGATAATCTAATATGTTTGATAGTATTCATGAGCTCATGATTGATATAAGGACTAAGTGATATCATGGTTTGCGTATATAGAATTTTGAGGATTTTTGTATGTGGAAAGTGTTAAATTTTCACTGCATTCATGTTTCCACTAAGGTTCAATGGATATTCATTATTCAAGAGAATACATGATTAAGGTATTCACATTTTTGTAATTTGACCAATAAGATATATCTTATGATATATGGGGGATAAATGATGGCATTCACGTGATCATTTTCTTTATACTATGAGCTTGGAATGAAGTATTTTAGATAAGCCTAAAGAATGGAATGGATTATGTTAGACATAAGTTAGTATTTTTTAAGGATAAAACTTTTTTGATATTTTTGATGGGATGTTAAAATAATATAGCTTTTGAAAAAGGAAAACCTACAGGACGGGCGACAGCCCATCGCGTCGGACAAGGCTGTGGGAATTGAACCCACAACAGAAGTGCAACTGGCATTTATCGCCTACCACTGGCCTACAGGAAGTCCATGTTTAGTAAATACTAGTTTTATTATATTAAGAAGTATGATATATGAAGTATAAGTCCATTTTAGGAACCATATATGATTAATCTCACTATAGATGGACTTATGTATTTTTTTGATAACTTTTCTAACCTTATGTTTGAGACTGATGGAATGACACATCATTTTATCACATGATCTGCTAACACATCACCAATGACAAATTCAACTTCATTTATTTAATAGATGAAGTGGAAATTGTCCAAAGAATGACAAATGGTGATATTATACCAAAATCACGAAAGTATTTCTTCTAATTCCAATTTCACAAACTTTAGGGAAATGATCTTGAAAACAAAAAATGTTGTCATAGTGCTCTTATATCTTATGAATCAGATGGTACCATAGATCGTCACAAATTTACGGATTTGTGATTGATGACTTTTCCATATCCATGCTCTCTACCACTCTCTATTAGAACATGATGGTTAGATTTCTCTTCCATATCCATATTTTCACCTATGTGGAAACCCAATGATTAGTTTATTTGGGTAACCATTACGTTTCATACTTTTGATTTTAAATATTGGGTTTGGTATTACTTTTTACGTAGTGGGTTTCTATTAAAGAAACTTTATAGTAATAAACCATTTATAACCCTGACGAATTTCGAGTGCGAAATTCATTTTAAGGGGGGTAGAATGTAACACCCCGAGATTTTATGAAAAAAATATTCTTTTTAATTTAATTAATGTCTTGTGTTGTATGCTAATCCAAAAGGAGCTTACAAAACACGCATCCTTGACTTTCCTTGCACGCAATCACGACCTTCCTCGATAGCGTGTGTAGTACGCAATAACGAGTTTTACTAAACATCGATATGATATTAAAATATTATTAAAACTAACCGTTATGAATAGTAATAACCACTTTTTGAAATTTTGTAAATTTTATTTTTCAAAATGGACTTCATTTTTGGATTTGGAATATCGAAATTAGCTTAGGGTGAAATTTTGGTACTTTTCAGATAACTTTCATATTCTGATGAATAGTGAAAATTACTAAATTTTAATTAAAAACAACTTTTTTAATCGAAATAATTAATAGTGAAAAATTATTAATTTGAGTGGTTTTAAAGTATAATTAGAATATATTTTTACAATTTAATACAATTTTGGTCATTGGATATAATTTCACATTTAAACCCGACATAAACAAGTGTCAATCTTTTGATAGTTATTAACTCTTAAGAACACACTATTTGTTTTGACGATGGAAATTAATTTTTAAATTAAGTAATGCAACTGATATGTTTTGAATTTGGTAAAATAGACATAATTTTTGAGTTCATAATATCAAATATAGCTTAGGCCTAATTTTTGGTATTTTTCTGGAAGCTTTCATTTTTTGATAAATAGTGAAACCACTAAGTGGTAGTTAAAAAAATGAATTTTTCATAAAACTTAATTTTACCGCTTATGTGAGTGGAATTTCAAAAATATGAGAAACACGGTTAATATCAAGGACTAAAATGTGGTTCAATGAGATGAAAATAATTTTTGGTGAAGAGTAAATTTTTACTTTGTTTTACCACGGTTAAAAGTAAATAGGGTAATTAAGGGTAAAAGTGTTATTATTATTACCCTAACACATGTCCTAATTCTATTGGATAAGTTTAATTCGACCAAATACATCCTTAGGAATAAAATATGACCATTTAGGCCCACATGGATTATATTTGGACATTTATTATTAATTTATTTAAAGAAGGGTTAAAATAGTTAAAATCAAGGTTTAATAAGTAAATCATTTTTCATATGGGGTTATACATAAGATGAATTCGACTATAAATATTCATTATAAATCAAAACAAATTTTTTACATAATGGTATTATATTTGTAATATTTATACATTATATTATTTAATTTATTTATGACACAACGATGATGCAGTAAGTATCTTATTAATGAAATATTGACATAATTGATGTTATAAATACGCAAATAAATGTAATTTGAGACTTTTTATGAATTGAAATAATTTTATAAGTTAATATGTCATGTTAGTATTGATTTAATTAACTTTTTTTGAACTAATCATTCTGTTATGATTTTCACAAAAATCAATTACTAAATAGTGTTAAAATTGACATAAAATAGTTTTTAAAAAACATATTATATTATTAATTGTTATTTTAGTCCTAAAAATCTATGGTTCGGAACAATGACTTAGATAATGTTATATATAGTAATAATAAACAACTTGGGGTTCGTTTGGCTTCTTATAGTAGGTTTATTAACCTTATAGTATAAGAACACAAGAAGACACGGTAAAAGTAAAATTATTTAACATAATGTTAAATCTAAATGATAAGGTTAAAATAGGAACCTAAACATGTCTAAATTCTATTGGATGAGAGGATTTCGATCCATACCCACCTTAGCATCGAAATAAATCAATTTGGAGCTACTTAAAACCGAATTTGACTTTATAATAATATAATATTTTTATTTATTCCAAAGGTGCCCCTCTCCTCCCTTATAAAAGGGAACCTCTTCCCTCTTCTCCTCACAGCAATTTGAGACTTCATGCTCGGCCAACCCCTGCCAATTTCCCCTCTCCACTTCCCTAGAAAGAACCTAGAGGTTCTGGTTTTCTTCAAAGACCTATTTCAGTACCCTAAAAGGAGGTCTCAAAGAAGCACTTCAAAGAAGAGGTAATGTCTGTTACTGATTCTTTCATCGTTATTTCTTCTTCCACTTCTTCTTCTTTAGTTGTTTCATTATGAATTAATAACATCAGTATCAGTCATATAATAATATGTTATTATAAGTATGAAACAATCCTATTTCATCATCTATTCATCCTACAGAAAAAGAAATCACCCCGCGTTCGTACGTACAGAATACCGTCTCCACGCCGTGGTGTAATCTATTTTCCACCACCACCTTACTTGGATTGGTATAATGGTGTAAATAATGACTATATACGACTATTAAAAAGTGATATTGATTCTGAAATAGTATATATACACTCCAATACAATTCCACGATCATGGGAACGATATCATCACTCGTGTGTACGTGCGGAATACCGTCTCCATGATGTGATGCGATTCGTTCTACATGATATTCATTGCAAATGAATATATAAATGAATTGAATGAATGAATATGATATATGTTACAATAATAACATTCTGTAAATGAGGTATCTATAACCTAAAGAGAAGAGTATAAATTTATTCGACAGACACACATAAGAACATAAAAGTAATAAACACCCGAATAACAAGTAGTAATGAATTATTACTAATAATAAGCTAAGAATATGACCATATATGATATCATAACAATATGTATGATTCTGGAATAAGTCAATAATATTATTTAAATCATTATACAGGAGGTTTGTACACTTACGAAGAAAATCGGACCTAAGGTAAGGGAAATATCACAATCTCATTTTTATCCGAGATTGTTTATACTTTGGTTTTTACTGGGGTGTATTTTATCATCCACATCCATGTTTTCTCAAAATGTAATATTATTTACATCCACCTACAATTGTTTAAATCCAATTTTACCCTTCGGTGAGTTTTTAGTAAAAGATATGAAATGACTATTTTTTCGTTTTTCGTACGAGGTACTTGTTGACTTTTCCGACAAAAGTACGAGAAGAAGGTTTTTTTAACTTATACGACATGAATGGATTTTTAAAACATTATTTCCAAGATGATTCCTTTACAAGTTTTAAAGTTTATTTTTAATCAACTTCTTTTAGTTTAGAATTGTATGACATGTTAAGAAAGGAAAAGTGTTTTTGAAGTAGAAAGAATATTTTCCTCCAGAATGGAGTTCAAGTGTTTTATCAAAATTATTTTCCATATAAGATAATAAAGGGTTATGTTTTAATCTATATTATTACATTGATTTGATTATGTTGTGATGGAATCATCTTTATGAATTCCTTTATCTTATATGAATTGTTTTATGATGTCACGATGTTTAAGAATCCCATTTTTATTACAAGGGTTATGCTATGATGTATGATTTATGATTTTGTGGAACACATAAGAATGGTATCATTATGATATGGGTGGGACCTATATCTCCCCCCAATGCATTGGGTAAAGATTTTATATCTCATGAGATAGACATGGCTGGAACGGTATGTTATACCAGTTCAGTGAAACAGGACTTAAATGAGGAGTGAACTCGGTTCAGAAAGGGACATTGTCCACTAAGATAGTCTTGGCAATGTGTCCTGACTAATAAGAAATGATTATCTATGATTATGTGTGTATGCCACAATGTTTCATGTTTTATGTTATGATTATTGGGATTACATTTCACTACTATGGTTTATCTCTTGTTATGAAATTATGATCTCTTTTGCAGGTTAATATTTCCAAAAGATATATTCTTATGAATATTACGTGATTGATATTTCTTTTGTTTACCCTTAATGAGCATTTGATCACACCCTTTTATGGTTTATTTTTCCTAGGACATAAAAAAAAGATATAGGTTGTAAAAAAAGAAGATATTTATGGGAGATGTTGAAGATCTTTCACCACGATTAGAAGATTATATTCCAAGTTTCCAAGGACACTAAACTATTACAGTCATTGTGTGTGTGTTTTTGTTAGGTACTAAGTATTCCGCAAAAGTAATGTAATGTCTATGTACGTTAAGCTCCGGGTCTCTATAGTTGGTATCAGAGGAAAGGTTTAGTCAACCTTTAGAAACTAGGATACGAAAACGTTAGTGAGATCCCTAGAGATATTTCTAAGGTATGTCTAGGGATGTCCCTAAGGATAAGTATACGTATAGGATTCAATCCTAGAACTACGGTAATGATCATAGAATTTAACCTAATATGTTTGATATTGAGGATACTCCCCCTTTATTATGTTGTTTTCCCTAGCATGATTTTTGCCTCTCACACTATTCTTTTTGGGTTTTAGACGATGGATGGAACCCGAAGGAACCGTGTTGATCAATGTAATGGACAATGCAATGATTGTCCTCCTGAACAAACAAATGTTATGGGAGATGGAGTGCAAAATCTTATTGCTATACTTACAGAAGCTATGAATCATTCTGGACTTCCAAATGAGCAGAGAAGGGAACAACATTTTATTGAGTCCTTCATGAGGCAACGTCCACCCTCTTTTAGTGGGTCTTCTGACCCACTTGTTGCTGAACAATTGATCAGTACCACTGAAAAGATATTTTCAGTTCATCAATGTTCTGAACATGATAAAGTCATTTTAGCAGTATATCGCTTGGAAGGTGAAGATGATCAATGGTCAAATCATATCAAGAATATGAGGCAATGATATCAAATTGAGTCCATGGAATGGGACAAGTTCAAGAACTTATTTTTCAATAAGTACTTCCCTCATATTCTTCGAACAAAGATGGAGAAGGAGTTTCTTGAACTAAAGAAAAAGGATGGTGAATCTGTTGGTATATATGAAGTGAAGTTTAAAAGGCTTGCAAGGTATGCATCTTGATTTATCATCCAACCTGAAAGTAATGTTGATCGATTCTTCAGTGGCTTAAAACCAAATCTTCGAATGGCATTAGATATAAAAGACTTCAGTAGCTAGGAAGAAATTGTGCATTGTGCTATCAAGGTAGAAATGGAAGTTGGTGTTAATTATCCATCTGATAGTTTTGAAAAGAAACGAAAGATGGAGTTCAAGGAGAAATCTCAGAATAATGGTGAAAAGAAGATGAATGTTTCCTTATGCTCAAAGTGTAGAAAGAAGCATTGTGGAGATTTTCTTAAAGGGACATGTAAATGTTTCAAATGTGGAAAGGAAGGTCATCGGGCATTTGAATGCCGCAATGATGGGAAGAAGATGCATAATGATGCAAACAAAGGAAGGGATACACAGAATGAACCTACTACACTTCAATGCTTCATGTGCTAGGAAATGGGGAATTATGCTAATAAATGCCATAATCCAAGGGTTAGTGATGATCGACATGAGCAACCACTTAAGGAAAAGGACAAAGGGAAGTCACATGCGATCACCATTGGCGATGATGAATATGACAACGATGTGGTGGAATGATTAAGTGTTTATGTAAAGGGATTCCAGAATAATGTTGTATATAGTATCGTGGAATATTGGAATATTTATGTTTTGGTCTATTGTGGTTTTCAATAATTTTTTGGCATCGGAAACCGGGAAAAGTGATTGAAATATTTTTTGAAAGAAGATGATATGCACATAATGAAGGGATAAAGAGAATATAATATGATTGGTAGTATTCATGATCTCATTATTGATATAAGGACTAAGTGATATCATGGTTTGAGGATATAGAATTTTGAGGATTCTGGTATGTGGAAAGTGTTAACTTTTAACTGCATTCAGGTTTTCACTAAGGTTCAATGGATATTCATTATTCAAGAGAATACATGATTAAGGTATTCAAATGTTTGTAATTTTACCAACAATATATATCTTATGATATATAGGGGATAAATGATGGCATTCCCGTGATCATTTTATTTATACTATGAGCTTGGACCGAAGTATTTTAGATAAGCCTAAAGATTGGAATGGATTATGTTGGACATAAGTTAGTATTGTTTAAGGATAAAACTTTTTTGATATTGTTGATGGGATGTTATAGTAATATATCTTTAGAAAATGGACAACCTACAGGATGGGCGACAGTCCATCGCGTCGGACAAGGCTGTGGGAACTGAACCCACAACTGAAGTACGACTGGCCTTTATCGCCTACCACTGGCCTACAGGAAGTCCCTATTTAGTAGAAAGTAGTTTTATTATATTATGCAATATGATATATGAAGTATAAGTCTATTATAGGAACCATATATGATTAATCTCACTATAGATGGACTTATGTATTTTTTTGATAACTTTTATAACCTTTTGTTTGAGAAAGATGGAATGACCCATCATTTTATCACATGATCTGCTAACACATCATGGATGACAAATTCAACTTCATTTAATTAAGATATTAAGTGGAAATTGTCCAAATAACGACAAACGGTGAGACTATACCAAAATCACGAATGTATTTCTTCTAATTCCAATTTCATCAACTTTAGGGAAATGATCTTAAAAACCAAAAATGTTGTCCTAGTGCTCTTATATCTGATGAATCAGATGGTACCTTAGATCTTCACAAATTTATGGTTTTGTGATTGATGTCTTTTCTATAGCCATGTTCTCTACCACTCTCTATCAGAACATGATGGTTAGATTTCTCTTCCATATCCATATTTTCACCTATGTGGGAACACAATGATTTGTTTATTTGGGTAACCGTTACGTTTCATACTTTTGTTTTTAAAGAATGGTTTTTGTATTTTTTTTTACGATGTGGGTTTCTATTAATGAATCTTTCGAGTAGTAAACCATTTATAACCCCGATGAATTTCGAGGGCGAAATTCATTTTAAGGGGGGTAGAATGTAACACCCCGAGATTTTATGAAAAAACTATTCTTTTTAATTTCATTAATGTCTTGTGTTGTACGCTACACCAAAAAGAGATTTCACAACACACATCCTTGACTTTCCTTGCACGCAATCGCAACCTTCCTCGATAGCGTGTGTAGTACGCAATAACGAGTTTTACAAAACATCGATATGCTATTAAAATATTATTAAAACTTGCCGTTATGAATAGTATTAACCAATTTTTGAAATTTTGTAAATTTTATTTATCAAAATGGACTTCATTTTTGGATTCGGAATATTGAAATTAGATTAGGGTGAAATTTTGGTACTTTTCAGATAACATTCATATTCTGATGAATAGTTAAAATTACTAAATTTTAATTAAAAACAACTTTTTTAATCGAAATAATTAATAGTGACAAATTATTAATTTGAGTGGTTTTAATGTATATTTAGAATATATTTTTACAATTTAATACAATGTTGGTCATTGGATGTAATTTCACATTTAAACCAGACATAAACAAGTGTCAATCTTTTGATAGTTATTATCTCTTAAGAACACAATATTTGTTTTGACGACGGGAATTAATTTTTAAATTATGTAATGAAACTGATATGTTTTTAATTTGGTAAAATAGACATAATTTTTGAGTTCATAATATCAAATATAGCTTAGGCCTAATTTTGGGTATTTTTTTGGAAACTTTCATTTTTTGATGAATAGTGAAACCACTAAGTGGTAGTTAAAAAAATGAATTTTTCATAAAACATAATTTTACTGCTTATGTGAGTAAATTCGAAAATCCGAGAGACACAGTTAATATGATGGACTAAAATGTGGTTCAATGATATGAAAATAATTTTTTGTGAATAGTAACATTTTACTTTTTTTACCACGGTTAAAAGTAAATAGGATAATTAAGGGTAAAAGTGTTATAATTATTACCCTAACACATGTCTTAATTCTATATGATAAGTTTTATTCGACCAAAAACATCCTTAGTAATAATATATGACTCTTTAGGCCCACTTGGATTAGATTAGGACATTTATTATTAATTTAGTTAAAGAAGGGTTAAAATAGTTAAAATCAAAGTTTAATAAGTAAATCATTTTTCATATGGGGTTATACATAAGATAAATTCTACTATGAATATTCATTAGAAATATAAACAAATTTTCTACATAATGGTATTTTATTTGTAATTTTTAGATATTAAATAATTTAATTTATTTATGACACAACAATGATGCAGTAATTATCTTATTAATGAAATATTGACATAATTTATGTTATAAATATACAAATAAATGTAATTTGATACTTTTTATGAATTAAACTAATTTTATAGGTTAATATGACATGTTATTATTGAATTAATTAACTTTTTTCGACCTAATCATTCTGTTATAATTTTCACAAAAATCAATTACTAAATAGTGTCAAAATTGACATAAAATAGTTTTTTTAAAAAATATTATATTATTAATTGTTATTTTATTCCTAAAAATATAAGGATCGGCCAAATGAATTAGATAAGGTTATATATATTAATAATAAACAACTTATGGTTCGTTTGGCTTCTTATGGTAAGTTTATGAACCTTATAGTATAAGAACACAAGAAGACACGGTAAAAGTAAAATTATTTAACTTAATTTTAAATCTAAATGATAAGGTTAAAATAGCAACCTAAACTTGTATAAATTCTATTAGATTAGAGTATTTCGACCCATACCCACCTTATCATCTAAATAAATCAATTTTGAGCTATCTAAAACTGAATTTGACTTTATAATAAAATATTATTTTTAGTTATTCCAAAGTTGCCCCTCTCCTCCCTTATAAAAGGGCACCTCCTCCCTCTCCTCCTCACACCAATTTGAGCCTTCAAGGTCGGCCAAACCCTGAAAATTTATCCTCTACACTTCCCTAGAAACAACCTAGAGGTTCTAGTCTTCTTCAAAGACCTATATTAGTACCCTAAAAGGAGGTCTCAAAGAAGTACTTCAAAGAAGATGTAATGTCTGTTACCGATTCTTTCATCTTTATTTATTATTCCACTTATTCTTCTTTAGTTGTTTTATTATTAAGTAATAACATCAGTATCACTCATATACTGATATGTAATTATAAGTATGAAACAACCCTATTTCACCATCTATCCATCCTATGGAAAAAGAAATCACCGCGTGTGCGTACGTACGGAATACCATCTCCACGCCGTGGTGTAATCTATTTTCCACCACCACCTTACTTGGATGGGTATAATGGTGTAAATAATGACTATATATGACTATTAAAAAGTGATATTGATTCTGAAATAGTATACATACAGTCCAATACAATACGATCATGGGAATGATATCATCGCTCGTGCGTACGTACGGAATATCATCTCCACGATGTGATGCGATTCGTTCTATATGATCTTCATTGTATAATGATTATATAAATGAATTGAATGAATTAATATGATATATATTACAATAATACCATTCTGTAAATGAGGTATCTATAACCTAAAGAGAAGAATAAGAATTTATTCGACAAACACACATAAGAACAAAAAAGTAATAAACACCCGAATAACAAGTAGTAATGAATTATTACTAATAATAAGCTAATAATATGACCATATATGATATCATAACAATAAGTATGATTTTGGAATAAGTAAATAACCTAATTTAAATCATTATACAGGTGGTTTGGACACTTACGAAGCAAATCGGACCTAAGGTAAGGGAAATATCACAATCTCATTTTTATCCGAGATTGTTTCTACTTTGGTATTTACTGGGGTGTATTTTATCATCCACATGCATGTTTCCTCAATATTTAATTTTATTTCCATCCACCTAAAAATATTTAAATACAATTTTACCCTTCGGTGAGTTTTTAGTATAAGATATGAAATGAATCTTTTCTCTTTTTTCGTACGAGGTACTTTTTGTCTTTTCCGACAAAAGTACGAGAAGAATGTTTTTTTTAACTTATACGGCATGAATGGATTTTTAAATCATTATTTACAAGAAGCTTCATTTACACGTTTTCAAGTTTATTTTTAATCAACTTCTTTTAGTTTAGAATTGTATGACATGTTAAGAAAGGAAAAGTGTTTTTGAAGTAGAAAGAATATTTTACTCAAGAATGGAGTTCAAGTGTTTTATCAAAATTATTTCCCATCTATGATAATAAAGGGTTTTGTTTTTATCCCTATTATTACATTGATTTGATTATGTTGTGATGGAATCATCTTTATGAATTCTTTTATCATATATGAATTGTTTTATGATGTCACAATGTTTAAGAATCCCATTTTTATTACATGGGTTATGCTATGATATATGGTTTATGATTTTGTGGCACACATAAGAATGGTATCATTATGAGATGGGTGGGACCTATATCTCCCACCAATGAATTGGGAAAAGATTTTATATCTCATGAGATAGACATGGCTGGAACGGTAGGATATACCAGTTCAGTGAAACAGGACTGAAACGAGGAGTGAACTCGGTTCAGAAAGGGACTTTTTCCACTAAGATAGTCTTGGAAATGAGTCTTGACTAATAACAAATGATTCTATATGATTATGTGTGTATGCCACAAAGTTTCATGTTTTATTTGTTATGAATATTTGGATTACATTTCACTACTATGATTTATCCCATGTTATGAAATTATGATCTCTTTTGCAGGTTATGATTTCCAAAAAGTTATGTTCTTATGAATATGACGTGATTGATATTTCTTTTGTTTACCCTTACTGAGCATTTGAGCTCACCCTTTTATGTTTTCTTTTCCCCAGGACATAAAGAAAGGATTTAGGTTTAAAAAAATAAGATCTTTATGGGAGATGTTGAAGATCTTTCACCACGATTAGAAGATTATATTCCAAGTTTCCAAAGAAACTAAACTATTACGGTCCTTGTGTGTGTGTGTTTGTTATGTACTAAGTATTCCGCCAAAGTAATGTAATGTCTATGTACGTTAAGCTCCAGGTCTATACACCTGGGTAGGGGAACATTGTTTCTAATGCGCTCAGTAGGAGGATTTAGATTCAGTTTCTATGAGATAAGGCAGAGCAGCTAGCTGCCTTACAGATATCCTTTGTGGATAGGGATGGAGAAGACTATCTTCAGTCTCTTACAGTCACTCCTCCTCTTTTTCATCGAGTCAGGGAGGCGCAGCGTGGAGATGCTAACTGTGAGACGCGGCATGCTCAGATATCCACAGGTCATGCACCTGATGGATTTTATGAATGTGAGGAACACGTCATCCTCTTCAGAGGATGTAACATGGTACAAGTTGCACTTCAGTAGGAGATGTTGATGGAGTTCCACACTTCCCATTTAGCGGTACATCCAAGAGTAGCGAAGATGTACCAGGACCTTAGTCGACAACACTGGTGGATTGGTATGAAGAAGGTGGTATTAGAGTTTGTCTCATGGTGCCTCACTTGTTAGAAAGTGAAATTAGAGCACCAGGTACCAGCCGGCTTCCTACAACCCTTAGAGGTCCCAGAGTGGAAGTGGGATGGGATATCCATGGAATTCTTGATGGGTCTTCCACGTACATCCAAGAGTCACGACTTGTTATGGGTGATCGTTGACTGACTAACCAAGTCGGCCCACTTCCTACAGATCTGAGATAAGGGTTTAGTAGAGTGATTGGGACACCACTTTGTGCAAGAGATAGCGCGTTTACATGGAGTAACATCTTCTATTTTCTCCGACCGGGACACACGCTTTACATCCCGGATATGGAAGGGGTTTTAGGAGGCTTTCGGGATGCAGCTACGTCTGATAACTAACAACCATCCTTAGATAGATGGTCAGATCGAGAGGACCATTATGAACCTCGAGGACATTCTCTGTGCATGTGTCCTCGAATTCAGTCATAGCTGGGAGGACAACTTACCTTTTTGTGGAGTTTTCCTACAACAATAGATATCAATCCACCATTGGTATGGCAACTTTTGTGGCCTTGTATGGTCAACCATGCAGATCGCCACTCTGCTGGACAGACCCAGGGGAGTCAGCACTAGTGGGAACAGAGATAGTATGGGCTACCACGAAGAATGTGCAGATTATCTAGGAGTGGACGAAGACTGTATAGAGCAGACAGAAGTCGTATGCTGATAAGAGATAGAGACCTCTGGAGTTCTAGGATGGTGACCATGTCTTTCTACGGGTCTCACCACGACAAGGTCTATGGATATTCGACCAAGGAAGAAAGTTAGCACCATAGTTCATATGACCTTTCCAGGTCCTCAGAAGAGTAGAAGAGGTGGAGTACCTCATATCTCTTCTACCACAATTGCACCAGGTGCACAATGTCTTCCACGTATCCCAGCTGAGGGGATACGTGCACGACCTATCCCACATCATCGACCAAGGGGAGATGGACATCGATGATGGGGAGACATTCACGGAGGTTCCAGTGGAGATTTAAGATCAACAGTAGTGGGTCATACAAGGATGGTCAATACCTATAGTGCACATTCATTGGAATCATGGGAAACACAAGGATAGAACATGGGAGTGGGAGGCTCAGATGTGTGCTCAGTACCACGATTTTTTCCCTTTAGTGTGAGTTAGAGCTTATGGGGATGTAAATCCCTGAGTTGGGGAGAATCTAAGGACATGAAATTTCTATGGAAATTTTCTTCTTAAATACATGTAAATTTATCGAGTCTGCAGTTTCTGACAGTGCATGATTCCGAGGCCCTATGTTCCTGGAATCAGTTTTTGAATTTTTGTTCGGGTACATTCAGTAAATGTACTTACGAGATTTTATAACATTTGAACCAGTGCTCGGAACTGAAATATAAGGGCAGCGTTGAGCTCTCAGAGTTGGTGAATGTTTTGGGATACCTACACCGCAATTTTGTTCTAGTGAAAATAAAAGTTAGTTTTTTTATAGAATAAAGTTAAATAAAAATAAGTGTGGCTTATTATTATTTTGGTGGTTAAAATCTCCAAGTGGAGGTTGGGGGTGGGGGCCACAACACCATAAAATTAATGAGAGGTTATGGTGGTGGGTCCCACTAGCACATAACCTCCCTTAGGAGGATAATTAATGTGGGGACCACACGGGCTTTAACCCCTTGTAACTCGTGGACTTCCCCCATAATTGTGCCAACCCTCTCTTCATTTATTTCTATCTCCCCCTCCCCTTTTTGAATATTGAATCCATTCCACCCCAATTAATAAAATGAGTTGTATTATTTAATTAAACACAACTCATTGTGTTGTTGTGCTATCAAATAATATACTTTTCCTCTATTATTTATGGTTGGTAACTTGGTAGAGCATGGAGAACCCATGGAGAAAGCTCTCAATGGAGAATAATTCTTCCAAAGAAGAACATGAAGAACACGATGATTGTTGATTCCATCTTCTTCCTTATTCAACTGGGTTAAGAAAGGGAAGCGACGCACATGAAGAACACTGATATATTCTTCTACTTTTTCACCTTTTAACGCTCGTCCACTAACGATAATAACCCTCTTCCTCCTCCAACATAGATGAAACGATGCCTCCTTTCTGGGACTCCATCATTATAATAGAACTAGAGGTAGGGGGATTTTAGTTAATTTATACATGAGTATAATACTCTATTCTTAGTCCTTAAATTTTCTAGATTATGGTTCACCATAGAAAGGAGGGCTCAGACTATACAAACATGGCCTGCCCCTCCCCTTTTGTTTGTTCATGCTTGATGACGATGGAGGCGGTGCACGCGGGGACCGACAACGAGCCAACCACGAAGAATCCTGTGGTGTAAGGCCACTGGGTCAGCACACAGGCACCGCACCACACCCCCCCCCCCCCCCCCACCGTGGAATAGCCAGTCGGGCCCCACGACCCGCCAGCCAGTCCACACTTCTTTCCAGCACTCGGCCAACTGGCCGGGCCACGCAGCCAGCCCGCTTGGCCGAGCAGCACCTTCAGGTCGGGTCGTCCCTTCGTGTCGGGCCACGCCTTCGGGCTGAGCCTCCCCTACGGGATGCTTGTTTCTTCATACCAGGTCGGACCCGCAGACCGGGTAAGACCCCGGTTTGGACAATGACAGGCGGGGCCAGTCTTACCGTGTCGGACCGGACCCGCTATAGCCCTATTACACCTTTTCGCCCCTATCTTGAGCTACGAGCGTCCATTTGACGATGCGTTAGCAGTGATGACAATCATGGAACGAAGTGGTCCCTTTGAGAATACCCCACGAGAGTTTGGGGGTATAGTTGAAATACGATCATGTTGGTTCGTACACAAAACCAACCGGGCCCCAAGGACTAAAAGGCTAATAACTAACAGACCAGGCGTCCGAATGAGGTGTCGTCTGTTGCGTTCAGATCTCATTGATGAGACGGACCTTTGAGATACTTCTATGTGATACTTCGCGGAAGTTGGTGTATTTCCTAGTAGGTTCAGGATTGGATCCTTCCAGTAATGAGCAGACAGAGGGCAGAGACCTAGTAGTTGGCTGAGACCAGACAACTTCTTGACCGATTTGACTCGGAGTGATTCAACAAGACCAGTGGGGAGCGCCGAGTATTTGGTGGTAGAACCATAGTGGAGGAGATCCTGGTAGTTGGTGGAAGAGCCACGATAATCGATAGGAGGATTATCTCTGCAGGTTATTAGGGGGAGTTCCTGGTAGTTGGCGGCAGACCCATAGCGGAGGAGCGCCTTGGAGTTGTAAGAAGACCCGCAGTACTCGACAGGAGGAGTACCTCAGCAGTTCAAGGTTAGTGGGAAGCACTTGGTAGTTGGAGGCAGGCCCACTATACTCAACGTAGGAGTAGTATTCCAACAACCATGGTTTTGAAAATGTGAATAAAAATCCTGGTTGAGATGAATCAACAAACGTTTTTTTTCTCATGATTGAGATGGGTTACTAGAGAACTTATGTATATGTATGGACATATACCTATGTAATGGTTATAAATTGATTCATACTTTGTGGTTTATCTTTGTTGGTTTTTGTGAGACCTTGAGAGTATTGGTGTCCCTACTGAGCATAACTATACTCGCATTTCACGGGTTGTGCCCGCACCATTTTGTTTTGGATGTAGACGATGGATAGTGCTGGCCGAGGCAGAGTGTATGAGGACTGGACGGTACCCAAAGGTGGACCTCACAACGTGGCGGTACCAGGTGGCGAAGGACGATTGTGGAGCATAGAGGAGACTATCTATAACTACCCTTCAGGTAGGATCCATGGTGGATGATATGGGAGATTATAGAAACCTTCTAGATATTTGTATTTTAATTGAACCTATATGTCTTTTCCGTGTACTTTACTGTTGGGATTGTATTTCCAGCACCTTTTACTTTCCATCACCTCTTATGTATTCATTATTTGGTTAGTTTTTTTGCTTCCAGTTGTGTAATCTAATAGTCTTTTTTTTTACTTTTTATAAAGGAAATGCCTTCCCATCTTAGGGAATTATGCCTTCGGTGCTAGTCGGCATCCCCTGGCCTATAGAAGGAGGTCTTGGGGTAGTCACGACACGGGCCCTAAGGACGGGTTGTGATAATTATCATGGGGTTTTTAGACTTAGTAGACTTTGATAATATTTTTCTCATGCTTAACATCCTAGAATTTAGCTTTAAACCTAAATTATTATCGTCAGTATTGTTAGTATTTAAAATATTTATATCAAAAAAAGAATATTTTTCATTGAAATATATTTCTCAAAATTGTTGAAATATTTTTCTCTTAAAAATTATTGTCTTCATGATATCTAGAATGATATAATATTAGTTTAGTTATGAGAGTGACTCTTGAATCAACCTTCAACTTTTTTTCTAGAAAATTATAAATTTTTTACAAAAACTATAATATTTAATTTCTAGAAGTTTAGAAAATATGGATACCACTTCCTAACTAGGTCAACTATTATCTCTTTCAACTAAGGAAGATACTTCTTCCAAAGATGTAAAATTTTATCAATTTAACATTTAGGGTTGTTTTCATTTAAATAATGATTATAGAGGGACTCAATTGTTTGTAACATATCCATAATAAAATTATTTAAAAATTTTATTTCTGAACATAATAAATTATTCCTTTATCTGGAACATTCATTATCTAGATAATTGTCTAATGAAACCTCTCCTCCACTTACACTCCAAGTTTTATAATATTGTAATCTCTTATTTTTCTTATTCTTATAAAACATATATTACTATATGTTGAATTTATATATTTATTATATTTTCTTTTGATATTAGGGAAATCTGGTCCCATCTGTCATGTCATCTTACATTCATAAATATAACTTAATTAGAGTCCTTCTTATAATTTTTATCATTTTCAAACATTTTTTATCTGTATCAAAAATAATTATTGACGATAATATTACTCAACATTCTTGCATGATTTTCCGACTCATTTTCAGAATTTCCTAATTGATTAGAATTATATTTTACATCAGGATATCTTCTTCTTTGATTAATTGAAAAAAAATTTAGTAGACTAATCCTTAGTAGAAAAATTATAGGACATAGAATGGGAAACACATAAACTCCCCTTTTTTATTTTATCAGCATCTCTTTAAAATAAATTTTTACTCCATGAGTGTACCAATAAAGACATTAACAGTTTGATTTTTAATAATCCATATATAAACCAAGAATGTTCCGTTGGATTCGAAATAATTTTTCATTAATTTCATGATTTTTTAACTATAATATTATATTCAATACGATTCCCTTATAGAGACTAAAAAACTATCTATAATATTCATAAACATTTTTTCATTTTAGAAACTCTCTATCATGGTAAAAAAATTAGTGGTTTCATAATCATCAGGATGCTTATTAATTTTTTTGATAACGTCCGATTTTCCAAAATGTTTTATTCTAGAATGTTTCCAAATAATATTTTCATATTCACATAAATAAATACGAATATAAGTTTCGAGTCATTAGAAAACAAATTGTGTTCCTTACTCTATAATGTAGTTGGTACTCCAAATGTTATTGGTTTTTAATGGTGGTAAAATACGTATAAAGAATATTGTAATTACTCGTTGGCATTAAATCATTATCAACACCATTATAGAAATTTTTTTTCAACATATCACTCTTGTTCTCATAATCATTCCCTTAAAAGATAAAATGTCTACTACGACTGAAATTTTCAATAGAAAAACCATTTAACCCTATCATCATAAGACAGTGGAAACTCTCATCCAATAAACATGTTAGTGCAAATAGTGTTAATAATCAATATGTTTATAACAAAACATTAAAAACATATAGTTGATATATGAAGTAAAGACTCAACTAGTATAATAATTAGAACCTAGTTTGATTACTATAGTTGGATTGGAAGAGTTTAAATAATATAAATGAGTAGTATAGGTGAATTATAGTTTAAAACATAAATATAAATAGAAAATACAAATATTATTTTAGTAAAATGATTAGACAAAATAATATTTTTATGATCACACCAACAAATTAGAATCAGAAACTATCTGAGTAGATCAATACTATTTATCGACATTAAGGTCTATCTACTAAAATATATATATATATTAAAATATAATAATAATGAATAAATTTCTAATACATTTATAATGGGAAATGTAACTTGTAATGTCATATAAAAGAAGCATATCAAAGATAAAATGACTAAAAATCTTATTAAATGATTTTACACTTTATGTTTACATGTTAAGTTAGTTAGAAACCCCTGACTAAAATTATCCACAGTTTTCAGTACCTATATTAATTTCATTCATTCCATACTAATAAAAAACTCGATTCAATTGATCGATATCATATCTATCTTCCAATCATTTGGAATCCAATGACACGATGATCAGATTGAGCTCTCTATTTATTGACCAAGAATGCACTCAATAGGGTGATACGTTTCTATTTTCCTTGCCCTAAAATCAATTGATCCAGTGGAACAAATTCATCTCGGTATTCCTATCCCATTATTCTATCAATCAGTACCATGATCAAACAAGTAATTACAAATGTAAATAGTTCTAAAGTAATTACAAGGATTAAATAGATTACAGATAACTTCAACTCTCTAATTTACTAAAGAGACTATGAATTAAAAGTTAACATAGAGAACCCATGATATGATTAAATTTTTGAATACATCATCTCTCAACTCTTAAAATACCATCAAATTTATATATGAATCTCCAAGGGTTGTATTTTTGAGTTGGTTAAGATGGACTTAGAATATTTTCACTTGATATTATATTTATAACTAAATGCCTGATTCCGTTTAGTTTAACATTATTACAATACTAGTTTTCATTCCATTTTAATGAAAAAAACATATATTATGGTTATAAATGTTGGATATTCCAATGTATATATTTAAATATATTCAAGACAATAAACAAAATTAGGGTTAGTTTAATGAATTGGTGCCATATTCAGTCTGATGTTCGTGAGTTTTTTCAGTTTGATAGAAATGTTATAATTCTATCCATTGGATATAACTAAGGTAAATAAAAGTTATCTAGAATACAATCAGTCTGTTGGATCAAATTTAATATTAAATTTTTTTATTTTTAACACATTAGAAATATTTATATATATAGTATAATGTAATTGTTTCAAAAAAAATACTAAAACACTTTGGATATGAATAGTTATTAAACATAGTTTTAAGATGGTGTTTTTGATTTCAATATCTAAAGGAATGGAAAATTAAATACGTTTAAATCAAAAATGCTCTCTAATTATTAACCTAATAAAAGAAACTATTGCCTTTATGATCTTGATTCCTCATCGAATATGTAAAATTTTATTGAAGAAATCCCATATAGTGAATCAGAATTTAACTTTCATGTTCTATGTAATATTTTTAAAAAAGTGTTCTGGATGGATGTGTTTTATAGTGGAAGATATAGAAAGGATATAAATTCATCACTAGACATATTTGATCTAGTGAAAAACTACAAAAAATTCTTCTACATATTCATTAGATTGACTTTGAACTCAATAATGTCATCTGTTGTAACAACAGACGTAGATGATGCAAGTGGTGAAGGTACAAATTGTTCAGGAGTTGATGCTCCAAATTGTTTTGTTTCACCAACTTTAAAAAGATCTAATAAAGGTAAATTTTATTTTTCAATAAAAGAATCAAATATTATTCTTACACTTGTTGCATCAAATCGAATAACTAGTTATATTTCAAAAGGATTCATAGGATTCAGTTCAAAAAAACATCCAACACTTATTCCACAGTTTAATTTAGTACAACTTGTTCATTAGGTCTTAAGACTCTAGGATAATATACCTACATCCTTTTCCTGAAATTGATATTACCCACAATGAATCCTTAAATATCTATAGGAATAATAACAAAATAAGAACCACTATTCTCTAGTGGATGGAACCCATCATATAGTTCATCATACATATCGGAATTAATGAAATTAAATGTAATAAAATATGAAACAGACTTTTGACCCATAAAATGTGGATTAAAAAATATGGATTATCCCCTAATCTCATACAATGTGGGATATAATTTATCATTTTGATCCATTGAAGGAATAACATAATCAAAAAAGTAATCCTATTATTCACCATTTTCATTTCATTTTACTAAGTTAACTAAATCCTCATCAACCACATTATGACTAAAATTGTTCTTTATTTAATAACTTTCATAGATTTCTTAGTCTCCTTAGTATCAAATTCATTTTTTTTAACTTCAGGGAAAATATTCCAGTGTTTTAAAATGTCTATAGAAAATATTTTTAGTTTTAGGGATTTCTAAAACAACTAAATCAATTGAAGAACTCTTATATGCCTTAGGAAGTCTCACTTTTAATGTTATTCTTAGAGCTTATGTTAAAAATATTAAACTTTTTTCTTGAGAAGTAAATTATATTTAATTTGGTGTTAAATTCCTCACAAATAATTTAGGTGTTAAACTCATTTAAATTGAGGAAATTATATGTCATGCGTGATCAGTAGACATTTATTTCTTAGAAGAATGTTGTAATACAATATCAGGTTATAGACAATGGTTAGATTTTTTCCTTTCTTCACAACGAATATTTGATTTCATTCCACTTATCATACAACTTATCTATATTTTTTACATATGAATATCTACTAGGGTACTATTTAAGTCTCATTTTCTTTCATGTTTTCTTATTTAAAAACTTAACACCAGAACAGATAGACTTATCCCCATTGAGGAAAAAGACTTTTTGAGTGAGGTAGAGAAAAAAAACTTTCGATATTCACGGGAGTTAATCCTAGAAGAGGTCTAACACACTTATACCATCTGCATCATTTCAAATTTGACCAGACATTCCCATAAACCAATATTCAATTGATATATTATATAAGATTCTCAGTGACTCAAAATGCTAATGTCACCCTTCATCGAGAACATCATAATCTGAATGAACATTATCAAAAGTTTTCAATATCCACCTAATTCATGGAGTATTGTCTCCTCAGGGTTCCATTCCCAATCCATTCCTTACGAAATTTATCAATTTTAAAACATTAATGACTAGTAGGATAAAATATGGGGTAGTTCTCCAATTATTTTTTATGGGTACCCTTTGTGAATATCACCCACTGATTTGAAAAAAAATCATCTACATAATCTATGATTTGGAATAAATCACTTCCAGATATTTTGTATTTTGTAATGACATATTTCCGACGACACATTTGTAATAGATGTCCATCGTAAAAGGTCTTTGGCAACTAGATTTCATCTTAAATGTATCGTTGCAAAATATGGCATCAGATACAATGTAATTTGTGATACACGATCCCAAATAATAAATAATTGTGCTTGGTAAAAATCCCACCACATATGATTTTCTTTTTTTCTAAAAAATGTCAATTGCAACAACTAGTTTAAATTATTAGTGTTTTTGTCAAATAGTTAATCTATCTCAAATAATTATATTTTTCATAAGAAATAAAATAAAATAAAAATATTTAAATAAAAAAGTCGTAAAAAAAATGAAAAATAATGAAAAATAACTAAAAATAATTAAAAATTTCCACATATAATTTTAATTTTTTTATACATATCTAAAAATATTATAATAAAAACTATTTAAAATATCTAAAATAATTTAATACTCTAATAAAATAAAAAATATTACAGAATTTAGAAATAAATATAATCAAAAGAAATTATAAATCATTAAAAATAATGTAATAATTGCAAATAATTTAAAAAAATGAAATATAATTCAAAATATTTATACAATATATAAAATATGGGAAAATAATAAAAAATTAAAAAACGTTTGAAAGAATTAAAGATCATTAAAAATATTAAAAATATTGAAAACTAATTTAAAAAGTTACAATTAATTAATTATATTACAAAAAATTAAAATCATTAATAATATTAAAAAATTTAAAATATATATAAAAAATTAAAAATAACTAATAATATTAATAAAATACAAATAATTGAAAAAAATTAAAAATAATTTTAAAAAACCATTCATATAATTTAAAATATTTATACATATTTTAAAATAATAGAAATTAAAAAATTATTTAGTGAAATTAAAAATAATTAAAAAAATAAATAAAATTAACAATATATTATTAATTTAAAAATATTTAAAAAATTTAGATAAATTAAGGATCATAAAAATAGTAAATATATTTTAGATAATTGAAAAAAAATTAAAATATTTTAAAAATAAAAAATTTTAAATATAATTTTAATTAATTAAAAAACATTTACATATTATTTAAAATATTTATACATTAAAATTCTATAATATAAACAAAATAAAAACATTAAAAAAATTAATATCAATAAAAATAAATAAAAAAAATTTAATTAATTGCAAAATTTATAAATAATAAGAAAATAAAAAAAGTGATAATCCTAAAAAATATTATAAAATTACTACAAATTTAGAAAATTATTAATAATTAAAAACATTTTTGAAATGTACGAATAATTAAAAATAAATTAAAATTCTTTAAAGTTCTTTAAATATATTTTAAAATAATTTTATTTATTTAAAAATATCAGAGAATAATAAAATAAATAAAATTAATTAATATATATTAAAATAATTAGAAATATTAATATCTACAAATATATACAACATTTAAAAATATGAATAAATTTAAAAAATAAAAAATCGTGAATAATATCAATCCAAATTAAAAATAATTTCAAAAATTACTAATCATTTAAAAAATTTAAAAAAATCATTTAATTAAAAAATTTATAAATAAAAATATTAATAAAAAATACTAATATTTGGGATTTGAGCATATTAATGTAATTATTTATTAATTTACCACTTTTACTATTTTATATAAATTATTTTAAATTCACCATTTATTAATGTATTTTAACATTTTATTATAAATTAATAAAAATTTGTATACATTATTATAAATTAATAAAATTTATTCTAAATTCTTAAACTTGTGTAATTCAGAGTTTCCAATTTTTAGGTAATAAAAATAAAGAATTTGTGTTAATCCGGTCCAAATGACAATCAAATTTGTAATTATCCTTACTTGAAAGTTGATGTCCAATTTTAATTTCTTCTTTATAGTAATTTATATTTATTAATATATATATACAGATTCTTACAAATATAAAAATTAAATACTTAATAAAAAACAAGGATGATTAAATCCAGAATTAGATAAATTACTAAGCTTAGGGCTTGAATATAGAAAAACATATCAAATAGGGAATATATATATATATATATATATAAAAATGAATATAGCTAATTGGTAATAATTTTTTTTATAAATACTAAATACTATTAAAATTCTGATTTTTAGAAAACAATTAATCAATGTGGGTTTTTCCAAAAATAAATAACTTAATAAAACAAATGAAACCCACAAATTGATAATAGATGAATATGGAATTCAGAAAAAAGTGAATCAATGTCTAATCTGTAAAAAAATAGCTTGTAATGAAATGTGTTGGAGTGGCACGAACCCAAAAATAAATCAGGTAATAAAATGACTAAAACTCCAAAATAATGAAAATAGAGAGATGAGGAATCCATACCAGGGTGATTTTAATGTCTAGAAATTCTATTTTAAGAACATTGTGTTTGATAGAGGGCATGCCACACAACACTAATAGTAGAATGAAATATATCCCCTACAAATATTTGATATATTTAATAATTTAAATTTTTTTTTATATTGAATAGATTACATTGAATGTGATACTGATTTTTCACACCTTTCACACAGTAATGAGTTTCATAGATAGATTACGTTACACAGTTGTCAAAACATACTTGAAAAATAAGGAAAATAACACACTAAATAGGGAAGATAATGATATATTATGAGAAAAAAGGTAACAAAATGTTATAAGAAGTTAATATATTATATTATTAATATTATTATATTTCTTTTATAAGTTTATAATATTATTAAAACCATTATACATGAGCCTAATATACATTCACCCAAAATGAAATGCTTGTTATGAAATTCTTATCTCACTTTTCTTTTCGAGATGTTTAAACCATTTTTCCACTTACATCTTTTGAGGGATGTTCTTTAATTCCATATTTTTATATTATAACTTCAATTATTTTATCTCCATGTTTTTAAATTTTTTCATTTAATGGTTATAACTTTTGGGGATTTCGATTCAACTATTACAATAGTTGTAAGGTATTTTATCCCAATTTAAATTTCATTTAGACGTAATTATTGTTATACACCAAATATATTTAATATGGTTAATATAAAACCATTTGACATTTAAAATCTATCGTACATCATACATGAAGGTATTTTTTTTTAATTTTAATTATTTCATTTAAGGGAATCTGAACCTAAAATTATTAAGATATAACAAAATTTCATAACTCAATTCATTTAACATTATATTATATTACTTCCAAATTGTTTTTATTATTTAATGATTATGGTTATAATAATATTGACTATGTATTTATGTATCTATAATTATTTTGTGGGATTTAAATTTGATATAGATAATAATTTTTTTGATCAATTCTCACATCAATGTTATGATCAATTTAATGGTTTATACCACAAAATCATTATAATCGAGGTTTCTTTTCCTATAAATTCAACTAAAGGGACCGGTATCATCATTGTTGAGTAAAACCTTTCATTTTTATCTTTTGGTTAGTCATGAACTTCTTCAAACAACATTACCATTTTTTATCCATTGTTAATCAATTTTTTTATAAATTGTTTTTAAGAAAACAAAAATTCATTTATATCTTCTTTTGGAGAACATGTTTTCATATAAAAACCCAATTTTTAAAAAAGTTTTCAAAAAAGTTTTTTGAAAATGTTCAAAAATTATTTATTAAATACATTTTTACACTTTTTTTCATCCAATTTGTTTCCAAAGGAATATTATTATTTCCAAGGATGATGGAACTTTTGTATCCTTTTTACCTTGAAAAAGAAATATTCCTTTTAAATTGTATGACATGTATTCAATTACCCACTATAATCTTGTTAAGATTAATTTTAATGTTTAAAAGTTTAAATTTTATTGAGTTTTATGAACTGGATTTTTGAAATATATTTTCCAAAAAAAATCAAAATGATAAATGTTATTTTCTTAATGAATGTTTTAAATTATATTTATATTGTATTTCCATTCATCAATGAAAATACACATTATTATTAACCCGAATTATATATTTTGTATTTATTAATTATTATTCTTTCTCTATTTGGCCTTTTATTGATTTTTTCAATGATAGTGTTAAAATTCAATTTATACACTCAAATTTCAAGTCCCCTTGAAATATTCACTTTTCTAAAATCATTGTACACAGAATTTATACTAATTATATGTATCATTTATCCTAGAAATTTTCATTACCTAAACCATATTACATTTTTATATATGATAAATAAATTTATATTGATTTTATTATTTGGGAAAATATTGATAAACCCTTACTTTTTACATTATATAGATCTTTAATAAGGCACATTATTTATGAATTAAATCGATTATTCGATATATAATGATTGTTTTGGATATGTATGATAAGTGTGGGACTAATTATATTTTGAACCTCGATGCATTGGAAGTCTCCTGGGATCAGTTAGTTGGCTATCCTTACTTGGGATTTCACCTAATTTATACTAAACCATCCTAAGAAAGGAATTGACAATCAACGTATGATGTACATAAAAAAATGACCTCCAATAATTAAGAACTGGATTTATTTTCATTTAGTTTTTTAGTATCCATGATATTTTCATGACAAGAAACATATATGGTTTCATTTAATTCATAGTTTTTAGATTAATTTGAATGGTTTTATTTTATTTTCCATTCTATATTGATTATTCCTTGTCCAATTGCTTATATGGAATGTGTGTTTAGTTATTTACATTTAATTTTGTTTGATATAATCCCTCTTATTTTTTTAATTATATGGAATGTGTGTTTTGTTATTTAACTTTCCATAGATTTTATTCATTTCTTTCCTAGTTTATTGATTATATGACATGTGTCCTCAATTACTAACATTCCATATTTATTATGCTCCTTAATTCATTATTTCTCCAACTATAGTCAACCCTTATTGATAATTTCAGCCCAACCATTGTTTGTTTCCATTTCCCAAGAATACAAGAAGTGTATTATGAGATATAATGAATGATATAATAAAATCGAATAAGTTCATACACAAAATAAAAAATATTATTATTTAATTAGTGTATTCAGTGTTAATATAAAGCACATGTATGTATCTGGTTTACAATAACTACTAAACTGATCGGTACATCAAAATGGGATTCCTTGTAATCAGGAAAATAAAATAGTAGTAGAAACTTTATCCATGATATCCGGGGTCAGGAACTATAGTTGGTATCAATTGAGTTTTATTAACAACCATTTAAACTATATTTATGGAATCATATTTTAGAAAACAGATCCCTCTGATATACTTTGAGGATAAGTATCGAAGAACATCCAAGAATTTTTTAAAGGTAAATATTATGTGGGGTTTCATAGAAATCACTCCCTTTATAGGTAATAAAAGTTGATATTGTTATAGAACATATATACCTTGGGGTAAAAAAATTGAAAAGATGATTTGGTCCTTACTCGAGCATTACCAGACACTCAAAATTTGGACTTAATATGCACATAGTTTAACACTCTTACGGGATACACTTACGATAACTTACACATTCATTACAAACCATTATGATTTATTTTAATATATAATAAAAATTAATGAAATATGATAAACCATAGACTAATGAAGGAGCTATTTTGAAATAAAAAAGATGATATCTATTTTCATTGTGTTTTCACTTAAAAAATTAGTTAGAAAGGTTATTTATTTATTTACATTATTTTAAGGATTTATATCATTTTTTTGAAATTACATTAAGATATTATAGAAAAAGGACAACTTACATGATAGTTAGAAACCCTTAAAATATAGAATGCTGGTGGGTCTTTAATCCATGATCGAAGGATAATAAGGGATTCATGCCTACCACAGTTCTACATGATGTCCTCGATAATGTGTCATTATTTTTAGTTAAATAATTTGATGGATAAATATTTTTTATGAACCGCATTATCATTTTTAGGTTTAAAAATTAATGTAAAAAATATAATATCTTTGAAAGATAGTTATAAACAAATATAATGTCTTGTTTTAGGGATCTTATGATCCGTTAAAAACTGTACTTTTGGAAAAGAAATTCATTTTTGGATTTTAATTTCCAAAACTGAATGTTTGAATATTAAATTTATTGAATTAAATCCATTGGATGAAATTTTTTTTATAGAAATTTTTTAATTAAGTATATTTTTAACTATTTAATATAGTAAAATATTTACTCAACATTAGGATAAATACCATGAAATGAAATTTTATCTGAATAGCTTAATTTTTGAAGTATTGATGACCTTTTAAATAGACATATATTTAGTACATTTAGGCCTTAAACATTCCACTAACCATTCAGTTATTTTGAGATAAATTAACTCAATTAGCCAAAAAAATAATTATTATTTTCCTCAATGTATGTATCATGACTTTTTAATAATTTTATCCTACATGTCGACCTAGTTATATGTTTTTCAATGATACTTTTGTACTACTAATTTTCTTTTATTAAGAGTATATTTTACATACCTTTATCTCTATGTGGGATTTAGATACATTAATTTTAAATTATCAGACAATATATTATAGAGATGATGTTTAAATTCCAAGGATACAATTTATTTATGGTGTTTAGAATGTAATTCCCCAAAATTCTAATGTAAAAACATTGTGTTTGATAGCATGTATGAAACACAACACCAAACATAGTAAGGAATATAAACTTTAGAAAATTTATGTTATATTTAATATTTTAAATAAATTTATTATATCCTATATCTTTTAATGCAAATGATACCTTATTAGCTAGAGTGACACACAAAAATAAGTTTCATTGATATCTTATCTTACATGTAAGAACAAGTTATACTAAAAACCAATATATTATGAAAAAATTATAATTTAATATATTTGGATATAACCTCAATATGAAATTAGTAGTTATTATTATTTTTATATATCTTTTAAATATTTGTTTTATCAAAATATAAAATTAATTCATAGGTTACCAATAAATTTGAAATGAAAATAAAAACTAATTGAATAAAAAAAATTATTCTTAAAATTCTGTTTTTTCATAATTAAATATTTAATTTACTGTTAGTTAATAATATCAATGAATTATATATTTTATTTATTCAATAAAATATTTTTATATTCATCTGATATATTTAAAAGTAATAAAATATGAATAAATCCAATTTTATGCTTAAAAGATTTTTTTTCTTTAAAGGAACTTTTATATCTTTTTAGTGGAGAATCTTTTTTAAATCAAATATTCTGAACTTTTATAAATTACATGAAAAATAATAATCATCTTTTTTTTGAAGGAGGAGACCAAATATTTACATTGGGAGTGTTTTTTATTTTCCTTATAAGTATCATTTTTTAATGAATATTGAAAATATTTAAATTTTATTTAAAACTTATTATTCATATAATTTATTTATATAGATAAGTTGTATTTTCATTTGTGTTTAAACTAATTTATTTAAATAATAAATAATTTTAAACAATTTTGGTCATTGGAATCAATTACACATGGAAAATAGATATAAAAACATCTCAGAAGTTTGAACATTTTTAAATTAAGGATGAAAAAACATTTTTTATAAAGAGAGGTTTGTTGTTTAAATTTTGATAAAATTCTTTTGGGTTTTGAATTTACTCATAAATAAAATTTTGGGTTTAGTAAATAACTACAAGAAGGTTAAATGAAATTTCATTAAATAATTCCTAGATATAAATAATAACTTCATTAGTGTCTTACATGGTCTATTAATAGTATTTTCTTGGATAAAATCATGGGAAATTCAATTTTTTTTTCATTCACAATTTTGAAAGTGAAATGAAACACTAGTGGAATATAATCAAAACCCAAAACTAAAGAATTCAATTATTACTATGGAATAGATAAAAATCAGGTATGTATATTATGACTTACTATCTATTTTTTTTGTCAAATAATTCCCTAAAATGATGGATAATGAATATAAATATATTTTGGCTAGCTTGGAAAATTCGACTAGACTATTAGAGTTTCTATTGAAAACACATTCATATGTATTTTCCTTATATGGGTATATAATATATTTCAATGATATTAATTTTATAAACTAGAGATTTTATAGAAATAAACTATATTTTATAGATCATAATAATATATATATATATATATATGATATTTTCCATATGCTAAGATATATTTTTATGGGTGAGAAAAAAATTAACACTGTGAGGGCATAATTTCTTTAATGGGGATGATTGAAACATCCTGTGTATTTTTAATTATATATCAGATTTTTTTAATTATCATGATTAATTTTACATCAAAAATGTATATATGTATTTCCTTAATGTCTCAAATATGTTATTTTATCAATTATATACTCATTATATATTTAAAATTAGTTTCTTAAATCATATTGTAATAGTTGTTTTTTATAGAGGTTAAATTATTTTCGTTAACATAATTTATTATTTTGATAGATTTAATGATTTATTTTATTATTAGATAAATGATAAATTTATATCTTTGTTAATTATAAAAATTAGGGTATATATTTATTATTATGATAATACTGGAAATAATTTTTTTATGTTTTGAGTAGTTAATAAGAGTTTCCATTTTAAAATGATATATATTTAGAAAAAATTCCATGTATTATATGATTTTTTATAAAATTTAATGTTTTGAATATGATAATTTTAATTTGATAAAATAGACACTATTTTTTGTTTCACCATTTCTATATAATTTTATGTTGATTTTTTGGTATTTTTCTAAACAAGATGATAATTTGGTGAATATTTAAAAGTATATATTTTATGAATACCACATATTTTTTGATTTCATCAAGTTATAAATAGGGAATAAACTTATTTATTACTAATGGAACATCCTTTAACTGAGAAGAGAAATATATATCAAAACTATTATTCAATTAATATAAATAATGTTTTATGTGAAGATGAATTTGAAATAATTTATTGCTACTGATACAGTTCTTGTACAACATTGGAAAAGTAAAATTCATGCCATTAAGAGGGTATATAGGTACATATATTCTTAAATAAACCATAAGAGATAAATATTATCACTAATTACTTATTTTTACATATAGTAAAGTGTCTTAAAATCATAAAACCAGATGATTATCCTTATACTTTCCTAGTGCTTGTGCAAGCTAAGAAAAGTCAACAGAATCATTAAATTATTTTTTTATTATATATATAATAATTAAAATAGTCTATAAATGTCAATATTTTAAAACATTGAATAAAAAACTATAAATTATTTTTTATTTTTTAAATATTAATTTACATAATAATTATTCCAAACACTGATGCTGCCTTTACACATCGCTCATGAAAACGAAATAAAAGTCAAATAGATGGTTTTTAAAATATTCTAAAATGTATAATTAAGAAGAAATAATAATTTCATGATTTTTTTGTCAAATAAATTATTAAAATATTGAAATTATAATTGCATAGTTATCTAAAACTTCTTTAAGTGAAATAATGAAAATAACCATAAATATTAATTTAAATTGTACATAATGTTATATATATTGTATAGAATAATAAAAAACCATTTAAGTTATATTTTATTAATTAGGAAAGAATAATGGTCAATAATATCATCAACTACCCATTTATGTTCTAATTTATAATTTCAAATTTCATTATTGTACCTAAAAAAACTAATATTTTTGAAAACAGCATTGAATAATCACGATAAATGGAAAGTCATGACATAATTGTCCAAATATATTTAAAGTTATATATTATTAAATAACATTAAAAAATGAAACTATAAAACATAATACCATTTCCCTAATCCCATGGTGATGGAAAACTACTATCCCCTAAATAAATTATTCTCAAACAAAATTACGCTACTCAAAGATTGAGCCAAGGGTCTCTAATATGATATCTCTATCCTTATTTGCAATTAATTTCCTAAAAATTATATATATCTTCTAATTTTGTTTTCATTATTATATATATATTTTTTATTAACTTAATTTTTATCCATAAATTATGAGATATCACCCAATAAATCTCACTAAACTATTTATCATAAGCCATTACTATTTCAAAATATATGTTTAAAAAATGAAGTTTCTCATTTCATTTATCCATATACTATTTTTCATAACATATGAAATCATAAAATGTAATAATTAAATTTTAATTTATTAGGGTGTAAAATCTTTAATCAAAAAAATATATTTATATTCTATTAAAATATATTAAACTAATTTATAATGCATCACTCTCCTTCGTGATTTTACCATACATATGTGAAAAACAATTCATCATAACTTTATTTTTTCCCTGAATATTATTTAATATTTATTTCATTATTGAACATAAAACTAATATTAAAATAATACCATGAATAGGATTATGAAATTTTATAATAAATCTAAAACTAAATAAAATTAATCTAAACAATTATAGGCACTTTAACCATAAAAAACATGTTTTAAAAAAATATTATTTGAATATTAACTATTTCAGGAATTATTAAACTCCTTTTATTTTAGAATGGTATAGATAAAATATCATATAACTTGTTAATAGTATTTATAAATTATAAAATAGGGTTTTAATATTACATTTATACCATAATGATTTTGGATTTTCTTAATCGAATGACCAAAAAATGACTGAAATGAACAATAACAATTTTGTAAGTGAGTGAAATATAATAATAATCAAATTAAATAGGATAATAATTTGGAAATGAACATGAAATATTCTCTTAATAATATACATATTTAATATAATTTTATTATTATTATGACCATAATATGTGTTAAGTGAGTTGGGATATGAGTTTTTTTGGTTTCATAACTGAATTTTCATTTACTGATTCATATCTTTTTCTCATTTATTATTCAATTATAATGATTTTTGAATCATAACCCATGAATTTTTATATTTTATTTATATTTTTTTCTTGTTTACATGAATTTATTTCACCTTATCTATCCCTTTATATATTCTTACGTTAAATGTAATGATTTTTGTAAGGTTATATTCCTAACATAATTACATTTCATTGAGTTATGATCATTTTTTACGCCCTCCACATTTAACAAATTTCCTTCCACCCACATTAGTATTCTCTAATATATTTCCACTATATGTATTCATGGGTTTTGAATGTAATATATATTACCATCAAATATAATAAAAAATTATTATCTCTTCTTTGAACAAATTATTTGTTCTTACGAGTTTCTGATATTATTTTACATTCATTTTGGATGAGTTGAGCGACTTATTTTTCCATTACATATTTATAGTTAATACTTTAATTTATTCTTATGGTTTATTTCCTATTTATTCTATTCCTTTTTATTACATACTCCACCACACATTTTCTCTCTCTTTTATTTTATTTTTATCCTTTATATCATCATTTTTTTATTATTGTGGATATATTTTTTATCATTCTCACAACTTTTATATTGTGAATTATAATGTTAATTAAACTTTATAAACATGTTAAAATATGATTCCAGTTTGAAGGGTCATTACCTTGATGGTTATTCATTTTATTGAAAATGGAGATATTGATATTCTGTGTACATTGTTATTACAATATGAATATTTATTGATTGATAAGGAACGAATAATTTTTATTGTATTATTTATTAATTATATCAGATTATGAATTTATTTTTCATATTTATACATGTGTCGGGCATAGAATTAAATATAAACTTTGTGAATTGGTAGGTTTCATGAGACAAAAATGTTTGAATATTGAGTGCTTATATTCCTATTGATTTACAATGACATATTTTAATTCATTGATTGTTTATGATATATATAATGTCTTGGAAGGAGGCTTTAATGGATTGGGTTAGAAGTAAAACATTATTTATTTTATAAAAAATGTATTTAGGTATTTTTCTATTTGATTATTTTTATTTTATGTTATCAAGGGATATATTTTATATTAATTTTATTAGTTTTATTGAATTATCTAATTTTTATTTATTCAAAACATATTATTTTATTTATTTATTTTATAGTAGAATCTGATATATTCTACTTTATATAATGAATTTAAAATGATACCATTATTCAATATTACATTAACAAGGGGAACTAAGAAGAATACTATAAATGATTCAACGATATACTAAGTGGATTAATAAAATTAATAAACCCATTCAATTGAAAAAACAATACACTCTGTGATATGTATTGGGTTTGTTATATAAGATATTCTTCTAATTATTAATTATTTAAAACCTAAATGGTTGTGCATGCATTAGTTATGTGATATTTTATAAAATAATGTAACTAAATTATTGTATTGATTTTTGAATTATAGTTAGTATACATGATATTAAAATTTTCCAAAATCTCTCATTTTATCATGGGGGATAGGTATTGAATTTAATTTTATAATAATCATAACTAGTTGGTCTAAAATGAATGATCTTTAGGATTTTTGAAGCCATTTAGAGCAATTAAAAGACATTAATTTTTATACTGATTTGGAGTGGAAGTCAATAGATAGTTAATGATCAGTTATAGGAGTTAGTAATGATAAAATATATCAAAAAATAATATTTTTCAAACTATTATTATTTTATATATTTCCCATGTTTAATATTTAATAAATTTTATTATGAATAATATTAATATTTCATGACATTAGATAATTTTACAATATGTAAATATATTTCAGAAATTAAATGAATATATTTTATGTAGCACCCCAATACTTTAACATATTTTTCTTCTCAGTATAAATTTAATTTTTTATAGGATACAGTGCACATAACATTGATATTAAAATACAAATTTATTCATATTTTCACATTCATTTAAATTAAAACACATTTAGAGAATTTATATATTGAATTTTTTTGTTATATATCTAATATTATTATTTGGATATCCATCAAATATATATTTTATCTGAATACGATAATAACAAGCCCAATATTACACATAAAATACCATTATTAAAAAAATAGTTTTACAGAATTTTAAATGGGAACCAAATTTAAATCAAATTATTAAAATTTTTATAGTTTTTATTTGAAAAAATAAATTTCTTATTTTTATGTTTCATATATAATGTACATGATTTTATTTTTTTCAGTTTTTAAGATATGTTTCATGTTTTAATGAATAATGATGAAATATTTCATTTTAATTGAAAATAAAAATTTCATTCAAAATAAATTATTGTGTTTAATTATATTTTAAATTGGTTTAAAATTATAATTATTAAAAAATTTAATATATTAATCCAATTTCAGTCATTGGAATTAATTTCACATTGAATAAGTATATAAAAACGATTCAATCATTTGGAATTTTATTACTTCAAAAACAAGTTTTCTGAATCAGTCGACTTGACTTACATTATTTTAATTTTATAAAATTATATGTCTGTAAA
The DNA here is from genome assembly GCA_963277665.1 of Viscum album. Lineage (NCBI taxonomy): Eukaryota > Viridiplantae > Streptophyta > Magnoliopsida > Santalales > Viscaceae > Viscum > Viscum album. The sequence goes on along the minus strand of OY728165.1, from coordinate 557,890,401 downwards.
TTTGAAAAATGGATTCCTTATTTGGAATCAGAGTGCCTAAATTTAATAAATAACCCTTTTTTAATTTAGTTATTATGAATAGTAATTTTAGTAATGTTTTTTATTACTAATGTTATGGGAAATTATCGTAATTAATGGTAAGAATAATAATATAAATATTATTAAATCACACTAAAACTTTTAATAATTTATTGGATGAATATTATTAATATTTAATACTTTTAACATTGTTTAGGAGAATATTTTTTTCTTTGGATGATTATGTTACCTATATAATTTTATATTCATTGGATAATCACTTTTTTCATACTCTTAATTATATGAAGTTAAATATTTTTTATATGTGGATATGTAATGGATATGTTCAACTATAAATATTCATTTTAAATATATATTATTTATTTTAATCATGATATCTTATTTCAAATTTTTTTAGAATAAATTATTTAATTAATTGCATGCAAAATGATTATGTGGTAATTGTTTAATTAATGGAAATATCTAATAAATGATGTCCAAAAAAATTGGATAATTAGTTTCATAAATTTTATTTATATATTAATTTGAAATTTTAGTGATATTTTAATAAAAAAAATTCAATATACCATGTAGATATGATATTTTTAAAATGTTAAGCAATGAACAGTGTAACAATTGACATTATAGAAATTTTTAGATAAATAATACATTATTAAAAATTATAAAATTCAGGAAAATATATGATTGGACACATTATTAATAATATGTTGAAATTTTCTTCATTAACACATTTATAGTTCTTTTGAAAAATTATAGTAACTATATTATCCCATCATGTTTAAAAATGCAAGTTGTCATGGCAAGAGATAAATGGTTTAACTAAGGGTTAACGCAAAAATTTAAGGCTAAGGATGTGACATAAATCTAACTAATTTTTTTAATAATGGTATTAGACCCTCATCACCTTAATATATAATAATTTAATGTACACTTTTACATGAATACAACTTATATATTAATTAAATCAAATATATGTACAAATTGTCACACTCTTTGTATTTCATATTTTTTATGTGTCGACCTAGGAAAAAAATCAATATATAAATAGAAGTAAAATGTCCATCTAAATATTAAAGAATTTATTTTACCTATATAATTGTTTTTAATTTTTAGATATTATATAACTACCTTAAATTCTCATCTAATGCAATAAATGTTTTTATTTAATTATTATAAAATATTAAATAATTGATTTTAAAAGTATCAAAATTTGATATATTTAGGATAATTTAAAGATTATAATATATTTTTAGATCTACATGATATAACATATATTTTTATCTCATTATATTTCAATTACAATATTTTCATGATGTATTAGATGCCAAAATAAATGAATAGTATATAATTTGACAATAATGATATTTTATTGAATTAATATATAATTAAATTAGTTAAAAATCACAAATATTGTGAATAATCAGATAAGGTATAATAAATGGTCTAATAAGTATTACCAAAATCATTTATTATAAATTTTAATTTAATTGGATTAAAATTCACCTTAATATGTTTTAATATTTCGATGATTTTTGAATTGTCCCCTCAACTCAATGATTAAATGGAATCTCCTTCCTCACTTCCTAAAACAACCTTGAGACATATAGATCAACAAAAACCTGATCATTTCTCCTAAAATCATACCTAAACTCATAATATAAGCTTTATGATGGGATTAAATCCATTAACTTAATTCATTTAGGAAAAATATAAACGAGACACTCAAAGGAGAGGCAAGATTCATCAGCGAACATTTTTGTTTTATTTCGTACAAAGAACCATAATATTATTATTCATTAATTAATATGAAATAAATACACAATAATAGATATAATTTAATTTTTTTATAAAAACATTTTGACAAACACTATCACACACATCCTCTTAATTGCAAACGAACTTACCCTTCGTGTACGGTGAGCTACTACCTCCTGAAACGATGTCATTTGTTTTCCCTTTACCAACTCTTATAGATGGGAGTTATGATATAAACAATGTGTATATATGATATATATAATATTTATTATGAATTTATTCTTCTTAAATTATTATATAAATCATACATCCATGATTTGAAATTTATATAAATTGGATAACATCCTTTATTGATATGTGGGATACAACCTCCTTTAAGCTAAATAATGCATTAACACTTTACATGGAATGAATGTAGGGGGGTTTTAAAAAAACATGTGAAAATTATAACATAAATATTAATATTTAATTATAATATAAATTTATATAATTTCTGTTCATTCTTCTAATGATGACAATTAAATAGAAGTAGCATTCATCCGTACGTACAACCATCTGCCTCCATGAATGGTGAATTCCTTTTATTATCTTCAAACACTATGGAATATTGTAAATACAAATATAATGAATATATATTATATTTACATGATGTTTAAAATTATTAATATGGTGAAAATGTGGTCTAGTTAATAACAACAACAATTAACATGTCAAAATATACTCAGAAAACTAGGTAATTAAAACACAAAATTGAGAAAATAATGAATGATCACTGAAAACTAGAAATAAAATATTATAATAGGATCATATATGAGATCAAAATTATTAACACGTTTCGGGATTAAGTTATTAACCTTCTGGAAACTTCTATACATGAGTTTCAATAATGTTTTAAAAAAATGTAACACTATGAAATGGGCATTATCTCAATCTTCTTTCGTTGTGAAATAATATGATGTTATACACCCACCTTATTTTATGGGATGTATATAATGTCCCATTGACTTATATTGTTATTAATTTATTTATTATCATGTTTTTAATTGTTTTTATTTCGTTATTTATATGATTTTAATATTTAATATGGTATTTGGCCCCTTGAATGTTTAACGATTTAGTTATCACTTATTTTTTCCATTTCCATGTTTTCTAAAAATATTTTCAAAAATGATTTTACTATTATAAAAAAATGTTTAATTTAATTTTTAAATCATTTCAACGTTTTAATTTTTTTAATGTATATTTTTTTCGTTTTCTAAACAGGGTTCTATGAGGTTTTTAGACAAAAATAACCAATGTAATGTTTTTTAAATCCTATATCACATGTGTTTATTTTACCGTAATAAAATATCATTAATATTTTGAATCATTATTTAAAAATATTCAATGATATTTTCATAGAATATGTTTTATTTTATAATTTTATGTTATTGAAATAATTGACTACATAGTTAAAAAATAGTATTCATTAAAAAAATTATATGATATTATGAGACTATTTTCATCAAGGGTAAAATCATTTTTTGGATTTTAGTCTCAATAGAGGTTGATATCTTATGATGCAAAATTTTACTGATAGATTTTTGATATGTTTAAATGTGGATGTGCTATTTTCATTCCATTTATGGTTTATGGTTTAAGTATTCAAATTTCATAAATTGGTTCATTGTAAAGAATGTTTATGTTGTTTATGTTTCAACATTATCATATGAGTAATGAATTAAAATTAGTAAGAATCACACGAGCCCCACTATATCCCCATGAGGAATTACAAGGTACCATAAGAAAACGTAGATAGGGTTTTTATCCATTATTTTATGGTGTCTTAGTTTAATAATTGAAAATTTATTCATGATGTCCTGAATTATGCATTCCATAATTATGAGAATAGTTATTGATATTCTATGTGATTATTTTACTAGAACAATATCCTTGGTTATATTTCATTTTACAGAGATTATTTTTATGGAATTATTTAACCAACATACATCCATTCTATATTGTTTCTGAACCTTTCTCTGGGGTGTGCATCTACCATGCTGACATGCGGACTGTGGCCATGTGTCCACACATTACAAAAGAGGGTGGAATCTATCACTTCACCAGTGATGTTTTATCCTTTATTGAAATGGGAAGAATGAAATTTGGTTCCTCAATATGTGGATTACCCTTCAGAATTCAGTGACCAGTCCGGGTCTCCCACATAGATTTGAGTCATTTTTTGTGAAAGCCTACTCAGTTCCTTATTGTTATGGACAATGGTTAATTATGATACTTCTATTAAGACATTCTAATGGGTTATGTCTGGGCAGCATCCTTTAGTTAGAGATGATGGTGACATCAAGCATGTCAAGGAATATCTGGATGCGTGAACATATGTCACATGTATTATTCATCATAGGAGGTCTTCTCAATAATGTGAAACCAGAGGAATCCAAGGGTGGTGTGTCCCATAATGTGCGGATATCACACAATGATGTATGATTTGAACACCACTAAGGGTGGAGCAAGGAATGTGCCCCCATATTATGGGATACCATATGGATAGATCAGAATGTTCAATGAGATTGGACCCAAGGTGTTTTTTCCATAATGGGAAGATAATGTACAGTCATGTCTGATCTAGAAAACACTAACGGAAGGTGCACCCCATAAATGGGAACAATAGGGTTTACCATTGTCTTGGATTTAACCTCTTTAATGATTTATAAATACACTATTTAAAAGAAATTATCAAAACCCACATATTTTGAAGGGGGATTCTAGGGATTGGGGGTGTAAATAATTTAAATCAACCAAGAATCATGTTGGGGCTTACGTGGGGTTATCGACGTCGGTGCTACCAGGAGAAATGATATGAATGGGGATTACACATGGTTTGCTATATATGTGTTTCTAGGATAATTGAGGTAGTGGGTGGCATGACCTGACATAGATATGGTGGCATGGGTAAGAATTAAGATGCATTATAGAGAATTTGAATTTTGTTGGTGAAATGAAAGTGGTGGAATCATTGTGAATATGATGATGTTGGGATGGAACTTCATGGAGGTTTTCTATGCACATTTCATGGATGGGAAAAGGATAAAAGTCAATTTAGTTATTAAATGGGGTGATTATTCGCCCGAGGAGTTGGCGTATGAGAATTTATTCTTTGATAGTGGCCCAAAAAAATTGGACATACGAGTTATGTCATGATCTTCTTGATGAAAAAAAAGGCTCAAGGGGGAGAGAAGGATGGGACATGGGATATGGACATGAACCTCAGAGAGGAAACCTATGTACATTTCTCAAAAATAGAAAAGGTCAATATTCGTGTTGTATAGAGATTGGGGCATAGAATCATGGTGTACACAAAAGAAAATTCCCCGAATACATGTTGGGGCTTACGCATGGTTAGAATCCTGTCGCCAAAGGGGAACTCTTGGTTGGAGGAATGGGGATTCAGTGTGGGGATTGTGCATGGTTAGCTTCTTGATAACTTTTCTGACACCATTAAGATGAGAACCAGGGATGTGGATCCCATCAAAGGGGATGTTGATGTTTTCTAGTGTTTGGGGTTTAACTGCATGGAGGATTCAGACAAACCATGTATAGGAATCAAGGATCAAAACCCACATAGTTCGAATGCATATAGTATAATGTCATGCTGGGAAAAAAAGGAATACAGTTTAATGTCATATAGGATTATGGAAAAATGACATAAATTTTTCAGGAATAATGGTAGATTTTCTTTAAACAAAATGAGGATTCCAACATACCTAGCTCAAAAAGTAAAATATATATAATTCCCTAGAGTGCAACTAATGTAGTGGATGTGTGTCAAGATCCAACTTGGACATGGTGGCCTGAAAAGAATTAGGGTGAAAGAAGAATGATATTTTTTGGACAAGAATAGCTAATGAAGGTGGTTCTAGGGGAATGTGTCCCACAAAGGTAGATGGTCACATGATGATGTTTAATCTTAAGGATAGAGCACATGAATTTACTAGTGGTTGGGTCAGAACACCACATGAGAGAGGAACCTGGGTGGTGTGTCCCATAAAGGGAATATGTCATGCCATGAAGGCTGATCTTGAAACCAATGGAGGTGGATCAGGGAGGGTTCACCCCTATGAGGGGGCACCAATTTTTACCATTGGTTTGGATTGATCTTCAAGGAGGAATCATATATACCAATTTTAGAAGACTGGGATAAAACTATATGTAGTTCAGAAAAAAATGGATATGGTTTCTTGGTCACAACAAACTTCTAATATCACATGATTCATACTATATTTTATAAATAAGAGGAATTAGTAGAAAAAACAGTTGTGTCATGGAAGGTAAATGCGTAGGGGATTATGTTGTGATTATGTGTGGAATTTTCTTGTGTTCTGCTAAGGAGTGACAATGATGAATGTTTATTAATTCTGGGAGCTTCCGGTTGTAGTTGAGGAGTGGAAATGATGGATGGGACTTAAACATGGAATATTCCTATAATTTCATCCTCATCTATGGCCATGAGGGCATCCAAAATTACATGTGGGAGGAGGAATATAATTTCAGAGTATACCTCCTTTCTAGTGCACTAGTAGGATGATTCCAAGGGCATTGTAATAAATTAGAAAAATAGGGGAGAAAAAGCATGAATAAAATTTCCAACGGTTGGAACATAGTGGGGGAGAAATGATGATGGAGAATAACTATTGAACTATGTTCAAAACATAGTATCCATATCTCATTAACATGAAATGGGGACAATCATATGAGGGTCGACTGTTGACCGTGTTCGATACACAGAACTTAGATCAAAGTTTCATCCAATGCCTTCTGGTTTGTTGGCCCAGGATGGTAGGAGAGCCATATGTTTGAGTATCCATATATTATGGAGTCCCATAAGATTTGAAAAAAAGATTAATATCCAAATTAATGACACACAATGAGTGAGGTAGAGTGAAGTAATGTTTGAACGGATTCCAACCCCCTTGAAATTAATCCACTGTGATCATTTTATGAGGCTTCTTATTCTTTTCATATAAGTCATCTATTATTTGTGAAAAAAGGTATCATATAATTAAATATGGGGAATCCAACAATTTAATGTCATGTAGTGAGTACTATTAGAAAATTATTCATGTTGCATAAGGCATATCATATTTTTAGAAAGAGGCATCCTGTTATGAACCATCCCCCATGGCTTATGCCATGATTACCCTAATGTCGCCTTCTATAGGCCAGGTTTTATTGACTAGCACCGAAATGGAAAATCAAAAAATGGAAATCCATATTATTTTAAAACTTACACACATGAAAACATAGAAACTGCAGAATGATACACACATAGTAAACCAAAACTGCCACGATACAACTACTGAGTGTACAAATACAAATGAACAGTACAAGGTGAAAGAATACAACCCCAAAACATAATGAAAATTATACCTCTGAGGTCTCTATGCTCATGACCAACCAAAAGGGTTGTTGTAGGATGTCTGTCAGTAGCTGTATAGGTATATCCATTCTTCCCCATCTCACTAGGCACTATCCAGTCCTAGACCATCGTGGTCTCTATCGAAGCATCGATCACATACATGAGACACAACTAATGTAGGAGAGGCCTATGAAGGGGTGTGTAACAAAATAATAAGTAGGGACCCTAATCCACAAATAAATTAAAACAATGAAGTACGTCACATAGAAATCACACAAAAAATTAACATAGCAGAGATAACTCACACCAGGTATAAACTCAAAATATTAGAAGTAGAATTGTCAGTCATAAAGATGTAAATTTGTAATGCTAAGGGATTAATCATCTAAACCCTATCATCACCTTGTCCAATTACATCAATAAGACTTGATAATCTCTAAGTCTTAATGTATCAATTAGTTTTACTCTTCTCTTTTCCATCTTGATCATTAAGACCCTCTCTTTACTAGTCTAGTTGGATCTCCTAGTCCAGATCATCTACATGCCAGTTTGATCACTAAGACCTGCTCTTATCTTGGTCAGTATGATCACTTGACCCTCTAATCTATGGGCTAGTTAGATCACTAAGACATGATTGTCAATTGGCCAACTAGATCTCATAGACTGGATCATATATGAACTACCTTGATCATTAAGTCTCGCTCATCTTTAGGAGAGTTAGATCACTGAGAGTTTCTCATCTCTATACCAACTAGACCACTAAGACCCAATAATCAAATCCATCACGTCATAGCCATACATAAGATTCTTGGTCATAGTGCAATTGATTCTTGGGGAATCTACTCTTCATGAAATTGATTGCATCTAAACTAGCATGAAATATCACATAGAGTATTCCCAACATATGGTCTCGTCGCAAGGGTCCCAACGCCATAGAAATTTCATTAGTCGGATGTCGGGCCTAAATGATATTGGTGTTTTAGAAAACAGGGGCATGTCATGATCGAGACTGGTCCAAAATGGTTGGACCGACCTGATGAACCTGAATTGGGGTCTCGCATGACCAGAACTGGTTCGTCTTACCCCACATGACCAGGTGGGGTATGGGCCATCCTGGTCTGTCTTAGCCAATGGCCCATGCCCATTAGGCCTTAGTTTCCCCAGCTCAGTTCGGTTGTGGTTCTATCTCACTAGGTCGCCTAGTGAACCAGTTTAATCCAACCCATCCCATAATAGTCAGGCCGGTTATTTCCCATCCTGGTCCACTTACCAGCCTAATTCGTCTCATTGTCCAAGCTTGCTTCAGGTGAATGAATCTTCTCAAACCCAAGATTTGTATTCTGTACATTGTCTAGGACCAAATTCCAGCTCTTATTTCGGCCTAGCAGTTTGGTCCGCTCCTCCAACACAGTGCCTGAGTAGTTTTTCCCTTCTATGTCAGTCTACTCTAGTGGTCTGGTTTTCTCGTATGGCCAACAAATTTGTTGTTGGTCTTACTCCCCACCACAATTTACGGACCATAGCTCATCACCGCATATTCCTCCGACACGGCTGGGATTCATCTTCCACCTCCCAAAATCTACCATCCTCCATGTCGATAGACCATGTCATCATCGCAGCACACTAAAAGTGCAATACCTACTAACTACATCTTCAACCGAGTGTCATGGCCGGGTGCTACTATCACAACCTTCTCCTGTAGTCTATCATTGGTGCCTTCACCGCCTGGCCATGACCCTTCGACATAGTGGTTCTAAAAATTATGTTCTTCTATACATTATTCCATGATAAAAGAGGAGAAAGATATGGAGGGGATTACAATGAACAACCATATGAAAAAACAACCTTGGTTTATGTTGTTTCAGAATTTTTTGTGTTACTTGGATTATGACGTATAATTTTTAATCAATAATATTTAATACCAATATCAACCCACAATTATATTTCCCAACCCTAAAATGGGAACCCATCTGTAGATAAACATGTTATTTATTTGATCAACAATCTTCGTTTAGAGTGGGAGAACAGGGAAAAACAATTCACTAATAATTTATCCCCCTACTAGGAGAGAATGTTCATTCGAATGGTGGATTTTTCATAGAAGGTAATCCTTCTGCATAACATCTCAATCTGAAAATGATGGAGGGATCTCTCAAAGGGGAGGGATGTTTCTCAATGTCTTTGGCGATCGTAGTTCATGGTTCATCAATGGAGATCATCTAGGGATTTAAAGTGTTTCTCCCAACATGTTAATGAAATACCCCACCAGTTAAATTATTGGAGGAAATGATTTTCCATTACTGTTGTGTGTAGTTCCATTATCCAATTTCATTTATGAAAACAAATTTAGTTTCATTGTTCTACAAAACCGTTTCACTAAAAAAAATTCAAAGTTAAAAATAAAAATAAAATATCCATGTTTATTTTATTTTAATTTTTCGTTAAAAGAATAAAACTATCATTCACCCTCAACCCATATCGGTCAAGATTGTGCTCTTCCTAATAGAAAAAAAACCATGAATAGCTCAATAGTACTCTTAGATTTCTAATCTGTGTTACCATTTAAGAGTTATAAGGATTTCAATATAAAATAATCGTTACTCAATTATTATATTTACAGACAAAAACTATTTTCCAATGTTGGCCTATGACACCAACGTTAGGCCCTTTCAAGGTGAATCTCAAAGAACTGAGATCAATGGTGCCCTCATATTTTTTATATGGAAACCTTTTTAAAATTTAAAAATACACACTAGGATGTTTATGTAATGAACCATAAAAATAGTTTAAAAATATGATACAACCGCTCCGAGCAAGAAAATTACATGTTGTCTCAGTGTCTGGTCTCAAAATAATACCATTTAATTTTTTTAAATAAAATTCATGGAATGGAAGGGTATTAAATTACTCCTCACATTAGGTATTTATTCCCATGTAGGCCAAAATAAGGGATAATCATACAAATGTAGGTATTGAGCACGAATATAAGCCTCACACTCCCACGTTCCCTCCTAGGGATTCCCATACTAACAGAAAACACACACTAGAGGTAGCGACCATCCATAGAGGACCCTTTTATGTCAATCCTCTATCTCTACTAGGTACTCCACAAATGTCACCCTATCACCAATCTCCATCTCAACGTGGTCGATGATGTGAGAAGTGTCATGCACATATCTCCCCAGATGGGATACATGGAATACATCGTTTGACCTCTGTAACTACGGTGGTAGAGCCAAGTGTTATGCTACCTCGCCCACCAAATAAAGTATCATGAAAGGTCTAATGAACCTCGAATATAACTTATCACCCAACCAAATATGTGTATCAATCATCGAGGAGAATCCCTTATGAATATGTGGTCCCCCTATTTGAACCCCAAGGGTCTCAATAGACTATAATTATAAGAAAAATGGAGGATCTATGTAGTCTTCATCCTCTCTCGGATGACCTTCTCCATCTCAGTGGTAGCCTATACCAACTCTGGAACCATGAGTGTTGAATTTACTAGGTATAACCAACACAACGGTGGCCGAAATGGTCACCCACAAAGTTCCTCAAATTGTTCCATTATGATGGTGGAGTTGTAGCTCTTGTTGTATAAAAACACCACTAGTGGTTGGTGGACATCACAATTGTGAAAAAAATTGAGAACACAAGCATGAAGAATGTCTTCCAGGGTCTGTATGGTCTTCTCTGTCTGGCCATATGTATGTGTGTGAAAGGTCGTAATCAAGAACTAATGAGTCCAAATAACATCCTTTAATCCCTTAAAAAAATTTTATGTAAAGTGGAAATCACAATATGAGTTTATCACAGATGGGAATCTAGGTAGTCGAACTATCTCATGCACATAGAGGCATCCCAATATCACTATTAAACCCTACTCTCGATTGGGTTGGAAGTGGGCTGACATGGTGAGTCAATCTACAATCACCCAAATGGCACCATTCACCATGATTTATGTGGTAGGCCCATCACAAATTAAATCAATATCTATTCCCATATCCCCTCTGGTACCTCAAGCGGTTGTGTCAAAACTACTGAAACTCGGAACTCAACCTTCACCTATTGAAAATTGAGGCATCTTGAGGCAAACTATGCTATGTCCTTATTCATCCCTGACCACCATTACTGATGTTGGAGGTCCTGGTACATCTTTTTGACAAAAGTATTTACCACCAATGGGTATGTTAGAACTCCCTCAACACCTCCTCTCACAACACCACTGGTAAAATAGTGGGTACTCTGAAAAAAAAGATGTGTTCACCACCTATTGAAAATCCATCAGGAGCTTGTCCTGAGGACAACTGGGAACATGTAGTTTTACATCTTACATCTCCGAGTTGTGATTTTTTTATTTGATGTAAGAATATTGGAGAAAATACAATTGAATGGATATAAGATACCTCATCTCTATCCACAAAGGATATATAAAGTGGGGAAAACTGCTCTAAGGCCTTGTTCAGTGGATGTGAACTCACTCTCCTACTGAGAAAATCTGCGACCACATTCCCCTTACCGGTAGTATAGACAATCTCGAAGAAATAGTCTTGGATAACTCATTCCAATGTCGCTATCTCAAATTCAGTTCCTTTTGAAAAAATATATAATTAAGACTCTTGTGGTAAGAGTAGATGATGAATCATTTTACCATATGGTAGTGTCACCACATCTATAGTTCAAAGACTACCACTTCCAACTCAATGTCACGAGTCATATAGTTCTACTCATGTGGTCTCAAATTTCATGATCCATATGCAATCCTGGCTTGTACCTTTTTCAAGACACCACCGAGACGGGTTCCTGATATGTCATAGTACACTACGTATTCGGTTCCCTCCTCTGGATGCCTCATTATTGGATCAAGGGTCTATATTTTCCTTATCTAATGAAAACTATGATGGAATCCTTCTATCCACACAAAAGTTTTTACTTCTTTTAAATGACTTCATGGGTGTTTCTACACAGGAGAAGTTGGGTATAAACCACTGATAGTACCCAGTGAACCGAAGGAAACATTGCACCTCTTTAATGCTCTTGGGTGGTTACCAAGGAAGAACCGCCTCGACCATCATTGGATCCACTGAAAATATATCCTACGAGATGAACTGTCCAAGAATGTGGAATAATCATATCCATAACACACACATTGAGATCTTACTTTAAACATGGTGGTCATATAGTGTGTTCATAACCATCCTCAGGTGTATTGTGTGGTCCTCCTCTAACGCAAAATACACTAAGAATTCATCAATGAAGAGCACTACAAACTAGTCTATGCATGGATAGACGATCCAATTATTGAGTTACATGAACACTTGTGGGGTGTTTTTTTGGCCACATTGTCTCACTATGTATACGTAGTGGCCACATGAACCTTTGAAATCTATCTTTGAGATGTCCTCAATTCATAATCTATTGTGGTTATAGCCTGACCTGAGGCCTATCATCAAAAATCTGCTCGCTCCCTTCAACTAATCAATGAGGTCATCTAAAATTGGTACACGATACTAGTTCTTCAAGGTCACATGGATCAGGCAAAGGATGTCCATTCATAACCTCATGCTTATGTTTTCCTTATTAGAAAACAACATTGGGCATGCCCACAATAAATCACTGAGCATTATGACCCCTTTCTCTATAAGTCCTCCAACTATAACTTCATCTCCTACAGATCTGAGGGAGTCATCCGATATACCAATGTAGATATTGGTGTCTTCTGGGGCATAGATCAATGGAGACGTCTACCTCTCTACATTGTGGTAGTCCTAGAACATCATTTGGAAAGATGTCTTCATACTCATCAACCACAATAAGAAACTGTGGACTCATCTCATCCATTGCACTGAGGGTCATACTGCCCATTTGATGAGGGATCAACTGCACTCTCCTATGTTCAAGTCCATTATACACTACATCATTTTACTTCTAACAAAAAAAAGGAAGACAAACTCCCATATCTATGGACACACCGCATTGTGCACCTAAAATATTCTATATGACCATGGAATGTTTATCACCAGTCCATACCTAAGATTACATCTTAAGACATCGATACTGATACTAGGAGATCTCATTCATAGTTATCCTCTCCAAGAGTATGATCACACTGTTGGAACCAGTGTGTAATCATCGAATCCCCTCCCATAGAAGTCACTAACAGTAAGGATCTATCCAGTGGCTCCACCAGAAACTTTGATCACCATAAAATTTCTATTGAGATAATGGGGTGACTAGAAAAGGTGTCTATAAGAATTACAAGTAAGTTGGAGAAGACATAGATCGTACCTCTAATCATATCTAGAACGCCTTGGTGGTAATCCTTAATCGCATAATTCTGGCCTCACCCCAGTCCATTGACTTAGGGGGCCTTTGGTGGACCACATTGTGGTGGTGGAAGTAGAACCACAAACCTCCATCAACCACCTTCCACTCCTCCCTTTCCCCTACCATGTTCACTATTCTCTGGACCACCTCAGCCAACCATCTATTGCTACCACAATGACCCTTCGACTGTCTTCTGATCATCTATGTGGTAGATTGGGAATTCTTGTGGCTTGTGACCCTACCCGCAATAGGAGTAGAATTCCATGCTCCTTTAATTACTCTTCCTACCCAAGTGGCCTCATACCTTCGATACTAAGTCTGGGGGTCATCCTTCGGATGGTATGGTCCTCTTGGACCTATGTGTCCACTATCATCTACATTTTTTGGATGACTCATCCACCTGTCACTAGGTGGTAGATCCCACCATCAATGAGTCTTTAGGTAGGAACCTCTCTACCAGTATAGATTGATCTATAATTCTAAATAGTAGAGTGATGCTGATGAAATTCATTGATGGCCAGATCTCCCATCGGAGTCCCTCATCAAATTTTTGAGCCCTAAATTAAATGTCCCACAGAATATTTGTATAATAATAAAGAAGGTATGTGAACCTTGACGATTACACATCCAATATCAAGATTCCCTACTGTATGTGAAGAAGCACCAGTTAACTCACTAAGAAGAAATTAGTGGGAAAGAACCCCTCCTAGAAATTTTTCATAATGTCCGTCCTGGTGAGGTTCACATCCTCATGAGTCAGGATGGTCAAACTCCACCAACCCCCTTCTGATCCATGTAGAAGGATGTGTTTTAGAACTTCCATCTGGTCATGTGGTTTACTCAAAAATAAGATTACTCCATCCACCACCTCTATAAAATCCTCAGAAACTCTAGGATCTATCTTTTCCACTAATCCTCAGAGGAATCTATCACTGGAACTCGGGGAAGGAACTGATCTTACATGCATCATGTACTATTAGTACTGGTAGTAACTACTAACCAACATGCATTGGTAAATATAGGACACGACCTGAAGGTTCCATATCAAGTAACAGTCCCTATACCAAAGCCTCATTACTCAGTGGACCATCCTCATGGTCACACATTAGAATCCCAGCCGACTATCTGGAGGGAGGCATCCTGAAAGAGATCATGATGAACCAAATTCAAAAGATTATACCTCGCGAGATGAATCTGACTGAATAAGATCATGATAAAAACACTCGATGATTAATCCAAAATGTTTATTCATTTACCAGCTCAGAAAAAAAAAATTAGGGTCCTAGAGTATGGATTTGACGGGTGCCACACCAACACTGGACTCCCTATCCTGAAATCCAAACTCAAAACCCTTAAAACATTTTCTCCCTTAGAATATATAAACTCTTTGTTCTTCTGGTAGAACCGAACTCACTTGATTCCACTTTTTCACAAACCATCCCCTATGGCCTATTTTGTGACTACCTCAATCCTTCCTTCTGTAGGCCATGCGTTGGAAACTAGCACTAAAAATCCATATCCGAAAAATGGGAAGGCATCTAACTTTAAACTTGTACACACACACAACACAATCCGTGGAATGGTAAACACTACGTAAACTAGATATTTTATATGAAAAGTAATCAGATAGCGAAAAATGAAATTTATAAGGGTGTAGAATACATGCCCCAAACTACAAAGAAAAGTACATTTACCAAGGTCCATCTGCTCAAGCCCCTACCTAAAGGGTAGTTGGTGGATTTCTGTGGTAGCCATAGAGGTACGTCCAGTCTTTCTAGTCCCACTAGGAACCACCTGGTCTTAGACCACCAAGGTCTCTATTGAAGAATTAATCATATACACGAGACAAGACATGTGTGGGAATGGCCTATGTAGGGGTGAGTAACACAATAATCAATAGGGACCTTAAAACAATAGGAATGCCAAAAAATCAGGACCACACAAAAACATTACACAATAAAGACATGTCACACCAGGTATAACTCAATGTATAGAAAGAATAATATTCATTCGTAAGGATGAAAATTCATAATACTGAGTAATTAATCACATAGACCCACTCATCACATGGGCCAGTTGGATCACTGAGACCCACTCATCTTTGGAGCCTGCTAGATCACTTAGACCTCCTCATCACTAGGCAAACTAGATCACAGAAACCCTCTCATCTCTAGGACAACTGTATCATTAAAACATTATTGTTTCTTGTCAAACCAAATTAATGAGCCTCGCTCATCTCTTGCCTAGCTAGATCACTACAACCCACTCGTGTCTACGCCAACCAGATGACTAAG
The DNA here is from genome assembly GCA_963277665.1 of Viscum album. Taxonomy (NCBI): domain Eukaryota; kingdom Viridiplantae; phylum Streptophyta; class Magnoliopsida; order Santalales; family Viscaceae; genus Viscum; species Viscum album. Next base: position 557,874,570 of record OY728165.1, on the reverse strand, counting down.
ACCCTCTCATCTCTTGTCTGGCTGGATCCTTAGACCTAATCATCTCTGTTCCACCTGAATCACTATGAACCGCTCTTCTATAGGCTATCTAGATCACTAAGACCCGCTCATCTTTGGTCAAGCTGGATCTCTAATACATTCTCCTCATATCCATTGAATCTTAGCCAGTCGTAGGATTTTTTCTTGTTGCACGCTTGATTCCTAGTGAATATAGTCTCAAGGCATCAATCTCATCCCAACTGCCACAAAATCACATTTACAATATTCTAAATGTATTATCTCATTGCATGGGTACAAAATACACAAATGACACATCAATAGATCACCCATACTAAACGATATTGGCATTTTACACTACTTGAAATTTGACTTATACCAATGGTTTTTTTCAAACAGTTGGTATAGTTCTCTAATTTGGACCTATACCAATGGTTTGGCCAAAACCATTGGTATAGGTCCATTATAGAGACCTTATACAAACAGTTGGGCCAAATAGTTGGTATAGGTCCCCCCTATACCAACAGTTTGTCCAAAACTAATTGCATTGGTCTATACCAATGAATTTGAGAACCATTGTTATAGGTACATATATTTTTAATGAAATATTCTTGTATAGGACATTAAATAAATCAAAATTTAAAATACCTATGATAATAAATATATAATCATAGATATTATGTTCACAATAGTAAGATAGGTTAGTGGATAGGTTGTTCAATTACAAAGGGAAGGTGATGGGATCAAAACCAAACGAATGATTATTTTTTGAATTACATATACCAACGGTTTTAGGGAACCATTGTTATAGATTTTCATATTACTTATAAAAAACGGTTTTCCTAAAATTGCTGGTATAGACATATGGTCACTACATACATGTAAACGGTGCTCCAAACCATTGGTATAGGCTATACCAACAGTTTGGAGGCCTATACCAATGGTTATAAACTGTTGGTATTGTGTATTTTTTCAGTAGTGTTAGTAAAAACGGGTCGGTTGGATCTGAGCCCTATCCGACCGAGTTGGACCAACCCAACCAACCCAGCTCAGGAGTCCCGCACGATCCAAACAGGTTCACCTAACTCAAACTGACCTAGTTTGGTATGGGTCATCCCCATATATTCTTGATGCTAGGCCATGACCAATGGACCTTTTTGGACTCGACCCGGTTCTTCCATGGGTCCATCCCTCTGAGTCACCCAATGGTACGATTTCATCCATCCCAACACACAAGGAGGGCTAGTCTTATCACCTTCCCAGATGCCCGCATGTCATCTGGTTTGCACAGCATCTAACCAGACAAGGTCAAGGGCCTCCTCTACATGCGGTCTGGGACCACGTGCTCGCTTCTTTTATAGCCTACCAGTGTGGGCTACTCCTTGAATGCAGTGATACCCTTATGCATTCATCCACTCATTAAGAAAAATTGACCCCCATGGACCACATATTTTCCATGGACCTTTCTCACAGTCTCGGTCTGTAGACCACGGATCTAGGCCTTGTATGCCTCAGACCCAGCCGAGTGGCCGCGTATGCCTACCACCAGCCATAGGACTCTGTACCAGGGGGTCCTGTCACAACCCCATTGCACTGCCAGAGTTTCACATCCCGACTACCGTTGCAGAAGGGGTGCTATGGCCTGGTGCTACCACCGCACCGAGGTGTCGTGTCCTGGTGCCACCATCATGGCCTTATTTCGTGGTCTCTTATAGGTTCCTCCAATACCAGTCCGCAACCCTTCCTCCTTGTGCTTATACAAACCATTCATCACTTACTATTTTGTTGAGTCATTAAGGTTATCTTATGACTTCTAAATTCCTTATGGTTTTATGTTTTGAAAATCACAAACACATATTCTTATGTTTTGAATATTTCATTCCGTTTTACTTATAGAATTATCATTCCCTTTTAATTGCAGAATTCTCACTATGTTTACATACAGAATACTCATTTCATTTACTTAAAAAATTCTCTTTACATTTACCTATAGAAATATGATTCTGTTATACTTACTGATTTTTCATTGCATTATATGTACATATTTTTCATTATTTTTACTTATATATCTGTTATTGCATTTACTATTATATATGTCATTAAATTTAATTATATATTTTTTATTACATTACAAATGTCATACCATTCTTATGATACCGATTTAGATTAATATTTCTTACCATTTTTGTGATTCTGATACTAATAAAAAGGTCATACCGTTTTTATGATGCCAGTACCACTACAAATTTCATACTATTTTTATGATACCGATACAGATAAAAATTTAATACCATTTTAATGACACTGATTATGGTTAAAATTTCATATCATTTTCATTTTATCGTTTCCCTTACATATGTCATTCTAATTTTATGGTACTAGTACCCAGGGATAGTGATTCTGTTTTCTCAATACTATTTGAATTTTTTTAATAATACGTTTTCATGATATTGTTAGAATTGCTTAATGTATCATTCTAATATTATCTGATTGTATGTTTTATTAAACATAACATTTAACTTAAACTTAAAATCATTTCTTATTCAAGAAATGATTTCGTACAATATGTTACAAACTAACTATTGTCAGTTTGAAACATGTCTAGGTCCCTCCAAAATTTAAGGAATATATTACTATTGGAGTGGAGATGACCATTGAGATGTTTTTTACTATAAATAAAAGTTCATTTGAATGAGCCAAAAGTGATGAAATAAGAGAAAACAGTGATGATTAATAGTGAACTTAAAATCGATCAATGTTTGTTGAGTTATTTGTAGAGAGGTAGGCTCCTACAACCCTCATTGAATTGGGTGGATTCCATGAACAACTTTTCCAGGCATGAACAACTTGTTGAGACTATATTTGTGTAGAATTTGATCATGATGATCATGGGATTTAGGGTTTATAAGATAGAGGTTCTGATTTCCTTCTAAATCGAGGGCTTGTGGGGATTGCAAGATAGATATTGTTCTTCAAATTGAGGGCTTACTTGGGTTTGAATAATACAAACTTTATTTAAAATTTAAATAATGTTACCTTTATCCCAGGTTTTGGGATACCCTTTTCGTTGGGTTACCATAATCTTATTGTTACTTGTTTTCTATTTCAAGTATTTTTATTCTGCTGGTATTTTAACTTTGTTAAAGTTAGAAATTTAACTTTATTATACATTCTAATTCCACAATGTTGATTTTATTAGAGATTATATACGCTTTATGGAACAATAAGTTTTTATGAAAATCATTCTTATGTTTTTATCTTATGGTTATAATGATTAGGAAAAGGTTTAATTTAGAGGTTCTATGATTTTTGTTTAACATTGTTAAACTATGTTTTCTGGAATTTAAAATATAAATTTAAGAAACATTTTTTCTTAAGTTAGTGAAACATTCATTATGAATTTATTATACCAACATTAAAGGTTCCAAAAGTATTTTTAATTTATACAATTCACCCCTATTTTATTTGCGCATCTCATTATACATAATTTATCCTACACGTTACACTATGAAGAAGTCAGAGAGAGAGATAGAGTGGATCCCAAAGAACACCCCAATCAACAACCATCCTTTGTTCGTGTCGGTTTGGAATTTTTCTTGTTAGTTGGTTCACGACATATTAATTATAAATCACAAAAATTTAATCCTTATATCACCCAAAACTATATTTTCCGACCCCTCATGGGAAATCCATTAGTAGATCAAATTGTTAGAGAGTTGATCCACGTTCTTTGTTTAGAGGGGGGGAATGGGGAAAAATTTTTCATAATAATTGAAACCCTTACTTAGAGTTCATGTTCGATCAAATGGTGGATTTTTTGCTGATGGTTATATGTCCTCAAAAGTGCTCGATTTGACATCGAAGGGAGGATCTCACAAAGATTAGGTTGGGTGCTCAATTTTGTGGGAGATCATCATTCACCATTCATCATCAACGATCCTCAAGGTATTCAGAGATTTTCACCCATTGTTTCAATGATGCAACCCTTGTTAAATCATTAATGGAGGAAAACAATTTTAGTTACCATTGTGTTATTGGGTCGTTATGCTGATTCATTTATGAAACAATGATTAAATTACTTTTCATTAAAATTCTATTTTTCATCTATATTTTTGAAAGTTCAACATAAGATTAAAATAGTCATGTTTATTTTATTTTAGTTGAATCCACAATAGTCCGAAAAATATAATTCACCCTCAACCCATGTATATGGAGGTTAATCTCCTCTTAAAGGAAACACAACCTCACTAGATGAATATCACTCTTGGATTTACAATACAAGTTACCATATAATAGTTATAGGTTTTTGAAAATAAAATAAGTGTGACATAATTATTTTATTTACGGCCAAAAACTGTTTTCCACTATTGGACCATACTGGTCAATTCTACGCCCTTTGAAGTAGAATTTTGACATAATGAGTACAACAGAGTCTTTAAAATTTTTATTCAGGCAATGTTTTAAATGTTATAAATACCCACATTCATGATTATTTAATAAACCTTAAATAATAGTTCAATAATAAATTATGGCTGATCTTGGCCTCAGAATTATGTGCTATCTCAGAGCTTGGTCTCCAAATAACTGAATTTAATTTATATAAAAAAATAAGTCAATGGAATTTGAGGGTATTACACATCCAATGTTTTTAATATAGGGTGTACTACTATTTTTAGTCATGTACTAAAGTCTATTAGGCATAAGGAACCTTGAAATTTCTTGAGTAAGTCCTATGAAAGAGTGTAACTTTCTCGATAAACATGTCATATATGCATAGTGATGAGGTCTGATAAGTTTCATGAGGAATGGTTTGAATCAAGGTACCCAGAGGAAAACAAGATGAGGATCTAAAATCATCACATGTGAATGGGTCTAAGAGGAGTAGGTCAACTAATGGTGTTTCATGGAATGAGGGAGAGTGTCTCAAATAATGGGATTCCATAGGTGGAAGTAGGGTGTACGTAAGGGAGCAAGGTAAAATGTCAATGTCCTAGCCCAAAATGTTTTTGGTGTGAAACACCATTATTCACGGGGGTTTGTGACGGGAGCGGAGGATATAGCCTCGTAAAAGAAAGGGGTTCATGGAACATAGTTCCTCGCAAATAATGAAGCTTCAAAAAGGATAAGTCTTTATAAATAAAAGGGGTTTTCAAAGCATATGGTCTCATGAATGATTGATCTTCATGAATATTAGGGTCTTGCAGAGCTCAGGGTCTCACGGAGTATGGCCTTGCCTGAAAATAAGGTTGATTAATATGATAGTGCTCCATAAAGTCTTAATTCCACACATTTCCTCGAGAATCACTTGTAAGAAGGCCTTTCTGTCCATATTTGTAGAACACTCTTTTTTCCTTTTAGACATGAACATGGTGATTCCATCCACAATTATGACAAGGTGGATAATAACCTCTTACCTTATTTTCTATTTCTTTATTTTCATTCCCCAAGTGTTAACTAGATCTCTTCTTCTCTTGATTTTCTTTAATTTCATAAGACTTGGAGAATTTATTTTCCTATCTTAATAATACATGAGACAATATATTCATATAATGAGAAGGATTATGGGACTAATGATCGATTGATAAATTTTTTTCACCCATCAATGAAATGATAAATCTTAATCATTGGGTTGCATAAATATCTTGCGTTATGAATTTCTATCTTTGTAAAGTTAGCCTCATACTTTGCAACATTATCATCCTCATTTTTCCTCAGACTGTGAAATTGTCATTCTATATCTGTTAAATGGTCATGAGGAAAGTATTTTTCTATGAAAATATCATTAAACACCCTCCATTCCTTGTTTGATACTTCTTTATCTTCCTTTGTGTATTGGATTAATTACTACCATTGATCTGCATCTCCCAGGTGTGATAAACTACCATGACAACTTTTTCCCATTTGCAACACCCCAAAGCATTAAATATGTTATCTAATGAACTTATCGATTTCTCAGCTACTAATGGATTTATACTCCAATTTAATGTTAGTGGTTGTTTCCTCATGAAGTGGTCTATCATTGAACCTCCTCGTTGTGGATTAGGGTGCTCCATATAGATAAGGTTATTATTCATAAACTGAGTGAGTTGTCCCAGTATGGTAATAAACAGATCCGCACATGTAGCTTCACCATCTCTACTATAATTATCTTTAGTAGAAGATAAATCCCTACATGGATTACGTGCATCGATACAATTTCTATTGCTTTCATTTGGTGCCATTTCGAAACAAAGACATACATTAGATTTGTTCGTGAATCCCAATACATAATCCAATAATTGTAACATATTTAATATAAATTGAATAGTTTATAGATATAATCCATAATCCTAAAATTATTTTCTTTGAGGAATTATATACTCATAAACCCTTCATAATGGTTTTTAATGAAAATGAGATTTATCCTAAGGACATCCCCTGGGATTGTCGGAACCAAGAGTGCAGAAAAGCCCATTGTCGTGCACCAGTTCACGTTCATGTCTAGCTCAAAGCTGTGTTTTCGGTTTTTACCCCTAGGTACATCTATACTAGATACCTCTCTACCTTTTCATACCCATACATGGATGTATTGCTTTGAAAGATCACAAAATATCAATAGTACCAAAATTCTAGGATGTTCTTCCATACTAATCCTCAAAGTCCATCTTAGGATAATGTTCTCTAATTAATGTTTTTCAAAATCTAACTTCCAAGGTTTGTACTAAAATTTCTCTATTAAAAACTGTAACACCCCAACCCCAGTTACCCTGATTCAGTGCATTATTAAATAAAATTAACATGAAACAAGGAATCATGTCCCTAATTGTCGATCAGTTTAGTATCCATGGATGAATTATATACATTAACGAGATATAAATTACATCGTGAAATAAAAAAATCAAAAAAAATTTCCCCTTTTGATCACACATATATCCATAGCCTATCTCTACAGGTCAAACATTAAATACTTCTTCACATACTGGGAAAAATAAAACATTGAAAGGTCTGAGCTCAAATGCACATTAAGGATAACAATATAGGGGAAACTATTACAAATAAGCATAAAAATTTAACCAAATTTATAAGACAAAAATAGAAGGCATTTAAACCTAATCATCAGTGTAATATGGGAATGATAAAATCAAATAATTCCATTTACTTATTCACATGGATATTTTACTAGTCGAATAATCACATGCAATATCAATAGCCACATTCTTAATGATGGAATGCATAATACCAAACATCATAACCACATAGTCATTGAATTCTGCCAAGACTACAAATAATATTTTGACAAGGCATTATGACAAGATACTAGTTTGTCTCATGAGACCTACCAGTGCATTGAGGAGATATTGAAGGCTCCACCCATCACATACTATGTCCAATGCATTCCTCATTTGAAATGGTCTAAACATGACATAAACAATCATATTAAAACTAGGATACGAAATCTCAATACTTTATCCACAAACCTTGAATGGTATAAAAATAACACATCCATAGTCAAACATATCACAAAAACTTCAATACAATATAGATGTTTTGTATCATAATAAATCATCTTCAAATAATATTAAAAGCCATCAAAGGATTTTTACATAGATGAAATCAACATTATTTTATAAATATATCTCTTTCTATTTATAAATCATTCAAAAGTCATATCAACATAAAAGAAAAAAATTATTTTGAAAATATTCTTATAATCTTGTATGGGGAGCTTCGACGATGTTTTAATGGCGGAAAATAGCCGCAGTGGTCGTATAAGTTAAAAAAATACATTCCTATCTTATCTTTGTCTGAAATTTCATAAAGTACATTGTTTGAAAAACGATGAAAAGATTTCTTTCAAAACATATATGGTCAAATAAGGGTATAAATGACTTTAATTCACATTATACTAATTAGTGAAAATATTTAGAATTACATTTTTATGAAAATATTGATATAGATGATAATGGGGTCCCCGCAAATACTTACTTAAATACTACCTCGAATAATAAAGAGATTGTGTAATTAACCCTTACCTTTTACTTTTCTTTGGTATGGGGTACATAAATATGCTGTATAATATTTAAATCATTGTTATTAAATTATAAAAGAACTATATACATAAATATTATATCATATATGGCCCTCTAATATTACTTTGTTAATAATATTTCAATAGTATCCTTGTTTCGGGTGTTAACTGATTCGTTTTCCTTTATATAGTTGGTTACACAAGAAATGTTTATAATGGATAAAATGTATTTGATTCATATAAAGAATGTTATTATATTCATAAAAATTATTGTTAATCATAAAATGAAAATTATTCTTGATGATTACGATGGGGAATGAATCTCAATGCGTTTGTGGAGACGGTAATCCATGCATACACACGAGTGACAATATCATTATATTGATAGTGAAATTGTATGTAATCGGATGTTATATCATATATACAGAATAAATATTATTTTATATTTATTATTTAAATTAGTTATATTCATTATTATACCCCTTAAAAATAATGAAGTGTTTGAATAACAAAATACACCATGATGTGGAGACGGTAAGCCGTACGTATGCACATATGGTGACTGTCATTTATAGGATAGATAGAATAAATAATATGGTTGTACCATATTTATAATAAAATAATATTATATATTTTATAATTGATTTATTATTTTAGAATGGAAACAACAAAGAACATATAAGTTGATGAAGAAAATAACATGAATGAGGTGATGAAATATATACCTTTTCTTCGGATTCTTCCTTTTGATTTGATCAAAAGGGATCCATAACGTGGCTATATGACCAATTTAAGGCCTCTAGGATGAATTGCTGAAATTTGGGAGGAAATTTGGGACGAGTTTGGCCAAGAAAAATGGCTTTTGAGGTATGGTTTTGTGAGAAGGGGTAGATCCCCTTTATAAGAGAGGTGAGGGTCACATTAGGAAAACCTTGAAATATTATTTAATAATAAACATATTTTAGGTTTCCTGTGTATCTAAAATGAATTATTTATAGGATAATGTGAGGATGTGTCTAAAATGACTCATCTAATAGGTTTTAGATAGGTTTAGGTCACCATATTAACAGTATCTTTTAGATTTTACTCATAGTTAAATAGTATGCCATTTACCAAGTCTCTTTTTATTTTTATATTATATGGTTAATAAACATACTATAAACTTTCAAAATAACCCAAAGAGGTTAATTATAAATATATATATATCCTTATAAAAGTATTTTGGCCAAGCCTTAGATTTTTATGAATATTATATCAATTACTAATATAGTATCTGTTTTAAAAAACTCAATTATGTAAATTTTGACACTATTTAGTATTTGATTTATATGGAAGCAATTAAAAATTTATCACTTCGAAAAAAAGTTACTTAACCAACCCTAACATGTCATATTAACCTATTAAATTATTTTAATTCATTAGAAGTCTGAATTTACATTTATTTGGATATTTATAATATCAATTATTTTTATATTTCATTAATATGCTTATTGATGTATCATTATTGTGTCATAAATAATTTAAATTATATAATGTCTAAAAATTATAAATAAATTTCCATTATGTAAGAAATCATTGTATCTTTCTTATGAATATTTATAGTTGAATTTATATTGTGTGTATCCCAATATTAAAAATGGTTTAGTTATTAAACATCGAATTTAACTCTTTTAACCCTTATTTAAATAAATTAATAATAAATGTCCTAATCTAATCCAAGTGGATCAAATGAGAACATATTTTATTCCTATGGTTTTTTGGTCTAATAACACTTATCCAATAGAATTAGGACATGTTTTAGGATAATTATGATATCTTGCAGAACCTTTATTACCCTATTTACCTTTAACTCTTCTAAATAAAAGTCAAAAGATACTATTCACCAAAAAATAATTTTATCTTATTGAACCAAATTTAACACAATGGTAGCAACTGTGTCACATAGAATTTTTAAATTCAACTCAAAGAAGTGATAAAATTATGTTTTATGAAAATTTTTATGTTCTCCTAGGAGGTGGGTAAAAGACTGTAAGAAGTTCAATAAAATTTCTATATATTTCTAAACATATTAAAAAATGACTCCAATTAATTAAATTGAACATATATAGTTATTGTGTATCTATTTTGACCTAAAATAAATATAAATAAAATAAATAGTTATTTAAATAAGAAATTTGGTTTTAAATAATAATGCAATGTTTCACTATTCATCAAAAGTTGAATGTTTTTAATAAAATTACATAAAATTCACCCTAAGATAATTTCGAGATTCCAAATTCCAAAACGACATCCATTTTTGAAGAATAAAATTTTTTGAATTTTAAAAACTGGGTATTACTATTCATAATAGCTAGTTTAATTGGTTGTGGTGTGTTAGAATATCAAAGTTGCGTACAATGCAAGCTATTTCATTATTTAAAGGGAAACATACCGTGGAAGCTTGGGGTGTTACATTAATCCTTGAAAATATAACATTTTATAAAGTATAGAATCTATATGTTGAGGTAAATGAAGTTATTATGGTACTATAATATAGATTTGATCATCTCTAAGACTCTGTCATTCTGAATAATGTATAGGAGGAGGTTTCCATTTATATGTTAGGAAAACAACACACATAAAAATACATTAATGATTTAATAAAATTAACCTAATCATTTTAGGCATAACTAAAGGATCCCAAATTTTAATATAATATATTATAAGGAAAAAAACACAACCAATCACATTTTGGTTAGTGTTGGATATATTTTAAGTCTTATTTTCTATTTGAACAACTTTAAACCCATTTTAAATTTTAATACGATAACTTAACTATTTATCACGACAAATTAATTATATAAAAAAAATAAAATGGCCCTTATAACCAAAATTGGAAATTTTGATTATAAATTTGGAATAAATTTTTAAAAATTTTATATCCTATAGGTGTTATAAATTACAATTAATACAAGTACAATAAATGTATGAAAAGTAGTTTTTAATAAAATTCTCTCTTTAAGAGTAACAAAAATTTCACAATAAAAAAATTAAAAAAATGTTTTTTTGAAATTTTTTGTCAAATAATAAATGGATTATTCAAACAATTAGAGAAAGAATAAACCAAATATAAACTTCCAAATATTCCATAATTTGAGAGACTAAATTTTTATAATTGGAATAAAATATAGCTTATCATTCAAAAAAGTCAATATTGTTAAGAAATATTTTAAAAATTAATTAATAAACATTATTTAACATGTTTAATTTATCATAGTTTCATAAAAAGTCATAAAATACGAAAATATATATTTTTAGAGATATTTTATTATTTTACCACATAATTTTAACACAATTTTTCCTCTTATATTGGTGGTGCAAAATCCTTAACAGTGTCAATATAATCAATGAAAAAAATTTGGTAGAAAAAATTAAATCATATTAATAGTTGTAATTATTAATATTTGATAAAATTTATCAAATAAATTAACAGAAGTCACAAAATGTTATTTAAAACTAATCCCACAAAATGAAATGAAAAGTGGTTTTCCAAAAAACAGCTTCTAAAGTATAATTTTTTTCCCAAAATAAACAATATTTTTTAATACTGATATTAATTTGGATTTTTAACAATATAAATTAACTAAAAATTATTTGAAAACATTATAAAATAAAATGATTGTTTGTAAATGTTTGGTATTGAAAGAATATCATCAATAAAAATAATTATTTTCTTCTATTAACAAAAATATTTACCATTTCAATAAATTTAATATATTATCATAATTAAAATTTTATATTTTTATTTAAAAATGATTCCAATTCTTTAAAATGATTTTTTAAATTGTTATTAACAATAATTATAATTTATACATACCAAATACGATATTTATTTTTTAGTGCATAAAATTACATCTCTAAAAATTGTGTGCTTATTTATTATTCATTAATCAATATAATTTTTTGGATAATAAAATTATATATATATTTATTAGTAATGTTAATCCGAATAATACTCATTAATTTAATTTCTAGGTTTAAATATATTTTAGTTCATTTATGTATTGTTTTTGTCCGAAAAAAATTTTATCAAACACATCAAATTAATTTAAAGAAAACTGCATTCTCAATATTAGAGTGTTGCATTATACCGCCCATAAAAGTATACCCTCTTGTTTTTTTTATCATGGAAAAAAATGATCAATATTTTCAAATAACATTTTCTAAAACCCATATCAAAAAAAGTGATAAGAAAACATTTTTTAAGAGAAGTGATGTGAAAAATAAAATGGTTGTATAAAATAATACATAATTGGGTTTCTAGATAAGGATAACATTGAAAAGAAGTTAAAATATTGATATTTATGAGAACAATAACATCTATGGACTCATATATTGTTTAATATATCATGGTCATTGGATTGATAATGATTGAAAATATATAAATCATTAAAGAATTAAATGTATATCAATTCAAAAAAATCCAGGAAATAGATAAAAAATTTGACTTTATGATTATATTCTAAATTATGAGGGATTATTTTAAAAACACGACATAGAAAATGATAAAAATATAGTTTCTTAATTTTTGTTATTTGAAAATCATAATATCATCATTTGTTCATCCATGGGTCAATTTACACATTATCTTCTACTCTAATAAATTACCGTTGAAAAAGAATATTTTTTATTAAAAAATTAATAAATTAGAATTCAATAGATTATAATATCCATAATATAATGAATTTTCATTCTTCTTATATCTAGATTGAGATAAAAAATAATGTTGTTAGCATTGGTTATCTAATTTTGATTTGTCATCATGTGATTAAATAATATATTAATATCCAAAACCCTAACAATAAAACTGAATATTGAACATAATCCCTTACATAAATAGTTAACCATAGGAATCCTAAAAAATATGTCTGACCATGTTTGATACAATAATATTATGATTAATTTATCTCTTATCCTTCCTTAACCAATATAACTATTATTTTTGGAATAATGTTATTCACTCACAATGTATCATACTAAAATGTATGTTAATATATTATATATGTTCTAAAATATAATTATAATTTATGGAAAAAGATTAAATATAAAATAAAATATGCATATAAAATAATAATATCCATTTTCACTCTAAATAATGTCCCATCTTAGATGAAAATATTTCCATTGTGTGTCCAGGTTTGTCCTTTGAACTGTATAATATCATCGATTGATTTAGAATATCAAAATTGATTCCATTATTCCATAAATTCATATAAAATCTTCATAAATAGATATTATTAATGCTCATAATCATATATAATTTCAAAAAATGGTAAATAATAATATTTTATTAGGGAACCTTCTTACAAAATTCAACATGGCATCCGTAAATCAGAAGTAAAGGAAAAGTATTATCTTTTTATTATGATTTATTTTAGCTATTTTTATTTGAAAACATTTCCCATTTTACATTGTCCTTATAGGTTTTTGTGGCTTATAAACCTCATTATCCCTTGAATTAGATAATTTATAGACATAATGGTTAAATTCCTCATATCTCTATCACTATATTGTTGGTGGATAATTCCCATGAAATTTCCTTCTATTAGTTTCATTTACTAGCTTCATTACATCAATTTAGAAATTATTTTTGTCGATGTATAGGATTACCACAGTTGATTTTTTTTACGAAATCATCTGAGTACTCCATGATTTTTTTAATATATGAGGTTGAAGATTATTCTTTACCCAATATTACATGCCACTGGTTCTTTAATGAAACTTCATATTCCTTTTCTTATCACAATATAATTTATGGATTCTATCTATTATTTCTAATTTTTAGTTAACATTGAATGATTTGGTTAATTCTTACAGTAATCCTTATGGATAATTCCACTTGAAGACATTGTTGAAAATATCCAATGAATCCCTATGTCTTGATTTATATGTTAATAAAAAAACTATACGTGTATCCCAGATATCTTGTAAAATTTTATTTAACTATACATATTGATTACTCATCCTTCTATTTAAATTCATTAAATTACCTATACATTTTAGTATAAATAATTCCTGAAAATGTACTTATTAAGGAATACTATATTAAACTCTTATCTTTAGAAGGAGTTAAGTTATTATTCATGAATGTAATTACTAATAACAGTTCATTATGAATCAAATTTTCCTTATAAGTGATTAAATTCAATATAAATATACCATGGTTCACGAACTAATGAATGAAAAATACCATTTCCATTGCATATAAAAATTTCTAGAGAACTAGTTGAACAAAAGACTGATAAATGTACTGTGGAAATTTCCAAATGACGGATGTAATGTAATATTTCTTCCTCCTTATAGAATTATTAATTCCAACATGATCCATGCTACCACTCATTTCATGGAAAAATTTATTGAGTAATGTCAAAATATATTTCATCTCAGCTCTTAGTACATTTGGATTCATGTGAGGATGGTCATTTCATTGGAAATTATATGCTTTCCCACATGATTCCTTTTATTTCATTCCATTGATTGAAAAAAAAATTCATCGGATGTATTAATATAAAAAATCATAATTAACCATAATATATTAAAAAATCATTCACGTGATTCCAAAAATTATTCCATCTTGTTATCAATCAATGGATCATTGGGTTTAACCAAGTACATGTCTGGTTATAATTTTTTTTAAATAATTCATAATATTTAATAAGGGAAATGTGTTTTGAACCTTTAATATCCCCTAGGAGTTCAAAACCCGGTGTGAAGTAAGAGAAAATTTACTGTGAATGAGAATGATGGATGGGTAATTCTCAACAAACTATTTTTGGGGTTTATTACCCCAAGATACAAATATAACAAAACGACTTCCACTTGTAATATATATATTGTTGTATTTCTAGTAACTCCAAACAATCACAACCTTATAAAAACATTAGGAGGTTATACTATACATATAATTACCCCTTGTGTTTTCATTATCATTTTCTTCAGCTCATATAAAATGATTAAACAAAAACCTACTGTAATACCAACTATAGTGACCCAAAATTTTCGTACATAAATATTTAGCCATTTTAGATGATTAATAAATATATAAAATTTTGAGTAATTCCATTAATGTAATGGTTTAGTGTCCTTAGTGACTATATATATATAAATATTATTTAGGTAACGTATTTATCATCTCTCATAAATTTATTCTCCCAATATACCCTAGTTAAAAACATTTTTCATAACCTTGTTTAAAGAAAAATTTGAATGGGTGACCATAAATGAATAGTAAGGGTAAATAAGGGAGATATAAATTGTTGATAATATATAACTATAAGATAAATATAATGGTATTATTCTATATTCATATCATACAAATATCATTATATATCTGTCATAGATTATAAACATGAGTTGTGACATTAAATATTGTAATAAATAAAGAAAATATTAATAATAGTATAGAATCATCAATAATCATTAATAATCAATGAAATTATTACATAAACAAATTAATGTGAAAAATTAATGATTATAAAATTATAAACATTTATTTATAATATAATGTTCCCTCATTAAATTAAAGACGTGAAATTAGGGCCTTATATAAACTATTGGTCATGAAATATTATCCAAACATAATATTATGGATATGATTCCTTGTCTATGAATCCACATAAAGACTTGAAGCTCGGACATTGTATATTATTGAGAACATTAAATACTGTTAACATATAAAATAAATAACTCAAGAGTTATCTATATTTATCCAAAATATTAGAGGGATTTATAATTTTGGGCCCCAACCATCACATAATTATACTCCATTCACTTATTTTCCACAAGAAATTAAATCATCCATCACAACATCAAATCAAAACATGTGGAAGGGAAATGAGGTTTATAATCATATCATCATCATAATCGTAAGTCATATATAATATGGTATCATTGGATCTTATCCCCAGTAATTAAATATTATCCCAGAAGGCTATTATCAAAGATGAAAAAATCCTTTAAATGAGATCTACAATATTTTTTAAGGAAATTAAACTCTTCATTTTGAATAAATCAATTTATTATCCAAATATTTCTAAAATATCATTTAATAAAATATATTATATATACTATAGCTTTAATTCTTTCCTTCTACGTGTCACCTCAAAATGAATTCTCTCTTATATGTCTCCCTCCACTTTAATTCATCGAATGACACCCCCAGAATCTCCACCTGAATTATCCCCCCAACACCACAACTCTTCCCCCCAAAATATCATCTCCAAATCAAAAACTAAGATATACCACTTCTCCACCCCTCTTCCCTCCTCTTCCCTTCCACCTCTATCCCAACTCTCGCACCACCTATTGGCTCCGCCTACGTATCCATTGCGTCCTCCTCCACCACGTTCGCCTATGCCTTGATCTCTACAACACCGAATCTATTTACACAGAACATATCTCCTCTATATCCTAAAACCATTAATCAAAATTATACATGAATGACCTTGTGACAGGTTTCCTGTGAGGATCTGGTCATGTAAAGGCCATCACTGTAATGAAAATTTCAAACATTTTCTTCTAGGTTTTTCATTCTAAATGATGATTCCCCGTTATCCATGGAAGATGTATGAGTACCAGATTATTAGAGAGTAAAAATGTATATCCAATGATATTAGCACACTCATAAAGGTTGTACATGGTAAATTCAATATCCCCGACAACTAGGATCTCAAGGGATTGATCAGTGGCTTTTTCAATGCTATGATGAGTCAGTTCAATAGGGGAATTACAATGAATAGAATCGAGGGAAATCAACACAATCCATCGGGGAAGTGAATCAACATTAAATCTGGAAACAACTCCCTTCTTATCCATATCTCTATAATCACAACCCTATCATCTATAGGTTCTCCTTGCTTTACCTCCACTATGGTGTTTTTCTACCTCCCTCAACCACCTGGACTTCTCAACAGTTTATCTACATGCCTCCACCATTCACCTCTAATGAAATTTCCTAATCCTCCACCAACTCCTTATTTTATTGGCTCCATCACCACTAATTTCTTCATATTTTGGTTCCACAAGGCCATGTACTATAACCCACCTATGTGTTCTAGGAGGCTCTAAACCAGATGCTCCACACCTATTTTTCAAATATGTTTTAAAAAGGACTACATGATGAAAAAATCCTTTATCCACCATCATTTTCATTGGGATATTGATTTTATGATTTAATGAAAGAATGACCTACTCAATCTATATCATCTTGTGTTTTATGAAATAAACAATATGTTCAATATCATACAAGATATGGTACATTTAGTTTAAACAAAAAACTAAATAGTATTTATTAAATCATACCATTGTAACCAAGACATCGGAATAGATAGAATTAATAGTGTTAACTGGATTTTGAAAATATCATTCACACATGTTTGTCTTATAGTTCATTCGTTACCTTATTTTTTAGAATTGGAAATAAAAAATTAATTTAATATAAAGGATGTGTTTTAATGAAAACCTATTTAAATTTGAATCTTTTTATGTATAAAATCATATCACAATTAAGGATAATATTAAATAAATATAAACTCAATTTATTTTTTATAATTCATAATATAGTTTTTTTTAGAAAATACATAATAATAAAATATTTTTTCACAAATAAGATGTAGTTCTAAAAAAGGAATTTTACCACCATTTGATGGAGAACCCATTTTAAATCTAGTTTTTTAAATATTTATATCTTCTATTTGAAAAAATAAACTTATTATTTAGAATAGGGGAATACATTTCTATTTGGTTGAAATTTTTGAATATTTATGATAAAATTCATATTTTAATGAATACTAAAAAATAATGAATTTTAATTCCAAACATCATTTCTGTATAAAATTTTAATATATATATATTGTTCTTTTAATTGGTTTTGATATTTAATTTGGAATAATTTTTTTCTCATTTAATCCAATGATAGGCATTGGAAGTAATTTTATTTTGAAATTTAATATAAACAAATGTAAATCTATTGATTGTTTTTATTTCTAAAAACCCCTCTTTTTTATTTTGACAATGAGAATTTATTTTAAATTTATTACTACAAGTAATATGAAATGAAATTGTAAAATTGGATTACATATTTGGGAAAATGATTTAATTTGTTTTAAATATGTCCATTTTATATTTTGACATTATGAATCGTAACATTATTAATTATTTGTATTTACCACCGTAAAATTTTAAATCAGGTAAATAAGGGTAAATATTTTATTATAATAAGTTAAAACTACCCTAACATGTGTCATAATTCTACTTGATGACATATTTTCGGCCAAGAAAACCTTTTAGTTAAAAGTTTGGAATTTAGAATCCACATGGTTGTGATTATGAAGCTTAAAACTTTTAAATAACAAGTAATTGAAAATATGTTATAAACTTGAATCATCATAAAAAAATATAATTTCGTTTTATATAAATGATCTCATCAACTAAAAATATTCATTATAAAGATAAGACAATATACTACATCATGGTATTTTTTTAATTTTTTATACATTCAATAAAAAAAATTTATTTATGAAACAATGCTGATGAATTGATTAATTCACTAATTAAAGATTCATAAAAATATATAATAAATGTTAAAATTAACATTATTTAAAATTTATAACACCATCCACAAATTTCCTAGATGACTGCAACATTTTAGAATTGATTGAATGCATTTTTTCTAAGGAATATATTTTTTTATCAATTTTTTAAAAATTCGTGTATGAATAGTATCAAATTTGACATTATTTATAACATAAAATATAAAACAGTTAATTAAATTGAATTTAATTCCAAAAAATATATGATTCTACAAATTCGTTAGGATAAGTGATAATATTTCATAAGTTACATTTTTTGTCTATATTATTTGTTATGGTAATTAAATTAACACAGAAACTATAATGACACTTAAAAAGCATTTTGATTCAGAGAAGATATGTCCAAACCTTATTCTAGAATACCTAATCATATACTTAAATCCAAATATTTGGTATATCAACTTTTTTATAGGTGTTTCAGTGTATTCAATGGTGATCATATGAAAAAGAGTTATCATTTTTTAAGTGTTTCTATTTTATTTTTTCATCCATTTTCTTCAAATATACTCCAACCATGATGAGAGAATAACTAAAGTATCCTTAATATTTTAAAATTTTATTATGTTAATATAATCATCTTAATACATCTCCACATCCATTAAATTATAAAATTATTTATTGTTCATGCATATATGCGAACTATCACCTCCCTAAACCGATCTAATTTGTCCTTCAAAACCATCACTAATGACTGGTTATAATAATGGAACTAATATTAAGATTTCAGATTATTGACCTTATGATAATTATAAAATGATAATATATCAATGACATTCTTACTTCCATGTGCATATAAATGATAACATCCTTCATGCGTATTAGTGAACTATCACCTCTATGAAGCAATGCGACTCATTTGGATTCATTATATAACATGCACGACATATATAAGTATATTTAAATGATTATTATGATTTTAATAACAACATGGTCAATATTTAAATGTAAAATTTTAATTACCTTATTACACATTGATCAATGAATATTGGAAACATTACTCATGCGTATGTATGACCTACCGTCTCCATCATTATAACGTTGTTCATTTTTCATAACCATAATAATTGATTTAATTTATAAAATAGTATTAATGTATGAAATTGATTAATATTTTATTAATAATATTATAGAGATTATTTAATTTTGGAAACATGTTCAATTTACATCATTCCACATTCATTCTCGACTCAAGTATCAAATATTGACAAATCCTCCGACATGAACTCAATGACATATATAATTTATATAACATGGTAATTAGTGATATAAAGGTTATAAAAAAATGAAAAATGTTATAATGAATGTAGAAACTAATATATGTTTTTTATTCTGAAAAATAAAGAATGAATAAGAACTTTCAAACTCTAGGTAAGAGAAATCTTAACTCAATTTCCATTCATTGAGTTAAATATATATGTAATTGGTTATGTTATTATATGAATATGTTTGAATAAAACCTATTTTTTAATAACAAATATCCAATAATATTGGATATATTTATATTTTTTACACAAAATAATGTCATTGATTTATCATTAATATAATTATACAACAATTATAAGGGGTTTTGTCTCAATCTACTTTCCTTGACGCATATCATGATTTTATGTTCCATTTTTATTCTATATAGAGTCTAGAAAACCCTTTCAGTAGGTTATATCACGAATTAGTATGTTATCATGAAATTTAATTTTTGTAATGTTATTATTTAATGATTTTTATTTAAGTGTTTCTCTAGAGATAAAATACTCTTTATCTAAAACATTCATATGTTTTACAGATTTATTTCTATGTTTTCAAAATGGTTTTTATAAATTTATCTATATGGACATGATTTTTTTAAGATGACATTTTCGTTCAATTTTTTTAAAGGGGTATGTGACACATTGATTCAGAAGTTACTTATTTATATTTTTAAAATTATATTGTAAATGGATTAAATATATCAATATCATGAAATTATTTCTTGTGATTGCAAATGAAATTTTAGGAGTAAAATGTTGAAAATTACATGCACTTATGTATTGTGATTATATAATGGTACTTGGATATTTTATAGGTGGTTATGTGAAAAACATATAAAAAGTGGTTACATGAAAAACTAGGGATGGGTTATTATGTTATAACCTTCAATGAATTTGTAATGAATATTTGTTGTGTGGCGATTCCATTTAGTTATATATGTTGTAGTCGAATGTATGGTTATTCAATTTATGTATTATTATGTCCCAGTGTTACCTTTATATGTTATATGAAATTTATATGGGTTTTATGGTAACCATTTGGTTACAAAAACGATATAAAATGAGCTTATATTCAGTGATGAGTATTTACAACTTCTTAATGGTGAAAAGTATTATAGTATGATTAATTATTCATGGTTTAAATGATTTCTAAAGTCTAAAATATTTCATTATTTATGTATGCCATTCATTTTTTTCTGCTCAATCCATGTTTTGAAATACTTTTCACATGATTTAAAAGATAATTGAGTGTAGGATTTGATTATGGAATATATATGAATTTTAAACATGAAACGGAACCATGTTTCTCTTTTAAAAATTTTGTTTTATTAAAAAATTGACCAGGAATAGATGTGTCTACTTTATAATATTTATGTTTTTGTATATGATTTTTTTAATCCAATAAGGCTATAAACATAAAATATCCTCAATTTAAATGAATTTTTTATTATTAAATTAACTCAATAAATATTAATGTTTAAGGCTGGGGCCCTACAGGTGGTAGCAGAGGATTGTTTAGATGGATTTGAAGATTACGATGTTTCCAAAAGAGTAATGTATATCAACATGGGTTTCTTATTTTATCGTTGATCATAAGTTCAATGTATTAGATACCCATTTTTATGCTCTATGTTTTGAAATATTATAGTTACTAATGGTATTTTTGGAGGCATTCACCATTGTAAAAATTATGGTTTATTATTTTTTGGGATGAAAAATGCATTTTATGAAAAACATATTGAGTTTTGAAAAAAGTTATTTTTATTTTTAATTTCGTTATAATATTTTTGGAATATATTAAGAAATATATTATTTTTGAAAAATGAAAACCTGCAGGATGGGTCACAACCCATCGCATCTCGCAAGGCTGTAGGGATCGAACCCACAATAGAAGGGAAAAAGTGTTTATCACCTACCAAAAGCCTATGTTAAGTCCATGGTTAGTATGAATTATTATTTTTAGTTAAATAAATTTATATATTAAGAATATGTTTATTTTGAAGACATATATTTTATCGAATAGATTCAAAAATGATTATGGGATTATGTGATAGATATAAGTTTGGATGACATTCACTATTTTGGGAACTTTATATGATTATGTTGAATAGAATACAATGGAATTTTATTTTAGGAATAAAGGTTTATTAATTTTGGGAGAAATATTTCATATAATTATGGACTTTTGGAAATTTGGGTTATTTTTTGAAGTTATTAATGTATTTTGTAGAAAATGTGATTAGGTTAATTATTTTTTGTTATGATACCTTAAGATTGATTTTTTTATTTGGCGATAAATGTTATAATTTATCTTAGAGGAAAATGATTTCAAATAATTCTACTTCTTGGGTTTCAATCTTAGTTCTTGATTATTTTGTGGAATCATGAGGATAATTACCTATCAAATAGTCTTTGTTGAACTTTTAATATTACATTTTAATTTTGGAGATTTAAAATATTTTTTCTATATAAAATGGTTTATTATTTTGGGAAAATGACATACTTTTATATGATCCTTTATGTTTTGGATAATATTTCAATATAGAGTGAATATATTTTTAATCTTTTTTGGATTATGTGATACTCTAGAAGTTGATTCCCATGTTTAAAATGTGATGAAGTCATCTTGAATACTAATGTGTTGGAGAAAATATGAGTTTGTGGTAAACATTTATTAAATGATGATACTAAACATGAAAATTAAGTATGTTTCCATAAATTCTTAATGAAGCTCTTTAATAAAATCCCCATGTTCCTAAAAAGAATATGAACGAAAAAATGATTTTTTTTACTTTTCCTATTATGAAATCGATGATTATTTAACCAATCAAATGTTTGTGGTTTTTTAATTGATAAATTTATCCTGATCATATTTTCTATCAATGTCCATCAAAATAATATGGTTAGTTTTTTATCC
This sequence comes from Viscum album, assembly GCA_963277665.1. Lineage (NCBI taxonomy): Eukaryota > Viridiplantae > Streptophyta > Magnoliopsida > Santalales > Viscaceae > Viscum > Viscum album. The sequence continues at coordinate 557,851,776 of OY728165.1, read as the reverse complement.
AAATCCATGTTTTCCTACATATAATCCTAGTTTGTGTTATCTCAGGTGATGTGTGTACTTCTCTTACTTTATTTTCATGTTGTAGTATTATTTCCTGTTATAACTATTTGGGTTTTAAAATAGAATATTTTTAGAAGTCATACCCTATTTACCATCCCCAATATTAAATTTTGAGGATTTAATTTATTAAACGGGCGGATATAACACATTGATTCTAATATATAAACACTACATTCAAAATCGTACATGATATGCTACATAAAGCTTAAACAAAAATCTAAATAGTATTATCAAATGTTTCTATTATAACCTAGATGTTGGAATGATGAGAATGAATTGCATTACCTTAATTATGAAAATACAATCTACACAAGTTTATATAATGACTCATTCATTAATAACTTTATTAGTATTGGATATATAAAACCAATTGAATATAAAGGATTTGTTTTTATGAAAAACTATTTAAAAGAGAATAATTGTGTTTATAAAATCATATCACTTTCTTTGGAATATATAAATAATATATAAAATCAAATTGATTTTTAAAATTCATATTATATGTTTTATAGAATATATATAAGAAAAAATTCAATTTTAAGCATAAAATAAGTATATTTTAATAAAATTAATTCTTATAGCCTTTTAATGAAGAACCCATTTTCAATATATTTGGGACACTTTTATGAGTTCTATTTGACAAAATTAACTTTTTATTTGAAATATGTACATAAAAATTTATTTTGTTCATATTTTGGTGTTTTTTTAATAAAATACACATTTTAATGAATTGTGAAAATACTGCATTTTAATTCAAAAAAACCTTTTCATATAGTTTTCATATTGTTATATTGTATTTTTAATTATTTTTAATGTGTAACGGGATTATGTTTTTAAAATTTTATGATAATTTGTTCTGTAGAATAAATTTGACACTGAAATTTTATATAAAAACATGATTATTTTTTATGGTTTTTACATTTAAAAAACTAGTTTATTTGTTTTGAAAATGAGAATTAATTATAAATTAATTGTTATAAATTATGTGGTTTCAATTTAAAAAAAGGATTCTATTTTTGGAATAAGAATGTTCAAATTTGTAAATAGGTCCCTATTATTTTTGGACATTATGAATAGTATATTGATAATTATTTTTATTTATAATAGGTAAAGTGTAAAACAGGTAAATACGGGTAAAAATAATATTATAATAATCTATAATTACCCTAACACATTGAATAATCCTATTTTATGACATATATATGACCAATAAAACCCTTGGGATCAAATTTTGGCATTTTTTAATCCACATGGGTGTGATTATGACACTTATGACATTTAATTTGATGTAATGGAAAATATGTTAAAATAAGAATATTCATAAAAAAACTGTTTTAATATGGGTTTATATAAAAGATATATTATACTATAATTATTCATTAAGAATATAAAAATATTTCCTATATAATGGTATTTAAATTTTAATTTCTAGACATTAAATATATAAATTTTAATAGTGACACAAAGTTGATGTCAGGATTACATCATTAATAAATGATTCAAAATAATTATATTTCAATTATTAAAATAAATATTATATGAAATATTTGATTCCATAAATTAATTTTATAGGTTAATATGACTTGTTAGTCTTGATTTAATATATTATTTTTTAAGGAATCAATGTTTTATAATCATTCAATAAAGTCATGTTGAATAGTGTCAAAATTGACATATATTATTACTTAAAATATAAAATTGTTTATTAAATTTTATAAAATTCATAAAAATCATGTATTATACCATAGGGATTTGAGAAGTCCTACTACATTATAAATGAACCTTTTTTTCCATTTTACATGTTATTTTAATTACATTAACACCCAATGTTTAAATAATATGTTATCTTGGTAAGATTAAAAAAGGTAAAAAAATCGATAAAAATGTTAAGGATTAAAAAAATTAAAAAATTGTATAAATTTAATTTCATAATGAGTATACATCCCAAATTCATCTCATATTTTAAATAAATTAGTTTGGTACCATTATAAAAAGAAAATAAATTTATGATAAATTAATATTTGAAGACATTCGTAAAGTGCCCATAATCTCTCCAAAGAAAAGAAACATATCCTTCTCTTTTATTAACAATTCCAAATCTATATAGTTTTGAAAATATCGATAAAAACACTTCCTCGAATCACTACTCATATTATTAAATCCTTATTATAGTTATAATAACCTTGTAGAGGTGTTAAGGTGTTCTTCAAAGGAGATCAACCGAAGAAGAGGTATCATTTTCTTTAGGTGTCTCAAATTTATTTATTCTTCCACATCCTTCAAATATCCTCCAAAAACGATGAAATAATAACTCAAATTTTATTAATATACTAAGAAGTTATTATGTTAAAATAATAATCTAAATCCAACTCCACTTACATTAAAAGAGAATATAATGAATCGTGCATGCGTACATGTGAACTATCACCTCCATAAACTGATCAAAATTTTTTCCATATCATTTTATAAATAATGGTTAAAGTAATTTTATTAATTTTATTATATGATATTCAGTAAATATTAATTATTATAAGATAAAAATATATCAATTACATTTTTTACTTCCATGTCCATAAAAATGATAACACCCTTCATGCATATGTGTAAACTATCCCCTCCACGAAGTGGTGTGACTCATTGTGAATAACTATATAACATGTATCATATATATAGGTATATGAAAATTATTATTATTATTTTATTAATATAATGATCACTATATAAAGATAAAATGATAATTACCTTTTTCCATAATGATTAATTAAAAATGGGCACGTTAATCAGGCATATGTATGACCTACCATCTCTAGGAATATATCATCCTTCATTTTTCATAACAAAAATTAATGTCTTAATTTAAAAAATATTATTACTGTATAATAGTGATGAATATGTAATTAATAATATTCTGGAGAAGAATTAATCTTTAAGACATGGGACATTTAGATTTTACCATATTCATTTTCAACTCAATTGCCGAATATAGACAAATCATCCAACATGAACTCAAAGAATTAAATAATTCATATAACATGGTAATAAGTCATATAAATAGAATAATAAACATGATAAATAATCTAATTCAAGTATAAATTAACCTAATTTTATTATTTATGTAGATAAATAATGAACTAGATAATTCAGACTCATGTTAAGAGAGATTTTAAGTCAATCCCCATTCATTGTGGGAAATATCTACGTCATTGGTTATGTTCTACAATGAATATGTTTTAATTACCCTTGATAATATTATACCAAATACCCACTTATATTTTCGGGATTAATTTTTTTCACACATAATTATTTCATTCATTAAACTATAATATAATGATACAAACAATGTAAGGGGCGTCGTCTCAATATCATTTCATTTGAGGAATATTGGGATGTTATAGAAGCTTAATATATTATAAAGTCTATATAAAACATTTTGAAAAGTTATATCATGAATTAGTATATTCCGATGATATTTAATGTTTTTTAATTTTATTCCATGATGATTTTTATTCTAGTATTTGTCATGTGGTGAAGTACTTTTTAACTAAAAAATTATTCTAAATGTTTTATAGAATTATTCTTATAAGAAATTTTATTTCATCTCTATGTTTTCATAATGGATTTTATGAATTTATTTATATCTACATGAATGTTTTAAAATTTCAATTTCATTTAATAGTTTCAATGTGGTATGGGACACATTTAATCAAATGTCTCTTTATTAAATATTTTAAATTATTTTTAAAATGGATTGAGTATTTCAATATATTGAAATGATTTATTGTGATATCAAATGAAATTTTATTAGTAAAATGTTGAAAATTGAAATATTTATGTGTTATGATTATATAATGGTACTTAGGTATTTTATGGGTAGTTACGTGATATAACAATGATGGGTTTTTACATGATAATCCAAATACATGTGGTTCTGTGATAATCTATGGACATGTGGATACATTATAACCTCCAATGCATTGGGTATGGAAGTCACCTGTATGACTATTCCATTTAGTGATATGCATGGAAATCGACTGTTGGTTACTTAATTTAAGTATGATTATTTACCATGTTAATTAATATGTTATATGTGACTTATATGGGATTTTGGGTACATCATTGGATTACAAAAAAAGTAATAAATGAGATTATATTAAGTGAAGTGTAATTACTAATTCTTTATGGTAAAAAGTATTATTTAATGATAAATTATTCATGGTTTACACATTTTATCAAGGGTAAACGATTTCTTTCTTTCTGTATCCCTTACTCTGTATTTATGCTCAACCCATGTTTTGAAATATTTCTTCATATTATTTAAAGGTTAATAGAGTCAAGGATAGGATTAATAGAAAGTTATGATGTTTAAATATGAAATAAAACTATTTTTATTTTTAAGGGGTTTTTATGAAAAAAGGGATAGTGAGATAATGTTTCTAATTTGTAATATTTATGGGGTTATGAAATAGTTTTTTCAAATTCTATAAATCATTAAACATTGAAGATCTTTAATTTAAATGACTGTAAAATTATTGACATAACTTAATAAATAGTAATTTTTAAAGTTGGGGTGCTACAAACTCTCATCGAAATTGATATATTTGAGTTCTTTATTGAAATACCTATTCTTAATGTCATAAAAACTGGATTCTAATAGATATATTGGTGTTATTGTTTGTCTAAACATTCCCTGTCATTTTATGATATAAATTATAACGTTTTTAAACAAATTAAAATTAATGTGAATTATATTGAATGTATAAAAATATGTACTATAATTTATTTATGTTTTTTATCTTAACATGTACATAGAAAAAATAAATCATTTTTAATAACTATTATGGGAAATAATATTTCTTTTCCTTGTCCTAGAGCACTATAAGACCTGGAGAAACTAGGGGCTAAGTAAAAGGATGTGCAAGGATTAGAATGAGTGGACGACCCAAATGAGCATGATCTCTAAGCTAACAAAGGAGAGAGTGGTGTATAAGAAATTGATGTATAATGGGAATTAGTTAGTGATTTAATCATTTACTAGTGGGGAGAAAGATACATTGACCCTAAGGTATTATCTATGTCACAACCATAATGAAAACATGAAACCATTTGTAGCCACTGGCAGTGTGGTGATGAAATACTTAGAAGATACCTGTAGAGCCCAAAAAATTATGGTGGGCGGTGGCCATATGATTTGACGTTTTTGGGTACGATTTATGTCAATAAATATTTTCACTAATCAACCATTTTAAACCCAACTATATTTATAATATATTGGATCCATAACATTCACACATTGTTCATGTTTCTGATCACCCTAGGTAATTTCACCAACACACTAGAGGAAATCTACTTTGTGATATTTCATTCTCACATTTGGAATTTCATATCTCATTTCAATCCTCTCTGAAACTCACATGGTTAACACCTCTATGATTCACTAATACAGGGACACATTTGATAAATATTCATCTTAACTGAGTCTATCACTAGTCAAAGAATCTATGGTAATATTCCTACACCTACCATTTTATCTCGCTACAGTTGATTTAATTTCAATTTTCAATTCAAATTTACCAATCCCTAATATTGGATCAAATAGAAATGAAAACTATTTTTTATTATTGAATAAATATGAATGATGTTTTACAAAATTTTTATCACATATCAAATTTATCATATTCTATTAATAAATACTTTCTTGCCAATAATGATTACTAATTTAATGTAATCATTGTTTATGTTTAATAAATCCATTTTGTTCCACTAATTTTTTGCGAATGGAGATGTTCAAGCATATTCAAGGGATGTTTCATTATTTGTTGAAAGAGTCTCAAAATAATTTTTTTTTTGTTTTCAATTTTTATGTTGTGAAAATAAAATATATTTTATTTTATCATTGTATTTCCTATTTTAGTGAGATATTCAATCAGAAATACTATAGACCACAGTATTTGATTTTATACAATGTATATTACGTTGTATGCATTCTATGTATATTTTATTTTTATATGTATTGATTATAAAAATTTCTGAATGTATATTATGTTGAAAAAAATGGTTATGTGATGAATTTGTCAACTAACCATATTAATAAATGTAAATGTATCAATACCAAAATTTTCATTTACATTTATTATACCATATTTTCAAACATGAAAATATTTTTTATTTACATTTATATTTACATATTTATCTAATATCCATTAAAAATAGTTTATATTATACAATCTATCATTGGTAAACACTAAAATATATTTAAATTTCACAATTTTAAGACTCTTGTTTTCATGACAAGGTATGAAATTCATTTATTATTATACAATATAACAGTTTAATTCCAAAGGCACAATATTATTTCAAATTTTTTTTCGGTTAATTTTTTTCTAACATAACATTATGATTTTAAATTTTAATGATACTACTATATTCATAATTTCAAAGTATTTTTTATATAATATATTCAATATATAAACATTTGTGAATTTCAATAGTCAAAGTCTCCTTAAACTGGTTTCATACTTTCTAATGTAGTGTCGAAAATTAATTATTCATTGTACTTTATATTTTATTGAAAAACTCTATTAGGAAATCTCATTACCTTGGTATGTTATTTTATACAAATTATATTACATTTTATAAATTCTCGATTTATGTGCCTTTTATATGTATTGACTATATAATATTATTCATATATATATATATATATTGTTGAAAATAATTGATATGTATGGAATTTACCACATCAATATTTATTAATTTAAATTTATCATTAGAAAACTCATTTAAATTGATTATTCTTTATTTCCAAACATTAAAATATTTTGGATTTACATTTTTACTTACTTATTTCTCTATAGTGTGTTACAATATACTAAATATTATTATTTCTATCTTAGGTAAAAATTGATCCTCTAGAATTTGGATTTGTTTTATCTTATAAATCTCATAAATTTAATCTAAATCTATTTAATACTTATTAAATTGAATCTACATTGATTCATGTAAGTACTCTCTATAATGTGTTACTCTGTAATATAAATAAATTTTCTTATTTCTCTATAATCCTTTGAAATCCACATCAGTAATTTATCATGTATATTATTATTGATTATACATTTTTTCATTCAATTTATATTATATTATATTTGTATGTATATTGATTCAGGTAAATGTTTAATCCCTTATAATTATATATTTTTGTTTCAGATATATTATGAAATCATTTTTTTAATTACATGTAGATTATTTAATTATATTTCTCCAAAGATTCAAATAATTAAGGTCACTTGTAAAAATATTCATCAGCCAATGTTAATAGATGGTGAATTTAGATATCTTCATTGGCCTTCCACTCCGACATGTTCTTCTTCATATTAATATTCATTATTTAAATTTTTTTATTAACCAAAATTTCATGTTTTTACAACCATTATATATCATAAATCTTTTAAATTATTTTACATGTTTCATCACAAAAAAAAATTATTTGTTACGTGTGTCCCCTATATTCATTTCTACAAATCCAACCCATGTTACCAGTCTTCCAATTCCATCCCCACTCCTCGAATCTCCTCCCCATATACCAATCAGTTCATCCCCTCCCCACTATTCCTTTGCATAAGCTCCACCTCTGCCACCACCTCCACATCAGCCCATATATCCTCTTCTTCCACAGTATTATCCTCCACATCCTCCTCTTCTTTATCGATACCCACCTCCTCCAAATACTCCGTATCAAATTCTTCCTCCTCCTATTACTCTACATTAGCATCCACCTCCTCCTCCACATCAGCCTCGACCTCATCACTTTACTTCACATGTGTTTTTCATCATTCTATTACATCAAATCATTGTTAGCTTCCTCCTTCACATCAGCCACTACATCTTTCTCTTCCTCTATATTAAAGTCGACCTCTTCCCCTTCAACAACTTCAACATCCACTTCCACATCTGTCGCAATCTTCACCCATTACTCTGCATTGACATCGACATCTAACATCCCCTTGGCCTCTAACTCTGCCTCCAACTTCAACATGGGTTTTGTCTTCCTCTAATCCTCTTCTATCCTCCCCCATTATCAACTCACAGTAGCCTACTTCACTGATCAAGAGGCCATGACATCTACCATCAACATCTATTTTTTCATATTATGTAGGGTTTGGTAGATTTTGGATCCATAAACACCCTTCCCAATTTCAAAACTATATCATCTCAATCAGGTTGACTTTAATTGATCCATTTATTCAACCATGTATTTTTGATTTTTCACTTAAATGTTCCATGTATCTCCGAATGAACATCACTATTTTTTTGATATTATAAATGACCCTAAGTCTGTTTTTAATTTCTATTTCACTACTACCTAGAAAAATTCGTGGATATCCATATCATGTTAATTCTTGAATGATACCCCCTACTATACATAGAGGTTTGATACTGAATATCATATTTTTAAAGATTATAATTAATTCATTGTTATTTATATATTAATATTCTCTTGGACAACAGTTATGTGAATCGTAGATACTAAAATGCTGTTAATTCATGTTTTGGTATGTTCTCCTCATTCCATTTTAGTAGTGTTTAACATATCTTCAGAATGTAGGTTTCTCAATTCCATATTATTATGCCTACGTTTTCGGAAAATAATGTATGTCAACAATAACAACAATTAGAATTCTTTTTAAAAATTATGTTAATATTTCATTATCTTGTTTCGAATTTTTTCATAATATTTTCTTATATTAATTATTTATATTTTTTTAATGATTACCATTTTCATTTTTGAATCATTTATCCATTTTTTAATTTATTTACCCTTCATGAACTAGTTTATTATGCTATATATGTTTTTCACCAAAAAAATAGATATATCCATAAAATACATTCTTTGATCCCAATAACTGAATCGAATTCTATTTTTTTTGTATGAAAAAAAACATCCCTTAATAATTATATTTTCTAATTTTTATTGTTTTTAATAGAAAATTTAAAATAATTTCATTTTATTCATACTATCTAAGATCATAGGGTATAATAATATTTTTGTTGATTTTTATGCAATTTAACTAGCTCTTGTATTTTAATATTTTAATTCATTTCATTAGAATGATCATTTCTAAATTCCAAATTCTCATGCCATCTCTTTATGAAAAATATATGTCATATAAAATATAATAATTTTTAAATTATAAATTTATTTTCCCTTTATTTGTTTAGAACTGTAACAAAATGAGGGGATTTCTTTTAAATGTTCCTTAAATAATTTTAGCTAAATATGATTTGTTTATTTAGTGAAGTCTCATTATGTTATCAATACTATAATTATTAGGTTATTGTGAATTTTGAGGTACTTAGGTATTGGATAATTGTTTCTTTCCCTACTTGTCCATCATTGCATCATATTTTTTGGCATTTGAATAATTTATGATCTAAAAGCTATGATCTACAATATGTATTATAGAATCTACATTAATTTTGTTTCAGGTATGAAAAACCAACATACCATGATAATTTTTTTAATTTTGATTAATTAAATTATAAACATTAAATTCATTTCATCCCATTGATATTATTTGAGATTATTTTTTATAATAATTGTTTGCACAATTTTTTGTATAATTTTATATACACTTTTCATTTAATTTTGAATTAATTTCATTTGAATGTAGGTTTCTGATTTCCATATTGATGATATGTATGTGTTTTATAATAAAAAAGAAGGCCAACTATCAGTTAAACTAAAAATACTCTTAAAAATTCAGATAATATTTTATTCTACATTTTTAATTATTTATTTCAATGTTTTATTATATTATTTATTCAAATTTTTTTAATTTTTTAATTTTTTTAACATTTGAGTCTTTTATTACTTTTTTAATTTATATACCCAACATGAGCTACTTCATAATGATATATAAGTTCTTCTCACACACACAAACACAGACACATCCACAAAACATGATCTGTGTTATCAAGAGTGAATCTATATCTTTTAGGTTTCTGGAATGAAAAATCCCACTTCTCATGATAATTATTGTTTTAAATTTTCATTTTTTGTATTTGAAACTTTAAATTTACATCATTAAATTAATATTATTATTTATCATAGCGTATATTAATTTTTATGCAGTTTTTTTTTGTAATTTTCTTTATTATTGTTATTCAATATTTTTATTAATTTATTCAGAATGTATGTCTCTAAATTTCTTATTACTATGACAATATTTTATAAAAAATAAGGGATAGTTATAATAATCTATTTTTTGAAATTTTAAATATTTTTACCAATTGTTTGTTTAAACATTAAATAAATGAGGTATTTTATTTTATATAATCATTATATTATTTTCTCAAAATATTTCCCTTTTTGTGGTGATTTCTCACCATGTTATCACTACTCTAATGATAAAGGTATTGTTTATTTGGAGGATCTATTGGATTGGTTCATTTTCTATTGACCTGCATGTCTCCTAGTGTGCAATATTTTTACCTATTTAAATATTTTAAGATCTGATATCTTTGATATCTATTCTCACGATGTGTATCAACGTATATTTGATTTTAGGTGTGAAAAAACATCTTCCTTTTATAATAATTATTTTTTAATATTCATTGTTTCTATTAGAAACATTAAATACATCTATTTCTGTTGATGTTATCTCATATTACATTATATGATAATTTTTTGTGTAATTTTATTTGTTCATATTATTTAATAAATTTTACATTATTTAGAATGTATTTATTTCAATTATATGTTTCTATCCCATCATTTTATGAAAGAATTGAGGTATTTTAAACTAATATAAATTTATTGAAATTTTAAATTTGATATATATTTTTTAAAACTATAAATAATTTTTTTTATATGAAATAATATTTAAATTATTTTATATTCAAATGTTTTAATTTATATGGTGATGTATCACCATGTTACCACCACACTAATGATTAGGGTATTGTACATTAAATGTTTGTACACATTGGTGCATTTATTTCCATGCATGTCTCCCACTGTCTAATATTTTTACCCATTTAAATATTCTATGATCCACAAGTTATGATCTATGACATTAAAAAGTGAATATAATTATACATGGTTAGAATTATTAAAAACCAAATTCCCGTGATAATTATTTTTTCTAATTTGAAATATTTAGATTAGAAACATTAAATTAAATTCATTCAATTGGTATTATCTGATATCACAGTGTACATTAATTTTATGAAAATTATTTGTGTAGTATTATTTGTTCTATTGATTTAATATTTTTATACATTTGTTCAAAATGTAGGATTAAAAATTGAATATTTTGGTGTACCATAATTTTATTAAAAAATGGAGATCAACAATATGTTTAATTTCAGTTATTTATAACACCCCAAGCTTCCAGTGTATGTTTCCCTTTGAATAATGTGATAACTTGAATTGTACACAACATTGAGTTTTAACACACCACAACTAATCAAACAAGTCGTTATGAGTAGTAATATCCACTTGTTAAAATTTTGTAAATTTTATTTTTCAAAATGTTCTTCATATTTGGATTCATAATATCAAAATTATGTTAGGCTGAATTGTTAGTATTTTTCTGAAAAGTTCAAGTTTTGATGAGTAGTGAAAAACACTTCATTTTTGTTCAAAATCGAATTTTTATATAAATATATAAATAAATAATTTAAATTTATTTTAGGTAAAAATAGATACATTATACATATATATATTCAATTAAATCCATTAGAGTAATTTTATAATAAAATTAGTTATATAAATGTTTATTGATCTTTTTACCGTCTTTTACCTACCTTCTAGGCACATTAGCAAAATTGCATAAAAAGTAATTTTACCACTTCTATGAATTTAATTTAAAAAATTGGAGACACATGGTTGACATTTTTATGTTAAATGTGGTTCAATGAGATGAATACAATTTTTGGTGAATAGTAACTTTTGACTTATTTAGAACGATTAAGAGTAAATATGGTAATTAAAGGAAAAAATTATATTATAATTACCATAACACATGTGATAATTATATTGGATGAGTTTATTTAGAACAAAATAATCATTACTAATAAAATATGATTGTTTTTATCCACATTTATTATATTAGGACATTTATTATTATTTTATTTAAAGAAGAGTTGAAAGTGATAAATTAAAAATTTCACAGCTGAAACATTTTTTATATAGGGAAATACATAAGATAAATTATACTTTAAATGTTAATTAGAAATATAAAATTATTTCATACATAATGGTATTTTATTTATAATTTTTAGACATTATATAATTAAATTTATTTATTATACAAGGAAGATGAAATAATTATCTTTTTAATGAATGGTTAAAATAATTGATGTTATAAATATCCAAATAAATGTAAATTGAATTTTTTATGCATTAAACTAATATTTTCTACTAATATGACATGTTAGGGTTGATTCAATGAATTTTTTCCGAAGTAAACTTTCTGTTATAACTTCCACAAAAATCAATTACTAAATAGTGTCAAAATTGACATAAATCAGCTTTTAAAATAAATAATATATTATTAAATGATGTTATAATACAACAAATAAATGATTCATCAAAAAGACATATAAAATAATAGATATATCATTGATCAACCACTTTGGGTTTTCTTGTAATTTTATAGTATGATTATGAACCATATAATATAATAGCTCAATAATACATGGTAAAATTTAAAAAATTTAATTAAGAGTTAAATCTAAAATATATGGTTAATATGTTAACCAAAAACTATCTAAAATCATTTATTTTAGTTGTTGTTGACCCATCCACATATTATATAGTAAATAAATCATTTTTTCGAATTATAAACTGAATATGATGGTATAGTAAAATAATATTGCATGATTTTTCTAAAGTGACCCTCAACTCTCTTTTAAAAGGGCACTTCACTTCTATCAAAATGAAACCTCCAAATCCAATTTTATTGTACAAAAACTACCCAAATATCCTCCAAAATACTTTTACATTGGCATAGGGGACTTAATTTGATCATAAATCCTACCTTGGGAGCCTTTCTGGTCAAATAAAAAGGAAACACCCCAATAAGATGTAATAATTTCACCCCCACATTCAAAGTTCTTTTCTTCTTCCACTTCCTATTTCATTGTTTTCTCCATAAAAAAAATAACATATTCAGTACCTTATACATAATTTTATGTTATTATAAATATGGTACAAACATATTCATTCTTCAATTCATCCTATGAATGACAAGTCACCATATGTGTGTACGTACATATTACTGTCTCCACGAATGCGATGATATTCATACTACATCGTAACCATTCAAGAATAATTTATCATTTTATTATTAAAAATAATTTTTAATAACATAATATCATTTTGGTTATGAATAAAATACATCTTATCAATAACAAACATGGCTTATATAACCACGCATATAAAGGAAAACGAATCAGTTAACACCCAAAACAATGATACTATTGAAATATTATTAACAAAGTAGTATTAAAATAACATATATGATATAGTATTTATGTATGTGTTTAATAAATAATTTAATAACAATTATTTTACTATTTTACATAAGTTTAATATACCCTTTAACAAGGAAAGTTACATGGTAGTGTGTTTTATTTCTCACTTTTAATTCGGTGAGATTCACATTGATCACCTCTTATTTATTTCATATGGTGTATTGTGTGGTTACATTTGATATATATTAACATGATTATATTTATATTCATGGTATTATGTGTGTAATTTTTTGGTTATTAACATTTATGTTAACCTCACCTGTTTTGATAATCTCAATCATGTATTCATATGTGTTGAAAATCCCAATTATGTTTTCATTCTCTATGATATTTTTAAGTATCATTTATCTATACTTTAATTTTTTCAAATCTGTGATCAAAACTATAATATTTTTTAAAATAGTCTTTGGAATATGTTAATCCTCATTTATACATGTTCATACAAGTTATAAATTGATTTTAACACAATCGGATGTGTTCTGCATAAAACAGATAAGTAATCTGCATATAGCTACTGATAAAGAGCTATCGGTACCCAGTATACCGATAGACTTAGTCTACCGACAGACAGAGTCACCGATATACTTAACACAGAGCTACTGATGTACTTATAAATGTAAGCTACAGACTTACAGACAGCTACCGATACAAACATAGAGCTACCGGTGTAAGTATAAATAGCTACCGATGGAATAAGAGTCACTGATGGAAGAAACTACTGACAGACTCACAGCTACCGATACCGACGCATGAAGCTACCGATGCATAAAGCTACCGATGCATGGAGCTACCGACGCATGAAGCTACCGACGCATGGAGCTACCGACGCATGGAGCTACCGATAAACAAAGTCACCGATACAAGCATATACCAACCGACGCATAGAGACACCGATAGAGTCAAAGAAACTAATGAAATTGAGCTACCGATGTCCAAGCTACCGATGCTGATTACCTACCGATCACTCAACTCACTGTTTGAATTTCTTTATTTCCTATATTTAATCTATCTAACGGTCATATCATGTACATTTTAATGATTTTTCAAATATCTGATAAAGGTTGTCGGATGTCAGGAAGTCGTACCTCGTACCTGCAGAAAGGAAATCTTTTCTGTCCCCTGTTGCCCGTGAGATAAATACGAGAAGACAACGCTGCCCAACCATAGAAGTGTATGGTGGATGAAATATACCAGAACCACAAGAACAAAAAGAATCAAGAGCAAAACCAGTTCCATCAAGAACACAGAGAAGCTCATAGACAATCAAGCATACTCGAGAAGTGTTCTGTGCATACAAGAAGAACACTGAAGAACTTCAACCACTACATCTTCACTGTCTGTGAACCTGGAGCATACGACACTATTTTTCTCAAAAAGAAACGAGAAGAGGACTCAGACTCACTTCTGATCGAATCCAAAGGAGTTCAGAGCTACACTGAAATCACCAGAACCATCTATAAACTCTACATCTCTTTTTCTGTGATTTATCATTATTCTTTTCGAGCAGTGTGTGTTATCTGCTGTATCTAACACATACACTGTCTCCTGTACTTAAACTGGAGGATTTGTAAATCCTTACCAAATTCTTGCATTATATTCTTTCCCACGAATAACAGTGGTAGAGGTCGTGTGTGACCTGGACAGCTGGTTGCTGTTGTACTGTTTCCCACGAACAACAGTGGTAGAGGTCTTGGACCTGGACAGTTGTAAAATGTTGAACCCCGATCCAGGGTGTGGATAATTTTTATATAAAATTTTGAGAGCACTAAGTCTCGGCTTGAGACTGAACCTCTTGGTTACATTTTTTGTGCCATCTCTTTCAAAGTTCTATTCCGCTGCTAATCACTTTAAAACCAATACTGTTTTTAAAGTTACTTTGATAATTAATTTAGCAAGTGTTTATGTTAAGTGTAGATTAGTAAGTTAGTTTCAAAAGATAATCACACACTCCTGTGTTGATCAACTGGGAATTAATCAATCCCTTGAGAATCTAACAGAACCTCTACTTTAATATAAATTCACTACAGTTTAATTTATTATTTTATTTGGGGGTCTTTAAGATTGTGTTTTTCAAATACAGAAATTTTAATTGGTACTCAATTCACCCCCCCCCCCCTCTTGAGTAAACCACTCCGACCAACAGTTTGTATCAAAGGATTGAAAATACTCTCTAAAAGTACTCTGCTTTTGAACTGTGATTTTAGTTGTATTTTAAAGGTCTTAAAATTTCTGTTATATCTAAATTTGTATCTCTTTAAAATTTTCTCATCATGGACAATAGACTTAAGGGTGCTGCTACTAACCGACCACCTTTCTTCAATGGAACTAATTATGATCAGTGGAAACTGAAAATTAAAATTCATCTAGAAAGAATAGGTTTTGATATCTGGACTGCTATTGAATCAGAATACAAAATTCCTACTACTGCTAGATCTACTTGGGATGAAGCTATAAAGAATGCTTACAATAACAACTGTAAAGCTATGAATGCTTTGTACTGTGCTTTAGGAGATGAAGAGTTTAATAGAATTTCTTCTTGTAAAACTGCATATGAAATTTGGGATACCTTAGCTGTTTCTCATGAAGGAACAACGAATGTTAAAGAAATGAGATTGAACACTTATACTATCAAGTATGATAATTTTAAAATGAAGCCTGATGAACCCATTTCTGACATGTATCTCAGGTTCAATGAAATTTTCAATACAATGATCTCGCTGGGAAATGATGTCTCATCGAAGGAACAAATTATGAGAATTTTGAGATGTCTACCTGATAGATGGAGAGTCACATCTGTCTCAATCAGAGAATCACGTGACATTGCTACTCTACCTATCAAGGAACTAATTGGAAAGCTGATGATGTATGAAGAAGAGCTTAAAGTGAATAAAGAGGAAGAAAATGAACCTCCATGAAAGTCTGTCGCTTTCAAATCTTCAACTTCAAAGAATAAGGACAAAGAAAAGCTTCAAGCTGTAGTTGAAAGTTCAAGCTGTGAAGACAGTGAAAGTGATTCTGACAGTGATGCTGAGATGGCTCACATTGCTAGAAGATTTAAGATATTTTACAGGAAAAAGAAGTTCTTCAGAAAAACAAATTATAAGGGTAAGTATGATCACCAAGGTAAATGGAAAAAGGACTGGAAGAAGAATGAAAAATCAGATGATGTTGTCTGTTATGAGTGCAAGAGAAAAGGACACATTAAAGCCGACTGTCCAAAGCTGAAGTATAAAAAGAAATATGAATATAAAGACAATAAGTTTAAGAAATCCATGAAGGCTACATGGAGTGCTTCTGAGGATAGCTCTACTGAATCTGAAAGCTCTGAAACTGAACACAAAAATAAGGAAAATATGTGCTTTATGACAAACACTTCTCAGGTAACTGCTGAAACTCCTGCTTTAAATTATTACTCTAGAGATAATGCGGAATCTGATTCTGATTCTGGAACAATGTCTAAAAATGAATTGTTTGAGTACTGTGATATGCTGGAAGAGAAAAATGCTCAACTGTTAAAAGAAAACACTGAACTGAAACTATCTAATGAGAAACTCAAGAAAGACTTAGAGAAGTTCACCAATGGAAAAAATACACTAACACAGATGCTAGGAAAGCAAATAGCACCTAAATATACTAATGGTATAGGATACCAACCTGGACAAAGGAAAATTGCCAAAACTAGATTCATTTCTAAATCTGGACAGAATGAAGGTAATTCTGGAACTTCATATGCTTCAACCAGTTATATACATAGCTATGTATCTAATAAAGTTTAACTTTCAAAGCATGTCAATTCTACAAATTATATGATACCCATTAGACAAATATGGGTACCTAAAGTGTTATTGGCTAACCTGTCTGGACCCAAGAAAATCTGGGTACCAAAATCATCTCCCATCTGAATCTGTTTTGTAGGGAACTTGCTTAAAGAGCTCTTATAAAGAGACCGAGTATTTGGACAGTGGATGTTCAAGACATATGTCAGAAGACTTATCTTGTTTTAAGAGTTTAATAAAAGTTGATGTAGGCTTTGTCACCTTTGGTGATAATTCAAGAGGAAAAATCATCGGCCTAGGCCAGATTGGTAACACTGATTTAATTTTGATTTCTAAAGTTTTATTTGTTGATGTCCTTAAATACAATTTATTAAGTATTTCTCAGTTATGTGATGATGGGTTTCATGTTAAATTTGAAAATGATTCCTACAATGTTTTTAATTCTATGAATATTTTGGTATTTTCTGCCTTAAGAAATGAAAATGTTTATGCTATTAATCTGAATTCTTTAGCTAAGCAGAATATTACTTGTTTGAATGCTTTTCATAAAGAATCTTGGCTATGGCACAGAAGATTGGGACATTGCAACATTCAATCACTTAGAAAACTCTCTAGAAAAAACCTAGTTAGAGACCTACCTAAATTAGAATTCCCAAATGATAGAGTGTGTAACCCCTGTCAAAAGGGAAAAAAACACAAAGTTTCTTTTAAATCAAAGAAAGAAGTTTCGACTTCTCAACCACTTGAATTGGTTCACATGGATTTGTTTGGACCATCAAGAGTTTCTAGTTTAAATGGGAAGCACAATGTTTATGTTCTTGTAGATGATTTTTCTAGATATACTTGGGTATATTTTCTAGCTCACAAAAGTGAAGCTTGTTCTTCTTTTGTTAAATACTCTAAATCTGTAGAGAACCTTAGTGGACTTACGATTAAAACTTTGAGGAGTGATCATGGTCGTGAGTTTGAAAATCAATATTTTGAATCTTATTTCTCACACAATGGCTATACTCATAACTTTTCTGCCCCTAGAACACCCCAACAGAATGGTGTGGTAGAAAGAAGAGACCGAACCCTTCAAGAAATTGCTAGAACCATTCTCAATGAATATGACCTGCCTATTTATTTTTTGACTGAAGCTGTAAATACAGCTTGTTATGTAATTAATAGAGTCTTAATTATACATGTTCTTAAGAAAACCCCTTATGAATTGTGGGAAAATATAAAGCTTAAGGTTAATTACTTTAAAGTTTTTGGTTGCAAATTATTTATTCTGAATACTAAAGATAATCTTGATAAGTTTGCTTCCAAAAGTGATGAAGGAATTTTTCTGGGTTACTCTATTTCAAGTAAAGCCTATAGAGTATTCAATAAGAAAACTAAATGTGTGGAAGAATCTGTTCACATCAAGTTTGATGAAACTGATCCACATGAGTCTAAAACCTCTCTTGAAAATATTGAAAAAGACTTATATGTTCTGGAAATTAATGATAAATCTAAAGAACCTGTTATCAAAACATCTAGTTCTGGACTTTTTCCAGAATCTGCTTCTGTTGAACCCGAACCTATAGATGAACCTGAAATTTCTAGTCCAACCTTTACCAGATCAACGAGGATTCTAAAGAATCATCCTTTAGAAGCTGTTGTTGGTAATATTGATAGAGAAACAAAAACTAGAGCTTCTCTAAGAAACCCGGTTGAACATCAAGCTTTTCTTTCACAGCTAGAACCCAAAAATATCAATGATGCTATCAATGATGAATTCTGGGTAATGGCTATGCAGGAAGAATAAAATCAGTTTGAAAGAAACAAAGTCTGGGAATTAGTTGACAGACCTAAGGACACCTTGACAATAGGCACAAAATGGGTTTTTAGAAATAAAGTAGATGAATCTGGAAATATAGTTAGAAACAAAGCTAGACTAGTTGCACAAGGATATAGTCAAGAAGAAGGTATAGACTATGAGGAAACTTTTGCACCTGTAGCTAGACTAGAAGCCATTAGGATCTTACTTGCATATGCTGCACATCTGGATTTCAAGTTATATCAAATGGATGTGAAATGTGCATTTCTAAATGGTTTTATAATTGAAGATGTTTTTGTAGAACAACCACCTGGAGTTACTAACCCCCATTTTCCAAATCAAGATTTTAAACTTTCTAAAGATTTTTATGGTTTAAAACAAGCTCCAAGAGCTTGGTATGAAAGACTTAGAAATTTCCTTATTTCAAAAGGTTTTACTAAAGGGATTGTTGATCCAACTCTTTTCATTAAAATAATTTCTAAAGATGTTTTAGTTGTACAAATATATGTTGATGATATTATTTTTGGATCTTCTAAACACTGTTTATGTACTGATTTTTCAAAAAGTATGCAAAATGAATTTGAAATGAGCCTAATGGGAGAGCTTAAGTACTTTCTTGGATTTCAAGTATTTCAAAATGAAAATTGTATTATTTTGAATCAAAGTAAATATACAAAGGATATTTTAAAACGTTTTGGTCTGGATAGTATCAAGGAAAGTGAAACTCCTATGAGTACTACCTGTAAATTGGACGCAGATGAAACTGGGAAACCAATTGATCAAACAAATTACAGAGGTATGATTGGTAGTTTACTTTATCTTACTGCTAGTCGACCTGATATTATGTTTAGTGTGTGTATGTGTGCTAGATTTTAAGATAATCCAAAAGAATCTCATTTGCTTGCTGTTAAAAGAATTTTTAAATATCTCAAACACACAGTTAACATAGGTTTGTTTTACCCAAAAGGACAATCCTTTGAGTTAATGAGTTATTCAGATGCTGACTTTGCTGGTTGTAAGTTAGATAGAAAAAGCACATCAGGAACATGTCATTTGCTTGGAAAATCCTTAGTTTCATGGTGTAGTAAGAAACAGAACTCAGTTGCATTATCTACTGCCGAAGCAGAATATATAGCTGCTGGTAGTTGTTGTGCACAAATTCTGTGGATGAAACACACTCTTTTGGACTATGGATATGTTTTTAAACATGTTTCAATCAACTGTGATTACACCAGTGAAATAAACATATCTAAGAATACTGTATCTCACTCTAGAACCAAACACATAGATGTAAGACACCATTTCCTAAGGGATCACTATCAAAAAGGTGATATTTCTCTTGAATTTATTGGCACTGAACATCAATTGGCTGATATTTTCACTAAACCTTTATGTTCGGATAGGCTAAGTTACATAAGACACGAATTGGGAATGTTTAATCACAACCGATGTGAAAATCCTCACTGATGTGAAATTCTCACCGATGTGAAATTCTCACTGATGTGAAATTCTCACCGATGTGAAATCCTCACTGATGTGAAATTCTCACCGATGCGAAATTATCACTGATGTGAAATTATCACCAATGTGAAATCCTCACTGATGTGAAATTCTCACCGATGTGAAAATCCTCACCGATGTACAATTCTCACCGATTTTTTTTCTCACCGATGATTAACTCACACTGATGCTATGTTTTCTAAAACATCTATCTGCCGCAAAGAATATGAATCGTTTTATTTTATTTTATCTTACTCTATTTTAGTCGTTTATTTGGAATTCCTAAATGATAAAACTAAGTCTATGCCACTTCCTACCTCACCGAGCTCAAAATCTCTCACCTTCGAACCTTAGCTCCCAAATCGACCAAGAAACCTAAACCCGCGATGGCAAAAACTAAGCTTCCTACCGTCAGAGATGAAAGTTTAGAACCAAAAGCTAAGAAGCAGAAGACACAGCATAAAGCCAGTGTTAGTGGAGTCAGAACTAGATCGGGAAGGCGACCAGTGAATCCTCACTTGCAGAATAGAGACATAGTAATCGAGAAGGAACTGTGCGTGGAATGGCTACTACCTAGCAAATCGTTAGTACTCATGATTCTGGAGGACCAGAAATGGGTGGATTGTTTCTCGAATAACAATGGCCCATACTACCCGAAGTTGGTAAAACAGTTCTAAGAGTTTGTAACCTTCGAGGAGTCTGAAAAAGAGAATCAGGTAAGCTCTTTTTTAAATGGAAAAGAGATGTCTTTTTCTTCAATAGAGTGGGATGATTGTTTAAAAGTACCACATGAAGGTGTCTCTGGGTATGTATCAAGAGCAATGCCACCTAGCAGTGACATCTTTGATTACAAAACCGCCTTAAAAGAGCTGACCGGTAATGGGAATCAAAGGCAAGTGGTTGCTGCTGAAATGGATGGAGAGAATCGACTACTCTTCAAGTTTGTTCAGCATGTGTTGATACCGAGGCAAGGAGATTTTGAAAATCTGAGATATCAAGATATCTATCTTCTTCATCTGCAAAGACATGGTGTGAAAATCAATCTGTGCAGATTGTTAATGCTTCAAATGGAAGACATGATTAGACCAAAGTCAAAGACTAATGCTTTATTCTTAGCCAAGCTGATTTCAGTAATGATAAAAGTGAAAGGAATAGCTGAGTCTCAGGATGAGACAGTTGTAGTCAGGAACAATTTCTGCATCACCTCGACTGTTTGTAAGTACATGAAAATTAACTGGAACCCATGGAAGGGAGAATGGGTCAGTGATGATCAGAAGATATATGATAGGTTTAATCCTGTGGATCATCCCTCAAGACCAAAGGATATGAGAGATCCGAGTCTGAGACCTGATGAAGAGGAACCTGTTTATAGTAATGAAACAGAAGAAGATGAAGAAACTCCCATGGATGTTGGAGGAGATCCTGACTTGCCCCCAAGTCCTGTTGCAGAATTGGTTTATTCTAGGAAAGGAAAGGTAGAGGAACGTTTGTCTAATTATGAGGAAGACCAGTCTGTACCTCACCAAGAAGAAGAGGAATAGGAGAATGTATCTGAATCGTCTGCTTCTGGTAGTATAAGTATGAGTCCTTTGATTGGAAACTCAGCTATGCCGACTGCTGAAGTAGAAAGAGATACAGAAGAAGCTGTACCTGTATCAGAATATTCTGATGAAGAGAATCCAGCACTGAATGCTGTTGTGATACATGAGAATGCACCCATTGAGGGGTAGCATCAATCTGTTCTTTGAAATGTTACAGTAGCTGTTGAGTTTGGAGACTGGGTAGAAGACCCAGGGTTTATAGTCTGTGGATTGGATTATCCGGATTCAGATAATGAGGTGTCTGTGAATAGACCGAAGATCAATTATGATCTTGCTTCTGAGTTGTTGCCCGATAATATGGTCAGATTTCATGATCTGAATAAGCTGAAAGAGGACCTCAAAACCAGTTTTTTTGAAGAAGTGAATTTAATGGAAACCTCCCTTCCATCCTCTATTCAATCAATAATGACTGATTCTGTAGTTAGTTTTGCCTCAGCAAGGGGATCTTCTGCAGCTGTCCCAAATGATTTTGTCTCTAAATCTGATCTTGAATCCATGATGAATGAGCTGAAAGAATCATTCAGTGTATCAGTTGCTGAGATGAAGCAAAGCTTTAATGAAGAAATGAAAATGTTAGAGAGATCCTTCGAGCTATCTCTGGCTTGTAATTTATCTTATTTTGTGTCTCAGCTTATGGAAGAAGTGAAAGACTGCCAGACTCAGTCTTCTAGAATCGAAGAAGATCTTGAAGCTCTCAAGACATCAGTTGCTTCTTTGGATTCTTATATGAGCTCCAAGTCTCAAGCTGACAAGGAACTAGCTTATGTGAAGAGTGTAGTAAGCCAGTTTGTCTCGGTGTTTGAACGTTTCAAAACCTCAGTGAAGGATCACATTCAATTACAAGACTCTCAAGTTCAAATCCTAATCAGTGGTTTGTCTAAGAGTTCCAAAGAAACTATTTCCTTCTCTCTTGGCCCTCTCACATCCAAACTATTAGTTGACCTGAATCTAGTTCGAGCAATGTTGAAGGAGGAGATTGGTTCTATTTCAACCAGTGGCTCTGTGGACTCATCAGTGTTGAGCCGAGTGGTGCTTTCTACAAGAGATTCTGCTAGAGAAATAATGAATATTGTTCAAGATTATATGAGAGAAGCATCTGCCTCTCAGGAAGTCATAAAGAGCAAAGTGGACTACTACTTCACTAGAATTTTCACCAAGCATCAACTCGATCACCACTTCAAGCTGATGTTGGAAAACATGAAGCTATATCCAGTCCAGCTGACTCCTGCTCAATCTATTCGAAGCCTCACACCAATGATCACCCAAAGATCTTCAACCTACAGGCCTGACTCTGTGTCACTATCTCAGCCTCCATTGATCATTTTTGGCATTCCAAAACCTTCACCTGCATCCTCACCATCCGAACCTTCTTCTGATCCCAAAGGAAAATCTCACGTGGAAGATGTGGATTGACCCAGTGGCCATGATTTTTGATAGGAATTCATTTGTATTCTGTTTCCGTACTTTCTGACTGCTCTAATACAGAGGAACCCTTTTTTACTTCTCATGTTTTATTTGTCTCCTATATATACTTTCCCACTTTTTGATTATCACAAAGGGGGAGAACAAAATGAGAGAATGAGATATTTTCAATGGAGAAAAATAACCTTCTTTTAAATTTTATCTCTGATATTATTATGTTTCTTTTTACCTTCGGTACCTTATAATTGTTACCTATGATAACTTATGTCTATATCATACTATTTATATTATCTCTGATGCTGTTTTCTCTGAGAAAATTGAATTCAATATTATACTCTTTACTATTATATTTTCACTATGTTAAATGCCCATATCATAAATTGTGATTATCAAAAAGGGGGAGATTTTTGACCTCACCTGTTTTGATAATCTCAATCATGTATTCATATGTGTTGAAAATCCCAATTATGTTTTCATTCTCTATGATATTTTTAAGTATCATTGATCTATACTTTAATTCTTTCAAATATGTGATCAAACCTATAATAATTTTTAAAATAGTCTTTGGAATATGTTAATCCTCATTTATCCATGTTCATACAAGTTATAAATTGATTCTAACAAAATCGGATGTGTTCTGCATAAAACAAATAAGTAATCTGCCTATAGCTACTGATAAAGAGCTACCGGTACCCAGTCTACCGATAGACTTAGTCTACCGACAGACAGAGTAACCGATATACTTAACACAGAGCTACCGATGTACTTATAAATGTAAGCTACTGACTTACAGACAGCTACCGATACAAACATAGAGCTACCCGTGTAAGTATAAATAGCTACCGATGGAATAAGAGTCACCGATGGATGAAGCTACTGACAGACTCACAGCTACCGCTACCGATGCATGAAGCTACCGATGCATGAAGCTACCGATGCATGGAGCTACTGACGCATGAAGCTACCAGCGCATGGAGCTACCGACGCATGGAGCTACCGATAAACAATGTCACTGATACAATCATATACCAACCGATGCATAGAGCCACCGATAGAGTCAAAGCAACTAATGAAATTGAGCTACCGATGTCCAAGCTACCGATGCTGATTACCTACCGATCACTCAACTCACTGTTTGAATTTCTTTATTTCCTATATTTAATCTATCTAACGTTCATATCATGTACATTTTAATGATTTTTCAAATATCTGATAAAGGTTTTCGGATGTCAGGAACCCGTACCTCGTACCTGCAGAAAGGAAATCTTTTTTGTCCCCTGTTGCCCGTGAGATAAATACGAGAAGACTACGCTGCCCAACCATAGAAGTGTATGGTGGATGAAATATACCAGAAACACAAGAACAAGAAGAATCAAGAGAAAAACCAGTTCCATCAAGAACACAGAGAAGCTCATAGACAATCAAGCATACTCGAGAACTGTTCTGTGCATACAAGAAGAACACTGAAGAAATTCAACCACTACATCTTCACTGTCTGTGAACCTAGAGCATACGACACTCTGTTTCTCAAACAGAAATGAGAAGAGGACTCAGACTCACTTCTGATCGAATCCAAAGGAGTTCAGAGCTACACTGAAATCACCAGAACCATCTTAAACTCTACATCTCTTGTTCTGTGATTTATCATTATTCTTTTCGAGCAGTGTGTGTTATCTGCTGTATCTAACAGATACACTGTCTCCTGTACTTAAACTGGAGGATTTGTAAATCCTTACCAAATTCTTGCATTCTATTCATTCCCATGAATAACAGTGGTAGAGGTCGTGTGTGACCTGGACAGCTGGTTGCTGTTGTACTGTTTCCCACGAACAACAGTGGTAGAGGTCTTGGACCTGGACAGTTGTAAACTGTTGAACCCCGATCCAGGGTGTGGATCATTTTTATATAAACTTTTGAGAGGACTAATTCTTGGCTTGAGACTGAACCTCTTGGTTACATTTGTTGTGCCATCTCTTTCAATGTTCTATTCCGCTGCTAATCACTTTAGAACCAATATTGTTTTTAAAGTTACTCTGATAATTAAATTAGCAAGTGTTTATGTTAAGTGTAGATTAGTATGTTAGTTTCAAAAGATAATCACACACTCCTGTGATGATTAACTGGGAAATAATCAATCCCTTGAGAATCTAACAGAACCTCTACTTTAATATAAATTCACTACAGTTTAATTTATTATTTTATTTGGGGGTCTTTAAGATTGTGTTTTTTAAATACAGAAATTTTAATTGGTACTCAATTCACCCCCCCCCCCTCTTGAGTAAACCACTCCGACCAACACTTTAGACTTCTGACTCGATTGATTACAATGTGGTAAGGGGTTTTCATCTCACCTTTTCCCATGAGATACATGCTATATTTTCCACTATAACATTTTGTGTGGTGTATGTACTTCCTCTGATTCTATTATTTGTAAAATATAATATAATTTAATGTTATTTAAATCATAATTGTATGATCATTCTTTCATGGGGTGTATGCGTTGTAAGTTACTAAATCTATAAGGGAATTTCTAATTTCAAATTTTGCTCATTGGGTTTTACGCAAACTTCATTGACTGTTCAACTCCATGATTATGTGTGAAATCACTATATATTACTTATGTAGTAATTTCTACACTACTTCGTGTGGATATACTTTTTAAATTCATAATCACTCTATTGATAAATTCTCATGTCATCGATATATATTTGATAAGAGAAACTGAAACTCAATTCCTATTCAATGAGTTAAACATCCAAAAAATTGGGGTTGTTTTTACAAGAATTAGTCTGAATGTCCAATGATTTACTTAAACTTAATATCCAATCATATTGAGGGTATTTATATTTTTCACACATAATTTTTTCATTAATTTATCCTTCACCTAAGGATACAGTCTTTATAAGGGATTTCACCTCAACTTACATTCATTGAGGATTCTTTGTTTTTATGTTCCAATTCACCTTTATATGGTGTATATACTATACTTTGACATAGTATATAAATAATAATTTTATTCTAATTATTTTATAATGTTTTGATAACCTCAATTATTTATATTCATGCTTTTTCCATTTCGTTAAGAAATCAAACTGAAATATAATTTTAAATGTTTTTAATTTCTTTTATTATAAATCATTCCCATTAATGTCCATGTTTACAAAAAGGTTTTAAGGATTTATTTACAAGGAAAATAATGTTTTATAATTCAAATTATTTTTAAAATTTTCAAAGTGGTATGTGAAGCTTTGATTTAAAAATATATTTGAAACAAATTATTTATAAATAGTGACACGTTTTGATGTCTTCAAGAAAAAGGGGGATAATTCTATAACATTGTTTTGATGATTATTCTAATCTATGTTAATATCCTTCATTATTTTCAATTGAGGATAATATATTAGAATTAAATATTCCATATTGTACTTAATGATTATGGTTTGACTGTAGATGTGATCTTTTTATAACATTCATGGTTTGTTGTTAAAATATTGAAATTTCATATGCTAGTATTATTATGAATGTTTAAATTATGTTTCAAACTTTTAATATGAGGAATAAATTGTAATTATTAAGTGATGGTTGGAGCCCAAAATAACTCCTCAATGCATCATTAGGTATCATGAGACAAACTACTGTCTTTGGAAAGGGCCTTGAAAAAATATTACTTGTAGTCTCTACATGAGGCCTTTACTATGTGGTTATGATGCTTAACATTATGCATTCCATCATTATTAAATTGGATATTAATATTACATGTGATTATTAAACTTGTAGAATATCTTTCTAAATAAGTAAATGGAATTATTTTGATTCATATTTATATATTATGTTGATATTTAAGTATCAAAAGCCTTTTGTTTTAGTCTTATACATTGCCTTAAATATTTGTACTAATTTACGAATGTTTATGTTATATTGTTATCCTTACTGAGCATCTGAGCTCACCCATTTCTATGTTTTATTTTTCCCAGGATGCGATGATGTATATTATGACTGACCCTTAAGGATAGTCTAAGGGATATGAATTTGTTCAAATGAGACAATGTTGTTGTTGTTTTTAAATTTATATGTAATGTAAAACTTTTTTATGTATCTAGTACTTTTAAGGCCACTAAATTGATCAGTCTTTCAGGATTTCATCCCTTGTGAGAATGCCAATGTTATGTAATAATGAACTGACTCTGGGTAAATGTGGGTGGGGCATTACATTATTTCTAAAAATTATGTTATTGTTATTTTTGGTTTTCATTGTTTATTTTAATCATTTATAATAATAACAATTCTAATTAATTTTTTCTCCTTTTTTAAATTTTGTGTCAATGATTCCTTTTCTAATTTATTTAACCAAAATGAACATATTCATTAAGATATATATGTTTCCTACACACATGTATAGATACATCTATAGAATATGACCAGTGATCACAAGAGGTGTATCTTCTTTTAATAGGTTTCCAGTATGAAAACCCATCTTCCTTTGATAATTTCTTTTATAATTTTCATTGTATCTACTAAAAAAATATAGTTCATTTCATTCCATTGAAATTATCTATTATTACAATGTATAATATATTTTTCAATTATTTTTGTAATATTATTTTTTCTCCTCATTTTATATTTCTATTCATTTCATTAGATTTTAGGTTTCTCAATTCCATATTTCTATAGTAGTGTTTTATAAAAAATTGATTTCAGCTAATATATTCTATTTTTTTAAATTATGAATTCATTAATCTTTTATTTTTTAAAACTATAACTAAATGTGGGGTTATATTTTATTTTAACCTTAATTTATTTTATACAAATATGTTTTCTATTATGTGGCTATGTCTCACCATTTTATCCCCACTCTAATGATTAACATGTTTTACATATCATGGTTCTTATCGATTGGCACATTTTTTCTTTCATATAATGTCTCTAAATGTTTTATATTTTTAACCATTTAAATATTTTACAATTTCTTAGCGATAATATATTGACTCAAGAAGTGAGTATACATCTATTTGGTTTTAGTTATGAAAAACCAATATATATTGAAAGAAAATCGTGATGAGAGCCGGGAATATTTCTCCAGGGTCTCTCGGTTCCTTTCATCCCATGTGATGTGAGTTCATTATAAAATTTATTTTTTAGTATTCCTAATATCACTATTTTTATTGAAGGCATTAAATGCACATGTTTATGGAAATTTTATCATTCTTGAGTGCAACAAATAGTTCTATAATATATGTTTGATCATCTCCTCTTAGTAGCCATTGGTTCATTGTAAAAATTTCTATTTTAATATTCCCTATATAAATGATTATTATTACATCACATGTATAAAAATATTCTTTTGAAGGGTTACTATTATATCAAGTTATCACCATTGAATCAGTGTGTTTTCTAGACGTCCTAATAAATTGGGGTAGTGGTAAATCAAAATGCAGAAGTTGTGTTACTACTATAAGAATTGTATTTGTCAATATTTGTATCGATTAAAATAATGAGATATAAACCTTTTCTTGGATATGTATTCTTTAAATATTACATTCAATTTTTTAATCAAGTTTAAATTTTTATGTGTGGGTTACTTTTAAACTATGATTTCAGCTATCATAATTTTTTTAAAATTTTTTTATCGCATCTCTTGTATTGCTTTGAAAATATGGTTTAAAAAATTATTACTCTCACTCAATTTGTATTAGTTTTAATATTAAATATATTTTCTCTATTTAAAATATTTACATTATTAATTTTTTAAATAAATCATTCATCATATACTTTTTGGATAGATATTCACTCCATAATTACTATATGCAATTGAATTAATCATTCACTAGATTACTACAACATTTACTAATTTAACTTATAAATTATTTCAAATAAGGTTTTTCATAATATTTTTCCCCCTAAGACCCATTATGTATACGAGTGTAACTATATTCTATAATTTATATTTTATGTTTATGAAAATAATTCACATAGAAAATGACTACATAGAATATTTTTACAAGATAGAGGTTCTATATGAGTAGTTAACGGTGGATGTATGTATTATGAAAAAATCGTATAAAATTTGAAATAAAAAACCATATACAGTTATATAAAGGTTTTTTTAGGGTAAATTATTTATTTTTTCAATCATTTTTAAATTTCTATAGAGTTTCCAACGCAATTAATTTTGATGTTTTTAAAACCTATCATCAAGGAGAATTTTGGATTTTAACTACATTATCTATAATGATTCACATAGATTTGTTAAAGCATGCAATTTTAATGTGTTTTAATATTCTTAAGATCCCTTATTAAGAAATCAACCATATCATTTTAGTATTATATGTTATTTTAATTTAAAATTAATTAAATTCTACTTAATATAGGATAAAATATGATCAATAATTTTTTTAGTAAAAGAACATAATGTTGGGTATATTGATAGTATATTTAATTTATCCATTGTACCAAATATATTTTAAATTTTTATCTTTATAACTGAATTTTAATTATATTAAATATTAATGTTTTATTGGTTATAACAGCTCTAGTTTCTATATTCCGTGGTGCTCCTCCAACCTTAGCTACAATTAATATCTTCTCTAAAACCATAATTGGGAATACCATCACCCTATAAGTGGAGAGTAGAGACACCGTCGACGAATTCAAGGCCATGATTTAGGCGATTATGTAGTGAATACCTCATCTATGGATGAAAAGATCATGGATATATCATAATCCATGGCTAGAGTAGATATAAGTATTGATTTTACAGAATCAAGAAATATAGTTTTTTTAATGATGAAAAATGAGGCATTCACCCTGACCAAAAGTGGTTGAGGTTTCATAGGAGTCAATTTGAAATTATTGAACTCATGAAGATAACAATATTCATAAAGAGTATTCACTTCACCTAATTATGGTACTAATGGGATGTACTATGATTAAGTTAAAGAAATATACTGGAAATGAAATTGAAATTTATATATGTCCATCAGACACTATTGATCTTATTAATGGAATGGTTAAAGAGAAAGAAGGAACTCCTCCCGTGAAACACATGCTTATATATAATGGGATGTGCATGACCTATGATTAGACTACAAAGGATTATTACATCCTGTGTGGGTCTATCTTAAATTTGGTTTTATTCCAAGGGGGGGGGTTGTAGATTTTATGCACCAAGGGATACAATATTTGAGTTGCATATAAAAGTAACCTTAAATGGATTCAGATTATGTATATTTATGATTTTTGCTGTATGATGTGGTTCTTATGGCCCAATAACCACGACTATTTTTCAATATATTGTTTTTTACAATTAGAATATTTTTATAAAAAGACTAGTATGGTATGTAATATATGAAATTACCTTCATCACAATTTTAATAGATTCGTTTTTTAAATTCTTCATTCTTCAATTTTGGAGGATACTTATGATTTGAAATTGTGGAACATCATTCTAATTAATGGATTTCATATAAAATGTTTAATTTATCATGAACGAAATGTAGTTATATTGATTTGGTATTACAATATTTATTTGATTCATTTTATTCACATGAATCTCATTATGTGTGAGTTAAATAGACACCCTCCTATAATTTTTTATGTGTTCTAGATACTCAATTTCACTAAAATTTGAAGTGCATTGTTCTTGTCCTTAATAATTATAGAATTTTACTAAAGATAAAAGAATAAAGTACAAGAAAAATACAAAAAAGAAACACCAAAACCATAAAGAGTGGTTAAGGTGAAAAGGAAAAAAACCAAATCAGAAAAACACCCATTAAAATAGGGTGACCTCTAGGATGAATGCAAAGTAAACAAAAAATAGACCACTGAGAAAGAACACAGTGATGCTCAACCCCTTCCTCTCCATCCTCCATTTCCTCCATTTCGGATCTAATAGATTCCGGAATTATCTTCTCATCCCCATGGTTTAGGTAGGAAACAACATCGCTAGTGGAAAAAATAAATGCAGTGGCCAGATCTTGTCTGATTTTTCTACTACAGAAGAAGTTACAGTATCCCAAGACTAAAAAACACCTTCATGCCCAAGGGTATTATGGATGGAACACCATAATTTTTGAAGACCACTGTAATTGAATGCAATACAACAGGTTCTACTTCCAACCTTTAGAAAAAGAAACAAGCCTCCCCAAAGAAGAAAAAAATAATAAAACTAGAACAAAAATATCCAAAATAAAAAGGGAGGACACAAGGATGAAAAATTACATACAAAACAGCCACAAACATGGATAATAGATGTCTTACAACAGTCTAAAAATGGGAGACTTGTCACGGTCCTTTTTAAGAAAAGGAACAAGATCATCATGAACTTGATCATACTAGAAAAAATCAACTCTGTTAACACCATTATTATCCAGTCCATCAGAAATAGAATTTTCTTCCCTATAAATGTGAGTGATAATATGATTCAAATAAAATAAAGTCTCCAAAAAATTAATCCAACGATTGGTAAGCTTCCAGGACAAGTGAAAAAGACCCATCCTTAGGGGAGAAACAACAACAGAAGAATCAATCTCAATCCATAAATTATCCCAACCACATTTCACAGCTTGATCGACATCAATGATAATTCCAATAATTTTATCCTCCGGTGAAGAGGTAAAGCCACATGAACCATGAAAACAACCTTGTCCATCCCATTTTTGATTCCTGAAAACCGCACCATAACCAGAACGCCCCAGATTACCCCTAGAAGTACCATCCGAATTTACTTTTAACTAACCAAAAAGAGGTTCCTTCCAGAGAACTTCTAATGTACCATGTGGAGGATTGAAATTAACCTTAACACCTATCCAGTTCAAAACAAAAAAAAATCATGAACCGAGTTAGAGAAAAAATGTTTCCTTGGAATATAAACATTATGCATAGCACCAAGAATAGCTGATAAAACCCCACATTCCGAGAAGGTAAATCTATTGTGAGTCATCTTATTTAGAGGAAAAAAATAAAATGAATGAGTTCAGTAGCAGCGACTCTAAAAGGATCCATAAATTGGGGAGAGAGAAAAATATAATACCATCCTTGAAAGAAATGATTACTTGAAGACTTGTTCTTGTCCTTTTTCCTTGAAAATTATAGAAAATGTATGGGGTGTGCATAAATTTCATAGTATTCTTCCTCCAATAATAATTACCAAGGATGTTCAATTTATCTATTGTAAATGTCTCACATTGTTATCCTTCTAGAAATATTTATTTTTCAATCATCAGTTTCAATAATAGTTAAAAATTTCAAAATTACATAATACACTTTGTTCAATCATTTTTTTAATTTTTTTATAACACTTTTTATTTGTATAAAATTGATTCTATCTACATAATAGATCATATTATTGAAAATATATCGTTTTTTAAATTCATACATTGGTGAACATTGAGATTTCTAGATGGAAATAATTGGTTAATTTTTCACCAGAATAGTCGTAGAAATGGTTTTAGGCATACAAGTCTTTGGAAAAAAGAATGAGGATGGAAGGAAGTCACATAGGAATTAGCGGTTTCTATCTCACCACAACTAAAACTAGGGGTGATTGTCTCATTGGATGGTAAATCCATACAGTAGGTCCTCCAACAAATATAACCTCTCTTACAATAGCTCATGAAGTCTCTATTAGATCTATTTCAGTAAGGAATATGGGAATTCCCTAAACATATTCATTAATGAGATAACTTGTCTATACAAATTAAATCAATTCAAAGGTATTACATCCACATGCACAATTAAATTTTTTAATACTCTTTAATAATAATAAAACATATCTAAAAATTCTATATTACTTTTCATGTTTATCAATCTTTGTATTTCAATGGACTGTAAATATTCAACACATTTTCAATTATTTATTCTTACATTATATACTATATACAATTATTGTATGCATTACTTATACAAGTATTTTAATATTCATCCTATTTATCTTCTACATTAATAAATTCTATACTATATTATGCATATTGAATTGATACATTTTTTGAAATCGCATAATCCTATATACAATCATTATTCATATATTGATTTAATTTATATACACATGTGCACATAATTGAACATCTGTACTCATACAAAATGATCCCTACTATACATATCACTACTGAACTTATCATCATTAAATTGTGTCTTGTTAAACCCAATCACTTCATTTGTTCCTTCAATTTCCACCCACTCTCACAACAAGTGATACAGATTCTATAAACCATTAGTATATTTTTTTAATCATGTGTGCGAAAATAATTAAAAAATTGATCATTTTTTTAAAATGAACGTTTTGGGTACAAGTTTTATTTAAAATGAAACATGAAACCATAATAATAACAATTCAAATAACTGATCCTTCATAGTGGTGGGAATATTTTTCATTCCATTAACATTAAAAAAGATATTTTGTTCACTACATCGATAAAAAGTAAATTTTTCTGAAAATGGAAAGAAGATTATTTTTATAACTTATTGTCAAAATCCAAATGGGTTAAATTTTCCCTAAAAAATATTTTCAGACAAGTCCAAAAAAATGTTGAATGAATTTTCCAATGACTGGACGTGGAATAAATAGCGGTTTTTTGGTTTGAAATAGGATATATTATATAGGTGTTTTTGAAATTTTTATGAACCATTATGAGAAAAAAATATTGAAAATTTATTTTAAATATCTAAATTATATATAAAAATAGAGTATATAAAAATGAATTGGGTTTATTTGAAAAATAATAAATAATTTCTATAGTTGAAATTGACATACAAAATACCATGATTAAAATGGGATTGACAATAAATCTATTATATCAGTGGTAACTATTAAATCACAATCCCCATGAAATAATAACATCATTTGAAACAATAAATATCATGAAAATAATATGATTTTTAATATAGAATGACCAAGGTAAGTAATATATACCTCATAGTAGAAGATAACTGCATAAAATAGCCAATAAACCAAAGAAAAGATTTTTATATGATAAAAACTTATCTCACGTATAATCATTCTTTTTACATTTTGAACCTCAAATTTATTAAGAAACCTATTTTGGATTAAATTTCAACCCATTAAAGAAATTTTTTTGGGAAATTATGGGAGAAATAAGGAATGGGGAAGGAATATATTATTATATTACAGTAGGTCCCAACTATGGTATAAGGCTCAAAAATTGTGAAAAATGATATAGTGGAGTCATCCTTTTATAAGTTAGGGATATAACAAACTTAAAATTGCATAAATTATTAAATAAAAAATACATATATAATAATTATGTAAATTTTCCCCAAGGAAAGGAAAATTCAATTATATGGTGTGATAATTTATGAATTCAAACAAAAAATCATATATGGGGAAGTGTTGGACACATTTCAAGTCTTATCATCATGTTAAACCACTTTTAACCCATTTTAAACTCATCCCTGATAATTTTATATTCTACCATGATGACTAAATTTTATGAAAAAATGGGACTTATATATAAAGTTGGAATCTTTTTTATTACATTAAATTTGTATTGGTGGTAGAAATTATAAGTAATATAAAAACTCAAAACATATGAAAATAATTTTTTGGAAAATACCTTATTTAAGAATAAAAATACTTTCACCTTCATGTAAACAAATAAACATGTTTCGATAATTTTTTTGTTCTAAAAATAGAAAACATTAGGTTTTTTGATTTTTATAAATTAAAAAGGAGTGTGATCTTTCAATCATTCCCTGAATATCAATGACACAAAAAAATATTAAAATGTTGTGAAAATATAACTTATCTTTTATAAAAGTCATGATTTGGTGTCCAAATTTAAAATAAAATTTTAAAAAATATATTCCATTGCTGAAAAATAATTTGGGTTTAACAGAACACCCAAAATTGGACAATTAAAGTGTTAATTATATTTTACTGTTTTACAGTAAATTTTTTACCAATTTTTATGTATTTTACTGAGGTGAAAAATAATTACCATGGTTATATTCATAATGGCCAAAATTTAATTTGAACCTATTATATTTTATTTATTACGATTATTTTAGATATTATATCCATTTTATCAAAATTAATTTTTTGAAGTGGAATAATTTAATTTAATATTAAACTCGAAAAAATCAATGAAAACCTGTTATCAAAAATAATATTCTTAAGTAGAAAATGTTTTATACCAAAATCAATAATAAAACTAATTCCATGGATATTAATTATTTGTATTAATAATTTGAAAGAACTAATTTTACTTTGAAACAACATTAAAATAATATTTATGTTTAAAAATATTTTAAATGAAAATGAAAATTTAAATAGTAATCAATATATTATATTATTCATTGGAAAATAATGTATTTAATAAAAAAATGAAAAATATAATCCCATGTAAAATTCTATTTTATTATTTAAAAAATGATATCATTTATATGAAATATAATTCTTAAATGTGAAAAAACTATTATATTTTCCTTACACAAAATGAAAAAATTCATTTTTAAGAAAATGAATATTTAAATAATAAAATAATAGTTCTATATAATTAGTGATTATTTAATATAAAATAATAAATATATTTTATTTTATTAATATATATATATATATATATATATATGTATGTATTATAAATCATTTAGTCCTTTTCATTTCAATTAATTTAACAACTATGTTATTACATATCATGAATTTTTATGATTGGTATTGTGTGGAAAGTATGTTATTGAAAAATATATAGTTTATATAAGGATAAATATATTCTAAAATATTTTTGTGTTACAATACCTCTACTATGTATACCATATACATGTTACAGAAATGAAGAATAGTTTTAATGTTAATGAGATATGATGTTCTCCCTCATCATCCTTACCAATCTACCATTGATTTCGAATATTGATTACCAACCTATATCGATCTACAACAAATTAATTATAGTCATTTATAATCAGAAACATATATCATCTCTTCAGATATAAAATGTATAAAATGAATATGATCATTCAACATTTTCTTTTTAAAATTTATATATATAATAAATTTAAAATTAACAAAGATAATTTTTATCATAACATAATATCGATGTTTCCAAATAACATTAAAAATTTAAAACAACAAGGATACTTACTATCATAATTAGTGTGAATAAATTTATGTTCCCATTTATAAAAATATTTTTTATTCAATATAAATCAATGTAACTCTTGAAAAATATAAATACTATAATGAAAATAAAATCGTTCATAATTGAGATTAATCTTTCAGGATTGAACAATTTCATGATTCCCTACCAATAAGAATATATATCTAAATAGAATAATGGTAAAAATACATAATTTTTTACTAACAATGATCACATATAGAAAAATAATGATTATTTCATCCACTATTACTTACCCCTAATGGGAATAAGCCTTCATGATGGGTTTAGATTTTTAGCCTAACTACCTCAAGCACAGGTTACCGTTTGGAAGAATTTTTTAGCATTTATATTGATATGAGACTCCAATTGGATTTATCATTCCTACTCAATTATTCACCATATCAATTATATAATTTAATTCAAATTTTAATTTAGTCCCACTAAAACAATATAAATCTGGACCATATATCAAGACACGAAAATGAAATAAAAATTTCATTACATGATCTTTTCAATATAATAAATTATATCCACATATTTTATTGATAATATTCTTTTATATTTTTAGGACACATCACCCCCCAAATCATATTTCAAGGTTATAACACATCACTCTCCAAATTATTCATTTAGGTAAAAACACATAACCCTTTAAAAAACATAACCATTTTGAATCAAATCTAAATCTAGAACATGTATCCATGTCACAGAACATCTCCCACTAAACATGCGGATGGGAAATAGAAAATTATCCCCAAGAATACATAGTTGGGTTAAACATCTCACCCTTTTTAATAAAATTCATTATTCCAAAAACTACTATTTTTTAGGTCATCATCAACTAAAACACATGAATTGGTTACCCAACATCACCCTGAGAAAAAATAATCTTTATACTCTACATGAAGACCATAACCTAGGAAATGTTATGGAATTGAATGAAAATAGATAGACCATATAAAAATTTAGAGTCTTGGAGAAGTGTTTTAGATAATTTTGGTCGATGGAAATAGAGTTTACATATTGGTAATCAATGGATACCATCATTGGAAATTTTTCTATTTTATACCTGATTTTGGTTTTGAAGTTGAATTTTGGTTGTCACAACTTGTATATTGATGGATTTTCCAACTGGTATCATTTACATTATTTATTTTGATGATTATATTTTGGAATAGATTTATGTATTTCATGTAAATAGTATTTAGTCACATGGTAATTATTTTTCATTCTCTGGTTTTTATTGATTGAAAGATTATAATACCATTATGATCAATGTCTTAAAGGTCAAGAAAAATATATTCATAAAATATATGTTGTTTGGTATGTTATGTGAGGGTAAAAACCATCCCCCACATGCATAACAGTCATATCAAGATATTTATGCTAAAATATATAGATCAAGAGGTTTTTTGATATCCTATGTTTGCATGATCATTGTACTATTTTAGTATTCTAGTCACTGTTGTTACAAATTGATATGGGAGACGACATTAAGAGTTCATGTGTTTTATATTTTAGAGTAAAAAAAAGATGAGGGTTTCAAGAATTAAGAATATATAAATAAATATTTATATATGTAATAATTTTAATGGTAGCTATAGTTACTAGGTGTGTTCTACGATCTAAATTTTTTTCTATATTTACTCCTGAATGATGAATTCAAATTTCTCATATTATGTGATTATAAGTAGGCACATATATTATAAAAATACATGATTTATAATTTCACATGTTTGTGTATACAATTTTTCTAACTAATTGAAAATTAATATTATCTAAACAATAAATAAAAAATAAATTGATTTATATATATTAATATTTATAAACTAGATTTAAAGAGATAAATAATTCATTACATTTTTTATAACATATTATCACACTATTAATACTTGGATTGATTCATTTTAAACCTAGATAATTATTTTTTTAGTTTATAAATTATTTATTGAGCGTGAAAAACCATTTAATAATTTTTATA
Organism: Viscum album; assembly: GCA_963277665.1. Lineage (NCBI taxonomy): Eukaryota > Viridiplantae > Streptophyta > Magnoliopsida > Santalales > Viscaceae > Viscum > Viscum album. Next base: position 557,812,987 of record OY728165.1, on the reverse strand, counting down.
AATGGATTATTAAAAAGTATTTTATTTTTGTAAACATATGTTAGGGGGAGAGGAACAAGGATTTAAACAGCATTTTAGTCACAACCAAAATTTTTTGAGACTACTAGTAATCTTAAATAGATTATTATAGTAGAGTAAAAATTATTATATTATAATTTTCTTAAATTAAAATCACTTTTCATGGAAGATGGGAATGATGATAAATCACTACTTTCAAACTGTATGGTTTATCATATGGTTATGTAATGACTGAAAAAACATCTTTAAGATGTTATAAAAGGATACCCATCGTGGGAGAACAAAACAATTAACGATGATATATATCTTTATGAAACCAAGGTCAGTGTTTATCTTGTTCAACAAATTTCTGAGTGAATAGAAACAACACAGAAACATTGGGTCGGAATACCCACCATCATGCTTGATGGGTTAGCTCATTAGTGGTGGGATTCTATGACTGATACAATAAAAAAAAATCTCTTACCTATAATTCCATTCTAGAGATATTTTTAATCAATTGTTAACATAAAACTCTATATCTAGAAAATGATATTGAGCTCATAGTTCTTTGGTGCGATTATATATTCAATATGGAATATTATTGAAAATTTGTTGATCAATGTCACCTAAATCTATATATGAGGTAGAATGAGGTTTGTAATGTTAGATTCACTAAAATTGGACAAAATAACTTATTATAAACTAATGTAACCCTATTTAATCTTCCCTCCTTCCAAAATGAGGTAAATAATATTTTACATACTAAGATAATATTTAATGTTTGTTCTGGTATGTGTAGATATTTTCCAATCCATACCTTGGGTGGTAGATCTTCTAGTCTCCAAATGTAGTGGTTAGATTAGACGAAAAGATGTTTCACTCACTAAAGTACATACTATTGTGGTGCACATCCATCTATTATTTTGAGAATACATTCTATTCAGTGACAATTCTGTGGGTGATGAAGCCAGATTACATGGAAATATACCATTGAGGCTATGAAATACCATTGACATTGTATGTATAGATAAATTTAGGGATCAAGATAATGGATTATATTTAAATGAATTAGAAAATGGACAAATCCAACCAATGAATCATTGTTTTACTCGGTGGTATAATATCCTAAAGAAAACTGAAGATCCCTTGGGAGAGCATGTTATTTAAGAAAATTAGGTACTTAGGGATTCTTATCTACAATATAATTTTCAGGGAATGAGGTTTTTACTTTTGATTTTTGTTAAGGTTTAATGTATGGTATATTTCATAGAGCAAAAGATATTGAAGTTAACAATGGGGATTCTGTTATTTGAGGTAATAATCTAGAATCATTTATGTTTTTTCCATTAATTAATAAAATATTTTCATACTCATTTATCAGAAATAAATTTGATTCCCTTATTGAATGTAATGTATAAGTGTTTACATAATTTATGAGTCTTGATATTTCTATATGTAATATTATTGTGAAATCATTAAAATATCTATATAATTCCACAATAGTAAAATATTTGTGGATTCACTTATGGTTCATTAAATGAAATAATTGTTTTCTAATATGTGAATAGATTGTTTCATCTAATTTTAATTGTCCATTGATCACTATAATCCCAGAGTGTCCACATATCCTATAGTTATTATATGTATTCTCATTGGAGATTGACAGTTTAAATATGTTTGGGTCGGTCCTTATTAAGGACTTATTGGAGTGATAACTGCAGTGATGGATAGTATTGTCCATAAAGTAGGTTGTTCTAAATTGATACATGACATAATTTACGTTGTGGATCCTAATCCTGATTTGTTTTCTAAATATTTTTCAATTATACCATCTTAGTGGAATTGGATTTTACCCATTCTCTTACACATGGAATAGAACCTATCCTTATTCATTAGTGTCAAATTGATTAGGTTAATTTTAGGGAATTAAATATTAAATTATTGGAGTTTTTTAATAAATGTTTTATTAAAGTGTGAAATTATCTTTTAGGTTCCCTAGTCCTTTTTCCAAGAAGGATGATGAGAGTAAATATCGTTATATTGATTTTATAAGGACATTTTTGGGAATTATTAAAAATTATTATCATTTTATCAAAAATTAGTACATTATTGATCAATTATAGTTTTTTTCAATGATAACATTATGCTTAGGGTTTAGTTATATTTTTGTATGTTTTATGGATGTTCCAACAATTACATTGAAAAAACAATATTATAATTATGAGTATTTTTAATTAATCACGTATTAACAAATTTCCTATCTATTCTTTTAAATTTGATGAATAAAATCATTTATCCTATCATAGAATCAGTTTTGATTGACTTTATGGATAATATTCTTTTTTATTCAATGAAATAGGATGAACATGGTCTACATATGTCCATTATCATATGGTTTTTCTATGAATATTATATTTATAAAATTTTATCCAATTCTTATTATTTATTTTGTAGGATATTCAACATTGATATTTTATTTCTAAAACTATAATTTTTATGGATCCTGTGAATGAGGGATCAGTGATGCCTTGGAAATTTCCCTTAAACATGTTTGAGGAAGTTAATTTATTTAGACTAATAGGATATCACCTATGTTTTATGCATCAATTATCTATAATATAAAATTATATGTTTGATTTAAATAAGAAAGGGGTGGTGTTAAAATTTTATATCCAGTGTGATGAATCATTCCAAGAGTTAAATAAAATTATGACCCTAGATCCTATGCTTTTACTACCTTAGTCAAGTGATGGGTTTATAGTGTATCATGATAAATTCTCTGTTGGATAAAGTTGTGTTATAATTTTGGACTATTAGGTAACGATGTATGGTTCATTATTGTTTCTTCTTCATGAGAGGAATTATCCTACCCATCATTTAGATTTTCAAGCTGTTGTTCATCCATTAAATCATTGGAGAAATAACTTATTAAGTTGATTCAGAGTGATGTTTACCAATCATAAGATCCTAAGACTTATTTTTTATAAATAAGAACTAGTTTTACAGTTGAACCAATACAGGGAGAAACTTTATTAAAATTACTTTAATGGAAGGTATAGAGTTGTGACTGGAAATGTAGTTTTTGATGACATTAGATGGAAACTACACACCCAAATGTTTCATGATTCAAAGGGAGAGTACTTTTTGATATAAAATATAGCTTAATCTACCAAATAGTTATATTGGATCGTAATTGGAAGCATTTATATCACTTTTTATAGATACAAAATTTTATCAAAAACATTTTTTGTTATAATTTATCAGTCATTTATGTGAAAATTTAATAAAATTTATCTAAATTTTCTCTTCAATATATCTTTGAGCCTATGGGATGATAAATACATTCAATCTATATAGATGTAGGTTTTGGGAGATGCGTAAAGATAATTGTGTCTATATATAAGATTCAAAAGGGTAATATAGTCACTATATATTGTTATAATTGATCTATTTTAAGGAAAACAGTTTTTTAAATGTTATATAATGTTTATCTAGATCATTTTATGTGTAGGTTTGAATTCATGGCATACATATGGGTGAAGAACATCAGTCTCACCTGAAAACTATTGGATAAATATGTGTAATTTTAACACCCCAAAATTATAAAATAATAACATTTTATTCTATAGGATAAAAGACATGAAAACCCAAGCATAAACAACCTACTAAATATATTTTCTAAAATATAATCTACTTGATATCTTGGAGAACATAAAACCTTGAGTCTCAATGAAATGCACTATAATATACTCTTACAACATAGCCGTGAAATTACGGGATATGAATATTAAAAAGTAAATTATGAAAATTATATGGTTTATAGAAGTAAATAATTTAATAGATGTTTTTATATTAATTATAAATAAAATAAGAAAAGTTTAATCATAAAACAATTTTTATGATAAAATTTTTTTAAAGAAAATTTTTTTGATGCTTCTGGTACAGTTACGTGAAAATAAATTTTAAAATATTTTAAAAAAATTATTAAATAAAATGAAATAATTTTTTAAAATTATAATCTCAAAATTTTATTAAGGTTAGTTTTGGGGAATTTTCTACAAAGTTTCATTTTTCAATTAATAGTGAAAAATTCATATTTCTATAAGAAAATTTACATTAAATTTAAATTATTTATAAAAATAAATTATATTTTAATATTTTATATTAAAATTAGTTCATTTATATTATTATAAATATTATTTATGTCATTATTATCAATTTCATATTAAAAATTTTGGTAATTTTGAGAATTAAATTTCTGGAAAACTGTTTTTCTAATTCTATCTATAGGTTTTGTTTTAAATTTCAAATTTTCACTTATATGAGCTGAATTGGGTGATTTTTTCCATATTTTGAATCATAATTTTTCTTTCTGATAAGGATAACATGATATTTTTACCATAATTAACAGTGGAAACAAACAAAAAATTAATTACCACTGTTAATGTAATAATTAGCCCATCGAGATTCAAACTAAAAAGATTAGTATTTAAATGGACTAATAATTATTCAAAATATATTTGATGGAAATTATAAAACCTTAAAAAAAATATATTGATAATATCTCTTTTTGGACCCTTTTTAAATTTACAAAACATGGGCATATCATTTTCTTTTCAAAAATTATAAGGGTGCCGCTCACCACACTCATTGAAGGACACCATATCTCATCTCTTCTAAAAACCATCTAAACAAATTGGTTCAGATAATATAGTCCAAAATATATACCCAAAATCCATACCCTCACCCTAGAAACCTTTTTTGGGTGATGAATCAATTCTAGGAAGACCTTATGAATAATCCAAATGACTTCCTCTGAGAAGACGTAAAATTCCTTAAAATGTTCTATTAATTTAATTAATCATCCAAAAAATTACAATATTATTAATTTATGATTATAATTAGTTTTTAACATTATAATTGAATGAAATATATGTTTATTAACCTCCTCTAAATTGGAAAAGAATAAGTCACTCGCATGTGTGGGGGACTACCACCTCACAAATAGATGTTAAACGTTTTCTATCAAAACCCCTCACGATGGGCATGTTGATCGATATAATGTCTATATATTTTATATTTATAACATAATTATTTCTATATAGATATTTTATCATATATATAATATTTAATTTCCACTTCTTAGGGGATATAATAATGTTTCTCATGTGTGAGGAATACTATTTCCTCATGAAGTGATGTGATTCATTTTTCATTAATGATTTACATATTAGGCAATAAAGGAAATGATGATGAATATATGTCACTTAAATGACATGAATATGATATTAGTGTAATATTTTTAATTATTAAATGTTTATATATTCTTTTATTTCTTCCATATACACTAATTTAATAATGATAACGTCGTTCGTTTATGTGTGGACTATCGCATTCACAAAGCGATGTAACCATTTTTTCATCCCCATAGCACATATATGATATATATATGTATATTTAAAATAATAGTATTTATGATAATTTTATAAATATATAAGTCTAAAAATATTACACACCCACTTTATATAATGATCCTAGAAAAATGGAAGCATTACTCACGTGTTTGTACGTCCATCGTCTCCATGATCATAACATACTATATTTCACAAAATAATATTTCATGATTGCTGATAAATTTATAATTAAGTTATAAATATGATAATTATTTCGTGATTATTATTATTTACATGTTTAAATAATTACCACCTAGACTAATAATCAACCTACAGAAGTCATTTTTAAAACATATATCGAATATCCATAAAATACCCAATATAAACTTATTTGACTAAGTAATTGTATTTAACATTGTAATATATACAGTAAAAGGAATCATAAACTAGGATAAAGTTTCACAATATAGTAAATAATTTTCATAAGTATACTATTCAAGGTGATAAATAATGTATGTGACAAGTCAGACTAATGGTAAGTGGCTTTGTCTCCATTTATCTTAATTGAGAATAATTGTAATGTGATGAACTATATTTATGTTATATGGTGTCTATAATTTATCTATAAAAGTAATATCGTTATCACCATATAATTAATGGTATTTTATGTTTCAATATTATTTATATCATCCAAATGGATTTTGACTTAAATATTACCAAGTGGTAATGAATTTGGAAACTAATTTTTTATTGGGTTATATAACTTCTTTGTTGTCGTTTGCATTCTACGAATTTGGGTGTAATTTATTTTTTCTTTGTTATGTTGTGTTTACACTTTTCTATGTGTATTTAAATTTTTTGCAAATAATAGAATGATTTATTGACCATCAATTCAATGTTATGATCATTATAAGGGTTTATTTTAGGATCTAATTTTAATAAGGATTTTCCTACATGAAATTTAATTGGAAGAATTTATTTTTACATTTTAAAATAAAACCACCTAATTTTATTCTCTTATGGTTCATAGCGGACTTTTTAAAGGAATATTTCATTTTTATACTCTTTGGTACATAAAATTATTTACAATTTTTTTAATAAAATTAATCTTTTTTTATCTCTTATGTCAAGATCCCTTTTCATAAAATTCAATTTCTTCTATATGAAATTTATATTTTTTTAAATTATTTATTAAATTCAGTTTTAAATATTTTTATCTTTTTTTATGATTTTTTTTAGTAATATTCATTTCATTTTCCGAAAAATGCCCATTTGGATTTTATTAAAAAATATAAAGAATATTTATTTTAATGTGTAGAGAAAATATAAAATTTATACACATCCCATCCACTAAAATATTTTAAATATTAATTTATAATAGTAAAAGGTTATATTAAAATATGTTTTTTCTTTTTTTGGAATGTATAGTTTTAAATGGTTATATTCAATTTGAATTGGTTATTTTAGTCAAGAATGTTTTCAATAATCTTTTTATTGTATTTCTAGTCATAAAAAAATCAAATATTTATTATAATTATGACCTATTAGAGATATATTATATTCATATCATAATAATTCATTATTTGGATGGTTTTTTTATGAATTTTACTAAGTGAATTATAAACCATAACTTTATTTATTTAATTTTGTAGTCACTAACATTTATTTGAAATAATCACTTTACTATGATTATTAGACTTTAAAATTTACACAAATGTATCTATATTATTTAAATATTTTTATTTCACAAATCATATATCAAATTTACATATTGTATTACACGTTTAATGTTATTTTTTAAATGGGAAATATTTTTAAATATGTATTTTTTACTCAATACTAATATTTGATTATAAAGAACATTGAACCTAAATTTAATCAATTCTTCATTAAACAAGCAATTAATTGTAAATTTAGTGATTTTTAGGACATATAAACATGTATCCAATTTATATTTAATAATTCCTTTGATATTAATCAGTATTATATAATTTAAATGGATTTTACTTGTAGTTTAATTATATCTTATAATAATTCTTAATAGTAGAGGTACCACATAACTGAGATCATGAAACCAAATTAATAATAATATAATTCATTAATAACTCAATTATTATTATCCTTGACATTTTAAAAATGATATTTTCATGTGGATGTATGTCGTTTCCTAATTATTGCTTATATGGATGGTGTTTTTAGTACCCTTTCCAATTTGATTATGACTTATATTATTGTCCATAAAATTTTTTAATTGGTATTATATTTGGATTCATTTATTTATTAGTTTATTTATTAAAGGGAATTTAATTTCTATTATTTATCGTTCCATATTTATTATCCCATATTTTATAAAAATTTAAATGTTATTTATATTGAATTTATTCTAATTTAATTAAATTTCCATGTTAATTATTATTATTTATTCTTGATATATTCCAATGTAATTTACCTTTACTGATCATTTGAGCCCCCATTATTGTTTTCCTCTTCCAAGAATCCATGAACTGTACATTGAAGGATATTAAAAGATATTATACTATGAATAATGGTATTGTAAAAATAATGATTTAATTTTTATATTTTAATATAATACAGGAATCTTGTATGTATCTAGTTTAACAAGACTACTAAACAATTCTGTCTTTCAGGGTATGATTCCAAATATATATGCCAATTTAATAATGTAGAAATTAGACTTAGGGTATTGAGGTCGGTTCCATTGTAGTAATCCTTTGTTACCCTCAAGAAGCATCGTTTTTAAGCATAAGGGTTGTTGTTTACAATTTTTTTAGTTTTCCCCATCCTAGAATGATCTTATTATGTGTTTTTAGGGTTTTAAAAACCTAAAATAATGGAAAATAAATAAATTCAAATTTTTATTGTATAACACATATTATTGAAGTTTTTAAATTATTATCTATCAATAATACCTTCCTGGATGAATGAAATTGTGTTTTAATTAGATTTTTAATGTTTGAAATTAGAACCCCATTCCCCTTTATTAAATACCCCAACCTTTTATTTCATCAATTAATGTATTTATATTGAGTGTTGGAAGACAATTTTTTTTCAAGGCCAATAATGACTATTCAATGTTATTTTTCTGGTAACTAGTTGTGATAGACGCCTCTCTATTTTAAATCATGAGTGAAACCATTTTTGAGAGATAAATTATATTGAGTAATTAATAATTTATTTTATCCTAATTTCATGTATAATTTGATAAATTTTCATTCAAAATATATTAATCTATAATTTTTTTAAAAATAATAAATAACTTTTAGAGGCCCATCATGGGAATAATTTTTAGAGATATAATATCATCATATATTTGTTTTATAAATAATCATGGAGAAAGTTTTTTATCAACACCTATGACCTGAATTTAAAATCATAAAATTATTATAGAGATATAAATTAATATCATGTGATAATTTTTTAATATTCATTTTAAAATAATTGAAAATTAGATAGGGGAATCATTATTGAGTGTTTTTACACAATTAGTTCACGGGGGTTTTTAATTTAACGAATCCTTAGTGAATATTTGGACTTGATGTTGGTTTACGTAAGGTAGGGTGTTACTAACCATGTATTGTCTCTATATATGATTATTATAATGATATAAAATTGTCTGTTTATGCATTAGACCATGTTTGATATTTGATCACATGTGCCTGAGTGCATATACCATGATATCCATGGTTGATTCTTGTTAACATGTGTGTGTATTTGGCTATTATTACCCATGTTTTTTTGATATGCCTCTAGATTTCATTTTCTTATTTAAAGAAATTTTTTAGATGTGATGGATTGGTTCAAAGTTATTTTAGATATATACAAGGTATAAACATGATAGGTGGGCCTATAATGTTTTATTGTCACTTGTTGGTGGGTTTGTTATAACATTGACTTTGACAGGATTATATGAATGAGTTAGATGAAAGGGCGTGATATCCTTGTTTGGACTAACCTAGGAGGATATTGAATTTAAGAGATATGACCTAAGATATAACATTGGGAAATACTGTTATGATGATATTTGAACCACGATTTGAAAGTGGGGAATGATGGTCATATATGAGATGACCTATGTGGTGATAATGGGACATTATAGCATGGAGCGGTCTTACATGGATTCTTATTATTTGAATTGTTATTATGTGTCTTTGTTAAAGGCTCCCAATAAATCGTTGCGGTCAGTTACAATATTTATGCCATTTCCAGGATTATTCTAATATTTTTCTAGAATGGAGTACAATTTGGTACATTCGGGGGTTGTAGTGACTTATATAGTGTATAAACACTCAATAATGTTTTTTTGTATTTTTTCTCATTTATTTATATATCAATACATCCAATCATTTTCATGCATGTTTATGTTAAGGGTTCATTAATAGTGTCCAAATAGGATTATACCCAATCACTACATGGGAATCCTGATCCACATTAATAATTCATTATCATAGACATAGTAAAGGTGAATTTCCCATTAATAGGGATCTACAAGATATATCTTGGTTTCATTTATTTTAATGAAATATTTAATTACATAATATGTTAATTCCATGTTGGGTATATTATGGGCGTTCACATGATAATTTGAAAATTTCTTTGGTTTGTTGAATATGGACAAAGGGTTTATTATTACATCATCACTAGAGCAGTAATGAAGAAAAATTATCATTTTTATACATGAATTATATTTCTAAAACCAAAAATTAAATATGGTTATGAAAAATAATATATGTTATGGTCATGAAGATGGTAAGTCGTATAAATGCAAGAGTATCATTTCCATTTTTAAAAAATATATATGGAAATGAGTTCATTATTATTTATTATTTTAATAGTTAACATAATACCTTAAATTCCATATTATTTCTTTATATAAACATATTAATATCATCTATCATTCATGATGATGGCAAACAAATTACATTACTTTTTGGAGGCGGCAGTCAACACATAAAAACAGATGACATTGCCATTTTTCATTGATTGTAATGGTAATAAAATAGATAATATATTATATTTTCAAAACAAAAATATTTCTTGAATATCATGTATAAACAATAATTCCATATTTATAACAAGTCATGAGAATTGGTGATTGAAAAAAAATTACATCGGTTAACAAGGTCCTAGTCCATCGTACACAGCAATGGTAGATTTGTTTATAATTTTATGGAGTAGGAAAACGATAAATGTTATGAAATTAACATAATAATTTCCCAATATATTTAATGTAGTAGTTTTTTTCATTTCATCATGGTTTAATTATATTTTCTGGTTAATGAATAAGAAATAAAACTAAAATAAATGGTTATGAACAATACCTTTTCTTTAGAAAACCCTCTTTTTCAGATCATAACCTATGTTATTTGTATTATGAAATATTTTGACCCATATAATGTGTTGAGGTTTTTTTTATGCTATTTGGTTAGCGATTTTAGGAATTAAAATTATGTTGAATTGTAATGAAAATAGGAGATGAGATTTCCTTTTTATAATAGAGGGGATGTGATCTCTTGGTATTTAAAAATGTATTAGATTATTATTAATTTATTTTCATGTTAAAGTGAATAAAATTTATTTTAATTTAATAAAATAGTATAACTACTAAATATTATCTTACAAAATAAAATTTGGGAAAGTAAATTATATGTTGTTACACTTATATTATTATTTTAACCCTTTTAACCCCTTTTGACAATTATTATGATAAATATGTCCTTACACTTTATGGGTCAATATAGTTATGATAAAATGAAAATTATCCCATAAATGGACTATGATTTATTTTTAAATCCATATCCCATTGAATTTTCAAAATATAGTATTTTTTTTAATTTTTAAATCATTTAATAAAATATTATTTTTATATAATATCATTAATGTAAATTTTGGAACTTAATATTTTGATTGACCATTAAAACAATAAAAAAATAATGTTACTTTAACATAATGAATCAAAACATATAGACAATGATATTTTTATGTAAAAAAATAATGGAATAGAAATTTTTTTTCAAATAAAATTACTTTTAATATTATTTATAATTTTCCATAAGATGAATAAATATTGTATTGGCGCAACGTAAGAAATTTGAATAATTATTTCATCACTAAAAATAACAATTAAATAACAATGATATGGAAATAATCTATTTTTAAATTTAATATTCACAACTAAATATACCTTTTTTAATCCCAATGTTAAAATTTTATTATAAAAAAATAATGAAAATGAAATTGTTTACTTTTCTTTAGATAAAATATTATATAGATAAAAATCATGTCCACTTGGAAAAATTGTCATACATTTTAATTTTGGGTTATTATGGTTAAAATATACTCATACTATAGAATAAATACAGTATTTAGGATCACTTTGTAGTCCTTATAACATTATTTTTACCCCAAATTAACCCACATTACCTATACTGTGGTAACATAATTTACGATGATTACTAATAATAATGAATAAAATAAAGGGTAACTATTTAAAAAAATTTACTCCCCATTCAAAATATTTAATACATTTTAAATATTCTAAATATATAATTGGATGAATTTAATTTAAATTAAATCGACAGAAAAATAAGAAAAAAAGTTTTTTAAAAAGGAATATTTGGTATAAATAAATTATTATACCAAATAAAAGAATAAAATTAATAAAAATAAAAAAATGGATTATATTATAATATAAAGTACTAATGAACATGAAAAACTAATGAAAAATATAATTTCAATTTGTAAATAAATCAAATGAAGATTATCTTTAATTTTTTTATTTACTATTCATTGAAAAATCAATCTTTTTTGAAAAATATATAAAATTGACTTAAATATATTTTTTCGTTGATGTTTTATAGAATTGTTTTTATAGAATCTCTTTACCTAAAGCCTAATAAATTCATTTTATTTCCAATATAATGAAATATATAAAAATCATTTTTGATGAAAAATATTTATAAAAATATATTGATTAAAAATTAGTTATTATTTTAAAAGTATTTATTAATAAATTGTTATAAATTTGGACAGTTATATATATATTTTATATTTATATAATCATATTCATACCCACTAATTTAATGGATATGTTATAACTATTGTTTTAAAATAATAATATTTAATGATTCATTTTTTATAAGTGTTGTGCATTGTATATGGTATAAAACATAGTTTTATTTTTTAAAATCATTGTTTCTACATGAGAAACCCTTTAATAAATTTAATCCTATAATTTGGGAAATTTTTTATTTAGAAAAATGTTTTAATTATGAAAATACTATTATTTAAATTCTTTATTTAAAAAAGTATGAATAATATATCATATTCAAAAGATAAGAGAGAAAATACAAAGATCTTCTATAATAGCACATAAAATTGTTTAGAAAGGGGAAATCATTAGTGGGATGTGAAAATATAGACAAAAAAACAAATTAATAACTTCATAATAATTATAAAATGTTATAGAGATCACTGATGATATGAAATTGAACAATCTTGATAATGTTAACAACAAAAAACCTATAAATCAAATAGGGGTGCAAAATATTATTCATTAATATGAAAAAATGGTAATATATTAATTTATTTAAATAATATTTCTATAAATATTTAGGAATTAACATAGAATATTTAGTAATAATATAAGAAAAATTCTTCATTAACATTTATAATTACATAATTTAATAAATTTACACCACAATCCCATATCTTCTTTTAAATGATGAGTATTAAATATAAATTTTTCATTAATAAAGCACTAAAATCAATTTATAACTGATCATATAATCCATTAATAGATAACAATATAGTGCTCATATCTTTATACATTAAAAAAAACAAAAATTTCTATAATAAGATAAGACCATTCAAAAAATGAATAAACTATTATAGGAATAAATAATGCATTTGTCTTCAAAATTCAACAATAATACCAAATTCTCATATCATCCTATAAATTAATATCCTTAAAACTGTTCAATATATACCTATATAAGAAAGAAACCCCATTTTTATAATGATTTGATCAAATATTCATATAACATTTTTCCACAAATCACATCAAACCCTCTTATAGTGTCATACCCAAACGTACACGACTAAGAAATATAATATCGAAATTGTATTAATTATTTTCATAAATTAATAAAACTATATCTAAAGTAACCTCGCAATCTTGAGAATTATTTTTTAACCTGAAAGGTTATCATGTACCTTTCACCTCAATTATCTAAAATTGTAATAACAATCATCTGAAATAATACATCAGTGTGAACATATGGGATACATAAACATTAACCCGATAAAACATATCCTAAAAAAATAGTATTCACCTTAAATTTACACCAATTAAAACATCTAAAGGGGTGTATAATAATGTATATTTATGATCAACCATATACATATAAACACGTGATGGTTTCAGTAACACTTAATATAACCACACAAAAATCATCATAATAAATAACTTTTTCTTGAACCTACTCAGGTAGAAATTATATAAACTCCTCTTTTCTTATTTCACAATATGTATTCAAAATATCCCATACAAATAATCACATGTTATACTTTTATATAAACAAGTAATTTAAAATCAATCCTCTTAACCCTATGAAAAGTAACCATAATAATGATGATATAAAATGCTATATATTGGTAACCATATGCATTATGAATTTAATTCCCATAGTGAGAATAAAAGAATAAAGTTGGTATGATAAAATAATAAATACACATCGGAACAAAATTAGATTATTCATAGTCATGTTACCGACACCATCAATCATGAAAAAATTAATTAAGCATTAATGAAGGAAAAAATTCAGTGGAGTCAAAAATCATGAGGCATATGACGTCTAAATTGAAAAATTATAATCATTACATAACCATAATAGGGATAAAGATTAACATTTTTGTACATAGAAATCATGTCCCAAAGGAATGAAATCATTAGTACCCTTTATAAATTATATACATAAATAAAAATTTTATTACAAATGAATACATAAAACTACAAAAAAAACATTAATTTTTATAATATCTTTATTCCATATAAAATATCCTAATATACCATTATTAAAACACTTATGGAATCCGGGGTAAGGGAAAAAATAAGGGTGAGATCAAATGCTCAATATGTGTTAAGTATAGTTTAATATATCCTAAAACAACAAGAATAATCTATATGTCATTTTAAATAACAAGAACATAAGCAATTTATATAATGAAAAATCATTATGGAATGGTAAATACATATGTTCACATGCCATTTAAATAACTAGATAAGGATTAATCAGTATGTAATGTTAAATAACATAAAACCAATCCATTTTTCATTAAAATAAGAAATAATTACATCCATATATTCATTTATAGTGAAATAATCAGGGATAATAATAACCGAATCTAACTAAAGGAAATGATTAATTATTCAATTCTATATATCATAGTTACTTGAAATTTTAATTATCAAGTCCATTTAGATTATGGATTAAAATATAAAAGGTAGAAACCCATTTTATTTGTCCATATGATTTTATCCTGAGACTATTGGTGAATTTATGGGTTTACATTAAACAGTACCAAAACCATGTCATAAATAATAAAACATTCCTTATATATTGAATAATCAAATAAATAGATAAACGATGTGCCTTATAAATTATGCTTATCAAATAAATAATACATATTTTAAAATATTTCTGCATATAATCAAATAACATTCAAATTGAACACCATATGTAAAAATGGTATACTATTTAGACCATAATAATAATAATTTTTATATTCTGGGGAAATTTAATGTGAAATGATCACTATAATTTTAATTAATTAAGGGGAAGTTGATGACTTCGAAAATGATTAAAGGATGTCAATTTCAATACTATCATTGGTAATTAGAATCATAATACATCCAGAGGAATAATAATTATTGTATCAATATGATTTACCCATAATAGATAAAGAATTACTATTGTTTTCATTGATGAGTAGAAATACCATTAAATATATTTAAAATTATTAATGATGAAAATATAAAATAAAATTTCAAAATCATTTTAAAATAATATTCATTGAGAATAAATTTTATAAAAAAATTATTTAAAAATATATTCATAAAATAACAATGGATACATCAAATAAATGATTCTGCGTAATGATGTACAAGGCTAAAAGACCATTTTTTTCATTGTTAAAATGTTAAAAAAGTTCCTTGTTTTAACCATTTTCTAAAAGAGATAAGAATATTTATTTGAAAAAAAATTGTAAGAAGAGGAAAAAGGGTAAAAATTAATTTTAGTAATTAATTTTGAAATTTTTAATTAGAATTTTTTGGAAACCATTTTTATAAAAAATGGGTTTGTATGAAAACAAATTTCCTATTGAACAGTGAAATTAATTCAAATTTTATTAAAACATTTTCTCAATGAAATTATGATCCAATGAGTAGAAAATTTAAAAAAATAATAGGAAGAATATCATGATTAGTTAGAGTATATAAAAATTATATGGTTTATTAAATATTTATCATATATTTTTCAAAATTTAATTTCTTAAATAAACACTCATGATTAGTATTATTTCTCAAAATAAACCATTAAAATGATTAAATAATTAATGTTATATTTATTCAATGAACAAAATAGGTGTTTGAAAAATAATTCAACATAAATAATCTAAATAAATTTAAAGATAGTCAATTTCATTAGAGGATTTTTCATATGATATTAATGGTGAAAATGATGTAATATAACCCAATGAAAACGAATTATGTGAAAAAATTTCATTACCACTTTGTAACTCTTAATTCAAAACCCATTATATTATATAATAAATATAAAAACAAAAAATAACCTTAAAAATTAGTTATTAATGATATTAAATTAAAATGGGTAGTATAGACACCATATAAAAAAATTAGGTGCATAACATTACAATCGACCTCAATGAAATGAAATTGAGATGATATCGATTACATAGTGCTTCCCTTTGGTTTAATGCTCTTTAACATACTGTTTAATGTTTTGAAGCAGGTTATAAACATAAAAAGGTACGATATAATTTTTTATAATATCATATATGTTCATTTTATAACATTTTATCACCCATTTGTTAAAAAAATCATTTATATTCATTATTTTTTATACTAATTGCCTTGTTTTTCAAGTATGTTTTAGTTGTTATTTTTTCCCTATTGCATAGTTCATGATTTCGAAATATCCATAATTCAATAAATTATTTTTACATCCGATATATTTCTAACATATATTTTTAGATTAAATCATAAATCAAACTGATATGAAGTGAAAAGCACTTTTCATAGAGACGATATGTTGTATATACGCATGAGTGATGGATCAATTTTATTGTCATATTAAATCAATGAAATTGATATATATATATATATATAATTATATTATCATTATTGTATCAAAACTGAGTCATATAAATGAAATATATTTATTTAAACGTCCTTAATAAATTATATGTAATGTGTAAAAGGATCATGTTTCTTCCTGAGGTGGATGTTTGCCATACGCACGAACGACTTTATCACATTCAACAAAAATGGAATGAATGAAGGTATCCGTTATATAAAAATTCTGAAATAGAAAATATAAAAAATATTTTATTAATATATCATATATAAATATTTTGTAAATCATCATTTACAAACTTTAAATGTTGAAATAGAAAAAAGAGTGACATGGGTTCGCGATGCAGTAGTCTATTGTACACATGAATATTGATTTCATAACCCATTTGATGGAAGTGTGTAATTTTCGTTGTAGTACATTGAAAATAAAAAATATAAAAAAATATTTTAGATAATCATGATATTATTTAATCATGATATTAAAAAATTATGGGGTATGAGGTCGAAATAATAAAAGAACACTCATTGATTAATGTTACCTCTTATCTGTGTATTTCTGTTTTGTTTCCCCAAATTCCATATTGGTTAGATTTATAAAAACATTAATGCTTCTAAGGCGATTATAGATAATTTTTTATGATAGTATGTTTGGGTTCCCAAGTTTCAAATTTCATTTGAGATGTGAATAATTTAGGGGAGTGGGTTTCCTTTTATTCAAGAGAATGAGTGACATTCATGTAAATAAACAAAAGTAAACACTATTGAGAGTTATTCTTTACATAATGTGACTCGAATAATGAATATTTTCAACAAAATATGTAATATTATATAATTCTGACAAAATAATATTTTTTTGGAAATGGTTTGGGTCATTTTGACACTATATCATATACGATTAACCACTAAGTAAACTCAATTTTACCTCAACTAATATGATTATCATTAATTATTTTCCCAAATCACTTTGGTAAAATATTTTTTCGACTTTATTATAAATTATAATCTATTTTTATTTGAAAAAAGGAATAATTTTTTCTAAATTAAACATACATATGTTGAGGGTTTTATTTTAAAATGTATCCCACAGATGTGATGGGAAGGCGTGGTTTTAAAGTGGAAATGTTTAAAAGTTGAATAAGTTTTTAAATCAGAATTAAATAAATAAATAATTAAAATGCCCTAAATTGGATAAATATATTTAATATTGAACATATTATACCTTAAAACAAATTTTAAAAATAATATTTAAATTATAAATTATTTATATGAAAAGACAATTTTCAATTAAATTCAATATTTTTAACTACTCATAAAAAATGAATATTTATTGAAAAATACAAAAAATTAACATTAATATCATTTTAAAATTATTATTTTTAAAAGTAAGTTTATTTTCAAAATAATACTTATTGAAGAGTTCAATTTTAGTTTTAAATCTAGCACATCATTAAGATGTGAAAAACGAGCCTTTAAAACAATACATCTTTTTATGCATAAAATTAGATTTTTTTTAAATTGACATTAATAATAAATTTTATTATTATGAAAATATTACTTGAATATATATTATATAAATTTCTTCATTGTCATCCACAAATTATATGTAATTCAATTTATTATTTAAAATATGATTTGTTCAATAAAATGGGGTCTTATTAAAAGATTTCTTTAATATTAAATTTTTTTTTATATCATTAAAAAATAACCACTTACCCTAGAATTAAACTATATATCTTGATAAATTTTGTAATCCTATTAATAACATCCAATTTTACATCTAGTATATAAATTTCATTTCAAATAATAATAATGATAGTATTTGGTACCACTCGATCTTACATGTAACTCTAGATATCGATGAAATAAATAGTTTCACGTATCATAAGATGACTCTGTGTAGTGTGCATTAAAATATATATCATAGAATATATATATTTAAAATATTAAAAATATTATTAAGTATTAGGATATTTTATTCCCTCTTAATATTGGTGTTGCGTTACACATATCTATTAAATAAAATGACATTTATTTTGAATTATGGGGGGTCACATTATATTAAGTTATATATTAATGATGATCTTTGAGAGGAGAATGAATATAAAAACTGATATGGTTAAACTAGTATAGGTGATCAAAACTATAAAAATCATTTTTATGAAATTTTTTAATTTATATAGAGAAATAAAAGTTTAGAGTTGAATAAATGAAAATAGATTTGAGTAAGGTTTTTAGTTATGTGATTAATATATATATTTTTCAGACAAGAGGTTAATTTATGTTCATTAATGTCTTGGAATGTAGAAAGGTTTTTCATATCGAATTCTTCACTTTATGACTTTTTTTTTGTTTTTATAAAATAATTTTAAATATGTTTTAAATACAATCTATTTTCGATATCATGACAAGAATTATATTTTAACCATGATATATAATGTTTAATTATAATCCTTATATTTTAAGTGGTATTGATTAATGCATTAATCAGGACAAAAGTGTTTTATTGGTCTCGATTCTTATTCATTATGATATATTACTTGTTATGAACTATGATTAATTTATATAATGTTCTATTGATTCACTATAACATTTTTTTTATATGGAACTACATATTTTAGTTATTTAGATAAAATTTAACAAAAAATGTTATATTCTTTAACTATATTTCGACTCATGTTTTTCCTATAACTGTTAGAGTTTTTCAAAACTTAATATTCATTCATAGAGCTTTGATCATTCACATGATCCTATTTCAAAGAAGTTGGTACATTTTCCCTTTGACACTTTTAGGTAGTATTCAATAATTATTTATATTTTGTAATCCTCTCCACATTTCTCAATGATAAAATTTATTTATTTTTATTTCGTACTTATTGGAGATTATTTATATAAGGAATGTTTTCTTAAAAAATTGATGTGTCATTTTTAAAAGATAATTTTTCTTGATTCATTTTAATTTTTATTTCAAGTTCATCTAATATTATCAATTTTATTATATAAATATTTACTATTAATGGGTTATATAGGGATGCTTACAAGAAATTAACATGATAAGAAATTGACCATTGTAAAAATTTAAACACCCAAGAAGAACTGGTAGGTGCGTGAAGTCACATGTTGGTATGAACAATGCAATTATTAGTCATGATCCCATTATCTACGGATCATTATGAAAAAGTAACTCAAGGGGCCTCCTTTAGCCTCACCCCCTGATGTAACTACTCTCCATCAGCATCATGGATCTCACGGAGACTAGTGAGAATACATAATCCCAAAATAACTAGATTTTCTATGACAATCATATGAAATATATACATTACCATCCAAAAAACCATACAAACACACCTAATTAACTATTTACATAAAAGAAACCAACTCAAAAGAAAAATCGAGAACCAAATCCATAATCCCCACCATCACACCAAACAATAAAGACCATAGATTAAAAATTTCCACAATTAATAGTGATATAATAAATCATTTCTAGATACCAGGTTCATTTTAAAAAGCTATATAATGGACCATCAACCATCTAACATAGAACACTGTATCTCCCCTATTTTTTAAACTGAAAACTAGAATTTTACTTTTAGAAAATTGGAGATACAAAAACCACATACAAATATAGATATTGTTGTACATGATTCACACACCTCATCAAAAAATCATCCTCAAATCATAGAACTATTAACAATTCCCTAAAAACAGATGATGAACAATAAAATAAATTAATGAAATACTAAAAAATAGGGAAGAACAATTATCACATGCATCCCCATCATAATCCCATGAAACTGCCAGAACCCATCATTCTATAATAAATACAAGGTATCGTGTGATGGGCTTGGTATAAAGGGATGATATATATGGGGAATGACGAAATGAGCTATGGAAAACACCATAACTATAAGCCACCAGCTCTTACTGAAATAGGACAATATGAAGAAGTAATTACTATAATTAAATGAGTATGAGGAAATAATAAGGGGTATACTGTTGAACATTCCAACAAAACCATCCAATTAAATCCATGTTCCTTTGTGTCTAAATAGTTTTGGGGTCCCACATGAAAATCCTAGCAACAAGGGTAGTGGTTGAGGTTAGATGGGGACCTCAATCCGAACAAAAACCATAAAATGTGAATGAAGAATTTAAATGTGATGATGAGAAACCCTGACATAAAATTATATTCCATTACCATATATGGTATGATCCACTAATGTTTACATAATTTATATAAAATGATGTTTAAATAGAATGAATTATATTCTTTTCACATGGATAAATGTATTAACAATCCTCATGTTGTTATTCTAATATAGAAGATTTTTTGAATTTTGGAGTATGTATTTTTTTGGAACATAAATCATTTTTATCTATATGGGTTATGATCATGTCATCCCTTTTAATCATGTGGGGACAAGTATTGATATTCATGATGAGTTTTAGAATATAACACATGCTGATCAGGTTTTGATATTCTATATTTTTTATTATTTGGATAACCATGTTTTATTTTGTATGATGATCCATATTAAATGTTATAACGAAATTCTTTTTTAGTATTTCGAAGAATACATTGAACATAAAAAATTGATTGATAAGGTTTTGAATTATAGAGGGTTGATTTATAAATATGTATCAGGAGATAAAATGAGTTTGGATATTTGGTTTATGATTTCCCAATTTATTAAAATGTTGTGAATATAATCTTAATAACATGTAAATATCATGGAACAAGTCCTTAATTGAAGGTGTTTGATATCTAGAATTATGAATTCCATCAGTTTGAGATTGGTATTGTTAATATCAATGTTTTAATATATTTTCATGGATATATAATGATTCAAATTTTAAATTGATTATGGATTCATGTTGTTTACTTTTTCATTCCATAATACTTTTCCAGGTTTGTGAAAATATATCTTTATTTTTATGTTATATCTTACTACTAACATGAGTTCACCCCACCTTTTTTTGTATTCCCTTGATTATGATGAAATATTCTAAATGTCAAATATTTAGAATGATAGCTTTTATGGTGGAATTTTTGGGATACATTGAAGACTTATTAAGGATCAAGTGGTTTATTATGTAATTAGAAATATTACTTCATGATATAAATAACATGAAATATATTATTTTATTATGTGTCTCAAACATCTAATGATATAAACCTAATAAAATTCATTTGATATAAGATATTTTAATAATAATTGTTTTATGAAGAATGTTTATATCATTAATATTACAACTAGTATCAATGGAACTATGTAATTTATGGATTTATGATTTTTGGATGAAGGGGGGTGGGTTCGGGGAATCTATATTGGAATAAAAGGAAATGTTTTAATTACTTTAGAGATTTTGATTTTGATTGGATCTAATTTAAATATTGATAAGAAAAGGCTGATCAGAATTAAAATGGTATTGATTACCATTTGGGATAATATATTATTTATCATTAATTTAATAATGCATTTTTGTGGGTTTTAGGATAAAGGGACTTCATTATTAATCAAAAGAGTAAGTCTAATTATAGGATGAAATACTAATGTTTGGGTAATGTCTTGAGTTTATAGGTTTCCATAAAATTAAAAAACATTTGCGAAACAAAATTTTTATGTAGTTGATATAACATATATACCTAGGGGATATAACCCCAATGGGCCGATTTGGTAATAACACAATCATCACTTAGTTAACAACCATGAGGTAGAATATGACACCTTGTGTGACACACTCATGGGATATTGTTTGGTAAATTAAATTCACCATACAAACCATTATGTCGAATTTTGACCTAAATTAATTACATATTTTAACTGGTATGTGGTTATGGATAACTTATTAATGATTAAAGAGAATTATTTTTGAAATTTAAAGTTTCATATTTTGAAAATGAAGGTATCATTATAGAATTCATAATACGATTTATAATTTCATATTCCAATATTAGATATTATCATAACCATTTTTTATATTTAGGGTGATATAAATCCAAAAATTTGTCAATGAGAATGGTTTTTATCATGACACCATATTTTATAAAATGGAATAATGATTCACACATAAATTGTTAATATTTTTATTATACACCTATAATGATGCAAATGGTTATTTTCCTACTATTTCTTATGCTAGTTATATTTAGATTTAAATAATACTGAAACACTTAGTAATTAACATTAGAAACCTATATTTATTGATGATATAAATGTATATTCTAAAAGTTAGGAGTATTGTGTTAAACATATAAGAATTATTATTTTTATTTATTTCATTAAAAATATAAATAAATTTTTTGAATAGTATTAAAATACATCAAAGGTAAATTTATGACAAGTTTATATTGTTTTTTATTACTACTAGATCGCACATTATTTTGGTATAGTAATTCTTAATTTTAATATATAGATGTCATTGCGATAATTATGGGTGGTTAGATTTTAATGAAATTTAATAGTAATTGGTATCCACGAGGCTTATAATTTATTCATTATATTTCTAGTTTTGTAAATATAATTATTGAGAGTATGATATATTCTGAATAATTTTTAACCTATTAACTAGTGGTGGATAATATTTTAGTGTTAAAGTTTCCATATATTTTAGGAGTAACATATACTTTTTTAGTTGTTTCATGACACGTTGATTTAATTTTTTTGGTAAATTTATGTTATGGATAATATATTGTTAATATTTATCTATACTTGGGTTTATGATTTTATTAACATTTAATTTTGTTTCAAGAAACATCTGTAATTTGGTACAAAATAAAAGACTATGGTATATTTCATATTAGAGGATATACCCCAAATGATGAATATGTTATTATTACTCTAATATAATTTCATAAATGAGTACTAATTAATTATGTTAGTGTTAAATATATTTAAGGTTGAAGAATGTAACACCCTAAGAATTAATATATTAATACATTTAAATATATCATTGTCTTTAATAGATTTATAAATGCGCAATTCCAATCTTATACGATATCAAGATTTATTTTGATAAAATATAACTATAAAAACATAAAAATTAAAACCTATCCCTTGAACTCACATGATTTAATTTAATTCACCCATTATGGAATTTATAAATAAAGAAAACAAATGATACTTTTATTAATAATGTAATTAAATTACATTTCATTAAATGACTAATAAGATCATTTATTTCATAGAAAAGTATTTTTTTAAATTGTCTTTATATGATATTTTAATTTCTATTCATTGAAACATATGATTAATCCAAAATTATTTTTTCTATTAATAAATTTTTAACACCAACGTAGTTGATAAATGAAATGAAAGGTTAATAAAAAATGTTAATATTTCAAAAATTCCATTTACAAAAAAGAAAGTGTCTTAATTATATTATATAATTTTATTCATAAAATATATTTATAAATTTTTTAATTTTTAATTAATAAAACAAAAATTCTTTTTTCAACTCCTTATATTAGAAATTTCTAGGAATAATTTTTTTACATTTTTTCTTAAATTCTTGGCGTTTAGTTGAAAAATATGGTTTTCATTATTCTAGTAATTTATATGAATTTACCATTTTATAAGAATGTAATAGATGTTTAGAATGGAATTTATGTAATAAAATATTATTTTAATAAATTTCAACATTTACTTTTAAATATTATATGAACATATAGATCCTATTTCAAACATATTTAGAACAAATATAAATGTAACTTTAGTATAAAAATTATTATTTTTTATTTTCCATTGAATCGTGATTTTTCTACAGGGTTATGTTTTTACATATGTATAATTTCTGATAACTTTATTTATTTTTATTAAATCAAATTACATCATGAAAATTTGTACAGAAGATAATTTTATCTTATATCTAAATTTTATGTATAAAGATTTTATTTTTCTAAAAACAGTTTTATATGTTTAAGATTAGTTATTTTTAATTTAAATTTAAAATATTTAGAAATAATATATTATAATATTATTTAAAGATTTCATATATTAATTAACAAATTCATTAAGAAGATCAATCTGATTTTTTTTTCAAAATTAACAAATTATGTAAATAATTAATTAACATGGTAAAAGAAAAACGTGAAAATAATGTTTTAAAGTTTTTAAAGTATTACCAAATTTTAAAAATAGGAAATTAATTCAATTATTTACATTTATATAAACAAACACATTTTCCCCAATAATTTTTTTCAATTTTTTAGGGCTTATACTATGAAATTAAGATTACGCTTTTGCAAAATGTAGTGGTGTTTCCAAAATTTCCCTTACTACAGCATTTAAAAACAAAACACATAACAATTAGAATATGAAATTTAACATAAAATTACATATTAAAAATATTTCTATTTACTCTACATACATCCCCAACCCATGAAAATAATACCCTAGCCACTCATATCATAAGGTTCTAATTTTCAAGGATAATTATTTGTTAAAATCAAGCCCCTAACATGATAGTTACCACCTACATGGATTTTCTTACAAATTAAATACATTGAAATTTATTTTTAACACATTAATATAGTGGTATTATTATCATTTAAATAATTTAATGTTTCTATTCTAAGGTAATTATTAATATTTGTTTATATACTTTGTCTATATAGAAAAACTAAATTGTTGTTCATGTGTGGTGCTGATTTGCACCTCCATGATTTAGAATGATTCAATTTCCTTCACCAACTAAAAAATAGATATAACATCTGGAATACCAGTTAAATAATACACTTTTAAAATTATAAATCATTTTATGAAAAATTATAGAACATATTATTGATATTTTCAAGATATAGCCATCATTAATTTTACAATTTAAAATGATACTTCTATGAAGAAAATATTTTAATTAATAATGTAAAACATTCTCATACCCAATAAATCATTTCATACATACTTATAATTCTATTTTATAATAATAATATGTTATTAATAATTTAAATATTCATATTCCATAATGACATTACATCATAGCTACCACATAATCATTTACAAATTCTGAGTATGGTTATGTTTAGGCCTCTTAGTTCACCTAATTGAATAAAATTATGGATTTAAATATATAATAAATATGGGAACCTAATTTAAGGAACAATATGTTATAAATATTTACATAATAATTTTCATTCTGGTCTATATTTTTTATATCAAAACTTAATTTATTAATTAATAGAACAGACATTGATAGTCAGGAATCATCAAAACATGCTTATTACTTATTTCATATTCAATAATAAATACTAAAACACTAACAAAAGGAGTTTAAAACATCAAAAAATACATATAAATAATACCTAAAATTAATTTTAGTAATTTAATAATTATTAAAATTTAAATATTAATGATCAATGTCACTACTATTATAAAACTAGTATAAAGAGTCAAACATATAACCACCTATGTTAAAAATCAATATAATTAATTTAGATAATGAATATTAATGAGGTTTATAAAGGAAAATGGAATTAAATTTTTTTAATATCTAATTTAATAATATATAAATGTTTTTGATAGATAAGGTTAATTGAAACTATGGAATTTCATGACAACAAGTATGGGTTTTTATCTCAAATTCCTCTCACTGAGACATGTTTGGTATTATACACTAAATTTCATTTATGTGGTGCATATAATCTCTATATAATAATAATATATTCGATTATATTTTAATAGTTTTTTATTTTTTATTTCAGGCCGTGTCTTTAAATTTTTTTAATGTGTTACTCCTGCCACAATATTTTTATTGGTCTCTATTCAGATTCACTGAGACATTATTCATATTATAAACCACATTTCCTGTATGTTATGTTATGTTAATATAATATATATTATTGTTATATACATTGTTTCATTTTAATTTATGGGATAAACTATGAGATATCTTGTACTTTTTATAATATGTAGTTGGACACAAGTGGGACCGTAATCATATGAGTTTTTAGTAATAAAGTTTTCATTCCTTATGTTATGATTACTCAAATAATATTATTTTATATAAGTTGTGAAAATTGAAAAAATTTATTTTATTAATTTGTATTATATAGTTTTTTATATTTTCATATCACAAATCTCTTTTGAAATTTCTTTTCATCATGAATTTGAATGCTGATAAGTGATATTCATAAGTCGTGTTTCTTTTCCACATGATATGTTATTTGGTCATGAAATTATTTTTTCTATGATGGGTTCTGCAACCCTAATTTTATATTATATAATATTTAATATAAATGTTTTTGAATATTTATTTTTATTACTAATTAATTCTTTCACACTCATAAAATAATGTGAGTTATGATTACAGTTTTTTTAATTTAATATAATGGTTTTATCTTTTTATTTTTATATGTTTTATTCTCCTCTCCTCATTTTTGGAAAATTAACTTTATGTATTGTCAAAGATCAATTATTAGACATTATTTTAAAATTTATAGGATTTATAAAGAATCAATGTTACCTTTTAAAAATTTACCTTTCAATGAAACATGTAAATTTGTATTTAGCATTAATGTGACGAATGAATTATCAAATCTCATTTATGTTTTCAATTCCACATCCTCTGTTATATACTACTATATTTGCATTAATGGTATTTTTTAAATTTTCTAAACATTGATATATATATATATATATATAATCTATTTAGGGTTATAGAACTTGTTATATCAATCAATTTTATTAATGATCAATTTTTATGATACTATTCAAATAATTATATTGGAAAATATATTTTTTAATCAATGTCAACACCATTTTATGTTTACATTCTAATAATGGGGTCATGTAATTTTAAAACCATCCACATCATTTCTTTTGATGGATTATGATATTGTTATTTTCATATGGGCATTGTTGTATACTCAAAATATTTATGCTATAAAAAGCATATTTTTATATAATTTATATTTGGTTATCTCATTTGGGGTATTGATCCTTTTATATCAAATATTTTTATTAATGATCCATTTTTATGATACCTTTCAATGAATTACATTTTATGAAATGTATATAATATATGTAAACACCATTTTATGTTTCCTTTATTATTATAGGGTTTTTTGAAACCATTCACATTCTTTATTTGGATACATTTTGATCTTTTAATCACGGTATTAACATACTTTTATACTTATTTTTTATATATAGAGAATAATTCATGTTTTTATATAATATATATTTGATCATATCCACCTAGAGATAATTTAATTATATTTTAATGGGGAAAATAATCACCATTATTTATAAGTTATTCTAATACATATGATTATTCGAATGTTTGACATTGTATTGTTTAATCAACCACCTTTTTTTCTCTTTTTTGGGTATGACAATATTTTCCATTTAATTGATATGTGGGGAAGTAATATTATTTTTGATGATTATTTACATCAATCATGGTTATTAATGTTATGGAAATTCCATTTAATTTGTTATAAATATCGTTATATTAATTTTGTAATGGTTTCTTTATGGAATGAAATGAAATGTATTATTAACTCTTATAGTGAATGCATTGGACTTATCAGAGTGGTTAGTGGGGCCCAGAATTATATATCCCCTTGACTTATTAATAGGGATTATGATACCAACCATGTTTTTGTACTTCGATTATGATTTCCTAATGTAGAAAGATTTATTGGTAGTGGTCATGATGATATGTAATTGTCTTGGAACAAGGTATTTTGAATATATTTTTTGTTACAAACATTATACATTAAATTAGTATTAGATATGTATTATTGATATGCATTTTTTTAATTATTTTCATTTATATTAAAGTCTCTCAATTTTATGTTGATTATGGATCCATTGAATTATCTTATTCATGGAAAAATATTGATTACATGGTAATGGAATTATTATTATTTTTGGGTTTTTTCTATTATAGAGAATTTGTTGTCAGACCTTTTTATGATTACAATCTTTATGTTTTGAAGAAAAGTTTTAAACGTGTATTGTTTTGATGAATAAAACCTATATAGAAATTGGTGGGAGATGTTGTGGACCCACTATAGATTAAAAAATATACTATTAGTGTAATAATATTTCTTTTTGATACAACGAATATATGATTTATTAGTTTAAGATGTCTCCTAATTTCTCTAAATCTCTAACAATTAAATTATCTGACAGATGTAATAGATTCAATAATTCGTAACAATTTTTTAATTAGGGATAATTATATCTATTCTTTTACAGTTCTAACTAATGAATCTGTTTAATATATGTGCCATTGGGCACCAGGTCTGAGTGTTTAGGTATAGAGTGCCATATTTTTAGTCCCATTGATTGATATTTTTAACTTGACAAAAATTATCATCGGATCAAAGGATATAGGGATTTTATGTTTCACCATATAAATAATATAATATATTCAACCATTTATAAATATAGTGTTAACATCTATGAGATATAGAACAAGTTCAAAATGTTCAACAAGTTTTATAATTATTCTAAAAGAGTCTTTCAAATAAATCAGTGGAAATTTATTTTCAAAAAAAATGCCTTATTATTTACTTCAACCATTTGTCATAATATGATGGTTATAACTTTCAATATTTTCATATTATTCCTCTTTTGTATTAAGTATACATTTGTGACTAATATATTTCACACATATTGGAAATTTTATTCGATCCTTGTCATTATTGACATCCATGGTCTTTATATTATTATTCATGGAACTAATCCAACTATATGAATTAGATTATTTCATTACATGTTGATATTTCACTAAATCATCTTTTATAACTCTTATGTGAAACTAATGTTCTGAGAGAAATTATATTACTATCTCAAATTAAATTTCACATTTGTCTAATGGATCTCCCTAAGAATTTTCTATTGCCCTTGTTGAGTTTTCTCAAATATAGAATCTACTATTTTATGGAATGAGAATTAACTAAATATATATTAATTTTATATATTTGTTTCATTTTAAATTTTTTTTAAATAAATATGATTATTTTTAATAAAAAATATAATTTGAGAAATAAATATCTCTTCAAAAAATCGTTTTATAATTTTTTCCCCTACAAACTCAGCATCTTGAAATAACATATAATTTTTATTTGAAAAAAGGTATCTACATAAGTTATCATGAATATTTTCAATCCTTTATCATATCCTATAAGTTATAAAATATTAAATAAAATATCTAGAGTCTTGTTTCAATTTTATTTGGACTAAAAATCCATTCCCCATCTAGATAACCCCATATGTGTCTGTGATTAATAATGTTTATCTTTCCTATATAGAGTTCATAATTGGGTTTGTTAGACATAATAGTGGGAAATAAATTTGAATATATTAATTTTTATTTAATGCTTCTACCTAGAGTAATTTTTATAAGGTATAATGATGAATATTTCTTCACACCATATCCTTGATCATTTTGTTTTATATTTCAATAACCCCAATTTTGGTTAGGTCTTGAAATATTTAGTTATTGTGGAATAATACCAAATCCTTCTTAGAATGCATAAAATGGCCATGGAAAATTTTAATATAAAGTATCATATATTCATTAATATTCACCCCAAAAATATTTTTTAATAGCATTAATTTTTTCATTTTTCTATTCTCAACTTCAGTTTTGGATAATTTAAAGAATTATTAGGATTGATATTTATAATTAAATAATCCTAGGTTTCTACTTCATCAGTACCAATTTAATAATTTAATAAAATACATTGGATTATTCCATAATACTATATATAATTTACTATAAATATCAATATGCATTTGCTCTCTAATATCAACGTATCTTCCAAAACAAAATTTCATTATATATGTATAATTTAAAAATAAAAACATAGAAAAAATAATAATTTTGGAAAATATAGTGGATAAAGTTAATCACCATATAAAATTAATAAAAATATTTATTTAGAGTGATAATTTAACCACTAGTTCCTTAATGGATTATAATATTTGTTTTTTATTTTTTACCACAATTACTAGTATGCATGGTTTTATAGTATAAGGAATGGGTTAACAATTTATATAGAACATTATTTTCCCATAAAAATATCAAGTAACTATAAAATTTGAGTTTTTAAAAATTAAAATATTTCTATTCAAAAAATAGTAAGTGTATCATGATTTCATTGAAGTAGAATGAAAATAAAATTCTATCTATGATTATGTAACACAATTATGATCTAAAATCAAATAACAATTGGTCTGTAATAAAAATATAAATTACTATATAAAATCAACAATAACTAATTTTTTATTCATCAAAAAGATAAATTATTTAATATTACATGGATTTTGGGTAATTAGACACCCTTTCACAGACTCAAATATGTGATTCATAGAGTCACAATCTACCCACCAAGAATCATAAATTGTAAAATTGAAATTAACATAAAATTAAAAAAATGAGAAGAATATATTTTGTTATATGATAATTTGAAAACTATGGATTCCTTATCTTTATGTGTTAATTTTTCATAAAAAAATTATAAAGATAGAAAATCCATTTTTTTCATAATAATTTTTTTTTTCAATTTTATATTTTAATCATTAGAGATTTTTTTATCACACCTTGGCATATGAAAATGGATAAATAGACCCTCATTTTATTTAATTTTTAATATTGGGTAATTTATAACATCTAATATAGTTTCTATGCATTTTTTGTCAGCACGAGGCTTCCAGATATCTTGATGATTTCACCAAATAATTAGTGAGGGATGGAAGAGAACCTACATGTATATAGAGGATATCTGTTATCATTTAGGACCATACAAGGAAATAGAAATAATTTATTTTGGTGTAACATATATACCTTCATCCTTCAGATTTTCTGTGAAGCCAGGAGGCTTACTGTGGATGCATCTATGCATGTGATTTAGTAATGGGTAAACTATAATTTAGCCATAAAATACACATTATCTCTCACAATCATACCCCTTTGACCACAACACAGTTCTTCTATATTTTTTATCTCCTTTGAGATGATTTAATATCAAATCACTCACTGTTAATTTTTATTTGTACTGATTGGATGTTTGGTTCTTTATTGGGAGAAATATAGTCTGTGGATTCATAAAATAATACATTCATATCTTCTTCTATATTAGTTTTATTGAAATTGGGATTAGATAAATGGATATATCATGAATAAGGATTAATGAATTTTTTTTCTTTAGATCCATGTTGTATATGATCTAGTTATATTTCCTCTCATCAGGTGTAGGGGAGGTAAAACCATTTTCATTATTTTTCAGTTATGTATCTATATCTTATGTTATGTACCGTGGTGATTATAGAGTTCCTATTAACCATTCATCTGGTTTTGGTTATGAAACTATATATTTAAAATGGGAATAAAATTTTGTGTAAGTGGAGAGGGTTTTACAAAATATTTTTTCATTGAAATCTAGATTTTATACACTTTATGTTTTTGAAAAAATGCATAAAATATAGTTTTTAAATAGAAATAATTTTTTCCTGAATTTTAGTTATGTGTTATTACTATAAATAAATTTTTATGAATTATGGGCATAGAAATGAATATTTTATTTTCCATTTTTTTATGAAAGTTGAATTTATCTTGATTAACATAATGATGATATAATAGACCATGGGATTCGTTGTTGTACCAAGAAAACAAAATATTGAGAACATCTAGTGAATTTAGGTATCAATAGGGATGGTTCCATTGATTTTATGGGTTTTTGGGGTATCTTTTCCAACTAACCACAAATATATAAATTTAGGACTAAAATATTATATATATAGTTTCTTTTTGTGTTTTAGACATTTAGTTGGGTGTATCCTCATGTTATGGATTAACCTGTATGATTTTTTTTATTTTTTTAGATGATTGGTTATTTTATAAAAATATATTCACACATGATCACGATTTGGATAATGATTATTGACAAATATTAGATTAATCTGTTTTATGCCACGAGAAAAAAGATTTCCCTTAAAAATTTTAATGTTTTTTCATAAAACAACGAATATATTCCCATTGATATATTATATATATATATTCTATCGTGTTATCCTATTGTGATTCGGTTCTCATAAAATTCATTTTCCTTTGTATGTTTATATCCTTGGGTTTTTAGGATACATGTAAAGGGAATAACATCTGGTGGAGGATGGATCTCCTAGATCATGTTTCCTTTAAAATGGGTTTGGATGGTGGGGAAATATAATCAGATGGATATCGGGCCATTGGTAGAATCATGATCCATGTTTTTGGTTGTATTTCACCTTTTAATTGATACATTTTTATCTTGAGGGTTTACGTGACCATTATGGCGTAGTATCTTTGACACATGACATGTTAATATTATCTGATTTAACAACATGAAAGTATTTATTTTATTATATTCACATTGTTTTTATATATCATTAAAAAAATGTATGTATTATACAATAGTCATTGTCACTAGACTGTGGTGATTGATAATTTTCTTTGGTACTTATGGTGGGCCAATTTTGGTGACATTATGAGTTGACTTGGGTATTTCTAATAAATGATTTTATTATAGCATCATTTTGAATTAAATAAAATAATTTTTCATTTGAATCCCAAACATTGTGTTACGTCGTTGTTGATAAATGGGTGTAGGACTATCGAAATTTTAGAGGTATTGTGGTACGGTGTCGTGACAACTCACATTCAGGATAAACCTCATTTTACCATGGGAAATCTTGTGTTTTATAGTTTTATTTTATTTTTATTTTCACCTTATGGATTCATCTCTATAAATTTATTTAATTATGTATTAATTGACTTCAATATTAAATGGATTTCATCATATAATTTTATATATTTTTGATCCTCTAAGAGGAATTATACAAAATAATTTAGAGGAAAAAAAACAATCCCCATAGAAGAATCCATTGGTTGAATCAATATTGGTTGAAATAATAGTTTGATAAATTCATTCCTTTGGCCAATACAACAATTCTGAACTAGAATCATCTATTGGAAATGTTTTACAATTAAAAAAGAATCATACAATAATATTACATGATTACAAGGTTACATAGGATGAAGAAGTATCAACTAAAAGGATTGGTAAAACATACCACTTATTGGAAACATATTAAGACTCCAAATTTGGAATAAAAAAATATATGTTAGATGATCCAATAAATAATTAGTAGGAATTTTTCATTAAAAACAAGTTTCATAAAGATCTAAAATAGAATAACTTCAATAATTTGTTCAACTAAGACTTTTTTATGATAATCTTATAGAGGCGAAGACATTTTTTTCCATTACACAAGGGTGGGGAGACCATTTTTTTCATTGAGTATGCCACCCAGTTTTTGATTTTTCTGCACCTGTGTTAAAAGACTATTCCCAATTATTTTATAAAGGAATGGAGGATCAAAATGTGTTTTAGGGATGATATTTGATCTATGTCAATTCTTATGTTCCTACCCACCTATGCAGAGGTTTTGGACAACGTGGATACAGATGAGGCATATATAGTTGGGAATACAAGAATATTTGTTGAATTAATGAGTTAAATAGGTAGTTAACATTAAATTTTGGACAATGAAGGAACACTAAATGATCAAAACTAACATGGTGAAAGGATTTTGAAACGAACATTTGGGCAATGTCAATTGCTATATTTCCAATATTTGGAAAATGAAAAAATACAATGTAATTTTTTAGAAACAAAAATATTTTGTCCAACATTTTGGAAATATAGTCATCATATTTATTTTAGGGAGAGGTAACTATAGATAAGTAATGATGGTTCCACCTTCAACAAGAGATATCAGATTACAAATAATATATAAGAATATATTTGATCTCAGCCTTAGGGAAAGAGTGATGATAAATATGTGTAGAGAGGGAAGGTTGGGGATGTATTTTTGTATGAAACAAAGTGTGAATAGAAATATTCAGAGGTAGGAATATCTATAATGATTTGTATGAAATTTATTACATTTTATAAGTTTATGGATTTTTTTAACACTGGTACAACTCATTATTTTCTCTCATATATGATAAAAGTATTGTATAGATTATATTCAGTTCATATTCCATTCTTAATGACTCTTTCCACTCCATTGAATGATATGTTAGAGTATAGATATAAATGTATCATGTTACGAGTGATGATTACCAACAATAAACTATATGGTAAATTTAAACTCAGGATCTTTATATATATTATCTTATAAAGGGAATAGATTACATTATTATCTATAAATCCCATATTAATTACTATAAAAAATATAAATATTTTCATTCTTATACTGGATTCAATCATGTTCTCTAGGGTGACTGGGATAGGAGATTGGGGAGAGAAAGTATAATTTCACCTAGTGTAGATATGATCTAATTATAGATGTAAGTGTTGTTTCTAGATGATGTTGTTCCACATCTTCATGGACCACTTACAATAGTAGTGTCTGATTATCATAACACATCTATGAATTATTTCTATACTATACCATCTTCTTGGGAACATGTGTTTTATTTAGACATGCATCTATGTATGGGAAAAATTTATTGAGCATATCACTATATGGAAAGTATTGAAGTAAAAGAATTAAAGTTTAAACATGATGATAATTTGGTAAGATAGATATTTATCCTACACTTTCACATTCGTAATCACAATTTCTATTTGATAAGAATGTGTGTGTGTCTCTTTTAATGTGTGTTTATTATCATAAAGTAAAAAAAGTTACAATGAAGAACAATAATCCCATGCATAGTACTGATGATGGTTTTTATCAGCTCAATAGATCCCTATCGTTTCATAATATTAATCTAAAATTAGGGAAACATGAGATGTGATTTCCAGGGGATAATATTATTTAAATTTAAATCAATAGCTGTTATAATATTTATGATTATCTGTTTTTTCTATTCACATTACTATCATTCATGTAGTGTTTATGGATTTAATTAACTAGCACAAAATTTAGTTCTTTGACACCTTCATGGATATATCTATTAAGGATATTATTGTCTATTGTATATTATAGTAGGATCATTCTATGTGACACCACAAGATTTTTTAAGAAAGTAATGTTCACTAGCATATATCACACAAAACAATGAATTTAAACAACCAACGAAATATATGGCTAAAATAGAATAATAATCAAACTAATTGTAATGAATTTGATTAACTTATGTATGAAATATTCATATAAAATCCTACTCAATTTAATTTTATTAATAAATACTATGTAAATTTTCAATAAATTTTTAGAAATCTAATCTTATTTTTCTAAAATATGAATTCTTCAAAACTGATTGTAATTTATTTATGTAAGAAAATATTAAAATTAATTTCTAAAAATTATAAAGTTTTTGGTAAAATTAAATTATGTTTTTTAAATAATCATATAATAATTATCATATGGTGAGATTTTTTATTTTTTTTTTAATATTCAATTTTATTGAATAGAGATAAATAATGAATTTTGAAATCATTATTTATTTTAAATAAATAATTTAATTTAAAAGCACTGTTATTATTTCAATTTTAGTTGATGAAAAATATGTATTCGTTATTTTTATTTAGTCTGATTATTTACATTTCAAGATTCTTTACAAAATATTTTAGTATATGTTTTTTAGGCTTAAAAATACATTTTTTTATGAAAAATGTTTTAAAGTAAATAAAGTTTCTCCAATTCAATTAATTATAATAACAAATATTGAGTAAATATTTTAAAAAATGTATAATATATATATATATATATCAATTTAAAAATATATTATGATTATTACGAGTCAAAAATTAGTAATGATCAACTTTTTTCTTGAAAAATATATTTCTTGGAGAATTGTATT
Source organism: Viscum album (assembly GCA_963277665.1). Lineage (NCBI taxonomy): Eukaryota > Viridiplantae > Streptophyta > Magnoliopsida > Santalales > Viscaceae > Viscum > Viscum album. Next base: position 557,776,393 of record OY728165.1, on the reverse strand, counting down.
GAATGTCACATGAGTATGATTTATATCAAATTATATTATATCAATTACAATAATTAAATTAATTAAAAGAGATTACATATTTTTTATAATAATAATTTATATTATTTAATATGTTTAACTTAGTTTTTTATTGGAATTAATATTGACAAAAAAAATATCATTTACCATTTTTAATATGAAAACGGGTTTACCAGTGTAAAGAAATGGAATGTGTTAAAAAGACCAAAAACATTTAAAAATTATATTGGATGGAAGTATTTTAACGTTATAATATATATATTTCTTGATAATGAAACATTTTTTTCTAGATTCATGTAACAACGTGATAATAACTATTAATTTTCAAATATTACAAGTGTGGGGTCTCCCCACTTATACAAGTAAACACACTCTCTTCATATATTGATACACTAAATTCCTTTTTTGAAAAATACATACCAAAATAAATTCTAAATTTACCATCCCAAATCATAGAGGCCATTTTTAATCATAAATTCTACATTTTATGGCTTTATGTATAATAAAAAAGAGGTTGTGTCATGAATATGCATCATTTTTAACAATGATTTTTTGTTTTATTACTTATTACACCTCCATATAATATTACATAATAATGCTCATATGAAATAATACGTACCTTAAATATAATTATTTTTTTTAATTTTATAACCTCAATGTATATCCGCTTCCTTCAAATGAGAAACAAAAACATTATTCATATGTACAAAGGATTAAATATCTCCCCCATAATTAATTTATTTTTCATAATAGGTTATAAATTTTATTTATAATGACATATTTAATATTTATATATAATATTATTGAAATATTTATTATCATTAAAATATAAAATATCAAATATTTACTTACCAATCCATTAATTTTAATATGATAATGTCATCTATGCAAACATGTGGACTTCCAACCCAAAAAGAGATATGATTAATTCTCATCACCACATCAAATGGATTGTATATATAAATATATTTAAAGAAATAATATGATATGTCTAATATTTTTACTATTTATTTACGGAAAACTAATACTCAACTTCTTTTTATAATGAATAGTTGTAGATGGAAACATTACTTATATGTATATAGATACTACTATCTTCATGATTGGGACATATTTTAATTTTCACAACCATTATTCATTGCCCTTAAAAGTATAATTTATGTTTAAAAATGGTGGTTGTTTTATTAATATTATTATATAGAATGTTAAATAATAAAACCTTTTATCATGGTAAATATACCAAATAAATTTTGAAAATATGAACCAAATGTCCTCAAAACACCTGACATTTTTATTGAATGTTTGGAATATAGATAAGAGTTTATCATCTCACTTTCATTTCTGTGAGATATTTTATATATTAATTAGCTATGTTTATTTTTTGTTTTACATACTACATATGAATATCATTTAATATTATTTTATTGATTTATTTTAATTAATGAAACAATATGTTGTTATCTCTTTCATGGGGTTTGGATCAAGATATTTCCAAATTAGTAGGGGATTTATATTGAATTATTATTCATTAAAACATTTTAAATTTTTATGTACCTAATTTATTTTATATTATTTATGTAATATCCCCTTTACATGTTATATCATGAATTTCTATATTTCATCATATTTTATGTTTCAATATAAATTATATCATCTAAGGGTATCAGACATGAAAGTTTCTAAGTGGTAAGGGGTTTTATAAGTAAATTTAATTTGATTGGGTTATATTACTTATTTGTTGCTATTAATATATTTTGAATATGTGTGAGATGAAATTAAATTTTTTTATGTCAACATAATTTTTTTTTTCACACAATCTATCAATTAAATAACTCTCAATTCAATGATGTGATCCTTATAAGGGTTATTTGTATGAAATTCTTTTTTTTTGAGACATGAGCCAATGTTATAGACTGGAATTATTTTATGAAGTTTACTTACTACTGTATTAACATGTTTTTTGATTAATCTACTTATTTTATTATATTTAGTGTTTAATTTTATTTTATTCATTCATGGTTCATACGATTGAAATGATTACAAAGTGGAAAAAAGAATTATATTACAATCTCTTTTCTTGTTAGGACTACTTATGTTCATGGATAATTTTATCATGAAATCAGATGATATTATTTTATTGAACCAAAAATATTTCATTATCCTATTATTATTAATATGGATTGCATGTTTAATTTCAATTTACACCATTATTTATTAATGAATTAGAAGTAATGTCTCTTATAATTGATACCAATCATGTAATATCTTTTATATTAGGAATATTTCTCTTCCATCTTCATGTTTTAATAAATTTCTTGAAATGTTTTCTCTATATGAATAAATAACTTGCAAAAAGTTTGTAACATTTCCCTCTATATTCTTTTAGATTCCAATAAAAATTAATTTGATATTTTTTTCTAAATGGTTTACGTTTTTCTCCCTTTACAAAATGCTTGAAAGGAGTGATTATTTATATCATTTACATCATGAATATACTTTTTGACGACTATAGACATTATTTTATTTCATAATTATATTATATATGTTTTTTAATATATTTTCAAATAATATTATATTTCCAAATTTTTTGAAATTTATAATTTTAAAATATTTTCTCAAATTAAAAACGTTATATTCCATATGATTGTTTTAACTGATCTTGTAATTTTATTATGATTCATTAATATAGTCATCCCATGATATTACATATGCTCTACTAGGGATAATTTTTATTTATACAATAATTATTCTTCACATTGATAGACTAGGATTTTTTTCAATGATATTTTCATGCAACCAATTCATTTCTTCGGATTAATCATGTTACCAATGGAATAATGGATGTTTTATGAGTTTTATATTGAGATGGAAGCTTCACAGAATTTATTCCTGTTATGGTTCTTGAACATTGTTTATATAATGGGTTTATGTGTATTATAGCTCTTGGGTGATCTTAATATATGATATACGATGGGTTTAACCAGAAGAAACTCTAAATTAATTTGTATAGAAGTTGAATATATTGTTATTCATTTTTCAAGGGTTTCATAGATATCATTGATGTAAATACATGGTATATTTAAAACTGATATTTAAGTATACTCCAATCATGATTATTTTGTGTTTTTTATTGTTATGTGTTTTCTTGTGATTATTTTGGAATAACTTGGGGTTATGTTCTGATGGAGGGGAGATAATTAATTTCTTATGACTTGATAGTTATGAACATATGCAATGACATATCATATTCATGGCCTGATGTTCTTGGATGTGATGCATGAATTTAAGACATTTTGGTAGTATCTATTTGGTGAGTGGTCTATAGTGTATTCAATATATAAGTGTATGATATATATCTTCACTCATATGGAAAAAAAATATAGATAAAAATGATGGATACATTACCATATGACATTTTATTTTGATATTGATTATACATATAGTGAACCCCTAACTAGCTGTTCTGAACCAGTGTCTCTCTAGTGGTGTTGTCGTTCATTCCATCTATTAAGGGGGTAACTATTCATTTTGGTTAAAATATAGTTTTTTATCCCCTAATACAAATCCTTTTTTACTTAACTCAACTTCAATTAGTTTAGGAGAATATTCATGATGATTTGTGATCCCACCCATTCCCCATTGACGAATCATTGTACTCATTGGATGTTTTGTTGTTTATTTTGAAAAGAAGATATGTAGATCCTTTCCAACATGTTTTCCTCTCTTCATATCCATGTGTTTTATGTCAATTTATACTTGATATTTTAATATAACTTTAACATAAAATTTTCAGTTTTATATCTTTACACATGAATTTAATAGGATCAAATCTCAGTCCCTCTCACCATTGGTTAGTGATTCATCATCTCTTTCATCGTACTTCCAATAAGTTTCCCTATCATATGGCATATCCCTTATCGATCTTATAATTTTTATAATTTTTCCACTAGTTTTAAATATGAAATTTAATTATGAAAATTATTTTATTATTTTCGGGGAATTTTAAACAGGTTATCAAAATTAGTGTGATCGTGAAAATTTATATTAGGGAATTCATGTGTTCAATAAAATTCCTCAATTATGTTTTGGATTTTTTAATTGTTTTTCGATAGTTATATTGGTGTGGTATAGCTCTAGAATTTATTTTAATGAAATGTGACCTTATAAATTAAATTTATTATTTCCTCAACATAATGATGATATAATTGTTTTCTGGAGATCATAGTTTATGGAAAAAATATAAACAAGGATAATCCATCGTAGATTATGTTATCACGAGGGGACGAAAACATGAATTTATTAATTTTACTAGGAGACCATTCCATGGAGACAAGGATTCATAACTTTAGGAGCCACATATTATAGCTACTATTCCATGGTGTTTCATAGTGGTTTAGATTTTTATAGCTTTATCTCTTTTATTTACCACTTATATGCATTGAGATATCATTACGTTCATGTTATTTTATATAATTTCATTCCACAATTGATCAATATATAGATACTAATACATGATAATATTCATATTTATCTATTTATTTTATTGTAGTTGTGATTTAACACACATCATTATTTACATAAAGATGGAATTATTTCTAATGTAAAGTATTTTATTGAAAGTTAATCGAAATGGAGTTTTTATATATAAAAATGGTATATTTTGATTTCTTTACAAATCAATTTTAAAGACGAACTAATTAATTCATGTGGGTTGAAATTTTATATATTTTTTGGGGTGTATTTTACTAACATTTGGTGATGACACATGTATTTTTTCCTTTGTGTTTTATAGCCTTGGTTTCGAATGATATATGTAAAGTGGTGGGAGCGATGTTGAGGAAGGTTCTTATATAGTGCGTCACTTTTCTGGTGGGTTGTGATTGTTTTAATATTTACCCTTATAGAGATGAAACCATGGGATCATTCAGGTTCAATGTTCATGGTGGTGTTATTATTGTATATTCATATTATTATATCTTGAAATTCAGTGTCACCTTTATGGTTATGTTTCTTTTATATATGATCTATTATGGATACCTATTGCAATAATATTAATGATTTTGTCATGTTATATATCTGATGAATAGTGAAACTGTTCCTATTTTCATGTGTATGATACCATAGTTTTTTCTTTTAGCCTATGGTAAATTTGAACTCAGTTTAATCCGTGAGTGTTTTATTTAAGGTGACCTTACTGGTTATACATCATTATTTCATATTATTTAAAATTGAGTAATTTTAGTTTTATTTTTTTAATTGATATTATTCTTATAAATATTGGAAAATTTACTCATTAAGTGAGAACTTCACCATTTGGGGTTTTCAAGTCACATGAAATTAATTATATAGTGATGGAAAAAACTAATAACAAAAAGCATGATCAAGTCCTCATATTGATCCTATATTAGTTAATTTAGTTATGATGTAATATTAGAAGTCTACTAGATGTAATTTATTATATTTTTTTTATATTTTACTTTATTAATTTGTAGATATTTTTTACTTGTTTTAGCCTTTTTTCTATCATTATAACATTTTTGATGTGTATATATAATCTTCTTAGAAACTCTCTGGATTTTAAAAATTTATTGGAATGTATTTAATAAGAATTATTCTTGATCTTGACCATCATGAAAATATATCATTACCACATATATAAGTCTTTTAATATTTAGTGGATCATAGTTTTATAAGGTCTAGGGGATGTTATATTCATATCATACAATCAGTATCTTTGTAACTGAGAGCTATCATAATGTTCTATTTCTAGTTATTGAAATTTGTACCATTATGAAGTCAGATGAAATTAACATATATATATTTATTTGTTATAAATTTTGAATACAGAACAATAAAATTATTATCAATTTTAACAATACGTAAATTTAATAATTTTCATATTAAGAGTTCAAATAATGTTAATTTACATTACAAAATACTAAATAAAACATTAATATTATTTTATGTACAATAGTATTAATTGAATGTGGTATTCTCAATTAAAAAATCATGTATTTACAATTATTCAAACCAAATTACAATCCTCTCTTGGAATAAATTAATTATTTGAAAATAAATTATCATTATAATAAATTTTTCATTGTGTGAGAATTTATTATGTGATGAAATAGTAATATCAATTTTATCTGATCATTATTCATAAAAATAATAATCACACTCATAAAATTTTTTTCATGTAATGTAATATATTAATAATAGGACACTTTGTAATTTTTTTATTTACTCAATTTGGATTAAAAAAGAGGACACATCATTATATAAATTGGTTAATAGAAAATTTTTAACTGAATCCCAAATTCAAAGTTTTCATTCCAAATTTTTGAAATTAAAATTTCTTATAGAATTAATTTCTTATATCATTAAAAAATTAAAATGTATCACTTATATAAACAATAAATAATTTAATTTATAATTTATTTTTCATTCCATGTGATGGAACCCTTCATATAAATGGTAAATAAAATTACCACAATAAATAATAATCCTGTGATTTTTAAAAAGATAAACTCTTAAATTTATTTTTATCAAATTTATTCATAATCAATTATATTTGAAATAATTATTTAGATATTTTTATCTAACATGTATCAATTTATTTACACATTATCTACTTTTATAAAACCTATTGAGAGTATTTGGATATATCATTTGATTATAAAATTCCAATAGTATCATTTGCATCAGCAGAATATGGAAGATGGATTTTTAAAAAAATAAGTGCTTTTAAATTCATGTTTAATTGATTTTTTTCTAGATATATTGGTTTCCTTATCAGGATATATAATATTTATTTATCTTTATGTGATGATTGGGATAGTGAACAAAAAATTAAGATCAAATTTCATACTACAAACCATTTATGAACATATATATGTAATTTTATTAGTTCAAAATATACTCTACATAATTCCATAATGGTCATTTATACATTTATAGTGAAAACCGATTAAATGTTTTATGTAAAGAAAAAATATATATATCTTATGATATTAAATAAAATAAATTACCATAATATAATAAACAAAATATGTAATACCATAATAATAATTATTAGATAACTAATCTACTGAAACTGTCCACTGTTGTTTGGCCATGATACTAAAAAAGAAATAAATAACACCACACTAATAATATAACACGTCACTATTACAGAAATATCCTCGACTATCAACACACCTCCTTTATCTATATCACTTCCTTCCTCACTCTCTCTCTCTCTCAAAATCGAAAGAATCTCATATTCACAATCATTTTAAAACCTAATACAACAATACACCAAAATAATAAGTATTTGGAATCATCACATCATTCATCATTGACAAAACCACATTCCAATTACATCACCCTATTTCAAAATCCTAAACTCAACATTAGTGGATAGTGATTCCCAAAATGAACCCCCACTATAATTTTATTTAATATAACAATTCTATACACACTTTTAATGTTTCCCTACAAGGATTCAAATACCTGTATTATATTATGATTGATCTCTATATGGATTATCATCACTGAAAATAGGAGGGGATGAAATTATAATGGTATATTACTAGTTCATATACTAATATTGACTATATCTAGAACTATTCACTATTTTTTGAACAATAATTTAACTATTTAACATATAATATATTCATTCTAATATAATAAATATTTTTTGGTCATGTTTTTATTATTCTACAAAACAAAAAACAGTTTTTCGTAAGAACTATTTTCTTGGATATTATCTCTTTTAAAAATATTAATTCCATTTTATATAAAATAAATTAATAAAATATATTACCTATCAATTTATTATGATTAACTGTTATAAAACAAAATTTATATGTAGGGTTGGTGAGGGTTTTTTATGTTTCTCTCTTGTGAGAAAGATGAATGATCCAATTGATTTTAAATCAATAACCTTATTATCTTATTTAATAAATAATAATAGTATGCATAAAATAATTATTTATCATCAAATACTCAAAAAATGGTTTGATTATTTCCATAAATTCAGCATATGATTTAATTTTATTAAAAATAATCACCTCATTCCAAGCATCATATGGGCAGTATAACTCTAATTTAAGATTCAATATGATAAAAAATTAATCAAATGTTTATAAACATAATTGTTTAAAAAAATTTAAACATGCATAGATAATCCAATCCCTCCAATTAACCATAAACATGCATGATTAAATAAGCACTAAATTTTAGGGTCAATGGTTGATACATTTTTTCAGAATTGTCTTCAAAAATTATCATCCATTTTATGATGAACTAAAAATTGAATCCATGGATGCATATCAAAATTATAAAACCCACGTTTTTGTATTATTTAATTTTTTAATGTGGATGTGTATTTTTTCATTGTATTTTAATCCTATAATTATGGAAAATGGGATAATTCAGCCCATGAAATGTTTTCAATATATAAATCTATTATAGGTGGAGGTAATTAGTTTTTTTGTGTATGTAGAGAAAAGAAGGCTTCAACACATGATTTAATCTATTGAAACATGAAATATATTTTCTATTTGATGATATATATTTTTGAATAAAATTTATTCGCATGCAATTTATGTTGTTTTTTATTAAAATTAACCATTTATTTTGGGATATTTTTTAATATATTTTATTTAGTTTCAATCATTAGATTTAGGGGATTGAGAATCAATAGTTTGAGGTACGAAATTATATTTTCCCCTTATTTTAATTAGTTTTTATCTTTGGAATATCATAGGTGACGTGATTTGATATAGGTAACTAGTTGTCTATGACCAACATGTGATATTATTGTGATATAAAATAATATAGGGTTGGTTTTGTCTATATTGGTCTATAATATGACTTTACTCAGGCTGAACATGTTATGATAGTTCATTTCTATCAGTCTAAACTTGTACTATAACTATATGGATTGGATTTCATAGATAACTAAATTTGTCTATGGTTGAAAAATAGTTGATAGTTTTTCCTAACCCGTCCCCCGGGGCCCATACCGTGACAATCCCAATCCCGCCTTCTATAGGCCAGGGCTGTCGACTTGCACCAAAGGCATAAATCCCGAAAACTGGGAAGGATTAGACTTAATAACATGAAAATGCACACTAGAGAGTAAATGCTAGTAGCAAAAAAACTAAGTAAAACTGTATAATAAAAGAGTGATGAAAAGTAAAAGGGCTTGGAATTACAAGCCCAACTGAAAATTCCAAGTACAACAAGAAAAAGGACAAAACAGCTGAAAGGTGAAAATTAGCTCCTTGATCGTCCACCATGGATCCTACCTTAAGGGTAGGTACAGATAGCCTCCTCAGTAATCCATGTCCGTCAGTATCCTCCGGGTACCGAATTATCATGAGGTCCTCCTCCGGGCATCGTCCATGTAACACCCGAGGTTTTTATGATAACTATGTGGTTTTTATGTTATATACATCATCAAAGAAATATATCACTACACACACCACTATCTTGGCTTCCTTTACACGCAATTGCGACCTTACACGATAGCTTGCGTTGTACGCAATACCGAGTTTCACAAAACAACGATATGCTATTAGAATATTATTAAAACTACCCCTCATGAATAGTAATACCCACTTTTTGAAATTTTATAAATTTTATATTTCAAAATAGACTTCATTTTTGGATTCAGAATATCGAAATTATCCTAGATGTAATTTTGGTATTTTCTTGAAAACATTCAATTTTGGATGAATAGTGAAAACACTAGGGTCCAATTTAAAAATAGAACTTTTATTTAAATTTATTTTAGGTCAAAATTGATTATTAATAACTATATAAGTTCAATGTAATTTATTGGAGTCATTTTATAACAATTTTAGATATATAATAATTTTATTGAACTTTTCACCATATTTTACCCACATCTTAAGAGAGTTTGATAATTTACATAAAACTTAATTTTACCACTTCTGTGAGTGGAATTTATAAAATCCGATAGACATGGTTAATATCAATTAGTAAAATGTGGTTCAATAAGATAAAAATAATTTTTGGTGAATAGTAACTTTTTACTTTTATTCACCACATTTAAAAGTAAATAGCATAATTAAGGGTAAAAATGATATTATTATTACCCTAACACATGTCATAATTCTATTGGATAAGTTTAATTCGACCAGAAATATCCTTAGGGATAAAATATTCCCGTTTAGGTCCAATTGGATTAGATTAGGACATTTATTATTATTATATTTAAAGAAAAGCTAAAATAGTTAAAATCAAAGTTTAATAACTAAAACATTTTTAATATAGGGTTATAAATATGATAAATATTCATTATAAAGATAAAAATATTTCCTACATAATGTTATTTTATTTATAATTTTTAGACTTTAAATAATTTAATCTATTTATGACATAGTGATGATGCAGTAATTACCTTATTAAGGAAATTTTAACATAATTGATATTATAAATACCCAAATAAATGTAATTTTAGACTTTTTATTAATTACACTAATTTTATAGGTTAATATGACATATTATTATTTATTTAATTAACTTTTTTAGAACTAATCATGCTGTTATGATTTTTAAAACAATCAATTACCAAATAGTGTCAAAATTGACATAAAATAGTTTTTAAAACAAATATTATATTATTAATTGATATTTTATTCCAAAAAATATAAGGTTAGGAAAAAATGACTTAAAAGGTTATATATTTTATTTATGAACCAATTAGGGTTTTTTGGCTTGTTATTGTATGTTTATTAAACATATAGTGTAAGAAAACAAGAAGACACGGTAAAAGTTAAATTATTTAACTAAAAGTTAAATATAAATTATAAGGATAAAATAGTAACCTAAAATTTCCTAAAATCAATTGTTTGAGATGATTTAGACCCATACCCACCTTATCTTAGAAATAAATTAATTTGGAGCTTTTAAAATCCAAAAATAACTTTATAATAAAATAATATTTTAAGTTTTTCCTAAAGTGCCCCTCTCCCCCCTTATAAAAGGGCACCTCCTCCCTCTCCTCCTCACACCACTTTGATCCATCAAGCTCGGCTAAACCTTGCCAATATCTATTCTCCAATTCCCTAGAAACATTCTAGAGGTCCTGGTCTTCTTCAAAGTCCATATTTAGTTCCCTAAGAGGAGGTTAAGAAGAGGTGCTTCAAAGAAGCTGTAAAGTCCATTATCGATTCTTTCAACATTATTTCTTCTTCTACTTATTTTTATTTAGTTTTTTCATAATGAAGTAATAACATCAGTATCACTCATATACTTATATGTTATTATAAATATGAAACAACATTATTTCACCTTCTATCCATCCTAAGGAAAACGAAATCACCGTGCGTGCGTACGTACGGAATACTGTCTCCACGTCGTGGTTTAATCTATTTTCCATCCCACCTTACTTGGATGTGTATATTGGTGTAAATAAAAACTATATATAATTATTTTAAATTTATATTTATTCTAAAATAGTATAAATACACTTCAATTCAATTCCACGATCATGGGAATGATATCATCGCTCGTGCGTACGTAGGACCTACCGTCTCCACGATGAGATGCGAATCGTTATACATGATCTTCATTGCATAATGATTATAAAAATGAATTTAATGAAGTAATATGATATATATTACACTAATACTATTATGTAAATTAGGTATCTATAACCAAAAAATAATTATAAGAATTTATTCGACAGAACACGCATAAGAACAAAAAGAAATAAACACCCGAATAACAAGTAACAATGAAATATTACTAATAAGAAAATATGAATATGACCATATATGATATCATAACAATGATCACGATTCTTTAATAAGTCAATAACTATATTTAAATCATTATATAGGAGGTTTGGACATGTATGAAGCAAATTGGACCTAAGGTAAGGGAAAATATCACAATCTCATTTTTATCCGAGATAGTTTGTTCTTCAGAATTTACTGGGGAATATTTATCATCCACATCCATGATTCCTCAATATATAACATTATTTCTATCCTCCATCAATTATTTAAATCCAAATTTACCAATTGGTATGTTTATAGTAAAATATATGAAAAGAATCTTTTGTCATTTTCAGTACGAGGTACTTTTTTTGACTTTTCCGGATAAAGTACGAGAAGAATTTTTTTAACTTATACGGCCTGAATGGACTTTTAGAAGATTATTTCCATGAAGCTTACTTTACAAGTTTTCCAGTTTATTTTTAATAAACTTATTTTAGTTTAAAATTTTATGACATTTTAATAAAGGAAAAATGTTTTTAAAGTATAAAGGATATTTTCCTCAAGAATAGAGTTCAAGAATTTTATCAAAATAATTTTCCATCTATGATAATATAGGGTTCTGTTTCTATCCCTATTTTTACATTTATTTGATTACGATATGATGTAATTATTTTTATGACGTCCTTTTATCTTATATGGATTATGTTATGATGGAATGATGTTTAAGAATCCCATTTTCATTACATGGGTTATGCAATGATGTATGATTTATGATCTTGTGGAACACATAAGAATGGTATAATTATTAGATGGGTGGGACCAATATCTCCCTCCAATGAATTTGGTAACGATTTATATCTCATGAGATAGACAAGTATGGAACGACAGGTTAATCCTCTTTAGTGAAATATTACTAAAACGAGGAGTGAATTCGATTCAGAAATGAACTTTGTCCACTAAGATAGTCTTGGTAACGAGTCTTGACTACTATGAAATGATTCTATATGATTATGTGTGTATGACAAAAAGTTTAACTTTTTATGTTATGATTATGTGGATTAAATCTCACTACCATGATTTATCCCATGTTATGATATTATGATATTTTTTGCAGGTTAAGATTTTCGTAATGCTATGTTCTTGTGAATATGATATTTCCTTTGTTTACCCTTACTGAGCATTTGAGCTCACCCTTTGGTATTTTTTCTTTCCCCAGGTTAGGAAGAAGGTTATTTAATAGGTGATGCCAAAAGGGACTCCTGATATGAAGAAACCAAATAGGAGACAATGTATATGCTTTATGAACCGGTTTTTTATGTTTCCCAGTTTCTAAAGACACTATACCTATACATTCCTACCATGGTTTTTTTATAAGTTGTAATAAGTGTGCTTCAATTTTGAAGAATTAAAAATGTATGTAAATTATGGGTCGTTATATTTGGTATCATAGGAATGGTATAGTCAAACTTTGGAAACTAGGATGTGAAAGCCTTAGTAAGAACCGTAAGGATAAGTATAAAAATTGACCACTATCATAGTGTTTTAGAAATTTCCATGAATAACCTATGATAAGACATTATGTGTGAAATTTTATTCTTGATTATGTGGTTTACCTATTATGATTAGTATTTCTCACACTATGCTTATTGGTTTTAGTCAATGGCTGGAACCCGAAAGAACAGTGTTAATGGGGAATGCGACAGGAAATGCAATGATTGTCCCCCTGAGCAACCAAACGTTCTGGGAGCTGGAATGAATAATCTTGTCGCCATGGTCAAAGAACTTTCTCTAGCTATGAATCATGGAGGAATTCCAAACGATCAAATGGAGGATCAACATTCTATTTAATCCTTCATGAGCCAGCATCCACCATCATTCAGTGGGTCTACTGATCCATTAGTGGCTGAACAATCGATTAGTACCACTGATAAGATATTTTCAGTACTTAAAAGTTCTAAACATGATAAAGTCATCTTAGCAGTATATCGTTTGGAAGGTGAAGCTGATCAATGTTGGAATGTTATCAAGAATACGAGGAAAATAGATGAAATTGAGTCCATGGAATGGGATGAGTTCAAGAACCTATTTTTCAATAAGTACTTCCCTCGTATTCTTCGAACAAAGATTGAGAAGAAGTTTCTTGAACTAAAGAAAATGGATGATGAATCTTCTGGTACCTACGAAGAAAATTTTACAAGACTTGCAAAGTATGCTTCTAGAGTATTATCCAACCTGAGAGTAAGATCGATTTATTCTTTAGTGGTGTAATACCAAGTCTTCGAAGGGTGTCAGCCATAAGGGACTTCAATAGCTACGAGGAAATAGTCTGATGTGCTCTCAAGGTTGAGATGGAGATAAAAGTAACCCATCAGTCATATGGGTTTGATAAGAAGAGGAAAATGGAATTCAAAGGTAAATCTAAAGAGCACAATGAAAAGAAGATGAGTTTTCCCTTATTCTCAATGTGTGGAAAGAAACATGGAGGGAGTTGTCTTAAAGGGACATGTAAATGTTTCAAATATGAAAATAAAAGTCATCTGGAAATTGAATGCCGAAATGATGGGAAGAAGATTTCCAGTGATGCGAATAAAGAAAAGGCTACACAGAATGAACTTCCTACACATCAATGTTACATGTTCAAGTAAATGGGGCATTATTCTAATCAATTCTCTAATCCAAGGGTTGTTGTTGATGATTGACGTCAATAAACTCTTAAGGCTAAAGACAAAGTAAAGTCACATGCAATTTTTATAGGTGATGGGGAGTATGATAGCGAAGTTGTGAAAGGCACAGTTACCATCCACTCTAAAGTATCAAATGTTTTATTTGATTCTGGATCCACCCACTCTTTTATTTCTAAATAATTTTATAAGGGTATCATCATATTACCTCAATAATTATATGTTGAGTTAGTTGTGAAATCCCATATTGGCACAACGGTCGCATCAAAAGTTTATAATTGTTCTCGGGGTTGAATATTGTGGGAGAGTGCTTCCTACAAATCTTGTGATCCTTCCTATAGTGGAATTTGATTTGATTCATGGCATGGATTGGCTTTCTTTTATAGATCTCATATCAATTCCCAAAGAAGGGACGTCACATTTCATATTCCAGATCAATCTTTGATCATTTATCGATGCTAGGATGTACATAACCTTCTAGTGGAAATTTCATCCATCTTATGGGTCTTGATTCCACTAAATAAAGGTTATTTATCTCAAATGGTTGGAGAGAAACTCACGATTAAGAATATTCCCATTGTACGGGAGTATGATGATGTATTTCTAGAGAAATTTCCAGGTCTTCCACCAAATCGTGAAGAAGAATTTTCAATAGAACTCATACCGGGTGCTTTTCCGATTTCAAAGACACCTTATAAAATGGCCCCAATTGTGTTGCAGGAATTGAAGAAGAAACCCTAACGAAATCTTGATAAGGGATTCATAGGCCTTAGTGCGTTACCTAGGGGGAGCACTTGTTCTATTTGTTATGAAGAATGATTGATCAATGAGACTCTTCATTGATTATCGAGAAATTAACAAGATTTCTATCTAGAACAAATATACTCTCCCATGCATTGATGACATATTTGACCAACTACGTGGAGCTCAATGCTTTTCCAATATTGATCTTCGTTCAGGGAATCATCTATTAAGGGTCAAAAGGGATGATATACACAAGACGGATTTCCGTACAAATTATGGACACTATGAATTTATAGTGATGACATTTGGTCTTACTAATGCCTCTGCTATCTTAATGGATCTAATGAATAGAGTCTTTAGAGACTATATTGATCAGTTTGTGGTAGTCTTTATAGATGGTATTTTTGTCTACTGAAAGATCAAGGAAGAACATGAAGATCAGATGAGAATTGTATTGAAGACCCTGAGAAAGGAGAAGCTTTATGAGAAATTTACCAAGTGTGAATTTTGGCTACAAAAATATTCATTTTTGGGTCACATATTCAAAAAAGAGGAAATATCTCTGGATCCAACAAATACAGAGGTTATAGAAAGATGGTCGAAACCAATAATAGTAACTGAGATCCAATGTTTTATTGGTTTGGCTGGATATTATCGATGTTTTGTGAATGATTTATCACAAATATCTAATCAACTCACCAGGTTGACTCAAAAAGGAGTTATGTTCATATGGATGGAGAAGTGTGAAGAGAATTTCAAGAAGTTGAAAAGAAGGTTATTCAGTGCACCGGTGCTCACACTGCCTTGTAGTGGAGAAAGGTTTGTGATCTATAGTGATGCATCCCAGAAGGTAATGGGGTGTGTTCTCATGCAAAACGATATGGTGATAGATCATGCCTCAAGACAGCTGAAAATACATGAGAAAAATTATCCAACTCGTGATTTTGAGTTAGTTGTGGTAATCATTGCAATAAAGATTTGGAGGCATTATCATTATGGAGGAAGTTGTGATATTTATACTGATTATAAAATTTTAAAGTATATTTTCGCACAAAAAGATGTGAATATGTGTAACAGCCCAAGATTTTATAAAAAATATTCTTTTTAATTAATGTCTTGTGTTGTACGCTACACCAAAAGGAGCTTCCACAACACGCATCCTTGACTTGCCTTGCATTACACGCAATCGCGACCTTCCTCGATAGCGTGTGTAATACGCAATACCGAGTTTTACTAAACAACGATATTCTATTAAAATATTATTAAAAATAGTCGTTATGAATAGTAATAACCACTTTTTGAAATTCTGTAAATCTTATTTTTCAAAATGAACTTCATTTTTGGATTCGGAGTATCGAATTTAGCCTAAGGTGAAATTTTGGTACATTTCGGATAACTTTCATATTCTGATGAATAGTGAAAATTACTAAATTATAATTAAAAAACAACTTTTTTAATCGAAATAATTAATAGTGATAATTTATTAATTAGAGTAGTTTTAAAGTATATTTAGAATATATTTTTACAATTTAATACAATGTTGGTCATTGGATGTAATTGCACATTTAAACCAGACATAAACAAGTGTCAATCTTTTGATAGATATTGTTTCTTAAAAACACGCTATTTGTTTTAACAGCGGGATTTAATTATAAAATTAATTAATGCAACTTCTATGTTATGAATTTGGTAAAATAGACTTCATTTTTGAATTTGGAATATGAAATATAGCTTAGGATGAAATTTTGGCATTTTTCTGAAAACCTTCATTTTTTGATGAATAGTGAAACTACTAAGTGGTAGTTAAAAAACTGAACTTTTCATAAAACTTAATTTTACCGCATCTGTGAATGGAATTTCAAAAATCGGAGAGACACGGTTGATGTCAGTAAGTAAAATGTGGTTCAATGAGATGAAAATAATTTTTGGTGAATAGTAGCTTTTTACTTTTATTTACCACGGTTAAAAGTCAATAGGGTAATTAAGGGTAAGAATGATATTAATATTACCCTAACACATGTCCTAATTCTATTTGACAAGTTTATCTCGACCAAAAACAACCTTAAGTGTAACATATTATCATTTAGGCCCACTTGGATTAGATTAGGACAATTATTATTATTTAATTCAAAGAAGAGTTAAAAGAGTTAAACTCAAAGTTTATTCACTAAAACATTTTTAATATGGGGTTATACATAAGATAAATTCGACTATAAATATTCATTAGAAATATAAAACGATTTCCTATATAATGATATTTTATTTATAATTTTTAGACTTTAAATAAAGTAATTTATTTATGACACAACGATGATGCAGTAATTACCCTTTTAAGGAAATATTAACATAATTGATGTTATAAATAATCAAATGAATGTAATTTGAGACTTTTTATGAATTAAACTAATTTTATAGGTTACTATGATATATTAGTGTTGATTTAATCAACTTGGTTCGAACATATAATTCTGTTATGACTTTCACAAAAATCATATATCAAATAGTGTCAAAATTGACACAAAATAGCTTTTAAATCAAATATTATATTATTAATTGTTATTTTATTCCTAAAAATCTAAGGTTCGGCCAAATGACTTAGATAAGGATATATATATTAATAATAAACATTTTGGGGTTCGTTTGGCATGTTATAGTAAGTGTATTAACCATATAGTGAAAGAAAACAAAAAGACACGGTAAAAGTTAAATTATTTAACTTAGAGTTAAATCAAATTGATAAGGTTAAAATAAGAACCTAAACTTGTCTAAATCCTATTGGTTGATAGGATTTAGAACCATCCCCACTTTAGATTCGAAATAAGACCCTATGGAACCATTATAAACCGATTTTTACTTTAATATAAAATAATATTTCTAGATATTCCTAAGGTGCCCCTCTCCTCCCTTATAAAAGGACACCTCCTCCCCCTCCTCCTCACACCAATTTCAGCACTCAAGCTCGGCCAAACCCTGACAAAATATCTTCTCCACTTCCCTAGAAACATCCTAGAGGTTCTGGTCTTCCTCAAAGACCAATTTTAGTTCCCTAAGAGGAGGTCTCCAAAAGGCGCTTCAAAGAAGAGGTAATTACCGTTACCAATTCTTTCATCTTTATTTCTTCTTCCATTTTGTCTTCTTAGGTTGTTTCATTATTAAGTAATAACATCAGTATCACTCATATACTGATACGTTATTATAAGTATGAAACAACCCTATTTCACCTTCTATCCATCCTACGGAAAAAGGAAATCACCGCGCGTGCGTACGTACGGAATACCGTCTCCACGCCGTGGTGTAATCTATTTTCCGCCACAACCTTAATTGGATGGGTATAAAGGTGTAATAAGTAACTATATATGATTATTGTAAAGTGATATTGATACTGAAATAGTATCCATACACTTCAACACAATTCCACGACCATGGGAACGATATCATCGCTCGTGCGTACGTACGGACTACCGTCTCCACGACGCGATGAGATTCATTCTCCATGTTAACCATTTAAGAATGATTATAAAGTATATATAAGAAATAATAATGAAATATATGACATTATAAAGTTACTGGATTTATGTATATATATATATATATATGTATGTCATCTACTTACTTCAATTTCAAGACAATAAGGAAAGTAAAACAGCGTTCATGCGTACGTACGGACTACCGTCTCCATGAACGGTGTTTTTCATTTTATTTATCTATCTATTATATATATATATATACTGAATATATATGATATATAAATCATATTTTATATTCTGGAAGTAAGTAGATCATGATATAAGTAATAATGATGTCAAGAACAACAAGTCAAAACACCTACGATAAATGAAACGATTTTACCCAAAACGCTTCTTTAACATGTAATTTACAATAGAACGGGTAATATAATGTCATAAGTGAACCATATATGATATCATAACAATGAATATGATTCTGGAATAAGTCAATAACATGATTTAAATAATTATAAAGGAGGTTCGGACACTTACAAAGCAAGTCGGACATAAGGTAAGGGAAATATCACAATCTCATTTTTATCCGAGATTGTTTATTCGTAAGTATTTACTAGGGTGTATTTTATCATCCACATCCATGTTTACTCAATATGTAATATTATTTCCATCCACCTAAAATTGTTTAAATCCATTTTTACCCTTCGGTGAGTTTTTAGTAATACGTATGAAAGGAATCTTTTGTCGTTTTTCGTACGAGGTACTTTTTGACTTTTCCGACAAAAGTACGAAGAATGTTTTTTTTAACTTATACAGCATGAACGGATTTCTACTGTTTTATAAAGCCTTATTTTCATGAAGCTTCTTCTAAAAGATTTCATGACTATTTTCAATAAAATCTCTTTCTTTTAAAATTGCATGATGTTTTGTGAAAAGAAATTGATTTTGAAGAAGAAAGGATATTTTCCTCAAGAATTCAATTCAAGTGTTTTATCAAAATTATTTTCCATCTAAGATAATAAAGGGTTCTGTTTCTATCCATATTTTTACATTGATTTGACTATGTTGTGATGGAATTATGTTTATGAATTCCTTTATCTTATATGAATTGATTTATGATGTCATGATGTTTCAAGAATCCCATTTTTGTTACATGTGTTATGCGATGATGTATGTTTTATGATTATGTGGCACACATAAGAAAGGATTCATTATAAGATGGGTGGGACCTATATCTCCCTCCAATGTATTGGGTAATGATTTTATATCTCATGAGATAGACATGGCTGGAACAGAAGGTTATTTCGGTTCAGTGATACAGGACTGAAACGAGGAGTGAACTCTGTTCAGAAAGGGACTTTGTCCACTAAGATAGTCTTGGAAATGAGTCATGACTAACAAGAAATGATTTTCCATGATTATGTGTGTATGCCACAAAGTTTCATGTTTTTTGTTATGATTATTGAGATTACTTTTTTCACTACCATGATTTATCCCATGATTATGAAATTATGCTTTCTTTTGCAGGTTATGATTTCCAAAATGTTATGTTCATATGAATATGATGTGATTGATATTTATTTTGTTTACCCTTACTGAGCATTTGAGCTCACCCTTTTATGTTTTCTTTTCCCCAGGATATAAAGAAAGGTTTTAGGTATAAAAAAAAAATCTTTATAGGAGATTTTGAAGATCTTTCACCACGATTAGAAGATTATAGTCCGAGTTTCCAAAGACACTAAACTATTACGGTCCTTGTGTGTGTGTTTTTGTAATGTACTAAGTATTCCGCAAATGTAATGTAATGTCCATGTACGTCAGGCTTCAGGTCTCTACAGTTGGTATCAGAGGAAAGGTTTAGTCAACCTTTGGACACTAGGATGCGAAAACGTTAGTGATATCCCTAGAGATATTTCTAAGGTATGTCTAGGGATGTCCCTAAGGTTAAGTATACGTATAGGTTATAGTACTAGAATTACGCTAACGATCATAGAATTAAACCTAAGATGTTAGATATTGAAGGTACTCCCCTTTTATTATGTTGTTTTCCCTAGCATGATTTTGGCCTCTCACACTATTTTTTTTGGGTTTTAGAAGATGGCTGGAACCCGAAGGAACCGTGTTGATCAATGCAATGGACAATGCAATGATTGTCTTCCTGAACAAACAAATGTTATGGGAGATGGAGTGAAAAATCTTATTGCTATACTTACACAAGCTATGAATCATTCTGGACTTCCAAATGAGCAGAGAAGGGAACAATATTCTATTGAGTCCTTCATGAGGCAACGTCCACCTTCTTTCAGTGGGTCTTCTGATCCACTTGTTGCTGAACAATGGATTAGTACCACTGAAAAGATATTTTCAGTTCTTCAATGTTCTGAACATGATAAAGTCATCTTAGCAGTATATCGTTTGGAAGGTGAAGCTGATCAATGGTGGAATCTTATCAAGAATACGAGGCCAAGAGATGAAATTGAGTCCATGGAATGGGACGAGTTCAAGAACTTGTTTTTCAGTAAGTACGTCCCTCGTATTCTTCGAACAAAGATGGAAAATGAGTTTCTTGAACTAAAGCAAAAGGATGATGAATCTGTTGGTATATACGAAGAGAATTTTACAAGACATGCAAGGTATGCATCTGGCATTATCATCCAAACTGAAAGTAAAGTTGATCGATTTTTCAGTGGCTTAAAACCAAGTCTTCGAAGGGCATTAGCTATAAGAGACTTCAGTAGATATGAAGAAATTGTGCGTTGTGCTATCAAGGTAGAAATGGAAGTTGGTGTTACATATCCATCTCATGGTTTTGACAAGAAACAAAAGATGGAGTTCAAGGAGAAATCTCAGAATAATGGTGAAAAGAAGATGAATGTTTCCTTATGCACAAAGTGTGGAAAGAAGCATGGTGGAGATTGTCTTAAAGGGACTAGAAAATGTTTTAAGTGTGGAAAAGAAGGTCATCGAGCAGCTGAGTGTCGAAGTAATGGAAAAAGGGATTCTAATGAAGTGAATAAAGCAAACACTGCAGAGAACGCACAACCAACACTTCAATGATTCAAGTGCAAGGAGATGAGACATTATGCCAATAAATTCCCTAATACAAGGGTTAGTGATGATCGACATGAGCAACCGCTTAAGGAAAAGGACAAATGGAAGTCACATGCGATCACTATTGGCAATGTTGAATATGACAACGATGTGGTGGAATGATTAAGTTTTTATGTAATGGGATTCCAAAATAATGTTGTATCATGGAATATTGGAATATTTATGTATTGGTCTAATGTGGTATTCAATGTGATTGAGATATTATGCGCATAATTAAAGGAAAACGAGAAAATGAAATGTTTAACAGTATTCATGAGCTCGTGATTGATATAAGGACTAAGTGATATCATGGTTTGAGTATATAGAATTTTGAGGATTTTGGTATGTGGAAAGTGTTAACTTTTAACTGCATTCATGTTTTCACTAAGGTTCAATGGGTATTCAAGAGAGTACAAGATTAAGGCCTTTGAATGTTTGGATTGTGACCACCAAAACATATCTTATGATATATGGGGATCAACGATGGTATTAAATCTCTGGTAATCGTTTTCACTATGTTATGAGAGTGGACTGCAGTATTATGTATAAGCCTAAAGATTGAAATGGATTATGTTGGACATAAGTGAGTATTGTTTAAGGATAAAAGTTTTTTTTCGATATTATTGATGGGATGTTATAGTAATTTATTTTTAGAAAAAGGACAACCTGCAGGACGGGCGACAGCCCATCACTTCGGACAAGGCTGTGGGAATCGAACCCACAACCGAAGTGCGACTGGCCTTTATCGCCTACCACTGGCCTACAAGAAGTCCATGTTTAGTAGAAACTAGTTTTATTATATTAAGCAGTATGATATATGAATTATAAGTCCATTTTAGAAACCATATATGCTTTATCTCATTATAGATCGACTTATGTATATAATTTTTTCTAACCTTTTGTTTGAGACAGATGGAATGACCAGTCATTCTATCACATGATCTGCTAACACTTCACGAATAACAAATTCAACTTCATTTATTTAAGAGATGAAGTGGAAATTGTTCAAGGCATGAACAACAGTGATATTGTACCAAAATAAAGAAAGTATTTATTCTAATTCAAATTTTCAACTTTAGGGAAATGATCTTGAAAACCAAAAATGTTGTCCTAGTGATCTTATACCTGATGAATCGGATGGTACCTTAGATCGTCACAAATTTATGGATTTGTGATTATTGGATTTTCCATATCCATGTTCTCTACCACTCTCCATCAGAACATGATGGTTAGATTTCTCTTCCATATCCATATTTTCACCTATGTGGAAACCCAATGATTAGTTTATTTGGGTAACCGTTACGTTTCATACATTTGTTTTTAAAGATTGGTTTTGATATTCCTTTTTACGATGTGGGTTTCTATTAAAGAAACTTTCAAATAGTAAACCATTTATAACCCCGACGAATTTCGAGGGCGAAATTCATTTTAAGGGGGGTAGAATGTAACAGCCCAAGATTTTATAAAAAATATTCTTTTTAATTAATGTCTTGTGTTGTACGCTACACCAAAAGGAGCTTGCACAACACGCATCCTTGACTTGCC
This sequence comes from Viscum album, assembly GCA_963277665.1. NCBI lineage: Eukaryota > Viridiplantae > Streptophyta > Magnoliopsida > Santalales > Viscaceae > Viscum > Viscum album. The sequence continues at coordinate 557,753,119 of OY728165.1, read as the reverse complement.
TTGCATTACACGCAATCGCGACCTTCCTCGATAGCGTGTGTAATACGCAATACCGAGTTTCACTAAACAACGATATTCTATTAAAATATTATTAAAAATAGTCGTTATGAATAGTAATAACCACTTTTTGAAATTATGTAAATCTTATTTTTCAAAATGAACTTCATTTTTTGATTCGGAGTATCGAATTTAGCCTAAGGTGAAATTTTGGTACATTTCGGATAACTTTCATATTCTGATGAATAGTGAAAATTACTAAATTATAATTAAAAAACAACTTTTTTAATCGAAATAATTAATAGTGATAAATTATTAATTGGAGTAGTTTTAAAGTATATTTAGAATATATTTTTACAATTTAATACAATGTTGGTCATTGGATGTAATTGCACATTTAAACCAGACATAAACAAGTGTCAATCTTTTGATAGATATTGTTTCTTAAAAACACGCTATTTGTTTTAACAGTGGGATTTAATTATAAAATTAATTAATGCAACTTCTATGTTATGAATTTGGTAAAATAGACTTCATTTTTGAATTCGGAATATGAAATATAGCTTAGGATGAAATTTTGGCATTTTTCTGAAAACCTTCATTTTTTGATGAATAGTGAAACTACGAAGTGGTAGTTAAAAAACTAAATTTTTCATAAAACATAATTTTACCGCTTCTGTGAATGGAATTTCAAAAATCCGAGAGACACGGTTGATTTCTGTAAGTAAAATGTGGTTCAATGAAATGAAAATAATTTTTGGTGAATAGTAACTTTTTAATTTTATTTACCACGGTTAAAAGTAAATAGGGTAATTAAGGGTAAGAATGATATTAATATTACCCTAACACATGTCCTAATTCTATTTGACAAGTGTATCTAGACCAAAAACAACCTTAAGTGTAACATATTATCATTTAGGCCCACTTGGATTAGATTAGGACAATTATTATTATTTAATTCAAAGAAGAGTTAAAAGAGTTAAAATCAAAGTTTATTCACTAAAACATTTTTAATATGGGGTTATACATAAGATAAATTCGACTATAAATATTCATTAGAAAGCTAAAAAGATTTAATATATAATGATATTTTATTTATAATTTTTAGACTTTAAATAAATTAATTTATTTATGACACAACGATGATGCAGTAATTACCCTTTTAAGGAAATATTAACATAATTGATGTTATAAATACTCAAATGAATGTAATTTGAGACTTTTTATGAATTACACTAATTTTATAGGGTACTATGATATATTATTGTTGATTTAATAAACTTGGTTCGAACATATAATTCTGTTATGACTTTCACAAAAATCATATATCAAATAGTGTCAAAATTGACACAAAATAGTTTTTAAATCAAATATTATATTATTAATTGTTATTTTATTCCTAAAAATCTAATGTTCGGCCAAATGACTTAGATAAGGATATATATATTAATAATAAACAATTTGGGGTTCTTTTGGCATGTTATAGTAAGTTTATTAACCATATAGTGAAAGAAAACAAAAAGACACGGTAAAAGTTAAATTATTTAACTTAGAGTTAAATCTAATTGATAAGGTTAAAATAAGAACCTAAACTTGTCTAAATCCTATTGGTTGATAGTATTTCGACCCATCCCCACTTTAGCTTAGAAATAAGACCCTTTGGAACCATTATAAACCGATTTTTACTTTAATATAAAATAATATTTTGAGATATTCCTAAGGTGCCCCTCTCCTCCCTTATAAAAGGACACCTCCTCCCCCTCCTCCTCACACCAATTTCAGCACTCAAGCTCGGCCAACCCCTGCCAAAATCTCTTATCCACTTCCCTAGAAACATCCTAGAGGTTCTGGTCTTCCTAAAAGACCAATTTTAGTTCCCTAAGAGGAGGTCTCCAAAAGGCGCTTCAAAGAAGAGGTAATTACCGTTACCAATTCTTTCATCTTTATTTCTTCTTCCACTTCTTCTTCTTAGGGTGTTTCAATATGAAGTAATAACATCAGTATCACTCATATACTGATATGTTATTATAAGTATGAAACAACCCTATTTGACCTTCTATCCATCCTACGGAAAAAGGAAATCACCGCGCGTGCGTACGTACGGAATACCGTCTCCACGCCGTGGTGTAATCTATTTTCCGCCACCACCTTAATTGGATGGGTATAAAGGTGTAATGAGTAACTATATATGATTATTGTAAAGTTATATTGATACTGAAATAGTATACATACACTTCAACACAATTCCACGACCATGGGAACGATATCATCGCTCGTGCGTACGTACAGACTACCGTCTCCACGACGCGATGAGATTAATTCTCCATGTTAACCATTTAAGAATGATTATAAAGTATATATAAGAAATAATAATGAAATATATGACATTATAAAGTTACTGGATTTATTTATATATATATATATATGTATGTATGTCATCTACTTACTTCCATTTCAAGACAATAAGGAAAGTAAAACAACGTTCATGCGTACGTACGGACTACCATCTCCATGAACGGTGTTTTTCATTTTATTTATCTATCTATTATATATATATATATACTGAATATATATGATATATAAATCATATTTTATATTCTGGAAGTAAGTAGATCATGATATAAGTAATAATGATGTCAAGAACAACAAGTCAAAACACCTACGATAAATGAAACGATTTTACCCAAAACGCTTCTTTAACATGGAATTTACAAAAGAACGGGTAATATAATGTCATAAGTGAACCATATGTGATATCATAACAATGAATATGATTCTGGAATAAGTCAATAACATGATTTAAATCATTATACAGGAGGTTCGGACACTTATAAAGCAAGTCGGACATAAGGTAAGGGAAATATCACAATCTCATTTTTATCCGAGATTGTTTATTCGTAAGTATTTACTGGGGTGTATTTTATCATCCACATCCATGTTTACTCAATATGTCATATTATTTCCATCCACCTAAAATTGTTTAAATCCATTTTTATCCTTCGGTGAGTTTTTAGTAATACGTATGAAAGGAATCTTTTGTCGTTTTTCGTACGATGTACTTTTTGACTTTTCCGACAAAAGTACGAAGAATGTTTTTTTAACTTATACGACACGAACAGATTTCTACTGTTTTATAAAGCCTTATTTTCATGAAGCTTCCTCTAAAAGATTTCATGACTATTTTCAATAAAATCTCTTTCTTTTAAAAAAGCATGATGTTTTGTGAAAAGAAATTGATTTTGAAGAAGAAAGGATATTTTCCTCAAGAATTCAATTCAAGTGTTTTATCAAAATTATTTTCCATCTAAGATAATAAAGGGTTCTGTTTCTATCCATATTTTTACATTGATTTGACTATGTTGTGATGGAATTATGTTTATGGATTCCATTATCTTATATGAATTGATTTATGATGTCATGATGTTTCAAGAATCCCATTTTTGTTACATGTGTTATGCGATGATGTATGTTTTATCATTATGTGGCACACATAAGAAAGGATTCATTATAAGATGGGTGGGACCTATATCTCCCTCCAATGCATTGGGTAATGATTTTATATCTCATGAGATAGACATGGCTGGAACGGAAGGTTATTTCGGTTCAGTGATACAGGACTGAAACGAGGAGTGAACTCGGTTCAGAAAGGGACTTTGTCCACTAAGATAGTCTTGGCAATGAGTCATGACTAACAAAAAATGATTTTCCATGATTATGTGTGTATGCCACAAAGTTTCATGTTTTAAGTTATGATTATTGGGATTACTTTTTTCACTGCCATGATTTATCCCATGATTATGAAATTATGCTCTCTTTTGCAGGTTATGATTTCCAAAATGTTATGTTCTTATGAATATGATGTGATGGATATTTATTTTGTTTACCCTTACTGAGCATTTGAGCTCACCCTTTTATGTTTTCTTTTCCCCAGGATATAAAGAAAGGTTTTAGGTAAAAAAAAGAAGATCTTTATGGGAGATTTTTAAGATCTTTCACCACGATTAGAAGATTATAGTCCGAGTTTCCAAAGACACTAAACTATTACGGTCCTTGTGTGTGTGTTTTTGTAATGTACTAAGTATTCCGCAAAAGTAATGTAATGTCCATGTACGTCAAGATACGGGTCTCTACAATATGCACCAAAAATGATGGTTGGAGATGATTAAGTATTATGACTAATCAATTCATTACCACTGTGGTAAAACAAACAAGGTGGCATATGCATTAAGTCGACAAGACCGTACTAGCTTATCAATGATGAGGATAACAAAAATCCAATATTTATGGGTTTACAAAGGATCGATCATGGAATTATAATGGAAGGGGAAAAATATTATCTTTCTCAATTGAATTCTCAACCATCTGTACATGAGAATATTAAAGAGGCACAGGATGAAGATGCAGAGTTACAAAAAGATGGTGAGAAATATTCATGAATTTAACTTTATTTGTGATGAAATAATAAGGTTCAGAAATCAGGTTTGTGTTCCTCCCATCCCAGAATTATACAAGGAGCTGCTAGATGAGGCTCATAGTTCATCATTCTCTATTCATCCTGGAAGCACGAAGATGTATAGTGACATGAAAGTGTACTTCTGGTGGGATGGCATGAAATGAGATGTTGCTGAATATGTCTATCGACTCTTGGTTTGTCAGCAAGTCAAAGCTGAGAGACATAAGTCTAGTGGTATGTTACAACCATTACCCATACCTAAATGGAAATGGGAAAACATCACTATGGACTTTGTCACTATACTACCTAAAACATCCAAAGTGAATACTTCTATATAGGTCATAGTTGATCATTTTACGAAGTCGGCACACTTCATTGCTATTAGAGAAGATTTCTCTCTGGATCAGCATTCCAGGATATATGTAAAGGAAGTGGTAAGATTTCATGCAGTACAACTTTCCATTATATCTGATCGGGATCTGAGGATTACCTCAATGTTTTGGCGAAGTCTTCAGCATACTCTAGATAAAGAGTTGAGTTTCTCTACTTCTTATCATCCTCATACAGAAAGTTAGTATGAGAGGACATTAAAACTCTATAAGATATGTTGAGATCATGCTCTATGGATTTCAAAAGAGGTTGGGATCAACAAATACCTTTGGTTGAAATTTCTCATAATTATAACTTTCACTCCAGTATTCATATGTATCTTTTTGAAGCTCTCTATGGAAGGAAATGTTGAACTACAACTTTCTGGGATGAAGTTGGGGAAAGAAAGCTAGTAGGACCTGATCTTTTTGATGATATGGAAGAAAAGGTCTGATCAATTAAACAAAACATAAGATTAGCTCAGAGTTGACAAAAAAGTTATGGTGGTAACCGAAGAAAATACCTAGAGTTATAAATGGGTGATAATGTGTTCTTACGAATATCTCTTTGGAAGAGAGTAATGAGATTTGGAAATAAGGGAAAGTTGAGCCCTAGGTATATCGGTCCTTTCGAAATACTGGATCGTGTTGGGAATGTAGCTTACCGATTGGAACATCCACTGAATCTCTCTCAAGATCATTATATGTTCTATGTATCTCTCTTGGAAAGTACATACCCAATCTTTCACATGTACTCAGCTCAGAAGTTGTACCACTAAAGTAAGATATTTCTAATGAAGAACAACCAATAGGGATTATGGATCATAGAGAAAAAGTCCTACGAAACAAGACCACTCGCTTGGTGAAGGTTTTATGGAGGAATCACCAATTATAAGAAACTACATGGGAGCTTGAGGATAAGATGATGGAGAGGTATCCTCATCTGTTTATTACAAAGTGACGAATTTCGAGGGCGAAATTAATTTTAAGAGGGGTAGAATTTAACACCCGAGATTTTTATGAGAAATATTTGGTTTTTATGTTATATACATCATAAAATGAATCTTTCACTACCCACAACACTATATTGGCTTACTTTACACACAATCGCGACCTTCCTCGATATGTTGCGTTGTACGCAATACCGAGTTTCAATAAACAATGATATGCTATTAGAATATTCTTATAACTAGACATCATGAATAGTAAGACCCACTTTTTGCAATTTTATAAATTTTATATTTCAAAATAGACTTCATTTTTGGATTTGGAATATCGAAATTAGCCTAGAGGTAATTTTGGTATTTTCTTGAAAACTTTCAATTTTGGAAGAATAGTGAAAACACTAGGGTACTATTTAAAAATAGAAATTTTATTTATATTTATTTTAGGTACAAAGTGATATATAATAACTATATAAGTTCAATGTAATTTATTGGAGTCATTTTATAACCATTTTAGATATATAATAATTTTATTAAACTTTTCACCATATTTTACCCACATCCTAAGAGAGTTTGATAATTTACATAAAACATAATTTTAACACTTCTGTGAGTGGAATTTAGAAAATCTGAGAGACACGGCTAATATCAATGAGTAAAATTTGGTTCAATAAGATAAAAATAATTTTTGGTGAATAGTATATTTTTACTTTTATTCACCACGGTTAAAAGTAAATAGGGTAATTAAGGGTAAAAATGATATTATTATTACCCTAACACATGTCATAATTCTATTGGATAAGTTTATTTCGACCAAAAATATCCTTAGGGATAAAATATTACCGTTTAGGTCCAATTGGATTAGATTAGGACATTTATTATTATTATATTTAAAGAAAATCTAAAATAGTTAAAATCAAAGTTTAATAACTAAAACATTTTTAATATAGGGTTATAAATAAGATAAATATTCATTATAAAGATAAAAATATTTCCTACATAATGTTATTTTATTTATAATTTGTAAACTTTAAATAATTTAATCTATTTATGACATAGTGATGATGCAGTAATTACATGATTAAGGAAATTTTAACATAATAGATATTATAAATACCCAAATAAATGTAATTTGAGACTTTTTATTAAGTACACTAATTTTATTGGTTAATATGACATATTAGTATTTATTTAATTAACTTTTTCAGAACTAATCATGTTGTTATGATTTTCAAAAAAATCAATTACCAAATAGTGTCATAATTGACATAAAATTGTTTTTAAAACAAATATTATATTATTAATTGATATTTTATTTCAAAAAATCTAAGGTTCAGAAAAATGACTTAAAAAAGGTTATATATTTTAATTATGAACCACTTGGGTTTTTTTTTGGATTGTTATTGTATGTTTATTAACCATATAGTGTTAGAAATCAACAAGACACAGTAAAAGTAAAATTACTTAACTAAAAGATAAATCTAAATTATAAGGATAAAATAGTAACATAAACTTGTCTAAAATATATTTTTTGAGATGATTTAGACCCATACCCACCTTATCTTAGAAATAAAACAATTTTGAGCTTTTAAAAACCGAAAATAACTTTATAATAAAATAATATTTTTTGTTTTTTCTAAAGTGCCCCTCTCCCCCCTTATAAAAGGGCACCTCCTCCCTCTCCTCCTCACACCACTTTGATCCTTCATGCTTGGCTAAAAAATTCCAATTTATCTTCTCCAATTACCTAAAAACATCCTAGTGGTCCTGGTCTTCTTAAAATACCATATTTAGTTCCCTAAGAGGAGGTTAAGAAGAGGCGCTTCAAAGAAGATGTAATGTCCATTATCGATTCTTTCAACATTATTTCTTCTTCTAATTCTCTTTATTTAGTTGTTTCATAATGAAGTAATAACATCAGTATCACTCATATACTGATATGTTGTTCTAAATATTAAACAACACTATTTCACCTTCAATCCATCCTAAGGAAAACGAAATCACCGTGCGTGCGTACGTACGGAATACAGTCTCCACGCCGTGGTTTAATCTATTTTACACCCCCACCATACTTGGATGTGTATAATGGTGTAAATAAAAACTATATATAATTATTGTAAATTAATATTTTTTATAAAATAGTATAAATACACTTAAATACAATTCCACGATCATGGGAATGATATCATCGCTCGTGCGTACGTACGACCTACCGTCACAACGATGAGATGCGAATCGTTCTACATGATCATCATTGCATAATGATTATAAAAATGAATTGAATTAAGTAATATGATATATATTACAATAATACCATTCTGGAAATGAGGTATCTATAAACAAAAAATAAGTATAAGAATTTATTCGACAGAACACGCATAAGAACAAAAAGCAATAAACACCCGAATAACAAGTAACAATGAAATATTACTAATAAGAAGATAAGAATATGACCATATATGATATCATAACAACGATCAAGATTCTGGAATAAGTCAATAACAATATTTAAATAAATATATAGGAGGTTTGGATTCGTACGAAGCAAATCGGACCTAAGGTAAGGGAAAATCTCACAATCTCATTTTTATCCGAGATAGTTTGTACTTCAGAATTTACTGGGGAATATTTATCATCCATATCCATGATTCCTCAATATATAATATTATTTCTATCCTCCTAGAATTTTTTAAATCCAATTTTACCCATTTTTAAGTTTATAGTAAAAGATTTGAAAAGAATCTTTTGTCGTTTTCAGTACAAGGTACTTTTTTTGAATTTTTTGGATAAAGTACAAGAAGAATGTATTTTAACTTATACGGCCTGAATGGACTTTTAGAAGATTATTTCCATGAAGCTTCCTTTACATGTTTTCATGTTTATTTTTAATCAACTTCTTTTAGTTTAATTTTTTTTGACATTTTAAAAAAGGAAAAATGTTTTTGATGTATAAAGGATATTTTCCTCAAGAATAGAGTTCAAGCATTTTATCAAAATAATTTCCTATCTATGATAATATAGGGTTCTATTTATATCCCTATTTTTACATTGATTTGATTATGATATGATGTAATTATTTTTATGATGTCCTTTTATCTTATATAGAATATTTTATGATGGCATGATGTTTAAGAATCCCATTTTCATTACATGGGTTATGCTATGATGTATGATTTATGATATTGTGGAACACATAATAATGGTATCATTATTAGATGGGTGGGACCAATATCTCCCTCCAATGCATTTGGTAAAGATTTATATCTCATGAGATAGACATGGATGGAACGACAGGTTAATCCGGTTCAGTGAAATAGAACTGAAACGAGGAGTGAACTCGGTTCAGAAATGAACTTTGTCCACTAAGATAGTCTTGGCAATGAGTATTGACTACTAAGAAATGATTCTATATGATTATGTGTGTATGCCAAAATGTTTCACTTTTTATGTTATGATTATGTGGATTACATTTCACTACCATGGTTTATCCCATGTTATGATATTATGATATTTTTTGCAGGTTAAGATTTTTGAAATGCTAAGTTCTTGTGAATATGATATTTCCTTTGTTTAACCTTACTGAGCATTTGAGCTCACCCTTGGGTATTTTTTCTTTCCCCAGGTCAGGAAGAAGTTTATATAATAGGTTATGCCAAAAGGGACTCTAGATATGATGAAACCAAACAGGAGACAATGTAGATGCTTTATGAACCAGTTGTTTATGTTTCCCAGTTTCTAAAGACACTATACCTATACATTCCTACCATGGTTTTTTTATAAGTTGTAATAAGTGTGCTTCAATTTTGAAGCATTAAAATGTGTGTAAATTATGGGTCATTATATTTGGTATCAGAGGAATGGTACAGCTAACCTTTGGAAACTAGGATGTGAAAGCCTTAGTAAGAACCGTAAGGATAAGTATAAGAATAAACCACTATCATAGTGTTTTAGAAATTTCCAGTAATAACCTCTTATAAGACCTTATGTGTGAAATTTTATTCTTGATTATGTGGTTTCCCTATTATGATTAGTGTTTCTCACACTATGCTTATTGGTTTTAGTCAATGGTTAGAACCCGAAGGAACCGTGTTAATGGGGAATGAGACAGGAAATGCAATGATTGTCCCCCTGAGCAACCAAACGTTCTGGGAGATGGAATGCAAAATCTTGTCCCCATGGTCAATGAACTTTATCTAGCTATGAATCATGGAGTAATTCCAAATGATAAAATAAAGGAGCAACATTCTGTTTAATCCTTCATGAGCCAGCATCCACCTTCATTCAGTGGGTCTACTGATCCATTAGTGGCTAAACAATCGATTAGTACCACTGAAAAGATATTTTCAGTACATCAAAGTTCTAACCATGATAAAGTCATCTTAGTAGTATATCGTTCGGAAGGTGAAGCTGATCAATGTTGGAATCTTATCAAGAATACGAGGCAAATGGATGAAATTGAGTCCATGGAATGGGACGAGTTCAAGAACCTATTTTTCAATAAGTACTTCCCTCGTATTCTTCAAAAAATGATTGAGAAGATGTTTCTTGAACTAAAGAAAATGGATGATGAATATTCTGGTACCTACGAAGAAAATTTTACAAGACTTGCAAGGTATGCTTCTGGGATTATTATCCAACCTGAGAGTAAGATCGATTGATTCTTTAGTGGCTAAAAACCAAGTCTTCGAAGGGCATCAGCCATAAGGGACTTCAATAGCTACGAGGAAATAGTCCGATGTGCTCCCAAGGTTGAGATGGAGTCAGGAGTAACCCATCAGTCATATGGGTTTGATAAGAATAGGAAAATGGAATTCAAAGGTAAATCTAAAGAGCACACTGAAAAGAAGATGAGTTTTCCGTTATTCTCAATGTGTGGAAAGAAACATGGAGGGAGTTGTCTTAAAGGGACATGTAAATGTTTCAAATATTGAAATGAAGGTCATCTGACATTTGAATGCTGAAATGATGGGAAGAATATTTCTAGTGATGCGAATAAAGAAAAGGCTACACAGAATGCACTTCCTACACATCAATGTTACATGTTTAAGTAAGTGGGGCATTAATCTAATCAATGCCATAATCCAAGGGTTGTTGATGGTGATTGACATCAATAAACTATTATGGCTAAATACAAAGTAAAGTCACATGCAATTTCTATAGGTGATGTGGAGTATGATAGCAAAGTTGTGAAAGGCACAGTTACCATCCACTCTAAAGTAGAAAATGTTTTATTTGATTCTGGATCCACCCACTCATTTATTTCTAATGAATTTTATAAGGGTATAATCGTATTACCTCAATAATTAGATGTTGAGTTATTTGTGAAAACCCTTATTGGCACAACGATCGCATCAAAATTTTATAATTCTTCTCCGGTTGAATATTGTGGGAAATTGATTCCTGCAAATCTTGTGATCCTTCCTATAGTGGAATTTGATGTGATTCATGGCATGGATTGGCTTTCTTTTATGGAGATCATATCAATTGACAAAGAAGGGATGTCACATTTCATATTCCAGATCAATCTATGATCGTTTGTCGATGTTAGGATGAACATAACCTTCCAGTGGAAATTTTATCCATCTTATGGGTCTTGATTCCACTAAATAAAGGTTATTTATCTCAAATGGTTGGATAGAAACTCACGATTAAGAATATTCCCATTGTACAGGAATATGATGAAGTATTTTTAGAGGAATTTATAGGTCTTCCACCAAATCGTGAATTTGAGTTTTCAATAGAACTCATACCGGGTGAGTTTCCTATTTCCAAGACACCTTATAGAATGGCCCCAATTGAGTTGCAAGAATTGAAGAAGAAACTCTAACGAAATCTCGATAAGGGATTCATAGGCCTTAGTGTGTTACCTTGGGGGAGCACCTGTTCTATTTGTTATGAAGAAAAATGGATCAATGAGACTCTCCATTGATTATCGAGAAATTAACAAGATCACTATCAAGAACAGATATCATCTCCCATGCATTGATGACTTATTTGACCAACTATGTGAAGCTCAATACTTTTCCAATATTGATCTTCATTCAGGGTATCATCAATTAAGGGTGAAAAGGGAGGATATACCCAGACGGCTTTACGTACAAATTATGGACACTATGAATTTATAGTGATGACATTTGGTATTACTAATGCCTCTGATATATTAATGGATCTAATGAATAGAGTCTTTAGAGACTATCTTAATCAATTTGTGGTAGTCTTTAAAGATGGTATTTTTTTCTATTGAAAGATCAATGAAGAACATGAAGATCAGATGAGAATTCTATTGAAGACCCTGAGAAAGGAGAATCTTTATGCCAAATTTACCAAGTGTGAATTTTGGCTACCAAAATTTTCATTTTTGAGTCACATAATCTCAAAAGAGGAAATATCTCTGGATCCATCAAAAATAGAGGTTATCGAAAGATGGTCGAGACCATTAATAGTAACTGAGATCCAATGTTTGATTGGTTTGGATGGATATTATCGATGTTTTGTGAATGGTTTTTCACAATTATCTAATAAACTCACCAGGTTGACTCAAAAAGAAGTTATGTTCATTTGGATGGAGAAGTGTGAAGTGAATTTCAAGGAGTTGAAAAGAAGGTTATTCAGTGCACCAGTGCTCACACTGCCTTGTAGTGGAGAATGGTTTGTGATCTATAATGATGCATCCCAGAAGGTATTGGGGTGTGTTCTCATGAAAAACGATATGGTGATAGCTTATGCCTCAAGATAGTTGAAAATACATGAGCAAAATTAACCAACACTTGATTTGGAGTTAGCTGTGGTAATCATTGCAATAATGATTTGGAGGCATTATCTTTATGGAGAAAGGTGTGATATTTATACTGATCATAAAATTTTAAAGTATATTTTCACACAAAAAGAGGTGAATATGTTCCAAAGATGATGGTTAGAGATGATTAAGTATTACGACTAATCAATTCATTACCACCATGGTAAAACAAACAAGGTGGCATATGCAATAAGTCGACAAGACCGTACTAGATTATCTATGATGAGGATCACAAAAATCCAATATTTATGGGTTTACAAAGGATGGATCTTGGAATTATAATGGAAGGGGGAAAATCTTATATTTCTCAATTGAATGCTCAACCTTCTATACATGTGAATATTAAAGAGTGACATGATGAAGATGTAGAGTTACAAAAGAAGGTGAGAAATGTTCATGAATTTCACTTTGTTTGTGATGAAATAATAAGGTTCAGAAATCGGGTTTGTGTTCCTCCTATCCCAGAATTAAACAAGGAGCTGATAGATGAGGCTCATAGTTCTTCATTCTTTATTCATCCAGGAAGCATGAAGATGTATAGTGACATGAAAGTGTACTTCTGGTGGGATGGTAAGAAAAGAGATGTTTCTGAATATGTCTCTCGATTCTTGGTTTGTCAGCAAGTCAAATCTGAGAGACATAAGTCTAATGGGATGTTACAACCATTATCCCTACCTAAATGGAAATGGGAAAACATCACTATGGAATTTTTCACTATACTACCTAAAACATCCATAGGGAATAATGCTATATTGGTCATAGTTGATCATTTTACGAAGTCGGCACACTTCATTGCTATTAGAGAAGATTTCTCTCTGGATCAGCTTTCCAGGATATATGTAAAAGAAGTGGTAAGATTTCATGGAGTACAACATTCCATTATATCTGATCGGGATCTGAGGATTGTCTCAATGTTTTGGCGAAGTCTTCAGCATACTCTGGATACAGAGTAGAGTTTCAGTACTTCTTATCATCCTCATATAGATATATAGTATGAGAGGACAATTAAAACTCTATAAGATATGTTGAGAGCATGCTCTATGAATTTCAAAAGAGGTTGGGATCAACACATACCTTTGGTTGAAATTTCTCATAATTATAACTTTCACTCCAATATTCATATGGCTCCTTATGAAGCTCTCTATGGAAAGAAATGTTGAACTATAACTTTCTGGGATGAAGATGGGGAATGAAAGCTAGTAGGACCTGATCTTTTTGATGAGATAGAAGAAAAGGTCTGATCAATTCAACAACACATAAGATCATCTCAGAGTTGACAAAAAAGTTATGGTGGTAACCGAAGAAAATACCTAGAGTTTTAAATGGGTTATAAAGTGTTCTTACAAATATCTCTTTGGAAGAGAGTAATGAGATTTTGAAATAAGGGAAAGCTGAGCCCTAGGTATATCGGTCGTTTCGAAATACTGGATCATGTTGGGAATGTAGCTTACCGATTTGCGCTTCCACTGAATCTCTCTCAAGTTCATGATATGTTTCATGTATCTCTCTTGGAAAGTACATACCCAATCTTTCACATGTACTCAGCTCGGAAGTTGTACCACTGGAGTAAGATCTTTCTTATGAAGAACAACCGATAGGGATTATGGATCATAGCAAAAAAGTCCTACGGAACAAGACCACTCGCATGGTGAAGGTTTTATGAAGGAATCACCAATTATAAGAAACTACATGGGAGCTTGACGATATGATGAGGGAGAGGTATCCTCATCTGTTTATTACAAAGTGACGAATTTCGAGGGTGAAATTAACTTTAAGAGGATTAGAATATAACACCCAAGATTTTTATGGGAAATATTTGGTTTTTATGTTATATACATCATCAAATGAATCTTTCACTACACACAACACTATATTGGCTTACTTTACACACAATCGCGACCTTCCTTGATAGGTTGTGTTGTACGCAATACCGAGTTTCACTAAACAATGACATGCTATTAGATTATTATTAAAACTAGCCGTCATGAATAGTAATAACCAATTTTTCCAATTTTATAAATTTTATATTTCAAAATAGACTTAATTTTTGGATTCGGAATATCGAAATTACCCTAGAGGTAATTTTGGTATTTTCTTGAAAACATTCAATTTTTGATGAATAGTGAAAACACTAGGGTAATATTTAAAAATAGACTTTTTATTTAAATTTATTTTAGGTACAAATTAATATATAATAACTATATAAATTCAATGTAATTTATTGAAGTCATTTTATAACAATTTTTGATATATAATAATTTTAATGAACTTTTCACCATATTTTACCCACATCCTAAGAGAGTTTGATAATTTTCATAAATCATAATTTTACCACTTCTGTGAGTGGAATTTAGAAAATCCGAGAGACATGGTTAATATAAATGAGTAAAATGTGGTTCAATAATATAGAAATAATTTTTGGAGAATAGAAACTTTTTACTTTTATTCACCACGGTTAAAAGTAAACAGGGTAATTAAGGGTAAAAATGATATTATTATTACCCTAACACATGTCATAATTCTATTGTATAAGTTTAATTCGACCAAAAATATCCTTAGGGATAAAATATTACCGTTTAGGTCCAATTGTTTTAGATTAGGACATTTATTATTACTATATTTAATGAAAAGCTAAAATAGTTAAAATCAATGTTTAATAACTAAAACATTTTTAATATAGTTTTATAAATAAGATAAATATTCATTATAAAGATAAAAATATTTCCTACATAATGGTATTTTATTTATACTTTTTATACTTTAAATAATTTAATCTATTTATTACATAGTGATGATGCAGTAATTACCTTATTAAGGAAATTTTAACATAATTGATATTATAAATACCCAAATAAATGTAATTTGAGACTTTTTATTAATTACACTAATTTTATTGGTTAATATGACATATTAGTATTTATTTAATTAACTTTTTTAGAACTAATCAAGCTGTTATGATTTTTAAAAAAATCAATTACCAAATAGTGTTAGAATTGACATAAAATAGTTTTTAAAACAAATATTATATTATTAATTGAAATTTAATTCCAAAAAATATAAGGTTCGGAAAAATGACTTAAAAAAGGTTATATATTTTAATTATTAACCACTTGGGGTTTTTTTGGCTTGTTATTGTATGTTTATTAACCATATAGTGTAAGAAAACAAGAAGACACGGTAAAAGTAAAATTATTTAACTAAAAGTTAAATCTCAATTATATGGATAAAATAGTATCCTAAACTTGTCTAAAATCTATTGTTTGAGTATTTTGGACCCATCCCCACCTTAGCTTATAATTAAATCAATTTTGAGCTTTTAAAAACCAAAAATAACTTTATAATAAAATAATATTTTACGTTTTCCCTAAAGTGCCACTCTCCCCCCTTATAAAAGGGAACCTGCTCCCTCTCCTCCTCACACCACATTTATCCTTCAATCTCGGCTAAACCATTCCAATTTCTCTTCTCCAATTCCCTAGAAACATCGTAGAGGTCCTGGTCTTCTTCAAAGACCATATTTAGTTCCCTAAGAGGAGGTTAATAAGAGGCGCTTCAAAGAAGATGTAATGTCCATTATCGATTCTTTCAACATTATTTCTTTTTATACTTCTTTTTATTTAGTTGTTTCATAATGAAGTAATAACATCAGTATCACTCATATACTGATATGATATTATAAATATGAAACAATGCTATTTCACCTTCTATCCATCCTAAGGAAAACGAAATCACCGTGCATGCGTATGTACAGAATACTATCTCCACGCCGTGGTTTAATCTATTTTCCACCCCCACCATACTTGGATGTGTATAATGGTGTAAATAACAACTATATATAATTATTGTAAATTGATATTTATTCTAAAATTGTATAAATACACTTCAATACAATTCCACGATCATGGGAACAATATCATCGTTCGTGCGTACGTACGACCTACCGTCTCCACGATGAGATACGAATCATTCTACATGATATAAAATTGCATAATGATTATAAAAATGAATTGAATGAAGTAATATGATGTATATTACACTAATACGTTTCTAGAAATGAGGTATATATAACCAAAAAATAAGTATAAGAATTTATTCGACAGAACATGCACAAGAACAAAAAGCAATAAACACCCGAATAACAAGTAACAATGAAATATTACTATTAAGAAGATAAGAATATTAACATATATGATGTCATAACAATGATCACGATTCTGGAATAAATCAATAACAATATCTAAATCATTATATAGGAGGTTTGGTCACGTACGAAGCAAATCATACCTACGGTAAGGGAAAATCTCACAATCTCATTTTTATCCGAGATAGTTTGTACTTCAGAATTTACTGGGGAATATTTATCATCCACATCAATGATTCCTCAATATATAATATAATTTATATCCTCCTACAATTGTTTAAATCTAATTTTACCCATTGGTAAGTTTATAGTAAAAGATATGAATATAATCTTTTGTCGTTTTCAGTACGGGGTGCTTTTTTTTATTTTTCTGGATAATGTACGAGAAGAATGTTTTTTAACATATACGGCATGAATGGAATTTTAGAAGATTATTTAAATGAAGCTTCCTTTAGAAGTTTTCATGTTTAATTTTAATCAACTTCTTTTAGTTTAAAATTTTATGACATTTTAAAAAAGGAAAAATGTTTTTGAAGTATAAAGGATATTTTCCTCAAGAATAGACTTCAAGAATTCTATCAAAATAATTTTCCATCTAAGATAATAAAGGGTTCTATTTCTATCCCTATTTTTACATTGATTTGATTATTATATGATGTAATTATTTTTATGATGTCCTTTTATCTTATATTGTCTATGTTATAATGGCATGATGTTTAAGAATCCCATATTCATTACATGGGTTATGCTACGATGTATGATTTATGATCTTGTGGAACACATAAGAATGGTATCATTATTAGAATGGTGGGACCAATATATCCCTCTAATGCATTTGGTAAATATTTATATCTCATGAGATAGACATGGATGGAACGACAGGTTAATCCAGTTCAGTGAAATATGACTGAAATGAGGAATGAACTCAATTCAGAAATGAACTTTGTCCACTAAGATAGTCTTGGCAATGAGTCTTGACTAATAAGAAATGATTCTATATGATTATGAGTGTATTCCAAAAAGTTTCACTTTTTATGTTATGATTAGGTGGATTACATTTCACTACCATGATTTATCCCATGTTTTGATATTATGATATTTTTTGCACGTTAAGATTTTTGAAATGTTATGTTATTGTGAATATGATATTTCCTTTGTTTACCCTTACTGAGCATTTGAGCTCACCCTTTGGTATTTTTTCTTTCCCTAGGTCAGGAAGAAGGTTATTTAATAGGTTATGCTAAAAGGGACTCTAGATATGATGAAACCAAATAGGAGACAATGTAGATGCTTTATGAACCTATTGTTTATGTTTCCTAGTTTCTAAAGACACTATACCTATACATTCCTACCATTGTTTTTTTATATGTTGTAATAAGTGTGCTTCAATTTTGAAGCATTAAAAATGAATGTAAATTATGGGTCGTTATATTTTGTATTAGAGGAATTGTATAGTCAACATTTGGAAACTAGGATGTGAAATCCTTAGTAAGAACCGTAAGGATAAGTATATGAATAGACCACTATCATAGTGTTTTAGAAATTTCCATGAATAACCTATGATAAGACCTTATGTGTGAAATTTTATTCTTGATTATGTGGTTTCTCTATTATGATTAGTGTTTCTCACACTATTCTTATTGGTTTTAGTCAATGGCTGGAACCCGAAGGAACTGTGTTAATGGGGAATGCGACATGCAATGCAATGATTGTCCCCCTGAGCAAGCAAACGTTCTGGGAGCTGGAATGAAAAATCTTATCGCTATGGTCAAAGAACTTTCTCTAGCTATGAATCATGGAGGAATTACAAACGATCAAATGAAGGAGAAACATTCTGTTTAATCCTTCATGAGCCAGAATCCACCTTCATTCAGTGGGTCTACTGATCCATTAGTGGCTGAACAATCGATTAGTACCACTGAAATGATATTTTCAGTACTTCAATGTTCTAAACATGATAAAGTCATCTTAGTAGTATATCGTTTGGAAGGTGAATCTGATCAATGTTGTAATCTTATCAAGAATACGAGGAAAATGGATGAAATTGAGTCAATGGAATGGGACGACTTCAAGAACATATTTTTCAATAAGTACTTCCCTCGTATTCTTAGAACAATGATTGAGAAGAAGTTTCTTGAACTAAAGAAAATGGATGATGAATCTTCTAGTACCTAAGAAGCAAATTTTACAAGACTTGCAAGGTATGCTTCTGGGATTATTATCCAACCTGAGAGTAAAATCGATCGATTCTTTAGTGGCATAAAACCAAGTCTTCGAAGGGCGTCAGCCATAAGGGACTTCAATAGCTACGAGGAAATAGTCCGATGTGCTCTCAAGGTTGATATGGAGATAAGAGTAACCCATCAGTCATATGGGCTTGATAAGAAGAGTAAAATGGAATTCAAAGGTAAATCTAAAGAGCACACTGAAAAGAAGAAGAGTTTTCCCTTATTCTCAATGTGTGGAAAGAAACATGGATGGAGTTGTCTTAAAGGGACATGTAAATGATTCAAATATGGAAATGAAGGTCATCTGGCATTTGAATACCGAAATGATGGGAAGGAGATTTCTAGTTATGAGAATAAAGAAAAGGCTACACAGAATGCACTTCCTACACTTCAATGTTACATGTTCAAGTAAATGGGGAATTATGCCAATAAATGCCCTAATCCAAGGGTTGTTGATGATGATCGACGTCAATAAACTATTAACCCTAAAGACAAAGTAAAGTCACATGCAATTTCTATAGGTGATTTGGAGTATGATAGCGAAGTTGTGAAAGGCACAGTTACCATCCACTCTAAAGTAGCAAATGATTTATTTGATTATGAATCCACCCACTCTTTTATTTCTAAAGAATTTTATAAGGGTATCGTCGTATTACCTCAATAATGAGATGTTGTGTAAGTTGTGAAAACCCCTATTGGCACAAAAGTCGCATCAGAAGTTTATAATTCTTCTTTGGTTGAATATTGTGGGAAAGTGCTTCCTGAAAATCATGTGATCCTTCCTATAGTGGAATTTGATGTGATTTATGGCATGGATTGGCTTTCTTTTATAGACCTCATATCAATTTCCAAAGAAGGGACATCACATTTCATATTCCAAATCAATCTATGATCATTTATCGATGCTAGGATGAACATGACCTTCTAGTGGAAATTTCATCCATATTATGGGTCTTGATTCCACTAAGTAAAGGTTATTTATCTCAAATGGTTGGAGGGAAACTCACGATTAAGAATATTCCCATTGTACGGGAGTATGATGATGTATTTCTAGAGGAATTTCTAGGTCTTCCACCAAATCGTGAAGAATATTTTTCAATAGAACTCATACCGGGTACTTTTCCTATTTCAAAGACACCTTATAAAATGGCCCCAATTGAGTTGAAGGAATTGAAGAAGAAAATCTAATGAAATCATGATAAGGGATTCATAGGCCTTAGTGAGTTACCTTGGGGGAGCACCTGTTCTATTTGTTATGAATAAAGATTGATCAATGAGACTCTTCATTGATTATCGAGAAATTAACAAGATTGCTATCTAGACCAAATATACTCTCCCACGCATTGATGAAATATTTGACCAACTACATGGAGATCAATATTTTTCCAATATTGATCTTCGTTCAGGGTATCATCAATTAAGGGTCAAAACGGAGGATATACCCAAGATGACTTTTCGTACAAATTATGGACACTATGAATTTATAGTGACGACATTTGGTCTTACTAATGCCTCTGCTATGTTAATGGATCTAATGAATAGTGTCTTTAGAGACTATATTGATCAGTTTGTGGTAGTCTTTATAGATGGTATTTTTGTCTACTGAAAGATCAAGGAAGAACATGAATATCAGATGAGAATTGTATTGAAGACCCTGAGAAAGGAGAATCTTTATGACAAATTTACCAAGTGTGAATTTTGGCTACAAAAATATTCATTTTTGGGTCACATAATCTCAAAAGAGGAAATATCTCTAGATCCAACAAAAACAGAGGTTATAGAAAGATGGTCGAGACCAATAATAGTAACTAAGATCCAATGTTTTTTTGGTTTGGCTGGATATTATCGATGTTTTGTGAATTATTTTTCACAATTATCTAATCAACCCACCAGGTTGACTCAAAAAAGAGTTATGTTCATATGGATGGAGAAGTGTGAAGAGAATTTCAAGGAGTTGAAAAGAAGGTTGTTCAGTGCACCAGTGCTCACACTGCCTTGTAGTGGAGAAAGGCTTGTGATCTATAGTGATGCATCCCAGAAGGTAATGGGGTGTGTTCTCATGCAAAACGATATGGTGATAGCTCTTGCCTCAAGACAATTGAAAATACATGAGCAAAATTAACCAACTCGTGATTTTGAGTTAGCTGTGGTAATCATTGCAATAAAGATTTTGATGCATTATCATTATGGAGAAAGGTGTGATATTTATACCGATCATAAAATTTTAAAGTATATTTTCTCACAAAAAGATATGAATATGAACCAAAGATGATGGTTGGAGATGATTAAGTATTACGACTAATAAATTCATTACCACCGTGGTAAAACAAACAAGGTGGCATATGCATTAAGTCGACAAGACCGTACTAGCTTATCTATGATAAGGATAACAAAAATCCAATATTTATGGGTTTACAAAGGATGGATCTTGGAATTATAATGGAAGGGGAAAAATCTTATCTTTCTCAATTAAATGTTCAACCATCTGTACATGTGAATATTTAAGAGGCACAGGATGAAGATGTAGAGTTACAAAAAGAAGGTGAGAAATGTTCATGAATTTCACGTTGTTTGTGATGAAATAATATGGTTCAGGAATCAGGATTGTGTTCCTCCCATCCTAGAATTAAACAAGGTGCTGCTAGATGAGGATCATAGTTCTTCATTCTCTATTCATCCTAGAAGCACGAAGATGTATAGTGACATGAAAGTGTACTTCTGGTGGGATGGATTGAAAAGAGATGTTTCTAAATATGTCTCTTGATTCTTGGTTTGTCTACAAGTCAAAGCTGAGAGACATAAGTCTAATGAGATGTCACAACCATTACCCGTACCTAAATGGAAATGGGAAAACATCACTATGGACATTTTCACTATACTACCTAAAACATCCAAAGGGAATAATGATATAAAGTTCATAGTTGATCATTTTACGAAGTCGGCACACTTCATTGCTATTAGAGAATATTTCTCTCTGGATCAGCTTTCCAGTATATATGTAAAGGAAGTGGTAAGATATCATGGAGTACCACTTTCTATTATATCTGATCGGGATCTAAGGTTTACCTCAATGTTTTGGCGAAGTCTTCAGCATACTCTGGATACAAAGTTGAGTTTCAGTACTTCTTATAATCCTCATACAGATAGTTAGTATGAGAGGACAGTTAAAACTCTATAAGATATGTTGAGAGCATGTTGTGTGGATTTCAAAAGAGGTTGGGATCAATACATACCTTTGGTTAAAATTTCTCATAATTATAACTTTCACTCCAGTATTCATATGGCTCCTTATGAAGCTCTCCATGGAAAAAAATGTTGAACTACAACTTTCTGGGATGAAGTTGGGGAAAGAAATCTAGTAGGACCTGATCTTTTTGATGAGATGGAAGAAAAGGTCTGATCAATTCAGCAACACATAAGATCAGCTCAGAGTTGACAAAAAAGTTATGGTGGTAACCAAAGAAAATACCTAGAGTTTTAAATGGTTGATAATGTGTTCTTACGAATATCTCTTTGGAAGAGAGTAATGAGATTTGGAAAGAAGGGAAAGTTGAGCCCTAGGTATATCGGTCCTTTCGAAATACTGGATCTTGTTGGGAATGTAGCTTACCGATTGGCGCTTCCACTGAATCTCTCTCAAGTTCATGATATGTTCCATGTATCTCTCTTGTAAAGTACATACCCAATCTTTCACATGTACTCAGCTCAGAAGTTATACCACCGGAGTAAGATCTTTCTTATGAAGAACAACCGATAGGGATTATGGATCATAGCGAAAAAGTCCTACTAAACAAGACCACTCGCTTGGTGAAGGTTTTATGGAGGAATCACCAATTATAAGAAACTACATGAGAGCTTGAGGATATGATGAGGGAGAGGTATCCACATCTGTTTATTACAAAGTGATGAATTTCGAGGGAGAAATTAATTTTAAGAGGTGTAGAATTTAACACCCAATATTTTTATGAGAAATATTTGGTTTTTATGTTATATACATCATCAAATGAATCATTCACTACACACAACACTATATTGGCTTACTTTACACACAATTTCAACCTTCCTCGATAGGTTGCGTTGTATTCAATACCGAGTTTCACTAAATAATGATATGCTATTAGAATATTTTTAAAACTAGCCGTTATGAATAGTAATAAACACTTTTTAAAATTTTATAAATTTTTTTATTTTAGGTCAAATTTGATACATAATACCTATATAAGTTCAATTTAATTCATTGGAGTCATTTTATAATAATTTTAGATATATAAAATTTTTATTGAACTTTTCACCGTCTTTTACCCACCTCCTAGGAGATTTTGAACATTTATATAAAACATAATTTTACAGCTTTTGTGAGTGAAATTTCGAGAATCCAAGAGACACGGTTAACATGAAAGAGTAAAATGTGGTTCAATAAGATAAAAATAATTTTTGATGAATAGTAACTTTTTACTTTTATTTACCACAGTTTAAAGTAAATAGGGTAATTAAGGGTAAAAATGATATTATTATTACCCTAACAGATGTTCTAAATCTATTGGATAAGTGTAATACGACCAAAAACAACCTTAGCGATAAAATATTACCCTTTAGGTCCACCTGGATTAGATTTGGACATTTATTATTATTTTATTTAAAGAAGAGTTAAAATAGTTAAAATCAAAGTATAAAAACTAAAACATTCTAAATATATGGGTATAAATAAGACAAATATTCATTAGAAAGCTAAAAATATTTCCAACATAATGGTATTTTATTTATAAATTTTATATTTCACATAATTTATTTTATTTATGAAACATTGATGATGCAGTAATTACCTTATTAAGGAAATATTAACATAATTGATATTATAAATACCCAAATAAATGTAATATGATACTTTTTATGAATTACCCTAATTTTATTGTTTAATATGAGATATTAGTATTGATGTAATTAAATTTTTTCGAACTAATCATGCTGTTATGATTTTCAAAAAAATCAATTACCAAATAGTGTCAAAATTGACCTAAAATTGTTTTTAAAACAAATATTATATTATTAATAGTTATTTTATTCCTAAAAATCTAAGGTACATAAAAATGAATTAGATAAGGTTATATATATATATTATGAACCACTTGGGGTTCGTTTGTCTTTTTATAGTATGTTTATTAAACATATATTGTAAGAAAAGAAGAAGACACGGTAAAAGTAAACTAATTTAACTTAATGATAAATCTAAATGATAAGGTAAAAATAGTAACCTAAACCATTATAAAATATATTTTTTGAAATTATTGCGACCCATACCCACCTTATCTTAGAAATAAATCAATTATAAGCTATTAATAACCAAATATGACTTTATAATAAAATAATATTTTTTGTTTTTCATAAAGTGCCCCTCTCCTCCATTATAAAAGGGAACCTCCTCCCTTTCCTCCTCACCCCACACTGAGCCTTCATGATCTGCCAAACCATGCCAATTTATCTTCTCCACTTCCCTAGAAACATCCTAGGGGTCCTGGTATTCCTCAATGAAAATCATTAGTACACTAAGAGGAGGTTAAGAAGAGGCGCTTGAAAGAAGAGGTAATGTCTGTTACCGATTCTTTCATCAATATTTCTTCTTATACTTCTTCTTCTTTAGTTGTTTCATTATGAAGTAATAACATCAGTATCAATTATATACTGATATGTTATTATATATATCAAACAACCTTATTTCACCTTATATTCATCCTATAAAAAATGAAATCTCCGCGCGTGCGTGCGTACAGAATACCGTCTCCATGCTGTGGTGTAATCTGTTTTCCACCACCACATTACTTGGATGGGTATAATGGTGTATATAATAACAATATATGATTATTGTAAAGTGATATTGATTCCAAAATATTATAAATACACTTCAATACAATTCCACGATCATGGGAATGATATCATCGCTCGTGCGTACGTACGACCTACCATCTCCACGATGTGATGCGACTCGTTCTATATGATATTCATTGAATAATGATTGTATAAATGAATTAAATGAATAAATATGATATTTATTACACTAATAATACTCTGGAAATGAGATATCTAAAACATAAAAGAAGAATAATAATTTATTCGACAGAACACGCATAAGAACAAAAAGCAATAAACACCTGAATAACAAGTAACAATGGAATATTACTAATATGATGCTAACGATATGACCATTTATGATACCATAACAATTATTATGATTCCGGAATAAGCCAATAAAATTATTTAAGACAATATACAAGAGTTTCAGACATGTACGATGCAAATCATACCTAAGGTAAGGGAAAATATCACAATCTCATTTTTATATGAGATTGTTTGTAGTTCAGAATTTACTGGGGAATATTTGTCATACACATCCATGTTTCCTCAATATGTAATATTATTTATATCCTCATACAATTGTTTAAATCCAATTTTACCCATTGGTAAGTCTTTATTAAAAGATATGAAAAGAATCATTTGTCGTTTTTCAGTATGAGGTACTTGTTTTGACTTTTCTGGTCAAAGTATGAGAAGAATATTTTTTTAAACATATACATCCTGAATAGACTTTTAGAACATTATTTCCATGAATCTTACTTTACAAGATTTCATGATTATTTTTAATCAAATACTTTTAGTTTAAAAATTTATGACATATTAAGAAAAGAAAAATGTTTTTGATGTAGAAAGGATATTTTCTTCAAGAATGGAGTTCAAGAATTTTATCAAAATTAGTTTCCATCTAAGATAATACAGGGTTCTGTTTCAATCCCAATTTTAACATTGATTTGATTATGTTATGATGTAATTATTTTTATGATGTCCTTTTATCTTATCTGGATTTGTTATGATGGCATGATGTTTAAGAATCCCATTTTTATTACATGGGTTATGCTATGATGTATGATTTATGATCTTGTGGAACACATAAGAATGGTTTCATTATGATATGGGTGGGACCTATATCTACTTCCAATGCATTTGGTAAATATTTATATCTCATGAGATAGACATGGCTGGAATGGTAGGTTAATCCGATTTAGTGAATCATGACTGATACGAGGAATGAACTCGGTTCAAAAATGGACTTTGTCCGCTAAGATAGTCTTGGAATTGTGCCTTGAAGACTAAGAAATGATTCTCTATGATTATGTGTGTATTCCACAACGTTTCTTGTTTTATGTTATGATTATGTGTATTACATTTCACTACCATGATTTATCCAATTTTTTGATATTATTATCTCTTTTGCAGGTTATGATTTTTGAAATGCTACGTTCTTTTGAATATGATATTTCCTTTGTTTACCCTTACTAAGCATTTGAGCTCACCCTTTTGTATGTATTCTTTCCCCAGGTTAGGAAGAAGGTTATTAAGTAGGATATGCTAAAAGGGACTATAGAGATGATGAAATTAACAGGAGACAATGTAGATTCTTTATGAACCAGTTGTTTATGTTTCCCAGTTTCTAATGCGACTATACCTATATGGTCCTACCATTGTTTTATTATATGTTTTAATAAGTGTGCTTCAATTTTGATGTATTAACAATGTATGTAATGTATGGGTTGTTATTGTCTAGTCCTAGTACACTTAGCCACAGTTAGCAATGTTCATCGTCTGCCTCCAACACAATGAGGTGTGTGCATAGCTCGTGCAGTGTTGAGTATAATGATACTTAGTAGGGACCCTAAGACCCTCATGGTGACTCAAAATACACCAAGGATTAACCACAATGTAATAAATCAACAGATTACCCCACATAGGTATATTCACATACATATACTGAAGTTATCATGTAATCCATCTCAATCATGAGTGAACACAAAGTTACTGACTCAACTCACATAGGCATACAAATTATGTAGAGAAATAGAGATGATCATATGTAGCCACTGAATCATCTATTCTATCGAATCAACAACAAATCATGGAATAGAAATCAGAACTATCAAACCCACACAGGATCAAGGAATAGTAAACAGAGCTGTCGAACCCACATAAGATCAAGGAAAAATCGTCAGTGCTATCGAAACCACACAGAATCCAGGAACAGTCTCAATGCGGTTGACCATATATATGATCCAGGAGAAGTCTTAGTGCTGTCAAACCCACACAGGATCCAGGAATTGTCTTCAATGCACATCTAGCCATATGGTTCCGCACAAAGAATGCTTAATTCCAGGAGGTTCATCTCCTCAAGAAAAGTGTCAATACATTAACTATCACGAAGTCCAAAATTGATGTATCCAAAAGATCTGTCATTCCATATGAAACTCAACGCAGCAGGCGATGCGTCAATCAGACACCCGCTTTGAGGGTTATTGGAATTTCTGTTCTAAGGGCCTGGTTAGACATACGTTCAATCCAACCCAGACATTCCCCAACTGTTTCTAAAACTCTAGTGTGTCATAACAAAATAATTTTTTTTCTTCTAAGGTTTCTGTTGCCACAGACGGTTCGTCAATCGGACACACGTAGCTCAGGTTCCGGGAAAAAGAGTCGAAACTGGTCAAACAGGTCTGGGTCAGGTCCGACCCAGTCGGATGGACACCACCCGATCAGGGTCTGGACTGGCATCCAACCCGGTCCGTGGGTCTGACTCGGTCCATGGGTCTGGCCTAGTCCGTGTTTCTGACATGGTCTGTGGGGGCGGCTGGCCAACGCTAGGTCCGGCCCGCACAGGGTCCCGTCACGGGGTACTCCTCTGGTGGTGCAGTTGTGCTTCCACCATCCATGCGAGGATGAATGTTGTTCCATCTATAGGTAGACATTCCGCGGGCACCGGACCAGTTTTGGTGGCCCGATTCACGTTACGGAAGCTGCCATGCACTCCTCGGGTCATCACCTTTGATCCACAATCATTGTTGACAAGATTCTCTCGTCCCGGTCTCATACCACCATTAGCATCAAATTCCACAAAGAATGCGGAGGGGTAAAGCCATTTTTTTCAGCCCACACCCTCCGCGTTAGGGTGATATCAAGCTGCTTCGAGTTATATACCTTGGCGGAAAACAAAGAACATGCAACAATTAGAAAATCCTGATCCCCAACAATTATTTGTTGGTGGTTGACGATGTCACAGAAAGGTGGACATCGATTCGTTGTATATGAATCCGTAATATGTTGAATGAGGTTCTGAGGAAGGATGTCGTAGACTCTCCTCATCGGTGAGCTTCATTGGAATAACATGTTCTTTGTTCTTCAATGGAGAGATCTTTTTCTCTCTTCTCCCTCGGTCCACCAAAATGAAGAATGCCATGCCAAAAATAATAGATTATGAAACCCTATTAAATTGTTGGGTTAAATTTCAAATTGTTTTAATTAATTAATTGAATGTATTGGATCAATTAATTAACTAGGAGTATAAGGATCTTTATGTGTTAGGGGAGTTGAAGAGGATCCCAAACAGTTAATGGAAGTTTAAGGGTTTCTCAATTAATTGGGTGGTTCAAGGGGTTTTAATTCCCGAGTGGTCCCCACCACAATTAACATGAAGAGGAGGTTAGGTTTGGGCAGGACCCACCACCATAACTTATAATGGGAGGTTAAGGTCTAGGGGTACCCACCTCCTACTTCCACATAGTGGTTGTAACAAATAATATAAAATAAGACATCTACTTATTTTATTTTATTATACTCATGAAAAACCCAGAAACTGTATTTTATTCCTGACCATCTACCGATGAGGTGAAAGTATTATTAAGAGAATGATGACACTGCGTGTTCAACAGTGCACTAAGATTTTAATTCTGAGCACCAGATCAAAAGTTATAAAAACCCACTCGTATGTTTAGTAAAAGTAACAAGAAAACATCTAAAATTGTGTCATGGAACACCGGGCTTCAGAATCACATGCCGTCAGTTTTCATGGACTTGTAAAATTACCATGTATTTAAGAAAAATCTTTCCAAGGAAAATCCAGGTCATTATATTCTCCCTACCATAGGGAATTATGTCCTCATAAGCTACAACATGAACTAAGGGAACAAGTGGGGGTACTGAGGACAGATCTGAGCTGCCCGCTCCCATGTGCTCTCCTGTAGGTTCTCATGCTGCCAAAGAGCTCGCATCAGAGGTATCGACCGTCCATGAATGACCTGCTCCTGTTGATACTCAATCTCCACTGGAACCTCTCTAAAAGTCACCCCATCGATGAAGTCCATCTATCCCCGGTCGATGATGTGAGAAGGGTCATGCACGTATCTCCTCAGCTGGGATATGTGGAAGACGTCATGAACCTGGTACAACTAAGGTGGAAGAGCTAAGCGGTATGCCCCCACGCCAACTCTGTTGAGGACCTGAAATGGTCAAATGAAATGAGGAGATAACATGCTGCCATTAAAAAAATCATCGTAAACCTCATCGGGGCGAGACCCGTAGAAAGAAGTGGTCGCCATACTCGAACTCTATTGGTCTCTATCTTTTGTCAGCATACAACTGCTATCATCTCTGTGTAGTCCTCATCCGCTCCTCGATGATCTGCAACATCTCTATAGTAGCCTATACCATCTCTGGTCCCACAAGTATTGACTCCCCTGGGTCTGTCCAGCACAGAGGGATCTGCAAGGTCTCCCGTACAACGCCTCAAAAGGTGTCATCCCTAGGATAGAGTGATAGCTGTTGTTGTATGAGAACTCCACCAAAGGTAAGTGATCATCTCAGTTGTTACCAAAGTTGAGGACACAAGCATGTATCATGTACTCGAGGGTCTGAATGGTCCTCTATGTTTGACCATCTGTCCATGGATGGAAGGTGGTGCTCAGATGAAGCTATGTCCCGATGGCGTCCTGCAACCCCTTCCATAGCTGAGAAGTAAATCGTGCATCAGGATCAGATACAATAGAAGAATGTACTCAATTTATCCGCACAACCTCATGAACATAGAGGCATCCTATTCTTTCTACTGAACCCTGCTCTCTGATTGGTAGGATGTGGGATGACTTGGTGTCTCAGTCAACGATCACCCAAATCCAGTTGTGACCCCTGGATGTACATGGATGTCCAGTCACGAAGTCCATGGATATCACATCTCACTTCCACTCTGGGACTACTAATGGCTGAACCAAGATAGCTGGTACCCAATGCTATGCCTTCACTTGCTAACAAGTGAGGCATAGAGACAAACACTGATACTTCGTTCTTCATACTTGGCCACTAGTGCTATCGTCTGAGATCATGGTACATCTTCACCACTATTGGATGTACCACTAGAGGTGATATATCGACACATACTTTACATTAATTGTTATTAATTCAAAATTTAGTCATCATTATTACAACGTATAACAAAACCATGATAGAACTGTATATGTATATTGACATTAGAAACGGGTAAACATAAACAACTGGTTCATAATGCATCTACATTGTCTCTCGTTTGTTTCATCATATATAGTGTCCCTATTTGCATATCCTACTTAATACCCATCTTCTTGACCTAGGGAAAATAAAACATAGAAAAGGGTGAGCTCAAAGGCTCATTAAGGGTAAATAAAGGAAATATCAATCATATCATATTCATAAGAAAATAACATTTCGAAAATATTAACTTGCAAAAGAGATCATAATATCATAACATGGGATAAATCATAGTAGTGAAATGTAATCCAAATAATCATAACATAAAAAATGAAACATTGTGGAATACAAACATAATCATAGAAATTCTTTTCATATTAGTCAATACTCTTTGCTAATACTAACATAGTATACAAAGTCCATTTCTGAACTGAGTTTACTATTTGTTCCAGTCATGTATCACTGAACCGGATTAACTTGTCGTTCCAGCCACATATATCCCAGGAGATATAAATCATTACCCAATCCATCGGGGGGAGATATAGGTCCCACCGATCTCATAATGAAACCATTCTTATGTGTTCCACAACATCATAAATTAGATATCAAAGTATAACCCATGTGATAAAAATGGGATTTCTTAAACATCCTTCAATCATAACATAATCCATATAAGCTAAAATGACTTCATAAAAATAATTCCATCATAACATAATAAAATAAATGTAAAAATAGGGATAGAAACAAGACCCTATATTATCTTATATAGAAAATAATTTTGATAAAACACATGAACTCCATTCTTGAGAAAAATATTTTTTGCTACTTCAAAAACATTTTTCCTTTCATAACATGATATACAATTTTAAACTAAAAAAAGTTAATTGAAAATAAACATGAAATCTTGTAAAGGAAGATTCATGAATATAATGTCCTATGAAATCATAAAATTCCATTCATGTCGTATAAGTTAAAAAAAATTCTTCTTGTACTTTGGCTGGAAATTTCATAAAGTATCTTGTACTGAAAACGACAAAAGATTCCTTTAATTTATTTTACTAAAATTAACCAATAGGTAAAATTGGATTTAAAAAATTGTAGGAGGATTGAAATTATATTACATATTGAGGAAAAATGGATGTGGATGATAAATATTCCCCAGTAAACTTTGAAGTATAAACAATCTCGGATAAAAATGAGATTGTAATATTTTCCCTTACCTTTGGTCTGATAAGCTTCGTACATATCTGAACCTCCTGTATAATGATTTAAATAATTTAATTGACTTATTACATAATCATATTCATTTTTATGATATCATATATGGTCATATTCTTATCTTCTTATTTGTAATATTTCATTTCTACTCTTTATTCCGGTGTTTATTGCTTTATGTTCATATGCATGTTTTATCGAATAAATTCTTATTCCTATTTTTAGCTTATAGATTCCTCAATAAAAAAATGTTATTACTATAATTTATGTCATATTTTTTTCATTCAATTCCTTTATATAATAATTATTCAAGGAAGATAATGTAGAACGAGTTACATCACATCGTGGAGACGGTTGGCCGTACGTACGCACGAGAGATGCTATCATTATTTTGATATTAAAATAGTATATAATTGGATGGTATATAATATATAATGAACCAAAATAATGTTATATTTTTTATTTATATCATTTATACTCATTATTATACCCATCCAAATGATGAAATGTTTGAATAACAAACTACACCACGACGTGGAGACAACAAGCTGTATATACACACGTGTGGTGACTTTTTCATCCATAGGATGGATTAAATAACTAATATTGTTGTACCATTTTTATAATAACATCACAGTATATAAATGATACTGGATTTATTATTTTATAATGGAAAATCAAAGAATGATGAAGTGGAAGAAGAATGGAACTTAAAATAGGTGGTGAGATATTTACCTCTTCCTCGGGTTCTTCCTTTTGATTTGATCAAAAAGGATACATAGATTGGATTTCTGGTTAAAGTAACACCACTAGAATGAAGGGAAGATAGTTTAGAGGATATTTGTGCTGTATTTGGACTATCCCATTGGCTTTAGAGGTGTGAATTATAGAGAAGGGAGAGTTCCCTTTTATAAGAGGTGTGAGGGGGACCTTAGGGAAAACATAAAAGATTATTTTAAAATAAATTCATATTCGGTGTATAATGTCTCCAAGGTGAATAATTATAAGGATAGGGTATAGAGGGGTTGAATTAATCTAAACTAATAGGTTTTAGATAGGTTTAGGTTTCCATTTTGACCTTATCATTTAGATATAACTCTAAGTTAAATAATTTAACTTTTACCGTGTCTTCATGTATTCTTAAACTATATGGTCAATAAACTTACTATAAATTGCCCAAATAAGCCAAATTAGTTCACTAATGTCATATATATTATTATATAAGTGTTTTTTTCCGAACCTTATATTTTTAGGAATATAATATCAATCAAAAATTTAATATTTTTTTAAAAAACTATTTTATGTCAATTTTGACATTATTTGGTATTTTGTTTTTTCTAAATTCATAAAAGAATTATTACTTGGAATAAAATTCTTCTAACCAACCCTAATATGTTATATTAACCTATAAAATTAGTTTAATTCATAAAAAGTCAAAAATTATATTTATTTGGGTATTTATATTATCAATTATGTTAATATTTCATTAATAAGGTAATTACAACATCATCATTGTGTCATAAATAAATTAAATTATATAATGTCTGAAAATTATAAATAAAATACCATTATGTAGGAAATCATTTTTTCATTCTAATGAATATTTACAGTCAAATATATCTTATGTATAACCCTATATTAAAAATGTTTTACTTATTAAACATTGAATTTAACTCTTTTGACTCTTATTTGAATTAAATAATAATAAATGTCCTAATCTAATCCAAGTGGACCTAAATGGTCATATATTATTACTAAGGTTGTTTTTGGTCGAATTAAACTTATCCAATAGAAGTAAAACACATGTTAGTGTAATAATAATATCATTTTTACCCTTAATTACCCTATTTACTTTTAACTATGTTAAATAAAAGTAAAAAGTTACTATTCACCAAAAATTACAATTATCTTATTAAACCACATTTTACCTACTGCTATCAACCATGTCTCTTAGATTTTTGAAATTCCACTCACAGAAGCGGTAAAATTAGGTTTTATCTAAATTTGCAAATTCTGCTAGGAGGTGGGTAAAATATGGTAAAAAGTACAATAAAACAATTATATATCTCAAATTATTTTAAAATGACTCCAATGAATTACACTGAACTTATATAGCTATTATGTATCTATTTTGACCTAAAATAAATATAAATAAAATAAATAATTTTTTGAATAAAAATTCGGTTTTAAATTATAACTCGGTGTTTTCACTATTCATCAAAAATTGTAAATGACAAATATACCTAGGGATCATCTTTACCTTCTATCAAAATATCATTACTCTCTTCCAATGAGATATTCATAAGAACACTTTATCACCCATTTCGAACTCTATGTCTTTTCTTTGGTTGTCGACATAACTTTTTGTCGACTCTGAGCTGCTCTTATGTGATGTTGAATAGATCTTACCTTTTCTGCCATCTCATCAACAAGATCGGTCCCAATAGCTTTATTTCCCCAACTTTATCCCATAAAGTTGGAGTTTTGCATTTCTTTCCATAGAGAGCTTCATAAGTAGCCCTCTGAATACTGGAGTGAAAGCTATTATTATAAGAAAATCCTGTCAAAGGTAGGTGTTGATCCCAACCAACTTTAAAATCCATAGAGCAAGCTCTCAACATGTATTCTAGAGTTTGATGTTTCCGCTCAGACTGAAAGTCTATCTGAGGATGATAAGAATTGCTGATACTCAACACTGTATCTAGAGTATGCTGAAGACTTCTCCAAATCATCGAGGAAATCCTCGGATCCGGATCAGATATAATGGAAGGTGGTACTCCATGAAATCATACCACATCCTTCACATATATCCTGGAAAGCTGATCAAGAGAGAAATCATCAATAATAGTAATGAAGTGTGACGACTTCGTAAGACGATCAACTATAACCCATATAGAATTATTTCCTTGGGTTGTTTTAGGAAGTCCAGTGACAAAGTCCTGAGTGATGTTTTCCCATTTCCATTCCGGTATGTGTAATGGTTGTAACATCCCCTTAGACTTATGTCTCTCAGCTTTAACTTGCTGACAAACCAAGCATCAAGAGACATATTCAACAACATTCATGTTCATGCAATTCCCACCAGAAGTACTCCTTTAGTTCCCTATACATCTTCGTGATTCTTGGGTGAATAGAGAATGAAGAACTATGAGATTCATTCAATATTTGCTTCCTTAATTCTGGGATGGGAGGAACACAAACCTGATTCCTAAACCTTATTATTTCATCACAATCAATGTGGAATTCAAGAACATTTCTCACCTTCTTTTGTAACTCTACATATTCTTTCTATGCCTCATTAATTTTCACATGTATAGATGGTTGAACATTCATTTGAGAAAGATATAATTTTTCCTCTCTATTATAATTTCATGATCCATCATTTGTAAATCCCAAAATATTGGATATATTGTGATCCACATCATGGATAAACTAGCAAGGTCTTGTCGACTTAATGCATCTGACACCTTGTTTGCTTTCCTAGGGTTGTAATTAATTGAGCAGTTATAATCCTTAATCAGCACCAACCATCTTCATTGGCGCATATTCAGCTCCTTTTGTGTGAAAATATACATTAAACTTTTATGATCAGTATAAATATCACACTATTCACCAAAAAGATAATTTCTCTAAATCATTAATGCAAGGATTACCACAACTAATTCAAAATCACGAGTTGTGTAACTTTTCTCATGGATATTTATCTATCGTGAGGCATAAGCTATCACCATATCGTTTTTCATGATAACACACCCCAATACCTTCGTGGATGCATCACTGTAGATCACAATCCTTTCTCCACTACAAGTCAGTGTGAGCTCAGGTGGATTGGATAACCTTCTTTTTAACTCCTTGAAATTCTCTGCACACTGCTTCGTCCAAACTAACTTATCTCCTTTTCGAGTCAACCTTCTGTGTGGATTAGATAATCATGAAAAATCTTTCACAAATCGTTGATAATATCCACAAAAACAAAGAAAACTTCGGATCTTAGTTACTGTTTTTGGTCTCGACCATCTTTCGATAACCTCTGTTTTTGCTGGATCCACATATATCCCCTCTTTTGAGATTAAATGACCCAAAAATTAAGCTTTTTAATGCCAAAATTCACACTTGGTAAATTTGGCATAATGCTTCTCCTTTCATAGGGTCTTTAAAATAGTTCTCATGTGATCTTCAGGTTTGTACTTTCTCTTTGAATAGAATATAATATCGTCTATAAAGACTACAAAAAACTGATCAAGATAGTCTCTAAATAATCTATTCATTAGATCCATGAAGATAGTAGGGGAATTAGTAATACCAAATGGAATCACTATAAATTCATTGTGTCCATACCTTGTACAAAAAGACGTCTTTGTATATCTTCACTTTGTCCCTTTAATTGATGATACCCTGAACGAATATTAATCATGGAAAAGTATTGAGCTCCATGTAGTTGGTCAAATAAGTCAACAATGCATGGGAGAGGATATTTGTTCTTGATAGCGATCTTGTTATGTTCTTGATAATCAATGAATAGTCCCTCTGAAACATCTTTTTTCATAAAAAACAGAACAGGTGCACCCCAAGGTGATGCACTAGGGTGTATGAATCGCTTATCAAGATTCTCTTGGAGTTGCTTCTTCAATTCCTGCAACTCAATTGGGGTCATTATATAAGGTGTCTTTGAAATGGGCATAGCACTCGGTATGAGTTCTATTAAAATATCAACATCACTATCGGTGGAAGACCTAAAAATTCCTCTCGAAAGACATCATCAACCCCTCGTACAATGAAAATATTCTTAATCATGAGTTTCTGAACAACCTTTTAAAAAAAGTATCCTTAATATAATGGGATCAAGACCCATCATATGGATGAAATTCCCACCATAAGGTTATATTAATCCTTGCATCGATAGATGATAATAGAGTTATCATGAATATGCAATGTCACTTCCCTTCTTTGGAAATCGATATGAGCTACATATAATGAAAGCTAATCTATGCTAAAAATCACAACAAATTATACTATTAGAAGGATCACAAGATTTGTAGGAAGCACTTTCCCACAAACGTTAATTGGAGAAGAATTTTAAACTTTTTATGGAACCGTTGCTTCATTTTGAGTTGTCACAGCTGACACAATATCTAATTGTTGATGTAGTAGGGTGATACCCTTAGAAAATTATTCAGAAATAAAAGAGTGGGTGGATCTAGAATCAAATAAAACATTTTCTACTTTAATGTGGATGTTAAGTGTACATTTCACCACTTCGTTATTGTACTCCACAGCACTTATAGAAATTGCATTTGACTTTCTATTATCATTGTCCTTAAGAGATTTTTAAATTTCATCATCAGCAACAACCCTTTCATTAGTGCATTGATTAGAATAAATCCCCATTTCCTTGCACTTGTAACATTGAATTGTAGGAAGTGCATTCTGTGTAGCCTTTTTTTTGTTCGCATCACTAGACATCATTGTCCCATCATTATGGTATTCAAATTCCCGATGACTTTCTTTTCCGCATTTGAAATATTTACTTATCCCTTTAAGAAAATTCCCTCCATGTTTCCTTCCACACATTGAGCATAAGGGAAAACTCACCTCCTTTACAGTGTGGTCTTTAGATTTCCCTTTTAAATCCATTTTCTTCTTCTTATCAAACCCATATGACAGATGGGTTACTCCAATCTCCATCTCATAGTTGGGATCACATCAAAAAATTTCCTCATAGATATTGGTGTCCCTTATGGATAACTCCCTTTGATGACTTGGTTTTAAGGCACGAAAGAATCGATCGATCTTACTCTCAGGTTGGATAATAATTTTGGAAGCATACCTTGCATGTCTTTGTAAAATTTTCATCGTAGGTACCAACAGATTCAGCATCCATTTGATTTAGTTCAAGAAACTCCTTCTCCAGCTTTGTTCTAGGAATCTGAGGTAAGTATATACTGAAAAATATGTTCCTGAACTTGTCCATTTCTATGGACTCAACATCGTCTCTTTGCCTCATATTCTAGATAAGATTCCACCATTGATCAACTTCACCTTCCAAATGATATACTACTAATATAACATTATCATGTTAAGAACATTGAAGAACTGAAAATATCTTTTCAGTGGTACTGATCCATTATTCTACCACTAATGGATCAGTAGACCCGCTGAATGAGGGTGTAAGGTGCCTCATGAAGGATTCAACAAAATGTTTCTCCTTCCTTTTCTCGTTTGGAATTCCTTCATGGTTCATAGCATAATAAAGTTGTGTGATCATGGCTACCAGATTTTTCATTCTAGCTCCCATAACGTTTGGTTGCTCAGGCGGAAAATTATTGCATTGTCTGTCACATTCAGCATTAACATGGTTCCTTCGGGTTCTTTCCACTGACTAAAACCAAAAATAATAGTGTGAGAAACACTTATCATAATCCGAAAACTATATAATCAAGAATAAAATTTCACAGTTCATGTATTATCATAGGTTATTCATGGCCATTTCTAAAACACTAATATTGTTTTCTATTCTTAGACATATCCTTAGGGTTCTTACTATGTCTTTCACATCCTAGTTTCCAAAGGTTGACTATACATTTCCTATGATTCCAACTATAATGACCCATAAATTACATACATTGTTAATAAATCAGAATTGAAGCATACATATTACAACATATAACAAAACCATGATAGGACCGTATAGGTATAGTGTATTTAGAAACGGGGTACCATAAACAACTTGTTCTTAAAGCATCAACATTGTCTCCCGTTTATTTCATCATATCTAGAGTCCCTTTTGGCATATCCTATTTAATACCCATATTCCTAACCTAGGGAGAAGAAAACATACAAAATGGTGAGCTTAAATTCTTAGTAAGGGTAAACAAAGGAAATATCAATCATATGATATTCATAAGAATATAACATTCTGAAAATATTAACATGAAAAAGAGATCATAATATTATAAATTGGGATAAATCATATTAGTGAAATGAAATCCCAATAATCATAACATAAAACATGAATCTTAGTGGCATAGACACAAAATTATATAAAATCATTTCATATTAATCAAGACTCATTTCCAAGACTATCATAGCAGACAAATTCAATTTCTAAAATGAGTTCACTCCTCATTCCAGTCCTGTATCACTAAACCAGATAAACGTGCCATTCCAGCCATGTCTATTTAATGAGATATAAATCATTACCCAATGATTTTCGGGGAGATATTGGCCCCACCCATCTCATAATGAAACCATTACTATGTGTGCCACAATATCATAAATCATATATCATAGCATAAAAATGTAATAAATATGGGATTCTTAAACATCATGCCTTCATAACATAATCAATATAAGATAAAAGGACTTAATAAAAATAAATACATAATAAAATAATCAAATCAATTAAAAAATAGGGATATAAATAGAACCCTATATTATCTTAGATGGAAAATAATTTTGATAAAACACTTGAACTCTATTCTTGAGGAAAATATTTTATCTACATCAAAAACATTTTTCCTTTCTTAACATGTCTAAAAATATTAAACTAAAAGAAGTTAATTAAATATAAACATGAAAACATGTAAAGTAATCTTCATGGAAATAATGTTCTATGAAATCATAAAAATACATTCATTCCGTATAAGTTAAAAAACATTCTTCTCGTACTTTGGTGAGAAAAGTCAAAAAGTATCTCGTACATAAAACGACATAAGATTCCTTTCATATATTTACTAAAATTCACCAATAGGTAAAATTGAATTTAAAATTTTTTAGGAGGATATAAATAATATTATATATTGAGAAAACATGGATGTGGATGATAAATATTCCCCAGTAAATTCTGAAGTATAAAGAATCTCGGATAAAAACGAGATTGTGATATTTTCCCTAAATTTTGTCAGATATGCTTCATACATATCCAAACCTCCTGTATATTGATCTAAATAATGTCATTGAATTATATTAGAATCATATTCATTGTTATGATATCATATATTGTAATATTCTTATCTTCTTATTAGTAATATTTCATTGTTACTTGTTATTCGGGTGTTCATTTATTTATGTTCTTATGCATTTGTTGTCAAATAAATTCATATTATTCTTTTTAGGTTATAGATACCTCAAATAAATAATGGTATTAGTGTAATATATATCATATTTATTTATTAAATTCAATTATACAATCTTTATTCAATGAAGATCACGTAGAACGAGTCACATCACATCGTGGAGGTGGTAGGCCGTACGTACGCACGAGCGATGATATCATTATTTTGATTTTAAATTCGTATATAATTGGA
Organism: Viscum album; assembly: GCA_963277665.1. Taxonomy (NCBI): domain Eukaryota; kingdom Viridiplantae; phylum Streptophyta; class Magnoliopsida; order Santalales; family Viscaceae; genus Viscum; species Viscum album. The sequence goes on along the minus strand of OY728165.1, from coordinate 557,713,358 downwards.
TGTTATATCATATATAAAGAATCATAATAATGTTATATTTATTATTTATATCATTTATACCCATTATCATACCCATCCAAATGATTAAATGTTTGAATAAAAAAATACACCACGACGTGGAGACGGTAAGCCATACATATACACATGTGGTGACATTTTCATCCATAGGATGGATAAAAAAATATGGTTTTAATATTTTCATAATAAAATATAATTATATAAAATATACTGGAGTTATTGATTTATAATTGAAATGACAATGGAGGAGGAAGTGGAAGAAGAAAGGAACTTGAAATTGGTGGTGAGATATTTACCTCTTTCTTGGGTTCTTCCTTTTGATTTTATCAAAAGGGCCCTAGTGGATGGATTTATGACTAAAGGAAGGCCTCTAGAATTAAGGGAGGATAGTTGAGACAGTTTTTGGGAAGGGTTTTTCTGAGCCAAATGGCTTTGGAGGTGTTTATTAGAAAGAAGGGTGTTTCCCTTCTATAAGAGGGGTGAGGGGCACCATAGGAAAAACATAAAATATTATTTTATATTAAATTCATATTCAGTTTATAATGGCTCGAATGTGACTTATTTCGAGGATAGAGTGTGGATGCGTCGAGAAAATCTCAACTAATAGGTTTTAGACAAGTTGAGGTTACCATTTTATCCTTATCATTTAGATTTAACTCTAATTTAAATAATTTATCTTTTACCGCGTCTTCTTGTATTCTTACACTATATGGTTAATAAAAATACTATAAACTGCATATCGGATCCCAATTGGTTCATTAATGTCATATATATTATTATAAAAGTATTTTGGGCAACCCTTATATTTTTATGAATAGAATATCAATTAATAATATAATATTTTAAAAAAAACTCTTTTATGTCAATTTTGACACTATCTGATATTTTGTTTTTCCTAAATTCATAACAACATTATAACATAATAAAAAAATCATCTAACCGACCCTAATATGTTATATTAACCTATAAAATTAGTTTAATTCATAAAAGGTCTCATATACATTTATTGAGGTTTTTATAATATCAATTATGTTAATATTTCATTAATAAGGTAATTACTGCATCGTCATTGTGTCATAAATAAATTAATATATTTAATGTCTAAAATTTTTAAATGAAATACCATTACGTAAGAAATATTATTAGATTGATAATTAATATTTATCGTATAATTTAACTTATGTATAACCCGATATAAAAAATATTTTCCATATTGAACATTGATTTTAACTCTTTTAACTCTTCTTTTAATTAAATAATAATAAATGTCCTACTCTAATCCAAGTGGACCTAAATGGTCATATTTTTTTCCTATGGTTGTTTTTGTTCAAATTACACTTATCCAATAGAATTATGACACATTTTAGGGTAATAATAATACAATTTTTAACCTTAATTACCCTATTTACTTTTAACCGTGGTAAATAAAAGTAAAAGGTTACTATTAACCAAAAATTATTTTTATCTTATTCAACCACATTTTACTTACTGATATCAACCGTGTCTCTCGGAATTTTTAAATTCCACTCACAGAAGCGGTAAAATTATGTTTAATGTAAATTTGAAAATTCATTTAGGAGACGGGTAAACGATGGTAAAAAGTTAAATAAAATTATTATATATCTAAAATTATTATAAAATGACTCTAATGAATTATATTGAAATTATATTGTTATTATTTATCTATTTTTACCTAAAATAAATTTAAATAAAATTAATAATTTTTTTGTATAAATTCGGTTTTAATGTATAACTTAGTGTTTTTCACTATTCATCAAAAATTGAAAGTTTTCTGAAAAATACCAAAAATTAACCCTAAGCTAATTTCGATATTCTGAATCCAAATTGTAGTACATATTGAATGATAAAATTTATAAATTTTATAATAGTGTGTATTACTATTCATTACGTTTAGTTTATATAATATTTTAATAACATATCGTTGTTTAGTGAAACTCAGTATTGTGTACAACGCAAGCTAACGAGGAAGGTTGATCCTGTGTGTAATGCTAGCCAAGACAATGTTGTGTGTAGTGAATGATTTTTTTGGTCTTGTGTATAACATAATACATAAAAATATATATTTCTCATTAAATCTTAGGGTGTTACAGGGGAAGTGTGGAACTCCCTCAACAGATCCTCCGGAAGTGTCACGGTTACCACTGTACGTCCTCTTAAGAGGTTGACATGCTCTCCACCTTCAAGAAATCCATCACGTTCCTACTATATGGATATCTGAGCACATCATGTCTCGTAGTTAACGTCTCCATACTATGCCTCCTTGACTCGCTGAAGAAGTGGGGGAGTGACTATGAGAGACTGAAAGAAGGCTGCTCCATCTCTATCCACAAAGGATATCTATAAAGCAGCCAGCTACTCTGTCGCCTCGCCTAACAGTTGTATACTAGATCCTTTTTTGAGTGTATCTGCTATAGTGTTACCCTTACCAAGAGTATAGACTATCCTGAAGTCATAGTACTGGAGGAACTCACGCCATCAATGCGGTTTTTGGTTCAGGTCCTTCTGAGAGAAGATATACCTGAGACTCTAGTGGTCAGAGTAGACTGTGAAATGCTCACCAATCAGATAGTGTCACCAAAAATTCAAGGTGAATAACACAGCTGCTAACTCTAGTTCATGTTTAGAATAGCTATTCTCATGTTGTCTCAGCTGATAAGGACCATAAGAGATCACTGCTCACTCCCGCATCAGGACACATCCGAGTCTGGTCCCTGATGAGTCGTAGTAAACTATGTACCCCACGCCTTCCTCTGGAAGCCTCAAGATGGGGGAACTAGTAAGCCTCTTCCTCAGTAGCAGAAAGCTCTGCTGGCATCTCTCCGACCACATGAAATGTTTCCCCTTTTTCATCATGACGGATAGTGGTATTACAACTCTAGAAAATTATGGTACGAACCTCCGATAATATCCTGCTGAACTCAGGAAACTTCGTACCTCAGTCACGCACAAGGGTGGCACCAAGAATGTAACGCCTCAATCTTATCTAGATCTACTGAAACTACATCATTTGAGATTTCATGTCCCAAAAATTGAACCTCTTTGATCAAAATCTAGAACTCCGAGAGCTTACCATAATGCTGCTTCTCTCAGAGTGTGTCCAGTACTACCCACAAATGGTAGGAATGCTCCTCCTCAGTAGTTGAGTATATCAGAATGTCGCCGATGAAGACTATAACAAAGCGATCAAGGAATGGCCGTAAAATCATGTTTATGAGTCCCATGAACACTACTACAGCGTTGGATATCCTGAAAGGAATAACCAAGAACTCATAGTGTCTGTATCAACATCTGAAAGTCATCTTCTACACATCCTCATCTCAAACTCCGAGCATGTGATAGCCTGATCTAAGGACTTTCTTCGAGAACCACTATGCTCCCTACAACTGCTCAAAGAGGTCATCAATCCGCGGGAGTGGGTACTTGTTCTTCAAGGTATCCTAGTTCAGGCGATGGTAGTCAACACGAAGACTCAAGCTCCCATCCGCCTACTTGGAGAACTAAATCGGGGCTATCCAGGGAGAAACAGTTGGCCGAATGAATCCCATTCCCAGCAAGTCCTCCAACTATGCCCGCAACTCGGGTAGCTCCGCGAGATTCATCTGATACCATGGTGTAGATATCAATGTCGTCCTTGGGTATATGTCAATTTAAAATTCCACATCTATGAAAGGAGGTAGACTTGGTACATCGTCAGGGAAAACAACTATGTACTGGTCCACCACTACAGGATACCTCTGACTCTCCATATCTACCGCTCTGAGGGTAAGGCAGGCCAAATGATGAGTGATCCGATGTACCCTCTTCTGAGTAAGTCCATCATATACTACAAATGATCCCTTCCCACCGGTGAAGGTGAACCTAGTCCCATCAATGCGAACACAACACACATTACGCCTAATATAGTTAATATGAGCATAGACTTTAGATAAACCATCCATAACCAATATAACATCGTAAGGCCCTGACGCCGCTATGAGGAGATCCCAGCCAAAGCTCTTTCCTCCTAGAGTAGGCTCACACTACCAGCACCAATGCGTGATCATCATGTCTACTCCTGTTGGAGTCTATAGCCATAAGTATCGAGCCAACAGCTCTGTCGGAATCTCCGAGCTCTGAACGAGGGCGGTGGCAGTGAATAAGTGACTGGGACCTATGTCTATAAAAAATGCAGCTAAGGTGAAGTATACATAGTTCGTACCTCGAATAATAACTGGAGGGCCCTGATCCTATGCCTCAACTTCCCAAAGGTGAGTTCTCCCTTGTCCACCCACTCCCCATGGTTTGGGTGGAGCTCATGGTTTTGGCGGTGTTAACATCCCGAAACGTCGCCCATCGCCAGCTACACGACCAGCTCCTCCTCCACGCCCACCTATGCCCAGCGGATCGACACGATCAAACCTCTGCCTCTACCTCGAAGGTCCCTCAACTATCTGCTGATAATATGAATAGTGGGTTGGATAGTAAGGAGCCATGTGACCCTGCCCACCACATGTGAAACACTGCATGTTCCGCAAATGACTGGCTATGTCTCATGCGCCTTGCACAACTGAACACGATTCCAAAGGTCATCCACCAAATGTTTTTGTACTCTTGGAACTCTACGATATCTGACTACTGCCAGCTGTCGAAGACTCTACTATGTGATTCTTGGTGGTGGGTATTGCTGCTGGTGACTACTTTGTAGGGAAAATATCCACTAAATGAGATCACATTAACACCCCCGCCTACGTCATGATGCTGAGAGAGATCATTGAATCCCTGATCTCTCACCTGAGCCCTTACTCGAAGGTCTGGCCCTATAGAATGGGTCCCACACCATATATGTGGAGTGGCGTGAGAGGTCGTGAACCTCACTGAGTACTGTTCCACTATCATTATACCCTACATTAGATGTAGTAGCTCTTATATCCACATGGCACGTAGGGTGGCTAGGACAAACTCCGCCCGAATCTGGCTATCAAATCTGCCCAGAGATGTGTCGCCTTGTCTTGCACCTAGAGAATTAGGCTTCACCATCTGACTGTTGTTTCTTGAAGGAGTCTCATGGCAAGGAACACCATAAGGTATGCTAGTGTCTCTACTAGTCTGAAGACTCTCACCACAACCTCCATCCAGTCCTCAACCACATGTGGGCCTATCTCACCCATGTACCTGGGCTGCCTATGGCGCTAGAACTCATGAAAAATGCTCAGGAAGCGTACACTCTCTGCTAATGGGGATGGTTGAATCAGTGGCCCAACGGGTAGTGGCACCGCTGGTGCCTCCGCTGTGATAGGACCCTGCACCGAGGCCTCATCGTTCGGTGGGCTACCATCTCATACAATGCCTGGAACCCTGGAAGGATGTCTACATGGAGGCATCCTATAAAAAAACAGGTGTTCCACAGTCAATAAGTTATTCCTGGTGAGTTGACTCAAAAAATATCATAAAGTAGACTCCTAACAACACACACAAAATTAGTATTTTCATGCACTGAGTTTGAAATCAGAGGTCACAGTCCTCGTGTATGGATACTTCGGTAGCCGCACCAATACTGGACTCCCGGAACTGAAAACCAAACCCAATACACTTAACACTATTGCTTTACCGAAAGGATCAGAGTCTTATGTTATGCGGTAGAACCTCCCTCTGATACCAATTTGTCATGACCCCTCCCTCGGGGCCGGTACCATGACTTCCCCAAGCCCGCCTTCCATAGACCAGGGGCTGGCGACTACCACTAAAGGCATAAATCCCTTAAACTGGGAATTCATTGCCTTTATAACATGTAAACACACACAAAAGAGTACAAGCTGTAAGAAAAATAGTATGTAAAACTGTATAACCAAAGTGTGCTGAAAAGTAAAAGGGTCTAGAAACACAATCCCAACTTTATTGTACAAGTGCAACGAAAAAAGGAGAAAATAGTTGAAAGGTGAAAAGAAGCTCATGGATCGTCCAACATGGGTCCTACATGAAGGGTAGGTACAGAAATCCTATTCAGAACTCCACATCTATCAGTCTCCTCTGGGTACCTACTCGTTGTAAGGTCCACCTCCAGGCACCATCTAGTCCTAGTACACTCAGCCTCAGTCAGCGCTGTCTGTCGTTTGTGTGCAACACAATGAGGTGCAGGCATAGCCCACACATGGGTGAGTATAATGATACTCAGTATGGACCCTGAGACCCTCATGGTCTCTCAAAATCCACCAATTATAAACCACACTATTATAAATCAACGGATAACCACACTTATGTATATTCCCATACATGTAGCTAAGTTATCAAGTAATCCATCTCAATCTTGAGGAAAACACAAAGTTACCGACTCATCTCACACAGGTATACAACATATGGAGAGAGATATAGATGATTATACATAGCCACAAGATCATTTATTTTGGCAAACCCACATAGGATCCAGAAACAGAAATCAGAACTGTCAAACCCACATAGGATCCAAGAACAGTAAAAACAGCTGTCGAACCCACACAAGATCTGAGAACAGTCGTCAGTGCTGTCAAACCCACACAGGATCCAGGAATTGACTCAGTTTTGTCAAACCCACATATGATCGAGGAAGAGTATTAGTGATATTTAACCAACACATTATCTAGGAAGAGTCTTAGTGTTTTCGAACCCAAACATGATCAAAGATCAATCTTCACTGCACAGCCAGTCACAGGGTTCCGCACCATGCATGTTTGATTTTAGGAGGGTCCGCTCCTCAAGCCAAGTGTTGTTACATCAACTTCCATGAAGTCCCATGTTTATGAATCCAAAATTTTTGTCATGCCATAAGAAACTCAACGCGAAAAGACGGTGCATCAATCAGACGCCAGTTCTGAGAGTTATAGGCATTTATGTTTGAGGGCCCGGTTGGATTTACGTTTGATCCTACCTGGACATACCCCAACTATTTCCTAACCTCGAGTGGGATATACCAAAAGATCCTTCTCCTTCAAAGGTTTTTTCACCACATACGGTTCATCAATTGGATACCCGTAGCTCATGTTACGTGCAAATGAGTGGAAACTCGTCAAACGGGTCTGGGTTCGGTAAGGTCCAAGCGGGCAGACCCGACCCAACCTGACCCGGGTCCGGATGGGAGTCCGACCCGTTCCATGGGTCCAACCTAGTCTGTGGGTTCGACAGGTTCTATGGGGGTGGCCTGGCCTGCGCGGGGTCTGACCCTATCATGGTCCGGCCCGCGCGGTTGGTTGCTCGGCTTGGCCAGCGGAATTCGCAATTGGCATCCCGGGGGGTCTGCCCTAGCCACTTCAAGGGTGAGACCTCACACCCTGGAATCCAGAACGACTATGTTGTTTAGGTGGGAGACTAAACGGAGACATGTGGCACCGATCTGCTTTACATGGGACCCAGCGGTGGGTCTCGCTCCTCCAATAAGGCCCAGCGGCCCACTGAATCTCGCACGGTGTTGATGCGTCATGACTCCTCCAGAGACACGGTGGATCAGGCCTCCGGTCTTCCTCATGGCCAGCCTTGCGCTGACCACCGTTGTACCACCACAGCTAGGGGTCACGGCCCCCTTCTACTCCACCATGCTGCACAGTTTCGTCACGCCTTCTCCGATGACCTGACGGCTTGGGTCGCAGGTTTCCTTCGTGGCAGGGCTTGTGCTGGCTACCGCTGCACTACAGCAGCCCGTCGGCCGTGGGTTACTCTTCCAGAAGTGCAGTTGTGCCGTCGCCGTCCATGTGGTGATGATTGCTACTCCATCTATCTGCGAACATTCTGTAGGTCATCAGACGAGTTCTGGTGGGCCGATTTTCATTCCAGAAGGTGTTGCACACTACTCAGGTCGTCGTCTCTATTCCGCAATCATTGGGGACGAGATTCCCACGTCCAGGAATCATGCTGTGTTTAGCATTAAATTACTCAATGAAGGTGGAGGGGTTGGGCCATATTATTTCAGCCCACGCCATCCACGTTAGGGTGATGTCAAGCGAAGTCGAATGATAAACCATGTCAGAAAAGGAAGAACATTGAACAATTTGAAAACCTTGAAACCCTACCTTTGTTCTTTGGTCGTTGACGATGTCATGGAAATGCAGACGTCGATTCGTTGTAGATTAACGCGTACTATGTTGAAGGAGGTTTCGAGGAAGGACGTTTTAGACGCTTCTCTCCAGTGTTATTCTTTGGAAGAATGTGTTCTTCGTTCTTCATTGGCGAGATATTTTTCTCTCTTCTCCACCGTTCCACCAAATTGAAGAATGTGAAGCCAAAAATAATAGATTATGATAACCTATTAAGATGTTGTAATAAAATACAAATGGTTTTAATTAATAAATTGAATGTGTTAGATTTATTAATTAACTAGGAGGATAAGGCACATTATGTAATAGGGGAGTTGAAGAGGCTACCCGCCACTTAATGAATGTTTGAGGGTTTCTCCATTAATGGGGTGTTTCAAGGGGTTTTAAATCCCGGGTGGTCCCCACCACAATAAAAATGAAGAGGAGGTTAGTTTCAGGAAAGCCCAACCACCATAACCACTCATAGGAGGTGAAGGTGTAGTGGTCCCCACTTCTAACTTCCACATGGAGGTTGTAAGAAATAAAATAAAATAATACATGCACTTATTTTAATTAATTATTCCCACGAAAAACCCAAAAAAATCATTTATTCATAACCATCTGTCATTGAGTTGATAGTCTTATTAATCAAAAACCAGGACTTTGAGTTCAAAAGTGCCCTCAGATTTTAATTCTGATCACTAGTTCAAAAGTTATAGAAACCTGATCGTACATTTACTGAACGTACCTGAACCAATTTCAGAAATTGATTCTGGGAACACTATGCCTCTGAATATCGCGCCATAAGTTTTTGCAGACTCGTAAAATTACCATGTATTTAAGAAAAACATTTCCATTAAAAAACTGGGTATTTACATAGTTCTCCTAGTTTTATATGCCTTAGAAACTATATATTTTCAGCATTACCCAATATATGTTTGATGAATCTCAATAAGGATAAATTGTGTTGGTAAAATTTTTTGGGAGTTATAACTCGAAGTAGAAATGGGTCTATGAGTTCATGATTTATAGGGAAATGGAATTTATTCGTTATACATGGTCATGGGCGCAATTTGGACTCACATGATTTTACCATTATGTGGTGACATGGGTCTGGTGGGATGATTACTTATTGAGAGAATGAGTTTTTGAGTTCTATGTCGTTGATAGTAAGTGCATTAGGTGTGTGGGTGTTTAGTTGGTATGAATTCATGGAATGAGATACCTTCATGGTTTGAGTATTTTCATTGAAATTATATATGTATATAATGGAAAACTATTTTATATTAATCACTCAAATTTTACATGCATCCCAGGATACATGTAGACATTTTTTTCCACGATACATGTAAGGGAACAGGTTGTAATTTTCTAATGGAAAACCCTGAGGTTGTAGTCTAGTACATTGAAGGTAGAACATGTTGATGTATTTTAGTTGGGAGATTCCTTTTTCTACATTGGTTCATTGGGTTCATTTGGTGTATTTGGTTCAATGGTAATTATTAATATATGTTGTATTTTTTATTATTCTACTCTGATTATTTTTATTACAGTCTTAGTGGTTGTCTTGGAATTATATAATGAATTATATAATTTCATTTATTAATTATAATTTTTAGGTTTTTTCCTAATGAAAATTTGTTTGAAATGATTTAGAAAATTTGTTATCATTTATTTACAGCATTTGGATTACATTGGATTTCACTTAATGTTAGAGGCATTCCAGTCCTTCCCAATCCAATGGGTTGGGTCCGAGTGTTATAAGAGGTATAAGTTGGTCCCATCTATTTGTTGAGATTAGTATTCTTAAGGAAATGAAGCATTAAGACGTGAAATTGATGTATAAGAAAATGTAGATAACCTATCTTTACTGATCATTAATATACAAAGATGGTTCAAGTATAAATGATTTTGTAAATATTTTCATGGCAGGTCTTCATCTCGTCGTCATCTGTTTAGTTGAGGTAGTTTTATATTTTTCATTTTTATTGATAAATCCCCATAGGATTGAATCCTAGATGATGTTTTTTGAAATTATTTCATAATTGTGGACATGATTACTTTTTTTAATTGAGATAGATTACTTTTCTTATATATATAACATATAGTTTGTAATAATTATATAACACCTTGAACCTTGTAGTCTAGATCCAGTTCACTATATTATTATATTAGCATCATTACAGGGATTCAATGTAATATCCCATGAATTTATAGAATAACACATATTCATATCAGTTAATATTTTTTAATTTAATATTAATTTTATTTTGAAAGTGACGCTATGTAAGATAGAATACCTAACATGAAATAAAAGGATTACCTGAAATATTAGGTTTCACACAACACTGATTTATACCAAAAAATAATACATTAATATTACTATTATTTTAAATTGTAGTTAACGCCAAGCTGTTGTATTAGAGATAATGATCAGAATTAACTATACTATGATTTTTTATATTTGATAAATGTTTTTACATTTTTCAGATGAATTTTAGTGGCTTAAAATGAGAATGAATCAAAATTTAAGTATGAAATGTTATAATATTTTTAAATTGTCAGTTTATTTCCTTTTGATAGTGAAAACTTTTTAAAAATATATTTTTTCACATTTATAAGTTATATTTTATAATATAAACTTTTTATTTTGAAGAGGGACGTCAAAACTTATTTGAGTTGAATTTTATTTATTTTTATGATTAAATCCATATTTTTATCATTAATGAGAAATACCTCATCTCAATTCAGAACAACCTTTTCATAAATAATATTTTAATTTGTCATAATATAATTTTATGAGAAATGTACAACCATGGGAATCATTGGGTCTATTTTCGGACCTCATGGAGCTACTTGGGTGTGATAAAGTCCTTTTATAAAATTTACATTAAAGGAAATAGAAATATAACATAAACAAGTATCTCCTAACTAAAACAATTATTATTTGGATTATATAATTTATAATTATGAATTTAAGTTGTAATTTTTAATATAAAAATATTTAATACATCTTGGTATTTTATTTATAATTTATAAAAATGAAGTATATAAATTTATTTATGACATAAGGATCAGTCAGTGATTACATAAATAAAGAAAGATTCAATTAAATTATATTATTAATATTAAAATAAATGTAATTTGAAAATTTTTATGCCATAAACGAATTTTTTATATGAAATTTACATATGAGGGATTTTTTAATTCATTTGGTTCTATGTAATTAAGTTTTTACGACTTCAGCAAAAATCAATTACTAAATAGTGTCTAAATTGACATAAATGTGTTATAAAAATACCATTTTATTAAATAATAAAATACACCTATAAATATATGAATAATCCAACGTGATTATATAATTTTACAGAGGCCACTAAAGATCAAATTTTGGTCCTATTTTAATTTTAAAGAAACTATAGTTACCATTTATTATGAAAATACAAGAATACATGGTAAGAGTAATAGTTTTAAACTATGGGTTAGTGAAACAAAAATTTAATTTTATGACAAATGCATTTCTAAAACCTATTGGATGATAATATTTAGACCCAAAATCTTCTAATCTTATAAACATATCACATTGTAACTATTATAATTTGAAATATGATTTATAATAAAATAATATTTCAGGACATTCTTAAAGTGGCCCTCACCCCTCTTATAAAAGGCCACCACCTCTATCCACTTACTCACACATCTCAATATCCTTGTATTATCAATCTTATACTAAAATAAGCACCCCAAATACATCCCTTACTAATATAGTACTTACTATTAGAATAATAAAACTCAATAAATCTTTTTTTCTCATATCATAAAGAGTTACCCAATTCTGTGGTAGCATCTTCTCTAAACAACCTTTTATTTGTTTTCCTTATTCATTATATATGCTCATATTATTCTATTATAACATAATAAAACCAATATAAAAAATACACTGGGATGTTTCTATGAGAATTATTTGAACTACCCTACCACACAACTCTATCAATTGGATATATACATTTTGATTCTGCGTTTGACAAACTATGCCTCACGAAATGATAATTGTTTAATTTTATCCAACCACCTCTCATAGTGGCCATTAGTATGGAACTGTATTAATATATGTTAAATATTATATATATATTGAATCTTTTTTTATTTAATTTTTTTCAACATACCATTATTTTTCCCTAATTTGTAAATATGATAATATCATTTGAGAAATGTGGACTACCGCACAGTCAATGTGATATTACTCATACATGGAACGTGTAAAGGAAAAAATTAATGAACTTATGTAAAATATATAACATATATATTATATTTTAATTATAATATACCTATTTATGATTTTGTTTTCATTCATTTAATATGAAAAAAATTAAAGTAGAATCCATGCGTACGTACGACATGTCGTCTCCATGAACATTGCATTTCATTTTAATCTAAATATGGAATGTAATATTATAAATATATATATAGGATATATATAAGACATTAAAAACATTAATATAATTCTAAGAGATTATGGACTTTTAACCACGTGGACAATTTTAATCAATAAAAGTCCGTTTTTGACTCAAGTACAAAACACTGACAAAACGTCTGATATTAACTAAAATAATAAAAAAATTGTCATAACAAGGTAATTATTGATATAAAATGAATAATTAACTTTACAAATTTATTTAAGAAATTATAAATAAACATATTTTTATAATATAGGAAATTAACAAACAAACAAAACAAGTTGGTTTTATGGTATGAGAAATCTTAACTCAATCTAATTTCATTGAGTTAAATATCCATGCAATCATTATTATTTTATTAAGAATATGTTTAAATGACCTATGATTTATATAAACTGAATATCCAATTATATTGGATGTATTAATATTTTTCACTCACAATTATTTCATTAATTTATCCTAAATATAAAGATATGTTATTTTCAAGGGACATCATGTCAATCTCCTTTCATTTAGGAATTTCTTGATAATATGCACCTTTAATAGTTTATATGGTATATATATAGCCACTATTAAATTTCATATAAATATATTATCTATAATAATTTAATTTGTTAATTCCTGGAGATTAATATTTAATTCATCAATGTGGTATGGATCACCATGAAAATTTAATGTTTTAATTATCAAATTTTTTTATGATATTAAATTACATATTTATTTTATGGGCATAAAAGGAAAATTTTGTAAATTTTATGCCAATATTGAGTTTCATTCAACGTTTTCAAAACTATTGTTTTTTATATAAATCATTTTCCATTCATTAAAAAAATGAAAAAAATAGAATTATTTTAACGTAAATGGATACAATGACTACTATGCCTCCATAACAATTATTTTATATTTGGATTTATCTTTAAGACTAAATGTATTTTAAAATTAAAATAAATTTATTATTAAATTATTTGGATATTATGGTATTGAAAATGGGTTCTTAAATTAAAATGGTATTTTGATATTGAAATGTTTTTCGTATGGGTTTAGAAGAAGCTTTCAAAAATGGGTTTTGTGATGGACATGTTTTATTCATTAAATGGAACATGAAAATTATATGAAACAGGTGAGCCAAGCACTGCTTATACAAAAAATTTGATCCCCATTATATCCCACAGGTGAGCCCTTTATAGCTTATATAAAGGGTTGATACCCATTATAACTCACGTGTGAGCCCGACATTGCTTATACAAATGGTTGATCCCCATTATAGATCACAAATGAGCCTGATAGATATTATACAAAGTGTGATCCCCATTATAGAACTCCAATTTGGAAGTAAACCATAAAGTTATTCTAATTGGAAGATATTTAAAAGTGTCTTCTGTATGTGATTCTATAAGTATCCTATAAGTGTTTTAATTTATTATTATTGGTTTTAGTGTTTTTCATTCTGAAAAAAGTATGAGCGGTATTCATGTGAAAATGTTATGTTTCCTCTACACAATGAATATTGAATGGTTTATCACGTTTTAACTAGAATAATGGTTTTTATTTATTTTTATGTGTCTCACCGATCATTTTATGTTCATCCAATGTTTTTAAATGTTTTTCACTAGGTATAAAGATGGTTAAGGAAATGGAATAAGTCATTAGTTTTTTACCTAGAAAATAAATCATGTTTATTTTTAAAATGATTTATATTATAGAATAAATGGAAAGATTTTTAGATGTATACACATTATATAAAATTGTGTCTTTATGTAATATTTATTCCCTCATTATCTAAAACTATATAGCTAAAAAGATCCTCAATTTTAAATCTTTACTTATGGCAAGTATATGTAATGTTAAACATGGGGGAATTATATGTTTTTTCAGAGGATTGTTTACAATACTTCAATGATTAAGATGTTTTCTTATGAGTTAGGGTAATTATCAGGTGTTTATAATTTTAAGGTAGATCGTTACATTAATTTCGTAGAAACACATTTTAGGCTCTATTATTAGAAATATTATGTTGTCTAATAGTATTTTTAGACAAATTCTCTTTTTATTAAATTATGGGTTTTTTATTTTTGGGATGAAAAATGCGAGGTATGAGAAAACATTTTATGTTAAAATATGGTACAATTTTTTTTGAGGATTTTATCTCATTTTAGGAAATGGTATAAAATTATAGTGTTTTTGAAAAAGAAAAACACACATACCGTGCGGCAAACTATAACATTGGAAAAATTTGTGGCATTGAAACCCACAACTGAAGTGATACTAGGATCTATTACAAACCACTATCCTATATAAAGTCCCAAGTTAGTATGACTTATTATTTATAGATAAATGGTTTTATGGTTTAAGAATATGATGGTTTTGGGATCTTATGTTTTAATAAATGGATACCCTTAGTATAATGGAATGATTTGGTTATTAACTGATAAGTGATATTTTGGAATATGATCAATATTTTGGGAATAAAGTATGCCCCAAGAAAAAAGAATACTATGGGATTTCATTTGAGGATTAATGGTTGAATTTTATTTTTTAAGAATATATGTTTATTTTGTAGACATATATTGATTTGTGATATTTATTTAAATTATTATCCTATCATAGAAAATATTTTATTTGGTTAATTACTTTTCAACATTAGAAATTAACATTAGTAAATGTTATTTGGTGAAAAATGCTAAAATTTATTATGAAACACTATATGATTAAATCATACTATATTTTGGTTTTCAATATTAATTTGATGGAATTTAATGGAATTTGTTTGTTTGAGTGATATGTATAGAACATGGGTATTTCTATTGAATTATGGAGATTAAATGTAGTCCTTCTCTTAATAAAGGATTATTCTTTTTGGGGGATTATCTGATAAAGTAGTTACCATTCTGGTTTTTCCTAATTTCTAATGATAGGGGAAATATATAGTTCATCTTTTGTGGATTATGTGTGCCTCTTTAAATCAATTCTAGGGCTTCAGGTGTGACGAGGTCATATTGAAAACTCATAGTTTAGAGAAAATATTATTATTTGTTAGATATTTATTAAATGATGAATTACTACATGTCAAGTAAGTATGTTTCAATATTTTTCTAGCCACGTTGATAAATAAATTCTACAACTTTATGAAATAGATATTAAAAATAAAAACATTTTTTGTTTACTTTTCCTATTGGAAATTCAATGGCCATTTATCAAGTCCCTGGTTTATGGTTTACTAGTTGTTAACTTTTTCCTAAACATGTTTACTATCACACTCCATCAGAACAAGATGGTTAATTTTCCTTCCATATAAATGTTTTTTACATGGAATCAAAGTATGTTAAATATTTGGTGACCTTTTTACTTCTCTTTTTTTATTTAAAATTGATAGTTTTAATGATTATTTTTCCATTGTGGGATTCTCGATGAATTTTTGGTGCCTAATTTTAATCTTTCGAGGATATAATTTCCAAATGGGAGAAAGATGTAACATCCAATGTATTTATATAATATCAAATTTTCATATTATTTAAAATATTTTAATTTAATATTAATTGTATATTAAAGGGGATACTATATAAGATAGAATACCCAACACACAACAACTTGTATCTCTGAAATCTAATGTTGCACACAACACTATGTTATATGAAGAAATATTACAACAGTAATATTATTGTTTTAAATGGTAGTCAACTCCTTACTATTGTATTAAAGAGAATGAATAGAAATAACTATATTTTGTTTTTACATATTTTTTAAATGTTTTTACATTTATATAATGATTTTTAGATGCTTAAAATTATGATTAATCCAATTTATAGAATAAAACACTCTAATATTTTTAAAATTCCCATTTACTTATTTTTAATAGACAACAATTTTTGAAAATAATTTATATTACTTTTTTATGTTTTACTTGATAAAATAAACTTCATATTTAGTATAGGGAAATCATAATTTACATTGGTTTAATTTTTTGGTATTTTTCTAATAAAATCCGCTATTTTATGAATAGTGAAAAATATAGCATTTTAATTCAAAATTACCTATTCATAAAATTTATTTATATATTTAGATTTTCTATTTTATTGTTTTATGGTGTAATGGGATTGTTATTTTATTATTTAATCCAATTATGGTCATTGGATGTAATTTCACATTTAAATTGGACATAAACAAATGTCAGTCTTTAGATAGTTTTTTCTTCTTCATAAACCGCTTTCTGGTTTTGACAATAGGAATTAATTTTAAATTAGATTATTCAAATTCTATGTTTTGAATTTGAAAAATTCTTTCCATTTGTGTAATTAGAAGTTCAAAATTATGTAAATAGGTACATTTTTTTGAAATTATGAAGAGTAAATTTACTAATTATTTTTATTTACCATCATTAAAATATAAAAAAGATAAATAGGGGTAACATTGTAATATTAGAAAAATATAAAACTACCCTAAAATGTGTCCTAATTATATTGTTTGATATATTTCCTACCATGGTCATAATTGAGTCTATTTTATGATCCCTTGGATCCTCTTGGGTGTGATGATGATCTTTTATAAAAATTATTTTATAGAAAAAGGAAATATAATATAAACATGTATCTCCTAAAAAAATTAATTTGGTTTTTGTAAATGATATATTAAACTATACATTTTCAATATAAAAATAAAAATATATCCTAAATCAAGGTGTTTTATATATAAATTGTATTCTCTAAATAAATAAATTTATTTTTGACACAATGAATTTGTATTGATTACCTTATTAGTGAAAGATTCAAATAAATGATATTATAAATATTAAAATAATAGTATTTTATAATTTTTATCCAATCCATGAATTTATTATTGGCCATTGACATGTTATGGATGAGTTAATTCCTCTATTAAATGGAATTTGGTTTTTATGAAAAACAAATATCAATTACTAAATAATGTAAAAATTAACATAAATGAGGGTTTAAAAAAATATAATATTATTAAATGATATAATATTCCTCAAAATATATAGATTGGTCAACAGAAAAATATAATGTTAAATAAATTATAATATACCCCCTTTTTGTTCTATTTTAATAACCGAGTAACTATATTTACCATATATTATGAAAATATAAGAATATATTGTAGCAGTTAATGTTTTTAAGTGAGGTTTAAAGAAAAAAGATAAGGATTATTTTGTGATCTAAATGTATTGAAACCCTATTGGTTGAGAGTATTTCAACCCAAACTCATCTTAACACTGAAATATATCACATTTTAACTATTATAATTCTAAAATAAATTTATAATAAAATAATATTTAAAGACATTCCTATAGTGCCCATCGTCCCTCTAATAAAAGGCCACCACCTCTACCCACTTACTAACACCTCTGAAGCCACACAAGTCAACCAAAATCATATAAAATAAACTACCAACAACACTCACATACTACTAAAAGCCTTATCTTGGAAACAATGCATATCAAAGGATACATTTGGCTCAAATCAAAGGGAGTTTCCAAATTTTGAGGTAATTATTTTTTCAAGAGCCTTTCCTTAATTTTCTTCATTCACTCCTTATGATCTTATTAATAAAATATTAAACAAATAAAATTAGCCTAAATATAATTTTATTTTTTAATATATAATTATTATAACAATAGTTATTCAAACTAACATCTAATGGATACGAACATGTTGTTTCTGTGTACTTAGAACTACTGCCTCACAAAACTATGATTGTTCAATTATCTCCCACCACATCTCATGGTGACCAATATTAAAAAAACATATTTATATATTTTTTATATAATATTTATATATTCTATATTACACTGATATTTTTATTTATAACATCCCTTCGTGCTTTCCATAATGTGTAAATATGATAATTAAATTTGACGAAGTGTGGACTACTGCCCCCTCCAAGAGATAAGACCCCTTCATGAAAAAACATTGGAACTTATAAATGATGTTGTTAATTTAATTATATACCATATATAACATATATTTTATAATGTAATCATAATATACCTACATATCAATTTGTTTTTATTATTTTAATTTTAAAATAAATGAATGTAGCATTCATGCGTACGTATAACCTACCATCACCATGAATGGAGCAATTTATTTATTATCTACAAATTTTGAGGACAATAATAAATAAATAAAAACTAGATATATATGATATTTAAATAATTAATATCATTTTGTAGATGATAGAATTATGACCACAAGGACAATTTTAATCAAAACTAGTTCATTCTTTACGAATGTACCAATCTTCGACAAAATGTCTAATAAGAACTCAAATAATTAACAAATTTATATAACATGGTAATAAGTCCAATAAAATGAATAATAAAATTTAAAAAGTATATAAATAATGTATAAATTAACCAAATTATATAATTTAAGAAATTAATTAATGATCGAGACAAGTCCAACTCAATGTAATGGACCTGATAACTCAATCCCATTTCATTGAGTTAAATATCTATGACCTTGGGTTTTTTCCAATAATATTTGTGAATTAATTATGATTTCTTTATATTTAATATCCCCTTATATTGTGTTTTTTTATATTTTTTACACACAATTTTGTTATTGATTTATGTTAAATCTATGGATATGGTCTTTGTAAGGGATTTAGTCTCAATATCCTTTCATTGAGGCGTTTCTTGATAATATTCACATTTATTCTTTAATATGGTGTATATAAAGCCACATTGACATTTTAAATCCATATTTTATCTATACTAATGTTATTTATTTAATCATGGTGAATAATAGTTAAATTATCAAATTAGAATGGGACATCTAGAACATTAGATGATTAAATTATCAAATCTTTTTCTTCATCATAAGAAATTACATATTTATTTAAATTGGTATAAAAGGAATATTCATGATTTTTTTGTCAATATTGAATTTCATTCAATTTTTTTAAAAAGAAATATTTTCATACAAAAAATATTACTTTATTTAAAATATTACAAAATGAATGTTTTTGTAACATATACATGGAGAACGAACTCTCCACTAATGTAACCGTTATTTGATATTTGGATTCTTATATAAGCCTTAATTCCCTTTAGAATAAATATAAATTCCTTATTCTATTATTTTTGTATATTGGTATTGAAAATGTATTTTAAATGATAATGGTATATTTATATTGAAACACTTTTAATATGTGTTTAGAAGAATATTTAAAAAAGTAGTTTTTAAATGAGTGTGCTTTATTGATGAAATGGTATACATGCATTATATGAAATGGGTGAGCCTGTCACAACTTATACAATGGTTTGATCCTCATTATAGTGTATATGTGAGTCAGATATAGCTTATAAGATGGGATGATCACCATTATAGCTCACGGGTGATACCGATAATGATTATATGAAGGATTGATCCCCATTATAGGTTATGAGTGAGCCCTAAATAGATTATACGAAGGGTGATACCCATTATAGATCAACAATTTGGAATTCAAAGATATGGTTATTCAAATTTTATGTTTCTTGATATTGTTTTATGTATATGATTCTCTATGTCACAAAAAAGAGTTTTAATTACTTGATATTGGTTTTAGTATTTTTTATTGAACAAAAAGTAAGATTTTTATTCATGAGAAAATCTTTTGATTGATTTTCTCAATGAAAATAGAATGCGTTATCAAGTTGTAACTATACTAATGGGTTTCCATTATATTTAAGTGACTTACTAAAATTTTTATGCTAATCCCATTTTTTTGAAATGTTTTTCATATCATATAAGGATGGGTAAGAGAAAGGATGAAGTCAAGCATATTGTAATCAAGGAAAGAAATCATGCTTAAATTTAAAATGTTTTGTATTGGGAAATAAATGGGTTATATTTTAGTTGAATTCACTTTTTATAAATTTGTGTTTTTATGTAATATTTATGTCGTAATTCTCTAAGAATCTTAACCTAAATATATCCTCATTGTAAAATCTGGACATAACTCATGATTTTTAATATTTAAGGCCAGGTCCCTATAAGAAAATATCAACAGACTAATGAGTTTAGTAGTTTTGGAAAGAAAAATTACATACATGATACATATAATACATTTGTAAATATAAAATAGAAAAATGTTATATAATAAAATAATATAAGAATCTTCTTTGAAACCCATTAAAAGGGTTCTTCTTCGTAACATGGGGAAATGAAACATAATAAGGGTAATATAAAATATTCAATGAGGATATGTAAAGTTGGAAAATGAAATTAGAAAGAATATATTATCAATTTAAATGTAAATAACTATAAATTGATAAATAATAATTAATATAGAAAATGTAATAAACTAAAAGGCATTCTATATAACCAATAAAATATGAATACAATTATTCCATAGAACTGTCGATGAAAATTATGTTGGATAAGTAGTAAATTGATCAATATAAAGAGAATGAATAATTATTTTATGACATGTTAGAGGAACATGAAATCCAATACCATAAATACCCTTAACAATTTTATTTAACACAATAGATAGAAACCCATTTAATTTTAACAAATTATTATTCTCTGGTGAACATGTCGATGCATCAAGGGGTAATATAAATTCTGGTCCCACCCATAGTTTCCATTAAAATTTATTCTACATATAAAATATTCAAAATAATAATAATATTCCTTATCATTTATACAAATTGAATAAATAATATGGTTTTATCAATATTTCTCT
Organism: Viscum album; assembly: GCA_963277665.1. Lineage (NCBI taxonomy): Eukaryota > Viridiplantae > Streptophyta > Magnoliopsida > Santalales > Viscaceae > Viscum > Viscum album. The sequence goes on along the minus strand of OY728165.1, from coordinate 557,692,156 downwards.
AATTAATCAATGAACTGTCAATGTGAACACTATATGTAAAATTGATATACAGTTTCAAAAATAATTATATACATTGTATAATAATATGGATATGTAAAAAAATTTCTAATTTAAAATTTTTATAAAAAAATTATCATTTCAAGATATCGTTAATAATCCCAAAAAGAAGCTATATTGAAAATGTAATCATTTAAAACATTATTGAGGAAATATTCATTAGACATTCCAAAGTGTCTCATACAACTTTAAAACATTTAAATCATAATCCCCTTTAAGTAATGACATTTAATGAAACATTAAATATCATGAGAATAATTTTATTCATGATATAACATTTCATTGGGTTGTATTTACACCATATAAATTTAATCATTGCATAATGGAAAATAAGTATCTATAGAATGTAAATTATGAATAAAAATTCTACCTTGAGTCCAATTTGTCACGTGCGAAATTATATTCCAGAATAATAAATATATGTTAAATATTTACATGATTAATAACATTTTTAATTTTTATAACAAAATTTTAATTTAAATATTTGTATGTTTTATACAAATATATAAAAAATTAGGTTTATTGTAGGTATTTTTACCAAATATAGTTTATGTATCAAAAATGATTTTATAGGTCAACTATGGTTAAGGGGGAAATTCAAGAAAAATATCCAGAATAATAATAATGACATAATTATATTATTTAAAAATCAATTATACTTTTAAAACTAGTCATGAATTATGGTTATAAAAATTGTTGAACTGATACAATCACTGAGAAATATGGAAAATATATACTTGGGAAACATTCCCATTTATTAATGATCAATATAGAATGATTGTAATTGTCATTAAATATTAATTGAATATTAATTATATTATAAATTCTATTTTATATAATTATATATTAAATTATGTATAATTATTTTGATGTAAAATGAATCACATCGTGTTGAGGATATGTTAGACTACATGTCCATGACCGATGTAATATTGTTTTGGGAGAAAAAGTGAAATAAAAAATGATATATAATATTTAAAAAAAGTTATTTATTTCATGAATATAGTTTGTATTTAATTTATGTCACATATTTTTTACTGAAACCATCCATTATACATTCAATGTATATAGTGAATGAATAAAAAACATTAGGGAGATGGTAGTCCACACTTTTCTATATGATGTTATTATATTAAAATAAAAAAAGAAAGAATCAAGGTATGTGTAGTAAAATTAAAAAATGATAAATATATAACAATTATCATATATATCATATTTAAATTTAATTTCAATCATTATTACCAACCATGAATGATGGTAAAGGGAAAAAAACAATCATCATTTAATGAGGTTATAGTCCACCGTACCCTTAAACATTATTTTAATTAACAATTATATGGAATTGTGTGTAAGTATTGTAAAAAAATTATAAAAAAATATAAATAAATTTAGGATATTGTATTTATAACATTATAATTTAATAATAATAGTTTAGGGTGTCTATAATGAAAACAAGATAATGGTTCTTGAGAAAGAATATCACATGTTATTTTTGGTAACTCATTTTTGTTTTCATCAAACTGTTTCTTATATGGATTTCATCCCAATGTCATCAAATTTTGAAAATGTGAGGGATTTTGAGGATTTCTTTTGTAAAATAAATTTCAAGCTAATTTATCTTCATATGTGTGAAGAAGTGGGACATATAAGTTCCATTTTATAGTGGAGGAGGATCGAAACTCTGGGAAATTTTTGGAGAGAAAATTCAACCAATGATTTCCCAATTAATATGGATCCAAAAAATGTTAAATTGATAGAAAAGTGATAATAGGGTCAAAATACTATCCTAAAGTAGCTTTTGTACAAGTATCTAGGTCATTTTGGCGCTTATGTTTATGGTTTAGTCTTCTATTAAGCTAATTTATCTTTTAATCAATGTATTTTAATTTAAAAACTTTTACTAAATTTTTTGTTAAAAAAAATCGAAATTTTAGTTGATTATAAATTATTTTAATTCCCAAAAATAATATATTTTCACATATGAAAATGACAGAACATGCAGATATAAATTTAAATTTAATCCCACAGACGGGACACTAATACGTGGTCTTAAAGTTAAAACATTCAAAAAATGTAAGGGTTTTTATATAAAATTAAAAATTGAAATTGATTAAAAAACCCAAAATATTATTAAATGATATATATTTTATCTAATTAGTAATAAAAAAATAAAATTAACCTTATAAATAAATTAGAAGAAAATGTAGCATTGAATAAATTTTTTGTATTTTCATTATTCATCAAAAAGAGAAACTTCACAAATAGATAAATAAAAATTAATCTAAAGTAATTTTTTATTTCCAATTCCAAATATGAATAATTGTTTAACATAAATAATAAATAATATAAAATAAATAATATTAACAAATTGTTTTCTATTTTAAATTTTTTAAATAGCCTTCATATAAAATATGACTTTTGCATAAATTGGGGTTGTTCTTATATTATTCCAATGAATATATATTTTATGAATATAAAAAATATTTCATTTAATATATAAAATAATTATTAAATTATAATTCCACACTAATTTTATTTAATTTAATTTATTATGAAAAAATAGCTTTTAGAGAAAAAAAATAGTTTTTTTATAAAAAACATTCCCCAGATATTCTTCTGGTTCTTATATTTATTTCTAATTAATTTGTAACCAATGAATCCATCATATATTTTTATAAACCATATATTTTATTATGTTATTTAATAATATTTATAAAGTCTGATTTAATATAATGGATATATCTTATTATATTAAATAATTATGTTTTAACATTATTTTGTTCTTTGGAGAAACTAAGACATTCATGTAACTCAAACTACCGAACAATATCTCTCTTTCATGTATCACAATATAAATCAATTTTATGTGAATAAAAAAATATATCATAGATTGAATTTATTTAGTATTGTAATTATAACAAAAAATCATAGGATTTTATATCTCCTTAGGTGGATGGTGGCACATGACATACACACTCTCAAATACATTGTTCTTACATCAGAATTTTGGGGTGTCACATTCTATGCACAATAACTAAATTGTATCATCAAATTTTAAAATTATTCATAGCTATTAGTGGATTGATATTTGAATATAAACTACCATAAAAAACCTACATCAATAATAGGTTTAGTCAAACACATCCTCAAAACGAGATAAATAGAATTATAACAACCACATAACTAGGTTCCCTAATCGGATAAAATTGGTGGGAAATGGAAACCTAGATACATAAGAGAAATATATTAATCATGTTCTTATGTATAATTATAGGGATCATTTTTTGATAAATTCTGATGACCATAATCCCTTAAACCACTATTATAAAAAATCTCACTAATATAATAAAAATGATTATAATAGGATATCATTTTTTCATGACCATTTTCCTTATAGTTAGGGAATTATTTCACATTATATAAGATAACATAAATTTATATTATATAAAAACAATCGTATACTTTGGTTGTGTCTGTTAATATTTATAATTTATTTCTTAGAATAAGTTGTATCATAGGTTGATGTAATACATTTTTCTCTAAAACCCCATCCAAATATCATAATAACCATTTTATAATTTGCTAAATTGTCCAAAATTTTATGATCCAACACATTGTATGGAATATAAATATGTTTACATAGTTAATATAATTCCCCAGCCATAAACACTACATAATAACAAGTTATGTCCTGAATTCACATTGAGGATCTTTTAAGGTTTAATGTTTTAGAGAATTGGTCCATACCTATTATTTTACATCTCAAATATTATAAATTATACCCATATACTCCATCCAAATTTTTACAAAAAATATAACTCCATAAAAAGTTCTTGAATTATTTTATTCATATAAATATTCAGGAATTATTCTTTTCTCTTACCCATCTTCATACCATGTGAAAATCATTTCAAAAACATTGGATGATCATAAAAAGCTCAGTAAGCGATATAAAATAAAGAAAGAAAACATTATCATCCATGAATACAAAAAAATAAAAGAAATCATTCTTTTGAATCATACCGCATATAATCTTTAACATACCACAATAAATAATAATATTTATTATTAGAACATATAAATCATAAATCATAAATATAACTTGGTTCATCCATAACATAATTATATTGTAACATTCACAGCTACACAGGGAGTTATGATTAGAGTACCCATCATAGTATATTCACAAAATATCTTAGTAAAAACATTACTTTTTACCTCCATCAAGTTAATTAATTCATTGGAGGGCTATCTCAGGCTCACCTACCCTTGGTTTATCATGCAACCACCCGTATATGTGAACAATTCCCAGGAACCATAGTAGATTCATAAAACATAAAACAAGCATAATGGAAAGATTACTTTTCCACGTTGCAATCACAATATATAATTTCATGTTATTAACATAATAATTGCTTTATAAAAACCATTTTCAATAACAATATATATGAAAATGGTGTATGTAATTTATTTTCCTATTGAAAACATTACATCTTTTTATTGATGCCTAATACCAAATAATACTCTCAGCAGCAGAAAGGCTGTTGTTACCTCATACGTCAAATAAAAACATTTCCTTTGTCATTTAGTAAAAATCCTCATAAAACAAAATATTTTTTTGAAAAATATTTAATTAAAGTAAATGAAAATGTTTATAATTATACACCATATAAATGATGGTTGTGTAGAGAGAAACATATACCTCAATGAAAAGAGATTAAGATGAAGTCCCTAACAAAGATCATTTTGTAAATAAAATATATTGATTATGAGTAATCACTATAATTCCACATATGTGATGTATAAATACTATATAGGGTATCAAAATTAATTTCTTATGTAATCATAGCACGAAAAAGTCATGTAGTATAAGATCAACCAAAAGTATGTAAATCGGGTTAAGAAGATCCCTTACCTTGTGCCCGACTTGTCTCGTTCATTCTATATATTCCTGATTAATAAACATAAGTTAATTTCTACTTGATTAAGATCCTTTTTAATGTTTATTATTCTTTTAATATCATTTATTACCATGCTATACCAATCATAAAATTATTCTTGTTCATATCGGTTGTTGTGTGAATGTTCGATACTAATGTCAAAAATTATCTTCTAATAATTAATATTTTTCCATGTAGTCAAATGTTCATTATCTACAAAATTGTATTCAAGATTTAAATATCATATATATCTGGTATATATTTTTTTATATCCAATATATATGTATTTATAATAGTCCATATAATTTTCTTATATGAAATGAAATGAACCGTTCATGGAGATGGTAAGCCGTACGTACGCTTGAACACCAGATTCATTTCATATTTAAATTTAAAAGGAAAAAAATTAATGATACATAGGTATATTATAATTCCAGTATAATATATATGTTATATATGTTACCTATCTTGATTAATTTAATCTTTATACGTTCCACGTATGGAATGAATGAGTCATATCACTTTGAGGGGGCGATTTTCCACACATTCTCAAATGAAATTACCATATTTAAATATCATGGAAATCAAAAAGGTGTGATGTAAATAAAAAATTTGTAAGAATAAAGACAAATTAAATATAATATAAATCATATATAAATACATTTCCATCATAATGGTTACCATGAGATGATGTAAGAGAAAATTGAACAATCATAGTTTCGTGAGCCATTAGTTCACCATATATAGATATAATATGTTCATATCCGTTAGATGAAGGAGTTTATATGTTTAGTTAGAATAATTATCAAACCAATAACTTAGTATATTGAGGATTCTGGTTTTTTATGTAATCTAGGAATAAGAAGAGTATAGGGAGTCGAAAAGTAAACTAAAAGAAAAGAACATGAGAGAAGACATTATCTCTAAATCGGGGAACTTATTTTGATTTGAGCCAAAAGTATTTTTTTTCTTATGCCAATGGTAAGGCTTCTAGGTGGATGGTAGGGATGTTGATAGTGTTCTTGATCTGATTTTGGATGTGCCAAAGGGATTTAGTTGAGTTAGTAATTGGGTAGAGGTGGTTTCCTTTTATAAGTGGGAGGAGGGGCACCTTAGTGATGTCTGTAAATTTTTTTTATTACAAATTAATATCTGGGTTAAAATGGTACCAAACTAATTTATTTAAAATATAAGATTATTTTGGTTCTATAAGCTCTCAACTAATAGGTTTCAGACATGTTTATGTTACAAAAATAATCATTTATTTTATCTGTAACCATTAGTTATAATCATTAACTCTTACCATGTCTTCATGCATTTTCATAATATATGGTATATATATTTACCATAAAAAACAAGAGAACCATAGGTGGATAATTAATGATAGTTTTAACTTTATATAATTCACTTTGATGAATGTTATATTTTAGTACTAATATATTAATTTAAAAAATATTATTTGTTTTAAGAACTTATTTATTCAAATTTTGACACAATTAAGTAATTCATTTTTGTAATGTCATGAAAACTTTTTCCCTTATAAAAAGTGGTATTATATCATATATAATATGTATATATCATACAGAAAATATTTTGATGTCCTAAAAATAATAAAAAAACTTTTACATTAATATTTATAATATCATTTATTTGAATCGTTCATTAATGAAGCAATCACTACATCGTCATTAAGTCATAATTTAATTTATTTATTATTTATATAAAAATAATAAAAATATACCGAGATATAGTAAATCTATTTATTTTAATAATTAATATTTATAGTTTAATATATCAATTATATAACCCCATATAAAAATTTGATTAGTAAAACACACATGTTTATGTTATATTTTCTTTACGTTAAATTAATTAATATAATATGTCATTATCACTCCCAAGTGGATACATGGGATCTTAATGTAGACCCAATGATTTCCATGGTATGATATATCTCATCCAATATGACTAGGGAATTATTAGGGTAGTTTAATTTATCATAATACCATTTTGTACCCTTATTTACCCGATTTTCCCTTTAATCATGGTAACTAAAATAATTAATGATGTTTATATTCATAATTTCCAAAACATGAATGGTAACTATTTACAAAATATGATCTTTTTAATTCCAAATATAGAATTAAAATATCTAAATTAAAAAAATTAATTTTTTTAATCAATTTAAAATTAGTTCCTGTTGTTAAAACCAAAAAGCGGGTTTTTTATGAAATTATATCTATCAAAAAATTTACATGTGTTTATGTTATATTTCAAAGTTAAATTACTTCCATTGACTAAAATTGGACATAATGATAAAAAAATAAAATAATTACCCTTTAAAACCAATTAAATGTATAACTATACTATATAATGTAGTTAGATTAAAAGGCAGTTTTGACTTAAAAATGCGGTATTTTTAACTATTCATTAAAAAAATAACTTTATCATAAAATTAATAAAAGATTATCCAAAGTAAATTTTTATTTCCCACTTGTATAAAACATATTTATTTATCAAATATAACATATAAAAATGAAAAAACAAGATTTAATGAGTGTTCGCTATCAAATTATTGTAATATGTCCATTTAGAAATATTAGAGAATTTCATGTTTAAAATTGGATTCATTCTATTTTTAAGCCTATAATATTAATTTTATAAATCTAAAAACATTTAACAAACATGTATAATAATATTATAGTTAGTTCTTTTCATTCTGGCCAACACAACAGCTACAAGATAACTACAATTTAAAATAATATTGTAATGATATTATTTTTTTCGTATAATTGAAAGTTGTGTGTAGCGTACGATTTCAAAAAAAATGTTATTTTGTGTTGATTACATAATCAAAAAAAGAGGACCATTTAATTTAAAATTAATATCATATTAATAAGTATTAATATAACAGAATTTGTTTTATAAATATGTGTGTCGTTACACCATTCCGGGCTTTTGGAAATTTAGTCCTCAAAATTTTTTAATTGGCCTTAGAAACATCATTGAAAATCACACATCAAAAAATTAGTTAATAAAATAATCACTTTATAAGAAAGAAATAGAAGTACAATGGTGACCCGAGATAACACATACTAGTGTTCCATATAAGAAAACCATGATATAGATGAAAGAAAAACTCTCATAGACTAATAGAGAGTGATAGAGAACTCAATAACAGAATGTTATCCACCCAAATACCATAAATATGTGGTTGGGTAAATGTACATTGATTAAATAAATCATCAAGCATTATTGGATTCAAGCACTTTTTTTAAGGAGTTAATGTATTTTATTAATACCTAGGATATGTTCATAATTAAAATTTAAATACTTGAAAATTAGTGTTTCATCATTTAATAAATTTATAAACAAACATAAATTTTCTCCAGACGATATTAATTCAAGATGACTTTATCATACATGATGTTCTAGAATCAAATTCTAGAGAATCACATGATCCAAAAAAGATGAACAATATATTTCCTCTACCATAAGACATTAACCAAAACCAATATGGTTTGTAGATGATCAAATAATCCCAAAAAATAATAATCTTTTATAAAAATAAATACTAATTGTAATATCCAAAATTCCAAAAACAATTCCCAATGTTCAAGAAAGACCATTCAATACATAAAAGTCCTTAAAAGTCTTCAAAATAATCCAACTCATATTAAAACAAAAAAGTCAAAACGATGTGATCACATAGTATTCCGTTGTAAATCTTGATATCTATCTCCAAATAACATCAAAACTCTTAAATTATCTTAGAAAAAGTAACTAACATTATGAATTATTCTTTATTATTGGATAAAAATTTCCATAATAATCTAAATCACCATATTTCTACAATAATAAAACTATATTCCTCCAAAATAAACATCAACCATTACTCGACACATAAAATCCCATAGTATTATATTTTTTTGGCTTGTTGTGTTCCCAAAAGAGAGAGCATCTTACAAAATTACATTTATCACTTCATTAGAAAATCATTTTTATTATACCAAGGATATCCATTTGATAAAAAATATGTTCCCAGAATCAGTATATTCTTGATCTAAATAATCATTTAACTAAAAATAGTGAGTCGTACTGACATGGACATCACGTAGGCTAGAGGTAGTAGATGCACCCTTGAGTCCCTTCAGTTGTGAGTTCAAATCTCTCAGCCTTTCCTGATGTGACATGTTGTCACCTATATTGTGCGTTTTCCCTTTTTATAAAAATAAAAAATAACCCTAACATGTTTAAACCTTCATTGTTGTCTTATACCTCTAATTTTCATCCCATCACAGAATGACGTCAACATTTTAATTCATGAATACCTATAAATATTTTCATTTTTTCCACCTACATATTACCAAATAACACTATTCCCAACGAAATAACATCATACCATGATCATGTTTTCCACATAGTTTTATTGTCATCTTATTCACATAGATAGAAGGTCCATACATTGCAACAAGGATTTTGAGAACATTGATAATAATTTGCTTCCATTAGCCAAATCCAGATTATAAGACTAGGGTCATAAGGGTGTTTACAGAAAAATAGTTTTGAAAAATAATCCTAATTGAAATATAATTTCAAAACATCTGATAAAACTTGTTTGAATAAAACAGTCGGATTATGTTTGAGATAATTACTTCAGTCAATGATTCTTTAAAAATTACATATGTATTTTTTGAAAGACTATATTTTAAAATAAAATTTAAATATGTTTTCAAGGTTCCCCTTCATCAATACCTTTTTCAATATAAGAATATGATAAAAAATATTGTGTTAAATAAAAAAATTTGAAAATTCCTTGATAATATTTACCTTTCATGAAAATTTTATAATATTTTTAAAATTTAATTTTATTCAATACAATCCATGATCCACGATTATATCGAGTTTTAGTGGACATATTTGACATACCAAAAAACTTCTTTCAAGTGATTTTTATGATAGAAAAAGTATCAAACTCATCCAATCATTACTCTTCAATAATAATTGCAAGCACGTAATTAAGAAGAGATAAGAATGTTTCTTGAGGTCCTCTTTATTGTATTTGTAACCAACATTACTTGATCTGAAAAGTTATAAAACTAGGATTTAATTTAAATTATATACAAAAGATCTAACCATGAGTTTTATGAAAACTAGTAATCCCTAAATTTGTCTAAACCATTCCATTGATACCAAAAACAAGGATACCACCTTAAATAATAAATAATCATGGTTTAATTCCAGAATTAATATTATGTATATTTCAGGAATGCATTTTTAGATAAGTAGACCATAACAATTACATTACATCTCAAATATTACAATTTAGACACTTTTACACTATCTAATTTTTTCACAATAATAAAACCCATATAAATTAAAAAAGAAATATTTTATCTTCTTAAATCATCATGAATTCTAACTTTCTCTTACCCTTCCTCATACACTGGGAAAATAAAAACAAAAACATGGTATGAGCATGAAAATATCAGTAAGGGATATAAAATAAAGAAATAAAACTTTAGGCTAAGAATACAAAAAAATCAATGTAATCATAATTTTCAATCATAAAACACAATATCATTAACATACCTCATGAAATAATAATTTTTCGGAATGAAAAAAATAAAAATCATAAATTTAACTTGTGGCATCAATAACATAATTACACTATAGATTTCACAACTACATAGGGAGTTACATTTGGAATACACATCATAGTTTATTTCCTAAATCTATTATTAAAAAAATTAATGTTTACCTCCATTATATTACTAAATGAATTGGAGAGATTTATATTAGTCTCACCTTACCATGGTTTATCAAGGAAACACCTGTGTATGTAACAAATTCCCAAGAACCATAACATATTAAAAACATATAAAATAATCTAAATTAATGTTAAAATTTCCACATTGCAATCACCATATATCATTCCTTCACATTGACATTATCAAGGAAATCTCAAAATAATATCGAATAAAAAATATGTAAAAGGGTATATGGTATTTGTATTACCTTTAAAAACACTATGACTTGTTAAATAATCAAAATATCAAATAATACTAACAATGGTGGAAAGTTCAATGTTGTCGAATTCATTAAAAAGAAACATTCCCTTTATCATTTATTAAAATACATTGTAAAACAAAATATTAATTATGAAAAAATTTGAAAGAAATTAAAATATAAATGGTATTATTATACACCATATAAAAAAGGTCTTTTATAAAACAAAATATGCCTCAATGAATGGAGATTGAGATGAAGTCCCTTAAAAATATTATTTTGTAAAAAAATAGAAAGATTATGTGTATTCACTATAATTTTACATAATTAATGTATAAATACAAGACATAACTTTAATATTAATTTCTCATGTAATCATAGAATGACACAGTAATGTTTTAGAAGTTCATCCCAATGAATGGAAATTGGGTTTATAAGTTCCCTTACCTTTAGTCTGACTTGTCTCGTTCATTCTTTATATTCCTGAATAAGAAACCTAAGTTAATTATTACATGATTATGAAAAATTTTCAAGTTTATTATTCCTATTATATCACTTATTACCATGATATAAATATAATATAATTGCTTAATTTCATATCAGTTTTTTTGTCAATGTTTGGAACTTGGGTGACAATGAACTTGTTATAATTACAAATTGTTCATGTGGTCAAAATTCTATTATATCAAAAATGTTTGTAATGATATAAATATCATATATATAAATTATATATTTATTTATATACATTATATATTTATTTATAATATTCAATAATATTTGGAGATATGAAATTAAATGCCTCGTTCATGGGGATAATAATTCATACGTATGCATGAACGTTATTTTCTAATCATTTTCATATTTAAATTAATGAAAAATAAATGATAGATATGTATATTAAAATTACAGTATAATATATATGTTATATATGTTACATAAGTTCATTAATTACATACTTTATACATTCCATGGATGTCATGAACATGTCATATCACTTTGAGGGGGCGGTAGTCCACATTTTCACAATTGATATTATAGTTCTTACATATTATGGAAAGCATAAAGGTATGATGTAAATAAAAAATACAGAAGAATATATATAAAATATCAATAAAATATAAATAATATCTAAATATAGTTCCATCACAATGAAAACCATGATAGGTTGAAGGAAAAAATTGAACAATCATCATTTCGTGAGGAAATAGTTCATTATACACAAAAACTATATTCTTGTATCTATTAAATGGATGTGTGTATAAGTTTATTTCTAATAATTATAAAAAAAATACTAATATATTGAGAATACATTTTTGTTATTGATGAAAATAATAAGAAGAGTATAGTGAGTGTAAATGAAATATAAAAGAAAATGACTTGAGAGAATACATTGCCTCTAAATCGGGTAACTTATATTTATTTAATCTAAAATACATTCTTGAATTTCCGAATTCCAATGTTATGTCTTCTAGTAGGAAGGTAATGTCATTGGGAGATTATTTTAGATGAATTTTGATAATACATGAGGCTTGAAGGGTGGGAGTTAGTGGGTATAGTAGGTGCCCTTTTATAAGAGGGAGGATGGGTACTTAGTAAAGCCATGAAATATTATTTTCAATTAAACAGATTTTTGGTTGGAAATGTTCCAAAACAAATTTATGTAAAATATAACATGATTCTGGGTAAATAAACTCTAAAACAATCAGTTTTAAGAAAATTTAAGTCATGAAATTAACTTTATCATTTCGATTTATTACTTAGTAATAATCATTAACTCTTTCCATGTCTTATGTAATATTCATAATATATGGTAACTATATTTACCATAAAATTCCAAGAGAACCATATGTGGATAATTAATGGAATTTTTAGAATTATATAATAAATATTAATGAATATTCCATTTTAGGACTATTATATCATTTAATATATTAATATTTGTTTTAAAAATCAATTTATGTCAATTTTGACACTATTAAGTAATGGTTTTTGGTTAACGTCATAATAAATTGGTTATTTTGAACCAATGTCAAAAAATAAAATATTATATGTCATTATAATACATGAAATTAGTTTATAAGGGAAAAATGATTACATTATATTTTTTTTAATATTTATAATATCATTTATTTGAATCTTTCACTAATGAAGCAATCACCGCAACATTATTGTGTTATAATTAAATTTATTTGTTTTTTGTCTAAAAATAATAAACAAAATACCACGTTGTAGGAAATCTTTTTATCTTAATAATGAATATTTATATTCAATGATATCAATTACATAACAACATATAAAAATTGTTTTAGTAAAACATAAATGTTTATGTTATATTTTTATTTACATTAAATTAATTAATATAACATATAATTATCACACCCATGTGGCACCATGGGATCCCAACATCAACCCAATGATTCCCATGGTCAGAAATATTTTATAAAATAGTATTAGGAAATGTGTTATTGTAGTTTAATATTATTATAATATTATTTTGTACCCTTATTTACCGGATTTAGCCTTTAACCATGGTAATTAATATAATAACTGATGTTACTATTACTAATGTCCAAATAAATGAAATGAATCTATTTATATATTATGAAAAATTTGATTAAAAATATGGAATCCATTTTTCTAAATTCAAAAAACATACTTTTTAGTAATTAATTTAAAAATAATTATAAAAGGTATTTTTGACTAAAAAATGCATTGTTTTTTACTATCCATTTAAAAATTATCTTCCTCAGAAACAGACATAAAATTTATATAAAGTAAATATCTAAATAACCATTTTATAAAAGAAGTTTAAATTGTAATATATAATATATAAATTAGAAAAAAACTATATTTAAAAGGGTTCTCCATCTAAAGGTGGTAAAACGACCATCTAAAAATATTAGTGAATTTCATTTTTAAAATTGGATTCATTCTTAGTTTAAGCCTCTAATATTATCTGGATAAATGTAAGAAACATTTTAAAAAATGCATAATCATATTTTACTTATTTATATTCATTTTCACCAACAAAATATCTATGTGGTAACTACTATCTAAAATAATAATAATAATATATTGTTTTTGGGTATAACTCAATGTTCTGTGTAATGTAATATTTCAAAGAACCCACTGTTGTGTGTCGAGTAAACTATTAGAAAAAGTGTCCCCGTTAACATAAAATTAATATCCTATTAATAATTATTAATAAAAAATAAAAAGTATTATTCGATAAATAATTGAATCATTACAATTAACTTATCATTATCTTACAATCAATATGAAGTTTCTCTATAATCATCATATAATGAATATGTGAACACATTCAACATCTGTTCTATTGAAATATGGTAATAAATTTAATTTTTTTTTTTGAAAGAACGTGTTATTCATTATTCATTAGGTAAAACACATGATATTGGATATATTCTGTAATCCAAATCTGTTGTAAACTCCATCATCGATAGAATAAACTAATTTTTCAAAAAATCCTTAATCAGTTACAATCTATTCAGTACTATCCAATTTAATTTATTCGAATCACATATCTATATTATTTTGGAATCATAATATTAGTATTAGAAACATATTAAGTGTTATATATCCCATAAAAATGTTTTTTTTAAATGTTTACATGTTATTGAATCCCTTTTTTTGATACAATTAAATATATAATTTCAAATCATTATTAAGTACATAAAATCGAAAAATAATCACATATTTTATAATTCATATAATGAGAACCTAATCCAAGAATTTATTGAATAATATATTTCATAATATTAAATACATAAGTAAATTAATCATTCCACTTTGTTCATTTCTATAACATATGCTAGACCTTGATCCCTTATCTTCCTCATAGGTATATTCCCGGAATGCTTGGGTTATTAATTTCATAGTACCATGTCTCCTTGCATTTGTACCTCTTAATTGTTTTGTTTTAATTCTTCAATTTTCATTTTTTTCCGGGAGACCCTTTTGGACACACTTATAAAAAAATCCCAATCATTTCATGTATTTACAAGGGTGATTCTTTACAAAGTTGTCACATTTGCAAAAATCATTATATAACTTATTATAATTATATATTTTTTGATAATCAATTTTCATCTTGTATTTATCCCCTTTGAATTCATAATACTTAGAGAATTCATCCTTTCCATTGATATAAGGTATATCTATTTCATCAAATGAATGAGAGGATTGAGACATGAACACCCTTTAGAGACATGGCTTAATTTCTTCAATGAAATGATCAATCTTGAATTCCATGTTGCAAATGAAATCTGTAACATATATTTCTAACATGGTAAATTTATTTTCATACTCAACAGATGATTAATCCTCATTCTCTTAAACTAATGAAATTTCTGTTCATCTTAGTTTTTTATCACTAAGGAAGTAATTATCATTGAATATCCAATTAAATGTTCTCCATTTCATGATCAATATCTTCTCACTCTCTAGTATTCTGGATCAATGACCAGTATTGACCCACATCATCATTTAGGGATTATACTGATAGTGTCACCCTTTCATGTTCACCACATCCCAATGCTATGGATATATATATTTCCAAGTCATAATCCATTACTCTACAACAACTTGTTAAAGAGTCCCACTAAATGAAGGGGTCCTCGATAACAAAATGTGATCTAAAATTTTATAATCTCATTGTGGAACATGTTTCTCAATCTAGGAATGGTTATCTGTAACATCGGGATTAATCTTCCATATTTTGTTTAATAGTCTCAATTCCAATACTTGTTGTATTGGTTTCCTTGATAAGGAAATATCTATATTTTCCATGAGTATTAATACAAATGTTCCTCTTAGTTTCCATTTCTAATCAATGAAATATACTGTATTAGCTCATAAAATTATGAACATTTTATATTTATATATATTCCCTAACACTTAACATAACTTTAAAAATTTATTCATAGATAATCTCATTATCTTAAACAAGATTTCATTGGGGAAATCATTACATTAAACCCCATAATAATGGCTTATAAGTAAAATGTACATTATTTTAACTGTATCCTCTAATTGATTAAAACCATGTGTCTAGTAAGGATCATTTTCCTGCACCATGATTTTTCGTGTCAAGATCTACACATTGTATTGGAATTATTACCCTAGGTACATATGTTTTGAACCACATCTACTTGTAGTATACATACAGGTATTTATTTCTTGTAATACCAAAATAAACAATACTATAATATAATTCAAGGATTTTCTTCTATAATTATCTATCATAGGGTTATGTTTTTTATTATTTTTTTTCTAAATCCTGTTTTACAAGATACTCCTAAAAATAATATAATACCTAATCCAACACCCCGATTACAGAATTATAGAGCTGGTACATTATTATATTATAATTTCATGATTACCAGGAAAAAGGATAGAAGGATTGATTAGATTGGTTGATTTGAAAATATAGAATACATACATTATACCCATAGTACATTGGGAAATAGAAAATAAAAACATGAAAATTACTAAAATTAAAATAAATTGAACATTGAATCATATTCAAAATATTACACTTTATAACGTAGGGAAAGGAAACATAATAAGGGTAATCTAAAATGCTCAGTGAGGGGATGTAAATGAGATGAAATTATTCATAAATGAGAATAAATCAACATTGAAAGGTGAATAACTGATAACACATGTCATTTTAATGATTATATATGGAATAATAAATATGGAATGGTAAGAAAATAATGCACATTCCAATTAACTAATAAATTGAGAAAAATATACATCCATATATTTTCAATGAAAATTTTGATGGATAAGTGTTAACATAAAAAAATGTATGACATTATTAATTATTTGAATTCATCTGTGAGACATGTGAAAATGATTACAATCAAGACCATACAGTTGATGGTTTAAAAGTATGGATATAAAACCATTTAATTTGGGAAATTATTAATCTCATGAGAACATGTTGATGCATCGATGAGATATACAAAGTATGAACCATATCCTACATTTACATTTCAAATCATTCTCATATAAAATAATAAAACTATATAACATGACTTTTAAAATATTCATATTGGATAAAAATATCGTTTTATAAATATTTCCCCTATTTAATAAATAACTGTCAAGGTGAACACCATATGAAAATATTATATAATGTTTAAAAATAAGAATACCCATTCTATGAGATTATTGATATTTCTTCATATTTACAATAAAAAATGATTATAATAATAATATTATTTCATGTTATATATTACTATGACAAAATGATGTTATATTTTGAGGAAAATAATTATGAACAATTTAGAGGAAAATATTTTTTACACATTTCAAGGTGTCCCATACTGTCACACCCTGACCTTTTAAAATTAATTTATTTGAATTTTTCATGGGTTCATTTTTCGTCTTTGAGGTTCTGGTTGAGTTCTAGATTAATGTTTTTGTTGTTTTATGTGTTTTTGGGTTTCAGACAGGTGTGCGGGCACCCCACAGTTGGCGGTGACCGTGAGGTTGGCCTTGGTGCCCAAAAAATTGAATAATGTTAACAATAAATAAAATTTTATAAAAATAAAATATGGTAAATGTTTCATCCAAAATAATAATAAAAATACTTTTTATATAATTGTATTATTATTATTGTTTGTTTTTTTATTATTTTATTATAATTATAAAATGGTCATTAGTATTATAATTATTAAATGGTTATTAAAAGCATTCACAATATTATATGATTAAATTATTTTTAATTTAGATATTATTTTTAATGAACTATTTAAAATTATGATAATGATAATCATTATCCTTATTGATATTTTTATTACTATCATTATTAATAAAATTAACGATGTTGTTATGAATCTATAATTATTAATATTATAATTATGAATAAAATTATTACTATTAAAATTATCTTTAGAATTATTTATAAATATTATTATTATTATTATTTATTTTATTAAAAAAATAAAACCTGAGGGGGGAGTCCCTCCCATATCCATCTCCCTCGGTGAGACTTCACCCATCCCCCATCTCTTTCTGCCTGACAAATGTCGAACCACAATGCATATGGATTTCTCTCTTTCTCTGATGACCCCTGCATAAAATCCTTATATGTGAGCCTGTTATGTTTGGCACTCTACCTTCCTAGATGAACCAACCTTGGCACCTCCCCTTACCAATGTGCCTCTTTACACCATGTACCTACAGCCTGAACCCCTTTCCAGCAGTCCTCCTTGTGTCGTGTCCTGGTGGCATGACCCCCTTCTCAACCGGCCTCCTTATACCACATCCTGATGCCCCAACCCCCTTATTAATGCACCTCCAACCAATCCAACTCGCACAACTAGCTTTATTTCTTGTTTTGCCTCTAACAAATCTACCCTACACTAGATAATTGGAACATTTTAGCCACATCCAACTTCAATGACATCCCTCTTCCCACTATTTTGTCAGTTTCCATGTCATTTTAGGGGGGGGGGGTCAAGTTGTCCAGACCCTAATTGTGTGATTTTTATTTGTTAATTTATCTTAGTTTTTTGGACGTGTGAAGGGAATTCAATGATAAGTAATTCCTTATACTAGAGAGGTATTATGTTTTCATGCCATTTTGGTAGGCATTTCAAATTTTTTCCTTTCCATAAATCTTTATTGGAACTTACATGTTTTAATTAACTTTGAAATGATAATTGCACCTATACTATAAAAATAGGTAAATGAAAATGTTGTTTACTTGTTTATTGGATTTTGTAAAGTAGGTTTCTAATGATATTCATGTGATCTTCCTACAATTTAGTAACCAAGGGCATTCATCATTAAATGTTACTGTTCCCTTAAAGCTAAATTAGGGGTTCATGTGACATTTTTATATCTCGGGTTTTTGGGGAAATGTATATTTGGTTTCAAATTTGGAATATAGTGTATGGTTAGGAAATGATATGGTTTGTTAAATATGTTTTAATGATTTGGGAATAGTTTAATGGTTCTTAAGTGGATAGTTTTATCTTTTATTGATAATGTGGGTGTTGTGACAAGGTTTTCAAAATATTGGATGTTTTAATGAAATTTTTTTCAGTGTTTAATTTGTTTTGGGGTTTCACTACTATTCAGAACATCCAAGGGTTCACCGCATTCACACATGGACATGAAATCAACTAAATGTGATACCTTAAGTTGGTGTTTTCTTGAATTATTGGTTTTAAAAATATTTGATACTTTCCAAATGATGTTTGGACTATGACGTGTTCTTAAAGATTATTTTCAATGTTTCTATAAAATATTGGACCATTATTCCCTTATTAATTCTTTGTTATGTGTTTTGAAATGTGTAAGGGTCACTTTGGTAATCATGAAGTGTTTGTCTGTGTCTGGAACATAAGGGCCCATTTTGATTCATAAATATGAGATTTTTTTATGTGACTGTTTGGTAAAGTTTAAAATTATGTCTTCATAAAGGGACATTTTTAAAATTAAATCCAATATTGATGCTTTTATTAAACATTTTAACTGATTTGAGATTGGATATGTGTGTGTTACCATTTGGAATCCCTTTTGTTTTGTAAAAAATTGTAAATATTTATAAATTATTGCGGCCCATTTGGAACCTTAAATGATATAATGTGAATATGTTATATAAGTATGTATATAAATATATTTTTATGGGGAACCTCTATAGGGAGATATAACTTTCTAGGAAATCATATAGAGTTTATGTGTTTGCATATGCAAGTTCATTGGTCGCAGCTAAGGTGAGTCATGCGTGTGACATCCTCATACTTACACCACATTATTACCACCACTTTTTTGTGGGCATAATTTAGTTGATCGAGTGAATATTTCTTTCTATCCCAGATTGAATAGGTTAGTACTCTGATGGAGTCATAGACATGCCAGTATGGATGTGCCACAAGGGAGGCAAGGTTAGGGCAGCTTGATGCTTATGGACATAAGAGATTGACCATACGCTAGTAGGTGGTTTTTAAACAAGTACATACAAGGGTATTCTAGAAATGTTTGGTATTGACCATGTTTATAATTTATACTTGTTTACATTCTATTGTGCCATTTTATTTCTAGCTCATATTTTCTATTTGTTTTCTTTTTAGCAGTATTAGAAATTAATATTTTAGTTTGTCTTCATCAAATAGATATTGGTTATTGAAATTATTTTTATAAGGTGTTGGATTTCAAATGTGAAAACGATATTAATTGTTAAAATTTTAAAAACAAATTTTATAAATTGTTTCCAAATTAGTGTAATTAGAATGTTTTAGGAAAGAGAACCTCTGGACTCAATGGAATTTCATTGGCATCTCTACTGATCATTTCAGTGCATAATCCTTTTATATATTTCAAGTTGCAGGTTCTGGTTCTTGTTAATATTCCTTGTTTGGCAGATCAAAATGGAGAAATTATCATCTTCTGATTGTAGGTGACCAAGAGGTCATGTTGAGATCGTGGGTAGCAGTTTTGTTTTGCGTATTTTCAGTTTCCAGTTTATTTAGGAGTATTAGTTATCTGACCTTGTTGTTTATTTTTTGAGATACAGCTGTTTAGTTGACTGTATTTTGTTGTCTTTATTCATATACTGTCATTTAGGTATGGTAAAAATCACTTCCAATGGTTAAACGTTAATACCTGAAACATGCTTATAGCCCGTAGGGTTAGGGAACGCCCCTTGAGATATGTTCACAACAATCTCAGTTGACCAGTTCATGGTCGACCCGGGGTGGTTCATGAAAAAGTGGTTTCAAAGGAGGTTATTATTAGTTAGGGTGGATAGTATATAGAGGTTAGAATAGTCAGGGATCTGTAGGAAGGTCATTGGTTTGTGCCTAATCACCACCACTCGTGGTGAAACCAAAGCTACCAAGGGGAGCCTACGATTTGAGTCATCTGTTCTTATTTTGATTAAGGGATGACATTGGAGGTAGTCTAGTGTTGTGTTGTGACCCCTCACAGAGTTTTGATAGATTTTGTGTCACGACCTGTCCTCGGGGCCCATGCCGTGACTACCCCAAGCCCGCCTTAAATAGGCCAGGGGCTGGCGACTAGCACCAAGGCGTAAATCCCGGTAAAAAGGGAAGGCATTGCCTTTGTAAAGTAAAAAAGCACCACAGAGTAAGCACGTGGAAAAGTAAACACTAAGTAAAAACAGAGTACAACTAAAAGTGCGGAAAATTAAATGGGCCAGTATACTAACCCAAACTGAAAGTAAAGTACAACTCGAAAGGGAAAACAACAACTGTAATATAAAAGCCGCTACACCAAGTCGTCCACTGTAGATCCCACCTGAAGGGTGGGTACAGATAGCTCCACTACTCCTCGGGTCCCGCTGTCTGCTCCTAGCACGTCCCGCCCAGTGGTCCACCTCCAGGTACCGTTCTGATCTGCAAGCCTCAGCCACGATCAACGTTGTCCGTCGTCTGCAACCAACACAATGTAGTGCGAGCATAGCCCGTGCAGGGGTGAGTATAAGCTACTCAGTAGGGACCCCGAGACCCCCGTAGGTCTCCCAAAATCTACAAAGGACAAACAAAAAAGGATAGATACAAACACGAAGTGACAACCGACATGGCTTAGGTGTATGCCCATACATATACCTATGTCATCAATTCCAATATGCTTCAACCTCCGATCCCAAGTAAAACTCAGTCCACACAGGAAAGTATATGTATTCCACACAGGAAAGAAAAACGAAATCCACAGAGGATAGCACAACACAATCCACATAGGAAAGTAACAGGTTTCAGCTCACACAGGTATACTTCTTCGAAAGACGATAAAGATGATCTCTAATCCATATAAGTCGTTGGACCCACGAAGGATCGATAGGTAACTAACCCCCGCAATGACCCACACAGGATCGGGCCCACACCGGACATGTAGGCGCTAGTTCACATAGGACCACTGAGCGCAATGACCCACACAGGATCGGACCCACACAGGATCGGGCCCACACAGGACCTGTAGCACTGATCCACGTAGGATCGCTGAGTGATGTAGTTGTCGTCGTCGAATCCACTAAGGATATCTGTACTGTCGTCATCGCAGTCACAGTAGTAGTAGAAGTAGCAGTAGCAGTCACAGTCGCAGCCCACACTAGGGTTCCCGCACACAGCAAGATCGTTCGGGAGGGTCCGCTCCACAAGCCGAGAGGCTGATACATCAACTGTCACATAGCCTAGAGTTGATGTATCCAAGTGCTCCTTATCGTCAACAGGAACTCAATGCAACAGACGACGCGTCGATCAGACGCCCGGTCTGAGAGTTATTGGCGTTTTCGTCCGAGGGGCCCGGTTGGTTTTTAAGGCAAAATCAACCCGACCGTACTCCACATACATCCAAACCTTGGGCGGAGTAAGCCAAAATATCCGTCTCACTAAGAGGAACTCAAAAAAACTGACGGCACGTCAATCGGACGTTCGTAGCTCAAGATATGAGTGTTTCCGCTCCGAGGGCCCGGTTGGTTTCGTGTACGAACCAACCCGGCCGAACTCAAAGTATTCCGAAACATTGAGTGCAATATACCAAATCGTCCATCTCGATCCAAGGATCACATCGCCTCTGACGGTTCGTCAATCGGAGGTCCGTAGCTCATGTTATGGGAAAAAGACCAAAGTTGAATTGAAAACTGGGGGTCCGGGTCCGGGCCGACCCGGCCCGGCCGGCGGCGCGGCCGGGGCGCCGCTCGGGTGCCATGCGCGGGGGGCAAGGCCACCACCCTCCTCTGCTGGCGGCGCGGCTGAAAGTTGCGCCATGGATCAAACGCCCCCCCCCCCCTCACGAGGGGGCCTGCTTTTGAGAAAAAGGGGGGCCTCCTGCCCCCCTTTGTGAAACCCCCCCCCCCCATTATGGGGGGCCAATTTAACCGCCTGGGGGAATTTAATTCCCCCGGTTTTTCACCGTTCCGGCCCGCCCGACCTGGCCGGCCGGCTTCTTCTCAACAAGACCGGCATGGGCCGATCCTCTTCCATTTTCTGGCACCGGCGGCCCGGATGGCCTCCGGTCATCACGTCCCGCCGCAGCCCGGAACCGACCGTGGCCTTCATCGTCCGGCACGGTGCGACGGCACCGTGCCCTTCCGCCGCGGCCCCGCTCAGGCCGCAGAGCCTTCGGTTTCCTTCGACGCGGCACGACGTTATCGCGTTCATGATGAATCTTTCCATGACGCGGCGCGACGACACCACGCAATAATTGTCGAATGATTCCCACGTGGTGCGACGGCACCACGCCATCTCGTTTCACCCGCAAGGGAAATAATAATCAAGAACAAAGGAGGGGGGATTCGACCGTGTTTGTGCGGTCCGGCCCCCCTCTCGTTAGATGATAACACTTAAACATTTATCCTCAAGATTGTCAAGCTAGAACCAAGAATGATAATAAATAAATAATCATCAACAAACCCCTTCCCAGTGTGCCTACTTGTGCCACATCTCTGGGGGGTGTACCCAATTCTTATCGTGCCTCCATACACCATATCTTTTCATCCCGACCCTCTTCCTATCATGCATCCTGAAACTACATACTGTTGGTCGGAGCCCCTTCACAGCGTCCCTCTGGTCAACCCAGCATGCTCTGAGATGGTTTCTTTCCTGGTGCACCCCTAGAGAATCTTCTTTACTTAGGCATGAACATCATTTCTGGTTGCAAAATGCTTCACCTATAGACCTCTCCCAGATGGTTTGTTGTTTTAAATGTCTTTTGGGTGGTTTATAATTGATTTGGACAAACCCTAACTGTAGGGTTTTTGTTTATGTGTTTTTTTAATTTTATAGGGTTGGGGAGGGGATGCAAAGATCAACACTTCCTTCCACTAATGTGGCATCACATTCTTTCTCCCATGAGGTAGGTATTTTCAATTTTCACCTTTTTAGAACGCTCTATTATAACTTTCCAGTTTTAATTAACATTCAAATGTTCTTTTCACCTATGTTATACTAATAGGAAGATTGAAATGTTGTTTTCTTGTTGATTGAATATAGTAAAATAGGATTTTGAGTATAATTAAGGTAAATACCAATGATTTCAGCACCATGGGTGTTCATTATTAATTGGTTGTGTTCATTTAAAGTGAAAATAGGGGTTATTGTAAAATTATTAGCTCTCAAGTATTTGTTGAAATATTTATTTTTTTTGTAAATTTAGTCTAGTGTGTATGGTATTAAAATTGAATGGTTTTTTAAATGGGTTAATTTTTTTTGTAAGAGTTTAATTGTTCTTAAAAGGTTGGGTTTTTGTTTTCATAATAATGAGGGTGGTGGGAGATTTTTTTCAAGGAAATTGGGGTTTTATGGAAATATTTTTTTAGTATTTCATTGGTTGATGGTGTTTTATTAGATTTTAGAAAATACATGGGTGCACTAGGTGAACACATGGATGTGACATCAAATAAAGGTGAACTATAAGATGGTGCTTTTCTGAATGATTGGTTTTTTATGTGGTTCATGATTTCCAAATGCTGTTTGGTCTATGAGGTCGTACCTAAAGATGGAATTCAATGTGTTTCTCATGGTTTGGCTCGTTCTTCCTTGAAACGTGTTTTAATATGAGTTTTGAGAAGTATAAATTAACCTTTTGGTAAATGTAAAGTATTTGGGTATGTGTTTGGAGTTTAAGGGATTGTTTGGCTTCATAAATAGGATAAATGTGTTTGTGTAATTTTTTGGTAATGTTTAAAGTTACATAGATCTTAAGGACCGGATGGAACTTTCAATCTAATAGTGGTCCATGTGTTAGTATTTTTATTGGATTTCAGATAGGACAAATGACTGTGCCCAATTTTAAATCTTTTTGTTTTGTGAAATGTTTTAAATGGTTATCTGTTATAGTAGCTTAGTTGGAACCATCGATAATATTATGTGAATATGTTATATAATTATATATGTGTATAAATTTATGGGGAACCTATATAGGGGGATATACTTTTATGGGTTATCATATAGAGTGTTCGTTTTTGGGTTAGGTAAGTGAGGTGGTGTCATGTAAGGTGTGTCACGCCTCTAAGGGACTCCTAATTACACTAATTTATTACCACCACAGGTCCCTTGGAGCCTTTTAGATGATCAAGTGATGATTTCTTGATACCCTATATTAGAAGGGTTGGTACCATCCTAGAGTTTAGAGAAGCAAGCAGAGATGTGAACCAAGTTTGTCCAGGTTAGGGTAGTTAATTGGTTATGGACATACGGGATTCACAATATGGTGGTAGGTGGTTCTGATCAGAGTGTGTCCATGGGTCTTCTAAGGATTTTTAGGATCACACATAATTATTATATATACTTCTTGTTTACTTTCTATTGTTCTAGTTTATTTTCTGCTTGAAATTTTATCTGCACCCTTTTAACACCGTCATTGTATTTCTTGTTTTTTTCATCATGAACTGAAAATCTGTTTTGAAAATTATTTATAGAGGGTTTTGGATTTTAAATGGTAAAATCATATTTTTAATAAAAATGATAAAATTTTATTTTATAATTTTTTTCAAACTAAAATATGTGGAATGTTTTGAGAAAAGGATCCTTTGGAATCAGATTATTTTTTTTGGCATCCCTGCTGAGCATTTTAGTGCTTATACCGATTATATCTTTCCATTTGGAGGTTTCGTTTCTACTTTAGATTCCTAGTTTGGCTGCTCAGAATGGATAAAGATTGGTCTTCTGGTTGGATTTGACTAATAGTTCACCTGGAGATCACATGAAGCTATTTAGTTTTTCTTGTTTTTGTTGTCTAGTATGTTTAGCTGTATCTAGTATCTGATCCTGTTGTTTATTTATTTAAATCGACTTATATAGTTTGAGCATTTTATTTTTAGTCTTTATTCACTTACAAGTATTTTATGTATGGGAAAAATCATTCCCAATATTTAGACATCGATTCCCAGCCATAACTTCTAACCTATGGGGATTAGGAATGCCCATCGGGGCATGTGGCAGACCAGCTCGGGTGACCGGTTCAGTATCATCCCAGGCTTGTTCGTTAGACATAATATATTGAAACATATGAATCGTAATCTGCATAATGTTATGATATTAAATGAGAATTATAATTTCATCAAAATATGGATATAATTGATATAAAATTTCATATGTATGTATAAATACCATATAATATTAAATTGGGGTATAACAATAAATAAGACATAATAGAATGTAAATTTGAGACAAAATCAATTATCATGAGTCCGAGTTTTCACGTGTGTATTTCTATTCATGAATAATAAATTTATGTTCAATATTTAATTTCTTAAGAATATATTACTTATTTATCATTACTTTCATACCACATATTACCTATTGTATACCACTACTTAAACTACTATTTTTTGGTTGGGAGTTTGACCGTATTCGTTATGTAGGTAAAAAATATATTTCGTACGCTAAATATTTTAAATGGGGACATTGTATAAACATATACACAATAATAAATATGAAACTATTATAAAAATAATATTTCAATTATACTTTTAAAACTATAAAAGAATTATGGTTATAAAAATGAACTAATGTTATAATCCTGAAGATGGTAGGTTGTTCATAAGCTCATGTAACATTCACAATTTTCAATGATCATTAAGAAAATATGGTATGAAACATTTTTTCTTCAAATAATGATCATTATATCATCAGTTAAATTTTATTTAATAATTTATACATATATATATATATATATTAAATTAATTAGACTGTGTTAACTAGGTGGTATTTCACACATCCTCGGCCGACGCTATCAATTTTTAGTTTGTGAAAATGGTTATAAAAATGATATTTTATGTTTACAGAAAGATAATGATATCATCGATATCATATAGATATAATTAATTTAGAATATCTTTAATAAAATTCTTATTTTATAAATTTCATGTATAGAATAGAAAAATCACATCACTTTTAGGAGGTGGTAGTCCATACTTCCAAAAATAATGTTATCATATTTACACAAAATAGAACGTATAATGTTTTGTGTTATAAAAAATTACAGAAGAATAAATAAATAATAAATACCCAAAATATCATATATAAATAAGTTTTTCAACATTATTTCACTCCATGCAATGTGCTGAAAGAAAAACAAACAATCATTAGTTGATGAGGTGGTAGTTTATTGTACACATAAATGTTATGTCTGTTACCTATTAAATGGATGTGTGAGTAAGTGTAATTATAAATCATATCATAAAGAAATATTAGTATATTGGTGATACTGGTGTTATTATATAGTCATTTAGTATTAATAATTGAGGTTATGGAGATTGAAATTAAAACAAAGGATCTTACATAAGAATGTTTTTCTTATATGGGTTTCTCCTTTTGGTTTTCCCCAAATGTTTTTTTGATGGATTTATTCCAAAGGTGAGAATTATAGGATGCGGAGAGGTATTTTTAGGATATTTTTTCAAGTATTTGTTTATCCAATGTGTCTTGAGAGATCTGAGGAATTTGGTGGTGTGAGTGCCTTTTAATGTGGAGGAGGAGTGGTACTCCTGTAAATTTTTTGAAAGGGAATTCCATCCACATTTTTCCCATGTCCAATTAATCATATAATGTAAAAATTCAATAAATATATTTGATAGAGAGGAAATTTATGCAGGAAATGGTATTTGAATAATTTTATAGGACATTTTTCCCTTAACATTATGTTTTATTCTTTTTTTAATCAAAAATTTTAATTAATCATTTTAATTATTTTTAATTAATTTCAGTAATATATTTTTTTCAAAAACTAAATTGGCCATTCTAGAATTTAAAAATTATTATTATCTCATATATTTAATCTTTATTTTTCAAAATTCCGATAACATAATTGGAATTAATTAATTTAAATTTAATCCCACAGATAGGGCGATAATGTGGGGTTTTAATGAAAAGCCATTCAAAATTTAGCTATGTTTTTGTATATAATTTCAATATGAAATTGACTATAATTATGTAATTTGGATTAAATTATATAAAAATTATCTATTTATGCTTTAAAACAAGTAATAAAAATATAATTCAACCTATTAAATAAATTTGTCCAAAAATAATTTTTGATATAAAAATTACTATTCATATCTATTCAAAAAAAATGAAACATCATAGACAAATAAAAAAAAAACCCTATATTAATAATTTTGTTCCGATTTAAAATATGATGTTCAATTGGTCATAAAAAATAAATTAATTTTCCAAAAATAGGATTTAAAATATGTTCTATCTTAGAATAATGTAAAACTATGTTTATAGTAATATTTTTTTTCCATAAACAAGATTTTTTTCTTATCTTATGCCTATCAAATTTAATGGATGAATATAAAAAATATTTTATTGAATATATAAAATAAATATAATATTAACAGTAATCATTAGTTTTAGTTAATTTAAACAATTAGGATAAAATATCATTGTGATAAAAAATATTTTTCTCTAAAAACATTCCATTTACATTTTATTCGTTCTGATATATATTTATAATTTATTTTTAAAAAATAAATAAATTTTATGTTGGTATAAATCATATATTTTATATGTTATTTAATCATAATCACCTCTTCTAATTTAATTACATAGTTATATATTATTATACATAACAATAATTTTTTAATAATATGATATCCATTGGTAAAACTCGATATTGCATGTAACACAAACGACCAAAAAAAGGTTCTCTTGTGTATATCGCAAGGTGAATAAATGTTTTTTGAATTGAAATATATATCAGAGATTCAATTTATTTAACTATATAGTTATATTTTATAGTCTCAAGATATTATATCCCCTAAATCTATTTATGTCGCATTGCATACACACTATCGAATACAGCGTTATTACATTGTATATTAAAGGTGTTACAAAATGGAAATCCAAACTTTATAAAATTTTGTTTTGATTTTTTTTTCATTGAAAATTTTCTATCATTTTTTTATAATTATTAAAATGTATTTTATAGATTAGTATAGAAAGAAGATGATGAAAAATTTGAATGTAAAATAGTAACAACCTGAGTTATAAACAATCCCATGATTAAATTAGTCCACAAATTCATAATACCTTTTTTATTATATTAATTTCTTAGTGAATGTTTCTATATATATATATATTGTAGATAACCATTACAAGATTATGATTTCCTTTTTTTAGTATGGTATTTCAATTTTCTCATTTCATGCTTTATGTCTATTTGTAAATTGATGTATGAATATTCTGTGTATAGTTCCTATAATTGGATAAAAATAATGATAATAAATTAACTTACTGTACTTGGTTTATTTAATGATATTTTAAAATAAATAACATGTCTTACGCCATGTTGATTACATAGCTAGTTGGTACATGTTTTGTATTGGGAGTAAAATAGAATGTAAAATTAAAAATATTTTATAATAAATTATCTATTGTAAATTTTCATCAACTATATAATTAATAAAAATTTTATTTTACTGATATATTATCATGATACAAATATTCAACATATAGGCATTGGTTATTAGTTTTCTATTTAATATAATTTATAATTATTGGATGGTAACAAAATATTTTTGTAAATTTATTATCATGGGAATCTAAGGGAAATAAATATGAAAGTAAAGTAGCGGTCACATGATGTTTTTTCTTTTTAGTTTGATGTAATTTTACATGGTTATTATTTTTATAACATTAAATTAAAAGTCTTTTTAATAAATTATTTTGATTATGTGTTGATGAAATATTAATTTCCCATTTCATATAGACAAAAATATTAGTGTATATTGGGTGAGTTTTACTTATTAGTGGTAACATGAATTGGGTTGTAGTGTTTATTTGATCAAAATAATGAGAATTGTTATAATGAACACTTTTTTTCAATATAATGAATAAAATTGGAGAGTTTACTTTGGAAAAATATTTCAAGATTTATAGTTGGTTTCTTAAAATGTGTTTTTAGAATGATTCAGGATAAATGTCATGAATTATTTATTAAATACAATATTTAAATAACCATCTCTAAAAACAATTTTATGTGGTCCATGAGGTGGGTAATTTCCCAAAATTAATCAATTTATTATTTTTTAAAATAAATTTATTTCACTTTTTAAAAATTTTGTTTCTGAATGTGGAATTCTTTGATATTTATAATTAATGAACATTCATTATTGGTTTTTAAAATATGTTTTTGGTTGTTCAAACCATTAGTTTCATTTAAATAGTTTAGATATTTATTTATTTTTTGAAATAAAAATATTTTTTGGATCATTGTCATTATATTGGAACCTAATAATTTTACATGTTGTTTTTAGGATTATTATAATAAAGTGGATGGAAAACTATGAACCTTATGGTCACATGGAGAGATGGGAAGTACAATAGAATGATCCCTAGAAATGTTGTTTATGACTACTCCTTTGGTGGAGTTATCTTGTTGACTGTGTCTGGTGAGAATTGTAGGATTGAGTTCTCATTCTATTTATTGTGTTTTGTGATTCTATACGTCATGTATTTTCCCTATAAATATGTCTTGTGTCCTGCTTATTGTTTTCTTATAGTTATTATTATCTCTTCATATCCTTGATATGTTGGTTAAAATTTTCACAAGGTGATGGATATAATAAAAGGATTGAAGATATTAGATTATATTGTTGATGTCATATTAGATGATAATTACAACATCTCAATGGTTGTGGGGGCTTTAGGATCAATATTTATCACCGTAACACCATCATATATTATGATATATATATAATAAATTTAATTTTATCTATAAACTAACATACATGAAACCTTGATTCTAAATGAACTGTAATATAGTATGTCATTATTAAATATATACTAAATTTAGGGTACGAATATAAATAAGTAGTTTTTAAATTATGAATATGTTTTTTATATATTGTATTTGTATTATTTTTAAACCGTTATATGCTGAACTAAAATATTTTCATAAAAAATATTTTTATTTATTTGTTTAAGAAAATAATATAACTGTTTTTTTAACATTTAGTAAAAATAATATTCAAAATAAAATATAATTTTTTAAATTAAAATATGATAAATATCTTAGTGTGAGTTTTTTATAACACATTGTAAGGATTAATTTTTCAATGAGTAGTAAAAGCTACAATGTTTTATTCAAAAACTGTATTTTTTCGAAAATCATATAGAGTAAATTTTTATTGTAAAATTATAATAAAAGTAATACTAGTTCATATGTATTATTAATAATCCAATTATGTTGATTATATTTTGTATTTTTAATTTTGTATAAGAAAATTTTAAACAAATGGAAATTTAATTTTTCATGAGAAATATTTTCTTAGTGTTTATGTTAATATATTTTATTTTATATTCATTCCATTTTAAGATTAATTTTGATAAAATTAATTTTAAATTTTTTATAATATTTACTAAATTTTTACAATGAGGTCACTATTATAATTTTTTTAATAATTTATATTTAAAACAATAAAACAATTTCACCACGGTTATGTTTAAAATAGGTGTACCCGGATGGTTAAACCAAGGGATACATAAATAATATCCAAGATAAAAATTATAACTTATAGAGTTTTGTCCATTCTACAACCATAAACTATCCCACATTCTAATATCAATTTTTTTTGAATAATTTAAATTGTTAATAAAAATTTTATTTGAATTTTAATAAATTCCATGTGTTTCCTCTCTCGATGATATAAATGTAAACACTCTTTTCACTTATTTATACCAATTTGTGATTTATATCATGAAAAAAATATACCAAAATGACTTCTATAATTCCTTATAAAATAATTTTTTGTTTTATTTTTATAAAAAAATATTTTCCAAGGGTCCTTAAGAGATGATGTAAAGGATGCCAACTAGAGGAATTGCAATCATCTTACCTAACAACATAAAATTTTTCTTCTAAAACTCATCTAAATTTATGGTATTCAACATAAATTAATAAATTAATTATAATGAACTAATTTTAAATCTATTATTACTATGGAAACATAATTAATCACCCTCATTAACATTAAATGCGAAGTGAACATATCACGGGTATGTACATTTATAATATGGATCACTCATTGTGATTCAATTCATTTTAGATCACTATCTTTCATTGATGGTTATTATTATGGGTATAATATTTATATATGATATTTTTATATAAATATTATCATATATTTATAAATTCATATAATCTTTCTTATCTTTCAATATTGAATAATGATAATGTTTCTCGTGTGTGTGTGTGTTCTACCATATCGACAAAATAACGTGAATATTTATTTATTTCTGAATTAAATGTATGGTTATAAGGATAAATTTAATTAATATATATGATAATGAAATTATTACATAAATTGTGGTTATTATTTAGAATTAAATTTTTTCCCATCCATTAAAAATTGAAAACAACATTCAAATGTACGTGTGGCCAACTATATACATGTATGATGCAATTCATTTTTATATCACATAATTTTATGGATACATATAATTATATATAAATATATATAATCAATACATATGATCTTTATATTATTATTAAAATTATGTATATGATATAAAAATGATCATTGTATATTACTATAACTACAGAACTAATATTATCTTAAAAAATGATACTTTTAAAACACAAAAATGTTTATTTTAATATGGAATTATAATTAAATTGGTGATTAAATGATAAATTGGATAATATGTGATATTATAATTATATAAATTAATCTCATATATAATTATAAAAAAATTTAATATAGTATAATGGAATGTATATAAATTTTTATTCTAATCATACATAAGTAAAGGGATTTATGTTACAATGTCACTATATTTTAAGAGTTTGTATGATCACATATCTGATTTTAAATTGTTTTTCCATATCTATCATGAATCCCATGAAATTTATTCTCATATTTTTATTTATTTTTATTGTGATATTTTCTTTCATTGTAATCTCTTTAGGAACTGAAGAGACTATAATACTAATTTTTTTTATAAAATAGAATTTATTTTCATCTTTTTTTGCAAATATTTTTTTCTTCCATATCATTATTTTCTAAAAAAAAATTTGGGATGTATTTATTTTCACAAATGAATTTTTTTAAAAACTAGAATAGTTTTTTTAATTTTTAGATCATATTTTTATGTAAAGGAAATTGCTAATATAAAAATTGATATTTATTTATAAAATATATGGATCGCTATAGTCACCCTTCTCAATTTTTATTGACATAGTCATGTTTGGGAAGTAGTAATTTACATAGAATATTATTTTATATAATATGGTGACATAAAGTTTTTGTTATAATTAAATGGAATATTTTTTTTATTTTTGAATATCCACTTGTATATCTCCTGATGAACTTTCCGTTAAAATCGATAGAGTAGGGATGTGAATCCAAGAATCCATGGAAATAAAATATTATAACCATCTATTTTTCTATTTATAATTGAATTGTCGGAACTAACTATCTATTGGGAGGGAATTTAGGGATAAGTATCACAGTCATTTTATGGAACCAACTTATTTTAAGGGTCTAGGATACATGCATATAGTTGAGAGTAATTTTAGATGGGTAACATTATTTTTTTTTCTCTTGGGTTGGGTTATGTACAAGGTCTTCTCCATTTATTTAGAAATGATAAATCTATTTCAAGGATACTTCAATAAATACTAACCATTTTGTTTTGTTTATTATTTACACTTACCCATTCATGTCCTTTCATATTAGGTCTAATATAGGACTACTCTATTGTGGTCTCACAATATATTATTAATGAGTTAGTGAATATCTAAAACTAAATATGTCTGGATAATAGGATAGTGAAATGTTTGTCCATGAATTATTCGTGGAATAAATAATTGGAAATCACATGGTCCAAAAAACCAAGGCGATTTCATAATTTTATCATAGATGGTTCACATTTTATCACACATGTGAAAATGTACAATGAATTTTTGTGGTTTAATTTTAATTCATTTAAAATTATCATAATACATAATGGTGGGGATCCATTTTAGAGTGAACAAAATAGGAAAATATTATCTTATGTTACAAGATCCATTTCTCATTCATCCACATTCCAAGACAGTATCAAATTTATATAGAATTCAAAAATATTTTGGGAAGGTACATAAGGTATAAAACACTTGACACTGATCAATGTACTTGTCAAGAAAATTAACTATTGATTTTATATTAGTTAGAGTGAATTTCCATAGTATTTTATCATAATTGTTCTAACAAATATTGAAGTAATTATGGTGGTTTTGGGATATCACATTGATTAATTTGTTTTTATTCTTTTTTTGGCGATAATGTAAATGAATATCTGGCAGTGGATATTCTTTGAAAATGTTTGGGATTCCATCATATGTGTATAAATATCATATTTGAGTGAGAAAAAATTTCCATTATGATTTAGTGGTTAAATAATTTACCTTGTAATTTAAGATAGATATGGGGATATGATACCAACCTCAACTGAATGGGGGAACAAACATACTATTTATCTATGAGGATTTCGGTGATGAGGTTTGGTAGTTCAAGGCTCGCACACATTCCTTTGGAGAAGCCTACTGTACTGTATAATTATTTTCTTATGATTTATATGACATATCTAGAGAATCATTAATTTATATATGATGATATATGGTTTTCCATGTTGGTTAATATTTGGCTTCATGTATTATTATTAGTGGGAAATTGGATTTTTGTGTATTTTCGGTGTTAAAGAGTTGTCATAGGGGTACGTATTGGAAGTTTGGACATCGATGGGGGGGGGGTCATTTTTCCTGAACTTATAATTGGTGTAATTTATTCGTTAGAATTAAATTATTGATTTAATATATTAAAATGAATCCTAATATTTTTTTATTGTTGGAGTGTGAGTCATGTTCTAGTTATGTATTTTTTGTGTAAATGTATCTCTTCTTCAAAAGGTTCTATGTTGTCCTGACTTCCATATGCATCTTAAGACTAGGTTGGTAATATCATCATAGGTTCAAAAAACAT
Organism: Viscum album; assembly: GCA_963277665.1. Taxonomy (NCBI): domain Eukaryota; kingdom Viridiplantae; phylum Streptophyta; class Magnoliopsida; order Santalales; family Viscaceae; genus Viscum; species Viscum album. The sequence continues at coordinate 557,657,185 of OY728165.1, read as the reverse complement.
TTGATATATCTAATTCAATTGAATAATTTGGACAATTATAATTCATTATAGTGATAATGGTTTATATTGCACAAGTGGGTTGATATTTTCTTTAGAAATCACTATCCTCTAACAATATGAGGATGGAAATCCCAATACAAGGATAATATAACACCCATAACTTTAGGTATATTAAATAATTTATAATTTATTTAATGTTTGGATGGCTGGATGTCGGTTAAGTTAACATTAGATATGAATATCTACTCCAACAAATTATTTATTATGTGAATGTTTTTCTTGATGTGAATGTATCCATATAGTGGAGACTGAATCTTCAATAAAGCATTGTGCACAAAAATTTCATTTCATTTCATGAATTTGTAATTCAATGAGTTTTTTACCGTATTTAAATGTATATGTTATAGAAAACATTATATTTTCAACCATAACTCTCATTTTAGGGTATTTACCATGCAATTTTTGGACATCCTTGAAGATATTTCAATTGAATTTTATCAATAATTTTATTGATTCAATAATAAAAAATAAAAGTAAATTTATACTATTTTATTTCCTAAATTTCTCCCATTATTCAATTTTTCTTATTAATGGTGATGTTAGTTAATTATTTGAATGGGTGATATTTTATGTTGATGTTATATTTTGATGATGTAGATTGATCCATGTTTTATTTTAGTAGGTGTGACTCATGCTCTATGATTATTTTGAATGAACTTTTTATGGTTGGTGAATACTATTCTTCTATAATTTTCATATAACATGAATGTTTTTTTATAAAAATTAAATTTTTTATGTTTTCTAAATAACACCCCTAGATCGTTCTATTGATTTTTCGGAATTTAGAATCAATATGTTTTGGAAATTAACCAAAATTATATTCATTCAATTATAAAATGGGAAATTTATTATAGAAAATATTTTGTGTGTGAGAATATGGAATGAAATTGGGTGTGTGAGTTTATGATGTACATATAAAGGGCCTCCTTGTGTTATACATAGTCAAATTTTTAACATTGAATCAATGAATTTCACTACCAAAATATGGATTGGTTTCAGAGGGACAGCTATCACTCAAAAGTATGGGATATTTATAGGGACTTCGTCATTAGGATGTGCATTGTCTGTATGAGTTTCATTGATATGCATTTAGAAAATGAAAGTATTTTATATTTTCATTTTTTTATAAATTATTTTTATTTGTATCATCAAAAACTATTATATATTTCATACTCTTATTTTATTTGAAATTTAAGTTGGCAGGTTTTTATCCTCGCTATGTAAACTGGATGTCTAAGGTAAATTCCATTGAGTTGATATACTCAATATCTCTATATATTTTCTATTGAATCTGTAGATGTTTATTTACATTGATATATGTAACGGATTCTTCTCATACCTTACTGGTGAAAAACCATGATGTTTCAGTTTGGTTGGTTGGAGTAGAGTAATTTAGAAGTCTTCATGTGGATTTGGTTTTGGTGCCACAATGGTTCATTGGGTCCACTTTCTTTATTTTGGTATATTTGAATTTTAAACATTGATTTTATTTTAATCTAATGAAGATCCTATTTTATCCTTATTTTCCAAATTTCAGTATTCCTATTTTAATATCATGCATCATATTATTTCTCTCTATTTTATTCAATTTCATGTTGTTTAGTGAAGGATAAATATTCCTCCATGATTTATTAAATACCTTGGAAATTATTTCAATCCATTTTAATCCAAGGGATGTCACATATGATTAGTGTATTTATTTTCCTTCCCTAATGATTTTATTGTTCGCATGTTACAAAAAAATATATCAATTTTTTTTCAATTAGTTATTTATTAAATTTTATTTTATAATTATATATAAAAATGTAGTTTTTATAATTTTAATAGTATTTTAAGAAATATCTTAATTAGGGAAATCATAGAATGGATTTACTTATATTATTTATTAAATTTTAATTTTTATGTTTAATGGTGGATTAATACATTTATAATTGTTTAGTTGTGAGGAAGACACTATTTAAGAATAAATAACAATAATTAATTAGATTCATAAAAATAAATAGATTGAGTGGAAATATATATAATAGTATCGATTAAAGATTAAAGATAATTTGGTAAAAATATATTATTTATTCTGAACCCCTTGATATTTCTCTTATCCAATGTATCCTCAAAATTCTATCTGAGATGACTTCAAACCACCAATATAGGCACTAAAAAACCCTTATCATACATCAATATAAATTATACCTCATGTGGGAGATTGAAATTATTCTATTAATTTAATGAAATCGTAGAATCATCTCTACAATGCTACACCAACTCATTATAAGGAACATTATTCAAATTCCATGATTACACAAATTCCAATGTATCATGGGTGAACAATTAAGTTGTCATTATCATGGACACTAAAATGTTGAATCTAGATAATTTTTTTAAAGTTAATATATAGTGTGGATGGAAATAGGTGATATAATCTCAAGGAAATTCTCTATGTGTTGTGATATTCTTCTTCAATGAATCTAAAAATATGGGAGCATGAGATTATATTTCCATTAAAAAAGACTCATTTTAAGACTCAAGGATATGTTTTCTGTAATCCCTTCCCCATAATTCCTATAGAATATTTTATTCACTCTTATATAATATCATGTTATGTCATATAGTTATTAAAATAATCTAATAGACACCCATACACAATTGGGATACTATATTTTTTAACCAACAAAATGTCAGTGTGCAATGTTATACACATTGAATCCACTGTAGAATTAAGACACTATTTTTTATAATATTATACACTAAACTATTATTATTTTTATATATTTTAAATGATATTATGAGGATACATGTTACTATAATTAATCTCTAAACACTGAATGAATAAGGAAGGTATACACAATATTAGGTTCTATTGATCAATAAACTAGACTATTAGAGAATACACACATGGTATGTGGAACCAAATGAATCATTATACAACACTGTATAATCAATTCATTAATACATGATCAAGGGGAAATATGATACTCGATAATTGGGAATGACAATAAGATCAAAATTCAAAAGTTAGTGGAACTCAACTAATATAAGTGATAGTTTTTAACCATGTGGAACAATCATGATTCTAAATAATCCTGGGTAATGATAATAAATGTTCATATACATTAGTAATTATGATTCTAAAAATATACGGAATTATGATTTTAGATTATGTTATTAGATAGATAATGGAAATAATTATTTTGGATATTTATTTGAATGCTAGATTCTTCACAGATGATCATTAGATGATATTTTTCTTTATTAAAATGTTCTGATTGTATATGATGATAAATAATAGACAAACATATTATGAGGTATTCAAGAGGTAAAATGATATATTTTTTATAATGATTGAAGGTATTGAATTGTTCCAGGATTTTTATTTAGTGATTAATTAAATTCTAACTTGGAAATTTAGTATATGAAAATATATTATAGGTTTATGTATAAAAAGATGAATTCAAATCCCATTTCCATTAATTAGGGATTGGTTATTACAATAAAAATTTTATATTGATTATATGGAAGACATTAATTAATTACTATATTATAATAATGACCTTGGTGATTTATCATTAGAAAACATATTGAGAAATTCAATTTCCCAAATAATCTAAAGAGTGAAAAAAATAAAACATGAAATGGAAGAGCTCGTTTGATAATAACTGATTTATTAAATCAATAATATTCAACATAATGTAATAATAACCATCCAAATACATGTAATATTGTCTAATTTATTAAAAAACAAACAAATAATTTATCTTCTACACTTAATATTTTTTTGAACACTACACTCTATTTCGCGGATGAATATTTCTAAGGTAGTATTCAATACAAACACCAAAAATAATCTTTATATAACATAATACCATTTTAGACCACTCAAATGGTATCTTGATCATTGGTTAACACATGAACTCACGTGCGAGTCAACATATTCTAGATTCTCTTATTATGTAGGTAGGGTGTGGGGTTATATCATAGAAAAAATATACCCTCATATCTGAGTAAAGCACAATGAAAAATAACACATCATTATCCCTTAAAAATCAGAAGAGTATGTGAAATAAATAAAACATTTTTTGTAACCAATATAATTGGGGTTTTTTTTAGATATTGGTGTTGTTTTTTTAACGTACATTTATGTGATTATCAAAGGAGTTTGAAAAACTAGGATGATGTAATATAAAATATAGAGGTTCAGAAGAGATCAAGAAAATATATGTTCAATTCTTATTATTTTTCTTGTGTTATCTATATTACTGGGATGGAAAATGAGAGGTTCAATTGAAGTTATGAGTTTAATTTAATGAAAATGAAGGATCATCATTCCGTTAATCATGTGTCTATCAGTATCAAAAATATTGAAAGAATTGACATGTTTGTGGCTCATTATTGAGGAACCCAAATGAAACTCATTATATTATAATTTTATGTACAAGGTTTACACTGTATTTTGAAGCTGGAAGGTGGGTTTGGAATGAATGTGATAGAATTATTTGACTAGTGATGGGTTTTTATATATGTTTTTACTAGGAAGAGGCTTAGATAAGTGTATGGTTTAGTTCTTGGTCTGGTTATGGAGTAGGTGGTCATTAAAATATGACACATCCCTAAGGTGGAGACATTATGAGTTCTCTCCATGGTAGTTTTCTATGAGATTTGTCATCAATGATGATTGTTATTAATAATTAATGAAGTCCATGCCTAAAAATAAAAAACCAATACCTTCTTGATGGAATGGGAATTAAAATAAGATACATTGGTAATATAGAATATCAATGATCGTTGAAACCATCTCTACAGTAAAATATTCATATTAAATAGCCATTTCATGAAGTGAAATAACTAAATCCTGAAAAATGAATGCATAATATTCCATGAAATCAGTTCATAGAGGACTCATGCATTCAGGAGAGTCATTAAGGTGGAGTATGTGTCCCATGTAGTGAGTACATGAATCAAAAGGGTATTATTAGAAGGAATAAATATTCTTGTGATGGAGTCCCATAAGGTATATCACTCAGTATGTGAAATCATTACGCGTTGTTTAAGGATGATTTTATAGTGAACTAGTTTCTATATCATTACTTTCTATAATTAAAATTTTGAGAGGTATTTTCACATTAATATAATAGAAGAATATCTTTAGAGACTGTAGAGTTTATTAGATAATAATTTTCAAGATTCAATGAAGAAAATGAATGCACACACTCTTGAAAACATAGTAATGAAATACAAGCGGATAAACTCTGAAATTCTCCATCTATATAATTTTGGAAGTAGGGTTAATTATAATGATATAATAGAGGTAGTGCATAATCCTTGAATATGTTATATCGGTAATGTACAATGCATTATGTGACCGTATCTATAAAACATTATCCATAAATGTGAGTTAGTCTTACTAAATGGTGGTATAATCAAAACATCGTCGGTGTTTGATTAATGTAGAATCCCTTGGTTGAGAACCATATAACATGTTAACTTTTAGTTTTATTTCATCATTTTTGTTCTCAGTGAATGATTATTATTTCAACAATGTTTATGGTGTTCCCAATAAAGTGTGGAAGTGATCCTTTAAATAAAAATAATAATGTAACAACCTAATTCAACAATACCACATTCATACATCATGGTATATAATATGTGATTTTAGAGAATTGGTATCAGGAATCAATTCATTCAGAAAAAATACTTCAAAATTGAAAATTCAGAAAATATAAAGTTATTTCTTCTATTTGATGGAATAAGATGCCAAAATTGGATGAGACAATGTTATATCATCTTTTATATCTTGAGATTAATGTGCTTTATGCGGCATTTCATGGGATAGAAGTCCGTGAAGCAATAAATAATTTTACGATAGAAGCACAACTGAATGACTTATTATTGATTCTAAAGATAAAAAGGATTTATTTAGAGCTATTTTAGATAAGATATTAATGAAATTTATGTGCATCACTAGTGCTATATTCATGATGGATAAACATTCCAATATATTTGATATTGATAGTAATGTGATTGAGTTAATGATTCTAAAACTGCATAATGGATTTGGTGATTTTATAATACATCGAAATTAGAATCATGATAGAATATATAATAGAATCACTGAAGACATTGTACATATTTGGAGACATAATAATGAGATAAATGATATTTATATTGTTAGGAAGACATTGAGATGATTTCCACTATGGTATTATCAAAATGGAAAAGATTTAGAATCGATGGATTGGACCTAGATATCAATACAATTTTTTTTATGTTTTTAGTGTCTTTTGAAATCAGATTTTAAACAAAATAGACAAAAGGAAACAAAAATAAGGATATAGAATTAAATTTTATGTAGAGTCTTGAAATTTTGAGAGGCGATAACAATGAAGTGGTTGTGGATAATGAAATTCTCATTCTTATGGTTTCAAAATTTAATAGTGTAAAGAAAATATTCAAAGGAAGGATTCATTTCGTTTATATTGGATGTAGTAATGTTGGGGACACTGTGACATGGTACAGAAGAAATTTTTTTGATGATGAATGTGGATTAGAATTTTCATAAAATCTGTGATGAAGATTCAATCCTACAGATTTCTCTAAATCCATGAAATTATTAGGAATGATATTTTCTATATAGATCATTATGAGAAAAGAATCAAATGACAATGAAGTCTATCTAGAGCTACAAGGAATAAAACTAAAATATGACAAAGTAAAAACCCGGATAGAGTTTTTAAAGGAGAATATGAACTCGACAAAGGTGATAAACCTTAATGTGTTATTGATATAATGGTGTAACCTGAGGGAGATAGAAAATATATTCATAAGCATAGAAATAAAAATCAATTGATTATTGGACTATAAAAAGAATCAACTTAATATGTGAATTAACTCAAAGAATAAATTAACCATCTATATAATGGGTTAGATAATCAACAATATTTATTGAATGAGACAAAACAATAATTGAGCTTCAAGATTAATATTGAATAATAGAATCAAATGAATTATGAAATTAATTCAAGCATCATATAGAGATCTAAGAAGATTGAGTAACCTATAAAAAATGTTGTTTCATTGAGAATAAAACATGAATCAACATTGGAATCATGTGATTTATAAAATAAAACAGACTTTAGAATGTTCAAAGATGATATTTGATATAAAGGGTAATGTATAGATCTAATGTTACTAATAACATTGTAAATTAATAGAATTCTATATTGATGGTTATTTGTGAATTGGAAGTTATAATTATACATAAATAGAAATTATTATAATTTTTTTCAATATGGAAAAGTAGAATTCCCGTAATTCTAACCTGAATCCCATGTCATTAGATGTTTAAACAATGATAGACTGGGATGATGTAAATCAATGGGCTGGGATTAATTAATTAATATCAAATACTTATAAATAATTGATTTTACATAAAAATTAACTGGACATGTGGAAGAATGAAAAATTGATTATTTTTATTTTAATTAGGTTTTAATGTTTTGGCCTTATTAGACACACTATATAACTTTTTGAAGTGAGAAGAATATATTTGAATGTGTAATCTCTTTAAAAAACTAATTATATCCTTCCTTTTAGGGTGGTGATATTAAATGAAATATATTACATCGTGGAGGTGATAGTACACACAATACAAATACAACATTGATTATTTCCTAATATATGGGGTATATCAATTAAAAATTGAATTAAACCTAATATATAATCATTTAATTATATGAATTATAAAAAAATAATTCCATTTTTATCTCATCAAATAATTTACTATTGAATATTAGTAAGAAAATATAATTTGTTGATAATAGTTACATTAGAGAATTGAGTTGTCCTTAGAGTTATCATTGAAATTGAGCTGTTTAGTCAAACCATGATAAACTGGGGGCTTATCTTCATAGGATATACATATAAGGATATTAATATATTATATTTTTAATTCTTAATTATATCGTGAAGTGTATACATGAATGGTGGAAGTAGAATTATTTGTAAGAAGAAGTAAGGGATATTATGAAAACACCATTATATTTTTCAATGCTGAAACATCATTTTGAATGTCATAAGTGGTAAAAAATGGATAACCTATAGGGTTTACATGTAATTATTTATAAAAAGTAGAAACATTCAATTAATTTGACGTTTTTAAATGTGTTATTACTTTCACACTATGACAATATATTCACCCCTTTTACACTTTTTGTGGGAGTTGTTTTTTATCCATAATGGTTAATTTTATAAAAAAAAAATATTTACCTTGTTACCACATTTTTCACTTATAATTTAAATATATTAAATAGTTTTATCATATAAAATTTCAATATATGGGAAATAATAGTTTTAAAATAAATACAATCAACAACATTAAAATCGTTTTTCAAGAAAAAAAATTTTATGTATTGAATTTTTATATAATGTAAAATTAACATGGAAACTAATTTTTATTACATCATTAGACTTATTATAATATAATATAATTTTATGAGGAATTTTTTTAAAAAAATAGAATCTCCTTGTGAAAAATTAATCTTAAAAATATATCGAAAAAAACATAAAACTAATGTAAAATATTAATTAGATCAAAAAATGTTGGGAATTAGTTCTATAAGTTCATTGAATATTTCATAATGGATAATGATAACCATTAAAATTTTAATTTATTAAAAACACATTTTTTAATATTTTATTTCATTATTATATAGTGATTAAAAGATGAAAATTTCTAGATTCTTGAAAACCATATTTTTCGACTAAAAACACCTTTATTAAACTATTAAAAATGTTAATACTATGTTAATTTTCATATGAGGAATTAATTATTCAATTTAGTTTTTATTAATATAAATTTCAAAAATTTAAAATTTTATGTTTATAATGATTAAATAAAATATAATATAAACCATTTTAATTAGAAAATGACAATTATAACTAATAACTATAATTATTCTTATTTCATTTCATTATCAACTAAAATAGTTTTAAACAATACTTAATATAAAATATTCTTTTTTATTAATCATATGTTTCATGTAATAGAAACACGTATCACATTTGAAGTAAATTTTAAATATAAATAGATCTATAAACAATAAATGATCTTATTAGTCATTTTAGGTAAACTAATTTAATTTCAATCACATTAAATGTATTATTTATTGTATTTATAAATATATTTCAAAATTCATTAAATATTATTCATTCTAACTAAATCAATTTGTAGGTTTTAATGATCATTTATAAATATTTATCTATTATCTAAATATTTCAGGGGTTTGTTTTTGTTTCGTGTTGTTTTATTTGAAAACTATCAAACATATTGACTTATTTAAAAATAATTATGTAATAAGATCCCATGGCCTCACAATAAAAACTAATAAAGAAGTTTCCACAAAGAATTTTTAATTTTTACTTATTGAAGGAAGTAAGTTGGAGTATTCTTAAAAAATTCAACATTCGTGGTATATCCTCTAAAATGATATAATCCTCTCTATATTAGGAGATACCAAGATACATATCATTACATAAAAACATTAACCATTCAAAAAATGATATAAAAATGATATATATATATATATATACCCAATCCATATATTTACTATAACATACCTTTCGAAAAACCATTCAGACATTAATGATAATAAACCAGAACTATGTTGTATATTCCTCAAAAAATAAAATTTACATTTAACCCTCAAATTGTATTAAAAACTTCATAATAAGTTCACACACATGTCACCATATTTCATATTCTAAAAAATGGAATTGACATTTTCAAAAATAATATGAATCATTAATCAATCCCATGATTACCAATTTATATCAATTTAGTTCATCGAACTTGATCCACTATTCATTTTCACAACATTATGTGAATATTAAACATAAGATTTATTCATATGTCAATCATGTGTTATCCATGGTTATCCCCAAGAAAAATAACATTGTCATAAAATAAAATATCATTGTTATTTATACCACTAATTTATATTTCCATTCATTAAAAAAATATATTGAATAATAAAAAATAAATGATTCAAATAATCCTCATAAATTTTAAAATATAGTATAATAGAATCCGTGAATATCACTAACTATTAATAATAACTAATATTTTCATGATTATTGATGTATCAACCTCAATAAATTAGGTAAATAAGGAAACACACTATGTTATTCATAATTGGAATGTACAGAAATTCTTAATAGTTTACGTATACAAAATAAATCGGTTAAATAAATTATTTGATTAAATATACATACAAATGTTAGCTACATAATCATGTTCACATCTAAACCAAATAGAAAAATAAATTTTTTTATGATAATATCTGAATTATAAATATGAAAACATCGATCAAGATAAGTATTTTAATGTGAAACCTTAATTTTTGAAATATGATGCTTCTAGTTTAGTACTTGACCCTCTTTTTCCAATACCAGATTATCCATGATCAATTTCATATTAGTTTATCATTCCTAAAAAACATTAAACGCTTCATAAATGTTTATAAGCATAATTTTTTAAACAAATGGATAACCCCTTATGATTTTCAACCTAGTTGTAAAATTTGGACTCTATGTCATGCCTTAGGTGACGATTGAGTTATTATCCAATCTACCCTTCGGGGGTTATTACCTAATGATCCATTAATTACAATTCTTATATATACAAGTACATTATAGATAAATATTTAATTTCCAAGAAAACTATTTAATAAATAATTTAAAAAAATTCTAAATGTCAATCTATAAATATTATTTTACCAATAATTTTTATTGAAGTTCACTTATAATAATACAAAAATGAAAAGTGAATTTTTAGTTGAACATTAAATTCAATACTATCCAAAATTAATATATATACCTTTTAAATTGAGATAAAAATTACAAATTAATACTAAAATTATTGAAAATAAATACATAATTTCTGAAGATATCTAAAAAATTAAATTTATACAAACATTATTGCCTCTAAGTCACACTCATAGATATGATCCACATAAAAACATACATTCTATGACATGTATGGTAATATAACAGATACACCTATCCTTAATTGAAAAATCAATACTATTGTTGAATTTATTACATCCAAATGATCATTTCATGTTTATTGAATTATAAAAAGAGGGAACGTCATAACCTTATAAATCCAGTTTTTTTAGAAAGAATCCTTATTTTTTAATATATAAGAAGATATCAATATCATAATATATAAAAAACCATAAATATTATACATAGATATTACATTTTAATATATGAATATTGAATACATTTCACAAATACATGCATGAGTACCACAAAACGGTTTCTTTATTTGGAGAATAAATACACAACATTATTTTTAAATGAATTGTCATTTATATTTCACATGATGTTCTTTCAAGTTGTTACTCTTCTAATACATACCTAACTTAAACAAATAATTCATAAGTTTGTTAAAGGAAGAAAAATAATCTGCGATGTTATATTTATAAGAAGGGTAAATAATGGAAATTACCATGATCAATTTAACATAACTAAAAATTTTGTGTAAAAACATAGAGAATAGAATTTAAAAACTATATGAAATAGAATATAGATCATAATAATGATTTTTGTATTAAATATTGGAATTTCATAAGTCATGAATCATATAAGAAACCACTAACATGAGCTATGAGATCATAACATAGACATTATACATGAGTTTTCGCATACATGTATGCAAGAACATGATTCCACACGTAGTAAAGGACTTTTCCATTAAAATAAGAGTGGAATGGGTCTGCTACGAAAATAATATTATTAGTCAAGATTTACTATATTGACTATAAAATTGAATATATTCCTTTAATAAAATGGTTATACTCTCAATTCCTATACAGTCTATGTTAAGAGATATAAGTCTTGATTTAATGCATTAGAGGGAAATATAATATTATTTGCTACCAATCACATAACGAAAATAATACAGATGTGTAAGAAAATATCATAAATAATAATAATATCATTACCCAAAAAATAGTTTTTTTATAAGTATTTCATCATGGAAGAACCCATAAAAGTTAAAAAAGATTCATAATCACATCATAAATCCATAATACGGTTACCCTTGGAAAAGAAACAAGTTTCAAAATATTGTTTATAATTAATAAAAAACCATATAGATAAAAAATAAATATTGTATCCTTCATGTCATATCCCTTATTTAGATTATGATATATCTAAGGATGTCATCTTTGAATGAAAATGATTTGAAAAGACAATATTTATCCTTTCATGAGGAAAATTCCATTTTCAAATTGAAATAAATTATATAAAATTATATTTTTTTAAATATTAATGTAGAAATTATATATTCAATGAAATTTGGAAACATTTAAAATAAGATTCAAATGAATTATTGGTCACAAGAAAAATGCCATTCATGTTGTGTACAATAAAATATTGTTCCATTCATTTTTTTTTAAATTTAAATATAAAACCATAGTAAAATGAATATACAATAAATTTTAATTAATGTTTTTCAAATATAAAATAGTGTAAAATTTTAAAAAAAAATCATTAGGTATTATAAAAAACTATCGATTTTTTATGAAAACATGGATGTGGAAGAAAATTATTTTCAACCGAACAGAGAAATAAAGTTAGTTTTCTTAAGAAATTTTCATTTGGTAAAATGAGAACATAAATAGAGTAAAATGAAATGAAATCATGGAACATAAATATATGACAACAGGAGAAGAAAAATAATTAGTTTATTGATATGGATAAAATAAAATTTCCACATTAGAAGTATAATCATAAAGAATACTAATTAAAAATGAGAAAATAACACAAAGCCCTTACCACATCATTAAAATTTTAAGGATAATTCTTATAAAAATAAATAACATTATATCAATAATAATATCCTTAAATAATATTGAGAATAATCAAAAAAACCATTAATGGATATTTTATATTCCATTCAAATTAATCATGTGATAAATACGATATGTGTCCCTGGGAAATAAATGACAGATGAAAATCCCTTACATCCTGAATGAATCCCTTATTAGGTTTTCAATCATCGTTTATAACATATATAGATTAGTTGTATATATATTAATGTAATTTAATAATATATATCAAAGTAAAAATTATTCATTCTAAAATTTTACCACCCCTTTATTAATAATTGATTATTCGAATAATTATTCCAGGTGATAACAGCTTCATTTTTCTAATATATTTTGGTTCATTATTTTTCATCCTTATACATTTATTAATATTCCATTATCAATATAATTTTTACAATGAGATGAATAAATTATATACTAACTGTGTATATATTTAGAGTCAAAATAAAAAGTTAGCGATAGGAAAATGAAACGCCCTATTCTCGAAGATGGAATGCCATATGTACACATGATCACAAAATAAATTTGTCTGACAAATGGAACAAAATAAAAGAATATAATAATTCACCATGAAAGAATCAAATATTTATCATATAAATAATATATATGCATTAAATATATATTTTCTTATATATATGTAAAAATATTTTATATCATATCACATCTCTCTATAGAGGCAGTAGTCCACAGATACACACGATCTATGTTATCATTTTCAAAAGAATAGATAGGTTACATGGTATGTGTGATATTTTAATCCCAGAAGTATAATTAGTTTATAAATGTTATATTTTTAATTTAAATATAACATTATATCATGGTGTCTAATATGGTGATGGAAAAAAATTCTATCGGTTTGTGAAGAAGTAGTCCTCTGTATACCCGATCAATGACTTTATTTCCCATTTAATGGAGGAGAATATTGATAGAAGTTATTCAATTAATATAATAAAATTTTATTGTATTTAATATACTTCAGTAATTTTATTTTCAAATATTAATAATATTTGAATTATGTAAAACAAAATATAAAATGGAAACACATTGTAAAAAACTATACTTATTCTTCAGACAACCACTTTAAGATTACAACTAATTACTTCCATTAATGGTTTTCTGATCAATAGGGGGAATCTTTTTCCTGAGTAATTATTCATGTATTATTTTTGGTTTGGTATTGTAAAAAACAAATTAAAATTGATGTATGGATATGTGATAAATAAAATATTAAATAATAATATATTAATAGTTATCATGTCTATTTAAACTCATGGTTTCATGTAGCGCAATCTATCCCAGAAAATAAATTTATTTGTAATATAATATTTCATAAAATCATAACGTGTCACATTATACCACCTTTAAAATAATATTACTTTATATATTTTTTCTATCTATTAAAAACATCCCCAGATTCTTCTACCTCAACATTTCTTTATGTTTCAATGTTACTTCCTTAAATTATTAGTTTCTCCTCATAAAATATGAGAGATTAGTGGTATTATTTTATTAATCTTTATCTAAAATGTAATGAGTCTACATTAGTTATTCCTTAAAAAATAGAACATTTATAGTGGTATGAATACTTATTTTAGTACTTAAGACGGTTCCATTATGTACCTTCTTTGTTTAGATACATAAAATGTATCCTGAAATTGATAATGGTTTGGAGGAAGATTCAAGTGATAAAATACCAAACCTTCTTTATTTGATATCATTATGGGTAATATAAACATGGGTATCATATTTTCTTCCATCAATAGACTCATAAACATCTTCCATAGATAAATTCAATGAAAAAACCTCTCATTAACATCAATATCTAAATCACATCGTTGATTATTTTTATAACTTTTATATTGAATTTTTTATACCCATACCAATAACTAAATTGATCTAACCTTCTCAACTATTTCCTTAGAAATCACAGTTCTCAAAATATTTTATTCTCTAACATTATTTCATCACATTATATTTATATATATTATCCATTGAGGAATTAAAAAGGCACGATCTGATTGAAAAAGTGAACGATATTTTTTAATAATATATGACTAGAGGGTTGTTTTGATCCCAACCACCCATTAATTATAGTTAAAAATATACCATCACATCATCTTGGGTTTTAGTGTTTCTCAAATTCTACATATTTTTATGAGGGAGATATATAGTTCCCAAACTAAACTCTAACTGAAGGTATTTCTACTGATTTGGTTAGATGATCGAGGAAAATACCAGACCTCGATCAATAAAATAGAATCAGTTAATCTGTGTAACCTTACAACATACTTATTGTGTATCCTAAAAAAATGACCCAAATAACAAATTTCTTTCACAAAAATGAATTGTTCTGAATTCATTACCTGATTAACTACAACACTGATAACATTATTTCCTATAGAATTTTTCTAGATTCAAATAAAAAAAATCCTTGGTGATGTTTTCCAACTTCCACATTAGTTGGGTTAATGGTTGTACTTTCCTTATAGGATTATAAATTTTAGCATTATCTTGATGATATACCATAATATAATATAGATATTCTAAAATATCCCACTTTATATTTTCCAGTAAAAAATAATCCTTCAGATATATTTACATTGTCATACATCTTGGATATATAAGGAATGATGAAATTTGAGCTTCATCGGACAAAAAATTATTCATATATGATATAGACAGGACACATAAAAGGTTTATTAAATCTATCATTTCATGATAATAAAAGATAAAATTATAATTATTTTACTACTACTTCTATTGCACTACATAAAAAATCTATGTATCTTTAGTCTTTTATTGGATAGATGGTTGAACAGTCAACTTGGAATAAAAATGTGTCCCCTTATTTAATGATTTCAAGATCTGTAATTTTAAAATCTATATACATTGGATCTTTTGTGATATTTATCCTTGAAAATATAACACAATACTTTCGTATTAGATCATATATCACCTTATTCTCTCTCTCGAGGTGTAAATATATTGGAAACACATAAACACTAATATACTACCACTACCATATTTGGTCCATATTAAACTCTTTTTACGTGAATAAAAACATAAAACTTTTATGTCTGGCATATATATAACACCAATCATCAAATAGAGAAATGATCTATATATCTAATTAGAAAATAATAACATCTATCCCCAAATCATTATTTGGGAAATTTTACTCAAGAACCCTAAAGTGTTTCAATAGTGAAGTTATTAATATATTATTCTAATAGATATTCATCCATGTCCCTTATTAGAAACATTACAATGGATTAGAAACCCCTCTATTCTATGTGGTAATGTAAGCACATACATGCTGACTAACCATATCATTTTTTCATTGATATTTTTTTTTACATTTATCCATCTAAAGGATCATTTATCCATTCTGAGTTAAGTGGGTGCGTAGATGGGATATTTCTAAGAAAATATCACAAAGAAAAGATAATATCCAACCAAACTAATAAAACGATGGATCATAATCACATTTTTTGGTCTAGGATAATGTTTAAAAACATTTTTCAATATTGGATGGACAAATATACCCTATACTGAGATTATAAGACCGAAAAATGAATCATTATATAACCAGGATTCATACTTATGAAATCTAACATATGATATCTCCTTTCATATGGTATTTCATGAATTATCATGTCATATTAATGCTCTAATTCTCATGTTGAATGTATAAGTAAATCATCCATAAATACTACTAGAAATAGATCAATTTAGTCTATATATACTATATTCCTGAAATCGTGGAATATTTTATGGGAATTAGAATAGAAAAATGGAATCATTTAATATTCATAGTTTTTTACATTGTTTGGATTACATACATCGGTATATTCTTCTTATTGGACTTAAATTTATGATATATAGAGTGAATGTCAATCTTGGAAAATTTCTGGACATCTTGTAGTTTATCATCAAATTCATCAATATGTGGTTGAAGATATTTTTTCATGAATGTGATCTTTTGGAGTTCCCAATTATAATTGGAGTGTCACCTCAATCTATATTTATTCTTACTATAATGAATATTTTCAACCAACATTGTCACAATTGGATGAATAAAAATATTTTCATGATTTTATTGGTGTTTCTTCATTAATTCATGAAAATAAATTGGGGATATGATATATGGAATCTCTGAAATATTCACAACACTAGGTATGTGGTCAACTAAGAAATTATCCTAACAATCTAGTGGAATACTAGAAACATACTCTAGAAGGGCATAAAAAACACCCAAACAAAAGGCATATAATTGATAATGAGTTTATACTTACCAATCTACGATAAACCAAAATTTTGAATAGTAATCTATACCCATTAAATGGATTTGATTTCCTTCAAAATATCATATTTATAATCATACTAATAGATGGTCATAAGTTAGTTCATGACATAGAAAATGAATTAACATCAATTGATGTTGATGTGTGATTTATTTATAGAATGAAAATCCACTCCTAATATAACATTAAATTGTACCATAGTAAAAATTATGATATATACAGGAATCACATTCCCACAAACATCAAAAAGAGATAAATGATATACTTGAGATGTGATCATTCTAACATTATAGGGTTTACAAACTAATTCAGTATATAATCATTATGATTTAATTTTAATTCCACTATAAAATTCTGTAAAAATTAATGATTGGGGATATTTAAGAGAAAATAAGACCTTTTAGAATCTAGAGTGTATTGTAATTGAACCTTCCAATGCATCATTATCCTACATCACATTATAAATAATGAACATATTATAATTATCATTTTGTATAGACTCAAAAGTTTTTTAATGAAAATCATCATAATTTACCATAATATTTTTAAAATGGTATGAATAATACACAAGGACTCTTTATTTGAATCATTATATCATGGGTGGTGCATTCTATGTTGTTTTCTCACTATTTAAATTAATAACTATATTCTTACCATCACTTCAGAATTAAATCTCTTAATATCATTACTTTACACACTTAGGACATTTAATAGTCCCTTTATGACAATATCCTACATGATCACATCAAAATTTCAATTATAAATGATGGAACATATTCTTCCCTCAGTGTCATGAAAAATTGTCACATTAGGTATTAATTGATTCATTATCCATCTATGTTATCTCGAGGAATTCATCATATATTTTCAAATGAATAGTTTATGAATTATACATAATAATAAATAATATTGTATACTCAATCCACTATATTGATTCAATTTATTTTTTCCCTCATATCCTTAATAATAATTCACTATTTATTTGATTCACCTTACAAATAATAGACTACTGAAATAATTTTTCATACTATGAACACCATAGAATAGGAAATCACATTAGTAGTACATATATATTTCTATGTAACTAGTGGATCAATATATTCACTAAAATATGTTGTCATTTTCATCATAATTTACTAAATAGAATGATGTTCCCATATTTTATCTCTTGGACGGTTATCATGATTCATAGATTGAAAATGTTTCATAATAATAACAATAGTATTTTTCATTCCCTATCATGTAATATTTGATTTATCAAGAGGAAAATAATTTATGTTTTTATCACATTCAACATTAACAAGATTCTTTTATGTTCCATTAATTGATTAAAAATAAATAGAATAGTGTGATAGATAATAATCAATATGAAAAACCATATAATCATAATAAATAAATTATAAGATATATAAGTTATTGCATCTTCTTTTCAATTTATGATGCATTTGTTTCATCATAGTTCAGTTATGATCATTTTTCTTTAAAATACATCACTATGTTTCACAATGAATATTTGAATTAACCTATGTGTATTCACCATGAGTGTCAATAATTTTCCATAGTAAGGTTACAATCAATTTGGACCAAAATAATGGATGAAAGATAAACAAAATATAATTTTTTTTATATTGGATGAACATAAACACTATATGTATTGTTTTTCTAAATTTTTTAATGACACATTTAAGATAAAATAATAAAAATATCTTATAAAATTAATTAAAAAATTGTTTATTAAAATTTATTCTATCATAATGATGGAAATCATTTTCTGTGATAACATATTGTTTACACAGTCCTTGAAAATTAAAATGTCTACCCTAAAGATAATATTTTTGATGGAATAATATATTTATTGATTTTTATAATAAATATTAATTATTATAGATTATATTAGTGATTATACATGAGTTATGGAGTTATAAAACAATTGGATTATCCAATTTCTAGTGCAATGCTTACGAATGGTCAAAAATTGTCACAATATTATATTAAACAAGTTATTATGTTATAGATACAACTTAAAATACATATTTAAAAATTATAAATGTATATTTAGTGAATAATAAAATTATTTAAATAAATTTAATTTTTTTTATATTTTTTAGGTATTAAATTTATACATTAAATGCTCGCACAACATTGATAAAATATTTTTTTAATCAAATAAAAAATTAAATTATATAAAAATATTCAAACTAATATAATTTGTAATAATTGAATTTTAAAAAATCTTTTGAAGATAAATATGATGTTATAAAAAAGTGTTAATTGATCATTTTAATATCCCAATTTTAATTTATGTTTTAAATGTCAAATTAAATGCCTAGAGAAAAAAATTGACATTATTGAGATTTTAAAAAAATAATATATTACTAAGTTTAGTAAAAGTTATAGTTTTTTTAATGTGATAAAATTAGGATATAATATGGTATATAATATAAATAATTGTCCATTTTGGTCTAATTTTAAACTAATATGAGAAAATTATAACCCTTTAATGTTGAAAAATATATCACTATATTAAAAAATAAAATTGGTTGACCAAGGGATAATAAAAATGATATTGTTTAAAATAATGCCAATATATATATATATAAATTTTATTTTTTATCGGTTTAAAACCCTCTATTACATTATATTTTAAAAATATTTCCATTTGGTGCCATTTTTTTGAGAAAAAAATTATTATAATATAATTGTTTTGATAAATTCCAAAAATTCCCCACAATGAAATTAAAAAAGTGAAACTCTTCTAGTATTAATTTAAAACACATAGATCCTTCAAAATAGACCAAAATATACAATGTTTCTTATAAAAATTCCTTTCCACATTATATCAGTGGAGGTCTTCAAAAAATACCAAATCCATAAACCATTAGAGGAGAACTAAATGAAACATTTCAAATAAGTGTTAGTCACCATAACTGATCACTTTCATTCATAGTATAAATATCTAATTATAAGTATATATTTTTTATCATAATACTTTAAGAAAAATTATCCTTAATATTCTTAAATATTATTATGATTATTAAACCAATATTATGCACACAATTTACCAAGTAATGGTATGTGAAAGTATCACACAAGTGTACATATGACTTACCTTCTATATATATAAATACATCTTCTTTTAATCAAAAAATACTACATAAGGTTACTATGATGTTTTTAAAATTTAATTATGATATTAATCACAATGTTTTTCTTCTTTAACGATAATATCAGGTCTAAAATCTTACAATTAAATCCACTATAGAATGATAATTTTGCTTATGTGAACGTGTGGAAAACCACTTCCACAAACTGATGTCACTATATATTCATTTATATTTTTCATGGATTATAATGAATTTTAATGTTATGGATATATATGATATATATTATTTAATATTTTTATTTTTATTTTTAATTAACATTTTCCATTTTTTTCATTCTGTTTAAAAATAAAAAAACATTCATGCATACGTACGATCTACTATCTCCATGAATGAATTAATTTTCTTTATATATCAAAATTTAAAAGATGAACCTAAATATGAATGTAATAAAAAATAAATTATATTGTAATCATAAATAATATTTTTTGATAGGATGGAATATCTAATGTCCCATAACCAAACCCGACGGTACACCATTAACAATGTCGTGGTCATTCCTTTTCATTTACAGGGTTTGGTAGAGGTTATATTTGGAGGATTCCAATATAGGTATGTTCTAACACTTCTGGGATTTTAGCATTAAATAGGGGGCCTTTGTAACCTTTTGGATATTACATTTCATGTAACTGCATCTTGGAACATTTTGTGAAACATTATTCTCATGGTGATGGGTACACCCCTTAAATTCCATTTAGAATATATGACGTATCTTTAGATGGGTTTTAATGTTTAACAAATGGGGTTTAATTGGAAAAAAATCATAGTAATATTATGATGTGAATAGGGGTTAAACCTTTTGTAATACCCCAAATTTAATGAGGCATTACAAATTTGATTCATCGTCGTAATTCAGAACATTAAAACTTTCACATCGAGTAATGGATTACAAATTGTTTAATTACCCAACATCAACATGTAAAACAAGGTAGTGCTCTTTGATATTTTTTCATTAACTATTCACTAATTCTCCATCCTTCATCCCAAATCCTTCACCATTTATTTTTGGATACATATAACCTTCCAGAACCATTCATCTGGTATTCATTCTTCATTGCTTTGGTGGGTGATATTCAGGTACGAAATATTTATTATTCTTCAATTATCTAACTTTCACCTCTCTTGGGTAATATTGGATTGATGGATGTATGACCTATGGTATTGGATATTTCTTTTAGGTTGGGGTTTTAGTACTTCTCCACCTTCATTATCTTTGACACGTGTCTTTGAAAATGTTGAGTTTTGGGAAGATGTAGGTGGTTCCATCCCAAATAGATAAATTGATTATCCCTAAATTTCATGATTTATTTTATTTTATTTATTTAAATTAAATATATCAATCTTTATTTCAACTGTATTGAATAAAAATCGATTCTATTGAGTTCTGATATTTGAAATGGATTTGGAATAGAAATTTTAAAAACCTACTATTCCATTAAATTGGAGGATGTTTTATTGAAATTGTTTATTTTAAATTGTTAGAATTTAAATTTTTCATTGGATTGAGAATGTTTATAATAAAATTTTGATTGTAATTTTGGAAATGAATTGGGAAAAGGATGCCATTGGTTTCAATGGACTTCAATCATGTAATAATGACTTAAAAATGTTTTGAGGGAAAACAAATAGTTTTTTCTTGTAAAAAGGTATCTTATTTTTATCAAAATTAATTTTGGTTTTAATTTGAATGAAATTGGAATTTTTTAAACTGAATAATGAGATTTATTTTATTATATATAATACAAAAATAAATTTCCAATCGTGTAATAGTTTATCCATGACATTGGTATTTGTTGAGTTTTTTGGATACACACTACAATATTACAATATTCTAAAACATACATATGGTGAGTCAGAGCCCTGATGGGATGGTGGTGAGTCGCCTCTAGATAGCATCATTGGGAAGAGAGTATAAAACATTTACTATGATCAGTTAGAGAGTGTGGAATCCTATATCTAGTTAATACTATCATACCTACATGGAAGTTGAAAATGTTTCTCATTTTAATATTAATATTTGATATACAAATATATGCCTACTTTTAAAATCTACATTACATACCTTGTATAGATTTACATTAATTAATTCCTCTAAATGATTTATTTAATCCATAGATTTAAATATTCTATCTTTTGTAATGTATAATCTCATGCTTCATATTAATTTACCATTGTTTTAAAGACATATATCATGTTTTGTTTAAATTTTCATTTGAATTGTCTAACAAATTTATTTTTAAAAATGAAATAATACAATTGGATAATCCATTTTTAGAATTTTTTATGGAATCTTTGGTAGAATATTATTGGGATTAGGAGCTTACCATACACTTTCCTTTGGGTATTTTTAGACTTTCTCATTACTTGTTATAGAAAAGGGGACTGATCTCTTGGAGGGGGATATAGATTATATGATTTGGACATGATGAGTTGTGTCATTAGGGTCCTTAGGTTTATTTTACCGTTTTTTAGTACTTAGGTTGTTGTAATTTGAGATTTTTAGACCTCCATTTATTCTAGTATATTATTCCCCATAAAGCATCCTTGTTATGCATACTATATTGTTTCTTTTTCTTATGTGATATTTTTTGAAAACGCATTCCCACATGCATGTTATTCAATGTTATAGGAAATTCATTGACCTGTCTGGATTGGGAAATCCATTTGGGAAATGTCAGGGGTGGTTCAAATATTGGGTTACCAGGGTACCTAAGATAGTTCATGAAGAAGTGGTATCAGTTGGAGGTGGTTCATATTTATCATGAATGTCACTATCAATTTTAGAATTTCAAAAGAGGTTTAAGAGGTATCTGTGATTGGGTTCTTCAAAAACACTCACTACAATTAACAATAGGTCACCTATGATAGTAAGGGAAGTACGTCTTGAGGAAAAGTATTAGTGATTTTCCTATTTTTGATTTAGATAATGTGAAATAATAATAATATTATTATATCAGTTGGGATTTATGTTTCCAATGATTCTCAATTTGAGCATTTCCAAATAGCAATAAGGTTATCTATTGATGTTTTGTAAAATCATACCACTGAGAAGAAATGTGAATCTAATACAGGGGGAGGATTCTGCTAAACCACATCAAGTTCATCATCTGGTGGACCTAAGTCTATTTGATGTGATCGTTCACACTATCAAGGCACTCAGACAGAATCCACTTCAAGTCCCTGTTAAATCTATTGTTATAGACCATGATGGGGATTCTCTTCAAAAATATTGTAAATAGTCCTTTCACCAAAAGCCACCAGTTTTGAAATGCTCCAATGATCCTTTTCATGATAAGGAATTATTTGGAAATATAGGACATCTATTTGAGTTCATGGAGACACCAAATGATATCAATTTGAATTGTTCCACCTTCGTTCTAGAGTGACTGATCCGAAGATTATGGGACACAATGGTGGTAGAGAGGAAACAAAATGGTTT
The DNA here is from genome assembly GCA_963277665.1 of Viscum album. Taxonomy (NCBI): domain Eukaryota; kingdom Viridiplantae; phylum Streptophyta; class Magnoliopsida; order Santalales; family Viscaceae; genus Viscum; species Viscum album. Next base: position 557,633,334 of record OY728165.1, on the reverse strand, counting down.
AACATGGAATGGAATCAAGGTTCATTTCAATTAATATTTATATCTAGAGTCAATGGTGTTTTCTATGGTTGTGTAGTTTTTCAACCATAAGAAGGAAAATAATGTTGTGACTGAGTATTAAAATCACATTAATGAGTTGGTACAGTTTTCCCCTGATATTGTATCCAATGTGATAATGATGGCATGATTATTCAAGTTGGGACATTGATTCAACATCCATTCTTATTATTTATTACAGAAGCTTCCCACTTATGTTGAGGTGTTGGATAAGAAGATGATGGATTAGATGGACCTGGATGGATGGTCATTGTTTTCAAGAGTTTCTTTTCCTCCTTGAGGCAGTGTCAGATCATTCAAAGAAAAATATAAATGTAACGATTCTTGTGTTATTTCTCAACAGCAGGGTCAATCCATAAAACCTAAAGGACCCGGATGATGTTCTTTGGTTTGATACAATTTTTTAAGGCTATGAAATTCACTATGAGTTTTCACTGAGGTACCCATGAAAAGTATCTATTTTGTATGTTCATGTAACATAACAAAATTATTTTATCACTTCTCTATTCCACATAGTAAAATTTGATCATCAGATCCTCCAAAAAATACTAGTAAATCAGATTATTTAAGTACAAAAGCATTCTAGTAACATGAATCTTGAGTGAATATTTTTTATATAGGGAATGTGTCTCCAGAGGAAGCAGATATTGTTTCAGGGACTGTGAGATGTACCATTACTATAGACTCACCATTAGTGACTTCACTATTCAACATTTGTGAATCTCACTCATTCATTTCAACCTATTTTTTAATATACTTAATATTTCTATAGATATTTTATCTTGTGTAATGTATATTACTAAACCCCTTCATATGAAGATAGATAATGGTCTTTGTATTCCTACTTGTGTCTTCTCTCTATTAGGCATCAATCATTCTTTGAGTTTTCTAGTTATTGACAATATTTCTCAAGAAATAATATTCATGATGGATTGGATCATTTCTAATAAATACTGAATTTATTTTTATATTCGATGAGTATACCTTACAACACCATATATTATTACTCTTATCTTTCAAGGAGAATAGGATCCAAGGACGAGTAGAGACATACCCTCTCATCAAGAGTTGAGGAAAGTGATTTGGGCCTTCAATTTTGATTTGGAGTGGGAATCAGTGAGTGGGGATATTACTCCAATCATAGATGTCTATTCCAAAAAGTTTCCTTCTGATTTTTCTTGTTTTCAAATAGTGAGGAAGGTTGAGTAATCCATTGAATTAGTGGCTGGTACTCAAACATTTTCAATTAACTCTTATCGTATCACACCATGTGAATTGAATGTGTTCAATTCCCAGTTGGACAATATTCATGGAAAAGGATATTTACAAATGATTGTGTCACACTAGGAAATATTGATTCTATTAGGTAATAGTAATTATAGTTTACTTTTCTTATGTGTTGATTACTAAAATCCTTGTAATTTTATGGGTAAGAACATGATTTTGTTTCAAAGGATGTATGCTCTATTTGATCATTTGAAAGGTGTCATGTGGTTTTAAATGATTGACCTTTGATATGGAAATAATCTATTAAGGATAAAGGATTATAACTTTTAGAAAACCCCCTTTTGGAGTAGGTGCTACCATTATGAGAACATGTTATGCAATTGGTCTTACAAATTTACCTATATTTATCATGGATTTAGGGAACATGATATTCCTAGAGTATATGAATATGTTTTTGGTTGTCTTTTTCGATGATATCGTCTTTTAATGTAAATCTAAGGAGGATCATATGTAACATTTGAGAACCGATCTTGGACTACTGAGATGTCATAAACTCTATTCCATGCATTTAAAGTGTGATTTCTTATTTCGATAATTGAAATTATTTGTACACTTGGTATATGAAAATGGAAAATTAGATGATATCAACAAGGTAAAGGATTTTATGGCTTTGTAGAAACCATGAAATGTCATCAAAGTTCAGAGATTATTGGGATTAACAAGATACTAATGCAAGTTACTGAAGGACTTATTGATGTTGGATTCTTGGATGAAATATATGAATGAGAAAGAGGTGGTGTTTTCATGGGATGATAATTATTAGAATTCATCTGTTGTTGTACAATTTATTTTGAATAATGTGATTGTGTTGACACCTCTAAGGGATGAGTAGGCCTATGTTGTCTTTTGACATGCATTGGGATCAGTCATTGGTTATGTCTTATATAGAGATACCATCTAGTTTCTTATAAATCTTGTTATCATAGTCCACATGAGAATACTTATCATACACATGATCATAAAATTACAATTGTGATTCTCAGGCTTATGATTTGGCAGCATTAAATTTAGGAAGAAAGGTTTACTGTGTTCTCAGGGAACAAAAGCTGGCATTATACCTTATCTAAAAATGATTTCCACTTTCACCAGAGTAACTTCGTGGAGTACCTACAATATATCAATTTTTACATTTCATATACTCCAGGAAATGGAAATGCAATTGTAGATGTGTTGAGTAGGAAACATACAATCTAGTATTTGAATGAATATTCATAAGAGTTGAATTTGATGTCATTATTTGCACAGTTTCAAATTGGTGATGATAATAAAGTGGATGATGTTTCATTAGCTATAATTTAAATGAAATATTCTTTTTTCAGAATGATTCATCATGATAAAAGATCTTTATGAGGAGTTCCATATAATTAGAGACTCTCTTTAAGGGGTATATGGTTTCATAGTGGTGATTCTTTATGGATCATGTTCTGTGTAATCAAAATCACATTATTGTCCCATTAGCATCAAGAAATGATGTCATAGTGGATTTCCATAATTCTAAGTGGGCTATGAAGGTATGACCCGGTGATATATTCTACAACTTGTGGTAGTAGTGTTGGGTCCCTGGTATGATACTAGGAATTGATATGTTTTTTCCCATTACTATACATTCCAACTGGTGAAAGCGAAGCACAAGAAACAGTTGGGTTAACTTCAGCCACTTTTAGTCCCAATATGGATGTTTAGTGAAATATATATAGAATTTTTTGGTTGGGATTCCTCATACACCGAGATAAATTAAATTGATATGGGTTGTGATCAAAATGATGACCAATTAGGATCTCTTTAGACCCATTTGAGATATATCCAATGTTGTGGAGATGGTGAATCTATATGTGAAAGTGATTGTCCAATTTCATGGAGTTCCATCTGCTATAGTCTCTATTAGGGATCCTCAATTTACAAAACAATATTGTTAAGGCCTTTATAAGGAACTTGGATATTAATCCAGTTTGAGCATGGCCTACCATCCATATTCGGATGGCCAGACTGAGATAACTATTAGTATCCATGGGGGTATTCTTTTCTCTTGTGTTCTTTATTGTAGTGGGGCTTGGGCTGAATAGCTGGGACTTATTTAATTCTCTTAGTAATGTAGTCTCTAGTTCTTGATATGAATAGAAACTTTTTAGTCCATTTATGGAAGGCCTTTTAAATCTCCATTGTATTGTTCAGATATTGGAGAAGGTTCCTCGGTTAGACCATGTTTGGTGTAAGAGACTACATCAACGATTCAGCTGTTTTTCTAGTGTATGATGAAAACATAGAGCTGATATAAGTTTTATGTTGATTAACACAATACACCTTGGAGTTTTTAGTTAGTGAACAAGTATTTTTGAATATTTCATCCCAATTGGGCCATCGGCTACTTTAGAGGTAAGTAAATCTTTCTCCTGCTTTGTGGGACCTTTCGAGGTTGTTGATCATGTCGAGAATGTTGTTTATCATTTTTCACAATCACAAATAGATACCCTAAATAAAAAAAAGTGTTGTATGTGTCATAGTTGAGAAAGTATCTCTCAAATCCATATCATGTTTTGAGAGGATGTGATATGGAGATTGAAGCGAATTTAACATATAATCGACGAACAATCAGGAAAACTGATTCTGAGAATAAGGTTTTTCATGGTAACATGATATTGTTAGTGTTCTATTCAAGTATCATTCTAATTTTCACAAGACATGGAAGTCTAAGGAAATGATGAAAGAGCAGTGCCCTGATATTTTTGTCATGGAAGCATGTACATATGATTTATGGGGATAGATTGTTATTATGGGGGAGTCGTTGCAACATCCCAATATCAAACCGACAAATACACCATTATCCATTCAATGGGGTTTCCTTTTTGTTTTATGGCTTGTTTAAAGATTGTATATAGAGGATTCTTATAAAACAATATTGCAACAATTTTTTTTATTTTCCATCATTAAACATGGATTTTTTGTAATCATCCAGGATATTACACACTATTTAACTTTGATACATTTTGTGCAACTCCTACTGGGTGCATGTAGTGATACATGATTCATAGTGTGATAGGTACATGCCATAAATTCCCATAACATAATGTGAATTAATTTTTGATCAGTTTTTAATGCATAAAAAAGGGGAATTTTTTGGTTTTGAATCTCATGAATTTCACAATGTGAATAGTGGTTACACGTCAGATAGAACCCTAAAATAAAAGAGAAATTAAATATTTGATGTGCTTTCGCCATCAGGGAGATTAAAAAGTTCACCATAGGTAATAAATTACACACTATGTAATCCCTTGACATTAGTCTATTGAAGGAGTTTGCGGACTTGGTAATTTTTTCATTCTCTATTCCCAATTCCTCTTCCTTCAACCCAAAGACTTCCCTGGTAATTTTCGGGGGATTACAACAATTTTGGAAGCATTACTTTGGTGATCAAACATCATTGCTTTGTTGGGTGATAATGGGGAATGAATTCATCATCATTTATCATATACCTTTATTTATCGACTCATGGATCATATTGGTATTGATGGATCTATTCAATTTGTTTTTGGATCTTTCATCTAGGTTGGGTTTCAGCGGCCTTCTCAACCTTTGGTATTATTTACAGGAGTGGTTTTGAGTGTTTGGTTTCAGGAATAGGTATGTGCCTCTATCGATATTAACTAAAATAATTACCCCAAAATTTAATGATTTATTTCATTTTTTTATTTTAATTAAATTTCTCAGGCGTGATTTCAATTAACATGATAATTACATTATTCCATTTAATCGAGAGATTTTAATTTTTTTCAATAGAAATTTGTAAAACACCAAATTCCATTAAATTTGGGAATGTTTTATGAAAAGTGGATAATTTAAATTGTTGAATTCCAATTGTAAATTTAATGAAAATGATTTTAAATAAATAGTAGTATTAAATTTTGGAATTGAATTATGAAAAGGATGGAATTGGTTTTGAATGGTTTTAAAACTGGACAAAGTGGATTTAAAATGTTTTGATATAAACCTAATGGTTTTATCTTTGGGAAAATGTCATTTTTTTTAAAAATGATTTTGGTTTTAAATTAATATAAAGTTGAATTTTTTATATTAAATAATAGAATCTATTTTATTTTAATAATTATTAAGATAAATTTAACAACATTTAAGAGTGCAGGAAAGAATTATGTAGTTTTTGAGTTATTTGGTTACAATTTACTCTTTTACAACTTTCTAAATCATATATGTGGAGGGTCAAATCCCCAATGTGAGGATGGTGAGTCTCCTCTAGCCATTTTCATGGGTATGTGAGTATAAAAAATATTATATTATCTCTTAGAGAGTGCAACATCCTATAGCTGGTAAATACTATTATACCTGCATGGATGTTTACCATGTTACCGAAATTTTATTTATATTTGAGATATAAATATGCCAGTGTTATAAATTATTTATTTATGCCATTATTTTAATTAATCTATATCTTCTGATGAAAAATATCATACATATAAGAATTTTCCATGATTTGGATCATGTATAACATGATTTATTTAAATATGAATTTTTAATTGGAAAACTGTTTATTTTGAAAATTGAATTCTTCTATTTGGATAATCTATTTTTGGAATCTGTAATGAAATATTTTTTAGTATCCTAAATTGATTAGGCTTAATCCCTACTTTTACCTTTAGGTGTATATAAAATTTCTACTACTATGTTCGAGCAAAGGGATGGAATCTCATGGAGGTGGATCCAGCTATTGAGATCTGGACTTGTTGAGTTGTGTCCTTATAAACCATGGGGATATTTTTTCTATTTGTAGTACTTGGGTTGGTGTACTTTTTTATTTTTATTCCTTCTATTATTCTAGTAAATTACTCCTAATGGATCTTTCATGTTATTCATAGTATCTTGTTTCATTTTCTTCTTCCATGTTTAGTGGAGATTCATTCCATGTTTCATGTTGTACGTTGAATAGTGATAGCCTCCGACCAATGGGGATTGAGAAAGAACTTTGGGTTATTTCATGGACAATTTAATTATTCTATTTCATGGGTACCTGATTAGTTTTGTGACCGAACAAATATAAATATATATATACTAGATCTACTAAAATGAAGTACTCAGAATAAAGAAAATGATTTTCTCCAAAAAATGAAAAATTTAATTAATAAATTATAAAAGGGGGTTGAAAAATCTTATAAAAGGATAATATGTGATATTGAAAACATTAAAATCTATATTTAATTTTTCATAATAAAATTAATTTTATAACAACAGTGGATATTTTTATTTTGAAGAAATATGGACTTGAGTTGAGGATTATTGTCTCACTATTATTTCTATTGGTCACATTACATATTCACCAATTTCTTCTTCAAGTCGATCGATATATTACCTATGAATTTATTTTATGATTCTAATTATGTTAATTATGGGATATACATATCCATATAAGTTTCTTTCATTCTTGGGGATTATGATTCAATAGTCACATATGAGATAATGAAATTATGTTTCAATAAAATTTCTTACTAGGATTTTTTATGATTAAATTTCCCAAGATATAATCATATAATACATATCCCAAGATACTAATGAATTCTCTACTCTAATAGTAATGTCAAGAAAATTCATTTCTTCCATTGAAATTTCTTCACCTTTTATATTAAAGAGTTGAAAATATATTTTTAATAAAAATCAACATCACTTCTATCTTTTTTTATAAAACATTTCTCATCTATAACATTGTTTTCTGATTTTTTTGATTAAGGATATTTATATCATCTTAAATTTTTTAAATGTAATTTTTCATCCTATATTTATTATTTAAATTTTCTGAAAGAATTATTTTTGATAAATTTGTAAATGAGTCACTTATTATAATTTTCCACAAAGTAAATATGGAATGTTTTTTAATATATATATGGAAGGAAAAAAATTTCCCACAGTTTTAACCATTTTTTCCATGCCATCCTTTAAAATTATACATGGTTTTTAAAAAAATGTGTTTTATTATTTTTTGGATGTTCTCTAATAAATTATTTCGAAATTTAATTTTTACTTATAATAAAAAAAAATTATTGGTATTTTAATTATAATTAGTTTCATTAATGATAAAACCCATTCATTTTAATTATTCTTTATTGTGGATATGGTCTAATTATACCTTCCTTATTAATTCTTTATATAGTTTATGTCTATGAAACATATTTTTTTACCATGGGTTATACTATGATGAAATGATTATATAACCCATTTATTTTCCATGAGTTATGTTATGATGAAACATTAATGAAGGAACATTCATTTCATGGGTTATATTATATTTAATGGTTTGTTTTATTCTAGAACCCATATGTATGATTTTCATTATATGACAGACGATGCCTATATCTCCCTCTAATTAATATTCTAATGATTGATATATTATGAGGTAAAATGGATTTTAATGGAAAGTAAAACAAGTTCATTAAAGTACGAAATATAATATGATAGTCTAGGTAGTGATCCTTGACTACTATGTTGGTTTAGGTAGTGAACCCATTCCACTATGATAACATTTTAAATAATCCTTGGATACTAGGGAAATGATTTTTAATGCTTGTTTGTTTTAAAAAAATCAATATATTATGCCCAAGTTATGATCCCATGGATCATGTTTTTTTATTCCATTATGATTCATGACTTATAAAAAAACAATATTTATACCTTGAATAATCATTATGCACTATAATATATATTGGTTAGTTTTCTAATGTAAATATCAAGCTCTAATTTCCCCTTTTCGAATGTTTACTTATATGATCATTGGTATTTAGTTTTTTTTCATTGCGGATCATATCATCTCACCACTCCTCCTGTTTATCTTCAAATGGCTCTGATGAAATATACTAGTATGAATTTTCTAAGATGGGTGATATTTATAATGAAATTAGATGGAAGTTATGAAGATATTTTATGAAATTGTTTTTTATGTGTCTTTGTTTCCAAAGGTAGTAGGACTATAAGATTCTAGAATGCATAGTTATGTCATGTAAAGATTATTCATCTTAAATGATTAAAAATCAATGTATGAAAAGTTTGGTTTTCAAAAAATATTTCATAATTCGGAGTTCATAAAAAAAATATCCAGACATATTTTTTTATAATGAGACATGTAGATGCTTTGAGGGGATATATAATCCATGGAACCATTCACAAGTTCTTTATGTAGACATTGTTTACTATAATATTCAATAAAATAATTCATTTCATTACCTATAGAACCTATTAATGAATAAAATATGGATATAAATATAATTATTCATACATCATGAAAATACCTAATCAACTTATGTTAACAATCAATAATCATTAGTATTTCAAATCCTTTTCACCATACCAATAATATGAATAACATTATCAAAAACCATGTAGATAAATATGATGGATATTCAGAAAATTCCAATAAAAAATTTCTAATAATCATCCATATTGGAATAGAAATATTTAATATGAGCAACTCCCCCCCATGTCAATAGAATAACATTATTTCTAGGTGAGCATTGTAACGACCCGATTCCGGAGCCCTTCCACTGGTGCCCCGTATCTAGTTCTCCACATGACCTCAAGCACATTTACCCAAACTCTAGAGGCTACCAACTAGCAGTGAGGGACTTGGTAAGTTATTGGGGAAACTATTCCCTGATTTGGTAAGGTATACATGAAAAAAACAACAATCAATAGAAGAAGCAGTAAGCAACATACAACCACTGAAAACTAAACAGCAGAAGAAATGAACATATAATGATAATGATAATGATACAGTAGGTACAATATCTAAGGAAAACAGCAAACAAAAAAACGTGTTAAAATAAAATTGAAAACAAGTACGAAAGTAAACAGCGTATCTAATAGCATCGCAAGCCTATGCTTGGTCCTATGCTCACCAGCTCCAACCAGCAATCATGTCCCTGAAGTAGAAGGGAAACAATCCATGTCCACACCTCCAACCATATAACCTATTTGGGCTGAAAAGCAGGACCCAAACAGGGTGTGATACTAATCCCAGTTGGAAATCATAACGAGTTCTGTGCCCTACTATCAGTGAGCAATATAGAAAAAGTAAAGGAAATAAATGCAGTAGAGAAGAAGATGTACACTAAAGTAAGAAATCCTACCAAACTCCATTCACAGTTATTTATTAGTTTAGTAAAATAATTTATCTATCAACCATGGAACATAGCAACAGCTCTATACTCCCAAGGCATGCAAGTAATCATAACAGGTAACTCGGTAGTCTACATAAACAGCAAGCAGTACAAACCAAAGTTTGTTATTTGGCTTTTTGGACTTGTCACAACCAACCAACAATTAAAGCACAGACACTCTGGGTGGCTCCTTCTAGCAAACCCCTCTAGTCAAGTAGAAGTACAAAGGCACAGACACTATGGGAAACTCTTACCGTCAATTCCCATGTGGTCTTTCAACAAATGATATAGACTATCTAAGGAATCACATACATCTAATTCCCCCTATAGTCTCGCTACGTAACTAAGGACACTCTGAGGAAGCACAAAGTCCCATTACCATAGGTCCTTCGATCGATACTAATTATAAAAGACTCTCTAGGGAAGAAATAAACGTCAATTCCCCCTTTAATCTACCACACCAGGTTCACTCAGCCCTGGGCAGTTTAGTCTTGCGTAATCGACTATTACCGGCCTAAGTAAGTTTAGAAAATACTTTTCTAATAGCTATGAAGCATCCACAAGCATATAAAAAGTAGTTAATACAAGAAAAAAGTCAACAGGTATACTAGTATTGTGCAATAGGGTTGCCTCGCAAGCAAACCATGCCAAACGACAATCAACAGGAAAAACAAGGAGAAACACCCATGGGGTGATCATCAAACATATTAACAAGAATTATTAATCATCTAATAACCTCAAGCATACAAGAAATCTAAGTCAGATAATGATAAAGAATCAAAACCCTATCCCGAGATACCCGATACATGGGTATCCGACACTTTTGCACCAAAAACTCAAAAACATTCAACGTAGGGAAACAAACCACCTACCTCAATCCTAGGAGATTGATAATCTTGAAACTCGGCCTGTGAATCAGCCTATAACAGAGTAAATCAGTAAAAACTTCTAAAATGTTCAACTCTAGATAACTCTCATAAGAGGAGGAATCATGAAACATGGCCAAAAAAGAACTGAGAACTCACCATAGTGATTTTATTGCACCTGACGACGTTCGATTCGGACAACCGGTGAAGAATCGGTGTCTTGGAGAGGAATCAGCCCTCTAGGATGCTTTGGACATAATTAGTCTGAGAAGGAGATGAAAACAGGGATTAGGTGCGACCCCTGTCTGATTAATGAAATAAAAAGAAAAGCACACATCGTGTACTTCTTGAGTACACTGTGTGTACTCACCTTTCTGTACACCATATTAATCGGACTCCACCTCATCGCTACACCCCATGTGACTGGCCCGGACATGGCCAGCACACGACCTCTAGCGGAGGAAAAGTACACGGCGTGTACTTGTAAAGTACACGATGTGTACTTACAAAATTTCCATATTCTCCTATTTTTCTAAAAAACTGATAGAAAAGGAAAACATACCTGAAAAAGAATGTCTAGGATCTTCCATACTTCCCTCCTTAATGAAATTTGTCCCCGAATTTCCCTAGAATGGTGGAAAAGAAGAAACCTTGAACAACTCTGGCCACTGTGATCGCATATCGGCCTCCATCTCCCAAGTCTTGTCATGCACACGGCTGTGCTGCCATAGCACCCGTACTAGAGGAACAGACCTGCCATGGTGTAATTGTGTGATACGATCAACAATCCTGATAGGATGCTATTCGAATGATGCATCCTGCTCTATCTCAACCTCCTCAGGTCGAAAAACATGAGATGGGTCTGAGAAATAGCTCTGAAGCTGAAAAACATGGAAGACTTCGTGCATAGCCTGATATCTCTGAGGTAACTGCAAACTATAAGCAACTATCTCAACTCTCTCCAGAACCTCAAATGACCCATCTTATCCCAGTGAAAGCTTACCCTATCTCCTGATCCTCTTATGTCCCAAACTTAGGGTAACACGTAGGAAAACCTGGTCTCCGACTTCGAACTGCAGAGGTCGCCTCCGCTGGTCAGCATAATATTTCTGATGAGACTATGTAGTAGCCATCCTCTTTCGAATCAACTCTATCTGCTCTGAGGTCTCCTGAATGAGATGAGGTCCTAGAAAAGTTGCCTTTCCTGCCTCCATCTAACTCAAAGGTGAATGGCATGGCCTACCGTATAAAGCCTCGTAAGGTACCATCTGAGTAGTTTCCTGGAAACAGTTGTTATAGGAAAACTCCATGAGAGGTATATGATTTTACAAAGAACGACCAATGTCTATAATGCTTGCTCTGAGCATATCCTCAAGCTCCTGGATCGTGTGCTCTGACTGACCATCTGTCTGAGGATGATAAGTTGTACTCAGAAGCACTTGTGTACCCAAAGCTTTCTGTAGCCCCTGCCAGAAATGAGATGTAAAGAGGGCATCCCTATCTGAAACGATAGTACATAGAACCCTATGTAGGCACAAAATCTCACAATCTTACAACCTCCCATGTTCATCGACACCGAAGGTCTCCTTTATTATCAAGAAGTGAGTAACCTTCGTAAGCCTATCCATGATAACCCACACTGCATCGTTTCCTCTCGACGATCTCAGTAACCCTGTCACGAAGTCCATCGCGACATCATTCCACTTCCACTCTAGAATGGGTAGCTACTGTAAAAGCCCTGCTAGTCACTGGTGATCCGTCTTAACCTGCTGACAGGTGGAACATCTCATGAAAAAACCAGCCACATTTCTCTTCATACCTGGCCACCAGTACTGGCGGTGTAATTCAAAGTACATCTTGGTTACACCAGGATGAATGGCCCAAATTTAGGAATGGAAGTCTCACATCCGCTCATCGCATATATCTGTTGGCACCTATATGTGTCCATATAAACACAAGATATCATCCTCACCAATGGTCCACCCGGGAAGAGGGTCCTCTCCTGACACACTTTCCCGTAGGACTATCCCTTCAGAATCTGCCAGCTTCCCCATTCGAACTCATTCCAGAAGTGTAGAGGTAAAATCCATAGAGGATAGGAATGTCATCCCTTTCCTGTTGTGGAACTCCAAATGCATTTCCATGAACAGATCCATCAGTTTCCATTCACTATTGGCCTCCTAAAATGCTTGTATCTGAGTTCTCCAACTCAGTGCATCATCCACAGTGTTGCCTTTCCCATGCATATAGGCAAGATCAAAATCTAAGGACTAGAGATAATCAACCCACCTCCGCTGTCTCAGATTCAGGTCACGCTGCGTGAAGATGTACTTGAGATTATTGTGGTCAGTGTATACCAGAAAATTTTCTCCTAGGCGGTAATGACTCCAACAACGTAAAGCATGAACGACCATGGCCAACTCCAGGTGGTCCGTAGGATAATTCCTCTCATGAGGCCTCAGCTGTCAAGATCCAAACGCAACCACTCGATCCTCCTGCATAAGCAGTACTACAAGCCCGATGCTAGATGCATCACAGAAAATTGTATAGCTCTTTCCTGGCTCCAGAAAAACTAGGATCAGTGTTGAATTAAATATCCTCTTCATCTCCTAGAAGGCTGAGTCACAGGCTTCTGAACACACATACTTCCCCCACTTCTATGTCAAGCCTGTTAGCGGTGCTGCTTGGCATGAGAAGTCCTGTATAAACCATATTTACTAACCAGACATCCTCAAGAAGCTCTGTACCTCCCAGACGTTCTTCGGCTGCTCCCAGGTAACTACTTTCCTCACCATCTCTGGGTCTACGGTACTCCTGTCTCAGAGATGACATGACCCAGGAAGTGAATCTCATCAATCTAAAAGTGGCACTTTGAGAGTTTAGAATAATGTAAATTCTCCCTCAGTGTACTCAAAATGATCTCAATATGGGTTGCATGGTCATGTCGAGTGTGAGAGTACACCAAGATATCATCCAGAAAGATAATAAAGAAGGAATCAAAGTAAGGATAGATCACTCGGTTAATCAGTTCAATGAAAAATGCTGGCGTGTTCGTAAGACCGAACAACATAACCGTATACTCATAGAGGCCATAACTACTCCTGAAGGCTGTAAGAGGTACATATAAAGGTCTAACGCGCAGTTGATGATAACTGGACCTCAAATAAATATTTGAGAAAACTCGAGCTCCTCTAAGCAGATCGAAGAGATCATCAATCCTCGGAAATGGATATCAGTTCTTGATCGTCAACTGGTTCAACTTCCGATAATCTACGCAAATCCAAAGGGTATCGTCTGCCTTATTCGTGAACAGGACAGGCGAACCCCATGGATAAGTACTGGGTCAGATGAAACCCTTTGACTGCAACTCCTCCAACTGCTTCTTGTGCTCCTGCAACATAGGTGTAGCCATCCAATAAGGAGTAATAGACAATGGTGTTGCTCTTGGCACGAGCTCAAATGAGAATTCTACCTCATGCTTCTGAGGAAACCCTGAAAAGTCGTCAAGAAAGACATCTGGAAAGTGATCAACCACTGGAGGATAGTCTAACTGAGAAGTCCCCTGGTCATCCAGATAAATACTAGCAATATGGGCCATAACTCCTCATTGACCATGATGCTCGAGTCCGGCTTGACTCATCTGAATATCCCATTCGCCTTTATGGAGGAAAGATTCACCCTCTGGTGATACGAAGCTCACCCTGCGGTGATAGCAATCGATGACTGCCTCGAAGGGAACCAACTAGTCTATACTAAGAATGACATCATGGCCTGTCATCTCCAGTACATAGAGGTCCCACAAGAAACAATACACTGCAACCTCGAGAGGGAACACCTTGCACTGTCGTACGCTATATGTCCTTGTTCCCAAGGGTGTGATGAGAGTCAACATGTCTGCAAACGAAAAGACATAGAGATCAAGTCTTTCCACAACATAAATAGAGATAAATCTATGTGAAGCACCAGTATCGAAAAGGTCTGAAGATAAAATTGAGGTTACTAAGATCATACCTCAAACTGTAGAGGGTCTGTGATCCTGCTCCTGATGAATTTGCTCTACAGAAAAATTCTGGCTTGTACCACGGCCCGGTATAGCAGCCTGAAAACCCTGAGCTGCTCCTCCCGGAGCCCGAACACTGCGTGCACGGCCACTACCCTGACCTGAAATTCTTGCAGAACTCCAGCCCCCAGTCTTCTGCAGAGCTATTAATCCTCCTCTTGTATGCGGGGTCGAAACTAATCCTCCTTCACTAGCCACTGGAAGGGGGACCTTGCCGAAACCATGCAGGTGACCCATCTTATCGCAGGATCGGCACTCCACTGGGTCCGTTGGGCATTGGGGATTCTTATGCCCACTCTTCCAACACTGATAACACACCACATGGGTTCCAGAAGGGGCATCTCGTTTACTAGATGGAATACCTCGCTTCCTCGGGTCGCCTCAGGCAGAATCTCGGTAGTGCTTCCTACTGTCCATCTCGAGGGAATCAGCCTTGCATACTGTACCTCCCTGGTCCCAACTCCAGTCTCCCTCAGGTTCCTCTCTGTGATGAGTTCCTGGTTGAATATCAGAGTAATATAAGTCAACTGAAAGACATTCACCTGTGATCTGATCTCCGGTCTGAGTCATTCCTCAAACTTCCTTACTAGAAATAGCTGACATTACCTAGAACAAGGGTGAATCACTATAACTTAGTGAATCAGGAGGAATACACCATAAATGATAGAGTACTCTGATGCAGGATCATGAAATCTATTGCTTTATCATCCCTCAACATCGCTCTGTAGAAGTAGTTGAAAAACGTACGCTGAAACTCATCCCAATCCATAGCTTGGTGGCGCCACGTCTGAGAGACTACGTCCCACCATCTCCTGGCGTTATCTCTCAGCATATATGTTACAAGCTTCACCCTCCACTCCGTAGGCATCTCCAGATTCTTGAAGATGGACATCATGGCTTCCAGCCATGAGTCTACAGCCTGAGGTCCTCCATCCCCCGTGAAAGTTGGAGGATGCTGCTGTTGGAAGACCCGCGTCAGCTCTGCCATAATCAGGGCAGGATGTTGAACTCCCTAGAAGGTCTGAATGAATCTCATGAATCCCTCTCTGAACCGAGTGTTGGCACCACTTTCTGGAATCACTTGAGGTGCCATGTCCGGAACGATGGGTGGAACTACAGGAAGTCCTTGATCAGTCGTATTAGGCATACGATCGCTGCCTTGTTCCTGGAACGCGATAGGAGGAAGTCTCGGTGATATAGCTCTGAAAGACCAAAACACACCTTCATTAGAGAGGAACACATTTGCAACATTGGAGAGTAAAAAATAACAATAGGTAAAGACCTTTAAATATGGAAAAACATGACTACACAGCGTGTAGGTCCACTACACGGTGTGTAGTTCCACTACACGACATTTTTCTTAAATGTTTACCCAAGGTGTGTATATTTTCCATACCTGGATGTGTAAACTACCCAACTACACGATGTTTTCTTAAACTACACGTCATGTATTGACCCTTTTCTCCCTGCCCAGTTTCTTCTTCACGACTAAGTCACACGGACTACCCCAGCTGAAGACTACATGGTGTTTTTGTGGCAGACACGGCATGTACTGGACATGCCTTACCTGGCCCGTGTTGTTAGCAACACGGCCTGACACACAATCGACACTACACGGTGTGTTCCTAAGAGGCACGATGTGTACTTGAAGGGAAACCTAGGCCAGTTTTTTTCGTGACACGGTCGGTTACTTTGTTGATCCTTACATGGCGTGTTCCAAACAAACACGGTGTGTATTGGAGAAGATAACACTGACCCGTATTATTCACGACACTTCCGGGTACCTGGGAAAGGATAAATGGCATGTGCATACTGAAAACGGCATGTACTAAACATGCATTAACTGGGCCATGTTGTTATTTACATAGATTGGCTCCTAGTTAACCTCTACATGGCGTGTACCTACCATACACAACCTGTTCCTGAAAACCATTTACAGCTCTGTGTCCCTGTCCACATGGTCAGTGATATGACCAAAAACTACACGGAGTGTATCTATAAAGTACACGCCGTGTATTCTGGTTTTTTATGGACAGTAGCATCAGAACTGAATCGGAGCCCAGAAAACACAGAAAAACAAGGGTTAAGGTGCCAAATTCATATCTGTGGGGACCCATACTCCCCACGAATCAATGTTTGGCATCATAACGATGCATAGAACAAGACACAGTATAAGAACTAACAAACCACCAAATTATGATCCATGTGGGCCCAAAAAACCTCTAAGATCAATGTTTGGCGTCCATGATAAAAAGATCCAAACAACGATACCCTATCAACATAGCAGGTATTCTATCACAGCAGCTATCACAACATCATGAATTTTCAATCACAAATCCTATCAAAATAGAATGAAATCTCTAATGCAACCTTGATGGCATGGAAAAATTCATGGCTTGTGATCTTCAAACATGTTCCTATAGGATTCATGAGATGGCATAGCCTCATCTCAATAGTATGAAACAAAATAGATCCACAATCATATAAATAGTAACAACACAAAACAAGTTCATCACCCAACGGTGAAATCAATTAAACTATAACATTCACAGAAATCAAAATTTTAAATATTCATGGTAATCTGGCTTTTTCCCTATACACAGGTTCTAGAATGCCCAGGCACAACTATTTACCATTTACCTATTCTTTCCTATCCCTGTCTAATGTAGCAAAACAGTCAATCAATAGAAAAAGGAAATAACTCCTCTAATACCAATTTGTAACGACCCAAATCTGGAGCCTTTCCACTGGTACCCCGTACCCGGTTCACCAAATGACCTCAAGCGCATTTCCCAAAATGCCAGAGGCTACCGACTAGCAGTGAGGGCCTTGGTATGTTATTAGGGAAACTATAACCTCATTTGGTAAGGTATACAAGGCAAGAAAATAATAATCAATAGGGGAAGCAGTAAACAACATACAACCACTGAAAACTAAACAGCGGATGTAATGAACATATAATGATAATGACAATGATGCAGCAGGTACAGTATCTAAGGAAAACAGCAAACACAACAACATGCTGAAATACAACTGAAAACAAGTACGCAAGTAAATAGCAACTCCAACATCATTGCAAGCCTAAACTCAGTCCTATGCTCTCCAGCTCCAACCAGTAATCATGTCCCTGAAGTATAAGGGAAACAATCCATGTCAACACCTGCAACCATATAACCTATTAGGGCCGAAAAGTAGGACCCAAATAGGGTGTGAGACTAATCCCAGAAGGCAATCACCATAAGATCTGTGCCCTACTGTCAGTGGGAAATATAGAACAATTAAAGGAAATAAATGCAGCAGAGTAGCACATGTACACTAATGTAATAAATCCTACCAAAATCCATTAAAAATTATTTATTAGTTCAGTACAATCATTTAGTTATCAACCATGGAACCTAGCAACATCTCTATACTCCCATGGCAAGAAAGTAGTAACAATAGGTAACTCGGCAGTCTACCTAAATAGCAAGCAGTACAAACCCAAGTTGGTTCTTTGGCTTGGTGAACTTGTCACAACCAACCAACAAATAATGCACTGACTCTCTGGTTGGCTTCTACTAGAAAACCCATCTAGTGATGTAGAATTACAATGGAACATACACTCTAGGAATCTCTCACCGTCAATTCCACTATGGTCTTGCAATGAAATATATAGAATCTATGAGGAAGCACTTACGTCTAATTCCCCCTAAAGTCTCTCTACGTAAATAAGGACACTATGAGGAAGAAAAAATTCTCATTATCGTTGGTCCTGCGATCTATACTAATTATAATAGACTCTCTAGGGAAGCCCAAATCATCAATTCCCCCTTTAGACTACCACATCAGGTTTACTCACCCCTGAGCAGTTTAGTCATCCGTAATCGACTATTAGCAGCCTAACTAAGTTTAGAAACATCTTGGATAATAGCTACGAAGCGTCCACAAGCATATAAATTATAGGAAATACATTCAAACAATTCAACATGTATACTAGTAATGTGCAATAGGATTTCCTCATAGGAAAACCATGCCAAACGTCAATCAACAGACAAAACAAGCGGAAACACCAATGGGGTGATCCTCAAACATGGTAACAATCATTATTAATCATCTAATAACCTCAAGCATACAAGAAATCTAAGGAATATAATGATACAGGATCAAAACCCTATCCCAAGATAACCGATACATGGGTATCAGTCACTTTTGCACCAAAAACTCCAAGACAATTAACGTAAGGCAACAAACCACCTACTTCAATCCTAGGAGATTGATATTCTTGAAACTCAGCCTGTGAATCGGCCTATAACGGAGTAAATCTGCAAAAAATTCTAAAACGTTCAACTCCAGATAACTCTCACAAGAGGAGGAATCTGGAAACATGGCCAAAGAAGAATCGAGAACTCACCGCTGCGATTCTATTGCACCTGACGACATTTGATTCGGACAACCGGTGAAAGATCGGTGGCTCAGAGAAGAATCGGCCCTCTAGGTCTCCATAGATGTAATTATGCGGAGAAGAAGACGAAAACCTGGATTAGGCACATCCCCGGTCTGATTAATGAAATAAAAAGAAAAGTACACGGCTTGTACTTCTTGAGTACACGGAATGTACTCACCTTTCCGTACACCGTATTAATCGGACTCCACCTCATCGCTACACCCCGTGTGACTGGCCTGAACATGGACAACACACGACCTCGAGCAGAGGATAAGTAAACGGCATGTACTTGTATTGTACATGGCGTGTACTTACAGAATTTCCAGATTCTCCTCTTTTTCTCAAAAAATGGCTAGAAAAGGAAAACATACCTGAAAAAGAAGGTCTGGGTTCTTAAAAGCATCATCCAATCCAAATTATTAAAAATATTTATGATCACAATGTACACAAAAATGCATATATAACTTAGTCAGCAATAGAATAACATGATAATAATAAATCTTAAAAAAATTCTGGGTTGATTAAAAATCATATAATCCTTATATATCAAAGGAAATATTGAAGGGTGGACATATAGATTAAACAAATCATTTCAAAAAATTGCTTCATACAGTATCAAAAAATAAGGTTTCAAGATTCAATTTTATGGATACCACAAGTTCAATAAAATATATTATAACATATATTTATATATATATATATAACAAAATGTAACACCTATTTAGGATAATAATTTTGAAAATGAAACTGTAAGTATACATGTAATCATAAAAGCAGTTTGAATATTGTTTTCACATCGATGTAAAATACATATTTACATGTAATGTTTGAGTATAATGTTTAAAATTAAAATGAAATGATTTAAATAAATTTTAAAAATAATCTCATATAACTGATCATTGAAATGATACAAAATTTATCTTGGGGAAATAAGGATACGAGGACAATACATATATATTTGAAAGAGTATACCCTTTTTATTATCATAAAAAATATATTTTCTCAAAAATCATAGTTTAAGAAGAGTTACAAAAAAATAATTTTTACTAAAACATCATTTTTCTACAAAGGACTATAAAATTACATAAAACCAAATATTAGGTGGGATATTAAATTCCTGGAAGAAAAATGATCATTATAAAATAAAATAACATTGTTAAAGGGGGATGATTTATCAATATCCCTTAAGATAACCACACTCCATGAGGTATAAAAATATTTAATAGGTTATTATATTTTAAAATTTAATAAATGATAAAATAAAACATAATATAATTAATTCAAATAATATTCCCTGCTTATATGAATTTAGTTAATGTGAATTATTTTAACTAATTGATGGAAAATTGATTTTATTAAATTTGATAACCCAAAAGAAGTGGGAAAAAGAAGCCCACAGGGTGGGAGAAAGTGATGTGAGCCAAGGGAGTCTCCTTGGATACCAATCATACACTCTAATGGGAACGAAAATAAGTGGTCATGAATAATAAGGTGCTTTTCTAAGCTACTTTGCTAAGCCATCGCATCTACCGTAAAGTTCGCCTCCCTCCAAACGTGATTGATATTCTGACCCTGAATAGTCTCCATCCTACATCTCCAGATAATGTAGATCTTGTCCCACAATCATTCTTTCTGACCATTAATATACCTCACAAGCACCTTCGAATCTGATTCAGTCTCCACCATCTAAAGACTGTGTCTTCTACACATTGACAAACCAGACCAAAGATCCATCACCTCCACAACAATAAACATTGCCAATCGATATAAGGCATTGAACCCTTGAAGAACCAAACCCCAATGGTCAAGATGTATCTCTCCACCGATCGTCACCCATGTATAAAGAATCTATCCATGTTCATATTTTTTCATCTGAGAGGAGGAAAAAATCATACCCAATGTCCCCTATTATTCTAGTAATGCTTGGTAGGTTGAGCATCCTACGAACCATAGCCTATGACTACCATCCCTTCAATAGAGGAACCAGCTCTAAAATTAATATATTCAATATCATTTTAAGGAAGAAAAAAGTCCATAGGGCCCATATGGTATATTTTTGATGCTTCCCACATTTTGCAGCAAATAGAAGCCAAAATGATTGCTGGAAACTTACCTTCGACTTCCCTACCCTCATTTTAATTGAACCAAGATTCCACCAAACCATACAGAGGGATTTTCTTCCAAAAAATACAAGGATGGGGAGGAAAAAAAGACTATAAATATTGTTCCCTATCACTCTGAAAGTAAATATGATGAGTCAAATCAACCTCCAGTATCTGACCACAGATACATAGGGAAACCAGCATGATCCCATTCCTATGAATGTTATCATCCATTGGAAGTGCATTGCACCTGCCAATATAAGTGATTAAATTCATCCTTATATGGATCTAGTTACACCATATCTTACATGAACATGCATCTGAAGGTCCCTCTTCCTGAAGCAACCATTTGTTATCCTGAATGAAAAATATTCATGTGGATGACCCTATGTAGTAGCAGGTATATGGAATGTCTACCATGAAAAAGTCTTCAAATGCATTCACCAAACCCAGAGTCTAGTTAGATTGCATGAAACTAAGGAGATCACTAACTATCATAAGCATAAAACCTAAATCGGGGCAGTATGGGAAATCCATCTTTTCAGCCGTCTAATTATCCTTCTAGAATTTGATCTCACCCTACCCAATGATCCCCTAAGCCGATACATTTAGCACCTCATGATAAGAAAATTGTCAATGTTCCAAATGCGAGCAATGAACACCATGTGTACCTACAGCCTCTAGATTATCTCTAGAATTAATCTTAATGAATGTATACCACAATGATTCCTAATGATAATATCCCATGCCAACCATCCATGCATGCATTGCATGGTTCCCCAAAGATGACGTATCCACACTACCCCTCCTCCATATGCATGTCCATGTGATCCCATGAGGCCTAGTGACAACACACCTCCTATATGGAGACCAATATGAATGTTGGGTGAATTTTCTCTATCTGGTGAATGGTCCCTTTTGGAGGCTTGATTAGTGAGAAAACATTCCTTTGAATATATGTCTAATCACTATTATTCAGAATTACCCTCTCACCAAAAGACATGAGATTTTTTTATAGTTAATTATCCTCCCAATAATTTGATTTATGGTTTCAATGAATTAATTTTCTCTAATGCGACCATAGGTATGTGGGACTCCCATGTAAACCATTGGCATCTACTTCTCCTAGAAATAAAGGATTTCTTGAATTCCCATGTACCATCTTCCCGAGAATCTGATGAATATGAAAACACAACTCTTTGACTTGTTGACCACCTATCTACTCATATAATCATAAATAGAAGGAGTATACCAAATATTATAATGTGATATGTGACATCCATTGATGAATATGAGGACGTAATCCACAAAAATTAAATAGGATAATAGAGTGGATATGCATATACTCCAGTAAGGGAATACATGTCCAACCTCCTCACCTTAGATAAGAATCTTGGATAAATAATATTTGGAACATATAATGTGCGTTGGAGACAAGGGATCTCATTTTCAATCCCCACAAAACAATTTGTTAAAACCAAAGAGCTTCCCCATCTAGGATAAAGAAAATAACAGTGAGGAGAAACACCAGAAACAAATATCTCATAACCCCAATTGAATCCAAATCATGAGAATCTATTTTATGATATATATAGATTCCATTTTGGCTTTAGATTTATCCATTTCAACTTCAAAATATACATTAAATAAAGAGGAATAGGTGTTGAAGTCAATTACTAATTATTTATCAATCCCCAGTGCCCCTAGATGCTCTGCCCTCTAATGAAGGCATGCTGTTATCTCTATATTAGCTTAAGAAATAACATTCTCCATCTAGATGAAATGAGGGAGGCCAAGATCATGTAAGCAACATTATAGAGGCATATAGGTCAGTAATTTCCAATGTTTTAGGTGTCCTTTATATTTTGAATGAGAAAAATCCTGGAAGAGATGATGTTCCTATTTTACGGAGCACTTCAAAAATAGTCATGAACCTCCTCCATGAAAAAAATCCCAAACAACTCACAAGAATCCAGGAAGAAGGAACATATGAACATGTTTGGTCTAGGAGCACTATCACGGGGTAGCCTGAAGATTGTATCCCTAATCACCTCTACCAAAGGAATCAATGATAGGAAACCATTATCATTCTCTCTCACTAATAATGGTATCTACTCCAAAAAATCTGATACTTATGCCTCATTTGGCAGTTCTCCATAAGGAGACAAGATCTCTCTAGCAAGAAACCCTCTAAAATGGTTGAGCACCATCAGTCCTTCAACTTCATTATCATAAGTGTAAACACCATTCCCCAAAATTGATTTTGATATTATAGAAAATATTATCCATCAAGAATGAATGGAAGAAGGTACTATTTCAACCACCCTCCCTTAACCACTTGACACATGACCTTTTCTTATACACCATCTCCATATCTAGAAACTTCTCTTTTAGGTCCACTGGTTTGTCACATAAAATTCTAATATAGTTATAATCCTAGGTCTCTAGTAGTTCGTTTTCATTATTATTGACGTACTCTTACAATCTGTCAACCCCATAGTCATATAGTGGTCTTGATTCATGCAAGCCTTTAATATTCACATTATGTCTGTTTAAGTGAGTGACTAGGCCATTCCAAGACCATCCTTCCACCCATCAGTCCCCTAATTATTTTATCATGGACATGTCCTTATCATCCTTCATCCAGGTAATAATATAATTGAAATCACGTCTCCGTGAAACCTCTCTTTAGAAAAAAAATAAGAGACGTGTGGTCTGATAAAAAATGAGGGATATAAGTTTTCATCATTTTTTAAAAGGAATCCTGAACCTACATATTCCAATGACACTAGTCCAGTCAACTATAGATGGGATTGGTGCCTCAACATGACCTACCATCTAAATCAAATTCCAAGAGAAAAACAAATAGTAACCTATGAGGGGAAACATGTGAATACTAGATGAAATTCTACACACAATCATGAATTATATTTTCTATAATGTTCCATTTCCGAACACTAGATTACTCATCCAAGACACCTACAAAAGATCTAGGGTCATCAGAGATGAAATGCAATAGGAATGAAAAGATGGTAGCATGGCCCTGTAGAGACTGGATAATATTCTAAATGGACGGTCACTAGATTTGATAATAGTCACAGTATCCCTTAGAGAGGAGAAAAAATTCTCTACATCCCAATGATCTTCAAGGTTGTAAGATGACCAAACAATCAGGTTAGTAGGGTTCGATGCCATTCCGGACAAAAGGACGTCTAGCTTCACTGGATTCAGTGAAACATGGTCTGAAAGTGTCTCATGGGACCACCCCCAAATTTGAATTTGAAGTCAGCTCTCTAAGAGTAACATCCATTGACCGCTCTTCCCCCTCCAGTGGCGGCGCCACCACTGGGCACTCTAGAACCTTCCCAGGGCACCTTGCAGCCATCCCCCTGCACCTGTACTTGGGGATCCCAATGAGAGATCATCCTTGACCAAGACTACTCCCATTTAGAACCACACTTAATTCACTCAACTGAGGTACTATCCTCTAAATATTTCCTCCTGATGAAATCCACTGAGTTCCCATGAAACCCAGAAAAGACAATAAAATTCAATTGGGATTTGTAAAAAAAATTCCACCATCTGGTGCAACTGTATTCCTTTAATAGAACTAGAGAGGGTCTACTCATTGAATTATCCATAATCATGAAAACATGATGATTTTCAATATCATAAAGGATCCTAGTAGCTATATCAGAGCTTAAGAAGGAGCCGAGAGAGACTTCTATGGATTTAAATATATTATGATTCTAGAAAGGAAAAGGGATTCTTGTGAGGCTTAACCAAATAGCCTCTGATGAGTACTCCCTCCCAAAAATGGAAATACAAAGAGCAGTGGGTTAAATAATACCTCCATGAGTCACATATCATGCCTTCATGAGCCCATACCGTCAAAAAATCCTCTGAGGAAAATGTATGAATGCAAAACACGACCCATTAAAGCACTGAAACTACTACTGAAATCATGATGGCCCATGATTCCATGACGCACTTGAACTCGGAGAGTGAAGGTTTGTGGAACCTAAAGTGGGCCAACAGTGAATTTTGTGAAATGAAACTGCATCCAGGAGTTATTTTACAGAAAATTACACCGATGGGAATCCCTTCACTCTTCTACACCCCCAAGGTTCTAAAAAAAATGAAATTTTATATGGAAGCCTAATGGCTTGCAGTAGCCCACCTCCTTTAGAAATACTCTAAGGGAGATCCCTAATGCAAAAAAAACGTCCTTGAATGAAGCACCATTAGTCCATTCATATGAATCATATGAATACTCCTGATATGGCGAAGCACCAATCATCTTGGGAAACATAATGGGCTCCACTGATAAATGATCACACACCGTCGGCCAGTAATGGAATGTTTTTGCAGGGACTGAAGATGATCATAGACAGCCATCACCCAATGACGGTGTGGAGGATAGAGTAAGAGAGAGATCAGAGGACATCCAATCACCGAATTATGTTAACACAATGAATAAAAATTGAATAACAACCCACTCTTATGATTGTTGATACACATGAGTAACTATAAAATATAAATGTTTTCCTATTTCATATTATCATTCCCCATGAATTAAAATTAATGAATATGATAATAATGGTATAGTAAATCCATAAAACATCGTAGAATGGAACCATGGATTTCAACATGGATCAAGTCCAAATAATCAGAATAATGAACAAGATAGCATTTACATCTTCGCAAATACTTTATAAAAAACAACATAAAAATAGGTTTCTTAATTGAACCTTAAATTTCATGATAAAAATATAACTAAATATATGATAATCCAAATAGGAATTACATAGACCATGTAAATTTTAATATCTTTATAAAACTGAACATGTCTGAAAGAGAGGAATTTGAGTTGAAACCCCATATCTGTTTCATGAATTTTCTGTATATAATTTAATATCTTGTATAAAAAACATATATATAAGAGTAACATAGTAATGAAACACAACAATATTCATTTAAATTTCTAATCATCATTAGTATTAATTCATTAAATGAATATTTCCAATTTTCCTCAATGAGTATTTATAGTTTAAATGATTTGTTTTGAAAAAATAATAGATAAATAATTGTTTATTCTTATTTATATGATAAAAATTGTTAAATAATTAAGCTTTATATTATGGATTATTTAAATTTACTTAGGATTTTTTAAATTTCACTTATAAATATTTTTTTTCCTTTTTATTGATGATAGAATCAATAACAAGTTTCTTTAATGAATCTTGAATATCAAAGTATGGTTCCTAATCTAAGCGTGAAATATTGATATAAAATCTCTAGAAACAAAAAATAATCATTATTTAAAAATAATTATTATATTATTCTAGTAAATATGTTCCCATAGTCATTCATCATATAAAGTCATACTACAGTTATATTATGTCATTAAACCATCCTAAATTTGAAAATATCGATATTTTAAGAATGATTTTATGTGGTTTTGCTGTAATATATTTATAAAAGGCGTGTAATGATATTATTTAGTGTTTATTAGTGGGATTTATCATTAAAATAATTATGTATAATTTTAATTAATTGATCTTAAAATATTACAAAAATTGAATAATAGATTATCCTATTATTAAACTTATTTTAAATAACTAAATTAATTATTATCATTTGATCATCTTATCTCAAAAATTACTTTCAATATTTCATTAAATCACCATAATTATATGAAAAATGTAATATGTATTCATTAATACATTACATTGATATATCATTTTTAGGTTTTAATGGAAAATGAAATACATTACGACATTGCAGTTGTTGTCCACAAAATGCAGAAACACTATTTCTTTTTAATGGATGGGTTATATGAATAAAAAGTGATTATTAAGAAAAATATAGAACTGTTAAATTTTATAAATGATAATAATTTTATTAAATAAGTGTTTTTTAGAATTATTTTAAATAAATATATATAATAAGAACAGATAACAAGTCTATAATATTCACTCTGAGGACTTGGATTTTCCTTGGATAAAATATTTAAATATAAGGTATTAATATTAATATGAATGAGTTATGACTTTTTTTCATGTGAAAGGGTTACATGGGTAGTAAAATAAAATATCTAAACAGTTTAATTATAAGGTTAATTTTATATTAAAAGGGTAAATGTTGTATGTCTTCATAATTTGAACTAACAACACTTTCTGAAATTTTTTTACATTTATCATTTATTAATAGTAATTTTCAAGGTCCTAATAAATAAAAATAGAAAAATATTTGGGGAAAATTTATTGGTAGATAAAACTCTAACCCATTCAATTGAAGATATATTTTTTAAATATTTTTTTCAATTACACAATGTTGAACTAAATTTACCCCATTTAATTTTACCTCAAGAATTAATTTTTAACCATAGTGAATGATTTGCAATTTTTTCTATGTTATTATATCCAATTTAAAATATGTATATAATTTAATCAAATAAATTATCTAGATATTTGAAATTTTAATAATAAAATAAATACACATTATTATGTAAAAAATTAAATAAATTGCATTTTTAAACATTTAATTTACATATAAGATAATTTTATATTGGATATTGATTTTAATAAAAAATTAGTATTTATTATGAATGAAATTAATTTTATTGTGATTTTAAGGTAATAAAAAATTGAATCCCCCTTCAATATTCAAAAATCATTGAAAATATTGAAAACCCGTTATACTAAAGTATCGTTTTAATTTGTTCTAAAAATGTTTTACATTGAAATATAAGATCAATGAAAACATTAAATTTATATTGATATTCCTAAAATTGATATTATATTTGTAAATAGTTTTATAAGATTTTAGGTAGACACTTTAAAATTATAAAGTAAAATAAATTAATTGTACTATGAAATCCTTATTTTTGAACTCAAATCCATTCTTTTCAAAAAAAGGTAAATTTTATTACCAATATTATTTTAATATGATTATTTCAAAAATATAATTCATTTTTATTATTTTTGTATTCCTAAATTTATTAATTTAGTTTTTGTGTGAAATAATAAAATATAATGAAAACTATTTTTCTTGAAAAATGATATTTTAACATGTTATATTTTTTATTATTGTTTCATTTCATTTACTTCATTTTTTAGATGGATGGTGATTAAGCCTCATGTTATTATTAAAGAAATGAAAATTCCTCTTTTGACGGCGAAGAGGGAGATCCATTATATATCCTGAAGGCCCAGTTGGTATGTATCCCATTACATGGCCCATTGGACCATATTTTTTTCCATGGCCCACTCTATAAAAATTGTTTTTGCCCAAGGCCCAGTGGGCATGTAGCCCAAGGACCAGTGGTCATGTGGCCCACTAAATTACTTTATCTATAATTAATTTATATCATTTTAGGAATAATATTTCTGATATTTTATTTTCAATATAATCTAGTTAAAATCGGTAATTTATTGTTCATCTAACTCATAAATAAATAAGAGAACCTATCCAAGTCTATTTCAATTACATTTATCATTTGATTCTCACCCTTCATGATTCATATAACATATTACAGACCATAATAGTTATGTCCTATGTATTTAGTAGACATGTCATTAATCTTGTGATAAAGGTATGTGGTGGTTTTTCACATATAAATCCATTTTTTGGAATTTAATCTTAATTAAATAATGTCTTTATTTTAAAGAACCAGTTACCCGTTTTGGAAGGACTTTGTATAATTTAAATAAAATAAATTTACTATAGTCTTACACATATTGTACCACATAACTTATTATTTCTTTTTATTAGAATATTATCCTAAAAATAACCAATCATTTTACATTCTTACATTTCCAATTAATGTAATAAATAAATCCAACACATCAAATTCAAAAATTATATTTAAATATATTTAATTTGAAATTTTTTAATTAAATGGATAATTATTTAAGATTACACACTTCGATGTTGTTACACCAAAACTAAGACTAGACACTTAAGGAAGGATGAACTATTACACATAAAAATATAATGAGGAAAATTCTTATCAACCAACACAAATACAATTTGTAAATTAATTAATTTTATCAAAAAATAAAATATAAAACATTAGGATGATATTTTTTTGGAAACATTTTGAATCATTTATATAGAAATAATCTCATGGCTTCCCCTATCCATGCTGAAAATGTTACACATTCGAATGGGTCTATTACACTGTGATTCTTTGTAAATAGTCTGAAAAAATATAATTTAATACAAAATTGGAAAAAATAGGGGGATATGAACAGCAGATAAATGTCAAAGTACTATAATAATTTTTGGGAGAAAACACACCAAAAATCAACAACAAAATATAGGATATTTAATAAGAGTATAGGTAGGGCAGCTCCGAAGTCTATCATGCATGATAGGGAAGGACATGGAGGTAGAAATGATAATACTTGAGAGATTTTTTTTTAATTTTCTTGAAACATCCCATGTAAATAAAGAATATAAAATTTTCAGATTTATCAATATTTGTAAATTAATTATTAATTATACTTTAAAAAAGATTCTATGATTCATGGCATAACTGATACACAATAATGGGTATCTTTGAAATCATACATTGCACACAACATTGGGTCATAATGAAAAATAATAATAAAATATTATTATTTTAAATGGTGGTTAACACATAGCCGTTGTATTGGTGGTAATGAACATAACTATCTAATATATGATTATAAATGTTTTTTAATGTTTTTACATTTATCCAATAAAAGATTGAAGCTTAAAATCTGAATAAATTTAATTATAACAATAATTTACTTTAAAAGGTTGATTTACTTCCTTTTGATGGAGAACACACTTAAATTAATGTTTTGGTCACTTTTATATTTTCAATATGACAAAATAAAATTATTCTTTAGAATCGGGGCATCAAAATTTACTTTGGGTAAAATTTTGGTATTTTTATGATAAATTTCATTTTTTGATGAATATTGAAAAATATTGTATTTTAATTCAAAAGTGGTTTTTAATATAATTTATTAATATGGTTATATTATCTTTTTAATTGGTTTTGAATTTTAATTATTATTTTTTCCATTTAATCTAATTTTGGTAATTTTAATTAATTTTACTTTGAAATTGGACAGAACTAAGTATCAATCTTTTGATAGTTATTGTTACATAAAAACAGGATATTTGTATTGATAATGGGAATTAATATTAAATTAATTAATGAAACTTATATGTTTTTAATTTGTGAAAATAGACATCTTTATTTAATTCGTAATATCAATATAGATTTGGATTAATATTTTTTTTAGTGTTTTGGAAAATTTTAATTTTTGATGTATAGTGAAAGCAATAAGTAGTAGTTAAAAACTGAAATTTTTAATTTAGTTGAAAATTTACCACTTCTGTGGATTGAATTTAGAAAATGAAACAGGCATGGTTCTTATTATTAAGAAAAATTTGGTTTAATATGATGAAAATAATTTTTCTTGAATAGTATCTTTTGACTTTTATTTAACACGGTTAAAGAAAAATAAGGAAATTCAAGGTAAAAAGAGTATTATAATAAAATAAAAGTAACTTAACACTTTTCCTAACCTTATTTGATGAGTCATTTATGACCATGGGAATATTTGGGTCGATTCTAGGACCCCATGGAGCCACTTGGGAGAGATAATGACACATTTATTTAATTAACTTAAAGTAAAGGAAAAAATGACAAAAACAAATAACTTTTAGTAAATCAATTTTTACATGTGGTTATATATGTAATATTTTCATCTATTAATATGAATTATAAATCTAATAATATTTAATACATTGTGTAACTTATTTTATAATTTTTAGACATCAATGAAATTAAACTAATTATGACACAATAGTGATGCAATATTTACCTAATTAATAAATGATTAAAAATAATTAATATTAAAAATATTAAAATAACATCCAAAACCCTTCCAATTCTTATTTGATGATTTTATTTCGACCATTAGTCATCTTATACTTGATATGGATGAGTTTTGGACCTTTTGAAACTGAAAATTATTATATAATAAAATAATATTTTCACACTTTCGTAAAAAGCCCCCTCCCCCTTATAAAAAAACATACTTCTAACTCATTCATCACACCTCTCAAGACCCATGTATCATACAAAGCTTTCCCAAATAAGCTCTAATGATCCCTATATTTTTCCTAGATGCATTACCATTTTCATAAGGCACTTCAAGAAGTCCTTTTGTTTCAATCCATAGGGAGTTACCCTAATTAAATGTAACATTTTCTCTTAACTTCTTTTCTTTTTTTTTACTTCTAAAACCCCTAAAAAATTTATTCCATTATTTTATAACAACACATTTATCCTCAATATAATAGGATTTTGTTATGATAAGTATTTGAACTAAAATTACAAACACCTTTATCTAATGGGTGATAAACATACTGTTTCTATGAATTAAAAACTAACGCCTCACAAAATGATGATTATTCGATTATCTACTACCGCCTCTCATG
The DNA here is from genome assembly GCA_963277665.1 of Viscum album. Taxonomy (NCBI): domain Eukaryota; kingdom Viridiplantae; phylum Streptophyta; class Magnoliopsida; order Santalales; family Viscaceae; genus Viscum; species Viscum album. Next base: position 557,601,901 of record OY728165.1, on the reverse strand, counting down.
GTGTTTATTATGACGGAACAAATTTATATATGATATATATTATGTTTTTGTTTTCTTTATTCTTCTGATTTTTTATTTTATAGCACACCTTTATGGTTTCCATTATGGGGAAATGAGATAATTTTATTTGAGGAAGTGCGGACTACCACCCCCTCAATGTGAAATGACTCGTTAATTCCATATGTGGGATGTATAAATGATAGTGTTAATGATATTATATATGATATTATGATGTAATTATAATATACCTATGCGTCCTTATGTTTTAATTTCACTAAAATAAGAAATAAAATTAAAGTAGTGTTCATTCGTTCGAACCACTAACCCTCTCCAAAAACGGTGCATTTCATTTCTTACATCCAAATGTTATGTACTATTATAAATACATGTATATAATAGGTATATATGATATATATTATATCTAAATCATTAATATAATTATGTATATATTGAAATTTTGACCATGTGAACAACTTTTATATATTAGAAGTCCATTTTTGACTCAAGTACCAAATATCCACAAAACGACCATTATTAACATAAATGATTACATATTGTTTATAAAAAGGTAATAAGTGATATAAAAAGAAAAATATGCTTTAATATTTGTTCTTAAACATGTATAAATTAACTTATGTTTATTATTCAGGAAGAACAAGGAACAATCAAGTCAAGTCAGACACGAGGTAAGAGTTTTCTTATCTCACTTACAATTCCGTGCAATTTCCATAGTTCGCCACTTATTTATTTCATGTGGTGTATTTTTTACTACCATTTTATATATATTGTCATTATTTTATTTATATTTATGGAATTATTTTATTAATTTGTTGGTTATAAACTATATTTCATAGTAATTGATTGATTATAATGTGGTAAGGGGTTTTAATATCACTTTTTATTCTCGTGAGATTCATGCTATATTTTCTCCTATTTCTTTTTGTGTGGCGTATGTACTGCCCATGATTGTATTACATGTTGAATATACTTTAATTTATATGTATTTACATGTTCTTTGTTTTATTCGTCTTTCATTGGGTGTATGTTTTCGTAAGATATCAAATCAGTAAGGGAACCATTCACCATCTTCTTTTAATGACTTCTTTTTGTTATGTATTTTAATTTACATATTATTATATTGGGTTATGTTCTTATATATCTTTATTGATGTAATTATTATGTACATGTAATGATATAACCTTTTCTCTCTCATCAATTCATTTTCTAAATTTTAATGTGAAGCTATTATGCTGTATGATTTTGGTAAGGGAACTTTTCACCCAATTTCAATTCATTAGGTTAAAGTTCTACTTCTAGATTATATTTTGCTATGAATATGTCTGAATAACTTATTTTTGATTCACAATTAATATACACTTATATAGAGTGTATTATTCTTTTTCACACATTATTATGTAATTGATTTATCCTTAATTTAAGGATATAGTTTTTATTAGGGAATGCATGTAAATTTACATTCCATTGAGACTTCATTGTTGTTATTCATCGATTCACTCTTATGGGGTGTATATAATGTCCTATGTAATAATATATCATGAATTCCTTTATTCCAAGTATATTTAAATGTTTGTATTAAATTTTATTCCTCAATTGTTTGTATTCAAAAGCCTCTCTTTTTGTTAAAAACTCTTTAACTAAAATACAATTTTAAATGATTTAAAGATTGAATATTATAAATATTTCTCATTAATGTCAATGTTTTCAAAATGGTTTTTATGATTTATTTATGTGAAAAATAATGTTATCAAATGATTATTAATTTATAAGAATAAAATTGGTATGAGACACTTTGATTCAAAAATATCATTAATAAATGTTTTAAAAGATTTTGAAAATGATTTGATAAAGCATTGTTTATTTCAATATCTTGATTTGATATATAGTAATTAGAATGTAGAAATTTTATCTTTCCATTATGATTGTGTTATGTGTTACAAATATGTTATGGTAATTGGGCATTGTTTACGTATACATTCTATTCTATGATAATCCTAGGATGGGTGAGCTCGAGATAGCTCTCCAACGCATTGGGTAACATGACAGAGGTAAACTTTAATGTTTCTCCAAATAGATTTAAGGAATATACTTTGATGTTTATTTCAAATGTGACTCCCTATGTAGCTGTGATATTGACAATATATGTATGTTATGAATTCTATAAGTTACCTTAATGATTTATGATATTTGTGTGTTATTCATAAATCATAGGATTTCATATTGCTTTTTATGATTGAAAAGTATGGTTTCATTCATTTGTTTTTAATGATGAGATAATTTTTTACTTATTTATTTTATAACCCTTATTGAGATTTTTATTCTAATCCCATGATTTGGAAATGTTTTCTACTGGACTTAACGATGAATAGGGATATGTATGGTATCATGGAAAAGTCATGTTGTCTAAAAAATTTAACTAGACATGTTTATTTTGAAGAGGTTTTTATTTTACCAAAAAAATAGATACTGAGTATTAGTGTCTTCATGTAATATTAAAGTTGTTATGTTATAATCATGTCCTAATCCACTAAAAACTCTAAACCAGAAATGATCCTCAATGTGAATTATTGACATAATTCATGATTATGTAATGTTTAAGGTAGAGTACTTATAGTTGGTATCAGAGGTCGATTTAGATAACACTAGAGGTTATGGTATTCCTTAAGCATAAGTGACATAACCATAATGGTTAGGATTTTAGAAAGAGTCGTAGTTTTTTAATAAATTTAATGATTTTTTGATAACATGAATATGAAAATCTTAGTATTTACCTTCCTTATATGATATTATATGATGATTTTATTGATATACTCAAACACACCTTTCCGTTTTTTTTTAATTCGATGGATCTAGGAGGAACCAATGTAATGGTGGATGTGAGGAAAACTATGATGGTTTTCATGAATGGGAAATTAAATGAAATGGGAGTTGCAATGATAACTCTTGTGGTAATTCTCAGCCAACTATCTGGAGTCCAGATTGACCTCCTGAACCTTAGTGATTTTTATAAGGCACTGTATATGTGAGAAACAAATCCCCAAGAAAGTTCAGTAAATTAATATAAATGTAAGTAGATTCGAAAACATATGTTTGAAGGATGTGGAAATAAACACAAAGGAAAATTTTTCAAAGGGATGGGAAGATTCTATAGATGTGGAAATGAAGGTCATAAAGCTTGAACCTTTCATATAAAAAGGAAGCATACAGTTGACTCTAGGAATCAGAACGAAGTTATTTATGAGGGATCAATTGAATGCATAAAATGTGGTGTGCACGGTCATTATAAAAATAGATGTCCTAAGAAGAAGGTTTGGGAATGAGATCACAAATATCACAAAAATATATATTTACCAATACCTAAAACCATTCCAATTGAGGATGAGTAAATTGACAATGGCCGAGTAAATGTATGGATTTCTTCTAAATTGATGTTTAGACATTATTGAATATTAGGATATGACTCATTATTTTTAATATAGGATAGTAGTATTTCAGAATAAGTTGTAAAGGAATGTTTAATGGATCATGAAGAACGTTGAATAAGTATGAAGTCAACATATATGGGATTCAAGTGTTTTGGAAGATTTTAGGATGGTTAAATGCATAAAAGTATTAAGGCTCTATGGATGATGGGATTACATTAGAATAATTTTCTAATATGTGTAAACCTGATGTTTGATATATGAAAATTTTATTCAAGGAATAACTATCTTCCCTTTTGTAGATATAGTTATAAAGAACCATTTGGTTTTATATAATCCTTGAATTTGAGGAAATTACAGGTTAATAAATTTTGGGATGAAAAATTATTGTTATTAAATAACCTTTAAAATATGTTATGGTTATTTTTTAGGAATTTATATCTTTGTTGGGAATGTTATAAAATTATATTGTTTTTGAAAAATGTTAACACCCAGACTGTGTGACAACCCATCACGTCAGACAAAGCTACAGGAATCGAACCCACAACCAAAGTGAAATTGGGATTTATCACCTAGGACTGGACTACCTGAAGTCCCTAGATATTATGACAAATTAATTTGAGTTAGATGATAATATTAATCAAGAATAAGTTGATTTTGGGTTATTTACGGAATTAATTACCCTCTCATAGTGAATATGTGATTAGGATAATTAAACATCAATATGAGACTTTAAGATTATCTGATGTTTTTTTGGAGATAAATGTTATGATTTAACTTTGAAGACAATGGGATTAAATTATTCTAATATTTGTGTTTAAAATTTAGTTTGGATTACATTGAAGAATTTTATTAACAACATTTTATTGAATGGCCTTTTTAACTTTGGGTTATGTTTGACAAATTTAGGATATTAAGAGTATTATTTTTTTGTAAAATATTGTCTTTTTTGGGTATTATCTAATCTCGCACTAACAATTTTGGTTTTGGTTAGGGTCTAAAGTCATGATAAATATATAGTTCATCTTTTTTAGATTATTAAATACTCTAGTGGTTGGTTATAGAACATAAGGTTTGACCGTGTCATCTTGAATAAAAATTGTTTGAAGAAACAAACCGAGTATTTGGTGGGAATTTAGTAAAGGATAAAAGTCTCTATGTTAGGTTAGTATGTTTCCTTATATTTATTAAGCTCGTAAATAAATTCCTTAACATTATGAAAAGAAACATAAAAATAAGTTTTCTGTTATCTTTTCCTACTAGGGAATCAATGATTGTTTAACCCATCAAAATTTTCTGATTTTCTAGTGGTTAACATTCTCCAAATCATGTTTTTTATCACTAACTATCAGAAATAGATTGTTTTTTTTCTCCTCCATATACATGTCTTCATTGAATCATAGCATCTTTTTACTCGGTTGGCCTTTTAATATATCATTCATTCTATTAATTTGATAGTTTCATTTAATTTTTTTCCCATGTGGGACTTTCAATGATGTTTCCATGTCCAATATTAAAATTGCGAGGATGCAATTCCCAATAGGGGGGAAGGATGTATCATCCCAGGTAAATATGGAATATGACATTTTCATATTTATTAAAATTTTTAACTTAATTATTAATTTTACTTTAAAGGGGATGATATTTTCGATGGTGTACATGATACACAATAACAGGTTTCATTGAAATCATACATTGCACACAACATTGGGTCATCCTGAAAAATAATAATATATTATTATTATTTTAAATGGTAGTTAACACCTAGACATTGTATTGGTGGTAATGAACATAACTAACTACAATATTATTATACAGGTTTGTTAAACGTTTTTACATTTATCCAATAAATGTTTGAGGCTTAAAATGTGAATAAATCTGATTTTAAGAATAATTTACTTTAAAAGGTTGATTTCCCACCTTTTCATAGATAAACCTCCTTAAATAATGATTTGGTCACTTTTATATGTTCTATATGAAAAAATAAAATTCTTTCTTTAGGATTGGGAAATCTAAATTTACTTTACATAAAATTTCATTATTTTTATGATAAAATTCATATTTTGATGAATAATGAAAAATGATGTATTTTAATTCAAAAGTGCCTTTTAATTTAATTTATTTATATAGTTATATTATCTTTTAAATTCGTTATAATGTCTAATTATATTATGTTTTTACAATTTATTCCAATGTTGGTCATTAGAATTAAAGTTCACAATGAAATTGGACATAAACAAGTATCAATCTTTTGATAGTTATTGTTTCATAAAAACAAGTTATTTGTTTTGGTAATGGGAATTAATTTTAAATTAATTAATGAAACTTCTAGGTTTTTGAATTTGGTAAAATGGAAATCATTCTATAATTCTAAATATCAAATATGTCTTAGGTTGAATTTTTTGTAGTTTTCCAGAAAACATAAATTTTTGATGAATAGTGAAACCACTAAGTAGTTGTAAAAAACTAACATTTTTCATTTAAATAAAATATTTCCACTTGTGTGGATTGAATTTTGAAAATTTTACACATATGGTTGTTATTAGTAATTAAAATTTCATTAAATAAGTTGAAAATAATTTTTTTGTGTATAGTTTCTTTTGACTATTATTTACAGCGGTTAAAGTTAAATAGGGTAATTCAAGGTTAAATGAATATTATAACAATAAACAATTATCTTAACACGTGTTCTAACCATATTGGTTGAGTCATTTACGACCATGGTAATCTTTGGGTTGACTTTGGGACCCCAAAGAGCCACTTGGGAGTGATAATGACACATTAATTTAATTAACTTAATGTGAAGGCAGAAATGACATAAACAAATATCTTTTAGAAAAAGTAATTTTTACATTGGGATATATAAGTTATATTTTCAACTATAAATATTAATTTTAAATCTAATAATATTTCCTACATTGTGGTATTTATTTTATAATTTTTAGATATAAAATAGAATAAATTATTTATGACAAAATAGTGATGCACTTATTTACCACATTAATAAATGATTTAAAATAAATAAGATTGTAAATACTAAAATAACATCCAGAACATTTCCAATTATTATTGGAAGAATTCTTTTCTACCAGGATTCATCTTATATTATATCTTAATGAGTTTCAGACCTTTAAAAACCCAAAATCATCCTATAAAAAAAATAATATTTTCACACATTCCAAAAGAGCCCCCTCCCCCTTATAAAACTCCATCACATTAACTCATTCCTCACACCTCTAAAACCACATAGCTCGTCCAAAATCAGCAAAAATAATCTCTAAGGATCCATAAATTCCTTCTATAAGACATACCTTAGGCATAAGTCACTTCATGAAGTCCTTTTGGTTCAAACTAAAGGGAGTTACAAAAATTAAAGGTAATCGTTTCTCTTAACTTATTTTCTTTTATTTTACATATACAACACCTAAAATATTTTTATTCATTTATTTTATAACCACACCATTATCCTAAATATAATAGGATGTTTTTATTAGAATGATTCTGAATACACTTACACACACCTCCATCTAATGGGTGAAGAACATATTGTTTCTGTGAATGGAAAACTAATGGCTCACGAAATTATGATTGTTTGATAAGCTCCTACCTCTTATCATGGTGGTAATTAAAATGGAACTAATTTATATATGATGTATATTATTTTTATTTCTTCTATATGTTTCTGTATTTCTATTTTATAGCATACCTTTATAGTTTCCATTATGGTTAAATGCGATAATTTAATTTGAGGAAGTTCGGACTACCGCCCCATCAAAGTTATATGAATCGTTAATGCCATATGTGGGACTTATAAAGGATGGTGTAAATGATAATATATATGATATTATACTGTAATTATAATATACCTATGTATAATTATTTTTTAATTACTTTAAAAAAATAAAAAGAAATGAATGTAGTGTTCATGCGTACGTAAAGCTTACCATCTCCATGAACATTGCATTTCATTTCTTATCTCCAAATGTAATGTAATATTATAAATAAATTTATATACTTGATATATATGACATATATGATATCTAAAAAATGAATATAATTCTGTATATAATGAACTTTTGACCATGTGAATAACTTGTAATTATAAGAAGTCCATTTTTGACTCAAGTGAAAATATCGACAAAACGACCATTATTAACCTATATGATTACATATTGTTTATAACATGGTAATAAGTGATATTAAATAATAATAAAAATTAATATGGGTTCTTAAAAATTTATAAATTAACTTATGTTTATTATTCTGGAAGAACAAAAAACAAACAAGTCATGTCAGACATGAGGTAAGGGCTTTCTTATCTCACTTTCAATTCCATGAGATTTCCGTTGTTTGGCACTTATTTATTGCATGTGGTGTATTGTGTTCTAAAATTTGATATATATTATCATTATTGTATTTATATTCATGGTATTATGTTATTCATTTTTGGGATATTAATAGTTTTTCATACGAGTTGATCGATTACAACGTGGTAAGGGGTTTTCATCTCATTTTTAATTCTAGTGAGATTCAAGCTATATTTTCCACTATTTATATTTGTGTGTCGTATGTACTACCCGTGATTGTATTCCTTGTTTAATATACTTTAATTTATTTGTATTTTTATATTCATTTTATAATCTGTCTTTCATGGGTTGTATGTTTCGTAAGATACCAAATCAGCAAGGGAACCTCTCACCCTTCTATTTTTAAGACTTCTTTTTGTTATATCTATTAATTTACATATTATTATGTTGGGTTATTTTATTATATATATTAATTGATGTAAATTTTATGTCCATGTGATGAGATACCATTTTCTCTCTCATTAATTAATTTTCAAAATTTTAATGTGTCTTTGTTAGGCTATCCAATTTTTGTAAGGGAACTTCTTCTCCCAATTTCAATTCTTTGGGTTAATGTTCTACTTCTGGATTATGTCGTGAAATGAATATGTGTGAATAACATATTATTGTTTCACACATAATATAAACTTATATTGAGGGTATTCTTACTTTTTACACATTATTATGTAATTTATTTATCCTTAATATAAGGATATACATTTTATAAGGGATTTCGTCTCAATTTACATTCCATTGAGACTTCATTGTTGTTATGCACCAATTCACTCTTATGTGGTGTATATAATGTTTTTCGGCATAATATATCATAAATCCTTTTATTATAATAATATTTTAATGTTTGGATTAAATGTTATTCCACAAATATTTGAATTCATGCTTTTGTTTTTTTTGTTATAAAATATTCAACTAATATAGCAATTTAAATGTTTTAATGATTTTTTCTTTTAAATATTTTTCATTAATTACCAAGTTTTCAAAATGGTTTTTATGATTTATTTATATAGGCATTAATGTTTTCAAATGATAATTCATTTTAAAGCTTCAAAGTGGTATGGGACACTTAGATTAAAAAATCCCTTTATTAAATGTTTTAAATGGTTTTGAAAATGAATTGATAAAACAATGTTTCTTTCAATATCATTATTTGATATATTGTGATAGGAATTTGGAAATGTTATCCTTCCTTTATTCTTGTGTTATGTGTTATGAATATGTTATGTTTATTGGGAAATGATTACTTATATGGGTGGTTCTATGATAAACCTATGGAGGGTGAGCCCATGTTAGCTCTCCAATGCATTAGGTAACATGACAGAGGTAAACATTAATGATTCTCCTAAGAGATTTAGGGAATATACTGTGATGGGTATTCCAAATGGGACTCTTTATGTTGCTATGATATCTAAAATATCTGTATGTTATGAATTCCATTTGTTACCTTTATGAGTTATGATATGTTGTTGTTATTCATAAATATTACGATTTTGTAAGGTATGTTATGATTGAAAAGTATTATTTCATTTATTTGTATTTAATAATGGGATAATTTTTATCCTTATTTATTATATAACACTTACTACGATTTTTATACTCATACCATGTATTTGAAATGTTTTCTATGGGACTTAACGGTGAATAGGGTCATGGATGAGATCAAGGAAATGTTATGTTGTCTTAATCAAGGAACTATACATGTTTCTTTTTATGAGTTTTTAAATTTATCAAAAAAATTGATACTGATTAGTAGTGTCTGCATGTAATGTTCAATTCATTATGTAATAGTTATGTCCTAATTCTCTAAAACATTAAACCTGAAAAAATCTTCAATGTGAATTATAGAAATAATTCTAGATTATGTAATGATTATGTCAGGGTCCTTATATTTCATATATATTTATTGAAATTTAGTATTCTATAAGGTTTGAAAACATTTTTTTCCTATCTATACAAAAACTATGAGGCTAGAACTATCTCATGTCATTTATCCCAAAAAACATGGCCATAATGACTATTAAATGTTGTGAATGACATAAAAAATTCCTATGAATATGAATTATATGTTTCTCATAGATTTTCTACAATTGTGTTCTTATATAGCACTAGGCTCCCTGAAAAACAATCCTAGACGGTTTCCAATAGAGCTTTCACTAGGTGCACAAAAATCATGCATAGGTAAAAAAAACATTTCACACTTTTTGAAAGTTATACAAAGCTTCCATATTTATTTGAAAACCCCCAGACACCTCTAAGGTCTGAATAAATATCCAAAAATATCTATTAGAGTTTTTTAAAATCCCATTATAGTACTTCAAATATAAATTTCCAATATAGACCTATATTTGAAGACCAAAAATTTAAATTCCTTCATTAATTTGACAACACTGAAAGGACATGATATATTACAACTTGCATCCCAAAACGATTTGAGTTTATTATTGAATTTATTAAACCATCCGAGAAGATATTGACCAGGTACCAACCTATTGTAGTCTTTAGACACTATAATATTTCATGATTATTTCATGACTATAATATTTGTTATCATGATACATTGGTTTTTTTTGGGTTTGATAGTGTTAATACGTATATATGATTAATTAAACATATAAAATAAAAAAAAATATGAATTAAATCATATACATAATTCATATAGATTAATATATTTATAATCATTTTATTTAATGGATTATTCATATATTTAATTGTTTCAGTTTTCAATACCATTTAAACTAGTAGATTGAGTGAAACACAAAAAGATATCATTTCTAAAATTTAAAATCAAATCCATAGAAGTAATGATGTGAATACATAATACATGAAGGAAGATAACTTATCAAAGAGGAAATTAATTTTAAAAGTGTTACATTTCCAAGAGGAGGTTATAAAAAATTCACAATGTCTACAAAAAAATGTGACATTAATTCCTTTATTGACATGAAGCAACCTAGTAGAACAAAATTTGATTTAGTGAATAGATGAGTCTTCAAGCCCAACCACAACCCCAATAGGCCAGGAGATAATGACTAGCAACAAGAATATATAAAAAATTCATTTTAGTGTTTCCATATACAAATTATTAATAGATAAAAAATAAATACATCTATTATAACCACAACCACACAAAATTTTCTTGGATATCTAGAATAAAAAATGTATTAAAATTGATAAATAGCACAATGATATTTAATAAAACGTCCATTATATTAAGGGATAATACAAGGATTGATAATAATATTTTTAATCGACATTAAATGACTTTCGTGGAAGAGATTCCCATCATGGATATACCAACCTGAGTAATTATAGTAATAGAAAATAATAGACTCCCTAATACTCTATCTCGACCAGCACTATTCCCGTCAAAATCACCACCAACTAGTGAATCATCAAATCATAATCAACACATGTGTGATAACATATTATTTAGGGGTGACTATAATAACACATAATATTATTGTGTAAAAACATAAAGGGGGCTAGGATTTATGATAACATAAAATGAAATGGTGGAACTATACAACCACCCCTATAATGTCAATCGGAATGATGAGTATGATGAGAAACAAAATAAGAGTTGACCTTTTAAAATTATCCAAAACTATATATCACAGTGGAAAAAGTATTAATAATGTTTATTCCCATTGTAATAGAAAATTATTACTCTATATTCCACACACATCATGGGAAAACTCCACCACTATACACATATATGATATGTAAGATACAACTATAAGTGATCCAAATGAATTTTATACTAAAAATATAACCACGTACTTCCCTTGGTATTGATAAAGAAGATATAATATTTAGGTAAAATAATTGAATTTTTATTTTCATGACAGTAACCAATATATTCACTCACCCAACATGCATGGTTGCAATCCTGACACAATAGAGCAACATTTTACAAGGAATAATTATATGACCATTTGTTGGAGTGGGGGAATTAGAAATATCTTATAAGAACAATATGATTTAATATACTCATGTATGTTTATATTAAAAAATTCTTATCACACAATGACTCTTTATATAAATTATGTATTAAGTGATAATTTCATAATGAATTTGTCCAGTAGAAATTTCACTGGTGTTTTCTTCTATGATTTTAACAAATAAGTTCCTTGAAATTATTTTTATATATATTTTCAATATCTTCATGACAATATGTTATGGGACACAATGATATAAAATATTTTTTTTTGAGACTCCATGGACATAGAGACATTTTCTAATTTCATACACCCACCATGATATTCAATTTTGATGATTTTGACAATAGGACCAACCAATTAGAAATCAACATTTATATGTGTTGTTGGACATTCTTATCTATGAAAATTTATAAAAATTGGAATTATTTTTATTATTATTTAATAACAAAAAATTCACACATTGATGCATTTATGTAAACCAAAATTAAATATTCACACTACATTGTAGAAAATTTTGGATATGTTATGACTTCTATAATGTTAATGAATAGTATGACGAAGGACATGTCCCCCATTTTCACTAATTGAAGATGATATATAAGAATATTATATGTGGATTTAAATAACTAATTATGTTTATTTTTCTTGGTGGTGTTGTAGGTATTTTCATTGCTGAAATGTCAAATAATGAGTCATTGAGCATATATGTTGATGGAAATAGTATGAAACCTATTTGATGAGAGATATTAAGCTAATATGATTATATTAAATAGTGTAGACTTGTAGGATGTTACTTGTAATTGTGACATTAAATTCACTCTCTATGGGATCATTTAAAGTTTGTTAGATGAAAATATTGAACCTTATGTAGTGTAGCATAATGAAATAGAGAAATGGACCACTATTGATTAGAATCTATATGTATTTGTAACATAAGTTAAATTCCATTATAATTCAATAGGTTGGATAAATTTTATTCCTTTTAGTGAATAAATGATAATTATATTTATTTTTTTCACAAATATTTGGCAACAAATTATTTGAGATAATATACACATGAATGGAATATTTAATAAAAACATGTTCATTGAGTAAAAGTTTTTTTCGTTACAGGAAGAAGATTTATTTATTTATTTTGATTTATACACAATGTAAATAAATATTCCTTAAATTAGTGTCATGTATATTTTAAAAATAATTAGTCACTAATTTGGTGAATATTTTTTTAATATATTTATTAGAAAATAATACATTGATATTTATGTAATTAAATAGATACAAATTATTAAATGATACATTATAATAAAGGAGTATTTTCGAAAAATGTGTAATGGTTCGATGGGAAGTGTCATATTGAATATTATTTAAATAAATAATAATTTATATCGTTAGAAAAAATAGTATTTATATTAACATTGAGTTTTGAGAATGTTAAGAAATTTAAAATAATTCTCATTATCTTGACATGGTGTTCATCTGAGATTAATAAAAATAATAACAGCCCTTCCAAAATTACTTTTTCCAAATTGTAGCTTTATTTTTTCATGTTATTTTTTTTAAATTCCATGAAATATTTATATCTTGAACCCAATAAATTCCAATGGAAATTCTCTCATGTGAAATATAACTCTCCTTAGGGTGATCTAAATAAAATAAATTATTATCTACATCCACAAGAGTGAATCTCATTTACTATGAAGGATTCAATTGTTATCAAAATCAGCTATCACAATCATTTTAAACATCTGTGATAGTGCCCATAAAATTCTATGGTGGTTAAGAAAATTTTTGTATCACTAATTGAGTTAATGTACCCATGGTTCCTATAATATAGATTTAAATAAAATATTTTTCATCATACTAATATTATTTATTCCAGTTTTAAATCATATTTAATAAATTAATAATAGAAGAAGAATGAGAAGAGATTCCAATTGGTGGTGTTTAGGATTATGGTGAGTAGTGATGGATACACATAATGTGACTTAATATATATTCCTTATAAACATGTTAAATAAACTGGGAACTATCGTATGAAACATCATACATAGAGAAATAATAACATGTAGCATTTCCAATTCACACCATGTGTTGACTAGGTCAACCTAGAACCCCGTCTGTCGGACTGCACAACTTTTAATTGGTATACTTGTTGTGATGTAAACTTAGTTTAGTAGTGTAATACACACTTATATTGTTGTCAAATATGTGGAATAAATGTAGTGATATTATTAGGATGTATCATATTTATTTGGCATATGGCTAGGGCACACATTATGTGAATCATTATTTATTTTGTGTAAAGAAGCCAATAAGTCCATTAGTAGGTTACACAGAAACATAATAAGTGAATAAATAACATTATTCTCTTTAGTAAACTTTATTTATCTAGAATGAGATACTTTGAGAGTCCCTATGAATCTATCTTACATACATGGATAGAGAAGAACAAAAAATGTAGCTAATTAGCACATGTCGGGTAGTCACCTAGTAAAGAACATATTTAAATTAAATAATGATTAAATAATTAAAGCATCAAAATCCAAATTATAGTATTTGAATCTAATGTGAAGACTATATAATACGGTTTTTAGAATTTATAATATCATAATTAATTGCATATAATTGTTATTAATTACTATTAAAGGTGATTATTTTCCATAATGAATTTATGATGGGTATTTCCAAAGGACATATTATGGTAATTTAAATATAAATAATTCATTTAATTTTTTAATTTTTTTACCATTTTTATCTAAATAAAAATGAAACAATTAAGCATCATAGTAATTGATACAATTTTGTGTATTTTCATCATGTTTGTGGATGACCATGAAAATAGAACTACCTTAAATTTTGATTGGTTTATTCAATTTGTTTTTTTCATGGTTTTGGTAATAATGTAGTAAATTAAATAATGGAATATTATTTATTTATTTCATATCCTTATATAAGGGATTATATTCCCATGATTTCATTTATTTAATACCATTTAACTAATACTTTGGTTATATTCACCTATGAGTGAGTAATATAATGTAATTGATGGAGATACCATGCATGTAAAGGCCTTTCATGTTTAGATTTGAGGAGAAACCATTACAGAAAGTACATATGTGCATGGTGGAATTTGGAAAGTAAAATTGGGCATGGATCACAGATTTTATTCCCTAGGGTAAATGGTTGGTTTAACATCTTCCAGATAATCCATATATTAGAAAATATCATGGTCAGATTAAATTATATGTTTTCTTTATCATAGTTTCATGTTTAATTCTTTATGTGTGTTTAAATTATTAATTTATATAACTAATATGAATTCTTGATGAAATTAAAATAAATATTATAATATGAGTTATATTTATTGAGACGATCTTAATCACTTATATAACATATATATAATATTAAAAAAGCATGTAAACAGATAAAATGGTTAATATACACATAAATATAATCATAATTAAAATTAAATATATATTTTGTATAACTATCAAAAAATTGAGTTAAAAATCAACCCTAATTCACAATGCTTTTGCAGACAATATCTAGGTTTTTTAAATTTCTGGTAATTTTATCATTTTTTGGGTTTCCATAACATATCTAAAACCAAGGGTTTAATTTCCATGTAAGAAAAAATTTATCTAAGAGATAAACCACTGGGAATGTAAATATTATTGTTTTTATTATATGGTATTCTATTTAATAGATCAAGGAGATGTGATTCAACACAGTTGGAAAACTATTCTTAGTGAAAACCCTTCAAAAAACTTTTCCCACCTATGTATCGGATATGAGAAAGAGAATATATATCCTTTACAATAGAAAATAATTGTGATGGGGTATTTCT
This sequence comes from Viscum album, assembly GCA_963277665.1. Classification (NCBI taxonomy): domain Eukaryota; kingdom Viridiplantae; phylum Streptophyta; class Magnoliopsida; order Santalales; family Viscaceae; genus Viscum; species Viscum album. The sequence goes on along the minus strand of OY728165.1, from coordinate 557,586,312 downwards.
AAAATATGGTTGTGGATTATTATTTTACAATAAAATTGATGTAGGTGAACCTATTAAATTTAAAAATTATTATCTGGATTGGTAATCTAGATAATGTACTCAATGTATTGTATTATTTAAAATAGAAGTGAAATCTCATAGGACATAGACTATATAATGTTGATATATTTTAAAGAAGTATAACCTTCTAACCCACTATAAATTCATATAATTGTATAGATTATTATACATTATAATATTCCAAGAATAGAAATTTTCTATTCTAGAAAAATGTCTTCTAGAGATGTCCGGAAAATAATTTAGTGATGAATAACTGCCTATCTATCATAATAATTTTGACAATTCCACATATATCTAGTGTTTCATGATTACACCCTTATATATTTTTACAAATTAATATAACATGGAGATATAGATTCATTTAGAATCAATCCTCACCATCAAGAAAATTATAAATAAAATGTGATCCCATTGATATGAGAGATCTCTTTTGTATTGTTCATGTGATATCATAGAGAGTAAAATCTAGTTTGGATGCATCTTGTCATACTAGAAGTATACATTTATCACTTTGAAGTCATGGATTTAATGCCCCTAATGAAATATTAAAAATAACATTATGTAATATATATCAAAGTGATTATGTAGTTTTACTATTAATTATAATATGAAAAATTGTTAGAAGAATCTTTTAAAACAAATTACATTAATTTTTCAAGTTGTAGAATACATATGGAATGAAAATACAATATAACATATAGTCAAAAATAAAATAAAGAGTAATGTACTGGGGCCCAATAAATTTTCCTTATTGACGGCTCATATGAAGATTCATTGTAAAAAAATAATGATTGAAAGAGAAGAAAAGGAGAAGGCTATAGTATTATTTCCATGTCAAAATTCACCCATAGAAAGAGATGTACACCTAGTTAAAAATGGAAGGGTATGATTGTGGTTGATTTATTATTATGTGAATTACCTTGATAAATATATATATATTGAGTATTATTATTTATTTTGGCTCTCACATATTTAATGAAACATAGTATCCTAGTATATTTCAATGTTTATATAGATTAGAGGTGGAATTATAGGATTACAACGGTAAAAAGTAAGACTCTCTGGCCATTATAGACAACCAAATTATATTTTCACCTGGTATGGTATTGGATGTATAATATTTTTATAATTTAGCAACTTTTATGACATGCATTATTTTGATATCATTAATTTATACTAAATACATTTTTTTAAATTTCAAATTTAATGTTTTTTACTTTTATAAATAGAATATATGTAATAGAATGCCACATATAAATAATGAAATTTTTGTATTAAATTAAAAAATCCATATTTTGGTAATTGAAATGAAATCAAATTTATAGGAATGATTTCACAAATAGATGCGTCATAACATTATTGGTCAAAAAATGATAAATGGTCAATAATATTATATCTAGATGGGCATAAAGACATTTTTTTAGTAAAAATCCCATTACAGACTTCGTGATTTTTTACAATAAAAAATGTAAAAGCCATCTTTTTATCGATAAAGTGAGATAGATAGATGTTCTATAATTTGTACCCACTAATGTGTTATTACTATTTGTAATTGAAGAAAGATATGGGTATTCTAACTAAATTTCTTTTAATAATAGGATATAAAGATATGAATATATATACATGATGAGGCATAAGTGAACTTAAACTATGAAATTCAATGTGTTTAATATTGATGTAGTGAATCATAATGGAATAAAGATAGAAAATATTTGATTTGATCAAGGTGGATAGTTTAATATAAGTGATTACATTTAATTTATATGGCAGTGTGATATTATATCCCAAATCACACCTCCTCATACACCATAGTGGAATGGTGCTCATGAAGATAGAATATTTCATGTACATGACATGGTATTGTTTAGGATGAGCTGTGTAAGCCATTCATTTTATTTATAGAAATATATATCAAATGCATCAACACACACAATAATCCATGTACTATCTAAAGTAGAAACTAGTATAATATTCATGTTATAGTGTAGATATAAACTGATTTGATCACATATTTAAGAAAGGTTAAGAAATACATATGTTAAATAAAAATAATACAAAAAATACCCCCTAAGTTGTGATGTGTGTCATTATATGGTATCCTTCGTAAAAAATGAGACAATATCTATGACACCCCCTTGATAAGAAGGTGGTTGTTCCATGGAATATTTTTTCTATGAAATGGAGAACATCCTATAAAAATTTATTGTAATAAATATTTACGTTGATTATGTAAGTATTCAATGTATAAAAGAGTTAGTGCAGTAGAAAATTATATAGGTTCTCATAGAAGATGTTGTGCTAGATACACTAGTTATATGTTTGCGACCAGAGAGATAAGAGAACCAGAGATATATTGTTTTCAAGTCACCACTGTTGGTAAGTTTTTATTTCTTGATAACAACAATCGAATTTTTTTAAATGGAGGTCGTTGAGAGTCCAGAAGTAACAATATATGAAAAATCAATGAATTTTATGATGAATTTCATGTATTAGAACTATGCCTTGGTTCTGTTCAATCCACTAGTTGATCTAAATTCTATTTGGTATAATAGGGAATTCAATAGAAATCATGAACTATAATTTAAATTGAATACTTATTGAGAAATATTAGTGGATAAAGGGTTTAAATATAATTAATACATTGACTATGAGTAGCACATTTTATCAAGTTTTTTGTTTTTTTAAATCCACTATATTCACCTTTCAATAAAAAAGTACCACGAATATGACATTTAGAAAGTGGATAGAAAAAAAATCATTAATGTTGAACTTCAAAAATATTTCAGTATTAAACAACCAAAAATTTTTGTCACTCGAAAATTACAATATGAAATGTAAGTTAAATAGATCTATTTATGGGTTAAATTAAATATCTTGGTAGTTTAATATTTGATTCGAGGATGTTGTAAGTGAATTTTTTTCATAAATATTTTATGTGATGCATGTGTTTATAAGAGGTTTTGGGGTACTGGGGTTCTATTAATTATAACATATGATTTTGAAATTTTAATTATAAAAAATTACATTATAGACATAAAATTAGTTTCAGATTTGTCAAACTAGTACTTCTTCAAGATGGTATTTGGAAAAGTAGCATATATCCTTGGAATCAACATAATTTTTGATAGATCAAAAAAGGATTATTGGTTTGATTCAATTAACAGACAATGAAATGATACTAAAGTGATTTAGAATGGAATAACCCATGACTATGAGTTGTTCATGTGCTAGATGGTATACATATTTCAAAAATATGTGTCCCTAGAAACAACATTAGGTAATGTGAGAGATAATGAGATTTACTCAACGTACTTCAAATAAAATATCTTTCATGTATACATTTCTATTTTTTATTCATATTTTTAACTATTTATGCATCATACGATGACATAAAGCTTATCCATGAGATAAAATTACACTACTTTAATGTCTATCATTATGTATCTGAGGTATATATAAGTGTGTGTGTGTGTGTTTATAGTATATTGTGGATATATGTAAATATTCATTAGAGGATATAAATATTATAGTTTAAAAATAGATCATAATGATATGGTATCAGAGCTATGGTTTGGCTTCAGTATGAATAGAATATTTGTGATATGGAAGAATTTAATGATGCGAGTTATAATTGATTTTACATCAGATCCTGAGTTGATAATAGTTTTTTATTTATCTAAAGGTGATGCTAGGTTTATTAACATTGTCTAAGATCATGACATGGTGTTTAATAGTAGATATAAAATCACATTGTATTGTGATAATACAATGGTGGGGGATCCAGTTATGGATATAGAGTCATATCAATAGAAGAATCACATACTCCATAAGTACCACCTGTTGAGGGCTTTTTCTCAACATGTTAAATTCAATGTGAGAAGAGAATACAAAGATGAAGACATGGATGAAACCATCAGTAAATGCTAATTTGAACATAATCATGAAAATTATTTTAGATCTATTGGACTATGGTTTTTTGTATTTAGGCCTTTTGAATGTTTGAGTCTCCTACAGTTGGTGTCGTTGAATAAATTTTTTTATTGTTTTATGATTTATTGTTTTTAATAATTTTAATATTAATATAAGGATTGTATATCATAATTATTGTTTTTATTAATGAAATAAATTGTGATCATTACCTAAGGATAGTAATAAATGTGAAAGGTCATACCTGATCACTTATTGGAGGAGAACATGAATGGTTCAGACTATATTCTCAAATATAATTTATATAATTGTATGATGTTATTTAAATGGGAACATTGAAATATTCCAGTGGGGTAAAGACTCAAAGGATATTTAGACACTTTATCATAGTGTACACCCATGGTAATCTATTTTTTTAGTTATTATGACAACATGGCCCACATTTAATAATTCCACATTTATTAGTGTCATTTTATGTTCCTATCTAAACATGTGGATAGTGACATTTAGACTATAATATTTTTATTAATTAATATCATGTGTCATACTCTTTGATTTATTAATATAAATAAATATCACATGTGCACATGGTAAGAGGGGAATTGTTTGGTGCATCAGGAGTTACATAGTGTTAATGAATAGTAAATGAAAGGATTTTTCACTTGATATTTTCAATAGAAGTTGATATCTTTGAATCATTGATGGAAACTGAAGTTGATTTTTTTATATATTACCATAGATGTTTAATAGTAAAGTTTATATCCTAAAATATAATCAAATACACATCAAGAATAATGGTTTATGACTCAATTTAGAAACTAACATGATTATTGATATAAAGAAATAGTTTATATTACAAATTATATGTTCATATGTCGTAACATGTCATTACAACATTATATTCCTTCTCTCTATGGGTTTTGGTTAGTATTTTGACACTAAACATAGAAATCAGACAGTGTATCATAATTCCACTCATAAATGTGTCTCGAGAACAAAAATTATGTGTGTAAGGAAACAAATTTAAATTCCATTTGAATATGAAATATTAGATAAATTTTATCCCCCAATTTGGTTTAATAATTTTTTATTTTCGTATAATTTAAAATATTTAATAACCTAAAATTTTATATAATATATTTTTCATTGAATATATATGAAATATTTATTCACAATGTAATTATTTATTTAATAATTTTAATGCATAAAATTTATTTATTATTACATATTAACAATGTGTCAAAATATTTATTTATCTAGTTATATGAATATTTAAAATGTATTTATTCATTAATTTGGTGAATTTAACAATTACCTCTTTATTTAGGAATTATTCAATGTTATTTATTTTATTATGTAAATATATATTATTTAATGGATGAAAAATATTGTAAGTATTTCTGAACGTAGAGTAATGATCCATTATGAGGTATTATATTAAATATTTTTTGAATAAATATTAATTAATTTATAAAAATACATTTAATTTATTCATGAGTTTTCAAATTGCAATTAATTAATAATAATAGTAATACCATTATAATGTATTCATGGGAAATTTGAGGATTAAGATATATTTTTTAGTATTTCTGCAGTTATTTTTTTTTCTTTCCCAAACAATATTTTATCCTAGTGATAAAATTATAAAAAATAATTTAAGCCACAATATTTCTTTAGAAAAAAACTCTAAATAGCATTCTCTGAACCCCTTATAGATCCCTGTAACACGAGAAAATTTTGAATATATTTTTCTCAAAATTAATACTATTTTAAATAGTTTATTCCACATGTAACACTGAACTAAAATAATCCATGAAAATTTAAATGAATATTATTATTATATTTTAACAATATTAAAACCAATATTAAATAATTTATATATTAAAAATTAGAAAGACATACTATATAATATAAAATAAATATTTTTCAATGATGAAGTATTCACTTATATATATTAAATATTAATTTAATGTCTCAATTTCTAAAAATGAGAACATTAATTTTAAAAAATGAATATAATTTTCAAACTCCACATGTTGAAGCTCGCCTAAAGATATTTATATTTTTTTCCTGAAATAACATCTTTTTTGTGGAATATTTAAAAAATAACAGTATTTATACTACCATGACCTTTATGACATTATCAATGTACATGAATGAATTAAAAGATATTGTTTTATTTTTATATAAAAATCTATTTTTATAATGTAAATTACATAATCAGAACCCACATTGTTGAATTTACGAAACTTATTTATAATGTTTTAAAATGTTAACTAATATTTTATATTGATATCTTTTTATCTCACTTACATTAAAAATCAATTTTAATCACTTTCTGAAATTAAATATAAAAAATTTATTTCATATTTTAGATATGCATTTTCCAATTATGTACTTAGTTAAATTTCATTTTTAGGTATAGATATATGATTACTATAACTATATATAATAATGATGACAAGGTAAAAACTATTATTTTCAAATAATGTCTCAATTATAATAATATGTTTATTATAAAATGAAAAAAATTATTAATTTTTTTTTCAAAAATTAATGTAATATATTATATAATATTATATATAAATACATTTTCAATCACCTAATTTTCAATGTATACTAAATATTAAATATATCACTTAATGTGAAATACAATTGCTTTGATCAAAATAGACCCACGATATATTATATTTTTAAATATTAAAGTAAATTTTCACTTATTTGGGAATATGAAACAGTCAAAATGGATACTAAGTTTAGGTATATAACATAATAATATTGTTTAAATTTAACATTATACTTTTGATAAAATATAAACTACTAAGTTAAAACTTATTCACAATGGTAAAAAGAAAAAAGGAAAAACAAAAAATCCATGTATTTGTAACACTCTGACCCCAGTTACCCAGAGTCAGTGCATTATTACATAACATTGGAATGATCACAAGAAAGATCAAGTCTATAAATACCAATTAGTTTAGTAGCCTTGTAATAACTAGATACATTAATATAGTTTACATTATATAATAAAATTAAAACTACAACAACATAGTCTCCATAGTCCACACTCATATTATCCCTGCTGGTCATTCATAATTTATGTCTTCACAACCCTGGGAAAAATAAAACATTAAAAGGGGTGATATCAGATGATCAGTAAGGATAACAATATAGCAGAAGCTTTAATAGATAACCATAAACACTTAAGACAATATATAACTAAAACAAAAGCATTTTAAACATCAACTTCAACATAGAATGGGAAAAAATAAAATGAAATAATGTCATTTACTTATTCTCATGGATATCATTCTAAACGAATAATCACATGCAATATCAATAACAATTTTCATAATGATGGAATGAATAATGCCAGAGTATCATAACCGCGTAGCCAAGGCCTCGTGCCAAGACTAAAAATAAGATTTTTTTCAAGGCCTCGTGCCAAGACACTAATTTTTCTAATGAGACCTACCGATGCATTGAGGAGATATAGCAGGCTCCACCCATCACTTACTATGTCCATTGCATTCCTCATATTAATAGTTTTAAAAATAACATAGACATTCATATTAAAACTTCCATGCGAAATGTCAATACTTTATCCACAAACCATGAATGGTATGAAAATAGAACATCCATAGTCAAACATAACTCATTCGATACAATATGGAAGATTTTATTGTATCATAATATCCTCAATCGAGAATGATGAAGGATATTGACATAGATTAAAATAATCATCAACACAATTAGAGTGAAATATCTCCCTTTTTCATGAAATCATTTAAAAGTCACACTATTTGTCAAGAATCCATTTAAATTAGATTTTAGAATCAAAGTGTCCAATACCACTTTGAAACTTTTAAAATGAATTTTGATTTGAAAACTTTAATGTCTATATAAATAAATCTCTAAAACCATATTCAAAACATGGACATTAATGAGAAAGATTTAGAATAATAAATCATTAAAACAATTTAAAATGATATTTTAGTTAGAGTTCCTAACCAAACGAGAGACACTTGAATGAAAATAATTGAGGTAATAAAAACTCTATAATATCATGACAATATAGTGATTCATGATATACTATGTCAAAGTACATTATATACACCATATAAAAGTGATTTGGTTTATAACAATAAAGGAATTCCAATGGAATGTAAATTGAGATGAAATCTCTCACAAAGTACATATCATTAGGTTAATGATAAATCAATGACAGAATTATGTGTTAAAAATATAAATACACTCAATATGATGAGATATTCAGCGTAAAACAATCAATGGACATTCACAAATATTCTTGTAAAAACAACACCAATGAATTGGATGTTTAACAAAACAAATGGAGAATGAGTTAAAATTACTCTTATCAAATTCATATCGATGACTTGAGAAATTATCAATGGAGTGATTATGTGTATCAAATGTATGTCCACGGAAAAGGGGAGTCGAAATTATGACATAAGAAAATGAATAGTGATTCCACAAATAATCTCAGTGTAAAATAATCCATGAAGATTGTGTAAAGCCGAATAAATGGAAATTGAAATTTCAAATTCGCTTATCGATTAGGTAACTTATGAAACATACACCCATGAAAGAAGGATCATACAATGATGATTTAAATTCCCATAAATTAAAGTATATTACACAATGAATACAATCATGGGTAGTACACATACACCACATGCAATAAAAAAGTGGTGAACAATGGAATTCTCACGAAATTAATTGTGAGATAAGAAACCCCTTACTTTGTAATTTTTCCTTGGTCGACGGTAGTTTAACCTCCTGTATAATGGTGAAATAATTGTTATTTAATTATAAAATAATCATTTACATTAATATAATATCATATATGATCATTTAAGATTGATTTGTTAATAATATTTTAGTAGTATCGTCATTTCGGGTGTTAACTTACTTGTTTTCCTTTATATTCATTGTACGTAAGCCATGTTTGTTATTGATAGGTTGTATATTATTCATATCCAGAATTAAATCATGTCCTTAAAAATTATTTTTAATAATCAAATGAGAGTTATACATGAATGGATATGATGGAGAATGAATCTCATCGCGTTCGTGGAGACTGTAGTCCGTACGTACGTACGATCGACAATATCATTCTTTTGATGTTAAAATTATATATAATTTGATAGTATATCATATAGACAGAATAATTATCATGTTATATTTATTATTTACATGAATTACACATCATTATTATACCAATCCAAATAATAATTTATTGAATGACAATTGCACCACAACGTTGAGACGGTAAGCTGTACGTACGCACGTATGGTGACATGCCATTCAAAGGATGGATATAACACTGAATATGGTTGTACCATATTTATAATATCATCAAAATATATAGCATATACTGGATTTAATATTTTATAATAGAAATAACAAAGAAATAAGAAGTGGAAGAAGAAAGGAACTTGAAAAAGGATGGTGAAATTATTACCTATTTTTCAGGTTCTTCCTTTGGATTTGATCAAAAGGGCTCCATAGGTTGGATTTCTGACAAAATTAAGTCCAATAGGATGAAGTGAGGGAAGTTTAGAGAGTATTTGTGCAGGGTTTGGCCGATCCAAAAGTATTTGATGGTGTGAATTAATGAGAAGGGGGAGTGCCCTTTTACAAGTGGGTTGAGGGGCACCTTTGGAAAATCTAGAAATATTATTTTATAATAAATTCATATTCGATTTCTAATGGCTCAAAAGTGTATTATATAGAAGGTAAGGTAGGGATAGGTCGAAAACCACTCAACCAATATGATTTATACTGGTTTGGGTTACTATAGTAACCTTATATTTATGTATTAAATCTTAGTTAATTAGTTTCACTTTTACAATGTCTCTTTGTATTTTTATATTATATGGTTAAAAAATCTACAATATACATCCATGAGACCCCCAAGTGGTCCACTAATGATACACCTATAATGATATAAGTCTCTTGGCCGAACCTTAGATTTTTAGGAATTTAATATTAATTAATAATATAATATTTTATTAAATACTATATTATGTGAATTTTGAAACTATTCAATAAATAATTTTTTAAAATAATAAAAACAGAATTATAACTTAGAAAAAAGTTAGTTAAATAAATTATAGCATGTCATATTATCCTATAAAATTATTGGTATTTATAAAAAGTCTCATATTACATTTATTTGGGTATTTATAATATCAATAATTCTAATTTTTCATTAATTTAGTAATTACCGCATCACCATTGTGTCATAAATAAATTAAATTATATAATGTCTAAAAATTATAAATAAAATATAATTATGTAGTAAATCTTTTTATATTTCCTTTAATATTTATAGTTGAATTAAAAAATATATAACCCTATGTAACAATTGTTTTTCTAAATGATATATGCTTGTGTCATTTTTGTATTCATTTTAACTTAATTAAAATAAAGTGTCCCTATCACTTACAAGTGGCTCAATGGGGTCCCAAAATCGACCCAATGATGCCCATGGTCGGAAATGTATCAACCAATAAGGTTAGGACACGTTTTATGGTAATTTTTTATTATTATAATATTATTTTTTAAACCTTATTTACCGAATTTACCCTTTAACCACGGTAAACAAAATATTTACCGAAGTAATTATTCAAAATGTATAAAAATAAATGTTACCTATTTACACAATTTGAAAATCCTGATTCCAAATATGGAATCCATTTTTTCAAATTCAAAAAACAGAAGTTGCAGAAATTAATTTAAAATTAATTCCCGTTGTTAAATCAAAAAGCGTGTTTTTAGGAGATAATAACTATCAAAAGATTGACACTTGTTTATGTCTGGTTTCATTGTAAAATTATGTCCAATGAAACACATTGAATTAAATGGTAAAAATATATTCGAAATATACTTTAAAACCACTCAAATTCATAATTTACCAATATTAATTATTTCGATTAAAAAAGTTGTTTTTAATTGAAATTTAGTAATTTTCACTATTCATCAAAATATGAAAGTTATCCGAAAAGTACCAAAATTTCACCCTAGGCTAATTTCAAAAATTCAAATCCAAAAATGAAGTCCATTTTGAGAGATAGAATTTGTAAAATTTCAAAAAGTCGGTATTACTATTCATAACGGCTAGTTTGATTGGTTGTGGTGTGTTAGAATCTCGAAGTTGCGTACAATGCATGCCATTGCATTTTTCAAATGAAAACGTACCGTGGAAGCTAGGGGTGTTACATTCTCCCCTCCATCAATAAATTGTGTCCTCTTAATTTTTTTAAAAATGGGATTGGGAATATAATGGGAAGTCCCACATCGAATAAAAGTCAATAAAACTATCACTTTAAAAGAATGAAAGAGAAGTACAAAGGTTACCCGATATAACCTATACTAGGATTCCATGTAGAAAAACATGAATATGGATGATAGAATAAGTGTTACGTTCTGATGGAGAGGGATAGAAAAAATGATCTGGAGAATGTTAACAATAAGAAAACCAGAAACTTGTGATGGGACAAACAGTCATTAGTTTCCCAGTAGGAAAAGTAAATGGACAAAAATTTTATAATTTTTTTAAGATACATTATATAAAGATGATGAATTTTTTCCTGATATTGACTAAAAACATAAAGAGATATACTTTTTTTGTAAAGTTTTGTTCTATAATAAATTCCTACTACTATCTCATTTTTAAACAATGAGTATTCAAGAAGACTTGGTCACACTAGAAGAGATAGAATAAACTTCTTATAGAATCACTTGATCCATGAAGGATAAGATATATATTTACCTTATCTTTGGATATTAATCAAAACCAAAATGGTTACTGTAATATCTGATGATCCCCCAAAAGGATATTCCATTAGAGAATGAAACACTAATCTTAATTTGTAAAATGAAACCAACAATACCCCAAAGCTAAATAAATAGCATTCAATAAATAATTGTCCTTAAAATCCTTTAATAAAATCCAAAATAATATTGAAACTCAAAACATAGAATAATTTGGGTATGTAGTCTTCCACGTTAAATGGTATCTCCAAATGACATCATTTATTCTTAAATTCACATACTTAAAATTAATTATCCTAATCACATATTCTCTATAATAGGTTAATAATTTCCAGAAATAAACCAAATCACTATAAATCCACAATAAAAACTAGATAAAAATCCACCATTACTCCTCAAATTAAATCCCATACTATTCTATTTTCCTTGGGAATATAGTGTTCACAACAAAGCGAACAAATTCCAAAATAACATATATCACTTAATCACCAAATCATTTTCCTATACTAAGGGTATTCATTTGATAATAAATAAGATCCAAAATCAAATTATTATTGATCAATAAAATCATTTAACTAAGAATAATAGTCACATTAACCATGGACTTCACGTAGTCCAGTGGTAGGCGATAAATCTCAATCGCACTTTGGTTGTGGGTTCGATTCCCACAGCTTTGTCTGATACGATCGGATGTCACACGGTCTGCGTGTTGTCCTTTTTCAAAAACTATATTTTACAACATTAACAAAATGAGATAATATCCTCAAAATAACCATAACATAATTTAACCACAAATGTTATCTCATATCTTTCATTTTCATACCAAATTACAATAACATGTAATTTCCTCAAACCAAATGATCATATAAAACCAAATGGTTATTTATAACTATATCCACAAGAGAAAATATAATTCTTCATAAAATATCATTCTCACATGGTAAACTGTAGGGTTACAAATACAAGAGAAACTTTTTCCAACGTAAACCCATCAACAAGGTGCAGTAATAATTTTTAAACATTTCTCCAACCATTTATTTCCACATAGCTTTTTCTTTGTCCAAGAAAATATCTTATTGGATAGGGCATTCACTCGGGTAATGGCTAGGTCCGCTACATTTATGGAAAATGACTGTAAATGGATTCATGGGACCATTTTTATCTTCTTCCATAGTAATCTTGATTTTTTTCGGCAATTCTTCACTTTATGTCCTTCCTTCCCGCATGTAAATCATTTCTTTGTCCCATTGAGACACTTTCTTGAGTGTCTCCTTCCACATTTCCTGCATGATGGAAGTTGAGGATTTCTTTCTCCATTGTCTCCACTACTGGAGCTCTTCTTATTATTCACCATTCTCTTCATTGTTGAATCCCGGAATTGGTTAATATATATTGTTGATCATATTTTTTGAAAATTGATTTGGCATAAAGAGGGTATCTTTTACGCCTATCAACATTCCATTTTGTTGCTCATTTCCACCACCATTCCAACCTTTTACATCATTCTCGAAGTCATTATGACTTCCTTGGAATCCAGCCATTGACTAAAACCAGAAAGCATTGTGTGAGTAATAGTAGTCATAAAATCATTTAGAGATTAACATGTTACTATATTCTCAATTTGAAACACATTAGGATTAACCAAGATCATTTACTCTCATCTTATATATATAATACTTCAAATCGGTTTGTAATGAAAATGTAAATTATCCTAAAAATATCCCACTGGAGTGTCGTAAACAAGAGTGCAGTAAGGCCCGTTGTCGTGCACTAGTTCACATTAGAGTCTAGCTCAAAGTGGTGTTTTCAGATTTTACCCCTTGGTACATCTGTGCCAGAGCCGCTTCCACCTGCTCATATCCAGAAAGGGATGTATTGCTCGGAAAACTCACAAAATCTCTAAAATACCAAAATTCTTGGAAGTTCTTCTATAATAATCCTCGAAGTTCATCTTAGGTCTACATGCTCTAATCAGAGTTTATCTAAATCCAGCTTCCAAGGTTTATACTAAACATCCTCTGATACCAACTATAATGCTCTGACCCTAGTTATCCAGAGTCGGTCCATTATTATAGATCATTGGCATGATCACAAGAAAGATCAAGTCTCGAAAAACCGATTAATTTAGTAGCCTTATAATAACTAGATACATTAATAATGTTTAAATCATATCATAAAATGAAAACTAAAACAATATAGTCTTCATAGTCCACACTCATACTATCCCTGTAGGTCATTCATAATTTACTTCTTCACAATCCTGGGAAAAATAAAACATTGAAAGGGGTGATATCAGATGCTCAATAAAGATAACAATATAGCAGAAGCTTTAATAGATAAGCATAAACACTTGAGGTAATGTATAACTAAAACAAAAGCCTTTTAAACTTCAACTTCAACATAGCATGGAAAAAATAAAATTAAATAATTCCATTTACTTATTCTCATGGATATTCTACTAAATGAATAATCACAGGAAATATCAATATCCATTTTCATTATGATGGAATGCATAATTCCAGACTATCATAACCGCGTTTCCAAGACCTCATGCCAAGACTGCAAATATGATTTTTTCAAGGCACCGTGCCAAGACACTAGTTTATCTCATGAGACCTACCGATGCATCGAGGAGCTATAACGGTCTCCACCCGTCACTTACTAAGTCCAATTCATTCCTCATATGGAATGTTTTAAACATAACATAAACATTTGTATTAAAACAAGCACACGAAATTTCAATACATTATCCACAAACCATGAATGGTATAAAAATAGAACATTTACAGTCAAACATAACTCATTCGATACAATATGGAAGATTGTATTTTATCATAATAACCTCAATCGAGAATGATGAAGGATATTTAAATTGATGAACGTAATCATCAAAAGAATTAGAGTAAAAAATCCCCCTTTTTCTTGAAATCATTTAAAAGTCACACTATTTGTCAAGAATCCATTTAAATAGATTTTAGAATCGAAGTGTCCCATACCACTTTGAAACTTTTATAAGGAATTTTGATTTTAAGACTTTAATGTCCATATAAATAAATCCCTAAAACCATTTTTAAAACATGGGCATTAATGAGAAGTATTAAGAATAATAAATAGTTAAAACATTTTAAAATGATATTTTAGTTAGAGATCCTAACGAAAGGAGAGACACTTGAATGAAAATAATTGAGGTAATAAAAACTTTTTAATATCATGAGAATATAGGGATTCATGATATACTATGTCAAAGTACATTATATACACCATATAAATGTGATTTGGTGTATAATAATAAAGGAATCTCAATGGAATGTAAATTGAGATGAAATCTCTCACAGAGGACATATACTTAAGTTAAGGATAAATCAATGAAAAAATTATCTGTGAAAAATATAAATACACTCAATAATATGGGATATTCAGTGTAAAACAATCAATGGAAATTCACACATATTCTTGTAAAAACAATACCAATGAATTGAATGTTTAACTCAACAAATGGACAATGATTTAAAATTAATCTTATCAAATTCATATCGATGACTTGAGAAATTATCAATGGAGTGATTATGTGTATCAAAAGTATATCCACAGAAAAGTGGATTGGAAATTTTTACATAAGAAAATGAATAGTGATTCCACACATAATCTTAGATTAAAATAATCAATGATGTTTGCGTAAAGCCGAATAAATGGAAATTGAAATATCAACTTCCCTTATCGATTACGTAACATATTAAACATACACCCATGGAAAAAGTATCATACAATGATGATCTAAATTCCCAAAATTAAAGTATATTACACAATGAATACAATCATGGGCAGTAGACATACACCACATGCAACAAATAAGTGGTGAACAATGGAATTCTCACGAAATTAAGAGTGAGATAAGAAACCCCTTACATTGTACTTTTTCCTTAGTCGATGGTAAGTTAACCTCCTTTATAATGGTGAAATAATTGATATTGAATTATAAAAGAGTAATTTACATTAATATGATATCATATATGATCTTTTAACATTGATTTGTTAATAATACTTTATTATTATCGTCATTTCGAGTGTTAACTTACTCATTTTTCTTTATATTCATTGTTACGTAAGCCGTGTTTGCTATTGATCGGTTATATATTATTCGTATCCAGAATTACATCATGTCCTTAAAAATGATTTTTAATCATCAAATGAGAATTATACTTGAATAGATATGATGGAGAATGAATCTCATCGCATTCGTGGAGATGGTAGTCCGTACGTACGCACGAGCGACAATATCATTCGTTTGATGATAAAGTAATATATAATTGGATGTTATATCATAGAAACAGAATAATTATCATGTTATATATATTGTTTAAATGAATTACACATCATTATTATACCCATCCAAATAATAATTTATTGAATGACAATTACACCACGACGTGGAGACGGTAAGCCGTACGTACGCACGTATGGTGACATGCCATTCAAAGGATGGATAGAATACTGAATATGGTTGTACCATATTTATAATAAAATCAAAATATATAGAATATACTGGAGTTATTATATTAGAATATAAATAACAAAGAGAGAATAAGTGGAAGAAGAAAGGAACATGAAAAAGGGTGGTGAAATTATTACCTCTTCTTCAGGTTCTTCCTTTTGATTTGACCAAAAGGGATCCTTAGAAAGGATTTCGGACTAAAGTAAGGCCAATAAGATGAAGTGAGGGATGTTGAGAGAGTATTTGGGTAGGGTTTGGCCGAACCAAAAGGCTTTAAAGGTGTGAATTAATGAGAAGGGGTAGTTCCCTTTTATAAGTAGGGTGAGGGGCACCTTTGGAAAAGCTAGAAATATTATTTTATAATAAATTCATATTCGGTTTCTAATAGCTCAAAAGTGGATTATTTTATGTTTAAGGTGGGGATAGGTCGGAAAATACTCATCCAGTATGATTTAGACAGGTTTGGGTTTCTATATTAACATTACCTTTAAGTATTAACTCTTAGTAAATTAGTTTCACTTTAAGAATGTCTCCTTGTATTTCCATATTATATGGTTAAAAAACTTACTATATAAATCCAAGAGACCCCCAAGTGGTCCATTAATGATTAAAATATCATTATATAAGTCTCTTGGCCGAACCTTAGATTTTTAAGAATTTAATATCAATTAATAATAAAATATTTGTTTTAAAAATTCTTTTATGTCAATTTTGACACTATTGAATAATTGATTTTTTTAAAAAATTCTTAACAAAATGACTAAATAGAAAAAATTTAATTAAATCAATCCTAAAATGTCATATTATCTTACAAAATTATTTGTATTTATAAAAAGCCTCAAATTACATTTATTTCGGTATTTATAATATCAATTCTTATAATTTTTCATTAATTTAGTAATTACTACATCACCATTTTTTCATCAATAAATTAACTTATATAATGTCTAAAAATTATAAATAAAATATCATTATGTAGGAAATCTTTTTATATTTCTAATATATATTAATAGTCGAATATCCAACATATATAATCCTATGTAACAATTGTTCTTCTAAAAGATATATGCTTGTGTTATTTTTTATTCATTTTAACTTAATTAAAATAAAGTGTCCCTACCACTTACAAGTGTCTCCATGGGGTCCCAAAATCGACCCAATGATGCCAATGGTCGGACATGTATCAACCAATAAGGTTTGGACACGTTTTAGGGTTATTTTTTATAATTATAATATTATTTGTTATCCCATATTTACCGGATTTACCCTTTAACCACGGTAAATTTAATATTCACTGAAATAATTATTCAAAATATCTAAAAATAAAACATACCTATTTAAACAATTTGAACATCCTGATTCTAAATATGGAATCCATTTTTTCAAATTCTAAATATAGAAGTGGCAGAAAATAATTTAAAATTAATTCCCGTTGTTAAAACAAAAAGCGTGTTTTTAAGAGGTAATAACTATCAAAAGATTTTCACTTGTTTATGTCTGGTTTAATTGTGAAATTATGTCCAATGAAAAACATTGAATCTAATGGTAAAAATTAATTCTAAATATACTTTAAAACCACTTGAATTTATAATTTATCAATATTAATTATTTCGATTAAAAAAGTTGTTTTTAATTAAAATTTAGTAATTTTAACTATTCATCAAAATATGAAATTTATCCGAAAATTATCAAAATTTCACCCTAAGATAATTTCAATATTCCGAATCCAAAAATGAAGTCCATTTGAAGGATAGAATTTATAAAATTTCAAAAAGTATGTATTACTATTCACAACGGCTAGTTTGATTGGTTGTGGTGTGTTAGAATCTCGAAGTTGTGTACTACGCATGCCATTGCATTAGTCAAAGGGAAACATACCGTGGAAGCTTGGTGTGTTACAGTATTAAAATTAAAATGTTTAAAACATGTCGTAAAATGACTGTTTTAGGGTCTATTATAATTTTTTTGTATAAAATATTAATAATTATGTATTGAGTAATACTTTTGTTAGTACTATGAACATTCTCTTGAAAGACTCATTCAAAATTATGTTATTAGGAAAAATACATTTGACTAGAGGATGAAAAAATTGATATAGGATTATATTATGATAATAATGAAATATTTTTACGAATGAATTCAAATTAATAAGGGTTTCATTAATTGTGGTTGTGTTCCCCAATATAAGAGAAGCGCAAGGCTCCATCATGTATACCCATTATTTTTCAAAGATGGAGTGAAACTATTTAATTTTCAATGGATTAAAGATATTGATTTAATAGATTTTTGTTTCATATAAGGTCGATAAACTCTAAAACAGTCATTTTATGACATATTCTAATACTTAAATGTAATTAGCGTGCTATTGACATCCATATATATAAATCTTACAAATGGAATAGACAAATGTCCAAATTCTATAACCAATGTACTGGAGGTTATAATATAACCATCCATACTTTTATTATCATATCACCACATATCCTTGGATTATCACGTAAGCATCCATCGTTGTGTTATCACCTAACCACATGTCAAATGTCCAAGTACCATTATATACTCATAACATTTATTGATCTAAATTCTATGCATTTAAAACATAAAATTTCATTTTATGTCATAAGAAATAATTTTACGATATTGAAATAATCAATCTATTTAAAAAACAATTTATATAATATATTTTTATTCAATGTGTCACATACTACATTGAAGCATTTTAATGAAATAACTATTTTAAAAAATTTATATCCTTATAAATAATTCCATAATACCTTTTTGAAAACACCTATATAACAAAGAAATATTTAGAAGAATGGTGATTTAAAATATTTAAAATGTTGTTTTATTTTATGTACCCCTTAACACATGAGAATCACATGATTAATAATAATTAATGAAAAAAATTAGAAAACATTAACTATTAATATATCATATTAATTCAGGATATTATCTTTCAATATAGATGTATATAAATCTTATAAAAGAATAAAGTACATAACAATACATGTGGCTCATAGAAAGAAAATTGGAGGCAAACCAATCTCACTTATTTGGTAAATTTGGATAGCAAAACCCAATTAAATAGAGATAATCCAATGGATTTGTAAATACCCATAAATTAAAGTATAAAATTATTATAGTACATTCAGGGGTACTTGAAAAAATTAATGAGTGTTGAATAAATCATCTATCTCACAAAAATTAAAAGTGATGGGAAATTCCCTTACAAAACTCAATTTTTTAACAAAATAAAAATATTATGTGTATTCAATATAAATAATCAAAAAGTATAAATAAAATAACATATGGTGAAAATTTATTTCTCACAAAATATTATCATGAAATAATCAAGAAGTAGGCATTTATCCAAATGAATGTGAATTAGGATAAGAAATTCTTTCTCCTTATGTCATGACTCCCTTTTATTGTGTTGAGTCCTCTTTTATAATAAGTATAAGTTTATTATTAATATATAAAAGTACTATATCTATATTTATAATAAAATAAATAAATTAAATAAATCACTATATCACCGATTTATTATTAATTAAATTTTTATGTTACACTTCAGGTGATATTTTCATTATTAATCGTACACGTATTGAATTTTTATTCTTGATTCTCACAATTTAATTATTTATAGAAAATAAATAAAATTATATTAATATTGTATATATTAAACAAATAAATATATATATATTTATAGTAATCATTAAATATAAATAAAAACACTTTACATAGAGATGGTAGGTCATATGTACACATGAATAATAATTTCTTTTTCTTCTGGTATTGAAAGAACGATAGTAAATGACATGTGTTTAAATATTTATATATATATATATAATATAATAAAATTATATTTAATATTTCATTTATATAATATATTTTTACTAAAAAAAATGATAATACATTACATGTGGTGTGTAATGAATCAAACAACTTTGAGGAGGCGGTAGTCCACACGTCCAAAATGATGTAATGGTATATCAAAAATATGGAAATAATGAAGATATGTTTATTAGAAAATTATCAAAATGTTAAATAGGATATAATATACATCTTAAATAATTATTTAAAAAGAAAAATAGTTTTAAAAAGATCCATAAAGGTGTTTATTGTAAAATAACATGAAATTTAATCATAGAGGGGATTAACTAGAATAACTTGGAAAAAAAATTCATTTTAGTGAAAATGAGGAGACGAGAAATGAAATGGATAGGATATCATTAATTAGAAACATTAAAATCTAATATATAAATTATTATAGAGTTTTCCTGAATTTTAAGATGAAGGAGGTGAGGAGAAAGTAGAAAAATAAAATAAATTAAGTGACGTACATTTGAGAAATTGCCTCGTGAATATCACCTCATAGAGAGACCCTTGATGACCATGGATTTTGTCTATTTGTGAGACAAGAATAACATTGAAATGGTTAGTGTGAGGGTGATTGGTTTTTTATTGATATGAGGATCTAAAAGGATTTTTTTATCTAAATGGTTTGATGTGGTAGGGTATATATAAATGAGGAGAGGTGGGTTTACGTGATTAAATTATCGATTATTTTATATTTAAAGCTAGCCTCTCTGAGGTGGTATTAATTTTAACTAATTGGATTTAAAATTAATATTTTTATAATTTCTAAGGTCTAAAAAAACCTTATTCGGACTCTCTTAATACTAATATTTATTGGGTTTTACATAATAAAATTAAAATATTATAAATAATTGTTTGAAAATTAATTATTCAGACAAAATGAGGAAACTCGTTTTGAAAGTGAAACATTCAAAAATTTGAATTGTTTTTATATCAAATTTTAATGTAAAATTGATTAAATTAACCTAATTTTGTATTATTTATGTATTATTTAACTAATAATTCCTTTAATAAATTAAATTATAATTTAATTGTATAAATAAATTATAAGAAAGATATATTCAGAACTTATATTTTATATCATTCACATTTTGTCAAAATATGAAGGTTGTCAAATAAATATAAAATTATACCCTAAGATATTTTTTATATGCTTCATTGAAATATGCTGTTTCTTTTATAATATATTAATTTTCAATGACTACAAATTATATTTCAAATGGGTACACCATTAGAATACTTTGAAACAACATTTTAAACAATAATAGTGCTTTTTTGGGCTTGAAATTTGATTTATTGTTATATTAACACTATAATACATTTTGGATTAATATATAATAATTTAATAAACATCTATAAAAAAATTTAGTTAACTATATTCATTCTTATTGATACAACATTTAGGGGATGAAAGTCACTTAAAATAATAAAATAACCATTATCTTATTTTTTTGTATAACATTGTCTTTTATGCAAAATATGATTTCATAGAAACTAATTATTTCCTGTCATGTATGGTATTGAAGATAGAGGGAAATTTATATTAATATTAATTTCTAATTCAAAAATATTAATATGTATTAAAATTTATAAGTTTATAAATAACTCATCACAAACAAATTATCTATATGTACATGTGTAAAGATAAATTTCATAATTTTGTCAATTCTGTTTATTCCCATTATTCTAATGGTTACTTTAATTGAAATATATAAATATATTTTTTATATAATGTCCAATGTGGCATAGTATGTATACTATTAGATTTCATTTTTAAAAAACAATTGATGTTTCATTCTCCACCATTTATAAAATTTCATCCAAACAATATTCAATTTTGAGATAAAAACTAGGGGTTAGACATTTAAAATACCCTTTCTGATATCCCACATTAGATAAATTATTCATAGTAATTCATCATCAAAATAATGAAAAATAAGTACAATGGTCACCTAAGATAAAACATACTAGGTAGTTATGTAATATAACATTGGCATGGAAGAGAATTATAACTATAATGTTCAGATAGATATTGACAGAGGACATTTTCGTTAAAAGTTAACAATAACAAAATTGTAAATTTGTGATAGGATAACGGGCCATTGATTTCCAGTTATGAAAATAAATCAGATAACATTTTTATTTCAACAATTTTCGTGATTTTGGGATTTCATTTACTATATAAAAAATATATATATAATGAAATATACTAACTTGAAACGTAGAATTATATTCTTTATTATATTTAAACCACTATATCATATTTTATCTAATTGATGTGTATTCAAGGGGATCTCTCATACTTGAATCATTACAATCAACTCTTATTGATAAAAAAATCCACAAAAGTATAATTATTTATTCCACCTTCCATTATGATTTAACCAAAAAAATGGCTATTATAATATATGATATTTCTAAAAAATGATAAAATAATATTTGAATAAAATGTACATTAAAAAAAATCAAAACTAACCATTTCTGAAATAATTTTCCTTAAAATTCCCTAAAATATCCCAAACTAATATTGAAACCTCGAATTCAGAAGTATTTGATAACATAGACATCAAATATAAATTTAATTATTTCTCTACAAATAATATCAATAAATCATAATGTATCATTTAAAAAATTTAATTACTCTAATTAAATATTCTCTTTAAATGGATAATGTTTTCCATAAATAAACTGAATCACCAAAAGTCCAAAATATAAACACAGTCAATCCAAAAATTTAACTCAGCCATTATTCCTAAAATAAGTAGCATATTAATCTATTTACATTTATAATATATTGTAACCAAAATCAAATTATTATTATTAAATATAATCATTTTTTTAAAAAGAAAATGTCATACAAATTGGCACTTCAAATATTTTAGTGATTTACAGTCCACCCATGTCGTCCTTCGATTGTGTGTTCAAAACTCGTAGAGTTGATGGATATGATAGGTTGACACCATTCATGTGGGTTTTCCATATTTTATAAAAAAAATTAATTGAAACCTTATAAAATAATTCAAAAACATCTTACAAATCAACCTTAATAAATTTTACTCTCAAAGGTTATATATTAACATTCATCTTCTATCCAATACAGTAATGACACACGATTACCTCCAAAATGTTAATCACCAAAAAAATAATTTTAGTCATAAAAAAAATTAATAACATAAATCCAAATAAGGGGTTTCCATAATATTGAACTTATGGTCAATGTAACACCAAAATATTTTCTCAATTATTTTTTTCAAATTTATATAACTTCTAAAATATTTTTTATTTCACAAAACACTGAAAATAGATTATTTTATTTGAAATCAATATGATTTTATTTAATTAAAGGAAATAGAAATTTTATTTTATACTAAATGAAAAAAAAAAATTTATCTTGACTACGCAGTACACATTGGTAAGCTTGTTACATGGCGTATATTACACACAATAATGAGTTTCCATGAAACATGTTTTTATTGTTATAATTGTTTAAATGATGTAATTATAATATAGATGATAAACATAGTAATATTAATGGTGATAAATTATTTTTCAAATATTGTTAATAAAGGTTTTATATGAATAAATAATATTGATAACAAATGATATAATTATTCGTTATGTCCTAATAAGCCTTAAAATAATATGTTATAAAACATTGATGTTCAGGTCCTTATATAAAAAATTATAATATTTAATTTAGAAAAATTTAAAATTTAAATTTGAAAATAAAAATCATTTTTTATTTTACAATTTAGTATTTATATTAGAGTGAAATATTATTATTTTTATGAGAAATTTATTTTTTGGATGAAAAGTTAAAATACAAAATTTTAATTCAAAAAATCATTTTGATATAACTTATTTATATAGTTAAATTATATTTTAAATTTGTTCAGTGGTTTAATTACATAATTATTTAATCTATTAATCTATTTTAGGTCATTGGATTCTATTTTAATTTGAAGTTAGTTTTAAAAACATATCAATAGTTTGGGAACATTTACATTAAAGATCAACAGTGTCTTCCTATCATGAGGATTAATTTTAAATTAATTTATTCAACTTATGTGTCTATAATTTTCAAAAATGGATTATATAGTTTAAATTGGAAGAATGTTTTTAAAAATAATTTCAACATAGTTTATTTAAAAACATATTTTTGATATTAATTAAAAATAATTACATCAGTTATGGTAAAATTAAACATTACTAAGGACCAAACATAAAATTAGTGACCCAAAAAGTCATAGAAACCTTTAAAACCCAATTTGATGGAAATTATTTTTCCATTAATATTAAATTAATTATTTTTGTTGTTTTTTTATGAATTGTTTTAGGTAAAAACATGGGTACAGGTGACAAGATTTAAAAAATTCCAAGTGTGTCCTTTCCCATCCCTATAAAAGACTCCACATATCCCTCTTACTCAAACCTCTCAAACAACATAGATTCAGAAAATTTATAACCTATTAACATTAATAATTCCTTCCCTAACTTCTAAATGATTCCCATTTGGAATAATGTCATCCAAGGAAGCCTTTGGGTACAAACCAAATGGATTTACCCTATTAAAATGTAACGTCTTCTCTCAAGATCCTTTATTTTATTTTTATTCCCCAACCACTGCAAAATATTTGTTACATGAATGTATAAAAAGTAAATAATAATAAATATATAATTATATTTTAATTCCATGTATTCAACTTACACTTACACACACCTGAATATAATGGGTTATAAATATATTTTTTACGTGTATGGTGAACTATCGCCTCAGTAAATGATGATTGTTAAATTTTACCTTACCACCTTTCCTGGTGGAAATTATGATGGAAGTTCTGTTTTTATATATTATATATTATATTTATAATATATTGATGATTTTATTTCCTTTTAGAACACATAACTATTTTACTTTCTTTTTTTGTCAATATGATAATTTAGTTTGAGGAATATGTGGACTACAACGTCCCTCAATGTGTGTGATTTGTTCATACAATATATGAGATGCATTAAATATTTTTTTAGTAAATATATATGAAATATTTTAAATAATAAATATATTTAAATTATATATATATTTATTTTAATTTTGTTCCTTCTGTACGATAATTAAACGAAAATAATGTTATTGTGTACGTACGACATAATATCTCCATGAACGTTGTATTCCATTTCAAACATCTATATCATATGGAATATTAAAATAAAAAACTAATGAATATATATTATATTTAAATAATTTATTACATTCTAGATATCATTATATAAATATACGAACCAACAATATTACAAATTAAGACACAAGTAAAAAATAAAGCGGGTAATACCTGAAGTGAATCCATAACTTATAATTGTTAACAACAAGTAATATTATTCCAAAATAAATCCATATATGGTATTGGAAGTAAAAATAAAGTTATTATATAGTTTTATAATACATTAATATTTATTATAAAGGAATTTTGAATTAGTATGACAAGATTCAAGACACAAGGTAATGTGATTTCATATAACTTTTTACTTAAGTGAGATCCATGCTTTATTCACCACACATTCCTTTTATATGGTGTGTTTATTTCCCGTATATGTAATAAATTATTATTATATTTAAATTTAATTGTATTTGTATATCCATTATGAGACCTTTATTTCATGGGGCGTATACTTCAAAAGATACCAAATGACAAAAATAAATTTTCTCAATTTTCCTTCTTTGACTCTCATGTTTTATTATGAACCTAAATTCATTTTGAAGTGTATACACGTCCATTTTATATGATATATCACGAATCATCATAATATCATGATATTATATGCTTAATTTAATTACATTTTCATAAATGTAGAGTATGATCTCATGTTACCAAGTGATATAAATTTATTTAAACTATCACATTGTTTTTAATGATTATTTGTGTTTATGATTCCCCTAATGAAATATTATAAACCATATCTAATGATCCTTCAATAATTTTATTATCCTACCGATATTAATGACATATTAAGGTATTAGAGCCATAATTGTACACTTTGGTATATAATATTATTAAGAATGTGTATTTACGAATTCTTGAATGTATATTTTTTTGGTCGAAAATCCCTGATCATAAAATAAAAATTCATTAAAATGGGATTAAAATAATATTATAATAATATATTATGATAATTAAAAAAAATTTACAATCATTTTCATTTACCAGTGTTTTTAAAGAAATTTTCCTGCCTCTTTCAGAATGAGGCATTTCACTAACCATTTTATCTTGAGAAATAAATTTTCTATTTACCTTGAATAGAATGTAATGATTTACCCTATCTCATTTCATTAAAATATACTCAAAAAAATAAATGTTTTTTTATTTTGTAAAATTAATTTTATTGAAAAATGGGTTTCAAATCATTTTCAATATTTTTTTTAAGATTTCAAAGAATATTTTTTTCTCAATGTCTTCCAGCCATATTTTTATATTTTAAAATAATTTTCAACAAAATGGTTTTCAGTAGAACTTCCTGACATATTTATACGTTTTTAATGTTTTTTAATAGAAAAATAATTTAAAATAAATTAAAACATATTATGTATGGTTTCAATGAAAAAAATTCAAAATGATTTCATATATTCATTATGTGCATTCAAAGTGTTTTCCATTATAATGATTTTAAATGGTTTTATGTATTAAAAATAGTGTTTTTGAAGAATAAATTCTAGTTCCTAAAGAAATGTTTTTGAATGATTTTTCAATATTTCATTCAATCTGAGATTAAATCAAATGATATTAATCAATACCATCTAGAAATATAATCTAAAGGTTCCATTCATATTATTTCTATGAATTTGTAATACATAATGTAATGGTATTTATGAAAAACAGTTCTCTTTTACAGGTTATATGTGTATGAAATTAATTTCACTTTTACATATTAGGATTTGGATGAAATGATTATTAATCCTGTATATTTTTTCCTATGTTTTGATAAGTATGCCCGTTTTTTTATAACAATATCATTTAATTGTTTATGATGTGATTGTTTATGATTTTGGGTCAAATGTATGTATGATTTCCCTATGAGATGGGTGTGATCTACATATACCTCCAACGCATCAGGTAATGAATTAGATATCTTGAGGAAAATTTGTATTGAATGTAAAGACCCTGATTTTTGATTTAATATTTTTAATGAAATTATTATGATTCTTCAAAAGTTGAAGGTATGTGATTTCATGGCCCGATGTGCCCTGAATGAATTTCTGAGCAACATTTTTTATCATCTGAATCGGTTATCAAATTAAAAATATGAGGGAACCATTGAATCCGTAGCACCAAGAATATTTTATGGGAGGCTCCACTTTGACCTTAGTAGTTATGGAAAAAAAGTTATGATTTGGGATATTTAAAATAAAAATATAAATAACTTAGTTAATTTTTGTTTTTCATTCTTCTCCTCAAACAGATAAGCGGCAATGTGGGACCTCCGGCATTTCATGATAATAATTGGATTTACCTTTAAATATTACGTAACAAAATCATTGGGAAATTGGGAAGGATCTTAATTAATGGACCTATATTAATTCCATGAACATTGTACATCATCCCCCTCTCATATTTATATAGTTTTGGGGGAGAGATTTTGGCACTACATCACCAAGCAATGAAGTGCTGACAAAGTCCAGAGACAAAAAACCCGTGGATGATAGTTCTGGTTCCATTGAGAGGTGACGAGAAACACCGAAACCCCGAACCAAAGATCCGTGATTGAGTGGCATCATTGGAGGCAAGTTTCATAGGATGACAAACACCATCCCCCTTCCTCAAGCACGAAGGCTCTCCAAAAACATATATTATGGGTTTCATTCATGTTAATTTCAAATGAATTTCTTTAAACATTAAATCCTCCATTGTTATTACATTAATACATGGAGGGTGTGGGCCTAACGAACCAAAACCGAAACATCAGCTACTTTTTTACCCTTGCACCTCCATAGAAGAGCATCGGCACGACAGAACGACCGACTATGAAAGATGCAGAGCACAGACGTGCACTGCTAGAGGATTCCGCGATAATAAGTCGTGGCAGTCATCAATGCTGCCAGCTTTAGGTGAACGCGGAGGATATTTTGAGCGACGTCGTGCGCCGCTGGTGAGAAGTGGGTCATGGCTCATCAACTACGGTGGTCGGAGGACTCTGTCAACATATTGTCAAGCCGTAGAAGGGGATGCGGTGTGACCAGTGAGCCACTGGTGAGTGGAAAGGCCATGCCACCAGCATGCCTACATAGTGGGTTCCACGGAAACTAGGTGACGCCCACGTATAATCGCCATTTAACAAATTCGAACAGCTTCTGGGACGTTCAGGATATAGGGGGAAATGCTCCATCCTTGCTAGATCGGGTTCACTGCGGGGAGCACCCCATGTGGTCTTTGCCTCACTCGGCTGGGCCGCCCCTAGTATGATACAACACACACAGATGTGATGTGCCACATGAGACTAGACTACCTCTCATTAGGGTCGTTCCTTATGTGGCTCGGTCACCCCCATATGGGTTGAACCTCATGTAGCAGGGCGGCTTGCCCAGCGTGATGTGAGCCAGCTAACTGTGCCCCCTTGTGGGCCATCCCACCCTTGTAGGCCCCCATTGCTGGCCTCCCCAAAACGGATCGGGCTGAACCTTTTCCCGGCAGGTCGAGCCAGCCGTGGCATAGCTGAGACAGGGTCGAACCGGACCCAGGAACGACTAGAGTTGAGAACTGGATGACTATTTGACAAAGCGTCTATGGTACTGGGATCCATGGAGCCCAAAGGAACATTTGGTATACTCCACATAAGTTTTGTGTACATTTGGAATGTGACCATGTTGAATCTATCCTAAATCCAACCGAATCCCCAGAACTAAAGCAATTATAATTCACATATGGGGCATCTGATTGATTCACCGTATGTCCCACTAGAACCCTTATGGCATGGTGGTCCTTTTAGTTACTACTTGGTCGATTTTATTGGTTGTAGAGGTATGAACTATATTTCGAGGGGAATATTCAATAGAACTCGATCGCAACAGGTGCGAGGAATCATGTGGCAGACTATAATGTAATGAATGAACTTAGATCCTATGTGGGTCAAAATCTATCGATTTTGTGTGAGTCTGCATCTATTGAAATTGTGTGGACTAGCTTCTATCAGATTCTATGTGGGTCAGTTCTCAGCGATCCCATGTGGGTCAATGCATACCAATCCTATGTGGGTCAGAAAGTGTTAGTATTTATCGATCATGTGTGGATCAGCAGCAGTGCTATTTAATAGAATAATATGATCTAACTATTGAATAACCATCTGTACTTCTGTACATATGTTATACATGATTGTGAGATGAGTCTCTTCTATCTTCATGGTGTTCCCTATGTGGTACTTCTTATCTTTGTGGTGTTACCTATGTGGTGCATCTTTATTCGCTGTGTTGCATGTGTGGTACTTCTGTATTTGTGGTGTTACCAGTGTGGTTCTTATCTCTTCGTGGTGTTACTAGTGTGGTACTTCTCTCTTCATGGTGTTACCCGTGTGGTTCTTCTATCTTCATGGTGTTGTCTTTGTAATGTTACCTATGTTGTACTTCTACCTTCGTGGAGTTACTTTTTTGGTATTCTTCCCTCACGTATGATATGAGTATGTCTTTATAACATAGTTATACGTAGGTTATATACCTAATTTGAGATAATGTCTATTACCTCATGCTTTGATATTGAGGTATTTCTTTGTGGTATTTTATTTGTGGATCTCTAGAAGACCTATGGTGTCTCGGGGACCATACTGTGTATCGCTATAGTCACCCCTATAGGGGTATGCCCCCACCTTGTTGTGCCTTGTGCAGACGATGGACATCATTGATCGAGGCTAAGGGAACCAGGACTAAATGGTACTCAGAGGTTGACTATTTGGTGTGACATGATGCAATGAATATTTATTTCTTGCTGTACCTACCTGTCTGGTAGGATCCTTGATGGGTGATCCATGAGTTGTTTTTCCCTTTTCATTTGTATCGTACTTTTCAGTTGTACTGGTACTTTGATAGTTTGGATTGTATTTCATCTCCTTTTACTTTCAGGAAACTTTTTATTATAGCAGTTTACATAGTGGATTCATCTTGTTGTGTTCTTGGACAATGTGTCTGTGGAGGTTAAAAAGGAAATGCCTTCCCATTTTGGGATACACATTTCTGGTTCCAGTCGCCAGGCACTGGCATATGGAAGGCAGGTCTGGCGTAGTCACAAAACCGGACCCAAGGGACGGGTCATTAATAATTGGTATCCTAGGAGTCATTTATACAGAAGAACATGTACTCTCGTCTATTATATGTGGAAATAGTGTCAAGTTGTATGATTGTAGTTTTTATTTTTTGAATCCAGTGTTGGTGTAGTGACCAACATATCCATACCCTAGGACCCTGACTTCTCATTTCTGACTCAATGCACAAAAAAATTGATTGCCTATGTTTTGAAAAGTCTTTCTTGTGTTCTCATGGAGTAAACTCACTAGATATTACATAAGAACTGTGGCACTCCCGTCTTCTCTCAGGACAACTCCAACTAGAAAGCTAGAAAGGATCCTCGAGAGAGTGCATGAGGACGACCAACCGAGCGATGAGGCCACGCTGTAGGGCCCTCTTATGTAGTTAGAACCTTAGGGTGGTGTACCCACATCACCAGTACCCATTGTGTAGCAATTTCCACAAGGCGCACTAGTAGAGGGTGCACACTGAATGAGCATGCTGCAAGAGTTCTAGTAGTAGGGGCCTCTGAAGTAATGAGGTGAGATGGACCCGCATGCGGTTAAGGATTGGTTGGGGGTCGTAGTCAGAGTTTTCTTCATGGTTGGGACACCATCTAAACTTATGGTAATCCTACCAGCCTATTTTTTTAGGTGTTGGTAGGCAGATGGTAGAGCTAGATGCTCTAGATACAGGATGAGGTTATCGTCTTCTAGGTGGACATCAAGATCCTTTTTAGTACAGAGTTCATCCTAGAAATATTATGTTCAATGTGTATACAGGATTTTCTGCACTTACAGAAGGGTATAATGACTATGTCCATGTACTCAGTGAGATTCACAATCTCTCCCACTACTTAACCAACATGGAAAGAGACCCTTTCTTCAGGGCTCGAACCTTTTAGTAGTGTCTCCAATGGGAGATTAGAGAATCTATTATATTTCTCAACATTCCAATGAAGGTTGGGGAGATAGATTAGGCACTATTGTTGAAGCGTTTCCTATCTAAGAATGCACTGACGGTGATAGGAAGCACTAGACATCCTAGAGCGGAGTCATATACAGTAGGCAGTAGACGGATGATGCAGGGGCCCTACCAGGCCATGCCTTCTGGTGGGAGACCTCAGGATATAGGTTCTGTGGTTTGAGGATCGTGGGAAAGAGGAGGGTAGTTGAGGAGCACGAAATGCTACTCATGCAACAGGAAAGGTCAAATGGATCATGACTGCCAGACCTGTTGTATAGAAAACAATAAGAAGGTCGAGGGACTCTCGAGGTAAGGAATAGATTTGATCAGGGAGGTCAATAGGTAGCAGGTGGATATGGTAAAGGGGATGGTCGTGCAACAAGTAGTGGGTGGAGAATCGAGGTTCTACAACTACCAGATATAGGTGGTCCACCCCGACCACAAAGAGCGGGTGGATAGGGATGAACTCAGCTCCAGGAAGCTGAGGACTATGCCCACATAGATGTAGACATGATTTCTCCACCTTAGCTACAGTACTTATAGATACATGCTCTAGTCACTCTTTCATTTCTATGACCCTCGTTCTGAGGTTGAATATTTCGGTGGTACCTTTGGCTCGATCCTTACAGCTAGGGACTCCCACGGCAGCATATTTGATGATTACACTCTGGTTCCAGCAGTGAGGGCTTACTCTAGGAGCAATATCTTCAGATGTGATCTTCAAGTATCAGCATCGAGGCCTTACGTCATCATCCTAGGTATGGACAGGTTATCCACAGTCTAAGATCAAATTGACTATATTAGGCACAATGTTTTATGTGTATGTGATGATGGGACTACGTTTTTCTTTCACCAGCCAGAAGAGAACCCTTACAACTCAAGATGGACTTACCCAGAGGAGGGTGCAACTTATCACACATCAGTTTTCTTGCTTTACCCTTAGACCAATAGATGATGAGATTTTGAGCTATCCAGTAGGGGTGGACCATTATGCCTATGTATTTCCTGATTATGTTCTAGGGATGCCTCCATGCAAAGAGGTGTAATTTTTCATCGACCTATACCCCAGGATGGAACCAATATATAAACTAGTATATTAGATGGCTCCCACAGAACATTGGGAGTTATGGGAATAGTTGGAGGAATTGTAGAGAAAGGGGTTCAGAAGGCCCAATGTTTCACCATGGGAACCCACGATTATGTTTGCGAAGAAGGCAGAAGAGAGTTTCAGACACTGTTTGGACTAGCAATGCCAGTGCTAGGTGACTGTGAAGAACAAGTATCCACTTCTAATGATTGATGATCTTGTTGATCATCTAATGGGAGCATGATTGTTTTTGAAGATATACCTTTGATCGTGTAATCATGAGCTCAGGGTACGAGACAAGTATTTGTAGAAGAAGTCCTTTATATGTCTGTATGACTACTATGAGTTCTTGGTTATGACTTTCGGCATGACTAACACCACATTAGTGTTCCTGGGGCCCATAGATAGGATATTACAGCCATACCATGATTTCATTATGGTGGTCTTCATAGATTATATCTTGATAAACTCATGGTCAGAGGAGGAGTATGCCTATTATATGTAGATAGTTCTAGATCCACTCTTAGAGCACCAGCTTTATGGTATGTTCTCGATTTTCCAGTTCTGGATACATGAGGTCCACATTCTGGGGCACATTATCTTAGAGGTTGGAGTTGCAGTGGATCTACAGAAGATAGAGTATGCACACTCTTAGGAGCCACCCAAGAGTGTGATCGAGGTGCCGAGTTTTTTGGGATTGGCTATATAATACGGGAGTTTTGTTCTTGTCTTTTCCAGATTTGTAGCACCCTGGTCAGTATTGAAGAAGAATGGACAACCCTTCATATGGGGGTAGGGATGCCTAATGTGTTTTCAAGAGAAATAGAAGATAATGAAGAGTGAACAAATCTTGAGGATACTAGAATATGGTTTTGGGTATGTAGTCTACTACAGTGCATAAGGGACTGTACATGGAAGTGTGTAGATTCAAGAGAAAGCATTGATCGCTTACGAATCATGACTGCTGAGGAAACATGAGCAGAACTATGCTACCCATGACTTTTAGTTTGAAACATTGGTCTTTTCCATGAATATGTAGATACATTACTTGATGGGTGAATTTTTTTATAGTCTATAATGATCATAAGTGTCTTTGGTATATCGTCTCTTAGAAGGACCAAGACATGAGATAACAGAAATGGAAAGAGTTCCTCTAGTACTATGACTTTGAGATAGTCTATACTTAGGGGAAAGGGAATGTGGTTGCATATGCACTCAGTAAGATGCATGTTTTGTAGTTTCAGAGTGAGGTGATAGAGTAGCTATCCATGTTGCAGATATCATTTGTGGATAGATATAGAACACTTTACCTCCAGTCTAGGAATGTTACTCCCCCACTCCTTTAGTGAGATGAGGAGGTGCAACTTGGGGGCTCTGACTATGAGGCTCGACATGCTAAGATATTTTCAGGACATGCAATTGATGTATTTTTTGATGGTGGGGAGCACATCATTATTTTTAGAGGATGTACCATGGTACGGGTGGCGCTACGAGAGGATGTGTTGAATGAGTTCCATGCGTCACCTCTGGTGGTAAATCTTGTTTTGGAAAAGATATAATAGGACCTCTAGCGTCATCACTGGTGGATAGGGATGAATAATGTTGTGGCATAGTATTTTTCATGATTTTTTCATTGTAAGAAAATGAAGGTCGAGCATCAAGTTATTGCAGGTTTTGCACAACCACTAGAGGTTCCAGAGTATAAGTGGGATGGGATATCCATTGACATTGTGAATGGGATTCCACATACATCTAGGGAACATGATTCCATCTGGGTGATCATTGAATGGCTCACCATGTCTTCCCACTACATATATAACCACGAGGAGGGATCTGTAGAGGGATAGGGAGGCCACTATGTACATGAAATTTTATGACTCCATTGTGTGCCACCAACGATCGTCTCTGACAAGGATACATGATTACATATCAGTTGTGGATGGGGTTATAGGAGTCATTTGGGACTCAACTACATTAGAGCACCCCCTTTCATTTGTAGACAGATGGTCTAATTGAGTAGGCGATTCAGACGCTAGAGTACATGCTTTGTGCATTCTTCCTATATTTTGGCAGTAGTTGGGAGGATCACATTCCTATAGTGGAGTATTCATACAACAACAGTTATCACTCCACCATCGATATGACACAATTCCAGCCCATATACGATTGACCTTGAA
The DNA here is from genome assembly GCA_963277665.1 of Viscum album. Taxonomy (NCBI): domain Eukaryota; kingdom Viridiplantae; phylum Streptophyta; class Magnoliopsida; order Santalales; family Viscaceae; genus Viscum; species Viscum album. The sequence goes on along the minus strand of OY728165.1, from coordinate 557,551,663 downwards.
GATCACCTCTATGCTGTATAGACCCATGAGAGTCATCACTTATGGATCTAGTGTGGGTACGAGATACCACTCAGAAGTTTCAGATCATCTAGGAGCTGCTGAAGGCTGTATAGAGCGAATAAAACTCTTATTCTGACAAAATACAGAGACCATTGCAGTTCCAGGAAGGGGACCATGTTTTCTTTCATGTCTTTCCTCAATGGGGACTACATAGATTTGGTTGTGGCGGAACGTTATCACCAATGTTTATCATAAAATTTCTTATACCTCGATGGACTAGCAAGAGGGAATACCATATAACACTTCCACTATAGTTGGAGAGGGTGTACGATGTCTTCCACATATCTCAGTGGGCATTCGTTGGTAGCACGGAACCATTAGAAGAGAAAATGGGAGTGGGAGGGTCAGATTCATTCTCAGAACCCCCCATTTGTTCCTTTAGTCTATGTTGTGGCTTTTTGGGATGAAAATCTATAAGGTGGGGATAATGTAATGATATAGATTTTTTTTGTATATTTTTTAAATGGAATTATTACAAATCTTGGAAAATTGACGGGGTGTGATTTCGAGGCCCGGTGTGACCCGAATGAATTTATGAACATTTTTTTAATGTAATTTCATTAAATGCATGATCATCCTTTTATAACATTTGACCTAGTGTTTGGATTAAAAACTTGGGGGCACTGTTGAATCCGCAGTGCCGCGATTCGCATAAAGAAGGAATCACATTGACCGTAGTAGGTCTGAAAAAAATGTTAAAATTTGGGACTTTTAAAAGAATAATAAAAATAATTTAATAAATTTTTATTTTTCTTTCTTCTCCTGCAATATACAGGAGGCAACGTGGGACCAGTGGCATGTCAAGAGAATAAATTTCTTGAAAATTCTATCAAAAGTACCTACGTTGTTTGGAAATTTGGAAGGTTCCAAATTAATGGGCCTCTATTAATTCTATGGACATTGCACACCCTCCCCATCATAAATGTATTTGCAGATTTGGGAGAGGTGTCAGTACTACATTGCCATGAAAAAAAGTGCGGACAAAGTGAAGAGATAACAAATCCTTGGAGGATGGATCCGGTTCTAGCGGGAGGTGATGAGAAACACTGAAACCCCAAAATGGAGATCGATGATCGAGCGACGTCATTGGAGGAAATTTTCTAAGGATGAAGAACCCCGACCCCCTTCCTCAAGAACATAGTCTCTCTAAAAATCACAGGTAGGGTTTTGATTCTTTTTTATTTAATGTGAATTTCATGAACCCGTAAATCCTCCTATGGGATTATAAGCTAATACGGATGGTGCGAGCATAACGAACCCTGCTCAAACCCTCTACTACTGCGCTACCCTTACGCCTCCATGGAATAATGTCAGTGAAACAACACCGAACGACTATAAAAGAGGTGGAACAATGACGCACACTACTAGATTTGGTAGTGGCACTAAGTTTCAGCAGTCATCGGAGCAGTCAGCACTGACAGGACGCAGAGGAGATGTGTCATGCCATCATGCCCCACCAGGAGCAATGGGCCGCGACTCATCATAAGACGGGGTTGGAGGAGGCGGCTGACACATCAACGAGCGGCATACCATGAGGGATCACAACCAGTGCGCTGCCGGCGAGCGGGGCGGCAACGCCACTAGCGCGGAACTAGAAAGTAGAGTGTCGTAGCCAATGTCGTAGCAGAGGTAAAAAGCTCAACTACCCGGCAGGTTCTGCAGTGACCGGGTGACACCCACATATCACCAACATTTTCCATAGATGAATGGACCTCATTCCATTCAGGATACTAGAAGGAAATTCTCCTCCCTTGCAAGCTCGGGCTGACCACAGGTCGTGCCCCTTGCGGGCTATACATCAAGTGGTCTGGCTGCCCCCTTACGCGTCGCACCGCCCTCAGCTAGGCCACCCCCCTTGCCGGCTGCACCACATGTGGCCGAGATACCCCCCCCCTCCACAACATGGGTTCATTATAAAAACGGTTGTGTTGAACCCCTTGCGGTACATGATTCATGTGGTCGGGCAACCTGCCCATCGGGCCGCGCGCCTGCAGGCCTCCCCCTCGCAGGTCTGGTCAACCATGCGGGCCACCATTTTGGGGGCTGGGTTAGCATTGTGGGCCTCCATTTATAGGCTACAATTTTGAGGGTCACCCACTTGTGGGTCTGGGAAAGACTTCCATAGCCCATCCCCGACCTGGTTGGGTTGGGGCGGTCCAACCTGGTTGGACCGGACCAGAACCAACTGGGCCCTAAAACAGTGAATGTGAGAAATATTTAGAAGCAAACAATCGTTAGGCGAACCGTCAAATTTTATAGGATCCTTGGAGTGAGAAGGTCTTCTAGGTATACTCCAATTTAGTTTTGGAGATGGTTGGAGTTTGTTCAAGTCTGATCAAAACCAAATCCAACCGGGCCTCCCGAACCAAAATGCTTATAAGTCACAGACTGTGAGTTCGATTGATTCACCATCTATCATGTTGGAACCCTTACCAAGTGGTGGTACATTTGGTTAGTCATTTGTGGAGATTATTAGTGGTTGAAGAAAGACTGATATCTCTAGGGTTATATTCTACAGAACACGAGTGTACCTGGTGTGGGGAATCTTGTGGAAGGCTATAACGTAAAGAAAGAACATCAATCCTATGTGGGTCAGCATCCATCGATCCTGTGTGGGTATGAATCTATTAATCCTGTGTGGGTCGGCATAAATCGGATCTAGTGTGGGTCAGTGCTTAGGGATCTTGGGTGGGTCATTGCATACTGATCATGTGTGGGTTAGATCATGTGTGGGACTGTGGGGGGTTTTTACCTTTCGACCTTGTATGCGTCAGAAGCAGTTCTACTTAATATAATAAGATGATCTAGACATAGACTAATCATATGTACTTATTTACTTTAGTTATACCTGATTTTGAGATAAGTCTCTTCTATCATCAGGGCGTTACCTCTATGGAACTTCTTTTTTCAAGGTGTTACCTGTGTGGTGCTTCTATCATCGTGGTGTTACCTGTTTGGTAATTATGTCTTTGTGGTGTTACCAGTGTGATACTTCTTTCTTCGTTGTGTTACTAGTGTGGTACTTCTACCTTCATGGTGTAACCATTTTGTTATTCTTCCCTCATGTATTAGATGAGTATGTCTTGACAACATAGGTATATGTATGGGAATATACCAATGTAGAGTGGATGTCTATTGCTTCATGCTTTGATATTGAGGTCATGATTTGTCGTATTTTATTTTTGGAACTCTATAAGAACTATGTGGTCTCGGGGTCCCTACTGAGAATCATTATACTCACCCCTTCATGAGCTACACCCTCACCTTTTGTGTCTTGTACATATGAAAGACAACATTGATTGAGGCTGAGGGAGCTAGGATTGGATGGTACACGGAGGTGGACTATTTGGCATGATGTGATGCAGGGATTATTGATCATTACTGGTACCTATCCTTCAGTTAGGATCCTTAGTGGATGATTTATGAGTTGTTTTCCATTTTTCAGTTTTATCGTACTTTTTAGTTGTACTTGTTTATTTTTTTGGGCTTGTATTCAAACCCCTTTTAATTTCAACACTTTTTTTATAAAAATAATTGACATAGTTGTTTCTTCTTTTTGTGTTCTTGGACTGTGTCTCTATAGAGGATAAAATGGTAATGCCTTCCCATTTTAAGGATATGCCTTTCTGGTGCTACTCGTCAGCCCCTGCCCTATGGAAGGCGTTCATGGTGTTGTCATAGCACTGGCCTCGTAGTATGGGTCATGACATTGAATGAGAAATGAACACAGTTTATTATTATTGGTATATAATAAGAAATAATCTATGTTCAAGATTACAGGGCAAGAATGAAAAATAAATATAGTTCAGTATTGCAGGGATGGAACGATGAGTGAACTCAGTTCTATATTATAGATATGGTGTAGGTATTGAACTCAATTCAATAATTTAATTTTTCTACTATGTTGAACCCAATAGCAATGGGTTGGAAACAATGTAAATCATTAAATATCATAAGGTGTCTAAAAAAATTCATGGTTTTCTTCACATGATATCATTTCATTGATATTGTTTTTATTTCATTGTGATTAAATTATTATGGATAGCCAATATTTATGATATGATTCATGTTTATGATTTTATATATGTAGGGTTGGATAATATATTTTCCTGATCATGTTCTCATAGCCATATGCTCAGGATAATGCTTACATATCTCCCTTGTTTACCCATACTGAGCATTTGAGATCACCCCTTTTTATTTTTTCTTTTCCCAGGTTATGAATATTTTTAATATGTCTCTTGTTTCAAATAAGGGTTATATTTATCAATAACCTAATGGGAGATGGTATATCTTATTTCTGTTCGAGGGTTTATGTTTCCACGTTTCCAAAGGAAGTCGACAAGTATTGTTTTTGGAAATCTGTTTGCATAATTATTTAAGTATTACACAAATGTTATGTTATATTAATGTCCTACAATGGAGGTTTTCTATAATAGAACTTAAAATTATAAACTCATAATGATATCCCTAAGACATATGAAAAACATATAATCTCTAATGTTTTCTAATCACTTCCCTATAACCAACTTTAAGGAACCATACGTAAAAATATCATATTATAGTTATTCTAAAACATGGAATAATATTATTCTCTGAAATATCATTTAGGATTAATATTTTATAGAATTAGTTAAAAATCATTCATAAAAAACTCCTAAAATACATATTAACTCTTATACATAGTATCTAATGTTATAGTAAAAGAAATTATTTTAATATGTAACATGGATTCATTTCATGACCCATGTTCACAATTATACCTTGACAATATCCTTGAAAAAAACATCCTTAAACCATGTAAAATAATTGTTTAAAACATTGTATAAAAATAAAATCATAGTAGGTGTTATAAAAAAGGATAACATTAGTACATTAATAAACATCAAATCCCATGAAAACAATTCAAAGAGTAATACTTTTCACCCTTAATTAGTTATAAATATATTATTTTCTAAATAAACACATTCCAAAAAATTTTTAATCAAAAGGATGACAATAAACCCATAAAAAGAATAAATATTTTCATAAAGGTAACATAGGACATAATATAATTAAATGGAATAACCATGCGGTTTACTTCAATACATGTCTCTCTTACAAATGAAAAACGTGTATTGTTGACTTCCATACCAAATGCATGAGAGGTTGTAACGTAAAAACCCATCTTTGGTTATCAAATTTCCACCCAACAAATTCCCATGAACCACTATATAATTATAACACATAAAAAAATTTCAATTATCACAATTTCACACATGAAATTTCATTTTCAATTAGAACAAATAATCTCACAATATAGAAATAATCAATTTTTATATTAACAAATTTTATAAAGATATTTTTAAATTAAAGTGTCCTATAACAATTTATTTTTTCAAAGAAATATATATTTTAAAAATTTCATTTTAATATAAATATATACCAAAAAAACATTTTTAATGCATGGACATTAATTAGAAATATTAAGAATAATAAATATTAAATACATTTAAAAAAATATTTTTTAGAGAGTCTGATACAACTTGAGAAACACCTAAATAAAAATAATTAAAGAATAACATTAATGAGATCATTAAATATCATGATATTATATTAATGCATGATATAAATTTTCAATTTTTTCATATACACCTTATAAAAGGATATAGTGGATAAAAAATAGGTGTCATGATGAATGAGATTTACCACCAAATTACCATACTCATTTGGAAATTATTTGACCATAAAACCCCATAAAATTGATATCTACAAATGGATATATAAATAAACATAAATTAATGCATAAAATTAATATTATACATTCAATTGGACCACAAAAAAGGAAAAAGTGTTGAATAAAGAATCTATCTCATGAAAATAAAAAGTGTGCAGAAATTCCCTTATGATGATCATTTTGTAAATCAAATTGATTAATTATCTATATTCACTATAAATCCACATAAAAAGAGTATAAATAAAATAAAATATATCCAATAATCATTTCTCATCTAATCTTATTATGGAATAATCATGAGGTAGATGTTCAACACTATGAATGGAAATTGGGTTAAGAAATTCAAAACCTTATATATTTATACACATAAAACATGATCAATAATATTGTATAATAAGTATAAGTTTAGCATTAATCTAACATAGAGGCATATTAATTTTTATAACAACATTTATTTTTTTCATAAAAAATATAATACCATTTTATTACTAATTATTTGTTTAAGATTCATTATAGGTGATATTTTTTTGTTAATCATACATGTTTTGAATTATTATTATTGATTACCATGATTTAATTATTTACAAAATATACAAAATAAATTTATATTATATATAGTAAATATATATTTTTTTATAATTATATTTATATATAATAAAAAAAACACCATTCATAGAGATGGTAGGCCATACGTACAAATTGCCACTTTTTTCATTTTATTGTCCTATTGAAAGAATGAATGAAAATGAATTGAATATAAATATGTATATATATATATATATATAATATTTTCAATTTATAATTAATATTTAATTTATATCAAATATTTTTACTAAGACAATCCCTAATACATTTTATGTGATGTTTGAACAAATCACATCACTTTGGAGAGGCGTTAGTCTGCATGTCCTGAAACAAAGTAACCATATATCCACAATATTAATGTAACGAAGGTATGTTTAATAAAAAAAATTCCATGATAATATTTTGGTTATAATATAAAATTTAAATCATTATTTGACCATATAATAGTTTTAGGATCATCAATTAAGGTGGTAAAGAACAAAATAACTAGAACCTTATTCATGGAGGTAATTAACCATCGTAACTTGGACAATAATTTAATTTCATTGAATATGGACATGATATATTAAATTATAAACATAATACACAATTATATATATTATTATGGTGTTATCATGCATTTATTCATGAAATATGTTAGGAGAGTGTATATAAATAAAAAAATGAAGAGATGTACATTGGGAAAATTACATCTTGAATAACACAACCTTGAGGGAACCATTAAGATGGTGGACCAGGTATTTTTCTATCACCAATAGAATTTTTACATAGGTATTGTAAGGAGCATATTTTTTGAAGATATTTTAGGAGATAAATAGATTTTTTGGTTCCAAATGAGGTGGTATTTATACGTGAGGAGAAGATGGCTAGAGTGATAAAATTATTGATTGTATTATATTTAAAGACAACCACATTGGGGTGGAAATAATTTTGACATATAATATTTTATATTTATTTTTATTGGGATTTTTATGGTAGTGAAGCACCACAACCAACATTTTAATATTTTTGTTTTTAGGAATTTTATTCTATTACTTGTTTTACATTTGACATGGTTTAATTTGTTATCTATACCGCAATAAATATTTTTTTAGTAGGGTAACATTTTTATAGATAAAAATTACAATGATTTTAAAAAATAATTTTGAAATTGTGATTATAAATATATAATCCATTTTCCTATTTTTAATTTCTAATTTGGATGAATTATATTAAAAATTAATTCCATAGGCAAAATGAAAATGCGTGTTCATTAAGTGAATTGATCAAAATACTAAAATGTTCTTATATTAAATTTCGATTTCAATTTTTCTAAATGGCCTAATTTTAATTTATTAATTTATAATTTAACTAATTATTATTTTATACATATTTAAAATTTAATGTATCTATATAATTAAATTATACAGAGAAGTAGTTTGGAACTAATATTTTTTATTATACATTATTCATCCAAATATGAATGTTCATAGAAAAACAAAAAAAATACACCCAAACATATTTTTTATATTTCCATTTCGAATTTGAAGTTTAATTTCTCATATATAAATTTTAAATGTGTCAAAGATAATATTTAAAATGGTTTATCCATCAAAATATGTAAAACTACCTATTAACAATATAATATATTTTTATAAATAAAACATGATTTAGTATTATTTTAACAGAAACAAATTGGTTGGATGGATGTAGAAAACTTTAATAAAAAAATGTAGACATAATATAGTTAATTCTACAGATTCATCTGATACAACGGATAGGATATAACATCCAATTAAAAAAATAATATTTAAGTTATATTATTATTTTTTGATTTTCATAGTCATGTATGAAACAAATTATTTCGAAGAAACTCATTATTGCATGTCAAGTATCCTGTCCAACATAGTGACCCATTTAAGTTAAAATTACTATATAATTCATAAATATTACGGATTATGAAAAGGAATTATTTTATAATTAAATGGTCAATAAATAATTTACTATATGTACATGTGTAAACCATATTTTCATAATTTAGTTAATTATATTCATACCCACCACTCTACCATACTATTTAATGGTAAATTTTAAATAATAATATTTAATTGTTTATATAATTTCAATGTGGAATATCATGTATTCTATAGTATTTCCTTTTTTAATAACTCATGATGTTTCTAATATGCATGTGGATAATAATTATAAAATAAATTTATAAAATGATATAGATATGTATAAGGGAATGTAATATGTGGTTATGTTAGTTTTTATTATTCTGCAATATGTTGGAGGGAAATAAAATAAAATATAATAAAAGGTAAGGGTTTCATTTTTTCATTTTAAAATACCTAATAAATGTTTGATATTTCACACAATAATTTCTTTAATATGGTGTGACAACCACATAATAATTTAATTTTTAAATATTTATAAAACTCATTGTGTTTTATGAACATTGACATTCTATTTATTTAAATGAACATGGATTAAAATGATACTAATTTCATAAGTATTTTGCAGACTCAAATTTCTTCATTGAGTTATACTGTATATTCCTTAATTTATTTATTTTTATATTGATTCATTCGACTCTAATCGTTTACTTCAGGGTAATTTCTCATCCACATTATGGATAATTAATTTTATTTCAAATTTTTTACAATGATGACTTATTCATAAAAAATTATATCATTATTAAGAATAATTCCTATAATATTTGATGATGGTTTCACCTCCTTGTCTACATTTAACATTCTTTTTAATATAATAATTTAAATTTGGAAATATAATTATATCTTATCTTATATGACCTTTGTATTTGGATATTTATCATTTTAATAAGTTGTTTTATTATCTATTTCTTCTCTTCTGGTATTTATAAAAGGTTTTCAAAAAAATTTAATGTTTTTTACATTCTATAAAAATAAAATGTTATTTCTTAATTTCCACATTTCATATTTAACACATTATGTAATTTTCAGGGCTTCACTATTGAATGTTCCTTTTAAAATTAAATATTATCTAGAAGATTTATCTTTTTCTTCTAAAAAATTAAAATATATTTTGAAAAATACATTTTCAACATTTGATACTCTAATGATAATAAAATTTTATAGAATCTATTTTTTATCTCAATACCATTTTCTTCTATATCTTTAAACCATATAAATCCATGTAATTTATCTTCCATGTATTACTATGTAATTGTTGTTATAAAATAATCTTTTGTGTGATTTAATTTTGGTTCTAAACAGTTCACCTTCCTATAGCCAGTTTTCTTGATAATAAAATGAAATGTTAGATAACCACTTTTTCTATCCATGAGAACTTAATCATGGAGAAAATGATAATTTTGAACATGAACATGTATGTATGGAAGGGTGATGTGTGGGATCTTATATCTACCATCAATTCATCAGTAATATTTATATCTCGTGAGCTCCAATGTGTACATGAGACGGATTATCCTAAGAAAGGGTACATGAGATAATTTAACGCATGCTAAAGAGTACACAACATTATTTATCTTAACAAAAATGATACATTGGTTGCCTTATTCCAAGGAAAAGGGGGAAATGTAAATTTATACTATGAAATAGGTAACATGGGTGGTTTTATGCCAAATTAAAAGGTACATAGGATAATCTATCCTAATCTAAAGGATATATGATAGGATTTAACCCATGAATAATGGAACACATGAGAATTATCCCAATCATATGAAGGTAAAGATATGACTTTACAATTCTTAATATGTGATGAATTACATGGTGGGACTCTATGAAGTATTATTTCTACATTAATATTAATTCCACACACTAATGTCTAAATACTATGCATATGACTAGGATCCTTGAATCTTGTAAAATTTATATTGACTCTAAAAACTTTTTCAATTCTATATGATTATTCATTTGATATTAGTTGTCTTTCTATAATGAATAATGGAAAACTATTATAGTTCCTACATCATTTAATAAGATATTTATCCCATTATATTTTTCTATTATATTATAATTTTCTAATCCATGATGAAATGTTTATATTAAATTCATTACTAAGGAATTTATCTCAACCCTTTATTATATTTCCTAACCCTATTTTTTGATAAAACCATAACATGTATGAATTCTAAAAGTTAATCGAGCGTTGTTTTATTTGGATGATATGTTAAATCGTGTCTAAAAGAAAATTGAACATGTATCTATTCAATAATTAAAATAAATAAAATAGAAATCTTGGATTAATGATATTATTTTGGAATGTAATTCTAATATGAAAATTATGTCAATTTTTTTGGGATAATCACACCTAGTTTCTGAGTTAATTTGTAAATGTAGTACCCCCGGTTCGATGTATGTGGCCTTTTTATGCATATTTATGTGTTTAAAGTGAATGCGATGAGTTTGGAAGAGGTTGGGAGAGTTTTGAATGGTTTTGGATGAGTTTGGAGGCTTTTAAACGGGTGCACGGTTTTTGCACGGTTAGTGGAAACCATGCAGATTCCCCAGGAAACCATGCAAGGGAGACAGTAGGCTTCACATGGCCTGCACAATATTTTTCAAACCGTGTGAGGAAACTGTGTGGACCCTTTCTCTTGAGGTAGTAGCATGCACAGGGTTAGCGCACGGTTTTCCCAACCGTGTGGGCTAACCGTGCAGCTACTTAAAAATAGGGTTATAAAACCTGGACTCACTCGGGCTTCACTCATTCCTCTCCAATATTCCTCCTACTTGAGCCTCACTTGGGATTTTTGGTTCTTAGGGGTTAAGGGTGCTCTCCCACTCATTTTGGAAGCGTTTCAAAGGGGTTTCAAGGCGGTTTGAAGGTGGTTTCTCCCGAGTAAGTCTCTCCTCTCATTTCTCTTGTGTTTTCCTATAGATATACATTCCTATCTTTCTTGGTTTTATAGATCTACACTTTATTTGTGTAGATTTATGGTTTTGGATTCATTGGATGTTAATATTAAAGCTTGTGGATGCTAGGGAAATGGATCTAGATAGGTTTCAGTGGTGTGTTTGCTGGATTTGAGGTGTGGTTGTTCATGGGTCAATTTCTCAGGAACCCTAAAGGTAGGTGGCTTATCTCTCGACTCCACTTGGTTAGAGCTCATGATTTTGGTTACAATTAATTTTTTTTGTTTGAAATTAATTGTGTTTGATGTGCAAAATTGGATAGAAATCCCTTGGGTGATATTTTGGGGAATTTTCGGAAAAAGAGGGTTTTGTGGTGAAATGATATTGATGTGGATTTTCAAATAGACATTTTACAACGGGATGCTATAGTCTATATGTGAAAATGATTGATAGAAATGGTTTTCAATAAATTGGTTTTTTATTGAAATTTTGTTTAGCATGGAAAATGTTTTTCGATAAATGGGTGATTTATCGAAGTGGATTGATATGCAATAGAATTGGTTGATTTTATGTGGTTGTGACCTTGGTGGGTTATATTCTTAGAATTGTCTTGTATGAATGTTGTGTGGAAGTGATGAGAAGTACCACTATAAAAGGGGGATGGATAGTGGATGTAAGGGCCACCATCAATGGTAAGTGGACATGAAGTTCTTCTTAGTGTGAATGGGTGGATGGGTTGAACGGAAGCACCACCATTTGGTTGTTTGGTTGTTTTATTATTATTTTTTCATTTCGTTGCAAGTTGGAAATGGTTGTGCTATTTTTTTAATGATGAAATGGCTTGTGTCATGTTTGGTTGGCTTTGCTTTTGTTGCTTGGTTTGGGTGGGATGGCTTGGTAAGGGAATGTTTGCCTTATGAGAATGGTTGCACTTGTGATTTAATTTATATAAACTATTTTATATAAATTTCGTAAAGGTTTTATCCTAGAGTCATGTGTAGGGAATTCGTTTGGGGAAAACCTTCTGAGTTTTAGTACTCACCCAATTTTTTGGCACTGTGGTGTCTTTGCAGATGTCGTGTACCATGACGTGGGAAAATGTAAGGCACCAACTTCCTTTAGTGGAGCATTGTGATTCCTTGGTGGAGCATGGATCTTGTAGCATGGCGTGGAGCTTTGGTGGTGTCATGGTTTGTGGGGTTTGTTTGTTTAGTTTCTGCAGTGTACTATGATGTTGTGTGGACATGTTTAGTTGTGATGGGTTTGAGTTGTGTTGTGGAACAACTTGGTTGTCGTTTGGGAATTCATGTTTGGGTATGAAAGTGCATGCATCATTAGCTCTTGGTTAGGTAGATTTTTTCTTAAGGGAAATTGTTTCCCCAACTTGTTCTTGAATCCCTCAGAATTTATTCCCATCCTTTGGCCTCTTGGGAACATCGCTTATGGCCAAGCAGCCCTTATTGCCTCCTCAAGACAATGAGGTAGGGGTGGGGTGTTACACGTGGTATCAGTTTGTTCGGTCCTTTGGAGTTGATTCTGGGGTTTTGTGTTGAAATTTGTAATGTTAAATTATTGAATTGGGATGGTATCAAGGCATAGGAATGTCATAACATGGAATGTATTTCCTAAAAGAATGTATCTAACCCTTTTATGCTGAAATTCAAGTTACCAGAGAGTTGGGTACATAAGTGTTTTGGAGACACATATAGGCATTGTATATCTCATTTTCATGGGTGTAGCCAATGAGATGATCATGGCATGCATGGTAGAAATGACTTCCCACTAGGATGCATATTTCATTGTGGGTATAGTGATTTATGATGTGATATGAATGTGTGAAATTTCATTGTGAATAAATTGGTGTTTTGAAAAGGTTTGGTTTTTAAAATGGTGAAACATTGAACATGTGAAAAGGGTGGAAATTCTTGTTGTGATAGTGTTGTGTAATGTGATTTGAGATGGGATTTCAAGATGTCTAAAGAAGTGAGACTCATGGTTGTTAGTTTTATGTTTATAGAGACGACCCCGAGTAGGCGTCGTTGAGACTAACAGGAGGAGGCTGCTGAGAATGTGGTAGCACCTGAGCCTTAGATGAACCAGAAACTAGTGCAAAGAATAGTGCAATCTTTCCAAGCTGTGGAAAGTGGAAATAGAGTGGATGAAGAAAGGCATGTGGATAATGTGGTTCAGTTTCAAAAGCATAATCCACCCATCTTAAGGTGTGATTAAGAGCCAGAGAGGGCAGAAGCATGGTTGAATAAAATGAACAAGATCATTGAGTTCTTGGGAACACTAGTAGAGATGAAAGAGATGTTGTCCACATATATGTTGGAAGATGTTTCCCTTCATTGGTGTGATTTGGTAGTCCAAGTGGGGACTTGCCAGTGTATGATGTGGGAAGGCTTTGAGGAACTATTTAATAATCAATTCTACCCACATATGTTTAGAATTCATAGAATGACTGATTTCATCATTTTGAAGCAAGAGCTTATGTCTGTGATGGAGTATGCATATATTTTTATGAACATAGTGCGGTTTACACCTGAGGTGGCGGGTAGCAGGTCATTGAAAGAAAGGATCTTTGATGTGGGTTAAGGCAAGAAATCCGTTAAAAGATAGCGGTGTTGTGTATAGATGATTACACAAAGATGATGAATAGAGCCTCGGAGGATGAGCGGGATCTATTGGGAGCTCCGGGCGAAGGAAGCATGGTGGTACCCATGGGGAATAGTGGGAACTCTAACGCTGGTTTCAGGCGAAGGAGGGACACTTATTCCTATGGTGGGAATATGGAATATAATCTGACTGCTAGATTGGTAAATCTCCCTCCGATGTCCCAGAGCAAGCCAGGATGTTTTCAGTGTTGTTCTACGATCCACATCAAGTGGGATTGTATGTCACAACCATAGGCATGTCATAATTGTATGAAGATGGGGCATCTGCAGTGTTATTGTCAAAATGCTCCAAGGTCGGGTGCATGTGACACTCCTCAGGGATCACAGACGTTGTATGCTTCGATGGGACGTGGACAGTAGCTCATCCCTCATCAGCTGAGTAAAGTGGGTCATGGTGATTCTCAGAATACCACGACACCTCAGTAGAGCAACAAAGAGCATAGTGTGGCATGCAAACATGTGTTCGGAGCTCATAAGGTTGTGGGAGATGATCAGTCGGGACCATCCACGGTGAAAGGTACTATTCTTTTATATTCTACGTTGATGCAAGTGTTATTTGATACTGGTGTTTCACACTCTTTTATTGCTACATGTATGGTTGATTTTCTGGGATTAAGGGTAGAAATGAAGCCCTTGGTTTTGAAACATCAAACTCCTCTGGGTCAAATTGAGTGTTGAGCCTTCATAAAAAGAGAATATTGTATCGTTGTGGGCGAGGTTGAGATAGTGTGGCATTTCTCAATGATTTAGATGGATGGGTATGATGTAATCCTGGGAATGGATTGGCTGGTGGAGTTTAAGGCCTTCATCGATTATGATGTGCGAACATTGGATCTTACGATACAAGATGGAATTAGACATCTTTTTAGAGGAGAGAAGCACAAAAGGCATGGTTCAATGAGTTTTTTGGCATAATAAGTGGGTACATTATCGTGTCAGTTAGTGGTTTTGACGTTGGAATCAGTAGAGGGTGTTGAGCAGATTGTTCCTCTGGCAGTGGTGGATCAGTTTATGGATGTTTTTCTTGAATAATTTTTTGGGTTACCTCCGATAAGAGAAGTGGAGTTTACGATTGATATATTAATAATGACCAGTCCTATATCACTTCCATTTTTTCAGATGGCACCAGCTGAATTGTGGGATTTGAAAATCTAGTTGGAAGAGTTAGAAAACAAAGTGTTTATCCGTCCTAGCACGTCTCTATAGGCAGCGCCGATGTTGTTTGTGAAAAAGGCGGATGGAACATTGAGGCTATGTTTTGATTATCATAGACTTAACCATGTAACGATAATGAATAGATATCCACATCCACGAATCAATGATTTGTTTGACCAGTTGAGGGGATCCCAGTGGTTCTCGTAGATTTCCCTAAGGCTGGGATACCATAAATTACGGGTGAGGAAGGAGGATATTTCTAAAACAGATTTTAGAAGTAGATATGGACATTATGAATATGTGGTTATTCCCTTGGGTCTAATTAATACACTAGCGATGTTCATGGAATTGATGAATCAGATATTTCAGAGATATCTGGATTTATTTGTGGTGGGGTTTGTAGATGTTATTTTGGTGTATTCAAAAACAAGGGTGGAACATGTGCAGCACTTGGCGACAGGGCAGGGGATCATGAGGGATCATCGGTTGTATTCCAAATTGTCAAAGTGTGACTTTTGGATACGGGAAGTTCGTTTTCATGGCCATGTGATTTCTGAAAGGAGTGTTTCAGTGGATCTAGAAAATATAGAGGTCGTTATCTTGTGGCAACTGCCAAAGAATGTGTTTGAGAAATGAAGGATCCGTGGTCTAGCTAGGTATTAATGGAATTTTGTTCGTGATTTTACATGTTTGGCTTCGTCGATGATATCTTTGAAATGAAATAATGTTCCATTCTAGTAGAATGAACAGTGTTAGTAGTGTTTGGAAGAGATAAATGGTCGTCTTACATCAGCACCAATCATGGTCTTTTCAGAATCAAGAAAAGGGTATGTGGTGTATTGAAATGCATCAGAATCAGGGTTGGGATGCATTCTCATGCAAGGAAATCATGTGGTTTCATATGGCTCAAGGAAGTTGAGAGTGCATGAGAAGAACCACCCAACTCATGGTTTGGAATTGACAGTAGTTGTCCATACATTGAAAGTGTGGCGACATTATCTCTTCGGTGAAAAATTCAGGGTATATACAGATCATAAGAGCTTGAAACAAATTTTTTTACAAAGGGATTTGAACTTGAGGGAAAGAAGATGGATGAATATATCTAGATGTTTGATTTTTACTTGATGTACACACCAGGTAAGGGAAATTATGTGGGGGATGCATTGAGTAGAAAATCATATGTTTAGGTGGAGAAACAGGCATCAGACTAGTGGTAGTAGATGTCGGTTATAGCTGATATGTGCTAAGAATATGAGGACCAGGATGATAGAGTAGTCTTTTTTCTGGTTTTGTTGATTCATGAATTGGTTATCCTGGTTAAAAAGGCACAAATATCCGATTCTGAGTGTATGAACATTGATTCGAGACTCAATTGTGGGGGGACCATTGAGGGTTGGCAACTGAATGGAGAATCTATTTTGTGTTTTTGGAATCAGATGTTTGTACAAGTTTCTTGTCAGGAGGATCTTCATAGGGCGTATCATAATTCTAGTAGGGTTTTTCATCCTGAAATTCAGAAAATGTATAAAGCATTGAAATCACAGTTCTGGTGGGATGGAATGAAAAGTAGTGTGGCTGAGTTTTTTCGAGATGCTGAACTTCTTAGCAGGTCAAGGCAGAGCATCAGAGGCCATCAGAAATGTTGCAGTCTTTACTAATCCCTGTTTGGAAGTGGGAGCAGATAGCGATGGATTTTTTCACAAGTCTCCAAAGAACATTCAGAAAGAATGATTCCATCTAGGTGATAGTGGATCATCTAACGAAGTCGTACCATTTCAGCCCAATTTGTGAAACTCATCCGGTGGAGGATCTGTCCAAAATCTATATACAAGATGTGGTAAAGAGGCATGGTGTTCCAGTTTCGAATGTATCAGATAGATATCCAAGATTTATATATCATTTCTAGAAATCCTTACAGGAAGCCCTAGGGACATAGTTGACGATGATTACAGCTTATCACCCTCAGACAGATGGTCAATCTAAGAGGATGACGAAAACTCTAGAGGATATGTTGTGGGATTGTGTCATGGATTTTGGTGGCTCATGGGAGGATCACCAGTCATTGGATGAGTTCTCGTACCATAACAGTTATATGGAATCTATACAGATGGCTCTCATTGAAGCATAGTATGTGCAGCCATGTCGTTCTCCCCTATGTTGGGTTGAAATGGGTGAGTCCTAGATGGTTGGACCGAGCCTTTTCCATGAGACGATGGAGAAGATCATGTAGATCCGTATGTGAATGGAGACAGCTCAGAGTCATCATAAATCGTATTCGGATCATCTTCGACGACCGTATTCTTTCGAGGTGAGTGATCATGTGTTCTTGCGGATCTCTCCTAGGTTGGTACATCATCGGTTTGGGAATCAAGGAAAGATACCTATGAGGTATGTAAAGCCTTTTTAGATTCTTGAGAGGGTTGGTGGGGTGGATTATCATTTGGATTTCCCACCTAGGTTCAATGTGTTGAACAATGTGTTTCATGTGTCGCAGTTGAAAATGTATCAGTCGGATCGTGACCATGTGATTTGATGGGATCATATTGATCTAGAACTGGATGCTTCGTGGGTGCACGTGCCAGTGTGGGTTGTGGATATGAATGAGAAGGTCTTGCATGAAAAAAGAATCAATTCAGTATTTTTTTTGTGATAGCATGGTCAGATTCAAGGGGATACTGGGGAGCGGGAGAATGAAATGGTCGAGTAGTGGCCCTAGCTCTTTCAGAAAAGGGTGGGTTCACAACTTTCCGAGGAAGGAATGTCCAATGGTGGGGAGAATTTAGTACCCCCGGTTTGAGTTATGTTGCCGTTGTTTATGCATTTTTATGTGTTTAAAGTGCATCAGTTGAGTTGGAAAGAGTATGGGAGAGTTTTGAATGCTTTTGGAAGAGTTTGGAAACTTTTAAAGGGGTGCACGGTTTGAGCACAGTTAGTGGAAACCTTGCGTATTCCCCAGGAAACCGTGCAAGGGAGACAATAGGCTTCACACGACCTGTGCATGTTTTGTCAAACCGTGTGAGGAGACCATGTGGACCCTCACTCCCATGGTAGTATCATGCGCATGGTTAGTGCACGGCTTTCCAAACTGTGCGGGCTAACCATGCAGTTACATAAAAATTGGGTTTTAAAAACCGGGCTCACTCGGGCCTACCTCATTACTCTCCAATCATCCTACCACTCGAGCCACACTTGGGATTTTGGGTTTTCATGGGTTGAGGGTTCTCTTCCACTCGTTTTGGAAGCGTTTAAATGGGGTTTCAAGGTGGTTTGATGGTGGATTCTTTTGAGTAAGTCTCTCCTCTTTTTTCTCTTTTGTTTTCCTCTAGATCTATATCCATCCATTTCCTGGATTTCTAT
Source organism: Viscum album (assembly GCA_963277665.1). NCBI lineage: Eukaryota > Viridiplantae > Streptophyta > Magnoliopsida > Santalales > Viscaceae > Viscum > Viscum album. The sequence goes on along the minus strand of OY728165.1, from coordinate 557,533,277 downwards.
ATCATCACTTTTTGTGTGTAGATCTATTCTTGTGTTTTCCTTGGATGTTAATATTAAGGCTCGTGGATGTCAGGGAAAAGGATCTAGAGAGGTTTTGGTTGTGCGTTCGCCGTATTTTAGGCATGGTTGTTCGTTGGTCGATTTCTCGGGAACCCTAAAGGTTGGTGGCTTTTATCTCGACTCCACTTGTTTAGAGATCATGGTTTTTGTTTAAATTAATTTTGTGTGCTTGAAATTAATTGTGTTTGATCTGCGAAATTGGTTAGAAATCTATTGGGTGATGTTTTTGGGATTTTTGGGAAAAAGAGGGTTTTGTGGTGAAATGATATTTGTTGTGGATTTTAAAAAGGAGATTTTAAAATGGGATTCTATGGTCGATTTGTGAAAATTATTGATGGAAATGGTTTTCAATAAAAGGTTTGTTTTATTGAAATGTTGTTTGGCATGGAAAATGGTTTTCAATAAATGGGTGATTTATTGATGAGGATTGATATGCAATGGAATTGGTTGATTGTATGTAGTTGTGACCTTGGTGGGTTATATGCTTAGAATTGGCTTGTATGAATGTTGTGTGGAAGTGGCGAGAAGTACCCCTATAAAAAGGGGATGGATAGTGGACGTAATGGACACCATCAATGGTAAGTGGATGGGAAGTGTAGCTTAGTGTGAAAGGGTGAACGGGTTGGATGGAAGCTCCACCATTTGGTTGTTTGTTTGTTTGGTTGTTCGGTTGTTTGGATGTTTTGTTGTGAATTTCTTTGCAAGGTGGAAATTGTTGTGCTAATGTGTGAATGATGAAATGGATTGTTTCATTTTTTTGGCATTCCCTTGGTTTAATGGTTTGGGTGGGATGGCTTGGTAAGGGCATGTTTGGCCTATGAGAATGGTTTCACTTGTGATCTAATTTATATGAGCTGTTTTATATAAATGTGCTAATGGTTTTATCCTAGTGGAATATGTAGGGAAGACATTTGAAAAAAAAGTATTGTGTTTTAGTACTAACCACCTACTTTGGAATAGTGGTACCTTTGCAGATGTTGTGTATCGTGACGTGGGAACATGTAAGGCATCACATTCCTTTAGTGAAGTATTGTGATTCCTTGGTGAATCTAGGATTTTGGAAATTTGTGTGGAGCTATGGTGGTGTCATGTCTTGTGGTGTTTGTTTGTTTAGTTTTTGTAGTGTACTTTGATGTTTTGTGGACATGTTTGGTTTTAATGGTTTTGAGTTGTGTTTTGGAACAACATGGTTGTTTTTTGGTAATACATGTTTTGGTATGAAAGTGCATGCATCATTAGATGTTGGATTGGTTGGTTTCATCTTAATGGAAAATAGTTCCAAAACTTGATTTTGAGGCCCTCGACATTTATTCCCTACCTTTGGCATCTTGGGAACGTTTCTTAAGGGAAAGTATCCCTCACCGCCTCCTCAAGCCTATGAGGTAGGGGTTGGGTGTTACATTAAATTTATGTGTTTTTAGAACCAAACATAGGTTAGAATTATTGTGGAAGCTCAAACATATCCCCTAGAATACTTTGAATAATTTATATAATATCTATCATTCTACAATTGAAAATCCATTCTATCATGTAGTTGTTGAATATGCTCAACACCGATAACTACAACCACTATAACCATCTATGCTAGTAAGCAAGGATTCTACAATGATGATTAGTGTTTCTCGAAAGATTTATGGATAACCAGTTGTATGATTCACCCCTTGATTCTATTTATTATATAATAATATGACAATAGAAATTTGTCTAATCAATGTAAAAAATGATGAATTAAATTAAGGTAATTATTTAAATGAAAAAATAGATTATAAATTAGTGCTCTAGAGAAATTTTCCTATTGGTTTTGTTTCCTATCAATAAATTTGTGTATGTATCCCATTGTTCATGATAATTATTTTTCATGTACACCAGATATTATTCATGGATTGTGAGATAAAAATGGATCGGGTTACATAGAACTAATCACTTACGCTGATCCCGAAACCATTCCCACAAAAGACCACCTAAATAACATTGCCCTTGAAATCCATCTCTAATTGGTTTATCAAAGCTGGGGATACACACTGTTTTGGAACATAAAGATATTAGATTATAAAATTACTAACCCCATGGTTGGGAGACCCATTCTAGATTCTAAGGGGGAGTTCCTTGTACACTTTAACATGTTATATATCATGCATCTTCAACAGATAAATTAATAAAATGTAATTTTCGATAACAAAATAGGCTTTATGGGTGGGTGAAGACCAAAATTCGATGTGTATCACTACCCAAAATTATTTAAAACATCAATTAAAATTACTGAATGAGATAAATAGATTACCCAAAACAATATAAGTCACCAATCATATAAAATATCCACACTACTTAAATTAACCATTAATCATACAACTATTCCATAATCAAAATGATGGATCCATGGTTTTTGGGGTATATAAAACGTTCCATATAGCTACTATACTCAAAATAGGAAAACACACCACACCATATTCTAAGAGTAGATGTGGGTAATAACATATACTTTAACTATATATATTACTCTTCAGCTCGAATTGTAATTAATGAAAAAAAATCCAACAGAGGTAATCTGAACACAAAACCACTTGAGGATTACATACCCAATCACCAAAATAGATGGTCCACAACTAATGAGTGATTATATTCCCAAGGGAGTACCAAATACCAATTTTATATCATTCTCACCTTATAGTCTCATCTTGTACAATCATAGGGAAACAAATGGGATATAATTTTTTTATCAATCACAATATAAGGTGGCCATAAATATCATAAAACAATGAGACCGAATGATCAAATATGAATCCTTAAATCCAACCACATTCATGGAGATCAACCCTAGGGTTCGCGGTAATAAAGGTACCTCTTTTATTTCCATTTCAATCTATAATCCACTTTGTAATCTTACACGTAGATGAGATTACTCCCAATATATTTCTTGAACTCAATTATTTATGAATGTTTCCTCTCTTGGTAAATGACATAAAAGCAAAAAAATCCCAATATATTACCATCCAATAAATTAAATTCAATGGTCCCTTTAATGAAAAAATATATAATTATATTGTATTTTTTATTTATGAATATTATTTAAATAATTAGTAATATCATGTAATCCTCGCGAATATGTTTTAATCAATACTATATAGATAATGTTCACAAATAGTGAAAAAAATCACTTGAATAAATTGATAGTTTCAAGGACCCCAACTATCATGTAATATTTATTTAATTAATTATAACGGACTCAATGAATTTACGAAACTATCTCCTAGAGAAAATAAAAAAATAACCATATAGGGGAATATTAAGGATGTAATCTATAGGATATACTAAATTTTCACCCCGAGCCTCCACCTAAGCATGAACATGAAATAATTTATTTTTGATGTATTCATAAAAAGTATATTTTAATTTATGTTTAAATTGGGTAAGACAAAAGGATATATTGAGTCATCCTGAGTTATTCTATATGAAAAATATTCATGGCTACAATGATTTTGGAAGATAAGGTCTTCTATTCTCATTATTTTCATTGTGGAGCCAAGGTATCCATTACATTATTAATTTTAATAATGACAATGATATTCCTAAGAATATGATACAACTTGAATTTATGTGTAACATCATTTTTCTGGGTTCCACCCAATGGTGCCTCATACTCAGTTGGTCACATGGCCTCAGGAGCATTTCCCAAAATTCCAAATGCTTCTGACTTAAAGCAAGGTCCTTGGCTATGATAGTGGTGAAACTATGCCCTCATTGGCAGAGTAACACGATAGAATCAAATAGATAACAGTGGCGGAATCATTAATACCATACAATAATTAAACAATGTAAGATTAAAAGATAATAAACAAAAAGAACACATATATAACTGATGCATGTCACATATGTTTAAGAAAACATCCAAACAAGTCACAATGCAGGAAAAACAGTACTAAACCAATTTATAGGGAAAACAAATAAACCTCGGCATGATTTCAAGCCTCATCTTGGTCCCATTATCTATTGCTCCCCATCAAAAATGTACCTGATGTAGAAGGGAACTTACCCTTATCTATACATGCAACAATATAATCAATTTGGGCCTAAAAGAAAGACCCAAATAGTGTGTGAGATGAAGCCCATTATGCAACCAGCTAACGATTTGTGCATAATTACTAGTGAATATAAATCAGGAAATATATAAAATGATGTAATAAATAAGGAAATACTGAAAAGTAAACAATCCTACAGTTTCAAACTACATTTATTTACATATATTAATTATTCAACAAATCATTCAGAAGAAATACTCTGGGAATGTTCTCATAATCTAACTCCTCTAGTTCATATTATTATTTAAATCAACAAAGATATAGTGACCCTCTGGGAAATCTCACATAGTCTAACCGCTTTGGAAACAAGCAAAGAAAGACTATATGAAGAATAAATCTCCATCAATTATACATGTGGTATTTCAATGATAAACTACAGACTCTCTAAATAATCACTCAAAATTAATTCCCCATGTGGTCTTCTAATGGTATACCATAGACACTCTGAAGGATAAATCAATCTCAATCCCCCATATGGTATCGCAATGTTAAAGGTATAACTGACTCTTTATGGAAGCCCTCAACATCAATTCCCCGTATTGTCTAACTACACCAGGTTCTCACAGAAATGTGTAATACAATCGTGCTCAAAAAATATCCAGCATCCAACGTAAATATAAAATACTACTTGGATAAGGGACTACAATGCATATCCCCAGAATCTCATATAATATCAACTCCATCAGAACAACACTAGGATTAGAAAGAAAAAAATACGAACATGAAGTTCTAGACCCAATGAAAAATATCAAACAAACATTTAAAACACATCCATATGAAAGGTGATAAACCCAATTTATAATCAAAACCCTTACACATGAAAAAAAAAATCATTCATCAACAGGGTTAAAAATACAATACATGAAACACCATAAACTAGGGTATTCAGAACTTTTTTGACATATAATCTAATTAACACCACAGAAAGTAATAGAGAAACTAAATCAACACTTTATGATTGATATATTTCAATATCGTCCTTGGATTCAACCTGGAATGTCATTGATCTACAAAAACCTCAAAATTCCACTTCCAAAAATATATCACGAAAGAAGATAAATCAGGAAGAGAGGATCTAGAAAAAGGAGGAACCCACCGAGGTGATTCCAATGCAATGAAGGCTGTTTGGTTTAGTGAACATATGACATATTGGGGACTTGGAGAATATTGGTAAATATTTGTTGCTCATGGATGATACAAGGCTAGTAGAATGTGTTTCTGATAATTAGACATGAACTCGGTCAAATTTATCAAATAAAAAGAAAAGTACACTACTTGTTCATTTGATGTACATTTTGTGTGCATGCCTCAACCAATCACTGGTTTAGGAGGTCTACATTTCACCCCATATGGATAGGTACTTAGCCATTACACGGTTAGAACACGACATCCCTTGGAAACTGGGTACACAGAATGTACTCTTAAGTACATGGTGTGTACTCCTTAATTTTCAAAAAACATTCTTTTTTTCTCAAAAACAACAGAAAACAATACAAATATATAAAAATAATATACTGGTTCTAAAAGACATCCCTTATTAATGAAATTTGTCTCCAAATTTCCCTAATGAGGAGGCATGGAAGAAGAATCCTTGAACAGTTCTGTCCACTACGATAGCACATCAGCCCCCCTCTCCCATATCTCATCTTGTTCCCGCTCGTGCTATCAGAGCACCCATACCATAAGAATAGAATGTCCATGGAAAACCTTCATGCTGTGATCAACAATTTGAATTGGTTTCCTTTAGAAAAAATCAACCACCTCCAACTCAACCTCCTCGCGTTGAAAAAATGATATAGTTATGAGAAGTAATTACACATTTGAGAAATGATGATGACTTTTTACATAACATAGTACCACATAGGTAACTGCAGTATATAAGAAAGCTAACCGACTCTATCCAGAACCTCAAACAAATCGAGATATCCCGATTAAAGCTTTTCCAGTCTCATAATCCTCTTGTGTCCCATCCTCAGTGTGACACATAAGAAAACCTGACATCCAACATCAAAATCCTATATTCATCCTTAAATATAAGAATAAGACTTCTTCCATGACTGTGTAACATCCATTCTCTTCCGAATCAACTCCAACTTCTTTGTGGACTCCTAGACAAGATGAGGTCCTAGAATATCTACCTATTCGACCTTTATCCAAAATAGGTGTGATCATTATAAGCTATCGTACAAAGCCTCATAAGGTTCCATATGAATAGTTTCCTAGAAACTACTATTGTAGGAAAACTCTACAATAGATATATGATTCTCTGATGAACCTCAAAAATCTAGGACATATTTGTGAAGCATGTCCTCTAGCACCAGAATCGTATGTTTAGACTAACCATATATCTAGTGATTGTATGTTTTACTCAGATGTACATGAGTTCTCAAATCCCTTTGTAGTCCCCACCATACCTAAGATGTAAAATGGGTGTCCCTATCAAAAAATATAGAGTGAGAAACCTGCGTAGATATAAAATATCTCAAATATATAACCTTAGAACTTCAAAAACCATTGAGGTCTCCCCGATAGTTAAGAAATGTGAAACCATACTGAGTCTGTCAATGGAAACCATAAATGCACCATTATTTCACAACGACCTCAGTTAACCTATCACAATGTCCATCGTGACATATGTCCCCTTCCACTAGGCAATGAGTAACTACTGCAAAATCTCTGCTGACCACTGAAGCTCTGTCTTCACATGCTAACAAGTGGAACTACTAAAGAAGAAACATGGAACATATCGCTTCATTCCTGCCACCAATAATGATGTTGCAGATCTGTATACATCATGGTGAAAGCATGATGAACATCCCAAAACAATGAATGAAAATCCCAAATCATCTCCTCTCATATGTTTACTGAAACCCATATTTTCCCATAAAAATTCATGGTGCCATCCTCATCTATGGTCCATCTAGGAATAAGGTCATTTTCTTGCACACCATCCCATAGAACTTGTCCTTTAGCATTTGATATCTTCCTCATTAACTCTCAATCAAGTATAGTAGATATAAAAACTATAGAATAAATAAATTTCTACCCAAATCTATCATGCACCCTCCAAATCATCTTACAGAATAGATCCATAATCCGTCACTTATTGTTGGACTCTTGAACTACCTATATATGCATTCACCTTCTCAATTCATCAGCCACTATGTATCATTTACCATGTGTGTACACAAGATCAAATTCAAAGGACCAAAGTTACTCAAGCCTCCATTGCTGTCTCAAATTTAGATTGCGCTATGTGAATATATAATTAAGACTTTTGTTGTCGGGGAAAACCACAAAAGGCTCTCCCAATAGATAATGTATTCAAAAACGTAAATCATAAACAACGGTAGCCAAATCATTATCTTGCATTAGGTAATTCTTATGAAATGGCCTCAACTACTGAGACCCATATGCATCGACTCCTTCCCCTACATAAGCACTCCTCCTTGCTTGATACCTAACACATCACCGTAAATATTATATCTCTTTCCTGACTATAAAAAACTAGTATCAATGATGAATTAAACCTTATTTTTGTCTCCTGAAAGTTTGAATCACATGAATCTATCCAATAGTACTTCATACCCTTCATAGTAAGACCCGTCAGTGGTGCTGCAATGGGTAAAAATTATTATATTAAACGTCTATAAAAACTGTCTAGACCTAGAGAACTATGTACCTCAAAAGAGTTCTAGGATTTCTCTTAAAAAAATATTGTTCTACCTTTATCTAGGTATTTTGATACTCCTTCCTCTAAGATAAAAAGTTCCCATGAAGTGAATCTAGACCATTTCCAAAGTGTCATTTTCAGAGCATAGCATATAACTAATGCCCTCTCTGTGTAATGAAAATGGTCTCAAGATGTTTTGCATGGTCATGTCGAGTGTGAGATTTCACCAATATATTGTCCATGAAAACCACTACAATAGAATATAGGTATGGATGGAATAGTAGGTTCATCTGATCAATTAAAACTACATGCGCATTTGTGAGACTGAACGAAATTACCACATACTCGTATAAAAGGATATAAATTACTATATAATACAATCCAATAAAATGAATTCAAATGCTCTATTAACCAACATATATATAATTAATGTGGATTTATTATTGAATATTTATATATAAATAATTAGTAATATCATGTAATCCTCACTAATATCATATAACCATTACTATATAGAAATACTTCGCAAATAGTGAAAAAAATCACTAGAATAAATTGATAGATTCGAGGACCCAAAAAATCATGTAATATATATATTTTTAATTATAATAGACTCAATTAATGTACAAAACTAACTCCTAGAGAAAATAAAAAAATCACCATAGAGGGGAATATTAATGATGTATTCCATTGGATACACTACAGTTTCTTCCAAAGCCTCCACATGAGAATGTACCGGAAATAATTTATTTATTTTTGTATTCATATAAATTATCTTTCCATTTATGTTCATGGTGGGTAAGAAAAAGGATATATTGAGTAATGTTTTGTTATACAATATGTAAAATACTCATGGATACAATGAGTTTTGAAGATAAGGTCTTCTACTCTCATGATTCTCATTATTGAGCTAATGTATCCATTAATTCATTAATTTTAATAATCACAATACTCATCATAAGAACATGATATAACTTGAATGTATGTGTAACTTACTAGTTCTAGGTGCTAACAAATGGTTCCTCATACCAATTTGGTCACATGTTCTCAATCCCATTTCCCCAAACTCCTGAGGCTGCCGACTAGAAGCGAGGGACTTGGTTGTGATAATAGCGAAACAATGCCCTCATTGGTATAGTAACAGAATAGAAACAAATATATAATAGTGGAAGAAGAATTAATACCATAAAATAAGTAATAAACATGAGACTAAATGTAAATAAACAACTAGAGAACAAATGTAAATGATGCATGTCACATTTGTGTAGGAAAGCAGCGAAAAAAGTCATAATGCCTGAAATACAGTACTAAACCAAAGTAATATAATAAAAAAATAAACTATAGTAGTATCGAAAACCACAGCTTGGTCCCATTCTCTCTTGCCCTTCATCAATCAGGTACCTGATCTAGAAGGAAACTTTCCCATATCTATACCTGTAACAATATAATCTATTTAGGGCCAAAAGAAAGACCCAAATAGGGTGTGAGATGAATCCCACATGGAAACTACCTAATGATTTGTGCATAACTACTAATGAATAAATATAATAGAAAATATATAAAATTATGTAATAAACAAGGAAGTAATCAAAAGTAAACAATCATATAGTTTCAAACTACATTCATTTACATTTATTAGTTATTCAACAAATAATTCACAAGAAACCCTCTAGGAATGTTCTCATAATCTATATTCTTTGGTTCAAATTATATTTTAAATAATTAAAGATATAATGACACTCTAGTAAAGCTCACATAGTCTAACCCCTTTGGACACAAGCAATTAAAGACTCTATGAAGAAGAAATCACCATCAATTCCCCATGTGGTATTTTAACGTTTAACTACAGACTATATGAGGAAGGACTCAACCTCAATTCCCTATGTGGACTTCTAATAGTATAAATTAGACACCCTAAGGGATAACTCACTCTCAATCCTTCCTATGGTCTCGTAACGTTAAAAGTATACGATACCCTCTAGGGAAGCCCCCAACATCATTCCCCCCTTTGTTCTAACTACACCAGGTTATCAAAGCCCAGTGTAATACAATCGTGCAAAAAACATATCCAGCTGAAAACATAAATCTCAAATACTACGTGTTTAAATGACTACAATGCATATCACATGATTCTCATATAATATCAACACCATCCAAACCACACTAGGCATGGAAAACAAAGCAACCCAACCAGATGTTCTAGACCCAACTAAAAATATCAAAAAAACATAGAAAACACATCCATAAGAAATCTGATACACCTTATTTATAATAAAAACCCATACCCATGAAAATAGAAAAAAGCAGACAACAACATGGTTATAATTCTAAGACATGCAATACCATAAACACGGGTATATGAAACTTTTTTCACATATAATCTAATTACAACTATTAAAAGGAATACAAAACTACCTCAATTTTTGATGATTGATATATTTTAATATCATCCATGGATTTGACCAATAATTTCATAGATCTACATAAACATCAAAAACACTCGGCCAAAAATATCTCACAAAAGAAGAGAAATCAGGAGGAGAGGCTCTAGAAGAAGGAAGAAATCAACAAGGTTGTTCCAATGCAGTCAAAGGTGTTAGGTTGGTGAAAGTATGAAAAATTGGGGTCTTGGAGAATATTTGGAAATATCCATCGCTCATGGACGATAAATGGCTAGAATAATTTATTTATGGAAATTAGACATGAACCCGGTCTGATTTTTCAAATAAAAGTAAAAGTACACACCATGTTCATTAAATGCACATGAAGTGAACATTCTTTAACCAGTCTATGGTTTATGAGGCCCACAGGTCACCCCAGACATACATGTACTTGGCCGTTAACCAATTATAATATGGCTACCTATGGTAACTGGGTACACATAATGTATTCCTACGTACATGGCATGTACTCTTTAAATTTACAAAACTCAATTTTGTCTAAAAAACAATAGAAAACAAGATATATAACTAAAATGATGACACATGTTCTAAAAAAATCACCCCTTAAGGAAATTTTTCCCCGATTTTTCCTAACAAGGATGTGTAAAAGAGGAATCCTCGAACAGCTCCAACCACTCTGATCACACATCATCCTACCACTATAAAGTTTCATCCTGTACTCACTCGTACTGCCATAACACCCATACCATAGGAATAGATTGTCCATGGGAAACCATCACGCTGCGACCGAAAATCCAGATTGAATTACTCTTAAACAATTCATCCACCTCCAAATCATCCTCCTCGGGTTGAAAACATGAGATGGGACTTAGAAGTAATGTCGTAGTTGAGAAATTTTGAAGACGTTGTGCATATACTTGCACCACTTTTGTAACTGCAATATATAGGAAACCAGACCGACTCTCTCTAGTACCTCGAACATACCGAAATATCAAAGTGAAAGATTTTCATGTCTCCTAATCCTCTTGTGTCCCACCCTCTTTGTGACACATAAGAAAAAGTAACCTCCAACATCAAACTCCAGTGGCTATCTCTGAAAATCAGAATAATTCTTCTACCACGAATTTGTAACAAACATCGTCTTCAGAATCCACTCCAACTTCTTTATGGTCTCCAAGAATAGATGAGGTCCTAGAATAGCAACCTATACTACCTCTAGACAACATAGGGGTGATTAGAAAAACCTACTGTACAAAGCCTCATAAGGTTCCATCTGAATAGTTTTCTAGAAATTATTACTGTAAGAAAACTCTACTAGAGCTATGTGCTTCTACCAAGAAACTCCAAAATCTAGGAAGTATTTTCAAAGAAATCCCTCCATCACCTAAAACGTATTATCAGACTATCCCTATTTCTAGTGATGGTATGTTGTACTCTAAAGTACATGTGTTCCCAAATTCATCTGTAGTCTCTGCTAGACCTAAGATGTAAAACGGGCTTCCCTGTCAGAAAATATGGAGTGAGAAACCCATATAGACATAAAATATCTCATATTTATAACCTTCTAACCACATCAACCCTAGAGGTCTCCTTGATAGGTATGAAATGGAAAAAATTCATGATTCTATCAATGAAAATTTAAAATTCATCATTCCTTTGAGGCGACCTCCGTAAACCTATCACAAAGTCCATTGTGACAACCGTGCACTTCTACATGGGAATGGGTAACTACTGCAAAAGCCCTTCTGGTATCTGATACTCCATCTACTCATGAAGAAAGGTGAAACTCTTATTAAAAAAATCAACATATCTCTTCATTCTTGGACAACAATATTTATTGTGGTAATCTCTATACATCCTGGGGATAGCAGGATGAACTTCCCAAACATAAGAATGAAAATATCAAATAAGCTCCTCAGATATGTTTGCAGATACCCATATGCACCCATAAATACACACGATCTCATCCCCACCTATGGTACATCTTGGAATAGGGTCCTCTCCTAGACCAATCGCCCCTAGAACTAGGACTTTAACATCTGATATCTCATCATTCTCAATCGATCACGTTGAGTATATGTAACAACTAAAAAATAAAGAAATGTCTACCCCAATCTATCATGAACCTCAAAATTAATCTTAGATAATATACCCATAAGCTTACACTCACTACATGACTCCTGAACTACCTGTATAGGAGTTCTACCGCTCAATTCATTGGCCAAAATGTAGCATTTCCCGAGTGTGTACGCAAGATCATAGTCAATGGACTGAAGATACTCAACCCTCCTTTGTTGTCTCAAATTCATATTACACTATGTGAATATATAATTGAGGATTTTGTGGTTGGGGGAAACCAAAAAATTATCTCCCAACAGATAATGTCTCCAACAGTGTAAAGCATGATCAACTGTCGCCAACTCATGATCGTCCATTGAGTAATTCCTCTTAGGTGGCCTCAATTGCTGAGACCCATATCCAATGACTCCTTAACCTATAAAATAATATCTCCTAGATTGATACCTAAAAAATAAAAGAAAATAGGATAAATATTTTATGATTCTTAAAATACTAGTATCAATGCTAATGTTAACCTCCAATTCATCTCTTGAATGGATAAATCACAATAATCTGTCCAAAAGTACTTCGTACCCATCATAGTCAGACCCGTCAGTGGTGTTGCATTAGCTAAAAATTATTTTATAAAACTCTTGTAGTAACAATCTAGTGCTAGAAAATAATTTAACTCAAAGGCGTTCTTTGTTTTCTCAAGGAAAAAAACTTCACTCACTTTCTCTACTTCTTCTAATACTCCTTCTTCTAAGATAACATTACCCAAGAAGTGAATTTGGTCCACTTCCAAATTGCCATTTTGAGAGCATAACATAAAAATAATGTTCTCTTGGTGTAATGTAAATGATCATATGATGTTCTGGGATGGTCGGGTCGAGTGTGAGAGTAAAATAATATATTGGTCGTGAAATCCACTACAAAGGATTTCATGTGTGGATAAAACACTACATTCAACTGCTCCATAAAAACTGTAGGAGCGTTTATGAAACAGAACGACATAACCACATACTCTTATAGACCATACCTAATCCAAATTTCTGTAAGAGGTATATCTAATGGTCTAATGCACAACTAATGATAACTGCATCATAAGTAAATCTTCAAGAACACTCATTATCCTTGAAGATCCCCAAAGGAATCTTCAATCCTTTGAAAGAGATTTCGTTCTTGAATATCCCATGATTTAGATACTGATAATCCACACAATGTCTGAGGGTACTGTCCACCTTCTACAAAAACAAGATAGTAGAACCTTAAATAGATGTACTGGGTATGATGAAAACCTTTGTATGTAACTCCTCTAACTGCTTCTTGAGCTACTGTAACTATGGTGTTTCTATCCTATAAGGAGGAATGGTCAACAATGCCAGTCAATGCACAAGATTATTTGAAAAATATACCTCTCTCTCTAGAGGTAATCCTTAAAATTCATCTGAAAACACATTACTGAAATAATCCATAACAAGAGGAAACTCAATCTGTGAATTCCCCTAGTCATTTAGATACAAAATATCAATTTGGGAAATAACACCTCTCAAACCATGATGCTCGGGTCTCCCTCTTTTTTCCTAGACATCCCATTTCCCCCTCTATAAAAATGATCATCCCTATGGTGATGTGAAACATACCATATGGTGATAACAATCAAAAACAGCCTGGAATGGAACGAACCAGTACATTAAGAGAATGACGGAATATCACATAATATCTAAGACATAAATATCGCATAATAAGTGACACTCGCCAACCTCAACAAGGAACTCCTTGCACTGAGATAGAATGGTCGTCCTTAGCCCAAAAAGATTGTCTTCCATCCTAACATCCTCAGAATACAAGAACCAGAGCCTAAGGAGCTCCACAAAAATAATAGTCATTGAACCATTGGATGAATCAGTATTTAAAAGAGAAGAAACTACAAGAGAGGAAACCAAAATTTTACCACTAAATGATGAGGTTCTGGGATCATACTATTGTTGGGACTTCTCTAGCAGTATAGGCAAACCTACTCCACTACACATTAAATTTTTCTAAAATCTAGGAGCTTATACACCATATGTCTATTGCTAGAAACATCTAGCATCGTTGAAACCTCATCAGCTAGAACAACCAGACACACTCCTATTTCCAAACAGATGAGAAACTAGGGGTCCCACTCCTGAATGTGGAGTCATAGAAGGGACCTTATAACATGATTCTAGTGATACAAACTTACATAATTGCTTAAAATGACCAATCTTTCCACAAGATCGGCACTCGACTAGGTATATCAAGAAATGTGTCCTCATATGCTCTCTAATACCACACTGGTAGCATACCACCTAGCTAACCGGAATAGAATCCTTCCTACTCAGATCATTATAAATAGAATACATATAGCACTTCCTACTGCCAGTCAGAAGGTTACCAACTCTAGATACTGAACTGCCCTATCCCACATCTGAATAATCCATCATACTTCACTCAGTGAACAACATCTTGTTGAATATAGAAGATATGTATTTCAACCTGAAGATGTTCAAATGAGATCAAATTTCGTGGCTGAGACAATCCTCAAACATCCTCACCCTAAATAACGCAATACCTCCCAAAATGGGTGTGCAATGATGTAGCTCTATGAATAATGATAAATACTCCATCACTGAAAGAGTACCCTTCTCTAGGATCATGAACTCTAGGGTTTGAACATCAGTCAATGACTCAGTTTAAAAATAGTAATTGAAGGTATGATAGAACTCATCACAATCCATAACGTGTTGTATCTCTGCATATGATATAACATCCCACCATTTATTGATGGAATCCTGAAGCATATACATAGAGAGCTTAAACTACCTCTCTGAAGGTGTCTCATAATTTTTGATGAATGGTATCATGGATTCTAACCGTGACTCTATAGCCAGAGGTCCTATATCCCCTAAGAATGTGGGAGGATGCTTCTTCTAAAAACCCACGTAAACTCTTCTATAGACAAGGCAGGGTTCGCTGGCCCCTAGAAGGTCTGCATAAACCACATTATACCTTCTCGAAAATTCGGATCATCACCTATATCTGGAATGATGGCGGGTGCCAAGACAGGCACAACTGGAGGATCTGCTAGTAGTCCCTGGTCTTCCATGTTTGTTGTCTGATCGCTGCCCTATATCTAGCATATAACAGGATGACATCTCACTAGAATGACTCTACAAGGTCATGTACACTCCTCCTTTCATGATTATCAAGGACTGTAACATATACGTGGAAAAAGGAATAATAGAAAGAAACATGCATGTTTTTAAAAACATGGATACACAGAGTGTATGAAACCCACACAACGTGTTCCCTTAAGAATTTACATAGGCCTGTAGATCCTCCATCCATGGTCATGTAACACCCCATACACACGTCGTGTTCTCCTTGGACATTGCGAGTAATCGAATCTCTACCCCTACCAGAGTTCCAATATAGGACTAAACCACATGGTTCTCCTAGAAAAAAATCTACACTTCATGTTTATGCCAGACACAATGTGTACAAGAAGGATTTCACCAACCTCTGTCATTGGTTACATGGCTGAATGCATGGTCTCTACAACATGACACTTTCTCCCTAGAAATGACGTTTACCACTTATGGATTAACCGCTTATGTTGTTATCAACATGGCTATATACAAAATCTTTACGACACGACACGTACTATACATACACAGTCTGTGCCACATACATTTCCAAACTATGAGTCTCTGCCCACATAGTTGGTCACATAGTTATTCACTACATGGTGGGTACACACAATACATAGTGTGTACTTAAGAAAAATTGTTCCTTCTTGAACAGAAGAACACATGGTGTTTATTCATCATTACACACCATGTATTCTAGGTTTTTCGGAACAGTAGGCCACATAAACAACTTTTGATCCCCATAAAAACAAAGAAAAAAAATTTAAGTGTCATATTCTGATCCGCAGGGTTACATAATCTACATGAATCAATGCTTGGCATCATATTCAGGTATATCACAAAGTATAATATTGTAATAAATCATATGATCCACCAAATTACAATCCATGAGGTCCCGTAACACCTCAGGGACCAATGTTTTCCATCCATCCAATAATACATTACATATTAGTAATACTCTATCAAGTGTCATGTATTATATCAATCCATCTATCACAATAGCTTGTATATCTAGCACAAAATCTATTAAATCAACATGAAATCAGAAATTCACCCTAAATGGCATGACAAAAAATGCATGAAATGTGATCTCTAGAAAGTGCCTTTATGATTTATGAGATGGAATGCCATCATCTCAATGGGTTTCAACAGAAATAGAACCTCAACAAAATCAAAGATAACATCAGAAAACATGTGAATCACTAAACTGTGAACTCAAATCCACTATAACAATTGAAATACTAGAAAATTTCAATAATAAAGGAATATTGGCCTTTCCCTATACATGGGTTAGCTACTCCCAGGCATTTATTACTACCAAATACATATTCTTTCATATCCCTATCCATTAATTATAGATAGTAAGTGAAAGAAGAAAATAATTCCTCTAATTCCACATTATAATGTCCCAAATCTGGGTGCCTCCCAATGGTTCCCCATAACTTGTTGGTCAGATGGCCTCAAGCGCATTTCCCTGAATGCCAGTGGATGCCGACTAGCAGTGAGGTACTTAGGTGTGATTGTGGGAAACTATTTCATCATCAGTAGAGTAACATAGTGGAAAAAATTATAATAATGGTGGAAGAAGTAATACAATAAAATAAGTAAAAAAATAGATGAATGAATGTAAATGAACAAATGGAGCACATATATAAATGATTCATGTCACATATTTCTTGGAAAATAGACATAAAAGTCACAATAATAGAAATAATTTTCTAAAATAAAGTACAAAGATGAAATATACTCTTGTATTATCACAGGCCTCCTATCGGTCCCATGTTGTCCATCTCCATAGCCTAATGTACCTAAAGTAGAATGGCGCTAGGCCTTATCTATAACTATAACAATATAATTAGTTTAGGCCCGAATTCATGACCCAAACAGGGTGTGAGATGAATCGTAGTATGAAACCACCTAATTATTTAGGCCTAACTATCAGTGAATATATATAGCATACAATATGCAAAATGAGGTAATAAACAAGGAAGTACTCAAAAAAACAATCATTCAGTTTCAAACTACATTCATTTACATTTATTAATAATTTAACCAATCATTCTAAAGAATCCCTCTAGGAAGATTCTCAAAATTTAACCCATATGGTTAAACACATCATTTAAATCAATAATGATATAACAACCCTTTGAGAGAGTTCGCAGAATCTAATCACTTTGGTCACCTGAAAATAAAGACTCTCTGAGGAAGCACTCACCACTAATTCCCCCTGTGTCCTTTTAACAATAAACTACAGACTCTATATGGAAGAAATAAACATCAATTCCCTCTATAATCTCATAACAGAACACTATAGACACTTTGAGGGATCAGTCACCATCAATCCCCCATATGGTCTCTCACATTAAATGTATAACAGACACTCTAGGAACCCCTTGACATTAAATCCCCCATGTGGTCAAACTACACCAGGTTCTAACTACCATGTTTAATAAAATAATTCCAAAATGATATCCAAAATCTAATGTAAATCTAAAATACTAATAGGTTAAAAATATAAAATGAATATTTGAATCCTGTCATATAATATCAACTCCATCCTAACAGCAATAAGCATAGAAATCCATGCAGCCTGACATGCAGTTCTAGACCTAATGGTCAATATCAAACAAACATAGAAAAACATTTGTAAGCACAGTAATAAAACTATTTTATAATAAAAATAATTAACCCATAATATACAAAATCATCCATCAACAGGGTTAAAATTCAAAGACACACAATACCCAAAACTAGGGTATTCGACACTTTTTGGGCATATAATCCAAAGGAAACTACATAAAGTAACTGACCACCTACCTCCAAATTGTACGATAGATATAGTTGAATAAAATCATTTGATTCAACATATAACATCATAGATATAGAAATACATCAAATATTATAAACCATGAATTTCTCATGAAAGAAGAGAAATTAGGGGGAGTTGCTCTAGGAGAAGGAAGAACTCACCGAGACGATTCCAACACAATCAAAAGTGTTTGGTTTGGAGAAGGGAAAATGGATTGGGGGATCATATATTATTTGGTGATTTATATCTCCCAACGATGAGGCTGGTCTAAAAAAAGGTGTTTTTGGATATTAGACCCAATCTCAGTCCGATTTAATGTATAAAAAGAAAAGTACACGACATGTTCATTTAATGTACACACTGTGCACATACCTTAACGGGCCTCTACCTTAGATAGTCCCATGGTTACCCCACATGTCCATCTACTTGGCCATTACATGACCATTAAATGGATACCCATGGCAACCTGGTGCAGGTCATGTACAACTAAGTACATGGTATGTACTCCATAAATTTCCAAAAAAACTCATTTTTTTAAAAAAAATTGAAAACAAGATCCAAACACGAAATGATGATTTAGGTTATTACATTATGTTTAAATTATTGATTATAGAGAATAAATTTATCAAAAAAATATTTCTTGATGTTTTTAATCAAGATAATCTAGAGAAGTTATGATTCGTATTATATTATATTGAATGTATTTTAGGAGCATTGTGATTGTAATGATAAATATATTTGGGAGAAGAAAAAAAGTTTAAAGACCATCAATTGATACTATTGAAAATTATAATGTCATTTAAAATAAACATCATGACTATAGATATTGATCATGTTTATTTCATATAACGTTTTCCATCAATAGGATGACAAGTTCATGAAGCCAATGGGTTACGATATAAGCATACAAGAAGAGATGTTAGCATCTATCAAATACTAGTGATTCTTATAATGGTTATAATTAGTTTTATCATCATTTGAGAAGACTGGTAAATATTATAAAAAATAATTACATTTAGTATGATAACATTAATGAAAGAAGGGAATGACCAGGGAAGAAGTATTCTTCATATTTCAAATGATATGAATTTAAAAAATCTGGTCATGAATTCTTGAATTGTATTAAATTGAAGATAATATAATGAAAAGAAGATAGTCATTCCAAATTTAACTGGAATAAAAGTATAATAATATTGGGTATATAGAGTGCATGTGGGGTATATGTAACTTCATATTTTTTTTATCAAAAGGAAGTTACTATAGCTGGAAGATTGTAGTTTTATATTAAAATGTTCTATAAGAAAAACAATGTCTCAAGGATGAGGTATCCATTTGATATGTTTCCAATTAAAACTTTAACTATAATATTTTTTATGAATTTAATTATTATTAATCAACATCATCAGATGATAAAAATGATAATTCATCATAATATGAGGATGATTCTATTACACATGATAAAATAGTGATATTTTTTAATCTCACTGAAAAAAAATTGGTAAATAAATATGACTATGATAAAGTAATTTTATAAAGTGAATCGTATAATTTAAAAATAAACATCTTAAAATTTTAATCAAATATAATAACTATAGTTTAAATGTAAATTTATTCCATATAATTGTGATAAGAAATAAGATATTATACTGAAATATCAATTTATCGTTTTGATGAATTTGTTTTCAAAAAATAATTTTACTATAAATAATTTCATTTATATGTAATATATTTAAAACCGTAATGAATTTATTTTGGTATTTCCCACACTTGTGTGATTTTTTATTTTAGAACAATTTTTTCATCGTGTTGATACTTATTTTTTCAAGAGAATATAATAAGGTTAGTCATTGCGATAGTTACTTTTCATTAAATAAATCTTAATATTACAATTTATAAAAAAAACATTCATATATAAAAATATTATGTGATTTAAAAAATGTTTGAGATGATTGGGATGCTATGTTTTTCTTTTATAATGATTTTATAACAATTAATTTTTTTAATAAATAACTATTTTCTTATTTCCTGATGATATGAATTGTACATGTTCTAGGAGAAGTTGTATATAGAAAATGCTTTTTATCATCAAAAGATATGATAAAACTAAAACATCTAGAATATTTTTATTCCCTAGATAATATTTATTACCTTGGATAATAAAGGATATATATTTATTTTCTCCCTAAACTACAAAAGCATAATATGTGGTGGGTGGAAGTTTTTGTACTAATGTTTTCAAAATGAAACACATATTCAAATACAATTTATTTCATATTTCACCTATTATATTAAATTAACAAGTAATTTAAAATAATTTTTTATTTTAATCCAGCACAACATTAATACTACAAGAATATTGATATAAAACACCATTTATATGGGACCACGCCCAAAAATATATATAGTTTATAATTTTATTTTAATTGATAAACTCGTTTATAATGTTATGAATAAACTTCTACATTATGATAGATTCAAATATATATTACAGATTTTAGGACTGATCAATGTAATATGACCTAATATTCACTAATTACTTTACAAAACTCCTGACATTTAAAAAATCTTTAAAAAGGGGGAGGATATTTTTCATTCAATATTTTTGTAATTTTTTTCCTATATTATAGATGTTTAATAAATACTATTATATCACTAGAATTAAAATAATATTATATAATATTTATGTAAATCCTGATAAATTCACAAGGAAAGATTTACCCGATTAAATAAATTAATTCACTGATTAATCAAGTTATTATTTTCTATTTTCCCTTAAGTCATGTCTAGGTATCTAATCATCCAAGGGTCAGATCACAATAGTAATATAGGGGTATGTGGTTTAATAAAACAAGATATATGTTGTTAAATTTTTATTAATAAAATAAACTCATGAAACCAGTTAGGACTCAGTTCAATCAAGTAAAGACTCATAACCACACTAAAATATGTGGAAAGAAAAAATTACTGTAAATGAGGATATTTAAAAACTATAGACCCCTAATAGAAAACACACTAATTTACATTGTTTAATTATCACCCCAAATTATGAGTTTTAAATTATATGCACAACTAATTATATGATTACAATGATGCATAGTGTAGTAATATTATTTTTTAGAGTCACAACAAATGCCATAGTCTAATACTGAATCTGTACAAAACACCAAACATTATTTAGATAGACATTCATTTAGTAAAATAATGGATGAAAAATATCACCTTTATTTAATCATTCATTTATGATCATGATCATAAACCTCAATTTCCGGAATATTTTTCACTATTAATAACTGTATTTCTACAACATAATTAAACTTCTACAATTTTTTTCTACTACCACAATGAAAAAATGTTTTATATTCTTATCAATCATCTCTTAATAGAAAGGATAACTATAAAAACATGGAATGTTTTTATTTCAAAAATACTCATTTATTCATCTTTATTGCAATAAAAATGAACATCATTTTTTTCATTGGGTTTATGATATGAGGGGAACTATATATTAATATCTATGAAATAAATCAATATCTTGAACAATAATTCTCAACAAGAATCACGTCATAATTTATTATCATTGTTTAATTATCCACAGAACCACACAATATCATCACAATGGCATTAAAGATATTATATCTAGATTTTCATCATCAATAAAATTAAATATTTATATTTTTTAATCACACTAGACCTTGTAAATATCATTTAATATAAAAACAAATAAATAGGTTTATTGTTATTTCTCAATAGTTCTGATAACCGATATATTATAATATTCCTCAAGGTATCTATTCATAGGATGTTAAATTTTGATGAGGCCCCAAACAAAATTAATGTTTAAACGTAGTGCAACCAAATTCATTGATAAGTTATTCATGAATAATACATTTACATTGTCAATCACCTACATTATTGAATTCAGAATCACAATATATCAATAGAAATTCATATAATAAATTTGGTGGGTTACCTGATTCATATACACTGAAACATAAAAATTTACTATTTTTGTTATATTATATTCCTTTATTCATGTCTTGTATATTGTTCTTGTTTCTCAATCCATGCACCTGGAATTGTTGGTTTCATGTATGTGCTACCTCCTTCCATCATTTGTTTAATTAAATAAGCATGTGCATATGAATTCACATATGAATTTAGGAATTAACTATTTCATTTATGCAATACTAAGTTGGTATAGATCATATGAATTTTAAATAGTTTATGTGGTGTTAGAGTGAACTTGTGAAAAAACATAAAGTATTCATGATACTTTTTTAAATTTCTTCATGAAATAATTTTATCATTTTTACAATATGATAAATTTTTGAGGGATTCTTCTTCTCATTTGAAATATATCATTATGGGTGTGAATATTATACAAAAATGAAGTAGCTTCATGGTTCCCAGCTTCTCTTGAAATGATATCCTCTCATAATATAGATGAAATCAAAAGCTCACCCCATTGGTGGTATATATAATAAAGATCACCGCTTACATACACTAAATGAATCCGAACTGAGAAGAATCATTATTTTTGATGCATTCACATCATAGAATCATTCATGATTGTCAATTGAATTTTCTTATCATTATCTTGTCCATTCATGAATGGATAAATGAGGGTTGTCTTAAAATGGGTATAATCCAGTGAAAAGAGGCATAATATTGTTAATTGAGCTTGATGATAATGATGGGTTGATCAAACCATCTAAATCAATAATATTCTATGTAAGAGTTTATATTCATAGAATTTTAATTTTGTGATTTGTAGAAAATAATACAATTTACAACATCTATCAATTATTGATTGATCCACACTATATTTTTTATTCATTACTCCATCACCATAAAGTCAGAACCAAGGATAGATCACAGAATACCTAACAAATGAGACTCATGGGCTTCATATCATCTTTGAGGTCCCACTTATCCATGAGCCTGTGCTACCCATGTGCACTAAAATGATCTCAACACAAGCCCACTCCCCTTAATTTATGATAGCCATCGATGCTGACTCCCATGTGTAGTTGGGCACATGCTCTCAAAATAAAATGATTAATTTGGATAAGAATTCTCATGTGTTTGGACCATATTTTATACTACTTCTAGCAAAAAAATTATCAGGAACTAACAATAAGATAAAATAAAATAAATCCATTTACAATTATCTTCTATAAAACATTTTTATAAAAATGTAAATAAATCTGGCATAATATTTTTAAATTCTTTAGGAATGTAATTTTATTTTTCATGGATAATCAACTTTTCTTATTTATCTTATTATTTTATCATTGTATATAATGTGTCTTACCACATCAACACATTATTTGAAATAAAAAAAATATTTCACAATCTAAATAATTTTGTGAATAATTAATGACATAAGAAATCCAATTCCATTATATGAATACATTAATATTATACAACTGCCACCAATTTAACATCAACATTCCAAACACATATTCACATATTATTGAGAAAAAAACACACTTTCCAACAATCTGCCCTATGTAAATTGTTATAAATATTTTGATAAAATATTTAAAATGTAGTATGTCTATTGAAAATTTTCTTGATCTTATTATAGATAAATTTGTAATGGTATGTTGGTGTATTATCATCTCTTTAATTTGAACAATATATATTGTTTATGAAGGTGGTGGCATGAATTGGTTTCCCAATTCATGCCCTCAAAGGAATTTATTAAAAAATAAGAGTAAAAATACATACTAGAGGTGTAAATAACTTACACCAGTAGGGAGTTAATGGGATAACAATAATAGGAACTCAAACAAACTAGAAGAAAATTGCAGTAAGCCAATGTATGTTCACCATAGAAGTAGCAATCATTTGGTGTTAAGATCTTCAAAAGGATCCTTCACCATCAACAATTCTGAAACTTCATGAGGATGGTCAAAAAATTGAAAGTAGAAGCAGTGCATCTGGACTCCTCCCCAAACCGCAATCCAAAAAAATAGATAGATATCAAACCAATTTCAATGAAAACTCAAGCCTGCAAAACAAATAAATAATATGGGGAATAGGAAGGAATCTTATTGTTGATTATGAGTAACATTGATCATGAAAAATTACAGTCAACAGGTAAATTCATTACTCCTACTATCAATCATATTCTCATCAACATTCTTTTCAATACATTTGTTGCTCAGTTTATATTGCACGTTTTATTTATAAATAGAATGTTTTCCAAATCCACAAGTATCTTTTCTAAATTAAATTGAATTGGGAAAATCATATTGCATTCTTTCTTGATATTATCTATCTTCTAGGAAACCTCAAATTATTTCATATATTTTTTAATTATATCATCAAATCAATAAAAATAGGTAGAATATATCATGGCCATATTTTCCTATAGATCAAACGATTGACTACCTTCTTAATTCACCAACCAAAATCTGCTCATATTAATTAATATCATTTTGGAATTGAAATATAAATGGTGATTAATAAATAAAATTTCATTTTTTGAATGTTTATTTCTCTGATTATTTATTTTGTTAAAATTTTAATAATCACATGTCCCCTTCATTTTTTATCTACCTTCACATTTTTTGTCTTCTATTGATATTATTAATTACTTTTTCATGATTATAACTTAATAGAACTATGAATAATAGTGACCAATTATATTGTATAACTAAGATAAATCATCATATCATTCATATTTTTTCATGGAATAAAGATTCATTTTTGGTGGATTTGTCTTCTCTAGTGATGATCTAACATTATCTTCAACTTTGTTCCATATAAAAATATTAATTATTTCATGAATTTCCAAATTATTCCAAAATTCCAATACATTGTTCCCAAACCTAATGAAACCCCAAAAATAGCCTATGAGTTTATCTCTATTGTTTTTTACTTTTGTATTTCTCTATTTCCGTGATTGGGAAAAATTTTATTTTTGAGTGGAACCACCACAATATTGGGCACATATTGGAGAGAATAAATTCATACATATTTTATCTTTTACCCATACATGTGTTGGGTTTATTTTTATTTTTCACATTCTAATATATCAATGAGTTTTTTTAAATCCAGCTTTGTCAACTGAAATTTTATTTGTAAAAAAGACTATATACGGTTTATGGAATAACTTATTCTTGGATGATATTTCAATTTAATTATTGGAAGATCTCATGGACTCCTTGTAGATATAATGATGAATGAAAACATATGTTTTATACTCTCTTTTACCAATATTAATGTATGTTTAAACATATGGTTATTTATGAATTTTCAATATCATGTCGAGCTATAAATTCATCATTTTTATGGAATTATTCTCATACTTAACTATTCATTGATTATCTCCATAATCCTTATTATCTTTTTACATGTTTTTCATGCATGTTAATTGATTATTATAAATAATTTCCATGAAAATTTCCATTGTTTTTTTAATCTATTTGAATATCTTTAAATACCATTGAAACATTATGTAATTCTTGCAGAGTATATAATGATTACAAAAACATTGTCTCATTAAAAAATTTCTCTACGGAATACATGTTCAATTATTCTTTAGTGTCAATTATGAATTTTTCTATTGATTATACCATCTATATGAGAGTTATTAATTCTCTATAATTCATTCATTGTTTATCTGATATTTCATTAACTATTTCTTTGGATTGTGATTTATCAGAGAGAAGTCCCTTGAAACATAGAACTATAAATTTTAAAAAATATCTATTAACATTTTTAATATGTGCATTGAATAAAAAAATATTATCATTAAGTTACCCATGAGAACCCATTTTAGACCTTATGGGGAACCTACCCTTGGATTCCTCCTATATTTACATAGATATTTATAATGGTTAGTACAAATACCCAGTCCTTGTAATGTCTATTATACAACATAACATGTGTTATTCCCTATAATCATATTTTCTATTATAAATATACATGTATAAACTTGTAATGCATCCAATAGTCAATTTTTTAGTTATCCCTAATTATAACCCAACAATCTGACTCTTCTTCTTCAGTTCGTTATACCCCCCGATCTTATTCTCCTTCTCAGAGCTCCTACGAAGATATGTCTACTTCAACTACTATATAAAATACATATTCTTCTATTTGTTCAAAACAAAATACTAATATATTTAATCAATGATATATCAACTATAAGATTATATTTTGATCTTCCTCATTGATAATTTTCAATCATTTTTTATCATGAACATTTCATGTAATTTCCAAATTAACTAAACCTATTTTCCATATTTCTCAATAATTAACGTCACCCCAAAATGAAAATTTTCATTTATGAATCTATTCTATGGATATAAGATTATGATGAATTAATTTAATAAATTAATGTGTTCATGTGGTGTATACATGTTCTTCAATATATTATTCAATATTAATACTTGAAAAGTATTAATCATCTTCCATCTTTATTTATCAATTAAAATATATCACTTTTACGTCATGTAAGAAATTCATATGAATTTTTACCAATAAATTATTGTATATAAAAATATACTATCAATATTAACAAAATTGATTTTATTCACATTCTATATAATGTTTTTTCTCAATTCATGTTCATTGAATCTTTGGTTTTATGTATGTACATCCACTTTACATTTTAATTTCTATTAATGTATCCTATTAATATTCATGCAATATTTAGTTTATGAAATAGTAGTCTTCAAATAGAGTGTAATTTCTTATTATACTTCATTAAATACATCATATGTGTAACAAATATATTTTATAATAACATTCATGCATGTGATGATCAATCAAATAGGTTCATACATTCTAATTCATGATTCTCAATGAGGTTATGAACAATCTCATAGTCTATCAACAAATTTATTAAAATATTGTATTTGGATTCATAGAGACTACCTGAAATATCTGAAGGATGAGTAAGAATATTTCAATTCCCATTATGAAAAAATAACGTTTTTATGAAAAAATGATTGTTCACAACATTTCATTTCAACTTTTTGTAAGTGTATAATGGGATGGATTATTCCCTTCCCTAGTAGTAACTTTAAATTTCTCTATTTCTCTTGAAATTAAAGCGTCTCACAATATGTTAAAAAATAAATTCTAATCCCATGATTATTATTTATAGGGATGGATCACCACTTCAATGCACAAGACAATCTCAAATTTTTAGGTCACGTCAAGGATGTCATCAATATTAGAATACATATACCTCACTAAGTAATGAATCAAAAAATTTAAAATATCATTATCTTAATTTTTCAATAAAATAATAGATGTTGTGTATTATTTCACCATCTCAAATTCAACATCGCATGTTTTACTCATAGTGATTAAATCGCTATCTCTATTAATGAATGAACACCACTATGCATATGAATGTATGCTGATTTATTCATTTCATCCCCTGAAAAGTCATATTTTCCAAAGTTATTCATTAAATGGCATTATTGAAAAATAAATTATGATCCTTTTCCAAATTATCTCATTATATCCTCCATTGAATAATGTATTGATGATGGAAATAACATCATATAAATTCCATTGAATAGAGGCCTCTAAAAATTTATGGTGGTAAAAGATTGTGATTATTCAATTGAATAGTCTCGATCAACCAGATAAGATTGAAATTTTAATGTCCGTAACATTTAAATTAGGAGAAATTTTTCTCACTTTATAATACTCCACATTAAATTCGAGTTCTGCCAAATTTTTATTTATATATTATTCAATTATATCTTAATTATCAATGTGAAATTGGCTTTTTCAATTATAACACATATCACATAGGTTTCATATGATGCACCTCACCTTCGATGGAACACCTTCCCATGCTCATGCACACCACTTGAATGCTCTAGTGGGATAAATGTATTCCCACCATCCTACACCCAATGGGGAAGTCCAATATGGATCCAATTAATTATTATTCATATTCACCAACAATGAAATGGTTGATTAATCTTATTTAGCCATTGTGGTTTCCTCTATTTTTAGTAATTTTTACAGAAATAACATAGTTTAAAGTAATTATAAAATCATGAAAATACTATAAATTTTAAACATTATTATTCAGAAAAACTTCATTAAAAATATATATATCTTTCAAGTCATTGTAATAATTATTCATGAAATTATTTTCAATTATTAATGGATCATCAATTCATCTTCATCAAATTAATATATCATATGTGAAAAAAATTATCATACCATATTAACACATATCATTTAACATTATACCAGTAAAAAGTTATCACAATTATAAATAATTTCCTTCATGATTTACACCTAATATCATTATATTAGTCCATAGAAATTATCCACGCCTCAATAATTATAATTTTACAAACAAAACTCATATTGAATAATTATTGAAAAAAAATTAAACATATCCCAACCTCACTACGATTGGTTTCTAAAGAAGAAACATGGTTTGGTAGTTTCTAATTTTACATTGTAATAACACATGAAAAATTCATAAATTATTGAAGCCTTAAACTATAAGTATAAATGTTTAATATTGATTATGTATTGATTTTCAGTGTCTTATGATTAGTTTTAGTAGAAATATATTATATTATCAATGGCTTATAGTCATTATTTTACTATTTTTATGTTTCTTATTAAATTTATACATTCCTTGGATGTCATATAGTGGACTCAAGTAATTATTATAATATATTTTGATCAGAACATATAATTAGATTATATTCTTATATTTTCCCAATAGTTTATTCTATGATATTTACAAAAAATATTTTTAGAGAAAAAATATATATTCCCCGATATATAACATTACTATTAGATAAATTTTCTTTTTTCAATTCAATGTTATTCAATTAATTTAATAGAAAAATCCTCTAACCACTTATGGAATCCAACATATTGAATGAATAACTGATGAGAAATTTAATAATGATAAAAGATTGAATATTAATTCATTAAAAATATCATTAATTTCATTTCATAATAAAAAAACTAATATATCATTAGTTTCCTCTTAACTAATATTGAAAAATATTAAAATCAATAATTGATGCACTAACAACTACAAATCTACTTCAAAATACTATTCTGTATGTTTTTGGAAACATATATCAATTATTTGAGTAAAAACATAGATATGTGAACATTTCCAAAATCTACAAGAGAATTATAAAAATACAACATATATCATTTTATAAATCAATATCACCACAAAACTATAATTTTCATTATTTTTAGTGAATTACATCCCTCAATGTCATGGAATTTTAGAAATGTGAAATAGATTAACTCACCCATAATTCATGCATTAAATCTCACAAATAAAAAACTCATCCACTCTACATTATACATAGATTAGGATGAAAAGGTTGTGAAAAATCATCAATTTTACATGAAATATTTTCCCCTTTAGAAATACAATCCACAAACCATGTGGGGTAACAGTTCAATATATCATAAACTTAAAGGGGAAGGACAAACATGGTTTTTTATCTTCAACTCTGAAAACCACTCTATTGGATGTGATTTGGTGAATATTTTTGTTGTTCAATTCTTAACTGACATGTATTGTATCTTGATATCCATATTTATCTCTCCATAATTAATGAATCAATACCTTGAGTTGATATGTTTGAATTCAAAGTGCCGTATTGGGGCATTGATCATGCTAAAAGGCATAACCAAAAATTAATTTTGGGAATACCAGAATCAATTGACTATCTTCAGTACATACTCATCCTATTATTGAAGCTGATGAAAGCCTAATCTATGTTCTATCTTCAAGAACCACCTTCCTCCCATCATCTAATCTAAGTGGTTATCATTCCTCATCAGTGTATAATTTTTCTTCATTGTCACCATGTTCAGGAACCTGAAGTCCACACATTTCCTCAAGCACCCATCTACCTTCTTGGAACACAACATTGTGGATTCCCGTGGTGAAACGTTTTTCGTTATGAAACCCTTCTCCTACAAGTCCTACACCTATACACTCAATTCTTGAAGTTCCTAAAGAGCCATCCAATAAGATGTTATGGAAATTCGTTACATCCTTAGGTACGGATCAATGCAGATGTCTACCTCCTTTTGAGGAGGTATCCCCAGAACATCCAACAAGAAGACGTCATCGTACTCATGTACCACTACAAGAAATATTGGACTCCCATATTCAACCAAAAGAAGAGTGAGTCTATCCAATTTGGGAGTGATTGGTTAATCCTTCCTTTTATAATGTCTATCATGAGCTGGAAAATTTCCCTTCTCATTAGAGACGGAAAACCTAGTCCCATTCTTATGGACACACCATACTTTGTGACTAATATAGTCACTCTGAGCATGGACTATAGATAAATTTCCCACACACAAGATGAGGCTGTAAGGCCTCAATTCTACGACTATGATATCCAATCCAAAGCTCTCACATCCATAGAGTAAGAACACTCTACTGTAAAATTTTTGTAATTGTCGAATACCCTCCCATATGAGTCTCTAATTATAAGGATCGAGCCAATAACTCTAACAGAAACTACTACCGTCAAACAAGGCCAATGTAAAGGAATGAGTGACTTAGACCTGTATCTATAAGAACAGAAACTAATGTGAAGAATATACATATCATACCTCTAATCATATCTAGTTTTCTGTGCTCATGGGCCTATGATACTTAGTTTTGTGCTCGTCCCAATACACATACTCTCTATGGTAAGGGTGTACCAGCTTGGGGTGGTGGCAGTTGTACGTCGAACAATCAACCACAACCTACTACTTATCATTCCACTCTTCCACATCCACTGCACTGTGAACCTCTCTGATCAAACCTCTATATCTAAATTAGAGGTCCCTTGATCATCTGTTGGTCTCCCATGCGGCGGGTAAGGCATTCATGTACCATGTGTCCCTGCTTGCCAAACGAGTAGTGTTGCATGTTCCTCTGCTACCGCCCGCTACCCCGATGGTCTCACACCACCAATCATGTGTCCATGGGTATCCCTCTATATGATCAACCTCACCTAAACCTCTGCGTCCTCTGTCGGTTTCCCACTAGGGATGAATCAGCCACCTATAACCTAATGGTAGCTCCTGCCACCGGTGCCAAATCGTTGAAGAAGCTATCAACTGCTAGAGATCACTCTAGAACTCTATCCTATGTTAGAATTCCAAGGGAAACATCGATTTCCTAATCCCCCGATGGAGTCCCTACATGAATATCCAAGCCGCGATGAAAGGGTCCCACATCATGTCTGTATATTAGTGAGAGAGGTCTATATACCTCATTGAGTACTCAGCCACTATCATGATACCATGTGGTAGGTGATTTATATCTTATAAGTGTACTAAGAGAAAGGTCTTTGGGAAGAACACCTCTTAGAATACCTGTTCAAATCCTACTAATGAGAACGTCATCACATCATGAGCCTAACTAGTAAAACATGACCACCTTCCTGTCAATCCCTAATGAAGGCTTGTGGATAAGATTTACATTTGGTCATGTGGGGTCCTCACTATGATGAAGACACACGTCACCACATTCAGCCAATCCTCAGTAGCCAGAGGATCTACCTATCTCATGAACTTGGGAGGTCTCTATCTCTGGAACTCATGCAAGGTTGTGACCTTGCATGAATCCTATATTGGTAATGCCAGTAGTATCTAATGATCATCAAGTTGTGGTAAAATTGGTGTACCCCCCATCAGGGCCATCTCCAGCACATGTCCTGGAACAGATGCCTCATCGCTTGGTGAGTTATCTTCACAGTCACACATCGGAATCCTAGCAGTCTCTCTTCATGGAGGAATCTTGATATAGATAAAGATATACCAAACTTCAAATAATATACATAGTGAGCTGAATCTAATTTATGAAGAATATTAAGAAACGCTCAATTCATTGGAGATTCATGCAATGTTTGTTTTATGTATAAGTTGAATAAAATAATTCAAGGTACTTATATATGAATAATTCATCCATCGTACCAACACTGAACTCTATGATTATAAAATTCTTATTGGAAACATTTAAAATTGTTTACCAAAATCAGAATAAGAGATTCTCGGTCATTGAGGTAGAACCTACCACCTTTGATACAACATTTTAACGAACTATCCCCTCTAGCCAGTGCCTTAATTCCCCCAAGACCTCTCCTGAAGGAGAGGGGTTAGCGACTAGTACAGAAGGTGTCAACCTACATGTGGGAGAAATTTTATTGAGTACCTCTATACATGCACATACATCCATTCCCAATGAAACCCAGAAAAACGAACATGCATTCTACAAAACAACCATAGAATGTTATGGAACCACTGAACGTAAATAGGTTTGAGTATCAAACCCAACAAAATAAAACTATATTAAGAGAATGTAGAAGATCGATGTAATTTCATCCGATAAAATCCCCACTTGATGGTTTAGTATAATGTATCTTCCAGAATCCGTAGAAGCCCCCCCCCCCCACCTACCTGACCTCACTGGGCACAGGTTGGTCCTAGACCACCCAGACCTCTGCAAAGTCATCAGTTGTCTGCACCAGACATAACATGTGTGGAAAATAACATGCAAGGGTGAGTAATGAAATACTCATTAGGGAGCTATAACACCGCGACCCTAGAAGCCGAACGTCGGTGCATTATTATGTACGATTGGCATGATCACAAAAGAACCAGTTTCAGAAGGTAGATTAGTTTAGTAGCCTTAGAAGTACTAGATACATTCATAAGTTTTACATTAAATCATAAAATGTAAAACTAAAAAACATTGTTTCCTTATTCAACACTGATATCCCATAGACTATCCCTGCATGTCAGTCATAATATACGTTTTCGCTTCTTGAGAAAAAACAAAGAAAGGGGTGAGCTCAGATGCCCAGTAAGGATAGCAATATAGTAGAAAAATTTATAAATAAGCATAAACATTTATGTTAATGTATAACATGAAAACACAATCCTTTTCAACTTGAACATAATCATAAAATGGAATAGATAAAATATAAATATTTCCATTTACTTACTCACATGGATATTCTAATTGTCGAATAATCACATGCAATATCATTAGCAAATTTCAAAATGATGGAATGAAAAATCCTAGACTTTCATAACCACATAGTCAAGGCCTTTTTCCAAGACTTCAAATAAGATTATGTCATGAATTGTGTCAAGTCACTAGTTTGTCTCATGAGACCTACCGATGCCTCGAGGAGCTATAGCGGGCTCCAACCCTCACTTACTAAGTCCAATTAATTCATTATATGAAAAGTATTAAACATAACATAATCATTCGTACTAAAACTATCATAATAAATTTCAATACTTTATCTACAAACCATAAATGGTTTAGAAATAACACATCCATAGTCAAACATATCACAAAACCATCCATACAATATATAAGTTTTGTAGAATAACAAATCAACTTAATATTATATTAAAATCTTTTAAATGATGTTGACATATATGAAATAAAAATCTTTTTTAGAGAAAAATATATTTCTATTTGGAAATTATTTAAAAGTCATGTAATTATAAAATAAAACACTTATTTTTAAAAATATTCTTATAAGAATGTAAGGGAAGCATCGACGTTGTAATAATGGCAGAAAATATCCCCACCCTATAAGTTAAAAAAAACATTCTTACCTTAATTTTTTCGAAAAGTTCATAAAGTACCTTGTTTGGAAAATGACGAAAAAATTCCTTTCAAAACATTGTTGGTCAAATAATGTTATTAGTGTCTTTGAACAATTGTCTAGGAAAGAGTAATAATGTTTTGAAATACATTTTTATGAAACATGGATGTGGATGATATAGAGGTCCCAATAGATAATTATGTATAAAAAACCTCTAATAATAAAGAGACTGTAGAATTTAACCTTACCTTGTACTTTTCCTTGGTTGAGGGTAGCCTAACCTCCTTTATAATGGTGAAATAATTGATATTAAATTATACAATAATCATATACATTAATTTGATATCATATATGATCTTTTAACATTGCATTGTTAATAATATCATTGTATTGTTGTTGTTTCGCGTGTTAACTAATTCATTTTCCTTTGTATTATTTGTTATGTAGGTAATGTTTGTAGTGGATAGGATGTATCTTATTCATATTCAAAATGATATTAATTATTTTAAAATTATTTTTAATCATATAATGAAAATTATTCTTGAATGTATATGAAGGGGAATGAATCTCATCATGTTCGTGGAGAGGGTAATCCTTACGTACGCACAAGCGACAATATCAATCTTTTGATATTAAAAGAATATATAATTGGATGGTATATCATATATACAGAATAATTATCATTTTATATTTATTATTTACATCAATTAAACCTCATTATTATAACCATTCAAATAATAATTTATTGAACAAAAATTACACCATGACATGTAGATGGTAAGCTGTACGTACGCATGTATGGTGACACGTCATTCATGGGATGGATAGAATAATGAATATGGTTGTACAATATTTATAATAACTTCATAGTATATAGAAGATATTATAGTAATTATTTTATAATAAAAATAACAATGAAGGAGGAAGTGGAAGAAGAATGGTTCTTGAAAGAGTTGATAAAATATTTACCTTTTGTTCAGGTTCTCCCTTTTGATTTGATCAAAATTGCTCCTTAAGATGGCTTTATGACTAAAGGAAGGAGACTTGGATAAAGGGAGAACAGTTGAGAGGGTATTTGGGTAGGGGATGGATGAACCAAAAGGCTTATAAGGTGTGAATTAGAGAGAAGGGTGAGTGCCCATTTATAAGAGGGGTGAGGGGCACCTTAAGAAAAGCTAGAAATATTATTTTAGAATAAAATTCTTTTTCAGTTTAAAATGGATCAAAAAAGAATTATTTAAATTTTAAGGTGGGGATGGGTCAAAAAAAACTCATATAAAAGGTTTTAGAAAGGTTTGGGTTACTTTATTAACCTCATATTTTTTATTTAATTCCTTGATAAATAGTTTGAAATTTACCATGTCTCTTTGTATTTTTATGTAAAATGGTTAATAAACATACTATATACTTCCAAGAGAACCCAAAGTGGTTCATTAATGATAAAAATATCATTATATAAGTATTTTTGAAGAAAATTAGATTTTTAGGAATAAAATATGAATTACTAATATAATATTAGTTTTAAAAACTCTTTTATATCAATTTTGACACTATTTGGTATTTTGTTTTTATAAAATTCATAATAGCATTATTACTTTGAAAAAAATTCATCTAAAAAAATAACATATAATAGTAACCTATAAAAATAGTGGAATTCATAAAATGTCTCAAATTACATTTATTTAGATATTTATAATATCAATTATTTTAATATTTCATTAATTATGTAATTATTGCATCATCATTCCATGAATAAATATTATTTTTTAATGTCTAAAAAATATAAATAAAATACCTTTATGTATTAAATAGTTATATATTTTTAATGAATATTTACAGTTGAATTTATCTTATGTATAACCCTATATTAAAAATGTTTTCATTATTAATCATTGATTTTAACTCTTTTAACTCTTCTTTATAAAAAATAATAATAAATGTCATAATATAATCCAAGCGGACCAAAGAGGTTCATATTTTAATCCTAAGGTTGTTTCATATCGATTTATATTTATCTAATAGAATTATGACTTCTGTTAGGGTAATAATAATATCATTTTTACCCTTAATTACCCTATTTAATTTTAATAGTGGTAAATAAAAGTAAAATTTTACTATTCACGAAAAATTATTTTCATCTCAATCAAGCACATTTTACATACTAATATCAACCATGTATCTCAGTTTTTTAAAATCAACTCACAAAAGTGGTAAAATTATGTTTTATTTTAATTTTCAATTTCTCTTAGGAGGTGGGTAAAAGACGGTAAAAAGTTCAATAAAATTTTTATATATCAAAAATTTTTAAAAAATGAGTCAAATAAATTATATTGAACTTATATAGGTATTATGTATCTATTTTTATCTCCAATAAATACCAATAAATTATTATTTAAATAAAAATTCGGTTTTAAACTCTAACTCAGTGATTATCACTATTCATCATAAATTGAAATCTTTTAGAAAAATAACAAAAATTCACCCATGTTTAATTTTGATATTCCAAATCCAAAAATGAAGTCCATTTTGAATGATAAAATTTATAGAATTTCAAACGGTGGATATTAAAATTTATAACCTCTAGTTTGATTGGTTGTGGTGTGTTAGAACTAAAAGTTGCATTCAACACACACAATTTTATTATACAATGAGAAGTGTATCATAGAAGCTTGGGGTGTTACATTCTCCCATACATAAAATATTATTGTCCTCGAAATTGTTATAATATTACTGCATAAAAAGATTCGGGTGGTTCTTTATCATAATTTTATCGGGTTCCCATGTTGCCTCTTCCATCTTATGGTTTCTCCGTATAACTTTTACTAGAAGATTCGTCCGGTTTCTCAACACATGTTGATGTATATCAAGAACCTTGACTGTCACTTCTTAATAAGACAAATATGCATCCATTTATAATTCCTCATATGTGAGCACATGTGTTGGTTCAGGCATGTATTTTCTTAACAGTGATACGTAGAATACATCGTGAACTTTGCAGAGACTTGGTGTCATTTCCTAAGGGTAAGCTGCAACACCAATTTGTCCTAGAATTTTGAAAGGTCTGATGTAATTGGGACTCAATTTACCCATCATACAAAAATGTATAACACCCTTCCATGGAGATACATTCAAGAAAACATGATCTCATACCTGAAATTCCAAATCATTCCTTTAGTTATCGGCATAGCCCTTCTGCCTACATTGAGCTTCTTTGATGTGGTTTTGGATTACCTTCACCTTTTCCATCATTTACCCCACATGTTCTGGGCCTACGAGTTTTCTTTCACCAACATCATCCCAACAGGTTGGTGTATGACATCTCATTCTATATAACGCTTCAAATGGAGCCATATTTATACATGAATGGAACCTATTGGTTTAGGAAAATTCTACCAGAGGTAAATATTTATCCCACATACCTTGAAAGTCAAGTGAGAAAGATCACAACATGCCTTCTTCGGGATGAATAGTCCGTTCTAATTGTCCATCAATTTGAGGGTGGTAGGCAGTGCTCAAAAGAAGTTCAGTATCCAGGGATTTCTGAAGCCTTTTCTAGAATCTTGATGTAAAACGGGGATCACAGTAAGAAACAATAGATAGTGGTAATCCATGAAGTCTTACAACAACCTTAATATATAGTCTTGCTAATCATTATAGTGGTAAATCTTCTCTTATAGAAAGAAAATGTGATGACCTAGTATGAGGATCAACAATGAACCATATTGCATCGTTCCTTCTAGTAGTTTTGGTAGTCCCATGAAAAAGTCCATCGTAATATTATCCCATTTTTACTCAGGTATGGGAAGAGGTTTCAAGACTCCTTGAGGCTACTGCCTTCCAGCTCTCACTAGTTGAAAAACTATACATCATGACACAAACTCAGAAATCACCCTCAACCTATTGTCCCACCAAAAATGTTATTTCAAATATCGATACATTTTGTTTCTACCAGGGTGTATATAGAAATTGGAGCTATGAGCATCATCTAATAATTCTCTTATTTGACCAGGTATATCGGGAACACAAAGTATCTTCCCAATTTCGAAATTCCATCTTCATATACGAAGTCACCCAATCTCCCATCATTCAAATCTTTAAACTTCTTTTAAAACTCAT
Organism: Viscum album; assembly: GCA_963277665.1. Classification (NCBI taxonomy): domain Eukaryota; kingdom Viridiplantae; phylum Streptophyta; class Magnoliopsida; order Santalales; family Viscaceae; genus Viscum; species Viscum album. Next base: position 557,495,305 of record OY728165.1, on the reverse strand, counting down.
AATATTTAATCTTAGAACTTTTTATCCATTATAGTAAATATGGTTTGGAAACCATTTGAAAAAGAATTGATTGTTCAACTTCCATGGTTATTCCAATATCCATCTTTACAATATCCATGAAAATAGGATCCCTTTCAATTCAAATCTTGTTCAAAATTCCATGATATTTTCTACTCAAATCATATTCCACCTTATTTTCTTTCCGAGGTGGTATTTTATCGTTCAATCATAATCCTTGAGTAGTTCAATCCGCCTCCTTTGCCTCATGTTGAGTTCTTTTTGTGAGAAAATATACTTCAAACTCTAATGATCGTATATATCTAAAATTTTCCACCAAAGAGATAATGTCTCCATATCTTCAAACAAATATTACAACTTCTAACTCAGGTCCATGAGTAGGATATTTTTTCTCATGAATGATTAGCTGTCGTGATGCCTAGGAAATAACCCTATCATTATGCATAAGGACACCACCATGTCCATTCATTGATGCATCACTATAAATAAAAAACCCATCATTCACCGTTGGTATAGTAAATATAGGAACAATGACTTATCTTCTCTTTAGATTTTCAAAAAATTCTTCACACTCTTTTGTCAAAACAAATTTAACCCCTTTACATGTGATCTTGGTTAACGGGTTATCCAATTGAGAAAAATTCTAAATGAAAATCTGATAATAACCTGCTAAACCTATTAAACTACCAACCTCGGATATACTTGTTGGTGCTGGCCATTTTTTGATTCCCTTTGTCATAGAATGATCAACATAGATTCCATCCTTATAGACAATGTGGCCAAGAAAAGATATCTCCTAAAGCCAGAATTCACACTTTATAAACATCCCATATAATTCGTGTCTTCTAAGAGTCATCAGGATAATGTGCAAGTGATTTTCAGGATCTTAGTATCTTTTGAAGTATACCAAGATATCATCAATAAATACCACTACAAATTCATAAAGATATTCCTTGAAAACACTATTCATTATATCCATGAAGACATAGGTCTCATTAGTCAATCTATAAGGCATTATGGTAAAATCATAATGCATGTACCTTGTTCGAAATGATTTTTTCAGAATCTCTTCCTTCTTCACACACAATTAATGATATCTAGATCGAAGGTCAATCATTAAAAAGAATTGAGCCCTATCAAGTTAGTCAAATAAATCATCAATGCGAGGTAGGGGATAATTCTTTCTTTATTGTTATAGCATTGATCTCCATGTAGTCAACACAAAACCTCATAGATATATATTTCTTCTTAACAAAATGGATAGGGGATCCCCATGGATAAACACTAGGGAAAATAAATCCCTTATTACTCAATTCCCCTAGATGTTTCTTTAGTTCCACGAATTCTAGAGCATACATTCTATAAGGGGCCTTTATTATATGCCTTGAACACAGAATTAAAACAATGGAAAAATCAATTTCTCATTCTGCAGGATGTCCAGGTAAATCCTCTGGAAACACATCAATATATTATTTCATAATAGGCACATAGTCTATATAAACATTCCTTTCCTCACCCACAGTTCTTTCATTCTCTTCCTCCCCAAATATTTAATGTAATTGAGCTACTGGGGTGAATCTAGATAAGAATTAGGTGGTGGCAATTCTACTCTAAGGATAATGTGTTCTTTATCATCGTCATCAAAATTAGTAACTTCCTTCTTATTTTAATAATTTTTTTAATCAGGGTCTGAAATCCAGTAAATAATGAGGATTATATCAAATTAAATCAAGGGTATAACAATGAGATATGCAGATAAAGATTATTTATATGCCTTAATGGGGACTTATTCACAAAACATTATTACAATGATATATCCCTTAACAGTTTTGATCGAAAACTAACTTGTTAAATGAAATTGGAAATATCTAATTTTCTTAGCATACTAGTAAGATATGAAACAATGTGATGATCATGAATCAAATAAATAATTTGATAAACATGAGGAAACCATTAAATTACCTACCACTACATCTTTAAGAGCTTCAACCTCAGCAGTAGTGATAGCATAATCTTATCCTTGATCCCTTGGCTTTTTTCTGAGGAATGTTCCCTGAACTTTTAGGAAATAAGTTATCATAATTTCCCCTTTATCTAAAATTGTGGCATTCAACATCGAAGGCATGTATCTTCCCCTTGCAATCACAAGCTTGGTGGTAATTTTAACCACACTTGTAACAGACTCCAATTCCCTTCAGGCAAGTACCATTGTGTTTCTTCCAACATTTACTTTTGGATAGATATTTGAATTTTCCCTTATACCCCTTATTTCCATTTCTAGAGTGTTCAGCAGTTCTCTTCTTCTCTTGTTTTTCATTAATGTCGTAAGACTATGAAAATTATTTTTCTGTCTTGATTCCACATGAGAAAATATCTTCATATGATGAGAATTATAGTGTGACTAATAATAGATGGAGAAATCATTTTATCCCATCAATGAAATGATCAATATTACTTCTTGGGTTATATATATAATCTGTAGCGTGCCTCGGTATTCTTATAAAGTTAGATTCATACGTTGCGACATTTTGTTCCTCCTTTTGCCTCCGACTCAGAAATTTTCTTCCCATATCCACTCGATGGTCATGAATAAAGTATTTTTCTGAGAAAAATTCTTTAAACTCCCTCCACTCCATATTTGATACTTCATCATCTTCATTTGTGTTTTGAATCAATGGCCACCATTTATCAACATCTCTAGTGAGGCGGTAAACTGCCATGAATACTTCTTCCTTTTACCTACTCCCCAAGGTGTGGAATATTTTCCCTAAGGAATTTATCCATTGCTCATATTCTAGTGGATTTGTACCTCCATTGAATGTTTGTGGATCTGGCCTCATGAAATGATCTAACATTGATCCACCGCACTGCGGATCCGGGTGCTCCATTCGGGTAAGTTTATTATTCCTAACCTGAGTGAGTTGTCCCAATATAGTTATAAGCTGATAGGCACCACATGTATCACTATCTCCAATATAATTATCTTGAACAGGAGGGAAATCCCTACATGGAGTGAGTTCATTGATACAATTTCCATTTCATCAACTAGGTTCCATTCCTAAACATTGGCATAAACTAGATTAGTTTATGGATCACAATACATAAATCCAAACATGTAAAACACTTAACATAAATTGAATAGTTGATGGATATAATCCATAATAAATGTTTTCCTTAAGGAAGTATAGAGTCATTAAACCTTTTTAATGGCTTTTAATGAAAATAAAAATTATCCTAAGCATATCCCCCTGGAGTGTCATAACCAAGAGTGCAGCAAGGCCCGTTGTCGTGCACTAGTTCCCATTTGAGTCTAGCTCAAAGTTGTGTTTTTAGGTTTTACCCTTAGGAACATCTATTCCAGAGCCACCATACCTAATCATATGTAGACAGAGACGTATTCTTTGGAAAACTCACAAAATCACTACAAGACCAAAAAATTTGGAATTTCATCTTCACTAATCCTCAATGTATATCTTATTTATATGTGTTATAATTAGTTTTTATCCTAATCTAGATTCAAATGTTTTTAATAAAATTCCTCTGATATCAACTGTAACGCCCTGAACCCATAAGTCTAGAGTCAGTGCATTATTACGTATCATTTTCATGATAAATAAATCATGTCTCAAAATAATGATTAGTTTAGTAGCCTTGGATTTACTAGATAAATTCATAAGGTTTATAATACATCATAAAATGGAAAACAACAATAACATTGTTTCCATAGACAAAAATGAGATCCCATAGAATATCTCTAAAGGTCATTCATAACATACTTCTTCTCATCCTATGAAAAATAATACATAGAAATGTTTCAGCTCAGATGCTCAATAAGGATAAAAATATATCACAAACATTAATAAATAAGAAAAAACATTTAAGGAAATGTATAAGACCAAATCATAAGGATTTTAAACATTAAATTCATCATAATATAGAAAATATAAAATCAAAATAATTCTATTTACACTCCCACATGGAAATTCCACTAGTCGAATAATAACACGAAATATCAATATAAACTTTTATAATAATGAAATGCATAATGCTAGAAATTCATAACCACATAGTCAAGGCCATCTGCCAGGACTAGAAATAATTTTTTTTGAAGGCCTTGTGCATAAACACTAGTTTGACTCATGAGACGTACCGATGAATTGGGAAGCTATAGTGGGCTCCACCCATCACTTATTAAGACTAATTCATTCATCATATGAAATGGTTTAAACATAACATAAACATTCATATTAAAACTATCATACGAAATGTCAATACTTTATACATAATCCATAAATGTTGCATAAATAAAACATCCACAATCAAACATATCACAAAAGCTTAAGTACAATATGATTTGTTTGTTTCAGAATAATTCAACTTAAAATAAGATTAATATCCATCAAAGGATGTTGACATAGTTGAAATCCAAACCTTTTTTATAGAAATATCTCTTTCTATTTTGAAAACATTTAAAATTCATGTATTAATAAAAGAAAAAATTTATTTTCAAAAATATTTTTATAATCTTGTAAGGTAAGCTTCAACGTTGTTATAATGGCGAAAAAAAGCCTCACGTGTAGTATAAGTTAAAAAAACATTCTTACATTAGTATTGTCGAAATGGTCATAAAGTACCTTGTTTGAAAAATGACGGAATGATTTCCTTCAATAAATTAAAGGTCAAACAAAGGTATAAATGTATTTATCTCATAGTCTAGGAAATATCAAAAAAAGTTTGGAAATACATTTTTAAAAATCATGGATGTGGATGGTAAAGAGGTCCCGGTAGATAATTACATATAAACAATCTCAGATAATAAAGATATTATAGACTCAGTACATACCTTGTACTTTTCCATGGTCGAGGTTCAGTTATCCTCATGTATATTGGTGTAAAAATTGTTATCAAATTATACAAGAATCAAATACATTAATATGATTTAATATATGATCTTTTAACATTACTTTGTTAATAATATCTTAGTATTATCATTGTTTCAGGTGTTAATTGATTCATTTTCCATTATATGCATTGTTACAAATGTAATGTTTGTTATGAGTAGGATTTATCTTAATCATATTCAAAATGATAATATGTATTTATAAATTATTTGTATTCATTTAATTAAAATTATTCATTAATGGATATGATGGGGAATGAATCTCATCGTGTTTGTGGAGATGGTAATCTATAGGTACACACGAGCAACAATGTAATTTTTTGATATTAAAATAATATATAAATGGATTTTATATCATATATACAGAATCATTATCAATTTTTATTTATTATTTAATGCAATTACACATCATTATTATACCCATCAAAGTAATAATGTATTGAATAACAATTACACCACGACGTGGAGACGGTAAGCCGTACGTACACACGTATGGTGACATGTCATTCAAAGGAAGGATAGAATAATGAATATGTTTGTTCCATGTTTTCAATAATATCATATTATATAGAATATATTGGACATAATATTTTAGAATAAAAATAACATGGAATGTGGAAGTTAAAGAAGAAAGGAACTTGAAAGAGGTGATGAAATATTTACCTCTTCTCCACGTTCTTCCTTTTTATTTGATCAAAAGGGCTACATAAGTTTGAGTTATGACAAATGGAAGGAATCTAGGATGAAGGTAGAAAATTTGAGAGGGTATTTGGCCAGGGTTTGGCTAAATCAAAAGGCTTTAATTTTGTGAATTATAGAGAAGGGGGAGTTCCCTTTTATAAGAGGGGTGAGGGGAACCTTAGAAAAAGCTACAAATATTATTTTATAGTAAAATAATTTTAGCTTTATAATGTCTCCAAAATGAATTATTTGAAGGAAAAGGTAGGTGTGGCTCGAAAAAAACTAAACAAATAGGTTTTAGACAGGTTTGGATCACTATATTAACATTAACTTTTAAATTTAACTCTAAGTTAAATAGTTTTACATTTACCATGTCTCTTTGTATTTTTATATTATATGGTTAAAAATCTTATTATATACATACAAGAGAACTCCATGTTGATCGTTAATGATAAAAATATCATTATATATGTCTATTGGCTGAACCATAGATTTTTAGAAATAGAATATAAATTAATAATATAATATTTGTTTTAAAAACACTTTTATGTAAATTTTGACACTATTTGGTATTTTGTTTCTCCTAAATTCATAACAAAATTATTTCATAGAAATAAATTCATCTAACTGACACTAACATGTTATATTAACCAATAAAATTAGTATAATTCATAATAAGTTTTAAATTGAATTTATTTAGATATTTATAATATCAATTATTTTAATATTTCATTAATTAGTTAATGACTTCATCATCATCGTGTCATAAATAAATTAGATTTTTTAATGTCTAAAAAATATAAATTAAATACAATTATGTAGGAAATATTTATATATTTCTAATAAATATTTATAGTCTAATTTATATTATTTATAACCCTATATTAAATATGTTTTAGTTATTAAACATTGATTTTAACTCTTATAACTATTCTTTAAATAAAATAATAATAAATGTCATAATCAAATCCCAGTGGACCCAATAGGTTCATATTTTATTCCTAATTTTGTTTTTGGTAGAATTATACTTATCCAATAGATTTAGTATATGTGTTAGGGTAATAATAATATCATTTTTACCCTTAATTACACTATTTACTTTTAACCGTGTAAAATATGGTAAAAAAATACTATTCACAAAAAATTATTTTCATCACATTCAATCACATATTAGGTACTTATATCAACTGTGTCTCTTGAATTTTTGAAATTCAACTCATAGAAGTAGTAAAATTAATTTTCATGTAAATTTGCAAATACTTCTAGGAGGTGGGTAAAAGACGGTAAAAAGTTCAATAAATTATATATATATATAAAATTATTATAAACTTACTCCAATGAATTATATTAAAAATATATAGGTATTATATATCTATTTTGACCAAAAATAAATTTAAATAAATAATTATTTAAAAAAAATTCGGTTTTAATCTATTACTCAGTGTTTTTCACTATTCATGCAAAATTGAATGTTTTGGGAAAAATACAAAAATTTCACCCTAGTCTAATTTTGATATTCTGAATACAAAAATGAAGTCGATTTTGAATGATAAGATTTATATAACATCAAAAAGAGGATATCACTATTCATAACAGCTAGATTGATTGGTTTTGGGGTGTTAGAACTTGAAGTTACGTACAACACACGCTATTGTATTATTCAAAGAGAAACATACTATGGAATCAGGGGGTGTTACAGGACCTGAAAAAACAAGTAAAATTTACAATTCAATACACCAAGAAAACCACGATATATGTTGAAGAAGCATGATCATGAAGCAAGATAGGTCACACCAGGTATTATCTAGAGTAGTAAAGTAAGACCATCAGTCATATCAATGAACACCTTAGGATTATAGAGTACTCTTTAAAAATGATTACCGTGGGTATTCCAGGTCACATAGAGTCGCTCCCCACTGTGGGCCTATCGGGTCACATATAGCTATTTACCTTTAACTTTGTACTACTATAGTACTCATCACTGATGAGTAACATGGGTATGTTGGGTCACATAGAGTCCTCCCCACAATGGGCATGCCGGGTCAGAGAGAGCTGCTTCCCACCTTGGAAATCATATTGAGTTACTCCTCTCCATCGAGTAGCATGGGACTGTTGGGTTACACAGAGCCGCTCCCCACCATCGGCCAACCATGTCACATAGAGCCACTTCCCATTTGTCTATCACAGAGGATCCACACAGGGTTTTTTGGTAGCAGTTTTCAAGTCTCATTCTTCCATAGGATCTCATCTAGTAGTGTTCTTTATTCAGGGAGAACCTCTACTAAAGCCATTAATCATAGTTATACTTCCCTAAAATCCTCCATAGAGTATTCCAAAAGAACCACCTCTTCGTGAGGGTTCCAATGCCGAAATGAGCTCTACAATCGCACACTCGGTTTCCAAAACCCAGCCGCTTGATTTTTTCGCACACTGTTAGGTGACCATGTGCTAGGAGAAGAAATGACTTGCGGTTTCCGGCAATAGCATTCACCTCCATCTCATCTTCATAGCAGACTGCCAACCACCCATAGTAGCTGCCATGGGCCCCCACTGTCAGGTTCCTCTATGGACCACCAGGTCTGCACCGTTGGTCCTTTCATCACACCTCCTACACCTACAGCCTCTGGGGGATGCCATAATTCATGTGATGGCCCTATTCCTTGTTCGGATTGTCCAATGGCCTTCATGTTATAGGTTTAGAAACGTGGAATAATGATCAGATGTTATATCATAATTAAGAAAACAATCTGGGTGCAATTACTCATTAAAATTACCATCCTACAAGAACGAGTGATATGTGGATCAACCTATTAATTGGTTGATCTGTGTTCATCATTCAAAATAATTAATAGGAAACATATAAAAAACCCCCACCTCATTAAAGTTCATCATTGAAGTTATCTGTCCACATGGATTCAAGTTACATGGGTGTTCGATGCTCTCCAGTCACGTTATGCGCAGTGTGTCGATGTCGTTGGTGATTCACCAGCATTCATTGGTCATCGTTGTAAGGAATTATCAATGTGGGTTCTTCAAATTATTTCCACACTTTGATCCTGTTTTCTTCAACATGATAACCCATTAAAATAAAACATGTCTCATCATTTCTGTTACGCTATGTCATTATTTCGTTACACTATTTCATTTACGGAACAACATATCTATTAAGATTCAGTTAATACATCGTTACATTGTATGCTTATGAGACATTAATGATCATTATTTAATATTACACATCATCGCTTTGTCTCCACACTTCCGCACGACTATTCCACTGACCTATTTGTGGGGAAGAAATTATTTTTTCATACATTTTTTTCATGAATCATCTAAAAATTAACTTTTTCAATAGACCATTATCTGTCGATGTTAGGTCCATTATAAGTGAATATCACAGATCTGAGTATAACGGTGAACATATATTGTTGATCAGAGCATCAATTGAAATTTTAAAAAACCTCACTCAAAATTTTATATAAATGAACTAAGAAAGATCAAAAATATATTCTGGGCTCACAGGGCCATGGAGTTAGGTGGCATCAGAGCGCCTGGTCTCAGAATAATTCAATATAATATTAAAAAATAAATAGATTTTATTGAACTATACATAATCTACTAAAATAATTTTATAATATAAAAACCACATTTAACCATTGTTTATTTGTTGTTGATGCTGTGGTTTTTGAAAAACACTTTTAAAAGAAGACACACTATTTATTTAAGAAAAAATTTATTAAATAATATGAATTTTATAGACCCAAAAATAGACATAATTAATTCGATTTATATTTTTTATCCATGAAATAAATTGATTAAACTCCTTAAATAACCTATTGTTTTATAATATAATAGTTCTACAATTATATTTTAGATGAAAAATTCATGATTATTTCAGTATTATAATAATATAAAACTTATAAATTAAATTTTATGAATGATTTAAAAAACATAAGATAATAAAGATAATTAATACTAGGTTTTTAATTCAATTGGGAAAAATTCTGATAACTTCCACTGTCCACTAAAATATAAAACTATTAGTCGAAAATAGATTATAATGAATATTATTTTGTAATGATATAAGTCACATTAACTATTATGAAATGGACGATATAGATACATAATATTTATATTTGTCAATATTTATGATATATATTTTACTATTGAGGTGTTATATAGGTATTTTATAGTCAATGAAATTTATTTAGTAATATAAAACCAAAACTAAATTTCCCTCATATTGTATTCAATGAATTTAAAGATGTCTAATTTGAGAAGTAATAAATTAAATCCATATAATATATAAAAACTCATTAAAATAATGAATGAAAAATGAGATTTAATGATATCTAGAAAACTATAACAACATTACTAAGAGATCCTCTACAATAAAAACATCCATGACGAATTTTATCAATATTATTAACTTATAGACTATCCAAACGATGTTAACAGTCCTATGAAACACATTAAAATGATCTAACATAAAATAACTCCCTATTAATTTTGTTATCCCTAGAGAAACAAGATAAGTATCTCAAGGTGATAACTACTAAATTTTTGTTTTCTTTTGCAATGAATCACTACTTTTTATAAAATAAATTATATTTGAGTGTATTAAAACAATACATATAATTATAAATCAAATGTAAATAAAAATTAACAAACAATATATACCTTATATATCAATTGGAATATAAGTCAATATAGATAGATTAAAAATGAATAACAATCTCTCCCATTATTGTCCTATTCTCAGTGTAAAATGATATTAGAGTAGTTGGATATATAATATCATGTATCAATACTCTTTCATTATCTGAAAATATAGGATGATGATGTAAACAGCCCCCAAAATTATGTACTACTTCAAATTATATATTATGAAAAATGGATATGTAGAAGAAAACTCACAATACATATTCATTTTTGAATGATGATGTTTAGCATCTTGATTAGCAAGACCCACATTTCATATTTGTATCTCCACCTATATGAACATAGCATGTACATATGATTTAATCTGATATTATATTTTTTGATTAATTTATCAAAGATTAATTTTCATGGAATATTTTTATACCTTGTATTTCACGTCCTTCAATGATATTCTGAAGAATCCAAAAGAATTTTTATATTTACCATTCTTTCATATCCTCTTATATTATAAATGAGTTATTTCATTAGAAATGTCATGTCAATATTGTTTATCCAACCAAAACTGATAAATTTCTCTTATGTATATTTCTCCATAATAGTTTTTTGAAAAAACTTATAAAAATATCATTTTAGTTGTAACACCCCGAGCTTCCATGATACGCTTCTCATTCAATAATGCAATAGCTTGCATGGTACGCAACTTCGAGTTCTAAAACACCGCGACTAATCAAAGTAGCCGTTATGAATAGTAATAACCACTTTTTAAATTTATAGAAATTTTATTTATCAAAATGGACTTCATTTTTGAATTCAGAATATCGAAATTAGCCTATGTTGAATTTTTGGTATTTTTCTGAGAACTTCTAATTTTTTATGAATAGTGAAAAATACTTAAAAACAACTTTTTAAATCAAAATAATTTATAGTGATAAATTATACTATTTAGTGGTTTTAAAGTATAATTAGAATATATTTTTACCATTTTATCCAATGGTGGTCATTAGAATTAAATTAACATTGAAATTGGACATAAACAATTGCCAATCTTTTGATATAAATTGTTTCTAAAAAACACGCTATTTGTTGTAACAGCGGGAATTAATTATAAAATTAATTAATGAAACTTATATGTTTGGAATTTTGTAAAATAGACATCATTTTTGAATTCGGAATATCAATTATAGCTTAGGGGGAAATTTTGGCATTGTTCTGAAAAACTTCAATTTTTGATGAATAGTGAAACCACTAAGTGGTAGTTAAATAACTGATTTTTCGTTTAAATGAAATATTACCACTTCTGTGATTTGATTTTCAAAAATCCGACATACATGGTTTTCATTAAGAAGTAAAATGTGGTTCAATGAGATTAAAATAATTTTTTGGTGAATAGTAACTTTTAAGTTCTTAATCGGGATTAGAGGTAATTAGTGAAGTTTAAGGTATAAACAATGTTTTAATAATATGATATGAGCTTGAAACATGTCCTACTCCTATTGGATGAGTCATGGCCGACCAAGACAACCCATTGGTCAACTTGGAGACACCATGGAGCCACTTTGGTTGGAAAATGACATTAATATATATTTATTTAATGTTAAAATTAATTGACACAAACATGAGTTGTTTTACTAAAACAGTTTTTACGTGGGGTTACACAAGTCCAAATTTGACTATAAATATTAATTAGAAATATAAAAAGATTTCCTACATCATATAATTTTTTTTTTATAATTTTTAGACATTAAATAAATTAAATCATTTATGACATCATTATGTTGCAGCGATAACCTCATTATTTAACGATTTTAATAAAATGAAAAGATAATGTAAAATACATGGCTTACACTTGTCCAAAGAATATTTGATGGGTATATTTCGAACCCTTATCACCTTAGCCACAAATTATATAAGTGTGGTACCTTTAAAATCCGAAAAGAATTGTGTAATAATGTAACATTTCAATCTTTCCAAAAGTGCCCCTCCTCTCCACTTATAAAAGGCCCCCACCTCTCCCACCTTATTCACACCTTCAAGCCATTTGGCTCGGCCAACCTCTGCCCAAATACTCTCCCAACATCCCCCTCTTACTCCTAGAATCCTCACTTTGGGCAGAACTCTTCCCAAGGATGCCTTTGGCTCAAATCAAAAAGAGTTACCCGATTTTGAGGTAATGTCTTCTCTAATGTTGTTTTGTTTTATTTTTCTTCTCCAACCCCCTAAACTCTTTTAATTCATTTCTTTTGTAACAACACCAGTATCCTCAATACACTAGGATGTTGTTATAAGATGTATTCGAGCTACACTTACATACACCTACATCTAATGGTTAAAGAACATTCGGTTTCTGTGGATGGCGAATTTCTGCCTCACGAAACGATGATTGTTCAACACTCATATAACACCTTAAAAGGTGGCCATTAAGATGTAACTATTTTTATATATGATATATAATATGTTTATGTTTTACTTATTCTTCTGTATTTCTCATTTATGGCATACTTTATTATTTCCATTATGGGTAAAACGCGATAATTTCATTTTAGGAAGTGCGGACTACCGCCCCCTCAAAGTGATTTGAATCCATAATTCCATATGTGGGATGCATAAAGGATGAAGTAAATGGTATTATATACTATATTATACTGTAATTATATTATAAATTTATATCATTTTGATTTTTTTCCATTTAATATGAAATTGAAATGAAAGTAGCGTTCATGCGTGCGTACGGCTTACCGTCTCCATGAACGGTGCATTTCATTTCTTACCTCTAAATGTTACGTAATATTATAAATGAATGTATATACTGGATATATAAGATATATATGACATCTAAATCATGAATATAATTCTGGAGATAATGGATATTCTACCACATAAACAACTTGTAATTATAAGAAGTTTATTGTTGACTGAAGTACCAAAGATCGACAAAACAACCGTTATTAACTTAAATAATTAAATAATGTTCATATCATTGTAATAAGTGATATAAAAAGGATAATGAAATTAAAAATGGTTCTTAATAAGGTATATATTAACTCTAGTTTATTATTCAGGAGGTTAAAGAACAGTTGAGTCAAGTCAGACACGAGGTAAGGGAATTTCTTAACCCAACTTCCATTCTTTGGGTTAATCTCCTACTTTAAAATTATGTCATGATATTATTATGTCCTATTTTGTATTTTTACGTTTTTATGTGTACCTATAGTGAATACACATAACATATCTATTTTATTTTAAAAATTATCTTTTTAAGGACTTCGTCTCAATCTCCTTTCATTGAGGCATATTTGGTTTTATAAACAACTTTCTTTTATACGGTGTATAAACCCCTTTGACTTTTACGTTTATTCAAAAGGAATATTTTTTATACGAAGCGTTTACTAAACGACAAAAGGGAATGTTTTTGTCGTACGTATGCGGCGACAACGACTTCTCCACCGCCGTAACCACTATTTGAGCTTCAGCTTCCTCTACAAGCCATACCTTTTTTAATGAAAAATAAATACCATGTTATACTTTTCTTTTATTTTTGTATTGAAAATGGTTTTGAAAGAATTTTTTTATATCAATGTGTTGTATTGATATCTTGTGATTGAAATGTGTAAATGTTATGTTTCCTTTATCCATGTTTTATGTGATACGATTATGTTATGGTTTATGATATGTTTAAACCTATTCATATGAGGAATGCATTGGACTTAATAAGTGACGGGTGGAGCCCGCTATAGCTCCTCGATGAATCAGTAGGTCTCATGAGACAACTAGAAGTGGAATTGGCCGAGGCCCTTTCCCAATTTGATTTATGGTTTTGGCCGAGGCCTTAATCATTTTAGATGTCTTGGCCGAGGCCTTGACAAAATGTTTCAGAATGTCTGGCATTATGCATTCCATCATTATGAAAGTGGTTATTGATATTGCATGTGATTATTCGACCAGTAGAATATCCATGTGAATAAGTAAATGGCATTATCTCATTTTACTTTTGCCATATTATGTTTAAGTTAATGTTTAAAAGGCTTTTGTTTTAGTTATACATTGCCTTAAATGTTAATGTTTATTTATGAAAGCTTACGCATTATTGTTATCCTTACTGAGCATCTGAGCTCACCCCTTTCAATGTTTTAATATTTTCCAGGATGTGAAGAAGTATTTTATGAATGACCTGTAGGGATAGATAGAAGAGGATATGAGTGTGGACTATGGAGACTTTGTTATTGTAGTTTTACACTTTATGATTTAATGTAACTTTTACGAATGTATCTAGTGTTTCCAAGGCTACTAAACTAATCGGTCTTTCGAGACTTGATCTTTTGTGATCATGCCAATGTTACGAAGTAGTGCACCGACTCCGGGTAGGTGGGGTCGGGGCGTTACATTAGTGTAACAAATTTTCAAAATAAGAATATTAATTAAAATAATTAATTACAAATTTTTTTATTAATGACTTAATTTTATGGATTGTTTAGAAAAACAATGAAATTTATTTCAATATTTTCATGGTATGTTTGGGGTGATGGAGGATAAACAAACATCTTTAGAGATGTAATTCAATTTATATATTAATTTATTAGTATTTCATGCAATTATTTTTTCCTAAAGTAATGGATAACCTTAATAATAATAATAATGTTGGAATAAATTCTTTGACTAGATCACATTATATGATCTCATTGATATTTAATACAAAATATAAAAAGAATATGTTATCTAGTAATCAATTCATAGTTTTATTAATCTATATATTTTTTAAAAATCAAACAGAAAAGAATTTTTCAAGTGGACTGCTGAAAAATCATTCACATGTTTCTGTAAAAAGGATGCTTATTTGAGTAATTTATTCATATTTTATTAAATTCCATTAAAATAAGTTCATGTAAACCAAGAATTGAAATACATCCTACATATTTCAAAAAGAAAATAAATTATCTCGTATTAATTTATTTTATATTCCGTATTTAGTATTTCACATATAATTTAATAGAATAAATCTGAGTCATGTTAAATTTATAATATTTGAATAATTGGAGAAAAATAAAAATATATGTTGACTTTTATTACCATTAAAAAAACCCAAAATGATTTATATTTAATTTTTCAAAGCTCTTTCGATAATGTTATAATATATTGAAATTAAATTATCATTTTATGTCCTGGAAACTCTTAAAAAATTTTCATTTTGTCTAACTGGATTATTTTTATTATCATATTCAATTAGAAAAATTTTTACCCTCTGATCCACAGAATGTTTTAGTAAAACTATAATCCATCATCTATTAAATTGGTCTAAATTTATTTATATGTTTGTAAATGTGTATTTCTTTGACTTAAACTGATTATTCATTTTGAAAAGCATGATTCAATATGCTTTTATTCTTTTTAGTACAGTTATATTATTAATGGATCATCCACATCATGTTTAGTTTCTAGAATTGTGATGGATTTAAAAAAAGTGATTATATAAATCAAGACATGGTTATTATATGGATAGTAATTTTGATAATGAAATTTAAATCTCATTATTTGGCATCTACCATGAATGTCAATGATGCAATCTAATGACTCAGACCATGTGGCAGTTAAAAAATCTAGTAGTAAATTCATATTATTCTTTCTATCGAGAAGATGGGTTTCTAGAACATAGGTTATTGACTATCTCTTGACCTAATATTATTTTCAAACATTTTAAGACAAAATTGGTCAGACAAAGACAAATTTGTAACCCTTTCACTACTTTTTATCCTATTCTATATGTCTATGAAATGCTAGATTCAGATTTTCCAATATCCAAACCCAAAAAATTTCCATGATCCTTTCATTTTGATAAGATTTAAAAACCAATATACATATATTTTTCAAAGACCAAACCAATTATAAATCATGAGAACTACTTAAAAATGGGTTTTACCACTAGGGTTCTTGTCAATGTGTTGTCCCTATGGGTTCGACCCTAAAGACATCATTTAAAATTATTAGTGGAAAGGTGTATTTTTGGAAATATATATTATTATTAGATTAAAGACCATGCTTAATTCATGACATCATACATTCTGTTAAAATTTCGGCACTATAGATAGGGATAGATGCACTTAGGAATTGTGACCATATGTATGATATTAGTATTACCTGAAACCCTTATTATTATCCACCAATTTTTTATTTAAAGACCTTTTTTACATGGACTATAAAATAGATATAGTATTTTCATAGGTGTAATGCATATTTCATGGCCCTTTACAATTCCATGGATCCATAATTCTCAAGATTTACATGAATTTTATCTCGATTTCAAAATATTTTTATATGAATACTTATTTTTTTTCTAGTAGAACACAACGATCATGGACCTCTTCATGAGTATAACCTCTATTATACACCACAAATAATGTAAATACCATAAAAAATTGAAGGTTAACACCATCTTGGATTACAACATTCAATCCAATAGTGATTCTACACCCAGAATTGTGTATCCTTCTATTCAAGCACACTCATTTGTGATAAAATCATGATGCATTCGTATCAACGATATAATGTGCAGGTTTAGTGGATATCAAATTGAATAGATTCTTGAGTTCATTTCCAAATTTTATAAATTTGTGACACATTCTATAAATACGAAGTATCAACTTACACAATCATATTTCATGTCATCCCTTCTTCTTATAAAACCAGTCCATGGATTGATAGAATGTTAAACTATAAATAACTTTGTGAATTTGGATTATATTGAAAATAAATAATTCAAAAAAATATTTACCACTGATTATTACCGTGAATCTCAAAAATGAGATTAAAATTTTTCAAATATATGAATAGATATTAGTCATTTTTTGGAATGGGGAACTAAAATATAAGTTACAACATCATAAAAATTATGTGTGATGAAAATAGCATCCTTTTACAAAATAATCAATTATGTTTCATGTACTAGTCTGGATAGTATTACTAAAAGAGAAAAAATTATTATTACACTAGAAATAAGTAGATGTTATTAGATTATAATTACCATAATTCCAGTCAACGGAAGAGTGATAAAGAACCGTACTAGCATAGAATATAATCAATGGAATTAAATAACCACCTCATAGAACATGATGAATCTATCATGAAAAATTTTTAGTGTTTCAATCTACCAGATCCACCATCAACCCTCCATATTTTTTTATAGAGATAATATCATGTAAAATGTATATATTCGGACACCCGAACCAGGATTGTAGGGTTGTAATAGAGGAGTCCAAATACCATGATTATGGTCACATGAATTAAAAAAATGTCTATTTTTAGCAACCACATCCATTCCCAAAACAATATATTCTATAATGGTCAGCTGAGCTACCGAAACAACCAAAAAAAGGTTATTATCAATATAGTAATTAATAATCACCACTTTGGAATCAGAGACAACCTAGGTAAACACATCAGATTCTTTTTCCTCAGCCACATCAATTATATCATCTAAAAATTACCCTACAGTTCAGAAATTTAAACGTCCCCAATAACAACAATATCAAGGAGCTCCAACTAGATACAAATACCCACCCCTACCTATATAATAAAATCATTAAAACATTCTCATCGACCTCCTGTAGAAATAATATTCAAAGATTACTACCAATAAAAATGAAATGGTTAACCAATAGATTTCCCTATGTTACATTGATCAGCACATTTGGAAAATTTATAAGACCCTATTAGATCGATTACTATGTTTATTACTGAGTAATAAAAACAATCATATAAGGTATAAAGAAAAGGATATTGTTTTTATGATATTAAATATGTTGTAACATTATAATCCTTACATTATTGATGAAAATAATATGCAATAACATATGAAATGTGTAACAAGATGTATCATAGAAGATGATGCCATAACACATAATTATGGTCAAGAGTTATATGTAAATGGAGATCAAGCTAAGAAATATCAGGTATTGGTGAATCCTTAAAAGGATTATGTTTAGATGGAACTTCTATTAAACAATACCAATCTTCACTTTCAATAGAGGACGATAATGTAAAAAGTCAGGGAAATCACAAAAATATTCTATATCTTTTAAAAAAAATTCTCATCAACATACCCATTGAAATATTTATTGCACAAATGCCTAATTATAAAAATTTTCTATAATAGTTGTTTTCCAAAAAAAAGAGAATATTAATAAATTTGTGGACGCTTAATTAAATGAATAAAAAAACACATTTGTTTAGAGAAATCACCTGCCTAATAATCTAGAATCTTAGTCTTTCTCAATTCCTTAGACTATGTGGGCATTAATTTTATGAATGTTTCTTGTGTGATCTTGAAGAAAATATCTATCTCATTTCTATGATTGTATTAAAAAATATAGGGATTGATGAATTAAATCCAACAATAGAGGAACTATAACATGTTAATAGTTTAGTCATGTCTCCTCATGAACATATTTAGAACATCTGAGTGACGGATGGTAAATTGACTATTAATATTATTTACTTCTACTGGATATGGAAGAAGAAGGAGATGTCCCCATAATTCAATGGGAAATATTTCTTACAACAAGAAAGGAATTGGTCAAATTAATCATTTAGGGTTTATATTCACCGTATCCAATGAACAATTTGTATTCATATAGCAGGGGACACCATGAAAAATGTTTAGCCATTGTATTGTCAATACTTATTTCACACCGATGATAAATATGAATATATGGATAGTAGTGATGACATAAAAACCTACTGCCTAATGAAAATTGATAATGTTTTCGCAAGGATGCGATTACAATTCACCTATAAAGAGGTATTCCATTATAGTATTTTTATACTCTCTTATAAAGAACCATTTTGTGAGGGGTGTGTACATGATATCAAATTACTATAAATGGAATCATGTATTAATCAAATTATAAATAAATAAATCACTAAATATCAGGTATTCCCTGAAATGTAGTATTACAATTTGGGTAGGAATAAATGGTTGAGATGTTTTAGCTGTGTAATTCCAATTTTTTTTAACATTTTAAATTATAAAATTTAAACATACATATATGAAATTCAAATCATATAAAACAAATAAAAAAATTGAATGTGTATGGGATAAAATATCATGAGCTTTATATCTAGTCTAATAAAAAAAATGAGGATGAAAAACCTTCACAACATGAAATGTTGGGAAGCCTAGGTTCATAGAATAACCCCAATATTTTCATCTATCAGGACCCCCAATAAATGACCTTCCTCCCTCATCATAAAACATCCCTCCTTAATTCCTCCTCTTTTTCTGTAGCCACTCAATATCCTTCACCATATTCTACCTCCCATACTCATTCCACCACTAAATAAATGTATCACACTAAAAAATTCAACTGTGTGGTCAGACATGGTGAAGATACTCTACCACCAATGTGTCAGACCCTCAATACTCCATCTCCACCCACAGATACCACTCTATCACTATCTGTATTTGAATAGGCCACTCTAATAGATTTCTAAGAGTTTTAGTACATTTCTATCTTATCCCGGGGTACTTCCCCATTTTTGAACCATTACTGACTCATTATCTTCTTTTCCCCTGAGCATTTGGTGTTATTGTCCGATCTCCATGCCAAGATGATGGTGTCTAAAAAGAAATTGGAAATAGAGGTGATGAAGAATATTCATGTTCACAAATAGGTTCTTAGTCTAATATGCTAGTTCAAGACCTCCTTTATTACTGAGGAACATGAGGAGGTTTTCTCGGAGCTCTTCCTCAAGTTCTTGGCTGTGATGGAGCTTAATGAGGTTCATGTAACCTATAGACTTTGTGACTATACATAGGACCAAACACTTTGTGACTTTTTTATCCGACTCGTTATCTTCACTAGTGATTTATTTTCCTCCCCTTATTATAATACCATGATTCTAGATCTAAAAAAATGGGATGTGATAGGTAATTTATGATGATCACATAAGATCTGTGGATCATTAAAAATTTAAAAACATTGAATAACAACAAGTTACTGGGATCCAAATTATATATTATCCACTAGTCTCTCACTCATGTAGGATTTGAAAATGTAGATTCTTAGGGAATAATTATTCATATTTGTAATCTCAATATAGAAAAAAAAATATGTAGTCCTACCATCGTCATGGATTAACAAGTAGACATATACTATGAGTCCTTAGTGTGTAGGTATCATTGGACTATTATGGGGGATATCATCATTACTCATCTCTCTGGTAATATCAATGAAATTGACATCACTCTAACTCAATCCCATATTTCTATGATAGAGTCCATAAAGAGCCTAATTCATCACAATATAGGTGTAACAACCTGATATTTTTTTACTTTTTTTCTCATTAATTTAATGATTTTGAAAATTTTCATCACTCAAAATACTAAAAATAATGTCCAACATTAACGAACTATTTAGTATTGAGTTACTTGAAAAATCAATTTAATCATTCACAACATGAAACATGATGTTTAACATTCCCTTTATGGAACAAATAGTTTATTTTCTATTAAAATAGGACTGACTTTCCTCAATGACATCCATAACATACAAGACCTATTTTTACCAAACAATAATATATTACTAAAAATTTATTATTTAATATAATAATATATAACCTAACCATTAGGTCAGATATTATGAATACTATTATCTAACATATGAAATTATAATGTTTAATTCATTGGTTACAATTTAATTTTAAATGAATACAATAACCCATTTAATATAAATGTAATGTTTATATAAAAACTACTTTTATGTGCATAATGGAAGCTTATTCTTGAAAAATTAAATAATATAATATTTGTGATTAGATTTTTTGAAAATCATATTTGATAAATATTATGTCATATTTTTTACATTGCTTTTATATATTTGACATTAATAAGATAAGACCAAACTCAATATTACTCATAAAAACATATATTTTTATAAAAAAAGGTTTACCACCATTTAATAAAGATCCTATTTTAAATATAAATTTTAGAAGTAATATGAATTTTATATTTAAAGATAAACTCCAACTTTGAAATATAGTCATAAATATTACTTTATGGTGATTTTTTGGTATTTATTTGGGATGTTTCATTTGTTTATGTGTAATGAAAACTATAAAATATTAAATCCAAATATATATTTTGTTTATTATATTTATAAAATTAGATTATACATATAATAGTTTTCAAATTATAATTATATAAATTTTCAATAACATTATCCAATTAATGTAATTAGGATCAAATTTACTTTGTAATTACATATAAAAAATTATCAATCATTTGAACCTTTTCAAATTAAAAATTTGAAATGTCGGTCCGTACATGAGATTAATTTTAATCTAATATCTTACATTAATTTTAATTTAATTTGGATAAAATGATTCCATATTTTTAATTATAATAATATATAATTCCTAATACCTTCATCCTTGTTTTTTATGATTGATATTACTAAATGTAATTCAATTTTATTATAATTATAAGGTGGAACCGTGGCTTAAAAATCGACTAAACCATCGACAGAAGAGCCAGAATTAACAAGGAACATTTCAAAAATTCATTAGATGTCCATATTTGGATCATATTAAAAATTTTATAAAAAAAATATATTATTGGAGGAAGTAGCCATAGGAAAATTGTGGGTGGAATTCCCCTTCACAAAATTTACATGATTGATACTCACGATTCACTTTAAAAAGGATCTAAATATTCCCACATCCTCACACATCTAATGAAACATATTATATTTCAAAAATACCCAAATAGTTTTTCAAAATCTATATACTCATCCTATATTCCTTAACATGTGTAAAAAACCCTATGTAATGACTATGGTGAAAACCAAATAATGTTTCTCGAATACGAGGTGACATCACTTTTCAAGATCTTTGTTTTTATTTTCATTATATAATCTATAAAATATTATTATTCAATGAGTATATGATAAAATAAATTTCATAAATATAATAATTATTTTTTATTATAGGGAGTCCGACTAATACTTATACACACATTCATTTAAAGTGTTATGAACTAACTATACTTATGTATGGCGCTCTACCGCCTCAGAAGGTGATGTTATTCGTATCTTCCATGACCACCTATAATGATTTGTAATTGTGAGGGATACAATATTTTTATTTTATATATATGATATTTGTGATGTACTTATCCCTTATAATTATTATATAACACATACCTTCAGAAATTCCATTTTTTGTATGTATGAAAATTTCATTTGGGGAAGTGTGGAATACCACTTCTATAAAGTGATGTGATTAATTCAAACCATACAGATAATGAAATAAGGTTTTTAAGTAAAATAATTATATATATAGTGAATAAAAATTATTATATAATTAATATACACACACATATATATTCAATTTACATTTGTTGATTCAATATAACAATTAACCGCAAACAACATTCATCTATTCATAAGACCTATTGTCTCTAAGAATGGTGTATTTAATTTCATATATAAATATTTCATATATTATTATAAATAAATATAGAATCAATATAAACTTTATTTATATCATGTTTTTCTTTCTATGAATAATGATATATGTGTGAGGATATAAAATTTATCAAATTAAGAAACATGAAGAAAAACATAGTATAGATTTACTAAAATGTAACCATATGATGTCAGTATTCATTTTTTTGTAATATAAATCCATATATGGTATTAGATATAATAAAATTATTATGTAAAATTTTAATAATATTATTATATTTATTATAGAGGAGTTTTGAACAAGTACGAAGAGAGTCAATAATTAATGAAAGGGAATTTTATCTCAGTTTTTATTTCTATAAGATACATGAATTGTTTAGCACTAATTTTATTTTTTGGTGTGTAAAATAACCATGGATGTATTATATTATTATTATATTTAAATTTATGTGATTTTAAATTTCCATTTTATGATATTTTATTCATGTGGTTTATATTCCAAAAGATACTAAATCAGTAATGAAATTTTCTCTCAATTTTCCATTATTGAGACACATTCCATATTATGAAAAAATATTTTTATATGAGGTTTCTATAATTCCAATAAAACGTGATATCATGAATCACCATATTTTTATGATATTATTTGTTTTATATAATTTTAATATTTCCATTTTCACAATACTTCCAAGGTGGTAATGATTTAAAGAATCAATGTCGTAGTTTTTCGGGATTGTTTTTTATTATGATTCCATTGATAAATTATTCTGATATATATATCAAGAACACTAATAAATTTATAAACTCGTTGGATATTCATGATATATAATTGTAATTATACAATTATTTCACTCATTGTCACTTCAGATAATTAAAGAATCTCTTTTATGAAAAATCTACTTCATTTATCCTTTTAATAAAAAAATATGACTTTTCTCAAAATTATTAATTAAAAAAAAAATTTACAAAATGTTTTACTATAATCACATGAGGTTTAAAATAATTTTATTTGCATGTTTTCTATTTTGAATGTTTTTCTAAAGAATCCCCTTTTCATTTTCTGGCCATTTAACTTTTCAAATTTTGTAGAGTGAAAAAGTAATTTATGGTATGTATGAAAATAACCACCATCATGACCATAATTTCCATGAATATCCCTTTTCATGTTTGAATTGTTATTTTTAATTATAAATTTGACATAATATTCTGTAAATTTATTATATTTAATTTTTTTAAAGTAAAATGTCTTCCAAAAATGTTATTTTATAAAAACTGTAAAATTTATTTTTCCTAAAAAAGGTTTATATTTATTTATAATGTTTTATTTATAAGAAAAGTATTTTGAAATTGTTAATAAAAATTATGTTAAACGAAAGGATATTCTCTATATAAAATCATCCATGTAATATTTCGTAATATTTATGCATATAAGGTGGCTTACGTTGTGATTGTTTATGTTATTTTTGAGATATAATTTAATAAATCCATTCATTTTACTTCTAGAATGGTTTATGTTTTAATGAAAATATATTTATAAAACCCATTCTTATTTCATTGGTTGATATATTTTTAAACCCATTTCTTTTAAGGGGTTAGGCTATGATGAAATCATTATGAAACATGTATCATTTTATTTGTTTATGACATGATTACATGTCTATGAGACCTATTTCATTTCAAGGGTTATGAAATGATTATTTATGATCTTTTGGAATATTTATGTATGATTTCATTATGAGTTAGGTGAGACCTATATCTCCCTCTAATTCATTTGGAAAATATTTATATTTGGAGATATAATGTTAAGAATCATGTAAATAGGCTTGATCTACCATGGGAAGATGGGGAAACCTGATCCCTTAGATATAAAGGGTTGTGAGTGGGGATAGTGGGCCTTCCGGCCTAGTAGTTGTAGTCAATGAGATTTTGGATGATGGGGAAACCATATCGTCTATATGAATATAGAAAAACCTGATCCACAATGAGAATATGTGGAGATATGATCCAATATGGGAATAAAGGGATACCCAATCAATTACAAAATAATGGACAACTAATAGGGACATTGGATCATCCCACCCAGAAGATTAGACTCCATGATATGCCCTTATAATTTCCAGAAATGTGTATATATATATAGCTAATGAGATTTCATGTGTATGTGTCTACCAGAATTGCATTCTTTACTCCTATGTTCTTCATTCATATCTTGTTCTCTTGACATCCTTATGAATCATTCCTCACGAACAACATTTTTTATGACATGATTTATGTTTATTATATTTTGGGTTATATCTTCTAATGTTATTCTCACATTCTCTGACCATTATGATCTAGTTTTTAATTTAATATCTCCCTTGTTTACCCTTATACAGCATTATAACTCACTATTTTTATGTTTCCTTCCCCATGTTATGAAGATATAATTTATTTATGATATTTATTATAGTGGATATAGACATCGAGCACCCATTGGTTGATAATGTAGCTAAATCAAGTACCATTGCTTACATTTCCTTGTTTCTGAATAAAATAAACTAATATAGTATTTTGGAATCTATTTGTGTAATGTATTATATATTCCAATAAATGAAATAATGTATATATAGGTTAATATTTGGGTTTTATTTTGGTGTCGAAGGGAAGGTTTAGTATTCTTTTAAAAATAAGGATGAGAAAATTTTATTGATATCCCTATGGGTATTTCGAAGGATATGTTTATGGATGTCTCTAAGGATAATTTTATGGATGTGTAATGTTATAAGAAAATGTCTTATAATTTTGGAAAATTAGAGATCATGTGATTTCTTATGGATACATACAAGTTTTGATACCAAAAGTGTATGTGTTTCTGGCTTAGATGTACCTAGATGTAACAACTCTAACATGGTGCATCAGGTCTGACTTCAGCATAACTTGGTATAGAACAACGTAACTTACATTGTATCTTGTTTACACTCCTAGGGGACATGATTTTAAAATTCTCAAACACCTTTCAATACATGATGAAATATTTAATTATAGTATATCTATTAAAAACATAGTATAATCCTATGATTTTAATATTTAATGAAATATGTGTTATTATTTAGACATTATATTAGTACGATTTAATGATTTTGTGCTTTATTACTACGATATATGTTTCCCACAATATGTTTTACATTGTTAGTAAATAAAAAGAACTAGAGGTAACTAGTTTAACATTTAAGGATTTAAATGTTGAATGTATGGGAATTTTACAAATTGATTTCATAATAGTAAAAATCATAAAGAAAATTGAGAAGGTGGTTTGAGTATTGAATATATATTTATATATATTAAGATATGGATATTGAAAATGAAATGTGAATGTTATGAGATGTTCTTACAGTATGGAATAATTAAACGTCAAAATATGATTATATTTAGGTTGTGGAAAAACAATACATTTTTCATTTTTCATATTGAAGGACTAGGGTTAATAATTAATATAGTGATAACATCCCAGTAAAGGATTAAGAATAATGTTGTATGATTAAAAGGAGTATGCTTTGTAATTCAATGATAATGAATCATGAAATATATAATTTTTTTAGGTATAATAATTTCCTTTAGGATTTAAAATGATATTTTTAATGTTGAATAAGTCTAACTAAGGTGATTTAATGGAATTGTGATATATTGAATTAGGGGAAGGTTACAATTAATTCGTCCCTATTGTTGTGAATCTTTTGTTATACTGTATAAACAGATGAGGTATATGGATAATGTAATATGGATAATAATAATTACCCTAAATAATTAATTATTTTTTAAAAATTTGTTCTATATCATCATATATTAAGTATTTAACATCTTGTATTAACAAAATATATCCATTAATATTATGAATATGTAAGCATGCCCATTTTCCAAAACAATTTATGGTAATTTGTGTTATTAAAATGTTTCAAGATAATACACAATCTAGGTATTCACATGTTTGTAATATTACTACCAAGATGTAGTCATTTTACATGTCCTATCAATGTTAAGTGGATTTCATGACCTTATTTCTAATGTTATACATTTTCATCATTTAGAAGGTATATAAGGCTAAACATTTATGGAAATATTTTTTAAATCTCATAGATGTTTGTGGGATAATAGTCGTGTCCCACCACATGAGGATTTATAAATACTCTATAACTGGATATAACCTTATTGTCCTGATAAAGATAGATTTAATGTCATTTAACTCTATTTATGGATCTCATGATCTGTTAGATCTTCAATAATGACATATTCACCTTCATTATCCAAAGTAATAGATAAAGTGGGAATTATTCAAGGAAAAAACTATAGGAGATATTATTAATATGGAAAGGAATGAAATCAATTAATTATATCATCTACAAAAATATCTTCATCATTAAGAAAATTTATCTTGAAACAAAAAATCATATCATAGTACCATGATTTATAATGAAACAAATGACCCAATAGATCATCCCAGACTTTCAGCTTGTAATAATTAACATTATGAAGACTATTTTCTTTTTGACTCTCTATCAGAAAATGATTGTTAAATTTCCCTTAAATTTCCATTTTTTTACTTCTCATATATGTTATCCAATGTGGGAAACTAGTTATATGTTACATTGGGTAACTATTATGTTTCTATCTTTCCCATGTTAAAATATGGTTTATTATTCATTTAGATGAAGGGGATTTATATGAATGAAAATTTAATATTTTAAATGATTGATATCCAAGATGAATATAGAACATGAAATTCATTTTAATGGTGGTATAATTCTAACCCCTTATGTTTTATGATTTTTTGAATTAATTTAATCTTTATTATTTTTTTACTTCATGCACCACAAAAATGTATAATTTATGTTAAATTACTTTGTTTTTCTTTCATTCTATGTAACACCAAATTAATCTTGCACCAAATGAAAAATTAATTTTATGTTTCTATACACAATACTTTTATGTTATATTATGTTACACACAAGACTTACATTCCTCAATGACATTCATAACATGCATGGCTATGTTTAACCGAAAAATAATATATTATTAAAATAAATATTATATAAAAAATAAGATATAACCTAACCAATAAGTATGAATTTATGAATAATACAATGTATATTATGAAAATACATGGTTGAATTCATTAGATAAAATTTTATTAAAAACAAAAATAAAAACCAACTAAATATAAACACAATGTTTTTATGAAAACCACAATTTTGCTCACAATTCAATTTTATCATAATATATTAATTTTTTTACCATTTATTAATGAAATTAATGAAATTTATATTTCGTATATATTTAATAAAATATTATTTTACATTCAAGGAATATATTATATAGCTATATGATATGAATAATCCCAATATTACACATATAACCAAATATCTTTATGAAAGTAGTTTTTAAATCCTATTAACGAATAAACTATCTTAAATTATTTTTTATATTATAAAATTGATATGTAAAAATAATTATATAAATACATTGAAACAAAAAAATTACGTTACGGTAAACTTTTAGTATTTTTCATTGAAGTTTAATTTTTTACGGAGTAGTGAAGAACACTTATTTATAATTCAAAATGTTCTTTTTCATCTAAATTAATGATAATTATAGTTTTTATTTATAATTAAATTTTAAGTATAATTATATAAAAAATTAATAAATTTATTACTATTATTTAATTGGGATCAATATACTTTTTAATTATATGTTAAAACATAACCATATTTTGAGAATTTTTACTTAAAAAATGGACATTGTCATCACATATATGGGATTAATGTTAAATTAATTTCAGCCACCTATGTTATTTTAATTTTGAAAAATTGATAAAATATTTTTAATTGGAATAATATATAATTTCAAACAAGGTTGACT
This sequence comes from Viscum album, assembly GCA_963277665.1. Taxonomy (NCBI): domain Eukaryota; kingdom Viridiplantae; phylum Streptophyta; class Magnoliopsida; order Santalales; family Viscaceae; genus Viscum; species Viscum album. Next base: position 557,466,703 of record OY728165.1, on the reverse strand, counting down.
TAGCTTTTTACAATAAAAATATTCAATATAATTAATATTATTTTGAAAAACTTCTAAGAAAATTACATTTTACAAGTGAGTAAACCTTAAACGCAAGAGAAAAATGACATAAAACTTGTCAAAATTACATTTTATGAGAATATTAATACCCCAAACTCCATTTTATAGAATTTGGATCATTATTGGATCTACTTGTAATAGCAAATAAGTGGGTGGATTTAAATTTTTATAAATTCACAATATTGCTACTTCTCGTCCACTATAAAAGGCACTCACCTATCCCACTACCTCACACCTCTCATGTGACTTTGGATTTAAAAATATATTCTGAAATATGTCATTAAAATCCATCCCCTTTAACTAGAAGACTAAAATAATTAATAAATCTGTAGAAGGAATCCCTTTGGTGAAAATAAAAAGGATTTAGGTGAATATGGATAACATCTATCCTTAGGATCTTTTGTTTTAATATTAATTATCTTCACCAATAGTGTAGTTTTAAAATTATTATATTATAACCTTAATTTTATAAATATACTAGTTATTTTTTTAGTATATTGGTTCTACCATCACTTGCACACTCATTTTTCTAATGGGTAATGAACTTACTGTTATTATTTAAGGTGTATTACCACCAGGCAAGTTGACGTGGTTCGTTTTTCCCTTTACCCCCAGTCATGGATGGAAATTATAATGTAAATTATATTATTATTTTTTTATATTAGATTTATGGTGTATTTATACTTCATTAATTATTATATAATACATGCATTCAATCATTCCCATTTTTTCTATTATGATAATATCAGTTGGGGAAGTGTGGAGTACGTGATCCTCAATGAAAAGTGAAATTTTGACAATATAAATGGAATGTTTTATTGATGTATTTGCTGATATTATATTATAAATATAAAATAATAATTATAATGTAATTATTATCTATGTATATTCATATATTTAATTTATTTAATTTCTTTCAATATGATAATTAACTAGAGACTACGTTCATGCATACCTACCCCTTACCATCTCCCCGAATGGTGTATTCCATTTCATTTTTTTATATTTAATATATTATTATAAATAAATATATACTGAATATAAATTTTATCCACATCATTTTTTAAATGATTCTAATCATGATATAAATATGAGAACAAAAAATATAACAAATTAAGACACAGTTGAAAAGAAAAGAAGATATTTTACAAAATGTAAACTTATAATAGAAGTGATAATAAGTGGGTAATATAATGAAATATATGGTATTATATAAAAAATATGACTCCATAAACAAATTATAATAAAATTTTATTTAGTATAAATGATTTATTAGTGAGTATTAATACAATGAATAATTATGGTAAGGGAATTTCATCTCAATTTTTACTTCTGTTAAATACATGCCTTTTTCACCACTTAATTTTTTTGTGTGGTGTGTATACTTCTCCTGGATGTATTATATGATTCTTACATATAAATTAATGGAAATTTATGCAACCATTTTATAATTGTTCTCTGATTGGGATTATGTATCAAAAGTAACTAATTCTATAACGTAATTTTATCTCAATTTTCCTTCATTCTGACACATGCCATGTTATGCACATATATTTTTCTATGAGGGGTATATAATTACATTGAAATTTTATATAATGAATAATTTTATTTTCATTATATTGAAATATTCATATAATTTATTTTATCCATTATGTTTTAATATCACCAATATCGTAATGGTCTGTATAATCAATCTCATTATTTATAGAGATTGTTTATAATTATGTATACATAAATAAATTATTATGATTCATATCTCAATAACTCTATTAAATTATCCTAATATCAGAATATACAGTTCATATAAATATAATGGTACCATTTTCCCACACATTTTTAGTATAGATAGTTAAGAAAAATTTTATGGTAATCCAACATCATTTCTCATTTCGGTCAATCTTCTATCAAAACTGTTTTTATAAATATGTTTAAAAAAAAATTAACTAATACCCTATGATGTTTAAAGGTGAATTTATCCCTTGTTATATATTTTTAAAAATTATTTCATAAAATAATTATCTTCTAATTTTCATGTAAATGACTATTTCAAAAATTTTATGGTGGAAAATAAATGTTCGAAAAGAATGGACATACCCAAATCCATGAAAAAACATTTCATAAAAGCATCATTTATAAGTTTACAATAATATTTTTTAATAAAATATTATCCAATTATTCATGAAATTTTTGGAATTTTAATTTATTTTGAAGGAAAATGGTTTTCAAAATACAATTATTTTTTTAAAAAATATTAAAGGGTGTTTTCATTAAAAAACTCTTCTAATGAAATTTTAAATATTTATTTAAATTAAAATGATTTTTAAATTGCTTTAAAAAATAGATTATCTATGAAAGGAATTTTTTCTTGATAAAAATTTATTTTTATGTTTAGAAAACATTCTCCATCTATGATGACATAATTTGTGATTTATTATGGTTTATTCAAATATTATCCAATTATACTATTCTTATTATTTCTTGAGAATTTTATGTTTTTTATTGAATATTGTATAGGACACCCTTTCATTTTATACAATTTATATTCTTTTGAAACCCATTTGTTTTGATAGGTCATGCTCTAATGAATTGATAATGAAACTTATATATATTCCATATGTTAAATTTTGATTGAATTTTTAAGAAAGCCATTTCATTTAAGTGGTTCTGATATGATTATTTTTGATCTCCTCATATATGAATGTATGATTTTGTTATGAGATGGGTGGGACCTATATCTACCTAAATTGAATTGGGTAAAGATTTATGTCACATGAGGTAACTTTTGGAATCCTTCTAATGGGATTGATCCACTTTTAGAAGACATGGAAACCTGGTCCCTTACATGTAATGCACTACAACAGGGTGTAGTGGTGTGTCATACCTAGTTGGTGTAGTCACCATTAAGATAGAAGATTGTGAAACCCGATCCACTATTTGAAGATTGGGGAACCTGATCCACTATTGGAATTTGTGGAATGATTAACTATGAGAACATAGGGAAACATATTACAATATTGAAATATATGGAAACCCAGTGAATTACAAAGAATTGTAATGTGACTTGTGTTGGTGGTGTGTCCCACCCAGTAGGTGTAGTCCCCATGAAATTTCTTAATAAGTACTAGTAATGCATATTTACATTTATGGAATGTTACTATGTATATATGTGTATTCTATAATTCTATGCCTTATTCTTATGATATTATATCAGGGATTATGATCGTGAAATTTATGTGATTAATTCCTTATAAACAAGATACATTTATTCCATTACTCATGTTTATGATATATTATGGATGATCTTCTAAGGTTATAATCACATTCTCATACCATTATAATCATATTTATGCTTATATATCTCCCTTTTTACCCATACTGAGAATCCAAGATCACACCTTATTATGTTTCATTCCCAAGGTTAAGAAAATAAATATATTATGTATTATATATCAAATAGGGTTTGTAGTCTTTGAGAAGCATGTTTTAGATAATGTAGAACACTCATCTAAAAATGTTTTCATTTCAATGTTTCTAAAGGCCTGAAAATAATACATCCTCATGGCGTCAATTTTTGTAATGAATTATGAATTATGAAAAAATGTTGTAATTTCAATGTATGTTAATATTGGGTTTTTATAATAGAGAAATTGAGGTAGGTGTAGGGGAGGTACCAGTTGGGGGCATATAACATATATTATTCTAATATGGATTAATCTATATATACACAAAATATTTCTATAATAATGACCATGTAACCCCTACTGACCAAAAAATTCTGCATGCTTCTTCATCTGTCACTCCAACCTCTTCAACACTATCTCCTACTACCATCACACAAGCACCTCATGCAACATCTCCTCGTCTGACCTTTTTTAAGTTAGTAGTTTAATAATAAAAAATCATATATATAGATCCCTAGATAGATCCACATTAAATTCATTGAGCATTCCCATTTCCCCACTCTAACCCAAAAATGAACCACTACACTTTCACAACCACCCCACTTTCTACAGAAATCCCCTTGTCATCCTCCATTTGAAACCCAGAAATCATCCATATTGAGATAGATACTAGGTTCATGGTATCCACCATGACTATTGACCCACAAGTCTTAACATCCATAGGTTACAAAGATTGGGTGGGGTTTCTTCAACATTACTCTTTTTTGAAGGTGAATACTAAAGATGATTATGACCAAACATTCTGAACTGTTAATTTTTTCCATGTAACCATTTCTTATTTTACACAATATATAGGTTCCTATGTGTTTATTCTTATTCATTACCAATACAGGGATGTATCATTTATTATATATATTTATGGGTATAGTTTTTTACTTTATTAAATATATTTATTAATTTCATTTTTTACATCTTCATTACTTTAGCGATTTCAAGCTCTATATATCATCCATAGTCATAAACAAATCATTAATTCCATATTGTCTACTTCTAAAAAACATGTATCAACATATGTTTAGCATAAAAAGGAATCATGTGGATATCATACTAATAATCCACAACCAATTTGATTCTACACCAAATTGTACATGGACTTTACATAATTGATATTATTAATGTTGGTGTCCAATTTCAATGTTGGTTAACCCATCCATGCATCCCCATGAGTTCATTAACGTAGCCCATAGTTCTTATTGATGGGAGTGGAAATATAAACTAATAGTCGACATCGATTTAGTTTTTTTCCACCCATCTAGCTATTAAATTAATAGTTATTACATTATAGGAGGTTACCCATATTTTTTGTTTTGTATATATTCATTGTGTTCTTAGGAAAACTATTTTATTATTATTATTTTCTGTTCATCGATCATCCAATGATTATTTTTAGCCACTTAATACGTTTATCTAACCTATTTCCCCTTCTTTTATCCACATTCACTGGACTGTTTATCTATTTAGATATTCATTATCTTTTATGTATTAATATCTTATATATTTAATGTGTGTTTTTTCCTAAAAGATTATTATTGTTAAAAAATTTACCCTCACAATGCATGAATTTTCCCAGTGGAACAAATTTTATTATTAAGTGATCTCTATTCCAATTATTGAATTCAACATTTACATTTCATCTTTTCAATTATTCAATAATTAAATCTCTAACACCTAGTTCAATAATAGTGGAAAACCATGTTATTTAATGCGGGTGATATTTTTGAGGATTTATTTTCTATTTAATTACATTTTTTATGTTATTAGTAGTTTAGAAATAATTTTTCCTTGAATGTTTATTAAAAAATTGAAATATCATTTAACCCATTTAAATTAAATAATTTTTTGGATGTTTCTAAATCAATTTCTTCATCTTTATAATTATTGCATGATTATCGAGTTGAGTTTTTTAATTCATATTATAGATTATTGAAATTTTTTTATTAACTTTTTATTGCATATTATGCTATGAGTAAAAGAATTTTTTTTATACACTAACATTATTGAGAAGATTCTATAAATATGTTGACATATTATATTTTGATAATCCTTCGTGAGAGATACTTGTAGAACATAATCCAATCAAAACATGCATGGGAATATCATAAATGCTACGACTGATCAATTAAATTTCTAAAATCATTGAAGAAATCACTATTTTGATTATTTTGAGACCCACCTATACACTTATCATCTTATGGCCAATATATCCCACTATAACATTGTTTGGATGCATTAATTTCAATCCTATTAACTCTTATAACACAAATTTTATTTCTATGAAATATATTCAATTAAATTGATAATTATTCCATACACACAATGATAATTACTACGAATACATAGAGTGTAATTCTCACAAGATTGATATGAAATGGATCATAATTTTATATGGCATTTTCTATGTGTAATTTTTTCTCTGAAAAAATTATAATATAAATATCATTTAATTATATCGGTTGTGTATTGGGATTGTAAAAAATCACTAACACAAGATAGATGAATAATTTTTTAGATCATATGTATTTAGGTAATGGATGTGGGATTATTCCTAAATATAACATTGAAAAAAGAAATAAAATGCAAAAAATAAAGGAACATAATACATTCTTGATGCTTTTTGACATATTAATTAACACAGATTGAGCATCTTGGATCAAGTAAAAAAATTAATAGGAGGAAGTTCTTCATTAATTTCCTTAAAATTATCATGATTAATACTAAATTGAATACCGTCTTACTTGATATTTATTTCTATCATCTACACGCATTCCCCCACCCTCTGAAATAGAAGAACCTTATTTTTAAGCACTATTGATTAATTTTATATTTTATTGAAAATGATTAGATGTTAGAACCAGTTTTACAATATGTTTAGGAACATGTATTCAATGTTTGAGCGTAAAGATAATTTTATTTTTCATTCATTGAAGAGGGAAAATTAATTTTTAGTTAATTTTTGAAATTGGTGTAGATTTTTAGAGGAAATTGTGAAATTATAATTTAATGATGATGTATCGGAATAATGAACATTAATAAGTGGCATGATTGTTATGATCTATATGATCGATATTGTAGGATATGATTCTTCCCCAACAATATAGTTTTATTTTCATTGTTTTAATGTATGTTTTATTATTTAAATGATGTTTAATTTAGAATCTGTAGTGAGGTGTTTTTTTCAAGAGGACAATAAATTATTCAATTCTGGGGGAATTTGATAATCAAAATTCTTTTATATTTTTCGGATATATTTATTTTAGGATTCATCATTATTTATTTGATAATATACTTTTTTATATGTGTTTTCATTGGAAATTTAAATTCAATATTCAATGAAAGACATGATAAAAAATTGATAAATTAATCATTAAAAATATTGAATTGAATGTACAAGGATTGTACTCATGCATACCAACTTATTTCCATTTGATATATATGAATCCCAATTACAATGAATGAACAATGTACATTAAATGAGTCCATATTACACGTTATAAAACTCATGAGGTTAAAGGGTAATAAAATACACAATGTGAGATTAGTATTCTATGTGAAAACATCAAATTACGAATCCATATGAAAATATAATTTGTGAAATTCTCAATATCAATGATATTAATATATTGTTTTTGATCTGTAGTACATGGAATGGATTAAAATATCATGTAATGAAATCCTCACAAAACAATCCTCCTACTGAACATATATAATGTATTCCATTAACACTTCAAGTGTCATTCAAAGTATATATATATATCTGTGTGTGTGTGTGTGTGTACTAACCCCAACATGAAATAGAGTTATTGTATACTTAGATCTCTTTTATATTTTCATCTATATTTCTATACTATTTTCAATCCAAATCATTTTTATATCATTTTTTTATTCATTATTTTTTATATTAATCATCTCCAATACTATTTTATTGTGCATTATTGTAAAACGATTGAATCATGTTTTGGTTTTCATTCAATAAAAATATTCAAATATGTTTTACATTGTTTCTTCAATTATGTTTTTAATTGGATGATTATATATTATTTCCACTATGGAAATATTTGATTTAAATTGTTTATTCATTATGTTAAGAATGTTTCCATTTATTTCCTTACTTTTAACCAATTCTATCAAGAATAACTTATCTTATTTGGGATTGGGGTCAAGTGTATGTTTGGATTCAATCCTAATGAATATATAAATCAAAAAATTTCAACAAAAAACTTATTAATTATTTTAACAAAAGTATTTATGTCATTTTATTGTATATACCTAACCTATTGAAGATGTAACCTTATGACCCTAACATAGTTGGAGTTTCACAATCAAGGACTAATATCACGTGATTATTTCATCCTATATGAAAATTATCCTACACTTTTGTTTTTGACATTCTTCATACCATGTGAAGTTTCAATTTTAGTTTGATCAAACTGGCTAGATGAAGATGAATTTGTGGCATTTTCATCAGTTTTTAGCATAATATGTAGGTTTATCCCATGGTATATTTTGTATTATGTTCTGCCTAAGCCATGAATTTTAAACAAAACCCTTCCCTTTGATATGATTTAACATCCATGTTGTGCATTGTTTAGGAACACCAAATCAAAGAGACGTTGTGAGGACCCCTCCCAAAAGGTTCAAACCGCTAGGCTGCCTGCCTACAAGATTTCCCTGTGGGTTTAACCATCTACTTCCACTACAATATAATGTGTTAGCTATGTGTATCATGGTATATATATATATATATTAAAATAGGATCAATTCCCTCATATAATTAATGAAACTATATGGGTATGTCAAAAATGACGAAACACTAATCATTCAATCAGTGAATAACATAACTTTTCTATAGTAAATAGACCACTAGTAAAAATGGAGAATCATTATCAATACCACCAATATAAACATTTTAGGGTTTTTGATGTAGATGAAACCGTTTTTTATTTTTTCTTATACAATGAAAAAATAGTATTTTCATTCTCATTCATCAACAAATATTAATTTCATATTTGATATCATACATTAAATCCAACTAAATGTAATGATTTATATATTTAAACCTGACTTATTATATTATAAATATTTTAATGTTCCACCCATTTTACATGAAATGAAAATAAATTTAGATTTATGGAATATATCTATAACACCTGATATTTTTATGAGAAATATTTTGTTTTTATGTTATATAAATCATCAAAGGAATCTTTCACTACACACAACACTAGCTTGGCTTTCTTTACAGGCAACCGCGGCCTTCCTCAATAGCTTGTGTCGTACGCAATACCGAGTTTCACTAAACAACGATATGCTATTAAAATATTATTAAAACTAGCCGTTATGGGTAGTGATAACCACTTTTTGAATTTTTTGAATTTTTATTTTTCAAAATGGACTTCATTTTTGGATTCAGAATATCAAAATTAGATTAGGGTGAAATTTTGGTACTTTTTGGATAACTTTCATATTCTCGATGAATAGTGAAAATTAATAAATTTTAATTAAAAACATCTTTTTAAATCGAAATAATTAATAGTGATAAATTATTAATTTGAGTGGTTTTAAAGTATATTTAGAATATATTTTTACAATTTAATACAATTTTTTTCATTGGATGTAATTTCACATTTAAACCAGACATAAACAAGTGTTAATCTTTTGATAGTTATTATCTTTTAAAAATACGCTATTTGTTTTTGATGACGGGAATTAATTTTTAAATTAGTTAATGTAACTGATATGTTTTCAATTTGGTAAAATAAACATCATTTTTGAATTCATAATATCAAATATATCTTAGGCCTAATTTTTGGTATTTTTCTGGAAACTTTAATTTTTTGATTAATAGTGAAACCACTAAGTGGTAGTTAAAAAAACTGAATTTTCCGTAAAACATAATTTTACTGCTTCTGTGAGTATAATTTCGAAAATCCGAAAGACACGGTTAATATCAAGGACTAAAATGTGGTTCAATGTGATGAAAATAATTTTTGGTGAATAGTAACTTTTTACTTTTTTTTACCACTGTTAAAAGTAAATAGGGTAGTTAAGGGTAAAAATGATATTATTATTACCATAACAGATGTCCTAATTCTATTGGATAAGTTTAATTTGACCAAAAACAACCTTATGAATAAAATATGACCATTTAGTCCCACGTGGATTAGATTAGGACATTTATTATCAATTTATTTAAAGAAGGGTTAAAATAGTTAAAATCAATGTTTAATAACTAAACCATTTTTAATATAGGTTTATACATAAGATAAATTCGACTATAAATATTCATTATAAAGATAAAAATATTTCCTACGTAATGATATTTTAGTTTAATTTTTAGATTTTAAATATGTTAATTTATTTATTACACAAAGATGATGTAGTAATTATCTTATTAATGAAATATTGACATAATTGATGTTATAAATATCGAAATAAATGTGATTTGAGACTTTTTATGAATTAAACTAATTTTATAAGTTAAAATGAAATGTTATTATTGATTTAATTAACAATTTTTCGAATTAATAAATCTGTTATGATTTTCACAAAAATCAATTACAAAATAGTGTCAAAATTGACCTAAAATAGTTTTTAAAACAAATATTATATTATTAACTGTTATTTTATTCAAAAAAATATAAGGTTAGGTCAAATGACTTAGATAAGGTTATATATATTAATAATAATCAACTTTGGGTTCGTTTGGCTTGTTATTGTATGTTTATTAACCTTATAGTGTAAGAACACAAAAAGACACGGTAAAAGTAAAATTATCTAACATAATGTTAAATCTAAATGATAAGGTTAAAATAGAGACCTAAACTTTTCTAAATTCTATTGGATGATAGGATTTCTACCCATACCCACTTTTGCTTCGAAATAAATCAATTTGGAGCTATTTAAAACCGAATTTGGCTTTATAATAAAATAATTTTTTTAGTTTTTCCAAAGGAGCCCCTCTCATCCCTTATAAAATTGCACCTCCTCCCCCTCTTCCTCACACCACTTTGAGCCTTCAATCTCGGCCAAACCCTGAAAATTTCATCTCTCCACTTCCCTATAGACATCCTACAGGTCATTTTCTTCTTCAAATTCCAATTTAAGTGTCCTAAAAGGAGGTCTCAAAGAAGCGCTTCCGAGAAGAGGTAATGTCTGTTACCGATTCTTTCATCTTTATTTATTATTCCACTTCTACTTCTTTTTTTGTTTCATTATGAAGTAATAAAATCAGTATCACTCATATACTGATATGTTATTATAAGTATGAAACAACCCTATTTCACCATCTATCCATCCTACGGAAAATGAAATCACCACGCGTGCGTACGTACGGAATACCGTCTCCACGCCGTGGTTTAATCTATTTTCCTCCACCACCTTACTTGGATGGGTATAATGGTGTAAATAATAACTATATATGATTATTGTAACGTTATATTTATTCTGAAATTTTATATATACACTCCATTACAATTTCACAATCATGAGAACGATATCCTCGCTCGTGCGTACGTACGAAATACCGTCTCAACGATGTGATGCGACTCGTTCTACATGATCTTCATTGCATAATGATTATATAAATTAATTGAATTAATTAATATATTACACTAATACTAATCTGGAAATGAGGTATCTATAACCTAAAAAGAAGAATACGAATTTATTCGACAAAACACGCTTAAGAACAAAAAGTAATAAACACCTGAATAACAAGTAGTAATGAAATATTACTAATAAGAAGCTAATAATATGACCATATATGATATCATAAAAATAAATATGATTCGGGAATAAGTCAATAACATTATTTAAATCATTATAAAGGAGGTTCAGACACTTACGAAGCAAATCAGACCTAAGGTAAGGGAAATATCACAATCTCATTTTTATCCTATATTGTTTATACTTTGGTATTTACTGGGGTGTATTTTATCTTCCACATCCATGTTTCCTCAATATGTAATATTATTTACATCCACCTATACTTTTTTAAATCCATTTTTACCCTTTGGTGAGTTTATAGTAAAAGATATGAAAAGAAGCTTTTGTCATTTTTCGTACGAGGTACCTTTTGACTTTTCCATCAAAAGTACGAGAAAAATGTTTTTTAACTTATACGGAATGAATGGATTTTTAAAACATTATTTCCAAGAATCTTACTTTACAAGTTTTCACGTTTATTTTTAATCAAATTATTTTAGTTTAAAATTGTATGACATGTCAAGAAACGAAAATGTTTTTGAAGTAGAAAGGATATTTTCCTCAAGAATGGAGTTCAAATGTTTTATCAAAATTATTTTCCATCTAAGATAATATAGGGTTATGTTTCTATCCCTATTATTACATTGATTTGATTATATTGTGATGGAATTATTTTTATGAAATCTTTTATCTTATATGAATTGTTTTATGATGTCATGTTGTTTAAGAATCCCATTTTTATTACATTGGTTATGCAATGATGTATGAGTTATGATTTTGTGGCACACGTATGAATGGTATCATTATGAGATGGGTGGGACCTATATCTCCCTCCAATGCATTGGGTAAAGATTTTGTATCTCATTAGATAGACATGGCTAGAACGGCAGGTTAAATCGGTTCAGTGAAACAGGACTGAAACGTGGAATGAACTCGGTTCATAAATGGAATTTGTCCACTAATATAGTCTTGGAAATGAGTCTTGACTAATAAGAAATGATTATCTATGATTATTTGTGTATTAAACAAAGTTTCATGTTTTAAGTTATGATTATTGGGATTACATTTCACTACTATGATTTAGCCCATGTTATGAAATTATGATCTCTTTTGAAGGTTATGATTTCCAAAAGATATATTCTTATGAATATGATGTGATTGATATTTCTTTTGTTTACCCTTACTGAGAATTTGAGCTCACCCTTTCGTATGTTTTTTCCCAGGTCAGGAAGAAGATTATTATGTAAGACATACCAAAAGGGACTATAGATATGATGAAATAAATGGGAGACATTGTAGACGCTTTATGAACCAGTTGTTTATGTTTCCCAGTTTCTAAAGACAGTATACCTATACAGTACTTTTATGGTTTTGTTATATGTTGTAATAAGTATTCTTCAATTTTGATGTAATAACAATGTATGCAAAATATGGGTCGTTATAGCTGGTATTAGAGGAAATGTATAGTCAACCTTTGGAAACTAGGATGTGAAAGACTTAGTAAGAACCCTAAGGATAAGTCTAAGCATAGAACACAATCATAGTGTTTTAGAAATGGCCATGAATAACCAAGGATAAGACCTTAAGTGTGACATTTTATTCTTGATTATGTGGTTTTCCTATTATAATTAGTGTTGCTCAAACTATTCTTCTTGGATTTATTGAATGGCTGGAACCCAAAGGAACCGTGTTAATGCAGAATGCGACGGGCAATGCAATGATTTCCCCCCCTGATAAACCAAATGTTATGGGAGATGGAATGCAAAATCTTGTAGCCATGCTCACACAACTTTCTCAATCTATGAATCATGCAGGACTTCCAAACAAGCAAAGGAAGGGGAACCATTCTGTTGAATCCTTAATGAGGCAGCATCCACCTTCATTCAGAGGGTCTACTGATCCATTAGTTTCTGAACAATGGATTAGTACTACTAAAAAGATATTTTTAGTTCTTCAATGTTCTGAACATGATAAAGTCATCTTAGAAGTGTATCATTTGGAAGGTGATGTTGATCAATGGTGGAATCTTATCAAGAATATGAGGCAAAGAGATGAAATTGAGTCCATGGAATGGGACGAGTTCATGAACATATTTTTCAATAAGTACTTCTCTCGTATTCTCCGAACAAAGATGGAGAAAGAGTTTCATGACCTGAAGCAAAAGGATGATGGATCTGTTGGTACCTATGAAGCAAATTTTACAATACTTGCAAGGTACTCTTCTGTTATTATTATCCAACCTGAGAGTAAGATCGATCGATTCATTAGTGGCTTAAAACCAAGTCTTCAAAGGGCCTTAACCATAAGGGACTTCAATAGCTACGAGGAAATCGTTCGATGTTCTCTAAAAGTTGAGATAGAGACTGGAGTAACCCATCAGTCATATGGGTTTGATAAGAAGAGGAAAATGGAATTCAAAGGAAAATCTAAAGAGCACACTGAAAAGAAGATGAGCTTTCCCTTATTCTCAAAGTGTGGAATGAAACATAGAGGGAGTTGTCTTAAAGGGACAAGTAAATGTTTCAAATGTGGAAAGGATGGTCATCGGGCATTCGAATGCCGCAATGATGGGAAGAAGATGTCTAAGGATGCAAACAAGGGAAGGAACACATAGAATGAACCTACTACACTTCAATGTTTCATGTGCAAGGAGATGTGACATTATGCCAATAAATGCTCTAATCCAAGGGTTGTTGATGATGATCGACATCAACAAAATCTTAAGGCCAATGACAAAGGAAAGTCACATGCATTTTCTATCAGCGATGTGGAGTACGATAACGATGTGGTGAAAGGTACACTTACCATCCACTATAAAGTAGCAAATGTTTTATTTGAATCTGGATCCACCCACTCTTTTATTTCTGAAATTTTTTCTAAGGGTATCACCTTATTACCTCGTAAATTAGATGTTGAGTTAGCTATGAAAACACCTAATGGCACAACAGTCGCATCAAAAGTTTATAATTCTTCCCCGATTGATGTTTTTGGGAATGTGCTTCCTGCAAATCTTGTGATCCTTCCTATAGTGGAATTTGATCTGATTCTTGGCATGGATTGGCTTTCTTTATATGGAGCTCATATCAATTTCTAAATAAGGGAAGTCACATTTCATATTCCAGATCAATCTATGATCGTCTATCGATGCCAGGATGAACATAACCTTCCAGTGGAAATTTCTTCCATATTATGGGACTTGATTCCACTGAATGAAGGTTATATATCTCAAATGGTTGGTGAGAAACTCACAATTAAAAATATGCCCATTGTACGAGACTTTGATGATGTCTTTCTGGAGGAATTGTCTGGTATTCTACCAAACCGTGATGTTGAGTTTTCAATAGAACTCGTACTAGGTGCTTTACCTATTTCATAGACACCTTATAGAATGGACTCAATTGAGTTGCAGGAATTGAAGAAGCAACTCCGAGAGAATCTTGATAAGGGATTCGTACGCCCTAGTGCATCACCTTGGGGAGCACCTGTTCTATTTTTTTAGAAGACTGATGGATCAATGAGACTCTGCATTGATTATCGAGAACTTAACAAGATCAATATCAGGAATAGATATCCTCTCCCACGCATTGATGAATTATTTGACTAACTACGCAGAGCTCAATACTTTTCCAAGATTGATCTTCGTTCAGGGTATCATCAATTAATGGACAAAAGGGAGGATATACCAATGACGGCTTTCCGTACAAGTTATGGACACTATAAATTTATAGTGATGCCTTTTGGTCTTTCTAATTCCCCTGCTATCTTCATGGATCTGATGAATAGAGTATTTAGAGACTATCTTGATCAGTTTGTGGTAGTCTTTATAGACGATATTATTGTATATTCAAAGAGCAAGGAAGAACATGAAGATCACTTGAGAATTATATTGATGACCCTGATAAAGGAGAAGAATTATGCCAAATTTACCAGGTGTGAATTTTGGCTTCAAAGAGTTTCATTTTTGGGTCACATAATCTCAAAAGAGGGGATATCTGTGGATCCAGCAAAAACAGAGGTTATCGAAAGATGGTCGAGACCAACAACAGTAACTGAGATCCGAAGATTTCTTGGTTTGGCTGGATATTATCGATGTTTTTTGAAATATTTTTCACGATTATCTAATCCACTCATCAAGTTGACTTGGAAAGGAGTTAAGTTTGTCTGGACAGAGGAATGTGAAGAGAATTCCAAGGAGTTGAAAAGAAGGTTATCCAGTGCACCTGTGGTCACACTTCCTTGTAGTGGAGAAAGGTTTGTGATCTACAGTGATGCATCCAAGAAGGAATTTGGGTGTTTTATTATGAAAAATGATATGGTGATAGATTATGCCTCATGACAGTTGAAAATCCACGAGAAAAATTACCCAATTCATGATTTGGAGTTAGCTACGGTAATATTTTCATGAAAGATTTGGAGGCATTATCTTTATGAAGAATGGTGTGATATTTATACTGATCATAAAAGTTTAAAGTATTTTTTCACACAAAAGGAGCTGAATATGCGCCAAAGAAGATGGTTGGAGCTGATTAAGGATTACGACTGCTCAATTCATTACCACCCTGGGAAAGAAAACAAGGTGGAAGTGCATTAAGTCGACAAGACCATGCCAGTTTATCCATGATGAGGATTACAAAAGATCCAATATTTATGGATTTACAAAGGATTGATCATGGAATTATAATGGAAGGTGGAAAATCGTATCTTTATCAAATGAATGTTCAACCATCTATACATGTGATGATTAAAGAGGAGCAACAAGAAGATGTAGAGTTACAAAATAAGGTGAGAAATAGTCCTGATTTCAACCTTTATTGTGATGGGATAATAAAGTTCAGGAATCGGGTTTGTGTTCCTCCCATCCCCGAATTAAAGAAGGAGCAGCTGGATGAGGCTCATAGTTCTTCATTCTCTATTCATACTTGAAGCACGAAGATGTATAGGGACCTGAAAGAGTACTTATGGTGGGATGGCATGAAAAGAGATGTTGCTGAATATGTCTCTCGATGCTTGGTTTGTTAACAAGTTAAAGATAAGAGACAGAAGTCTAAGGGGATGTTACAACCATTACCCATACCCGTATGGAAATGGGAAAACATCACTATGGACTTTGTCACAGGACTTCCTAAAACATCCAAAGTAAATAATTCAATATGGGTCATAGTTGATCGTCGTACAAAGTCTTCACACATCATTGCTATTAGAGAGGATTTCTCTCTGGATCAGCTTGCCAAGATATATGTAAAGGAAGTGGTAAGATTGCATGGAGTACCACTTTCTATTATATCTGATCGAGATCTGAGATTTACCTCGAAGTTCTGGCGAAGTCTTCAGCATACTCTGGATACAGAGTTGAGTTTCAGCATGGCTTATCATCCTAAAACAGACGGTCAATCTGAGAGAACAATTCAAACTATAGAAGATATGTTGAGAGCTTGCTCTATGGATTTCAAAGGTGGTTGGGATCAACACCTATCTTTGGTGGAATTTTCATATAATAATATATATCACTCCAGTATTCAGATGTCTCCTTATGAATCTCTCTATGGAAAGAAATGCAGGACTCCAACTTGTTGGGATGAAGTTGGGGAAAGAAAGCTATTCCGACCTGATCTTGTTGATGAAATGGTAGAAAAGGTCTGATCTATTCAACAACACATAAGAGCCACTCAGAGTCGACAGAAAAGTTATGCCGACAACCGAAGAAAAGACCTAGAATTTGATGTGGGTGATAAAGTGTTCTTACGAATATCTCAATGAAAGAGGGTCATGTGATTTGGAAAGAAGGGGATGTTGAGCTCTAGATATATCGGTCCTTCCGTAATACTGGATCGGGTTGGAAAGGTAGCTTACCGATTGGCGCTTCCACTGAATCTCTCTCAAGTTCATGATGTGTTCCATGTATCACTCCTGAGAAAGTACATACCTGATCTTTCACATGTACTCAGCTCAGAAGTTGTACCGCCAGAGTAAGTTCTTTTTATGAAGAACAGCTGATAAAGATTCTGGATCATAGCGAAAATGTCCTACGAAACACGACCACTCAATTGGTTAATGTTTTATGGAGTAACCACCAATTAAAAGAAGCTACATGGGAGCTTTATGATATAATGAGGGAGAGGTATCCTCATCTTTTTGTTACAAAGTGACGAATTTCGAGAGCAAAATTCATTTTAAGGGTGGTAGAATGTAACACCCAAGACTTTTATGAGAAATATTTTGTTTTTATGTTATATAAATCATCAAAGGAATCTTTCACTACACAAAACACTAGCTTGTCTTGATTTACACTCAACCGCAGCCTTCTTCAATAGCTTGCGTCGTACGCAATACCTAGTTTCACTAAACAACGATATGCTATTAAAATATTATTAAAACTAGCCGTTATGAATGTTGATAACAACTTTTTGAAATTTTGTAAATTTTATATTTCAAAATGGACTTTATTTTTGGATTCGTAATATCGAAATTATCTTAGGGTGAAATTTTGGTACTTTTCGGATAACTTTCATATTCTGATGAATAGTGAAAATTATTAAATTTTAATTAAAACCAATTTTATTAATCGAAATAATTAATAGTGATAAATTATTAATTTGAGGGGTTTTAAAGTATATTTGGAGTATATTTTTAAAATTTCATACAATGTTGTTCATTGTATGTAATTTCACATTTAAACCAGACATAAACAAGTGTCAATCTTTTGATAGTTATTATCTTGTAAAAACACGATATTTGTTTTGACGACGGAAATAAATTTTTAAATTAGTTAATGTAACTGATATGTTTTGAATTTGGTAAAATAAACATCATTTTTGAATTCATAATATCAAATATAACTTAAGCCTAATTGTTTGTATTTTTCTGGAAACTTTCATTTTTAATGAATAGTGAAACCACTATGTGGTAGTTAAAAAAACGGAATTTTTCATAAAACATAATTTTACCACTTCTGTGAGTAGAATTTTGAAAATCCGAGAGACACGGTTAATATCAAAGACTAAAATGTGGTTTAATGAGATGAAAATAATTTTTGGTGAATAGTAAATTTTTACTTTTTTTACCATGGTTAAATGTAAATAGGGTAGTTAAGGGTAAAAATGATATTATTATTACCCTAACACATGTCCTAATTCTATTGGATAAGTGTAATTCGACCAAAAACAACATTATGAATAAAATATGACCATATAGGCCTACTTGGATTAGATTAGGACAATTATTATCAATTTATTTAAAGAAGGGTTAAAATAGTTAAAATCAAAGTTTAATAACTAAATAATTTTTAATATAGGGTTATAATAAGATAAATTCTACTATAAATATTCATTATAAATCTAAAACTATTTCCTACATAATGAAATTTTATTTGTAATTTTTATAATTGAAATAAGTGAATTTATTTATGACACAAAGATGATGCAATAATTAACTTATTAATGAAATATTTACATAATTGATGTTATAAATACCCAAATAAATGTAATTTGAAACTTTTTATGAATTACACTAATTTCTAGGTTAATATGACATGTTAGTATTGATTTAAATAATGTTTTTCGAATTAATCATTCTGTTATGATTTTCTCAAAAATCAATTACTATATAGTGTCAAAATTGACATAAAATAGTTTTTAAAACAAATATTATATTATTAATAGTTCTTTTATTCCTAAAAATCTAAGGTTCGGCCAAATGACTTAGATAAGGTTATATATATTAATAATAAACAACTTTGGGTTCTTTTGGCTTGTTATAGTATGTTTATTAACCTTATATTGTAAGAACATAAAAAGACACGGTAAAAGTAAAATTATCTAACTTAATGTTAAATCTAAATGATAAAGTTAAAATAGGAACCTAAACTTGTCTAAATTATATTTAATGAAAGGCTTTCTACCCATACCCACCTTATCTTCGAAATAAATAAATTTGGAGCTATTTAAAACCGAATTTGGCTTTATAATAAAATAATATTTTTTTCCAAAGGAGCCCCTCTCCTCCCTTATAAAAGGGAACCTCCTCCCCCTCTTCCCCACACCACTTTGAACCTTCAAGATCGGCCAAACCCTGACAAATTCTTCTATCCACATTCCTAGAGACATCCTAGAGGTCCTGGTCTTCTTTAAAACCCAATTTTAGTGTCCTAAAAGGAGGTCTCAAGGAAGCGCTTCAAAGAAGAGGTAATGTCTGTTACCGATTCTTTCATCTTTACTTCTTCTTCAACTTCTTCTTCTTTAGTTGTTTCATTATGATGTAATAACACCAGTATCACTCATATAATGATGTGTTATTATAAGTATGAAACAACCATATTTCACCATCTATCCATTCTACGGAAAATGAAATCACCACGCGTGCGTACGTACAGAATACCGTCTCCCATGCCGTGGTGTAATTTATTTTCCACCACCACCTTAATTGGATGGGTATAATGGTGTAAACAATAACTATATACGATTATTGTAATGCTATATTGATTCTGAAATTGTATATATACACTCAATTACAATTTCAAGATCATGGGAACGATATCATCGCTCGTGCGTACGTACGAAATACTGTCTCCATGATGTGATTCGACTCATTCTACATGATCTTCATTGCATAATGATTATATAAATGAATTGAATGAATGAATATATTACACTAATAACAATATGGAAATTAGGTATCTATAACTTAAAAAGAAGAATAATAATTTATTCGACAAAACACGCATAAGAAAAAAAAGCAATAGACACCCGAATAACAATTAGTAATGAAATATTACTAATAAAAAGATAAGAATATGACCATATATGATATCATAAAAATAAGTATGATTCTGTAATACGTCAAAAACATTATTTAAATCATTATACAGTAGGTTCGGACAATTACGAAGCAAATCAGACCTAAGGTAAGGGAAATATCACAATCTCATTTTTATCTGAGATTGTTTATACTTTGGTATTTACTGGGGTGTATTTTATCATCCACATCCATGTTTCCTAAATATGTAATATTATTTCCATCCACCTACAATTGTTTAAACCCATTTTTACCCTTTGGTGAGTTTATATTAAATGGTATGAAAGGAATATTTTGTCGATTTTCGTACGGGGAACATTTTGACTTTTCCGACAAAAGTACTAGAAAAATGTTTTTTTAACTTATATGGCTTGAATGGATTTTTAAAACATTATTTCCAAGAAGCTTTCTTTACACGTTTTCAAGTTTAATTTTAATCAAATTCTTTTAGTTCAAAATTGTATGACATGTTAAGAAAGGAAAAGGTTCTTGAAGGAGAAAGGATATTTTCCTCAAGAATGGAGGTCGATTGTTTTATCAATATTATTCTCCATCTAAGATAATATAGGGTTATGTTTCCATACCTATTATTACATTGATTTTATTATGTTGTGATGAAATTATTTTTATGAATTCCTTTATCTTATATGAATTGTTTTATGATGTCATGATGTTTAAGAATCCCATTTTAATTACATGGGTTATGCAATGATGTATGATTTATGATTTTGTGGCACACATATGAATGGTATCATTTTGAGATGGGTGGGACCTATATCTACCTCCAATACATTGGGTAAGGATTTTATATCTCATGAGATAGACATGGCTGGAACGGCATGTTAAACCGGTTCAGTGAAACAGGACTGAAACGAGGAATGAACTCAGTTCAGAAATGGACTTTGTCAACTTTGATAGTCTTGGCAATGAGTCTTGAATAATAATAAATGATTATCTATGATTATGTCTATATGCCACAAATTTTTATGTTTTAAGTTATGATTATTGGGATTACATTTCACTACTATGATTTATCCCATGTTATGAAATTATGATCTCTTTTGCAGGTTAAGAATTCCAAATGATATGTTCTTATGAATAGGATGTGATTGATATTTCATTTGTTTACATTTACTGAGCATTTGAGCTCACCCTTTTGTATGTTTTTTCCCAGGTCAGGAAGAAGGTTATTATGTATGATATACCAAAAGGGACTATATATATGATGAAATAAATGGGAGACAATGTAGACGCTTTATGAACCCGTTGCTTATGTTTCCCAGTTTCTAATGACACTATACTTATACGGTCCTTTCATGGTTTTGTTATATGTTGTAATAAGTATGCTTCAATTTTTAAGTAATAACAATGTATGTAAAGTATGGGTCATTATAATATCCCCCCTAAAATTCCTTATTTACTAGAAGAAGATATGAAATAAAAAAACCAGGATGCTTTAAATCATTCAAGTAGTTTGAAAAAAACATAAATACTTCCCTCCGTATATATTTTTTCTAATAATAGAGGTCACTAGTTGATGTGATTTTCTACCAAATACCATAAAAATTTTCATATATTTTTAGAAAATAAATATTTGAAATAAATATATTTTCTCAGATATCTATTTTTATGATAAAACCAATATCCATGGGAACCACTATATCAAAAAATTATTTTTGAAAATACCAATTATAATGATAAAGTTTTAGGAATTTTTTTCCATAAGAAATTATGAAAATTTTAATCCCAAATTTTGTTATAAATAAAATTGAACAATTATAAATGTAACACCCCATGATTTCATGAGATATATTCTTTTTAATTTATTGGATATCATCCATTGTAAGCTACACCATGATTATTTTTTACTATATGCAACACTATATTGGCTTGCAATATACGCAACACTATTCTTGGCTCGTGTTACACAATAATTCAAGATCGTTTGGTAGAAAATATTCCATGAAAAATTGAGTATTGATTATGTCCAAAGTATAAATGAAATTTTATTTGGTTATGTTATACACAACACCAAAAGAATCTTTCACTACTTGCAACACTGACTTGGCTTGTGTTATACACAAACACGACCTTTCTCGATAGCTAATGTGGTACGCAATACCGAGTTTAACTAATCAATGATATATTATAATATTATTATGAAATAGTATTTATGAATAGTATTAACCAAATTTATAATTAATCTTACACATTTCCTAGAAAGAGGATTGGGAACAAAATCAAATTTTTGGATAAAAAAGTATTTAAAAAAAATAATATTTCGGTGACTTTTGATAGTGCCCCCATTTTAAATCAATATTTTGAAAAGTTAATAAGTTCAATTTTACAAAATAAAATTTTTTATTTTCAATCAGGATATAAAAAATTACATTTTATAAGTTTTTGATATTTTTCTCACTATGTTCTTATTTTGATGAATAGTAAAAACATGATAAATTTTACTTAAAAACAATTTTTTCATCAAGATAATTTATATGGTTATGTTATAAAAGTAAATGGATTTAAAATATAAATAGTATATATTTTTACCATTGAATATAATTTATGTCATTAGCATTAATTTCACATTGAATTCGTAGGTAAAATCAATTCAATCTTGGAAAATGTTTTAAACAAAAACCTGTTTTTTAACATGAAATAAATTTTAAATTTTTTTCTCCAACTTATGTGTCCTGAATATGGGAAAATTAATTCCATATTTGGAATCCTTAGCTCCTAATTATGTTAATATGCTACTTTTTATTCATGGTCATTATGAATCGTAACTACGGTAAATTTTATTTACCACAGATAAAGGTAATGCAAGTAATTATGGGTAAAAATAATATTATGAAATTACCCTAACACATTTTTAATATAATTGGATGATTATATTTATCCTTAAAACATACATGGGTCGAAATGGAATATATTAAAACCCACTTGGATGTTATTAAGATCTTTAATTTATTTTATTTAAAGGAAAGTGAAATATGTCTCACTCAAACTTTAATAATTAAAGTAAATTTAATATAAGGTTGTAAAGAATATAAATTCGATTATAAATAATAATTTGAAATCTAAAATTATTTTATTTATTATAGAAATTTAGTTTGTAATTTTTAAAAAATATTAAATTACATAAATATCTTATACATTAATGATGTATAAATTATTTAATTATTGAGAAATCAATAATAAATTTTTTATTGAAATAATAATACCCATTTAAGGACTGAAAATCTTACCAAAACATATTGGTCGTGCATATCTAAACAATAATCATCCAATTGTTGAATTGTGGACCATTTGGACCCCTATAAAAGGGATTATGGAACTTATATTGTTTTATTTTAAAAGATGTCACAGTTTTCACCTTAAAAATTTAATAAATATAACAATTTTATTGTGGTGATTTTAAGATGATAAATTAGATTAAAAGTATTTTTATGAAATAGAGTAGATTTATCTTTATCATAGTATTTCATTTATTATTTTTATGTAACAAATATGTATATGAAATAATTATACATAAATGATTTAATAATTATTTTATTAATTGAAATATCAAATAAATGGTTTTCAAAACATTAAAATAAATATTATATGGACAAATTAATATGATCCATGAATTTTTTATATTAATATGAAATTTTAGAAATCTATTAAATATTTTTTTCAAATATATCTTCTGTGTGTATTTTATTTAAATTCAAATAATTGAATAGTGTCTAAGATGACACTTTTGATATTTTATAAAAATAAAATATAATTAAATTGTTTGAAAATCACAAAAATATTTAAAAATTTCAAATTTAAAATTATATGGTCTAAAATTTAATAATTTATCTAATTATGGTAAATACAAAAAACTTATGTAAGTATTTATTTCAATTTAAAAATTAGAAAATTATTAGCAAAAATAAAATTAAATAGATTAAATATGGATAAATCAAAATGATAACGTTTAAAATAAACATAGAACATGTCTCAATTTTTTTGTATAATGAGATTACAACCCTATATTATATCAAATTCTAATTGATTCATTTTTGGTGATTTTTATCTGGGTTTTGATTTTATTATTAATTAATATTTTTGAGGTTTCCAAAAGTGGCCCTCTCTTCTCTTATAAAAGAGAACCTCATCCCACTCCTACTCACACCATTTTGAGCCTTCATGCTCAGCCAAAACCTACCCATTACTCTTATAAACATTCCTAGTAACATTTTGGAGATATTTTTCTTCTCAAAAGTTTAACTATAGTCCCTTAAGAGTATGTTCAATGGTGGTGCGTCGAAGAAGAGGTAATTTCTTCCACCGATTCATTCAAGTTTCTTTATTATTCTACTTATTCATCTTTAGTTTTTTCATTATAAAGTAATAATATAAGTTTAAATAATATAATGGTATGTTATTATAAATAT
This sequence comes from Viscum album, assembly GCA_963277665.1. Taxonomy (NCBI): domain Eukaryota; kingdom Viridiplantae; phylum Streptophyta; class Magnoliopsida; order Santalales; family Viscaceae; genus Viscum; species Viscum album. The sequence continues at coordinate 557,442,261 of OY728165.1, read as the reverse complement.
GAAACAATCCTATTTCACCTACCATCCATCCTACAAAAAATGAAATCACCGTGTGTGCGTATGTAAGATGTACCGTCTCCACGCTGTGGTGTAATATGTTTTTCCACCACCACATTACATGGATGGGTATAATGGTGGAAATAATAACTATATATGATTATTATAACATAAGAATAATTTTTATACATTATATCATCCACTCTAAATCCATTAAATAATTATGGAAACGATATCATCGCTCTTGCGTACGTACGGATTACCGTATCAACGATGCGATGAGATTCATTCCACATGTTAACCATTCAAGAATGATTATAAATTATATATAATAAGTAATAATGAAATATATAACATAATAGTTCTACTATATATATATATATATATGTCATTTACTTCCATTAAATTTAATAAGTAAATGAAAACAGCATTCATAAGTATGTACGACCTACCGTCTCCATGAATAGTGAATTTCATTCCATTTATCGATATTATATATATATTTATATGATGAATATATATTATATATAAATAATTTTTTACATTCTGGAAATATGTAATCATGATCTAAGTAATCATATGAATAATTTAATGTAAAAACATGTAAGATAAATGAAACGATTTTACCCAAAACGCTGCTTTAACATGGAATTGACAAAAGAACGGGTAATATAAAGTCATAAGGGAATATTATATGATATCATAAATATTATTATGGTTACTTTACAAGTTAATAATATGTTTAAATCCACTATAGAAGAGTTTCAGACACATACGGATGAAATTGGATATAAGGTAAGGGATAATTATTTCAATCTCGTTATTATCCGAGATTGTTTAATCATAAGTATATTCTGGTGTTTTTTATCATCCATATCCTTGTTTTCTAAATATGATTTCATAAAATTTTCACTATTCTTACAAGTATGTTTTAATACATTTTTAACATTTTTTAATTTTACCACATGTTATTGAAGGAATCATTCTTTTGTTTACCATACGAGGTACTTTTTGACTTTTCATGAAGAAGTAAGAGAAGAATATTTTTAAACTTATACGGCATGAACATATTTTTGCGGTTTCATAATGCCTTATTTTCATGAAGCTTCTTCTAAAATATTTCATGATTATTTTCTACAAAATTAATTTCTTTTAAAACTGCATGGCATTTTGTGAAAGGAAATGATTTTGGAGAATAAAGGATATTTTCTTCAAGAATTCATTACAAAGTGTTTTATCAAAACTATTTTCCATATAAAATGAAATTATTAAATATGATTATTTTTCAAGTATAATGTCTCTATTATTTAAATGGTGTGTTTTTTTAATGATGAAATGATATCCATTTGTTATATATGGATTATTTTATGATGTGATGATGTTTATGAACCCCATTTTATTCTTTGGGATATGGTGGATGATTTATGATTATTTTGGGGCACACATAAGTATGATTTCATTATGAGATAGGTGGGACCTATATCTCCCTATAATGAGTATGGTAACGACTTATATCTCATGAGATTGACATGGCTAGAATTGCAAGTAAATCTGGTTCAGTAATACCGGGCTGGAACGGAAAGTAAACCGGGTTCAATAATGAAGTTTGACCACAATGATGGTCTTGGCAGCAATGCCTTATCTACTATGGAAATCATATCATGTGATTAAATTTTTTCCAAAATTATATTTTTTATTCCCATTCTATTTTATCATGATTTATATTCATTTGTGATCTATGCCTTACGTACAAGCCAGATTTATATCATGACTCAAGATTTTGATGTTTAATCTTTATGTTCATGATTTTTTGTTCAAATGTATATGGTTTGTTATATTTTCTCCATGATTACCCGTACTGAGAATTTGTTCTATCCATTTTTATGTTTTTTTTCCTCAGGAAATATAGGAAGGTTATGGGAAGAAAAAAAGGGGAAGATATTTATGGGAGATGTTGAAGATATTTCACCCTGATTAGAAGATTATGTTCATAGTATAAAAAGACAATAAACAAATATGGTCATTGGGAATATGCTTGTGTTATGTATATTGTTTTATGCTGATGTAATGTAATTTCCATGTGTGTCAGCATTTGACTCTCTACAGTTGGTATCAGAGCAAAGGTTTAGTTACCCTTTGGAAATTAGTATGTGATTTCATTAGTAAGAGCCTTAGAGATATTTCTAAGGACTGTCTAGGGATATTCATAATGATAAATATATGTATTGGATACAATCTTATAATTATGATAACGATAATGATTAACCTAGGAATAATCGTATGATGTTAGAGATTTAACATACTCCCCCATGATTATGTTTTTTTCATAATATGATTTTTTTCCACTCACACTATTCATTTTTGTTTTTAGAAAATGGTTGGAAACTAGAAGATTCATTTCAATGCAGAATATGATGGACAATGGAATGATATTCTTAATGAGAAACCTAATGAAACTACATATGGAAGGCGAACCAACGTTATTATGCCTAATCAGAGATCTCATAATATGATCAATAATCTCAACTTCGGTATGTTTCCTGACTCATCTAATAAGAGAAATATGGAGTTTCATGATGAACATAGTAGAAAGAAAGTTCAATTTCCCTCTTGTAAATTATTTGTGTAGAAGAATCAGGGATAATGTTTCAAAGGAACAAGAAGATGCTTGGGGTATTGAAAATAAGGACACCCAGATAGAAATGGAAAAGGAAAAGGTTTTGTTGACACCATGGACAAGGATAATGGTATCTCTAATACATCAATAATGGTTAAATGTTTTAAATGTGGAATTTACAGGAATTAAGCAAACCAATGAACTATGGGAAAATCTCATGAACAAAATCATACTGGTTTTTTGGGTAGTATTTATGTTGATGAAGATGTAGAGATTACAAATGATATATGAGATGAAAGAAGTATTGTGGAATAAAATGATAAAGCTCGGTCAATCGTTTATGAAGGTAGTGGAATTATTATTTGTTTATTAAGAGTAATGTTGTATAGGTAATTTAATTTTACTATGCAATAAAGAAAAAACTATGTATTTTAACACTATTATTTTTCCTAATGGAATTTAATATATATATTGAATGGTACCGGTAACCATGAAAGGTTATTAAAATATTTTTTTGGAAAGTAGATGATATGAACATAATGAAGGGATACAGAGATAATAAGATGTTTGATAATTCTAATGAGATCATGAATTGTATAAGGACAATGTGATATTATGATTTGAGTATATATAAATATTTGGATTTTGGTATGTGGAAAGAGTTAACTTTTGACAGTATTTATTTTTTCACTAAGGTTCTATGGTAATTCATGTTTCAAGAGAATACATGATTAAGGTATTCATATGTTTAGAATATATACAATAAGATATATTTTATGATATATGGGGGATAAATTAGGGTAATCACATGATTGGTATATGAACGCTCTAGTAATCTTTTTCATTATACTATGATATTGTAATTATGTATTTTGGATAAGCCCAACGATTGTAATGGGTTAAGTAAGGCATCAGATAGAATTGTTTTAGGCTAGAACCATTTGATATTATTTATGAAATGTTATAATAGTATAGTTCTAGAAAAATAAAAACCCTTAGGATGGGAGATAATCCATCACCTCGAGCAGGGATCTAGGAATCAAACCCACAACCGAAGTGCGACAGGCCTTTGTCACCTACCACTGGCCTATAAGAATCACTGGTTAGTATAAATGAGTTTTAATTTTTATGTGGTATGATATATGAATTATAAGTCCTTTTTTGGAGCTATATACCATTAATATCACCATATATGGACTTCTGTATATTTAATAAAATTTTCTAACCATTTTTATGAGAAAGATGTAATGACCCATAATTCTATCACATGATCGGCATACACTTATCGAATGACAAATTCAACTTCATTTATTTAATATATGAAGTGGAAATTTTTCAAGGAACGACCAATGGTGAGATTGTACAAAAATTATTTATGTATTTCTTCATATTAAAAAATTTTCAAATTTATGTAAGGGATCTTGAAAACCAAAAATGATGTCCTAGTACCCTCATATTTGATAAATGAGACGGTACCACATATCATCAAAAATTTATGGATTTGTGATTGTTGGATTTTTCATAGCCATGTTCTCTACCACCCTCCCTTAGAACATGATGGTTATATTTATCAACCACATCTATATTTTCACATATATTCTCCTATGTGGAAACCCAGTGATGAGCTACTTTTTGTATCCATTATGTTTCTAACATTCCTTTTTAAAATAATGTTTTAGTATTTATTTTTACGATGTGGGTTTCTACGAAAGAAAATTTTATGTAGTAAACCATTTATAAACCCAGTGAATTTCAAGAGAGAAATTCATTTTAAGGGGGGTATAATGTAACACCCTAAAATTTTATGAGATTTATTCTTCTTAATTTCTTTGATATCTACTATTGTATAGTACACTATGTTTATCTTGCGCTATATGCACCACCGTATTATCGTGCAGTAGAAATAACACTATTCTTGGATCATGTTAGAAAAAATTTCAAGATCATTTGGTATAAATTATTCTACGCAACATTTAGTATAGATTTTTTTTCAAATTATAAATGAAATTTTATTTTTTTATGTTATACGCAACAGTAATGGAATCGTTCACATCACGCAACACAGACTTGGCTTGCATTACACGCAAGAGTGACCTTCCTCGATAGGTCACTTGGTTCGCAATAGTGAGTTTCACTAAACAATGATATATTATTATATTATTATGAACTAGCCGTTATTAATAGTATTGACTTAATTTTTAATTCCCCTTACACATTTCACAGAATGAGGTATAAGAACAAAATCAATTTTTTTGGATAAAAGAAGTATTTTTTTAAAAATGGAGTTTTGGCGCCTTTTAATGGAACACCCATATAAAATATAATTTTTAACAAGTTTATAAGTTCAATTTTATAAAATATACTTCTTATTTTTAGTCAAGATATAAAAATTTACATTGGATAATGTCTTGATATATATCTGGCAACGTTCTTATTTTGATGAATAGTAAAAACACACCAAAGTTCACTTAAATACAAATTTTTTCATCAAGATAATTAATATGGTTAAATTATAATAGTAAATGGTTTTAATGTTTAAATAGAATATATTAGTACCATTTAATATAATTTATGTCATTATAATTAATTTTACATTTAATTTGTAGGTTAAATCAATTCAAACTTTTGCAATGTATTGAACAAAAACCCATTTTTTCGACAGAGGGATTAATTTTAAATTAATTTCTACAACTTCTATGTATGAAATTTGGTAAAATGTATTCCATATTTGGAATCAAAAGGTCCAAATTATGTTAATATACTACTTTTTATTCATGGGAATTATGAAAAGTAACTATGATAAAAATATAATTTACGAGAGTTAAATGTAAATCAGGTAATTAAAGTTGACAATAATATTATAAAATTACCCTAATATTTGATTTAATATAATTTTATGGTTATAGTTTTCCTTAAAACATACTAGGGTCGAAATGAAATCCATTATAACCCACTTGGTTGTGATTAAGACCTTTTATTTATTTTATTTATTGGAAAGGGAAATATGTATCCCTCAAACTTTAATAATTAAATTAATTTGAATGTAGGGTTATACTAAATATAAATTATATTATAAATTCTCATTTTAAATCTAAAATTTTATTATTTAATATGGTAATTTATTTTTAATTTTTAATATGTATTTAATTACCTAAATATCATACACATTAATGATGCAAAAATTATTTATTTAGTTAAAAATCAATAATATAGTTTTGTTTCAAATAATGATAGCCATAAAAGGTCCAAAAACCATAATCATCCAATGGTTAAATTGTGGACCATTTTGAGGCTTAGAAAAGCGATTATGACCATTATATTATTTTATTTTAAAAACATGTCAATGTTGTCGCCTTCATAATTTAATAAATATGACAATTTAAATGTTGTGATTTTAAGATTATAAATTTGAGTATAATTATTCTTATGAAATATATTAGATTTATCTTTATCATATTATTTTTTTCTACAATAAATAAGTATATTAAATAATTATACATATGTGTTGTAATAAATATATTATTAAGAGGTATATCAAATAAATGGTTTTAAAAAAATTAAAATAAATATTATATGACATAATTAATGTGCTCCATTAATTTTTTAGATGAATATGATATGTGAGGATTCTATTAAATATTTTAGTTCGAATATATATACTATTTTTATTTTATTTAAATTCAAATAATTGAAAAGTGTCAAAATTGACACTATTGATATATTATAAACATAACAAATTATTAAATTGTTTGAAAATCGCAAAAATATTTAAAAATTGAAAATTAAAAATATACGTTCTAAAATGTAATAATTTATCTAATTATAGGAAATTCACAACACATATGTAAGTATTTATAACAATTTATATGATAGAATATTATTACCACAAATAAAATTAAATAGATTAATTATGGATAAATCAAAATGATAAGGTTTAAAACAAACATAAAAAATGTCTAAATTTTATCCGTTGATGATATTAAAACCCTATATAATCTGATATTTGAATTGAGTCATTTTTTGATATTTTTATGTGGGATTTGTTTTTATTATTAACTAATATTTTTGAGGTTTCCAAAAGTGCCCCTCTCTTCTCATATAAAAGGGCACCTCATCCCTCTCCACCTCACACTATTTTGAGACTAAATGGTTTGACATCCCCTGACCATTACACTTTTTAACTACCTTGTAACATTTTGTTGATTCTGGTCTTCTCAAAAGACCATCTCTAGTCCCTTAAGAGGATGTTCAAAGGAGGTGCGTCGAAGAAGTGGTAATCTCATCTTCCGATTCTTTAAAGTTTATTTATTCTTCTACTTCCATTTCATTATTTAGTTCAATATAAAGTAATAACATCAATATAACTAATATACAAATATGTTATTAAAAATATGAAACAACCTTATTTCACCTTCTATCCATCCTACGAAATATGAAAACATAGCGCATGCGTACGTACGGCTTACCGTCTCCACACTGTGGTGTAATCTGTTTTTCTACAACCACCTTACTTTGATGGGTTGAATGGTGGAAATAATAACTATATATGATTATAATAAAATAATAATAATTCTGAGATATTATATCATCCACTCCAATTCCATTCAATAATAATGGGAACGATATCATCACTCTTGCGTACATACAAATTACCATCTCCAAAATGTGATGAGATTCATTCTCTATGTTGACCTTTCAAGAATTATTATAAAGTACATATAATAAGTAATAATGAAATATATGACATAATAAATATACTATATTTATATATATATATATATATATGTTATTTACTTCCATTCAATTTAATACAGAAACGAAAACATCGTTCATGCGTACGTATAACCTACCGTCTCCATGAACGATGTATTTCATTCAATTTATCAATCTATTATATATATTAATATGATTAATGTATATTATATATAAATACTGTTTTAAATTCTGGAAATATGTTTTCATTATCTAAGTAATCATTTTAATAAATACAAGTCATAACATGTATGATAAATGAAATGATATACCCAAAATGATGCTTTAACATGGAATTTACAAAAGAACGGGTAATATAAAGTCATAAGTGAATAATACAGGATATCATAAATAATATTATTTGTTGTTACACATTAATAATATGTTTATAACCACTATACATGAGTTTCATACAAATATGGAAGAAATTTTACCTACGGTAAGTTATAATTATTCAATCTTGTTCTTATCTGAGATTGTTTAATCATAAATATTTACTAGGGTTATGTTTATCATACATGTAAATGTTTTCTCAAAATGATATCCTAAAATATTTATTATACTTCCATGTATGTTTACAATCATTTTTACCATTTTTTACTTATACCACATGGTATGGAAGAAATCTTTTTTTGTTTACCATATGAGGTACTTTTTTACTTTTCTAGAAAAATTACGGGAATAATGTTTGTTAACTTATACGGCAGGAAATTTTTTTTATGGTTTCAGAACGCCTTATTTTCATGATTCTTCCTCTACAATATTTAATTATTATTTTCAACAAAATAATTTTCTTTTAAATTTTCAGGGAATTTTGTGAATAGAAATTTATTTTGAATAAGAAATGATTTTTTACTCAAGAATTCATTAAAAATGTTTTATCAAAACTATATTCCATCTAAAATTTCATTATTTAATATATTTATGATTCAAGTATAATGACTCTATAATTTACATGGTGTGATTTTTCTCCTGTTTAAATTATATCCATTTGTTTTATGTATATTATGTTATCATTTGATGATGATTATAAAACCCATTTTATTATATGTGTTATGATGAATGATTTATACTTATTTTCTAGCACATGTAACAATGATTTCATTATGAGATGGGTGTGAACTATATATCCCTACAATGCTTTTGGTAAAGTTTTATATCTCATGAGATAGACATGGATGAAACGACATGTAAATTCTGATCAGAAACACAGGGCTAGGAGTGCAAGTAAACAAGTTTTGTAATGGACTCTTTCCACTAAATATTTTCATGTTTATAATTTATGTTCATGTTTTTATGTTCAATTTTATATGGTTTGTTTTATTTTCTAAATGCATGCCCTTACTGAGCATTTGAGCTCACCCATTTTATTTTTTCTTTTCCGCAGGATATAAAGGATGCTTTTAGGTAGAAAAAAATAGTATTATTTCTATGGTAGATGTTGAAGATCCTTTACCATGATTAGAATCTTGTGTTTTGAGTTTCCAAAGACACTAAACTAATACGGTCTTTGGGTGTCTCTTTGTATCATGTATTATGTTTTCCAAAAATGTAATGTAAGGTCCATGTATGTCATGATTTGGGTCTCTACAATAAAAACATGATGATAGACATTCGGACTGGTATCAGTGATGTTCCATAAAAGAAAAAACTACTACTAGTAGTTGTATCTATAAATAATAGTCTCAAAATTAGTTTCTTATAAATATCAAATCCATTATTAAAAAAATTTCATATTTCATGAATTCCAAAGTGGTACATTAATATTTTGAATAAATTGATATAATTTTATCTTTTTATTCCTTCTTAATATGAGACATGTTAGGGGAATATAAATATTATTTTTTACAATAATATTGGGAGATAACTCTAAACAAATTCCAAAATATAATAATCATATTCTTCTTTAAAATTCATTATTTAAATAAAATTTTGTAGAAAAAAAAATTTCAATAAAATGGAAATCTATATTTTCCCAAACATATATAAAATCACTATTTCTATAAACATAAAATTAAAAAATGTGGTAGATAAAGTAAAATGGACAATTTCCATTATATATTTGATTGAATTCCCAATCAATATATCTTATCAAATTTGAAAAAAAAGAATTGAATTTTTTTTATAATATAATTCAGTTAAAAATTGTTGTAGGGGAATCATAATATTGTTAACTAATAAATTCATTTTATAATCTTAAATATGGTAGATACATTTGAAAAAAATATATTTGATGAGAAACGCACACCATCATTCTCCATATCAAATATTTTTATATGATGTCGATTCACTATAAAATCAAATATATCTATTTTTAAAGACTCTGGTTTTGAGTGATTAGTGTAATGAATATTTCTATGTATATATCTAGATTTATTCTCATTGTTGACATAGTGTATGGGTGTGTTAATATCGTGGAATTAATATATTAAAAATATAAATATAATTATAATTCATGCACATGCCTCATTTTTTTCAAATGTGTTTCCAATATTTAGGGACCTCATATTTTAGATTTAAGGACATATATGATTCTTGAATGTGTTTTTTACCCTAGTAACAACCAATTGTTTTTAAATTTTTGAAAATTCCTTGTAGGTAGTTGTCGATTCTGCAATTAATAATTAATTACTTATTAATTTTAAAATCCAAGACTAATGTTACACGTATAAATACCCAGTTATGAAAAATATATTGGGTAGTTGAATAACCCTTCAATATAAGAGAGGAGGAGGTAATTTTTCATTATTGGATGATCATGATCGAACAATGACAATGATCATATTGAGGAGAGTCAAGAAGAATTTTGAGAATATAGTGAAGATTATTCATCACTGATGAGTTTTTTATTCACCAGTGATAGATCCATTATCGATGTAGGGCTATTAATATTATATTTTTTCATTTCGATTTGATATGGATGTATTTATTATCTTCAATATGTTGAATTTATATTTCTATAAATCGTATCAAATTAAGTAAAAATTTATTTTTTTCAATTTAGTTTATAAATGTGACTTCAAGATTTATCGCATGTTTATAGACAATATGATTATTGGTTTGGATATTATTGGACGATTATGATCCTAAACTTTTTTGTGTGATTTTACCCACAATTTTACTTATTCGTCATCATTGGCCAATGTGGTTGTGTTTCATCATTGTAGGGTATGGTTAATGTGTGATAAAACAATTGGATTAATGGTGTTTTTCATAACAAATATTTAATGAAAATTTATATATTCATCAACATCTGGTCATTGGTTTTAGGTTATATAAATGGGTTTTGGGATGTTGGACGGTGGTTAACACAAGAAAAAATCCCACATGAGTGACTAGATTGTAATCTTATTCTTTTAGTGGATGATAATCAATGGATGAGTATATTTATTTATGACATTAGGTAGTTAATGATTGTTTTTAGTTGATATGTTTGACATAGAAACTACATGAAGTCCAAGACATACTACATATTAAAACCCAAATTAAATGTCATGTATCTCAAAAATGAACATGTTGTGTAGTCTCCCACCCATGGTGACTAGGGATTTGGCTGATGATAAAGAATTCATTCGCATTGTAGACTAGAAGTGACCTGTGAATATGTTATTCTGTATCATTATATACAACATGAGTATATAAGCATGGACATTACAAGGAACAAGATCATGGAGTATGTACACAAGCACGACTGTGTACTCTTACCTCGAGAGTGGGGAAAGGTATGACCAGTGCACATGGGAGTGGGATAGAAGGATATGATCATGCAATGTTTAGATAAGACATGCGTTATTGTATGATATGAAATCTTATTCAATATCTAGGGGAGAAAACACAAATGTGATGAGGATAGGTTACACATCATGTGATGTGATGTACAGGAAATATACTGCCCCCAAAAAATAATATTGTTATTGTATTCTTATTAAAGGATCATATTTTATCCCTTATGTATACAATACGGAGATGGTTTTCCAATGGGTAAAGACGATATCATTTTTTTCTGGAAAACAAGAGATTGTGTGAGGTTTTATGATCATGTCACTTCTTTAAGAAATGCATGGTCTATGAAAATGATCAATTATGATTCTCTGAATGATGTAGAAGTTGATATTTCCTTATCTTAATAGGTCATGGACCTCCATAAATCATTTAACAGGTATAGTTGATAACCCCCCATAATAAAGTAGGGAATAATTCCTCTATTTATGGATTAGTAATCATATATATTCACGTTTTTCATGTGTGTGGGTCCATCATGATGGTGTGTATCACAACATATATGGATTATAGTATCAAGGAGTGGGATCCTTGAGTTAGATTCTTATGATGTAAGGTGTGATGTTGGTAATCATGCATGTACCTTCTGAGCTATTAGATAAATCATCATCATTGGTTTTCCTTTATGAAGAAATATATACCTATCATTATTATCAATATTTGCAGATTATATAAATTGGGTTATCTTTCCCTATTGTTGTTGATTTAACTAACTTATATTGAATCTTTATATTTCCCAATTTATTTGGTTTTCATGCAATCAAATCGGGTATGTATGTAGTAACACATTCCTGGGATTTTCCCGCACATGGATTGTTCTATATATATGACATGCAGAACATTGGTAGTATTATTGGATCATATAAATGCATAGGAATGATGGACTTTTTTTGGTCATAAATGCAGATCTGAAGCCAAAATATCTTCTCCTTCCATTTTGAGGATTTTTTTGGGATATATTTCTGGATTGGTTTTTTACCCTCCCTTTTTCAAATTGATTTTCATTTCCATACTCCAATGTTTTCCCTAGAGTTTTTATATTTCATTGTTATACTCATAATATTTTATGAATTTATTATTCACATTCAATATGGATTGGATATGATTATGTACCTATGTGTAAATATATGGTCTAATGACTTCCCTTTCGATTATGACAATTCAATGCTTGTCGCTAGCCCCGAACCTATTGGAGGTTGGCTTGGGGGGGGGGTCACAATTTCTTTTCCTGCTAGATAGGTGGACACTTATCAGCTAGTTAATTATAGAGTTGTATAATATAAATTCATCCTTAGGTTGGTGGTAGGTATTGAAACTAGGATGTGTATTGGTTTTTAGCATAGAGAAATGGTTTTGGTTTGTCTTCACTATGAATTTCATGCTTGGGAATCCTATGTTTGTGAGATGAAAAATGTATCCATTCAACAGGACTCCGAATAACATCATGATGGGTCAGCATATTAGGACATCTGTTTTATGGAAAATTATTACATGCATCAAATAGTATTTAGACCTTTGTGTGACATTCTTGATTAATCTCCCTATATTTATCTACACCTAACTGCGGTACAACATGATCACTTTTTGGATGCATCGTCAAAGACAATGGGACATCTTAATGATTCAGTATTGTGGTGGTAATCTATTTAGTGATGATTACTATATTAAATGGGTTATATCATGAGTTGTTCTAGCTAGATAGATGAAATTAATCATCAACTCCCCATGAGTAGCGTATTGTAATAACATGAGAGTTTTCTGATTATTATTGAATTTTTGTGCTCTGTGTGCTCTAGAATCCGAGACTATATAGGTTCCATGGTGAACCATAAATTTACCAAATATTCAATTGAATAGGGTATGTTATTTGAGTATTTAGGCATGATAGGATCCTGGCGAATCAAAATATTATGCTTCCAACTAGCCTTCTTCATATGGTTTTATGGAACTGGTGGAATTTGTTGTTGTAGACCCATGTGATATGACATGGTCATATTTGCATAAGATATTTCATGATCAATATTTTACTTTTTATTTGACCTCCATGTGGTATCATGTTATTATTGACATTCAATAATTTGATATGATGGTTTCATATGATCCCATGTAGTTCACTGATCTCACATGTAACTCCCTCGATATGGTATGCAACAGAAATCTATGCGCACAAATGTTTTAAAAGGATATCTATAGACATATCCATGTAATAATATTCCTCTTATTAATTACTAAATATGTGGTAGTGCTATATAAATATATAGTGATAGAGATATTACTATTTTAGGGATGTTGGTTGTCTGAAAGATTTAGTGGCCATCATGAGATGGAGTCATCTGTAGTATTTAGTAGACATCGGTTGTTGGGTCTTTGTAATGGGGGCATACACATGCCCAAACATAGTCCTAGGTATATATATACTATAGGGACCATGGAGAGGACATGTAATTTATTAGAGGGACGATTTAATGATAGTTGTGGATGAGGTCACATGGATCACAATTTCACGTTTTGGCATGTTGATTAGGGCAGGACGATAGTGTATGTACTACATAGATAGAGACTACTTATTGATCGAGGATTTCTAGGTAATGGTCAGATATACTCCATATGATTTAGTTCAGAAAGAATTTTATGTGATGATATTGCTGGAGGATCTAATGGTGGTGGTTGATAATAATATATACATTTATCCCCACTATCAGGTGTCCCACAACATTCTAACTGGGAATCCAGATATGGTAACAAATGAATTCATGCTATATAGGGATATGACCAGGAAAATCATGATATTATTTTAGGTACAACTATGTCTTTAATAAACATTATCTAGTACTTTTATACATTTGTATGGGTCATTTCATAATCTCAATATACATTCTATGAGATCTATATTTGTTCTTTTAAACATTATCCGTGTTTATTTCTATAAAGATTCTATTTGGGTTTGATCTTTCTATAACAGTTATCTATCGGTAGTGTAGATGGTGCTTGGTGGGGAGAGTTTTTCATGGGATATTTTGGTCATCATAATGAAATGATGATATTTTATTATTGGAATATATTATGTGTACTTGAATTTGGCCAAGACAGTCTATCATCTTAGATGTGATAGATTACTTTTCAAAAATGGTAGAATATTATAATATTCAATCAATAGGTATATCAAGGCTAATTTAGTAGAAAATTTATCTAAGAGGTGAGAACCCATCACCCAACAATTTTAGGGCTTAACCCACAGTATAGTTAGCTCTTAAGGTTTCTAACATGCTATATAAGTGGAGGTGTTTTTGGACATATTATCCTTGGAGGTTCCTAAACAATCTCTTAATTGGTATAAACAATTCTTCATTGAATTTCACCCAATGATATAACATAGTTTTTCTACAACATATCAAATGGACCCTATAGATAATCCATAGATTCGGGTGTAGTTGGAATACATTTACTATAAGTTTCGTATATGAAATATTTTTCACAGCGGGTAGCTCCATTTTTATTGAGAAAAAAGGTGTATATAATAATGAGGATTTGGGATGACTTTCTATGCCTGAACTAGGTAATGATAATGAATAAAAACCATTTTTGGGATAAAAACATGTTCAACCTATTGAGATTCCAATGTTGGTTCTCGAAGATCGATATCTATTCTGGATATTAGTTTTTGATGATTAAATTGGATATTATTTTGAAAACAACATTCCAATGTTTCTAATCACACTATGAGTTCACGGTGAAGTCTTTTTATACAACTAATGCCCATTTATTCTCATTGATCTTATAAATAGGAACTTCTAGTCTTATTATAACTAATATTTTATTTTACTTATTTATAAAAACTCATTTACTATATTTCATATGTGGATCATTAATATAATTTGAAATTTTTTCTGCTTTACATTGGAAGAAATAACTCTATTCTTAGTGCGAAATGTATTTGTTTTTATTCGCAAGGTACAAATCATGTAGAAATTTCAACTATGAACATGGTATAATAATGTACCCAATTAAAATTGATGAATCTATTTCATGGGATCCACCAAATTTCATGTTAGAGGTTCAAAGTTTACATGGATGTTAGGGTTATTATAAAAGGTTTAAGGTGTCATGAACCAGTCCTGGGTTGACCATCAACCAGTCCCCTGAGCTGGTCTGCGCCATCTCTCGGGGGAATTCTCGATCCTCATAGGATGAAAACTAGTGTTGAGCATCAAAACTAACAATATGGGAATGATTTTTCCAATAAAATAAAGGCAAATAAATTAAAAAAACTAAAAAAATTAATGAAAACTTGCAGTAGAATGAAAGCAAGACTGTACATATCACCATGTGACCTCTTGGTCACCTCCAACAACTAAAACCCCACCTCACATGGGTAGAAGAAACAATAACCTAAACCATTAACCTGAACATATATATAAAAAATAGACGATAGGAATGAGAATTAAAATACATAGAAGGAATTCCAAAAGTAAACCACATAATCTATTCATTTCCAAATTCTAAAATAGTCCAATAATACAGGTTTGAACTAATTTTATAAAAATAATTATTTTATATATACAATGCATTTGAAAAACTAAAAAACACAATTCTATTTACCTTATAATTAAAAATAAATGAATAAAATATGATCGGTGAAAAATAACATATCTAAAATAGCGACATTGAAATCATTTTTTAAAAAAATATCATACATACAATGTTTTCCAAGAAGAGGAAAAAACCAAGATCATGATTATGATTATAAACACATTAAAAGAAGTTGTAGTAATAGTTCTCATATCAAAGGATCATGTAAATCCTATGAACTCTAACGAAGACCATAACATACTAATATATACGAATCCATCATCGGTATCATGTCACACATGATAGAATCAAATTCCCCAACGGTCATCCACCCTTTCTCAGGTGAAACCAAGGGGCCCAATCCTTTAGAAATACCAACGAATATACACCAAATATGGGCCATAAGATAGTACGTGAACTTCCAGTGTGACAATCATTCTTTGTATACCCCTTTCTTATGATAGGTTTCCATGCTATGTACAAAAAGTGGTGTGCCAAACATTCCACCAAAAATCAATATATATATATATATATATATATATCTAAGATCGCTACAGAATATATCACCAACTCGACCAACTCAAGGTTAGTCTCAATCCTTAAAATAAATATTCTCCAAAGGTGGACCATACAGAGGACCCACCTATCTCATGAACAAAATAAGAGGCCAGAGACCTAACCCAAGGGTGATTTTTCAAACAACCCTTTTGAAGATTTTAATAATGCCTTTATTAATTTCGACAAACCATACATTTATAAACAATGACACATGTATATTAAATTATTTCTAAAAATTTAACAACATCCAATGAAGAATTTCATCGAGAACATAGCATGAAACCCCATTTTAAAACACCTATCATCTTTTTCATTTCAGGTAAATTAGACTCATAAAAATAATTACATATTTCTCAATATCATAATCCATATTCATGAGACAATCGATAAACTAAACCCACATTTGGTGAGAAAACCCCAAATAAAATGAACAATATGTTAAAATTCAATTTTAGAACCATACACACTAAAAAACTCTATCGAAAATTTTCGCCACCCCATTTATCATTTAGTAAACCATTAAACGTTTTTATAATACCATTTTCCGTAACACCCCAATGATCCGATATCAATAAACACCAGAATCCTTCTTGAATGACCAAACACACACCAAAACCATATACAAAAAATACCATATTACATAAATAATTCCAGGTGGTCATTTACACCAATAAGTTACCAATGTTCCCAACTACCTTTTTAATACAAGCTAAAAAACACAAAGAATATGATGGTGCCAAACAGGCTCTTATGTTTTGAACACACACTCACCAAATCATTATACAACTTCTAAAAGGTCCCTTATCATTTCCAAACACACACTAATTAATTTGAAAAAAAATCAACAATGCTCTAAAACGATGGCACAGTTTTAAAACAAGACAAAAAAATTTATAAAAAATTATATACAGAGACAAACCAGTTTATAAACAGTTTTGTAACCAGCTATCTAGTTTATGAACAATTTTTATAAGAAGACCAAATAATGTATAAATAATTGTATAAGAAACCCAAACAGTTTACTAGTAATTCTATTAAAAAATCAAACATTTTATTAATTTTTTTCAAAAGATAAAAAAACTACAAAAAACTAGAAACAAGTATAACAAAACTATATTTAACAAATCCAACATACATGGAAACACAATATAAAATTAAAAAGTTATATTCCATTGGTGTGGATAAATTGAAAGAATTAAATAAAACATGCAAGAATTAAATGGTGTTATTCAGAAATAAAAATCTGGATTTTCATACATCAACCAATGAAGAATGCTCGTATAGATGATGCAAAAACATGTTTTCACTCCATCCTATGCCTGGCCACACTCCGACCATCACGTGATGAACCAAAAACAGAAAGATCAAACTAAATGGGTCGTGACCAGACCCCCAAAACTAATCCCTTGCAATAGGGTTTGACCAAAGCCTACAAATTCATGAAAACATGGGTAAGGCTGTAAGAGGACTCACTGGGGAAGCATCAGGCACTGTCCAGACAATGGAAGCAATGAGGAGGCATGGCGAGGCATCCCAGCGGCTATGGGGTTAGACTATAGTGGTGTGAAGGTAGACCAAGAGGTGATGGGTAGGTGGAAAATAATAGAAATGTGGCGACACGGTGGAGTGTACCAGCTGTGACAGTGGTAGATGATGGTAGCTAGATGAGAGGTTGACGACATATGACCACTACGTGTGAGGAATACCAGAAAAGAGAAGGGGGTGCTATCATGCAACGATCCAAATGAGGGGTGAGGATGGATGACCCCATTAGGGGATTCTCCTCTAAATTAAGATAAAAAATGAAAAATGAAAAATATAACCTTAAATTATTTCTATATAAAAAACAACTTCGTATTCAGTTTATAATAATAATATTAATAATAGTAATAATTGGAATAATAATAGAGCCACTAATAAAAAAATTATCTATTTTATTTTAATTAAAAATATAATTATTATCAAATTTACAATGATATTAATAGTAATAATATTAACAGAAAAATAATAATAATAATAATAATAATAATTGAAACAAAATGATATTAAAAAAAATACAAAATTATAATTTAAAGAATACCTTTTTTTTAATTTTAAATAATAGTTATATTTATAACAATTTAACAATAATATAATCTTTATAAAATTAAATTATATAAATTTTATCATCTGCACAAAAATATTATTTTTGTTATTATTTAAAAATTAACCATGTTTTGTCATTATAAATTTTTATTTAGCATTATTTTTCAGACATTTTAATTTTTTTGTCTGATTTTTATTATTTCTTTAAATGACTCTGGAACCACACATTCACCAGGACTAGACGCACGGTGTCCACTAGAGGTTTTGTGACCATGTACTGGCCCGAGACCCAACAGAAACATCAAACATTGAATAATCTCCAACTGAAACCCAACTAAACCTCGTCTCAACAACGTGAGACCATGAAAAGAAAATAATAAATGGGATTCCGAGGTCAAGGTGTTACATAGGGAATACTGATCCAGGATTTTATACACTTAGACACACATTATTTTAATGGGGTAATATTTTTTTGAACATAATAATGGCATATGGTCTTCTAAGAGATGAATCTAAATATTGATAGTGATCCTATGATATGGCCACTAGAGGTGGACATGGAGTACATATTGAATTGTGTTTCTTTTGTAGTTGGGATCATTTTTGGAAGAAGAAGAGGAAGATAATGATCATATATAGAGTGAGGTGGTTAACAAACCTTGAGAATAACAACATGAAACCATACATGTAGTTTGTAGTGGTATTCAACATCTTGATGATGTAGAGAAATATATTATGGAAATGTATTTTTTTTGTTTACTCAAACCACTATTATTAGGTATATCTTATGTCAAAGAGATATTAACCTAAGGGAAAGGCTATGTATGTAGATCCTACAAGACAATGATTTCACAATATTCTATACTGTGAGTAATGGAATCATTATAATAAATTGCATAAACATGATGTACCACACTCACCTAGTATAAGAGTCATTTGTGTAGTTTGATTTGTTAAAGCTGGTGTTAATGTTGAAGATGGTGAGTTTTTTGATCAATTTATTAGGTTTATTCACATGATTCTTCATCATGTGAGATATGAGAATTTGGGAGACCTCGACTATGATGTGAAACATGAAAAAATATCCTATAGAGATTCACCAGAAGAATTTCATGAATAAGGGGATATAGTCATCATTTTTCAAGGATGGATGGTTTTTCCAATTGTGTTGTTTGAATAGGTGGTGTGAGAGTTCATCATTTATTCGTTTTATATGTAATCATGTTTGAAATATATGTAAAATGATTTTTTTGGATATGTATACATGGTAAAATATGCGGTGAAGCATTACCAAATTCATCTATTGGTTTCTCACTGGTAATGAGGTAAAGGGTAATCATGAAGTTCCAATAGGACATACCACACCGCTTGAGATCCCAAAGATTAAATGAAATGGTATCTGAATGGAATTTGTTATTGTGATTCCATGTAATATGATTGAAAATGATGATATATGTGAATCGTTTAATTTAATATCCATGTTGGTACACTTCATTCCTCAAAGAGGAGTATTTGGTGTACAGTCTGGGGTAGTTCTATATTCTAGAGGGAATCCTACATCATGGGGGACCCTATATTATTATATATAACAATGATTCTTAGTTCTCATCATGTGTTTGGAGAGGCTCATAAGACATTTTCATGATCTTTTTGAGGATAAGCACAAAATTTCCCCCTTAGAAGGATGGTAATTCCATGAAAAATATCATTGTTCTGAAGTATATGATGATTCATTATATGTTGGACCACAAAAATATCTAGAATTATGAATTTACATTGGTATTTTTCTCATACCACAAACCAATCACTATTATATCAATATGGAACCATTTTAAGATCTTCATGGGAGACCCTATGGGCCACCCTAATGCTAGAATTATAGTAGATAATCATATCTTGTTTGGACATATATGTGAAAGGAATTTTGTAGATGGATTAAGTGATTAAAAATCATATAATAATATCCCTAAACAGATATAAATCTTACATATAAGGACATTTTTGTCCCTTGGTGTTTGATAGGGGAGAGTACAGTTTCCCGAAAGTCTCTAGATATTGAGTATTATGGATATTTAGATGAAAAATCATGATTTACCCAATGATTATCTATCCATTTTAGAACATACATAGGCATAGTAAGGTTTTATACTAGGAGTATTCTCCCTCATAGTAGGAATTCATGCATTTCATCTTCAATTTCTCTATGTTAAGGAGACACATGAATGGCCCTATGCACCTTATCAGATATGGTGAGTTGAACATTAAGGATGAAGCCACCATTGGAAAGTACCCAAGGGTGATCGATTATAGGAATGTAAGGATATAGTGTGTATGATCCAAACAATTGGATTTTGTATAATGGTACTATGATATTGTGAAAGAGAGAACACATGAGTGTGTGATTTAGATACAGACATTGTATCACCATCACATTGAATAAGATTTTATTCTTTTAGAGAAAATTATGGATGGAGGGGATAATGTAACAAATTTGGTTTTTTATTATTCCTTTAATTATTATTATTTATATATATGGAAATATAATCATCTTTGGTGTGGTTTATGGGTGGATTTGACCACCAGAAGAAATACAGTAAAATTATTTATATAATTTTAATTCACATGCTTTGAAGTATTTAAATAAAATGGGTTTTATATTATTAGGGACATATGATGGTAAATTTGAGACCATGATTGATTGTAGAGAATGAGTATTTCCCTAGGTGTGATAAAAAGTTTATTAGTGTTCGATGTTTCATGGATGTCTATTATTAGATGTGCATTTTGTAAAAATAATAAATAATTTTTTTGATTAATTGTAAATCTAAAAAACTATCCCTATATCAATAAATAATTATTTATGTACAATATATATGGTTATGTCTATTACCATTGGTTATTATAGAGTATGAGGGAATAATTCTTTATTGACATATTGGGATAATAAGTTGACAATGATTGGATCTAGGTTAATAAATTGTTAGGAAGGGTACATAGAATATATTCTCCATCACTAGAGAACACATTATTCCCCAATGAATTATTTTTAATAGAGATAAGGATTAGTATGCAATAATTCCTCCATTTTTATTTGTTAATAATGGATTAATTAACGGATGTATATTAATATGTTATTTATGATCAATTTATGATCTCAGAAAAAAATTAAATTATTTAAATAATATTATATTTTTTATTTTATGATATCACCTTTATTACCAATCATTATGTTTCTTAGCTGAGATCGCAACCAAAAATAAAGTTTAAAAACATTTTCATGAGTTATATTCCCAATTTATTCTTCACATTCATTTTTATGAAACCTCAGTTTGTGGTTTGAAAATACCGATACTTTTAAAGTGCGATCAAATTCCATATCCATGGATTTTTTGAAAATGATGATTGTGTTGATGATATGGGGATACCTTCTGATTGAATAATTTGTTGTGGTTGATAGAATGGTTTTCGGTCCCCAAATTACAACCAATATGCGATGAAATCCATCACAAGTTATTGAATTTTTATTTCAAGCCACCATAGGCCATGAATTGATTGATGAATGTATTTATATTTGATCTGAAGTGGTTAAATAGTTATTTTTTTAGTGTTAAGGTTTTATTTTGATACATAATGAAGGTCTATATTTATTGTATTTGAAAATCCCAACTACAGAACCATTTGTCCAGATTTAATGAAATCATGTTGTCCCCTAACTATAGTGAAATGGATTGGGTGAAAATAAGATTGAACACATTGAAGGGACCTTAAATTTTAGGTGAATTAGTGACTGAAAGAGTATATATGAGTACACATGTCCATGAACACCTGAACTAGTATAATACATGGGCCCAGTGGTGTACTTAGACATGACTAGTGTGCATATTAATGGACTAAGTGGAATTTGATATTTCCAATGTGGAAGAGACATGATATGTAGCACCTGTACATGTTAGATAATTGGAAATGGATTCCAAATCCATGTTAATGGGATAAGAATAATAGGTGATGAGGTAAGGTCAAAAGTCATGTAAACCCATGCACATGTTCTATACTTCTCGTACAATCATTTATGTTCCATGTATCCTTATATTTTTATCAGTTTATGGAATATAATTAGCCTATATAATGTAATTTTTCACTTGGGATTGGATGAAATCCTATGTTGTGAAATATGAGATATTATGTGAAATATTCCAAGAATTATTCTTCTACATGCGATGCTTGAATTAGGTCACTGATTGGGATGTATCATCAGGGTGATTTCAGGGTCAAAATTCTCATATCCTACCTGGTTGAGGGTCCCCAATACATTATATATGTGTAATTGGTACATCATCATACTAAATCATGGTGTTAGTCATATATATATGGAGTTTAACTCCCCCATATATGATCTTTAGGGGTGATTAAGGATCTTTGTAGTGACAAACATGACTCTCCACTCAGTTTCTCATGAGGATGTGTGTGATGCCTGAAATATGAGAAAGACCATTATCTCTGTAGGTAGTCTCATTTTCCTCAGTTAGACTATGGATATTAAAATCCTCGTTCCCATTCATCTAGGTTTTTTAGAATATATATTTGGTTCTATTCCCTCGTTATGTCCATTGAGATGAATTCTAGGGTGTCTTTCTATTTTCAGATTATTTCTTGGTTATCATTATGGGTTAATATATAATTACCCCTACATGAGAATTTCATATACATGAAAATACTTTTAAAAATGATAAGAATATAGAAAGATTCATTGACTTATGATACTGATATATTGCTTAATTTTACACACTACGTGGTTGGACTTGGAGATATAATTTTGGGAATTCATCAATTATCCTTTTTAATGAATTTAATTTGGGAATTAATTTTTGGTTGGTAATTTATTTCTATCCTTTTATGATTTTGATATTCCTATCATAGATGGATGTTTAACTAGAGGTTATTGCATGCATGGAAATACTCTATATGATGCATTAATTTACAATTAATCTACACTTTTGTGTGGATTTGGATGTGTGTGTGCATATTGGTAGTTAGGATATGTCCTACCATTTCATTTATATGTTCTAAATACTTGTTTCCATCCAAATTGTAATTGGATTTAGTCTTGGTATTTTCAGACCTAGATTGCTTCCAACAAGCTAGATCCTAGTGTATTGGGTCATGACATTATATCTGTTAACATTGTATCCAAATAATTATCAATATCTAAAATATTATATTATTGTTAAAATTAATATAACAAACAAAATATAAGTACTCTTATTTTTATGAATAACAAATTTATATTCCTTTCTCCAATATAAATTAAAAATCCCCAATTAATGATGATAAACAAACATCAACACATATATGATAGTTTTTTCAAATATACCATGATGCTCATTATAATTTATTTTTTAATCATTTTTATATATTTTTAAGGACATGTTCCAAACTCATAAAAAAATAGGATATGAACTTTTTTGGCTACATACTTTTTGTAGTTGTTTATTTCTATCTCTATATAGACTATGGATGAGTTTTGAGAAATAAAATCCAAAATCATTATATTTTTGATAAAATATATTCTATTATTGTGAATCCACATGATAATGTAGGTTTTCTATTGATATTCACTCATATATATTCCATATTCATCAATATTATATCATTTGAGATTGAAAGCAATTGTTTCAAATCAAGAAATGTTAGATGATAGTAGATTTACACATCTGTTGGTTTGGTTCTAGTCCATTATAATGAATCACTGTTTGATATCCCATCCATTTCATATCGTGATCTCTAAATTTTTTTAAATTTTGATAATATTTAATATTACTTCCAATATAATTCAAATTCAATGAAGAATTATTTATTTTCTTATAAACCAATACCATTAAATATAATATATTATTTTCATCATATATAGAATAATGATTCCCATATACTTGTGGATTTATCCCTATATAATGATAATGAAATTTAGTGAAAATTTTGTCACAAAAATTTTATTACTTATAAGTTAAAAAATATCTTCATTACTAATGGCATTTAATATTTAGTATTACAAGGGAAGAGTGACTTTTATAATAGATATAAAATAAATAAATTTTTTTCAATGTTTCCAATTGTTACAACATGAATTAATTCACCAAGATGATTATAAGTCTCATAGTGGAAATCTTCATCATTTTTAGGACATTATTTCATATGTATTTAACCATATGAGATCTAATGTCTATGACTATTAATTATACATATAAAATAAGATAATATTTTATATCATTGGAACCTTGATCTTCTAAATGTAAACACATATAGTAATGGAAAAAAATAATGCCTTTGTTTTCTATATTTCATTAAGAAAAATCCAAAAAATACCCTACCCATCATCATAACCATCTGTAGATCTACATGTTATTATATTATATCGATCACACAATTCTACGAATCCAATATAATATATGAATATATTAAGAAAATGAATACATATAATCACACATATAGATATATAATATTTAAATTATTATATATAAATATATAAATCAAAATATATTAATGAATTATAGATATAGTAAACATGAAATGAAAAAAATTTAACATTGAATGTTAACGACAAAAGAAATAGAAAATAAAAAATATTAATATAAAAAACCAATTTAAACTAATAAATAATTTTAAAACATGATATAGTGTGTTTACATCAATAATAAATTACATAATAATTCATTATATATCAATATTAATAAAAATTTGAATCATTGAAACAATTATTTTAAATAAAAAAAATAAGAATTCAACACGTATAATTGTAACCATAGAAGAACATTGCTTGTATAGGGCAGCGATAATTGGAATAGGGTGGTATAATATGATTGTAAAATTGAGAAAATAACCAATAGTGTTGTAACATAGTTGAGTAATTAAAAACATGGATGAAGGTGGTTGTATGTAATTGGATGTGGGGAAACAAGGTCATGGGAGATGAGAATGATCATGGTAAAAATAAAATTACTAAAAAATAAAATGTGTTGGTCAAGTATGTTTAGAGGATGAATAGGGAGGGTGATAAAGAGTCAAAAATCACAAGGATTTTAAAACTCAATCATCATAAACTATTTAATAAAATAAATAATATTCTCTTTATATTTTATAAAATTTACATGATATCAATTATAAAATAATTTTGATTAAATATCTATTTTAAAAAAAAGATATAAACAAATCATTTGTTAAAATTCATGTACTGTCATGGTATATATTTTATAACTAATGTTAAAAGGGGTTGAACCTAAATTATTTAATAATATGTCACATGGAACTTAATAAGTATATACATAGTGTAAAATCACAAGGTGTTTATTGTTTTCAAAATCAACATGGTTTGTATTGGATTATACAATCAGTCTATACGTTTAATGAAAGAACACCAATTTTATTACTTTATATGGTGTGATGTAGAGAAAAAAGTCAGCATATACATATTGTGTATGTACAACCCATGTACAATTTAACATTATATGTACATGAATATACGCCCAGTTAGTACATGCTATGTAGGTAAAAATATTGTACTATTATATACACCATGATTTAAATAGTACATTCTTATAGTGGCTTTATGTATAGTACAAGAAAATACTTTTTCTCTCATATGAATTTTTTATTTTCTTATCTTTTTGACAACAAACATGGAATTATGCATGTGAATAGAATATACAATGTTCACTTCCACTCTAGAATGTGATGATGGAATTTATATGTATACTAAATATATAACATGAGTGGATGTGAGAAATTTTTGAATTTAATTATGGTTATCTAATAGGGTTTAATCATGTTTATAGAGTGTCTATTTTGGAAAACTTCCTTTTAGGGTGAATTTATGTATGTGTGTAGACCCCTATTACCTAATTATATATATGGACAATACCCCCCACCCACCAACCCAAACATGAGGGGTGGATTAATATATTAGAAAATATGGCCCAATCACATCATGTATCTTAGGCTGGGAACTATCATCCACTATGTCGCTCGACGTATATTTCAACTATTTGAGAGGTGCAAGGACAACTAGTTTCAAATAGTTATATAGGTTACATGCATATTAATGATTATATTGTTTATTTTTGATGTGACATTGAGGATATATTAATGTTTTGTTCCCTTGTATGGTGAGTTGTGTATAATGATGAGTGGGCTCCCCTTCTTATATTCTAGAGGTTGTGTCATAATTGGACATGATGAGTAATCCATATTTCTTCACGACTCATGACTCATTGGTATGTCATGGATTACATGGGATGGGACATGAATCTAGCTAAAAAATTAATTATTTTTATTCTTTATTATTCTAAGTATTATATTTTCCCATTTATAATTACTTTCAATAGTTTAATTTATAATTAAGGGTGTATATATTAATTATAAGGATTTTTATGATGTTTTGTGTCCATAACCGCCTAATTACGTGACATAATTTTAAAAATTCACTACATTACATTTTCAAGAACAAATATGAAATTTTTTTAGGATAATTAGTGAAGCAAATTATCTAAATAAATTCACACACTTTACCTACTTGGAATTTTTTTCCACTATGACAAAAACATCTGATTCCATAATGATCCTCCATCATCTCCCAAAAATTATACACATAAGATTTTAAACAAGGAAAATCATATATTTTAAAACATAATAATGCAGGGAATGGAAAAATTAAAATGTGTGAGCTCATATTCTTGATAAGGATGAACATAAGAATTAATAGTAAAATATCAAAAGTGACCATGATATATAAATATTTAAATATTAACGATAATTATGAAACATATAAAAAATAATTAATAGATCATAAACAATTTCATAGGGATTGAAGTATCAAAATAAATGAATGAAAATAGTGTGGAATCATGGGTCAATAAAAATTATCTTTTTGAGAATAATCATTATAACGTTTCATCAAAATTTAAAATTCCATAGAATTTTATCATAATAAAGAAATTTTAAATTTAAAAAATTCTTAGGAAATTATAACATTATGAACAAATAAATTATCCATGCTTCATTTTCTTGATGAACACAATTCTCACACTATTTATTATGTGGATGGAAAATTGAAATGTTGTAGTTTGTGAAATTTCAAATTGAAAATGCTCTATAATGTGAACAATATAATGTTCATAATAAATATTTTAGAAATATTGTTCACGATTCATTTTGTGAATAAAAAAATGTCCATTTATAGCATCCATGTCTCATGAGATATAAATGCTTAACCAATTAATTATATGGAGATACAATACATCAATATTCTATCATTCATACATTTTGTTCCACTTGGAAGAAATCCATTAATCACATTATAAATAACACATAGATAAAAAATGGATTCCCCAAATATCTAGAAGATAACACAAAAATTGTTGTCAAAAATGTATATGGTATATATAAATAATCATTCATCCTAAAATATTATTTCAAAATAATATTTAGTGCATGGTACGTTAAATATATCACCTATAAAATTAATAATTTAAATTATTAAGTGGAAAATTATTGTGAAAACATTATTTGTTTCTTAAAAAATATCAATCATTATTGTAAAATATGAAGTCATAACTCATATTCACAATCTATTGTCGAAAATGTGTACATAAAAAATTTGATAAAATTTATGTTTATAAGGAATCATAAATACTTTTAACCTAAAAATGATGTCAATATTTTAAGAGGATGATGTGAAAATATTTTAAATGAATACAACTTTTTTAATAGTTTCATTAGAAAATATTCTTGAAAGATACATAAAGGATTAAAAAATGTGATGTTAAAATAATAGAAAGATTTTAATTTTAAAAATTATTATATATAGTATATCCAAGAATTAATCTCATGTTTTAGAAAAAGAAATTAGGATTAGACAATGAAACATTTGATTTTCAAAGGACGAAAAACCATGTTATTATTAAAAAAATATCATTATAGAAATACCACATCATAAAAGATGTTTTAAAAATACATTTAAAAAAGATATGGTAAATATGATTTTTCCATGAGTAAACACATATTCATGTTTTAATATAATAAAGGAGGAATATTTTTTGGAATAATGATTCGGGATATAGTGAAAAATCATATTTAAATGAGGTGATATTTATTTCTTAATGGCGTTGTGTTTTTATGATAATGTCATTTTGTAACAAAGCATAATCAATTATAAAACAACATTTTTGCAAATATAAAAGAATAATTATATTTTTAGATTGATAATATATTTATTATTTAATTATATAATAATTATTCTTGAGGAATTACATTTTAACTCAAAGAAAGGAAATTTTCGTCAATTGTATTCATTATATATTTCAAAAGACATGAAGAAAAGGGACATTTAGGATGGGGTCAGGTGTAAGATTTTAAAATATTTAGAAAAAATATAAGTTACTACATAATAAAATAATATGTTATAAGTTACAAATATATATGAAATAAATTCACAATGAATAATCATATCTTGATAATTTACAATTATGATTCGAAAAACGACTACTATTAAGATAGAACTTGATTTAATAGAAGGTTGTACAAAAGGATTTTATCAATCTTAGTACATCATGATAATTTCAAGGTATGAATGAATAGAAAATTTAAGAAACTGCAAATAAGTATAACATTGTATAAAAGTAACATGGTTAAAAACATGTACTGTTACATCCTGACCTCACTTACCACTAAATCGGTTGCTGGACCGGTCATAACTTGACCTCTAGCACTCCTCCTCGTATGCCAGATGATTCTGACTAGTAGTGAGGATGTAAGGGTATTTTAGTGGGGAGATTATTCCATCATTTTAGAGTGTTTAGCAGTAACCGAGTTAAAAAATTGATAAGAGATTAGGTAATATAAAGTGATAATCAAATTAGTGGAAAACAACTTTAATAATAGCCAAATATAGAAAAAGTCCAACAATAGTTCTTCTATATAGTAATGTTGTATGATGATACATATCTAAAAGATGTAAATGGTAAAAAACTCTTTCCATTACAATAAAAAATATAAGAAATTAAATCCTATTGTAAATCACTATGAGCATCCAGAGATCCATTTTGGTGATTTTCTCCAACATCTAGGTACAAGTAATATATCAAAATGAAGGACCATAGAAATTCAAATAAGTCATTCAACATAGGCACTAAGTGTACCTAATTAGGTTATGAGATATAAATCTCAGTAGGCTGGCACCCACAGTAATTATCCCGATCAAACATGTAATAAAAAAAACTAGCTGTGCAATGAGATATATAACAAATTAATACAAAAAAGTGACATATCCTATATTCAGGTACTCATTTAATATCAATTTTACATTAATAAAAATATAAAAAACTAAAAACAAAATTTTTTTATATCTGATGATCCAGAATAATCCATGCGTCTCTCGTATAATTATAATCTCAACATATGCTTCAAAAGGAAACATGCAAAAACAAGTGAATACCGAAACCAAGCTTTTAATATGGCTTGGAATATGCTTAATAAATAATTTCATTTCACTATTCAATTTATATGTTGATCCCATCCAAGGCATCGATCATGATGATCAATGTTCACCCAATGATGAATTAAAACTAATTAAATTCATTTAAAGAAAATTGGATTTATATTCCATTGATAACTAATGGGTGTATAATATCATGTTTAGCATCCTCATGAGTATTTGGAGAATCAATCCCTATTTTAAAACCCATGGGTATTTGAAG
The DNA here is from genome assembly GCA_963277665.1 of Viscum album. Taxonomy (NCBI): domain Eukaryota; kingdom Viridiplantae; phylum Streptophyta; class Magnoliopsida; order Santalales; family Viscaceae; genus Viscum; species Viscum album. The sequence continues at coordinate 557,412,159 of OY728165.1, read as the reverse complement.
AATCAGTCATTTCCCCACAAATGATTATTTGTATTAATTATACTTGAACTAGAACTCCTTTTCATTAGCTTGACAACTATTTGGAGCATCATCTGCTGCCTTACAACCTTTTTATCAATCAAACACATATATCAATTAAATGGAATTATAACACCATGTCTAGAAGACACATGGGTATTTTGAGCATCAATACATATCCCAAACCCCATTATCAATCCTAAGGAGATCTTACATTATTTAAGATTAATCAATATTAATCTTCTATCACAATATTACATAAGGAATCACATTACAAATTCACATTTTACATTTCATATGCAATGTCACATAATCAGTTCAATGAATGAGGCAAGGCCTCTCTTGAATGTCGAATTAAATATCCAATTTCCATTAAACATTTGAATTGACTTAATCTTATTTATGATCATAAATCATAGGAATGGACTAATCCAACGTAGATGTTTGATGTTCACTAAATTAATTTCAACTATCATAATCAATTCTTAATACATTATCCCATGGAATATCCATAACATCCTAGTTTGTTCCCCTTCATGTATATCTATTTCATCTAAAAAATATATCAAATTGAACTATATGAATATAAAAACTAATATAAACCATTCCATATCATATTACTATACCCTCTCATATTGAAATTTCATATTTGAATACATCCAACATGTATAACCAGTTTTTTTACCCATTTCCCATTCAGGGAATATAATGATTATAAACAGAAATTATCCATCACTTGAATCAAAATTCATTCAACTCATATAATGAATTTACCAATTCATTAATCCACATTCACAACACATGTAAATAAAGAGAAAACTCATTCATTGTTTCAGTTCACATTCATTCCTATCACATGGGCATACCCACCCATTTATTGACACTCCGTCATTTTCATTTCACCTGGGTATACCCACAAATTAATCCAATTATAGTTTAGTAGAACCACTTAATTAATGTGATTCAATAATAAAATAATGTGGTATGATTCCTAAATACCAAACCATATTCCATTAATTATTAAATAATCCTCTAAATGGGAAACAATAGGTAAACCACACCACATCGTGCTAAGAAAACAGAAACAGTCCACCCACTATGTTTTTAGATTAAAGGTAGCGCACCACTAATGGAGGGGTTTTATAACAAAAAAATGATTTTGTACTCTAACAAATCATTTCTCAGAAATTAAATGTTCATTTAGGAATTTTTGTTTAATTTTTCAAAGGTAGTAAATAAAAAACTATTGCATTTTTAATTTAATGGAAATTTTGAGGACCCAAAATAAAACGACGGCCATGCTAATGCTTTCTAACACATGAAACAACCTGCTCACACAGCTGAAATTCCACACACACACACATTCACACACAGATATATATATATATATATATATATATATATGTCCATGAACATGTTCATGGATTCCCCGCTCCATGAGGGAACATGTACATGGGATATTTACATATCAATATATATTAATACATGGGAAAATGCATTCGTGGAATTTAAATTGATCACAACTTCCAACAAAAATTCCGCTGGGTCTCATAAACACCACTAAAACCAAAATAGTGGGTGTGAATCAAATTATTAGTTCAAACCATTACAAAAAATGACGTCAATGGACAGAACCCACCCAATCCTCATCGCCTTCAGATATAGTTTTTGGAACATGGACCTTTGGGTCACGAGACACCATTTTCAAAACCTAGAACCATAATAAATATGAAAGATAGATCAAACCAAACCCTAGGGATTTGGACACATACCATAGTGTGACAAATAGGCAGATTAGAATTCTAAAATATTGATGATATGGAAGAAGGGACTATACAATGGTGATTCAATGCTATTCCCCACATAAATCCAACCAAATTAAATTCAGTAGAGGAGGCCATAGGAGGGGAAATGTACATTGAAGGGAACCCCCCTTGGGATGTGGGTGCATCACGTATGAGAGGGGAGGGGGTGTGTTGTGTGTTTTTTTCAATTAATTTTAAAATCATTTAAAATAAAACAAGATTTATTTAAATTTAATGGAATTATTTAGATTGAATCGCCTGAAAGGTCTAACATGTGTGGTTTCTAGATATTTAAAAACTTTCAAAAAATATAATTGGTCCAAAACAATGGATTCTAATATCTTTCCTTAAAAAACTTCTCATCCATGAGCCTCTATTGTGAACAATTAAAATAACACCCAATCTATTGAGGTTGTGAAATTTCATCCAAACTTATGTTTCCCTTGGAAAACAGACCATTAAGTATATGAAATGAAAAAAGCACTTAACCATTTAAAACCCGAGACAAATCTCAATCCCTAGACCAAATATCGAAATGAAATTTAAACAAACCCACACAACTAGATTATTTATCCCGATCATCATATATTTAACCATATTCTCGTAGGTGCCTTGCACCAAGGGTATTATATTTTAATGTCCAATGACAACCCTAGTTCTTCCTCTATTGGAATTGCCAAATATGGAATGTTATAATCATCCTCACGATTATTCTCACATGTCTTCTATAATAGGCTATCATTATTATATCCAATTATATAAGAGGGATCTCAATCAATGAAATTTTGAATATCAATTTTACAATAACAATTTCTCACACATGCTTTCTTCAAAAGAAATCATCAATCCATAACCCAAACTCAACCTTAAATAAGTAACAATCCTTTAAAATGTTTCATTCACAAACCACACCATAATAAAATGAGAAAACTCCAAAACATGTCTTTCTAACCATTAATGAATATGCCCGACATAAATGGAAAACACATACTGAATAGAACTGCAAAGCCTTCATCCCCACGACATCCATTAGTTAACACAAGCACATAGACCAATATCCTTCCTATATATTTAGTTTCATTCCCAAGTCTAACCATCCATAGTAAATTTTAAAATTATCAGGACTCAACATGAATTTAGGAAAAACTCAATGACCCACACATCCCGTGTGAAACCCAGATAAATAAAACTTATCTATCTAAACATATTTTTAAACATTTTTTCAACATAAGGCTAATGATATCTTAGTTCTATAAGGGCATTGAAATTGTAGGTAACATGATCATATCATTCAGTAGAGAAAAAAATGAGTAAAACAAATATCAAAAGGAAGATCATTTGAACTATTACCAGTCAGATCATTATAGAAATCCCATATTCAACTGTCAACGTGTTGGAAACCGAACCAGGATTCCTATCCTACACAAATAAATTATGTTACATAAAACCTCACACATAAACTAGACACTGACTAAAAGAGTTTCTACAGACTTCTTCATACCAATAATTTCATTGATGTCATGCTTCCAAGAAAGAACATACATTTACAGTAGAACCAATGTGACACGACCCAACTTAGGAGTGTCCATGTCATCAAAATAAATCACTAGTCGCTCACGTGTGCACTTGATCAGAAACATCTTCATTTTTTGTGTGATTATCCATGATCCATGATCACCATGTCAAACATATGGCATGAAAGCTAAAATTTTAACTGAAAGACATATCAAAAAACCCAAGTCCCATAGTATCCTCCTGAGTAGTGGGAGGAAATTATCTTAATAACCCGGCCTATACTCCAAAGTTGATCAGAAATAACGTTCTTTACATTACATGCTCAATGACCACACTGAACCCAACATATTTTCACATTACTCAATAATTGAGGTACAACAATCACCCATCAAAACTAGGGTCTCTATAAAAAACAATGTCATACTAAGGACAATGGTTCCAAAATGAAAAAATGTAAAAAGAACAAAGTGGAGGAATAGAATACCATGTTGTATGGGTGATAACTACAACAATCTGTCCCCTTAAGAAGAATTCACATTGATCTTATCACATGGTTCTAATAAATACGTTCACCAGGCTCATGATTCCCTTTTAATTTTATCCATTTCTAATATGAAACTACTTAAAAAATCATGTCCATATTTGAAGGCAGACAATGTTGGTTATAAAAACTACCATTCCTTGAAGGTTTAATCAAATGAACCACTTCATGATCCAATTTGAATCCATTTTATTATTTAATTTCAATATTTAAACATTTGTATGAATTTTTGACAACCCACACGTTCCATATCACAATAAGGAATTTAGTTTTTTACTAACTCTACACAGGAAAAACATGAATGATATATCAAACATCCTCTTTAGTAATTTATCATTCAGTGAAATTATATCATAAACATGGAACATAGAATAGAAATTTCTTTTTTACTAGAAAGGAGGCCTATGAGGTTCCCATTAATCCATCCCAGTTTCGTTAAAGAGAATCCCCCCCAGCAGTTGTTAAACTACAAAACATTAAAATGCTCTCAAAGGGTTATTAAAAAAACATTCTCATATACATAATGATAAATATATATGAGTGGAAATCTACCAATAGATAAAGCTCCAATATACTTTAGAGGATGAATTTGGATAACATTTAATAAAAATTCAATTAACTTTTTAATTTAATTTAGCATTATTTTATAATGGTTCAATTAAAATAGTATCCTTTTCCCATCCATAAGGCGCCCATACACCATGAAACTGAAAAAAGATCCCCATTTTAATCACAATGAAAATATTTATACAGTGAAATCAATAATATAACAAACAAGATAGAATGTTACTATAAGTATATAACATAGTGCGACATGCTTATGTCCTAAAAGCCTGCTAATAAGCACATAATCATGGTAGAAATCATGTCATACTATTAATAAACCATGAAAAATATATCACCAAAGGATGCTATCTAAAGTGGTATGCTAATAAAAATAACTCATGGAATTCATTAAAGGAATAGAATATGAATCAACATGAACAATAAAATTCATCTACATGGCTTGGAACTATGTATGGAATGTAAATTTTATTGTGCTTAATAATAAGTATGCTATGTTTCTCCCATGATGAACTAGTCCAAGGTTAAATTTCTATAAATTCCATTATTTATTTCCACTCGAAAGTACATTATTCATTCTACGTGATATCATAATAACAGTAATAGAAATCAGTTTTAACAACGACTTACACCCCTTTCCACTTGGTTTTTTGTAGTACATGGGTGATCAGTCCCAAGAATGTCAATTAACAAAGTTCTGAAACATACATATTCTACTATCACTCAACCTTAAATAGTTAGATGAAACGAAAAAATTAACTCTTTTATACCACTTTGTAATGTCCAATATTGGCCTACTATTAAACTAGTCATCAAAACTATCCCCACACAAACTCAATTATGCTACCATGTATGATAAAGGATGACGGCTAAGAGTGAGGGTGTAGAGGTAGTTTAGTGGGGAGGCTATACCAATATTTTTAGAGTGTATATTGGTAACATAGATTAAAAACAAATATAAAAGAATAAAAATATAAAGCATTAATCAATGAGGTGAAAAACAATTGTAATAAAAATGGAATATAGAAAAATGAAACAATAGATTTATAATTCATTCATGCCATATATTGATAGATATAAAAACTAATTAAATATCATATCATTATAACATCCCATAATTTAAGTTTATGTAAATTAAATTTCTCTTTCAGAATAGTAAATATAGTTTACAAATAAATTGATAAATCCCATATTAGTTTAGTGTCTTTGGAAACAATGAACACATTCTTCTTACTAGGATGATGATCTTCAACATCCCTCGTAATGATCTTCCCCTTTAGTTATTCAACCTAAATCCTTTCAATATATCATGGGGAAACAAAAACATAAAAAGGGTGATCTCAAATGCTCATTTAGGGTAAACATGGAGAACATCAAACAAAATAAACTTATGAATATAAAATCATGAACATAAATTTTGAATATCGAAATATTTATTCATGAAATAAATCTTGGATGTTTTAAATGAATAAATCATTATAAAATCATGAATTAAGAGAAAACATCACTAGCATTAATCATGAAATTATGGAAAACACATAAACATAGAAAATCCTTTCCATATTTGCCAAGGCTCTTTTCCAAGACAATCATAGTGGAAAAAGTGCATTTGTGAACTAGGTTTACCTACCTTTCCAACCCAGTATTACTGTACCAAATTTACTTTCAATTTCAGCACTATATTACTAAATAAGATTTACATACCGTTCTAGCCTTGTATTACTGAACCATAATTACATACCATTTCATCCTTATATTACTAAAAAAAATTACAAACCATTATAGACTTGTCAATATTTGTATATATAAATATTTACCCAATGCATTGGAGGGAGATATAGGTCCCACTAGTCACAAAATGAAAACCATACATATATTGTCCATCATAAGATAATCCATGTAAAACAAGTGGATGACCTAAATATAATTTCTCATATAAATATTCAAACATATGATAAATTGGTATAGAATACATAAAACATGTCCTCAATCATATATAGAAAATAATTGTGATAAAAAACATTTAATTAATTCTTGAGAAAAATATCATTTCATCCTAAAAACAAGGTCTTTTCTCAAAATACCATGAAATTTGAAAAGAATAGAATTTATTAGAAAATACTCATAATATCATGTAAATTATGATTCAATAAAATGTGGTGGAAAAACATGTTCATTCCATTTTTTTAAAAACATTCTCCTTATACATTCACTAAAAAAGTCAAAAAGCACCTCGTATAAAAAACCAATAAAGATTTGATTCAAACAATTTAAAAGAAATCTCGAAGAGGGTAAAATTTGACTTAAAAAATTAATATAATAATTGATATAAAATTACAAACATATGAAACATGGATGTTGAAGATAAATATACTATATTAAATAAATATGTATAATGAATATCAGATAACAATGATATTATAAAATTTATCCCTTACCTTAGGTACAATATCATTTATATGTTTCTGAAACACCTTTATAATGATTTAAATTATTTCATTATATTATTCTAGAATCAAAGTTAGTTTTATGATCTTATATATGATCATATTAACAACAGTCAGGTAATAACATTTCATTATTACTCGTTATTCGGGTATTAATCGCTTTTCTTTCTTATGCATGTTTCATAAAAAATTATATGGGTTTTTTCTTAGGTATTTCTAATTTCATCCAAAATAATATTCAAATAATATATCTCATATATATTATCTCTATACATATATATTCTTTTTTAGTGGATATCATGTAGAATAAAACACCTCACATCATGGAGATGTAGGTCACACGTACGGACAAGTGATGATATCATTCCTTTAACTATGAAATGATATGGGGGTGGTTGGTTCATATTTTGTTCCAAAATCCATATTATGTAATAATAATCATGAATAGTATTAATTTTCGTCATTTCTAACATCCATGTAATATAGTGGTGAAAACACATTACACAATGGCGTGTAGATGATAAGTCGTTAATATCTATGTGTGATGATTTAATTTTTATAGGATGTATGAAGGTCGAATATGGATGTTATATTAACATAATGAAATCATATTATATAGGTTATATTAGATTTATTTCATTATAATGGAGACAAAAAAGGTAGATGAATACAAAGAAGAAATGGACTTGAGAGAGTCAGCAGAGGAGATTAAAACATATTTGGTGGCCTCCCTTTAGATATCCTTTTAGTGGAACTAGAGATGGTTTTTAAGAATACCACAACCTATAGGAGGTAACATGTGATATTGAGAAAGGAAATGGATAGGGGATGTCTGAACATGAAGACTGAATGAGTTGTGAAAAAATGTGGGAGTATGGGTCATTCTATAATTGAGGTGAGGGGAACATTTTGAATCCCAAATAATATTAATTAATAATAAAAGAAAAACACTGAAAAACCAACAAAAAAGTGATATTTTTAAATATTGGATTAGATAATGTTTTAATTTCATCATAAAATACATTTTAGTTATGTTTTTCTATCCATTTAAACCTTATCATTTAAATATAACACTTGGATATTCTATTTCATTTTTACTAGGTTTATAATTATTTAAATTTTAAAATGGTGAAATATTTACTTTTTGATGTAAATATAAAAATAATAATAAAATAATTTATATAATATTATACTATATAATCATTAATATGTATTTGGAAAAAGGTTTTATTAATTTTAAATAATTTAATAAATCATTACCTTTATAAAAACCGTAGTTTCAATTTTTTCACAATTAAATACATTGATTTTTTTAAAAAATTTAAATAAATATTAACATCAGACTTACTATTTTATTATATCTCTAATATGTCAGGGTAATATATGAAATTCATTAGATATATTAATTGTCCCAAATTATATTTTATATTAATAATTCTAAAAACATTTTTATCTATATTAATAAAATAATTACTAAAACAAATTTGTATAATTATTTAATATAAATATTTTCTTCATCCTAATTAAATATAACAAATTATGATGAAGAAAAATCTATTATATTTAATAATAATAAATTTATTTTAATTTATATTCTTTAAAATATATCATTTAACATGCTATACTTATTAAATTATGAATGTGGAATCATTATCAGTAATTAAAATGAAATATTATAAGTGTCACTATCTCTTATAAAAGACCCCAAATGATCATTAAATTGACCGTTGGTGATTATAGTCTAGTAATACTTGAACACAAATTTTGGAAAATGTTTTAATGGTATTTTAATATATATTCTCATTTTAATAAAATTATTTTTCTTGTTTTTCACCTATCAAAAAATTTATACATCATCAATTAATAATATTTTTAGTTAATTATTTATATCCCCATAATTATAAATAAATTACCTCTCAATAGAAAAAATTTATCTTTGAAATTTTTATTTATAATATAATATATATTTTGTATTTGGTTATTTGAAAATTATATATTATTTAAAACATGAATGTGACCTCGTAAAATTTCCCTTATATAAAATACTATGAATACCAAAATATCTCTAAAATATCTCCAAAACATTGAAAATAAAATTATATTTGGGAAATATGTAAATTATGTTAAAAAATATCTATTATATCCATTTATAACACCCATTTTTTCATATGTTGACACATAATAGATATTGGAGAAAAAAGGACACTTGTGAATTTCTTTAAATTAAAAATTTTTAAGTCATTTTAATAAAAAATTGTTCATTGAATGAAATAATTTCGATCATTAAGTGTTATGGGTCTAATTAAATTCATCAAATAAATTTTTATCATTTGTTTTTGTCATTTTGTAGTCATTATAATTCTTTTTATTATAAATTACCTAATTTACCATTTACCGTGGTATCAAAATTTACCAAGGTTACTATTCTTATTGGTAAAAATTAAAAAAGGGAATACATAACCAATTTGGACCCCATGAATCGAAACATTACATAAAAATTTTTAAATTCATCACACAGATATTGCATAGTTAATGACAATATAAAACTGGTACATTGACACAAAAATCAGTTTTTTTGGAAACATACAATTTATTAAATGGAAAAAGTTTTTATAGTAAATAAATGTATAAATTTATTTTAAAAATATTTAATTAAGAAAAAGGAAATATTTAATATTTTAATCCATACCAAAAAATAATTTTACAATGTATTGACTTTAATATAAAATACACTTTTCAATAAAAATTAGTATTTTTAATATTCAGCAAAAAAATGAATATTTTCAGAAAAAAATTTAACCCATATTATTATTATATATTAAAAATTAAAATAATAAGATTATTGTTTTCAAATTTAATAGAAACAATTTTCAAAAATAAATGTATAATCGCATTCCCTTTAGATGGATGCGAAACTGAATTTTTTGAAAAATACATCTTTTATCCAAAAAATGTATTTTTTGTATATAATGTATAGAACGAATCAAAGATAATGTTTAAAAATTATAATTTAATATATTATATTAATTATTTGTTAAAAAATCTATTAAGAGTGATTATATTATTTTATTGATTCTGTTATTTGCATATAAATTATTATTAAGAAGAAACAAAATACCATTCATAACTACAATTATAATGACTATGTTATATATTTATTTTTTCATTCATACTCAAATTAAATGAAATTTCTTCTTTTAAATGTTTTGAAATTGTGTGTAACAAAAACCAAGCATAGTTTTGCGTATTCCACATACTATATTGGTGTTGTGTAGAACAGAAACTTATATTGGTGTAGCGTATAACACAAGACATCAAAGAAATAAAAAATTCTATCTAATAAAATTCTAATGGAATTAAATTATATCCCCATTTAAATAAATTTATTTATCGAAGTTCTCAAGGGTTAAAAGAGAAATTATACTCGAATGTTTCTTTTATAGATACCCACATCGTAAAACTGAATACTAAAACATCATTTTAAAAAGGAATGTTAGAATCATAAGGTATTTTCCAATTTAACTCATTACTCAGTTTCCATATAGGAGAACATTGTTGGGAAGTGAAAACATGGATATGGAAAAAAATCATACAATGTTGTTATGAGAGAGAGTGATAGAGAACATCATTAAACGAAAGATAAACAATCCAAATCAATTAATCTGCAATGATCAAAGGGTCCATATGATTAATCGAATATGAAATAACTATGATAAAATTTTTGGTTATTAAAATCATTTTTCTAATATTGATGATATTGAGAAGAAATACTCACATGATTTCAGTAAAATCTCATCCATGGTCTTACCTTGAATAATTTCCACTTCAATTCTTATTAACAAAAATTAAATAGAATTTTTCATTCTTGAAGTTTTATCAGACCTTGTGATCTATAAATTGAATTATAGGTTATTATATCAATACTTATCACAAAAAGGTTATCACAATTTATCTAATATGTATAATTCCCCCTATGGTGACATATGATTTTATTCTAATAAGTAACTTTTAAACATTCCATATATTTTAAACTTTACAGACATTTTAAATGACAATAATCCATAATATTAGTTATAGGTGAAATAAATTGGCTAACAATTTATATCTCATATCATATAAGGATGTTATTAATTGTCACATTCCAATCATGTGAACCCTCATATACTGTATTCTCTAGAATCATTAATTATCAAAGAACCTTATTAAAAAAATGTGGGCTATCAAAAATTAACTCCTGCAAAAAATCCAAAAAAATATAAATACTCAAACCAATATATCACTCGGTCTTATATAATTCATGTGGTCATTAATTCTATAAAAAATTTATTATCTCTTTAACCCATCATTATGAACAAATCATGTGTTTTGTAAAAATATACAAATAATTATTCACTTTTACCGGTAACATTCAATATATTCTTTCAAATATTCAAATAAAACAAATGAGAAAAAAAATCCTTAGATTCTTCCAAATTAAATAATACCATAAAATTATTATTAATCATTATAAAATCATTAAAATATCTTCATAAACAATTGGCTGAGATTCATAATTTTATTCCTTAACACACAGTTCGTCTCATAAATAATTTTAAGTCTCTCCATCATCAACAATAAAAATATTACCCTTATGACTATTATTATTCTATTTATGAGATATTTTCTTAGAGAATAAATTTTCATATTGACCATAAAATACATATTTAAAACATTTATCCTTCATTTATTCCTTAAAAATTCCGTTATCTTTATCCATTGTTTTAGTCGAACCATTTCTATTACAAATATAGGATTTGTGTCTTTCTTTTCAACACCCAAAAATCATCTAATTCCTTTGAAATATTCTCTATTTTGCCACTTATGAGATGACTTACATGATGAATAATGAATGTTAATTCCTCTATGAACATTATGAAACCTAATATATTTTTGATTAGGTGGGCCTGGAAACTCAACAATGTGGATATTATTGATCATATGATGAAATTAATGATTAGGAATAAAAACGATGTTCAATTTACAAATACAATTTAATTTGTTTAATATGTGGAATATCATTCCACTATCCATTATATTATCTATCGACATGAATATTCATATGTCCAGTCATTTTCAAAACCCTAAATAAACTAGTGGGGGAGGGAGAATCATTCTAGAAAAAAAATATAATCAGGGGGCGTACATTCACAATTTAATATCATTTGTTTATTCTTAGGTTATTCATGATAGTTTCCATTATTTTAGGATAGTAATGAATATTTTGACTTATCCTTAGGTACATACATAGATAAATCTATATAAATATCTATAGGGATCTCACTAATATTTTCAGATCCAATTTTCCAATGGTTAAATAAACTTACACTGTAATACCAACTTTAGAAAATCAAGCATGACGTATATGGAAATTTCAATTATTTTTTATAATAATTAATATAATACAAAAATATAACTTAGATATCTGTATAATATTATTATCTTTAGAAACACGTAACACATTATTCTAACTTGGGGAAAGATCTTCAACATCTCTCATTAAAATCTCCCCATTTAGTTTTCCTACATAATACCATTCTTTATATCATGGGAATACAAAACATAAAAAGGGTGAAATCAAATTCTCAGTAAGGATAATCATTGACAACATCTAATAAAACATAATCATAATAATGTAAAAAGGTCGACATACATTTTCAATATCAAAATCACATGTTGTGAAATAAATAAAGGAAATTAATAAGTCATTAATCAAAATGGATTCATTACATATAAAAAAAGAATTGGAATAAAACATGTCATTGTGGAAAAGTAATAATCATATAATGTAATTTCATATCATCCACGTCTTATTTCCAATACCATTAGAGTGGAAAAATTCCATTATTGAATAGGCTTTACTTTCCATTCATGCCCAATATTACGGAACCAAATTTACTTTCTATTCTAGCCATATATTATTGAACTCGATTTACATTACATTCCAAAAATATATGAATAAAAATATATAAATATTTTCCCATTTAATTAGAGGGAGATATATTCCCCACATATCCCATATTGAAAACCATACATATATGTGCCACAAAAACAAAATCATTCATTATAACATTAGTGATGAAATAAAATGGGTTTTATAAACATCATTATTTTAAAACATATTCCATGTCAAATATGGATTTTATAATATAATTTCATCATAAAAATAATAATACATATGAATAATTTGGATAGTACACTTTAAATATATCCTTAATCATGGATGGAAAATACGTTTGATAAAATACATGAAATTAGTTCTTAAAAAATATCACTTATTCATTAAAAACATTTTATTTCTAAAAATTCAACTTAATTTTAATATAAAATAATTCAATTGAAAATAAAAATGAAATTTTTTATATTAATCATCATTGAAATAAGGTGTAAAAATATTTTGATTCTGTATAAGTAAACAAACAGTCTCCTCGTACATTTATTGAATAATTTAAAAAGTACGACGTATCGAATAACCACAAATGATTCCATTCATACCATTTAAAAAAATTTCAACAAAGGGTAAAATTTAATTTCATAAATTTTATAAGAGTATAAATAATATTACATAAATGAGAAACATGTATGTGGATGATAAATATACCCTATTATATACTTATATATACATAATATCTAATATAAATGAGATAACAAAATTAATCCCTTAATTTATGTATGATATCATTTATATTTATCTGAAACTACAGTATAATTATTTATATGAATTTATTATATTATTATATAATAATATTAATATTTATGAAATAATTTATCATCCTATTAACAAACGTTGAGTAATAACATTTCATTATTAATTATTTATTGGTTATTAAGTACTTCATTTTCCTATCCATGATTCATAGAATAGGTTTGGGTTATCTTTTATCAGGTCATATTTATATAATTATAATTTATATTCACATAATATATATCATATTTATTAATTATATGCATTTATATAATTATATTTCAATGTATATCATGTCTAATTAATCACATCACCTCGTGGAGATGGTATTTCGTATGCACACACGACCGACGATATCATTACTTTAATTATGAAACTGTATTGAAGTGGATGGTAAATATCTTGTTAGAAAATAAAAAAAATGAAATAATAATCATATATTTTTATTACATACATCATTATACCGATTCTTGTATGATTGCGGAGAAGAACAGACGGTAAGTCGTACGTATGGACGTGTGGTGATTTAATTCTTCATTGGATGAATAGAAGATGTAATATTGTTGTTACATTACCGTAATAACATCTCCGCATATATTTTATTTTTGATTTATTACTTTATTGTGGAAAAATGGATAATTAGGTAAAAGAAGAAATGATTGTGACTATGTCAGTAAAAGAGTTTACCTCTTCTTCAATGATCTCAATTTAAATATCTTCATACTATAACAATAATGATATACTGAGAAGAATATAAAAATTTGATATAACTCAGGAAGTAGAGAAATTAAGGGATAAGGGGATGCCTTAACTAGAAGGCTCAATGAGTTATTCATATGTGAGAGAGGATGGGTGCTTTTATAATTGAGTTGACAAGAACATTTGGAATTACCAATAGAATTAATTTATACATGTATTTGGTCCATTTGAGCTCTATCATTTTTATTTAATAGTTTTTCTTATATTTCTTTTTTTTCTAGGGTACAAATTATTTCAAAACTAAAATTGGGGAAATATTTACTAATTTGATTTAAATTAAATTGTAAATAAATAATTTAGATCATTTATTATATATCACAATTATTCTATAGTTTTTAAAACAATTATTATTTTTTAAATAATTTAATAAATCATTATTTTCAAAAACCAACAATAGTGTCAATTTTTCCACTATTTATTTCGTTGAATTTTAAAAATAATAAAATAATAAATTATCATACAACAAATATTTTATTTTATTAAAAATAGGACAAGGTAATATATAAAATTCATTAGAAATATTAATTATCCAATTTTTTTGTTTTAATATTTTCAATAACTTTATATATATATATATATATATATTATTAAAATAATGACGATGTTAATTTTGTTAATTTTTTTAAATAACTATTTTCTAAACATATATCAAAAAATAAATAATATGATGAATAAAATTATAGTAAATTTTATTGTAACATATTATTTTAAATTTATCTTTTGGAAAATCCATCATTATAAATTTTATACTTATTAAATTATGAATTTGAAAACATTATCATTACTTTAAATAAAATAATATAAGTTTCACACTCACTTCTATAACGAAAAATTGTTCATTAACTCGAAAACTAGATGTTTATGGTTGATTTGTACTCGACCAATAATATTGTGGAATGTTATTGGGTATTTAATATTTAATAATAACAGTTCTTTGAATTTTCATTAATTAAATAATTTTTGCATCATCAATTTATGTGACTTTTAGGTAATTATTAATTTCGTAAATTTTAAAAAAATTAACTTGATAAATAGTATCATTTTATCATTCAAATGATAATTTATATTCAAATATATATTTTTTATAACCTTATTTTAAAATGATATATTATTCAAATCATGAATTTGATATCATTAATTTTTCTAAAAATATAATATAATAAATAAAATAAAACTGAAAAAAGGCCCCAAAAAGTCAAAAATCATTTTATATTACGTTAATATGTTAATTAATTTAATAATTACATCTTGGATACATTGATACTACTTATTTGTCCTTATGTGGATACATAAAGGGTATTATAGACAAAGAAAATGACATTTGTGTATTTATTTGATTTCAATAATATTTAAGTCATTACCATAGAAAATATTCCATTAAATGAAAAAATTTCAATTATTATGTCTTAAGGATAGAATTTAATTTATCAAATGAATTTTGATCATTTTTTGGTCATTTAATAGTCATTATAATTTTATTCATAACCTAAATTTCCCATTACCATAGTAACAACATTTACCAAGGTTAGTATTAATATTGGAAAAAATTTAGAGGGATGTACTTACCAAATATCAAAATTAGGAATCAAAATTTCATATTAATTAATCAAAATTACCTTCATAGATATTATATAATGAATGTAAATATAAAACCAATAAAATTTCATGAATAACGGTTATTTGAAATAATTGTGTTTCTTGAATAGAAATTGTTTTATAATAAATTTATGAATATAATTATTTTATAACAATTACATATAAATAAACTCTTCAAAATTATAAATGAGACCAGAAAATAATTTTACTCTGTAATGATTTTGAAATAAAATAATGTTTTCAATAAAAATCATTATTTATACTTATCATCAAAAAAATGAAACTAATCATAAAAATACCATATATTCATCTAAATTATATTTTTATTACCCTCATTAAAAGAAGAAAATTATTTTGTCAAATTGAATATAAAAATCTCTAAAAATATGACATATAATGGGTGTTATATTAAAAGGTTGGAAAACATCAAATTTTTTAAAAATAATTATTTTATCAAAAATAATGAATTTGTTTTATATAATGTCTAGAAAAAAACATATGAATTTTAAACATTATATTGAATTTATTAAATATATAATTTATTAATAAAATCAATCATGTGTGATCATATTATTTTGTAGACTCACTTATTCTCATTAAAACAGTTCTTGTAACGCCCCGACCCTAGTTACCCAGAGTCGGTGCATTATTACATAACATTGGCATGATCATGAGAAAGATCAAGTCTCGAAAGACCGATTAGTTTAGTAGCCTTGGAATAACTAGATATATCCATAAATTTTTACATTACATCATAAAAAAAACATCTTGTCTCCATATCCCCTCATACTCTCCCTGCAGGTCATTCATAAATTACTTCTTCATAATCCTGGGAAAAAAAATAAAACATTGAAAGGGGTGAGCTCGGATGCTCAGTAAGGATAACATTATAGCAGAAGCTTTCATAAATAAGCATAAACACTTAAGGCAATTTATAACTAAAACAAAAGCCTTTTAAACTTAAACTTCAACATAGTATGGCAAAAGTAAAATGAAATAATGCCATTTACTTACTCACATGGATATTCTACTAGTCGAATGATCACATGCAATATCAATAACCACTTTCATAATGATGGAATGTATAATGCCAGACTATCATAACCACATAGCCAAGGCCTCGTGCCAAGACTACAAATAAGATTTTGCCAAGGCCTTGTGCCAAGACACTAGTTTGTCTCATGAGACCTACCGATGCATCGAGAAGCTATAGCGGGCTCCACCCGTCACTTATTAAGTCCAATGCATTCCTCATATGAATAGTTTTAAGCATAAAATAAACATTCGTATTAAAACTAGCATACGAAATGTCAATACTTTAACCACAAACCATGAATGGTATAAAAATAGAACATCCACAGTCAAACATAACTCATTTGATACAATATGGAAGATTGTATTGTATCACATTAACCTCAATCATGAATAATGAAGGATGTTGACATAGATGAAAGTAATCATCAAAACTATTTGAGAGAAATATACCCCTTATCTTGAAAACATTTAAAAGTCACACTATTTGTCAAGAAGCCATTTAAAAGTAGATTTTTGAATCAAAGTGTCCCATACCACTTTGAAACTTTTTAAAAGGAGTTTTTATTTCTAAACTTTAATGTCCATATAAATAAATCCTTAAAACCATTTTTAAAACATGGACATTAATGAGAAAGGTTTAGATGAATAAGTCTTTAAAACATTTAAAAATGGTATTTTAGTTAGAGATTCTAACCAAAAGAGAGACACTTGAATGAAAATAATTGAGTTAATCAAAACTTTTTAATATCATGAGAATAAAGGGAATTCATGATATACTATGTCAAAGTACATTATATACACCACATAAAAGTGATTTGGTGTATATCAACAAAGAAGTCTCAATGGAATGTAAGTTGAGATGAAATCTCTCATAAAGGCCATATCCTTAGGTTAAGGATAAATCAACAACATAATTATGTGTGAAAAATATAAATACACTAAATATGATTGGATATTCATTGTAAAACAATCAAAGTATATTCACACATATTCCTGTAAAAACAACACCAACGAATTGGATGTTTAACTCAACAAATGGTGAAAGAGTTAAAATTACTCTTATCAAATTCATATCAATGACTTGAGAATTTTCAATCGAGTGATTATGTGTATCAAAAGTATATCCACAGGAAGGGGAGTGGAAATTATGACATAATCAAAGGAATAGTGATTCCACACATAATCTTGGGGTAATATAATAAATGAAATATGCGTAAAGCCAAATGAGTGGAAATTGAAATCTCAAATTCCCTTATTGATTAGGTAACATAAGAAACAAACACCCATGAAATAAAGATCATACCATGATGATTTAAATACCCATAAAATAAATTATATTACACAATGAATACAATCATGGGTAGTACACATACACCACATGCAATAATTAAGTGGTGATCAATGGAATTCTCACGGAATTAAAAGTGAGACAAGAAACCCCTTACCACGTTAATCAACTGAGTCGCATGGCCAAAAGTTAATAACCACCAAATGATTTACAGAATAACATGAATATAAAGTGAATCATGATAATATATATCAAATGGAAGTACACAATACACCACTTTCAATAATTTAGTAGCGAACAATGGAAATCTCACGGAATTGAAAGTGAGATAAGAGAATCCCTTACATTGTACTTTTTCCTTGGTCGATGGTAGGTTTACCTCCTGTATAATGGTGAAATAATTGTTATTTAATAATAAAAGAATCATTTACTTTAATATGATATCATATATGATCTTTTATCATTGATTTGTTAATAATAATTTAGAATTATCGTCATTTCGGGTGTTAACGGGTTCATTTTACTTTATATTCTTTGTTATGTGAGCCATATTCGTTATTAATAGCATGTATATTATTCATATCCAGAATGGTATCAAGTTCATAAACATCATTTTTAAATCATCAAATGATAATTATACTTGAATGGATACGATGGAGAATGAATCTCATCGCGTTCGTGGAGACGGTAGTCCGTACGTACGCACGAATGCCACTTCCATTTAATTTTTATTTTAAAAGAATCGAATCCAAATTATACATAGGTATATTACTATTCCAGTATAATATAATATTTTATATATGTTACATAAGTTCATTAACAGCATCCTTTATACGTTCCATGTGTGGTATGAACGAGTCATATCATTTTAAGGGGGCGGTAGTCCGCACTTCCTCAAATGAAATTATCGTATGTATAAACAACATGAAACGAATAATGGTATGAAATAAAATGGAATTACAGAAGCTTATATATAAAATATATATCATTAATATCATATTTAATTACCGTGCCATCCTAATGGCCACCATGAGATGCGGTAAGATGTATTTGAACAATCATCGTTTCGTGAGGCGTTAGTTTGCCATCCACAGAAACATTATGTTCATCATCCATTAGATGGAGTTGTGTGAATGTGTAGTTTGAATCCTTCTTATAACAACATCCTAGTATATTTTGGATACTGGTGTTGTTACAAAAGAAAGGAAATAAAAAGAGTTTGGGGGTTGGAGAAGCAAAATAATTGAAAATAATTTAAGAGAAAATGTTACCTTTAATTTATGTAACTCACTTTGGTTGGAACCAAAGGACTTCTTTAAATGCTTTCTGCCTAAAGGGAAGCTTCAAGGAGGAGGAGAGGGATGTGGGGAGCTTAGTTGGGCAGAGTTTGGACGAGCCAAGTGTCTTGAGAGGTGTGAGTAATGAGTAGAAGTGGTCTCCTTTTATAAGGGAGAGGAGGGGCTCTTTAAGAAAAGAGTGAAAGTATTACTTTATAATATAATTATATTCGGTTTATAATGGTCCAAAAATCATTGAGGTCGAAGATAAGATGACTCATATTCTAAATAACATCAACCAATAAGAATTGGACAGGTTTTAGATAATATTTTAATCATTATAATCCTATTTATTTAAATGATTTATTAATGAGGTAAACATTGCATCATTATTGTGTCATTAATAATTTAAATTATTTGATGTCTAAAAATTATAAATAAAATATCATTATGTAGGAAATCGTTTTATATTTCTAATGAATATTTATAATCGAAAATCCAACATGTATAACCCTATGTAAAAATAGTTCTTTTAAAAGATGTAAGCTTATGCCATTTTTGTATTCATTTTAACTTAATTAAAATAAAGTGTCATTATCACTTACAAGTGGATCAATGGGGTCCCAAAATTGACCCAAAGATGCCCATGGTCGACCATGTATCAACCAATAGGGTTAATCCACGTTTTAGGATAATTTATTATTATTATAATATTATTTTTTAACCCTTATTTGCCGGATTTACCCTTAACCATGGTAAATAAAATATTTACCGCAGTAATTATTCAAAATGTCTAAAAATAAAACTTACCTCTTTACACAATTTGAACATCCTGATTCCAAATATGGAATCCATTTTTCTAAATTCAAAACACAGAAGTGGCAGAAATTAATTTAAAATTAATTCCCGCTGTCAAAACAAAAAGCATGTTTTTAAGAGATAATAACTATCAAAAGATTGACACTTGTTTATGTTCGGTTTAATTGTAAAATTATGTCCAATGACCAAAATTATATTAAATGGTAAAAATATATTCTAAATATACATTAAAACCACTCAAATTCATAATTTATCACTATTAATTATTTTGATTAAAAAAGTTGTTTTTAATTAAAATTTAGTAATTTTTACTATTCATCAAAATATGAAAGTTATCCGAAAAGTACCAAAATTTCACCTTAGGCTAAATTTGATATTCCGAATCCAAAAATGAAGTCCATTGTGAAATATAAAATATATATAATTTCAAAAATTAAGTATTACTATTCATAACGGCTAGTTTGATCGGTTGTGGTGTGTGTTAAAACTCTAAGTTGCGTACAACACACGCTACTGTGTTATTCAAAGGAAAGCGTACCGTGGAAGCTTGGGATGTTTTATTTTAAATTTTTTGATGTCCCCATTTAGTCAAAAAGTTTAAAATAATTTATTTAAAAATGGTTCACTATTAAAAGTTGGTAAAACTACAATACTGAAGATGAATTTGTTCTTACATTATGTCTAAGAAACTCATAATATGGATTCTAAAATTATAAGGATTATATAAAGTTTAAAATTTAGTTAATACTATTCATAACCTTTTTTGAACGGCTTGTTTGGTGAGTCATGGTGCGCTTGAACTCGGTGTTGTGTGTAGTGCATGTTATTGAATTATTTTGAAGAAATAACAAACTATGAAATCTTAGGGTGTTACATTCTCCCCTCCTTCAATAAATTGTGTCCTCGCAATTTGAAATTGTTCTTCGAAAATAAAAGGTTGAAAATAGAAAATATATTTGTGGGAAAAACCACATCGGAAATTGGTTTACTAAAATTTAGTCTTAATATGAGGAAAAGAGAAATGAAAGGGTCACCACCAAATTATGATCTCGATTAGGAGAACATTGGTGGCAATTAGAGACATATAATTGGAGGAAAAATGTAAATATTTATAGGTAGTGGTTGAGGTCATCAATCACAAACAAGTATAAAATTGAGGTCCTTAAACTCATCAATCTATGATGATTTGAAGTACCATCGGTTCAACAAAATATAGGGTATTGGGATCACACATTTTTGACATTTCAAAATATCTTAGTTGAAATCCCACATCGAAAAATGAATTAATGAGGCCTCTATTTAAAATAAAGAGTGGAAAGTATGAATATTATCGAAAATAACACATACTAGGGTTCCATGTAGGAAAATATGGATATGGAGGAGAAATCTAACCATCAATTATCTGATGGAGAGTGGTAGAGAACATGGCTATGAAAAAGCCAACAATCCCAAAGCCATAAATTAGTGATGATTTAAGGTACCATCTAGGACAACATTTTTTTTAAAGTTACATTACATAAGGAAGAGGAATTCATTTATGATATTGACTAAGAACATTATGAGATATACTTAAATTTTAAGTAGATTTTCATTCTTTAATAAATTTCCACCACTAACTCAATTTTTTTTAAACGATGAGTATTCAAGAAGACTTGGTCACACTGGAAGAGCTAGAATAAACTTCTATAGAATCACATGATCCATGCAGGATAAACCATATATTTACATTGTCTTTGAAGATTAATCAAAACCAAAATGGTTAGTGAATGATCTAATGATCCCCCAAAAGGATATTCATTGAGATAAATATGCACTAATCTTAATTTCTAAAATTAATCCAACAATACCCCAAAGTTAAATAGATACCATTCAATAACCAATTGTCCTTAAAATCCTTTAATATAATCCAAACTAATATTGAAACCCAAAACATTGAAGAATTTGATTATGTAGTTTCCCATGTTACATTGTATCTCCAAATTACATCAAATACTCTTAAAGTCACATACTTAAAAGTAATCAACATCATCACATATTCTCTGTTATAGGTTAATCATTTCCATAAATAACCCAAATCACTATAAATCAACAATAAAAATGTAGATAAAAATCCACCATTACTCTACAAATGAAACCTCATTGTATTCTATTTTCCTTGGGCATATAGTGTTCCTAACAAAACGAACATCTTCCAAAATAACATTTATCACTTAATCACCAAATCATTTTCCTATATCAAGGGTATTCATTTGATAAGACATAAGAACCCAAATCATCTTATTATTGATCAATAAAATCATTTAACAAAAAAAAATAGTCACACTAACCAGGGACTTCACGTAGTCCAGTGGTAGGCGATAAATCCCAATCGCACTTTGGTTGTGGGTTCGATTCCCACAGCTTTGTCCGACACGACGGGTTGTCACACGGTCTACGTGTTGTCCTTTTTCAAAAACTATATTCTATAATATTACCAAAATGAGATAAATTCCTCAAAATAACATAATTTAACCACAAATGTTATATCATACTTTTCATTTTCATCCCAAATTATAATAACTTATCATTTTCTCAAACCCCAATGATCTTATAAAACCAAATGGTTATTTATATCTATATCCACAAGAGAAGAGACAATTCTTCCTCAAATATCATTCTCACATGGAAAACTGCGGGGTTACAAATACAAGAGAAAATTATTCCAAAGTAAACCCATCAACAAGGAGTGCTAATACTTTTTAAATTTTTCTCCAACCATTTATTTCCACATAGCTTCTTCTTTGACCAAGAAAATATCCTATAGAATAGGACATTCACTCGGGTAATGGCCAGGTCCCCTACATTTACGACAAATGACTGTAAATGGACTCTTGGGACCATTTTTATCTTCTTCCATAGTACTCTTCATTTTTCTTCGGAAATTCCTCACTTTATGTCCTTCCTTCCCGCACGTAAAACATTTCGTTGTCCCATTGAGACACTTTCCTGGGTGTCTCTTTCCACAATTCCTGCATGATGAAAATTGAGGTTTCTTTTCTCCATGGTCTCCAATGCTGGAGATCTTATCATTTATCACCTTTCTCTTCCTTGTTGAGTCTGGGAGTTGGTTAATATATATGTTGTTGATCATATTTTTGGAAAACTGATTTGGCATAAAGACGATATCTTTTACGCCTATCAACATTCCATTTTGTTGCTCATTGCCACCACTGTTCCCAATTTGTACATCATTCTCAAAGTCACTATGACTTCCTTGGAATCCAGCCATTGACTAAAACCAGAAAGCATTGTGTGAGTAATAGTAGTCGTAAAATCATTTAGAGATTAAAATGTCACCATATTTTCAATTTGAAACATATTAGGATTAACCAAGGGCATTTACTCTCATCTTATGTATATATTACATAAATCGGTTTGTAAAGAAAATGTAAATTATCCTAAGCATATCCCCCGGGAGTGTCGTAACCAAGAGTGCAGCAAGGCCCGTTGTCGTGCACCAGTTTCCGTTCGAGTCTAGCTCAAAGCGGTGTTTTCGGGTTTTACCCCTAGGTACATCTATGCCAGAGCCGCCTCTACCTGCTCGTATCCAGACAGGGATGTATTGCTCAGAAAACTCACAAAATCTCTACAATACCAAAATTCTAGGAAGTTCTTTTATAATAATCCTCAAAGTTCATCTTAGGTCTACGTGCTCTAATCAGAGTTTATCTAAATCTAGCTACTAAGGTTTGTACTAAACTTCCTCTGATACCAACTGTAACGCCCCGAACCTAGTTACCCAGAGTCGGTGCATTATTACATAACATTGGCATGATCATGAGAAAGATCAAGTCTCGAAAGACCGATTAGTTTAGTAGCCTTGGAATAACTAGATACATCCATAAATTTTTACATTACATCATAAAAAAAAACATCTTGTCTTCATATCCCTTCATACTATCCCTGCAGGTCATTCATAAATTACTTCTTCATAATCCTGGGAAAAAAATAAAACATTGAAAGGGGTGAGCTCGGATGATCAGTAAGGATAACATTATAGCAGAAGCTTTCATAAATAAGCATAAACACTTAAGGAAATTTATAACTAAAACAAAAGCCTTTTAAACTTGAACTTCAACATAGTATGGCAAAAGTAAAATGAAATAATGCCATTTACTTACTCACGTGGATATTCTACTAGTCGAATGATCACATGCAATATCAAAAACCACTTTCATAATGATGGAATGCATAATGCCAGACTATCATAACCACATAGCCAAGGCCTCGTGCCAAGACTACAAATAAGATTTTGCCAAGGCCTTGTGCCAAGACACTAGTTTGTCTCATGAGACCTACCGATGCATCGAGGAGCTATAGCGGGCTCCACTCGTCACTTATTAAGTCCAATGCATTCTTCATATGAATAGGTTTATGCATAAAATAAACATTCGTATTAAAACTAGCATACGAAATGTCAATACTTTAAACACAAACCATGAATGGTATAAAAATAGAACATCCACAGTCAAACATAACTCATTTGATACAATATGGAAGATTGTATTGTATCACATTAACCTCAATCATGATTAATGAAGGATGTTCACATAGATGAAAGTAATCATCAATACTATTTGAGAGAAATATCCCCCTTTTCTTGAAAACATTTAAAAGTCACACTATTTGTCAAGAAGCCATTTAAAAGTAGATTTTTGAATCAAAGTGTCCCATACCACTTTGAAACTTTTTAAAAGGAGTTTTGATTTCTAAACTTTAATGTCCATATAAATAAATCCTTAAAACCATTTTTAAAACATGGACATTAATGAGAAAGGTTTAGATGAATAAGTCTTTAAAACATTTAAAAATGGTATTTTAGTTAGAGATTCTAACCAAAAGAGAGACACTTGAATGAAAATAATTGAGGTAATCAAAACTTTGTAATATCATGAGAATAAAGGGAATTCATGATATACTATGTCAAAGTACATTATATACACCACATAAAAGTGATTTGGTGTATATGAACAAAGAAGTCTCAATGGAATGTAAGTTGAGATGAAATCTCTCATAAAGGCCATATCCTTAGGTTAAGGATAAATCAACAACATAATTATGTGTGAAAAATATAAATACACTAAATATGATTGGATATTCAGTGTAAAACTATCAATGTATATTCACACATATTCCTGTAAAAACAACACCAACGAATTGGATGTTTAACTCAACAAATGGTGAAAGAGTTAAAATTACTCTTATCAAATTCATATCAATGACTTGAGAATTTTCAATGGAGTGATTATGTGTATCAAAAGTATATCCACAGGAAGGGGAGTGGAAATTATGACATAATCAAATGAATAGTGATTCCACACATAATCTTGGGGTAATATAATCAATGAAATATGCGTAAAGCCAAATGAGTGGAAATTGAAATCTCAAATTCCCTTATTGATTAGGTAACTTATGAAACAAACACCCATGGAAGAAAGATCATACCATGATGATGTAAATACCCATAAAATAAATTATATTACACAATGAATACAATCATGGTTATTACACATACACCACATGCAATAATTAAGTGGTGATCAATGGAATTATCACGGAATTAAAAGTGAGACAAGAAACCCCTTACCACGTTAATCAACTGAGTCGCATGGCCAAAAGTTAGTAACCACCAAATGATTTACAGAATAACATGAATATAAAATGAATCATTATAATATATATCAAATGGAAGTACACAATACACCACTTTCAATAATTTAGTAGCGAACAATGGAAATCTCACGGAATTGAAAGTGAGATAAGAGAATCCCTTACATTGTACTTTTTCCTTGGTCGATGGTAGGTTTACCTCCTGTATAATGGTGAAATAATTGTTATTTAATAATAAAATAATAATTTACTTTAATATGATATCATATATGATCTTTTATCATAGATTTGTTAATAATAATTTAGAATTATCGTCATTTTGGGTGTTAACGGGTTCATTTTACTTTATATTCTTTGTTATGTGAGCCATATTCGTTATTAATAGGATGTATATTATTCATATCCAGAATGGTATCAAGTTCTTAAACATCATTTTTAAATCATCAAATGATAATTATACTTGAATGGATACGATGGAGAATGAATCTTATCGCGTTCGTGGAGACGATAGTCCGTACGTACGCACGAACGGTACTTCCATTTAATTTTTATTTTAAAAGAATCGAATCCAAATTATACATAGGTATATTACTATTCCAGTATAATATAATATTTTATATATGTTACTTAAGTTCATTAACACCATCCTTTATACGTTCCATGTGTGGTATGAACGAGTCATATCATTTTAAGGGGGCGGTAGTCCGCACTTCCTCAAATGAAATTGTCGTATGTATATACAACATGAAACGAATAATGGTATGAAATAAAATGGAATTACAGAAGCTTATATATAAAATATATATCATTAATATCATATTTAATTACAGTGCCATCCTAATGGCCACCATGAGAGGCGGTAAGATGTATTTGAACAATCATCGTTTCGTGAGGCGTTAGTTTGCCATCCACAGAAACATTATGTTCATCATCCATTAGATGGAGTTGTGTGAATGTGTAGTTTGAATCCTTCTTATAACAACATCCTAGTATATTGTGGATACTGGTGTTGTTACAAAAGAAAGGAAATAAAAAGAGTTTGGGGGTTGGAGAAGCAAAATAATTGAAAATAATTTAAGAGAAAATGTTACCTTTAATTTAGGTAACTCACTTTGGTTGGAACCAAAGGACTTCTTGAAATGCTTTCTGCCTAAAGGGAAGCTTCAAGGAGGAGGATAGGGATGTGGGGAGCTTAGTTGGGCAGAGTTTGGACGAGCCAAGTGTCTTGAGAGGTGTGAGTAATGAGTAGAAGTGGTCTGCTTTTATAAGGGAGAGGAGGGGCTCTTTAGGAAAGAGTGAAAGTATTACTTTATAATATAATTATATTCGGTTTATAATGGTCCAAAAATCATTGAGGTCGAAGATAAGATGACTCATATTCTAAATAACATCAACCAATAAGAATTGGAGAGGTTTTAGATAATATTTTAATCATTATAATCTGATTTATTTAAATGATTTATTAATGAGGTAAACATTGCATCATTATTGTGTCATTAATAATTTAAATTATTTGATGTCTAAAAATTATAAATAAAATATCATTATGTAGGAAATCTTTTTAGATTTCTAATGAACATTTATAATCGAAAATCCAACATGTATAACCCTATGTAAAAATTGTTCTTTTAAAAGATGTAAGCTTATGCCATTTTTGTATTCATTTTAACTTAATTAAAATAAAGTGTCATTATCACTTACAAGTGGATCAATGGGGTCCCAAAATTGACCCAAAGATGCCCATGGTCGACCATGTATCAACCAATAGGGTTAAGACACGTTTTAGGGTAATTTAGTATTATTATAATATTATTTTTTAACCCTTATTTACCGGATTTACCCTTAACCATGGTAAATAAAATATTTACCGCAGTAATTATTCAAAATGTCTAAAAATAAAAGTTACCTATTTACACAATTTGAAAATCATGATTCCAAATATGGAATACATTTTTCTAAATTCAAAACACAGAAGTGGCAGAAATTAATTTAAAATTAATTCCCGCTGTCAAAACAAAAAGCATGTTTTTAAGAGATAATAACTATCAAAAGATTGACACTTGTTTATGTTCGGTTTAATTGTAAAATTATCTCCAATGACCAAAATTATATTAAATGGTAAAAATATATTCTAAATATACTTTAAAACCACTCAAATTCATAATTTATCACTATTAATTATTTTGATTAAAAAAGTTGTTTTTAATTAAAATTTAGTAATTTTTACTATTCATCAAAATATGAAAGTTATCCGAAAAGTACCAAAATTTCACCTTAAGCTAAATTTGATATTCCGAATCCAAAAATGAATTCCATTTTGAAATATAAAATATATATAATTTCAAAAATTAAGTATTACTATTCATAACGACTAGTTTGATCGGTTGTGGTGTGTGTTAAAACTCGAAGTTGCGTACAACACACACTACTGTTTTATTCAAAGGAAAGCGTACCATGGAAGCTTGGGATGTTTTATTTTAAATTTTTTGATGTCCCCATTTAGTCAAAAAGTTTAAAATAATTTATTTAAAAAGGGTTCACTATTAAAAGTTGGTAAAACTACAATACTGAAGATGAATTTGTTCTTACATTATGTCTAAGAAACTCATAATATGGATTCTAAAATAATAAGGATTATATAAAGTTTAAAATTTAGTTAATACTATTCATAACCTTTTTTGAACGGCTTGTTTGGTGAGTCATGGTGCCCTTGAACTCGGTGTTGCGTGTAGTGCATGTTATTGAATTATTTTGAAGAAATAACACACTATGAAATCTTAGGGTGTTACAGTTCTTAGAAGAATGTTACTACTATTCATACCTACCTTTATAATGACTAGGATATAATATTTTTCTTTCACATATTCTACGTCTTACATGAATTTAATTAATTAATAATAAATTTGAATTTTTTTGTAACAAATACCAAGCATTGGGTTTCATTTTCTTCCAGCTCAGTCGGTGATGCATATAACACATGATTATCATGGTGTACTGTACAACATAAGACATCAAAGAATAAAAAACATATATCTCCTAAATATATCATATAGTTACAAACAATAATTTAATTATAATAAAAAAGATAAAATAAATTTATTCCCAAAGGAAATCAGTGCGAGAATCATAGGCTCTAGCTCGTTAATTTTCTCTAACATTCAGATACAGGCAATACAACAAAACCAGGGACCATAGACATAAAAATATGTATGTCTACTATAGAAAAAATTGAACACGGGTAGGGTGTCATATAGAAATCATAGTAGGACTACACAAATAGTGTCTATAAAAATCCATCATGTGAAAAGAAATATTTGTAGTGAAAGATGATATATATAACAAGGAAATACTAAAAATTAAAATCCATTATATGGAAGTACTCATTTTATATCCATTTTAAATTAATGAAAAGATAAATAATTTTTAACAAAAAATTTATAATTATTAAGATCTAGCATATGCTTGACATCCCCCTAATAATTTTAAGTATAATAGATGCCTAAGAAGGCCACCTAAGAAAAACAAAGGAAGTCTGAATCTATGCTTCTGAATTTCCTTGGCAGAAATGACATAAATCATTTCATTTCATTATTCAATTTATAACCAAATGTAATCCATGGTATCTTTCAACATGATCCATGATTCACTTATGTCATAAATAAATTTATTTCAATTCATGCACATCCAATTGGATCCATAGTCTTATTCAAATTAGTGTTTGTAATATTTCAGGAAAAGAACTATCATGATTAATGTGACCATTATTTCATATCTCACAACCAATGAGTTTTTTGGATATTATGACCTTGTCCCATAAAATAATTTTTTCATGCATTCCATTTGAACAAGAATTCCATGTATAAGTTCCCCATGAGTATTTGGAGCATCAATCACTATCTCACAATATGTTAATCAGTCAAACACTTATATTTCACAATTGGATCTAGAACAATACATTCAGCACCCCCATTGGTATTTAGAGCAGTAGTCTGTGTCCAACACCACATTATCGATGAAGAAAATATTTCAATATATTTACTATTAATGTACATTTATATTCTATCACTATTTTACATAAGGAATCATCTTATAGATTCCCATTTCTAATTACATTGGCATAGTCACATAATACGTTCATTGATTATAGAAAGGTCTCTCATGAATTTCACATGCCATATCAAATTCCCTTTAAAAGTTTATGTTAATATAATGTGATTAATGATCATAAATAATAGTTATGCAATAAACCATCACAAATGTTTCATGTTCACTAAATGTATTTCAACTATAATAAGATATTATTATTAAATTAACCCAATGTGTAGACATACTATCCAATATATTCCATTACATGATTAAAAATTTAATATAAACTTTTTATCTAATCAAAATATATGAATATATCCCCTCATAAAAACCATTTTATTCAATATGAGCATACCCTCTCATGTTGAAATTTCATATTTAAATAAATCCAATTACATTACCCACTCATTTACCCATTTTCCATTCAATTAATTTAATGATTATAAACACCCATTATCAATCATAAACATAAAAAACATTAACCTCTTATGATTAATTTACCCTTTCATTATTCCTCATTCACATCCCTTGAAACAAAAGAGTATACCCACACTTTTTTAGAGTTAAAATTCATTCCTATCATATGGGAATACCCACCCATTTATTTATCCTATCTATTATTCATTTCACATGGGATTACCAACCCATGAGTCAAATTATAGTTCATTAGAACCATTAAATTTGAGTGCATCAACCTGACGAGAAAGCGGTACATCTCTTAGCTAACTAACCCATATTTATGTAATTATTAAATCATTATATAACTAGGAATTGATTGGGAAAACAAACATAATCAAGCTAAGAAAACATAAACAATCTACTCACTACATTTTTATATTAAATGTAGCACAACTTTGATGGAGGGGTTTTATTACAAATCATGATTATGTACTCTACAATATATTTTATAAAAAATAGGCAGATCATTTTAGAATTGCAGTTCAATTTATCAATGGTATTATATATACTACAACTGCAAAATTAAATTAAAGGTATGGTTGAGGACCCTATATCAGAGGATGGATAATCAAAAGCTTCCTATCTCAAGAAGCATACTTCTCACACACAAACACATCCACATATATACACACACACACACACACACACACACATATATATATATATATCCATAAACTAATGAATGTGTTACCCAACTCATAAGGGAACACACACCAATGAATGATATATATAAAAATATATATTCATTCATGGGAAAATGTGTGCACGCACATGGATATTTATCTCATAATCCTACAATAATATAGTCAGGTCAATTAAACACCACAAAACCCTAAATAGCATGTGTGAAACAAATTATTAGTAAATCTGTTTCGCCAAAATGATTTCGAAGGACAGAACTCACAGGAACCGCCTCACCTTCGGCACCAGTAACAGGAACATGGACCAACAGGTCCCAATACAACCCTTTCAAAACTGAGAACCAGATGATAAATGAAAACAAAATCAAACCCAACACTATGGTCTCAGCTGCACATTGTAGGGTGATGTATAGGGTGGATAAAATCTAGAAATTCTTAGGATATGGAAGGAATGACATGTCGAGACCCTAACTTGATGTACATGGAAATTACATTACTTTTGCAGAATACTTAATACATAACAAAAATAGACACACAAGGACCGTAATAGTTTAGTGTCTTTGAATACTTGGAACGTAATATTCTAATCGTGGTGAAATATCTTCAACATCTCCCATAAAGATCTTCCAATTTTTGTTTCCTGACCTAAAACCTTTCTTTTGATCCTGGGAGAAAATAAAACATAAAAAGGGTGAGCTAAAATTCTCAGTGAGGGTATGAATGGATAAAATAAAACATACCATATACATTGGAACTAAAAAAACATGAACATAATGTTTAATTATTAAAATCTTGAGCAACGACATAAAACATGGAAGTAAATAAGGAATAGATCATAATGGAACATAAATCATGATAAAATAGAATGGGAATAAAACATGTAATTTTGGAATCCATTAAGAACATGTAATTATTTCAATAGTAGCCAAGGCATTGCTGCCAAGACCATCTTAGTGGACATAGTCCCATTCTGAATCGAGTTCACTCCTCGTTTCAGTCCTGTAACACTGAACCAGATTAACTTTCCATTCCAGCCATGTCTATCTCATGAGATATAAAATCTTTACCCAATACATTGTAGGGAGATATAGGTCCCACCCTTCACATAATTAAATCATTCTTACTTGTGACACAAAAAAAACATACATCATTCATAATAAACCAATAAACAAAATGGGTTTCATAAACATCATTCCATCATCACATAATCCATATAAAAGAAATGGATATCATTTCATTATAAGAAAAGTGAAACCATTTAAATCATAAAGAAATGATACTTGAAACATACACATATGAAATAATGTCATCTTAGATGAAAAATGGGTTTGATAAAATACTTGAAATGAAATCTTGAGGAAAATATCCTTTTTTCTTCAAAATCAATTTATTTTCACAAAACATCATGCCATTTTAGAAGAAAGATATTTTTTTGAAAACAGTAATGAAATCTTTTGGAGGAAGATTCCTGAAAATAAGGCTTTATGAAACCGTAAAAATCCTTTCATGTCATATAATTTAAAAAACATTCTTCTTGTACTTTTGTCGAAAAAGTCAAAAAAGTACCTCGTAACATAAACAAAAGAAAGATTCCTTACATAATATGTAGTAAAAGTCAAAAAGTCAAAATGGGTAAAAATGACTTTAAACATAATTGAAAACACTTTTATAAAACATGGACATTGATGATAGAAATAACCCTAGTAAATACTTACGAATAAGAAATCTCGGATAAAAATGAGATTTGCAAAAATTTCCCCCTGCCTTATGTCTGATATGCATAGTATGTATCCGAACCTCCTGTATAATGATTTAAATAATGTCTTTGACTTATTACAGAATTATATTCATTGTTATGATATCATATATGGTTCACTTATGACTTTTCATTACCCGTTCATTTGTAAATTCCATGTGAAAGAGTGTTTTGGGTAAAATCGTTTCATTTGTCGTCCATGTTTTGACTTGTAATTATTCATATGATTACATAGATCATGATTACATAATTACATAATATAAAACATGATTTATATATAATATATATTCAGAATATACATATATATAATAGATCGATAAATGGAAGGAAATACACCGTTCATGGAGACGGTAGGCCATACGTACGCATGAACGCTGTTTTCATTTCTTTATTCGGTTGAATGGAATTAAGTAAATGACATATATATATATATATAGTAGCTTTATAATTTCATATATATCATTATTATTTCTTATATATAGTTTATAATCATTCTTAAATGGTTAACATGAAGAATGAATCTCATCGCGTCGTGGAGATGGTAGTCCGTACGTACGGACGAGCGATGATATCGTTTCTATAATTATTGAATTGAATTGGAGTGGATGATACAATATATAAGAATTAGTATGATGTTATAATTACTATGTATATTTATTCATTACACCATTATACCCATCCATGTAAGGTGTCGGTGGAAAAACAGATTACACCACGGCATGGAGACGGTATTTCGTAGGTACACACCCACGGTGATTTTGTTATCCATAGGATGGATAGAAGGTGAAATGGGGTTGTTTCATATTTATAATAACAAATCAGTATATTATTGATACTGATATTATTACTTTATAATGAAACAACTAATGAAGAATAAGTTGAAGAAGAATGAAGCTTGAAAGAATCGGGAGAAGAAATTACCTCTTCTTCCATACGCCTCTTTGAAACCTCCTCTCAGGGCACTATGATTGGTCTTTAAAGTAGACGAGAACCTCTAGGATGTTTCTAGGGAAGTGGAGAATATAATTTGGCTGGGACTGGCCGAGCTTGAAGGCTCAAATTGGTGTGAGGAGGAGAGGGAGGAGGTTCCCTTTTATAAGGGAGGAGAGGGGGACCTTTGGAATTATTAAAAATATTAATTTATAATAAATCTAACCCCACTTAAAAACCTAAAAAAATGACTCATATTCTAATATTAGATAATATAGGGTTGTAATATCATCAATCAATCAAATTTATACATGTTTGTATCTTATTTTAAACCTTATCATTTTGATTTATCCTTATTTAATCTATTTAAGTTTATTTGTGGTAATAAATTTCTAAATTTTAAATTATAAAAATTAATTACTTATTTGTTGTGAATTTTCCATAATTGATTAATTTATAACATTATAGACCATATAATACTTTTAATAGAATTTATCATCTTAAAACCACAATATTTAAATTGTTATATTTATTAAATTATGAAGGTGTCAACTTTGGCATCATTTAAAATAAAATAATATAAGTGCCATAATCACTTTTATAAGGATCCAAACGGTTATATATTAGGTTATTGGATGATTAAGGTGTAGATATACACTACCAATAAGTTATGGTCATGTTTGTGGTCCTTTTATTGGGTATTATTATTTCAATAAAAACTATATTACTTATTTTCCACTTAATAAATAATTTCCATATCATTAATGTATCACCATTAATGACAATTATTTAATCCCTAAAAATTCTAAATAAATTATCATGATTTAGATAATTGTATTAGCTTTCCGAAGACTATTCATGTTCGAGGTTTTATGAAGTTTATCACTAAATTAAAATTATTATACTGATATGATTTAAGTGAGTGACATGTTGTCACTTTCTTTGGTTTTAATAATAATTAAATTATTTTCATGGCCAAAAGACCATAAAACTAATCTAATTTGACCCTTAGGTTATATGGGTCAACTTTTATCCATCCAATAGAATTTTGTCATGTGTTAGGGTAATTTTACAATATTATATTTACCCTTAATTACCTGATTTACCTTTAACTATGGTAAATAAAATTTACCGTAGTTACTATTCATAATTCCCAAAAATAAAAAGTAGCCTATTTACATAATTTGGACCCACTTATTCCAAATATGGAATCCATTTTTTCAAATTCAATACACAGAAGTTTCAGAAATAAAATTAAAATTAATCTCTTTGTCGAATGAAAACGGGTTTTTGTTTAAAATATTGCAAAAGATTGAATTGATTTAACCTACGAATTCAATTTAAAATCAATTCTAATGACATACATTATATTAAATGGTAAAAATATATTCTGTTTATACATTAAAACCATTCAATATTATAATTTATCCATATAAATTATTACGATGAAAAAAGTTGTTTTTCATTAACATATACCGTGTTTTTACTATACATCAAAATATGAAAGTTACCAGAATAATACGAAAAATTTATCCAAAGTAAATTTTAATTTATTGATTCTATAGAAAAATTTTATTTTGTCAAATTGAACTTAAAAACATGTCAAAAACTAGATTTAAAGTGTGTGCTCCATCAAAAGGCGGCAAAACTGCATTTTTTTAAAAATAATTATTTTACCCGAAAAATTTATTTTGTTCTTATAAAATGTTCTAGAAAATGTGTAAGATGAATAATAATGTTATAAAATTCAAAATTTAGTTAATAATATTCATAACGGCTAGTTCATAATAATATTATAATAATATATCATTGTTTAGTAAAACCCGGTATTGCGTACAACACACGCTATCGAGGAAGGTCGCAATTGCGTGTAATGCAAGCCAAGTAAGGATTGCGTGTTGTGAAAGAATCCTTCGTTGTTTCATATAACAGAATCCAACCATATTTCATTTATACATTGAATATATATATATATACTCAATGTTGTATAGAATAACTATTATCAAAATTGTGTGTAACACGATCAATAAATAGTGTTGCGTATACTACAAGATAATACGGTGTTGCGTATAGCGCAAGGTAATCTTGGTGTAGCATACAACGCAATACATTAATGAAATTAAAAGAATATTTTTCATAAAATCTCTTGGTGTTACATTCTACCCCCCTTAAAATGAATTTCACCCTCGAAATTCATTGGGGTTATAAATGGATTACTACTCGAAATTTTGTTTAATAGAAACCCACATCGTAAAAAGGAATACCAAAACATGGATTTAAAAACTAAAGTATGAACTGTAATGGTTACCCAAATTAACTCATCACTGGGTTTCCACGTAGGAGAACATAGGAGAAAATATGGATATGGAAGAAAAATCTAACCATCAGGTTCTAATGGTGAGTGGTAGAGAACATGGGTATGAAAAAGTCAACAATCACAAAGCTATTGATTTGTGATGATCTAAGGTACCACCTGATTAATCAGATATAAGCGAACTAGGACAACATTTTTTGTTTTCAGGATCATTTCCCTAAATTTGATGAATTAAATGAAATACTTGCATGATTTTGGTACAATCTCACTGTTGTTCATGAATTGAAAAATTTCCACTTCATCCCTTAAAGAAATGAAGTTGAATTTGTTATTTGTGTTGTGTTAGCAGATCATGTGATAGAATGATGGGTCATTCCATCTCTTTCTAACAAAAGGTTAGAAAAAGTTATAATTCCATGTTCTGGTTAGGTTAATCGTATATGGTTCCAAAAATGAACTTATACTTCATATATCATACCACATAATAAAATAAAACTAGTTTCTACTGACCATGGACTTCCTGTAGTCCAGTGGTAGGTGATAAAGGCCAATCACACTTCAGTTGTGTGTTCGATTCCCACAGCCTTGTCCGACGCGATGGGCTGTCACCCATCCTGCAGGTTGTCCTTTTTCTAAAACTACATTACTATATCATCCCATCTATAATATCAGAAAAAGGTTCTATCCTTAAACAATACTAACTTATGTCTAACATAATCCATTACAATCTTTTGGCTTATCCATAATATTGCAGTCCATTGTCATATTATAGTGAAAATGATTACCAGAGATTTCATATAAGAAGCATGTTAATACCATCATTGATCCCCATATATCATAAGATATGTCTTGTTGGTCACATTACAAACATTCGAAGGCCTTAATCATGTATTCTCTTGAAAAATGAATACCCATTGAACCTTAGTGAAAACATGAATGCAGTTAAAAGTTAACACTTTCCACATACCAAAATCCTCAAAATTCTATATACTCAAACCATGATATCACTTAGTCCTTATATCAATCATGAGCTCATGAATACAATCAAATATCTCATTATCTTCTTATTTGCATATCATTAACTTTACAAAAATATCTGAATAACATTCCATGGTTACTGGTACCATTCAACATATAATTTCAAATACTTTTAGGAAAAACAATAGTGTAATAATCCTTAGATGATTCGTTATTCCATAGTACCATTAACTATACAACATAACTCTTGATAAACATACAATCATTCCACTACCTTGTAAAACAACTGACTGATCTTCAACACTTTTTTCAGCTCATATATCATTTGTAGTCTCCTCATCTTCATCCACATAAAAACTACCCATATGACCACGCTGATTCTCTTCATGAAATTTTCCATTAGGTCATTGGTTTGCATGATGACCGTACATTCCACATTTAACACATTTAATCATTGTTGATGTCGTAGCAATACCATTATCCTTGTCCATGGTGTTAACTGAACCTTTTCCTTTGTAATTACTGGCTTTGAGTCCATCTTTTCCACACCCAAAGCATCTTCCAGTTCCTTTGAAACATTCTCCTTTATTCCTCTTCCCACATGATTTACATATGGGAAATTGAACTTTCATTCCTCTATGATCATCATGAAACTCCATCTTTCTCTTATTAGTTGAGTCAAGAAACTTAACAAATTTTAATTTATTGATCATATTATGAGATTGCAGATTCAGCATAATAATGATTTTTGGACTTCCAAATCCCATTTAATTTGGTTTCTCATGAAGAATATCATTCCATTGTCCATCATACCCTCTATTATCGTGAATCATATTGTTTCCAACCATTTTCTAAAACCCAAAAAAAATAGTGTGAGAGACAAAAATCATAATAAAGGGGGGAGTAAATTCAATATCTAACATCTTTGGTTTAATCTAATATCATTACAATAGTTCTAGGACTACATCCTATATGTATATTTATCTTTAGGGACATCCTTAGACATAACTTAGAAATATCTCTATGGATCTCACTAACGTTCACGCATCCTACTTTCCAAAGGTTGACTAAACCTTTCCTCTGATACCAACTGTAGAGACCCTAAGCATGACATACATAGACCTTACATTAATTTTTCGGAATACTTAATACATAACAAAAATAGACACACATGTACCGTAATAGTTTAGTGTCTTTGGAAACATGGAACGTAATATTCTAATCGTGGTGAAAGATCTTCAACATCTCCCATAAAGATCATCCACTTTTTGTTTCCTGACCTAAAACCTTTCTTTTGATCCTGGGGGAAAATAATACATAAAAAGGGTGAGCTCAAATGCTCAGTAAGGGTAAGCATGTATAAAATAAAACATACCATATACATTGGAACTAAAAAAACATGAACATAATGTTTAAATATTAAAATCTGGAGCAATGACATAAAACATTTAAGTACATACGGCATAGATCATAATGGAACATAAATCATGATAAAATATCATGGGAATAAAACATTTAATTGTGGCATCCATTAATGTAATGATTTCCATAGTAGCCATGGCATTGCTTCCAAGACCATCTTAGTGGACAATGTCCCATTCTGAATCGACTTCACTCCTCGTCTCAGTCCTGTAACACTGAACCGGATTAACATACCTTTCCAGCCATGTCAATCTCATGAGATATAAAATATTTACCCAAATAATTGGAGGGAGATATATGTCCCACCCTTCTCATAATGAAATCATTCTTACGTGTTCCACAAAAAAACATACATCATTCATAATAACCCAATAAACAAAATGGGTTTCATAAACACCATTCCATCATCATGTAATCCATATAAAAGAAATGGATATCATTTCATAATAAGAAAAGTGAAACCATTTAAATCATAGAAACATGGTACTTGAAACATACACATATAAAATAATGTCATCATAGATGAAAAATGGTTTTGATAAAATACTTGAAATGAATTCTTGAGGAAAATATCTTTTTTTCTTCAAAATCAATTTCTTTTCACAAAATGTCATGTAATTTTAAAAGAAAGAGATTTTTTTGAAAACAATAATGAAATATTTTGGAGGAATCTTCATGAAAATAAGGCTTTATGAAACCGTAAAAATCCTTTAATTTCATATAAGTTAAAAAAACATTCTTCTTGTACTTTTGTCGAAAAAGTCAAAAAAGTACCTTGTAACGTAAACAAAAGAAAGGTTCATTAAATAACATGTAGTAAAAGTAAAAAAGTCAAAAATGGGTAAAAATGACTTTAAACATACATGAAAACACTTTTATAAAATATGGACTTGGATGATAGAAATAACCCCAGTAAATACTTATGAATAAGCAATCTCGGATAAAAATGAGATTTGCAAAATTTATCCCTTACCTTATGTTGGATATGATTCGTATGTAACCTAACCTCCTGTATAAAGATTTAAATAATGTCATTGACTTATTTCAGAATCATATTCATTTTTTTGATATCATATATGGTTCACTTATGACTTTACATTACACGTTCTTTTGTAAATTCCATGTTAAAGAGTGTTTTGGGTAAAATCATTTCATTTGTCATCTGTGTTTTGACTTGTAATTATTTATATGATTACATAGATCACGATTACATAATTCCAGAATATAAAACAAGATTTATATATAATATATATTCAGAATATACATATATATAATAGATCAATAAATGGAATGAAATACACCGTTCATGGAGACGGTGGGCCATACATACTCATGAACGCTGTTTTCATTTCCTTATTGAGTGGAATGGAATTAAGTAGATTACATATATATATACATAAATCAATTATCTTTATAATGTCATATATTTCATTATTATTTCCTATATATACTTTATTATCATACCTAAATGGTTAACATGGAGAATGAATCTCATCGCGTCGTGGAGACGGTAGTCCGTCCGTACGCACGAGCGATGATATCATTTCCATAATTATTGAATTGAATTGGAGTGATGATACAATATATCAAAATCAGTATGATGTTATAATAACTATGTATATTTATTCTTTACAACATTATACCCATCCATGTAAGGTCTTGGTGGAAAAACATATTACACCACGGCGTGGAGATGGTATTCCGTACGTACGCACGCACAATGATTTTGTTTTCCGTAGGATGGATAGAAGGTAAAATGGGATTGTTTCATATTTATAATAACAAATAATTATATTCGTGGTACTGATGTTATTACTTTATAATGAAACAACTAATGAAGAAGAAGTTGAAGAAGAAAGAAGCTTGAAATAATCAGGAGAAGAAATTACCTCTTCTTCGATACGCCTCTTTAAAACCTCCTCTTAGGGCACTAAGATTGGTCTTTAAAGTAGAAAATAACCTATAGGATGTTTCTAGGGAAGTGGAGAAGATACTTTGGCAGGGTTTGGCTGATCTTGAAGGCTCAAATTGGTGTGAGGAGGAGAGGGAGGAGGTTCCCTTTTATAAGGGAGGAGAGAGGCACCTTTGGAATTCTTAAAAATATTAATTTATAATAAATCTAACCCCACTTAAAAACCTAAAACAAATGACTCATATTCGAATATTAGATGAGATAGGGTTGTAATCTAATCAACCAATCAAATTTAGACATGTTTGGATCTTATTTTAAACCATATCATTTTGATTTATCTTTATTTAATCTATTTAACTTTATTTGTGGTAATAAAATTCTAAATTTTAAAATATAACAAATAATTACTTATTTGTTGTGAATTTTCCATTATTGTTTACTTTATAAAATTATAGACCATATAACTTTAAATTTATAATTTGTAAATATTTTTGTGATTTTTAAACAATTTTATAATATGTTATTTTTATAAAATAACAATAGTGTCAATTTTGACACTATTCATTTATTTGAATTTAAATAAAATATATACAGAAGATATGTTAGAAATAAAGGCTCTAATAGATTCATAAAAGTTCATATGTATCTATATAATTAGTGGATCACATTAAATAGTTCATATAATATTTATTTTATTATTTTTAACACAATTTATTTGGTTTATCTCTTAATAAAATAATTACTACAACATTTTTGTATAATTATTTAATAAACTGATTTTTGCATAAAAATTAAAAATAAAATCCAATGATGAAGATAAATATATTACCTTTTACAATAATACTTTTACTCGAATTTATCATCTTAAAATCACAAATATTTATATTGTTATATTTATTAAACTATGAAGGTGACAACTTTGGCATCATTTAAAATAAAATAATATAAGTGTCATAATCACTTTTATAAGGATCAAAACGGTTATATATAAGGTAATTGGATGATTAAGGTGTATATATACACTACCAATATGTTTTGGTCAGGTTTGTGGTCCTTTTATTGGGTAATATTAATTCAATAAAAACTATATAACTTATTTTCCACTTAATAAATAATTTCTATATCATTAATGTATCACCATTAATGGAAATTATATAATCCCTAAAAATTCTAAATAAATTATCATTATGTATATAATTTTATTAGTTTTCCGGAGACTATTCATTTTCGATGTTTTATGATGTTTATCACTAAATTAAAATTATTATACTTATAAGATTTAAGAGAGTGACATGTTTTCACTTTCTTTGGTTTTAATAATAATTAAATTATTTTCATGGTCAAAAGTCCATAAAATGAATCTAATCCGACCCTAAGGTTATATGGGTATACTTTTATCCATCAAATAGAATTGTGGCATGTGTTAGGGTAATTTTATAATATTATATTTACCCTTAATTACCCGATTTACCTTTAACTATGGTAAATAAAATTTACCGTAGTTACTATTCATAATTCCCAAAAATAAAAAGTAGCCTATTAACATAATTTAGACCCACTGATTCCAAATATGGAATCCATTTTTTCAAATTCAATACACAGATGTTGCAGATATTAAATTAAAATTAATCCTGTTGTCGAATGAAAATGAGTCTTTGTTTAAAACATTGCAAAAGATTGAATTGATTTAACATACGAATTCAATGTAAAATCAATGCTAATGACATACATTATATTAAATGGTAAAAATATATTCTATTTATACTTTAAAAACATTCAATATTATAATTTAAACATATAAATTATTACGATGAAAAAAGTAGTTTTTTATAAAACTATAGCGTGTTTTTACTATTCATCAAAATATGAAAGTTACCAGAATAATACGAAAAATTTATCCAAATTAAATTTTTATTTCTTGATTCCAAAGAAGTATTTTATTTTGTCAAATTGAACTTATAAACATGTTAAAAACTAAATTTAAGGTGGGTTCGCCATCAAAAGGCGGCAAAATAGCATTTTTTGAAAAATGCTTATTTTACATGAAAAATTTATTTTGTTCTTATACCATGTTATAGAAAATTTGTCAGATAAATAATAATGTTATAAAATTAGAAATTTAGTTAATACTATTCATAACGACTAGTTTATAATAATATTATAATAATATATTGTTGTTTAGTAAAACCCAGTACTGCGTACAACACACGCTATCGAGGAAGGTCGTGATTGCATTTAATGCAAGCCAAGTCAAGGTTGCGTGTTGTGAAAGAATCCTTCGTTGTTTCGTATAAAAGAATCCAACCATATTTCATTTATACATTGAATATATATATATATATATACTCAATGTTGTGTAGAATAATTATTATCAAAATTCTGTGTAACACGATCCAAGAATAGTGTTGCGTATACTACAAGCTAATACGGTGTTGCATATAGTGCAAGGTAATCTTGGTGTAGCATACAACACAAGACATTAATGAAATTAAATGAATATTTTTCATAAAATATCAGGGTGTTACATGACAATAGCATGATGAGTCGGAGATAAACTAAATAAACATATTGCCGAATTGAAGCAAAAATATGAGGTCGTGGGAGGCCCATCTTGAATCAGAGGGAACCCCCCTGGGGTTTTGGTGGGTTGTGTATGAGAGAGGAGGATGCGTGTGTTGAGTGTTTTCTATTATTTTTTTATTTTATTTTATTCTAATTTAAAATAAAAAAAATTATTTTAATTAAATTGAATTAATTAAATTGACCCACATGCAAGGAAGATCCATGATGTTCCTAGAAATTTATGTACCCACAAAAAACGCATCCTTTCTAAAACACATGATTATACATGTAACATGCCTAAAATAATTAGAACTAATATAATGAAAACCATCACCCAATTTCATTGTGTAGTCAAATACATGCTAATATAATATATAAAAAACCTAAATTAATTATTTATCACAATAAAAATTTTATTCATTTATATAAAAGTTTTAGATCATCATCTATAGTAATTGACTATATGTATTCATTATCATTATTATATATATCTAATATAGGCTGTGAGGAATATTTATCCTTAAAGCAGTTTCAATGTCATTGTGTTGTTATTAATTATTATCTCAAAGTTAATCATTCATAGAATAATTAGATTATGGAATTTTTTTATTAATATATTTTATAATGTTATAATTTCTTTCAATTTTTGTTTTGGGTATGATCATTAGTGGTGATTGTAATAATGGGAATGTATCTAGGATTCTTAGTGGACAAAGGGTTTTTTATTAAATTATGAGTTGAATAATTATATTACCATTTAAATAAAATGTATAAATAATTATATTCATATTTATATCATATTATACTAGACATTATGTTTTTTTGACATCAATGATATATATTCATCAGATTGGTCAGGTATGTAGTTAAACATACATAATCATGAGAATTTCATGATTTTTTGGTGATTATTTGACTGTTTAGTTGTAATATAACTATATTAGTAGTGTAATTATAATATTTTTTTATTATATTCTTGTTATATTTTATTTTTAAATAATTATAAGATTAAGGTCACATGTATTAAGTTGTTACCTAGTATGATGCAATCATTTTCAACTCAAAGAATACACTTTTCAACCGTTCAATTTTCAATCCTTGTGTATTTCTTATATTGTTAATAATGTGTTCAATTTGAATTTTTTAAAGAAAATAAATTATATAAAAATTATATTTACCTTAAAATCAATTTCCATACCTAGCATATTAGGTTGTGATGAAAACAAAAATGTATATAGATAATTCCAAAAGGGAAATTGTCTACACATACACATGATGGATGATTTTATTTTCAATTGAATGGGGAATTAAATTAATATTTATTATAATATAATAATATAATATTTTTCATAAATATAATAATTATATATTAAACTTTCTATTAGGAACATAATTTTAATGCATTGAATGAAAATGAGAATTTATCTTTGTTGAGGAAATAATCCCCACAACACATGGTTAAAAGTTTATTTTTTCATAATATAAAAAATAAAAATGCGGTAAATTCATATACTATAATCATAATAATATTCTAGTACACTTATTATACCTATTTTATAGTTTTATTATAGTGTAATGTAATTTTATGTAGGTGTTAATAAAAATAAATTAAAATGAAAATTGAATAGTAAGATATTTATACCACACTACATAAATTATTTCCATCACAATGGGGTATATGGATATACGGGATGTTCTATTGGGGTAAAAACCATATTAAGGTTTATTAG
This sequence comes from Viscum album, assembly GCA_963277665.1. Classification (NCBI taxonomy): domain Eukaryota; kingdom Viridiplantae; phylum Streptophyta; class Magnoliopsida; order Santalales; family Viscaceae; genus Viscum; species Viscum album. The sequence continues at coordinate 557,367,335 of OY728165.1, read as the reverse complement.
AACATTTTTGAGATGTATATGGTTACTTTGGGCTATATTAACATTGTTTTGGTCTATGATTAATTAAATAAATTTTTTCCCATTTCATTAGTGAAGATATATGATACTATTTAATATTACAAAATCATATCAATAATGTGATATCAATCCCAGGGAAAGTGGATAAATAAATGATATATAGTAGATTGTGGAAGAGATAAGATCATTAAATACCTCAAAAGCATAATTAAAACTGTTTTTTGGAAAGTTACAACATTTATTGTTTGGATTACTTTATCAAATAATTTATTCGTATAAAAAAATTTATAGAATTTAACTGGATAATTTATCCCTAATGGTCAAAAATAATGTGCCCATTATTAGAAAATTTTGTAATTTTAAATTAAAATTCTAAATTAAAATTATCTAATTACATTGTAAATGCGACAACCTTTTAATTTATATAAAATTTATAATGTACTAAATGAAATATTATTATTAAAATATATGTTTCGTTCTAAAATATGAATTATGTGATTATGAATTAAAAACAAAAATTTCAAAATATATGAACAGAATTTAAATGCACATTTTTTCACTGATAAAGGTTTCCTGATGTTCTAGTTCATAGTTATATATTTATAATTTTATAGAAGTTGGGTTATTTTAAAAAAATGGTATTTTCACTATTCACATAAAACCAAATTTTTATATAAACTCAACCATAATTAATAATAATATAATATTGATATGTTTAATGAAAAATTATTATATTTTCTAAAATTTAAATTACAAAATTTAAAACTCCCTTACTATATTTTCTCTACTATTATCCCTTTTTTATCATCTACTATTTGGAATATTCCTCATGTGGTTCTTGGTGGAATTTTTAATTTTTGGATGTCTTATGGCCTAAGAATAGTCTACACATGGTTTGTAGAAAATGAATTATCTATCCCATAAAATGGTTCTAATTTTAATGGGATCAAATGGAGGGAACACAATTATGACCATGGTTACTGGAATTGTGCCTCCTAACCATCACACCCTGTAGTGTGTGATAGTGGATTATACATTATGGAAAAACCATTTTTCAAACTATACCCCCAAATTCTGATTATATATCTTCAATACATATTATAGGAACATTGTTGGTGTATTTTTTGGGAAATTATATATATAAATAATGAAACATTTAGAATAAGCACAATAATAGCACACTATTAGATGAAAAATTATTACTGTCTATGTATCTAATCCCTAGAGACCATCTGATGGGAATGTAATTATCTAAAAATTTAAATTAAAATCTTGATAAATATATTTTAAATAATAATAACCTTCCATAAAAACATAACTAAATCATTTTTCATTTATCATCTCTCTATAAATGATATTCGATCCTCCATCCCCATTTCTTTACAGGTTGAAGTGTTATATGATGCATTGTATTATATCAAGTACATCTAGACTATATGATGTTCAATTCCTCTTTTTTTATAATTATTTAGGGTGTATATATACTCATGATGTAGATGGATATAGGTCTTCATTTTTGAACTGTGAAAGTAGGAGTCTCCCTTGATAATTCATGCCTTCATAACTTCATCATTGGATCAAATGTTTGGGGAGTGATTTTATAATTTTTTTAGTTTGGTCATTTTATTAATATTTTTATTTACATTAAAAAATTTATTTATTTATATTTAAATTTAATTTTTAATTGTGTTCTAATCCATGTATCAATAATATTTTCTATTTACATTAAAAATGCATCGAGTAGTTATTTGAAATCTATGAAAATGATGATATAATATGATTCTAATATGATACTGAAATGGAATGATGAATCATTAAATATTTTATTTGACCTATGAATGGTTATTTTTTTTAAAAAATAATGAATATACTAAAATTTGTTGATTGATTTATTGAATGAAATTTTGATATTGAGAATTTATTTATTGTTTAAGACAAGAAAACTCTTACTATTACATCTCCCAAACTAAAAAAATTTCAAAATTTCAAAATTATTACAGATAGTTTGTTTATAGATTATAAATAAACAGCCCGAGCAATAGTAATTTGTAAAAACATTGGTCCTTGATTGATTGAAATTGTCTTATAAGGATTTCTGATGAACGAATGAGTGGACTTATAGTTATATGACCATGATTCATTTTATTTGTTTTATTATTATAATAATATTCAATTTAAAAAGAATTATTTATTTTGTTTATTTTAAAAAAATATATATCTAAACTTATATTTAATATTATTAGAAAAACTTATATTGATATATTTTTCAACAAAATAGATAACAATTAATTTCTATTCAAAATTTTATTTATATTTAATTATGTTAGGATTTATTTTTATAGAATTCCACATAATATATTTAGTGATATCCACTAGGATATTTCTATATTACAAAAATATTCACTTTCAGATCTTTTATATTATGTTATTACAAGTGTAGATGAAGTTAAAGAACCACTTGGTGGTGGAATGTGTTCCTGCCTAGCGGGACCTTGGATGATGGTGGTGACATGTAGAACTATAATCCATTTGATACATGAAGATTATATCAATTTGTATTGAATGATATTTTTTCATTTATTCGATGATGTTCTATAAAGTCTTTATCTATCTTTATGGAGTATTTAATAAATTATGGAGGGTTTTTAATGTTGAATATTCCATGATATATCATCAACCACTCTCTACTGACTGATTGTTCATGTTGTGAAATTATCCCATCTGACTCTTTTTGATGCCCATGTAGTAGTCTCCAGCATGTGGGGATCAATAATTCCCACAATTCATGTTAGTATTAGATCAAGTATTTGTGTTTCAGGTATTTATTGGTGCTTCATGAAAATTGGTATGAGTGGGGGGTTTTATCTTTTCTTGATGTTGGTATATGGTATGGGATGACTAGTAACTTTGGTGTATGGAATTTTAGGACTCATGGGGTAGATCATGAACATGTTCCTAGATGTCTCTCATTTTAGTGAGACTTGGGTAATCCTCAGTGGATGAGAGAACCATATTTTATAAAAAAAATTACATGATTGTAGTTTATCATTAAACATTATTTGGGTAATTTAAAAACTATTATGATTTTATTTTCTAAATGTAGTTGATAATCAAGTATCATATGAATAATTTGATAATATGAGTACCCTCACTAATAATTTGATGTTTCTTATTGATTTTTTAGTAACATTTTCTATTGAATATGTGTAAATAGACCTTACGGAGGAGTTTACTTTGAACAAAAATAAGTTAACCATCTAGTTTATTTGATCCTTTTTTAGATAACCGTCTATTTAGTGTATGATAGCATATAGGCTACATCACCCATTCTTATAGAATATCCATTAGAGAAATCTCTAAACATTGAAACTAGAAATAATTATCAAGTGTTTCATTAATAGAAAATATAATCATTATATGTTTTAAATGATATAGGGAAGGTATATAATCTATTAAAAAATATTGAATTTCATTTTATTCGTTGAAATTTGAAAAATTAAAATCGTGAAATATTTTACCTTTATTTGTGAATGGAAAAGGAGTTGGTTGTTTTTTATAGTAATTATGAGGAGAAACAGTGGATTGAAGTTTAATTATTTCACATATCTTTTTATAAATATGTTCTATCTAAAATATTTGTATTCTGTTAAGTGTTAACAATTTATCAACCCAAAAAATGTGGTAGAACCATGAATCAATATAAAAACTAGATTACTAAACATACTCAGTTTTCTATTAATTTGGTATCAAATGTCAATATGAAAGCCTTATGGTTTGATTTGTGTCCTAATAATAACATCTAATCTTAGTTTTTCATATTGAATATTACATTTTACGAGGACGTGATGGATAAGGATTAAATGGTTATGCTAGACAAGGTTGGTAATTTAGGATTGGATGGAGTCATTCCCACTCCCAGTGTCAGTTATGTTTATTACATTGTTGGAAAATATAAGCTATATGATTATATTTTACATATTTATAGTATATTCCAGCTAGAACCTATGTTTAACCATTAATATGGCCACTCACATTCTTTAAATGTGGAAGGATATGGTATTCAATGTTATTTTATTGAAGTGGAAGTAAATATTTATGTTTTGATTGGTTTCAAATGGGACCAATAAAATTTCATTCATGTATATTCTGCCAAACATTTTTGTACATCCTGATCAAATTTAAAAAAATTATTGTATTATGTCATAAGTTTCAATATATATGGGTGTCCAACCATATGATTCCATGATGAATATTTTTGACATAGTTGATTATTTTCTAGAGGAAAGTGATATATGTCTAGTGATGGTGAGAGGTACCATCACTATAGATTATTTATTAGTGATTTATCTATTTTATATCAGTTCATATTTCGGATTGGTGTTGTATCAACTTTTTAATTTATAAATCCTTCCTATGTATCTTATGTCTTATCTTATCGATATTGGTATTCCCCATATAAAGATGTGGGAGAATGATCTCTAATTCCACTCATGTACCTTCACACTATTAGAAATCATGGTCATCATTGGTTTTTTAGTTCATGATAGGAATCATCTAAATTTTATTCACTGAATTAATTGGTTTATTTCCCATGAACCCTAGATTGTGTTTTACCATAGGTATGTATCCATTACTTCCTGTGAAGGGTTGTGTTGTGTTTCTCATGAGAATGGTTCATGAAGATGAGTAGATAGATACCAAATATTCTAGAGTTTTGTAGGTTGATATATGTGTTTTCTTTTGTCCTATAGTTTTAATATTTTATTGGTGATATTCCTAAAATATTTTTCATGTTTTGGGTTGTGCTATCATACTACTTTTCAGGATTTCCATTATTAAGGGAGCTACAGTTTTCTATTGACTTGGTAAATGTGTATACTACCTATTTATATTACCACGAACCTTGTGAATAAAACTAAATTAAATTATTTGAAGGCTAGTAGGATGGGTTATTTAGGAAATGATTCATTATCTTGAGTGTTCTACCTTCCTCAGAGTTGCTTATTTTTTTTAAATAGGTATGATATAACCCTTCACCTTTTAATTGATTGTCAAAAACACAATTGAGTAACTATAATGTTTAGGTTTATATTACTTATATTTATGATTATATTGATTAGTTGAAAATAGATAATAGGTTATATATTAATGATCATTATTTTGGTTATCACCATCATATAATGAATTATTCAGATATATCTAATACATTCTTTCTGATGAGGAATATCCATTAAATGTACATGGATATTGTATTTGGTCAAAATAATATTCCAACAATATTTTTTCAATTAATGAGAATGATATTCCATGTGAATTAAGACTCATTCATGTTGGTATTTATGGATTAAATCCTGTTATACACAAAAACTAAAGAACATCATGTTACTCACTAAATTGGTGTATTATAAATTTTTATTTATTGTCAAATTTTCGAATTCATTCAAAAATATTCCTCTAGATTTTTATGTGTCGTCATTGGGACACATAGTCCAAAAATGTGGTACTTTGATTTATGTTGTGATGTTTAAGGCCATACTAAAGGGGAATATTAATGAAATCATTTCAATATTTTGTACATCATGGGTTTAGTGGGGTTATTACCATAGGTTCATTAAAGAACATACAATGAATGATTTTGTGATGCCCACACTTGTCAAGAACCGTATCTAGTCTCCAATAAAATTAGCACCAAATCCATCCCATGATAAGTCCCAAAGGGCATTCTCAATCCCCATGGGCTGGAACAAGTGACCGGGTATCAATAAAATTGGTTTTGGAATGATTTACCTGAGTATGAATGTTTAAAACATGAAAAAAATCTATAATATGATTCTGAAATTTTCATACAATGAATTACATATGAAAAAAAGGTATGAATTCCTTTTTATAAATAATTTACAACAGGTCAGAACACAAATAAAAATAGAATCAAATTATCCCCAAACACTCTATAGGAAAAGGGGTTATCACTCCCTAGCCGTCTCCACAACACCACACCATAGGGGGGACTAGCAATCTGAACCGCCTTCACCCGACGCTTTTCCTTTACCTGAGTCAATCATAATAATAAACACTTATACCCAGGGGGTTTAAGTAGGGTCTGATATGAATCCTAATTAGATACTACCAAAATATTCTCAATAGTATGTAGTATAAGTTTAAAAACCTTGAATTTTTAATATGTAATAAAATGCAACGATAAATTCCATGAAATGGAACATTCAAATGTAAACAGATATTAAAATAAAACATTCAGAATGTTAAAAATTTGAATAAGACATGTTATCTACAGTAATTTACAGCTAAAAACACCCTAATGAAATGGTAAATACCACAAATCTAAGGAGCACCAAAACCAGGAACCCCTTAGGGATTTGATAGTTTCATGCCCAATGTACCTTGTACCTCGGTGTGAAATATCCATGTCACATTCCATTCATGTGAATGAGACACTAGTAGAGAACATAATAGTAACCTATTGGCCCCAAAGATCATCTATATTCTTTATTTAGTGTATTCATTATCTCAATTCTAAGTGAAACATGGACAAAACCCATCTAGATCACTAGTGTACTCGTATGTATCCACTTGCATAGGTACTCGGGCTTCCCCCTATGTGCACAAAAAATATCAACAGGCTACATACCTCAATTTTCATATAAAAACACCACTACAAGAAACATACAAACAATACAGTAGCTATACAGATTTTATCCCACTTCAAACATAAAACAAAACATTTTTATTTTCAATAAAACAACTCTTCAAAATAACGCATTGTTTTGCACAGAAAACACCATAAAATCCACACATTTCACACAATGTGCACACTGATAACTCCCCAAAACCAAAATTTAATCCCAATACCTTTCAATAAAACCATAAAATCAGTTATAGGGTATCCTAATATGAACCATGAAGTGATATCTTTGAAAAACCTCCATTTTCAAAGAATCATAGCACTTAAAGTTTATATGTTTCACCAACAACACTAAAACAAATCTTCGCTCAAAAACCGAAGGATATAGACATTAAAATAATTATTTTAAGCCCTAATAAATTTTAATAAATTCAACTATGTTGTTATAGGGAATCCCTAAATGAACCAATAAAATATTTCTATGAAAAAACCCCACTTTCAAATAAAAATCGCACTTAAACATCATTTGCATTAAAAATACCACCAAAACCAAATTTTTTCACCAATAATAATATTATATAAACATAAAAATATTATAAACACATCAAGATATGTCCCAAGGATTTCATACACATTGAATTACCTACCAAATGTTTTAAAATCATTGATTCCATTCCCCAAAAATTCAATCGCACCACCGCCTCACCTCATTGAAGTTAGATTGATCCCAAAATCTATTATTAAACCAAGAAAACACAACGTTACACCCTAGGTTAAAAAAAACCCCGCTCACTGGTCATTTAGGGCCTCAAAGAAAATTGATAAAAATTCGTGAAATTTGGATGAACTACGAGGGATAAACAATTACTTGAGATTGTGTGAGGTTCCTCCACCAATTCCCCCTTCAAAATGAATTTCCAAGGACGAATTTATGTGCTTGGGAGGTTGAAATTTATACAAGGGATAAATTTTTGAAGAAAGGGGAAAGTTTTGATAAATATCGGGAGGGAAACGAATTCATTTAACAAATTTTTAATGAGCTGTACAAGGGAGTACCGTTTGTGAGCATGATTTCAAAAACTGTACCCCTAAACTGTGCACCTTCATTTACCACCTCAAAACACCTCAAAATGTAAAAAAAATTTGTTGGGGAGTAGGGGAACATAAGGGTGGATTTTATGATAAAAATATAAGAAATATAAAGAACTTTTATTAAGAACTATGGTGTGAAAATTCTCCCCTCCATGAAATCATTCCATCCTGGAAAGCCTACTAGAGGGTTGATCAGAACACAAGAATATGTACTCATCCTAAAACCATGACTTATAATCCCATGTCTCATTTGTATCAATTAAATTCATCTAATAATCCCGAACTAGAGGAATAGAAATCCCTCGAAGTACATTCTCTTGGGAGTCTATTATTTGAACATGCTACTAAAAAACTGACAAGTCTTGCTCTATCTCAAGTTCTTCCCAACTCAGCACATGGGATGATTCCATGTTGTTTTTCTTCAACTGGGAGACATTGAAGAAATCATGAATGGATTTCTACTGAGAAGGTATTACAAACTATAGTCAAACATTCTAATATTCTTGGTGATCTCAAAAGGGTCTACATATCACAACATCATCTTCCCTTGCATCCACAATCGACAATGGCCCAGACGAGGAGCCAATTTCAAGAATACCCTGTCACCCACAAAAAACTATAGGTGTCGATGCCTCTGTTCACCATAAGATTTATAGAGACTTTGAGCTACAAATATGTGTTTCATTGTCAACTTCACCTTCTTAGACGTCTATGGCACCAGAATCAGGCCAAGAAGTAAGGTCTCACCTACTCTTCCCAACATCTTGGGGACTAACAAAGTCGACCATAGAACACTTTAAGAAGATCCATTCGAGTTGAGGATTGGAAACTTTTATTATAAGAGAACACAAAAAATCCCAATTGAAAATCCCAATAACCTCAAAACTCCAAAAAAATACACAGAGAATGCCCTCTAGAATCTGGTTCACCCATTCTGAATGACTATCCATTTGAGGATGGTAGACCGTGCTCATCATGATCTGTGACCCTAAGTCTTTCTGAATCACTTCTCAAAATTGGGTAGTGAAATGTGGGGTCTCTATCTGAGACAACTGCTAATGGTACACCATGGAGTTTCTCCACCTCTTTAAGATAAAAATGACCAAACTCATCCTTTTTACCTGTATCATTGATAGGAATGAAGTGGGCTGATTTGGTCAAAAAAGAAATCACCACCCAAATTGAAATCTTACCCCGAGGTGTACAAGGTAAGCCTAAAATGATGTCCATGGATACAATGTCCAACATCTATGTAGTAATTTCTAATCGCTAGATCAAGTCAGAGGGCCATTAATTCTCTGCATTCACTACCAGGAATTTGTAGCAACTCGACAAATATTTAGTGATGTCTCATCTCATTCCAGGCCACGAGATCTACAAAATGACATCATAATACAACTTGGAGGAACCTAGATGAAAATCCCACTGATGTTGGGTGATATCCTTCATCACCACCTTCTTCAGAGATAACATCACTATTATGTGGACTTTGAAGCACAATATTCCATTGAGAGACAGTGACCAATCAGATGACATCTCCCCACCATGAAAAAACCACTTCGACCAATGAAAAAGCTCATAACTGGGTGGTTCCTGCTGAATCAACTCCAACAAAGACTGATTCAACTTAATGTTCTCCAATAATTCACCTTTACTGTGCTCCCTGGTCCCCAAATGCATCTGAGAAAAGAGCCCCATCAAAGTCCACTAATCACTATAATTCCTCAAAGATGGCACTAGAACTCTTCTGCTCAAGGCATCAGCCACCACGTTACACATTCCTGGGTTGTAGACAACGTCTAATAGAAACCACCCCAAGTACTCTATCAAACAGTGTTTCCTCATATAGAGGGCCTTCTGAGAGAATATATAGGCCATGCTTTTGTGATTAGAGTTGACCACAAACTTTTCCCGATATAGGAAGTGATGCCAGGTCTTCAAAGAAGGCATCACCACTGCCAACATCATGTCATGTGTTGGGTAGTTCATTCCATATGGTTGGTGTTGGTGATATACATACCCCACCACATGATCATCTTGGTTAAGAACACACCCATGAACCATACCTAAAGTGTCAATATAGACCACATACCCATTCCGAACTCAAGAAAAATCAGAACATGGCATTATTCAACAGTCGCTTCAGCTCCTTGATGGATTCCTAACATTATGGGGCCCATATATACTCCACCCCTATCCGAGTGAGCCTAGTCATCTGTGAAGAAAGATGATAGATATCCCGAATGAATCGTGTGTAATAATTAGTCAGACCATGGAAACTCTCCATCTCAAACACATTCTTCGGTTTCTCCGCAGACAGGGCCGCACAGATCTTCTCGGGGTCCACTGAAACCCCCTTCTTTGAGATCACACACACTATAAATATCACCTCTATGATCCATAATGTGCACATTGAATGATTTTCATAGTGGTAGTGATCCCTTAATGTGCCCATGAACAAATCATACCTTATTCAGAAGGCTGTCTTCGGGATATATACGAATTTTACCCTGAGTTGATGGTATCCAAAATGCACACTTATTTTTGAGAACCAATTTTCCCTGTTAAACTGATCGAAAAAATAATATATTTTGGGAAAATTATATTTGTTCTTAATTTTTACATTATTAACATCTTCAAGTCAATGAAAAACCAGTGGGATCCATCATCCTTCTTTACCAACATCACAAGAGCAGCCCAAGGAGTGAAACATGGGCGAATGAATCCTTTCGAATCTAAATTTTACAACAGTATCTTCAATTCCCTCAGCTCGGTGTGGCCATACAATATGAAGAAAGAGCTATCAGTTGTGTTCCTTGAACCAGATCAATCGCTAACTCCATATCCTGCTCTGGGAAAAAACCTAAAAAATCCTCAATGTATAACTCCAGAAACTCATTCCCCAAATTAGGTAGTGCTATTTCAAGAGAAATACTATTGTACTCTAGTTTGAGAGAAGATAACTGGATGATAAGACTTCTCAAATATTTGAGTGGAGATCCCATGTGACCTGACCAAGGATCCCATTCTCCCGAGAAACCTAACAACTGCCATTAGGTGTCGTGCAACTCACATGTCACATGTATAAATTGATGTTGTCATGGATGTATACTATAAAATCCATGAAAATTATTATTTCAATTAGTTACATATATATGACCAAGAGGTCCCACTCCAACTAAACCCCTGACTTGGAAAGTGAACACAATGGCCACCCGAGACCATTCCCCTTCGTCTTTCCCAGTTACGTCACCAAAGCCATTGCAAAAGAAAAAAAATCAATTAGAAAATTCATCATTTCCTCAAAACAGGAAGAAATTAATGAATCATAGGGACCAATATAAAAAGAGTTGAAACTAAAAAATATCTGATCAAAACGGTATGTCAAACTGTCAATCATACCGCCTCTAATCCTATTTCTACCTGATCCACCGCATAAGGATGTATGGTATCATCTTGAGGATGACTAATAGTCTTTGGTTGTTCTGTAATCTGAACCTACCAAGAATATGACCCATTATTACCTCCATGGCCCTGAATCACGATCCCCCCATCCTCAATGCCTCTAACTATGATGTTAATCCTCTTGAATCCACTAACCCTACCCCACTCTAACGTGGGCGTGCCACCCTAAAAAAGAACTAAAAGTTACCCATACCTCCACATTGGTAACATGACATCAGAGAACATGGTAATGATGGTTGATGTTGTCATGGCATCCCATAATGGTGGCACACGACCGAGCACACATCAAAATACAGAGACGAAAACTCCATAGATGAGTGGACTAAACTACCACCTCCCATCTTCACATGTTCCTCTAACTTCCTTTACATCTCAGAAGAGCTTCCACTGCCCACTACTGATATGGTTCTAGCAAAAACATCCCTACCTTTATTGTCAATATCAACTATACATGCACGATCAAAAACCTCCACATAGGTCCTCAGCTTGAACCTGAAGACTTGTGAGTTTATCTCTGGTCTCAAGCCTTTCTAAAACCAATAGGCCTTTTTTTTAAAATTTTATATTATTTCAAAATCATATGAATCCTGCTCAGAAAAAAAATTGGTTTACATCATGACATAAATATTTCCCCGAACAATATCCTTGAACAAATTGGACCTAACATATACCAAGAGCTCGAGGATGTACTATTCCTTGAAGGTGGCCTTGAAATCTCTCTAGCGCATCTTCTCATTCTTCCCAGTTTGATGTACCAGTTCTAACAACATGTGTTTGGTACCCTCAAACCAAATGGATGGACATTTCACCCAGATAATCTTGGGTGTATCAAGGAACTCAATGTTGTGATTGATATTCTCGAGCCATTCCACTACTATTTGGGTTTTTAAATATATACGAAATATGTGAGGATTGTTTTCTTAGAAAATAATGGTCATTATCCTTTCTAAAACATATATACATGGACCTAACATGCATGAAAACATGATAAATTCCCTATCCCCGAGCATGGACATCCCAAACCATAGCCTCAACTACCCTCTATTCAGTCGATGTGGGGGAACTCTATCTGGATTCCTCCTGTGGTTTCATGTGAGATTTATGGGGAGGAATGTTGTTACAAATTGAAACATTCACAAAAAAATATTCAATACCAAAATTCTGAAAAGTTTAATCAAATATATAAAATATAAATAATCTATACATGTTACAGTAATAAAAAAACAACTACTCCACCCCCGTCCAATGTCCACGTGTGGTCTGGAGCCCAAACTCTTCACCTAGATGTGAAGTCAATCAGACAATTCCAACTTCCCTTGGGAACTCAATGTCTTCCACAAGAGCTATGGGATAAGAACCCTACTCATGAGAAAATCCCAATTCCATAAAATTCCAAGATCTTATCTATCCCAACTAATCCCAAAATATTAATATAACCAAAAAACATTGCCCTCCATTGATACCATTTTGTCACGAATCGAATCTGGTCGCCCTTAATACTGGCACCAAATCCATTCCATGACAAGGCATGAATGACGTTTAGTATCCCAACAGGCATCCACAAGTGCATGGGAATTAATAAATGAGGTTTGGAAATGATTTACCTAAGTATGAAAGCATAAATGTTCAAAAAAATCCATAATATGAATAAGAAATTTTCATGCCAAATTTTATTTAATAGAAACCAGATAAGAATGAATGTTTTAAATTTAGTACAAGAGTTCCAAAAACAAATAAAAATAGCATAAAATAATCCAAAAAAATTCACATGACAAGGGGTTGTGACCAACGAGCTGTCCCCACAACATCGAACCACAAGAGGGGTCTAACAACCCTAACTGCCTTCCCACGAGGCATTTCCATTACCCAAATCAAACATTATCATATATACATACACCCATGTGTTTTATGTAGGGTATGAGACTAATATCAACATGATTACACCAAAATACTCTAAAGAGTATGAAATACAAGGTGAATAAGCATTCCATTTTAATATGTAATGAAAAGAGGTGATAAATTCTATGAATTGAAACTTTATATTGTTATAGTTTTCAAAATAAAACAGCCATAATGTTAATGCGTTTGAATAATACATGTTAGCTATAATAATGGTTTTCCAAAAACACCCTAAGACAAGGGTATATACTACCAATAAATGAGAAACAAAACTGTGAACACCCCAAGGAACAAGATATTCGTTGGCCCTATATACCTTGTATGTCAGTGTAAAATATAAATGTCACAATCATTTCTGATTCACGAGCTAGTACAAGTGAACATACCCATAATCTCTTGGTACCCAAACATCATCTATATAGTTTATTTTGAGTTTTCATTATCCAAAATTATATGTTAAATTGGGGAAAACCCCATCTGGATCACTAGTATACTAGTACATATCCACCCACCTAGGTACGATGGCTTCCCCCATTGTGATCAAACAATTTCAGCATGCTAAATACATCCATTTTCAAATTAAAACACCACTACTTTCCTCATACAAACAATAAAATATCTATAGAAACTTTATACCACTTAAAACACAAAACAAATCATTTGGATATTCAATAATACAACTTCTCAAAATCACGCATTGTTTTGCACCCAAAACTCTTTTAAATCTCCACATTGAAAACTATGTGCACACTAATAAGTCACTGAAACAAAAATTTCAGCCTAATACCATTCAATGAAACCAAAAAATCAGTTATTGGGATTCCCCATATGAACCATGAAGTGATATCCTTGTAAAACCTCCATTTCCACTAAAACCTGGCACTTAAAGTTCATATATTTCACAAAAACCATTAAAACAGTTTTTCATAGCAACAAATAATATAGATAAACATTAAAAACATTCGTTTTAACCCTATTACATTTCAATAAAATAAACTGAGTAGTTATAGGGCATCCCAAAATGATGAAATAAAATATAACTATGAAAACCCATGAATATCACATAAAAATTCACTTAAATTGAATTTTAATTAATAATATCAATAAAACCAATTTTTTCAGAAATAATAAAATTATATAAACATGAAAATATTATTAACACAAAATGAAAATTCCTATGGATTTCATACACATGAATCACCTACCAAATTTTTTAAATCATTGAATCCTTTGTGAGAAAATTCTATCGCACCACTATCGTACCTCATGGAAGTTAGATTGAGCCAAAAATAAAAATAATGAACAAAGAAAACCCAAAGATAATCTCGGGGATCAAAATCATATCGTATTGTCATTTTTGACTTTAAGGAAAATGGAAAAAACTTTAGGAAAATGGGAGGAACTATGAAATAAAAACACTTACTTGAGATTGTGTGAAGTTCCTCCACTGAACCCCCCTTAAAATTTAAGTTCCATGTAGATTTTTGGGTGCTTTAAAGGTTTAAATGGATTCAATTGTCGAATGTGGTAAGGAACGCGAGAGTTTTGATAAATACTGGGTGGGAAAATTAGTCATTTAACATGTATTTTGTGAGCTGTACAAGGGAACACAGATTGTGTGCACGGTTTCAAAAACCGTCCACCTAAACTTCTCCCCCTCGTTTCCACCACTAAAACATCCCAAAATTCCTCCAAAATTTATAGGTTATTATATGGAGTTATGGGGGATGATAAGATAAAAATATAAGAAATATAAGTTCATTTAATGATGATTTTGCTATGACAACACAAACATTGAATGTATAAATGTACTTATGGGATTTGAATAGCCTAAATTCCTTTAATGAACTCGTGAAACTCAAGTAATTTGAGAATATTTTTACTATTATAATGGTTTTTAATGGATTTTTGTTCTTATTTTATGTATCCAGTTCAAGAATGGCCTATGTTCTCATGTAGGGTGATCATATAGTGGCATATGGTCACTAATAATAGGATGCATGATCCAAAGAGTTATTATAATTACCAATTTTGATATTTTTTTGTCATTTTTCTAGATCAAAAAATATTGAGATACATATTCTCCCAAAGATATTTGAATATCCATCAGAGACAATGGGAGGGAAACATGCATTATTATTTTTTCAAATTCCCATATACATTTTGTAATGGTAATGTAATTTCTTAAGTTTTTTTCATAAAAATATAACTAAATAAATAAAATAATTCATATTAGAGTCGATCATGATTATAGTATTTTATTTTATGCATTTTAGATCTTGGGATGATCATAATTGATATTTTAAAAATCATACAATTGATATACACTCATATTTATACAATTTATCAGGAACCATAGATCAATGTTGAGTTCATTGGAATAACAAGATTCCATTATATTTTATAGTCTACCAGTGAGATTTCATTTCTTTTTAATGGGATTTTACTTTTTATCTTATATGTCATAAATTTCCCTATGAGAAAAGACTTTATCTGAGATTTCCAAATTCCGTGTATTCTATACACTCTGGATCAATATAGATGTTCAATGATATGAATCAAGGACTTCAATGTCCATGCATGGTTGGATATCTAACAAGTTATGTTTCTCACTATTATAAATCATTTTAGGTAAATGATGAGAAGAATAACCCTTTAGGTTTTCTAAATCCCCTTCCTATACAATCTTGGATAAGGGATGACATTTTAATAAATTTGTAGTTGTGTCTCTGAAACCTACTAATGGGATGACCTTTATTTGGGTTTTCATTGATCAATTAAAAAAATAATAACATTTTATTTCAAATGATTATATATTTAATTATTGTGACAGAGGATGAATGCATGTGATAATTATCATCATATTTTCTGGGATCCCATTTATAATAGCTTCTTAAAAAGTTCCTCAATCCAGTACACATTTTTGAGATCACTCTAAGAGGAAATCCAATCACATGTTTGTATTCACAAGAAATATCAAAGAATTATTTATTGAAAATAGAGAAAGATATATAAATAATAGAATATATACATTATGATAAAAATCATGCCTTTTGAGAACTTGGGATAGTCTCATGAGACTTTTTGAGCTTCCAAATTATAATAGTTTTAATTCTTCTGTCAAGATTAATATCCTTTAGTATGTCAATGGACAAGTGTGTAACTATCTATTTTTGGTATAGATATTGGTGAAGATTCCCTACGTGGCCCTAATTTTGTGTAAGAGATTACAATAATTACTTAGTTGATTCGTCATTTAATGGTGATGGTGTATATTTTTCACAAATCATATGCTGAAAAAAGTTTATTCCATTTTTGATATTTAATTTGGTGACATGGTTTTTTTGAAAGATTGACCTTAGTGGATTAAAAAAAATTAGAAAACATTGAATTTTTTCTTTTAGATATATGAGATCAATTGATGCTCTTATGTACATTATCATGGTGTCATATCATTTTTCTATATCCACCTCTATTAAAAATGATTCATAATGTGATTCATATGTCATATCTCCTAATGATTCACTATGACCCATCATATTTTTTTTATTGGGATGAAATTGACCAAGAAACTGATTAA
Source organism: Viscum album (assembly GCA_963277665.1). Classification (NCBI taxonomy): domain Eukaryota; kingdom Viridiplantae; phylum Streptophyta; class Magnoliopsida; order Santalales; family Viscaceae; genus Viscum; species Viscum album. The sequence goes on along the minus strand of OY728165.1, from coordinate 557,350,641 downwards.
TAAATGACTATAATGTTTCTTCATATTGTCAATTTGGAAGTAATGGATCATCCAAGATTTTTTACACCCTGGTTTGAGTGCCTTGATATCACAGATCAGATTATTTTAATACTTGATATCATGACGAAGTAATGATAGATTTGTTCCCTAATAGTTCTGATGTTGAGTCCCCTTGAAAGAAGTTGTGGGCATAGAATAAACACATAGCGGGGAAATATAAAATCATATCTCTATATATTTTTATACTTTTATATCATAGTTATCATCATCTCTCATTTGGAACATTACTCAGTTGGTTATAGCCTAATTTTGGATATTTCTCTTGTTAAGGGATTGTTCAAAGTTCACATAAAATTTGTCAATAAAGTGTAACATAGTACAAGAAATTGTTCCCATATTGTTTGTGTCTATATTGTGGAACAATTCTAGTTGAAATGTTAGTCAAAACAAGAATCCATATCATTAGACTATGTGGTGTGGGATCATTAATGGTGCATGTTTTGAACATTTTTTTTAAATCATATATCCTAAACATTAAAATATATCCATTAGTGCATGAGGGGGAACATAGTTGGAACATGTTTTGATAAAATGTGCAAAATAACAATGAAAATTTATTTAGAAGCCCCATAAAGACACATGGTTAAGAACAATATTTTATGTAATCATGTAATCTATTTATGAAAACCTTGTTATAAGAATTTAAGACTTAAATTTTTTTGATTAATTTTATAAGACCCCAATTTATAATATTATTATCCACCCTTTTGAACCAAACATGTTCCTTTAAATTTTAGAGACTCTCTAGAGAGTATTCTATCTCCACCAACCCACTTTCATTATAGGCTGATGTACCAGTGGATGTGTTGGATCCCAACTGATAAGTGTAATATCATTGATTTTTAATTATCATTTAATTCATTATCTACTTATTTAGGATTTATTAAGACTAATTTTATCAATTTTTATTGATTATAATTTATTGATTTATTGAATTAGTGCCCTCCCATGATCATTCTAGAATATGAATTTCCATTGGTGGATCCCATATAGTGGTGGGGATTTTTATGGAGATTTCAGGTCAGTGTTTCTGTAAGGAAATATTCAATACATAAAACCATGATTTATTTCTAGATTAAATATGTATTATAAATTAGTTTCCCATCCATTTATTGAGAATACTTTATTCTTGATTTCAAAATTTAATGAATGTTATAAATAAACCCATTTAAAAGACATCGAAAAAAATGGGTTGATTTTGGGAAATTATAGAATGAATTGGAAATTGATGTTATATTATGTTTTGATGTTTATTATCCTGAAATATTGATTTAAATGAATGTTTGTATGAAATTTAGTGAACATGATAAAAAAATATTATTTGGATTTGAAGTTTTATTATCTTTATGAAACATGAACTTTTTCATTCAACTATGAATGATTTAATTAACATTAAAGAATTATTATTCCATAATTGATTATTTGATTTATTAAAATAAAAATTGATAATGATTATCAAGGGTGTGGATCAGACAAGTCTGTTAGGACTCTAATCACAAATCAATTGAACGATGATGATAATTCTAACTGAAAAAATAAGAATTAATTTCCCCAATATGTTGTGATTGATTATATCCTTATATAATGAGTTGTAGGGATGTTTTCACATGTACCGAAATGAATGATTGACAATGATTTCCATGAATTTTAGAATAAGGACGTAATAAATATCATATAATATAACAATGCTACACTGTTTGGATTAGATTATTACATACAATTGTTTATTTAACTACATTTTTCATAAACTGTATTTTTATTATAATTTTAATTTTGTACTAATTTTAATATTATTATCATCTAATTTTTATAAAATGTTATTTGACTGAAAATATGAGAATAATGTTTTACTTCATAGTTTTATTTCAATATAATCATCAATGTTATATTTTTATCATTTTTTATATATCATTTCATGATATCCCAATGGGGTATCTTTCTCACAACCAAATGATAAATTTAGAACTTTCTAGATTATATTATTTAAGGTAGAGGGAATAGAAAATATCCACCTAGATGTTGTCAAAATTCATGAATAGTGGGACCCTGGTTGATAGAGGTTTTAGGGGGAGCTATGATTCACTAATTACATCTTTATTCTGGGACATTATTAAATTCATACTGTATTGTTTATATTAATAAAATAAATTTTATATTTATGATTAATCTTATGGTATTTTTGTTAATGATCAATGCGTTAAATACCAAAACTCATAAATATATAATATAATATTCTATATTTAATGATATTTTAGGTAAAAATTCAGTCAAATGTTATGTTGATTCTCATGCAATAGTCCCCAATCGATGGGGATCGTGAATTCCCATCAAGCTTGGTTCATACCTTTTTAGGCTCCATTTTTCTATGGTTAAGAGTTGTTTACTGAGATAAAATTTATAAACTAGATACTATATAAAAATTGAATACATAAATAAATAAATGTTAATAAAAAATTTTCATTTTAATCATTAATGGGTATTAATAATATTTCCAAATGATTTATAAATAATTGAATATTTTTTTGTTATATTATAAATATAAAAATTTAATATTATTCTAAACATTTTCCAATGACCAATTTAATATTTTAATGTGAAATGTAAGATCATTTTCCTATTTTTGATGGGAAGGAATCCTTTCAAAAATAGTAAAAAAATAAAAATTAAAAAATGTAATCATAATAATTGATTATTCTTATTTTATTTATAAATTATTATATTCTTCATGTAATTTTATTATGTTTTTGTTTGTTTTAGTTGGGTTCTTCATTTATTCAGATTTTCATGTATGAGATGATATAAATTAATGTTTCAGTTTAAAGGATCAAAAATCAATGGATCATACATTATACCACCTAAATAAATTTCACCATCAATATTATAATTATTTCAAACTAATGACTATATGTGAGGTATTGTCAAAATATTCATCATTCATGAAATAACATCATATGCCACATAAAATGTGGAATATATGGCTATATCATGTTACTTATATTCCCTAAAAATATTAATAGTTCATTCAATGATATTTAAAGGTATATATAGAGCCTAATAATATTTCTCAATTAAATAAAATAATAAAACCATTATACATTAGATAGATCATATATTCTTCCACAAAGTCACTATTATCCTCATCAACTTGATCAAAAATTCACAAACGAGAAAAAATATTTCATAATCCATTACATGAAATAAGATTCACGAAGAATATCATGAGTTGATTTTTTATTAAATCAGTAATCTATTAAAAATATATATATACATTATAAGTAACATTGTATGAAATAAATCAAACATTTATGACCCCAAAATCAATAAAATATTAATTCTTGGATTTATAAGAACCTCAATCACGTGTTCTTTAATAAATATAACTATAAATATGACACAATTCAAAATAAACATTCATGTTTATTGATAACATTTAATATATGATTCTATTACATTAATGAATGAAATAAATAATTAAATATATATATATTTCATGTAATCATTATTAATTTTATAGTGTACTTGAATAACATTGATAAATATAACTTATATTGAAAATATATTGCATTATTATGATATAATTTCAATTATGATATCAACCACTCACCCTTTTGTAGTACAATGAAAATAATCATTTCCACCATGATAATAATATAGTATAATTTCATACTATTTATGTATAGTCACATTTTTATTTATTTATCTAAGTTAATTCATCTTATCACTGTAAATGCTTTATCATATTTCAATCAAATATTATATCCAAAAATTGTTATCAATAAAATTATGGTGAATTATCATATGAGTATCAAAATATCAATCCCAATATGACTTTTCCAATGATGTAATAATTTAATCCATTGATAATTTTATTTTAGCTATGTTAGACTTAGATCATACTATAGATATATTTGTTCTATGTAGGTTACATTATTTTTTTTTCATAATTTTATAATGCAATGCCATAAATTATTTTCGAACTGAATCATTCATAATTGTTCAAAAGAATTATTTAATTACTAAATCATATGTTTTGGATGTTTCTACCTAGGTATAAATATTCAGTCCCACTCATCACATACTAGGTGTATTATTGTGTCAATTCTTGTCTAGTCTTTTTCATAGAGACTACCCCTATTTGAATCTATTCCACAACCACATCCACATTACAGTTTCAACAAATGTATCTTTTTTATTGTAAAATGATAGAATATGTACTGTACTAAATCATATGAATGCCATCATACACATAAACATATCCCTTATTATAATTATTTATATATTTCACTAATATAAACTTATCCTAATCCCCAATATATTCTAAATTACGCAATTATATCCAATGTTATATTTATACCTTTGAAAATATATTCTCCAATAACATATCAATCGTTGATAAATGGTCTATCTCATAAAAAAAAATTATTTTATAATAGCCTAATATTTAATTTTTTTAAAATATGATATGATCCAACTATAATAACATACTAAATCTTATAAGTCCTTGAATTAATAAAAATATTACAACAAAATTCATTCCCATGAGAATTCAAAGTTAGATTCTTATCGAATTTCAACAAATCCTTAACCATAAAACTCAACCCTTTTTTCCATTGCATTATTTATTACTATGACATAATATTATTAATCAATTATGATTCATCAATATATTAAAAAACTTATCCACATTAGAAACACCTTTTAATTAAAAATAATTTTCATATTAATTTAATATGGGAAATAGAATCATATGAATGTGATAAGAATTAAATATTTTTGAGGATAAATACAATTTTTTACAATCAAATATGATATGTGAGAATAACATGGGAATACGTGTACAATTATAGTAAATAAGAAACATATACACAAAAAAAACATAAATAATTATTCATGTTATAATGTTTTAAATGTCATTATAAATCAAATAAAATATTGTGGAAAATGATTTAACAATCATAATCCATTGGACAGTCTCATGAAAACATTTCATTGAAATTTATTAAACTCATGAAATCTTAGATATAAAATATCATTTAAAAAACATAATCATAGATAAATTAATATATTATTAAAAATTGTTAATGATTCATGTTTTTAAAAATAAAAAAATATATATTTATTGGGAACAAAAAAAATCCCAGAGTTCAAGTTGATAAAAAAACGAATCCATGAATCATGTTTTGAAAAGACAAAATTATCTCATAAAATATTGGGATAAAACATAATATTAATTTTTTAGGGTGTGAACAATCAATATTTCTAATTATAAAATCCTTATATTGTGAGATATGTATCCTAATACAACAAATTGGAGGGTGATATATGAACACACCCATCAATCATACATATATATGGTTGCACATGAAAAAGGAACATAACACATTAAAAATAAAAAATCAAATAAAAAATTAATTTCAAAACATTTCCACATAATATAACAAAAAATTATGTCTAGAATGTAAATATTAGATTCAAAAATTTCAATAACCTAAAAATCATATTACATTACAAAATATATAGGGAGGCTCCTAGAAAATGACATCTAATGAAATATAACTTTTACCGATAATGGTGAAGATAAAATTAAATTCATTATAGTTATTTAATTAATAATTTTTATCATTATCATAAATTCATAACTGATTTATCACATTTAAGTGACACTTATGAAATGGTGAAATTAAATATTTATGAAAAAAGTAAATATATATGAAATAATTAAATATAGAAACTTGGGAATTACAATATAATTTTATGAATGTTATTTAGAAAACATTTTTAAACCATTGATGGTGAATCCCTCTCCATGAAAAGTAAACACACTCATAGTGTTTAATGTGATCCTTTATGGTGGAATTTAATCTACTTATTCACTCATATTTATAAGAGGAGGTTTAATGGTTGATTCTTACTACATATCATTCCTGAAATATTTTTTGGTAGATTTAACCAAAAATCCTAGCGGAAAACATTTCCTATATAAAATTAATATTGATTTAATTAACCTTTGAATTTAGGTTTTCCTTATCCCTAGATGATCTCTCTCTCTACAAATTTTTTTCCACTTCTATTAGAGATGGTTGTGGCAGTGAAATTATTTTTCCCATAGTCAATGATAGTAGTGTCATGATCTTTCTCGGGTCTTGGTACCACTGTCAATTTCATGTGGGTTTCTTGGAGGTTAATTTTATGTTTCCAGAGTTTGTATGTTAGGGATTCTAGTGTTCTAGTTTCTCTCTTGGGTTTTTTTATTGTGTTTCCCACTTTTCATTATGGTGTTGTGGTATCGATGATCACATGGGTATATATAAAGGGTTATGTGAGGCGAAATGTTGTATCCTTAATGGTGATGTTGGATGGATTCGTGATATTTATGGTTTTGGAGACAAGGGAGAGGGTAGAATCTTAGTTGAATGATGGGTGGTTCTAGTGGATTTTGTGATATTTTTACCGAGTATGATTTTATTTTTTTCACATTGTTTTGGACTATGGAAATTTTATAAGGTTTCAAAAGTGTTGGTGATCATTTTATATGTTCTTATAGCAGTTGGATGGTGTTGAAATATCTAGATGGTATATCTATGTGGGAAAGACCAAAATAGATATGTTTTTTCTGAAACCCATCAATTATCCATATATTCTTAGTGGATATATTGGTACCCTATATTGTTCATGTGGTGTTTTTCAGTCTTGATATGTGTTTCATTAGGTTGACATTATAATGTTTTTTTAAAATGGATTGTCAAGTAGGTGTCTCACAATAATGATTATTATATTATATCTTATCATCCAGTCATATCTTCACATATCTTGAGTTGTAGGGGTGGTTTTCCACATTTTTGTAGAGCACCATGACCTAAATTATTGAATTAGGGTGTCAAATTTTTTATGTCTGATTATTGAATTTCATTATTGGATTGTGGGGGTAATGGGACACTTTTTTAATTACTATCATTATATTTTTTCAAATAGAATTCTTATAACCATTATATTTTTTTGGTTCATATTTTTATAAGGCCTTCTTGTATTTTACTTGTAATGGTCTCCATATTCTCTCACATCTCAAAAGTGTTAATTTATCTATGTTCAATAAAAGGTTCCTAACCCAAAAAATTTAGTTTTTAAAATAATATAACTTTTCAATAAAATATTATAAAAAATATCTTTGAAAAAGTAATAATGATATATTGATTCTGATGAAAAATATTTTGAAAATACATTTTTTAAAATACTCACTAATAGTTCCACAAAATGAAATAATAGTTTTCTAAAATAAATATTGAGTGGATGATAAATAATTTTATTTTTAAAATGTTGGAAAATCGTTTGAATATTTTGAAATTCCTTTTTTGACAAACCATACCATAATGAATGTATTAAAAATTAAATTTTGAAAATGGAAAGGATAATTATTTGTTAACATTAGAAAATTTATATTTTATTTTCAAAATAAGAATGTATTTTTTGGGGGGGATAATTGACATAGAATAAAAGGAATCCTATCTTTAAATTCTCTAAAATATTTCATTTTTATGAAATTGAAGAATTTTTGAGTTGAAAAAAAAATTATAAAATTATATTATAGGAAATTTTATATATAATAATGAATATAAGTATTTATAAATCAATGTAAATGATCCACTTGGTATTTTTTAACCAAAAGAAATGCAATTTTGGTTATCTAATTCCATTAGAGTTGTCATAATTCATGAGGAATATGTAAAATATCAACAAGTTATGTTGTAGGAATATAAATATGTAGAAAAAAATATCACATATTACATAAAAAGTGTGCAATTTACCAACCATAGATGATATATTTCCGATACGAAAAATCACAACACAATTAATGGGAATTGAGTTTCCATGAAGTATTACAACTAGTGTATCAATTATATTAATTGAAATTATTGAAAAAAAATTATATTGATTATTATATCCAAATTATTTTTGGTAGATAATTTTTATAACCATCATTTGATAGTAAAACAGAGGGTTTCCTTACAAAGGAAACAATGTTCATAACATACAACATCTCTAAAAGAATAATAATTGTGAATAAAACAATCTCCTTAATTCACCACAAAGTAGAATGCACACTATAAACAAGTATAACCAATATAAATTTGATAAATTATTATTTAAGAGAAATATTTATACCTCTAGAAATTTATAAATATGCTTAATAATAATTAACGAAATTTATTTATGTTATTATCTATTTTAAATATCGAGTGTGAGTGATCTTGATCGTTTTGAACTAATATCATAATAATGATTCAACTAGTAATTCATCACCAAATTTCATATTCATAAGATAATATAAATTATGTTAATCTATTTATTATGACTTTTCGTGAGGTTATAATATTATTATATAGTTTTTTTACAATCATTAATGATAAGTTTGGTGATGAGTATGTTTAGATTATTCGTAATGACCAAAGGGTGTTTTCATAAATACTAATTTAAACTTAAATAACTACACTAAAAAATAAGAAACATTAATTTTTGACATATTTATTTCATATTATACGTTAAATTAAGGTCCCATATTCATTCAATATTTAAATTCAATACATTGTTCATGTAGGCAGTTAAGCTAACCTAAACCCGAACATATCGATATTAATGGAAGATTATGTGGGAGTTTATTTATAATAAAAAATACAAAAAAAATGTTGATAATAATTTTTGATTATTAGTTCCTTATGCCATAATTATAATGAGTTATATTAATATATTAACCTATAATGAGTTATTCCATAATAGGAAGAAACTATTTTTTCTCATAGAACACTCGTCTAGACAATTGACATATTGATATTATTTATCGATCGTAATGTAAAAAATTAATTCAATTAGTATTTTTATGAATTTAATAGTTTTATAAAAAAAATATTTTTCATTTAAATATATTCTCAATAAAATCCATATACGGTTCTGATGAAAAGAAAAACCAAAATCAATCATTCTATAGAGGTGATAGTCAATTTGTACTCATCGATGATAAATTCACATTCTATAGAAGGGTGAAAATGATTGATGTATGTTATAATTTAATATTGTTATAAATCTCAAAAATATCATAAATATATATTAAATTAATTATTAAAAACATCCTTTTACTTTGTTCAAGTAAAACAAATGTGTTACCTAATCTCGGTGGTAGTCTATAAAACATGTTGTCAACTTTGTTTTTGTTCATTGAAAAAGGTTAAAGGTGCTTAATGATTAAAAATATATTTATTATGATAATAGTATAATATTGATATTTATTATAAAAATTTATTAAGTTTTAATGTGATTTATTGAATAATGATTGAATATAAGAAAATAGAGACATGAACTAAGTGGTTAGAAATTTCTATCCTTCTACTTGAGAAATCACTAGTGTGATTTGGGAAATCATTATAAGGATTGTTTTTAGGGTAAAAAAAACTATAAATAGGTTTATAATAGTGTTTGTGATATGATATAGATTGGTAGATATTCTATATGGAGTCTTGTGTGGGGTGATGTGCAGAGATGAGTTCCTTTTTATAAGTGATAATCGATGACCATTTTATAAATATCCATAAAAATAATATAATTTAATGTCAATCTCATGTAAATTGGTTGAAAATTTGAGATTTAATTCAGTGGAGATGATATGTGGTCTATAGACACCTTAAATACTCAATAGAAAATATATTCATTACATGTCAGCATGCCATTTACATATTAATTTATTCATTTTTATATATTTTTTCACAATGATAAAGTGGTTTTACCTAGGTAATTAATAAATTTTGGAAAATATTATATGATCTAATATTTCAAAATTTAAAATAATTCTTATTTAACCGAATTTATAAAATGGATAAATTTAATTTTTATAATACAATATTTATAATGTATTAGAATTTATTTATTTTGAAAAAATATAATTATAATTCACAAATTAAAAATATAAGTTTATAAAATAATAAAAATATATGAAATAATGTATATAAAACATGTTTGTTCTTAATTTTTTTTTTCAAGAATTAAAATTTTATTCTAATAAAATAATAATTTTATAAAATACATGAAATTTAAAAAATATTTATTTTCACTAATAAGCATGAAAGAAGTTTTTTTAATTCTTAAAAAATTCAACCTATGTTAACATTGAAAATTTTAAACCAAAAGTGGAGTAATATTTTTCAATTTATAATAAAAATAAATATATTTTAAAATAAAAGAAAATATTTTATGAAAAATTTATTTTATTAGAGAGATAAAATTTTTATGCATCTTGTGTTTTTAGTCAAATTTGAAAAATATTTATAAATAATTTATTTTTTACAGATTAGATTATAAATAGAAAACTAAATATAATAAGAATATTTCAACTATAGACAATTTTTTGTACTAAGTTAAAATACAATAAAAAATTATTATTGTTTTTGTACGGAACCCTTTTTAAAATATTCACTAATGAATTAAATAATAGAATATTTTTACGTTGATAGATTATTATATTTTTATAGAAAAATGAATAAAGTAATCATAAATTATAATATTTTTTGGTTCATTCTCATCTGTAGTTTTTGTAACATCCTTGTCATGACATTCATAGACAATACATTAAATTTATATAATACATAAAGCATTGAAATACTAGGCACACAAAGACTGTACTAGTCTAGTGTCATTGGAAACATGGAAACATAAACACATGTAGATAAGTGAGAAAAATAATACACCACAAGCTTCTTATTGACTTACACCCTTCTTAGCCACATCAAACATGATACATATCATCATATCCTATGGAAGGGTACATAAAAGTTGTGAGCTCAAGTTCTCAGTAAGAATAAATAATGGAGATAAATAAGAATAATCATGAGCATACAAGTATGAGAACATGATCATGAAAATATAAAACCATACCCTACATAACAATCATCATTTACATGAACCGTGGAATAAATATTTGTTGTTCATAAGAGATGAATAATACATTAATAAAGAATATATTCCATGAAATCATATCCTAGGAATCAAACAAGGAATTGTGGAATTCAAATAGGAATATAATTTAATTTACCATTGTATCCAAGGCATCAATACCATGACTATATAAGTGGAAAAATTCCACTACTGAACTTTGTACGCCCCTGTTATAGCCATGAATTACTGAACTCTATAAACCCGAAATCCCACTTATATTATTGAATCAGTTGAACCACTATCCATCGCTGTATTTGTAACACCCTGAGATTTTATGAAAAATATTCTTCTTAATTTCATTTATTTCTTGTGTTTTATGCTACACAAAAAGGAGGTTTCACTACATGCATCCCTAACTTGTCTTAGATTAAATTCAATCAAGACCTTCCTCGATAGTGTGTGTAGTATGCAATACCGAGTTTCACTAAATGATATATTATTATAATATTATTATGAACTAGCCGTTATGAATATTAATTCTCACTTTTTGAAATTTTATAAATTTTATTTTTCAAAATTGACTTCATTTTTTGATTCGGAATATAGAAATTAGCCTAGGGTGAATTTTTGGTATTTTTCTGAAAACATTCAATTTTTGATGAATAGTGAAAACACTAGGTTACTATTTGAAAACTCACTTTTTATATAAATAATCATTTATTTTATTTAAATTTACATTGCTAAAAATTGATACATAATACCTATATATGTTCAATGTAATTCATTGGAGTTATTTTATAATAATTTTATACATATAAAAATTTTATTGAACTTTTCACTGTTTTTTAACCACCTCCTAGAAGAGTATGAAAATTTACATAAAAACAAATTTTTCCTCTTCTGTGAGTGGAATTTATAAAATCTTATAGACATAGTTAACATCAAGGAGTAAAATCTGGTTTAATAAGATAAAAATAATTTTTGGTTAATAGTAACTTTTTACTTTTATTTGCCACGATTAAAAGTAAATAGTGTAATTAAGGGTAAAAATGATATTATTATTACTCTAACACATGTCCTAATTCTATTGGATAAGTGTAATTAGACCAAAAACAACCTTAGAGATAAAATATTACCCTTTAGGTCCACTTGGATTAGATTAGGACATTTATTATTATTTTATTTAAAGAAGAGTTAAAATAGATAAAATGAATGTTAAATAACTAAATCAATTTTAATATAGGGTTATAAATATGATAATTTAGATTATTAATATTCATTAGAAATATAAAAATATTTCCTACATAATGGTATTTTATTTATAATTTTTATACTTTAAATAATTTAATTTATTTATGACACAATGATGATGTAGAAATTACGTAATTATGGAAATAATATCATAATTGATATTATAAATACCCAAATAAATGTAATTTTAGACTTTTTATGAATTAAACTATTTTTATAGGTTAATATGACATATTATTATCGATTTAATTAAATTTTTTCTAACTAATAATGCTGTTATAATTTTCAAAAAAAAATCAATTACCAAATAGTGTCAAAATTGACATAAAATAGTTTTTAAAAAAATATTATATTATTAATTGTAATTTTATTATTAATTATATAAGGGTTGGAAAAATGACATATATACGGTTATATATATTAATTATGAACAACTTGTGGTCCGTTTGGCTAGTTATATTATGTTTATTAACCATATAGTGTAAGAAAACAAGAAGACATGGTAAAAGTAAAATTATTTAACTTAAAGTTAAATTTGAATGATAGGTTTAAAATAGGAACATAAACATGTATAAAATATATTGGTTGAGAGTATTTCTTCCCATACCCACCGTAGGTTTTAAATAAATCAATTAGGATATATTAATAACCAAATATGACTTTATAATAAAATAATATTTTAAGTTTTTCCTAAAGTGCCCCTCTACTCCCTTAAAAAAGGACAACTCCTCCCTCTCCACCTCACACCACTTTGAGCCTTCAACCTCGGCCAAACCCTACCAATTTCTTTTATCCACTTCCCCGGAAACATCATAGTGGTCCTTGTCTTCTTTAAAGACCATATTTAGTTTCCTAAGATGAGGTTAATAAGAGGTAATGTCTCTTACCGATTCTTTCAACTTTGTTCTTTTCTACTTATTCTTATTTAGTTGTTTCATTATGAAGTAATAAAATCAATATCACTCATATACTGATATGTTATTATAAATATGAAACAACCCTATTTCACCTTCTATCCATCCTACGGAAAATGAAATCACCGCGCGTGCGTACATACGGAATACGGTCTCCACACCGTGGTGTAATCTGTTTTCCACCTTCTCCAAATTTGGATGGGTATAATGTCATAAAGAATAACTATATATGATTATTTTAAATATATATTGATTCTAAAATAGTATAAATACACCTCAATACAATTCCACGATCATGGGAACGATACCATCGCTCGTGCTTACGTACGACCTATCGTCACCAAGATGTGATGTGACTCGTTCTACATTATCATCATTGCATAATGATTATATAAATAAATTGAATGAATAAATATGATATATATTACACTAATGAAATTATGTAAATGAGTTATCTATAACCTAAAATGAATAATAAGAATTAATTCGACAGAACACGCATAAGATTAAATAGCAATAAACACCTGAATAACAAGTAACAATGAAATATTACTAATAAGAAGCTCAGAATATGACCATATATGATATCATAACAGTGATTAAGATTCTGTAATAAGTTTATAAAATTATTTAAGTCATTATACAGGATGTTCGGACGCGTATGAAACAAATCGGACCTAAGGTAAGGGAAAATATCACAATCTCATTTTTATCCAAGATTGTTTGTACTTCAGAATTTACTGGGAAATATTTATCCTCCACATCCATGTTTCCTCAATATGTAATATTATTTCAATCATCCGACAATTGTTTAAATCCATTTTTTCCCATTGTTAAGTTTTTAGTAAATGATATGAAAGGAAACTTTTTTCATTTTTAGTATGAGGTACATTTTATGACTTTTCCAGCAAAAGTATGAGAAGAATGTTTTTTAAATTATACGGCATCAACGGACATTTAGAACATTATTTCCATGAATCTTCCTTTACAAGTTTTCAAGTTTATTTTTAATCAACTTCTTTTAGTTTAAAATTGTATGACATTTTAAGAACAAAAATTTTTTTGAGGTAGAAAGGATGTTTTCTTTAAGAATGGAGTTCAAGTATTTTATCCAAATTATTTTACATCTAAGATAATATACGATTCTATTTCTATCCCTATTTTTACATTTATTTGATTATTTTATGGTGTAATGATTTTTATAAATTCCTTTTATATTATATGATTTATGTTACGATGGCATCATGTTTAAGAATCCCATTTTTACTACATGGATTATGCTATGATGTATGATTTATAATTTTGTGAAACACATAAGAATTGTATAATTTAGAGATGGGGGGAACTATATATCCCTCCAATGCATTGGGTAAAGATTTATATCTCATGAGATAGACATGGATGGAACAACATGTTAATCGATTTCAATGATACAGGACTAGAACGAGGAGTGAAATCGGTTCAGAAATGGACTTTGTCTCCTAAGATAGTCTTTGCAGTGAGTCTTGACTAATAGGAAATTATTTTCTATTATTATGTGTGTATTCCACAAAGAGTCATGTTTTATGTTATGATTATGTGGATTACATTTCACTACCATGATTTATCCCATGTTATGATATTATGATCTCTTTTGCAGGTTAAGATTATCAGAATGCTATGTTCTTATGAATATGATATTTCCTTTTTTACCCTTACCGAATATTTGAGCTCACCCATTTGTATGTTTTCTTTCCCTAGGTCAGGAAGAAGGTTATTAAGTATGATATTCCAAAAGGGACTCCAGATATGATTAAATAAATAGGAGACAATGTATATTCTTTATGAACCAGTTGTTTATGTTTCCTATTTTCTAAAGACACTATACCTATACGGTCCTACCAGGGTTTTGTTATATGTTATAATAAGTTTGCATCAATTTTTAAGTATTAAAAATGTATGTAATGTATAGGTAATTACGGTTGGTATCAGAGGAAAGGTTTAGTTAACCTTTCAAAACTACGATGCGAAACCTTTAGTGAGATCCCTAGAGATATTTCAAAGGTATGTAGAGGGATGTCCCTAATGTTATGTATAAATATAGGTTATAGTCATATAATTACTCTAATGATATTAGAATAAAACCTTAGATTTTAGATATTGAAGTTACTCCCCATTTATTATTTTGTTTTCCCTAGCAATACTTTTGCCTCTCACACGATTCTTTTTCGGATTTAGATGATGGATAGAACCCGAAGGAACTGTGTTGATCAATGTAATGGAAAATGCAATGATTTTCTTCCTAAACAAACCAATGTCATGGGAGATGGATTGAAAAATCTTATTGCTATACATACATAAGATATGAATCATTCTGGACTTCCAAATGAGTAGAAAAGGGAACAATATTCAATTGAGTCCTTCATGAGGCTACGTCCACCTTTTTTTAGTGGGTCTTCTGATCCACTTATTGCTGAACAATGAATCAGTACAATTGAAAATATATTTTCCATACTTCACTGTTCAGAACATGAAAAATTCATTCTGGCTATTTACCATTTAGAATGTGAAGAAGATCAATAGTGGACTCTAATTAAGAATACAAGGGCTCAAGTTGAAATTAAATCCATGGAATGGGATGAGTTTAAGAACATGTCTTTCAGTATGTACTTCCCTCATATTCATTGAAAAATGTGGAAAAAGAGTTCCTTGATCTTAAGAAGAAGTACGATGAATCTGTTGGTATATACGAAGTGAATATTACAAGACTTGAAAGGTATGTATCTGGCTTTATCATCCAACCTGATAGAAAAGTTGATTGATTCTTCAGTGGCTTAAAACCAAGTCTTTGAAGGGCATTAGCTATAAGAGACATCAGTAGCTATGATGAAACTGTGCATTGTGATATCAAGGTATAATTTTACATTGGGGTAACAAATCCATATCATGGTTTTAAAAGAAACTAAAGATGGAGTTCAAGGAGAAATCTCAGAATAATGGTGAAAAGATGATTATTGTTTCATTATGCCCAAAGTGTGGAAAAAAGCATGGTGGAGATTGTCTTAAAGGGACTAGAAATTTTTTTATGTGTGTAAAAGAAGGTCATCGAGTAGTTGAGTGTCTAAGTAATGGAAAAGGGGTTTCTAATTATGTGAATAAATAGGAGACTATAGAGGACACACCACCAACACTTCAATGCTTCAAGTGCAAGGAAATGGGTCAATATGATAATCAATGCCCTAATCAAAGTGTTAATGATGATCAACGTGAGCAACCTCTTAAGGAAAAGGATAAAGGGAAGTCTCACGCGATCACTATTTGTGATTGAGAGTATGATATTGACGTTGTGTAATGATTAAGTGGCTATGTAAGGGGATTTGAAAGCAATATCATGTAATATCAT
This sequence comes from Viscum album, assembly GCA_963277665.1. NCBI lineage: Eukaryota > Viridiplantae > Streptophyta > Magnoliopsida > Santalales > Viscaceae > Viscum > Viscum album. Next base: position 557,334,117 of record OY728165.1, on the reverse strand, counting down.
TTATGGTCTCGTGGAATTTTGGAATATCTATGTTTTAGATTTCAATAATTATATTGTACCTGAAATAATGAAAAGTGACTGGAATATTTTTGGAACGAAGATGATATGCACATAATGAAGGGATAAAGAGAAAATTAAATGAGATAAAGACTGATATCATGGTTTGAGTATATAGAAATTTTGGGATTTTGGTATGAGGAAAGAGTTAAATTTTTACAATATTCATGTTTTCACTAAGTTAGACATAAGATAGTATTGTATAAGGCTAGAACCTTTTCATATTTTATTCCATGAATGCTATTATAATTTAGTTTTAGAAAAAGGGACAACCATCAGGATGATCAAAAACCCATTGCCTCAGACAAGGTTGTGGGAATCGAACCCACAAATGAAGTGCGATAGGCCTTTATCGCCTACGACTGGCCTACAGGAAGTCCCTGGTCAGTTAAAGATAGATTTATTTTATTAAGGGGTATTATATATAAAGTATAAGTCAATTTTAGGAACCATATACGATTAATCTCACTATATATAGACTTATGTGTATTTAATAACTCTTACTATCCTTTTGTTTGAGACAGATGGAATTACCTATCATTCTATCGCATGATCTGATAACACTTCACATAAGACGAATTCAACTTCATTTCTTTATGAAGTGTTGTGTAAATTGTTCATGGCAAAAACAACAGTAATATTGTACCATAATCAAGTAAGTATTTCTTTTAATTCAACAATACTTCCACTTTAGGGAAATGAACATGAATTCAGAAAAATGTTTTCCTAGTGTCCTTATATCTGATTAATCAGATGGTACCTTAAATCATCACAAATTTATGGCTTTGTGATTATTGGATTTTTCATAGCCATGTTCTCTACCACTATCCATCAGAACATGATGATTTTATTTCTCTTACATATCCATATTTTCACAGATGTTGTCCTATATGGAAACCCATTGATTATTTAATTTGGGTAACCGTTATGTTTCATACTTTAGTTTTTAAAGATAAGTTTTGGTATTCCTTTTTACGATGTGGGTTTCAATTAAAGAAACTTTTGAGTAGTAAACCATTTATAATCCCGATGAATTTCAAGGGAAAAATTCATTTTAAGGGGGGTAGAATGTAAAACCACAAGATTTTATGAAAAATATTATTATTAATTTCATTGATATCTTGTGTTGTACGCTAAACCAAAAAGAGCTTTCACTATGCGCATCCCTGACATGGCATGCATTACACTCAATCAAGACCTTCCTCGATAGTGTGTGTAGTAGGCAATATCGAGTTTCACTAAATGATATATTATTATAATATTATTATGGACTAGCCGTTATGATAATTAATACCCACTTTTTGGAATATTATAAATTTTATTTTTTCCAAATGGACTTCATTTTGGGATTCGGAATATCGAAATTAGCCTAAGTTGAATTTTTGGTATTTTTCTAAAAACTTTCAATTTTTGATGAATTGTGAAAACAGTATGTTACTATTTAAAAACTGACTTTTTATATAAATAATTATTTTATTTATTTAAAGGTATTTTAGGGAAAAATAGAAACATAATACATGTATAAGTTAATGTAATTCATTGGAGTCATTTTATAATAATTATAGACATAAATATTTTATTGAACTTTTCACCATCTTTGACCCACCTCCTAGGAGAGTTTAATAATTTACATAAAACATAATTTTACCGCTTCTGTGAGTAGAATTTCGAAAATCCGAGAGACACTGTTCACATCATGGAGTAAAATTTGGTTCAATAAGATAAAAATAATTTTTGGTGAATGCTAACTTTTTACTTTTATTTACCAAGGCTAAAAACAAATGGGGTAATTAAGGGTAAAAATGATATTATTATTACTCTAACAGATGTCCTAATTCTATTAGATAAGTGTAATTCGACCAAAAACAACGTTAGGGATAAAATATTACTCTTTAGGTCCACATGGATTAGATTAGGACATTTATTATAATTTTATTTAAAGAAGAGTTAAAATAGTCAAAATCAAAGTTTAATAACTAAAACATTTTTAATATAGGGTTATAAATAACATAAATTAGACTATAAATTTTCATTAGAAATATAAAAAGATTTCCAACATAATTTTATTTTATTTATAATTTTTATACTTTAAATAATTTAATTTATTTATGACACAATGGTGATGTAGTAATTACATTATTAATGAAATATTATCATAATTGATATTATAAATAACCAAATAAATGTAATCTGAGACTATTTATGAATTTCACAAATTTTATAGGTTAATATGACATATTAGTAATGATTTTATTAACATTGTTCTAACTAATCTTGCTGTTAGGAGTTTCTAAAAAATTAATTACCAAATAATGTAAAAATTGACATAAAATAGTTTTTAAAACAAATATTATATTAATAATTCTTATTTTATTCCTAAAAATTTAAGGATAGTCCAGATAACTATTATAATGTTATATATATTAATTAATAACCAGTTTGGGTTCGTTTGTCTTGTTATATTATGTTTATTAACCATATAGTGTAAGAAAACAAGAAGACACGGTAAAAGTAAAATTATTTACCTTAAAGTAAAATCTAAATGATAAGGTTAAAATAGTAACCTAAACATGTCTAAAATCTATTGGTTGAGGGGATTTAGACCCATACCCACCTTATTTGAGAAATAAATTGATTTGGAGTTATTAAAAACCGAATATGACTATAATAAAATAGTATTTAAAGTTTTTCCTAAAGTGCCCCTCTCCTCCCTTATAAAAGGGCACCTCCTCCCATTCCTCCGCACACCACCTACAGCCTTCAAGATCGGCCATCCCCTTCCTATTTCTCATCTCCACTTCCCTAGAAACATCCTAGAGGTCCTTATCTTTTTTAATGACCATATTTAGTTCCCTATGAGGAGGATAAAAAGAGTCGCTTCAAAGAAGAGGTAATGTCTGTTACTGATTCTTTCAACTTTATTTTTCTTCTACTTCTTCTTCTTTAGTTGTTTAATTATGAAGTAATAACATCAATATCACACATATACTGATATTTTTTTTATAAATATGAAACTACCCTATTTCACCTTCTATCCATCCTATGGAAGACGAAATCACCGCGCGTGCGTACGTACGAAATACCGTCTCCACGCCGTGTTTTAATCTGTTTTCCACCACCACCTTACATGGATGGTTATAATGGTGTAAAGAATAACTATATATGATTATTGTAAATTGATACTGATTTTTAAATAGTATAAATAAAAATCAATTCAATTACATGATCATGGGAACGATATCATCGCTTGTGCGTACGTACGACCTACTGTCTACACGATGTGATGCGACTCGTTCTATATGATCTTCATTGAATAATGATTATATAAATGAATTTAATGAATAAATATTATATATATTAGACTAATAAAATTCAGGAAATTAGGTATCTATAACCTAAAATCAAGAATAAGAATTTATTCAACAGAACACGCATAAGATTAAATAGCAATATACACCCGAATAACTAGTATCAATGAAATATTACTAATAAGAAGATAAAAATATGACCATATATGATATTATAACAATGCGTAAGATTACGAAATAAGTCAATAACCTTATTTAAATCATTATATAGAAGGTTTGGACACATACGAAGCAAAATCAGACCTGAGGTAAGGGAAAATCTCACAATCTCAATTTTATCCGAGATTGTTTGTACTTCAGAATTTACTATGGAATATTTATCATCCACATCCATGTTTCCTCAATATGTAATATTGTTTCTATCATCCTATAATTTTTTTAAATCCAATTTTACCCATTTGTATGTTTTTATTAAAAGATATGAAATGAATCTTTTGTCATTTTTAGTACGTGGTACTTTTTTGGACTTTTCCGGCCAATGTACGAGAAGAATGTTTTTTAACATATATGTCATGAATGGAATTTTAGATCATTATTTCCAGGAATCTTCATTTACAAGTTTTCAATTTTATTATTAATAAAATTATTTTACTTTAAAATTGCATGACATTTTAAAAAAGTAAAAATGTTTCTGAAGTAGAATGTATATTTTCCTCAAGAATGGAGTTCAAGAATTTTATCAAAAATATTTTCCATATATGATAATATAGGGTACTGTTTCTATCCCTTTTTTTACCTTTATTTGATTATTTGATGGTTGAATTATTTTTATTAATTACTTTTATATTATTTGATTTATGTTATGATGGAATGATGTTTAAGAATCCCATTTGTATTACATGGGTTATTCTGTGATGTATGATTTATGATTTTGTGGCACACATAATAATGGTATCATGATGAGATGGGTGGGACATATATCTCCCTCTAATGCATTGGGAAAAGATTTATATCTCATGAGATAGACATGGCTGGAATGTCAAGTTAAACATGTTCAGTGATACAGGACTGGAATGAGGATTGAACTCGGTTCAGAAATTGACTTTGTCCGCTAAGATAATATTGGCAATGAGCTTGAATACTAATAAATGATTTTCTATGATTATGTGTGTATGCCACAAAGTTTCATGTTTTATGATATGATTATGTGTATTACATTTATCTACCATGATTTATCCCATGTTATGATATTATGATATTCTTTGCAGGTTATGATTTTAAAAATGATGTGTTCTTTTGAATATGATATTTACATTGCTTACCCTTACTGAGCATTTGAGCTCACCCTTTTGTATGTTTTCTTTCCCCAGGTTAGGAAGAAGGTTATTAAGTAGGATATTCCAAAAGGGTCTCTAGATATTATGAAATAAATAAGTGACGATGTTGATGCTTTATGAACTAGTTGTTTATGTTTCCCAGTTTCTAAAGACACTATACCTATACGGTCCTACCATGGTTTTGTTATATGTTGTAATAAGTGTGCTTCAATTTGGAAGTATTAACAATGTATGTAATGTGTGGGTCGTTATAGTATTACTTAATTGAGATCATTTTTCATAAAATCCATATCTATATCATGAAATATTAATCATAACACAATGCATTAGGGGGAGATATAGTTTCCACTGGTCTCATAATTAAATTATACATACAAGTTCCAAAAAATAAAAAAAACAATAATAAAATATCCGCTAAAATATAATTGGTGACATAAACATGTAAAAATATCTTAACATGTTTAAAATATTGAGGTTTTATAATCATTAAAAAAATCATTAATCCATGAAGGAGAAACATATTTCAAAGACATATAAACCATGGATGAGAGACAAGTTACGTAAATACTATCAAATTGAACACCACACATTCATTGAAATGTTAAAAATAGAACCATGAGATCATTTACAAGTATGGTATTAGTAACATTGATAAACATCCTCATATAATGTCATTTAATTTTGAAATATCTTTTAAATTTTTTGTGTGAAAAATATCATTTTTTATTTGAAAATGCAATTTAATATATAAAACCCTTTGAAAATCATATTAATAGAAAATGTGTTGAAAAATTATAAATAATAAATAAAAAAATTAAAAAAAAATTTCCTTGGGAACATATACAATTAGCTTCAATGTGTTTTAAAAAAATTTCTCTATGATTAAACTTTTAAAACAAATAAAGAAATCATAAAAATATTTTGAGATCCATTTTACTAGAAAACATGTGAATATATCTTACAAATGATATCAAAAATTATTTGAAAATATAATTTACAATATTTTTCTAAAAAATAACATTGTAAACATTGAAATGAATTCTCAATGAAATTAATGTGGTAATTCAGTAAATTTCGTAGGAGGAAAAATAATATTCCTTTTGTATGGAAGAAAGCATATAAATGTGCAACCAATGGAAAAAAACTAGAGGATTTCATTTTCAAAATTATATTTTGATTAAAAGGAAATAGTAGGGTAAAATTTCATTTTAATTTTCATAGAATAATTTTATAATATTATTGGAAACCATTTTAGAAAATATAGTTTTTATGGAATCACATATTTAAGATTGGAGAGAGAGAGGGAAGTACATATTTTTTTTTAAAAAAATTAATTACATTAAGAACCAAAGAGTAGAACAGTTGTACAAACTCATAAGGATATATTGAAAAAGTAGAGGATAAAAAAACCCCTGAATTTTCTTGAGATATGGATCATAATATCTATTTAATGGAAGCCTAAACATAAACAATAATGAAAACAATGAGATTGACTGACTAAAATATTATAGCTCGGTAACATGAGATCATACACTCAATGTAAGAAAAATATACTAAATGGGTCATTAATAATAATGAAAATAATGGAATTCATGACATAAAATGTAATCTAGATGTATATAAACCTCTAAATAGAATATTGGTTCATAATAAAAAATGTGTTTCAAAGAAGAAAAATTATGATAAATCTGTTTTAACGATTGGATAACTTTTGAAACATAAAACCCAGGAAATAATGATCATAAAATTGATATGTAAATACTGATAAATTTTATTATCGTAATAATTTAATAAAATCCTGGTCATTACATACACCACAAAAAATGTAACGACTGTCCAATATAGCTTGTATTTCAAATAAATCAAATGTGAGATGAAATCTCCCTTACATTGAGTATTGAATCTCATTATACTCATCCAAAAAACATATATATAAAATATAAAATTCTGTAGATATTTTAAAAAACCAAACATTTATATCTAAAACCATACATGTATTTATTATGACCTTATATACCCTCATGTTAACCATACTAAGTAATCATTTCACATAAGATAACTTTTGATTTGTTTTTTTGACATGTATTAATTTTTTATATCTTTGTTACATATAGATATATAAAGATTAAATAATTTAAAACATGATATAATTATTGTTTATATAATGTAAATATTTATTGTAATTGTCTATAATATATATAACAATCACACAAAATACACCATTAATGGTGTTTTTGAGTAGTTTGTATGCAAGGAAGATGTTTCAGTTTTATTGTCAGTTTGAACGAATGAATGTAAAATAAATATTTATGTACATATATTTGTAAATTTTAAAAAATATTGATTATATAATATATATAAAATATATTTTAAAAATCCATAAATAATACATTCCATTTATTGTATGAATGAATCGAATCGCTTTAAGGGGAAGGTAGTCTGTAGTTCCACATACAAAATTATTATATTTACAAAAAATGAATAGTATAGAGATTTTGTGTTTTTAAATAAATAACAAAATATAATGAAATAATAAATATTATATATACCAGATATATATATATATATATTCCATTATTATGACCATCATGAAAGGCAGTAAAAAAATTAAACAATCATCATTTAGCAAGACAATAGTCCGCCTACATGTATATAGTATGTTCTTTACCCATTAGATAAGTGTGTGTGTTTGTGAAGGTATAAATTTTAATATCACAAAAAAATATTATATTTATTATATTTATGTTACTACATTAATAAGTAATAATAATATTTGATGGTTTATTGAAATGAAATAAAATAAAGGATTTTTAGAGAGGGTGTTACCTGTTGATCGAGTAACTCATTTTGGTTGATCCAATCAGAATCCTTGAATATCATTATACATAAGGGGGGAGTCTGGGTAAATGGGAGGTATATTTTGGAGTTAATGGGAAAGAGTTTCTCTAATGATATGGAACCTTATAGGTGTGAGAGTTTGGAATTGAAGGAGGCCTTTTATAGTGGAGGTGTGGAATTTCTTGTATTATTTTAAAGGAATGGAAATCCAACAACTTTTATTTATATTAGGGGTAAAATAATGGATAAATTTTTACCCAAAAAGAAAATAGAATATATATATATGGACATAAAATTTACCTAGAAAACTTTATAGGTCTTTTGGGAATTAATTTTATCGTTTAGTCACTTGTTATGTTTCATTTAACATTAATCATTATAAATAATTTTTTAACATTCAACGAATATGTTTTTTTAGAAAATATGTTGAATTTTTTTGACATTGTAAATTATTATGATTCCAAATAAGGAATCCATTTATCCAAATATCAATCACATAAGTGGGATAAATTAATTTATATATAATAATGGAGTTGGGTCAACAATGTGGGGTTTAAATGTAAAAATGATATAATATTTTCTATGATTTTATAGTCAATTCCAAATTAAAATTATTTCCAATTAAAAAAATTAGAAATACTGATAATAATATTATCTACATAAAAATTAAATCAAGTTTGGAATATAATTTATCATTTCAAATAAATTATATGAAAACGAAGTTTTAAATTAAAATCCTATACTTGTAATTATTCATTATAAAATGGAACCTTAACGAAAAATGTGAAAAATTAATAATTACATATTTTTAATGTTTTTCATCCAAATATTATGTTTTTTGACATATTAAATCTATAAAAAAAATAAAAAATTGGATTGAAAATTATTCATCCATTAAAATTTCGTAAAAATACATTTATTAAAAAATATATTTTTATCCATAGAATTTTGTTTTTTTCTTTTATTTTTCATACAAAATATGTTTGATGAGTATAAATAATATTTAATTGAATATAATATATATATATATATATAATATTAATATCATTTACTAAGGGTCATTAATTTTATTTAGTGGGATAAAAATTCATTGTCCACATAAAAATAGTTTCTTAAAATGATACTGCCTTAATATTCAATTTAGTTCTTATATTTAATTTTAAAAATTATTTTATTTCATATAATGTAAAAACAATATATTTAGGTATGTTATATAATTTATCAATAAAATATAATATAATTACAGGGTTATATATTATTATATTATTATTATTATTATATTAATAATATATTATTCATCAGTAACAATATTTCTTGTTTGTTAGGAAAGCATATGAGGAATGTTATTTTTTCATGTAACATAAGTTATCCTCGATGTTTTGTGTATAGAAAAAAATGGTTTTTGTTGTGAGTAGTGAAATATTTACATGGAATTTTTAATAATACAATCCAAACATTGACCATTAATATAAATAAAATGACTTCTTGCATGAAATGAAAATATAAAAAAGAATAATTTATTTGAAAAATATAGTTCTCAATATTTCAATGTGATATTTTATACACCCATTAAAATGAGTATTACCTTAAAAAAATTTTGGGTTAATATATTTTTATTACATTATTTTTTCATTAATATGAACTAATATCATTAAAAAATTACTATATATTACCTTATATGAGGAAATTTTGAACCATAACGGTTATCAAAATACCTATATAACAAAATTTCTATATAATTGAACAGAGGTAGGTAGTGAAGATTATTCATGGTTGAAATGAATGGGATTGAAGACAACAATCACAGAAAATTGAATGATCAAAGAATTGTTAAGGGCTTCAATGTTATAAATTAGTGTTGTTTTCTAAGGCTAGGGGTAAATAAAATTAAATTGACTAGTAATGAAATTTTTTATTTTACATACCCTTTCTTTAATTCATTTATTTAACAAGAATATAAGGAAATGTTCAAAAAAAATATTTTATTCTTTTGTTGAGATGTCCTCAATTTCTAATATATCCAATACCTTAATGAACTAATATACGGAAATTTACTTTGATACTCATTTATCATATCTTAAAGACCAAGGAATAAAAAGTCTAATTATTTTCACATTTAAATTAAATATTCCATAATATATAAACAAATTAAGTTACACTATTGTTTCATACTTAATTATTATTCATAAAAAATAATTATACATTTACAAGGACCTCATGCACTCTAGTGGTAGTTGTTAAACTATTATTGTCCTTCAGTCATGTGTTCAATACCAATGACCTTGCTAGAAATGATTGGTTATCAAATGAAATATATCATATCCTTTTATAAAAAACAATAATATAATTTCCAAAAAAAGATATATGTAAGTAGAATAAGGTTAATTATTAAATTTCTTTTAACAAATTTTTTCCAATACAATCTCAATTCATAAATTATTCTTATAATGTTTAAAGTAAGAATTTCATGAATGGTTAACCTTATAACACTTAGATAATATGTAAATACATGTCATTATAATTGATGTCACAAAATCAAATTAACATTGATCTACTGTATATCAGAAAATTTCACTTTTTCACATTACAAACATTCCAATACCTTTATTTCATATTTCCTCGAATCATGGTAAAACCATATTTACCACAAAAACTTTTGAATAAAATGCATGATTTATTTTTGCAAATGTCTCTGAATAGAGACCATGATGTTTTAGATTTCCTATATGATGAAATATAGGGATTTTTTCCAATAATCATTTTCTATATATATGGTAATATTCACTATCTAATATATATATTTTTATCCAACATGTCTCATATCTAAAACTAATTATCATAACATTAGGAACACATTAAGGGTTATCATTCCCATAGACTTATAGTTCCCATGTATATATCTTACTAAATAAATTACTTTTGTTATCTATTTTAACTCTTCAATATATTTAGGAAAATCATTATCGAAAAATATATGATGAATAATACTAATAATATTCCATCTTCGTAATTCAAGGATCCAAATACATAAATACATAAATACTTCCTATTAAATGGTTGACATAGAACATTTCATTATTAGGTTTAGAATAATATTATAATGTTTGGGAATTGATTTGGGTAATTCTTGTGTTCTATATAGATGTGACATCAAACTCCATAAAAATTCTTCACCATATGATCCTTTTTCCCATAGAGATAACATATTCCACTCTATTTTATGTATTCCACAATGTTATTCATACCTTATTCATGATAGGTAGTAAGTTAAATATTATTTCCATGATTCTCCTAATTAATTAAAAATTTATAGTATTCCATCATTTTCTAATGAAATGTGTGAGGAATATCACCAAAGTTCACATTGTTAATCATATATCATGTAAAATGATTCAACATAGAAACAATAGCTTTCCCTATATTCATTATCTAATTTCATTTCACATAATCACCATAGTTTCCATTGAAATCAATGTTAACCTAGTTTCTTCTGGTTTCCACAATTAACTATACCCTGAAAGCATGGGATGAGAAACACATATCATAGATGAAAAAACCCTATAATAATTAAAAATTACTTATAGGATGTCTATGTTATGACACCAAACTTTATTAAATTACCCCGTAGGTTTATCATATGTTATTCATAGTCCTCATGAATTAAAATATTTTTTAATGGTTCTGTGTAGGGTTTGTGAATTTCCATTGCATATCCCCCATGATTGTCAAACATGATATGTAGTAAGACTCATTCTCGTGTACCTGATTACCCTATGTCAAACCCAGAAAATTATGTCGATGTTTTTACTCCTAGGTATGTATATGTTAGATCCACATCCACTTGTAATATCTATAAAGGGATGCATTTTGAGGAAACCACATACTCTATACATTACAAAAATTCCATTACATTTTCGAAAATGGTAACTCATCCTTATACATATCTGTGGATACATCAATGGAAATATCCTTAAAAACACAGCTAGGAATCTCACTAAAGTTTTATCATCATAATTTAAAATGGATAACTAAACATGTGCTAAGATATGTGCTATAAAAAACTATTCATGCCATATTTAGACATTAAATTACATTTAAAGAATACTCAAAACATTATAATAACTGATTTGAAAAGATAGTTCTAGTATAGTGACTTTTGAAATATAGAAAAATAAACACTAGTACATAAGCAAGATTCATTATCTCAAACTAGGCTCTTATTTACTAGAACCCATCTTAGACACATCATACATAAAACATATCTCCATATCTGAGGAATTTGAACATACAAAGTAGTGATCTGAAATGCTTAGTAAGTTTAAATAAGAGATAAATGTAATAATAATCGTGAGCATAAGTTTATGAGAACATGATAATTAAAATATAAATCATACCCTACATAACAATGATAAATTTCATGAATCCATAAATAACTATTGGTAGTTCATAATACATAAATTACAGGGAAATAAAGAACATAATCCCCTAATTAATAATAATGGAATAAAATATCGAATTGAGGAAAACACGTAAACATATAATATAATTTACCATTGTATCCTAGTAATTTTTCCTAATACCATCTTAGTGGATGAAGTCCTTTAGTGAACCATGAACACCCCAATTCCAGTCGTATATTAATAAAACATGTAAAACCCCCTTAGATCCATATATTACAAAACCGTGTAAACCCAAATTCCCACCCTGTATTTCCAATCCGAGTTCATTTCCCATTCAATCCATTTCTATATCGTGATATATAAATCATCACTTAATGAATTTAAGTGATATATTTTTCCCACCCATCTCATAATTAAATGGTATATATGTTACCTAAAATCAAGATACAATCATATCAAAACCAATTAAATAAAATGGGTTTTATACACATATAATAATAACTTAGGCTCACGAAAAGTTAAATTTTCATAATAATTTCAACAAAGTGTAACTTGTGAACGAAAAATGGATTTAATATAAGTCTAACCCATGTAAGATAAATTAGGCTCATAAAAATAATTATAGTAACCATAACCCATTCTTAAAAAGGAGATAATTGGGAATTTATATCATTTTCTAGTAGGGAGTGAGTAACATCATCAGATGTCATAATAGATGGAAAATAATTTTGAAATATCTATGAAAAACTTTTCAGGAGTATGATATACTTTCTTCAATGAATATATATTTTTGATTTATCCAATCATTTGAAAATTATTTTCTAAAAAAATATCATAAAAAATAATATTGAATACATAAAATCATTTTGAAAAAAATTGTTTATAAAAATTTATAATATAATACAAAAAACATTTTAAAATTATTTTACATTAAAAACGCATTTAAAATATATAACAAATTATTGAAAATGTTTTGGACACTATTTTAGGTTAAACAATATTAAAATCTATGATAATGATTTGAGAATAACTCTATTGAAAATATATTTTAAAAAAATTTTGTAAAATTTTATTATCTTAAACATGAAAATGGTGCTTCTGTGAAATGACAGTGGGTAAATTTTCACATTTTGTACAAGGTAAAAAAAATATTCTATTTGCACGGTAAAAATATTTAGAAATATCCCTCAATAACAAAATGACAAGATGATTCATTTCGTAAAAAAAATTTTTGTTTTAAATTCAATACAAGAGAAAAATGTTATTTTATTTTTATTAAGATAATATTGGAATAATCATGGAAATCATTTTTGAAATCATGGTTTCGGTGGAATCATAGATTTCCAACCGAAGAGAGTGGTAATGTTATATTTTTGTAAAAACATTTTCTTAATTATCTTAAGTACCACTAGTAAAGAATTGTAATAATACAAGAGGATATCTTGAAAAAAACACAGGAGAGGAAACATTGGTACTATTCATGAGATATTTTCTATAGTATTTCATCAATGGATTCATAAACATAAATAATATAAAAAACCAGATTTTGTATCTAAAATCAAATAACATGGTAACTTTGGATCACACTCTCCATGTAAGAAAAAAAAATCATAAAAATAATTAAAATATATAAATTCATGATATAACATGTAATATGAATGTATGTAAACCATGAAAAATAAATTAGGTGCATAACATAACAAGAGTCTTAAGGAAGTGAAATTGAGATAAAACTATTTTACAGATTTGGAATCTTTTGAAACTAAAATCCACTAAAAGAAGGATTGTAAAATGGATATGTAAATATAAATAATTTTAATAATAATATTCATTTAATACAATCATGAGTAGTAAATGAAAACACAAAAAATAATTAATGTCGAACAAAGCTTATGTATCATTGAAATAAAAAGAGAAATGAAATCCACATTACCTTGAGTCTTGACTGTCATTGTACTCATTCAAACCACCTGTATAATATATATATATTTATTATAAATAATAATAATAACCATATTATTATATATTACATCATATATTTGGTATCATGACATTATATTAACCACTTCTTAGCCATCTTATGTCATGGTTTCAGTACGGATAACATTCACATTGTTCTTCTCACATGTCTTAATGTTTTAGTTGTTGTTGGTTCTTATAATACTTTCATGATTCCAGAATGTAAACCATAATATAAATATTATTTATATCGAGTAAATATTTTTAATAATAATCCATATAATATATAATTATCAAATTGAATACACCGTTCATAGTGACAGTATGATGTACATACGCATGAAAGCTACTTCAATTTATTTTTATTTTGAAAGAATGAAAGTAAAATAAATATATATTTATATATATGTATTATTTTTATATTTATTGAATTATATAATATATAGAATATAATTTTTTACATCCATTAACAATATATTTCATATAGTGTATAAAAAATGACATCACTTTGAGTGGGGGGTAGTCCCACTTCTGCAAAACAAAATTACAATATTTACTCAAAATAAAATGTATAATGATGATTGTTTTAAAGTAATTATAAAAGAATAATGTCATAATAAATATAATATATAACATATATGAATATATTTTTCCTCATAATGGCCACTACGAGAGATTTTAATGGAAAATTGAACATTTATCATTTAGAAAGCCGGTAGTCTACAAACAGATAAAGAGTATGTTTGTAACCCATTAGATTGATGTGTGTGCAATTTTCGGTTGAGTTCATAACATAAAAAAATCCATGTATATTTAGGATACATTTTAAATTATATAATCATGTATTTTTGTGATTTTAAGGGGGTGATAAAGGAATTAAAAGTAGGATGTTTGAGAGAGTGTGTTACCTATTGATCGTGTGACTCCTTTTGGTTATAGATAAAAGGATTCCTTATATTGCATTGTTTACATTAATAGGATTTGTTGAAAAAATTAGTGATTTTGTGAATTGAATTGGTTAGGGTTTTGTTGATACTAATATGCCTGATAGGTGTGAGGAAGTTTATGTGAAGTTAAACTTTTATAATGGAGGAGTGGATTCGGTTGTAATATTTCTAAAAAAGGAACCCAATCCACGTTTTTTTGTTGAATGTGGATCAATAATATTCTTATGTAGATCCAAAGGGATGATAAGATCTAAATATTTCATTATTAGGGGCTTATGATATGTATAGATTTTTTCTCAGGCATTAATGTCATGCTTTTGTACCTTATTATGATTAATATAACCTTACCCATTGTAATATATTTTTAATTACATCACTAATATTTTTGGTCAAAAACCTTGTTTACATTATTAGGAATTAGAAATTATTCTTATTCCAAATATGGGATCTAATTTCCCATGTTTTTATCATATTAGTAACTGAAATCAATTTAATTAAATTCCTACTACTGGGTCGACAATGTGGGTTTTAATGTAAATAGGTTCAAAAGAATTCTATGTTTTATAGTCAATTTAAAAATGATATTGATTCCAATGCAATATAATGGATTGATTTATAAAAATATTTTCTAAGTAAACATTTAAAATAATTAAATATATAATTTATACTTATAAATAAATATGATAACGTTGTAGTTTTCAATTAAAATCCAATTTTTAACTTATTGATTAAAAAATGAGACCCTGCAGAAATGTATCAAAAATATTTCCAAACTTAATTTTTTTTCATTACATGGACTAATTTTATTTTAACATGTTAAATTTACAAAAGTTCAAAAAAAATTAAATTTGCTTCCCCATTAAATGGTTGTAAAACTACATTTATCAAAATATATGTTTTTAGCCATAAAATTTTGTTTTTTCTTAGCTTATACCTGTTGATTATATTAGATGATTATTAAAAATGTTATATTAAATATATATTGTATATATTATATTAATAAAATTTTCTATTTTTAATTAATTTTATTTGTTTTGATAAAATTGCTTTATAAGAATAAAAATAGTTCCCTAGAGAAATTCTCCATTTATATTCAATTTTTTTCTAATAATTATTTCTAAATAATTCAACAATGTTATATTTTTATATAACCATATATTTACACAAAATGTTTAATAATATTAGTCAAATCAAATTTAATTACTACGTTATATAATATTATTTTATTATTAACATTATCTTAATAACATATTATTATTCTGTAACATGAATTCTTTCATGTAACACAGAAAGTCATGGAATATTATTATTGCATGTAATGAAAGATGCAATACTGGAAAAATACCCTATATGAACGGTTTGGAACCATTCGTATAGGCCTCAAAAATGTTGGAATAGGCTATACCAACAGTTTGGTGAACTTTTTCTATGTAATCCTTGAGGATAGGTCTATACCAATGGTTTAGGGAAACCTGTTGGTATAGATGTATACCAACGGTTTTGAAAACCGTTGGAATTAGTAATATGAAAATCTATACCAAGGGTTGCATAAATCGTTGGTATATGTATTTCAAAAAAATATCATCTGGTTGGATTTGATCCCAACACCTCCCATTTTTGATTGAACGACCTAACCACTCACGTAACATACTTTTTTGAACATATATATATATATATATATTCATAAGAATTTAAAATTTTGAATTATTTAATGTCCGATGTGAGAATATTCCATTAAAAATACATGTACCTATACCAACGCTTCTCAAAACCTTTGGTATAGACCTATACCAATGGTTTTGTTCAAACCGTTGGTATAGGTCCAAATTAGTGAACCTCTACCAATGGTTTGGCCACACTGTTAGAATAGGTCCCCCCCTATACCAACGGTTTGTCAAAAACCCTTGGCATAGGTCCATATAAGTGACCTATACCAATGGTTTTAGCCAAACTATTGTTATAGGTAAAAATTAGTGTACTATACCAACAGTTTTCCCAAAACCATTATTATAGATCATATTTCTAGTACTGATAACCTCTGTGTTCCATGTCGATAATGATAAATTTTATGTGGATTATAGTACATGTTTAACATAGAATTGTGTATAATTCATATCAAACATATTCTACTAAAATATGTGAAATAACTATTTTCTTGAAATGATAATATCAAAATGATTTAATTATTTTGAAAAAAATCACAAAATCTCATGGTGTTACAGTTGTGGTTTTTCATTGTTCCAATTGGAACATGCTATCTATGGCCGTATAAATTTAAAGGATCCAAAATATCTAGTTGGTGCATATTTATTTTTATATAATATTCTGATTTTTGTTCCTCATTTTTCATATAGGTAAATTAGTGAACCTATATAATTGATCAGACATTGTATTATATTTTTCCTCTTTATCTTCCTCCAATAATCCACTCATACTAGGTGTCTTTCTTACTTGTTTCTTTACGATTCATTTTCTTTTATGAAGTTATCTTATTGGGTATATACATTTTAACCCCTTCATGTTACTTTGGAAGACATGTGTCCTTATTGTTCAAAATAATCACATTATAAAATATATTATGGTATGATTTGGTGAGAATATTGATTTTTTGAAGTCAAGATCTGGTGATTTTTAGAGATGTGTTCTCATTCATAATGATATGTGGTTTTAGTAGTGACCATTACTATTAATGTGTGATACATGAGTTCATGTATCAATATTGATTATTTCTATGACATCTAGTTATTATGTTAATCTAATGGAATCATTACCATGATTATACCTTGTGGGATATACATGTATATATTTTCTCATGAATGAATTTTTTAAACAGTTTTTGTTTATTTATATATCCTACCAATTTTGTGGTTTTCTTAGATATTTTATACAGGTATATTTTGAAGTTTAACATTGGATGATCCACCCATATTATGTTTTATGCATATTAATTGGTAGTATCCAACCAATATCTTATTAGATGTTGTCTTTAGGTGGCCATTATAGTTTTTCCATAGCTTAGGTGGGTCCCCTATTAGTGGGGTTTTGTGAAATAAATAATTTCAGCACATAAATTTTATGTATTTATATTATATGGTGGATGATTACATCATTTTTTAACTAATTAAATTCCAGTAACAATTTACTTCTTATATGATAAGGCAACTAAATTATTTTAAATTTATTATAATTAACATAGTGAAAATATCTAAAAATATATATACCAATAAATCACAATTAAAATGAATTTTTATGAACGTATCCCTAAATATCAATTTTTATTTTTAAAATTTCACTATTTCAAATTTCAGTCTTATTTAAGATGTATTAGGAATCCAAAAAATAAAACTTCTATTGTCTTAAATTCTATAGAGATGAATATTCTCGCTAATTATTTTTCATGAACCATGGATTTATAATCTTCAGCATTTGAGAAGTTTAAAATTAAATTAATTTTTAATAAATTATTACGTAAGAATCACTAAAAATATAAATATTTAATGATTAATATCTCTCCATTTATTAATTACATAATTACGATTAATTAAATTACACAAGTAATTGAATATAATCTTTCTCATCAAAAAATATCTTATGTGTGTTCATTTATCTTATTATTTACATTTTTTATTAATTTTTAATCCCCATGAAGAATATATATTATTAACCACCATTATGAAACATACGAATTCCAAGCTATAACATATACAAAGTATTCTTTGAATCGTCAAATATAATTTTCATATTTAAAACATAAAATATATCTTCTGATATTTATCGTAACAAATATACATGAAATGATATAATATCATGATAGAATAGTAGTCTCCTTAAAATTAAATATAAATAATATATCTCATTTTAATACCCATGCCAAATGGTTAAAATGACATTAATGCATTGATTAAGTGAGTAACGCGTCATTACATTTTTGTGTCTTTATAAAATATTCATAAAATGTTCAATAAATTTTAATTGTAGTAAAAATAATTGATTTTAGTGTGAAAATATTTTCATATAATAATTTAAATTTTTTTTTACTTCAAATGAAATATATGACCAAATTTTTCTATTCATCATGATAAAATTGTAAATTTTTATAGTTTTTTCCAATTGAACATTTTTATTAAATATAACCATATTTATTTATTATGGATGATGTTGACTACCCCATTTATATTGTATATTATTTTTGGATTTTTAATGTGAACTAAACATTATGTCATTACATTATTCATGGAAGCCTTTATCCAACTACATAATAGGCCATCACGATTTTCTTTGTTAAATTTTTCCATCTTTATTAAATTTCTAGGAAAACAATTCCTTCCATTTAACTTATAAGCAACATTATAACACTAAATGACTTAATAACATGATACTTATTTATTGGAATATAATTTTTAAGATTTTCTATTTTAAAAAATACAATGACTTAATAAGAGAGAAATTATACTCATATTTTTTATTGGAGATATAAGATACCCCTTGTATTTTTTATACTATATTTATTTTCTAAAAATATGTAACATTATACATGAGATGTGTTAAAATTTCTTTAAAATGTTTTAATGTTTTTTAAAAAATCAATTTAATAATTTATGATTTAATAATTTCATTATGTTGATAGTAATGTTCATTAGTTAAGAAAATGAGAGTTTTAATGATATTTTTTAAAAGACTATGTTGATAAAGTAATTTATATTGAATATTAGTTATTAATGTGTTTTAGAAAATGTAATTATAAATATTAAGGGTTTATGATTGCGTAATTTTTTATATGGGTATTTTGTAACAATGATTGTGAGATTTAACAAATCATATAAAAATATTTTAATTTTTGTTATAACTTTTTGATACATTTGTAAAATTTATGATGTTGTTAAATTGTATATTTTATAGATAACTAATATTTCAAAATTTTTAATTGAGATTTTGTGACAGTGATTTTGATTTTATGTGGAATTGAACCAAGAGGGAAGAAAATTTCATAATATTAATAATATGATGTAAACCGTTTTCTATGCTTGATCAAAATGCTTCATGTGATTGAATTAGATATTAAAAATGATAAATGAAATATAAATTAATAAAAAACAAGATTTTATAAATTTTCATATTTTTTTGAAATATTTATCATTTTCAATTATTAAAAAAATTTATAAACATGTAATGTTATTTGAATGATTATTTGATTGATTATTTGTAATATTTTGGGTAAATATGTCAAATATTTTTCCATTTCTAAAATGGGGGATCGATATGGAAATAATTAATTGACATAATAATATTTCATAGAGATATTACTGATGATTCAAATTATGTCTAACTGTATCTAAATGTTTGAATGGTTTTTAAAATCTATATGATCAATTAATGAATTTAATTGATATTCAATTTGAGGAACAAATTCTTCTTTATTTTGAGTCAAATAATATCCACATATTCCGGACATTTTTATTGATTTTTCCCTAATATTATTATTATATATTCATGATGATAAATTTAAATTTATATAATATAATATATATATGTATTAATAGAAGAAGATAAAAAATCAAAATGACTTTTTTTTTCTAAACACGAATTGATTAATTAAGTGAAATATAATAGAAAATATTTTAATTCTCTAGAGGATTATATTTAATTAATGTTATTGAAAACATCTTCTATTGTATAATTCATAAAAATATTGAAATAAATGTATCAATATATTGATGTTTTTATATCTTGAAGAATAAGTAAGATAATATTAATACTCAAACACTTTTTTTAAAATATGATAAGTTCTAATAATATTTATGTGATGCCAATTCTTGGGGAATTTTTGTAACATTTTATTCCAATTATGTAATGTTCAATAATATCTATTCTAATTACGATACCATTTGTAATACAGATATAATAATCTTAATGGTGAGATAATACTTATAAAAATATCTGCTATAACTGTTATTATATCTTTTATATTACGATATAAATGTATTGATGTATATTTTAATATATTCAGTAATTTTTTTGCTAGTAGATTTAATTTGTTATTTAGTGATTGAAATTTGAAAAATTCTGATGTAACCCCATTTGTTATGGAGTTTTCACACATTTATTGGTCCATCCAAATAGTACCAGTGTGATCTAGATTATAAAAATGATTCATTATATTCATATTAGATTTGAATTTTTTATATTTATTATCCCTATTTTCATTCAAAAATAAATTTAGTAATCATTGTAAACAATTATTATATAAATAGTAGTGACAATCACTAATTTTATAAAAAGAATACCATTTCTAGAATATTAGCATGAAACCTTATCATTTATCTATTTGTGTATATGCTGATGATAATATTAAAATATATTTTTTTAAAAAAAATAAGTAAAAATAATAATGGAAATTTTAAGTAATGTCATGATTAAATATAGAAAATTTTAAAATTTTTTATTTACCCAGTTCTCTGAAAATATTTCAATAATTTCAAGGGATTGAAGAAATTAAATGAGATTTGAAATAAACAAAAAACTTTTTATATGGGAAAAACAATGAAAAATAATATGATTTGAAAACCTTGAGACAAAATATTTAAAATTATAAGATGAATAATGAAGATTATATTTATTATTTTTTACAATATTCACTAAGAATAACAGAAACATTACGTGATTTCATGAAAACATAGATCAGTATTTAATTTTTAAGAAACTATTAAGGATTACATATAATATATTTAATTATAATGTTAATTCAATTTGGAGATATATATTTTAAACAATTTATAATTAAGGTATTTAATTTCATAATTATTTATTATAAACTTATAACTTATTTTCAAGAATACATTCAATGTTGTAAAATAGATTGATTTTCATTTTATATAGAATCTTGTAATTAATATAATTGAACTGTGACCATAAACCACATTTATGAATGATGAATAATGTGAATAATATAATGAAAATTTTACATATCATATTTCTAAAATAATTAGAAAATTAAAAGAAGTGATTTGTTCAAAAAATTTGAAATGTTTCAAGTGTCAAGAGATTGGATATTTTTTAATTAATTATATAATGATGTATAACATTGGAATGTAAGATGTTGAAAATTATTATACTATATAATGGTTGATTTTTAATTAAATTAAGAAGTCTAAAAGTAAAAAATTATATATATAGTGATAAGGGAAAAGAAATTATAAAATAAATATCTGGTGAAAATTGGCTACCAAAGAAGATAGTAATAATGATGATATTAAATATCAAAATTAAAAAAATAAATAATTTAAAACAACGATGGATGAATATTGTAAAAAAGTAAACATTTATGTGATGATGATAAAGTTGAACAATAATTTAATTACCTTAAAAATAAGTTGGGTTACTAATTATTGTACTTCATCGATCAAAATTCTAAACAAAAAATTTAGTTCAAAATTTTAATGGAAGAAAATAAGATTTACTAATTAAATATATAAATGTCATAAACAATAATGAATTTAATGACAAATATTTATGATGGATGAAAAGTATGAATATGGTATTATAAAATTTTATATTTTAGGGGATTTTATTTATGAGAAAAATGAATCGTTTAAAACTCGATCAAATTATATTGATATAGAATTCACGATAAAGTAATCAATTGAATATTTTACAAATTCTATATATTTTTATGTTTCAAATTATATGTATTCGTATAAAAAATTCATTAAATGAGTTTTTTATTATAAATCAAAAATTTAATATTGATAAAATCTAGAAATTAATTGAGGACATATATTTATAATAGATTTTTACTTCATTATATTTAATCCAAAACAAATATTTTTTGTAATAAAAAACTTCTATATAAATTTTAATATCATAATATTGTGAGAGAAATTATTTATCGAAAATATAGACTAATGTTTTTTGATTCATCCACATTTATAGAAAATGTGTTGTAAACTAATTTTTTAAATGGTTGAATTTCATGATAATGTTTAATTAGCATCATCTAATACCCAAATAATATTAACATTTAAAAATAAAAAAAAATATTTATTGACCGAAGAATATGTTATTGATTGGTAAAGATAAATTCAATGGATTGTAATTGCACTTTTATATTTATATAGGAAATTAAATTATTATTAATCATTATATATATAATTTTTATGAGGTTAGGGAAAGAAATTAGATAATATATGATATATTATTTAGAAACAATAAGAATCTCATAATAAAAATTACGAGTAACACATGTAAAACATATGTTATTTTGATGTTGAAAATTATAATAAGTCTTAAATAAGTTTATATAGTTCGTAAATAGTTCAGAAAATTATTTATATGGTTGATATATTAGGATGTTAAAGATAAAAATATATAATTAATAAAATAATTGAAAATTTATATGTTCAAGAAATATATTTAATGAAAATCATAAAAAATCCATGAAATATTGACATTATTTTTTCACCATATATGATGTTTGATATAAATATCAAAATTTATATTTAATTTTAAAGTTTTCAATTAAACAATTTTCGAATTTATATTGCCTTTAAAATTATGGATGTTAGAACTGTTGAAATTAAATTATTTAAATTAAAATCATAATAATAATCAGTATATAATGGGTTGAATAATAATTTATATTTCACTACTGGAAATTTTTTAATGGGGAAAAATATTTGTTTTTAGAAAAAATTCATCAATTTGAAATATATTGAAAAAAATAAATGTTTTCAATATCAATGGGATAATATGTGGTAATTTCATTTAAATTGGTCTTTTATATATTCATGTTTTGTTTTAAATAATTAAGTGAAAAAATATAAAATAAAACATAGTGTTAGTATATATGAATGATTTAAGGAAATATTAATGTTAATGAAACTGTAAAACCAATACTTATATTGAAAATAGACAATGAAAACATTTTAAAGAGGAAAAAAGACTCAATGAGACCATAATAATGGTGAAATTAAATCAATAATTAATTTTATATTTAATTCAATCTGATTTATTTTTTCCATGGAAATACCTTGATAAAAATGGTGAGTATTAATTTATAACGATAATTAATAAATAGATATGTAACATCCTTAATAAGAATCATATACCAGTGACCTGAGACAGTTCATTATGTGACTTCAAGCACACCTCATGGTAATATAGAGGTAGTTGACTTGCAGTGAGGGTCTAATATGCCAAATTTGGTGACTATACCCTATTTATAAAAGTGATCCATATAAGATAACATGAAAAATAATGGAAATAATATAAAAACCAATAAATTACACCTAAACTTCATATGAATAGTCAAAAAATAGTTGAAGTGTCCATTATCCAAAGAAGTAGATATGTCCTTCCATATATGTGTCATTGTTAAATTAGAAACTGAAAATAAATACAAATTGACATTTCTTAAGTAGTTTATGACATCATGTATGTATTATCTCATCCAATAGCTATCTTAATCTGAACCTAACCGTCATACAGAGGCTGATTTCCATTATCATATTCTATAAAACCCCTGTCTTCTTAGTTATCAATCTATTGAATGAGTAGGGAGTGAGTGTAAAATAGTAGGCCACCACAAATAGTGTGTATTTCTGTAACTAGTCTACAAGAGTGTATATAGTTATATAAAATAAAAAATAAAAAATTATAAATGAAAAGAGGTTTGACATTTATTATTCATCAATTAACTATATTGGCCCTCATGTTCATCGGGACACACAAGCCCATTATAATTGCATCATCCCTTGATAGAGTTTGAATGAAACACCATTGGGATTTTACAATATATTATTTCATGGGATTTAATTAATACCATTAATTCCATTTTCATTGTCATACATTGGAGCATTAGTCTAGATACCATTTTCCCTGATACATGGAACGTCGGTCAAACATCACTATCTCGGGTACATGGATCATTAGACTATAACCATTATCAAGTGTATATTGAGTTTTATCCTAGAATAAAAATCTTATATGCATAGAGAATCAATCTCTTAAAAATTCACCAACATTCATTGGGGACCAAGAGAATCATTATAATTACCCATGGATGAGGACCATCATTCGATCACAAACATCACATTTTTGTCATATACATATATACAGGATCAACATCAATTACCATTATATAAATTTATATCAAAATGGAAATACATTTTATTTATCAATAAATAAAATTATCATTATTTCATCCCTTTATTATTTAACCCAATTACCATGAATTATCTCTTAACTCAACAACCTTTCGATGTTAAAATGATAACAATTATAACACGATATCATTTCGACACATTAACCATTGTTTTAATTTCATTAAACATATAATTCCTCTTTTTTGACCATAATTACTATATCGATGATTAATTGGAACACCACATTGGTTTTGATTATGCTCAGTCGTGCAATATCTAATTAATATAGTGGGATCAGAGAAGGGTCTCTCCAAAATCATTTGAATTCAATTAACATTTCAATTTAAAGTCATTTTACAAATGTGGAAATGGACCCATATAATTTAAAACACACAATAATCATCAAGAAAATGGGAACTAGATTATAGACAACCTACCATTCGCTCATCAATGAATGATTTTTAAACCATCATACCAAATTGATTTTACAATGAAAAAAATCAAAATGTAAATGAAGATAACGGATTGAAACCGAGGATCAATATCCAATAAAATATGATCCATTAAATCCTTACCCTAATCCATCGACAATTTGTGGAGTAATACACCTTGAAATAGAGTGAAATGTGGGATTGGAATGAACCTAAATAAGGAAGTGATCACATACTGTATCTAGATTTATTTCATATAATTTATAATTAATTCCTAATGGAAGATGTTTTGGAGACTAGGAATTGTATTGACAGGCCCCAAAAGACACAGAAGTTGTATCATTCGTTGTTTGGTTGATTAGGGATATACACTAGTATTTCAATATATTTAATTAAATTTTAATAACACTAATATTTCATATGCGTTGTTTTTTAGATGGGATGCATGGTTAGAGCCTCCCTCTACATTTTCACCTATAATCATAGGGTGAATTGATTTCACTAGGTGGACACACGATTTAAAAAACTGGGAGATGACATTCATTACCTCATATGTCCATGTATCAATTTTTTGGTGGTAAGTATGGTTTTCAATATGGTTGGGTAAAACATGATCCCCGTTCTAGTTTCTCAAAATCATTTTCTGGGTATCCTGTGGAAAATTACATTGTTTTCATTAACCGTGTACAATCCAAGCCCAACCCCATGGGCTTTAAAATTTCTCAAAATTCACCAATAATTATATCGAATCATGTACCAAATAATAAATGATAAAAATTAGGATATTGAATACCTATAAATTATAATTATTTTTCATAATAATTATTAGGATCAATCAATTTACCCACCTTAAAAAATATCATCCTTGAGTTGCACTCCCAAGAATATATAACATTCCAAGATGATATTGTTCATCCACTGGGCTATTATAACATTTTTCATCTCCAATGTTTCATCCAAAATATTCCAATGCTTCCATAGAACTGAAGCCATTGACAAGGTCATTACTTTAAAAATATTCTCACTATTATACAAAACATGGATCGTATACTATTTAAAAGTCCCATTCAACGTAGGATTAACATCATCAACATTAGGCACATGAGATGGATCAAGGTGATGATGAAAAACATGTGAGACATTAAAGTAAACCTTTATATCATATTACCATATGATAAAGATTATATTACATTAGTTTAATTCTCTCAATATTATTAAAAGGTCTGAAAGACATGGGTGCCAACTTTAGATACCCCATGATTCTGATGGTGACACTATATTTGATAAACATGAAGAAATACGAAGGCACCCACCATAACTTTTCATAGTTGGTTATATTGATAAATATAGAAGTCACATCTACCTATATATTTATCCTTACATTATTGAATCAGCTGAATTTATTTTTATGTCACCTGAATGAGACTTAGTATGAATAACTTGGACTCATCCACCTCAATAAAACCTAATGGTAATCTGCATGGTCTATTACAATGTTCATAATATGGTTCATTCTATATTGTATCCCAAATACTGCTACTATAATAAAAATCAAATATATCTATGTTAGTATCAAAAAAAACAATCAAATTTTATGATGTATTTGCTCACCATTTCCTCCAACACCTAGGTAGTGTGATATGATTGTTCATCTATCTATGGGTGAAAATATATATTCAGAAAATTCAAAGTACTGTGAACCATATACAATACATTGATGAAGTATAATTTTAATTTTAGATCATGATCTAAAAATATTCATCCTTAATGAACTATCTTATGAATGTAAAAGTGTCCCAAATAATAAACTATTAAATTATCACTAATTGGAATGAAATGATACACTTTCATAAAAATCCAATTTTACACATATTGTGTAATTATTTTGAGGTACCCTCAGGTGATAGACTACTAAATCCATGGTAACTCGATTCCACTTATATTATAGGTTGTAAAATATATTTATAAAACAACCATGATGTTATTTATTTGAATTCACCAACTAACTGGTGGAGCATCAGGCCAAAACAATTCCAATATATTTCATTATTACTAGACACCAATTTCTTCAATGAAGGGAATGATAAATTTTGGTAAAAATATAATGAACTACCCACTTTAATGAGAGGAATAGAAATATCAAATCCCCTCACAAAAAAGTTCGCACAATAACATGACCAGTAACAATGATGATCTCATCATCATTAATAAACCAATCTTATTGTAGATCCCCATATTCAGAACATTCTCTCAAAAGTAAAAACTACGAGTTCTCGTAAATCTTATCCTTTATCCTAAATAGATGTTCAGAATAAACTAATATGGATATGAGTGAAAATAGAACAATCATCTTAAATATAGAGTAGCAATCCTAGACTGCATATGTCCCTATCTTCCATCTCAATGTGTCAATTTTTTTTCTTTTTTATGTTATATAGCATAACTCAATGTAAAATGACTACATATACTCAACCCATATCCCTAGTAAAGGATTTAAATATCTATTTGAAGAAATATACAATTAATATTTATGTCATCTATACATAATAAACTATTTACCAAAACATGTAACGATGCTGACACATTAAGTCATAAACTACCACCTCCAACATAAGATCATTTGTCTTGTAATTTAATTTATGTGTCCTTAAATATTGTGAACCATATGCTACAACATTCCTACCTTATTTTACACTAATCCATTTATGACTCAAGACACTTCACAGAACAAGGTATAATACTCACCCGACTCGAGGAGGATGAAAATTGATGTGGTTGTTATGTTTTCCTTTAACTCCAAGTAGTCATATTGAAATGATATAGAAAATTCAAACTTTATACCCTTTGTATTCTATCGCAGAAATATAACTGAAGAATAGGAAATGTGATTAATTAATCCCTAATAATATATTTTTAGACTGAAAATACTTTTGATATCAAAACAATTCATGTTAATTTCCAATCAAAATAATTCCTACAACATCTTTGGGTCCACCAACAGACCATTCTCAATGATGTTGTGACCCCAAAATTATAACTTATCGAACTAGTATTGAAACTTATATAACATGGAATATAGAAAATAATTTATCAGTGTACATAGGATGATGTTAAGATAGTATACAAGACCATAAAGAGTTTTAGAGTGAACTAAGAGGCCATTTTTAAAAATTACTACAAATCAATCCATGTATAAGAAAAATATTTGGTTCATTATATCAATAAAACCAGACTAAACATCAATTTATTTAAACATAATCATGATGATATTGTATAAGAAATTATTAATTATAAATGAAATATGTTGTATATATTAAATTCTAACTCCTAGATGATGATATCCTAACCTAAAATCAGTAAAGGAGAAAGCATAATAACCTATCATATCAAAAAAAATATCACTGATATGTGCAATGGTATATTGGTTCTTAACATCCATCCTATTTAAATACATGGAATCAACACATAATGAGAGAATCTAATTTTATTCTATAGAAAATAAAACCAGATATCCTCAATACATACCTAGACAGATGAATCACTTATCTATGAATTCTTCTAGTAGTGTCATATATTATTGTAGCTCTATTGGTCCTATTCGGTAAGGTGGAATGTAAATTGATTAAACATTAGAAATTAGATTAATTGTCATCTAAATAAATATTACGTGTAATTTACCTGATTATTCCTCCAGAAATATATCCTTAAACCTGTCCTTGATGGGAGGAAGGAAATAATTCGTCACATCCACATCACACAACAAAGTAATTTTTACAAGGGTCTTTATCTCCTCTATATAATAAATAAATATCCATGTATGACTTGTCTAGATATCCCATTCTCCAAGATGATAATATATGTCACCCTTAGGTGAGGTGAGGGTTACTCATATATTGAAATAAATAATATGGGACCATAACACATAGGTTAGAGGTTTAAAAAAGTCCTTTTTATTCAATATTGTAAGGTAATGAAGTGCATTCCCCTACCCTATTCAATGAGGTGGTTTGTTATGTGAGCTAAAGAACACTTCCGGATATTCAATATGATGGTAACTGGAACCTATGATCTAAAATGTTATTTTGGGAGACTATAACATATTTATGAAAATGATCCAAAATACATAAAATAACAAATAAGGGAAACAATATAATCAAAAATCCTATAATTAAAGACACCATGTGATGAATACCAAGATAGGGGAAATGATCATACAAAAATATAGCTGATATTTTGTTTCATATATTTTTTAAGACTCAACTAGAAACCGGAAATAAGTGCAAGATAATAACTCCCATCATGGTCCCAATAAAATTTATATATTATCTCATTTATGAACCATCTAAAATCCTAGGATAGCCATCTAACATAGGGCCTTCCCCTTATCATATCTAGTAAAAATTAAGTACACTCATATTGAAATTATCCAACTCTGTAGTGTGTGAGTAAGACTCATTAAGAAACCACCAACATTGTATAAAGATACATCCATTATGTTACAATGTAATTTTTTATATAATGAAAAATAAATAATAAGGTAAATGTAATTATGTATCACATTTATTATTATTTAATTAAACAAATTTGTAATCTGGTTCATAGTAACAACTATGTGATTTTTACCTACATCGGACCATTTATGAGTATGATCTATACAATATATGTAATTTTCATTTTATTATTATATAGTATATCACTATTTACATTAATTACACTTTTATTTTAGTTGTTTGAAGTGTTTTTTTAGGATTAGTTATCATAAATACATGGAGTCTTAGTCCATCAACAATATCTTGTGTAGCTAAAAGATTATTATAACTCCAGTGTCCAGGAAAAATAGATAATTATCCTAGAGAAAAAATATTAGGTTCTTGTTGAATCAATATTATACAAATTCATATTCTTATAGTGGGGACCTAGAGCATCATTCCATTCAACGACGAATGAGGAGCATCTGCCCAACATCCACAACTCATTATTCACACATACACACACTGAGAGACATATATATGTCAAGGTAAATAATTAATAACCTCATTATAATTCATTATAATCATATTAAACCAATCAATATATCAATAAAGACCTTTAATGTAATTTAAAAACACACCCATTTCGAAATATTGCTTGAAACATCTCATTACATATAAAAATTTCATGTCTTGGAAAATAATTTGTATAACATGTTAATATTCCAACACATTAAGTTTTTTTTATTTAGAAACCCTCTAATTCCCTTTCTCAATCCATTATTATAATTTCAATGACAAATTATCACAATCCATGGGATTCCTTTATTATGAGTTCGGAAATCATCGATGGATTAAATGCAATCCAAGATGGTTCTATAAAATTTCATGTGGATTCAATTCATATTTCAATTTATAAATATTTTTCAAATGTATTGACATAATGATACAAATAAAAATAATATATCATCATCTATAATATGGTAAACATCTCATAGATCACCTACATTTGGTTCGTTGATGAATGATCCCCCAACCATGATCTTTAATTTGATGTAGAAAAGTAGATATCATAATGTTGAAGATGATATTATATCAAAATTTTGGATCAAGAAAAAAAATAAGATGCAATGAAAACTATATCAAAACCCACAATAATTAATTGATTAAAACCTCTCCTGTGGAGGGAATGAAAAGAGAAAGGGGAACCTATGAAATGATATCACATACAGTATAGTGTTGGATTAATTACACCAAAAAATCCAATTTCAAAGGAAGGAGTTTGAGTGTCCTTATAA
The DNA here is from genome assembly GCA_963277665.1 of Viscum album. Classification (NCBI taxonomy): domain Eukaryota; kingdom Viridiplantae; phylum Streptophyta; class Magnoliopsida; order Santalales; family Viscaceae; genus Viscum; species Viscum album. The sequence goes on along the minus strand of OY728165.1, from coordinate 557,302,934 downwards.
TCCTCTAAAAATACACCAATATCCAAGGAGGCTATATTCAGAAATGTAGGGGAGAATAGAGATAAAAAATATGGATTTATGATTTTTCATATAATGTGTGGGGAATTAAATTTTAATAGTCTTTTTTTCATATATGGGAACCATGGGAAAAGAAATCATCCACCACAACTATTCTATGGTTCCTGGTTTAAAATTATTTCTCACATGATTTTTAAAACCATGTGAAAACCATGAAATTCCTCACTATTGAAAGTTGAATGGTTGAGGGGTTTTCATTATGTGGTCAAACCTTGAACCCCCATTCAGTGGATTAATATGTGGTACATGGCAATCTACGGTAGACCTCATGGGTTTCCATAATCATTACCGAACAATTCATATCCCCATGGGATTCTAAAATTCATTAAATTCACCCTAAATGACACCATTGAATGAACCCATAAAATTATGATCATAATTTTGTTAAGGGATACATAAAAAAGAGTACAATAAGTCTCTTGAAAGGTCAAAATCATAAAATATATATTTTCATAATATGGTGCTCAAGAAAAAAATTAAAAACCCTTGAGAATATCAAAATATTCTGATGATATGTTGAGAGAGATATCTTTAAATATATATTAATTATAAAATTATAAATATTAAAAATTCATTTGGATGAATTTACATTTTTTCCTATTTTATTAATCAATAAGTATTACACAACACTCCATGAACATTAATAAAATAGAGTAGCTAATATGAAAAGAATAAACCTTGTAGATATGGGAGAGCGAATACTTACATTGTATAAAATTTCAAAATATTTATGGATGGTGTTGTTTCTAGAACTATTCTTATATAAAATAGATTATTTTTGTGGTATAATCCTAAACTAATATATTGTTTTTCAATTTAATAGGGATTAATTATAAGATGAAAATTTTTGTCTATTTCATAGATATTATTTAAAAAATATGACATAGAAATTTTGATAGACATGAACAGAAGGATTATAAATGATCATTTATGGTCTATTTGTTTGATGGAAGAGGATAGTGACATTAGAACATATGGATATATAAAATTATTTTAAATTATAATATAAAAATCATTAAATAACCCATGATGAAATGTAATCATGATTACGATTTTAAGGATATTAAATTTAAAAATTCAATGAATGAATAAAGAATGTAATTTGGTTTCTGGTGGAACAAATGAAAGTGAGTAACCAAAAGAAGAAAGTTATGAAATGTACCATATTAATGTGAAATGATATTTTTATAATCCAATTTTTATTGTATAATGATAATTTTCACTAAAAATTAAATGAAATTGGAATATCTCTGATCTAACTAAGAGGATTTATTAATAAAAAACATATTTAATTAATTACGATGTTGAGTATAATTAATGTGGGAATATATATAAATTTAAAATATTTAATATTTTGAGAATAATTCATAGGATATTATTACTTGGAATGAAGATAAAAAAATTACTTTAAACATGTTAATATTTAAGTATAATGTAAATTAAAAAATAAATGACATGGAAAATAAATCAAGATTGGTTTTCAATAAATATTAAAAAATTGAGGGAAACGATTTTTACTAAACCATTGATCTGGTACGAGTGTTATAAAACCTAATTTTTTATTGATCCAATATAACTCAAAATGAGTAAAATGTGTACCAAATAGATATAAAATATGAATTATTTAATTATATGCTATAGGAAGAGGTTTATGTCAAAATTCATATGGTTTAATCATTGAAAATTAGAGAACTTGTGTGTGTGACCTTAATGATAAAAAATGTGTTTTAAATAATGTTCCAAGTGTAAAATTAAATAATCTGGAGAAAATTATACAATAGAAAACTTTTGTTAGGGGAACTATATAAAATATAATTTATTTTAAAATAATCCTCATATGGATATTATTATATAATTTTTAACATAAAATTCAGTAATAAAATTTCTATAATAATATGATTTAATAAATAAATAATGGATATAAAAATAAAATATAATGTCATATTATAAAATTAATAATTTTATATTATATTCCATTGTTATTTTATTAAATAAAATGATTTCATAGGGAAGTATATGAACAATTGGGGGAGTTATAAATCCATGTAAAATAATAAAAATGATAAGGAAGTATAACATAATATTCAAAAGCTTTAACAATATATTATAAAATAAATCAATCACATAGAATCATTGAATCAAGAAGTAGATAACAATGGATTGCGAAATTATAGGGATGTTTAACAACATGAAACATTAAATCACAAACCTATCTCAATTCACACTACCATGAAAACATAACATTGGGCTATATGATTATTCAAAATGCATGGTACATTATATCTAATGAAATTAAAACACTACATATTCTATTGAGAAGGTGTATAATTTTAGTCCCATCCATCATAAAAATATGTATATGCTTATATACAACACATAAAGAACACATACATAATGAATATGCATAAGAAATACCCATGTATGGAAATTAATTGAATAATATTATTTAAAAACTTAAAAAAATTATATATCATATTGATTCTAAAGATAATAACGAATTAATTATTTATTGAAATTAAGATTTGCTTTAATAGGAATATGACTTATGTATGAGTGTAGAATGATGGAATTCCATAGTATAGGAGTTCAGAAGTATGTATAATAATGATCCATAAAAAAGTTTATTCAAGGGATGAGTAAGGAATATTTGAAGAACCCGGGACAATGTTTTTTCCATAAAACCACTGTAAAACATGAATGGGTTTTTCATAAAATAATTATAATTTTTAGAAATCATGGTACAAAATATTCTTTAATATGATGATACATGGGGAGAAATGAGGGGGTGAAATGTATATACTGTAACTAAATTAATTTCATTATTATTAAAAATTTTAAAAACAGAATGGAACCATTTAGTGACTCAATTAAATACGATGAACAAAAAAATTATTATAAAAAAATATTAATTTTCTTCAAATATTTGAATCATGGGTTTCATAATTGAATATTATTGTTTAAGTTCATTATTTTACTCCTAAAACGCATTTATGATCAATTAAAAGGTATCTAAAATTTTTATTCATTACTATATAATAATTATGTCATAAAAGTTGGGTATTTTTTAAAAGTTAATTTTTACTATACCTTAATTAAATTTTTTATTTAAAAAACATTTACACTATGATAATTTCTATATTGACACATCCAAAAAAATATTAATTTAATCAAAATAAATTTTTAAAGATGAGAAACATAGTTTTAATTAGAATCTAATTTTGGTGGGAAAATATTAATTTTTGGATATCGTCAAATTTAATATTTTTAGAAAATTTATATATGCTATCGTAATGTTATATTAATATTTTTATTAAAATTACTAGTGTTAAATAAAAAAATTAGTTTAAAAAACAATAAATTCATATTAATATTTTTTTCTAAAAATATATTTAAATAGATTAAAAATATATATTTTTAAAAATTATACAATATTGTATCCTTTTTTATTGAACATTTATTTTATAACATTTGACTTGTATAATAAATTGTATTTTGAATTATTTGACTTATATTTTATATATATAATATTAATTCTCTAAATCAATATATTTATGTTTTAATTTGTTTAAATAATAATTTTCCTATATATTATACTATATTTAAAAATATTTCACTTTTTTAATCAAATGCATATTTCCAAATAGTCTTGTTCATTACATTCTTCCACAATTTAGAAATTTTATTCTTATAATTGTATTTCACACCCTAGAAACAAAAATTGTGTGGGTAATAATATTTAAATATTTGATTGTGTTCCTTTGATCCCACATCATACCCATGGTTCTCCCAATATAGATTGATATGGTGAGATTTTTTATTATGAAGATCATTGAATTTATAAACCAATTACATAATATGTTTCTAAACATAAGAGAGATAATTATCCAACATAATACATTTAGGATTATCACATGTGATGTATGATTTATATAAATCATTGAGATAGATATGTGGAACACATCATGCACCAGTGACATGTTTGGAGAATGTCTTAGTCAAAAACTGGAACTCAAATGTTATTATGATTATAAAATGGTGAAATGTTTCATGGACATTATTTTACCTTCTTCCAAAGCATTTGGAATCTATTCTCTAGTGGTAAATGAGGGAACACTTTTTTAACATCATACTCCATCTATTGGTGATGATTGTTATCATAACACTTTTTTCCACTATATACTACCCTAATGAGTTGTTCAATTGATTTTAAAGTCTATACTATTTCAATAACTATTTTATATATAAAAATATTAAATTTTAAAACATCATTCTAATATGGAAGAGTGATAAAAATATTATTATATAGGTATTCAGAAAGAGTTGTTGTCACGACCCGTCCCCCAGGGGCCATTCCGTGACCACCTCATGCCCGCCTCTTGAAGGCCAGGGGCTGGCGACTAGCGCTGAAGGCATCAACCTGCATGTGGTAGGCATTTTCTTATGTACCTATACGCACACACACACCCAACCATATCCCAACACACTAAATATGGGAAACATGTACAACTAAAATAATTCTGAATGTAAGTACGATTGAATGTATTTTGGCCAGAATAAAAACCCAACAAGGAACCAGAAACAACATGTACAAAAAGGAAACTCTAATTTCAATATGCTGTAAAACCCACCTGATCTCGAAAGTAGTGAATCTATTGGAAGAGAAAGTAATATTTCATGTATACCTAGTCCTATTGGGTCCCATTTGGTCCAAAGTCACCAAGTCCACATTCAAATCGCCTATCAGTCTCATCTCCCTGAGCACCCGTATCGTAATGTTTGTCGTTTGCACTAGACACAAAACCTTTGGGCGAAGCCTGTGCTGGGGTTAGTAACATAGTACTCAGTAGGGACCCCAAAACAAAAATGAAATACAACACATCAATTCCAAAATATAAGGCAAGAAAGACAAGACATCTCTCACCATGTATATTCTAGGGTAGTAACAGTAGCGACGTCAGTCCCAGAAGTCAAACTCCTCAGCCATTGGAGGACTCCTCTTCTATCGAGTATAGTGGGCCTATCAAGTGACACACGACCAATTTCTACTAATCTTTGACTTGTGTGGTACACATACCAGATTTGTATCATTGGTATGATGGGTCACACACAGCCGCTTCCCACTGTGGTCCTTCTGGGTCACACAGAGCCGCATACCACTTTGGTCGAACTGAGTTACTCCTCTTGTCATGTATTGTGGGTCTTCCATAACACAGAGTCACTCCCCACCATGGGCTTTCCACGTCACACTTATCTGATTCACCCTGGGCTGTCGTCAAGCTGTCTTCCAGTCTAAGCCCACCACTAGGTTCTGTACATAGCTCTCCTGGGAGAACCACCCCTGAAGCCATTTTTCATATCTCCATGTCCATGAAATTCACCACAAAGAATTCCAAATGATCTACCTCCTCGAGAGGGCCCTAATTCCACAAATAAAACATCAATCAAACAGACATTTTTTAAGATTAAGGTATTTTAATAACCTAGGGACCGGTTGCGACAGAGCATGGTCTTACCCGACAAACCCATCCCATTGGTTCATCGTACCCCAGTTCATCTAGACAGACTCCACATGACTTGGTATTGGTCGAGGTCAGTTTGGTTTGGCCTGGACAGTGGTCTAGGTGCAATAGGCCTTGCTTGACCCTACCCAATTTGGCCGATGGTCCAGCTCGCCGGATTAACTGGCGACCTTATCTAGTCATGCCATACCTAAAGGGAAACATGTAAAGCCAACCAGTTTGGGACTGGCCCAACGATATGGGACCATCCCATGTGTCATGGGTATGGCCCTCTGTTTCGATGACCAGCCATGTTTGCAGCTGGTGGGGAGCAAATATGACATGGCGGTCCACCACGTCCCTCTCTGTCTAAGCATTTCCCGCAAAGAGTGGGCCACTTATTTATGAACCTGTGGAAGGTAATGAACATCCATCCTTCATGTCACCCACCGACATAGTACTCAGGATGACCCTAGTCAATGCAGTTCCATGCTATCACGGTGCGTCTCCAGCACCGTGGCCTGATCGGCCGTAGTTTTCATTTCGTCGACGCGCAACTCCACCTTGTTGTCGGCATGCCTGGTGGCTTACTCCTACCATCCAACATGTGGTTGACATGTACCATCACCACCAATGTGTACTTCCACTTCTAGAACTAGTACACCAGAAGATATTTCGGCGGACCACAAGACATGATCTTGTGGTCCGTTCTTCGCGCCGCCTATGCCGACGACTTCTAGGGAGCATCCTCATTACCATGAAGCCATCAGATCCATATATTCATTACATCCAACAAATAATTCACCTTGTGATAAATAAAAAATGGGTCCTAGACTTTGTTCTTTTAATCCTACACCTTCCACATTAGAAGGTTTAATGATGGGGGTGGTTTGCGAAGCCTCTGTTCAATCATTATATTCCATGATTTGAACACTAAAAATAAAACCACAAGAATGGAACACCCTCGCACATAAATGTTCAAATCACGGGTCAACCTGTTCGTGGGATGACATGTGTTCATCATTTCATGAAATGGAATGGGATGAATAACAAATTAAAATCCCACACCTATTTAATGTTTGTTACCACATGTTCATCTTCGAGGGGCTAAGATGTCGACATCACTTCTCGACTCTAATCTTTGAAAGCTGTGACAAAGAAAGAAAAGATCAATTGGCCATCTTCTGTCTTCACTGGGGTAGAAGTCCACCAATGATTCTATGGATAATACCCTATATTTTTAATCCATTCATTCTAGAGTGCGTCAAACATTAAATCATATCACATCGTAATGCTCGCATAATGATGTGATGTTTCTCCGTTACAATGTTTTATTTAAGAAACAACATGGTTGTTACACATTATTCAATTTAATTTACACTATGAGTTTGAAAATATGTTAATGAGTCTCAATTATGTGTATTATCCCAACCCAAAAATTTAAATTTCCTCTTTACCTTTTCAGCCCGAAGTTAAGTCGTTTATTAGACAATCTCAGTATTCAGAATTTAATGGTGCCCTCGAATTTTCATTCAGAGGATTGATTCAAAAAAAATATATAATCATAAGTTAATTTTTTATGAACATACCATTTAAATTTGTTAAAATTCTTTTACGGGATCTCATGAACTCGAAATCACGTGTCGTCGAATTTCACAGTCACCAAATAATTCAATATAAATAAAAAAATTACACGGAAATTTCAAGATGTTACATTCAACCCACCATAAGGAATTACGTCCATGAATGCAAAAAAAAAATCTAAACAAATATTTGGGGGTAATGAGCATGAATATACGCCCCACAGACCCATGTTCTCTCACAGATATTCTCATACTGCCATCAGACACAATCTTGCGGAATCAATCATTCGGGTAAGACCTACTCTTATTGATCCTATATATCATTAGGGAACTCCGCAAACGTCTCCCCATAATCAATGTGCTTATCTCCCCTGTAAATTACGTGTGATGCATCATGCACATACCTCCTCAGTTGTGACATGTGGAAAACATCATGCACACGATGCATCTATTGGGGAAGAACTGTACGGTACGCCACCACGCCAACACTTCTCAGGATTTGAAAAGGATTGATGAACCTCAGATAAAACATACCTCTCCCACAAAATCTTCATAATATTCTTCGAGTAGAGACCCTAAATAACACATGATATCCCTCATCGAACTCCAAGGGTCTCTGTGTACTATGTACCTAAAACTTCTTCCTTCTTTGTATTTCCTTCATACTCTCCTAGATGATATTCTCTATCTCGGTGGTATCCCATACAAACTCTGGACCCATGAGTGCCAAATCCCCTGGGTCTGTTCAGTATATGGGTGATCTACAAGGATGAACGTATGAGGACTAAAACGGTGCCATTAAAATGGTAGAGTGATATCTATTATTGTATGAAAACTCCTCCAATGGTAGGGGTCCTCACAAATACGACCAATGTCAAGTTGTAATCACCAAGCATGTCCTCCTAGGTCTATATGGTCTGATCTGTCTAACCATCTAACTGGGGATAAAAAGATGACCTCAAATGCATCTGTGTCCCAAATGCCTCCTTTTATTCATTTAACAACCATGATGAAAATTGGGCATCGCGATCTGGGATGATCACTCAAGGCACCTCATGTTTCCACAATATCTCCTAGACATAGATGAACCCTAATCACCCTATAGTTCCCTACTCCTATATGGTTCAGAAGTGAGACGACATGGTGAGTCAGTCAAAGAATACCCAAATATAGTCATGAACTCTAGATGTATGTTATAAACCTATTAGAAAGTATATTGATATAACATCCCATTTTCCACTCTAGTACCTCGAGAGGCTGATTCAGGCATTCGGGAACCTGTTTCGTGACTATCAATTGCTGATAAGCGAGGAATAGTGAAATTAAAATGTCCAATTATTTATTCATCCCTGGCCAACAGTATTGACACTAGATGTCCTGGTACATATTTTCCACTCTATGATATACCGCTAGAGGGGAAGTATGGATCTCCTTCAACACCTCCTCCAACAACTGCACTGTTACTATGGTGTGCCCTCTAAAAAAGATTGTGTGCTCCCCAGCTATCGAAAATACATCAAGATCCCATCCTGAGGGTATTTGAGAACATCTTGCCTCATAGTTAACCATCCCAGTTGTGCCTCCCTAACTCGCTATACGAGCGGGGGAGTAACAACCATAGACTAAAGGTAAAAAACAGAAAACTATAAGTAAAAATCTTCACCATCCTCCATATGTGATATCTACATCATGCCTAACTACTTTATTTCCTCAATCAGTTTCAACAACCCTTTAATCCTATTGAGAACATCTACCACCATGTTCCCCTTATTATGAGTATAGACTATCTGTTGATCATAATCTTGGAGGAACTCTATCCACCTTCGATGTCTTAGGTTCTGGTCTATCTGGGAGAATATGTACCTATAAATCTTATGGTTTGAGTAAATGGTCAATCATTCACCCAAAAAGTAGTTTTGACATGACTTTAGGAAAAATTCCACTACTGTTAACACTAGGACGTGGGTTGTGTAGTTCTTCTCATTCTACCTTACTTGTCAGAAGATGTTGGAAATCACCAATCAATCTTGCATCAGGACACAACCCAGTATGGTCCTTGATGCATCATAATAAACTATATACCCCACTACCTCTTTATGTAGTCTCAAAATGGGTGAACTATTCAGTATCTACCTCAACTATTGGAAACTATACTTTAATTTCTCCATCCACATGAAGGGTTTAACCTTCAATTTTAATGATGAAAAGGGTGCTACTACTATAGTGAAGTCAGGAAAGACCCTCTAATTGTAACCATCCTGCCCCAAGACGATCCACACTTTTGTCATGCGCATGGTTGCCTACCAAGAAAGCAACACCTAAATCTCTTCCATATCTGCTGCAACTCCTGCCACCGAAAAAACAAGTCCAAAAAAGTGGATCTCTCATATCCTGAACTGACACTTTGAGAGATTACCTTAAATTTTGTTCTCTCAATGTGTATCTAGGAATATCCACAAGTGCATAATGTGCTTCTCCCCCAATGCTAAATACCCTAATATTTAATCCATGAATACCACAATAAATCGGTCATGGTAATGCTTGAATATCCTGTTCATGAGGCCCATGAATACTTATTGGGAATTTTTCAAGCCTAAAGGCATCACCAAGAACTCATAGTGATCGTAACGCACCTGATGTCCAATTTTGGTACATCCTCATCCCATAACTAAAGCTAATGGTAGCTTGATCTGAGATCTATCTTTGAGAACCACTTTTTTACATCATTTGGTCAAAGGGGTCATCAATTAATGGTAGTCGGTACTTTTTCTTCATAGTCTCCTGGTTCTTGCACTGTAAGTCCACACACCACCTCAGACTCCCATGTGACTTTTGGGAAAAAAGCATCGGGGCTACTCATGGTGAAATTCATGGCCTTACTAACCCCTTATCCTGCAAGTCCTCCAGTTGTACCCTTAGCTCGTGAAGATCTAAGAGATCCATTCGATATGACGATGCAGATATCGGTGCTATCACGGCGTACAAGTCGATACAGATATCTACCTCTTTATGAGGATTTAGTCTTGGAACCTCATTAGGAAAAAACATTCTTATACTCAACCACCAATACAAGAAAACAAGGACTCCTATCCTCCACTGCACCGAGGGTGTGGCTAAACAACTAGTGAGTGATCAGCTACACCTTCCTCCAAAAGATTCAGTCATGCATATCAAGGGTTTTCTTTTCTACAGTGACGGAAAACCTGGACCAATATATGTGGACACATCAGACGGTATGCTTAAAATATTCGATCTGAGCATGGATTTTGGATAACCATTATATACCCATGATGACATTGTACGACCTCATCAATGTCACTACGAAACCACAGATGATTCTCTCACCTCCTAAAGTAAACTGACACTGCTGACACTAGTGTGTATTTATCGAATTGACTGCCATATGAGTCTCTATCCATAAAAAATAATCCATATGATCCAACGGAATATGAAAGATCAAAACAAGATATTTGGAAAAGAAGGAGTGAGTAAAACATGTGTTTAAAATAATACATCTGGTGTGATGAAGACACATATCATTCCTCATATCATCTCTTGAGCACTATGGTCATAGGAATCTACTTCAAGGAGCTGATCTCGTCCCTATACTCTTACTCCCTTAGGTTTTGGAAGACCATGTGGGGTGGTGACTATAACATCTCAAACCATCGCCCACCACCACCCTCTCATCTAGCTCCCATGAAACGTCTTATACCCTGCATACCTCCTCAATCAAACCACTACCACAGCCTCGGAAGCCCCTCGAACGTATTATTTTCATCTGTATGGAAGGTCAAGTAGTCACATGCCATGTGTCTATGCCTTAATACACATAGACATGCCTAGATCCTTGCAGACTCCCTCTGTATTGGGAGCCCCGTACCACCGACCCAAATTCCTAGGGTCGTCATCTGAAAGACATGGCCCACTTAAGACCATGTGTCTATTATATACTTCCCATAAAAGACTCTTCCTCATGGGGTTTGATAGCGGCTCTAGCTATCAAATCCTTCTCTTCCATGAAGCAATGCACAAGAAGGGCTATCTCCGAACCATGATCTGTGTAGGGATGCTAAGAGACAACATTGATGCCCTGATCTCCCCACTGAGTACCTCCTAGAGGGCTCCATCCATGATGAAATGTTCCCACACCACTTCTGTGAAGTATAATAAAATCTCTTTGAACCACATTGAGTACTTGACCACTTTCTTACTCCCTACTGTATGTGTAGAATCATTTTAATGCACACAATGTTCAACGTTGGGGAAAAATTTAACCCAGGAAATGTCTCTCGATATCAACCCAAGTGAGGGTCACCTCATTGTGAGTATAGAGGGTAAAGCTCCACTATCACCCTATCAATCCCTGTATATGGTTTTGCACTAATTTCTCTATTTGGATAGGTGTTTTCCTCACTATAATGAAGACCCACGTCACAGCCTCTAGTCGGTCCTCAGCGACCTGAGGATTTGTATCTCCCTTAAACATAGGAGGTCTAAATCTCTAAAATGTAGGTAGGGAACTGATCCTAAAAACATCCTCTTGTGGAATTTATATTAGTATATTCTGACCATCATGTGGTGGTAACACTTGTGCATCACCCAATTGGGACATCTCTTGAACTGGTCCCTAGACAAATGCATCACTACTAGACAGGATGCCTCATGACCTCGTATCAGGATCCTGGATTGTCATTCATGTACAGGAATTCAGAAATAGTTCGAGATGTACCACAATTAGAATTTTATAACTAGTGATCTGATTCTTATTAAAAAATATTGAGAGACATATTCAAGCAGTGGTATCATTTATTAATCAAAAAACGGAATTCAAGGTCCTCGTGTGGGGATACGTCGACCGCCACATCATCATTGAACTCCCTGAATCAAAAATTCGAACTCACAACACTTAACACCATTTCCCAAAAAAACACCAGATATTTGAAGGGGAACCGATCTCCCTCTGAAACAACTTTTTCATGAACCTTCCCCCAGGGCACATTCTATGATTACCACAAGTCCGCCTCCCGAAGGCCATGGGATTGTGACTAGCACCGAAAGCATCAACCATCATGTGGGAGTCATTTTCCCAAATACCTGAATGCACACCAACTCACCCAAACACATCACATCAAATTTAATAGGGGAAACAAGTACCACTAAAATAGATCTTAGTGCATGTACAACTGAAATTATGGGGGCTATAATGCCAACACAACAAAGAACTGAAAACAAAAGTACAAAAAGAAAACTCTAATGGCTATATATATTTAACCCCACCCTATCATGAGAGTTGTGAAGCAATATGAAACTGATGTAGTATGTCCTATCCTCTCGGTCTTACTGGGACCCGACTGGTCCAAGGACACCAATTACACCATAAAATTGTCCATAAATCCCGTCTCCTTGATCACCCTTGTTGAATGTTTGGTCATCTGCACAAGATAGAACATGTGTGGGAAATGCTTGTGTTGGGTTGTATAACATAGTACTTAGTGGGGACCTGAAAACAAAATTTAATGACCACTTATAAATTACTCAAAGTAATGATAGAAACCCATGATAGATCACACCATGTGTATTCATGGGTAGTAACAGAAGCATCGTCAGTCACAAACCTTGAACACCTCGCCCACTGAAGGAATCCTCTTATATCGAGCAATGTGTGCATTCTAGGTCACACAAAGTGTCTTCCCACTGACCTAGAACTACATCAGTACTCATCCTTGATTAGTATCGTGTGTATGCAAGGTCACACAAAGCCGCTCTCCACTATGGGCATGCTGTGTCACACAGAGTCGCTTCCCACCATGGTCGAACTAAGATACCCCTCTTGTCGAGTACCATGGGTTTAATGGGTGACAAATAGTTTCCCCTCACCACCATGGGCCTACTGTGTTACATAGATCTGCTTCCCAATGGGTGGCCAACAAGAAGTCTTTAGGTCTCAGGAAACTGCAGGGTTTTTTATGTTGCACGCATGGCATAACTACTCCTCAATATATTTTCGCATTTCTAGAACCATGAATGTCACTAAATATCATGCCAAAAGATACTACTCCTCGATTTTGTCACAATTACTCAGAAGACTCATCAATCATAGGTGTGTTTTGCAAGAAACGAGAATTCTAATAACCAGGGGGCTGGTTGCGATGTGGCTAGGTCCAATCCGGTCGGACCAACCCGACAAACCCGACCACTGGGTTCCACATACATTAGTTTATTTAGATATACTCAACCTAACCTAGTATTTTTCAAGGATGATCTGGTTCAACCTGGAATGTGGGCGAGGCCCAATAGGCCTTGCTGGACCCGACCTGATTTGGTCGAGGGTCTAGCCCACCGGGTCACCTGACAATTATGTGTAGTCTGGCTCGGCCCAAAGGGGCACGGGTCCAGCCCACCGGCATGGGTCCGGACCACTGGCTTTGGTCCGACCTGATGGGGCGTGACTAGATTGGGGGGACCCACTAGTCCGAACACTGGCTATGTTAGTGGATGGTGGGGTGCGCCTAGGATGTGGGGGACAACTACTTCACTCCCTTTCCGAGCGCGACCCACAAAGAGTGTGACACTTCCACAAGCGCCCACGGCTAGTATGAATTGACACCTTAATTTCTCAGGACCACGCATCCCACAGGTTGACTCTGTTCAACGCAACATAGTGTTTCGCCATGGATCTCCAGCGTCATGGTCCGATCGACATCAACTTCTACTGGACCAATGCGTCGTCGGGGCACGCCGCTCGACCGGGGTTCCACCACAACTGGTGGCATGCTCCTACTGTCCTTCATGTGGTTAGCGTGTTCCACCTCTACCACTTTGTGGTTCCGCTTTCGGCAACAGTGCACCAACAGATCCTTCGGCAGACCACTGGATGTGCTCTGGTGGTCCGATATTTTCACTACCAATACATAAGGACTCAAGAGAGCATCCTCTTTATCGTGAAGCCTTCAAATCCATATTGACATCACTTCAAACCAATCGGTCACCAGGTATGCACAAATGATGGGGTCAATGGCTTTGTTCATGTCAGCCCTTACCGTCCACGTTAGATGTTTTAATGATATGAGAGGTTTGGGGAGACTCTATTCAATCATTAAATGAAAATATTTGAACCCTGAAAATTAAACAGAGAGAATGAAACACCTTCCTGCATAAATTCATGAATCATGGGTCAACCTATTCCAGGGTGGACCTATTTTTTCCTTTCTAGAAGTTGATGGGGAAGAACAACAATTCAATAACCCCTACGTATTTGATGTTATTTGATGCACATTTTTCCTCGAGGGGTTATGAATTCAGTGTCCTTTCACGGCTATTATATTCAAAAGGAAAAAGGATGAAGATATTGTTTTGTCGGAGTTATTCGTTTTTCATTGGGGTGGATGTCCTTCAAGGGGTCTCTATATAATATTCTAAATTATTAATTTCTAGTTTCCCTAGTGCATCAAACTATAAATAGGAGAACATCACAACATTCCCATTATGATGCGATGTCGGGGCGTTACATTTATTAATTTAAAAAATTGTGTTACTATTATGCATCATTAATGTGTTGTTATATTGTGTGTTTAATAATTCATTAATGAGCCACATTGATACTCATCATCACTTCCATATCACAACCCCGCAACATCATCAACCACCACTCAGAAGTGAGATGGAAAATAAAATAATTCATTTAAATTATATTATTATTTTTCTCGAAAATGACCTAAAAATAACATTTCCACTCAGACCATTCCAAATGAATTAAAGACATTTAATATGAAAATCACAAAATTATGAATTTAATAGTGTCTTCAGATTTTTTATCCATGTGATAGTTCAAATGAACTAAAATCGCGCCTACACATTTTCTAAACATACCTATTAAAAAGATCAAATTTCAAATTTGGGACCTCAGGACCTCTGAATAAGTTGTTGTCAAATTTCCTAGTCTCGAAATTATTCCATATAAATAAAAAATAATTTACATAGAAAATATTAGAAGATTAATTTGTATGGATTCTTGAGTGGAAGTTACGACAGTATGAGAAATTGACTAGAGGAATATATAGATCACAACATTATTTAATGTCCACAGAGTAATATCTTTACATATCATCAAGTTTCTGGATAACTTATATAGATTAAAAAATAGTCTTTGGGTGATAGATAGTACTGAATTTCAACTATATATCCATCCCAAAAAACTATTTACATTATTCTATTACATTTTATCCTTATGAGAACATTAATGGTTATTCAACAATATCATTTTAAATATTTTCCTACAAGAAGTGTACTAAATTTTTTCAATATATATTTTTACTTCCTAGATAGATAGATAATTACGATATATGACCATTAGTAAATAACTCCTTCTATAACAATAGATATAATGTTGTAAATAGTTATTTCCAAAATATAACGAGAACTCCTTCATCAAAGGTGAATTATGACTCTTTCCTAATTTTTTTTATCTTCAGACATCTTTTTTATCTCCCTATAAAACATTTAATATTTCTTAATTTTATATGAAATGGTTGGTTAAGTTAAATTCAGAGAATAAAATGGTGTTTTCCGTTCCTTTTTCATTCCTATTTCTTTCATTTTCAAGTATAAAAAGTTTCTATCATTCTGAATTATCATAATGAAAATGATTTTTGAATTCCTTTAAAATAGTGAATCTTTAAATTGCTTATCATTCCAAGGATGGTGATGGATTGAATAATCATATTTCATTATCAGTAATAAAAAACTCCACTGCTGCATGTCAATATACATATTTTGAATAATATACATAATGTGATTTTTATCACAACATATTCCACAATTACTTTTATTGTGGTAATTCCTCTTAATATTAAATGCGAAGACTATTTTTCCATATCTAGATCATGTGAAATATATTTTTCATGATTCTACATGTGTTGGGAGAAATCGTATATCTATTTTTCATTCTTCATGATGACACAACCTAATATCTTCTTTTATGAATCACATTGTATCCCAATTCCATCTAAAATTTTAAGTAGGGATCGAACATGTGTTGTTATTAACCACTCCCTAAACTCCTTAAAGCTCTGTTCACATTAATTTTTATCTAAAATAATAATACAATTCAATGTATGATTGTTTTATGTATTAATTTATTGAGATACTGTTTTCAAATATAGATAATAGTACCCCGATAATTCATGGAAACTAAGGATGTATAAAAAATGAATTGGTCTGGTACAATAATGAATAAACTATTTCTATAAAGGATACACATATTTCACCTTAAATGTGATAACATTCTTCATGAATGTTACATTTCCCATCATAAACTCCAATTTAATATAGTTTTTATATATATCAATTTTCTAAACGTATTATATGATATTATGAACTACACGTAATGTTTACCCATTTTTAGGGAATATGAAAATATCATCTATAAATACTAATAATAAATAAAGATGTAGTGATTTTTAAAAAATATATATCTATTCTATGAATGTTTTTTGAGAATTTGTGTGTTGAAATGAAATCACTATAAACTCATAGTTTCCTTACCATATACAAATGTAATACTTTTTAATATCTATCTTATTCAAATTCAAATTATTATATCACAACTGATAGTTATCAATAGAGTTTTATTGGGATATATATTGTGGATTTAATAATTCATCAATTCATGGAAGGGGAAAAATGTTTTATATAACAGTTTTATTGATTTCATTGTAATCATTATAGCATAGAAATTCCCCACATTATTTGTGAAAAATTAGACTAAAACACATCCTTGTGAATCAATTTGGAATAACAAATCCTTATATAGATTCTATTGTAGTTGATTCATTAGTTCCAATATTTCATTGAGGTTCATTATAGAAGTACTCTTCGATTTCAGTAGATTTTCATATATATGATAAATTTAGAGCTCATTCTGTTGACTAGGATGATGACATAAAAATTATTCTAGTTATGAAAACATATATTCAGTCAATATGGGCATGCATTCATTAGTGATCCCCTCATTTTCCAAATTTTTTTGTCTTGTATACTTTCTCATATGCCAAAATGTCAATGTATAAAGAGGATTTCATATATAAGTATCATAATTATCATTTCAATTGTGTATAATTAGAGGTTTATCTGGGGTATGTAAAGAGATTTCCTTCTCTAATAAATAGATGTTTACTTCAAATAAATATAGCCCAATAAATTTTCAATATATCATCAAATTATATTATACTGACTATTTCAATTTTTTTTAAAAAAACCATCCCATAAATATTTACACATTGAGATTTATATATTTGAGATGAAAAACATACACTATGTGGTATTGACATTGATAAATCTACCTTTATGAATTGTAGTGACCATTGAATATTTCAACTAATCATATTATAAATCATAAAATGAATTTATTAGGAATAAATTATCATATGATATATTATAAAATATATTGAAACATTACAAATAAATTCTTAATTTTAATGATCTACATCAGAATTGGTGGAAACATAACCCCAACCTTTATATCTTGGCCATAGATATGCTTCTCATCATTTATCCTTGAAAACCATGACCTTATTGCACTAATATAGATAATGCTTAATTAGTTTATAGTCAAATCAATAGACAATAAGTGTAAACTTGATTGAATACAAATTTATTTCCATCATTTTTCGTTTCATTATTCAACTACCCAAGAAATTCATTAGGTTAAATCACATTATTTCTATAATTATATAATATATTTGTTCCATTGAGTTTGGTTCCATGATTTTTTTGCCATCATTAATAACATATAGGTAGTTTATTTTCATCCCTCCAGGGGATTTATCTATATATCCTCTCGAATTAAACAATATTACACAATTATTTTATCAATATAAAGGAGAACATTGAGGATCACCAATCTCCATCTCAACATTAAGGGTACAATACACAATTTCATCTCAGTTTTCAATGTCTCAAATGACCATTTTTGTAAAATAAATGGATTTATCTCATAATATATGTGGTTAAACATATGTTTTGGGGAAAAAATATACAGGCATACCTTCAAATCTTGGAGTGGTTTAACTCATTAGACAATATTGAATCATCATCAAAATACATGTGTTCACGAAACTCCCACTCTATTTTGTGAGGGAGAGTGTGAGGGAAATAGTTATTAAAGAATATTTTAATTTTTCTTAACACTCCATTGATCCAATGTGTTTCATGGGATTTACAATGTTAACTAGTTTCCCCCATTTATCGATTTCTTTATAAACATTAAATATTAAGAATACATATTTATCTTTCAATAGGATTTTAAGGACAAATAATATCTTCTAAATTTAATAATTTTTTTTTCATGAATTAGTCTATGATAATATCAAATAATTTTTTAAGGCCATTAACACATAAATGATTCAACCAGAACATGTTCTCTTGTGTCTAGTGTTCATTCTTTAAGATTCACTATATTATTAATACCCCAATTCAGATATGTAAAAACCATCATAAAGAATTTAACTCCTTACTCCCATCATATTAGTAGCGTATTTGGTTAAATAATTTTTTTGAGACATATGGATTGTTTTCATGATTCCTCTTATTTTAAACCATTAATTAAAATAATTGAATACTAATTGTGATAATACTAAAATTGTTAATCATATAGAAGGAAAATATAACAATTAAAATTTATATTTCATAATTGGAATGTATAATTTAAGATATGAATTTATAGAGTTTTATATTGTTAATCCATGGTCATATTTTTATTGGTTTATCTGACAAAATATGCAAAATATTACACTATAATGTTATATAACACCATAACATATATATATATATATTCACATCCTTTATAATGGTTTATAAATGGAATGTTAATTAAACAAATTATAGATCCCATGAATGTCTAAATAAGTGAGAAATGTGGACATCAAATTATGCACTAAATGAAGATTGGGTAAACATTTGACAATAATTTTTATGTTTAATTCCACATAGTCACATATTTGAAAATTCATACATCTTATTTTTTTGCTCAAAATTTTATTTAGATTCTCAAAAATCACATAGTCATTATAAAAAATGTAAGATTTTCCTTAAATTGGAGTTATCCATTGAGTTATCACTAATGTTTTGTCATTATAAAGACCAAAAATGACTGTAACATTATATGATATCCGGTATGATACCATAAACCTCACACATATATGTTTTTATGATTTATAAAATAATATTCCATGGAAAACCTCCCATAATTTAATAGGAATAGAATATAAAAGGGATTATATACATTAATAAAAAAATTAAAAATTTTTTATTAAAAGATCAATATTATCTTTATATATACAATTTCAATATTGTAATATTTACCACACCAAGGGGAAATTCGTAAATAAAATTTATATCTATAATTTTATGTAAGGGAAAAAACATGATAAGGAAGTGTAACTGAAGTGTCAACCAGAATAACGATATATCATAAATGAGAACAATCACATGGAAACATAGAATATATATTTATATATATAATTGGAAAATGGATTTGATGGAATTTTGAAAGTCAATTTTATATTACATTATAAATTTAAGTAACTTATCACTATGATGATGTCTTAACATATTCTACTAGGATATGTGCCCATTCCCAACACATGGTATCTGAAAATATGAAAACATAAAACAATGAATTGGGACCTTGTAAACATGCATGAAAAAGAAAAATAAACATATGTTTACATGAATATGTATTCTAAATAAATAAATCAAACAAAATCCATAAGAAAAATAAAATTTCATTAAATGGAAATGGGTTACATAATCTTATCTAAAAAACATAGACACATTATATAACATAATGGTTCACAATAAACTAATGAATAAAATGTTTTTAGTTTTTCAAATTTTATTATCGAAGGTTGAATCATAAATATGAAGTTACAAGGGATAACATACATTATAATTGAGGGTACAAGTAGGTATAAATTTGAACCACTTATACGATCATTCAAAAAATGGTTAAACAACATATAATGATGGTGATAACATGGTGTTTTCCATAAAACAAATAAAAATCTTAAATTATTTTCTATAAAATAATGGTATTAATTTATTGAAATTATGGACAGTAACTATGATTAAATTTTTGATATAAGGAAATGAATAAAGAATATGAAAAATCCATTTTAAAATGTTTTTAAAATTATTTATAGTGGGAAATTTATAATAAATGATTAATTCTAGAAAGTTAATACAAATGGAACTATGTTTATATATGTCATAAATATTTGTATATAATATTTAATAATTATATAAGATAATTTTTTACATAATATTAGGTAGTTAAATTAAATATATAAATAAAATGAGAGGGGGTGGTGGCTGGGGTAAAAAATTCCCTGACCTCAAATCCCAAATCATATAGTGTGTTCAACTAAACACATGCATAAAAAATCCCAATTTTTAAATAAATTATTCATTACCTCTATAATGTATGAATAAATATTTAGGTCCATTTTAATAAAATGAAATTTATTCATTAATAATTGTTTCTATCATCATTTACTAGGGTTGTTTTTTCATTTTTTTCTAAAACTACTTCAGTTTGTTGCACATGGTCAATGGAGTTATCATATAGTTACAATATATATGTCATTATGAATTTAGTTATTAATTTTTAATCCATTAGATAAATATTGAACATATAATTATATTATACAATATTTAATTCATTGTTATAGGATATATCATGATCAATTATTTGGGTCGTAAATATCATTATAATCATTTATTTTTAGAATATTTAATATAAGGTCCATTTTATATTCATCGAATCATTATCATGATTTAAATATAATATTTATTAATTTAATTCATTATAAAACTAATTATTTATTGTTATAGTGATAAATTAAAGGTGTCATCAGTGGGGGTGGTGAATAGACCATAATTCAAGCGACATGTTTATTTAGTAATGAGCAGGAGGGAGGAAGTGAATGATCATTTGATAAAAATAATAAAATTTAATAATACATATAATATAAGTTACATTATATATTAAAGGTTATAATATACATTGTGTGTGTAATATAAGAAAAAATAATTGAATATGTATTAGAGAGGAATTATGAGTTAATCAATTACGTCATTGGATCACTCCATTGCTCGTTGCATTTTAAATTGAAAGTGATGCATTTTTATTTGATGAAAAACACTAATAAATTTATATTAGTGTGTTGGAGGTATTTTATAAGATACTAGGTGAAATATAATGTATATAGAGTGATTATGACTGTAGTGGTGAATGGTAATATTTATTTAGTTGTAGGATATGATTTACTTTTCAGAAAAATTTTTATTAATGTGTCGCATATGTTTTACCAATAAATTATATATACCCTAATTAATATTATTTCCCTATTAAATAAATATTTTTGGATTTATTTACATATATATCAAGGTAAATATAAATTATATCTCTTAAAGACATAATTCTACATGAAGAATACATAATTGCTCTATATTAGAATTAAATACCATATAGCTTCCTAATTATCAAATATATGTTTTTGATATAAATGGAATTTTTTAATTCAATTTTAACACAATGAACACATTTTTTTGTAGATGGATGGCTTTCAAAATTTATTTAGTTATTCTAGTATCATAATGTTCTCCCAATATTAATGGTAGATATAAAAACTATATTAATATTATTTACTAAAAATAAATTTTTATGAAATATCATAAAATTCATATTAAGATAAATTTAATATCATGATTCTAAAAAAATTAGTTAACATTTTATAAATGAGGAATAAAATTTTCATAGAAAAAACTTATTTATTTAAAAATATTAACTGTTTTTAACATGATTAATTTTCTAAATCTTATGATTTTTTATTCATTCATAAAATTATATGATATTTATTTACAAGTAAATTTAAATTAATAAAACCATTTTATTCAAATAAATTTAAATTCAAATTTATATGGATATAAAATAAATTAATTTTTGAAAAATGATATATAAATATTTTAAAAAATGAAATCATTCACTCTTAATGCAAAATATATACTTACTCATATTTAAAAGATATATATTATTGTATTGTCATTTATATTAAATTTATATTTTTAATTATTTTTATTATTAAAAACTAATATATTGAATATAATTTTTTTATTATGCAATGTCGTTTATACTATATATTATTAATAAATATGGATCATGTTTGTTGATTAAAATTACTCATAAATTTCCTTGTAATTACAATCTTTAGGTGACATAAACAAAAAAGGATCATTAATTTTTTTGTTATTGATATAATTTTTTCAACTAGTATTACACATATACTTAATTTATATGTTAAATATAGTAAAAAATTAAAATTTATTATTCATGTGAGATTTATTTTTGTAGTCTCTCACATTATGTATGAAAGGAAATATATATTTTTACTGTTAGAGAAATGATCGAAATATATTTTGAATTTTTTTTGGATATATGAATTAGAAAAATATACACAATAATATTTGGGATGTAAAAATGAGGAAGTATGGCACAATACAATGTATTAATTTCATGTAATTAAATATATGATTGGAAATATTTTTTATCATAAAAAATAGAATTTATGAATCTTATGTTTTAACCATGTTGGAAATAAATGTTTTTATTAGAAATGAGATACGAAAAAATAATAAAAGTATTCTTAATTAATTATTTATGAACTTGATAATGATATTATATTAGGTAGGAAAAAAAAGAAATAATTATTTTTATATGGAAATATTGACCAATATAAAAATATTAAGGATCCAAAATCAACACCAAGTGAAATATATTATTTTCTAGAGGAATTAGTATGAATTTGATATATTAACATCAATATTATGTGAAATTAAATAAAATATAGGAAATTTATGTTATTATTTTTCAATATTATACATTAATTATTTGGAATAATGTGTTTCTTTAAGAGATGAAATGAAAAGAAAAAATGAAACGAGAGCTGGTTGTGTATTTTAATGGTTAAGAAATCCAATAAAAACCCTATAGAAAAATCAATATAAAAAATGAAATTAAATATAATTTCATCAAATATCTGGTTTAAAATATTATTATTAATATTTATTTTTAAAATATAAAATAATATCAAATATAAAAATTTATAATCTAATATTTAAATAAATAATCTATATATCAAATTCAATAATGAGAGTTCAATCTATCCAACTATATAAAAAAGGTATAATGAATATAACACTTCAATTTTTCACTAATATTTATTGGTAAATTTGTTTGTTAAAATAACAAAAGAAAAAGAAATTAATTTTTAATATATAATGTGTTTTATTATTTATTTGAGAAAAGATACCAAAATAGTTAAATTTTTTTCTGAGTTAAAATGTAGTAATTATTTAAAGATTTATATATTTTGGGAAAGAAAATTAAATGAAAATATTTAATATTTAATATCACATGTTTTGGAATCTTAATTTATTCATGTTATCTAGTATATTGTAAATTAATATGTATTTATTATAAAATGAAATTTTATTTCATGTGTCATTTCAATTTTCTATTCTAATAAGATAGTTTTTTATATTTTTTTTCAGTGTTACAAAATTATTTTTTATTTTGTGGAGATTATTGAATAATGGGATAATATAAAGAATGATATTATTAGATGAAACTAATTCTATTATAAATATTATCATCATTTAATTATGATGTTTAGTACAGAGATTACATAAACTTATGAGCAGTGAAGATGATTTATATGAAAATGTTTGATAATACTGAATCAAAGAGAAGAAAATATGATATTTTTAGATGATATAATATGTTATGGAATTTAAATTAATTTATATATCTTATTTTGACAAGATGTAACAATTTATACATAAATATAGATATTATAAAAAATTTAAAATAATGTAATAATTATAGAAACTAAAATAAGTAAAACTAAATTCTATTTATTATTTATTTTTCAAAAAAAAAATCAAAAACAACATAAGATATTATTCAAATAATTACATATTTCTAATGGTGAGATATCGAATGTGAATATAAAAATATTTCTATTATCGAAATAATTAAGCAGTGAATGAATATCCTTATATTATTTAAATAATATTAAAATGGCTACTCTATTAAAAATATGATTATAATGAAGCACATGATATTTAATTAATGATTTCAAATAATAAATAATAATTATAAGATATTTTTTAAGATAGATTATAGTGAGATACAATTTATAATGACAGATTAACATTGAAGGTGATATTGAATTAACTAGATTAAAATTAATCACTTTGATATAGTCGTAGATTTTATTATTTTATGACATTTAAATAATAATTTATAATTTTGTGCATTATTTTTTCTTTGGCATTACAAGATAGTGATATCTTAGCTATGTGTCATTGAACAGAGCATGACTACTTTTCTGTAAGTCAAAATTTTAAATTATATAGTAATTTGAGTGATTTCAATATGTCTTGAGAGAGTGAATAATAAATTTTAATCTTCATGAAATTTAGAAATAGAAAATTTAATTTATTGAATCATATATTAACAATTTTTAACATTTTTAATATTAACTTTTTTAACAAGTAAATTAATTTTCATAGGATTTTTTTTTGGAATTTATTTTGATTTTTAGTTACAATATAAATTGATAGTATACCTTTATCTAGGGATATATTGATATATATGGTGAATAATAAATATAATTCATTCATATAGAAAATTGGGTGCATATATGGTTTTATTTTTTTAGCATCAATTTTCAAAATTCATGGATGATATATGAGTGATATCTACATAGTGATGGATGGACACAACCCACAGTGGCCTGAAAGGCCATTCACAAGAGATGTGTGGAAACTTCAATTAACCATCTGAACTGATAAGGGATATAGACAATCGTTGAGTTGGTGATAGTGAATATTCGAGGCCATATATTGTATAACTTCATTGTTTTACACACAAATAACAGTGTGAATAAGTAAAAAGATATAATTAAAAAGCATAAAATCATGTGTAAATGTATGAATCAAAAATCCTATAGGAATGAATTTGTGTAAATTAGTGTTTCATAAAATTATAAAAGGGACAAAATAAAATCCCAACTAGAGAGAATTCCAACCTATAAAATGTAATTTAAAATTTAACATAGAAGGATCATGGATCACATTATTTTAGGTTAACCACCAAGCACGGTCAGCACTAAGAGCCACTAAGCTCCACCAATACTTGGATATATTATATCACCATTAATAATCCATTCATATTCTTTGGACACAAATTGTGTGGGAAATTATAGTGAAGGGGTGAGAATATAAATACTTATAAAGTTGTCAAAAAACAAAAAATGATGAAAAAAATTTGCAATAGTCTTCTAGACCATAAAAGAAAGAGGGTAATGAGAAACCAATCTTATATGCTCAAAAATAATGCCTTGTGAGATAAATAGGTATTCTCTATATAAATATCCTATCAAATAAATATTTTTCTTCCAGCAACTACAATATATCATCTCTAATTTAATACACTAAACCTATCCTCAAATGAACCTTAGTGGATGGAAACAATCCTAACTAATGCACTCCATATCCATGAGAGAACATACTCCTACAGAGAACCGAGTCACCAAATGGTCTAGAAAATATATGAGTACCACTACCATGATATATTACTCTTTGAATTTCTTGTTTAGGGGAGTAAATTATCTACTTATGAAAAACATTATTGGGGACTGACACTAATGTGTGATAGAGGAGTACAAACATCGAAATCCCATTGGTGACCCATATTTGTTTCTTCCATTGGACAAGATTAATTGAATAAGGAATAACAATTGTAACACCATGAGTCATGTCCTTACATCCCAAATGATTGTTATCATTGCATTATTTGTGGAAATCACTTTGTATGGGGTATACCTAGTTACAAATCTATGTACTAAAAAATGATATATTCTTGGAGGAAGTCTCATAAAAAATATAAACAACATGTCCATGGCCCAGACACCATGGAACCTCACCTAAGTTAATCATCATTTCCACTACTATTTACAACATGAGTGCCTATGTGGAAATACATCATATTTACATGAAGCACATGGTGTTTCTTCTATCACCAAACCCATTCCCGTGTACCTACCTATGCATGTGTAGCAATAAATATATATTCAAATTTACTAAGAATGTTCCTGTGTGCACCTTGGGTATAACCCAGTTATAATACACAACCATGTCCCTCATATATGGGGTGTATTACCATGAACTCGACCACAAGACCATATCCTAATACAAAAATTAAAATGCATTTATATGGATTGTAGTCCCAAAAATTCATTCCCTAATTTGTATAAAAAATATTATGTGGTCATAAACTTCACCGTATTTTATTTGGATTCTCGAACTGGAAATCCCTACAAACTTCAAAACCCCATTTTTCCAAAATTAAGCATATATCAATATTAAATATGTCCTTATCAGTCATAATATTTCGTTTAAAAACATTAATGTATAAATTTATGGGTATGAATAATGAAATGTAAAAATTCACATACCTCTTAGAGAAAAAAACATTGTATCAAATAAAAATTCTATCTCTGATGCTATATCACTTCAATTTCGTCTCAATCACCCTCAATAATAATGTTTGGTGGTGCATCATAAACCTTAATCATTTCATCTATCATGTATGGTATAAAATGTTTATATTCATCCAATTTTTTTTTGGAATATGAATTAGAAGGAGATGAATATTTTAATGTTAATAAATTAATTAATTAACCTTAATTTTGTAATTAGATTTCACACCCTCTAATGTTTACCATACATTAAATTGTTCATTTTTACATTGTGTATATCATATCTTAGGTAAAACCCATAGTTGAGAAAAAACCATGGGAATATATTTCCCATCAAAGGTCCCAAAAAATGGAAAACATTTATACCAAAAATGTGTCTACATTTTAAATTCATATAAAATCCATCTATTATATAATATAAAATTAAATTATGTGATGAATATTTTGGTAAATTATTCATGGATGTAAATAAAAAATATTTTTTAAGAACTCATGAAACTATATAAATTTAATTAATGATCCTCTATATAAAAATTATACTTTTATTGTGATAGATTGAGTGAACACAATATAGTGAATAAAACATAAAGACACGTAAGGAAAATTTATAAGACAGTTTATAATAATGTTCAATAATTATTATGATTCAATGGATAATGAATTATGATTATTGAAATAATTATATCATATCATCCTGAAGAAAAAAAGACAGAGTATTCATTTTAAAACAAATTCTAGATAAAAAAGACGTGATTGCAAAAATTTTAGGGGCATGATATTATCTATGTAATCACATCATTAAATAATTGATAGGATATTTTATATAAATATTCAAATGAAAAATAAAGTTATATTTGTCGTAGTTATTCGATTATTATAAAAATCTAATATATTGATCTTTTACATTGAATATGATTAGTAATTATTGAAAAATTTGTAAAGATATCCACTAATGAAAAAATTGAAGAGATTATTTTATTTTTGTGAAGGAAAAAATGGGAAACACTGATTAAACACGCATAACATATTTATTGTTTAATATTGTACTGTGTATATTTGATTATTTGAGGATACTCTCTGAAAATCATATAAAACTCACCATTTGTAACATTATGTATTTTGTATGAATCTACAATTCAGATAAATAATTGAGTTTTTTTATAGGTACTTATAGTTTTCCAATACAATAATTTATTTCAAATTAATAAAATATATATAAAATATGAAAATTTACTAATCAATTTTTTTAATACATGTGTATCCTCAATATGGATTATGCATTTAAAATTCAATGAAATATCATACTCAAAATTGAGTATACTATATAGTCATCATCATCATGTCACCCTTTATAATATATCTTGAGATTTTTTAATTAATTATTTATTTTAAATAAAATAGAATACTATATTGAGATATTTCATCCCACATTAATCCATGGATTATATAATATCACTATTTAAACTTTTTATAAAATAAATGAAACATTATACTCCCTTTAACCTCAATGATTTCTTTTAATTCTTTAGAAAATTAATTATTATCATATAAATTTTTAATAAAATTTTTATAAATGATATTTTCGAATTGGACAACATAATGATCCAAACCATAAATAAAAATTATGGTGTGTATTTTTCGATGATGGCGTTATCGAGAAAAGAAAGAATGTGATTTTCTAGCTGACAAATTAGTTCAGAAGAGAGTTTAATGGTTTGGATATAGTTCTTATTGTCATGGAGTGTTTTATAGTGAAATTGGTGGTTCTTATCTTTGATTTGTCATTAAAGTTTGTTTTATATCATTATGTGGGTTTGTGTCACAATTTGTGTTGTATGTTCAATTTTATGGTTTAAAAAATATTTTTAGGATAGTATTTCTTCATAACATAGTGCACGATTTTAATGTCTTGAAGGTGGATAACGATGTTATGACTACTTGAAAACCATACATTTCATTCATCTGTGTAAACAATTGTTTAATTAAAACATTAATTTTTCATAAATATTGAATTGTTATGATGTAGTGTACTTTTGTTGCGACACAAGTTGACATTAGGAAATTTTATTTATTTCTATAAATGGACATAATGACATGATCAAATGATATCTGACATGGATTCCTAGGGTTGGGGTGAGTTTGGGATAGTTTATAATTATTTCACAACACTAATATTACATCATTATTCATTATAACGTATCATGTAAATGGATTGAACACACTTTTCATAGAATGAATCTTTATCGGCTATATAAATTATTTTTTTGAATAAAATATAAATGGAAAAATATAATGGATCAATTTTTATGTTTTTTATGTTTTTTGACATAACCCCATAACATTCTACTATCACTTTTCACACCATAAAAATTCATTTTCTAGTATCTACATCAAATCAAATTTACCATCTCAATAATTCTAAATTTCATCATTTTCCCCCATCACAAGGAGTAAATGGTTAATACATGGATTCCATTGAAAGAATTTTTATTTTCATTGGACACTGTAATCATGATATTAATCTTTTATGATTTTATGTGTTATACACATACATTATTTTATGTTCATTACCAATACATTTTTGTAAGAGTCAATGATTGTGCCTCTATTCTAGTTTTTTAGACCTTGGGAGTGTTTTTTTGTGGTATTTTGTGTTTTTTGTCATTGAATAATCTTTTCAAATATTTTTTATAGATATAATCTCACATTGGATTAGTTTTTTCTATGTTTTAATTCTGGAAGAGGATTTGTAAACACATTATTTTTATTTTATATTTATATTTTTTATTAACATTCAATGATTTATTTCATATATTATCTTTTATTGTTTTTCCATGTGATTTGGTTATGGAACCAGAATTACTTTTTGGTATATAAGGGTGATCCTATAAGGTACATCCTTTTGAATAGTTATTTAAATGAATATAATTAACATGTGGGGATGAATTGGGGATGGGAAAGAGAGATGCATGTGCTTTATGGATATTTATTTTTTATTATTTATGTTGAAATCATATTGATGGGTATTCACAATTTTAATTATTTTACTGATAAACAATGTGAGACCCCTATCAAGATAATTATCTTAACATAGTAATTGAAAGGGAATTTATAAAATTTAAAATTTTAGGCGATATAATTGTATTTTTTCTTTTATATTTGATATTTATATTATTATGGTGTAAGAATGTTGTTATTGGGGTGAACTTTGGTAGGGATGAATTATTATGTTTAGGAGGAGTGTTTTTTTAATTGTTTATTTTCCCTCATCCTAAAATTTAATAACCTATATTTTTAATGTTAATTGATAATGGAAATGGGTATAAAAAATAATATTGGGATGGTGTTAATAAGAAGGATAATAAACTATATCTTTCAAACATGATAACTACTTAACAAGATGGATCAATATTAAAATGAATTGTTTTAATGTAATAACTATTTATATTGGGACCTTAAATGAATTGAAATTAATAGAAGACATGAAATTCAAATTATTGGAATAAATGTTAATAGTTCTAAATGAAATTCTTGAAATAATAAATGGATTGTTTAATTGATATAAAAGTTTTAATGAATGGAATAATTTATATAATAATTCTAGTAATCGTTAAAGGGATGCATGGTAATGACAGTTAAATTTCATGTTGCTATATTAAATTATTTTCCATAAAATTTTGGTTTTATAATAATTTTTATTTTCCCTGACATGTATATATTTTCTAGAGAATTTATTGTTTTTTAACTTGATATTTTTAATGTGGTTTTGGGGATAAAAGGTTGAAATATTAGATATTGTGTGTGATTTTTATGGTGGTAATGGATCGAGGTATTTTATTTGCAATATAATTGAATAATGTTATTATGTAAAAGCTATGATGTATGTAATTTTGTATAATAATATTGTATATGATGGAATGAATTTAGGTATGTGATACAATGGCGGACCCCGTCATGTGACTAAGATAATGATTAATTGTCAAGGTGGATGATGGTTGAATGATGATATGAGGTTGATATCCAATATGTTCATGATATGATGATATGCGGAGGTAGTGGAATGTTATATGTTATAATGAGAATTTTTAATGTGGAAATGGGTGTGAGAACAGACAAATAAGGATGATGTTACGTTGCTGATGTTCACCTTTTTTACATTACACAAATGATGTCAGGTTTAGAGGGGTTGATATTATAGTGATATATGGGTATGATGTGGTGTGTAATGTGGTAGTTAAATTACTGTTAATGTTATGAAGATATAGTATGTGATTCAGTGGGTTGATGGTTTTAATGATGCATGCATAAATGGTTATTGATGTGCCATTTTTTACTATTCATTTTCACATTATTGATTTGATATAGAGAGTCTATCCTATTAATAGTCTACTTGTTATATGTGGAACAACTATTCGGTCATGTGAGAGTGTTGATTTTTTTAAGTATGTTAATTTCATATTATTTTAAAATTATTGGTAAGTTATGAAAATTAAATCTATGATTTCATAAAAACTAGATTGAAATATGTGATATGGTTGTTATGGATAATGTGACATGGAATTGAGTAAATTTAATGAAATAATGTGAAATGTTGAAAATTTTGCTTATATTTTTGTGGATACCCAATATTTATTTGTTTATAGGAGTTCCCCTAATAATTATCGTAGTTATCTACTTTGTGTAATTATTTCACATGGATGTCGATTTATTAATAAAGATGATTCTACTATGTACTCTTCTGTGTTCACCACAGAAATGTTTTGTACGTTTGGTAAGATAGTTCAAGGTTGATTAGTATTGTTGTCTGTTTTGTTGTTAACAAGTTTGGTGGATGCCAATGATCACGTAAGATTGTTTTGGTTGATATTTACTAGAATTATATAGTTGACCTTAATATAAGATTTTAATTTTTATAGTTTATTTGATGAATAATAATTTCCAACAGTGTTAATTGGGTTTTATCATATAATTTCAATAATTTATTTGAATTATAGCACAAATTTTTATGTTTTTTATGATATGTGGTAGACTCAAAACCAATGGTTATTGGATATGGGTTTCAAGGGCTTCTCATTAATGTTTTTTCAAACTAAAAAAGGGTTATAGGGTGAACTATTCATGAAAATATTCTATCAATGAATTCGGTTGAATGTTATGATATATATTGGAATTAGGAACATGTTTGGATTTTAAATTATTTTTATAATTCAACTTAAACTAGACCATATCATGTGATGTATAATAAGGTGTTTTGTAATTATGGAAATTTATGTGGGCCCTAATGATCTTATTTAAGTAATTTGACAGATTAATGATACTATTTAAGTGAATGTGTATATATTTTAGGGTATATATCATGGGGATATAAATGTATTATTATCATTTAAATCATTATAATATGAAATTTGGTCCAATATTATTTTTAATGAGTCTGTAAATAGGATAAATTTGTTGATAATCTAAAAATCTATTTTAGAATTGGATAGATTTCTATAATATTAAGTGAGATGGTGACAATATGGTAAAATTTTATTAAATAAATGCCTCTTGAACCATGAATACTTTTTTATTTCTAGAGAACCACAAAATGTATTCACCTAATTAATTCTTGAATTATTATCAAAATTTGTATAAAGATAATAAATTTATGGATGTAATGTGTTCAATTCTCGTAATGAATTACATGTTGTTATATGGAAAAATTATTTTTAAATATATTCTTAAAACATTTTGGACTCTTAATATATATTATTATACTCATATTACTAATGATTATATGAATGTGCTAAAAAATTAGAATTGGTAGAATTTTACCTATATTAACATATTTCTTTCTTTTGATTCATATATTATTGATTTGGCCTACCATAATATTTATTTTTCTTACATAAAAATTTAATGAAATTCCATGTATTGTTATTTATAATATTGATATGAATGTGTTAATGTAAATCAAAACTAGATATTTCCATATGAAATAAAATATATTTATGTGTGTATTACATATATCAAGAAAATGACTACAATAAAATAATTTTACCCCAAACTATTATCCATTAATTAGAATTTAATGTCACAATCATTTTTCGTCCAACATATAGAATTAAATATATGTCACCTTTTATATATTAGGAAATCATTCATCATTTATGATGAAATATTTAAATTATATTTTGTCTTATGATCTTATAAATGATTCATGGGAGAAAAACATGTACAATTTGACATTTATAAATCAAAATGATGTTAAGTAATTTAAATTAAATGTATTATGATTCCTCTTAAGATTATTGAAATATATTTATGTTTTTATGAGGTGATTTTACCTTAGTGTTATGTTAATGCACTAATATTTTTTAGAGATCCTATTGTCTTAATCATAAATAAAAAATCTATTATTATGATAATGAAACTATTTTCTATCATCTAATTTTTTTTCAATATGTTATGCGCCACACTTTCATGATTGGTGTGAGGTAATTATTTTATAGGATGTTCAATTATGTTGTAACTATGTGAAATTGTAGAGTTTTAATTAATGGAAACACATTCCATAAATGCACAGTCATTTAAATATGGTAATGAACCTTTTTTTTGGAAATAGTAAAATTTTACATTATTAATTAAGTCTGATATTATTAATTATAAGGAAACATATTATTTAATTAAATATTTTACACTAATTATTTGTTTTTAATAACAAATTTCTTATTGGGCTTCTTTTGCTGATGTAAGTGAATCTTTCTTGGGAAGTTATTGTTGTAGGTTTTGGATTCTACAATTTTTTACCAAGTTGTTTGATATAGTACATAGTTGCAAATTGATGATGTGGTTGGTTATGTGGTTTTGTAGGGTATATGGGTTATTATATGTAATTTATGGTTGTGTAGAAATGGAATGTTATCATGGACCATGTGTTGTATTTTGAGTGGTGATGAGTGTTGAATAATTCTCTTTGGTTTCAATGGTTTGCATTTGGAGATTTCGTAGATGTGTGAGTGGTAGTGTGATATTTTCATTGATGGATATGGAATAGTGTAGTGAAATATATTTTTTCAATAATGATGAATAATGGATGGAAGAAATGGGGAGTAGAGATGTGGAATTATGATTTGTTTATTGATGTTGCTAGTTGGGATGGGTAGTATATGGGTTGTTGGGTTTTCCAGAAAAATGATGCAAACCTCTAGGATATTGAATCACTTTTTTGTGGTTTATACCTCAATTTTTATTAATTTGTCAAAAAATAAGCCATCAAAATATTATTAATATATTGTTTATGTAAAA
Source organism: Viscum album (assembly GCA_963277665.1). Lineage (NCBI taxonomy): Eukaryota > Viridiplantae > Streptophyta > Magnoliopsida > Santalales > Viscaceae > Viscum > Viscum album. Next base: position 557,268,884 of record OY728165.1, on the reverse strand, counting down.
GTTAAAAAGTAATCATAGGCTGGATTATTGTCAATGTTCCAAAAAAAGTGGTACTAATGATTATTGATAAAACTATTGGCCTCAACAGTGAAGAAATGTTTGATGTGTATGGGGTTTTATTTTATTTTATGATGTATATCAATCAGTTTTGAGTTTCTTTGGCTATTATATTGCTTTTTATTATGGGTAAATTATAATTATAGATAATTTTTTTTAAATAGAATGGAATTTAATGGGACTATTTCAACTTTTTTGTAAGCATTAATGACTTAATTATGTGATTATAAAAATTCAATTAAATTAGACTATGAAAATTTAAGAGGGAGACGATATTATATTTAGCTATAGGAACTCTTTTTTAACTTGATCAACTAATTTTCAAATTTTCTTCCCATATATTATGATTTAGTGCATCATTTTCAATATACCAATATGATGGTATTCATAGATCTATAGTTAATATTAAATTGAAATATTTGATCAATGTTTTACGACATGGGGTTCATGAAATAATAAATTGACATAATCTTATATATATATAAAATTAATCTCATGGTTTGAAAATCATTAGTTCATTTTTTTTCAAAATATAACTTATTTATGATGATATAATGTTAGGAAACTTTAGTATAACAACATCAGTCTTTAGTACACCTCTTATTCTTCGGTGGAGATGTTTTTGTAACATTTCCTTTTGTTGACCCTTATAATTATATTGAAAACATTATAGTGTATTTAAGAATGATTTTAAAATATGTTTTTATTAAAATATACAATTTATTTTTTGTTTCGAATTCAACAATTTTTTTTTCTAAGAGGGGTTTATATTAAATGAATTTTTTCAATGTACATATATTTTGTAATATTAATTAATTTGATGTGGAATATTATAATGATTCAGTTTTTATATAGTGCATTTTATGATATTTTTATATTCTATCAGTGGTAGTGTTTTTTATTTAGAGGTTATATTGAGGCATTTAATGATTTTGATGAATTTTTTATGGGGTACAAGTCATTTGGTTTACCCATTTTCTTAAGGGTGTTTTTATAAACATCATTCTGTTTCATAATATTCATCACTTGGTGGCTAGGAATCCATTTATCCTTCTCATTGGTTATTAATGATTATTGGTTATGATAATTATTTTATATATATCTAATATAATATTTAAAAATTCACGGTCTATTAAATTAAGAATTTTATGTGTTTGGAGTGTCTATAATGTGGTATTAGAGATATAGGGATTTCTTGTAGAAAAATTATATATTTATAAGAATTAATGTATCATGTAGTGTAAGGATACATTTTGGTCCTGACAAGGTGGATTGTTTTCATGGAATAAATGATTCTAATGTGGAATTTTATTTTTTAAAACCGTTATTATTTATTTATTTGACGTATAAAAATATTTATATTTACACATAAATTTCCATTTTTCATATTCCAAACATGATGTATATTTTTTTTGTTATTATGTTAAGTTGTTTTAGGTGAGTATGATTTATTTTCACAAAATTTATTTAAAAACTGATCATAAAAGTTATTACATAGAGAGACGGGAAAGGGATGAGTTTTTATGTTCTTAAGATTTTTGTCTCACCGTATCGTGGTATAAATATTTTGTTGTGGTAGTTTTGGAAGTATGATGATCACACTGTGATCTCATTGGTCAAAATTTGAAACTTCAATGACTGCATTAGATTAACGTATTGAGCAGTCATTAAATGAAGGGTGGATTAATAGATCATGGTGTGGATTTCATGATTACATTTCATATACATGTCATGTATATACAATTACATATCATTCCATTACACTACAATTTTAATATCAATTTTATATTACAAATACCTATTCAAAATCTATATACTTCGTTTATTCTCAGCAAACCTTTGGAAACTAATGGCACATCACTTGATTACATAGATTTTCACATGATTTTATTTATCCCATGACATCAATATATAAATCATATATTATGTAATGTTAAATTATCATCCATTACATGACATTATCATCATGTCATCTAGTCATGAGGGAAAATTTTAGAGGCTTTTTATGGTTTTGTAAACCACAGGATGTGGATTTGATTAGAATTTCGTGGTTCTATATTTTTTCATTATTAATTAATGTAATAATGGTATTGTGACCATCTTACTATTATCAAATACCAATAAATGTATTGAACATGATGTGGGGTTTTTCCATATTCATATTATATATTCTATTATATTTTGGTATACTTGAATGCTGTGACACAGTGAATAGATTTTATCATATTCATTTTTAATTTGATTGAGTTATGGAACCCTAGGTATCAGGTCTTTATAATCGTGGACCGTTATGGGAAATCACATAAAAAAGTATACAAAATGAATGTAATTAATTTTTTACTTTAAATTTATGAAGGGAAGGAGGGTCAAACATGTTTTATAAATGTGTGTTTTATCTCAATTTGAGAGATTTCTTTACTAGTATTCATTATAGTAATTAATATTTTGATATAAATTTTCACATTTTTAATTATATATTTTTCAAGAGATACCAATGAATAGTTAATTAAAAAAAATTTGAATTTTAGGAAGTATTATTTTTAAAAAAATATGTGGTTTAATTTTTGTTTTACTACATTATAAACTCAATATATTTGGGGAAAACAATTAAGAATATTTTTTTTGTTATTTGTTAGTGAGATACAACTAACTATATCTTTCTAAGATCATTGGTTGTGAATTGGTGATCATACACCATTTTATGATTCTTTTGAAAGAACCTTGTCAACCACAAAATGTGATTGATGTTTTATTTTCACAGAAATTCAACCCATTACATCACATTTGAGAATAATTTATCACAACATTAACCTATTAAAAAATAATGTTGATCTATGGTGCGGTACAAAAAATCCTTGACCACATGACCATTTAATAACAACAAGTTGGTATAAATGAGTAGGTATTATACTTGAAATCTAATTACAAATTTAAAAATGGTGTTTTATGGATTCCACAACTTTAAAATGATTCAAAAAAAATTGACATCTAATGATAATTCCACCAGTAAATATCATTAATGTTTTTTTTGTAATTTTATTTTTCTACTTATATTCATACAAAATATTATGTGGAATCTTAAATTTTAATTCACAAAAAAACATTAAAAATAAGCACTAAATGTTTGAATATCCATTATAAATAATGTTCTATAGATTAATTACCATTAAAAATGATATTTATTTATATTATCTTTTTCTATGGTTTGAGGCACTATGTTTACACAATATATTACGCTATTCATATAGGATCCAATTCCATATTATATCATGAACACAATAGTATAGTAAATTTGTTCCAAATTTTATTTTAAAAATTATACATTAATTTTAATGAAATCCATCTAACTAATTTCAAAAAATATTTTTCTTCCTCGTCATTATACATTCTATATTCAAAATTAGGGTCAAATTCATTGAGTTTTCATTAATATGGTTTCCAATTCTCTAAGAAGTTTCTTCAATAACTATTTCTTCATATATATTTTAAATACATACATCATAGTAAAAACCGTCTTCTTTTTTTACACAAATAAATATAACATGTATCATGTTTAAATAATAAGTAACAAATTCAAGAATAAACTATAATTATATTTATCTTAAATATTTTTATTAATGAAAATTATATTTATTCTAGGAATTCATAAAATTATACTAAATAAAATGTTCTATATAATGAAAAAAGTCATATTTGGTTGGATAAAATGTCATATTACATGAATTGAATTCCTATAGAAGAGTTCAGTAATTCCTTGGAAATATGAAACACATTAATAAATGTATTATAATTTTTCAATGTCTGACACATGGTATCATAAGTGTTTTGTGAATGTATATTAGAGGAACATAAAATTTATACACAAATTATTAAAGTTAAACAAAATTTATTAATAACATAATAGCTAAAAATGTATTCCTTGTCAAAATTCATATTTCACTCATAAATCACACAGTTTTATAATGATTAAAAATTATTATACATTCTTGAATGTCTAAGACCAAAATAAAAATTCATATGTTGGTATATAATGTAATATGATAGAATCAAAAAGATGTTTTTTCATTAAAAATTCAGCTAACCCTAAATAATTTTAAACAAATAAATGATATACGAATATACTAACAATTTCAAATATTACTAATAAATTTTTAACATGATTCCAGAAATTATAAATTAAATTATATAGATAATATTCTTCTTAACTGTCTAAAATTATAAATTCATTCTATCATCCTTGATAATTCCAAAACAAAAAATCAAAAAACATCAAAAATAAAAAAACAATTTAAATTATCTCACATAATAGAAACTCTATTTTATGTGATTGAACATAATTAATGAACTAAAAACTCTAAAAATACTCATATTGACACGAAGATTTATTAATATAAAAAATTATTCTTCAAAAGCTCAATAATGCCCTCAAATATAAATCATGTGATTAACAATATACCCCTTTAGATATTTGTGGAACAAAGTGACATATATGAATTTCAAACTAAATTTACATATAAATAAAAGATTTTTTAGTATTTGTAATTATACTCTAGAAAACATGGTGTAGTAAATAGTCAAATGTATTAATAACCACTTGTATTACAGAAAATTATGAATTGTATTAATACCATCATGACATATGATCCTCTATAAATAAATTTTAAAAATGTATCTCCTCTCTCACATTTGATACAATATGAAATTTCATATTATATACACCTTGGGAATAAAAACATCTTCAAAACATGTAATCTAGATATATATTGAAAAATATTTACATTGTACGAGTTAGAAAATATATTACTCTATCTAGCTGAGTAAGTATTTTTTTAAAAATTACAGAGGTGAATTCACATCCACAAGTTTTCCACCCAAACCATTCATTTTAAACAACTCTATCATAATACAATATCTTTCATATTATTGTGTTTATCCACCACGGTTAACAAATATTTAAAAAAATATCAAAATAGTTTCCAATAATTTATAAATAAATAATTAAATATTTAGATATATGTGTTGTCCTGTTATCATAAATAAAACCATTATAGCTACCTCAGGGTCTTAGAACTTGTTATGATTTCGACTGATGTAACATTTCAATCAAAAAAAATTATATCATCGATGTAACTATGAATAATTTTTTCCTTATATAAAAGGATGAATTGTTTTTTAGTTTCAAACATGAACCAATGTGTAACAATTTAATGTATATATTCCATTGAATAAGTAATGAAAAAAAATCATACTATCAGCTTATAGTGTCCCATTTCGTCTACTTATTTTCTGTGATCATCATAGGGAAAATTAGTTCCCAAAATAATTTTGGCAGAAACCATTTCTAAATCCTCTATTCCAATTAGTTTTAGGAGTTCTTTATAATATATCAAATGAGAAGGAAAATTTTGATCACATTATTAGGATATTTCATTGTCTAGAATATACCTCAATTCCCTATGCATAACAATATCAAATAGATTATTACACAACAATGAATAAAATTCAGAATCATCCTCCACATTTAAAGAAAAAATATTATTTATTAATAAATAATAATAATGAGAGATTCTCATTTTTCTTATTTAATGTATATGTTTATGTCTACTCTTATTTTAATAATTTAAATCCACCAAGTTGGTTTCAAACATAATATAACATGAATTTTGGAATTTTTTTGACTCATATAAATCCTTATATAACTATCCAATATAATTTATATAGTCCTTATGTATAAACAAAAAGGTTTCTCAATGTATACATCATCATCCAACATTCCATTGATGAAGGAAGGCCTAAAATTAATTTCAAAAGACATTTATCTACTTTTTTAATTATTAATAAGAATTATTATTATTATTATGTGAAATGAAACTATTGAGAAGTTATCATAAAATTATATAGATTTATTGAATTAATATTGTATAAAGAACTTGTTTTTAAATACTTAAATTTTTCATTTAGTTGTTTTGCAACACATTATTTGGTCTAAAATAATTTTTCATTAAGAATGGTAACAAACTCCAATGTCTCATTCTTCTCAAATTACATCAATTTTTTGTTAATATAATTAAACCAATCCTATTTATTTGAATCATTATTAATGTATAATGATTCAATATATGATAATAGAAATGATCATGATTATTTGTTCAAATGTATCCATGTTTAAAAACTACTTCACTGTTCTCTAATGATTTTTTGGACCTCAAATTGTCCATTATAGAATGGATGATATTAGGGAGGTTTATCCTCATTAAAAAAAATAAAAATCCTATTTTAACCATGTATATCAATTAAAAAATTTTCATTTACAGAAACAACTTTAGGCAATTTGGAGAAATAAACATAATCAATACTATAAGAACATTATTCCTTATTTGTAAATTCATAGACTAAATGCAAATACACATTAAAAAAATATAAGAAATATATCTATATTTTCTTTTATGGAGGGGTATCCTCTTTCATTTAGACAATATCCACTGAATATTATATCAACATGTCCCTTCTCAAACATTTCATTATTATCACATTTATCTTTGATAACACAATGACAACCATTAAATCCATGATATCTAAAACATATATATATATATATATTGGTATAAATTTCATATAAAGACATATTTGAATTTTTATTTTTCATAGAATAGTTTTAAAAATGATTTTATATATTATTATCCCGCCTATAATATTATTGATATATATTATGCTCAGTCAGCCATGTCTGATTTATATACACTAAGATTTTATTCTTCTATTCATCTATAATATGATAATAGTTAATGTTTTATTTCATATTAATTATTAAAGTAGTTAATTTTTCATATCTATTAAATTAGGATGATATATTTTATATTAAAAAAATAAAAATGTATATATATATATATATAATAATTTAATTATAAATTAATATGATCAATAACATGTAATATTTAAAACATTGATTCCTTAAAAAATCATAATATATATTATATATATTAATTATGAAATTAATTTCCCCAAATTTAAAAGATATTTTTGGTTATATGTAGTCACAATAAATTTATGAACAGAAAAATTTAGTATTATTAGTTATCTTACATTATTATAAAAAATTTAATTTATGATTAAACAATTAGTAAGACAAAAAAATGTTAAGATATAATGGTAAAATAATGAAAAAAAATTAAAAATAGGAATAAAATTATGTATAGAGGTATGATACAACATATGTAAACCACAATAAATTAATCCCCATTTTGGAACCCTTATACCATGAATTATTTCCCTCCACCATTTAAAATTTATTGGGTATTTCTAAAAAATTCATGTTTTGACATAAAATTAGAGATCAATTACACAAAATTTACACACACAAAAAATACTTATCAAGACCAAATATATTTCTAAATATCTCTTAAAAACTCTCTTAAAATCCTATATTCCATGTTACATCCAAAATTCCATGGTAAGGAGCCTAAAGATGGTACCCAATAGTGATCATCCAAAGTGAGAGGTAATCTTATCTACCTACCTCTCTTAATCCAATAATTATTCCCCCAAGTCTAATTTAATAAATACATGAAATAATGATATCATTATTATTATTAGAATTCTTATTTTTTACAAAACTAAAGAAACATAACTTTTCTGGCATCATAAAAAAATCTATTTTAAATGGAATTCATCATCTTGTGTATGGGTAAACTACACCCTAAAATATTGATATTTCAAATTTTTGGTAATATCCATACATAATCACTCAAAATAGTATTTAAATGAATACATATAATATTTATAAAATTATAAATATTTATAAAGTATTATCTCTTTTATTTCCTTCCTCCCAAATACTTTTATGAAAAAATAGTGTATTCCATGTGTATTAGACTACTACCCCAACCACATAACAATGTATTTCATATTACAATTCCTTCAAAGATAGATGAATATAAAAATTAATTTAATGTATATGAATAATATTTATGAAAATATATCTATTTAGAATATATAATATTGTAAATCATACAAGTGATAGTAATAATAAAGGGGAATAATATTGTAAGGGACCAAAAAATGAACATATTAAAAAAACTCTCTTAATTTGAATAAATTTATGAAAACCTACTGAAATGTAAATTTTATTATAATGGAATAATAAAATTATTAATCCATTTTTTAATCATAGATTTTTTTTCATCGTAATTTTTTGAAATATAATTTACATACAAATAATATAATTTTATATATTTATTGGTTTTCAATTAGAATGATAAATGGTTAATAAGTGGTTTTTGGAATCAATTTTATTACCTTATGTGTCTTAAGTTATATTTATTGAACAATAATTTATATGTCCCATTATTCATAGATTACACTATCATACTTGGATGATTATATTTTTAACAATGGGGATTGATTTTTTAAAAAACATCAATTTTTGTTGATGTATTACTAAATGTTTTGACATTTATTATATGAATGTTTGTCCTTTCCAATGGCATTTTGATTCCATGTCAATATATTTCCATAGCCTAAATGGTATCAATTATTATACACGAAACAAAATGTGTTTATGATTACAAAATTATTCATTAACACAAAAAATAGTATTTTTTCTTTTTATTTTCAATGATTTCGTTTTCATGAATTGTATTATCAACATAGAACGATGTTTTTTTGAACTATTCTTTTTATTCTTATGTTATGTGTCATCAATAATTTTTACCATATTTCTCTAAATTCTCTCAAAATATTCTTATTTAAATATTATATACTATTCTTTATTATATGAATTTTCTATTTTACCATTATTTATTATTTATAGTATATGTTTAATGTTTCTTCTATAATTAACCTTTTTAATTAAACAAAATTTAAGTTTTATTACAAATTTATAATTCATTATTGAGAAATTATTTTACTAATCGTTATTATATTTTTAAAACCCTTTTTATTTTATTTGACACAATCATGGTTTAATTATTATATAATGTAAAATAATAATATATTTCATTCATTAAATGATCTTTTACTCGCATCATAAACATCGCTGATGTGTCTTGCTTTTATCTTTCACAAGATTTTATATTTATTGGAATATATTGTTCAATATATATATACATCATTATAAAATATTAATGTCTGATGTTATTTAATTACTTATTTAATTGAATTTTATTTAGACATGACCACCAATGATTCCCTGGTAACAGATTATGAATCCCACTTCCATATCATGGAATTTATATTCTTTATGGTATTCCAATAGCTTCATTTCCTTTGGAGATATAGACATTTATGTAAATATTATGAATACATATTTTTAATCTAAAAACAAATCTAATAATATTGGTACAATTTCCTCTTCATGAACTAATATGAAATAGATATAGGGTGAACATTTCTCATCAAGGGACTCATTGCATTATCTTAATAGGAATTGGGAGTAAACCATATCAACTAAGGGAATCTATAAAACGTGTTAATTGTAGTGGGAACTAAAACAAATCCACTTCGAGAATCTGTCCAAATTGATATAATAGAAATGTAATTGAGAATTGAGATATGATAATGGTGTAATGTTTTATTTTCTTAAATATTTACAATTCCATGATCTTATGATAATAATTTTTTCCATGTTTCAATGTTTATCATAATATCATTTTTAGTGATACATGTATGTTCACAAGATATTTATTATACAATTATCATGTCATATGAAAGGCTTATATTATTAAATATTATTTTTAACATTATCTTTTATCTGGATCATATATTCTCATAATTTTTTTATCCAACTATTGATATCTTCTTAATATATTTTACATTACTGAGGAATAAATCTCACCACATTGTAATGTTTCCATTCCATAGAATATGATGATGAGTAGTAAATATTATAACAAAAAAAGATATTTATTAAGCACAATTATGAATAAATATTCACATGTGTTATTAAATATATTATTTATGTAGATGGCGGATAATGTATCACTAAACATTTCATTATTATAATTTTCTATTTATGATGACATTTAATTACTATCTTATAAAAATAATTGGACATAAAAATATTTTTATATTGTGTTTCTATAGTTGGTATATAGGAAGGTTTTAATTATTTTTTGTGATTATTTTAGTAATTTTTTTATTTGATCTCTTATTTTTTCGGCATTTGGAAATTATATATGCATTGAAACCCTATGGATAAGTATCATGGATAAATATAAATATAGAATAAATTCATATAACACTGAAATTTTTTTTATGTATGTGATTTTATAGGATGTCATATACTTTTCAAGATATTATTCAGTGGATTTGGATTTGGAGTAGAGGAATATAGGGGAAATATTGTTGAAAACCATTGTTTGAGTTTTAGCTATATCTCTACATATTGATTGATTATTTTTCATAAGAACACAACTAGATATATATTTGATTGTGTTACTCGTTATAAATTCACATGATCCTTATAAACCATTAAAAGGTATATAATCATATTTAAGTGAGGAATGATATTAAGACAATATACATAATATACCTATATTTAGACATAGAATTTTATATGATACCATATATTTTAAATGATATGTGATTTTATAGATAAAGGATATATTGAATATTGAGAGCCTAGATTCACCAGATATATGGGATTAGAAAATTATATGAATGATCATGTAAAATCCTTTTGGGTTTAGTAATTTATAATGCATAATTGAATAATGTAAACCATGGATTTTAAGGAAAATTAAGAGGATTTTTAATAAAACAATATAGGATAAGAATAAGTGGAAAAAAACCTTGTAATTATATTAAACTAGATATCCTGAATTATGACTAACTATGGGAACCATATTGAATTTATAGGCCCACCAAATAAAATATGTATAGAGTTTTGTGGATGTAAAAGTGATGAACATGGTAAAGGAAATAAGATTCAATGTTTTTCGAATAAAAATCATTTGAAGATGAACCCAGGTGAATGTTATAAAGGAACATCAGTATTTTTCATATATGGTTAAATATAGAATCAAGGAATAATATTATATTGAAATTGAGAGGGTTATATTACAATTTTAATGAAATTTATTTTATTTTCTAAGATTATATAAATAATTTAAGCTATTCAATGAGATGAATTTGGGAACAATGATAACTTGTTCACCAATCTAAATTACTGATACAAAAATTCCCAACAAAAACCTTCATCAACCAATAAATAATGAGATGTATATAAAAAGAAAACCACTATAGTGTATTGTGGAATATAAGTGATTTCTAATGTTCTTGACTATGGATTTAATGATTTCATATATCCTATAAATTTTACCTACTATTTCCTATAAAAATATAAATTAAAAGTCCATTTTTTATCAATATTATATATAATGTATTTTAATAAGTATTAAGGTTTTTTAAATTTTTTATGGATGTCTTGTTATCCTTATAAAAGATAATTTTAATGTGATTATAAAAATGTAATGGTTCTATCTACATATAATACATAATAATCAAGGACATATATAAATCACATTTCTCATTTTCAAAATCCTATAATCATCTATCAGTAGTTGGATAATTATGGGAACTACTGTAAATATGGTTACATTATACTTGTTATGATACAAAATCATGAGGGTTTTTAGATAATACTCTTGGAGGATGACCCCATATTAATTTTGACTTATTCAAATGGGAAATACATATTAACAAAGTTAATAGATATGATATCATTATAAAAATTATATCTTGGATTATGTATATATTTTAGTTCCTATAATATGATTTTATTTTTATTTTATGGTTTAAATTGTCTGAATTGATCTCATTTAAGGTTTGAAGATAAATTATTATACTATTTTTAATCATATTTTCATTCAAAACCAATTTTTTTGATTCATTTGATAAAAATAAACAGCAAATAAAAATGAACCAAAAACCATTTTATGATTGTTAAAATATATTCCTTGAATTGGTTGGTAAATATAGACATAAATACATTATGAAATATATTTAGATATAAATTAAATAATGTTTGTAATACTAATACATTGATAAAATTAAATTATTGTATCTGAATAAAGTATATAATAAATTTTAAAAAAATAATTGTTGTTTATTTTTTTTAACTATATGATTATATATATATTAAATAAATAATATATTGTTGATATAAAAAAATAATAACACTAATTTAATTAGTAATCGATAAGGAATTTAAAATAATAATAGATAATATCTTAAATCCAATTTTTAGTGCCACATTGTTTTTATTTGTAACATATATTTCCATTTAATAATAGATTAAAAAATACTGTATACTAATAATTTTAAAAATATATATATATTTTTTGATTTTTTGAAAAAAAAATTCCCTTCAAGGAATGTATACAATTTTTCAGAAATGGTTTAAGTTTATGTTAGCAATGTGAAAATACCATTTATTGTAATATCATCACATTTAATACATTATTACAAATGGGTATGAATAAAAACTTTTTTTACTCATTTTTTATATATTATTTATATTCATTAATATAATACAAATCAATTTAAATTACCATGGTGAATTTTTGAAATTTAAGTTAATTGTAATGTGAGTATAAGTAATGTTTAATCTCTAAATTTTTTAAATTAATTTATATGAAAAACAAAATTTCAATAGTTATAGAAAATAAATATTAAAATATTATTTAATATTATAAATCAAAATATTTATATTCTGTAATAAAATAATTTCATTTTTAGGTTAATATTTTGATTGATGACATTAAATTTCAGATCCATGATAATGAATAAATGGTTATTTTCAAAAGAATTCATAAAATTTTGTCAATTATTTATAATAAATTAGTAAGATATATTTAAATTAATAAAACTATATGACATTTACTAACATAAATTTTTTTTCATCAATCATTTAATTCGTAATTAATAATTTAATGAACCATTAAAAATTAAAATATAATTTCCAACGAATAATCTTTTTGAATATATTATATGTTGTAATTAAATTTAAACACCCTAGTAAATTGTAATTTAATTATGTTAAATGTATTTTACATTCTATTTCAAAAAAATAAAACAATTTTATGATATTTTAATATATATATTTAGGAAAAACAATAATTAATTAAATTAAAACAAGTTACAATATAAAAATAGAAGTGGTAAAAGTTAAGAGCTAATGGTAAGATGATAAAATCCGAAAAAAAATAAAATTAACCATATTTTGGAGATATTATAGACATTCAAACATATCCCACTCTATTATATTCTTTTTTGGATACATTGGCCCTAGAATTGTTTCATTTCCACTTCGAAAAATAATACATATTTTCAAAAAATCAATTTTCTTTACATGTAAAAGGACATGATTTCCACCATTTTTATCCCCCAATTTCAAATAATTATGTAATAAAACCCTACCCTGTTGTATCCTAAAATTTTCTATAACATCAAAAATGCCTTGGTATTTGAAAAATATCATACTTCAAAGAATAATGTAGTTCCCAGAGGGAGAATACCCACATAGAGAGAAATTCTCTCAACTTATCTCTATTAATTTCTTCCTTATCTCATGGTCCTGAATAATTTATATTAGTTATTATTCAATTTAATTTATATTATTAATACTGTAAAATATTATAATACTAATTTAATATAACTTTTATACCATCCCCCAATATAATTTGATAAATGAAGACTTTATCATGTGTACAAAAACACCACTTCCACTATAAAAAGCTTGTTATATATCTAATAACCTTCCTAAATGGATACTTTAAAAGAGTTATTTAATGTAAAATATATATTATTCATAATAGTATTATAATTATAAAATGATTAATAATTTTATGTTCCACCTCTGTCATATTCCATGAAAAATGAGATCCTCGTCTATGAGTGTGTTTATATTACAACCTCCACAGAATAATATACTTTGTTTTTTATTAAAAAATTACATGGTTGAAATGAAAATTTTATTAAATTTAAATTAATGATATTTATTAATGTATTTTTATTTTTCAATTATAACATTGTGTATTTCAATGGTGATATTAGCAAAAAATGGTGAAAGTAAACTCATCCACCCAATAATTATCACATCAATCAACCTTTCATAATTTAATCCTTTATACAAGTCATTTGGAAAAGTATAATTTTGTTAAAATTGATTAATAATATTTATAGACCTCTATAATTCGTGATTTAATGAATCTATTTTAAAACAAATTTTATTAGGGTAAATATTTTCTTGAATTTTTTATTATATTGAACTAATGGACTCATGTAACAGACATGTTAAAAAAAATTTAATAAATATATAATATATGGTTATAAAAAATATATATAATTAAAACATTTGTAAAAATTTTGTTACTATTTATTATTATTATTATTATTATTTTTATGAGTTTTTTCAAATAAATATAATAATTAATTAACAATATAAAGATTTATAACCCTCAATTTTTCATCCTTGAGACATGATTTGAATTCACAATATTTTCCAATTTAGGCATATAAATATTTCCCTTTGATATATTAGGATAAAAATTTATTAAAATATTTTGGATGTAATATTTTATATAATGTTTTACTTTTATGGTTTTAGGAGTTGAAATATAACAATTTCATATGTGCTATTTTGAAAAATGATTATTTCCATTATTTTATTGAGCAGTGTTCCATGAAAATAATTTAATATATTCCCAAATTCAATGATTTATATACTTGAAATGGTAAATAAATTATTAACAATATAGGAATTAATTATTAAAAATTATAAATATTTTCATTTTTTTATTTCTTTATAAAGGTTACTATATGATTTGTATTAATATTGTTCCTTTATAATAGATTATTATCCTCCAAGTCCATATTTTCCCTTAATTCTAATATTGAATATTACTATTTTGTACAAGAAATGGCTCAAATAATTTGATCAAAATTATCATCGTTATAAAAATTAAAAATAATCTTTTATATTCCTTTTAGTGATGTTGGTTTCCACAATGATATTTTGAAACATAAAAGGAAAATTATGAATTACCCTCATTATGTTTGAGTTACATGTTATATTTTCATTCTATCATTTTCCAAAAAAAAATATTTATTGAAATTAAATACTATTTACTATATATGTCTATTTCTTATTATCCAAACAAATAGAAAATTTATTATATTAACAATAATATATTCTTTATGCCCCCTTCTTAATTCTCTATTTTAGTTGATCCTACATTATGGGAAAATCTAGAATTATTTTTTCAAACAAGTAACCAGCTATATGAAATTAATTATTTTACCAAGATAATATTTATAGAAACCTGCTTATTTTATGAGAAACCCATCTTGATCAATTCTTTTGAAAATGAAAATAATATGAATATTCAGTCATAAAAAATTTATTTTGTCACTGTATAAATAATCACCTATGTTGATTTTTTTATCTTTTTTGCGAATTAATCGATATTGGAACTGATTTCATTAGGAATATTTTTCTTTTTGTTGTATAGAAATTTAAAATATGTTAATTCAAAATTCACTTCAAAACCCCTATTAGATACCCTTAAATTATTTCTTGAGATAGTATTATGAAACCATGTATTTTTACATTAGTTTTATATTTCATATGTATTATAAAGTGTTTCTACTCCTCTTCTAGAACAAATTACATTTTAATTTAATTAATATGAATGGTGTTACTATATAATTCCTCTTTTAATTATTTACTCATCCCATATCATGACAGAATATTAATTATATTTGGGAATCAACCAAATCCATAATTGGAAACTATCCAATGTGTTTTTGTGAATTGGAAGAGAACTATATAAATGATTGGAATATATAATTTTTTTAAAAAAATAATGGGTACATAACTGAATACAGCCCGAGAATCGATCCACTATAATATTAAAGACTTATTCATGATCCTTTATATATTCTTGGGATGTAACATTATATTTTTTAAAACATTTTGATGATTCTATAACCATATGTTACCATTCACTTATTCCTTGATTCCAAGGTTTTCTCAAACTCTTTTGGCATATTACACGTTTTTAAATATGAGATTATTTATAACTATAACTTGAATTTTGTAATAGTCTAATAGTTACATGTTATTTTAAGTAATATATTAATTTCTATTGTCTTTTTTTCTCAATTGTTTGTTATATATAAATTGATAGCATATTGACCAGTCTTCCAATCATTATATTTTTTTATGCACCCTTTGTAATATTTCCATTATAAAGTGTATGAATATCTATATAAATTATTATGAGTTTATAATGGATTGTAGTATTTCAGAATTATGAATAAGTGTTCATACATATCATTTAATAAGATTTTTATACATATATTCTTCAAAATAACAAAAATTCCCAATATTAGGAATGTTTCCATATTATAAAATGTAATGCCTATCATATAGATGTGATATAAAATACATATATTCATTGTTTAGGTTTCTATAATGAGGAATTCATTTACATGGTGACCAGTTTGGAACCATAATACATCAATTTCTTCATGAACCTCAAAATAATTAAATGTATTATTTTTATAATTTGGAATCTATTTATAATATTTATTCCACATAGGGGACTCAATCCCATGAAAAAATGACCCCCAATAATTCAAGAAATTGTTACATATATGTGATTAAACAAAAAAAATATTTTTATATTCTCAATCCCTCTATTGTACCAATAGAATCCACATACTACATACGTCATGTTTTTTATAACTAGTTGTCTATAATTGAATAATTTTCATTCTCTTTTGAGAAGCCAATCATATTATGGTTTTGTTTTTGGGATTTTTGGAACCTTGAAAAACTATTTATCTCATTAGGTTTCATATATTCAACTCATAAGGAACATATTTTATTCTTTTTTAATTTTAGAATGGTGTATTTATAATCACTAGGATTCTATGGTTAAAAATAAAATTTTAAATAATATGTAATTTGGACATTATTATCCTTCATTATATATGTATACTTCCATTTTTTTAAATAAAAATTAAATATTAATAGTTAAATAATCAATATATTTTTTAAATATGTACTCAATGACCATAAATGTGTAATGTCTTTAGAGACTAGATAACAAAATAATTATATTTATTGAATGATATTTATTATTCCCAACAACTTTATTTCCATATAGAAATTCTCATTGAATTAACATACATAAAATATTTCATCATAACCCGGGGAATTGAAACATAATAAATGGTGAGATCATATTCTCAATAAGGTTAAAAAGGGTGATATTAGTGATATCATAAACATAAAATGATCAAAATATTATGTTAATATGATCTTATCATTTGAAAATGCATACCCATCATACTATAGATCATAATCCAGTATCATGGAATAAATTATAGCATTTTATAAGACATAAATAGTAAATAAATCAAAGGATATGAGCTATAAGAGATTAACATTTCAAAATTGATAATTGTTTTGGAATGAACAGAATTATAAAAAATAATTCCAATAGTGTAGGTTCACTATCATGTATATCATAGTGAATTGGGTTTAATCCCAATTACATTATATCCTTTGTTGTAGTTCTGTAACATGACTATCATAGTAGATTGATTCCCCTAATTATCTGAGTTTACTCCTTAATCTAGTCCATATTATAACTTGGGATATGAATCATCACCATACTTATGGAAGTGGAATATAATTCTAGTCCCACACATCTTATAATCTATATACATTAATATTTGATCCAACATATCATTAATCATTCATATATATCCCTAAGCATTAAAAGGGAACATGTGTAATAAATAATTCAATAATTCATTATGACATAACCTATATAAAGAAAATGGGTTTCATAAAAATATTTTTATAATTCTAATAAACCATCCCAAGATATAATAAATGTTAAATAATTAGGTCATCTCCCTAGAAAATCATATGTAACATAATAGTATGTCATCATAGATAAAATTTATAATTAAAAATTCACAAGATCATTTCATATTAAAAATACATCGTTTACATTAGAATCATGAATATATTATCGAAAATTACAAAAAATAACTTGGAAAAACATTTCATTGGAAACACATGTGGAATTTTATAACATTATCCAGAGGGGAAAGGGTGATTATGTTGTTGGGAAATTCCTATTATGTCTTGTATGTTAAAACAATGATTTATTTCATATTTTCAGTAAAAAGATAAAAGTACTTCTTTCCAAAAATAATAAGATAATTCAATGGAGTAAAATTTATAGTAATTAATTCTGGGTTAGAACATAAGAAATTTACCATTTTAAAAAATATTAAACATTCTTGTAATCATTAAAAGTTAAACATGGACCTGTAGAAAAAAATTTCATTGCAAAAGTTGAAATGACCTATGTTTTTGGTAAAAACATTTTTCTTATAATTTTAAGAAAAAATGAGAAGAAAATAAAACTATGATTTTAAAATTTTATGGATAAACATAGGTAAATAGAATTAATAATTTTTATCAGGAAATTATTTTATATATTCCTTCAATATAAATTCAAGCCTTAACAAAGCTAATTAAAATGTTATAGAAAAACAGATCCCTCACTACTATTAGAAAATATGATTAATAAAATATAAAAATAAATAATCTTATATATAATTTTTTCTC
The DNA here is from genome assembly GCA_963277665.1 of Viscum album. NCBI lineage: Eukaryota > Viridiplantae > Streptophyta > Magnoliopsida > Santalales > Viscaceae > Viscum > Viscum album. The sequence continues at coordinate 557,250,175 of OY728165.1, read as the reverse complement.
CCCAATTTTCTCATGATAATAATACTAAAATATATTCATGGGTATTATAAATAATGAAAACATAATTAAGTTGTTAATATGACATGTTCCTTGTAGAAATAAAAGTGATATGAGAAATCCCCTAACCCAATGTCTGAATTGAATATATAAAAAATTAACATATGTATAATAAATTTAATGTTATCATAAATATATAACATTGTAATTTTCAAACTTATATTATCATATTCAACGTAATAATGAAATTTCAACACTAATTTGTTAATTTTTTTAGTAACATCATCGTTTCAGAGTGTTAGCTGTTTTCTTAATCGATGTATTGGTTCTACAGTTATGTTCATTGTATATTGATAATGGTTCTATAATATAAATAATGTGATTTATGATATATGTGTCAAATATATTCTTTATAATCAAATATATATAATCATCCATAAAATATATAAGTAAATATGATTCACATAATTCATGTTGAAAATTAGCTATATGTGAATGTGAAAAATGATTTCATTTTCTAAATAATAAAAGAAAAGCATTGTAAATATTTTATAATCATTAATATAAAATTAATATATCAAAAATTTTATATATTTACATTAAATATACGTTTACATACATCTTTGTAAAAGGGGATGTGGAAAATATTTCATTGATTCATCGAGGTGGATATCCAATCATACATTAGAGAGACATTAACCTATTTTAGTGGATTTTAATATAAGAGTTTATGTTTTATATTACAAATATATTTGAATTAAAAATTCATAACTAATATATATTATATTTAAACATATTATAATTACAATCCATGAAAAATGGTTTCGAAAAATGAATTAAATTTCAATGTTGGAGAGATTGTCCACATGTACGCACGAGAGAGAATTTTATATCCCATATGACGGAAAAGAGGGCTAATAATTGTGATAATATAATCTTAATAAATTTTTTTTATATTCATAAAAAATGATTATTTATTTTATGATTAAATAAAAATTTAATAAGAGGTGGAAGATGAAATAATTTGAAAGTGTTCATGTTGGAAAATTTCATCTTCTTGTGTAGGAATATTTTAGATCCTATATTAGAGACACATTAAATGAAATTATAGAAATAATATAATTGAACATTAAATAATATATATGTTTATAAGAATTTTGTTTTTTTTTTCTAGTCCATATATATGGATCAATGTGGTTTAAATATTAGAATGTTTCAATTTCCTTTTATAAGTTATAGAGATGACATAATTGTTATTGAAAAAAGATATAACTATGATAAATTTCTTTTTTTAAAAACATTGAAAAATGTTGAAATAATTTCAATGATAATATACTATATGGTTTATTTCCCATAAATGAATAAAATTTGTAATGGTTTATGTTTTATTTAAATAACTATATTTTTTGTTTAACCACTTTAGAATTTATTTTCACCATAACCGCCACACCAACATTTTCAATAAAAAATGCTTACAATTTCAATTATAATGTAAATATTTTCTTATAAATTTTTAATGGGTAAAAATTTATAAATTTAATCATCTTACTTTTCTTATATTAACAATTTCAGGATTTTTGAATAAAATGATTAAATTTATTTTTTGATAAAATAACATTAGTGTCATATACAAACTATTAATTTAATATTTCTTCACAGTCATCAAGAAAAAAATAAATCATATTTAAATTATCAAATAATAAATTATTAAATACTAAAATCTATTTAATTCAAGAATCATAATAATTATTCAAAACAAATTATCTGTTATGGTTTTATAATAATATACATTAATTTTTCTACTACTTGTAGAAACATGATGTTGACAATATATATCAATTTAAATTTATTATGTATTTATTTACAAATATAAATAAATTAGAGTCATTAAAAATATTGTTGAAAATATATACATTAATATTCATTACAAACTTATTTTTATCCATATTTTAAAACATAATATATTTTTAGGGGAAAGATAATTATTTTTTGTATTCTTAAATACATAAAATATTATATAGCTCTTAATCAATGATAAATGAAAAAACGTCACATTTTTAAATTTATGTGATATTTGATAAATCATTGTCATAAAAAAATATAAGAATTTTGGGTCGACATTAAGACCATATCATGTAGTTTCATCCTAGGATTACCTATCATCACCATGTTACCATATATTAACCATGGATACCATTTATTATTATAAAAAATAAAAAGGGAAATATTATCCAAATTAGGACATTTATATACCAAATATGGTATTAATTTTTCATTACTAAATTTCATCATTTGTAATAATTTGTTTTATGATAAATGTGTAAAATATAATGAAAACCTGTTTTTGAAAAATGTGTTTAAATAATAAAATTTAACTTTTATAAAAAAAATGAAAATTGATGATTATAATGGAATTGATTTTATTTTTATAAATTAAATCAATCATTTTTAAATTTAATACAAAGTCCAAAATGTAATTTATAATTACACCAACACGATAAAAATAAAATGTATTGGGAATAATTGAAAAATCGGTTTTTACGAATCAACGAAAAACATTAATTTCAGAATAATCACAATATTTCATCAAATGTTGATAATTATATTATTATTTTGAAAAGTTGTTTTCATTTTTTAAAATAAAAATTCCACATTTTGAATAAATTAATAATAATTTCCTTTATCTAAATAAAATAAAAATATCATTTTGAAGAAAATTACCTTTTGAATCATAAAATTACTTCACTAAACAAATGAGTACATATTTCGTAATATTTAATCAATACATTTTTCATGTGTAGGAGAAATTAATATTAATTCAATTAAAATTTATAGTTATTCATATATTTTAATTCTATGGATATTCTATAATATCCAATTTTATTTATTATTATTAATCTACTATATCTCAAATTTATTAATGTTTAGTGTTTCCTGTTAAGAAATATTTTATTCGTATAATTATTTTTAAAAAATATTTGGGTTGTTATATTACACCACCATTCAATAAATTTCTACCCAATCATTTTACACTATTCATCAGGTGTTTAGTATATGAAATTACTTTTTTTGAATACACACACCATACATTGGCATAATAAAACATCCTTAGAAATAGGGATGTGGAAACCATAATAGTTACCGAAAATTACAAATTTCTGGGATCCAAGAAAATTATTACATTGTTAGGAAGTAAAATTATATACATGGGGGAGGATAATAATTTATATAGATCAATATAGATTTATAGGTAACATGGTGATGAAAATTTCAATGACTAAAAATCCATAAATAAATGATCAGTGAAAAGACCATCAATTAATAAAAAATGGATGAAAAATGACAGATTCTTTATTTCAGGACACTTTTGTTAATTTTTTAAGATTAATTTACAATGAAGAGAAAATAAAACTAGAAAAACTAAATTACATTATATTATTACTTTTCAGAAGAACAACTTCATTATTTTATAATACTTTTAAGAATTTATACATCATCTATTTCTCCATGAAATAAATATTCATGATGAATTTTTCATTATAGAAGGACTAAAATTTACATTTAACAGATCATAAGAACCATAAAAATTATAATTCATTCCTCAATTATCAAAATATTTATCAAAACCAAAAAAGATATCACAATTTTTCTAACATGGACTAATATGAAATGTTTTTTTATAAAAGCTCAATAATTACTCAATGTGTTAAAATTTATCAATTCCATAAATATTTATCCTCAATAATCATAAAAAATTTGTCTAAAAATTCGAAACCCATGAAAATTATAATTATTTGATCACTTGTAAATTTTAATGATCAATATTAATACTTATCCCCTAATAAAATAGAGTATCACATAGTGTCTCATTCCAAACATGTGAATAAATAAATTTTATAATATCTTAAAACATAGTGATAACTTAAATCACTATAAAACAACAATTAAAACATAAATGATTTAAAAATATAACATAATATTTATTCCTTATATAATATAATACAATATCAAATATATTATATAATCAAAACATTTGACACAACTCATCAAATATGTCATAAACTTAATTTTTGTAAAATCTATAACCAATTTAATAAACACCAATACTATCATGTTTTCTTCATTAATATAAATAAATTATTTATCCAAAATAATTATTAGTATCTCAACATGGGGAACAGATTTTGGGATTTCTTTCCATTTAACATGTGGTCTCCAAAAATATCACGTTACCACAAAATTACTTTTTGTTATTATAGGTAGCAATCAATATATGCTTTGAAATCCTTAATTAAAAACCACTATGAAATAATATTTCATATTTAATGATTCCCATATATTTAAAATCATTAAAAGAAGGCATCTATAAAATTATTTTTTAATCCCAATACATTAACACTTCAATCATTTCATATTAATGATTAACATAGAATAATTCCTCTTTCCGTCAAGGGGATAACCCTTTGTTTGGGGAATTGATTAGATAATTTCATATTTTATCACATATAAGAAATAAATTTTTTCTGAATTCATTTATCTATTCTTTTCATATGTATATTCGATAAATATTATTTTTCATTCAATATATACTATAAATTGTTTTTTCTTACATTAGTGTCCTGAATAAAATCGAACTATTTTTCCTATATCATCATTGTCAAAGAAATACCATTAATTTCAACATTACTACAATTATTTGAGGTCGGTATCATACCAATGTTTATTAAGTAAATCGAATATAATTATATCTTATCATAAATACTCATAATGTTTCCCCTTACAGTTTCCATCATATCATATTTATCTAGAGGATAAAAGATTTCTTATCTACAAAATTCATTTTTAAACAAGATATCTTTGTATTCCAACAATTGACTCGAACCAAATATGAGATTATGAGAAACAGTAATCATATTTGGAAACCACATAAACAAATAAAATACTTTAAATTTTTATAAATCATGGAAACTTCATATAAATATATAATTCATTATTTTTATCCATGGTCATCCATGATCATCATCATTTCAAATCCTTTATTATGGTTCATAAATTAAATAGGAATTTATGAAGTCATATTTCATGGTTGTGAGAAATTAGGCTCATAGTGAGGGAACATTCACTATGGGCCAAAATAGTGGCTATGATATGTTAAATAAAATCAATTCAAAGTCATTACTTCAAGATTATTCAATGATAAAACCACAGTAACCTATATAATACAGATATAGATGAATTGATAATAAAACCAAATAATCTATACCATAATAAATAGGATGATATCCAATATATAGACCTACCACATGGGTTTTAAAAATAATTCTATAATCCTACACCCTATATATTTACTAAACCATCCAATGATAAAAATATTAGATAAAATTTTTTTACATTGAGAGATATTAAATTTAAATAGTTCAATATTTTCTACACATTAAAAATACAAGAACATGGATAATATAGGTTTAGTTTCATTATATACTATAAAGAATAATCTTATTTAATCAAATATAATAAATATCTACCACAATTTTCTTCCAGTATATTAATCCTTAAAAAATCGCATACTTAAATGATTCTTTCAAAACGTAGGGAAATAAATCATAAGATAGTGTGAGATAAAATTCTTGGTAAGGGTCAATACGCAATATATCAATGATCACCTAAACATAAAATGAGAAAATGGTATGAGATTATAAGATTAACATTTGAAAATTAATGACGCACAAGGATAAACATAGAGAAACTTTTATCATCTACCTCAAAATAAAGATACAACCTCTAGTTATCCACACCACTTTTCATTATACACAGAGATATCCTCTTGTGTTTCTAAATAAATGAATGTTTATTCTTCCATCTCTTCTACCAATTCAGGTCTAATAAACTTTCTTTCTCTAAAATCATACCACAAATCTAGATTTTGACACCTATTTCCATATAATGCCTCTAATGGTACAAAATATATTCTAGAATGAAAACTATTATTATAATTACACTAAACCAAATAATGCTGATTATCCCATCTTACTTGTAAATCCATTGAAAAAAACATGTATCTTATCCACTATATTCTGAATTTTTCATTATGGATGCCCATATTATTGAGAATGAAATGTTTTAATGAAATCTAATTTGGCTCCCAATGACATCTGATGGTCTTTTAGAATGTTTGAAGTTAACATGGGATCACTCTAAGATACATTGGAGAGAGGTAATCCATGTAATCTGAATATCTATTTCATATAAAAAAATAATGTTGATATAAATATTGTGTCTCTCAAATTAGAATAAAATGAGAAGATTTAGTCAATCTATCAACATTAACTCAAATATAATTGTTACCTAGATATGTCTTTGTTAATGTTACAATTAAATCAATGGATATTTTTTCCCATATCTATTCTGGTAATAAAAATGGTTTAAGAATCCCCTTTGGATACTATTTCTATGATTTAACATATTGAAAATTAAATCAATTCATATTAAAGTTAGTAATATCTTGTTTCATTACATTCCACTAGAAATACTATTAGATGTCTCTATATATATTAGTACAATAAGGATGAACTGAAAATGGAGAACTGTGAGAATCACATAATAATTCATTCTTCAACCTTGATTCAAAAGGAACACATAAAATATTACCAAATAACATAACACAATCATTATCAGTATAAAATTTAGGCAACATGCCTTCTTGAAAAAATTATACCTTTTCAATAATTCACTATGTTACTTTTATTCTTGGTTAATTCAGTCTAATAGAGACAATTTCACTGAAACCTGAATAAAAAAATAGTAATCCATTATTGAAACCACATCCTTATCAAGGCATATAAAATCATTAGTCAAAGGTTGAAATTCGAAAAATTACATGGTTAATATAGCATTACTTTTCTTACTAAAATCTATATTTATATTACCTCATTTTCCAGGATTTTAATGAATACTAGAATCATAATCCTTGATTATTTCCAACCATCTTCTCTATATCATGTTTAATTATTTCAGTGAGAATAAATAGTTCAATATTTTATGGATTACATATATTTCATATTTTACTCCATACATATGATGCGTCAAAATATTTAAAGAAAAAAACAATAAATAATTCCAAATCATGTGTAGGGTAATTTAACTAATGAGTTTTTAACTGATGTGGAGAAACAGAAATTACGAAATCATTTTTCATTTAGGAAAAAATAATTCCATTCAATAAAGAATTATTTTAGACAACAAATTCATCATTTCTAGAAGGTATATATAAAACTTGTGAATTCAACAATCTTCTGTTTTCTTACAGAAAACATTACTCACATTCTATGATCCAAATTAACTTAACACCATTACGATTTAACATAGTTTATTGGATAAATAGCAATGAAATATTTCAAAAAATACTCCAGTAATAACCCAATAAACTATGAAATATACAAATATCTTCTATATTTATTACTCATTGAAATTAACCACCAACATTTGTTTTAGAAGGATAGACACATAATCTTTATTTATTAAAAATGTGACTGAGGAATGAAATTTGTTGCAATAATAATTCACATTTTTTTATTTTCCCATATTGTTTATTTTTTATTAGTGTTTGAAAAAAAACCTAATAAGACATTAATACTCATCATTACTTTTGTATTATAACAAAAATTTCATCTATAAATGTAGAGACCCAGAGCATAATGTACATATACATTACATTACTTTTGCGGAATACTTAGTACATAACAAAAACACACACACAAGGACCGTAATAGTTTAGTGTCTTTAGAAACTCGGAATATAATCTTCTAATCGTGGTGAAAGATCTTCAACATCTCACATAAAGATCATCTTATTTTTTAAACCGAAATCGTTTCTTTATATCCTGGTGAAAAGAAAACATAAAAGGGTGAGCTCAAATGCTCACTAAGGGTAAACAAAAGAAATATCAATCATGTCATATTCATAAGAACATATCTTTTGGAAATCTTAACCTACAAAAGATATCATAATTTCATAACATGGGATAAATCATAGTAGTGAAATGTAATCCCAATAATCCTAACTTAAAACATGAAAATTTGTGGAATACACACATAATCATAGATAATAATTACTTATTAGTCAAGACTCATTTCCAAGACTATCTTAGTGGACAAAGTCCCTTTCTGAACCGAGTTCACTTCTCGTTTCAGTCATGTTTCACTGAACCGGTATAACCTACCGTTCTAGCCATGTCTATCGCATGAGATATAAAATATTTACCCAATGCATTGGAGGGAGATATAGGTCCCACCCATCTCATAATGATACAATTCTTATGTGCGCCACAAAATCATAAACCATACATCATAGCATAACCCATGTAATAAAAATGGGATTCTTAAACAACATGACATCATAAAACAATTCATATAAGATAAAGGAATTCATAAAAATAATTCCATAACAACATAATCAAATAAATTTAATAATAGGGATAGAAACAGAAACATATTATTATCTTAGATGGAAAATAATATTGATAAAACACTTGAACTCCATTCTTGAGGAAAATATCCTTTCTACTTCAAAAACATTTTTCTTTCTTAACATGTCATAAAATTTTAATCTAAAAGAAGATGATTCAAAATAAACATGAAAACTTGTAAAAAAATCTTCTTGGAAATAATGTTTTAAAAATCCATTCACGCCGTATAAGTTAAAAAAACATTCTTCTCATACTTTTGTCGGAAAAGTCAAAAAGTGCCTCGTACGAAAAACGAAAAAGATTCCTTTCATATTTTTACTAAAAACTCACTGAAGGGGAAAATTAGATATAAACTATTTTAGAAGGATATAAATATTACATATTGAGGAAATGTGGATTTGGATGAAAAAATACACCCCAGTAAATACCTTAGTATAAACAATCTCAGATAAAAATGAGATTGTGATATTTTCATTACATTAGCTCTGATGTGCTTTTTAAGTGTCCAAACCTCCTGTATAATGATTTAAATAATGTTACTAACTTATTCCAGAATCATACTTATTGTTTTGATATCATATATGGTCATATTCTTAGCTTATTATTAGTAATAATTCATTACTACTTGTTATTCGGGTGTTTATTACTTTTTTGTTCTTATGCGTGTTTGTTGAATAAATTATTATTCTTCCCTTTAGGTTATAGATAACTCATTTACAGAATGTTATTATTGTAATATATATCATATTAATTCATTCAATTCATTTATATAATCATTATGCAATGAATATCATATAGAACGAATCACATCACATCGTGTAGACGATATTCTGTACGTATGCACGAGCGATGATATCGTTCCCATGATTGTGGAATTGTATTGGAGTGTATGTATAATATTTCAGAATCAATACCACTTTTTAATAGTAATATATACTCATTATTTACACCATTATACCCATCCATGTAAGGTGGTGGTGGAAAATAGATTACACCACGACGTGGAGACGATATTCCATACGTACGCACGCGCGGTGATTTCTTTTTATGTAGGATGGATAGATGGTGAAATAGGGCTCTTTCATAGTTATAATAACATATATGTATATGAGTGATACTTATGTTATTACTTCATAATGAAAAAACTAAATAAGAATAAGTGGAAGAAGAAATAAAGATGAAATAATCGGTAACGGACATTACCTCTTCTTTGAAGTGCTTCTTTGAGACCTCCTTTTAGGGTACTAAAATAGGTATTTGAAGAACACCAGAACCTCTAGGTTGTTTCTAGGGAATTTTAGAGGGGAAATTGGCAGGGTTTGGCCAAGATTGAAGGCTCAAATTGGTGTGAGGAGGAGAGGGAGGAGGTGCCCTTTTATAAGGGAGGAGAGCGGCACCTTTGGAATAACTAAAAATATTATTGTATTATAAATTCCAATTCCGTTTTAAATAGCTCCAAATTGATTTATTTTGAAGCTAAGGTGGGTATGGGTTGATATCCTCTCATCCAATAGAATTTATATAGGTTTAGGTTCTTATTTTGACCTTATCATTTAGATTTAACATTAATTTAAATAATTTTACTTTTACCGTGTCTTCTTGTGTTCTTATTCTATAAGTTTAATAAACTTACTATAATAAGCCAAACGAACCCCAAGTTGTTTATTATTAATATATATAACCTTATCTATGTCATTTTGTCGAACCATAGATTTTTAGAAATAATATAACAATTAATAATATAATATTTGTTTTAAAAACTATTTTATGTCAATTTTGACACTATTTAGTAATTGATTTTTTTGAAAATAATAACAGAATTATTAGTTCTAAAAAGGTGAATTAAATCACTACTAACATGTCATATTAACCTATAAAATTATTTTAATTCATTAAAAGACTTAAATTACTTTTATTTGGGTATTTATAACATCAATTATGTCAATATTTCATTAATAAGACAATTACTGCATCATCTTTGTGTCATAATAAATGATAATTATTTAATCCATAAAAATTATAAATAAATTCCTATGATGTAGATAATTTTATTATCTTTCTGGAGACTATTCATGTTATAAGTTTCATGAATTTTATCACTAAATTAAAATTAATATACTTATAATATTTAAGAAGGTTACATGTTGTCACATTCTTTTGTTTTAATAATAATTAAATTATTTACATGGAAAAATGTCCATTTAATGAATAAAATACTACCCTTAGGTGATATGGGTCTACTTTTAGTCATCCAATAGGATTTTTACATGTGTTAGGGTAATTTTATAATATTATATTTACCCTTAATTACCTGATTTACCTTTAACTGTGTTAAATAAAATTTACCGTAGTTACTTTTCATAATTCCCAAAAATAATAAGTTGCATATTAACATAATTTGGATCCACTGATTCCAAATATTGAATCCATTTTTCCAAATTAAATACACAAATGTTTCAGAAATTAAATTAAAATTATTCCTCTTGTCGAAAAAAATAGGTTTTTCTTTAAAACATTGCAAAAGATTGAATTGATTTATCCTACGAATTCAATGTAGAATCAATGATAATGACATACATTATATTAAATGGTAAAAATATATTCTATGTATACTTTAAAACCATTCAATATTATAATTTAACCATATAAATTATTGCGATGAAAAATGTTGTTTTTAATTAAAATATAGCATGTTTTTAATATTCATCAAAATATGAAAGTTACCAGAATGATATGAAAATTTATCCAAAGTAAATTTTTATTTCCTGATTCCAAAGAAGAAATTTATTTTGTCAAATTGAACTTATAAACATGTCAAAAACTAGATTTAAAGTGGGTGCGCCATCAAAAGGCGTCCAAACTGCATTTTTTGAAAAATACTTATTTTACCCGAAAAATTTATTTTGTTCTTATACCATATTTTAGAAAATGTGTTGGACGAATAATAATTTTATAAGATTAAAAATGTAGTTAATACTATTCATAACGGCTAGTTCATAATAATATTATAATAATATATTGTTGTTTAGTAAAACCTGGTATTGCGTACAACACACGCTATCGAGGAAGGTCGCGATTGCGTGTAATGCAAGCCAAGTCGGGGTTGTGTGTTGTTCAAGAATTTTTCGTTGTTTCGTATAATATAATCCAACCATATTTCATTTATACATTGAATATATATATATATACTCAATTTTTTGTAGAATAACTATTATCAAAATTGTGTGTAACACGATCCGAGAATAGTGTTGGGTATACTACAAGGTAATACGGTGTTGCGTATAGCGCAAGGTAAACTTGGTATAGCATACAACACAAGACATTAATGAAATTAAAAGAATATTTTTCATAAAATCTTGGGGTGTTACATTCTACCCCCCTTAAAATGAATTTCGCCCTCGAAATTCGTCGGGGTTATAAATGATTTACTATTCGAACGTTTCTTTAATAGAAAGCCACATCGTAAAAAGGAATACCAAAACCAATCTTTAAAAACAAAAGTATGAAACGTAACGGTTACCCAAATAAACTAATCACTCGGTTTCCACATAGGTGAAAATATAGATATAGAAGAGAAATCTAACCATCATGATCTAATGGAGAGTGGTAGAGAACATGGCTATGGAAAATCCAGCAATCACAAAGCCATAAATTTGTGACGATCTAAGGTACTATCTGATTCATCAGATATAAGAACACTAGGAAAACATTTTTGGTTTTCAAGATCATTTCCCTAATGTTGATTAAATTGGAATTAGAAGAAATACTTTCGTGATTTTGGTATAGTCTCACTGTTTGTCGTTCTTTGGACAATTTCCACTTCATATCTTAGATAAATGAAGTTGAATTTGTCATTCGTGATGTGTTAGCAGATCATTTGATAGAATGATGGGTCATTCCTTCTCTCTCAAACAAAAGGTTAGAATAGTTATCAAAAAAATACATAAGTCCTTCTATAGTGAGATTAATCATATATGGTTCCTAAAATGGACTTATAATTCATATATCATACTGCTTAATATAATAAAACTAGTTTTTACTAAACAGGTATTTCCTGTAGGCCAGTGGTAGGCGATAAAGGCCAGTCGCACTTCGGTTGTGGGTTTCATTCCCACAGCCTTGACCAACGCGATGGGTTGTCGCCCATCCTGGAGGTTGTCCTTTTTCTAAAGCTATATTACTATAACACCCCATAAACAATATCAAAAAAAATTATCCTTAATCAATACTAACTTATGTCCAACATAATCCATTCCAATCTTTAGGATTATCTAAAGTACTTCGGTCCAAGCTCATAGTATAAAAAATGATCACGTGAATGCCATCATTTATCCCCCATATATCATAAGATATATCTTGTTGGTCAAATTACAAACATGTGAATACCTTAATCATGTATTCTCTTGAAGAATGAATATCCATTGAACCTTAGTGAAAACATGAATGCAGTTAAAAGTTAACACATTCCACATACCAAAATCCTCAAAATTCTATATCCTCAAACCATGATATCACTTAGTCCTTATATCAATCATGAGCTCATGAATACTATCAAACATATTATATTCTCTTTATCCCTTCATTATGTGCATATCATCTTCTTTCCAAAAATATTTCAATCACATTTCATGGTTACCGATGCCATAAAATTATTGAAAACCACAATAGACCAAAACATAAAAATTCTAATATTCCACGATACTATATACAACATTATTCTAGAATCCCATTACATAAACACTTAGTCATTCCACCACATCGTTGTCATATTCAACATCGCCAATGGTTATCGCATGTGACTTCCCTTTGTCCTTTGCCTTAAGTGGTTGCTCATGTAGATCATCACTAACCCATGGATTAGGGCATTTATTAGCATAATGCCCCATTTCCTTGCTCTTGAAGCATTGATGTGTTGTAGGTTCATTCTGTGTATCCCTTACTTTGTTTGCATCATTAGGCATCTTCTTCCCATCATTGCGGCATTCAAATGCCCGATGAACTTCCTTTCCACATTTGAAACATTTACTTGTCCCTTTAAGACAATCTCCACCATGCTTCTTTCCACACTTTGAGCATAAGGAAACATTCATCTTCTTTTCACCATTATACTGATATTTCTCCTTGAACTCCATATTTCATTTCTTGTCAAAACTATGAGATGGATAAGTAACAACAACATCCATTTCTACCTCGATAGCACAACACACAATTTCTTCATAGCTACTGAAGTCTCTTATAGCTAATGCCCTTCGAATATTTGGTTTTAAGCCACTGAAGAATCGACCTACTTTAATTTCAGGTTGGATGATAAATCCAGATGCATACCTTGCAAGCCTTATAAAATTCACTTCGTATATACCAATAGATTCACCATCCTTCTACTTTAGTTCAAGAAACTCGTTCACCATCTTTGTTCGAATAATACGAGGGAAGTACTTATTGAAAAATAAGTTCTTGAACTCATCCCATTCCATGGACTCAATTTAATCTCTTTGCCTCGTATTCTTGATAACATTCCACCATTGATCAGCTTCACCTTCAAAACGATATACTGCTAAGTTGACTTTATCATGTTCAGAACATTGAAGAACTGAAAATAACTTTTCAGTGGTACTGATCCATTGTTTAGCAACAAGTGGGTCAGAAGACCCACTAAAAGAAGGTGGACGTTGCCTCATAAAGGACTCAATAGAATGTTGTTCCCTTCTCTTCTCATTTCGATGTCCAGAATGATTCATAGATTGTGTAAGTATAGCAATAAGATTTTTCACTCCATCAACCATAACATTTGTTTGTTCAGGAGGACAATCATTGCATTTCCCATTACATTGATCAACACGGTTCCTTCGAGTTCCAGCCATCGTCTAAAACCCAAAAAGAATAGTGTGAGAGGCAAAGATCATGCTAGGGAAAAAACATATTAAAGGGGGATTATCCTCAATATCTAATATCCTAGGTTAAATTCTATGATTGTTACCGTAGTTCTAGGACTGTATCCTATACGTATACTTATCCTTAGGGACATCCCTAGACATACCTTAGAAATATCTCTAGGGATCTCACTAACGTTTTCGCATCCTAGTATCCAAAGGTTGACTAAACCTGTCCTCTAATACCAACTGTAGAGACTCGGAACTTAACTTACATAGACATTACATTACTTTTGTGGAATACATAGTACATAACGAAAACACACACACAAGGACCGTAATAGTTTAGTTTCTTTGGAAACTCGGAATATAATCTTCTAATCGTGGAGAAAGATCTTCAACAACTCCCATAAATATCTTCTTCTTTTTAAACCTAAATCCTTTCTTTATGTCTTGGGGAAAAGAAAACATAAAAGGGAGCGCTCAAACGCTCAGTAAGGGAAAACCAAAGAAATATCAATCACATCATATTTATAAGAACATATCTTTTGAAAATCTTAACCTGCAAAAGAGATCATAATTTCATAACATGGGATAAATCATAGTAGTGAAATGTAATCCCAATAATCATAACATAAAACATGAAACTCTGTTTCATACACACATAATCATAGAGAATCATTTCTTATTATTCAGGACTCATTTCCAAGACTATCTTAGAGGACAAAGTTCCTTTCGGAACCGAGTTCACTCCTCGTTTCAGTCTTATTTCACTGAACCAGTATAACCTACCGTTCCAACCATGTCTATCTCATGAGATATAAAATCTTTAACTAATGCATTGGAGGGAGATATAGGTCCCACTGATCTCATAATGATACCATTTTTATGTGTGCCACAAAATCATAAACCATACATCATAGCCTAACCCATGTAATAAAAATGGGATTCTTAAAAACATGACATCATAAAACAATTCATATAAGATAAAGGAATTCATAAAAATAATTCCATCACAACATAATCAAATCAATTTAATAATAGGGATAGAAACAGAAACCTATATTATCTTAGAGGGAAAATAATATTGATAAAACACTTGAACTCCATTCTTGAAGAAAATATACTTTCTACTTCAAAAACAATTTCCTTTCTTAACATGTCATAAAATTTTAATCTAAAAGAAGATGATTAAAAATAAACGTGATAACTTGTAGAGGAATCTTCTTGGAAATAATTTTTTAAAAATCCATTCACGCCGTATAAGTTAAAAAAACATTCTTCTCGTACTTTTGTCAGAAAAGTCAAAAAGTGCCTTGTACGAAAAATGAAAAACGATTCCTTTCATATCTTTTATTAAAAACTCTCCAAAGGGTAAAATTTGATATAAAATATTGTATATGGATATAAATATTACATATTGAGGAAACATGGATGTGGATGATAAAATACACCCCAGTAAATACCAAAGTATAAACAATCTCAGATAAAAATGAGATTGTGATATTTTCCTTACCTTAGGTCCGATTTGCTTCGTAAGTGTCCAAACCTACATTATAATGATTTAAATAATATTATTGAATCATTCCAGAATCATACTTATTGTTATGATATCATATATGGTCATATTCTTAACTTATTATTAGTAATAATTCATTACTACTTGTTATTCGGGTGTTTATTAATTTTTTGTTCTTATGCGTGTCTGTCGAATAAATTCTTATTTTATCTTTAGGTTATAGATACCTCATTTACAGAATGGTATTATTGTAATATATATAATATTAATTCATTCAATTCATTTATATAATCATTATTCAATGAAGATCATGTAGAATGAATCGCATCACATCGTGGAGACGGTATTCCGTACGCACGCACGAGCGATGATATCATTCCCATGATCGTGGAATTGTATTGGAGTGTATGTATTATATTTCAGAATCAATATAACTATTTAATAGTCATATATAGTCATTATTTACACCATTATACCCATCCAATTAAGGTGGTGGTGGAAAATAGATTACACCACGGCGTGGAGACGGTATTCCGTACGTACGCACGCGCGGTGATTTATTTTTCCGAAGGATGGATAGATGGTGAAATAGGTTGGTTTCATAATTATAATAAAATTTCAGTATATTAGTGATAATTATGTTATTACTTCATAATAAAACAACTAAAGAAGAAGATGTGGAAGATGAAATAAAGATGAAAGAATCGGTAACGAACATTACCTCTTCTTTGAAGTGCTTCTTTGAGACCTCCTTTTGGGGTACTAAAATAGGTCATTGAAGAAGCACAGAACCTCTAGGTTGTTTCTAGGAAAGTGTAGAGGAGAAATTGTCAGGGTTTGGCCAATCATTAAGGATCAAATTTGAGTGAGGAGGAGAGGGAGGAGGTGCCCTTTTATAAGGGAGGAGAGGGGCACCTTTGGAATAACTAAAAATATTATTTTATTATAAAGTAAAATTCGGTTTTAAATAGCTAAAAATTGATTTATTTCAATAATAAGGTGGGTATGGGTCTAAATCCTCTCATAAAATAAAATTTAGACAAGTTTACGTTCCAATTTTAACCTTATCATTGAGATTTAACATTATGTTAAATAATTTTACTTTTACCGTGTCTTCTTGTGTTATTATACTATAAGGTTAATAAACTTATTATAAGAATCCAGACGAACCCCAAGTTGTTTATTATTAATATATATAACCTTATCTAAGTCATTTGGCCAAACATTAGATTTTTAAGAATAATATAATAATTAATAATATAATATTTGTTTTAATAACTATTTTATGTCAATTTTGACACTATTTAGTAATTGATTTTTGTGAAAATAATAACAGAATTATTAGTTCGAAAAAAGTTAATTAAATAAATAATAACATGTCATATTAACCTATAATATTATTTTAATTCATAAAAAGTCTTAGATTACATTTATTTGGGTATTTATAACATCAATTATGTCAATATTTCATTAATAAGACAATTACTACATCATCTTTGTGTCATAATAAATGATACTTATTTAATCCTTAAAAATTCTAAATAAATTCCTATGATGTAGATAATTGTATTATCTTTTTGGAGACTATTCATTTTTGAAGTTTCATGAAGTTTATCACTAAATTAAAATTATTATACTTATAAGATTTAAGAAAGTGACATGTTGTCACATTCTTTGGTTTTAATAATAATTAAATTATTTACATGGAACAAAGTCCATTAAATGAATAAAATCCGACCCTTAGGTGATATTGGTCTACTTATAGTCATCCAATAGGATTTTTACATGTGTTAGTTAATTTTATAATATTATATTTACCCTTAATTACCCGATTTACCTTTAACTATGGTAAATAAAATTTACCATAGTTAATTTTGATAATTCCCAAAAATAAAAAGTAGCTTCTTAACATAATCTGGATCCACTGATTCCAAATATGGAATCCATTTTTCCAAATTCAATACACAAGAGTTGTAGAAATTAAATTAAAATTAATCCCATTGTGGAAAGAAAAAGGGTTTTTCTTTAAAACATTGCAAAAGATTGAATTGATTTATCCTAAGAATTCAAGGTATAATCAATGCTATTGACATAAATTATATTAAATGGTAAAAATATATTATATTTATACTTTAAAACCATTCAATATTATAATCTAACCATATAAATTATTGCGATGAAAAAAGTTGTTTTTAAATAAAATATAGCGTGTTTTTACTATTCATCAAAATATGAAAGTTACCAGAATGATATGAAAATTTATCCAAAGTAAAAAAAAATTTATGATTTCAAAGAAGAATTTTTTTTCATCAAATTGAACTTATAAACATGTCAAAAACTAGATTTAATGTGGGTGCGACATCAAAATGCGGCAAAACTGCATTTTTTTAAAAATACTTATTTTACCCGAAAAATTTATTTTGTTCTTATACCATGTTTTAGAAAATGTGAAAGATGAATAATAATGTTATAAGAATAAAAATTTAGTTAATACTATTCATAAAGGCTAGTTCATAATAATATTATAATAATATATCATTGTTTAGTAAAACCCGGTATTGCGTACAACACACAATATCGAGGAAGGTCGCGATTGCGTGTAATGCAAGCTAAGTCAGGGTAGCATATTGTGCAAGAATCCTTAGTTGTTTCATATTACATAATCCAACCATATTTCATTTATACATTGAATATATATATATATACTCAATGTTGCGTAGAATAACTATTATCAAAATTGTGTGTAACACGATCCAAGAATAGTGTTGCGTATACTGCAAGCTAATACGGTGTTGGGTATAGCGCAAGGTAATCTTGGTGTAGCATACAACACAAGACATTAATGAAATTAAAAGAACATTTTTCATAAAATCTCGAGGTGTTACAATAAATATTTCAAAATCATATCCAATAACTCAGGGAAAACACTATTCATTAGATCCATGAATACACTAGTTTCATTTGCTAACCCAAATGGCATAACTACAAATTCATAATAGCCATATTTAGTTCGAAATACAGTCTTGAGATTGTCTTCTTCCATTTCCTTCTACTCAATCTACCATCACCATACGTCAATATTCAAAAAATATAATATCCCCTAGACGAGATCAAAAAAATCATTGATATGATTTAATGGATACTGATTATTAATAGTGATGCTAATAAAGGCTCTATAATCAATGAAATGTCTTAGGGATCAATATTTCTTTTTTATAATACAAGACATGACCACCCCATTGTGATGTTCTAGGTCAAATGGAACCTTCATCTAACAAATCATGTGATTAATTCCTCAAATATAAACATAAAATTTGATCCCTTAGATAATGGGGTTTTGAAAATATAATATCATTACAATGAATGTCAATTAAAAATTCAACTTCCCAATCAGGTATTTTTAGCCTAATTAGGTTAAATACCAAAATATTGTGGGGGATGAATCTGGGTACGATAGATTTGTACCTATTTTTCTTCAGATAATGTTTCTTAATTAAACAATAAACTCTTCCCTCTAATTATTATAATATTGTGAGAATGAAATTGAAATTATTAACAAGACGTAAAAATTTTACATTGTTCACCCACACTGGGAAACATTCAAGTAGTTGGCAACTATAATGTGCCGATTATACGAATTACACTAAGGCTCGCTACTATGAATGGTGGTTCAGGCTAGATATCATCTATATCCAGGCTTACTACCACTACAAGGTTCATGGTCAACTCACTAATTCACCATTGGTCACTCCCCATGTCTCATTATCTATCGCACTACTGGTAGAAAGGATCATTGTATTGTTCTTCCATTGCATACTTCTCTGGTAAGGGATACATTCAACATTTATAGAATTATTGGTCCCTTAATTTTCTCATAACAATACATCATCTATTATCGATAGATTCATTGTTGACCCCCCACCTTTATCCACGGTTGAGTACCACTTTACCAAAGATTAACATATAAATTTCTTCTGAACAACTTTCACGATGCTCGCTACCTTTGTGACAATCATATTATGTTCGGCAAAAATATCCTTTGTCAATGTCCCTCCTTTAATGATTCTTACATAGAATTATTAAATAATTCCTCTTTTGAAAACCTCAACTATACTTTTTGAAGCTTCTTTCTTTCACAAATTATTCTTATCATTAGAGAATTATCATTATTTAATGATGTTTAGAACATTTAGCTGACTTTTATATAATTCACATAATTCTTCACAAGAAACTACATTGTGCACCACATTTTCGATTTATAAGCCTTTATATTTTTATTATGTCTCTTTCACTCATTTTATAATGGTGGTAGAGGCCTGTTTGTAGAAGATTCCACATTTTCCATAATATTTTCGTCATGTCATTAACATATCATGATGCTCCCTCCTTTATACCATGATGAACGCATTATCAATATTTTCAAACGGAATTTACCATTTATAATTATTCTCATAATTACAGATCATTCCATAAAAACATAAAATTTATGGGATTCCAACTCACAATGATCCTCACTATCTATATTCACGATGCTGGTTACTATCGTATAGATAACATCCAACATTCTATGACCCTATATGAAACTAACTTATTGAATACCATCATTGATAAACTCAAGAATTTTAGATATTTTCATAAGGCCTAAATAAAAATTCAATTTTTTATGCTACCCAGTCTCCAAATTTTTGACGCCGAAAATTTGGAAAACATTGGGAAATGATGTCACCTTTTGTACACTATTTTCAAATTTTTTTTAGTGGAATCCATTCCACTTTCATAAATCATTGTCTACATTACTAGCCAAAAATCACTTAATATCAGCCCAAATGATCATAGATGACCATTTTTTAATATAAAAACATAATTAACCTAAAAATACTTCAATGTTACCTTGAAGGGTTTTCATACAAAAATATCCCATTTTTATTTTTTTGGCATCTCTTCACATTATGATATCTCATTAAATCTTCTTTCATCTTAAACAAACATTTGATTCTTTCAAAAAAAATAGTGATCACTGATTTAATCAACACATAATTCAATCACACATGAGATATAATCATCATGAGAAACATGTGTAAAATTCTATGATCCTCAATGAATCACATCATTCCAAAACCTATCAACTACATTCATCATGAACTGTATCATTCAGGATGTATAATATTTGATCTATAACAACATTCATCCTTATATTTAATACTCCCAATATCTCACTTTTCTACTTATTTTCTTCACCCTTATCTTCATTAATTCATTTTCTCCCCTCCGATAGACAAATTTTCCCACCTTTTCAATGAACCCAAATGTTACTCCATTGTGGCCAACTATATGGTATAAAAAATATCCCCACATTAATGAAAAAGAAACATACCTATGGGATATAGGGTACCACATCCAATCCTTTTCAAGTTATGGAATGAAAATCAACTCCCAGATCCAATTGATGACCTTCAAATGATTCTTTTGGTAAGTCCTTTGTCATAATTCTAAAACTTATTGTTCTAAATGAACACAATCCAACCTCACAATCCATTAGTGTACCATCTCACTAGTATAGTGATACTTGAAATAAATTTTATTTGTCAATGATAAATGTACTAAATTATTTTGTAGATTTATATCACTTGAATTATCATAATTGAATCTAATTGTTGACTTTAATTCTACTAAAATATAATCAATCTTCTACTTCATTCAAAATAACTGGGAACATGCTTATATAGCAATAGTATATTCATCTTGAGTGATGATCAATGAAATGAAACTTTTTTCATTATTAAAAAAGTGAAACATAAACTACCTAGATAGAATGCCCCACATGATGTTGATTTTCAATCATCTACTAAACTGGCCCAATCAAAAGAAGTATATCCCAAAAACTCATATAGATATAATACATTGTACATAAAACCAACATCCATTGTTCTTTTAATATACCGAGGTATTATTATAACTGATATCATGTGGTTTTCATTGGAGTTTTAATGATACAATACTATAGAATAATCACAATATTTCACCCAATGTTGATAATTATATGATTATTTTAAAAATTATGGTCATTTTAATAAATAAAACATCTATAAGTTGTCAAAATTTATAATAATTTCCATTCACTAAATAAAATAAAAATAACATTTGATGAAAATTCACTTTTTAGGCATAAAATTAATTCACTAAAAAAATAGTGCGTATTTCATAAAAAATAATTTGGACATTTGTAATGAATAAGAGTATTATACATTAATTGCATTAAAATTTAATAATATTCATAGATTTTAATTCTATAGATATTCCAAAATATAAAATTTAAATTCTAATTTTTAATATAATATATCTAAATTTATTAATGCTCAATGTTGTAGGTAATGATATATTTAGGCCTTATTATTATTATTTTTTTAAAATAATTGGGTTTTTATTTTATCCCCCATTCAATAATTTTCTACCCAAAATTTACATTGTTCATCAGTGGATAAATAAATGAAATTACTTTTGTTCAATACACTCACTATATAATAACATAAATAACATTTTTTTAATAGGGAACTGAAAACCATAATGGTTACCTAAAAATAACAAATTTTTGGGATCCTAGAAAAGGATAACATTATTGGGAAGTAAAATTATATACATGGAGGAGAATACTAATTTGTATTGACCAATAGAGATTGATTGGATAAATGGTTCTGAGAATGAAAACGACCAAAAATCCATAAATCAATTTGGATTGAAAAGACCATCAGTTGATAAAAAAATAATTAAAAATGACAGATATTTTAATACATGAACGTTTGGTTAATTTCAAAGGAATAATTTACAATCGAAAGAATAACCATTTAAAAAATAAAGTGAAATGTTTTTTTTATTTTAGAAGAATAATTACATCATTTGGAAATGCTTTTAGGAATTTATACTACATCTCTTTCTCCATGAAATGAATATTTATGATGAATTTATCTTTACCTATGGACTAAAGATGACCTTTATCATATCATGAGAAACATAAAATAATTATAATTCATTCCTTAATTATCTATATATTTATCAAAACCAAAAAGAGAGCATAATTTATCCAATATGGACTAATATGAGAACAATTTCACTAAAACCTTAATAATAACACAATGTGTTAAAATTAATCCCTTCCATAAATATTTATCCTTAATAATCATAAAAAATGTGTTTAAAAAATTCAAAAACCCATAAAAATCATAAATAGTTGATAACTTATTATTTTCTAAGATAAATATTAATAAGTATCCCCTAATAACATAGTATAGCTCATAGTGTCTAATACCAAATATATGAATAAATCAATCATATATTCTCCCAAAATATAGTAATAACCTAAACAACTATAAAACAACAATGAAAAAAATAAATGATTTAAAAATATAACATAATATTTATACCTTATATTATATAATAGAATAACAAATATATACCATAATCCAAAATTGTGATATTGTTCGTCAAAAATGGCATAAAATTCATTTTTGAAAAATCACTAAACAATTTCATGCTCGCCAATACTATAAAATTTAGTTTAAAACTATAAATAATATCTTTATCCCAACTAAATATTACTAACTCAACATGGGAAGAATATTTGGGTTATCATTCCCTCAAACATGTGTTCTCTAAAAATATCACCTTACCACTAAATCATTTTTCTTAATTATAAGTTACAGTAAATATATTCATTCCAGTCATTAATTAAAAACAACAATGCATTAATAATTTATATTTACATTTTCCAATATATTTAAGATCATTGATATGTCACTTATATAACATTATCTTTTAATACCAAAAAATAATCACTTCAACACTTTCTTATCAGCTATTATCATAGCTTATGTCCTCTTTTGGTATAGGTGACAACCCATTGATTGGGGAATTGACTTAGATAATTCCTATGTTTCCCAAATATAAGAAAAAAATTACATTTGAAATCATTTATATATTATTGTAATATCTACATTGAAAACATATTCTACTACATTTTCTATATACACCAAGGTTATTCTTCATACATTAGTTTCAAAAATTCTATTAAACTATTTATGCTTTCTGATCATTATCAACCGAACATCCAAAAAATTACACATTATTATAATTTTATGTGTTAGGTATCTCATCAAAATTATGATTTTAACCATATAGCACGATATCTGATCTGATATAATCATAATGTTTCCGCTCATAGTTCCTATGTTATTCTGTTTATCCGGAGGAGAAAAACTCATTTTTTACAAAATTTATTTTAAACATGATATCTCTATATTCAAACCATTGACTAGAACTAGTAATCAGAGTGTCAGAAACACTAATCGTAGTTGGAAACCACATAATCAAAAAAATTACTTTACATATTTTCTAAATCATAGAATATTTATTTAAATATATGATTCCATAGTTTTAACCTAGGTCATCCATCATCATAAATTATTCAAATTGTTTATAATAGATCATTAAATAAATATGAATTAAATTAATCAAATTTCATGGTAGTGTGAAATAAGGAACATAGTGAGATAACATAGATTGTGTTCCAAATTATCACTTTGATACACTAAAGAAACTATTTTCAAGGTTGTTGCACATAGATTCTTATATTCTAAAACAACATCAACCTATATAATCTAAACATTGATGAATTATTCATTAAACCAAATATTCTCTACCTTAATAGAAAAATGGGCTTACATCTAATATATATACCCATCACTTGGGTTTTCACAAAAGTTCAATATTTTTAATATTTATATATTTACTAAACCTTCCACTGATACCATCATTAGAGACTTTTTTCACACATATATAAAAAAATTTTATAGTTTAACTTTTAATATAAATTAAAAATACATGAACTAAGATCATATAGCTTTATTTTCATTACAAACTATAAAAACTAATATTATATCATCATATATCATCAGTATCTACCACAATGTTTTTCCAATATAGTATTATTCTAACACGTACCATACATAAATGTTTCCTTCATGACATGGGGATATGTATCATAAGAAAGTGTGAGATCAAATGCTTGGTAAGGGTAAACAAGTCATTTATAAGTCCTCGCCTAAACATAACATGAGAAAATTAGACGAGATTATGATATTAACATTTTAAAATTAATAACCCACATTGAGAAACATTGAAAATGATTTGATCACCGACCTCAAAATAAATATCCTACCTCTAGTTATAGGTATTACTTTTTTTTCATACTCTGAGCTCTCCTCATGTTTTTCTAAATCAACTATATGTCTTATACCATAACTTCTACCAAATCTGGTCCCATAAACATCCTTTCTCGACATTATCTCAGAAATCATGAGTTCGACACCTATATCTATATAATGTTTTAAATGGTACTATTTGTATACTGCTATGAAAATTATTATTATAAGAACACTAAACAAAATAATTGTGTTGATCCCAACTTCTCAAGAAATCCACTGTAAAAATGTGTCTTATATTATAGGGTCTGAATTTTATGTTATGGCTACCCATATAATTGAGAAGGAAATTTTTTAATGAAATTTAATTCAGTTCCCAATGCATTTTAAAGGCCTTTTGGAATGTTTTATGGGAACCTGGGATCACAATCACATACATTAGAAGGAGGATCCTAGTAACCTGAATATCTGGTTATGATACAACCAAGAATTATGATACAAATTTACTGTATCTCAAATTGGATGAAAATAATAAGATTTTGTCAATCTATCAACAATAACACATATAGCATTGTTATATAGTGATGTTTTTGCTAATCCTAGAATGAAATCAATTGATATGTGTTCCTGTTTGTAGTCTAGAACTGGAAAGGTACGAAGAATCCTTATTGGATACTATCCTTATTATATAACCCATTGATATGTCAAACACTTGATTTTAATGTTAGAATTATATAATTTCATTACATACCACATGAAATACTCCGAGATATATTTTTACATCTTATAAGCACTATGATAAACTAAAAATTGGAAAATGTTAGCTTCACATAACAATTCTTCCTTTATCCGTGATTCAAAAGGAACACGTATCCTCATTCCAAATAATATAATGCAATCATTATGAATGTAATAGTAAGGAAACATGCCATTTTTTTATAAATTATTCCATTTTCTATAAATCACTATTTTTCTTATATGCTTCCTAAATTCTCTTTGATAGATATGATTGCACTGAAATATAATACGAAAATGAAAACATTCTTATACCAACCACATCCATGTCAATGTTTCTCAAATCATTAATAAAAGGGTCACATTTCAAATATAACACATTTAATAATGAATTACCTCTCCAACTGAAATCATCAGCATCATTGTCTTCCTTTACATGATGGTAAGGAATCGTGGAGTCATAATCCTTGATTATTTGAAACCGTATTCTACGTCTTATGTACAATTAATTCATATTGAATATAAACTTAAATATTTTAGGGTTAATATGTATTTTACATTTTACATTATACATATGATTCCTCCAAATTTATAATGACAAAAAAACTAATTCCAAATCATGTGTAGTGTAATTTATCTCATGAGTTCTTAATATATGCGAGGAATAAAAATTAACCAAGTAATTTTCATTTAGATGCAATTAAGTCCTTCCATAATAGAAACATTTTAGGTAAAAAATTCACCATTTCTAGAAGGTAGTTCTAAAACTAGAAAATTCAACATTTTTATTTTCAATTCATGAAAATAATCCTAACTTTATTTTATCGAATGGAACAAAACACCATTACGATTTAAGTTGGTCTGAGCGATATACAACCATGAAAAATTTCCAACAATCCTCTAGTAATATCCTGTTAAACCATGAAATCTATGAATCGCTACTATATTTTTTCTCTTAGGCATTCATCAACATATATTTTTTTAGAAGGACCAAAAATTATTCCATACATAGAAAAAATGTGACAAAGGATTAAATTTTTTGTCAATAATAATTGAAATTTGGAGAATCTCCCATATATTTTATTTTTGACTAGTTTTTGAAAAACAACTCTTAGGTGACGTAAATGCTTATCAGTACATTTTTATTTTACATAAAATTACTCAATAAAAAAACCAAAATAATTTCCAATAACTCATGGAAAATTATATTCATATGATCCAATAATATAATAGGTGCATTAGTTAACCCAAATGGAATAACTGAAAATTTATAATGGTGAAATTTATTACAAAATGCAGTCTTTAGATTGTTTATTTCCTTTACATTAAACTGATCATACACCGACCTTAATTCAATATTCATAAAATATTATTCCCCATGGACCAGATCAAACAGATCAATTATATGAATTAATGGATACTGATTCTTAATAGTGATGTTATTAAAGGCTCTATAATCAATGAAAAGTCACATTGAACAATATATCATCTTATCAAACAAGAAAAGATCGCCCAATTGTGATGTGCTAGGTAGAATGAATCCTTTATTTAAAAAATCATGAAATTAATTCTTAAAAAATAAAATTTATATTTGATCCATTCTATAATGGGGTTTTGAATTTTGAATATCATTAGGAACAAATTCAATAAAAAATTCAACTTCCCAATCAGGTATTATTAGCCCAATTCGGTTAAATTCCTATTATTATGGGGAGAATCTTGGTATGAAAGATTAATACCATTGATATTTCATATATTTTTTATTAATTAAAAAAACTAATATTTATTATTCCCATAGTAATTTATGAAAAACTTAAATCATGCACAAAACATAGCACATTATCTTGGTTTACACACACTGGGGAATATCCAAGGATTTCACAATGGTAATGTGTTGATTGTACCAAATTTACTAATACTACCTACAATGATTGCTGGTTTTGGGTAGATATAATCTATATCCAAGATCACTACCTTTACAAGGTTTATGTTCATCTCATTGCTTTCACAATTGTCAATACCTATGTCCCATTATCTAACTTAATACCGATGGAAAGGATCACTGTATTTTGATTTCTTTTCTCACAACACTTGTATGTGGTCCACACACAAATTATGGATTTATAGGTCCCTTTATTATCTCAAATGAATACATAACCAATTTACGATAAATTCAATGTTGATGACCCACCTTTATCCACTATTGGATACCACATTATAATAGATTCACTAGGCATTTACTTCTAATCAAATTTCTCAATGCTCATTGCCTCTATGAAGATCCTCTTGCATGAAACAAAAATGGATATCATCATTTTCCTTCCTTTCATGAAGCTCACGTAGTCCGGTCAAATAAAGCCTCTTTTAGAAACCTTAACTATCCTTTGTGAAGCTCCATTATTTCATAAATCATACGTATATGTTAGGAATTACATTTATTTCATGATGTTTAAAACATTCGTCTGACTTTTATATCCTTCACATAATTATTCACATTAAACTCTTTTTCCGACCACCATTTTGATTTCAAACACCTAATATATTCATTATGTATCTCTCACTGGTTTTATAAATGTAGTAGATTCCAGTTTATAGGATTTTACATATATTACATACACTTTCATCTAGGTGATCATCATATCGTGATTCTCCCTCTTTCATTCCCTGATTCTCCCTTTTCACGATGCTCCAATGAAATTTATCATATATATTTATTTTTGTAATCATAGAGCTTTATATATAAAAGTAGCATTTATGGGATGATTCACTAACAATGATACTGACCATCATCATTCGCGATTCTTTTCACTATCATGTAGATCACCATTAACATTCATTGATCCTTTATAAAACACCCTGCATGAACCCCAAATTCTAGAAACTCATGACTTTTTAATATTTTCATAATACCTTAATGGAAATTCACTTTTTATGCTATCCAAACAGAAAATTTTAGACGCCAATAATTTGTAAAACATTAAGAAATGAGGTCACCTTCTGCACACAATTTTCATCAATTATTAAGTAGAATTTATTCCGCTCTCGTGGATATTTTTCAACATTCCCAGCTAATAATCTCTTTAAATCTCTCCAACAGATCATAGACACCCATTTTTTTTTAAAAAAAGCATAAAAATACTACAATGATACATTGAATTATTCTTTCTCAACAATCACCCTTTTTGATTTTTTGACAACACTTTTCATTTTGATGTATCATTAAATCTTCTTCCATATTAAACAACCATTTTATTCTTACAATCAAGAAAGTGATCACTGATTTACTCAACACATAATCCATCTCCACATGATCCATTCTCATCATAAGAAAGAAGAGTAACCGTCCAGGATCATCAATAAATCATATCATTCCAAAACCTCTCAACTACATTAATCTCGAACTCCATCACTCATTATGTAAAATCATTTATCGATAAAAATTTTCTTATATAGATTTAATAAACCCCCATTATAACTGATCTAGATGTTTTATTCACCAAAAATCATCATTAATTAATTTTCTCCCTTTTCATAGCCACAATTTCTATCCCTTTTCAATGAATTGAATGGTTACACTATTGTGGCCTATAATAGGTTAACGAACACAGATCAACACATTCGAGAAAAAACACAACATAACTTATGGAGTTGGCATCCCACTTATAAACATTTTCATGTGAAGGGAGTCAAATGAACTCCAATATTTAATTGATATCTTTCAAATGATTCATTGGGTAAGGCCATTGTAAGAATGTTCGAAACATATTGTTCTAATGGAAGAGAATCCAACATTACAATAACTTTGTGAATCTAATCCGTGTTAATATCGTACTTAAATTCAATGTTATATTCACATGATTAATGGAGTATATTTATTCTTATATTTTTATGACCTGAAATTTTAAAATGGATTCCAACTACAGACTTTACTTCTACTCTGATATAATCAAGTTCCTTCTTTATTCTCATTACTTATGAACATGCTTAAGTAGCCTGAATATATTCATACTTTGTGCTAATCAATGAAATGAACTATTTTTTATTTCTTAGAATAGAAATACATAAACATTCAAGATAAATTGCACCACCTTATATTGTTTTCTATCATATACTAAACTAGACCAATCTGCATATGTATATCCCAAAAACAAATACTGATATTCTTCAATGTACATCTAACTAAAATCCACCATTCCATTAATATAATAATGTATTATTTTCACTAATATCATGTGGATTTACATGGGATATCATTGATACAATTCATATTAACATGTGACCTATATCAAACCTCTATTTTAAAAACATTCACATTTAATAACTTTTGCAACATGATTAAAAATTATAAAAATAGATGCCCAAATATTCCAGTTGGTATAGTTCATTAGGAATAATGGAAACATAAAAAATATTATATTTGTGAGTTACATCATATCCCTTAATGTTCTTCTTTACCCACACCCTTCTTAGAAAAATCAAACATAGTACATATCATCCAATCCTAGGAACATGAAACCTAAAAGGGGGTGGTAAAATTATATAGAAGGGTAAACAAGGGAGATATATGAGCATAAACATGATCATATGGGAATAATAATGTTAAAAATTAAAATATAAGGTCATACAATTCATATTACTGATCATAATAGAGATAATGTAAAAATTAATGGCATTTAATGGGACATGAATCATCATGAAATAGAGATAATAATCCATGAAAAAGAAATAGGAATAAAATTATGACTTTTGTAAAACACATAATCATTTTATATGATTTACATTATAGCCAAGGCATCACATCTAGGATCATGTTTGTGGATAAATTCCATTACTGAGCTGGGTGAACACCCATTCCATCCCTATATTACTGAACTTATTGAACACTAGTTCCATCACTATATTACTAAACCAAATGAACACGCATTCTATCCCTCTTTGTGTCACGATATATAGCTATTTACCAAATAAAGAATAGGTTGATATAGGTCCCACCATTCACATAATGAAATCATATATACATGTGACACAATATCATAAATAAAGAGATCATTACCCATTAAATGAATTAGGAATTATAAACATGTAAACATATCATAACATGAGAAAAGTGATAGGTTTCACAATCATTTCACCATAATAATAACACATGAAAAGAAGTGGGATTAAAAATTATATAACCAAGGAAATAGAAATGGTTTTCACAAACATCATTTCATCAAAACATTCTTCATTAAGAGATTTACAATGAATGGAAACATGAAATAATTTCCCCATAAAATCAGGAGTATCCCGAATTAATCTTATATTATTCACGAAATAATTTTTAAATTTATTTTAAAAAATTTCATTAAGATATTATAAATTATAAATTGATATTTTATTATAACATAAAAATATTGTAAAACACTTTTATTTGAAAATGTTTTTGAAAAAATAACAAGAATATTTGAAATAATTTTGAAAAATATATACATAAAATTCTATAAAATAAGTTTAGAAACACATTAAAAACCTTAATATTTTAAAACACTCTGAAAACCATTAAATGAATAATGAAAATGTTTTGAAAATTATTTTTCTTAGAAATGTGTAAAATTTTATTGAAAACTATGTGAAACCCTTTTTTCTTGAAAACATATAAAAGAATCTTGAAAACTATTTAAAAACAATTTTCATTAAAAAGTTATAAGATAATTTTTAAAAAATTGAACCGAATTTTCATTGAAAAATTATTTTTGAAATCATTTTCATAATGATGATCATTTTAATAATTCAAAGGTAGCTTCAATGAAATGATCGTGTCTAAATCTGTATATGTCTTATGGGGTCAAAATAACATCCTTTTTCATGGTAAAATCATTAGAAAAGTTCCATGTTATGAAAGATAAATGAATATACCATTTTAGATATTCGTAAATGAAAAAATGGAAAAAATTAAATTTAATGATTATAATAGAATGGTATAATATTCATGGAAACCCTTTTTAGAAAACATAGATTTATGACTAAATATGGGGTCAAGTCCACCTTCCTCAAAAACACAATCTTAAATGTATTTTGTAAAAAAAGTTAAAAAATGATACCAATAAATGAATGTATCTTGAAATAAAATAATATAAGGACACTCATGAGTTTTCTATTAAAATTTATAATAAGATTTCATTAAATAAATCAAAAACAAAAACAATCATAAAAAGCGACGAGATTCTCTAAATAATCTCTTATAACATGGTAACATAGGATCATATTCTAAAAAAATTCATTACATGAATCCAATAATAAAATGTAGATATTTTTATTCATGATTTTAAAATATTAGATATATAAACATTAAATAAATAGTATATATGCATTACAAAATAAAATTCCAAAATAAACCAAATTGAGACAAAATCATTTTACAGATTTCATAGATATTCAAATTTCAAGCCCATGAAAGAAGGATCATAAAATAGACATGATAGTCCCCATTAAATTATGTATAGGATATATATAATACAATAATGTTTATTACATACTTTATACAAATGGAAATATTTGTGAACATAATACGCATATCACAAAAATTAAAAATGAGATGAAATCCCACTAGCTTCTATATAGAATCAATCCATAAATGAACAAGAATAATGTACAATAGATTTAATTTAATTATAAATAATTTAAAAATAAAATTATTTAATACATTACCATATATGGTTTGATTGTGACTTTATATTACCCCCTATTTACTGATCCTATGTTAAGGTTTCACTTCGAGTAATAATCACTTTTTTGGTATGCATCTTAATTTTTATATCGTTGATCTGTATACTTATATCTGGAATACAGAATGTAAAAAATTATATAAATATAATTTATATCCAATATTTTTATTTCATAATAATATATTTCATAGTATAGTATGAAATTAAATTCACTGTTTATGGAGACAGTATGTCATATATACACTTGAAAGTTGTTTCCATTTTTTCTTGTCAATATGATAGAGAGTATATAAATTGACTTTGTGTATATACATACATACATACATATATATATATATAATAATTATAGTATAATTACTATATAATTTAAATTTATTAAACCAATCATTAATACAATTCATGTGGTGTGTAAAATAATCACACCACTAGGCGAGGGTGGTAGTCCACACTTACTCCAATGAGATTATCGTATTAGTACCAAATGGAATTAAAAAATGTATGTGTTGGAAAATAATAATTTAGAATCATAAATTCATAATAATTATAAATAAAATATATAAATACAATTTCAATAATAACTTCCACCATGATTTGTGGTAAATTAAAACATACCAATCATCGTTTCGTGAGGCAGTGGTTCACTGTACAAAGGAAATATATGTTAAATTTATATTAGATGGATATGAGTACAATTTTAGGTTTATAAAATTTAATAAAAACATCCATGTATTTTGAGGATATTGGGTTCTTTGCACAATAATAAAATAAAGAGAGTGTATATGGTGAAAAAGGAAAATAATGGAAAGGAGATTAATAGAGGATGGTACTTCTAAATTTGGGACAACCTTTCAGTTTGTGCCACGAAAATTTCTTGTGAGGGATTATTCTAAAATATAGACCTCATGGTCTAAGGGGTGATTTATTAAAAGTGTATTTTAAATGTAGTGTTATAGATTAAGAGGTTTTATAGGATTTTGAAATGGGTAGAGTGGGTGTCCTTTTATAGTTGGGGAGGAGTAAGAATTTTTTAAATATTTGATGATAGAATTCTGCCCATGTTTCTCAACATTCATGTGAATAAAATAGTGGACCATGGTCTAAAAAATTGATGATATAGTTGACATATTGGACTCCAATGGTCATTAGACAAGTGTCAAGGTATTTTTGGGTCTTAAATTTACGATTTATTACTTTATAAACCTATTGTTCACTTAACAAATTAATTATTTTAATTTACATTCACTAATTTTTTTAAAGAATATGTTAACATTATTATACATTATAAATTTGGATCATTAAAAATATTTCATCTATTTATCCAAATTGTATTCATATAAGTGGTAGAAATTAATTTAAAATTAATCTAAATATCTGGATGACACTGTTGTTAATTAATGTAAAAATGATCAAAGAATTTATAAGTTTTTATAGCCAATTTCAATGTGAAATTCTTTCTAACGGCCTAAATTGGATTTATTATTATTAATATTATATAACTAAATTATTACACCATTTAAAAATATAATTTATCCACATAAATATATTATATGAAAATTATGTTTTGAAATAAAATCCAGTATGTTTAACTATTCATTAAAAGATGAAAACAATGATAAAAATTAAAAATATTTAATTATAATATAGTTTATTGGTTTCTATAGAAAAATAATTTTTTTTAATATTTTAAATCTATTATTTATATAAAAAATTTATTAAAAATGGTTTCTCCTTTGAAATGTAAAAAAAGTGCCTTACTAAAAATTAATGGTTTTTAGTATAAAATTATATATGTTCCGATGTTATGATTATATGATCTATCAGATGAATATAAATTTTTTTATTGAAAATATAAAGTAATAGTTACATTACTATCACCATCCAATTGTAAAATATGTCATGTTTTCTAATTTTGGATTGGTGGTAACATATAATATGTTTGTATTGTTTGTAACATATACTTTGTTGGATCTGTGTGGAAGGTATGTTTGACATAGGGACAAGATATTTTCTGTGTTGCATGAAATGAATAATATATAAAGATTTAATTAATTTTAAATACATTTCACCAAAATATCATGGTTTTACTTGGCCAAAAAAATATCCACTCATGATTTTTTCATGTACAACAAGATTCCAATGATCAGCCTATATTTGATTTCATAATCTGTTTTTCCATTATCATCATGTGAACGGTTTATTTAGTTAGCCACTAGAGTAATAATCTATTTGGAATAATCTATTCCAAATCACATTAATCCTTCATGTAGTATTTATATTGATAAATTAATGTTCCATACATTCCTTTTGTTACCAATAAACTGAGGTATAATGTTAACTAAAAAATCACTGATATTTCAAAATTACATTCCATGAATTTAGAAAACAGTATGGACTAAACTTTATTTGATGCACCAAATATTTTTCGATCGACAAATACTAGTACCATAATCCTTTTATTACTTTTATAACTGGAATATAGATTTTAATCAACTACAACACTCTTAAAATTGTGTTTTTTATTAAATAATATAGCCTTGAATACTGTTACCATTGTGCTTCCTTCAAACCATATAAAACATTTTTAGATAAAAAACCCTGATATCTTCTTCATGAATGAGAAAACTATCTATCTTCATAATATAAAATTTTTCCTCAATAATACCATTTAAAAATACTCACATGATGACCATCATTAAAACCATGAACATTTATCACACTATAAGGTCCAATAATAATCCAATTATCTCTTCCCATGAAGTAGTTGAAATTGTTACATCAACACTGATGAACATTATTTAGGATTACACATTGCACACTACTCAAGCATGTTTTATAATAAGCAGACCATCTTCATTAAATTGGTTTAAAAAGGCCAATTTTTTCCTAATGACATTCTTATCTATTGGCCTCAAAACAATCTCCTATGTTAGATTATTCTCAATTTGTTCAAGCTTTTCATTCATAACCCAAACCCAATCTCCATCTACGTCAACTTCCTCAAACTATTTAGGTTATACGTATGATAATTAAGATTATTTCTGGAGTCTTTATCCAATTTTTTTTCACTGCTTCTATTTGACTACAAATTATGTTCTCTATAAAAATATCTACTATTCACTTCTATCTCCATGTAGATACTAAATTCTTCTCATACATTTCATTATCTAAATCTTCTTCCCATTCAGTCTATAGAACATGAACATCCCCTAATCCAATTATCTTATCATCCCTTCAACTACATGGGACATGAACATGTTTTGTTTATCATTATTAAAAATAAAAAACGTACCTACATGGAATTGAATGTAATTTAAGGATTTATTCTATTAGGACAATATATCATATTGAGTATTCTCTTATCTCGAACATATATATTTTCTATTTGATGTGTGCACTAATTTCATCACTATTTTTTCCAAATTATCACTGGATGGTCATTCTCAATGAGAATTGTTCTGTCAATTTTGTTGATAATCAGAATTTTCCTCTCAAAAAATCTATTCTACTATATAGTTATCATAACTATAAATTGGTGTTATATCCCATGTTTCATGAGATTATACTCGACATGGAAATTTTTAATCCCGGTTCCATTATTTTATCAGATCTTTTAAATTTATTAACCTCACATCTTTTAAACTTTGTATTGATATCTAGTAGTTTATCTGAACACCTTATACATGTGGGTGATGATTTATACCCATGTAATTATGCTAAAACCATTAATTAGGAGTATATAGTACCTCCTACCATCAATATCTGTTGTAGAATTTTCTATATCACATTAGTATGTACCAACTCAAGGTTATTTACCTTTGATATTTTTACTAATGTATCATTCGAATGATCTCCCCTTTTTAACATGAAACACATGTATGAGTATGGTCAAATGATAATCTCATGAGGTTTCTAGTTTAATCAAATTTCTCCAGATCTGGAATTTTTTTTCCTCAGATGGTCATTAATTTAATCAATAGAGTATTTTACTTCTTTGGACATAAAGAAATATATCATTATCTACTCACAAGTTAGAGATTCCTTTTTCTATGGATTCCCTAAAAAACAAATTCAATTTATTTTTTTATGGCACACAATTTCAATTGGAAATATTATGGCATATCCTAATTCAAATATATCTCTAGAACTAATAAATATATGACTGCTACCTTCACCAAATTTATCCATCTGAAAGTCTTAGGTTATTTCCCCCAAACATCACTTATTGATAGACAATAATTTTTAATCCATTGAAATTTACTAATCATATTATTACTATTTCATACCACCTGACTATGGTCACTATATGATTATTTTCTATCATATTTGAGGTTCATCAACTATGAATGATCTATATTATAGTGTGTTCTAATTATTTTAAAAAAAGCAACACAACCTATGAATTCTCATCTCTTTTCATCTTGATTTATTTTTTTGATGTGTACTTGATATGAATCAATTATAATTATATTATTTGATGTGTTATAGAACATATTAATCCTAAAAAGCTAAAAACAAAATTTTCATTTTCAACTCACTTGATGGTTCATTGTATTTTTTTTGCATATAGTTGGAATCAACTATGGCGCATTCTCCTACATGTTTGATGTAAAGTATTTAGCCAGGTGACCAAATCCTCCACAAAAAAACAATGACCCTATAAGTATGTTATAGGGTATTGAATTATATTTTTATACCACTATTGTTATTGAGCCCTTTGATATCACTTATCTGCCAAATACACATTTTGTGGGTGTCCCATATATCTATAGAAATAAAACCTGATGCGAGGTGCATTCAAACAATTCACTTCTACACCATTATAATTCCCTTGGCTTCTCAGAATATTCTGGTTCTTCATCATAACCAAATCAAACATACATTTCACAGTGGATTATTGTGGTATAATAGTAATCATCACACCTCATTATTTTTTTTCTACCATCTCACTTTACACATAATTTTATTTGACTATTGCTTTTGTTCTGCTGGACCTATATGAATAACATGCATCTTCTTTATTAATTGATTGATCTTCTATCATGATATTTTACTATAAGATAAGATTAGTCCCTTATCGTTAAAATTTATTTGTAGGCTGACAAAAACCTCTAAAACTAAAATCATAAGCTTGAATTGGTCTTTTTTATTGTTAATAAAAATATCAATTTTCCTTTTCTGTTCATCAATATTGATGTTGTACATCGTAACAATCACTATGATCTCTAAAATTGATGGTTTCTAGTTTTCAATTTCATCATTCAACTCAGATTATGCTTCTTCCTTCTTCGACAAATAAATATTGGAATCAAGAACCACTTTACTTATTTATTTCTTCTTGGATCTCTAAGCTCCTATGTATTTAAAAGAACTTTATAATTCATCTAAATGGTAAAATAATCCATATAATAATTATTCAATTTTTCACTTTTCCCTTGTTTGGTAGTTTTTTAAAACTACCAAAATATAATCTGTATTACAATCCTTTCAGTCCTCTAGCTCTTCTACCTCAGATTTATTAGAACATTCATCTTCTCACAAAATAATATTCTTATTTTTTAAGTAAATTATCTTAAAAAATTTCATGACAATCATGTCTGCTTAATAATTATTAATGAGAATTTAAAAATCATCTTTTTTATCTTATTAACTCATCATGGGGACATTTATTAAATATTTACAACTACTCCACATTAAAAGCTTGGAATCAATAGTTTTCCTTTGAAAATTCCATTTCCATTTGAAAGATTTTATTAATAGAATGACATCACTACATCCATCTCTTCATATTACAATACATCTTCAATAGTGTCATTAATTATGGGCTTGAATGCCACTTTATTGGACATCCCATTTTCCACCACATCATTATCATTTCTCAGTTCATATTCAACAGGAGTAATGTTTAATCTATCAAATGTATTCTCCTTTGTATCATTATATTCCAATACTGAAACATAAGAAATAAACTGAGGTTGATTTTTTCTCAAGATGTTCTTAACAATATATAAATATTCAAAAAAAATTCTAAGCATATAAAAGTATTCAATAAAAAAATTCATCCAATCAATGAATGTATCTGCATACACCTTAGGGGTGAATCATTAGATCCCCATATTTGTTCCATCAAACCCACATGTTGCCATCTCTAAATATGGAGTCTCCCTCGTAAATATTCAAAAACATCTCACACATGGAATGTGATGAAATACATTATATCATTTTATTATAAATTTTTTTTGATAGGGATACTCGTAATGAATTGATTCCTATAATAGTATCAACCAATTCAACTTGTTTGGCTTGTGATAAATTGCCACTATCGATATTTTCCAATATTCAATGCATAACCATTGTAAATAAATCCAATCCTACTGATCATATGTAGTACAAAAATTTATTCCTCAATAATTGAAAAACTTTACCATCAAATATCATAATCATTTTGTTATGGAAACACATTGTTTCTTCTACTGATATATAACCAATGAATCTCAAAAATCCCATCAAATACCAATTTTTATTGCAATGAGGATAAATACCCTGATAAGGGATGGCATGAATCAGGGTATACATATTAAAACCTAAACCATTAAAAATATTGTATCATCATTAAAAAAGACTCTTTTATCCCTCTTCCCCAATGAAATGTATGAATAGAATTGAAATCATGCATGATATATATCAATTTTACATAGATCACTCTCACTACGCCATATCTAAGGAGGATACAACAACAATTTTCTGATTGTACCAAATCCACTACGACTCACAACCATGAATGTTAGTTTGGTATAGATCACATCTATACCCTATCTAATTTATTTTATAAGAATTATGGTTAGATCACTACTTTACAAAGGGTCAATACCTATGTCACATTCTCTGCCTCACTTCTAGTGGAAATGATCACCATCTTTCTCTTCCTTTTCTCACTAATCATGGTTGTGATCCACTCACAATTTATAGACATATAGGTACCTTAAATATATATAATGAATACAACCTATGTAATAGATAAATTATATTTCAACACCGTACTATTTTCCACTATTTAATACCAATTTAGAATAGATTTATTGGGGTGTTACTTTAAAACATATATTATAATGCTCACTACCTTTGTGAATATCAAATAGACATTGCAAAGATACTTCATTTCATGATGATCATATAGACACGAGGAATCACACAACATTCATGATGCTAAACTAGATATTATGATGGTCCTTTATTTTATGAGTCTTACCTAGCTATTGGAAATTCTATTACATTTAAGATGTTAATAACATTTGTTTGGATTTCATATCATTATCGAATATCTTCCCATTAAACTCATTTAAAAACCACCTTTTCAAAACAACATTGTGATTCTAATGCATTATGATTTTCATTAAGTCTCACTCACTAGTTTTCTAATCAGTGTAGAAGACTATTTATATTCCCTTCCACAGATTCCAATACCATCTTCCCACATCATTACCATTTCGGGATGATACCTCTTCTCAAATGATATTATCCAATTGTTTGTGATGATCCAAAGAAATTTTCCATTCATGAATCTTATCATAACCGTGGATCCTTCCATCAAAACAATTGTGCTTCTAGGATGATGTACTCATGATTATCTTCTCCAAAATCATTTATGATGCTCATTGATGTCACATAGATCACCATCAACATTATTCGATAATTTCTAAAAACACTTCATGAAGTCCATCATCATGAAAATCATTCCTTTTTTATATATTCAAATGTCCTTCATAGAAAAAAACTATATTGATGGTATGTAAACTCCAAAATTTGGATCATTAATTTTCTGAAAACACTAGGAAAAGGTGTCACCTAATGTATTCAATTTTCTACACCACTTCCATTATATACATTCCTCTTTAATATATCATTTTCCACAAAACTAGTCAAAAGTCTATCTAGATCACTAAAAATGAAAATCGACTTCAGATTTTTCCAAAAAAAATCATCCTAAGAATACTAAAATGTTTCCTTGATGTATTTTTAATCAAAAATCTCCCACATGGTGTTTTCGACAACTCATCTCATTTTGGAATTTGTTTACAGCATAATTCATATTTAGCTATAATTTTCTTCTCACGGTTATGATAATGATAAAATATTCACCCAACACAATATCTATGACCAGATGAGGTGTGGTCATCATTAGAAACAAGAGCAACACAAAAATATCATCAATTAGTTAATTTATTCCAAAACCTCTCAACTATATTCATCACAAAATCAATCGATCATTATATATAATATTTTATTGATAACATTTATAATCATTAGATTTAATACACTCCTATGTCACTTCTTTACATGTTATATTTTCCCCTCTCTTCATTAAGACATTTTATCTCCAATGATAGCCAAATTTACTCCAACTTTGTCAATGAACCCAAATGTCTCTCCATTGTTGTCTGTAATAGGGTAAAGAACACAGATAAACACATACTCTAAAAACCATCCTTCCTTAGGTAGAGGTGGTCCCACATCCAATCTTTTTCCAGTGTAGGTAGTAATATAAACTCCTACAACCAGTTGATGTCGTTCGAACCCATCATTGAGTATGGTCTTTGACATATGGTCAGAATCATATTGTTATATAGGCACATAAATCAACTTCACAATCCCATGATCCACTTTCACTTCAATAATATGATACTTGATTTTGAGGTTATTTTTCCTTGAGTGATGGAATACACTTATTCTATGATTTATAGAACTTGAATTATCATAATGGATTCCAATCAGAAACATTTCTTATATTCCCTTATAATCAAGTTGCTGCTTCATTCAGAATAATGTACTTAATGCATGGGTAGCCATAATATATTCAACATCTGAGTTTTCTAAAGAAATGCTCTATTTTATCTCACATATACAATAAATACATAAAATTAAAAGATAGAATACACCATTAGATTTTGATTTTATATCATCTAATAAATCGGTCCAATCATAATATGTAAATTCCAATATCTATTTCTGAGATTTTTTATTGTACACCAAACAAAAATCCACATTTTCCTTTATATATTGATTTTTTTTTCACTAATATCATATTGATTTACATAGAATTTCGTTGAGTCCATACTTCATTCCATGTGGTAAAAAAATATCCATTAATGTCACTATAATGTATAATAGACTTCTAAGGGTCTTCTAGTATTTGTGACATTAACCTATTTTCCTTCATGATCCCATGAATGAATCAATTGTGTTGCCATGGGATTCACTAGATCCCAAGATTTATTCATTTAAAATATCCCCAAACCCTTCTTGGAAAATATAGACTGTGAAATGAATGCCCCATTAATTCATATTGTTACCTATAAACCAAGGGAAAACATTTGTTCACCAATCATTGGTATTTTAAATTCATATTTCATGAATTTAGAAAACTATATGAATTGTGTTTTATTAGAT
Organism: Viscum album; assembly: GCA_963277665.1. Taxonomy (NCBI): domain Eukaryota; kingdom Viridiplantae; phylum Streptophyta; class Magnoliopsida; order Santalales; family Viscaceae; genus Viscum; species Viscum album. Next base: position 557,208,245 of record OY728165.1, on the reverse strand, counting down.
TCTCCAAAGATTATTTCATTGATATAAACTATTACCATATTCATTTTATTATTATCATGGTTTTTATATAGATTGTATTGAACTCCAACATGATGAATGTTAAGCATTTTATGAAATTATCAAGGTTTGAATACAAAGCCCTTTTGTTATTGCTACAAACACTAAAAATCCTTATATAGATAAAAAATTCTATTTTCATATTCACAAATTAGAGAACCATCTGGCTACACAATATAAACATATTATTCTATATACAAATTAAGAAATAATAAATTGACATCCATCAGAAAAATCATGAACATTATTTGCGCTACTTCTCTAATTAATAATCGGATATTCTTTAGACTTCAAATTAAAAAAAATGATTCATCCACATTGATTCAAAATTTTTAGGAGTACACTATGCACAATAGTCATGATTAGTTTTGAATTAAATCACCATATTAATTGATTTAATTTTTAAAGTTCCATTTTCAAAAAAATTTGTATGTATTGGCCATACAAAAATCTCCCATGTTTGGTTTTTTCAATTAGGCCAATCTCATCATTAATAGACTAAACACATTTCTCATCTAGATACTTCATCAAAACATTTAGTATTTACATATGATATACAATATTATTACTTTAGTTTCTTCATCCTTATTTTCTACACAAGTTTTGTCTGATCAACAATTATGTTTTTTTCTATAAATTTCTAATCTTCACATCTATCTTCATGAAGAAAATGAGTTTTTCACATATAATTAAAAATCTAAATCTGGTTATAAATCAGCTTCTACAACTAAAAAATACCCTAATCTAATTATATATTTATCACTACCCTCTTCATACTAATCATGTAATTTCAAATTATTCTGCTCATTTTAGACTATAGTTACATCATAGATTTTATCTAATTTTCTGAGCCACTTATTGAAGCATTAAAAAGATTAAATTTCCGTAGATTAGCCATGAAATATCCCTTCATCACCACGGGTCCCAAACATCATATGTTTCACTTTTTTGAGAATAAAACACTTTCTTCGGAGGACTCAAAATGACATTAATGATGTCTTATTTCAATTCCATCACTCATACTGAGTCTTATATTCTTTTGTACACAGTAACACTCTATTAGATGTCTAAACTGATTTAATCACTACTTCCTTAAAAAATTCTATTAGAAGGACTTTCTAATTGATAAATATTCTGGCCATGTTGTGGATAATATGATTTAATCATTAAACTACTTTATTCCAATTGGAGTTCTTACTACTGAAACATATTTTATTATCCCATTTTTCAATAGATTATCCTGCAAATGAAAATTTGAAAAGCTGATTCCATTCTCTATTCTTGTCATATGGTTTTTAATCCTAGTATATATTCAACTTAACAATGATATAATTTGATGAAGTTAATCACCATAGACTTTTGGGTGATTATTGATATAGATTACATTATGATTAAATCAATATCATTAATAAATAGAACATAGTATCTTCTACCATCTAAATCGCTTGGTGAAATTGGTCAACAAACAACAATATTCCCCAACTCAAGAAAAATTGTTGACCATTTATCTTTTAACTTATATATCTTCTGAAAGATAGTATATTGTAAAAAATCATCACACTTATGAGTATTATAATGTGATAATCTTGAGGAGTATTTTACAACATCATATTTAAATAGATATAGCAATGCTGTTTTTCTCAAATGGACAATATTCAGTCTATTGTAAAAAATCATCACACATATGAGTATTATTACATTATAATCTTGAGGGTTATTCGAAAAAATCATATTTAAATAGATCTAGCAATGTTCGTTTGGCTAAAATGGTCAAAAAATTTATGCCATAGCTTGTTTTCTTATTACTTGGTCAAAACAACAACTCTTATTCTCCACATTAAGGGGAATAAATTCACTTTCATGCACTTTACCAACAATATAACGTCAAGGTATTTTTTCCTAATGACACACAATTTATTGGAAAATATTATGGCAATAATGAGTTACATATGTGGAAAACACAAATATATATGTGACTGAGACCTTCAAAAAACTATCAAATCTTCATATTTCTTGTGTTTTCACAAAAAAACATTCTTTTAGATAGAAATTTAATTTCAATTCTTCCTCATTAACAAATTGAATGATACTTTCATTATCTTACCTAATTATGGTCACTAAAACTATATTGCATATCTTGTATGAGGTGTGTCTACTGTCAATGATCCGTATTCAAGTGAGATTTGATTCTTTAAAAATAGTCTCTATAACCACTATCACCTCACCTATTGTCATCCTAATCCAACTTTTTCACTTATACCTTGTATGGATTGATGATCACTATATTCATTATGTATGATGAACCATCTATATCATGAAATACATGGAAACCATTTTTTCATTTTCAAGACAGTTGATGGTACATTGAATTACTATTTGCTAGGAGATCAATTCTTCTTCAGAACATTCCCCTACTTGTTTGATGTATTGTATCCATCAATGTGTCCAAATCATCCACTACAAAAAAATAACCCTTAAATGATGTTATAGTGTATTGAATTCAGTTTGGCTAATAATTTTGTTCTTGTGTTCTATGAAATCACTTTTCTACGGAAAAAAATTTTGTGAGTATCCCTTCATTCTGAAAAAAAAACCCTGATGTTAGGTTAATTCCACCATGTACCCTATACACCACCTGAAGTCCCTTTGGTTCATTGAATATTCAAAATGTACTTCATACCCAAATAAATCATTAATTTCATAACAGTTACTTGCGGTCTGACAGTAATCATCACACATAATTGTTTTTTATCAACCATGTCCCCATTATTATCATTATTATTCGAATATTGCTTTTGTTCTAGTAGACCACAATGCTCCACCTATATCATCTCTGTTAATTGACATATCTTATTTATAATTTCATAATTTGAGGTAGCAGATTTTATTCATCTCGAACACTGAATCATAGGTTGAAAACTTCTCCATCAATTTTATCGATATGCTAGATTTTTTCTTTTCATGTGTTAATCAAAAAATCGATTCCTCTTTACATTTATTCAATATTAATAATGTACTCAAAAACCATTAATGAAATCTCTGATATTGATGGATTCGTTTTCCAATTTATTCACTCAAATTTTATTTATATTCTTCCTGATACTATATATAATGTTTTTATTAGAAACCACATTATTGGCATTATTTTTCTTGCCTATCAAAATATCAATCTCTTCTGTATATGTTTATAATGCATCGAAATGGTCAACATTTACATCGAATTTTTCTTCTTCATTTTCTCTATCTTCCCATGTTTATAAATATCAAACAATTTCCACCGTAGCATCTTTATTATGATACATACAGCCCACCAGCTCTTCATCATTAGATTCATAAGAAATGTAATATTCTCTAGAATACAGATTCATCTTTTTGAAGAAAAATTAAAATTTTTCATGCCTTTCATTTATGATGAATACTTATTATTGGGAAGTTATAATTAACCTTCTTCGTCTTCATGAAATGTCTTTTGGATCATTTGTTCAGGATGACCAACCATTCCACATCGAATGCATGCAAGAGGTAGATTCCCTATGAACATTTCTCTTCCTCTTTCATGATTTGATGAAAGGAATGGCTTCACATCATTCCTCTCTTCATCTTTCCTATTAATCATCAATGGTGAGATTATTCAAGGTATTTAATACCACTTCCCCTTACTTATTCTTATCCACAACTTCATCTTCATCATTTTTCATTTTATATTCTACAAGTGTTCTATGTAAGCTATCCAATGTCCGATCCTTTGGAATAAATAAAACAATACCAAAACCTTTATATTAAATTAAGGTGGATGTTTTCTTAATTTTCACTTAAATATATTTATATCTTCAATAATTTCTCATAGGAAACACATGTCTTACACAACTAGATTCACCCAATCAAAGAATGTATTCGAATACTCATTGGGGTGTATTATGTGATCCTCATATTGATTCCATAGAACATGTATCTTTTCAACTCAATATTTTGAGTCTCCCAAATAAATTAAGTAAATCCTCCCACATGGAATGCGATGACATACATGGAATCACATTCATATAAATTATGATAGATAGGAATACCTCTAAATCATTGATTATGATACCAGAAGAAACATATTCTATTTGATCAGCTTATGATAATGCACCGTGGTCAATGTTAGATATGGTATCATGTGTAGTAATTGTAAATACATCCATTCCTAAGGATAAATTGAATTGCTGCATCAGATTCATCCATAATTTAAATGATTCACCATCAATGATCTAAATTCCATTATTATTAACAAACTCCATTTCTTTTACAGAGAGAGAACCACTTATTTTAAAACATTATCTTAATTGCCAATTGATATCCCAATGAGGTTAAATACTTTGAGAGGGTGTGGGGAGTGAATCTTGGTATATAGATTAAAAAACTACCACTTCAGTTCTTGTTTCATCATTAACCAAAACACACATCTCAATTATTCCCATTGATGTTTTTAAACTGATTTGAAATTTTTCATGATAGACAACAATTTTACTTGGGATACCCTCTTTAGGCTGTGTTGAAGGAATATACAATGACAGTGTTCCAATTGTACCAAATACACTAAAGCTCACTAATGAAAATATTGGTTTAGGATTGATCCCTTATACCCTTAAGCTCATTACATTTACATGTTTTATGGTTAGATTACATTATTCCCAAGGATAACTACCATTGTCTATTTCTATAATTAATGGATTTAAAAAGGATCATTGTCTTCCTCTTCTATCACTCACTAAATATGGAAGGGATCCATGAATAGTTTATTTAATTTTCAGTCCCTTCATTATCTCTAATTTGAAAAAATTTATTTCTAGATAGGTTCTCTGTTGACGTCACACTTTCATCCACTGATTTATACCAACTTACTATAGATTTACTTGGAAATTCATTCTAAATAATTTTCATGATGTTCACTTATGACATGGAGCTCAAATAGACATCATGAATCTCATTACATTTTTGAAGATTACGTACAATATGTGAAGAAAACCTATTTTGTAGAGATACATAAACCTTTACCATGATCCCTTATTTTTTTTGTCCTACATACCTGTTATGAATTCCATTACATTTGTGACACTCATAACATTTGTTTGGATTCTATATCCATCATGAACATCTTAAAATGGGACTGCTTCACGAACAACATTTTTGATACTAGATCCTTAGGATTTCCATTAAGTATTCCTGGCTTGTTTTATGAATGGGTAGAGGAATATTTATAGGAACATTCACACATTCCATAACAGCATAACCATATCATCCAAATTTAGCAATAATCTCGCTTTTCAATAATACTTATTTCTTCTTTGCAATTATTCAATGAAATTTCTCATATTTAATTCTTGTCATAATTGTGAAGATTACGGTCCAAACCACCTCGCCAAAATGATTATCCAATGATGTTTTTCTTCACCAATATTATTTTCGATTCTCATCAATGTTATACAGATCACAATCATCTTTTTTTAATCCTTCATGAAACACACTTCATGAATCTCATCATTCCAAAAGTCATTACTTTCCTATAATCTCATGATATCTTCAATGAACTCCACTTTTTGTGATGCTTTCAAAAAAAATCAGATCCCTAAAATTTGATAAACACTGGGAAACATTATCAAATTATATATTTTTTTCTTTTCCTCTTCCATGGAATCCATTTATATGTCTTGGATATTTTTCAACATTCCTATTCAGCAATCTCTCTTGATCACCCAATATAATTCTAGAGAAATTCCTTATCAAAAAACACTACCAACCAAAAAATACTACAATATTATAGTGAGGAATGTTTTCCCAACATGTATAATACAAGGAAATTCATTTGAAAAAATATAAAGGATACTAATTTACTAATGGAAAATCCTTTATCATAATAGTTCCTTTGTTTTCTAAAATATGAGTAAGGTGACATTAATTTCCATGTTTTAATATTTTCTAAACTTATTTATATTTTATCAATGCTAATGGTTTATTCATGAATACATACTAAAAGTATTTTTGAAAATTGAATTTTTAGCTCTATAATCCCTCTTAGCATTGAGATCTAAAATATAATCTGTACAAAAATAATAATAGAAATTCTACTAAATGAACAGAAATTAGGTTTAATGTTAAATTATTTCCACAAAGAAGGACATTAAGATTCTAATATTTTTTTCCACAAAATTTATCCCATGTTGTTTTTATCCTATGTTTTGTAATATTTTTTTGTTGTGGAATTTTCAATATATCCAAAAAAATCGTAGAAATAAAAAAAATGTGTTGACCATTAGAAAAAAAAACACATTAGCATAATAAAAATAAAAAAAATGGAATTGATACTTCTTCATGTGATGTATAAACATATGCTGAAGTAGTTGCAAAGGAGTTCACTACACCTTTCTTCTTATAGTCTGTAATATTAATATCATTCAAATTCTTCCTCAGACACTCATTTTCATAATGACTCGTCAAATTTAATTTAAATCATTCAACTAACTTTATAATATAATATTATTTCATACTATTAACCTAATCATTTTAGTGCTTTTATTATCTTTATGGCACATTTTACAGCATCAAAATCACATACTAGAATATAAAATGCATTCTCTTGACCCTTTTTAACACAATTCACACAAACTGAAATCTTATGTTTCTGACCATATTAAATTTTTGATGAATTCATCCCTTTCTCCTACCAGCTTGGTCTCTTTTTCTTCTAGTTTTCCAAGAACAAATGATCACCAATCAAATCTATTTCCAACATCTCCACACATAAATCTTATTTCACATAAAATTTAAACTCTTGAGAAACCGGAAAACTTAGACACATTCCCACAATTCCTGGGTAATTTTTTTTATTTTACTATCAACATCCCAGATGAAATTTGAAACATACCTTGACAATCAAGTTAATTTTTTATGATATGTAGCCATTGTATCCTTATCCTACCTCGACTACATGAAGTGTTTTTTCGTCCTATGCCAAACCAATATAAGAAAAAAAATTTCCCACGAAACATACTTTTGAATTCATCACAATCAAGAAAATAAATATCATAAATATCCTCGATATTCCTAACCATCTACCACCACTAATCATATCAACTTTTACAATTATAAACAAAAAGTCTAACCATTTCATTGTATGAACACCCCAGTACACTAAAAGACTTTTATAGTTCATTAATCCACCCTTCATCTACCCCGAGGTCAGATGATCTTTGAATTATATAAGATTATTCCTCATGAAAAATCCCAATAAAAAATGTTAAAATATTATTAATTTGGAGGATCTCATGCTTGGATACCACTACTATTTGTAACATGAGTTAACTACCCATCACTGCTAAAAATTGTTCATTTTTTATTCTAACCAAGTCAGGTTGAAGATTTAGAATATTGTTTTTCCATATATTTCATCACAGGGATGCTACCCTATTTCATATAAATTAAACCATTCTTAAAAAACATATCATATAATATAAAATATAGAAATATTAAAATTATATGCCATTTCAATTTTACCAAAAATTAAAAATCAATTATGGATATTAAATAAAAAATTCCTAAACCCCTAATGTTATCTAAAATTACTATTTGTACCAGATATAAGGCCCTATATATATATGTTCCATAATATGATGTTAATTATATAATACACATTGGGGATATTTTCAGGTTTATCTTTTTAGATAATTAGTTCATAATTGTTACATAATTACTTAAATATTATATTGTATAATCTTCTACTAACTATCAATTTTTTCATAAGATAAAACTCTTTAGAAGAAGATTTTTTATCTTATTATAAATCATCACAACACTCATATTAACATCTTCCTTTATATTACACATCATATTACCCTATGGAAAAAATTCAGAAACATGGTATGAGAAAAAAATGAACAGTGAGGGATATAAAATATCGAATGAAACTATAATTCCTTTAATATTTTAATCCTAGGAAAATATATTCACAAAATCAATTTTCCCCCATAGAAAATAATCTCATAAAGAAACCTTATAAAATCATAGGATTTCAAAAAACCATGACAGATATAATATATAATAGATGTAAAATATGAAATCCTCATCATACTTACATTTTATATTTCATATCTACATAGGGAGTAGAATTCATGGTTACATTCGGAATACCCATTAATGTATATTCTCAAAATCTCTTTGAAAAGACCCTACGGTTTAACCTTCTCTCATTACCAAATTCATTAGAGAGATATCATGGACTCATCCACCCTCATATTATTATGGAATAACCACTATACATAAACCACACCCAAGAACCGTAACATAATATTCGCACATAAAAACCATAATTGAGAAATAACATTCACACATTGAAATAACATTTCATGACTAAAAGCCAAGGACTTATAAATGAAAACAAATTATTATTAAATAAAATGATATAATTTAAAATTAAACATCAAAATATTATATTTACATGAATGAGTGAAATTCCATTCATGTAATATATGTAAAAAAATAATTCCAATTGATTGAAATAATAAAACCATCATTAAAAAACAATTAAACCATTTAAAAATAATATTTTTTAATCGAATTGTCTCATACCATGTTCCATACTTTGAAAGGAATTTACATTTTAAAAAAAATTATGTTCATATAAATAAATCGTTTAAAACTTTTAGAATACAATGGCATTAAATAAACTATTTTTAATATGAAATCATCAAAACATTAAATATAGGTTTTAAGTAAAAACATTACCTCAAATTTGACATGTCTCATAATTTTATTATACTATTGAATAATAAAAAGAGGTTAATTTAATCTGGATTTTGAATATATTTAAATTTATTTTTCCATTAAATTACGTATTTATAATTTAACTACAATTAGTAACTTGTTTATGTTCACATCGAACGTTTCATAAATATTCAGTACATGATTTCAAAAATGAACAATGTATGATGTAAATTTTCCAATGTGGTCATAAATACATTCGTCTATAATAATAATATTTAATTAGTCATAACATTATTACATTAATAATAATTTTTAATAAAACCATTAAATATGTTTATAAAAAACTAACAAAGTTATAGTCCTAGAGATGGTAGTCCCTATGTACACATACATAATGTTTTCATTTTTCATTAAACATTTCTATATAATATAATTATTATTTTATATTTCAATAATGGTAATTTAAATAATTAGTAAAATATTAATCCTTTATATATATAAATTTATCATGTGATGTAGTGAATAGAAACAAATAACATCACTTTGTAGAGACGATGGATCAGACGTATGCACGAATGATGTTATAAATTTCAAGTTTATGGATATTAAGAACATAATATATAAATATATTTATATCTTATAATGATGCATATTTCATTAATAGCAAATATTAACATTAATTTCATAATTATAACTAGTCAAGGGAGATGGTTATGGATAAAACATTTATCGGTTCGTGGATGTGATACTCTAAAACTACGCAAAAAATAATTAATCTATTTTCCATTTGATGGATGTGGATACGTATTATGGGGATTATAATACCCTAATAATATATTATTATATTTAAGATTCTATATTTATTATCATCTTTGGATTGGAGGATATTTGAAGGAAGTAGAAGAAGGAATAAAATAGAAATAAATAAATAAAAACATTACCTTTCTTTTAGATGTCTCCTTTAATAAATCTTTAACACCTTTAAAAAGGATGTTATCCCAAAAGAAAGGCTCCATGAATATGGGAGGGAATATATGATGGGTTTTTGGGAGATTGATTCCGATCCAAATGGTTTCTGAAGTGCAAGGAATATAGAAGGATACTATTTTTTATATGAGATGAGTGGAGCACTCTTTGAATAAATAAAAGAAATAAATTAAAATAAATTAATTTTATTTTTCAAAATGATTCACGTTGATTTATTTTAAATATATTTTTTGTATGTTTAAAAAAACTCTTCCTAAAAAAATTATACTTTTTTGGATACTTTTATAATCTTTATAATTATGTTTTAACACTTTTAACGGTTATTGTTCTATTATGTAATTTAAATTTTGAGGGTAAAAATAATTACCATAATATTTCATGTGACCAATTAATGAGTCATTAATGACATTTGGACAAATTCAAAAACAATGTCGAAGATTATCATATTTTTAAGAATTTTTATGCATTTAATTTAATATTTTTTATTTTAAAACTTGAATTATGTTAATTTTTTCAATATAAATTAAATATATTTTTTAAAAAAAATAAATGATTATATTGAAAATGTTAGTTTAAATCATCAATAACATGTCCATTTCTTTCAAAATAAATTTATATGGAATCAAATATATAAATATATCACTATTTTAAAAATATTAAAATCATATAATTGATCATTCCTTTAATAAATTTATTAAAACATCATCATTTTTTCATAAATAAATTTAATAATTTAATAATTAAAATTTATTTTTAAATTTATTGATCTATATGATATTTTTTTATTTATATGAACTATTTATATTTTAAGATATCACTTATATAACCCCATAGTAAAATTGGTTTTATTAATAGAGAAAATTTTATGAAATCTATGTTTGAAATTGAAATAAAATTATATTGATGTAATAATCACATACAAGAGGCATCCAATAAGAAAAATTTCCGCAAATATATATATTTTTTAAAAATAAATCATATAATAGTATTAGGACAAGTGTTTGTGTATTTTTATATTATTATAATACTATTTTTACATCTAATTACCCTATGTACTTTTAACCATGATAAATAATATACTAAAGTTATTAGCCACCAAAATTTATTTTGATCCTATTAGTTTAAAATTTTTATATTTATTACAACTATGTATATAAATTTGTTTAAAATTTAATTTACATAATTCAATAAAATTTATTTAAAAATTAATCTGATTAATGGATTGAGGAAACATGTTTTTAGAGTAATAACATTGAAACGGTGACAATTTTTTTTATTATAAAATTTCAATATGAAATTGTTTATAATGACATTTATTGGATTAAATGATACAAAAATAATTTAATTTTAAATTAGACCAATTAAAAGTATATCCTTACCATATAAATAAATATGATGAAAATTATTTTTAAATTAAAATGCATTATTTTTTATTATTTATTAAAAAATGAATATTTTTAGAAAAATACCAATTATCCAGCAAAAGAAAATTTTGATGACCCACTTACAATGAATAATTTTAAATTTATAAATAATTTTCTTTAAACCTATCAAAATATAGATATAAAATATGATTCATAGTGTGACAATAATTTCAATTATAAGATATGATATATTTAAAATCCATTGAACCAAAAAAATGACGGGTTTGTGAAGTATTTTAAAAGTTTAATTTAGTTTAATCCCATTATTAATTAATTTCAACAGTTAGAATAGTGAAAATTTAATATATCATTAATGTTTTAAATATTACTAATAACATATCATCCCCTTAAAAACTATATGGTCTAAGCCGTAAGTTCACATAACCACGTACACACATCCTTGTAATAAATATGCTATCAAATATACAACCATGATGATATTTTGTTAATGGGGAGACTATACCCTCAATATAATTTCATAGTATCAATAACATCATCAAATAAAATAAAAAATAATTAATGTAAACAAGAAGAAGCTAAATCTATGTGATCCTTATAAATATTGTCTCCCAAGGTGGTAGGAATGACCAAAGTGTATGTTTTATATAAATAAATTACTATATGTTTGGTCCTCATTCTTCCACATTCCACTCCATCTTAATCATCCACACTTCAATCATCCACCATATGGTCCATTTCGTTCCCCTGATCAGAGGTCATAACATAAAAAAACATAACGAATTTCTAATGTAATATGTGATTATACTAGCTTGTGGGAAACCAAGAACGAATAATTCACAAAAGTGCAATATATATATAATAATGTATTTCAGGCAATAATTAAATTCTTAATGAAACCAAAAACCTTATATATATTGAATCTTCATTTAGTGACAGAACCTCTAGACACCCTATATACACCTATATTATCTCATCATAAGTAAGGATATAAAAAAAGTACAACTTCCAATAGAAGTCATCTCACCACTCCCAGTTAGTGGTTGTCACCATTATTTTCAACACATCCTGCAATTTCGATCCCCAGCTAGAAATTCCTTTAAATCACGTGCAGCCTATGTCCATTTGAAAACCATATTGGAATAATCTAGTCAACCAACTATGAAATCCTCTCTACAATAATATCCATCACCATATTTAAGAATGTTTTGATAACATTAGGTTGGTTAAATCGATTTTATGTGCATCCCACTATAGGGATAGATATACCCTCCTTTTGGGATGTTTGGATAGTATCACACTATCCTCAAGACTCCACCTAGGGAAAAACAGTTCCATTGATTTTGTATTAATATATTTTTACATTATACAGTAAGAAATTAGTAGTCATACCAAGGTTAAATTTCAAAATCAGCATATTATTACATCATTTTAATCAAGTTGTCCTCATTTCCACATGTAGATCAACATTATACTCATATCATTCATATATCAGTCAGGAATAAACATAATATCATGAAAAAATTAGGATTATTATTTAACAATTTTAAGGATATTTCTAACCAACAGATTTCTATGTTAGTGTTATGGTAATTTGGGAATATCATTACATGAAATATTCATGAACACCAAGTATAATATCATCCCATAACAACATCTACTATATGTTTTTCCAATTAGACATGTTATAGGAGACGATGTTTGGTAAGGATACAAAATTATTGTGGTGAAATTAAATTTACTATTTTCGATCATGAAATACTCATTATTAGTCAATGAATAAAGATGGGTTCATATATTAATTTTAAGGGTCTCTACGACATATGGTAGGGGATGCAGTGTGGATGTATGATGGAAACTACCACTATAGTGAATAGTCTCACTGATGTAGAACATGGTGTGAAGAAATAATACCTCAATGGTACAGGGAAGATGATTACACTGTGGATCCTCCATGATAAGTACAAAAAATTTACCTAAGTGAGCATTAAAGGGAATGAATTACGAAAACGTAGCATAAAAAACACAGAGGGATGGGTTCTTCTAAATTAAATCATAGATATCATTCAATGTGATACAAATATTGATATCATGGTATTTTAAAGGGTTCAATCGATATTGGAAAGCCTTTGTAATTCCCTCTTTAACTCACTATTTAATTAAAAAAATAATGGTTTAGATTAATTCCAAGATTCATGTTCACGACATCATATCAAAGGACTATAATTATTAACATCGATAATTGTGAAAAAAATATTATCTATGGATGAAGAATTATATAGTGAGTTTTAAGAGACCATGGAAGACACATCCCAAATTATATTTCATAGTGATGCAATGGAACAAACTCTTCCAAGAGGTATTACCATGTCATAACAAACTATGATATCAAACAACGACCACCATTGTGGTTAGGTTATATATAATATGGTAATGATACACATGTTTGGAATGAAATATTTCCAAAACACCCATATTACAAAAAAGGATTCTTGATTCCCTTATTCATTTAACCAAACATGTTATAAAAAAACTAAAGGGAAATATAATGAAAAAATATCCCATTGGAAAAATGATTTGTGACGATACAATTTTTCCGCTCCAAATACACGTCCCCCTCAAAAATCACATATTTGGTTGCAAATAAAAAAATCTGACCACTATGTATAATTGTATCCCTATAGCTCCCAAGAACCCCAATGAATCTGTGTTTGATTTAACCAAACCAGTATAAGATGTATTATATTTTGTTGAAGTAACTTCTCACTTCAATAAATAATTCTCATCTAAATATCATCATAAGATTCATCAATATCTAGATATATTACATCATAATCAATAATATGAATAGGGACATGTAAGTACCTCTAAATCTGTGGAACCTAGAAAAAAGTACCCAAACGTTGATAACATGAAGAATTATACTGATTGTACTCTACTATATGAACCCTTTTAGTGATCCCAAGTAGGCCCACAAAATGTTATGCAAACATACCCTCCTTCCTCTAATGTTTATACCCTAATTGGGAACTCAATCTCAAGGAAAAAACATATCTCACAATGAACTCAATGAAATCCACATATGGTCAATATTATACTTATATCTGGTCTGAGTAGTGATCAACCTATTCTGAATTCACTGCACTATCTTAGTGGACTCTTGAAAATTACTAAGGCCAACAAATACTCACTCACCTACCTCATTACAATAGTGTAGTGAATAGAATGACCTCCCCAAGATTTCCTCATAAGGTTACATAATATTTAAGCCTTGAAAATGTTTTTAAATGATATCATCCATTTATATATGATCATATCATTCTCCATCTAGGTATATGATATATGGTCTAGGCATGTTCTCCACCTTGTGAATGGTCAACTTTGGCGATCTATTGGTCTATGTATAGAACACTATGAACAATATTAATAGAGTCCATAGTGTATTTTTCAAGCCCTACAAATACGATGATGTAAAATGTGAATCTATGTATGAAACAATTCTCAATGGAAATTTGAATAAGGGTATGATATCATATATATGGTGCATCTGTAGCCCCTCCACTAAGTAAGTCTCCATAATCAGTAAAAGTGGGATCAATTCATTTATGACCAAAAATATCCCAATGATAATCATAGAACCTTGGGGGATTGGGTAACACCACCACAATGTCAATTGTGAAATCATCCCACTTCATCGTGTGTATAGGATGATAATGTAGCAGAAAATATGTTACTAATGCCAAACCAGCACACACTAATATGTATGGCAATGGGAAACAAAACCAGGATTGTACCTCTTCCTCCCTGGACACCATAGTGGATATATAAAGTAATGGGACATCTTGGTAGCAGTAGGTTATACAATACATATTGAGTTATAGTAATATGACATCAACTCATCCTCGATCAAATATTATATTACTACTCACATGAGTACCAATATCATATCATCATATATTTTGTGATCAACATCTTCAGAATTCACTACACTCTCTATGTAGTCTCCTAAACCATATGAAGGCCAAAAATTACTACCTCATTCTAATATATCATCAAAGCGAATGCACTCCCATAAAGTTCCTTATATGGTGACTTGTAAATTAAATCCTAATAATTGTATGTTTATCCTAAATCAATAAATTCTCTAGGATCATATCATGATCAATATATGTATAGGTTAAATACTCAAATCATTTCATCAAATATGTTAATAGTCTAGTTTAATGATCTGTCTATCTGAGGATAGAAAATTGTGATCAATCTTAATTGAGTCTGTAGGGACTTTTATAACACCTTCCAAAACTATATTTTAAAATTTGCATGTAATCTTGATAAAATTATCAAGGGAAATCTTTTTACTTATATGTTCTCATAGATATTGAGAATATTTATATAATATAATATGTAAGTCTCTGAAATTAGTAAAGTGGGATAAGTTCATTTCAAGATAAAAAATCTCCCAAACAACATCATGGCTCTCTGAGGGACATGGTAACTCTGCCAAAATGTCCATCATGAGATACTCTCACTTCAACATGTGCATTGAATATTGATAAATAATTCCCTATATCCCTAATTCCAAACCTTCCCCCAGAGAAATATATGGCATTGGGAGAAAAAAAGTTTTGCACCACTTCATCCATGGACACCAAAGTGGATATTTATATATAGAAGAGAAATATTTGTCCCACAAGGATGTACATCCCATAGTGAGTTATAATAATAGCTCATCCCCTCCTAATTTATGGAATCATAGACTACTTATCCCCATAGTATAAAGGTAGGACTGTCATCATCTATTGACCAACCAGGTATCATCTCACCCCATCATACTAATCCAACATGATTGAATATAATGGTATTAACTCCAATACAATCTCCAATCAATCTACATGTCAGGTTATGATTGGTAATGGGAACAAATTCAAAAAAAATTGATACTCAATGTTATTCATCCTATAGTCAACAAAAAAACTCGTTAAGAGAATATACTATTCGAAAGGCCTCTCACTGTGATATTTATTATAATGGGTTCTATAGTTAGTAGATTTAATAACTATGTTAAAATTCCAAGGTTCCTACTTTATAAAAATTAATTTCTCTATGAGATACTCTACATAATTCCCCTAATATAGGTTCAAGGCCCCTAGTGTAAACTTGTTGAAAAGGATAATATAGTATTTTCAAAAAAGAACTCATCCAAGGGAGTGTGTAACTATATAATTTGTTTGACAACCAAAACCACTAGCTCTATATCATGTATAGGGTAGTTCCAATACTGGATTCAAAACTGATGTTACCCATAGTCTAGTACACAACCACTTTGCATCACCACTTTACTTTTTATAACATGTCATGCTTCACAATACACAATATAAACAGTACTCGTATCAATGAGTGTTAGTAGTGGAGAAGACTATAGTCTTATATATAGATTAATAAAATCCTATTCACATTGATCTGTCCATGAGAACATAAATCTATTTATATTCAGCACCATCATGGCTATTGATAATAAAGAGTTTCCCTAGATATACCATATGAAATCTTCTATTTTCTTAAGAAATATCCAAATATAAAACATGTTATATGTATGTGTTTAAGACCGAACTAAATCATTTTTATAGGGTATATAGATTTAACTATCTCAGAAACCCCATTTCCTTAGAATAGTTGCTTATAAATATAATTATCACACATTAACAAAAATTTGTAAAGCCAACATGATCTTTAATACCTAAGTATATCTGTAGAATTGATCTGTTAAAGAAAATGTTTCAATGAACACTACAATGATTGAGTCTATATATGTGTGTAATATAATATTCATGGGGGTCATAATAGTGTTGTAATATTCATTTGAATGAAGGATATCATTTTTTACTCTTATATTCTATACATGATCCATTAATGAATTTTTAGAATACATCACTATCTAATTGAAAATAGTAGGTACGCTGATGCATGTTCAATCATGGAGAATCACGGGTATCATTGTAACATTATAAAGATATCACTGGTCTTTGAGATAATGTATTTTTCTTCACAATCACTTTGATCATCTTTAGTTTGTTAAGAGAAATCTAAAAAATACCATATTCCATATTGGGTAAAAACAATGATGTTCTCCAAGGTGAGTTAATCTGCTTAATATAGTCATTACATACCATATAATCTAATTATACATTGAGATACTTCATCTTGATAAAAACTATATGATATGGGGGTAATAATAATGGGTTTTAAACCCTGTACATACTCTATGTCACTTAAAGTCATATATTTTAGTTGTGTTTCATGATGTCATCTATAAATTATTCCTTTTTGAGATCCATTAATGGATGAAATGATCAGTGCAATTCCATTGATCTTGTTGAATTATCCATATAATCCATATCTACTATGATCATACCATGTCGACTCATGTTCAATTTGAATATTTCGACTTCTACGTTCCATTCTATAGTAATCATGATCCTTTATCCCATTGGAATAGTGAAAATCATATGTATCTAACAAATTTCAATGTGAGCTCAGAGTTTGGGAAAATAGTCTATGTTGAGAGTCATATTGAAGGTCTTCAACTCCAGAATGAGGAAATACAACCATTTTACATAGCCGAATAAAACAATGGGATACATTTTAAATCACAAGGGATGTCCTAATTATTTATCACTGGGATATTAAGATTGACAGACATAGAGGGTAATATAACATGTTGGTAAATTATTTTAATAACATATTTAGAAATGAAAGATTGAGAAGCAATTATTTTTATCAATGGAGTGGACAATGTAGATGTGATCAAAATCATTCTTAAAAATGTATACGGACCTCTCCATCATCACTAGATCACAATCCACTTCATTGACATAACGCCTATCATATAAAGAACCCTATCCCTAAGTCCTCATTATATGGGATGTTGGTATCCACTATAGAGATCATCTACTACCAACATGTCCCGATCTCCTAGTACCTCTCTTAGAGGTCTTTATGAAATTTCCTCAAATATGAACGTACATTCCAAAAAGGTTACACTACATGGATGATTTCATACATGATATTTCATTTTTTCAACACATCCCATAGTCATATCAATAGTAATAACCATAAAAAATAATGGATACTAATGATGTATATCACTAACACGACTTTCTGATATTCTATAGATCCTTGACCATTATTCATCTCCTACAACCAGTAGAAACTCCTTTGGTGGGGAGAGAAATAACAACCGCTATCCTTCTTTTGAGTAGAAGTAAATTTGATTCATTTTATGACTCTAGTACATTCATATAATTTACTTATTTTTTAGGAATTTTTTTTATTTCGTTCGGTCGATGACCTTAAACATAAATATGAGTATCAGACAAATTTTAATTGAAAACATAAAATTATTTTCTCCATCATATTTTCCAATAAAGGATAATAGATAGGTAAATCCATACATTTATTACAATATGTCATGATCACTATATAATCCTGTCATATTTCATCAAAATTCGAGGAATAATCTTGCATCATCTTGTTGGGGATGTGATACATGGAAAAAAAGTTCTTGATTTTCAACCATTTTATTATATATCATCTCCTAGCATTACTCATGTAATTGCCTCATCATTTGTATTTTCTATTAATAATGATTTTCTAAATTATAAAATTCACAAAACTAGGATTGTATACTATCTCAAAAATTCTCTTTTTGAATTCCACATAATCCAATGCATCCTATGGGCCAGTAATACCATTGAATAAAGAAGGATTATAAAGAATAAAATCGTGGCCATGGTCAGTTATAATCCTCTGAGTGATATTTCCATTGATGGGTCTTATGAAAAGGATTCATATTTGTGTGGAATTCATATCCTATATCACTTATCCCAATATAGTAGTGAGTCAAAGAATATCCTCACACACCATGGATGGTGAAATAAGAGAAACCAATGGTGTCATAGATAGTGGTCCCATGAATCATATTCAAGTTGAAATATCAGAACTATGAATAATTATTTGAATATAATTGTCCACTTACATTATATAGGATCACAAATAGTTATCTTAAGAGTCTAAACATAACCCATTGTATACCCTTACTTGCACAAACAATGGTATACATCCCTATATGTAATTCACTATAATAATATATATATTATTAAATTATCATGCTAATTTCAACTAATTAATTCTGGTAATGATATATCATACACATGAATCTATCCTGAATAGATCGCACAAATCATGGAATATAAATTGAAGACATCTTATGTATCATAATAATATGTATATATATGGAATGTGAACCTATATTCCTGGTGCTGGTGAATGAATGAAACTGAAATTTCATAAATCAGATAAAAAATCATGTGAATCAATAAAGTTGATTTTAATTATCCATAATAAAAAATCATAATTTCCCACACATTATGGGAATGTAGATGTCCAATATATGAGGCTAGCTAATAACAATCATAGTTACCCTTTTTGAATCCCAACAATAATATCTCATATCAAACATATCATGAAATAAACATAAGAAGAGATACAAGTTAGTGATTCCAAATAAACTGATTCTATTTTGTAACATCTGATCTTGAAAGACTTGGCCCGAGTGGAAGGGTAACATGATATCATGTGATAGTCTCTAGGTGAATGATTTTCTCAACTAAGTAGTGAATGACTAAGTCCAATAGTGTAGATAATATACCCATAGTATAATGTCATAGAAGAAATTATAATAAAAAATAATATAAAAAATCATCCATGTAAACATATAGAAACTCAATAAATAGATTATTTAATAAATGAATGCCAAGGTGGTAATCCTGAAAATAGCACATATAGTAGATAAATAACATAAAATTATATAAACATTTATTTGGTCATACTATGTTTCCCTAGACATCTATAGTTATTTGATCCACAACTCAACCATCCAATATTGGTTTGATATCCTTTTCTACATATCGGGTCATTAAATATACATGTTTATAAAAATTATATATTAGTGTGTTAGTACAGTGCTTGGTAAGACAACACCAATGTGTCCTTAACACAAGATCCCAATATATAAAATAATTTGTTTCATTAAATATTTAATTGATAATATATATATATATATATAATAATAAATGTATTGAATTATTAAAATCTGAACATGATTCCATGAATCTTGTTCCAAATTTGGTCGACTTATCATTGGTATGGATGATTGGTAAAAAAAAGTGAACTGGAAAGAAAACATTACTCACCCCACAAAGATGGTGATTGTAATTAAGAATGACACATGTTACACCATATTGATCCTTTATCTACAATAATTTTATATCTCTTATGGACCACATCATAATGATTCCCATACCGATATTTTACAGTCAGCAACATATGAAAATCATACATAAAGAATAGCAAAATCCACCCTTAAGGAATTTTGTAATGAATCACAACAACATAAATGATCCACCATGTCATTTTGATACATAATAGATCCAAAAAGTCATCAATAGATATGTTTAGAATTTTGGTTCCCATGTTATCATGATGACTTGGACCAATTGTTATCATGATTGATATTCCTTCATATATTCCATCAAAAGAAGATCATATTATTCCTATTAGACAATACATTTACCATTGTCAATAATTTTCTTTCTAATTAAATAATAAAATGTATAAATTTAGACCTCATTTTATACACCTATATTAGAAAGATACCATATCGAGACCTGAAATATGGGTGTTTGTCCACTCACGAATGTGACCCGACTAACTAAATATTCACATAACAAAATTTAATAAAATTAAAACAAGAGATAAGATACCACTTTCAATAACTATATCAAATTCTAGGATTATTTAAATGAAAAGTGTTTACAATAAAAACCACAAACTCAAATGAGTTAAATGTCCTCAGACTATCGCTTCCCACCAGCTCTTGGAGTTTATCCCATAATGGCTTGATTATCGGGGGATCTCCTCATCTCCATAATATAACCTCAAAATTTCCTCCATGTGGTCATACAGTCCCCAAAATGCTAATGGGATAGGATGGAAATGATTAGAGTGGCAGGAGCTCCTCTCCTTTTATATTTAGAATATGTCATCAATATGATGTCGCATTTATGACCCATTAATTGGCTGATTAAAGCATGGAATACTTCATTAAAGTTTTTCATAAATTTTATGGTTGTTCAAACTCCAAATTTTATATCATTTAGCCATATTATGTTTTATAAATGTGTTTTTCATTGGTAGTTTAATTTTCAGGATTCATGTTCTAGAATGATTCCTCTACAAATATATCGCCTCATACCCACCAAAATGGAATATAAACTCCATTAAATTTAATTTGGGTACTCTTCCTGGAGTCATATTTCCTCTCCATGTGGAATCACCTGTTTTAAATTTGTGTAGAGATAATTGTGCTTCCATTATGGAGGTGGGGTCCACAATGTCCACTTAGACATATCGTCTACTTCATTGATTTTTTGGCCTTTATATGCTCGAATAAGACACTATTCCCAAAGAAAATGTTGAAATAATTAAAAAGAAGATTCAAAAAAAGACTAGATTCAAAAAATTAAATGTTACATTTAATAGGAAATTACCAAAATACCCATGTGATAAAAATCTCTTAAAAATCAACAATTAGTCATTTTTTTATTTAGGCTCAAAATAACAAAAAAAAAATGTAAAAATTCAAAATTAAATAACACTATGTTGGGTTCATAAACATGGAATTAAATTATAAAATATGTGAAAATATGATTTTCATCAATGGAATCCATCCATGAAAGGACTTATGGTGAGAGCTATGTCACATTTAACTCTGTGTGGTCCAACCCCTGTACAACCACTAATACTAAAGTGTAGTTAACTCCATTGTGGTGTTTTAATGAGTACTAGAGTGCCTACACCCCTATTTTCATGAAAATAATTACAAAACACCACAACGAATCAAAAAACATCCCAAATATATATGGACTTAAAATAGTAATGGTCTAAATCAAAAATTAGGAGAATGGGTTGGGAAATATGACATTAATTTTTGAAAAAAAATATTTATATCTTTACATATAAGTTTAAAATTTCTTCATATATGGCCAGAGGATGAAAATTTCATCCATTAATAATTTTTTACTTTCCATCTTGATAGAAATTTATTATTTCTAATTAATTTCACAGTATATTTTTTTTATGAAATATCATTAATGTCATTTTAATACAACTCATCTAGTTTGAACATGAATATATAAAAGAAAAAATAGTAATTTAAATATAAACTCATTAAATATAACTTATAAATTATCAATAACCATAAAATTCATGTGACACTATATGAAATCTGAATTTTTTTTTTACAAAAACAGTTAGTAATATTTATCTACTCCATGCACAAGAATTTTATCATGATAAATAATTGTTCCCTTGGTAGTGAGATTTTTATAATTTAAATTTTTAATGACTATTTTTCATCAACTTCATAATTTTATGTCTAAAAATTCCTCGTCATCAACATGACCATATATTTTATAAATATCAATCTTGAACTACTATATTTATATTACATTTTTAACATTTATATTGAATAACACTTTGTCTTTTTAGATTTATACACAGATAATGTTCAAATATTTTGTTCTTCTACATCATTGTTTTGTTTTAATTTTGAATATGTGATATTTTATTTATTATTACAAAAATATCCACTCATGATAAATTTTATTGGGTAAATTGCCCTAAATTTATTTTTATTCCCCTAACATTCCTTGATATATGGTATATATAATCAATAAATTCTTCATCATAATTCGTCTTAGAATTTGAACTAATAGATAGTTCATAAAAATAGATTTATTCTATTTTTAAGAATATTGTGGATTTATAGGAAGTCTAAATATATTCATATCCCTTATAATTTCCCACATTATTTTTCAAGTTATGGAAAATAATAAAATGATTTATACATCATCAATAGGAATATTAGTTTTATAGTTTTATTTTAAATAAGAAACCTTATTTTTTTAAAAGTTAGGTAAGATGAAATAGATCATATCAAAAAAATTATAAGCATCTAACATGTCACAATATGATAAAATCTTTCTCATAAAAACATTAAATATTGTGATGATGTTCTCTATAGTTTCATTAACATGGATCCAAAGATATTCAGTTAGTAGACTCTAAATCTATTAATTTTCCTTTATAACATTGTAATTTCTATCATATTTAATTTTAGAAATATCTTTGATATCATTTTATTTTTTGTCCCATATATTGTTATAAATTAAATCTAATGGGGGAATAAGTGGATAAAACTCTTTCTAGGTTCATCATTATCTAAATTATTCGTTCCAATTTTCATCATTCCAGAATATTTTCCACGGTGGAGGGTCAATTCAAAAGTTTCATCTTCTAAAACACTATAATGGAAAGATAATATGTATGAATAAATAATATATTTCTATATAAGATAACAATACACATTAAATTTTTTCCCTTATAATTAATAAATTTAAATTATCTTTTTTTTGAAAATAGAAATCATTGAATGAAAAATGAACCATGAAATGACATTAATATTCCAAACTAGAAAAGGTCAATATTTTATAAAGGGAAAAAAAGTCTCTCATACAACTTGATAAAACAACTTCATGATATTTATGATATCATTAAGGGGTATTAAAGGTATAATAAATGATATTAAATAATTAAATGATTATTTCTATATAATATTAACCACCAGTTAAAGTGAGTGATGTTCATTGTTCACACAAATACATCAATAACAAGAACACTGATGAACTAATATTTTCATGCTTCAACATTCAAAATGATAATACCATACAGTGGTTCATTCCTAGAATAAAGAAACACACACCACCAACATGTATCATTATATAGGTAAAAACATTCATGGCTTATCATGGAAATAATATTCCATGTATCTGAAAAAGATTTCGCTCTGAATCACGCACATGTGGATCCAAAACTCAAGAATTATACAAAATATTAGTGAATAAGAATGATAATATCTATAGTAAACATATAACTCATTATTGGGGTGATTATTTATTCTCTAACTTCTACGATTAATGACTATTTGGAGGACACCTCAACGTTTACACATAATACAACCGAAAACATCTATAATATTTGACATAATATTCATTGTGGATTATGTTCTTTATAATATATTGTAGAAAATAATATAATTCAGAAAATATCATGTATTTGTTCTAAGAAACTATGTAACCACACATCATCACACTACATATGAAATACTCTGTTCTATGTAATATCTCTCAAAAATCCAATGTATTATTTGGTTTAGATATTCACATTAAATTTTAAAATAAAATTAATAAAATTTTATTTACCATTTTACTACTTCACATAATAATTCAAACATATACTTTGGGTTTTAAAAACATTTATCAATATAAATATGGTTTCATGGAACTGGTTTTTGTTTAACAATGAATTTAAAATATTAGCTATTAATTCGTTATAGATTAAACTTCTTCCATAATAATTCAAACTATATTCTCCATATTCATCAATCCAAAATACAATTTTGTGATATTTATAAAATGAAACTAAAATAGTGACGTCTAATGGAATTATATTTTTTCCCAAAATAAATATTATTGAAATTCATATCACATGGGTTATTGATTTATCATAATTTTATGAATTCAAAATGTCATACAAGGAATGAAAATTCAAATAGAATAGAAAAATAATTTTCATACAACTTATATTAATGTCCTATGAAAGCATTACCATGTCGATTAAATGATTGAGTAACATTAGTGGAATTTTTATGCTGTTTAAAAATTTCATATTTATTATCATCCACTATGTTGGAATAACTAACCCAATAACCTAATACTCATATATATATTTTAAATGATTTGGGTCACACACTAGTGACATAAAAACTGAAAATATAAATAGAAAAAATATATTCATGATTTCTGTTGATACATAGACATTCACTACCTGATGTTTCTTATATTAAGATATAATGTCACATTCTAGAGTTCTATTTCATATGTTTATTTATGAATTCATATTCTATTAACCAAATTTTTTAGAACATAGACATTATGAAAAGGTGAAACTCGTACACAAACCATAAATACATACTTTTGTAATAAACAATTCATATTCACATCATAAATTTTAAATGTGATACATCCAATTTGTTAGGAAATTAGAAGGCATTCTTTAAAGCCTAAAATCCATATTTATATAAATCACCCAAGGTAATTATCTAATACTAGTTCATATATAATAAAAAATTTATAAAACAAAATTTAAACCACCTAAAATTATATTCTAATATTTATATGAGTTTTAAATGGATTGATGCTCAGAGAAAAATTGATAACAAATTAAAAATATCTATTTAAAATCGTTTTTGAATCTCATCTTCTTCTTCATAAACTCAGTTATCACATAAAAATATCACATTGGATTAACTAAAAGGGATGTTGTAGTTGTATTTATTACCATGTCCCCTCTTAAAAATTTAATATCAATCATGAATTGATAAATGATTATTTTATTAGGAATTAAATTTGAGTAATGGATGGTATTAATGACTGTGATAAGTAATTATATTCTGAAATGATGATGATGGGTCAGTAATTGACATGGAAATTTGAAGAACCAATTTTTTAGAAATTATGGATGGAAATGAGGAGAGAAATTATTTGAATGGTATTGTTTAAGTTGAATAATCAGTTGTAAAATAAATTTTAGTAATAATGAATAAATGGATTGAAATATGAATATTTTTAATGATTTGGATGACTTGGTTAAATGGATTGAATAATGAAAATAATGGAGAAAATAACTTATTAATGTTGATATTATGAATGACATGGATATTTAATGTTGTTTATTGAATGAAAAACCTTTTTTATTGATTAATTTATTGTATTATATATGATTTAATGATGGATGTTTGATTTTATGAGGAATTTAAAAATTGTTAAATATAAATTGATAAAGTTGTTTTGGGGATATGATTGATAAAGTTATTTTATCCGGAGGAATAGTTAGTTTTGTAATTTATAAATTGTTATATTTTAGGTGGTTTAATGGATCAATGTGATAATATAATGTATAATATATCTCATAGTCTATAAATGAATAAATGATGAAATGGTTAATTATTTGTGTATAAGATATAATTTTTAAAATTACTAAGTGACTTAGATAAATATATATAGTAGAAGTCATGTCTATTTGAAGAAGCGCACAAGTTTGATATGCTACACTTTCATCATACCCAAATGTGAGGAAGAAATGATACTCTATAAGTGTTTTGAATGATGTGAAATATTGAAAGGGATGATGAACATACACGAAAAGAGGAGGGAACATGGTTATTTTCATTAATTATTTCAATACACTAACAATATGTTGTTTTTAATTTGACAAATAATAAATAAATATGGTAATGATGTGGTGGAGAAGTGGTTATCATCTAGAATTTATATTTTGTTGTTGTGTGGTTTAGATTTTGGATTCTAGTATATGGATATAGTTTTTTATTGTTTTTTTCTATTGATTCGTTTTCATGTTCTGGATAAGATAAGGTGTGTTCATCATATTGAATGTTTAATTGTTATAGGTGTGTGTATTGTAAAATTATTTTCATGTGGTGACTTATTGAGACCTTATTATTTGTTATTTTTATGATGTTTGTGGATATATTGGTAATTTACACTTACTGGAATGTTCTTGTATTTATGTTAATAGATTGATTATGAATTTATTGAACTCTATGATAATAATTTTTTAGAGGATAATGGCGGTAATGGGGTCAATTTTGATAATTTGGGTCGAATTCATAGAATGGTGTTTATATTTTTGACTCCCTCTTATTATAAACAAATAACATTTCATTAAATATAATGTTTGACAAACAACTCTAAAAATTGAAGGGAATGAAAAATTATAATAAATTAATTATATTTTTTGATTTTAAAAAATACAATCTATAATATATCTTTCAATGCATGAAACACTGATTTAGCATGAGTTACACACAATAACTCATTTCTTCAATAGCTCACATTACCCGCAAAGTTGAGTTTTATTGAATTAAAATTATGTTATCCTTTAAAATTAAAATTATCCACTACAAATTAAATCGGATGTTATGAATATTGTTAAATATAATATGAAAATATATGGTTGAAATAATTCGTTACTAGAAAATTATAAATGAATAGAAAATCCTATTGAATATAATGGAAATGTATTTATGAAGATTTATTATTATGCCCCAAAGGTTATTTATCATTATAAAGTAAATTATTAAATATTATTTAATGAACGCAATGAAATGTAAATAATACTTATTCAATAAAATTATTGTACATTAATTGAATAAATTTTATAAAAATTATATAAGAAAAAATCCAATACATAAAGAAAATGTTGTATTTTTCTAAATACAGTTTTGCATCCTTGTAATGGAGAAGAATTTTAAAATTCCATATTAAAAAATTCACTAATTATGTTTGAAAAAATCAATTTTACTTTTTGTTGATTAATGTTAAAATTATCTTCTGGAGATTAACAGTATTTTTCTGTGAAGATTCATTTCTTCATGAATAGTGAAAAATACTGAATTTAATTGAAAACTATCTTGTCACATAAATATATAATATTTTTAAATAATATGTTTATATCTATTAATGAATCATTTGATAAATTATACATATTTGAATAAAATTCAGTCCACTATAACAATTATTTTATGGAATTTAAATATTAAAACATAGTAAGCTTTTTAACATTTTAACTTCAAAAATATACTTTTTATCAAGTCGATGGGACACATTTTAAAATAAATAATTTAACTAATGTGAGTTTTTTTTGGAAAAATAGATTAAATATATGGAATATTAATAATTTATAATTATAAATAATTTCAATATCAATTTTTCCCAAAGAGATAAGATAAAAATGATTATGTTATTCACAATGATTAATGAACAAATGCATCTACTTAATGGTTATGCTTAATTGAATTGTCTTGGAAATGACCTAAAACTTTTCAAAAGCCAATTTTATGTCCATATTTTTACCATATAAAATATGTTATCATAAATACTTCATTATTTTATGAACATGATGAATGACATACCTCCAAATAGTCTTTATAATTAATTATTTTCTAGAATGGCACTCCTCCCCCACTATAAAAGGTAACTGACTCCCCTCTCTTAATATATCCCTTCATGACATTTGAATTATCCAAAACATACCCAATTCATATAAAAATTCATGTATTACAATTATATAATAATTAATTGATTAATAAATCCAACTAAGAAAGTCCTTTGGTTGAATCCAAAATGAGATCCCAAAGATAAGGAAACATTCAACCAAGGCAAATTAATTTTATTTATTTAAAAAATACAATAAATTATTTTCATATAATAAATAAGTAATAAACTCCGTATCATCAATTTAATTATATTTTTTATATTGTGATTATTATCCACAAATTTACACACTTCCACTAAATGTGTTAGGAACTCATTGTTTGTGTGAATAACAGACTACTGCCTAATTAACTAATGTCATTCATATATTCATTATAACCAATAAATAATAGAAAAAAATTGTGAATGGAATTTTTATATTATATAACTGATATTTTTTATGTTATTATTATATAAAAATTACAATATAACATATATCTTTGTGAAATTTATTTTTTTTGTAATTTGATAACATCATTCTTGTGTATAGGAAACTACATCATCGAGAAGTGACGTGATTCTCTCATGATATACATTTAATGTATATAGGATAGTTCTCATAAAAATATGTGATATATATGACATAAATATTATAATAGGACCAAAACATAGATATATATAATTTTATTTTCTTTCTTTTTATGTCAAATGTAGAATGAAGTTTTGTTCACGCATACATATAGCCCACCATCTCCATGAAGGATAACTTTTATTTTATATTAGTATATATAATTGTTTAATATAAAGATATATTTAGAAAAATTTAAAATAATTATAATGTAGTTCACTTTGGGGGGTTTATTAAATCGGTATATAAGAAAGGGGAACAAAAAATTACAATTGAAAAAATTGAAAAAATATACAATTAATACATGAATCACTAAAAAAAATAAAAAACATTATTAACCTATGGTGATAAGATGTTATATGAGATTAATATTTGATATTATAAATATTTAAATGGTTATTTTTAATGTTAATAAAATTATTTAAACCATTATATATGAGGCTAAATAATTTTCAACCAACAGAAATCTGAAGGAAAAAAATTTTAATCTAAATTTAATTTCATTTAGTTATATTGAAATGTTATATACCTATTTTATATTATATGGTGTATATACATCCCATTAACATGATATAAAATTAATTATTAATTATTAAGGGTGTTTTATATTTTTATTTTTATTATTTTATCTGTGGTATTTTTAATTAAGAGTTACAATATTGAAAATAATTACATAGCTAAATTTCATTTCATTGTGTTATATTACTTCCTTATTGTCATTAATATTATACGATAATTAATATAAAATAAAAAATTATATGTATTTATGTACATTAAAAAATATGTTAATTTATATTTTTTACACATAATAGATTCATAAATTAAGTTTTAATTTATTGTTAAGATCAATTTATGGATTTATTTCAAAATATCATTTTTATTGAGATTCTTTATTCTTGAAATTTAAATGAATTAGATTAAGGATATTGGTATAATAACAACATCCATTTTTTTCTCATATGGTTAATGATAACCTTTTTTCAATTAATTTTTCTATTTCCTACTTTTTATAGCTGAAAACATTTTAGAAATTAATTTCAAAAAAATTACAGTACATCTCTCTATTTGGTTGGAAGTATATTTCACTCCAAAAAATTGGTTTTCAAATTTATTTTCAAAATATTTTCGGTTAACCATTTAAAATATATTTATATAACATTATTTTTATACATTTTACCTTTTTACAAAATTATTTCAATAAAATATTTTTGTCTCCATCCGAATAAGTCACCATTAAAACCATTATACAATGTAAAAGTAATGTTACTTTCACCTTATATTAAATTACCTGATTTATTTTCATTAATGATTCCTTTTAAATTTTTCAAAGATATTTGTATTGAAAATTATTTTATAATTTATCTTCAGTGAAAATGATTTAAAAAAATTTTTAAATTGAAAAGTATATTTTCTTCATGAATATTGTTAAATAAAAATTTTATATTATTTTATTCATCAATGAAATCAATAATAATTTGTTCTCCCATTGGTATAAATTGTATTTACAACATTCATATTCTTATTCTATATGTCGTATTATTATTTTGATAATATATATTTTTTAAGTTCAATTACTTTAATAATTTTTAGTATCATTATTAGTCCCTTGTGATATTCACATTATAGTAATCACTAAACATTAAATTTTCCCTAAATATTCATCAAATATATTATGGATTTCATTATTTCCGAATTCATATAACATTTATATATATAGTTTTTAAATTGAATGTTTTATGATCATCTGGGAAAATTTTGACAAATCAGTATAATTTTGTTAATATAGATAATAGATAAGGAATATTGATTAGGAATTAAATAGATTATTCTTTATTTTATGAATTCTATAGATAGGTCTGACACATGTTGGAGACTATTTTATGTAAACCCCTGATGAATCAGTTATTTCATGAGGTAAGTTGGTTAACCAAATAAGACGTGTTCTAAAATTTTATATTTTAAACATTATTGTGAATGGACTTGATGGTAATGGATCAATGTACCTAGAAAAATGTCATCCAATAATTAAACATTTTCTTTAATCATGTCTATTAATCATAATCCATGAAATTTTCAATACGGAAAAATATTTGGTTGTATTTAATTATTTTTGATTGATTAATTGGGATGTTTTCAAATTATTTACATGTCCATATTGATTAAAGGATATTGATTTATTATAATTTTATGTGTTCTCAATTATTTAATTTTATATATTCATTTTTATTTAAATAGCTAATTAAATGAAATGTGACATTCATTTTTTACATTTCATTGTTGATTTTGATAATAGCGTTATGATGGCTTTTATTTTGTGAAATCCTTACGAATAATTTTTTTTAACATTTATTTCATTTCGTTTATCAAATATTTAATGAAGTGTAGTTTGAATGATATGTGAAGTAATTCTATATGGATTATAATTAATCCTGAAAATTAAATAAAAAATTTATGTAGTAATTTGATTTTTTATATATAATGAAAAATTCATCTATATATATAGTTTACTATGAATACTAATCTTTTCAGTTCATTTTGATGAAATTTACTTGTATCTTATATAATGTATTGGTCGTAGGTCCTGCCTATAGACTAATGGGATCTGGGTTTGAACAGTTGGTATCATTTCATATTTATTATAATCATATAAAAAGTAGACCTATGAAAAATTTATTAGAAAAATGCTCTCTAAGATTGGAATATATGATAAATAAAATATAATTTCTAAATTCTTTAGTAAATAATTTAATTTTTGGAATCATCTATAAATATATATCTGTATTGATACTAAATATTGATGTGGTTCTATAAAATATGTTTTTAGGGATAATAATTCTAAAATTGGTACAACAGGAATGCCACAAGCATAACCTAGTATATGAAAATCATCCGCACAACACATATGGTTTGACACTTCTGGATGATATACATAGGATAATATAGATTTTATTTTCAAACCATTATAATGGATTTTAATATATAATGAAAATTAATGACATATGTTAAATACTAGACTATAATACCTATTTTGAAATAAAATGAATGAACTATATATGTATTAGGAAAAAATAAATTAAATTGTAAAATTATTTATACAAATATAATTTCATGTACAAGGATCTTGAAATATTAAATAATTGTGTTAAATTTTATATTCACGTGAATATTTATTACCATAAGGGTGCTTAATACAATTCCAGTTTTATGAGTGTAAATATGATCATATGTTCAATGTCATAAAATAATGTTTTTAGGTTTTATGTGATTAAATTCTACATGTATTAAGGATATTTTAGTTGTAATTCATGGAAATACAACCCTTTAGTTTAGTACATGTTTTAAATAAAAATTTATTTTAAGAATAATACATTTTCATATTATATACATAGGTTTAATGTTATTTAACGCAATATGGTTTATATAAAAATAAAATTACATGTATTTTTTTAAAAAATGTTTTATTAATAACCATTTTTCATATATATTTTATGATTAATTTTACATCAATCATGTCCATCATTTTTTTAACATTATGATAATTATGGTAATATTAGATTAAAAAAAGGAAAATCATCACACATGGTGAAAACCACTCGAATAAGGAAATGAGGTTGGTCTTGAAACCATGACTCAAAAATGATAATGGTTTTTCAACTTCCACTGCCCTATGTTTTTTCCTTGTTAAATTATTATAGTTTTTAGCTAATCAATTTGATGAATAAATAATATGGATGAACCATTAGTATTATTTTTGAAGTTTATAAATTAATTTATTAACAATATGGTATTTCCAAAAAGGAGAGAAGTGGAAAAAATACTTTGACTAATTTATAGACCATATGTTCTAGTAAATGTAAATATTCTTACATTGGTCATAAATGTGAATTTTAGAATTTCCATTTCATCGAGTAAGAGATAAATAGGAAATTATTCGAAGAAAAAAAATTAAATTAAAATTTTCTAATTAAATAGAAAAATATCATATAATTATATTCTTATATATTCATAGTTAGTAAAATAATTCATCAACATTATGAAAATGGTCATGAAATCGATATGTTATCGGAATATCCTTATTTATTTAAAAATGATTGATTTTTAAATCACCACATAAATGTTGATTTGAGACCATGAATATTCCACTGATAACTCACTTAATTGTCATAAATGG
Organism: Viscum album; assembly: GCA_963277665.1. Lineage (NCBI taxonomy): Eukaryota > Viridiplantae > Streptophyta > Magnoliopsida > Santalales > Viscaceae > Viscum > Viscum album. Next base: position 557,175,053 of record OY728165.1, on the reverse strand, counting down.
ATGAAATTGGTACAAATATTACCTTATATTATTCATGTATTTTAATATATTCAATCACCACTAATGGTATCCTATGTAGAAAAATAATTATATGTTATTTAATGTGACCGTTGTACATATGATTGTCTCTTATGAAAAGGATATATTATTAAGTTTTTTATTATATTTATTTTTTACAATGTTATTTCCAAATATAAAACCCTTCATTACTAGGATAATATTTTAATTTCATGTATGCAATTTATTTATGGTGGGGATAATCTAATTCCCCGAAACTATAAAATGATAAACTTTCATTCTTAGCATGTATGACACACAACCCAAGAGTAGAAGGGAATATAACATCATGAGAAATTACAATATATTCTAAACATTAAATATGTAAAATATATGATATATCATTCAAATCATAAAACATTGACCTTGCTTGGGTTACCCACAATAATATCTATCATTGATAGCTTGTGTTACATGAAAGATATAGTTTTATAAAATAATATGAATATTATTATTTAAAAGGGAAATTATGTCATATCCATTGATTTTTATGTTATGAACTGGAATATTTAACTTTTGTACAATATATCATTGATTTCATAGATTAAAAATTCAGTATAAATGATAATGGGATCATTTTCAATATAAAATATATTTTTTAATAAAAAACTTTTTTTGCGCCCAAATGAATTTAATATTAATAAAATAAATTCATCAATATTAGTGAATGATGTTAATTAAATTATTATATTATATATTCAATTCATTTATTTAAATTCTTCAAATATATTTTTTTCAGACGAAGAAAAAAACAAATCTAGTTTTATCTATTAAATATCGTTAATTTTTTATAGGTAGTATTTCCACCATATAATGGCACACATGATTTTAAAAAAATTATATAATATTTATAAATTTTATTTTAGAAAATACAATTCCTTTTTATACTAAAATTTAATAATTATATTATGATTTTTTCTAGAATTGTTTCATAGCCTTTGCAATATTTGATGAATAGTTAAAAATAATTAATTTAATTGAAAACTAGCGTCTCATATAAATTTTTTAAAATGATACATTATTTTTTAAATTGGCTTTATTGTATATTTAGATCTATAATCCATATTTTAATCTATTTTACGTCATTGGAATCATTTTTATATTTAATAGAGATATAAAATCATCAGAATCATTTGTACATTATCACATTAAAAACTAGCATTGTCATCTCAACTTTAGGGAAAATTTTTAAAGAAATTATTTCCCTTATGTGAGTTGAATTTTAAAAATATATAACATAGTTATAATCCATATAATTTTTAATATGTAATATGATAATATTATTTTATTCCAAATTGTGTAATAAAAATAGTTAATGTTAATCGAAGTAAGGGTTGTAAAAATTAGTTTTCATTGTGGTTTTTATAAAAATATAATGTTTAAAAATGACCCAAAATGTCAAACACCTATTCAATGAAGATGTTTTGATTATATACCATATTTTATTTAGAAATATTCTATATTGTAGTAACATTATGTAATTTCTTGAAAATTCCATATTATATTTTTTATTTATATGGAATTTTTTCGAGACCATGAAATCTAACGGTGCGTGATTCTGAGGATCGGAGTGCCCGGAATGATCCGTTGAAGATTGGGTAGGAATTATTTAGATCACATAAGAAGTTTTCATGAAAATGTGGAATAACTCATAAACGGTTACTTGGATCAGAAATATGAGGCCTTCATTGCGCTCAGCATGGCGGGGTTACCTTAGGCACGACTTAAGTTTTGTCGGAGAAAGCCTATGGTGAGAAAACCTGAAAATAGAATAACCATAATTAAATTAATTTAATAATGTTATTTTATTTTTCAAATGCTTATAACTCAATTGGGACGAGCCTAACCACGACTTGTGTGGATCGATGGGGACATTTAATAATTTTCTGAACTTTTTTTCAGGTACTTTCATTAAATGTGAATGTGGACTTTTGTATCTTTTGAACCATTGCTCAGAATTGAAATATGAGGACACCGTTGAACTCACAGTGCCAATATTCACTTAATGAGACCATCACATCAACCACAGTTGGTCCCGAAAAAAATTTAGTTTTTGGAACTTTTTAATAGAATAAATAAAAAACATTTATTATTTTATTTTTATTCTATTTCTCTAACGGACGAGCGGTAAGGTGGGACCAGCGATGCGTCATGCCAATAAATGGGTTGAAAATTAAATTCTATTTAACCAAACCGTTGGGGAATTAGGAAGGATCCAAATTATTCGGCCTCCATTAATCCCACGAACATTGCACACCCATCCCCTTTTCTATTTATATGGAACAGGGGGAGAGATGTTTGCACTGCATCACCAAGCAATGATATACTGAAAAAGTGCAGTGATGCCAAACCCATAGAGGATGGATCTAGTTCTAGCATGAGGTAACGAGAAACACCAAAACCCAAAACTAGAGATCGATGAATGAGTGACGTCATTGGAGGTTAGTTGTGGGGGAAGACAAACACCGAACCGCTTCCACAAAGGCACACACACCATCATTCTTGAGGTAGGGGGTCCTATTTAATATGATCGAATTTTATTGATTCTTAATATCCTAAATTCCTAATTATGATGGAAAAATGAACATGGTCATCATCCTGGACATAAACCTTGCTCCTCTTTCTTTTATTCCTCACGCGTTCTTCGTGGGTTCTTCAATGCCTGATATTTATTGATGCTTGTAACATAGTATTTAGCTGAGTGTGATATATTAACTTGGAGCTCTCGATGTAAGGATTGAGAATATGTGTTCGTTTATTTTTTTGGGATAGGAATAAAGCCACATTGGCTCACAGATGAATGGGAGGTCGACACTTAGTTGACTGCGAGGGAGGAAGGGCAGCGTGCATTCGCGCCGCCGGTTGTGTAGGATTTTAAATACCGTTAGCCACGGGGGATAAATGTGGAGTTTCTTCGCATGGTGGAGTGGTGAAGTGTTTTCGCGCCGCCGATGGAGTAGGAGACCACAGTCACTGGGCTGTGGGGGTGAACGGATGGCGGCAGACACCCAGTCGGCCGCAGGCGGTCACTAGTGTCATTGCGCCACTAGAAGGAGAACTGATCAGTTGTTCTTGCCGATGAAGGCACACAGTGTGGGGCCGCCGAGTGGCCCTGTGTGCCTTCATAGTGACCGAAAGACCATTAGAATGTTCAGATTTCCGGGGGGTTGGGGGAGACTTCGTTCATGATTTGTGACTAGAGAAGACGGCATGTGCACCGTGGGCAGCACAGGAGGCCGCGCCAACGGGTTTCACCCTTAGTAGGCCAGGACGGTCCGACCCCTTCACGGGTAGGGCCGGACCACGACCATGTGGTCTGAGCCCAGGCCTTTTGGGTGGGACGCAGACTAGGTTGCGGCGGCTCACGCCCGATCCAGTGGAGTCAGTCCGACATGGTCGGACCGGACTCGGGCCCATCTGGACCCAGTTTTACCTTTTTGGCGATATATTGAGAACTAGGCTTCCATTTGACGAACCATCTATGAAACCGAAATCCTTGGATATAGATAGTACTTCTGGTATAATCCACATAATTTTTGGATAATGTTGGATTACGGCCGGGTTATATGGGACCTCGAATTAAATAGGTCCCTCAGAGCTGAAACGCTAATAGCATACACATTGGGCATCTGGTTGACATGTCGTATGTTGTGTTGGACCCATTTTGACGTGACAGACCATTGGGATACTTTTTCATTGAGCGGAGGGTTGACTGAGGTATGAATGATGGTTTAGGGAGTGGTTCTCAAAAGTGCACTACGTGCGGAACCCTACGACTGGCTGAGATCTGAAGACTGTAGACCATTATGACTCAGAGTGAATCGACAGGCCCAGTGGGGATTTCCTTTGTGTGATGTGGCAAACCCATGGTGGAGATCGCCTTGAGGTGACACAAAATATCCATGTTACTCGACAGGAGCAGTACCTCACCAAGACACGAGGTAGAGGACCTCTGTGTGACGCGGCACACCCACAATAATCGACAGGTGAAGTACCTCCGGAGTCCAGGATTAGTTGGAAGCACCGCCGTTTTACCCGGCAGGCCCACAGTACTTGATAGTGGACGAGTTCTCCAGTAGCTGAGGCATTCAATGTTGTGACTGAGGATGATACTTTTTAAAACCCCTAGAATACATCCTGGTGTGAGCAGTCTTTAACATGATTATGTGATTGAGGTTAGGATATGTGGTACTTTACTTGTGTTGTGATTTACCTTCGCGGTGTTACCTTGTTGTATTCATCCATCGTGTATGATATGTGTATATCATACTAACATAAATGTATGTATGTTAATATATCTAAGTAGATTTTATGTCTTGCATTGTGGTCTTCTTTTGTGGAACATTAGGAGACCTACGAGGTCTCGGGGTCCCTATTGAGTATCGTTATACTCATCCCCACATAGGCTTCACCCGCACCTTCTTGTGTTTTGTGCAGACTATGTATGACATTGAATGATCCTGAGGGAACCATGACTGGACAGTGCACACTAGTGGACCAATTCGACATGACATGACGTGGAGGAGACAGACCAACGTGGAGTGATAATGAGGAGATCTATACCTTCCCTTCAGATAGGAACCTCAGAGGATGACCCAGTTCTTGTTTTCCTTTTTCATTCAGTCATATTTGACTTTTAGTTGTAGATTTACCTTTAAATATGGGCTTGTATTCCAACCCCATTTTACATTCATCACTTTTTTACTACATCATTTTTTACTTCACAGTTTCTTCTTACCGTGTTCTTGGATTGTTTGTTTGTACACGATTAAAGGCAACGCCCTCCCGTTTTAGGGAGTATGCCTTCAGGTGCTAGTCTCTTGACCCTATCCTATGGATGGTGGGCTTGGAGTAGTCAGTGAACGAGCCCCAGAGGAAGGTTCATGACAATGTGGTATCATATGATTTCGGTTCTACCAAAGAACTAGGATTATGATCTTTTCTGTGTGAAGTCATGATGTTAATTGTTTTGAGTGTGATTTTTAGTTCGGGGAGTCCAGTGTTTGTGTGGGGGCCGACATATCCATACAACGTGACCATGAATTCTAATTTCTGATTCTAGAGTCATCTCACTAGGTATAACTTAATCACACTGCCCCAAATGTTTCTTATCAGGATGCTTCCACAATGATAGACACCCATGTTTCTTGAGAGAGTACATGATGACGGCCCACTGAGCGATGATGCCTCGGTGCAAGGCCCTTTTTCTGCGATAGAACCTTCACGTGTTGTACCAGCATCACCACTACCCATTGAATGAGTGTTGAAAAAATCCACACTAGTAGAGGATACATGTCGATTGAGTGTGTTGGGCGAGTTCCAGCAATAGAGGAATCTAATGTTTTCAGGCGAGACAGATTCCCCAGAAAATTGAGGACTGGCTGGAGTCTATTTCTAGAGTTTTTCTCCTTGTTGAGACACTAGTAGAGCAGATGGTGATTCTAGATACTACTCTTTTCCATTGAGTGACCATTAGGAAGGTCAATATAGTGATGAAGATTCGGAAAATGGACTGTTTCTCATCATAGTACCTTCTGGTAGTGTGTCAGCTATATCACTGCCTGTTGGTCAGTAATTACAACCAGAGAAATCAGAGGAGTACTTATTTAAACATTGTTCCTTAAACATGTTTTAGCATCATATAACCCTCATGTTCAAAGGAGAGATCGATTCATAGGAGGATGAGAACTGGCTTGAGAAGGTGGCTGAGAGTTCCCTAGAGCTTCTACAGCTTTGGCAGGACGACATGCCGGTAGCTGAGTATTCATTGTGGCACACCGACCATTCCTCATACATTATGAATACAATACATTCATTTATTCAGGTCTCATACCCTTGAGTGAGCCGTGTTTAATGACGTCTGAGATAGAAATATTTTTCTATGAATTCCAACTTATGTTAGGGTTCCAGAGAGATCCTTTGTGGTAGAATGTTCGTTGGTAGAGTGGATAATACCATTGAATGTTTATAGTGGGAAAGCAAAAAACAGGTGCCAGTCTCAGAGACTTGTTCATGTAAAAATGTTTTAGGATGAAGAATTTTTAGGGGCAGATGAATCTACAAGGCTACAAACGTGGAAGTAGGGGTAGGAGAGAAACATGAGGAGGTGTACATTTCAAAATGTTACAACCACCACACTTTATGATCCCTAATAGGCTCTGGGAGCTGGTGGACAGGGGAAGGTAGTAGTAACATATGATCAAGGAGTTCATCCCAAGGGATTTATGAATGATTATTTTAATGGTCTATGTTTAATAATAGTTTTAATATTAATTGACATAGGTACCAATCATTCATTCAATCCCTCATTCTTGTCCAAAACCTAGAGTTTTTGGATAAGTCGTTGACTTATCCCTCACATATGAAGATAACTTTGGGAGGAGACATGATAATCACACATATGAAGATGGTGTGATCTGACCCTTGATGTGATTTTTTTGGATAGAACTACTTGGCGGTAGCGTCAATCCCTTTCGACGTTAGTTTGGTTAATGACTGGACATCCACAGTTTATACTCAGATTGACTATATTGTGCAAAATTTTTGTGGTTTACCTGCATCATTGAAATGGGATTTTCCTTGGTTAGTGAAAAAGGAAACCTAGGAATCATTAGATAAACCGATGCATAGGAGGGTGTAGTCTACCACCCTTTAATCAGCCAAACATACCTTCGTTGGAGCAAGAGTTTTTAGTTTTCAGTTCCAAACAAGAGTGGAAGAGCATGGGGACATTTTTTTAAATATATATCTAGGATTAACACCTTGAAGGGATTAAGACTTCTACTTTGGCTAGGTAATACTCTAGATTTGTAATCGTCTTCTCTAGGGTAGAGACACCCTTTTTAGCTTTGACGATAAAGAGGGAGTCCTTCTTCTGGACGAAGAAGTGTCAGTAGTGACTTTAGGAACAGAGACAAAGACTGACAAGTAGAACTATGCTAACAATTATCTAGAGATACAAAGAATGATATTTACGCTGAAGATGCGGTGACACTAATTGATGGGAGAATGTTTGACAGTCAACTCTGATCAAAAGAGTCTCAGGTATATCTTCTCTCAGAAGGACCTGAACCAGAGACAACGACGATGGATAGAGTTCCTCGAGGACTATGACTATATGATAGTATGTAATCCTAGGAAGGGTAATGAGGTAACATACACCCTCAATAAGAAGTCTGATATGCAGTTGTTGAGTGAGGTGACGTAGTAGGTAGTCACATTTTAGATATCATTTGTGGATGGAGACAGAGAAGCATACCTTCAGCCTATGACAATCACACCCCCACTCCTTCAGTGATTTAGGGAGACACAGCTTGGGGTCATAGACTACGAGGCTTGACGTGCTCAGATATCCTTAGGGTAGGAACCTTAATGATTTTCTAAAGGTGGGGGGAACATCATCCTCTTCAGAGGACACACCATGGTACGAGTGACGCATCAGATGGTGGTGTTGAGGGAGATCCGTACATCTCATTTAAGGGTACATCCTAGAGTGGTGAAAAATTACCAGGACCTCCGGCGTCAGTACTTATGGACCAAAATGAAATATGCAATTGTAGAGTTTGTATCAGAATGCCTCATTTGTTGTCAAATGAAAACTGTTCTGATCTGGTAGATCTCTTATTCTGATATAAGGAGGAATACTATGTCTTCCAACAAGTCACACCACGACCATGTTTGTATAGATTTTGCAAGGGGAAAAGTTATCTCTATGGTTAATAGAACTTTTCTAGATTCCTAGTAGTGTAGGAAAGGTAGTATACCACTTGGAACTTCCACTGTAGTTGGAGAGGGTGAACGACCACTTCCACGTATCCAATCTAAGGGGATTCGTGCACGACCCATCTCACATCATCGACCAAGGCGATATGGAGTTCAATGATGGCATGATGTTTACAAAGGTTCCAGTATAGATTGAGGATTTATAGAAGTGGGTATTTCATGGGTGTTTGATACCTCAGATGCGCGTACACAAGCTTCACAAGAACCTCATGAGAGTACATGGGAGCAAGAGGCACAGATTCGTGCTCAGTACACTCTTTTGGTTGTTTTTCCATTGTTGGAGATTTCAAGAACGTAAATCTCTAGGGTGGGGGGAATGTAATATCCTAAAAATTATATATACATTTTTTATTTATATAGAATTATTTCAAGACCGTGTAATCTTACGGCGCGTGATTCTGAGGCCCAAAGTTCTCGAAATGATCCATCGAATTTTTGTTAAAAATTAATTAGCACGTGTAAGCAGTTTTCCTAAAAAAGTGGAATAACACTTGAACAGTTACTCGAATTAGAAGTCAGAGGGCACCGTAGCGCCCAGGATGGTGGTTTTAATATTTTCATGACTTTTGTTTCGTCGACACAAGCCTATGGTGAGAAAACAAAAAAATGGCATAACCGTAAATAAAATAATCAAATAAAATAATTTTATATTTCAAATACATATAACTCAAAAATTGTAACTCAGATTAAATATCTGAGACCACCAATATACACATGAGGGTGTTCTTTCTTTAGAAAGAATCAACCATTGGCCAGTGCAAGCCACCATGGAATGTTATTCTTTTGTCGTAAAAATAATAATTAAGTGTAAATTATTTTTTTGTAAATTCCATTACTTCTAAACGGTTACTCGAATTAAAAATAAAAGAGTACCATGGGGATTGCTATGTCATGTTTCACTTGGGACGTGCCTATCCTCAACTAGTGCGGGTCGAGGGTGACTATTTATAATTTTCCGAACTTTTTTCACATATGTTCTGAAAATGCACAAGCGGCGTTCTGTAACATTTGAATCCGTTCTCAAAATTGAAATATGAGGACACACCATTGAATTCCTAGTGATGATATTCTCTTAAGGTGACCTTAACATATACAATAGTAGGTCTAGATAAAAAGATTTGTTTGGATCATTTTAATAGATTAAATAATATAACATTATTATTTTATATTTATTCAATTCCTAAAGAGAACGAGCGATATGGTGGGACGGATGACGTGTCATGCCAATAAATTTCATGACCATTCATTATATGTAACCGCACCATTGGGGAATTAGGAAGGATCCTAGAAAATGGGACTCCATTAATCCTGTGAAAGTTTCACACCCTTCCCCACTTCTTTTTATATGGATCTTTGTTAGAGGTGTCGACACTGCTTCCCCAAGAAACGAAGTGCTGAAAAAGTTCATTGAGGCAAAAACCTTGGAGGATGGAGCTGATTCTATCTAGATGTGATGAGTGAAACAAAAACCCCTAACCATAGATCGAAAAACGAGTGATGTTGTTGGAGGCTAGTTGTGGGCGATGACAAACACCGACCAGCTTTAAAAAATGCATGATCACCATCGTTTTTTAGGTAGTGGTTTCATTTTAATAGGTTTTAATTTTATAGATTCTTCATATCCTAAATTCCTGAAGAGGATATCCAAACAAACATGGAAATCATCACACACATAATCCATTCACCTCTTTCTTTTATTCTTCACGTGTTCTTTAATTCCTATTAATTATTGATGTTGGAAACACTGAGTTTTGCTGAGCGCAATTTATGGACACATATCCCTCAAGGAAAGGATCAAAAATATGTGATCCTTTAATTTTTCAGTCTGGGGGAAAAAGATGAAGTGGATCTCGGAAGAAGGCATTGGCTGACACCTAGTAGGCCGCAGGGGAGAAAGGGTGGCGTGCTTCCGCCCCACCGGTTCAGAAGGAGGATGCGGACCGTCGGCCGTAGCAGAGTGAGGGGGGGGGCGACATTCGGCTGGCTGAAGGGCAGAGAATTTGATGGTGTATGCAATGCTGGTGGAGCCGGAGCCCGCATCATCTTGACTGCAGTGGAGGTCGGAGGGCGGATGAGACCCGCTCGACCGCAGTGGGACATCGATGTCATCGTGACACTGGAAGGAGAACTAGATGGTAGTTTCGGTGGGCCGATCCACACCGTATGACACCACTGAGTGGTCACAATTTCCAGAAGGGCGACCGAATGACCATCAGACTGTTCTGATTACCTGGGGGGACCCTTCCCCCCATGTTGTGTCTAGAGCGGACCACCTGCCCACTGTGGGAAACCTAGTCGGCCGCATTGCAGGCCACCCAGCAGGATGCGCTACCAGGACTCGCCAACAATATGTGCCCTTCGTGGGCCGGGTCGGGCCACCCCCTTCCCGGGCTGGGCCTAAACACATCCCAGTGGGTTGGGCTTGCCGAGGCCCAGGCCAACCGATCCGGACCCAGACCTAGTCGGGTCGGTCCAGGATGGTTCAGACCAGACCCATGCCCATCTGAACATAGTATTACCTTTTTATCATTATCATGATAACCAGATATCCATTTGAAAAACCATATATGGAAACAAAATACATGGATCGTGACAGTCCACTTTTTGTACTCCAACTGATGAATGGATATGGTTTGTGTATGTCCGGGTTAGATCGAACCCTGAATCCAACTAGGCTCTCGGAGAAAAAAAACATAGAACATATAGACCTGGCATCTGTTTTACGCATTTTCTATTGTGTTGGGTACCTTATGACATGATAGAACATTGGGATACTTTTTTGTGTTTGTTCAAGATGGTTGAGGTATGACATCTGGCTTTGGGAGCGGTTCTCCCAAGCGCACTATCCGCGGAACCCTGTGACTAGTTGAGATCTAACGAATGTTGACCATTATGACTTGAAGTGACTTGATATGCCCAGTGGGGAGTGCCTCTGTGTGATGTGGAAAACCCAAGGCAAGAATCACCCTTGTGTGATGACGTAGACTCATGGTACTCGACTGGAAAAGTTCCTTAACAGGTCATGATTTGGAGCGCCTTTTTGAGGTGACAACCCTTGGTGGGGAGCACCTATATGTGACTTGGAAGACTCATGGTAATTGACAGGTGGAGTGACTCATCAGTCTATGATTAGTGGGAAGCATCTATTTTTGATGCGGTAAGACCACTATAATCAATAGAGGAAGAGTTCTGCAGCAGCCGAGGTGTTCGATGTTTTGACTCGGGATATAACTTGTTACAACCCATAGAATAAATCCTAGTTTGAGATATCTTTAACTTGTGCTTTTGATTGAGGATATGCTATGTGGTACTTTACTTGTTTGGTAATAATACTTTGTTCTGTTACCTTATGGTATTATTCCCTCATGTATGAGATGTGTTTATCTTTATAACATTGGTGTATGTAATGGCATATATCTAAGTAGAGTTGACAAATTTATTTTTGGTTTTCCATTGGGGAATATTAAGAGACCTACTAGGTCTCAGGGTCCCTACAGAGTATCATTATACACAACCCTCCATGGGCATTTCCAACACCATGTTGTGTCTTGTAAAGACGGAATACATCATTGATCAAGGATGAGGTATCCAGGACTGGACAATGCACAGAGGTGGACCATTTCGGCATGACGTGATACGTAGGAGATGGATAATATTGGAATGCAGAGGAGGAAATCTATACCTACCCTTCTAGTAGGAACCTCAGGGGATGACCCAGTGGATATTTTCCTTTTTCTTGTAGTTGATTTTTATTTTCCATTGTACTTGTACCTTAATAGTAGGGCTTTCATTCTGAACCCTTTTTACTTTCGTCACTCTTTTACTATAGCAGTTTAATTCATAGTTGCTTCTTACCGTGTTGTGGGACCGTGTGTTTGAATAAAATTAAATCCAATGCCTTGCCGTTTTAGGGAATATACCTTTCTGTGTTAGTCGCTAGCCCCTGGAATATGGAAGACGGGCTTGGAGTATTCACAGCATGGGCCTCAGGGGACGGTTCGTGACACAATAGGTAAGGAATAACTCCAAAAAATGTTTACTTGTTGGCATTTATAAGAATGCCATTCCACAAATGCTATAAAAATTAACTCACTACTCTCACTTATTCAAAATATAAAATCAATTTGAACTAGAAAAAACATATCCAATTAACATCCAAAATCACCTTTCCTCAAACTATAATATTTATTTTTCTATTAGCCTTAACAACGATTACTTTTGGTGGAAACTAAAAGGATACACCCGAAAAATATGTAATGTTCATCCACAAAACTTTTGTTTTATTTCATCACCAAAACCATTAAATAATTTTCATATCATGATAATATAATTTCCAAAGTTTCAATAATATACTGATTTTTTACTTTTATGGGTATGACCTAAAACATCACACAATTCCAACACATGGGTTACAAAATCATCATTTTAGTATACAATGGACTACCGTATCAGGACCATGTGTCATTCATTTTTTCCACTACCACAATTAATGGTCAGGAGTAGTGATAGAAATAATATATTTATATTTTAAATATTAAATTTATGATTTATTTGTGATAATTTATTTAATATATAACAAATTCATTCATTAATTACAATTTTTTGAATACGATAATTTCATTGGTGTGTACGATAGACTATCACCTCCCCATGAGCTGTGATTTATTTCCAATTTATATTGAATATACTAGTGATGTTTATATTAAAAATATGAGATATATATGATATAAATATGTTAATTTAATGATTGTATAAATATATTTAATTTTATTTTCCTTCTTTTAATACGACATGAAAATGGAAGTATGATCTATGCATACGAACGACTTACCATCTATATGACTAGTAAATTTCATTTCCTATCCCTTAATTTTATATTAAAAAATAAATACATATATAAATAATATATATGATATAAAAATAATTTTTTTAATTATATATATATTTATATAATTCCCAATGTAAGAGGAAAAAATGTCAAAAACATAGAAGTAAAGCATGCCAATTAACAAATGAAAAAATGAAAATAATGAAAGATTACTAAAAAATGGGATACAAGATGTTATAGGGGAATAAAACATTACATTTAAAATGTTATTTTGGTACATTTATATTTAATTAAATGACTAAAATAATTATATATGATGATAAGAAGAGTTCATCAAAAAGGATGTATAAGGTAAGATATTTCATCGAAATTTGATCAAAAAGTAAACATTTTTTCAATCAAACTGATGTAGAGGGATAAAATAAAAATAATGGATAATAAATAAGGAACAAATATACAACCCTTGGATGTAATGGAAGTCCGTTTTATTGAATTCCATGATCAAACTCTCTGAAAAGATACACACTCACATATAAAAATAACATGATGCCTGAGAATAATTGATCCCCTCGTAATGAGTCACTATAAAAGAATTAAAATCCACTAAAATATTCCCTTAATTCAATGTATAATGAACCTCCATATAATTTATCATTATCCCCATTCACCTATGAATAGTGTGTGAAATAATCCAGGGATTAGGTACCAAGACCAAAGTGGCATTGTAAATAGTGATAGAGTCCTTGTCAATAACTGTGGGTTGGATGTTATTATACATACATAATAAGAGGATAGTAAAAAATGTGTGATCCTCTACATTAAGGGAGTCTCCTATTCTACTATAGAATATTAATTATAGAGACATGGAGTGGAAATTATTCCATGAAACTATCCACCCCCATGATACCCATATAAAAAGAACCATAAATATTCTACATCAGAAGCATGTGATGTAGAGACCAATAATCCCATCAACATTACGTGACCCTTGGATCTTTTTAATATACATAATTACACGATATAAGACGATCTATACTAGATGAAAAAAACCTTATAGAGAATGAACTGATCAGATAGTGTGTTCATGAACATGAATAACTACCATATGAACTACCTATGAGACCATTACAGTGGGAATTATTCTATATTTTCTAGTTACATAAATAGTCCACAAATAAGATTAGTGCTCATTACATATTATCTAATAAAATGTTCCCAGATCCCTAAAACCATCTATTTCAAATAGATACACATGATACCAATTGAGACTATAAGAGTATGAATCCCCAAAAAAATGGCCACACTATACTAGGACCCAACCTAAAAAATATAATTGATCAGAGAAAAATATGAATTTCTCCCACAAAAATTTGAACCTATAAGCCACACTCATTCCCAAGAACATTATATATTTTTCAGTTGGTTGTTCATGGTTTTGAACACACTACATCCAATTATAGGAGATCGATGAAATCCACATGTGCCATAACAGTTTTCCCAACCCATCCAGTTTTTTTGATACCATATGGATTTATTGAAATTATAAAATTGATAAAGCTATATAGGATAAGATTTTGAATATTAGCTAATCCAATTTTTAAATCATTACAATATTGTAAAATAAATACCATTGGTTGTCATCCATGATTTCATGAATGACATTCAGGTGGTTACATTCCTTAATGAAAGTGATATTAGTGGTGGGATACCAAGTTAAGAAAGTGTTTAATCATACCAATTTTTTCATTAAAATATAATGACCAACCACCCAAAATCCAATGAGAAAAAAATTGTTTGCTTAAAAATTTGGTTGAATCCTGATCCAAACATTGGTGTACATACATATTTGTGAGTCATAAAAAGGCACACAATTTACCTGAATATGTATCTGCCATAACATCATCCACTCAAGCACCATCCAAGATAAAAATTCCTCCAATACTTTCATAGATCCCATATCACTTATCATATTAATTCCCCTCACACAAAGGCATCTATATCCTTGTCAATGATTCCCCATGATTCATAACATTCAATGAAGCATCCCATAAGAATAGGAAAAATAGTGATTTCAAGACTCATGATAAACACCTTTATAACATTATGATTAGAGAGAATGTGAATTGAAATTAAAAAGAATATTTTACACACCAATGTAATAAAACCACTGAAATATAGAATTCGATTTTCCTAACTAAAGACAAACATTAAGGGTCATTTACTTTTTTCTTTAATGTTATTTTTATTAAGTTTTATTGGGTGAATTTAAATAATACATTTAATATTGATTGAAGGTCTATCTAATCATGAAATAAATTATATTCACGGTTCCAATACACCTATCCTATAATTTAGATGAAGTATGAATGATTCTCTTATCAATGTTTATAAATATGTTATTTCATTTACAATTTTCATCATGAATTTAACCAATACCTCAAATAGATTAATTACTAAAATTTATAAAAATTATTGTTTTCTCAGAATACATGGGATGTGAAATGATTCTTAATTTATACATAGAATGATAGGAAATAAAACTATAAATCATAATGAATTTTTTGATATATCATCTGAAGGAGTGTTTTATAAGGATAAAGATTATATGGTAGAGTGTTTTTCCATGCCTTAGTCCCTTGATATCCTTTTAAAGGAAATAGAAATTTCTAATAATGAAAGTGGAGATCCTAGATGAAATGAAAAAAATAAAAATGTAGATCCACTACCCACAATGAGAGACGAATTAGAAGGATAAAATTAACATTGATAATCTATTGAATACTGTTAAAGGATTTTTTTTCATATCAAACATGATAACCATGTTTGAACCAAATGATTTGCAGTTGATATACTTGTTCATTTCTTGGTAAAGCTCAATAAACCAATGAATCTATATACCCTTAATAATACCATGTTGTTCTAAAAAAATCCAGTTTGCGTGGAGAGAAGATAGCCATTCATTAATGACACATTACAACACCTATCAACGAATGTTGCATATTCATTTTAGACTATATTTATTTAAGGATATTGGCTCCTTATCATTTAGAATTATCACATGATTTAATGCATAATCAACATGGGGGAATTTTTTACCTTGATAAAAGTCTTGTACAGCCTGAAGAATATATATCTTGTTCATGTCAAATGAATCCTTATAAAAACAGCGACATATACCATCTATTCCAATAGAACTATTAAAATTTGTCTTCCATACTGCATCTATAACCTCCCTTTCATCAGGTATTCTTAATAAGGACCCATTGTCATGGTTAGAGACTACATTAGTGATGACCTCAAAGAGAACATTGTTAACCCTCCGATATCATCCTTGTATGCATATTGTTGGACTGGAAATATATTTATCTAAAATGAGTATCTCTTATTCTTCCACCAATTTCCCTCTTAGCCATGTAAGTTTAATTCTCAATGATAATTGTTGGTCTCTTGAAACAATTCTATTTTTTAATACTTACGTGGAAAATTTAATTTTTTGAGCTCATTTTAGTATCCATTTAAATGTAGAATTCACATTATCTTTTTTCTCATGTTTGAGAGGAACATATTAAAAAATATTCATCATTTTAATGATATCACTAACAAGGGCGTCATTCTATTTATACACCAAAATGTCATGAAGGTGATCAATGTCTGCACTGATCAACAACATCTACTGAGATTGAGAAGGATTCCTTAAGGTACACTTGGATATCTTTTTGAGGAATTTTAGATTTATTTTAAGATCCAAAATGAATTAAATTTATTATTATTATTCCAAGGCTCCATATCCATGAGATGATATCATGAGAGAAATGTCCATTGATGAAAAAATATGAACTGCTTACAGCTAACACTTCTGAAAGACATAACAATGTGAGAGGTGGAATTATATGATAAAATACATGAAAGAAGAGTTACCATAATATCAGGAAAATAAAAATGATGTGGAAATTACAATGGAATATTTTTTATAAACACCATTTATTATTGGAACCTCTCTGATTGTTTCACCCTATGAATCATTCTTCTAAAAACCAATATCCATCAGCATGTTGATAGAGATGAATGTTACAAAATCCTGATTTGACTTCCTAGGAATGAATACCATTCCATTATTTCTTCCATGTCCATAATGATTTTGAATTCAATGACAATGATTATTGATGTATCCCCCAGATAAAAAAATTCACTATAATTCCATATAGCCTCCCAATATTGAGTCTAATATGATGGATATGAGATGGAGAATAGAAAACAATACACCCTCGAAGATATTTTAGTAATCATAAATTGGCCCATAGTAGTTTTCTTATCCACTCTGATATTGTGTTTCAAAAAAACAAAAATATAAATTTTCTAAGGGTTTGAATGAATATAGTATAGAACAGGTATTTTGGGCAAAAAAATCGTTAATTTGCATTAGATTTGGTTGGGATAATGAAATATAACTAGAGAGAATGAGTTTTTAGGAATCACATTAGAATGAAAATCCATTATAACCCATGCATACATAATGTGGGTATTCCAGTTTTCAAATGAAATCATCAAATGACTATGAATCTGGTTGTGTCTCTAGATTATTGAGAAGACGATTTCTAGGGAGACATGAGAGAACCATTAATCTTGGACTAAGATCTGGTGTGAACAACTTAAAGACACAAATGGATAGTGACAATCGACGATTGTAAGGAGCCATGAACCTTATTTTATGTAGGAAAACCCAACAAACAAATAAATTTACCCATTTCGTAGCACAAATATTCAGAGACGGATATAACCATATATCATCAAGTAAGTGAATTGCAGCAAAAAAATCTAAAAGAGAAGAACCGAGGATTTCCATTAGAAAGACAGCATCATGAGAATCTGAGGCTATATCATGAAGAGGGGGATGAGACTGTGTAGAGGAAGCATGTGATAAGGAACTGATTTATTATAGGGTAGATGAATGTTTCTATTCCAAGGTTCATGGACATGGAGCAAGCATGATAGAATATGATATGGTCTATTGGGGACTATGTATATTCATCAGGGAACAACAAAAATAGGGAGATCATGGTCATGGTCAAACGAGATGGCATTGAGCTGTATAAGATATTTTAGATCCTCATTACCATAGGATAAATATCAAGAGTCTTGTCTACCCGATAATGATATTACATCAATCATCAACTTCATAGAATCGTTATGACATATGATATTGAGGGTTTATTTAACAATATCATTCTAATCTGAATTTTTTATATATTTATGAAATTAAATAAAAGATAATTATATTATAATTTTGGAATAAACTATTTCATTTTATTCATCCATGCTGAATCTTGATATTTTTTAATAAATAGTACCATTTACCCATTCATTTGTATGAAATATATTTTAGAAATTTTTTTCACAAAAATCGTACTATATCTCTATATTCAGTGGGAAATATGTATTCTTTGAAAACCATGTTTTATAAATAATATTTATAAAACACAAAAACATTTATTAAAATGATTTAATGAAGAAAATAATTACACATTTTTAGGTTTAATAATATTTTTTCAAAGTAATCTTTTTCATCCATTTAGAATAAGAAACATAGCGATGATATACCAATATTCTTAAAGAATGGTCATTTTTAAATTATGTAGAATTACCTGCCATAATTTCTATGAAGATTCTTTTGAAATTATATATATATATTTTAAATATATATATTTTTTAATATTTATTTTCAAATGAAATTATAACTCAATGAAATTCCAATAAAAATTGACATTCTCCCCGTTAATATTTATAATTATATATTTTTTGGAATTTAAATTTATCAATGACTATGACCATTATCCTTATTAGAATTAGTATACATCATATTTACACCATACACATTCATGAATTAGATATCATATGATTATTTTTACCATTTATATTATTTATATTCACTTTTGTGAATCATGTTTATAGTAATTAACAACCCATAATGTTTTTCACTTTCTAGTGATCGTTGATATTTAATTTTCCCTTCAGTATCCATATTATTTTTCTTGGTTATTTTAATGACATAAACCATATAGAATTGTTACATGTTGGGTTAACTTTTAATGTAATTTTATTATCTATAGAAATATTGATAAATTTATAATCTTTACATGATACACATAATTGATAGGGAAAATTGTATTCGGATTAAATATCTTATTCAGTGTATGAGGATTACTTTCGGTAGGTATGAAATGGGATGTGGACCATTTAATTTAATCATCTAAATGAATTTTTAGTCTTATAATATGAATTAATTGGTAATCTAAGATAGGTTTTTAATCAAAATATTTTAAACCTTCTAGCAAATGATTTTTTAAGGAAAGGTTCCTTAAACCTGGGAGACATGTAGTCCAATAATTAAGCATTGTCTTTATTCGGATTTGGTAATAATTATCAATGATCTTTTGTAAAATGAAAAAATCTATTGATGCATTTCATTATGACATCAATGATCAAATGAAGTGGTTTTAGTTATTTATAATTACTTATTTATTATTCCTTATACAACCATTTAAATGGCATGTGGGAACAGTTATTTACCTTTCTATATTGATTTCTCTTTAACTAGTTACTTTAATATAATGTGTCCTCATTTTATTACCTTATAACGTTGATTAGGATTATTGAGTCATAATATAGTCAGATCTGAATTATATCTCACCAATGTTCATTAAGGCCACTATAAAGTGCATTATGAATGATATGAATGAATATCCAATATTGAATAAAGTTATTATTGAAAAATTAATCTAAAAAATCTATTGTTATTTTATTATTAATATGTATTTTATGAGTCATGTATATTTTCAGTATTACTTTGACTAATAATTTGTTTTGTTCGTTGTGATTAAATTTCAATATATCTTATGCCAATGTAATGGTAGTAAGTACTTGATTTAGGATTCTAGTGAGAGGATCACTAAAATAAATAATTTGTTACTCTAGTTTTTTATATGGCTATTATTTTCATAGTTATTCTAAAAACTATAAATTATTCACTATTTACTAGACAAGATTATTTTTTAAGGACTGTCTATAGAGTAATTCTATATTCTCACCACTCCACATTTTTCTAGGTTCTTTAGGATAGTTTAAGTATGATTTTGGGTGATAGTTCAGAGCTCTTTTGAAATTTGGTAGATGATTCGTGTCTTAAGAGACTTATTTTCATATTCTTTTGTGACGTGGATTACATGGAAAATAAATAAAAATTTCGGTGGGTGCATTTATTAGTTAAATAGAGATTCGATATAGAGGTTTTCAGTTGTTTTATTTCATCATTTGTGGTCTTATAAGGGTGATAACTTCTTTTTTATCATTTTACCCCTCTAATGTTAGTATCAATATATTATTAAATAACATTCATTTTTCATGGATTAAAAACTCCTTCACAGTAGGCCCATGAATGAATATATTATGGAGTGTCTTGAAAAAAAAAGATAATTTCTCAAAAAACATAAAATTTTTAGTCTCTCCCTATTTTATCAATTTTTATTCAATTTTTTTATCCTCCGAATATTGTGCATAATTAATAATATATAAATATATATTATTCCATGAATAAAAAAAATTATACAACATTAAACATATGATTTATAAATTTTCTCCCAATTTTCAATGCATAATCCAATTATTTAACATTTAAAGGTTTCTTAGTAACCATATTTATATTCTTATATTTTAATGCATTGGTAATATATTTCAATTTTAATTATTGAAATTTTTAATTTTATATATATTTGTTGTATGAATCTATAATTATAAATAATTTAAGAATAATATCAAGTTGACAATAAAACCTAGAAAGATTTACATTTATTTAATAATAATAAATGAAAATTTTGTTTTTTATATTGAGTACGATTATAGATTCAAAAAAAATTATGGATTTAACATTATAACCAATTCCAATGGAATATACCTTTTACCTCTATATGTTATAGTATCTTCGATATATAGAAAATTTTTGTATTATTCATTAATAAACATTAACATAGAATTATTTATACAAGTTATAACATATATTTTCATCATATAGTTCCAAATAACACATTTATTTCATAAAAATTGTGTATTATATAATATTTTTCATCACCTTCTTCATTGTTCTATGATATATTAGTGAATATAAATATAACTTGTATCATAAATATTTCATAATACAAAACATGAACCATAATACCTAATAAATAATTTGAAAATATATAATGGAAAAAACTCTTTCATTATGGTCCAAACCACATAATGGTTTGGGATATTGAAAATTTTGATATAGTGAAGGAAACTCTAAAGGGGTTTTGTACAAGAAAATTATTACCTTAATAGCTAAAAATTTCCAATGATGAATATCATCCCAAAATAATATAATATCATATTTAATAAGAATTTGAAATATATATTTGTATTTTATACATATATATTAAAGTTTCAAATGTCAAACAATCATTATGAGTGTTAAACCATTAACTATAATGAGATTCAATATTTCAAAAATCTAAATAATGAAATTTGTATATTTCGGTTTTATGTAGAATCCTTGGATTGTTATATTGTTTTTTTCAATACTATAAGAACAAGATGCATCTAAATACTATATAAAATTATTTAAGCCACTTCAGATCATTATTCTAAATAAATCATACTTCTATTTATCTAGAAAATTAATGGTATTACTATACTATGTTTAGAATAGATTCCCTATAAATAATTGATAGATTTACATACCATGTCGATACCCAATGAAGAAATACCATATTTTCCACTTATTATTGATCATCATCATTATCATGTGGATGAGATTGAATATAATAGATCAATAGGAAAAACTGTTTGAACACATTATGTATTCGATTGAATCCAAATAAATGCTTTGAACAAAAAGAAAAAAATATAATTTTATATTGTTTTACATATGATAGATAATTTTTACCTTTTCTAAATACCTTCTCTTGTATCTTTGTAATTTCTATATCAATTATATTGAAAAAAATTTAATAGGAAATGAAACTATGAAATGGTGGTTTTTAGAACAATAACATGATTTATGAATGAATGGTAACAGTTCATGATGCTTTTTATAAAAACAAATAATGATATCATATAAGGATATTTTTTTCTATTTAATAATCATCATAAAATTATTAAACTATATCACAAATTATGAAACAAAACATAAATAACATTATAAAAATATAGAATCATAAATTCATTAATTAAAACACCGGATTAAAATTAAAGTAGCCATGGATCATATCAAAATATGATATATATATATATATATATATAATTGATCCTTGACATGGCTGTATGAAACCCCGTAATGTTTTGAATAGTTTTATTGAAATATTTTAAGGATTTTTTTTTGTTTTCTCTTTAGAATGAATTTTTATCTAGGATGAACTAAAACATAGTGTCTTGAAAATTGAGATTTTTCAATAATTTTATAAAGGAGATAATTCAATTTTATAAAACATTCATTGATTTAATCAATCTTGTCTCATTATAATGTTGACAGGAAAAATTAAATCATGTCAAAAATGGTTTAGTTGACATGAAGTCGGATCAAATTTTTTTTATGTAACTTAAATTTCAAAAATCATTAAAATTTATAAAATAGGGAAAATATAAATGTTTTGTTGGATTATGAAATTCTCATATATTTTAATAATAATGAGTAATATTAATGGCTATATTTTGGAATTTTATTTTAAATATTCAAAAATTTCTTTTGATTAATTTCTGTAAATGGTTTAATGAAACAAAATATGTTATATGAAATTTGTTCAATCATATTACATATATCGATAAATTTTTATTTGATTTTGAAATAATTCATAAAATATTAAATATTTATTTAAATTCATGATTTTTATTATTTTCTATTTATAATAAAATATAATATTATTTTAAATTAGATAAAATATGAAACAACAAATTTAGTTATTTATGGAATATTCCAAAAGTAAGATAAACTATACATTTCTTACAATTGATATATTTATGAAATATTAATAAATTTATAACTCATGTCTAAATATATTAATTTTTCATTTGTATATTTATTTCCATTATTTGTATTCATGAATTTATATGTTTTATGATGAGTTTATTTTTTTTCATTTAAAATGGTAAACCAATTTATTATTATAATATTCAAATAAGAAATTACATACTATGTAAAATTTATGAATTAGTTTCATTCATGAATATATCTAAAATTTAATTTCTTATAAGATTGAATGCCAAAGATGATTATGATTTTTTTCTTATTAAGAGATATGAATCTATTTGAATTGATTTTCCTCTTGAGTCATGAAATATGGAATATAAGACATTCAGTTAGACTGTTCAATAACCTTGGGGAATTATATTTGGATCATAAAAAATAGGTTTGTATATATTTCATAATATTATTTTTATTATTTATATTTTAGTTTTATATTATTTTAAACCATCATGTGAATTTTTTTTCATACATTTTGGATTATATAAATTTCAATACGTTAAACTATAATATTCATTTATTTTTGTTATGTCACCATATATATATGTTTAATAAAATGTTATATAATAATACATTATATATATATTAATTTTGCCGATGGAGTTCGATACTAAAAACTAAATCATTAAACATATTTATACAAAAATGGAATACATGTGATAAATGTTCTAGAAAACTATTTTTTATTCCATCACACGTCAACACATGGCAAGACCATGATTAATAAAAAATAATTTTTTCCAAAATTCTCATTCCCATGTATTATCTTGTGTATGGAATTATAGAAGGGAACCAACCAATGAACTTGGTATCCTAATATCTATGTAATAATTGAACCACACTCAGGTAAAAATTAATATATGTTAGGATATTAAATAAATAGAGTTTGTATAATTCAAATGATATATTTGTGAGATTTGTAATCCACTAAATTATCCATTAGTGATATATGGTATGTATAACATGATGTTAAAAATATATATATTTGGATAGAGAAGAATTAAAATGTTAATGTATAACATAATGAAATGTATACCTTTTTCTAAAAATGGATATAGTTTAATTTAAAAGTAATTAGAATATTCTTGGGAGAATATTTTAAAAAAAATATTTTTCTGTTGAATGAAATAATTGATACATATGTAATAAAAAATTTTATAATAGATAAAAATTAAATCATTACCATTTTACATGAAACTAATAAAAAATATAAGAAATATAATAATAATGATTGAAACATATTTTTCTAGATTATGAATATAATATATGATATATGAAAAATATTAAAGATTGACTTTTTGTATAAAAAACATCATTAAAAACCTAAGGCCGACAAAGCAATTCAGGATGAGTAGTATTTTTATTCTATGAATTTTAAAGTTTCTATTAAAATAAATATATTAATTAATGTTCTTAAAAGTTAGTGAATCAGATAGGGAATGAGATTATCAGTTTTTTAGGATGATATAAAATGTCAAAAGGATTTATCTTAAACAAGGTAGATAATTGATATCATAAGATAAATAATCACTATATAGTGTAAAATGTTTGTAGGTACTTGTATTTAAAATGATTTACTCAATATTATTGTGAATTAAATTAAATTAGAGAAAGTATGTTCATCAGTGAAGAATTATATAGTCATGAAAATAATTATAAAATTACTTCTTAGAAGGCCCCAATAGGTAATAATGAAATATAAAAGTAATTATCTTAAAAAAACTCGATATCCTTAATTGGTTGAGGATTATTGGGTACGACACATGATATCCAAGGTCATGGTACGTGTTGTTGGTGTAGAATGTAATGGTTTAATATTTTGTATAAATTGGATAGGTCATGATTATTAAAATCCTAATATTAATCGAAATTAAATTACCTTATATAGAGGGGAAATGAATTATTAGATAAAAAAATACATTGGAGTTGAAATTGTGAAATCAAGATGAATTTTTGTAAAAAAGGTAATAGATAGTCCTTATCAGGTAATAATTTTTAATAATTTAACACAATTTTTCATTATGTGTCTATGATACCAAATATTTTATATTTTTTTGAATGTATGTATATGAGATTAAAATTTATGAATAGTTTGTGGGGAAAACATGATGTACACAACATAATGATCAGATAATATTTACACACAAGGGGTATGATTTGATTTTTTTATATAGAAATCATGAAAATATGGAAAAGAAATGTATGTTTTCTCTAAGATAAAATATTTTAAATAATATATTTTTTTAAAACATTATGGAATGTGTTCCACCACACATTAGTGAAATATTTAGTGAAATCAAATCATATTTCAAAATAATTTATCTAAACACGTTGAATAAATTTTAATATAAGAGTGTATACAGTTTCTTTATTAAAATATTTGTAAAAAAGGATATATATTTTATTACATAACATAATAAAATTAATTTCTTTGAAATTATTTTTTATAAAATTTATTTTTTAAGAGAATTGTAAGAGAATTTTTAAACTATGGATTGTTTAAATTGTTACAAATTTTTTTTTACCAGACACTGAATTATGAAATATCTCTTATGGAGTGAAATATTATTTCAAATGGTAGTTAAATAATGATATTAATATAAATAATTTAATTTCTCAATTTTATGACAAATCAGATATGTTTTCATAAAATGATAATGATAAGGATAAGATTTTAATTTTCATAATGGAAGGATAGAACCGAAAAATCATGAAATAGAAAATTTATAATTTGATTCCAAATATTATTATTTAAAAATATTAAAGTTAAATGATAAAAGATAAATATGGGGATGAATTTTATGTAGTTTTATGAAGACATAATATGTTTCTATCCTCACTAAATTTCATGTTGTAATGTAATAAAAATTTAAAATTATATGGTAATGAAAAATAAACAATTTTAAAATGGAGAATTAATAATTATTCATATAAGATTATATATATATGTAAAAATTTAACTGTTTTAATTTGATAGATTTATTAGTTTTCCTTAACGATATGTGACATGAATTACACAGTGTTATAATGATATATTATAATAAATGTAAGGAAAACATAAGTCCCCATTATTAGATTTTAAAATGGGAGTTGATTAGAAAAGTGATTATGCATCATTTTTTATTATTATCCCTTGATTATAAATAATATTTACCTTTTTATTACCATGTTAGGTAAAAAGTTGATATACATGATTTTATGTAAACATAATAGCCATAATTATTATATGTAATCTATTTACTTATTAAAATTCATATATTTTTATTAACATCAATATGTTATTTTGGTTTGACATTATAATGAGATCTCAGATGTATAATAATCAATAACATATGATCAATTGTCTTGGTATATCATACTGATCTAAAAAAATGATACTTAATTATTTAGTGTAGTTAAACACAATAAATAAGGATGTATATAATGATTTTCACGCCATAGGATCTTGAATTGATGAGTTCAAGATAACTGAACGTACAATAAGAACACAACATATTTTTTTGTCACATTGGTTGTTATAATTTTAGTTGATGTTTATTGGAGTACTAAAATGAGATAATTATCATTGTGTTTTATTTGATCAGGTACCTTGACATAAAAAATCCCATGAGATTTATGTTTTGGTGTGGTAGTCATTGTTGGGAGTGTCATTGGGAGAATTATATTTATTTAATGATAAATAAAATGTCTGTTTATTTTGATTGGAAGAGATAAAAATATCCTTGTTGATAAAAATAGTAGTATAATATCATAATAAATTACAATTGTAAAATATGGAATGTATTCCTTGAATAGTCATTAAAATAATCAATAATTCACATAAGGATTATGATATAATTTATACATCTCATTTTATGTTATATAACTATAAAAAAAATACTTTATCGTATAACATGTGTTCAAATGATTTTTTCTATAAATAACTAAAACAAATACTCATTGGGGACATTATGTGATTCCAAATAAAACTCATAGTTTAGGTGTATGAATCTATTCGATTATGATATATAATGGTAGGTCTAACACATTACATATTAAAAATAATAAAAATTCTAATGATTAATATTTTAAAACATGATTGGCCGTATGGTGGGGCAATATTCTATCAAATATTTGATGATTCTAATAAAAAAATAAGTTCATTATTATTAATTTTTCGTAAGATTATTTTTTCATTTATATACCTTAGGATGTCAAATGATTAAAATGAATAAATATTAAAAATATATAATCAATTAATATTTTTAGGAGCGATGGGTTGAGGTACGGAATAATGTCTTTTCATATAGTATTATTTAAATGTAACAAGTAAGTGATAAAATAATATATGTAGTTTTCAATAAAATTAATTATCAGTACATAATGTTTTGGTTATATTTTAAAGGATAAAATTATATGCGGGATAAAGTGAAATTTTAGACAGCTCATTGCTGTACTTTTTAGTCTATATAAGAAAATACTTTTTTGAATATTCATGTTATGAAATTTAGATCTACCCTCTCATATATCCTATAACATTAAGGATGAAGGATTATTTTGTAGAACTCAAATATATGTACATACTTATGTATAGAAGGAATTACTTTTTTCATGATAAATGTTACCATGATGGTATCATCAATTCTCTATTGTATTACCCAAATAGTGATGATCAATATAGAAGAATAATTCTAGAGCATGTATGGATGATCTAGATGGACCTTATGTTTTTTTATCCATGAAAGGATCAATCGTAGTGAGAATAATTAATTTTCAATGTAAATAAATAATGTTACAGCTCATATTTTATTTTGGTTTACTTTTTGATATCTATTATTAATTAATTCACAAAATATTCCTAATTTATTGAATGAGTTATTATTACACTGGTGATTTTTTTCTAACATTGAGAGATTCATTAAATATTTAAAATTTCTTTATTTATTAATATTATTCCATGTTCAATAAAAATAACTAGAATCATAAGGATCATGTGTTTTATTAAGACTCGTTAAAATTAAAATTTCATGAATTTATATTTATGGTTTCGTTATAGTCCAACCATCATTGATGATGGATTGATTAGAGGTTAGATGGCTATGATATGACCATCTATTTTTTTAGAGGAATATTTTAAGTAATAAATATCTCTCTATATATATACATATGCCATGTTACCTATGAATACACTCTAATATATCCATTAAAATATAATTTTATTCTTATAAATGTACAATGGTACTCTTTTGTGGGTGCTCTGGTACACTTACATGATCTTCCTTACATTAAAACCTAATATTTTTTATAATAGTTATTATTAATTTTTTCTTATATAATAATAGAATAGTTACCCTAAATTGAAATCCCAAAAAATATATAATATTTAATTAAAATTTTCCAAATGTAAAAAATATTAATGTAATTCATAAATGTACATGCGAGATTCAACTCAAGTGAGTAATTTCTGCATAATATTAAACAATTTCAACATTTCTATATATGATAAAATAAAATTAAGACTAGTCACCATAATAAAAATATGCACATGTACATGATCCAATAAATCATTAATATATATATATAATTATAATAAAGAATGATATAATTAAAAAATTAATTTTTAAATTTAAATGAATCCAATTTAATATATATTTGATAAATTTTTATAGCTAAAATTATTAATTAAAAAAGGAAAATATTTTTTTATAATATCATCATAAAATAACATTCCTAAATATTTTAATAATTAAATGACAGAAAATTACATAAAAATATGATAGCATTTTCAAAAATGATAGAATATTTACTAAATTTATATTTAAATGAAAAAATATTATAATATTATAATATAAATACATAATAAATAAAAATTGAAATTAAATTAGAATTATCAACTCTTAAACGACTATGATTAATACTTTATACATGTTATTACCATAAGAGACACATAAAAATGATAATTTAACTCATAAATGAATTATTTAATTGAAAAGAGTTAACATGATTCAAATATATATTTTATATAAAGAAAACATAATAGAAAATATATTTAATAAGAAATTGAAAATTATAATTTTTAGTAAATAGAGAGGATCTTATTTCAATGGGATGTTCAATTTTGTTATTATTAAAAATTATTTAACAAAATTTTATCATACATTAAAATAACTCTTTAAACATATGATTTTCTCAATGGAAAAACAAAAAAACAATTAAATATCCTTAATATGATTCTCTACATACATAATTAAATAACACATGAATAATCATTATGGATGATGAATTTCAAACAATATATAAAAAATAATCCTAATTATAAAAAACTCAACAGTAGATTTTGAAAACATTCACATCCCAACTATAAAATATAATTAATTTTACTAAATTAAATATGCAGAGAATATAAAATTACTTACCACATCAAAGCAATTAATTTTTATATTTTTTTGAAAATATTTTCTATAAAATAAACAGAATATATAATATTAATGAAAATTAATCATTATAATTTTTTAGAATATATAACTATTATTACATGAGATGAAAGCTAAAAATATATATTGTTTCTTCCCCAAATCATATTACGATATTATACAAATAAATTATTCACTAAATTAAATGATCTAAAAAAACATAACTTGTATAAATACATGAAAAATCAACTAAGCATTCAAAATAGTGGGGATATAAGTCATTTTAGAAAATATATTAAATAATCCATGATTTTAAAATATTCCTTCCCCTAATTAAGTGAAATATGATTGATAGCTTTCTCCACACGCAACACCAATCCAAAATTAAACTATTATATGTTTATACAACTAAAACCCAATTATTGAAATGGTGTGTATGACTATAAGTAACCTAAGTATGATGTATATTAACTTATATATTTATCTAATTTTTTATTTAATATACAATTGCATAATTAATTTTTTTGTTTAATAATTTAACATTTTATGCATATATATTTTTAATAAATAGAACTTTGTATATTATCATTAAAACACGATCTATATAATATTTTTGGATTTATGAATGATTTAGTAGTGATTAAACAAAATTATAAAGAAAAAAATATATTTTTAAAAGGATATTTTTATACAAAAGTTGATTCTTATTATATATTATGATTTTAATTAAATGTCAGAATAGAAAATGAAAGAATACATATTTGATAGCATATATATAATTTATTTATTTATATGGTTAATAAAATATTCAGGAAATTTTTATGTATTTTTCAAATTTTTTTTAGAATGGTGAAAAATATTATTTTTATAAATAAGATGACATTTAGTAAGAAATTGATATTTTCATTTTAAATTAATTTTCATGAAACATTTCTCTATAGAAAATTGTATTTTATGAAAGAAATTATTATTTTATCATTTTTATGTCCAAATTGAAAAATATATTTTACATTTTTTTCATATGAAATATTTTTGAAAATTTTCTTTTTTATGTGTTTTAAGAACATAAATTAAAAAATATTTTTTATCAATTTTATAATTTTAATATAATAAAATAACATCAATATTTGGATTCATCAATTGAATATAAAATGCAGATTGATTTTATTATTTTTTTAAAAAAATTATCTTCAGTTTAATAATAAAAAATATAGTTTTCCAAAACCATTGACTTTTTTTACATTATAAGAATTGATATAACGAATTTTTCTTTAAGAAAAATTAATTGATATTTTTTTTGAAAAATAATATTATACATGTTAAAAGATAATATAAATTTAAATAACTAATGTTTAACAATTTGAATTACATGTAATATTTTATTTCTAATAATAAAAACATTTTTTCATTTAAATATATATGTTTTTAACAGAATCTTATTTCAAATCATTTTAAAGACACATAAATTTTCAATATTATAATAAAAATTATTCAATGTAAATAAAAATCTAGGATAATCTTATCCAACATTTAAATTTATTTCATAAAATGAACATTTTCAATGAATTGTACATGTCAAGGTACCCTTGAATAATTCTATATTTTTTTATAAAAATTAATCTATGTAGTTAATATTCTTTTGTAATAATAAATAATATAAAAGAAAAAAATTATAGTGCTCTTGTTTTTATTTTCTAACAACATTTAACAAAATCTACAAAGTGAAACAACTATAAAGAATTTTACCAAAAAACCTATAGTAGCCAAAATAAATGAAAACTAATTTAAAAATATAAAAACTAATACTAAATGTACAATACAAAATTAGATATAGATGAATAATTATCATGTTAATATTTTTAATGAGTTTATTTTAATTTTTAAAACATTATGTTCATGTGTAGAAGGTATTATGACATGAGGTAAGAGACCATATATAACACCCTTGTTACTTATTACTTTCATCACATCATTATTCTGCTTCGGTTATGAAATATAATTTTATATAACTTCTTTAATTTTGTATATATTTACCATAAATATATTATTATTTTAATTTCATTTTAATTTCATGGTTAATACATGTTTTTATTTCCCTTTAACATTCCCACATCCAAGTAAACATATTTAATAGTACATTATTATTTCTTATCTCATGTCACGAATCAGTCAATTAAACGTGTTTTAAACCCAAATTAACATCATTAAAATGTTAATATTGTATATAGAATCCACCTAGATCAATTTTGGTTTCAGGTAATATATTACCCTATTGAATTCATTAAAAATATATTTAATAATTTTATAAATCAGTATCCATGTGTTTAGAATTTATTATTTATTCACCTAAATCCCTTAAAAAATATTTCTACATTTGATCACATTGTTCAATAATTATTTGTATTTTTGAAATTATTATTGATAAATTAATTTAATCACTAATGTTCTTGTGTTTTAAAATAAATAATTCTATAATCATTCATTGAATTTTAATTATCATACCCACTTCATTATTAGGGGTTAAAAATTATAATGAAATATATAGGGATTCTTCTAATTATGTGGTATGAATATCACATATTTTCAATTTGTGATGCGTGGTATTGGAATTATATATGTCTAAACTTTCTTGATAATTCCATTTTATCACATGAGATAACATCTATGCCACAAAAGTTGTTAGCATATGGACGTTATGTTATGTTGTTTGTGGGACTATAATTATATAGAACTATAGTTCATAGAATAATAATTTATATATCATGATATATTTTTAACATGATTATATTCTGAAGTTAATAAACAAAGTGAATTGTTTTCAATAATAATTTTTAAATTGGGATTAAAGATTATCCATCCTAGAACATAATCCACATTATGAGGATGGTCTTGGAAGTTCCCCATGAAATATGATAATGATTTCATGTCATATTTTGTTGATATATCTTATATAATTCCATGATCTTATGATTCCGTTTCAATATTCCATGTTTTCATTCTTAAAATAGTTTTCTCATTTATATCAATAAATTCATCATGAATCTTATATTATAATTTATTTCCATTAATATTACCAGAAATTGATTTTTTGGTAACCCATTAATTATGTATTTTATCCATATTATATTAAGAAAAATTTTAAGACATATGGGATTTGAAGAAATATGGGATTTTTTAAAAAAATATCTTTTCTTCATTTATGCTAATGTGATTATGTATCTAATATTTTAATGTAACTAGTCCTCTAGATAATAATATTTTATTGTTATAAAAGACTGTTACAAATTAAAAAATATGGTATTTTAATTTCATTTATCTCTATATTTTATATCAAAAAATGATATTGTTATTTTAAGAGATTGGGATCAGAGAAAATAAGTGAAAATCATAGAGATAATCCTATGATTTTGTAATATTAATTGGAGAACATCGTAAAATATTAGTGAAGTTGAATTTATGATATTTTATTTTTATTAGATCAGTATTAGTTGACATTAATATTGATTTAGTTCTCGAATAAATGTTCTTATGGGTAATTACCCAGAAAATGGTTGGTAAATTGATGTATGATTCATCAATCTGATACATGATGATTGAGAATATAATTGAGAAACATGGTAAAATCACCCAAAGTATATGAATTGGTTTACAATATACTA
Source organism: Viscum album (assembly GCA_963277665.1). Classification (NCBI taxonomy): domain Eukaryota; kingdom Viridiplantae; phylum Streptophyta; class Magnoliopsida; order Santalales; family Viscaceae; genus Viscum; species Viscum album. The sequence goes on along the minus strand of OY728165.1, from coordinate 557,142,305 downwards.
TTTTTCAAATAATTTAAAGGATTGATTCATGGGTTATTTAAAAATAATGGGTTAGGAAATTTGACAAAAATAATCATAAAGTATTCAGGGATGAATAAGAAATGATATGGGTTAAACGTTCCATAATGTCTATTAATAAAGTGGTATATCATGAAATAAATTTATCATAAGATAAAATGAATATTATAAAGTTTTAAATAATCAATTCAGAATACTATTTGTATATGAAGTGTTTTATATAATAATTATAATTGTTCATTACTCACATTAACTGATTTTAGTTCTAATAATGATTAAAAAAAGGTGAAATGATGTTAAAAACTATTTTTATGGAAAAATGAAATGATTGAATAAATTATCGACCATATGAAGTTTGATTTTGATGAATAAATATGGAGTTTATGAAATACTATCTATTTGACAATATGGTTTACTAATTGATCATAGTTTAAATTTCCAACCCACTGAAGAATAAAAGGATTGAGTCTCATGGGAACATTGGTGTTGAATACAATGAGGAAATGAATATTCAACCTCAAACTTGTCAAAATTATATTATGTATCACAAAGGGATTTTCAACATGTGGTCTAAAAAATTATTTACATGTGGAAAAGTAGGATATATGTCAAATGAAAATACGAGGAAGAAAATAATATTGTTAAGTGACATAATATTCATAATAAGGATCAAATAATGGTCCTTGGTTTTAGATGTGAATAATCATTCAATATGTAACTGAATGTACTAATCCAAGGGCCAATTTTGATGTATCTCTGTCCCATTTCATAGATCAAGATAATATAGAAAGGTTGATAAAATAAATTTTATATATATATAGTGATTTTTAACTCAATAACTGATAATATATTTTATCTGGTAATATTTTATATATTATCTATTAATCCATGAATAATTATTTTTGGGGTTATAATTATTATATCAATAATATATTAAACATATTAATGTTTTTTGGAAACTTAAATATTATTTATTTATCTCTTTCTTCAATATTAGTATTTTATTTGGAATCAAAATATCTTTTTACAAAGGGAGCATATAAAATTTCATATATTGAATTATCAATTAATATCTAATATTTCCCCATTATCATCTATTAATTAATTGCTAATTAGGATCGTAAAATGGAAATTAATCATATAATATGAGGTTAAAAATATTATGTACAGTAGTTGTTATGGGGGGATATGACAATTTAAGAATAATATATTTTAATAAATATTTTTGACCAGTTAATTAAAATATATTATATATATTTCTTCACATATAGAACTAAACATAAATGAATCCATGATATGTTTACCCCATTAAATCTTATTCATAATATATTTAGGTATGAATTGGAGTAAAAAATATAAATATATTAATTAACATATTTCTATTTAAAGGCTGCAATATATATATAAAATTCATTATTTTGACTAAGATTCAATATATTGATTCCAAAAAAAAATTATTAAATAAATTAAATTGTAATATAATTAAATAATGATTTTATGGAAATAAAATATTATGTGATTATTTTTATAATTTTTATTTTTTTTGAAATTTAGATTTAAAAAATAGGAATTTCTAAAAATAATGTATTACTACAAGAATAGATTCTTATTTTAATTTTATTTGTTTTTGAAATGATAAAATTGAATATTTATGAAGATAAATTAAAAAAATAGACATTAGTTTTCTTTTCTTTTTAACAATTAGATTAAGATGAATTTATTCTATTTTTCTAAATATATTGATATTTATGTGAATTTATAAAAATAAAATTTTCTAAATACCATGAATTTTATTAAAATATTTTTTTATAATTATGAATTGGATATTTTTGAATCAATTTTCCAGGACAAATGTTATATTCTATAATTAAAATTACTATTTTTTATTATTTATTTTATTCTAAATTGATATTTTATAGATTCTAAATTTATTTTTTTATATTTATAAAAAATATATTTCATTATGTTTTAAAAGAATATGTATAAATATAATTTTTACCAATTTTTTAAACATCATATAATATAATTACATCTATTATATAAGTCATCATTTTAAAATTATCTTATAGACAATTTTGGTATTTTACCAAAAATAACATAGCCTTTTAAGAATAGTATATACTATATACATTTCCAAAATAGTGAGTTCTGTTTCTTTATCAAAATTTTGGAGAGGATTAGTGTTTCAAAAAATATTTTCATTAATATCATATGAATTTTATCAACATTCCTATTCATTTTAAACAAATATTATTACAATTAAACCATTTTTTAACATTTTAAAATATAATGTGTAGTCAAATTCCAATTAAAAAGAATTTTTTGAATTTTCAATTAATTAATATTTTTTGGAAATTTTGTTTAAATTTATTGGAAATACACATAGCTATTATATATATAAAAATAATTTATTCCATATAAAAATACCTTTATATTCACATAAAATAATTAATTTATACTTTTAATATATTATTTCTTACAAAATGGTTTTTACATGTTATTTGTCCTTATACTAAATTTTTAAAACATCTAAAATTAAATTTAATATATGATTTAAAATTTAATACTCATCATTATGAAAAATATTACATAATGAAAATTTTATTTTTTGTCTTTTTGGTTTTTTATCATTACTGAAGTTAGTGTTTCATAATGAGATTAAATTAGGGGAATAAGATTAAACTTTCATAATGTGGATATAATAAATTAAATAAGTATAATATTGGATGGTGGATGGTGAACCAAGAATATATGTCTCAATAGCCAATTAATATCAAATTTTTGGACATTTTTTCTTGAAAAAGGGATTTATATTTTTAAGAAATTTTGTTTTCTTCAAATGATCCATTTTCATCACCAAATAAAGGAGACTATCGTCTCCCATTTTACACACACTCTTAAAATACATTGACCAAACATAAAATCGGTATAGTCTATCACTAAAACCATCAACAAACCTTTAATTCTATTATTTTACCTAATAATTAATATATGTGACATTAATGTGTTACCCAATTGAGAACAGACAATGTAAATGTAATTTTCTCAACCTAACTTTTTAACATCATTTCTTATTATAAACCAATCAATTTGAAAAAAATATATGAATTTATGATACTATGGTAATTTATATTATTCATAAATATTTTTATACTGCTTCAATTTCCAATTTATATGTTCCTCTGGAGTCATTGAAAAAACATAAACATCATTTTATATGTTATTAAACTATAGAAACATTGAATGACATGTTTTGTTTTAAATGTTAACCCAACAAAGATGATTTTTAAAATGTATTCACAACATAATATATTCAATTTTTTAATCTATTTATTATATATAATCATAATAATTGATGAAATATTACAAATATGATTAATAAAAAGTTATGGTCACTTCAACCACATTAAAAGGACTTATCAAGACTCCTATCATAATTAAAATCTTATTCATGATATTTTTTTAATCTATATATCTATTTTCCTGGTGGAATAAAAAATTCAATAAACCATAATAATTATTTATATCATGATATAATTTTACACCAACTTTGACCATGGTGAACAAAATCAAAATTTTATAAAGAAACTAATTAAACAACCCTGAGTAAAAAACGTTAATGGAAACTATAATGACAATAAATAATAAAATATTATACATATAACATAGAAAATTAAATGTTATTAAATAATTTTACATGGTATAAAATTAATAATGTAAATTAATTGTTTATGATGTTATGTTAATGTGAAAAGTGCATTTAAAAACAATGAATGGAGTCTTTTGTACCACCCTTACAAAATGACAGTTGAATATAATCTTTAATTCTATCATTTTTTGGGAAATAATATTCTAATAAATGTATTATATTTATATATTTATTTCCCCCACATAAATTAAAAATTAAATATGTTTTTCAACATGGATTGAACGAAAATTCAATCCCCTTTGAAATTTCAAATTCTATTTAAACCCAATTTAAGGGAACAATCCTAATTCTTCTCTCTTGTCAGTAATTTACCTATAATTTTTAATTCATTAATATCTTTAAAAAACCAAATTATTTTATTTATATCACTTTTGGTTCATTTTTTATTTCAGGAATATTAATATTCTGTATAATTCTTTAAAAATATGATTACTTATTATCTGAAGCATCATTAAACAAGGTTATTTTTTTCTCTATAACCTAAATTTATTACATTTAATTGAAACACTGGGTTTCCATGTTAAATTTTTATGTCCATTTTTTCAATTATTAATGTTAAAAATTATTTAATTTCTTATTATATTTAAAATAATTATCATTTATCATTCGTTTTTTCCTTGAGTCAGAATTCTAGAACCGACTTCCTTTTAATGTGCTTGATCATGGCCATGATTTATTTATCATTGATTTTACTCATGGGTAACTTATAGGTATCATTTTAATTATGATATGTGTGGATAAATAAATATATACCACTTTAATGAACTAGGTAGTGTTTTCAACTATTTGGATCAAATTTATTATGCATGAAATGTTAACATAAGAACACTATATTTTGGGATTGGTGGGACTGATATTATAAAAATTGAATACCATTTGGGTAATATATTATATCTCATGAAATACTTGTAATGATATTTCGGAGTGACCCCAATCCACCATGGGAATATTTATTATACTTTTTTTGTTATGGGGAGTGAACCCAATCCACAATGTGACATTCTCTAATTTATAATGATAGTCATGGGAGTGAACCATGGCTAATATTTGTGATACAATGTCTTAGATTTTTTCCATGTGTTTCATGATTCCATGATCTTGTGATATAGTTTCCCAAATTCTCTTTTATATACTTATGTCCGTTCTCTTTTACATATTATGAAATTTCTCTGAACTCTCATGTTAGGATTTATTTTAATGTTTATTAGCATACATGGCTATCATGCTCACATTTTAATATCTGTATCTTTCATATAGTATCATGTCCAGATTTATAAGATTTATGGGGTTTATATTCTATTTGTGGATTTTTAATAGAATATGTTGTTTTTATGTCAAAAATGATATGTTTATGTTTATAATCATCAAAATACATTGGAACTCTAAATCCATAGCATGTAGTGTTTTGAATGTATAATAAAAATCATCTAATAATGTTTCATTACAAAATATGTCTCTATAATATTAATACATGGGATATAAATCAGAATATATAATAAGAATTTTTTTTGAATCATTTATTTATTATGTTATAAAAATAACGAAACATAAAAATTTAAAGCAAATATTGAATTCAAAACTTATATTTAATTTATGAAAAATCCCTAACAAGTCACCCAAAATGGATATTCCACTTCCTAATAATGGAACTGAAGAAGGTTATTCAACAATGAAATAAATATAATTAGTATAATATATAAAATATAATATAATACAGTTTATATATATGTCAATAAATTATCATATTTATATATATTTTTTGGTTTTATGCTTTCTATTATTTTTTTTAAAAAAATTGACATTAATATTAACATGTAAAGGGAATTAATTATTGTCAATTTTTTAATATTATAATTTATTTTTAGTTTTTTTATAATTTTATAAAATTGAATATTATTTCAAATTTATGATGTTTTCCATTTGTATGTTTTTGTGATTTTATAATCTATTTTGATATATTTTGATTCTTTAATATTTTCTATTATTCTATTATATTGTTTTCAATTATTTTGAAATTATGAAATCGTGGTAAGATAATGGAATTTGAAAAGAATATTTCTTAATATTGGTGATTTAATTTCAAATATGTTCATATACTAAGAAAAATTTAAATATATTAATTAAAATAAATAATAAAATAAACTAAAAAATTACATTAATGGTTTAGTAAAATCATAAAAAAATTATCTATATATATCTTCTACCAAGATCAACTATAATTGGGATCCTCCATAGATTTGTAACCATTGAAGCATATCTTCCTTATGGAATCAATATATAAAACCATGATGATCTTTTAATAATAATCTAATGAATTCTTTAAAATAGTGGGAAAAAGAAATTATTGATGAGTGTCTCACGAATGTTGGACCATTTTTATTTATATTACCAAATATAATTTTTTTAATTTCATTTTTATAACATATATTATTATTAATTTTTTTTAATATAACCCCATATTAGTTAAAATTTGCAGTATTAGTTTTTTCATAGTACAAATAAAATTGAAAAATGTTTTTTCAAAAGAAAAAAATCATTAAAAAATATATACATGTCCATCCCCACTTTAAATTTAATTGTATTGTATTTTTTACATTACTCTTTAATGAATAATTTAGATTTGGATATCAATTCTTGTGGAACAGTTTCAACTCATTCAGTTCAAGATTAAAAAAATACAAAATTGTTTCACATGATTATTCAACAATATAATTAATATTATCATAATAAATTTCATAATATTGTAGTTATAAATAATGGATAATGTTATTGTTATTTTAAAAAATAATAGTTTTTTATAATATTTAAATGAATAAAAAGTATTACAAGGTTGAATAAATTTTTATTCCTAATAAACAACCATATAAATTTAATAATTAAAGAAAGAATGTTAATTTCACTTATAAGGAATGATAATAATTCCAACACCATTTTAAATCAAATTAAAAATATATTAAAATTCATAAAATGTAACATTTTCCATGAGACTTGTTTCATGCAATAGTTTATTTTTAGAATTAATTTTAATTGAAAGATCATAAAAATGACTTCTTATGTAAACAATTTAATGAAATAAAAAAACTTCAAACAAATTTTTAACAAGAAAGAAACCATTGTGGGCTGTAAAAATGATGAATTTGAAATTAAACCATTGGTTTTAGCATCTTGTAAGGAATAAAATGATGAAAAACTATCCTTATATCCAATTAAATATAATTACATTCATTTAATTTTCATTTTCATCACATAAAAAATAAAAAATGATCCATAAATTTAATTTTCACTTTTAGTATTATATTTTTAATTGTAATAATTAAAATAATATTTATAAGTTATTATTTTAACCCATTTTGAATCAAAATATTTAGAAATTTTTTTAAATATTTAAATTATGATATCATTATATGAAAATCATGTTATCGTATAGGAATTTGTAAAAATATTTACAATATCAAAATGTCTTTAAATTTAACTAAAATTATATTCTCACCCAGTAGTGAAATAAAGAAATGATTCTTCATTTTGATCACATATTTTTGAAATTGTATATTATATTTAGCCACTATCAACCCCGTTTTTTTTTGTAATAATACACCACTTTCACTATAAAAATTTACATTAATATGCTTATTTATTTCAAAAGAATCTTTATGTGATATAACATTTTAATTATAGGACATTGAGTAGGATTTTATATCATTTTATATTTTTCATGGATGGAAGACATATATTGACTCACTGAATTCAACCATATTAAAAAATAATCATTTTAGAAACTCTTTCTAAAGATAAATGAAGAATTATAACGATTTCTATGATGTTTAATTTATTATCTAGGAAATATTTATTAAATCACCTTTAGTTTTATTTGGTAAAATATTTTTATTATGAAAAGTAATTTTTTTTTGGAATAGTCTAGAGGCCTCAAGATGGGGGAACTAGTCAGCCTCTGCCTCAGCTCCTGAAAGCTCTGTTGGCATCTCTGCAACCACATGAAGGGTTTCCTTTATTTCATCAAGGATGATAGTGGTGCAACAACTATGGAGAAGTCTGCAACTAATCTCCGGTAGTATCTAGACAAACCCAGAAAACTCCTCACTTCCGTCACACTCCTAGGTGGATCCCTAGAAAGCACAATTTCAATATTCATTGTATCCACTGTAACTCTAGCCTCACAAATGACATGACCTAGAAAGTGAACTACTCGTATCCAGAGATGGCACTTCGATAGCTTATAATAAAGCTGGTGCTTTCAGAGTGTGTCTAGTACTACCCGCAAATGATAAGCATGCTCCTCCTCAGTAGTTGAGTAGACCAGAATGTTGTCGATGAAGACTATGAAAATGCTATCAATGTATGGATGGAATATAATTTTCATGAGTATCATGAACACTGATGGAGTGTTACTTATGCCGAAAAAAATAACCAAGAACTCATAGTGGTCGTACAGTCATATGAAGGTTGTCTTCTGCACATCTTCATCTCGAACTCTTAGATGATGATATCCTGATCTAAGGACTTTATCGAGAACCAATTTTCTCCTTTAAGTTGATCAAAGAGGTCTTCATTCCTAAGGAGTGGGTACATGTTCATCAAGGACACCTGGTTTAGGAGACGGTAGTTGACACAAAGCCTCATGCTCCCATTCGCCTTCATGGAGAACATAATTGGGGCTGCCTAGAGAGAAACACTAGGCCAGATGAATCCCATCCCTTACAAGTCCTCCAGTTGTACCTACATACCACGAAGCACAGTAAGACCCATCTGATATACGGGTGTAGATATCGGCGACGTCCTGATGTACAGGTCAGTGTAAAAATCCACCTCTCTATGAGGAGAAGAGACATCATCAGGGAAAACATCCACGAACGGGTCCCCCACTGCAGGATCATTCGGACTCTCCACATCAATTTCTTTAAATGTAAGGCTGGACAACTGATGATTGATTGGTCGCAACCTCTTCCGAGAAAGTCCGTTATGTGATGAAAAGGATCTATTCTCACCGGTGCAGGTGAACATGGTCCTATTCATGCAGACACACTACACATTGTGCGTAATAAAGTAGATCTGACAATGGACTATAGATAGTCAGTCCATACCCAAGATAACGTTTTATGTCCTCGACTCCGCTATTAGGAGATCCCATCCAAATCTCTCGCCTCCTAGAGTATGTTCACATAGCTGACACCAGTGCGTAATTGTCGAGTCTTCTACCGTAGAAGTCTCTATCCATTAGGATCAATCCAACGGTTGTGTCAGAATCTCTAAACGAGGGTAGTGGCAATGATAGTGACTGGAACCTGTGTCTATAATAATTGATGCTATGGTGGAGTATACACGGATTGTACCTCAAATCATCTTTGGAGCATCGTGATTGTATGCCTCATTGTCCTAGAGCTGAGCTCTCCCATGTACACCTGCTCCCGAAGTTCAGGGTGCACCGCCTGGTGGTGGTTTTAGTAACACCTCAAAACACCGCCCATCATCAGTTGTATGACCATATCCTCTACCACATATGCCTTCTCCCTGGAGACCACCTCGATCAAATCTCTATCTCAACCTTGGTGGTCCTTCTACTATTTTATGATCATCTGAATGGCGGGTCAGACAGTCACGATCCATGTGACCCTACTCTCCGCATTGAGTAAAATTTCTCGCTCTTGTCATATATGGATTTTTCTCATGTGCGCTACACAACATACCCCGAGTCACGAGGTCGTCCACCATTGGGTATGGTCGTCTTGGACTTCGGTGACCTCTGTCTACTACCTTCTGCAAAAGACCCCAATACGTTTCGACTACTGGTGGGTCTTGTTGTAGGAGACAAGTCAGAAAGGAAACTCTGAACTATGAGGGTTTTCTTCAACACCCCTGCCTGAGTTAGGATGCTGAGGGAGATCATGGAAGCCCCGATGTCTTTCCCGAGTCCATGATCGAATGTCCATGCCCTGAATAATGGTCCCCATACCAAATCAATGGAGTATCACAAAAGTTCTACGAGCCTCACTGAGTACTGAGCTATAGTCATGCTACCCTACTATTGATGTAGTAGCACCTGTATCATCCCAGAGTAGTGTCATCTCTTCATGCACCTAGAGAATCCGGATCCATAAAATGCATGCTACTTCCTGTAGGATACTCGCGACAAAGATCAACATAAGGGGTGTCCCTTCCATTCTGAAAAATATCACCATAGCCTCCATCCAATCCTCAACAGCCTGTGGGTCCATCTCTCCCTTGAACCTGGGTGACCTCTGGCACTGGAATGCGTGCTACACGCTAAAGAAACTTGCATCGTCTACTGCTAGGGCATGTGGCATCGTTGGACGAACGGGTAGAGGTACCGCTGATGCCTCTATTAAAAAAAGGGCCCTCAACTGAGGCCTCATCTCTCGGTGTGCTCTCTGCATGTACAACTCTCGAGGCTCTAGCTGGTCGTCCGTGGGGAGGAATCTTGAAATAAATAGATGTGACACTATAAAAAGATTTATACCTAGAGAGCTGACCTAGTTGAGTTGACTTAATGGAAACTTTTGAAAACACGCACACAATCAGTGTTATCATGTACTGAGTCGAAAATCAATAGTCAGGGTCCTGGGGTATGGATACGTCAGCTGATAACCCAACACTGGACTGCCTGAACTAAAAACCACACTTAGTACCATTAAAAATATTTCTTGATATAAAATAAAGATCAAAGTACCATGTATTCTGGTAGAACCGACTCCTCCCATACCAATTTCTCAGGACCCTTCCTCAGTACTCGTTTCGTGACTACCCTAGTCCCACCTTCCATAGTCCTGGGTCAGGCGACTAACACCAAAGGTGTAAATCCCTAAAAATGGTAGGGAATTGCATTTATAAATAAAAAACACACACAAAATAGTAAAAGAGGGTAGAAAATAAATAAGTAAAACTGTATAAAAAATGGAGTGTTGAAAATTAAAGGGGCCAAAAATACAAGCCCAACTGTAAAGTATAAGTACAAATGAAAAGGGACAAAATTAGCTGATTGGTGTAGAGAAGCTCTTGGATTGTCCGCCACAGATCCTAACTGAAGGGTAGTTACAGATAGCTTCCACAGTACTCCACGTCCTTCTGTATCATTTGTGTACCATTACACTATGGGTTCTACCTCCGGGTACCATCCAGTCCTAGTCCACTTAGCCTGGGTTAGCGCTATCTGTCGTCTGCAACCAACACAATGTGGTAAGAGCATTGAACCGGCAGGGGGGAGTATAATGATACTCGGTAGGGTCCCCAAGACCCTTTAGGTCTCACAAAATTCAACAATGATAAAACACAATGTATGAAATAAACATATAACATCACTTATATATATGCCCATACATTATACTATGTCATCAAGTAATCCATCTCAATCATGAGGTCAACATAAAAGTAACAGACTCAACTCAACCTTGATTTTTATTCAAATTATCAAAGCTATGGATGCTGGAGAACTCCTCCTCTGTCAAGTTCAGTGGACCTGCAACCACAACAAGGCACTTCCCCTTAATATTGGATAACTGAGGTACTCCTCCTATCGAGTGTCGTGGGACTGTCGTGCCCACACAGAGGCACTCCCCACTGTGGGTTTACCTCCAACTACCAGGCGCTCCCTCTAAAAGCTAACAGAGGTACTCCTCTAGTCGAGTACTGCGATACTGCCGCAAAAAACAAGCCGCTCCACTGTCATGGGTCTACCACCGCAACTAGGCACTCCCCACTATTCTAGATGAATCACTCTGATTCAAATTGGACAAGCAGTCGTCAGCTCCCAGCCAGCTACTATGTCTCTGCACTTTGCTCGATCGTTTCCAGGAGGGTCTGCTCCATGATCTACATGTCTATACTCCAACTCTTGCAAAGTCCCATTTATATTTATCTAAAATTTACATATTGTCAGTGGGGTCTCAACGCAATGGACGGTGTGTCAATCGGACGGACGCACTTGGAGTTATATGATTTTTAGTCCTGGGGGATTGGTTGGACTCGTGTATGATCCAACCTGACTGTATCTCAACATTACCCTGAAATCCAGCGGGGTATACTCAAGGAAACCTCTGTGCTCCATGAAAACCAGCTCCACTGACGGTTCATCAAATGGTTGTCCGGTACTAATGATATGGCCAACGGAAGTAATAGTCAATAGTGGGCCAAGGTCCATTTCAAGACGGTTGGACCAACTTGTCCCAACCCAGTCTGATCCAACCCGATATGGGTCAACATTGTTTGACCAATTGGGCCTGGTCGAGCCCATTGGGTAGTAAAACCTTTTTGGTTTGGCCCAGTCCGCTGGGCCCATCCCAGCGGACTATAAGGGTCGTTCTACCGAGAGGTCGCCGCGTAGGCGGCTCGGTCCGGAGGATGGGGCCAGATCGACTGACATCATGTGGGGTGCGGGTCAGGCGGCTTGGCCCGAAATGCTGAGATTGTTTTTCCAACAATGTCGAGGGACGACTCGGGACGCCAGGAGTCCAGCGACAACCAGGCACGGTGCACAGGTGGCCGTGGTCCTGCTGTGGAGGGTGTGGTAGGTCGCGCAGGAGTCCACGTGGGATGCTGTAGGTATGCGGGCCAGTGGTGGGGTGGTAGACAAGGGGCGTCCGGGAAGGCCGGTTCGGTGCATATATGGATGTCGCAGTCTCGTAGTGTTCGTCCAGGGGCACCGGTGCACCTCGGGGGTGGCGTGATTCGTGAAGGCCGCTGGTAGCACGACCTTTGTCATTGCTACCTCGTTGCCTCATTGTCGCTTCGTCGCCAAAATTTCAACATAAAACAGATTGGTGTAGGGATCATGCCACATTGGATTGGCCCTCACCCTACGAGTTTAGTGTTGTATTAATTGGTTAATCAAAGTAGGAAAGATGAACAACAATTATTTACAGCCACACAATGATTTATTTTCAATCAATGATGTGAAAGGAAAAGTAATAAAACACAAAGGCAAACCCCCTAACTTTGATTCGGATTTCGATGTTTTTCGAAGGAGTTGTGGAAGTCCGTCGTAGAAGACTTCTCATGAATGATGAAGCTTTGAGGAAGATGTTGAAGAAAGTTGGTGTTCTTCATTCTTAGTTCTTGGTTGGGAGATGGGGTTCTTCGTTGGAGAACTCTAATATTCCCAAGCTATCCTCTCTAAAGCATCACTCCCAAAAGATAAATGCCAATCAAAAGAAATGATAATATATTGATATATTATTAATTCGATGGCACCTTATTCAAATTTTTAGAATTAAATTAATGGGACCCACCTTATTAATTAATAACTGTAAGTACAAAATATATAAGGGGAGATCATGAGGCTCCATTAGGGTGGTGGCACCATTAAGTCGGGAGCTCAAGGGGTTTCTCCCCATATAATGGGGAGTTCAAGGGGTTTCATTCTCAGGTGGTCCCCAACACATTAATCCACATATGGGAGGTAATTTTTGGGTGGGTCCCAAAAACATGACATCTCATGGAAGGTTAAAGAATGGTGGTCCCACCTCTAACTCCCTTGAGGAGGATTTAACCACCAAACACCCACATGGAGTCTCTAATAACAAAATATGGAAACTCACATTGTTTTATTACATTCCACAAAATCCCAAAATCTATCATCTACTCTTGTGCAATTGTAGTTGAGATAAAATTCTCCTTACGAAAATATCGGCACTGCCAGTTAAACGGTGCCCTATGATTTCAGTTCCAAGAACCAGTTCAAATGTTATGAAATCCCGCCCGTATGTTTAATGAACCTACCTGAAAAAAACATCAGAAATTGATTCCAAGCACAGTGGGCCTCAGAATCACGCACAATCAATTTTTACGGACTTGTAAAAATACCATGTATTGAGGAAAAAAATTTCTACTGAAATTACGGGTCATTGGAAAAAATTTGTAGAATTTATTTGATCAATATTTCAAACTAAAAATATAAATAAACCTATCTAATGTAGTAGTAATATTATGCTTATTCAATTCACTGACAATGAGGGAATTTATTGATTTTTCCCAAATTATTTTTATGATAATATTTGGGTTTTTAAATTAAGGGTATAAAATACATTAAATAATAATGAAAATATAATTGAAATTGAAGTACAATTAATAAATAGGATTATTCATCAAAATATAAAATCATAACTCAATTTAAATTATTAACCTTCAAGAAAAATGTTTATTTGTGTATTTCAATTTAAAAAGGTGAATTCACTATTAATTCATAATCAATAGGAATATTAAAGAAATATATAAATTCAAAACAAATTAGTTATTGGACTTTAAACAGAAGTGTTAAAATTTATAAAAATTATCCAATATAGGTATGGTCAGATATTTGATAGCATGAATCCCAATGATTTTTAATGGATGAGCATGAATTTAATATTTTCAGGGAATATTATGAAATATTTTTATTAAATCTAGATTTTTTTTAAAAAAACATTTATAATTATCAATTAAAAAAATATATATGTCCATTGAAGAATTAAATGAAATATAGAATTGAAACAATGGAAAAATATACTAATTTAGTTTCACTGATAATGATGACTCATTTAAATATTGATATTTATCTAGGATAATACACTGTAACACTAGCATTGCACTTCAAGGGAAATGGGCGACATAATAAAAAGACATTTATTCTCTAAATGAGAATATCATCAACTAATCTTGTATAGTAAGACCCCAATATAAGAATTGATATTGAAGATAATAAGGATAATGAGGTTCCAGATGTTGATATCCACTTTAATAATAAATAATATATTGAAGTTGATAGGCATAAATGAAAATAAGATAAAACATACATACATGGAAAACACCCTCATGGATGATGTGGTAGGTTTGATGATTGTAATAAGATTCTCGAATACCTATCTCAAAATAAAAATTTAAAATTCCTTGTTATTCATAATTATATACATAGAAAACCTCCCTTAATGGATTGATGTGATGTTTTTTTTAAATTAAATTACTCTGGATTAAGATAATTTAATATTTGTAAACTCGTTGTTTTAATTATCATATATTTTTTATTCTTTATTGATAAAGGGATATATCCCATCACACTAATTTATAGACTATGTTTCCTCAAATTACTAATCCCCTTATTTTTAATCCTAAAATTATCTAGTATCTCTTTTCATTATTTCTTAAATCCAATGAATCCTTTCACTTGGCCTTTACCTAATCCTTAATACTTTATCCCAACTGAAAAATATAATATATCCATTTAAAAACACTATTATTTTATCCATTATATATAAATTTGAGTGTTCATTTAGAAGATTCTCTTATGCCTCATTCATTTTTAATTCCAATTATTTCATATTCTATATAACAATTTTTTTAAAAGTATCTCAGTTTTTATACTCTATAATATGTTCAAAAAAACAACCCCTTTTTAATTGAATGTTCTATTTAGATAAATTCACTGACCATGTTTAAAGATATAATAATATTTTAAATTTATTATTACACAACAAGATTTATCAACATAGTTACTGTTATGTATCCTTTATTTTTATTCTCTAAATTTAAAAAATATTATGAAAAGAAGTGTTTAATCTCATGTGAGTGTTGTATGTTCCTCCATTATATTTAGGAATTTAATTTAACTCATCATCCAATTTATTCAAATTTATTATAATCCCTATGATGTATATAGCTTGCATCAATGAAAATTCATTGTTTATTAGAATGCATACAATATTTTAATAATTAAGTAGTTCTCATTAACTTTTACGCGAGTTCACATCGACTAAAAATATAATCTTATCTAATATTGGATGTCTCTAATTTATATATAAATAAACATGGAATGGATAAGTTAAAAATGGAGACATTGCAATTTTAATAATAATCCAAAATTACATTAATTATATAAGACTAAAAAGTGAATAAAAATACAGGTAATTTGGGAAGAAAATAAAAACAATACTTAAAATATTAAGTTAAATATCCTTACCCATATATGAATAAATAAATTTAAAATAATGTAGTTGAAATAAAGTATATTAATTTAATATATCTGATGTAATATTAAAAAAATAAATATAATCTATATAATTGAGAAATACAATAAATAAATCTTTATACATTAAAAAAAATCAACTATCTATTATATGATTAAGATAATTATAACTACAATATTAAATATAAAAAAATAATATTTTTTTAATAAATATATTAAAATAACATTTAATAAAATATTATATTAAAGTACATAAAATTTACATAATAAAATAACAACATAGTTATATACAATTAAATATTTATTACATTAATATTTATTTTAATGATATTAAAAATATGATATTATTAAATAATTCCTTGGTTATTGGGGGGGATATTTTGAAAAAAATCATACACACACCCGCAGGAAGAAAGGATATGTTATAACCCCCCATATAAGGGATAATCATTTAAACTAACTATTTTTATCACAGAGTGTTTCCCAAAGGCCCAATGGTCCTGAATTCCCATTATATTAGAAAACATTCATGTAATCCATCACCAATGAGTTAGTCCAATCCCCATACACGTGTTAGGGTGGAATTTTCATATTATATCATTGTTATACTGTGTCATTTTGTTCAAGACATCCTACATATATCATGAAAAATAAATGTACCCAAGATACATCCTAGAATCAAACCATGGTCTATTAGATATTTACTCAAGTGGTAAGTGCCCTACATATCTGGCTTAGGGAACCATAGAATGTAAATAAATAAATTATAAAATCATAAAAAATAAGAAAAAATAAAAAATTTGGTAAAAAATTATATAAAAGTATATTTGGTTCCTATACATAACAAATTTTTCATTTGTATATAGAATAAAATTAATCCTTTAATATATAAGTGAACAATATTTTTAAATTTTTTATGAGGAATCTCATAATTTATTCCAAGAGAAAATTCACGAGGTAAGGATAGTGACATAGCACCATCAATGAAAAACTAAAAACATAAAAACTATAAATGATAATTTATCCTTTAATAAATGAAACTGTTTTTAATCAATTATGTAACAAATAATTTTTATTCATTATCAATATATTAAAACATCATTGGGATCGTCTTTTGGGTTTTGTTGTTGAGGATTATGTTATGTATCAAATTGTTTGTAAATGAATTAATTGCTATCATAAATTTGTTTGGGAGGTTTTCAAAAATAATATTTATATAGGTTTTCAAAATAGAGTACTTTTTATGTGATTATTATCATTTATTTATTTTCCAAAAAGGTAATTTGGGAATAAATTTGAATTTTTAATCCATACAGTTTTATTAGAATTAACATGTGTTGTAAAGTAAGGAGAGTGACACATAATATATATGTGGTTTCATTGAATGTTATAAAATGTCAGAATTTTGAACAGCTGGTTATGCAAATTCATATTGGTTTAAAAAAAAGATTTTAATTTTCAACTGAATTTCATAAAATAGAGAATCTTATGAAGAAATTGTTTAGTTCATTGACATTACCACATTATAATATAATGATCAAAATTATTGGTTCTCTTTGAAAATTGGTTTGATAATATTATTTTGAAGATTCATGGAGTTGGAATGAATATATTAATTTATAAGTACAATTATTTATAACATTTCTATCATTTGGGAAATGCTTCATAAATTATTTTTCGACTATCGAATTCCATGGTGTACAGTTTGATGGTTAAATTAATGGGCTTAATAATAATTAAATTTGTGGAATGATAATTTTTTTTTGAAATTATATAAACCATACTAAAATAGAATTCCCTTTTACGATTATTTTATCGTTAGTCAAAAATATAGGGGACCTTGTAGCTACCTATTAAATATTAGATATTATTCATTATATTTTTCTATTTTCATAAATATATAAATTAGTTCAACATTGTGGGATATGAGGGATCTTTAAAATATCAACAGTTCTTCCTATATCATTGATTTCAACGAAACTTATATAATAAATGACTATTTATATCTTGTTTCATCTTAATATATCCATAAAATTAAAATAATGTTTTAATTACAATACATGTTCTTTAAGTATTTTTTTAACAATAGGTTTAGTTTGAGAACATACTCCATATAGGTATTCTATGAAATGAGTTTTTTTTCTGTAATCTACTTATAATATCCCATTAATTCAGAAAAAATTTATAATACTCATTTATTTAAATTTTCATATTTTTAACCCTTTTACTGTACATTTTCTACAGAATCTCAAAAAAATATTATACCTGAAAATAAAATAATTTCCCCTTAATCTAAATAATTACATTTTAGAAAATATTCAATTTACATATAATTTGTTATTTTTACAATTATTTTCATCTAGATATTTTGTATTTGAACTATTGAACATTTAAGATATGATTCTAAATTATTTTTTTAATAGTTATTTCTATTATTATTAATAATTTATTTAGGTATTTAAATATAATTTACAACCAATATTGTCTGATAAATTTTCTAATACCAATATTGTGATAATAAATACACATAATACATTATTAATTTTATTGAACAAAATTTACTATTTTTTATTCTGAGATGAAAATAGATATGTTGTTATATAATAAGAATTAACCCTTTACTATAGATTTTGTTCTTGAAAAGTTAATGTACTCTTATAATTTCATGGTTTTAGAATACCTGTTCTTTAAAAATTATATTTAATCATTTATATGAATTATTATATAGTATTTTGAAGGTATTATAGACATAAATTTATTATTCATGGAAATGAAATTAATTAATTTTCTATTTAAAACATATACAACTATGTAAACACTAATCCACTATGATTTATTACTTTATAATTGATGAATTACGAATTCTTTAGTTGCATCAATTTTGTTCAAGAAAATAAATTATAATTCCTTCATTATTTTGGAATTATTATTATGAATTTATATCTCCTATTTATTTTGTATTCTTTGATTAATACATGTTTAAAATAATTTTTTTTCCACCGCATATAACAGTCTAAAAAATATTTAATTATAAAATAATATGGTTTATTTAATCATCATTATTTGGTGAATAATTAACTTTTAGAAAATTATTTAATATCTACAACCACCAAAAATAATGATTTAAAAGATAATTTTCATTTATAAATGATAATAATTTTGTTAAAATAATTTGAAATCAATGAAATTTTTATTGAAGGATCTACATCTAGTTTTTTATCCATTTAGTCTGTAGTGGAATCTTCTTCCTCTATATTAGGTTTAATTTGAAGATTAAGTATTTTTTCATTTCCATGTTCATTTTAGTTCAGAACACATAATCCATCATAATTTTAGTTGAAAATTTTATACTCAATAGTTATTATAGTTATTGTATATTTAAATATTTATCACCCAATGGAGATTCATTAGGATAAACCACTTCATAGAGAATGTTTTATTAATATTCACCATTGAGGATTATTTTAATTTCTAATGAAAATAAAATACAATAATACGAACATTATTGATTAGAGTGGACAATTTATCAATAATAGAATTACATTATTATTCCTGAGTCATTAATTATATTCAGTTAAATTTATATCTTAGAACCTTTCAACATTCTATCTGCTTTATAATTTACCCTATTTTTTCTATAACTTTATAGAACATCACTTTTGGGGTCTACAAACATGATCAAGTTATCCAAAAACAATTCCATGATTTTACATTATACACAATATTCTATGTAAGAAATTTAATGGTTACACTTTACCCACAAGATTAATTACTATAGTGAATGAATCAACAACTTCTTGTCCCAATTATATATGATATTTTAAAATATAGTTTTTCACTAGTTATAAATATAAATTTAAAATATGTTAATAAATAAGATGTTTATATATTTAATACAATGATATTTTTATGAATGAGAAATATGATTGTAAACACAAAATGTATTCTGATCAAGAATTAACAGATCCTATAAATTGACACTATATACACCGATTCAAATTGTTGTCACATTATGAGATTGTATGTCATATCAATCTATACAATCCATAATATAATAATTTCCCATAGTTTGGTATCATAAAATATCAATCTACTCTATTAATATGGAATATTTAAGATTATATTACACATCGATTTGACAAATCCATTTGGTTAAGATCTGTGATCCTTATATCTTTCATGTTTGAGGGTTCCTAATTATTAAAAAATAATTCCTCATTTATATTAAACTAATTTTAAAAACAATATATTTCAATAATTTTAATGAAAACTAAAGTATTTTTAGAGTATAAATATATTTCATCTATGATTTTTCACTCCCTACATAGAATGTTACGACAATAACAACAAGCACATAAGATTGTTACATGGTTTTCCATTAAAAGTGTGATTGCAACCTTAAAATGTTTGATGAATTATTTTTCAATGCTTATTCAATAATACAATAATGTAATGAAATCCATAGTAACTATTCACCCGTGAAATGGTTATTTACATCATATAAAGATATATAAGTCACTATAATTCATTATAAATGTTTGTAAAAGAAATGGAAAATGTATTATTTCTAGTGATAAAAAACTATCCATCTATTATATGTAATCATCATGTTCTTTTATAACCAATATTAAAATAAGTATGTTATTTTATTTCTAATTGATATAAATTTTCATAATTTTTGTGTCTTATTAATCAGTGTGGTCTACAAATATATTTGCAGTTGACCCTTAATGTTTTTTAAATTGTAATGAAGCAGTCATTCATTTTTTCGTACATATCTATATAACTAAACAATGACTATATAAATATTACATATTCACATAATGTGAATTTTTAAAATTCCCTACAAAATCATATATTAAAAAAATTATTACATCTAAAATATTAATTTTAATTCCATTATTTTTAAACACACTATAAAATAAAACTAGTTCATTTCCACCATTATAAAATCATATTCATATGATTAAAACCTGAATATTCATTATTTATTTCTCATATGTTTCTATCAATAAAAAAATATATTTATCCACTAAAAATAAATCATATAATTTGTAAATTAAATAAAATAAGAAGATCGATAAAATAATTATCACATTGAATAAATAATGAAATTAGATATCCCACTTTAATAAAAAAAATATAGGGTAAGAAATATTAAAAATATTTCTCATAAGAGTTTTTCAAAATCAAATTTAGTTAAATCATTAAATGATTACAAAAACTGCATCCATTTTAGATTGATATAAAAAATAGATCATCCATCTTTGGAAATAATATTTTTGAATATTGAATATATAAATATTAAATTTTAATATAAATTAACTAAATATATTCCTTAACTGTAACATGAAAAATTAATTCACCCTTAATGATATTTTATGTCATAATCAGAATGTTTTTTCTATGCACCTGAATGTTTGTTATATATAGTTAACATTCTCTATTTACTATTATATCTTTTCTTCATTAATAGAATTTAACTAAATGGTATTTGAACAATGACTTCATTAAATAATAAAAAAATGTCAATGGAAATATATAATATTAAATTTATAAATCATTTATAATTTTAAAAAATTCCATAAAACAAGTTAAATTAGTTATATAAATAATTAAAACGTATTAAATAAATAGAATTAAAATAAAAAATTAATAATTTATACAAATAAATGGTGTGGATGGTTTTAAAAATATCTTTTTTTGTATGAGATAATGTAACACAAAATTATATTAGAAACAACATAGACAACCATGAAGGGTTCACACACTGTAATTACTAGAATTTAGACAGGTTAAACCATTTACATAAAAGACTAATGGCTTGAATTACGAATAAACATATTCATATATAATAATTTCTTTGAAAATTTATTATAATCAAAATCATTTTAAAATATTCACAATATCTGACACCATGAAATTTTATTTTTTTTATTTCTTAAAGAACACATAATAATAAACATAAATTAATATTGAATTATTATTATTTTAGACCATTATGATATAGATGATTGAATTATTATGTATAAATATGATCAAATTAATTTTGAAATAAATAAATAAATATATATTTATATATATTAATCAATAGATATTTCATTTTTATATATGAAAAATTAATCATCAAATTTTTTTATGGCATTGTATGTATAAAAAATGACTTTTTATCAAAAATTGGTTTTAGTGATGTTTTTTTTGCAAAAAAGCATAAGTTATTTAATTACCTCGGAGAAAATTTTTAAAAACATGATCTTAATTTCTAATATAAAAATTCATAAAATATATCTAATTTATTTTTTTCTTAATTTTCTAGAATAAATATTTTTTAATTAATTTAAAAATAAATTTTCTTTTTTTATTTATAACTATATATTTCTTCAAGAATTTATAATGTTTAATTTTTTAAAATTATTTAAATTGAAAAATTACTCTATTATAATTTTGTTACATTCATATATGTTTATTTAAATTAATTTTATTCTTCATTTTATTATAAAAAAATTATACATAGATTGTTACTTTTTATGAAAAACAATTTTTATTTTGTTTATAATTTTTTCTTAAATTAATATATATTTTTTCTATAAGTTTAGTATTAAAACAATTTATTCTACATTTGATATTAGTAATTAAATATTTTTTAAATATTATGCTTTTATTTTTTTCATTGTTAATAGTAACCATAATAAAAATTTATTACCATGGTATGGGTAAAAATAGTCTGAGGATTAAATCCATGTTATAATGATTCCATATTAACCCAGCACTCTGTAGTATTCCATTTGGTTAGATAAATTTGACCATATTTATACCAAATTATAATATGTGCCATTTTGTGTTTTATTCTAAATTTTTTAATTCATTTATATTATTTTTAGTACTGATGATTTAAAAAAGTAACTATTTTGACATTAGTATCCCATATTTTTTACATATGCGTTAAACGGTAATTTTTTTTCTCATAGAAGTTTAAGAAGTATTAATTATATTTTTTAGCATGGTAATTTTATTTTTATGTCCACGAAATAGTTACCTTAAATTATTATACAAAATTGACACTTTTCTTATTCTTGTAGTAGACAAATCAATGAAATTATTTTAGAAACACTATTCGTAATATTGTTAGAGTGGTATAAAGTTTCCTGACAATTTTTAGACCAATATTAATAAATAAATATTTTTTAATAGTTTTTATTAAAAATGCATTATTATTATGATTTTTTTAATTTTTATTCCTTTAATTGTATCAAAAATTCCATCAATGATAAATTGTGGAAAATAAAATATAATTAAATTGTATAAGAATAATAAAAATAATTAAAATTTTTAGAATTTTAAAAAATGTTCTAAAATTATTCTCTTTGACATTATTGATCCTATTATTACATTATATACGAATTCATAGCACTTTCTATGATAAAATTATGTTACTCTGTTTGTGGATAATATGTTGTAACTAAGGGGATAAAAATTGATAAAAAATATAAATTATACCTAAGAAAAATTTATGGGTTCATTAGAGGTAACACAATCATACCTTATCTTCTAATATCTATACTTTTTTAAACAAATTCATTGTGAATGAATGTATTATATTTTTTTCCTCGTAAGATTATATAATAATTCCTCTCCCCTCACTTGTAAAAGGCCTCCACTACATTATCTTCCCCACACAAATTTTAGTATCCTAACATGTCCAATACATAATAAATAGTCTTCTAGGATCACATTGATATTATGGTTAGGTATGGTTATTCATATGATGTCATTCAAATTATTTCTGTGATGGGATCTAAAGGATGATTATCGAAAAATAGGTAATTGTATTTTCCAATATAGTTAAATTTTTTCCTGCTTTTTTCTCATCTAAATCCTTGATTTTAGACATAAATTAATATCATAGTTATACTAATTACTATAAAATGATATTTTCACTATTAATGCATATGTATTTATTTCAGTTCCATCAAATTGTGAGTTAATGTGTCACTCATGCATACGTGTTCCTTACCTTCTACATGTAATTATAAAATTCATTATCATTCATTATTTTCCTTGGATGATTATTATGAGGTTGGTTAATGTTAAAATAGTATATATGACATAATAATTCTTTAATATTTATAATATCATATCAAACCACTTACCTTTCTATCTGATGATAAATTGTAATGACCATCATGGGTATATGATGATAACCACCTCCACAAATTGATGTGATTATTTTTCATATCTAGTTTTCTGTGACGGTCGTAAATATATATTTAATTAATATATATGATATAAAAATTATTATAGAAATTTTAAATAATATTTATCATAATTATCCTCCATCCTTCAAAAAGATTAAAAAAATTCATACATTTTTCCCACCATATCTATAAATGGATTTTTTTTTTCAAATATACGATTTATGGATGACTCTAAATACAATTATAATATATATATATATATATATATATTATTTATTTCATGATTAAAATTTTTGAGATGATGTAACCATGATAAACGTAAACAATACATAATTAAAAAACCGAAACAATTATAAAAACATAATAGTTAATAACAAGATACAATGCATCCAATAATGAATTACTAATAAATAGAGTTTTAAATGGAATTAGATGAACATATATGATATTATATGTATGAATATTGTCCTAGTATATAAATATAAAAATTTATATTTTTTATAATAGAGGCATATGTGCTTTCTAAAAATATTCAACTCATGCTACTGAATTTTCATCTCTATTCAATTTCGCCAAGATACATGCCATGTTCGCCCATTATATTCTTATATGATGAATTTATTTCCAATGAATTAATATTTTATTTTTTTCATGAAATTTTATGTTTATAAATAAAAATTTAAGGATTATTCTTTTAATTTTACTATTATTCAAATGGAACCAATGTAGTATGGTTATTATGTTGGAATAACATTGTTTACCATGAGTATTTATCACCAATTTTCCAATGATGAATGTTTCCAATAAACCTCTAAATTGCCTCTAGAATTTATTCTCCCTTATAATTTCTTGATAATAAATGTTTTCTATTCATTTTCATATCTCAATGATCATACTAGTCTAAATGAATGGTTTTATGTATTACCGAACATAATATCTTTATTCATTCAAAAAAATTCCTTTAATATTAACATTTTTTAAAAAATTCTACATGAATGTTCTTAATATTATAATATAGTTAATTAATTTAATTTTACCTAGAATTATATTTTTTAAAAATGATTTAAAAGAAATATATTTTTTTCTCATAGAAATTTTGGGGTTTTCTCAAAAATGAGAACGTAATACATGTTTTTAAATAGACCACATGAACAGAATTACCTGTAGTCATTAAAGCTCCATGATTTTACGAAATATTTACATGTGTTTATGGTTCATTTTAATGAAATTATTTTCCATAATAATTATTATATTTTAATATTTTTAGTGTCCAATTTAATAAATAAATGGTTATATTCATGAAGAAATATTTAACTATGATGTGATTTTAGAGAAAGTATATTTATGTTGGATAATGGGTATTACATGAAACACCATTCCTAAAAAGAACCGCAAGATATTATTATTTAAATATGTCTATTAAAACATAAACACAAATATTTCTGCTTTAAATAGGATTAACTAATTTTCGAAATTTATATAATGGTTTTATAAATACATATATATTTATTAATTCATTGAAAAATATCCCAACATTTTTACTAAAACAAATTTATTCTTCAAATATATGTTTTCTGAAAATATATCTATTTATTGTTTCTTAGGGTGAATAATATATTTAATTTCTAGAACGTTTAGATGTTTTATTTGATAAAAAATATTTTTTTTTTAATTCATCTTAAAAATATTACCTTATGGTGACATTTTTTAAAGATTTATTTTTAAATGATAAATGAAAAATATAGATTTTTATCGTAAAAATTGTTTTGATTTAATGTATTTATAAATTTAAACTATATTTTTGATTATTTGTAAAATATAATGAGTGAAATTATATTAATATTATTTCAATTAATGTCTTATAAATTAATTTTATAATTTAATTGTCTATAAACCCAGTTTTGGTTTAGAAGGCATTTTTTCTAAATAACTATTTTTCATCACGTTTTTTAATTTAAATTTTAAATTAATTTTAGACACATCATTTTATTTAATTTGTAAAATTGAAATCCATTTTTAAAATTTGTTTTTCCAAATTTTTTTAAAATAATTCTATTAATTTTTTTTAATATGAATATTAAACATTGAATTTTTTTATCACCATAAGAAATTTAAAATCATGTAATTAAGTTTAAAAATAAAATTATAAAAAATATTGAATGACTATTGCACTTCTAATAATATTATTATATGATTACATTTTATCTATAGTAATATATAAATATTTTATATTATCATCATTATCATTTAGATTTTTTATGACCTTTATAATAATTTATAAAAATAATGTTAAAAAATATCACACCCTTGATTTTAATGGCTAAAATATTTATTAAAATATGGATAAGTGGATTTCTTCCAAATATAAATAGAAATTTGGATGATAAATACATTATATTAATCAAGGTTATTTATTATAATATTTAGTGAAAAAATAATTACATCTGATGTGAATCAATGTAGATAAAAATAATAATTATATTAATCAAAAAATGAAATTAATAATATAAAAAATAATAAATGTAATGTAATTTGTAATTTTTAAATACATACATGAATTTTATAGAGATAATTAATATATTAGTTATTTATTATTTGACAATATTAGATATAGTTTTCCATGTTGTAATTAATGAAAAAGTAAATTATTTTTTCTAAAATTGACATTAATGGTATTTTATTATAATATTTTTATATGATTTGAAATTCCAAAAAAATTATATTTGGAAAAGTAAATGGAATATTATTTATAAATTCAACCGGTGATAATAAACTCGTAGTTATTTGTTGTACAATAACTATAAGACCCCCTTAAGTGTTACAAAAATTGATATAACATTGTATTTCATATTGTATAAAGTTTATTTTATTGAAATGATAAGCGTTAAAATATGATCCCAACATCTAAAAAAATTAATTTTTTTAGAATATTTCAACTCACACAAATCAAAAATTCTAAATAAGTTAACAAGGAGACATTTTTTTATCAAAATTTGTTTATTTTAATAATATATTTCAAGAAAATCGAAGAGTGCACCGCCCATATCTTATGAATGGGAACCGTTTACTATCATATTTTAACATATTAAAATCCTTTTTAAAATTTATACCTTATAAATATCTTATCCTAATAGACCTCCATAGGCTCTATAGTACTTATTTTTGCCATAATACCAACTTTAGAGGATTTAATGTGTTTTTAAAATGAGGTTGCCAAATATAAGGTATAGTTTCTAACTATGAATAATGTTTTTATTTATTCTTCCACTTATTTTAAATAATCATAAAAAAATAAGAAGTAATAAAATAAATTTCCCAAAAACACCTAAATGTAATAATTCTAATCCCATTACATATATTTATCTCCACATCAACCAAATGAAAAATGAAACTATCGATCATGTGTACGCCGGTCTACCACCAAGATAATTAATGTCATTCATCTTCAATGACCACATGTCACGTCAAGTTACAATGATTTAAATTATGTTTATATATTTTATTATTGACATATTTAAAATTATGAATTATTCATAATTATTTTAATTTTTATCCATTTTATTCATAAAAAATGATAATGACATTCGTGCATATTTGAAGAATACAAAATTCACAAAGTAATGCGATTCCTTTTGATATCCACATCAAATGGATGCAATATATAACTATATTTAAAGATGTATTATTTATTTATTATGTAATTATTATTATTTAAATGTATAATTATTATTTCCCAATTTCAATAGTGATATTTGACTATATAAATGTTACTCATGAAACACATATTTAATTTACCAATCCCATATATATATATATACATATTAAATCAATGTATTCCTCCTTTATTTTTTTCTTCTTCAGATTTCATAATCACCTCATAGTGTTGAATGATATTTCACCTGCGTGCTTTATTTCATCAATTATTAGTTCTTATTTTTCATCAGGTTTGATTTGTGGCCCATTCACGTGATTTTAATTTCATTTGATTGTTTTCAACAGATTTAATTGGTGGTTTTCTATTTTCTTAAATTTATTATCAACATAAATTATTTATTTTGTTGTTGTTTTTTGTTTTTATTAACTCTCTAGTGCTAAATAAGTTTTTTTTTGATTAATGAAGCCATTATTTATAATGGAAGAATGTTTTAGTTTAGTTCATTCTTTTAGGTATTTCAATTCAAGAACCATGATGTCTTGATTTTTTAAGCCCACATTGTTCTAAAAATGATTATAATAAATTATTTTTATGGAATTTTATTGGTAAAAAAATTATTTAGATAGTTAATACATAAATTTTATGGATTCCTCAAATTCAGAATGATTTAGAATGTCAATATTAATTTATTTTTTATTCTATTTGTTTTTAGTATGAACTAGTTATATTTTGTTATCATGTTTTATGATTTATGTTGTTTAAGGATGTTAATATAATAGAACTTTGAATATTATTTTTAAAATGAATTATTGGTAGGTTTTAATTTTTTCAATATTTTTAATAGATTTTATAGTTTGTATAGTGATTATTTATTTATTTTATATTATAGTGACTCATTGATTTATGGATCGTTTAGTGTTTTATGGTTTTAAAGATGAGGTTTATCGATCATGGTTTACATTCTACAATTCTAAATGATATATTTCATATATATTTTTTCCTAAACTAAGTGATATTTTATATAATGTCAAATTAAAATATATAAATAATGATTTCATTTAAAAATGTAATAAAATTAAAAAAATATTTTTTTTAAAATGGTTTAGTTCACGAAAAATAAATTGCATTTAAATGACATGATATTTTTATATGTCATAATTTCATTTAATTATGTATACGAACACTATGATATATCGAAAAAAATACGAAGAACATTATAGAAGAACACATCTTATTTGGATAATGGTTCGGGAGATATTTTAGATCTTTTAATTTAAAAATGATCTATTGTTGGTAAAATAATATATCCTTTTCATTAATTTAAATTCTCTAAATGGTTTAAGAGATATGATGTTTATGATCACATGATATTGATGAAATTTCATTCTCCGTACTTGTGTTTGTTTTGGAATTTAGAAATAAAAACTATACAATGTTTGAGAACTAATTTCATTCATATAAGTGAGAACACAACTTCATCAATAATAGAAAATAAATTTCAAAATATTAAAAATGAATCTTTGGGAATTGAAATAAAAATCATTGATATAAAAAAAAATAGAACAACCAATTTTTTGTGATAAAATTTGTATCTTGATAAGTGGTTTTTGGAGAATATAAGACTAATAAATCATGAGGTTAACATATCAATTGATTCTCCTATCGATTCAATGTAGACTAATTTCTGAGAGATTTTCACATAGATGGAGAATGTGTTTCAGTATTTTGTTGATGATTAAGAAAACATTTTTAGTAGATGATTAAAATATTAAAACCCATCTTTTCAAATGAAGTGGTTCTATAAAATGATACTATGCATATTTACAAATAATGTAATGTCTATATTGTTGTAATTATTGACAAACACATTTCGTAATGATGATATCTATGATTATTTTAGTAACATGAAAATTTATTTTTTGTTGATTAGTTTTAACTATTAAAAACTTACATATTTTCCCCAAAAATGGTATGTTTTATAGGGAAAAGTAATCGAGAAGACGTGACCTAGAAAGATGTCCATCTTCTAGATGGTAGTCAATGTGTGTTTTTTTTGAAGGATAAGTAAACGTGACACTATAATGAATTTTCTAAAGAACTCACATTTATTGGTTTTTCATACATCCCACTGAATCATTGATAAATTAATTTATTCATGTCATTAAAAACTGCTGAATAGATATAGTGGATTTCTATATATAGTAACCATGTGGTGTTAATAAAAATCAGAGTGATTACAAATCATAGAAGTCATTTTATTCATAAAAAATAAAATTCCAATTTTATAATAGGAGTGTGTGATTGGGATTAGATTCTAATGGATTCATCCCAATTGGTATTTTGATTACGAGTTATATAATTTTATCAATTAATTTGATCCATTACAATCTACCACCACATATGGGTATGAAACATATATAATTTTTCATTTAATTAATTATTCCAAAAAAATTCTGAAAAATTATTTTGGTTAATACTTATTCACTCTAATTCAGGAATTAAAATAGTTCAGGAGAAATAGTGATGAGACATATGATGCATCTTCAAGGACAATATAGAAAATGAACATTTCTCTATTATGGGTTTTTGGTTATTTCCATGGACTGGGGATCTTAACTGGTTTGAACAGAAACACATGTATTGTTTTTCATATTTATAACATTTATTTTGATCGTAAATAACTTATTACCGTTATAATTGGTATTCTTGGGCCATCATACATATTATTATACATATCAATGATTTTAGGTGAACAATTAAAAATTCAAAGATTATATTGATTATATTCCACCTCCATTGTTTTTGATACGTTTTGAAATTTTGAAATTATGTAGGAATATTGTAACAACATTTGGGAAGGTTTAAAATTTGAATGATAGTGGTGAATGAGTTTTTAGTGAATCATCAATTCAAATTATAATGTAAAAATGAAAGAGAAAAATGTATATTATTCAAAAATCCATATTTTTAAATTAATTTATTGAATCATAATGTTGATATTATTCAAATTTAGAATATATTTGTGAAAATATGATCATCACATTGATTAATTAGAATATAAAATTATACGACCATATCAATGCTCTAAAGGAATTATAAACATTAAATATATTGTGATATCTAATTTAAGATAAGAATGAAATGTATAATCGGAAAATTGTTTCTATGAAAAATAGGGATATTGGTAAATCACCTCAAATTTAAAAACATGTTAATGTATTTAATGGGTATTCTTGTAATGTCTAATTTTTTATTGTCCTAAAAGGTTATAGCCTACATGTATTGAAAATTCATGATTCACATATTTTCATAAAATATTTAGAAACATTAGAATTGAATATGCAATTAGCTGAAATTTGTAATATAGTTGTACACTAATTTTTCACATTATTTATACAACTATGTGAAAAAACACTATAAATAGTATTTCTTTAAAACCTTAGTTATAGATTGGTTTAGACACATTTCTCAATAGAGAATATATTTGCTCTGATTATTTTTACATTCACGATAAATTTCACTTTGCATTTAGCTAATGAAACTAGTATATGAGGTATTATTTGTTATTAATTGAAATCCACAATTGAGAAGTAATTTATTTCAACATTTCTCATCTTATATAATAAATAGTTATAACATCATTAAATATATAAATTTTATTTATTTATTTTATTTCATAGATACCTTGGTCATTTTAAATAAGAAATGAATTTAATTATCAGACTAAATTCTATATTTTTGATGTATATTTAGAGGGGGTGTATTTCAATTTTTATAAAAATTGGATAATATTGAGAAAAAATACAATTAATTTTGATGTTTTGAAAACATACTAATTGAATCTCAACAATATGGTAAATCCAAAATTACTCCTCCTATAGACCAATCAGTAGGAATTTCCTCAAACATTAAAATGTCTAAAATTGATTTATTACTCAGACTTATATATATATATTATTTTGAGTAATAAAATTATAGTTTCATTTATTGAAGCGGCCAGTATACAAAAATTGTGTTCTATTAGGGGTATAACATGAAATGATAAAAACATAGAAAATGTTTTGATTAATTTTCTTATTGAGTGGTGTACACATT
The DNA here is from genome assembly GCA_963277665.1 of Viscum album. NCBI lineage: Eukaryota > Viridiplantae > Streptophyta > Magnoliopsida > Santalales > Viscaceae > Viscum > Viscum album. The sequence goes on along the minus strand of OY728165.1, from coordinate 557,110,668 downwards.
CTGTATATTCATAAATATCGTAATCAATATGTTTATTAGTTTTAAATAAATATTTGGTAAATATAATAATGTACATTCATTTTGGTTGATAATGAAAACCAATATTTGGGTTGATGTGTTTTAATATTTTATGTTTATAGGTTGAGGTCCTCTAAAATATTTTAGAATGATTCAATCATAAAAATAGATGTATTAAAATATTGTATAGTCAATCAAGGAGAGGGTTTAAAAAAGTGGTATATTTACATTTTCTAAAATGGGATGCTATGATAAGATAAATGGTATAATAAATGTAACACTAACATTTTATAATTGATTTATTCAAATGAAAGTGGGTTCATATTACATAGGAGTTTAAAATAGGCTCTTAAAATGTACTTATATGATAATATTTCCATTTATTGATGTTATTGATGTGGAATTATGTGACACATATATCTTCTCATCAAAATAAATAATGGTATTACATTTTAATTATGTCTTGGAGGAATGGTGGACAGTAGTTGTTCACATAAAAAGATGACAATTTTATGATATAAGTGATATAGTGGAAGATTAGACCAATCACACTAAATCTCATCAACAAAATGAATCAAAATTATTTTTCCAGCATGATATTGAAAATATTAGTCTTGTAAGGGGGAATAAAGTAGGCAATGATATGATAGAGTAAGATAATGAAATCATTTAATGACAAAATGATTTTATGTTGATTATTAAATTAAATTATCAACCAATTATAATATATTTTATTGACATTATATACTTTTAAACTATTATCAAATTTAAAATTATTTTTTTCATTATTTTTTTAATTAAGATAATTTTAATTCCACATTCATTTGTATAAGAGGTGATTTACTCACATATATATTGATATTTTGGTTTTTATTACTAACCACTAGTTACCATTCATTAATTTCGTTTCATTTATCAAATTTTTATATTATATAATATCATTTTATTTTTATTTTTCTAAATAATATAAATTATTTGGTGAAATCATTCTAATAATTCCACTCAAATCTCAGTTGATGTTACCTGGAGCACAAATAAACATATGGATTACATGGGTCCTTCTCCATATCATCTGAGTCACGCTCCATCTTCCACCGATTTCATTTGCAACACCCTTCTTATCCCTTCCATTAGAATATGGAACACCTTCATTATTCATCATATTAAAGTTTTGCACATTTCCCACCCCTTTGGATTGTTCAGTATATAGTGACTTTACATAGAGGGAATACGTTGTCCCTATTTTTCAGAATGAGTATTATATAGGGTGATAGGTATTGTAAAAAATGATAACATGAATAAAATTATGTATTTTTTTATACTTGTAGATATTTTTTCTAAAATAAGTAAGTAACTTTTGTACTGAGGATAATTTGAATAGTACAAATGTCTAAAATCTAAATGAATTTAATATTGGTGTTTAATTTTATGGGTATTCCATCCACATAGATGATTTTATAGGAATATTATTCCCAATTATATACTAATTTTATGTAGAAATGGTTAACCTTATGGTTTCATATTTAGATTTGATGAATATTCTTATTTCATGGATGAATAATGTACTTGATTCACCAAAAAATGTTATTTTTTATATATTATGGCTGATGATTGTTTCATTACATAATTAAATTATAATATATGATAAATATACATAATTTTATACATGTAATTACTCATTATTGTTTCTCTATCAAATCAATTGAAAGAATTATACAGAAGATAACTAAATGTGTGCGCAGTTATGTTCCATCGATGGATGGTTTGAAAGAGTAGGTGAACCACACATAAGAATAATCATTTAAAATACTACCATTTATTTTCCATCACATTAAATATAAATATAAAATACTATTTAAAAATCAACATAATTATCAAATAGGTAGTGATATAATGGAACGGAGATTGAGACAGAGGAAATGTTAAAATTAGTATTTTGGGTAGTAATTTTGGTTGACATTGGATTTACTATTTATGATATATAACTAAAATCATGACAGAATAACACAGATGTAGTGATTGAGAAATAATGGTATGGTTTGAGGTAGGTGATTTCTTTATTTCTAGTACATTTTATGAAATATATTTTACTGGTTTATTTCCATTTTATTCAATTAATTTTTACCTTATACTAATCAATCATAGGCTCTTAGGGTCTGTTCTTGTACATGATTTTCTCACGAAACACGATTTATCAGTCATAAACACTTTATACAATTGTATAATTCTATACAACTATAATTTTCAATATATTCACTTATCAAAAATACCATGTCCATTCCAATAAAATTTGGGATCTAACTATTTCAATGATATGGTCTATGATTTCTTATTTATGATATTTTTGTTTGATATTTTATGTTTTTTATCATGGTTTTGTCTATATGTATATATGATATTTTATATTTATATTTTTAAAAGGTATGTATCTACTTTATTTCTATTATGGTTTCAAAAATACACATGAATAATAAATCTAAATTATATTTGGTTTAAAACGTAGGATTTTAGTATGTTTTTATATGTGTGGTAATTATGTTAATATCAAATTTCTATTTAACCCCTTGTACAAATGTTTTTCATTAAATTTGTTATAAACATGGTTTATTCCCAAATAATTTCTTATTCCAAATCTGTTTGAATATATTATGAGGTAATTTTGATTTTTTCTTATTATGCAAACTACCAGTGGGTAATTTATAAAAAGACTGTTTAGGGTTGGGATGAGTAAGGAAATTTATATTCTTTTCATTATTGATTTATGTTTATGTGTGACTTATTTTTGTTATATGTCTTCCCAACATCGAAATATTGTATCTTGGTATCCCTATACATATATGTGGGATATTGAGAGACGGTTTATATGATTTCCTTGATGAGACTTTGACTATAATTCTCTTTTATATGATTTGTTCAAGATATATAGACTTAAATCTAATGAGGTTTGTTAAATTAATATGAGAAGTTATTATCTAGGAATATCATTATTAGTCATAAATATTGTTCCACTAGAGTGTATAAAAATCCATTTCAGTAGGTCTATATAAGATTCCAAGGATTAAGTATAAATAATTTGACTTCATTAATATTATACATGATTATAACTAGTCTTTATTTTATTTTTATTTTCTTTCCCTATATGTGATTAATTTCTTTTTTTCATTTTATATTTTTTTTAATTGTATTATTTTTGGTATAAATTCTATTGGTGATGGTTTTAAATTCTTACCTTAGTTTACATAGATGTTTCTAGTTTATAATTTTGTGTTTTCTCTCTTATCTTAAACAATGTATATATTCTCCAATTTATATTTTTAGTATTATGATATTATAGTTTAGATTAATTACTTTACTTTGTATTTATTTTATTTTGGTATGTAATATAGATGTTTCTTTTGTGTAATTATTTATTAATTATAAGGGGATTCAATTTATCTATAATATTTTTAACGCCCAGATGTGGTGGATATTTAATCGACTGATAAATATGGTTAAAAATATGATATGTCATAAAGTATCACAAAATATTATAACCTTTAGAGGTGATTTGAAATGATTCTAATGGCTCTTTAGTTTTTTAGAGTAAATAGGATAGAAAAATTTAAATTATTTACCATAAAAAATTTTCAAAAAATATTAGACACCAGTACTATTTCAATGAAAGCAATTCATGATAGATGTCAAAAGAAAATATAGAAGTGGTATTTTTAAAAATCATAGAAAAATTTAGAAATGGTTTAAACAATTATTATTTGAAATGTACAACTTATATACCTTAATTTTTTTTAGTTACATATTTATGAAAAATATTGGTCTGTATACATGGATTCATTGTAATGAGTGTGGTATCTCACAATCTACCAGTAACATACAATTCATTAGATTTCTTGACATTATATTTATTAAACAATATATTCGGGATATTTTTTACTCACTTATGGAAATATCCAACTAGTGGGTTTTCAATGATTTAATAATTTTTTATAACTCATATAATTTATATTGAAGCATCAATGTCATTAATATTATTACAGTTTTTATGAATTAATTATTTATCATTTTGATTATTATTAGGAATTCATAAATTTGAATGAGGATACAAAGGATAAAAATGTTTTTTTTGGTTTAAATTATATCTTATATCTATTTCATATAAATATTTGTGTGATATAATATATATATATATATATATTTAAAAGCAATGACTTTATTTTTAAAAATTAATAGAAAAATTAATAGAATTATTAAAACATAAAATAGAAGAAGATTTTAAGGAATGATAAAGGTAAACCTCGAAATTAGAAAAAAATTATGAAAATATCTTTTATGAGTGTAATAATATCAAAAAATTGAATACATATTTTCTAAACATAAACAAATAAATAATCTATTAAGTAAAAAACTAACATAAAAATAATAAAATACCAATTAGTTGGATCTTCTCATATATTATTAAATTGATTCACCAATTGTGGAACAGGTGGAAGATCATAATATATGTTTAATTGTATACTTTATTGATGTATTATATATGGATTTTTTTTCATTTAGTTAATTTAAATACCTAATTATTCTTGGTTGAAATTTTTTAATGAAATTAAATATTAAATAAAGGAAACTAATAAATTTTAGGAGAAATTACAGAGTGAAAATAATTTTTTTTCTTAAATAACACAAAGTTATAAAAATAAAATATTTATATAATATTTCATTAAGTAGTAAATTAATAATTATCATTGAGCAATATATATATATATATATATGAAAATGAAAATAGAAAAATTAGTTATATAAATTCATAAAATGGAAAATCATATAATCATGATATCAAATATACAAATATAGTAAAATAAAATATCTATATAAAATTTCATATAAAATATATATGAAATGTATATATTAAAAAAAATGTAATGATATTTTAGATTCTTCCCAATATGGAACTTAATGTTTCCTCAATCTGGTGGCCAAAAGTCCTCAAACACACCTCCACGAACACCATAGTTTACCTAATAATAGCATGGATATAGTGTGTTAGTGTAAAGAATATAATATTATTTATTAGAGTGGATCAGAATAATATAAATATAATAAATAAATGACCAAAAAAATTTATGAAATAACCTGTAACCCATGATAGCATAAGAACATTTAATTGAATGATAGAAATTGATAATAATCAATTTCACAAAATAATAAAAATTAAATACTAGAATCCAAATAATATATAGATATAAAATTATTTGGAATCTCATGTAGCTCTGAAAAAATTAATAATGTTGGTAATCTGGGAGACATTCTTATAACAACTTCTTTAGAAAATACGAAAAATAAAAAAATAGATAACAATGGCATCAAGTGTATAGGTACAGTTCACATCCCATGTACTTGATCATATAGCTATAGATAAAACCTTTAATGTTGGTCACTTCTCATTATATGAACATACAGTTTTGATGTATTCATTGGAAGCATTGACATCCCAAGTAGTTTGTGATGTATATTCAGTATGCCACAACCAATTGTGTCTAGAGAAATCCATTTTGTGTGTTTTAAAATTAACATTGTTCCATTTATTATAAATTTATGGACAAAATAAATTAATAATTTCATTAGACTATGTTTCACATGGGACACCTATGTAGTTTCATATTCTTTAAAAAATGGAAAGAATGTATTAACCATGGGATATTTTAGATGATTGATGAGTGGATTAATATAAAAAATATTGAATGTCCCCAAGTTTGTGACTTGTCTATGTCAAGAGGTTCTTAAATTTCTAATTTTTAAGGATCATTTCATATTTGGAACAATTATTTGAATTTAAAAAGATTAACCTATACCTATAAAAGGTGGTATTGGTGGGACCATGGGTATTTATCTAAAGAATAATATATGTCCACTTCAAAAGGATTTTGTCCAAGGTGACCCATGAATGAAATCCCATTTGTAACTCTCAAAATGGTGTGATATAACCTTGAAATTACCTCTAAAACCATCCCTAATATCACATGTTGGGGTCAGAGTCTCTCTTGAGGAATGGTTTAATAAACACACCATTAATCACATCAATGAGGTCACCCCTAGGGAACAAGTGACACTCTATGTGAGTCAAAAAGCAAATTGCAAGAAAGCACAATTCTATACATATCTTGTGTCACCATAGATGTGTTTTCCATTAAATAAAAATTATAACTAAGGAATCAGGATCCCTTATATGAAATTATTTTGTAAAAATCTCCACATTCTCCCTTAATGTAAGGTGAGGATATAACTTGGTTATCGAAATCATACCATTAAAAACATGAATATATCAAATTATATAAATTTTTTCCACATTATTGAATTAATAAAACCTTTATTAAATAAGAGGGTAATTCATATACACCTAACCAACTCCCTCAGGTTACTAATTTACCTTATGTAATGAGGCATAGAGAAAAACTCATGGTTTATTACCCTATTCAATTTAATTTATATCTCAAGGAATTATTAGAGGGGCAGTGAACCTAAAAGGGCGACTAAAAACATAAATTTTTAGCGGATATGTTATAATGGAAAGGGCATATCATATTTTTTTCGTAAAACATGTATATCAAAATCATATGATATTATCAATAATAATGGGTCATAATACCCATATAAATCCATTTGTAATAAATTATTTAACATTTTTGTGGCATCGCTGGAATGGTTCATTGTATGGAACAATAAGACATGTTATAAAGAAAAATTAACATTTATAAAAGAACTGGACTACCAACATTATCACCTCAATTATCTGATCATATTGTGTTTCAGATTAATTCTATCTATGATGGATTTTTTTAGATAAATTATCAAATCATGGAACATGGGTAAAGAAAATAGTCACCTAAATAGAGAAAAATATGATAAAAGAAATTATCAAAGGATGTAATAGGATTAAGGATCCAAAATCAATATTCTATATGATTTAATAGTGAGAAATTTGGTGACTATTTGGAGGAGATATCCCGATCTATAGGTGTGGGGATATCGGTCTTCAATGGGAGAGGGATATGATTGGATGGTCAGAAAAAAATGTTGAGGGAATGATGGTTCATACTAAAAAAAATTTTAGAGAAGAATCATAAAATCACTCAGAGGAAGGGGAACAAGGTTTAACTACAAGGATGGAAAAATTATATGACAACTGTGTTCCAGGTTCTTCTCAAATGGGATTCCCACATGGGATGGGTCTATGGTCTACATAACTGTGCACGTCCCATAAAAAATGGCTCTATATCATTTATGAAACATGTTTAAAATTCGTGAAAGATCCCATGCATATTATTAGAGAAATAAATTGAATCCTTACTCCACACTCCCTTATGATGCATGGTAAAAGAATATGTGTAGTCTAGGTTCATTGTTTCTTACTAATAGTGAGGCATAGTTTATTCCATCATCTTCCAGGGCTCTAAGCTTCAAAATATCACTAGACATAAATCTGAAATCTATAAGTACATTATTTGAAGTTATTAGGGACATTCAAAGGTATATGAACAAATTCCCAGTCTATACATTCTTGAAATATAGTGAAGTTAAAACCTCCCTCATTACGTCATCTCTTCCAAGAGTTTCCCTTATGAGGGTGTTGAAAGGACTTCAGAGAAGTGTTAGAGATACTATTCACATATATCAGCCTCTCACTCCTCGGTCTCATTTTATACATTTGTATGTTTTCTTTAAACTCAAACCGGAGGAAATGATCTACCTTGGAGAGACAGCATCATTTGATCAATGACACATATCATATTCTCCTCATATTTTTTATCCTTTCATATATAAATATTTGTAAGGTCAAATGTGTTATGACCCATCCCCTGAGGCATGTTCCGTGAACACCCTAGGCCTGCCTTCCATAGGCTAGGGGTAGGCAACTAGAACCAAAGTCATAAATCCCTAATACTGGTAGGTCATTTCTTTTATAAAATGTAAACACACACAAAAAATAATAAGATGGATGCAAAAAAACTAAATAAAACTGTATAAAAAAATGAGTGTTGAAAAGTAAAGGGGGCCGAAAATACAAGACCAACTGTGAAGTACAAGAACAAATGAGAAACAAGTACAACTGAGGAAAAAGTAGAGCAGCTTATGGGTAATCCTCTAGGGATTCTTATTATAAGGTTAGGTACCAATCGCCTCCTCAGCTCTCCAAGTCTGCCAGTCTCTTCCGTGTACCGACTCATTGTAAGGTCCACCTTCGGGTATCGTCCAGTCCTGCCACTCTGATCTTCAGTCAGTGCTATCTGACATCTACAACAACCACAATGAGGTGTTGTCATAGCCTGTGCATGGGTGAGAATAAAGATACTCAGTAGATACCCTGAGACCCTTAATGTCTCACAAAATCCATCAAGGATAAACCACAAATAATGAAATCATGATATAACATCACTTAGGTATATGCACATACATATACCTAAGTTACCAAGTAATCAATATCAATCATGAGGAAAACAAAAAAATTACATACTCATCTCAACCATGATTTTATATAACTACATATATTTTCACGGAAAAGATAGCACCTCTTTATACATTTATATAACTACATATATTTTCTCACCTAAATGAAATCATGTCAGAATAGGAAGAGAAAATAACTAGCTATTCTCATTACATACATCATAGGTTTAGAGGATGTAACCACTATATAAAAATACATTAATTTATTCATAGATACGTTATCCTATCATCGAATTAAATGTGAAGTTCATTTTTTCATTTAATTAATTCACGATCAAAGAACCATATATAAAACACCCTATATAATGGATAAGTACTGTAAGAAGATTTGAAGAAATATATCCTTCAGTATTTTTGTTACATATTAATATACCCCATTGTTTCATCAAGGGTAGATCTAATTTTATTATAATAATTAAAAATGGGGTCTATGTGACTGTATGTCGATTACAATGACATTAATTACATTGACCTAATTAATAAATGTCATTTAAAAAAACATTATGGACTATTTAATCATACACAAAGAGATTAAAATTTTTCAATGATTGATTATGGATATTGTTATCATTAGTAAATGGTGAAGAAGGAGGATACACTAAACATATATTTCATGAATGATATAGAGACTATTTTATTATAGTAATTCCCTTCATATTTAATGATGTATGATTTATTATGATATGGTGAATATATTATTCAATGAATATTTTGATAAATTTATGATATTATAGATTGATAATATCCTTTATACCACAAAATGATTGAATAGAATTGAAACCATTAGTGAATAATAATTTAGACTCTCTGGGAAAAGGAATGATATGAGGAATTCATTAATTGTGTAGTTATTCTCAATAAAGTTGTATTGTCTAGAACATATTTTCCTTAAGAATGGAATATCTATTTATCCTTCAATGTTAAAGGTATTCGTATAATAGTCTATATTAACAAATATTACACAGATCAGAATTCCATTTGATTGGATGTTTTCTAAGTGCATTTTTGTAATGTCACAATTTCAGTGGAATGAAAAATATTATTAATATATAAATAGAAGAATTAGTAATGTCCCAATTTTGAATTTTATTAAGGTAAATAACGGATTTTTTATACATAGTGATGAATGAAAAAACCAAGTAGTTTTCTATTGTATAATGGTCTATTGGATTTTTTTATTTAAGGAAAATAGATAATCCTGGATTCTAAATCTCCAACTAATGTCTTTAATTGGGGATATATAATATTTTCCTTAAGAATATGGATAAACTGTCCATATAGAGAAATACATGACTTATAATTTGACTGAAAAATATCGATGAATATATTTTTTTCAAAAGGTTCTCAACATCTATAAAATAATATGATTTAAACAATATTGAGAAAATGATTTCATAATAAACCACCATCCTATAATGCAAAATAATGTGGTTGATGATATGAGTGTGATTAACCGTGGAGTTTTGAGAATGAAATTTATTAAGAAGAATCATACGATCACAGAACTAGTAAATATAGATGTGGTAATTTTCGGAAATGGGGGATATCATTAAATTACCAAAAAATATATGAAACAACTTAATTTGATATGATAATTATTTCCCAATTTTTTATAAGGACAAAAAAATATAATTAATTTATTGAATGATGAAAATTTGAATGACCTCATATATCAAAATAAATATTTTTAGTTTGGAATTAAATTTTGATTAACATCCATACCAGAATTGAAGAGTTTACTTCAATATGAATCATATATCTCAAATATTTCTACAAAACTATATAGATCAATTATGTATTTTTATTTTATAAAAAACATTCATAGGGAATTTATGTAGTAGGAAAATACATATTTTGTGTCCAGATGCTTAGAATTCACATTAGTAATTAATAAAAGTAAATAACCTAAATGATTAATGAAACATATCTACATAACTATTTTAATGTAGGATAATATTGGAAGTGGTTTTTTTATAAAAATACCAATTATTATAATGAATAATGAGGCGATATGTGGAATCATTGATTTGATTTCAAACTATATTCACAGCAAAAACATATATGACTTTTCATAAGACTCTCAACATTGAGATACATTAAAAAAATCATGTCATCTCTGAATATATGATCTTAATTAAAGAATTATTTAGAAAATATAATACATGATATGTTTGGGTCCTATATTATTTCAATTACTATGGGATCATTATATACCTCGTATGGTAATATTATACAATCATATTTACAATTCGAGCATCTAGATGGAAGTGTATGACATGTTATATGTAGAGAGCTTTTGTACACATTATTCGAATGAAGAGGTTGATGAAATGAATCAAATTGGGAAAATACATGGATTATTTAAATCTAAGAATGTATGAACTATTCATAATCATATCTAATAAACTCAAAAAATGGAAAAAGATAAATACTACTAATTGATGAAATGACATGGAATATTAATGTATGGATCGTGTATACTTAATTGTGTTCCATTAGAAGGGAGATGTATGATTCTATAAAAGGGGAAGTCTAGGAAAAGGTATTTTGGGAAAATTTAAATATAATAGTGCATTGGATTTTTTTCTTACTCATTTGAGATACCATAAATCCTTAAAAATAGATATTACATTTTTCATGAATCATTATTTTATGAAATAAATTTTTGAAACAAGGAATTATCTCACAAACATTGGATTAGTGATGAAACATGAACTATATTATAATGATGTACCTTTTAATAGTATTGGATTTAGATATAAATTGCGATGGTATTAGATAAATCTACTAGTATAGGTCCATTAAATTAATGAGATATTAGAGTACACGACATGGGACCCAAAAGAATATATGAGGAAGGAATACCTAGATTTTTTTCTATCGTACATGTATTAATTTTTTTAAATAATATTATGTAATGGAAAGGGTGGTAATATAATACTCAAAATTATATATACAAGTAATGACAATATCCCAATTCAATTTCATATCCACAATCTTCGGAGCCTATTTTCATGAATTAATTTTATTGTTATTTTCTAATATTTTATGGACCAAATTAAATTAATTTGTATATTTAAATTGAATATATTGTCTAAAAATGAATTTATTTTATTTTTTTAAAATGTATTTTAGGTAAACCATAAAAAAATGATTTTGTTAAAGCTTGAAATTTTTGAAAATTGTAATCTCAAAAGAACAACATTATTATATTTTTACATTTATCTATAAAATATATATTATTATATGTCAACTAAATAATTTAATATTTTATATTTTATATTTATAAATCTTTTTGATTTAAATTATTGAAATAAAAGTGAAATTATAATAAAAAAATTGATTTATTCTTTTATATTAAAAATATTAGTTTTCCTGAGTTATAGAAATTAACAGTAATAAAATTTATTTTATAAATTATATAATAATTATGAAGTTATATAATATAGTAAATCTTATTATTTTTCATAAAATTAAAATAGTATACATAATGTTAATTACAATGATAATGGTTAAAATATTATGTTCAATAGACTGTTATATTAATATTTAGAAAATATTATCCAATAAAATTAATTATTATATTATTATAAGTTATTTTATTATATTTTTAAAACAATATTATATTTAATTATCATTCATTCAATGGGTAATCAATACTTAATTACATAAATAACACTTAATATTGAAAAAACATTTTTCAAGAAAAAAACGTATAAATAAAAAATGTTTTAATTTAAATGATTGTTTTAAATTAGTTTTAATTTTAAAAATATTTAAATTAAGAACCAAACAACCAAATTTCTAATGAGGGGTTATTTTATATGATTAGTAAAATAATTTACTTAGATAAACACTAGTTATCCTATATAAACATAAAAAAGAAAAAGCTAAAAAATTTATAGTCAATTCCTACCAACTAGTATAAAAAATAAGTATAAATTCATTTATGATGTTATATTGACATTATATCACCTAATAATCATTTATTTTAAATTTATTGAGTCATTAATCCTTGAAAATGGCAATTTTATAATTTCAAATTAAAGGGTACTCACAAAAGAAGCATTTTCTTGTAGGCAGAAAAGGGTATCACATCTATATTTTCAGTTCCCCAAATGTACATAGAAATATCCCAAAAAACCACCCTTATATTCATCTATTAGAGTGATAACATAGCGAGAAATCATGGGTGATGTGAATTACACAATTCACACAATATATTTGAACCGTGACAAAATATTTTTTTACTATTAATTTTTATACTACCATTAAAAACTACTAAAATCAATTACTATATTAATTTGGTCACCAACACAATGAATATATCCAATCCTTAATATTATAATTTTTTATATAAAAGGAAACATCTTATTAATAATATAATATTATATAGGTTTATGTTAACCTTTAATGATATTCTCCAAGATAAATACATTATTTCATTACATGGAGAAATAATTGTTATTATTGTTATCCTCACATGTATAACCTTTGAAAAAAACATAAACATCAAATGATTATTTCCTTATAGATATTATATAATTTCATTTTTAATAATAAATTGAATCTATTAGAATTAATTTGTATTGGGTGGGGGCCATGATAGATTGAATCTCTATGCATTGGTAGTTCTCATTAGAAAAAATACATTGGGAAATAGAATATTTATTTTTGTTTATATATAGTTTCTTAGTGAGAATCTTTAATAGTATGTTTATAATGTCAAACACCATGAATTGTATTAGTATACTATTATTTTTTAATATCAATATTTGTATTTATTTTCATTGATATAGTATTCCATCAAATTTATTTTATTATGTCATTATTTTGATTTTAAATTTTCTTATACAATTTAACAAATCTTTATTCTATTATATCATTCACACATCACTACTTCATTTTGAGGATATGAGCTCACCGTTATTTTTCCCCCTCCCATGGAATTCAATATGAGATATATTTATAATTTAAATATATCTTCTAGAAGAGATAATAATATTTCATGTTATTTAATACATTGTTTTACAGTTTATTGTGTAATGTGAAAAATATATATGAATCTAGTCTTCCAAGATTATTGTTTTGTTGAATCATTTAACAAAATATTATTATTTAAAAATAATGTAATATAAATACTATATGTATGATTAGGGGGATTGAGTTATCAAAATAAGTGAGAAATCATCCTAAAATCATGTTTGATGTTTTTTATAAATCTTTCAACCACATTAAATTTATTATAATCGATTATGTGTTGTGATTTTTCAGGACATAGGATTATCAAATTGGGAATAATTTTTGAATACATTGAAATTATATTATAATTTTTGTCAAATGTTCATAATTAATGAGGTATTAATATAATAAAGGATATATATATATATATTAAAATATGTTACAATAAATACTGAATGATTTTTCATTATGATGAACAATCCTTTTGAGGTTCTTTTGTATTATGTATGTTGTCATTTAAGATGATTAAAGATTAAATCTGTTTCCAATCATTCATATGTAAAAAAAAATCATTATTTCAATTATAAATAATTTTTTTTAAAACCAATATTGTGGATGTTAATCTTTAATGTATATGTTTTTGAATGTTTTATAAAAACTTTTCCGTTAAAAACCATGTAATGGTTTCTAAAAAGGAAAAATTCTTTCTTTTTCATACCTATTTATAGAAGACATGAAAATAATATTTTTAGGGATTTGAATCTATATTCATAAATATCTAACATATATTTTAGATATGAATAAGAATTTTTTTTGTTATAGTAAGCTACTAATATTTTAAGGAAAATAAAACATCATAAAATTGAAATACTAGAGAATAATTTTTTTATATATACAAATTTTGGGAAAATTATATATGGGAGAAATTTAGAGAGATAAATTTTGATAACTAGGGTTATTAATGTTACCACATTGAAAAAAACCATGTTAGGGTCTATATGTCTATATAATCGTTTATAAGATATCTATACTATTTGAAAATATTAACACCTCAAATAATATAGAAATATAAGTTTCATTTTTTCGATGTTTAATTGGGACATTATGATAATTTTAAAAATTAATATAATTCGATACAAATAAAGGTGTTAATTGAACATAGATGATAAATGATAATTATATTAATAGTTTTAATAACTAAAATGAATATATTGAAAATATGATTTTCTTATTGAATAATAATGAGCCTTGAATATATGGTGTGAGAAATTTTAAAATCAACCAATTAATATAATATATATAGAAACATATATATAATAATATTAATAGATATTCCTATATTTGATTGACGTGTGTATTTATATTTTTTGTTGTATATAATGTATATTGAGCAAAATAGTTATTAACATTTAATTATGTGATGGATGGATGGATAAAAAGTGGCAGTTATCCATACAAATGAAAGTGAATGAATCCTAAAAGTATATTAAAAATAATTTTTTTACTAAATTATTTATTATAACATGACATCCAAATTACATAATTATTTAATAGGTTTGATGTATATGAAATATTTTGGAGTCATTTATAACATGATGGATATATTGATAATTGGAATCTAGAAAAAAAAATCACTTTTTTGTGATTAGGTCCCTAATGTTTGTAAGAAGTGTGGTTAGAGATAAATGGTTCATTATAATGAATTTATATCTTGGAATTTTAAACATAGAAAATGATGAAAATCCGAGAGTAATTATAATATATCATATGTAAAATTTTTAAATCTAGAATATGCATATGACACACTATATATCGTCCCTCTAGAAAGTTGTTTTCTATAATATAATCCACGGTTTTATGTTAGTAATTCCAATAATTTTATGTTGATTGTATATCATAATAAATTTTAAATTTTTTTTGGAAATGGTGTAAATTTACTTATTTATAGAACACTAGAATCATGTATATGAAATGTGGATAGTCTATGAAACAACCAAACTATATAATGAATAATATTAATCTTTTGTGAATGGAGAAACATGTTAATGTAATCCATACATCGAGTATTACATAATAATTTTTGTCGATTGATTTTATATTCTAATTAAGTAAATGAATTGGTATTTTTATAGATCATATTTTTTGTTGGATATGTTGAAGTATAAATTAGGGAAGACATGTATCTGGTTATCATTATATTATCTCTAGGATAATATAATCTTCATAGAATATATATTTCTTGGTTCATGAGATTCATAATCTTATATTATTAGTCCAAATGATCTTTTATAATTTATTATGTTGGTATATTTGTTGCGAGAGAATTTGTAAGGATTAATAAGAAACATAACTAATGTGGTGAATTTTGATGGAAATGAATAATTACATGATCGATTATGATGCAGGTGAGAAAACATTTACTGAGTAATTTATCATTCTTTTGCATAGAAAAGAGAAATAATGAAATGGATAATTTTTTATAAAACTATAACATATATGTTACTATAGTAAGTATATTCATATTTATCTGTGATTCTAAATTAGAATAAATGTATAATATTTTGAGATTAAATTATAAAGAAAACTAAAAATAAGAAATTCTCCTCAAGAAGCATCAACAATTATGAATTTGATAGATAATTTAGAAGTAAGAAACAATTTTAATATTACATGACCATGAAGATGAATTTTTTTTTATTTCAATAAAGATAAAAATAAACAATTCAAATATAATTAAAACAATTATATTATTATAATTATGGGTTATTATCAAGAAAATAAATGTCTTCAAAATAGAATTTAGTTATTATAAATGAATAAACTGAATCTATACTTTATTAACTCTATATTTAAATTTTGAATTATATTGATATTGGTTGACTCCTAAATACCAATTTCATCCATTCTGATCAAAAAATAGAAAATCACACATGTAGTGTTTATAGTTATAGAAAAAATTACTAAATAATATTATACAAGAGTGGTGATTTATTTTGATGTATATATAAAATTAAAATATAATTAAATTTAATTTAAAATTATTCTATTTAATAATTCTGAAAAAATATTCAATTAACCAATCAATGACATCTAATATTAATCAAGAAACAATAATACCAAATCAAATCTATAAAAAATTCAATGATATCATATATCTGAGTTTTAGAAGATAATGTTATTAATGAAATATCGAGGAGGTTAAGGGTATGTATGTGGAGTTCCCTGTCTTTTTCGATTGTGCATTCTATTTTTCATAGACTCACATGATTTTATGCACGATTTTATAATCCTCATTAATCACAAGTAATATTGTATTATCTAGATAGAATATTATTTTTGACATTTTAAATTATTATATAATGAAAATCAATCAAGGATAAGAGATAAAACTTCAATTCATTCAAAATTTTATGATTAAAATTGAAAAACTGTCTGTGTAAATTCATTAGTGTGGTCATCTGGAGGATTAATAAACCAATTATTAATTACAAATCTATGAAAAATTGAATTTAATAACCATTTATATTCTAGAGCTGTATTTTTTAGTTACATATGTCACGCCATGATGCTTTTATATGGAAATTTTTCACTTATGAGAAAATTCACACATGATCATGGAACAACGTGTATGAATATATCCACCATAACCAAGGAGATATATTTTTCCATTGATATCATTAAAATTATTATAGATATGTATAAAATGATTCTAATTCTAGGTAAAGGCTATAAATAATAAAATATTCTGAATAATATAGATTAATTTAATGGAAACCCTTTAAGCACCACCCCCTGGATAACATTTTATATCTATATGTAGAGGTATATAAATATATCACAACTCGTATCTCATTGATTTTATAATAAGGAAAACAAAAAACAATGTTACTTCAATATTGGGTAAAATTGAACTCAATGGAATCAATAAACACAATACAGGGGTACATTGCTGTTGGTGATTTCCCCGAATATTTGGAATTTTTAGAATAATGAGGAAAATAATTAATATTATTAAAGGGTTGTTTTATTATATATATAAAAGTTGTTTTTTGATCAATGTAATTAGATAAAAAAAATATAATGGTGGAATTAAAATATATTAAAATACACATTGTACATGGACTTTGTCATAATCTATAAAAATTTAGTCAAATTTGTGACACCAATATTTTATGTATATTTAATAATAATGTATTTTTAACAAATGGAATATATTGTGATATTGGTTTAAATGGAATATGCAACACCATGAATTAATATAATTTTCATAGAAATGGAATAACATGTTTCTTCATTGTATATGATAAAAATGTTTTATGGAATAAATAGTTCATCAATACATATAAAATTTTAATAAATAATCCAATGTTTAAGGTGATGATTAAAATTACTTACCCTGAAATTGATAGGGATAATAATTTTGTTTAAATTATTGAAGAGTAATATAATTTAAAATTGTTACAATGAATAGAAGAATACTATATACCAATATCATAGTTTTTTTAAAGTAATTTATGTGATTCTATGATATATTAAGGTACTAGAATAGAAATTTATCATTATATTTCATTATGATTATACTATGTTGATGTTTATTATGTTTATTAAAATTAAAAAAAAATTAGATATTATATCTAAAGAATATTCTGTCTAGCAAAAAATGAATGTGGAAAGTTGATTAACACTCTATGAACTAGAAATGGAATAATATTAACCTCAAATGGAGTTATGATATCTTTAGTGAAACATATACTAAAATATTATGTATTAACTATTAAAAATTGAAAACCAAAAGTGCTAGTATAATTACGGACAATTTGGGGAATAATATGGTGAAAAAGATACATTTTGAGTAGTTAGTATTTAGGATGTATATTAATTAATACATGTAAAAGTTGTTATATATTAAAAACATAACTTTAGTAATACTCTTATGGTATGTAATTTCATAATGTATGTGAAATAAAAGAAAAACATTCAAGGAAATATATATTAAATAAGTGTAATTTATGATACTTTTTAGAATTTTTTATCACATAATATTTCTTGTAAATGTATTGAATATTGACACAAAATTATTAGTGAAATTAACTATGTAAGTGTAATTAATGATAAATCTAGAAATAAATATGGAATTGGTGTGTCATTAATTCTAAACAATATAATATTATTTTTAATTTATTTATAAATAAAATAAACATAAAATTTATGATGAAGGATTTGATATTGACATATATTATTATGAAGTAGGTGACACGAATCAGTGAGAAAATTAAATGTAATGTTTAAGGGAAGTATTTTATTAATCGTATTAAATTATTTTTTAAAATTAAACAATATATATATATAATTAATAGATATTTTATAGAATATTTGTTTTTTAACGCATGTGTATCAAAACTCATTTAGGGAAGTCAAACATAATTATTCATATGAAAAATATATGATATAATTACATAATAAAATTTTAATGAATAAAACTTGGGATCATATTGAGAAACGTGATGACCAATAATAATTATATCAAAGTGAAAAAATGAAAATAAAATCCGGATTAAATTAAATTTATTTAGAATGATGATATGTTACAATTAAATAGAGATAGTAATATTCATTTAATTGATGTTCATAGGATAATCCTAGATGATGGGATACATAAATCAATTAGAATGTTCTTAACTATCATAAATAAACTAATATTTGTTATATATCAAATGGTCATGATGATGAAATTATTTAATGTTATTCTTTAATAATAAATATATATTGGATGAATCAAGAATTTTTTATTTAGAAATGATGAATCTAATGGATATACCCTATTGAGATTGTGCAATCACCATAGGGGGTGTGGGTGAAGTTATCCTTTTTATAGAATGCTCTTTCCACTTTATAATTTCACCAATCAACATTTATTCATTTATAATATGTTAATATTTATTTATTTCCATATTATTTTGAATCAAAAAATTTATTGTTTATAAATTCTAAATATTAAAAGAGATTAACATAAAAAAAATTATATGGTTTGATCTTAATGTTCAAATATACTACATGTTCTATCGAGCCATATACATGAAATAGATATAAAATATATTAAATATAAAAAATATCTCTTGAAAATAGTCTTTAGTGTCTCAATTGGTGTCATATTTATTGACCGGTTTATTATAATAGATACCACTTATTTACAATCGATTCTTCAAATAACTTTAATACATGTTCATCATACAAATTAGTATTTTCATATAAATATAAAAAAATTATTCATATATATAAACATTTATAAAATTACTAATACATTTTATATATTTTCAGATACCACATTTACCATATTATACAACTATATCTAACTCTGATCATAAATAACAAGAGGCCTTGAAACTTTATAAGCCATAACAATAATTATAAACAATTTAATCTCACGTATAGATCTCAAATTATTCATCTATTTTATTCTTATGAATTTCATTATATGAAATAAAGATATTATATGATAAATATTTAAATATAATTTTTCTTCTTTCCTTTTTCATGTTTGATTCTCCTCCAATTACCTTTAGGATATCACTATATATCTTCTCTTTGAGTCATATAATCTCTTTAAAATTAAATAGAATAACATTTGATTGGAATATTCTTTTTTACTTCTACTATTATATTTTAGAGGAATATGAATATATTTTAAATATTTGAGTATCATAATATTATATAATCGGTATTGACTGATTCTGATATTTATGACTCCTAATAATACTATTTATAAGCCTTCCTTCTACTTATACTCATTGAATACCTATAAAATATATCTCAATTGAATTTTAATTGAGTATCTGGATTATGTCTCCTAAAATCATCTACAAAAACCCCAAAAAACATTGAGTTTTCATTAAAATTACATAATTAAAATATTTAATGTGCAAAAAATATTTTTAATAGTAGTTTATTATAAATTTTGATGGATCCATATTGTTTTGAAAAGGCATCTCATATAATTTTATGCATATAATGATTCAGTCTAAATAAAATCCTCCCTGATGTAGGTCATACTCCTAACGAAATGGATATGAACCAATATATAGAATTTTTTTTTCTATTGGTATCTCATCTCCATGATTATTTTTCTTGTTTCAATCTTCGTAATTATAATAATTTTTTTTAACATTAATTATATGTTTTTGGAATAATATTAATATTTTATGAATTGAGGTTCAGAATTGTCATTATCTGATTATTTTATGAATTTTTATTCATGAATTTTGGAACATAAAATTTTAACAACGTATAGAACAATCTATAAAAACAATTAATTCTACACATTACTCATGGATACAACTTTTGTTATTTTTCTTCATCGTAGAAGAAAAACATACATATACAATGAATATCATAATTGATATGTTTCTTCTATTCTATTAACAAAAATTATTTATTTAAAGGATGTTCTAAAATTTTTGAATTTTAGTAAAATTAATAAATTTAAGAAAGTATTCATTGGAACTATTATTTTCGTTAACCATCTTGAAGATATATTGATCCACGGTAACATATTAAAATTTTAAAAAAACAAAAATGGTATGGAGATTTCTAAAATATTTCAGAATCCACCAAAACCAATTTTAAATGTTGTGTAAAATATGAATTCGCGAAATAGATTTCAGTAATTACTATTTAACTCTTCATTAGTCCATTCTTCCCTATATAACTAATTACTATATAAAAAATTGTTCATTCATTATAGATTAAAAAAATAAAAACTAACCTCATTAAATAATCTTACTCTTTTCTTCTTCAAATCATTATCATATGATGTTTCAAAATAATACAATATCCATCCAGACTAACATCGATGGATGGAAACACAAAAACCTAGAACAAAACTACATAATAATATTGTATAACACTCATTTATTTGAATAAATATATCATAATATACACTATGAATTTTTTGTAAAAATTTATTACTATATTAAAAGGACATATATATCATTCATGAAAAACTTGGAATTTTCAAAGAAATTTTTTCATAAATACTTTGGAATGTTATGAGTCTATAGATTTTTATGGCACATGATTCCGAGGCCCGGTGTTACCGTAATCAATTTGGGAAGTTTAGATTAGGTTCGTTTAGTAAACGAACGAGCTGATTTTTCTATCATTTGAACCGGTGCATGGAATTGAAATCTGTGGGCACCGATGAACTCATAGCACCAGTAATTTCTTAAGGGTACCTTTACCGTATTTGTGTTTTATGTTGGTTGAGAATTGTTATTTGGGGTTTAATTAAAGAAGTATATAAAATTTTTTGTACAATTTTATTCTATATCTAAGGAGGTTAATTCCTCCCATGAGAAGTTTCTGGTGGGTACCATCCCCACCCAACTTCCCATGTGTGGATAATTGAAATGTGGGGCCCACATGAGCCCCAAACTATCCCCTCCCCCAATACTACTTAACCTTCTTTAAACCCCCCCCCCATTAAACTCTCATGTTAATGTTGACAAATATCCCATTTATGAGGCCTCTCACCTCCTCCTCCCTCCCTCTTTATCTTTTTCCATAACATCTTATTTAATTAAGGGAACCTATTCAATTAATTAATGAAGAGATTCAAATTTTTAATGGCTTTGCATGTTTAATTAAAATATGGTGAAAACTTATTTTAATGGGGTTGGCACTTATTTTGTTTGGGGAAACTTCTTGAGAGAGATCTTTTGTGAAGAAAGAGGGGAATTTTTCCTTTGTCGAAGAAGGACATCTCCTTCCACAAATAATGAAAATGCACCTTCCATTCTATTATCTGTGACAAGAGAGGAGACGCCGCTTCCTCCTCAGGCACACTCTGACGACATCCACGAATCCTCACCTCGCAATGTCGTCTTCCACAATACTGACGTTCGTTATAAATTTTTGAGTTAAGGGGTTTGATTAATTTTTTTAGAATAAATTACTCCCTCATTCTCATTGTATTCAAGTGAATACCTTGGCCTATTGATACCACTTACGCAGAGGGGGTGGGTTGAACGAACACGGCCTGATGACCCTTTGTTTGAATATATTTATTATTCTTAGAATAGAATACCAAATGTAGAGGAGGCACGATGCCATCTCACCATGCCAGGTATGCGGGGAAGGAAGTTGGCTCCATCACACAGGCTATGCGGGTGGAACCGCGACCAGCAACGCGGGTCCCTTCGGCTGAAGAACCGGCTGGTCCGTCGGCCAGCCGTGCGAAGGGAAACCACGTCACTAGGAGGGCACCATGGTGGAAAACTGACTGGCACATCGGCCGGCCGAGTAGAGCTGAAATGGGGCACTAGGAGGGCGCTGTGCTGAAGAATTCAATAGCCCGTCGTGCGGGTAGCATGTTCCAGAAGACCGGCCGGCCTAGCCGGCCGGTTTGGGAAGGGCGGCGCCGCTTGGTGCTACCGGTTCGGAAATCCGGGGGGTTCTGCCCCTCTCAGAACTACTCGACCTATTAGCTGAGCTAGACGGTCCGCGTGCCCTGCCAGAACATGCCCCAACGGGCCGCGCTGGGCCCCTCCTAACTGGGTCGGGACAGGCGGCGCTGGGCTGGGCCGCGCCTCGCCGGGCCAAGCCTCGCCCCTCCGTGCCGGGCCGCGTCACTTCGGGACGGGTCGCGCCCCTTCAGGCCGGGTAGTGCCCTTTGGGCTGGGCTTTATTTTTCCTTTGGACCATTCTGACACCCATTCCAGGTCGGACACAACAAATTGGGTTAACCCAACTCGTCGGACCTCTGGGCTAAACAGGTCGGACCTATTATTCACTTAAACGTGAATAACATAAATACCGTGCGCCCGATCTATGCGCCGTCTGCGGTACTAGGATTATTTCGACGAGACGATCCTATTGCGATAATCTACATGATTTTTGGATATCTTTGGTAAATGGATGGGTTTGGAATGAGAATATTTCTTACAGGGACCCTGGAATGCAAAAGCCAATATCTCATAGAGCGGTGTTCTGTTTGACGCGTCATCTGTCGTGTTGGGTTATTTTGACGAGACGGAACATTGGGATACATTATATCTAGACATAGTGATAGTTGATGTATTGAACTCATTTTCACTCGTGGAGCGGACCCTCCCGGAATCGAGTACGCTGTGTGGGGGAACCCTAGAGCTGGCTGCGACTACGACAACGATGACGGAGGTACTTGGATCCTATGTGGGTTTGGCAGCGAGGACAACTGTACATGGATCTTCCCTGGGTTTGGTATCGATGATTACTGTTCTTGGATCCTACGTGGGTTTGACGGCGATGACTTATGTTCTTGGATCCTATGTGGGTTCGGTATAGAAGATGATTCAGAGGCTATATCTAGTCATCTATACCCTTCTTCATGAGTAGTATACCTGTGTGAGATGAGTCTTGACTTTCAATAATTCTCATTGGTATTATTGGCCTCTTTCCTGTGTGGACTGGTTGTGCTTGAGCTCAAATGTTGGAGCCGTTCTGAGATTGATGACATAGATATATGTATGGGCATATACCTAAGTAGAGTTGGTTGAAACTTCGTGCTCGTATCATTCTTTTGTGGTTTAAACATTGTGGATTCTGGGAGACCTTCGGTGGTGTCGGGAGCCCTACTGAGTATCGTTATACTCACCCCTGCACGGTATTGCCAGCACTACGTGGTGTTGGTTGCAGATGACAGAAAACAATGATCATGGTCGAGGCCTGTGGAGTTGGACAGTATCCAGAGTTGGACCACCTGGAGGGACATACACGGAGCAGACTGACAGACCCGAGGTACCGATGAGACTATCTGTACCCACCCTTCATGTGGGATTCCCAGAGGATGACTTAGTGGTTGCTTATTTACTTTTCTACGATTGTAATTTCATTCTCAGTTGTATTGTACTTTCAGTTGGTTTAGTATACTGGCCCATTTACATTCCAGCACATACTTTTGTACTCAGTTTACATTGTGATTACTCCATCATGCATACTCTTTTGTGTTTGTTTACTTATAAAAATGAAATACCCTCCCATTTATCGGGATTTATGCCTTTGGTGCTAGTTTCCAGCCCCATGCCTATGAAAGGTGGTCTTGGAGTAGTCATGGAAAGGGCCACGAGGATGGGTTGTGAAAAATTGGTATCAGAGGTGTCAGTTCTACCACAGAACTCAGGACTCTGATATTTTCTTTTATATAAAGAAGTAGTGTTAAGAATATAGATAGTGGTTTTCAGTCTATAGAGTCCATTGTTGGTGCGGTGGCCGACATATCCATAAACCAAGACCCTGACTTCTGATTTCCAACTTAGTGCTCGAAAACACTGATTGCTTGTGTGTCTCAAATGTTTTCTTTGTGATTACTTTGTGTCAGCTCATCAGGTATATTGTAATAAATGTGGTGGACCTTTTTCTTCTCAAGATGTCCCACGAAGGAATCCAGCTAGGGGTCCTAGTTACGTGCTAGATTGCAGCCCATCGAGGGACGAGGCCTCGGTGCAAGGCCCCATTACAGCGGAGGCACCAGAGGTACCACTACCTGCTGGGCCACTGATACCACCAGCCTCATCAGTGGAGAGAGCACTATGCCTTAGTGTGTAGCATGAGTTTCAGCGACA
The DNA here is from genome assembly GCA_963277665.1 of Viscum album. Taxonomy (NCBI): domain Eukaryota; kingdom Viridiplantae; phylum Streptophyta; class Magnoliopsida; order Santalales; family Viscaceae; genus Viscum; species Viscum album. The sequence goes on along the minus strand of OY728165.1, from coordinate 557,085,595 downwards.
GTTGCTACCCAGGTTCCGTGGAGAGACGGATCCTCAAGAAGACGAGGATTGGCTGGAGGCTATCGTGAGAGTCTTTAGATTTGTAGGGACACCAGAAAACATTATGGTGATCTTTTCTATGAGTCTCCTGCTCGCAGCAGCTGGTAGATGGTGGAGCCTGATGATCTAGGTTCATGACGAGGCATCTCTACCCCAAACGGAAAATGAGATCCTCTTCCACTCGGAGTTTGTTCTAACCACCCTCTGTGTGGTGCGAATCCAGGTGTTACTACAATTGTGGAAGGGCAGCATGACAGTAGCCCAGTACTCGGTGAGATTTAACTACCTATCGTGCTACTCCACAGACATGGTACGAGACCCATTCTTCTGGGACCAAATCTTCAAGCAGGTACTGAGGCATGAGATCAGGGCTTCGATGATCTCCCTCAGCATTCTGATGCAGACATGAGTACTGGAGAGACCCCGTTATGTGGAGAGATTTCTTGCTGAGCCTATACCAGATGTCGCAGAGGTCCAAGCGGACCAGGCCATCAGGTGGTCGACCACATGATACTGGTATGAATGTACAAGGTACATGAAGTAGAGCTAATCAAACGAGAGGCAGGAAGTGCTATGCATGCTGCAGTCAGAGCCACATGGCTCGTGACTGCCTGACCCCCCATGCAGATGAGCAGCAGATAGTAGAGGGACAACCCAGGCAGAAGTAGAGGTTCGACCATGGCTGTCCACACAGAGAAGGAGGACGAGGCAAAGGATATGGCCGAACAACAGGTGGTGGATGACTATTTGAGACTCTACCACCACCACAACAAGGAGGGCCACCCCGACCACAGGGAGCTGGAAGACAGGGGCAGGCTCAGCTCCAGGCAGTAGAGGCCTACGACCATGGTGCACTTGAGATGATTCGAGGTACTATCTGTGTCTACTCCACCCTTTCTAATGTTCTTATAGGCACATGATCGAGTCATTATTTCATTGTCTTTGCCCTTGTTCGGAGCTCAGAGATTTTGATGGAGCCGTTGGCTCGATCCTCATGACTAAATACTCCTACGGGAGCAGAATCGACAATTACGCACTGGTGCTAGCAGTGTGAGCTTACTATAGGAGGTGATCACATAGGCTGGGATATTCTTGTAGCGGCATCAAGGACATACAACATCATCTTGGGCATGAAATTGTTATCTACAGTCCATGCTTAGATCGACTGTATTATGCGCAAAGTGCGGTGTGTCCGCACATAAGGGAGAAGGTTCACCTTTACCAGCAGGAAGCGAGCCTTTGCATTGCAGGATGGACTTACACAGATGAGAGGGAAACCGATCACCCGTCAGTTGGATAGTATTATCCAAGGAGTAGTTGATGTGTGGAGTCTGAATTTTCTTGTTGTGGTGGATCAGTATATAGATATTTTTCCTGACTATGTTCCAGGACTACCTTCTCATAGATAGGTAGACTTCTACATTGACTTGTACCCCAAGGCAGCACTGATATCTACTTCAGCATATCGGATGGCTACTACTCAGCATCGTGATCTGTGGGTACAATTGGAGGTTTTTCAGGAAAAGGGATTCATTCGACCCAGTGTTTCACCCTAGGCTTCTCTGATTTTATTCACCAAGATGATTTATGGGAGCTTACGACTATGTGTCGACTACCGTCGCCTCAATCAGGTGACCATAATGAACAATTTCCCACTCAAGAGGATTGATGTACTCTTTGATCAACTCAAGGGATCATGCTGGTTCTTGAAGATAGCCCTTAGGTTAGGCTATCATCAGCTCAGAGTTCAAGACAAGGATGTGCAGATAACGTACTTCAGGTGTCGGTATGGCCACTATGAGTTGTTGGATATGACCTTCGACATTACCAAAACACTAGTAGTGTTCATGAGTCTCATGAACAGGATCTTCCATCATTACCTCAATCGTTTTGTCGTAGTCTTCAACGATGACATACTTATTTACTCGACTGCAGAGGTGGAGCACCCCTACCACTTACGGGTTGTAATAGACACAATTAAATATCACATGCTTTATGGTAAGCTCTCGAAGTTCCAGTTATGGATTCGAGAGGTTCACTTCTTAGGGCACACCCTCTTAGAGGTGAGATTTTTTGTTGATCCTACAATGATCGAGGAAGTACTATCTTCGAAGCCACCCAGGAGAGTGACGGAGGTGCGTAGTTTCCAAGTTCTTGCTAGGTACTATTAGATATTTATGCCAGACTTTTCTGGAGTTGCAGCACCTCTTTTAGCATTGACGAAGAAGGGGAAACCCTTCGTGTGGTCAGATAGATGCCAGCAGAGCGTTCAGGAGCAGAGGGAGAGATTGGAAAGTGTTCCCATCTTGAGGCTACCTGAGGAGGGCGTAGTGTACGCAGTTTACTACGATGTATTAGAGACAAGACTCGGGTGTGTCTTGATGAAAGAGCGTGCAGTGATAGCCTATGGTTCACGAAATTTGAGGTAGCATTAGTAGAACTATAATATCCATGACCAGGAGTTAGAGACAGTGGTCTTTGCATTGATGATGTGGCGACACTATCTGATGGGCGAGCGCTTTACAGTCTAGTCTGACCACCACAGTCAGAAGTACATCTTCTCACAGAAGGACCTAAACATGAGACAACGGCGATGGCTGAAGTTCCTCCAAGAATATTAATTTATGATTGACTATACCTATGGTAAGGGGAACATTGTGGATGATTCTCTCGGCAAGAGATCGGGCATTCAGCTACTTGGAAAGGCGACAGAGCAGTTAGCAGCTTTGTAGATATCCTTCATGGATAGAGATGTGGCAGCCATTCTACAGTCTCTCGTAGTCAATCCTCTACTACATCTGTGGGTCAGGGAGGAACAATTTAGGGACATTAATTATGAGATGTGGCATGCTTAGATTTTCACAGGGCAGGTGCCTGATGGATTTTCCAATGGAGGAGAGCACGTCATCCTCTTCAGGGGACGTACCATCATACCAGTTGCACTGCGGGAGGAAGTGCTGAGGGAGTTTTACACTTCCCCTCTAGCGGTAAATCCTGGAGTGGCGAAGATGTACCAGGACCTCAGATGACAAAACTAGTGTCCGGGTATGAAGAAGGTTATAGCAGAGTTCGTTTCATGATGCCTCACTTCCCATTAAGTGAAGGCAGAGCACCAGGTACTTGCAGGCTTGGTACAACCCTTAGAGATTCTGGAGTGGAAGTGGGATGAGATATCCATGTATTTATTATGGGGATTCCACATACTTCCAGAGGACACGAATCCATCTCGGTTATTTTAGAGAGACTCACCAAGACAGCCCAGTTCCTACTGATCAAAGAGCAAGGCGCAGTAGAGAGCTTGGAACCCCTCTACGTTCAGGAGATCATATGGCATCATGGTGTTCCATCATCTATCATTTTTGATTGAGATGCTCAGTTTACATCCTAGATTTGGAAGGGGTTGCAGGAGGCTTTTAGGATGTAGCTACGGTTGAGCACCACCTTTCACCCTCAGAAGGATGTCCAGACGGAGAGGACCATTCATAAACTCAAGGACATAATCCGTGCATGTTTCCATGACTTTGATCGCAACTGGGATGATCACCTGCCATTGGTAGACATTGAGTACAACAACAACTACCACTCAACCATTGAGATGGCACCATACGAGGAACTGTACAACTGACCTTGCAGATCACCTCTATGATGCACTGACCCTGGGGAGTCAACACTCGTAGGACAACAGATGGTTCAGGCTATGACGGAGAAGGTGCAAATCATCCAGGATTGGATGAGGACTACATATAGCAGATAGAAGTCCTATATTTATAGGAGGCAAAGACCATTGGAGTTCGAGGATGACAACTACATTTTCCTATGGGTCTCACCTCGACGTGGACTAAAATGATTTGGATGGGGCAGAAAGTTATATATGTGCTTCATCAGGCCATTATAGGTCCTCAATAGGGTAGGTGAGGTGGAATACCGCCTGGACCTTCCACCTCAGTTGCACTAGGTGCATGACGTCTTCCACGTATCTCAGCTGAGGAGATATGTTCACGACCCGACTCACATCATTAATCCTGGGGAGCTGGACATCAATGATGGGGCGACATTTTCGGAGGTACCGGTGGAGATTGTGGATCGATAGGTGTGGTTCCTATGTGGATTGCCGATTCCTCTAATGTGCATTCGTTGGCAGCATAGGAACCTCCAGGAGAGAACATGAGAGCGGGAGGATCAAATGCGTGCACAATACCCTCATTTTTCCCCTAGTATATGTTGTAGATTTATGGGGACGTAAAGTCTTGAGATGGAAGTAATATAAAGACCTGTAAATTTCAGGGAATTTTTTTTAAATACTTTGGAATTTTACGAGTCCGAAGCTTCTGACGGAACTTGATTCTGAGTCCTAGTGTGCCCGAAATCACATTCCGAAGTTTAGCTTGGGTACGTTCAGTAAACGAATGAGCGGGTTTTTCTATATTTTGAAGTGCTGATCGGAATTGAAATCTGAGGGAACCGATTAACTCACAACGCCAGTAATTTCTTAAGGGGACCTTTATCGCAGGTGCGTTTTATGTGGGCTGGGAATTCTTATTTGGGGTTTAATTAAAGAAGTAAATAAAATTGTTTGTACAAGTTTATTCTATATCTAAGGAGGTTAATTCTTCCCATGGGATGTTTCTAGTGGGACCCACCCCCACCCCCACCCATCTTTCCATGTGTGGATAATTGAAAAGTGGGGCCCACACGAGCCCCAACCTTTCACCTTCCCCTAAAATCCTTAACCCTCTTTAAACCCCCCAATTAAACTCCCATGTTACTGATGACAACTCTCCGATTTATGAGGCCTCTCACCTCCTCCTCTATCCCTCTTTAACTTTTCCCAACCCACCTAATTTAATTAATGGAACTTATTCGATTAATTAATTAATAGATTAAAATTTTTAATGGCTTGAAATGTTTAATTAAAATAAGGTGAAATAGTATTTTAATGGGTTTGACACTTGTTGTGTTGGGGGAAACTTCATGAGAGAGAAATTTTGTGAAGAAATAGGGGAATTTATCCATTGTCGAAGAACGACGTCTCCTTCCACAGAAAATGACAACGCACCATCCATTATCTTCTTCGCGATAAGAGATTAGAAGCCGCTTTCTCCTCAGGCACACTCCGACGACGTCCACGAATCCCCACCTCGCAATTCCATCTTCCGCGACACCGACGTTTTAAATCATTTATTGAGGTAGGGGTCTGATTAATTTAATTATAATAAATTACTCCCTCATTATCATTTTATTCAAGTGAATACCTTCGCCTATTGGTACCACTTACATGGAGGGCGCATCCCTAACGGACACGACATGACGACCCTCCATTTGAAATTATTTATTATTATTAGAATTTGAAACCAAAGGCAGCAGAGGCACAACGTCGTCGCCCCGTGTCGGGTACGCGGTGATGGAAGCTGTCACCGTCGCATCAGCTATGCGGGAGGAACCGCGGATCGCAATGTTGGCCGCATCAGCAGATGAACCGTCCTGCCCGTCGGCCGGCCGGGAGAAGGGAAGCCGCTCCACCAGGAGGGCGCCGTGCTGGAATACCATCCAGCTCGTCTGCCAGCCGGGCGGAGCTGGACCATTGTGCCAGGACAATGCCGCGCTGAAGAAATCTACGGCCTGCCGTGCGGGCCATGTGTGCCAGAAGGTTGGATGGTCTAGATGGCCAATTTGGGAAGGTCGGTGCTACTTGGCATCGCCGGTTCGAACAGTCGGGTGGCTTCCCCCCACCCCCCGGAACCAGTCGGCCTAAGGCCCGACCCGCTCGGGCAGTCGGCCGAGCCGGCCAGGCTGCACCACATCAGTGCGAACCATGCCCCTTCTGGCCGAGCTGCGTTTTTTCCATCAGACCGGTCTGAGACACTTTCCAGGTCAGACCCGTTAAACTGGGTTAACCCAACACGTCGGACCAGTGGGCTAAATGAGTTAGGCCTATTATTCTCATAAAATTGAATAACTTAAAGACCGCGCGTCTGATCGACGCATTGTCTATGGCACTGGGACTCATTCGATGAGACAATCCTTTTACGATACTCTATGCGAGTTTTGGACATCTTTGGTAAATGAACGGGATTGGAACGAGCATATTTCCAACTGGGGCCCTAGAACGAAAATGCCAACATCTCTCAGACCAGGAGTCTGTTTGACGCGTCGTCTGTCGCGTTGGGTTCCTCTTGATGAGACGAGACTTCGGGATACATCAACTCTGTACTTCGTGACAGTTAATGTATCAACCCCCTTTTTACTCATGGAGAGGACCCTCCCAGAATCGAGTAAGCTATGTTTGGGAACCCTAGATCTGACTGCGACTGCAATGATGATGCCGATTTTACTTGGATCCTATGTGGGTTTGGCAGCAAGGACGATTGTACTTGGATCCTCCGCGAGTTCAGCAGCGATGACCAATTTACGTGGATCCTACGTGGGTTCGGCAGCGATGGTTACTATACATGGATTCTACACGTGTTCGGCAGCGATTGTTACTATACATGGATCCTAATTGGGTTCGGCAACAACGACTTCTGTACTTGGATCATACGTTGGTTCGGTAGAGGAGATGATTCAAAGGCTACATCTAATCATCTCTACCCATATTGTTAGTTGTATACATGTGTGTGCTGATTCTTGACATTCAATCATTTTCATTGGTATGATTGACTTTTTTCTTTTGTGGTCTGGTTGTGCCTAGGCTCAGATGTTGGAATCGTACTGATAGTGATGAAATATATATACGTATGGGCATATAACTATGTACAGTTGGTCGATAATTCATGTTTGAATCTTTCCTTTGTGGTTTAACCTTTGTGGATTCTAGGATACCTTCGGCAGTCTCGGGGTCACTACTGAGTATCGTTATACTCACACCTTCACGGGTATTTCCCGCACTACGTTGTGTTGGTTGCAGACGACAGACAACACTGATCGCGGTCGAGGCTTGTGGCGCTGAACAGTATCCAGAGGTAGACCACCTGGCAGGAGATACAAGGAGCGGACGGACAGACCTGAGGTGCTGACGAGACTATCTATACCCACCCCTCAGGTTGGATTCCCAGAGGAGGACTTGGTTGTTGATACTTTACATTTCAGTGGTTGAACATTATTTATCAGTTGTGCTGTAATTTCAGTTGGGTTTTTATACTGTCTCTTTTACATTCAAGCACTTACTTTTGTACTTAGTTTACTTTGTGTTTACTCCAGCTTGTGTACTCTATTGTGTTTGTTTACTTATAAAAAGGCAATGTCATCCCTTTTATCAGGATTTACGCCATTGGTGCTAGTCCCCATCCCCTGGTATATGTAAGGCAGTCATGGGGTAGTGATGACACCGGCCCTGAGGACGAGTTGTGACAATTCATACTAGAAAATATATCAATAATATTATTCTGAAAATATTACTATCATGAAATTAATTTCATAATAATTCTATGAAGCAAATTTATCTCCACCATCAATGCCATTAATATGGGATAAAAATATCATATATCATTTGCTATCAATTTCGAGAAGAATCATATTCATATTCCTTGGGATATTCAAGAGCACTAAACATTACATTATATTTAATTTTCGGTCAATTTATATAACAATTAAAAATATAAAAAACTGACTTATCTATCATTGTCACTAATAAATTTGGATTATCAATCCCCACATTTGGATTTTTTTTTCTACACCTTTTCAGTATTAAGATAATTTTTAATCTCCTCCATATTAGTAAAAACACAAAGATTTTATGTTTAATAATTTAATAATCACATTTTTCTTACACGAATCATAATATTTCAATATTGTTTCATTTTCCTTAAAATTTCATTATAGATAATCCATGATTCACTGAATAAAAGTTTGGAATAACATTTCTCTTATAAGTGACTATAATATTTACAATCCATAATTTACATGAGAGTTAATCTATTTTTAAAATAAATTTATTTAAATGATCCCAAAAAAATATATTCACTGTTAAATATTTTTACAGATGTTATTTTTCTATTAGAAGAGGTCGTTCAAATGATTTTATTAAAAAACTGCAATTTTCATTTCTAACAAGCACACAAAATGAATTCATGTGAAGAAATTTATTTCCAACATTACAGATCATCATACACCTCCATTATTATTTTTATTTTACATAATATAAAAATTTGGGGAAAAGGGTTATTTTCCTCAAATCATGTTTTTCTTAAATCTACTAAAAGTACAAATTTATATGAAATAATTACATCCCTTAGCTTATTTTTTTTATCAAATCCTCTATAAGGGAAACATTTAATCATCTCTTCATCATATCGAGTCTTCATTAAAACAAAATAAAAATCTATTAATATATATTCTACTTAGAAATATTATTATAAGAAATTAATTTAAACTCTCCATACTAGTTTGTTTATAATGTTCTATAGATATCCTTTCACCAAATGAACCATTTTTAGGTATCACCTATAATTTCCTATAACTATATATTTAAAAAATATACGTAGAATTTTTTTAATGTATTTAATTGTTATATTATCTTCATGTTATATGAGAATAATTTTTTTATGGGAAGTAGTTTTATCAGAACTATTAATGTTATTATTCAAACTAGTTTTTGAGAAATGAGAATTCATTGGAAACATAGTATATGTTATTTACATCCCTTTTTTAGAACATTACTTTTCATATTATATATTAAATAACATGTAGTTAATGGTAATTTATATTTTTATTTCATCGTATAATTTTATCAATGTAGTTGTGTCTTGCAACTATTGTCACTGTTGTCTTCTTATTTTTACTATTTTCATTGATTCTCATGAGACGATCAAAACCATTTACTAATAACCAATCATGTTTATTAATTTCTATTAATCAAGATTCATTTATTTTTCATTATTACTATCACTTTCCTATGATATATCATTATTTATAACCAATTCCAATTGATCTGTATAAATTTTCTTGGATTTTTTATGTTACTTTCCTAGCTATACATAATTTTCCACAAGTTTTCTTAACAATGTTATATTTCTAATTTTATGGATACTTGTCATACTAATTATCGTAGATGAATTAAAATAAATAAACTTATATGTTTATTTCAAGTATTTATTCATTATTTGATTCCATATATTATCATTCAAATATGATATACATATACTAGTTTCAAATTTCCATGATGTATAATTTTCATCAACAATAGAATTATATTTTTATTGGTATATACTTCTTACTATTAATCATGGGTGTGATTTTCATAAAAAATTTGTATTGTTATCACCTTATAGTATAATAAACTTCTTTTATTTGATTCATTTTAAGGATTTATTGGCTTTTCTTTTCATTGGGAAATGATTTTTAAATTATCTTTTTGAACCAATAGTAACAAATACAATGACCCATGTTGTTTCATTTTTTAAATATAAAACCATAGATTCACATTTTTTTGAACCATAATAGCACATTTTTAAATAATTTTTATTTTTTATAGATATATTTTTTGGCATTATATGTTATATTCATTCCCCCTAACATCCTATAGTAACTATATATTGATAAAATATGAAACATTCACTACTCCTTTGAGAAAACCTCTAATAAAATGAAATGTGGCATATATATTTTTGTAAATTTCATGATTCCAAGACTGATTTTGTATCATGATATATTTTTCAGGAGTAACTATCATTTTTATAATTGATTTAATATTTTTTTCTTTTAGTTTTTATTATATTCACCATTTCTTTGGTGTTGAATTTTTTTATATTTTTTCTAATCATACTATTATATAGCATTTCTATTATGAACAAAACTTGCAACACAACAATATTTTCAATGTGTAATGTCAATTTTTATCATATATACAAATGAAAATACATTATTATAATATAATTTATCAAATAAAGACATTAAAAAATATTTTACTATAAAAATATAATCACTTTGATAGCTTGTGATATGTGCATAACTATGTTTAAGCTTACCATAAAATGGTGTAACAGTATAATCACAAATCTAAATTATTTGGTATGAAAAGTGATTATTAAAATATGTAAAATATGATTTTTACAGATGCAAGTAATACAGTCAATAGATATCATTTTTCAGATATATAATAAGATTTATTTGAGATAAAAAGAATTTTTTTATGTAAAAATGTAATTTTCTAAAAGTTTGTTCAACCACACAATGGAAAATAATAATTTAATATCAATTTTAAACCACTATTATATATTTTTTTTGGAAAAAAAATATCTTTTTAAATCTATATGTAAAAATTATACTTGGTTGAGTTTTTTAGTATTATCTAAAGATATTAATGTTTCTAAAAAATCATGAAAAACAATAATTTTGATTGGAAACATATAATTAACATAAATTATTAATATTAATAAATTTTCTTACAAAATTGTTTTAAAGTAAAATTAGTTTAATTGTATAACAATTTTACTAATTATAATCATTGGAATCTATTTCATATCGAACTATAAAATATTAACTATTTGAATGTTGAATGATTCTCTTTGGATAAATAATTTTTTGTCTCTATGGTGGGTTGATTTTTAGATGTATTTTTTTAATATAAATGAATTATATGTTTTTAATGGGTTTACATATTTTTAATCCAATTAATTTATATTAAAAATTATGTTAATTTTTTTATAATGAATATTGACACGGTTAGTGTTAGAACGTGTTGACAAGGGTGTCAAATTAAAATGTTATGGGATAAAAATGAATAAAAAATCGTTTAATTTCAACTATCTATACATAATTCGATCATATCTCTTCCATGGTATGAGATTTACCCAATATTGGGTATTTTCAATAGGAAAATGTTGGTATTAAATTTTCATTTCAAAACATAAAATTATGTCCCCATTAAAGCATATAAAAGGCTATACCTCCAACTCATCACAAATATACAAAATCCATTTTTTGGATAATTATTTACGACAATATGCTATATAAAAAACTAAAAATATACTAGATTCCTTGTATTAATGAAAAAATATTTTCCTTTAATGCTTTTTGGGAACACCTAATGTTGTTCATTGAATAAGAGGAAACATTCTTAAATGACACTTTTTTTCTTCACCTTTAATAAAAAATTGATTAAAAATGATTATATGATAAATTTTTTGTATTTTATATATTTTGTGGATACTATATTAATATAAAACTATATCATTACCCTGTGAAATAAAATTAGAAATGAAATAATCCATAAGGTTTATGATAGACAACCACATGATGAATCGAGGAAAAATTTGTTCCATCACTGCTAATCATGGTTTGATATAATATTATATTTTTCACACACAGACATATATATATATATACAATATATATAAATTTAGTATGCTTTCATAACTATAATATCTCTTCAAAATTCTTTTTTTTTTCAACACGTTGGAAAATAATAACATCACACATGTGTATTGATGACTACTACCTCAAAACCAAAATGATGATTTATTCCAATTTTAAGTTAATATTGATGTACATAATGAGATATTGATTGAATATAAACTATATCTATCACGTAATTATATATCTGGAATTATGATCTCTCATATACCTTATAACAATCAATTTTTTAGGTCTATAATAACATCGCTCATGTATATGACATACCCCAACCTCATGTATTGATGTGACACATTTCATTAAAAAAAATAGAAGCTAATTTGGATAAATTTTCTAAATATTATTGATATAGAAGATATAATAATTTCTAAAAAAATGGTGATATATTATTTACATTCATTTTATAACCTTTTATTATAAGAATGGGAAAATATTTCGTGATTACGTATGACATGCCTTCTCCATGGAAAATGTAGTACAATTTTTATCTCAAATTTATATATATATATATATATATATATATATTATGACAATAAATGTTATATTGATAAAGTATAAAATTCATGATATTTTGGAACAAATTACAATGTAACATGACCAAAAATTATAAACAAAAACATAAATGAAAAAATAAGTAATTATCACATAAAATTGTGTTTTTTAAAAGTCTTCTTAACATTCTCATGGTAAAAGTATATATGTTCACAAAATATGGTATGAAAAATATGATTATAGTAATGTAATATATGCTTAATTAAACTATATATATTATATATTGGGTTTAAAAATAAATAATTGAAGTCGAACATAAGGTGTGGGATTCTCTACTCAGTTTTACTTCCCGAGTCATATTCCATATTCAACAATTATTTAATTTTTGTTGAGTAGACACTACACATTTCAACTATTATATATTGAATATATTTTTCTAAATTATATATAATGATTTGTTTTGGGTTATTTCTTTCATGCAGGTTAAGATTAAATAGTTACCAATGTTGTAAGGGCATGGTTTCATCTATTGCTGATATTATTATTTGTAAGTCTCCCCTATGGGAATTAATTGGTATTTATATCATAAACTGAATATATCAATAATAGAAAAGTTCCCTATACCCACAGTTTCAAATCTTTTGTATACCTCATCAAACCGTGTGTAAAGGATATAACCATGGGTTTTTCGATTGTGGACTCCTAAGTCATTACGATTGCCTTATACCCACGGTTTTTTAGAAACTATGGGTAAATACTTCTGAAATTTTAACTTAGCCACGGTTCTGGTAAACCATGGGTATATATCTATGACAATAGTTTACACAACCATCAGTATACATTTTTTATCAGATATTGATACACACGATTTAGTAAACCTTGGGTATAAAGGGTTCTACATCAGCATATTTACCCATGGTTTAAAATATGTGGGTATAGAGGGTTCTACCACATCATATATACCCACGGTTTAAAAACCATGGGTATAGAGGGTTCTGTAGAAGCTTATTTACCCACGGTTTAATAACCGTGGGTATAGATGGTTCTGAAATAGAATATTAACCCATGGTTTGAGAACCGTGGGTATGGATTATGTTCCTAGAAATAACTGTTGACTCGCTAGAAATAGCCACTACGGCCACTCCCTTCCCCCTTGTACAGACCCCATACAGCACCTACCTTCCCCTTGGATAGAACCCCCATCACACACCCTCCCACATTGCACACCACCACACTCCCCTCTGGACAAAACCCCTTTCCACACCCCTCCTTTGACACCCCCCCTATGGACTCCCCCAAGACCCTCCACTGGACCCCCAAGACACCCCCCTAGACCACCCCCCTCCCCAACCCCACTTGGACACCCACCCTGGAGCCCCCTGGGACCCTTCCTAGACACCTCCCCTAGACACCCCTCCCCCTGCACCCCATAGCCCCAACCTCCCCACACCACTCCCCATCTCCACACCTACACCCTCCACTGCCCCCCTCCTGGACACCCCCCCTGCACACCTAGTAACACCTGCACCCAGAACCCCCTCCCCCTGCACCCAGCCCCACTACCTCCCCCACATCCCCCTAACACCCCACACTGGACCCCCCATGTACACCCTCCTAGACACCCCCACCCACTGGACCACACAGGACCCCCCCTTGAACCCCCCTTGGACAACCCCTTGGACCCCCCCCCCACCCACTGGACCTCACTAATACCCACTGGACACCCCACTGGACCCTCCTCCTGCACCCCCTTCCCCCTTCACCCCCACTACCACCTTCACCCCAATGGTCCCCACCTTTCACCGCACCACTGCACCCCCCCCCCATAGACATCCCACTTTCACCCTAGTACCACCTGCACCAAGATCCCCCTCCCACCCTACACCCATGTCCCACTAACCCCTACACTCAGTCCACACCCCCACTACCCCCTACACCTAGACCCCCATATCCCCCACCCCCCTGAACCTATCCCACCTCCCTACACCAAGCCCCCAACCCCCTGTGAAACCACTCTGAAATAATGAAAACCCGAATTCAAAAAAAATGGAACCACAATGCATTGTTTTCACCAGTTAAAACATAAGCAGATCTATCCAAAGTGTTCAAATAAGAATAAAATTTATATCATAAATGTCCTAAATAATATTTTAAGGACAAAGTATTACAATCATTTATCTCTTGTTTATGAAAAAGAATGTCTGATATAGGATTCAAAAAATACATCCTTCCTGTAGTAGCTTCCACTCACTTTGACTTACCATTCATAGTATACTAAGGAATAATTTATAAACTTTTAATAAGAAAAATAAATTTCTCTGAAGTGGATATCACTATCTTTGCCATACCTTTCCATTTCTCTAATGAAATTTGTCATTGATGTTGCCAGTAATTGGAATCCACCTCAGCCTATGCATCGTATTTCATTTCATATTTACTATTCTTTGATTCTCCTCTATGCTCTTCATCATACATGACCATTTATATATCATCTTTTAAATAAATTAACTCATAGGATGGTTGAGACACATCTAGTATAATATCCAATAAGATAATACTTTTCACCTTCTCTTGAATGGGAGGAATAGGTCCACTAACCTCTCTACCTGAGGAAACTAATTCAAAAACATGATCATCCAATAGGGGTATTATTGAAACCAAGGCTTTATTTCTTGGTTTTTTGGAAAATATATGAGGTGTGAATGATGTATGTTTGATTAAAGATGAATGGTATTTTTGATGAATAATTTCATGAAGATCTTTTGCATGAGGATGTGTTAAAAATTTATATATTAAGATTGAATTCATTGTGTTAACATAAAGAAGAAATCTAGGAGGAGGACGAAGGGTAAAGTTATTCATGTAAGAATTTCATAATGAAATGAAATTAATGATTTAGAGATATTGATTTGTGAATGGTGTCTCAGACGAGGGATTAATCACCCTACTTCTGGGCACAATATTTTTGAATGTTGAATATCTTACAAGTGGCATTTAGTTTTATCCTACAGAGATTGACAAGTCAATCCATAGAACCAAATTATCATGGGGAATTTACCGATCCATTTCTAGATGAGTGTAAATCCCTGGAAAAACAAAACTGTGTGGGTGTCTCTAAAAATGAACCAAATATTCATAGAACAACAAATGGGAAGATTAACCCTTTTCCTGACATTGTATCAGAGAATGATGGCATCTTCACACAATATCAGGTATTTATTTTGGGTATATTATTTTATTAAGGGTTGGGTGGAACTCCCCTCAGGGTATGTGATAGGGTAATAACTGTCTTTCCCCCAGTTGTGAAGTCCTTACAAATATTAAGACCTTCAATAAGGACAATGAAGGTTTTACTAGGAATTTAAAACCAAACTATCTAGTGTATGATAGAGTATTTTGGGAACCAAGGTATTTCTATTGTTGCATTGGGATAGAGTCTAATCATCAACTCAAACAATGTATAGTATCTCATGATCTGATATTACATAATCAAATTGGTTATGAATGTGAATGTCTATTTATTAATCCCAATACATTATCATTTCACCACATTTTATATCCATAGCAATATTAGAATCAATATATATTCCATATTATCCCATATCATCTCATTATAAATTCCAATGTCCTCAATCCTTATTCATGGGAATTCACTATTCATTTCTAGATATTCACAATCCCTCCCTAATTATACTTGTTTTCTTGGCCTTCCCATGTTTAAGACAAAGACTCTGATATAGGAATACATGGATATACTATGTTGGTTGGGCTACCCCCACAGGCGAGAACAAGTGTCCGCGTATCAAGGAATCACCATTTGAGAATGATTTTCCAAAATATCAATTAATTAAAATAAAAACAGAAAATAAGTAATATTTCGGTAGAAAATATATGTATGTCAGACATCCATACTGATGGAAAAGAAAATAAACAGAAGAAACAATGTCAAATAAGACAAAAATGAAACACACTAACAATCTGTCAACTTCCGCGATCTTCCTCCCCAGAAAATAAAATTGTATAGCTACCTCCAGTGCCCTTCGAGCCCCCATCAGAGAATATAAGTACCCACCATCTATAGAAATTTGTAGAAGGCTGAAGTGGCTGATGCGATAAAGAAAATAAAATTAAAACTCAAGTACTACGTACATGTCTCCTATGATTAAACAAGTCACCACCCATCATATAAGAACCACAACGCCCCAATGGTCGAATCATGTTAATGAAGGCAAGGGAGAAAAAGATCCAAGATTCAAAATGATATTGTCAAATTTTTGAATCCTATTAATTATGAAATACTCTTCTTGTAATGATATATAATCAATTAGGCTCGAGTTTCAAAACCTCATGGCTCCTTCCCCCCTAGACAAACGCCCCCAGCACACCCACTCCCCCCAGTACACCCCCTGCCCTCTTCCCCAAGACCATCCCACCTGAATACTTGTACCCCCCTACCCAGTACAACACCATCCTCATGGACAGAGCCACAGCAAATCCCCCCCCTTTGCACACCACACTATCCCCTCTCGATAGAACCCCCTTGCACACCCCCCTAGACACCCCCTCCAAGACAGCCCCCCTCCCCCATTCACCATGCACCCTCCATGCACACTCCTAGAATTCCCCCTCCCAACCCCCTACACACTCCAAGAGAGACCCCTCCCCCTGCACCCCCACCAGCTACACCCCCACCCCATGCACACACCCATGCCCTCTTCCCCAAAACCCCATCCTCCCTCACCACCTTCCCAAAGCACACACCCATGCCCTCATCCCCAGTAGTAGCCCCCCCCCCAACACCCTTCCCGGCACACCACCTATCCTCTTACCAGCACCAGTGAGGGGACTGCTCGTGTCATTTCAGACATAGCTTCACTATGATTCATTCCATGTTTCCTAGATTTGTCTCCCTTTTATTTCCCTAAAATATTCATTATGAAAAGGTTTTTTTATAGGTAATGTTACGATGAAAAATTCCAATATAAGCATTACTATTTTAAGAAGTAATAGTGTAAGAACTACTACTGTAATGATGTTAGTATAAACATTTCTAGTGTGTATACTACTCTAGTAAAAAATGCTAGTGTAATGTCGCTACTAATAAATCCAATTGGGTAAATATGTACACGTTTCTAGTGTAAACATTGATGATAGTATGGGCTTCTAGTGTAAGCACTCATAATATAACGGTTTCAGTAAAAGTTGTGGTAATGTAATTCATGAAACATAACCACTTCTAGTTTAATTCTAGTGATAATAATGTAAATATGTATTGAATCCTATTTTTGAAGGTGTCATATATTTGAATATTGGAATTGATCACCAATTTCCTTGAGTTTAATTATTCTAATAAAAATAAATGAACCTAAATAGTAGGATAGGGAAAAGTATTATATGTTTTATGTTATAGAAATTCAAATATTAAATAATATAGGAGTAAAAACAGCCTAATTTTTTAGCTCTCACAAGTGGTAATACAAAAAAAAATGGATGACTGGGTAAAAAATGTACTATATTGTCTTGAAATATAATCCCAATTCATGAAATAAATGTTGATATCAACACACCCATGTCTTCTGGTTTCCCTGCACATTTACATAATATAATTAATATGATTCGAATAAAAATTGAAATGTGTTTAAACTGTATGGATAATTTATTTCCATAGTTTAAACTACTTGAAGTGTTCATTATGCATACACGTTAAATTGGATACAAATTGAAAGGTTTTTCTTTTATTGTGATATGATACGTTGGAAGTAATATTCATTGTATTTTAAATAATATACACATAGCTTACAAAATACAATCATAGGCAGAAATCAACCATGATAATTCTGTGAAAACACCCGTAGAAAACACTGCTTAGTGAAACATACCTTTAAGCAAAACAAGATACATGTAATCTCATACCTAAAACCTATATACAAAAACATGAAGAAACCAAACACATTCAAACCTCCAATCATACATTAACTTATAATATTTCCATGAACATTGAGTGGCACGACCAAAAAACACCAAAATGAAATAAAGAATCCATGGATGTATAAATATAAATACCTTGCATAATTTTCTCCCCTAAAGAACAATTTTCTATCATGAACATCATGATTTAGGGTCTTGACAAGATCAAATAAAATTTCACTATATTTCAGAAATTCTGAAATATCATTGCATTTTTTTCTTAAATGATAAACAATAGAAGAACATGATTATCATTGTATCTATGGAATTCTATAACTTGATCCATGTTTTAAAAAATTTGTGGGATTACATCTGATCTGGAAAAAAATTAAACAATATCTTGGGTAACATCATAAACCGAGAAAAACCCAATTGAGAGTAAAATAAATGCAAGAGTACATACAAGAATTCAGTGATCCGACCTAACATTATTATTATTGATCATAGTCTTGTAAAACCAAACATGCATTATGTTGAATCCAAGAATAATCATTTATAATGTGACTGATATTCAATATTTCTCTATTCTTTCCCATCCTAATGCCATGGAATACAATGTAAAAACATTAGATTCATAACACCTTCCACGTTTCGCACTAGGATCACATGTATGCTAGCACCAAAATGGAATGAAAAGAAGCCATATATTAGAAAGGTAGTGAAAATAATATCATCTTGGAAATAAAATAATGGCATCATGTAACATGTTCTAAATTTTAAATTGTGATAAATTTCATATAACGATCAGGTAAGGCCAATACATTCTATCATGAAACTACCATACAATTGAGCATTCAATTAAATTTCGTTACATGCCATTTCATTACATAAGTTTCCATCAATGATCATTCTATCTTATTCAATGAAAACATATAATTATGGACTAAAAATTTGTATCAACATTCAAATAGAACACAAATGTAGGGTGTGAGGGGGGTGGGGGGAAGAGGGGAATACAAGAAAAAAATTGATGAATGATCAAGTATCTTAGAAATTCACAATTAAGCACAAAATATATATACATCTGCCCCAAAAATGATAGACGAATATATATATGGATTACATGATATTCATCAGAAATATTGTCATCACCTTACTCTCTGAATCTCCTTATAGTGGCAAACCAACTGCCCACCACCCCCCCCCCCCCACCTACACCCCCACTACCCCCTGACATCCTGCACCCAGCCCCACCCCCATCACCCATACCCCTCCCCCATGCACCCAGCCCCAAAACCATACATTCAGTCTTCTCTCACTGCTCTCATCCCACCACCCATACCCCCCACTACACCCAGCCCCACCACCACCTGCACCACCACTACCTCCTGCCCCTTCTGCACCTAGCCCCACCCCCATCACCCATCACCCCATCCCCCTACACCCAACCACTCAGCACCCAGCCCCCCCCCCCCCCCGAACCAACCCCCCGTGCCCCCAGCACCTATTCCCCATCCCCCTAATCCCAGCCCCACCCCATGCACCCAGCCCCCCCATCCACCCTTCACCCCTACACCCTTCTTACAGAGCTAACTATAAACCCAAAAAAATCTATAGCATGTACCATATCATTCAGAG
Organism: Viscum album; assembly: GCA_963277665.1. Classification (NCBI taxonomy): domain Eukaryota; kingdom Viridiplantae; phylum Streptophyta; class Magnoliopsida; order Santalales; family Viscaceae; genus Viscum; species Viscum album. The sequence goes on along the minus strand of OY728165.1, from coordinate 557,066,170 downwards.
ACATCAGATCTCAAAAAACTCAACCAGTTAAATCAAAATAACAACATCAGAATTCACAAAATGAAAATTTAAGATATAACAACTGAGGAATATATTTCATGTTTACCTACATTAATTTGGACTTTTAAATTAAATAATATATGAAAAATAAATAGATAATAAATTTAATACAATGTCACTATATGTGATATCATTTAGAGCTAAATATTCTTTGGTTGTAAGGGAATCACTTAACCATATGTATCACTAAGGATTCTAATGTAAGACTTATGAAAATGCATTTGAATATTTATGATGATCGTTTCAGAAGAAAACAAATTAACCATTCTCAACCATACAAAAATTCAATTCATGTTTTTAAAGTACATACATAAGTATCCCTACTAAGTCAAAATGGAGAGGATTAATATCCCACCCATCATAAACATCCCAATCCTCATATTCTTTCCCATCATCATCAACATCATCATCATCAGTAGAAACATCTTCAGTAGCCTCATCACCCAAAATAGTATCAACAACATCGTCACCACCAATAGATCTATCTCCATCGCCATCATTCCCACTACGACCCTCATTTTCATCACCCGAAACATCATTTACAGTGTGTATTGATGCCATATATGATTAGAAATTAGTAACAATCTCTAATGGAAGTTACTGTCTTAAAACTACCAAATCTTTCAGGAAATTTTCGGTCATCAACTTACTTCTCTCATGATCCTATAAAACTATTTTCATTTCCTCAATTGGTTGAGAATGAGAAAATTATAGCTCAGAGGTCTGGGGGGCTTGAGAGGAGACGAATGATGAAAAATACATAGAGGGGTGATGTTTTCCCCTAGTTGACAATGTAATCTCCCCCGTTTCTCCTCACCTAATACCTAACATAAATGATTATGTGGCCAGAAATTGACATCTTCCTTACCATAGAGGGCATCCAAAAAAGAATGTTGAAATTATAAACAAATTAAATTATGAATTTCTTATAAATATTTAAAATATAAATAATAAACCTTTCAATTTTATGTTGTGTCTGTTCATTTACTACACATCCATCCTTTTTCTTTCTACATGTGCAAAATAATTTGTCACGACGCATAGGACCTTCGATTCCCAATTTATCTTGCTTCAAAATAGAAATGCGCAAATCAATATTAGGAACTTATACGAGAAATGCACAAATCTGGACTATGTTTATTCAATAATTATTTCACTAGAACATCATTTATTACATCACAATACATGATTAAATTACCTGGTTTTTTTCATGACCGAGCTTTGGAGTGCACCCCAATGTGTTCAAATATGTCATTGAATCAATATTATTTAGGTTTTTCTCTGAAACATCCAAAAAAAATTCTAATACATTTTAAAAGAATTAAATTTTATATATCAACCAATATTGAGTGAGATTACATTAAACTTAGTAGTCTTCCAATGTAAAATCAGTTTTTTTATATTGATATTTTGGACAGTTGGGAAATATGGGTACACCCTCTAAGTTAGTACCAACCCTTCTCTTCCATCCAACATAGAACTCATGCTTTTATGAGCACCAAAAATCCACAACATCAATCAACCTTGTTGTCTCAGCAACTTCTCTGTCGGTAAAGTTAAACTAAATCTCCAATGAACATATTATTTCATTTAAATACTACAGTAATATAGATATAACTTTATATAATTTTCATAACTATTTTTTTCCAATGCTTTGTCTTGGATCTCTCGACTGATATGTCCCCATGACATCGGTTCTACTGGAATTATATCATGATTCTTGGACAAAGTTTCCATGAAACTTTTACACTGTGTTTCATTTTGAACTACCATATGATTTTTTCAATTGTAATCCACCAATAGCTGTTTCTAGAGATTCCAAACATCCTTTATCGGATTGCACCCATGGCGTCTAGAAGAAGATCCCACTAATATAAAATGGCGGGAGAAAGAATAAATAACGGTAAAACAAATAAAATAAAGTGATATAATTTGATACATTTATAATCGAAAAACTACCTACAGATTGCTCAATAGACTGTGACGGATCAGTGGGCTACCCTGACTCAGCAGCTTCTTCATGATGAGTCTATTCCAGTGCATGATCTGGGTGAACTTCATGCACTACAATAGAAGCTAATGGAACTAACTCATCGGATGCTGGCAGGACTATAGGAATTGGAGGCGATGAGGACATGGCATCATATATGTATTAGGATGGAGGATAAATCATCAGATATGGATATGGTAATGGTGGAAACATATGTGGAGGTGGTGTAGTCATTATATGAGAAGAAGAGGCAAAAAGAGATGATGATGGATGCATGGATAAAAACATCCCTGAAGACTCTAGAGGAGGATAGAAAGGTGTGGTGGAAGGGGTTTTCTAGGGTAGGTTAGTGTGGAAATGGGTATGATATGTGATCCAACTAGGCCTATGAGCATTCTCACTCATACCCATGCTAACTGGATTATGAATCAAATCTGGTGGAACCGAATGTCCCAAAAAAATTGATAATGAATATTAACATGAAATTATTTCTAATGCAGAAAAAAATTACAATTATAATACTCTCTAATGGAAGGAAAAGAAATGCATGGTCATTCCCTGGTCGATTGAGATAAAATAATAACATCCATATACCATGTATATTATTTGGAATAATCTACAAAAGAATGAAATTTAATGTTTTTAGAAATAATTTTTCCAAATCACGCATACATCTTACATCTATCAGCAATTCATGAGAGGAACCAATATGAATTCTTTTAATTACTAATTTTAAAAATGCTTTCAAGGAAATGACAAACATAGTTTTTAAAATTACATTACTAATTTATACATTTTTTTAAAACAAGATTTAAAACATGTTTTGTACATTGAAATTAATTTGATTTAATGAAACGACACCAGAAAATACTGAAAACTGACATTTCATTCCAAACATTAACATAATTAATGTATTTATAGTAATACTAACTTGAGAAAATCACGTCAATATAAAATTAATTAACAATGAACAAATATGGTTTCTTTGATATATTATCGACCACTACTTCATGTTCAACATCAAATCTCACAATGGGACAATTTGATTCATCCAATGAAATATTTTGGCCATCACCAATAGGGACGTCAATGGTGGAAATTTGATCACCAATATCATGAAAAATATGTCTAGGTATCATGTCATTAATGACACTATAATTAGGTCTCGGATGATCTTTCACATTAAACACTTATTTATCCATTGATGCCAAAATGAATGGTTCATCGGTACGTAGGCATCAACTCATACCAATAACTCTGAATCCAAAGTCTTAAACAAATGCACCTTGTCGTCTCACTGAATCAATCAATTTACATTTCATTATTGTGACTCTACCTTGGGAGTAGTAATGCAATTAAAATATTTTATAAAAAAGCCCATAATAATACACATCTTCATATCAAGGCTGACTATCTGATACACTGGCATAACAATCTGTTGTAGTGTTTAACGTAACACCATAATGTTGTGTTCTCAGTTTCATTTCCTGATCCATTGTACCAAATTTATACCCATTTATTATTAAAGATTTACATTCCAAAACCAATGAATTTGGACCAAAATACAATGCTATCAATTATTGAGAAACATAGTTAATAGGCAAACTCAACAGCTGACATATATGTGAATAAAACAATTAAATGGATATCTATTTTTTAAAATAATTAAATTAATGGTAGTACCTTTGATTTCAACCATGCAAAAAACTCTAGGTTTTTCAAAGCCTCTCTACATCTCAAAGATAATGATGGATGAACTCTACTAATAATTTTTTTGTTCCCTACATAAAATGATAATAAAACTTTAAGGTATATGCAAAATTTCATAAAATGAGATAACATATAAATATCCAAATTACTTACTTGATATAGTCATCGAACTAACAACAGTAAAACAAGACTGTGCGATGTGCCATATCTCACACTTCAAGGATCAATGTAGCCAATGTATAAGACCCAAAAATTCCTCCTGCTTGCGAAAGAGATGGAAATGATGGCTTAATTTATCCATAATGGTCATCTTTATTTCTCATTGGCCAATTATGTCGTGTGGTGACATCAGACAAATACATTGAATAAAAATCCATACATTCTTGATCCATATAACCCCTCCCAATCAAACCTTTAGGATAATAATGGTTTAAAAAAAATTATTTCATTGTGTACATATTTCTTCCAGTATGATACATCCACAAAAATGCAACAGGTCCCCCAAGAAGTGTTTTAGTTTGAAGATGAAAAGTTAAATGCAACATGCAAGTGAAAAAGGATGAAAAAAATCCTTTCTATATCACATAAAATTAGTGGTGCCCCCTAATGCATTTTTTTCAATAATGACTTGGATAAACTTTTAGAACAATGATACCTAAAAAATGGCACAATAGAATCACTGTCAACCTTACATTATTGGATAGAAAATTCCAAATTTCTATTGGAAACAATTCATGAAGAAGAATGTGATAATCATGAGTTTTCAGTGATTTTAGTTTCACATCTATTTTGTTGACTCCAGTAGATATGTTTTTGGAATAGCCATTTGGATACTTGATATTCTCCAATAATGCTAGAAATGGTTTATTCTCTGACTGTGTCATCACATAAAAATCAAAGGACCATTCCATTTTTTTCACCAATACACACAGGATGCTATTCTGGTTGAATACACCAATCCAACATGTCTCGATGAGATCCGAAGTCATATATGGTCTTCCCCTTGATATTCAGAAGAATTTCAATCAACATTTCACATATATTTTTCTAAATATGAATTACATCTAAAAAATGACATAACAAATTGGTAGACCAAAATGGAAATTCCAAAAAAGCACTTCTATTTTTCGAATTGTAATTGGTTTCTGTTTCAAAATTGTTATTCTTTTAAGATTTCAATTGACCTTTTCCAAATGAAAAACTGAAATCTTTTAATTAATTAAGAACATCAATTTTTGACATATGTTTTGGTGGTTTTTTAGTCTCAATGGTATTATCAACCCTCTATCGATTCATCCTGAATTGATGATCCATTGGCATGAATCATCGATGCCCCATTAAAAAGAAACTACAATGATATTTAAGCCTTCACGGTCCTTTATTCTTCATTGAAACATGTCATGATTGTTTTCCCTTCATGGCCCACCCAGAAATCATTTAATTAGTAGGGAAATCATTTACGGTCCATAAAAGGGAATCACACATCTGAAAAATATTCTTTGAAGAAGTATCTAATGTCCACACACCCAAATAACAAATTTGATTCAACTCTATTAATAAAGGATACAAGTAGACATCAATATAATTACTGAGATCAGAAGGTCCATATATTAGTATACTCAAGAATTTTAATGGTTTTTTCATATACATTCATGGAGGAAGATTATGAACATGAATAAAAATTATCCACCTACCGTGAGAAGTATAATTCTAGCCAAACAGATTAAAATCATCAAAGGATATACCCAACCAGACATTACGCAACTAAGCTACAAAATCAGGATGTTGTGAATCAAATGTCTAACATGTTAATCCTTCTACAGGATGAACCAACTCATCATTACCTATAATTCTCTCTACATCATGCACCCTCATATAGGCTGATATTACTGCATACCTGAATTGATTTTGATGTCTGATAATATATATAAATTCCACATGACTTTTTGTGCCACACGAGATGGTTTTCCATCTGCATATGTCTTTAATCGAGATGTACCACATTATTTATAGTCATTACGGTCAATTATTTACTCCCAAAATAAACTGCAATTTTCAAACAAACATGAACTTTTTTAGTATCAAATCCAAGTATTTTAATTAAATTCGATGTCTTTTAATGATTTGAGGAAATATTTGCACCATCAAGAAGAAAGTCCTTCAAAATATAAGAATGTAATCAATAGAAGTATTAGAAATACCATACATGGTTTTCCTATGATATAACCACATTAAAAATTCCATCTTGGCCATTTCTATAAATTCTTGATATACTGGAGTTCTGGCATCATCCAATAAATTTTTTACTATCTCATCATCAAATTCAGAATTTTCCTAATGTGTTTTGATATATTTTTCTTCTTGCACTGGAATATTTTCAGTCTCTGGAAGACAGAAAAATGGAAACCGATCAAATATCAAATTCTTTCTGCAACTTCTTTCATTCTGTTAATGACCGGTAGAACATTGACTTGTCTCCCCATTGTGATACCAAACATAATAGTTTGTTTGAAATCCAAATTTCGTTATATGGTAGCTATCATCTTCCCAGGTTAAACGTGTTCCTCCAACACATTTATATCATGGACACTATATACAACCTCCATCTGAAGTACGATCTAATGCAATATCTAAAAATTCTCCAAATTATTTCGAAATGAAGTTGAAATCCTATCGGTACGATAATTCCATCTTCTATCCATTAAATAACAATAAAATTAACTTTTATCATTCAATAAAAAATGTAAACCATATTTCAAAAAGGAATATATACTATAGAATATAATACAATTATAACATAAGAACTTAATAGTTTATTCACATTTGTATTGTATGTGCCTTTATTTTTATAAACAATTGAAACCCTTTCATTATTAGAGATAAAATTCTTACCTCTATCCTATAAAGGTATGATCACCAAGGTAAACCATAATGGGCCATGAAATATATCATGTCTATGATAGTGGGGTATGTGTAATTAAAGTATAACTATGAGAGAGATAAAAACGTTATTCCTCCCTTAGGTGTTACCTAAAAAAATCAACTTTTAACCTTAAAACACACCCTTAAGCATGGGTTATTTCATTTAAAAATCAAGGCAGAGATAAAAAGTGTCAGCTTTCAAGAAATATGTTTTAAACAATCCCTATATTCATGTAATTTAATATTTTCTATCGATAAAATTTTAATTCAAAGAGGGGTTTTTTTAAAGAAAACCACGTCATCTCAAAGACATAATAAAAATCATTTGGATAATTTATATAAAACAATAATGGATATCAAATATTGGTATAAATATTCTATAAGATGAATTTAATAAACTAAATCACTTAATGGTTTTTTTAATAAAATAATTTCCTACAAAATACCTACTGCATTAAATGTGGAACAGGTCATAAAAAGACTCTTAAAAGGAAAATGGTCATCTTGGTAAAATAAATAAATTTAAAATCAATTGAAAAATCAAATACACGTTATTAGATTAATATAAAAAACTAAATTTTACAAACACCGTTATTAGTGTTCTCATATGTGATGAAAATGAGTGAAATTGAAGAGAAATGACCGGGAATCTCTCTTGGGATTTCGGTAATGTGTTCTATATCAAATTTCATCGATTACTGTATTATATTCTTATAGAATTCCATCATTTGATTTTGAATGATGATTTAATGGGATTAGATTTGATCTATTTAGTTTGAATACCTCCATCATAAGCTATGGGGTATAATACTACCATTCTCCTAAATTTCAAGGATGGTTCCTTGAGTTTAGACTAAAAAAATGTAATATGAAGAATGGAAAGTCTCACCTATGAGTTTTATTGATAGAGAATTATATATTTAGCCTTCACATTATTTTTTCAAGTACATAAAATAATTAACAAGTCATAATTAAAAATCATATATCTTTTGTCATCATTTTAATTTAATTAATATTAATCTAGATATTATAATCAAATATTAACATTGTAAATCAACTAAAATAATTTACTAAATAATGAACATCTAAAGTAAAATAATATTTGTTTATAAACATATTTGAAATTTAAAATTATTAATTTTATAATAATATCATAAAACAAAACATAATTAATCTAATAATTTATTAATTCTATAATATTTATATTATTTTATTATTCCCCTTCATTCAAACATCAATTAAATATATTTTTTATGAATTCCACATTTATGGGTTTGGTGTTTACCCACATAAAAAGATAAATTCAAACATGAAATTAAATTATATAGGTCATCATTAAACATGTCTAAAAAAATTAATATACTTGATTCTTTCACCCTATATAATCTATATGTAAACTAAGTTACCCTATTTTTTGGATCATATTTAAACAAGTTATCAAATAAATAGACCATCTTGTCTTAGGTCTTGATAAAATATTCCATGTTAAAATTCCCTTTCATTAAATAGTCTAGGAAAAAATTTGATATTGTTTCTAGATCCACTATTTTTTCCCTCACATATATCAAATTCTATCATTTGATTTTATATTCAATCAGTATTCTCTCAAAATGGATTAATGGTCAATGTGTCTATCTATTCCAAGGAGTATATAATAATATCCAAATTATGGTTTGGATCAGTTCCTTCTTTTCATCTATGGTCCAACTAAAAAGCCATAAATGTGTATGCTTTAGTAGAATTCATTCCCTTAGAGAAGATTTCTGGTTTTAGTTCTTTGTATGTTATTGTCTTTGACAATTGGAGTTAATTGAACTTATATATTATCCAACATATATATTCTTCCTTTATTCTTAGTTTGGATTTGATCTCCTAAGGCCAGTGAGCCTTCCTTAGGAACGTCTCATAGAATAGGGTGTCTAGTATAAAGGAATTCTTTCCCCATCCCCACAATGATTGTAATTGTTTCCATTGATATTATAACTATTGTTTTTGGAAAATATATTAATCCTTACAACCCCATAACATCTTCCATAAATTATAAATTTTCTATCATTTGATGGTTTTTTTATTCAAAGTAAATTTTTTCATGATAATAAAACAACATCAGTGAAGGTCCCATGATATTTTAGTTCATTAGATAGTTGTATACCATATATCAAAGGAATACCTCTGGGAATCAAGGAATCATGAGTCTTATAATGTATTATACTTCACAGATTAATATCCATTTCAATCCCAAATCCCATGAAGATGAGGCCTCTCATTTTTAAATTAATCTCATTAAGGGAGGGAGAAACCGTGCCTATGTAACATCAATACTAACCCATAAATCATATATCTAGATAATAAACACTTGAATCATATCTATACCCATAGATTTGGTTCTCATTCCCCAAATATTTTATTGTGAATACTATCTCCAGTGGGGGATCCCACTCCACACCCAAGTTCGTTAGACAATACTAATAAAAAATATATACATTGAGGATATCACACGCCATAATTATGGGTGGGGGGAGGAAAATACCAACACTATCTGATCTATAGGTAGAGGATCTTATTCCCCAAACCCATGTGCTATATTTATAACCCTTCCATCTAATGGTTATAGGAAATTATTCCCTGATATAACTTTATCATCAAGGAGGGATTATATTTACTAAGAATTAGAAATATATATACTTGTTTAATATAATTCTGATACGATCGATCATGCTAGATTCATTACATGACATATATCATTCTTCATAAGTAGATAAACCATCATTTCCATTATGTATGGTCACTTTTAATGTAATAATTATATGTAAAAATATAATCCTGAATGAAGATTATAGGTCACCATATAGTCTTGGTATAGGAATAAAATTATTTTCCAAGATTAACATCAAATATCCCTTAGGAAATTGATAGCCCTTGTAGAAAACCCAAAAATGGGAATCATAAATATGACTTTAAAATGTGTGGAGAGGTGAAAATGGTGTGTAGGATCCATAGGGATTGTTGGTAGGTTCTGCATCTCTATAGGTAATGTTCTATCATGGAAAATAGAATGTGGAATTAAACCTCTTGGTTTGTGAGGATACTTGGTCTTCCTGGGTGTGTATTCCCTATACACAAAATAATATCTATACATGGGTAAAATATTGTATAATTAAACAACACAATGTGTGGTATTTAACATATCCTGTAATCCTTAGCTATTGTACCTACAAATGTACAAGATGTGTGTTCTTTCAAACTATATGCCATGTAGTTGGGTTCTATGATTTAAACATTACTCTTGTCCTCGATTCATTTATAATTCCTCTTATTTTCCTTCTAATATCACTTAAAATGATTTTGGTAATCCTAAAAATTATAATTCCACCTTTGTAATGTGGTTTCTATCCTTTTGCACGTGGATTGATGATTCCTATCACAATCTTATCGATGTGCATATTGTTATTCAAAAAGAAACCCCAAATCCAGACTCCCCTATCCCATTTTATTTTATCCTATAATCCATACGCATGCTAAAATCCTACATGGAGAACAAACTATGAAAATATATTGAAACTATATTAATTGTGCAATAAAAGAAATCTCTAATATTAGTTAAATAATCAGCTAAAATCTAATGTTAGTGATGATCCTATAAAGAACTGTGGGAGAAATAAAAGAAACCAAAATAATGGAAATGATGATCCCACATGATCAAGGATGATCTATGTTTGAAAACTATAAATAAACAAATAATTAATTTCTAGTCCCAATATTGGTAATATCAATTTTATAATTTCAAAAAAATATAATTAGTTAAAATGGACAACTACTACCTAAATGTTTATTCAATTTAATGAAAATTATTCCATCTTTAAATCAAGAAAATATGGGCATAAATCCATATATATAATTCCATACCATGATGGTTAAATTATGTTGATTTTATTATACTTCAAAACCATGGTAATTTCTATATACATCACTAAAAAATAATATTTCTTCACTAATTTTTCATCACCCCCAAGCCCTCGCTCAATCTTCTTCTTTATCTCCCTCTAGTGTTCATGTGGTCATAGAACCACTAACACTATGGAGATTTCATAATATGGATTAAATAATGAAATTCATGGTTTTCTTAGTATAATAACCTATTTATTAAATAATTTAATAATTTACTTACTCATCTCATGACTGAAAACACCCATGAGTCCCAATTAAAATTAATCATAAGCCATTATTATGGAAAAATTCACATTTCATATTCAATATCTATATTGGTTTCTCAATATGAGACTCTTTTAGGAGATTTAATAATATTTTAAAAACATACAATGCATGGTATATAAATATTATAGTATATTTTCATGTTATTTTTTAAGATCCTTAACAAACTATTTTATATAAAAATGAAGACTTGGGGTAAACATCACAATATTGAACCAAAGAAACAGTCAATAAAAATTAAGTTTCATACTATTGTTAAATTACCATTTACCCTTAATAATGTCTTAATACTTATTTTAAACATAAAATTACTTTATGTATCATCCGAAAAAAATAGGTAAATACACCTCCCTAATGGTTTCTACTACTGTATAACTACACCTATCATAGATTCATTTAAAATGGATCCCTATGATGACATGGGTCACTCTATAACAGTAATTCTTGAAACCAGTGAAAAAAATCCTAACATATTTTTTGAATTGCATGTAGACCCCTCCCACTAAAATTGGAGGTATCATTAATACTAATAAAAACCCATTACAGATAAGGATAGTGATATTCTCTCTCCCCTCACCCCACTCCATGATAAAGAACTACTACAGAATGCTCCTTTCTCCCTAAGTGAGGTAAAATTTAACCTCGGATTTCTTAATGGATCCTCTATTACTCCATGCAATCATTGGATTCACAACAAATATCAAATTTCATTTCTATATTAAGACATACAATATATATGATGGAGGATTAATAGATACCCCATCCCAAATGAGAATCGTAGAGTCACTACACCAAAATTAGTTAGTGAATTCACTACAACAATAGTAAACAGATTTGAGGGGGCTTCTTTCCACCCCTTTCTCCCCTACCAAAGCCACGACCCAGCTCACAAACCTATGGAAGATTATCTATCCTTAGCTGCGGAACAAAAAAAATAATTTTAATTCAAGAATCGAATTAGTAATAGACTCTATTGGACTATCCACATTCATCACCAATATTTAATGGAAGTGTATATCAAAACACTATATAAATTTGGAGATATCAATCCATGCGACTCTTTAAAGGGAAATGTGATGAAAATACATATTATTACCTTCATAAATAATCTTAGGGATATGACTAGTACCATAATCAAAACTAATCTAAATTAAATCTAGGAAATTTTGATATAGTTATGATTAAATACATAATCTAGCCTGAATGCATTGCTTTCTTGTCATCTCAAACTAATCATCCTATAATAACAAACTGAATTCATCACCAAAATTCTAAAGAACTGTCATAGTTTAATAATAGAGCTGAATTCTATTGACTAAAATAAGAAAAATTCATAAATAATATATTCAAATACATGAATCACTAGATTCCAACACATCAAAAAATAATATAGAGGCTGAAAAGAAAGAATGATATGAGACCAAAAAACCCAAAATTCTTCTTCATCCACTCATCTAATAGAAACAATGTGGGGCCTAATTATCCATAGCATCCCATTTTTACTCTAAACCTCTATCTAGTTTCACTTGTTGATCAAACACATATGTTGATATTTGTCAAAAGATTCATATTGAAAGAAGGATAAGTTTGAGCGATGATATCCCCAAAAACCAACTCAACATAAGATATCTCAACCACCAGAAAAACTAGGAGAAAAAATTTCATACATAGATGACGAAGCTGGGGGCAAGGAGGCAGAGGCTAGGATGGGAAGTTTTCAGAGCTGGGGGAAGTTTAGGTGGAGGCTAGGGTCGGGAGGAGATGTAGTCGTGAGGTGAGATGTTGCTGGATCTAGGGGTAGGGAGGCAGTGGTCGGGACGATGATAATGAGGCGAAGGATGGTAGGGTGGTCAGGAGTGGAGGCAGAGGATGGGGAGGTGATGAAATAGTCGGGAAACTGTGGTTGGATGTCTGGGAAGTAGAGGTTGGTTAGGGGAGGAGAGGGCCAAGCAGTGGATGTCGGATGGCTGGGAGGCAGTGGTCGGGAAAGGGTGGAGAAGGCCGGGAGATGGGGAAGAAAGGAATAGTTCGATAGAAGAGGGAGATAGAAGCTAGGGTAACGAGGATCATGATGGAAGAGGGAGGAGTAGCACGATGGTATTTGGGTAATTGGGTATTAGTTACCCAATGTTTTATTAAACCCATGGAAATTGATAATAAAAAAAGAGATATCCTTAATAATTAAAAAATTTTTGGGGATAGATGTGAGGCGAAAGATCCCATTTACAGTTGTCTATTTTCATATCCTTGGGTTATTCATGAGAATCTCAGTGAATAGTAGAATTTTTTGTCTTTTTGGCAAGTAAAATGAATAATAAAATTTTTTTTTTGAAAAGGAAACATTATTTTAATTTTATATTGAAAAATTATTTCTTTATAAATAAAGGAATTATAAAAATGACATAAAAAATGTTTTATTTAAAAAAAGTATTTGGTAAGTAACCTTATATACCTGTTTTAAATTTTAAAAATTATTCTAATAGAATATTCATGAAATTTAATAAAATAACCCCTTTTAAATTTATCAAAAAAGCAAAAAGAAACACTACTATAAATATTATAGGATTAACTTAATTTCCGACCGTCATTACCAATAATTTTTTGAAATAATCCATTAAAATATTAAATTTTTATTTAAATATAATAGTATCATTTTATTTTTGTGTGATGTTTTTATTTAAAATAGTTGATTTTAATATTACAAAGGTTATTTTCATAAATAATTTTTTAATGATATATTAATGTTATTTCTATTCACCAATGTGAAAAACTTTATTCAAATTACAATCCACTGAGGATATGTTTTAATGATACCTCATTGTAATTTCTTAAATAGGAATATGATTAATTGGACTAATAATTTTATATATTCTAAATATTTTGGTTACATTTTTTTGATTAATATTACGTTTACTTATTGGGGTAAGTATTTATATTTTGGATGTTTTTTTTCCAATATAAATGATTATGTCAATTATGATTATGCCCTTTAATATGAGTAATGAATCAGATTTTTTATGTTATGGGTGGGTCCTAGAATTAAATATCCCCATGATGTATTAATGGGTTTAATGTGAAAAATCTATTGGCCACATTATGTAGTTTATTACACATATTTTTAGTCATTCTTATCAAATGTCTTCATAATATGTTTCAAATGCATCACATTATACATTACCTCATTATAAAATTATTTAATGATATCAAAGTGATTATCCAATTACATAAAGAATAAATGGATATGTTTTAGGATCTATTGAATATTTGTATGGCTATATTTGATTATCAATTATTATTATCTTATTTTTCCCATGCTATGGTTTAAATGGATTGTGTTTCTAATATTTAACATTAAATATTAATTATGACTATTAAATGATGATATCATGCAATATATGCATACCCTTAGTGATCATATGATATTTCCCTAATTTAGTTTCCCTATGATACTAGGAAATATTTTCCTATTGATATGTAGTTATATTATTATGGGAATAATGGAAATATCATTCGAAATACTTTTTTATTTTATTTTTAAAAAATTAATATAGATTTCATGAATGTTTATATTATACATTGGATGCTAAAGTATTCAGTTCTTTAAGATGTGATTGATTGTATCTATTGAAATTCCAATAATATTACCACCTACTCTGTGAAACTAGGTTTGGGGTCTCTAAAATAATATATATGTAAATAGATTTAGTAAAAATAAATTTTTCAGGAAAATGATATCATTATCTTAAAAAAATTGTTGATATTTATTATTGGATGTAATTATGTTTATATTGGCACAATATAGTTTATTTTAGAACAAATAATCATAATAATGTTGACTGGAATCAATATTTATCAAATTATTTTTCTATGATAAAACCTGATCAATCTCTAAAATTTTTAGTTTATCTTCAACATCATAGTATTTCAGATTTAGGTATTTCTCTCAACAATAAAAAAATTTATTTTATCCAAAATTTAATATTCATATTCACCTATATCCTTCATAAAATATATACATATTTAACTTTCATGATATTTTATTCATTGGTATTATACTTATAACTATGCTCCTATGAAAATAATAGATTGATTTTGGATTTAATATAAAATATGAGACAATTAATTCAAACAATTTCATATCACCAAAATCTCATTAATTGATATTTTATTATTTTCAACTATCGTTTATGATCTTTTCATTGAAAAAAAAAATTACATATATTACATATATTTGATGTGATTATTTTGCATCTAAATATTTTCAATCATTTTTGTAGCCATCACATATATCATTAATTATGGCTATGAATTTACATCCTATTACCCATTGAAAAAATAAAATTTATATACAGTAACATGGAAATGGATATTTTTAAAATAACGAATAGTTTCATAATTTACATAACTAACTAATTAAGAATGAACACATTTATTATACGTCGAACATGATTATTCCCAATTATCCATTAATTTAATACTCAATTAACAACGTTTTATGGTCAGTATGTTTTGTTTTATCATCTTTCTCCTTAGATATTTTTTCCTACTTCTAATCCATGATTTTCTTTATTTTCAACATTGCTTTAAAAATAATATAAATATTGTTATTGAATTAAATGATGGATAACATTAATATCTGTTGATCATATAAACAATATTACATCCAACATATTATATAATTTCGATAGAGATGACTAGGAATGAAATTATATCCAATTAGTGAATTATTATATTATCTTTGATGCTAATAAATATTCCCTAGTGGGATCATCGAGTATATAGTGTTTAGGAAATTTAATTGATGTAAACAATTTTAAAAAGATATTTTATGTTATCAAAGTAACCTCTCAATATTCATACCCTTGATATTCATATTTATATATATATATATTCCTATTATTACCTACTATAAAATCACTACATTAAAGAATATTAAAAAAATATAACAGTCTTTAAATTTTTTTAATTATTTTACCATACTGTATGGTTTGATACGTTGATATCATTTGATCAGGTTCGATACATAGAAATATCATATATGAAACAAGTGAGTAAAATAATATATATCAAATATCCTCCCATGTCCCCAAAAATATATATTATCTTTTATTCTTTTATTATATTGGTTTTCTATAATACATAGTAGTTTATTTTAATATGTTTGGAACAAAACCTATATAATTCATTGAATTTCACTATATTACCAAAATAATCTCTTCTACATTATTGACAGGTCTTTTTATTACTATTATATTTTCTATAATAGATGTATATATGTTGAACATAATCAATAAAATATCACATTGTGATCTTGAAAAATAGAATATCTTCAACCTATAAGTCTCTCAACATAGATGATCAAAAGAGGGTTTTCACATGTCACTCTCCATGTATCATTTTTTTATTCTTGATTATCATATTTTCTATTGTATATTTATCATATCATTAATATTTGACACATTTTCTTCATCATTTCACTTATTAGACACATTGTTCATTATCTTCATAGATATCATAAAATTTCATTTATAAGATATAGAATGAGTCTTCATGAAGAATTAATGTATCATATTAACTAAAAACTCTAAATCTTATCCAATGATTTATTCTAAAATACCTATAAATATATATCACAATTTTTAATATTTAAATTTCTATTAATTTGAATAATTTGAAATCCACAGTTAATTATTTTGATATTATTTTCAATAAATTAGGCAGGTCATTATTTTAAAAATCCCAATAAAAGTTATTAGTATTTAATATTCATTATGAGAGGGGATTATTCTTCTTTGTATTGTAAAAAAATTACCATTAATCTCTCTATAAACATTAACACATGAAAAAAAATAATTACGGTAAATCACATCCAGAATGAATTGAGTTTATGTTCAATTTTTTATAAATAATTAGGGTTATGCAAATTATTATAATAATATTTTATAACAATAAACCATGATACCCATTCATCTTATCCATGTGGTGTGGACAAATGCTCAAAAATCTTATGACTCAATATATAGAACCTATTTTATCTTGAATCTCTTTCTTAGGATTCTTTTATTCATGGTATTATTATTCATTGAATAAAAATCATCTTATTATATTTAATCACAATTACGTTGAATAATTTTACTTTTTTATGAAATTAGGTAAAAATTTAGAAACATTTCAGATATTTTATAATATTATCTTTTGAAAATTCTCATCAACAATTTTCAACAATTGATAGGATATTAGGTAAAAAACATTTATTCTCACCTATTTCATATGGTTTTTTATTATTCATTATCTTCCATAATAAGAGACACACATATACAGGGAAACTAAATATGTTGAAAAAATATATATTTTTAGAGAAACATTACATATTTATTTTTAGATATAGAATATTATATAATCTATAATGTCCATAAATTTTGTAACATAATCTTATTTGAACAAAAATAATTATCTGCCTTAAGCAAAAAAATCTCACAAAATAATAAAATTCCAAAATATCTAAAATGTAAATAAATTTTGTAATTATTAGAGAGTTTAGAAATTTAATTTCCATAATATCTAATGTATTATTGAATATAAACCTTCTCAATTAATGTTTTAATTAATATTTACAATCCCATTAATTTAGGTTTTATTTAAATCTTTTTTATTTTATCCAAGTTGGTTATTTCATAAATGATTAATTAGTATAAAACCATTTTCATCAAATAGGCCTAGTCATGTTTTCTTACATTCATTATAGAATGTTTTTTCAATTTCATACAATAGTTTCTTTCTTGATATCCAACGACAACTTATTAGTAACCTTATAAGTCATTATGCATATTCATCCATTACATTATAATAAATTTAATAAACAAATCCTTATATTCACCAAGAATATGTTTTATACAATGTGTTTTAAAGCCATCAATATTTTTATTCAAATATACATATGATCATATAAAAAATAATCAGTTATAACTTCTAAAATATTAAATCTATTTATATAAAAACATCCGAGAAGAAAATTATCTTTAAATCAACATAAATTATTTTATAATGGTTGAAACCAAATTTCCTTTCTCCATATATATATGATTATAATCTTATTCATCATTAACATGATCTTTATCATCACCAATTTTTTACAAATACTATAATTTCATCATATTTATATATTAGTAAGAAATATAACAAGCCAAGGGATATTTCTTCATCCCCAATATTTTGGGTTCATTTATTTTCTCAAATAATTCATATATGGTTTGAATAAATCACCATGAACATGTATGGCTCAATTAGACAAATAAATGAAAAAAATAGAATTTAAGATAGGATATATTAATCAAAAATATAATGTAACAATGTAAATGGTAGAATAATTCATTTTATATATAATTACATTAGTTTTTCTAATTATAAAATTTTCATATTAGAAATAAAATTTATGGAGTTATTTTTGGAGTTGTTGTGGTGTTTTAGGAATCAAATATCTAATATTTTGACATTTTAAAATAGTAAATATATTTTCACTTGTAACAAATTATTATCTAAATATTATAGTTTTCAATAAATTGTTACTTTGGTGGTGAAATTGATATTTCATGTAAATTTGAATTCAATTAATTAATGTATGAACCCAATATATCTTGATCATGTCAAAAATCGAGACTATACATAATCACAAGTAGATGTTAGTTGAATAAAATTAAAAAATTAAAATGTTAAATTTTTTCCTAGTAGTATTTCTATTAAATTTTTTTATAAATATAATACCTATCATATTGATTCTAATTATTTATATACATAGCACATTTTTATTGAGGGTGAGGGATAAAATCCTCTTTGGTAGACTTCTATGTTAAATAATAAAGCTTAATGGATGTAAAGTAAGGCTAAAAAATCATCATAATCATTGAAACATATTCATTCATTATAAATATTTGATCCAAAATTATGGTTGGGAACTTTTTTTATTGAAATATAACCATTTATTATGTTATAAAATTTTCAAATAAATGAAATTGTGAGTATAATCCTAGAATAAATAAATAATTGACATATTAATTTAATCATTTCTTTTTAATTTTTAATGTGTAATTTATTTATAATTTGTTGTTATTTAGTTATTCATTCATATTTTTCTACCCATCAGTGATTTCTATATTAAATTAAACAATCAATTATAACTCAAATATTTTGGATTTTGGATTTTTCCTTTAGATAATCAAGAATTCATCAATATTACATGGTTTTTCTAAAGTTTCATTCTTTTTTCTATAAACAAATTAATGTGATAGAATATTTGATCGAATGACCATTACCACATATTAATATTTGAGGAATATTTCACAAATTGGGGGATCATTTAGAGTTATAAATTTCGTTGTTGGATTGAGGTAAACAATTATCATGAGTTGGGACGTGTGGGATACATTGGGGGATAGTGCTGATCATTTTCATAACAATATGTACCTTGATGCAAGCCTATTTTTATATTCTAATCAGGGGTTATGTGTTTTGTTTTAATTTTGTGATACATTGGTGGGAATTTTAAGAAATATTCATGGGATTGAAAATGTTTTTATAGGATAAAGATTCTATAAATTATTAGAATACATAGTCTATATTTTTGAAGAACACATATAATGTGTCTCATTGAAGATTGAAAGAGGTTTTGGGTCAGATAAGTATAACTTGTCAATGTGTCCAAAACCACACCCCATGAAAAAAAGTCTACTTACCTGATATATACAATGTTTTCAATCCCATCAACCCATGTAATATCACATGTCATGTAAAGGGAATACTAATCATGTTCCCTTAGAAAAACATAATCTTGGTAGTTTAGGAAAAAATAGAACGATAAACCCAAACATACATTTCAAGTATCTATTTTCACAATATATGTATTTGATATTTTACACAGAATAATAATTGGAATATCATATCCCTGTTATGATCTTCTAGTAACACCCTATTTTCCCCTTCGGTATGTTATTCACATCCTATTTTGTAAGATTGGGATATTGGCATTGTCATTTTCAAGAATTTATCCAGGTGGGATGTGATAACAGAGTCTCTAATATCCAGAGTCAAGGATAGGTATCCTACCATGTTAATGGAGATGATTTATCCCATGTCAAAAGTTGTGTCAAATATTGATTCAGGTACCACACAATATGGAACGGGGTTCTGATCCCCAATTCCCTTTATCCCGGTGGGGTCTAGTATCCCATCACAATTATCTGACACATGTAATCACCTCATACCTGATAGTTGACTAGGACTCTTGTATAGACCTATGCACCAAATAATTATTCCTTATATCTGATTTTATCTACAATGGATTTAGGTATCCCCCATACCGTGTGTGATACGCTAACCATAGATTAATTGACCACATATGAGGTGTCTTAATGTGACACATTCATTTTAATCAATCATTTTTTCAGAGATATCATGTACATATTCTTTATCGTAAAACCTAATTAGGAATATGAATAAATCAGATCATCTTGTTTGTTTTGTTGTTAATTTCCGTACAAGATGACTTGTATCCACGTACAAGAATATATCAGCTCACAATTCTTTTATAAGGACAAGATCATAATTATTACATAACCATGGGTTTTAAGTCAGGTATTACTTCATGTTACTTTTATTATATTTTTAGATTTATAGTTTATAAGAATAATGTCATATGTTATTCATTAAAAAAAATATAATAAAAACCATACACTTCGAATCAGTACCCATTTTCCCCATAACATATAAATTTAATGTAAAAAAATATTTAATTTCATAGAAAATCATTAATACATTAAACATGACGTAATCTTCTCCCACATTCAACCTTAAATAAAAATAATTTAAAAACAATTTATGGGCATAAAATTATCAATAAGAATCATAAAAAGAAATAAAAACATTACTCTAGTGAAAATTGTGGTATCCCGTGAAAACCTGTTTATTTAAAGCATACATTTGTAACCTGAAAGGGGTTTATCATTCTTTTAAAAATACTATTTTCTTACAACTAATAAAATTATTTCCATGAGAACACAATAGGAATAATAGAGTAGTCATTTAGGACCCTTGTTATATAATCCTCATAGAATCCTTATAGAACCCTTAAAAATAGTAATAACCATATGGATAACATCAACTATAATTATCTATAGAATATATTAATTACCAGATGCATTAGATCAATCTCTAGGTCCCCATAATATTATGTATATATGGTGCACCCAACGATATATGGTCACAATAATTAAATATGTGATATCGAGATCACCCATGAAATATAATTTGACTCAACCCATAATATTAACAATTTTATAGGAAAAATCCGTTCATTCAACTTTTGCAGACAAAAAGTTTCAGAATAATACACTAGAAAATCTCTTTTCAAACCAAATGTAAAAATATTCTCGATATTATATATCATTTTTTTTAAAAAATTATTTTTGATCCTCAAAATTACCAAAAAAACAATGAGGTTTTTTCATTGAATATAATGTTAACTATTTTAATATATAAAAACCATTAATCAATTATTATAGTGGAAAAAAATCATTACCATCACATACATAAAAGGAGAAAATTCCATTTGTCTTTTGTAAAGAATATATAACATTCCATAAAACAATTCATTTTACAAACCATTTAAATGAACAAAAATATATCGTTAATTAAATTTCCACATCCATATATGAACATTTATAAAATATTATTAAAAAAATGGACACAAAAAAAGTTATTTGGAGTGAAATATTTAAAATTTTATTTTTTTAATAAAACTCTCTTACTCTAAGAATGACTAATCACTTATATTCATTATCATATAAAATAAAAACTTATTTTTTACATTATAAATTCTGATGAAATGCCTTATTTTTTTATTATGTTTTTTTATCAGGTTTTACAGAAGATGTTAGTAATTTATATTTACTTTGTTAGTTTTGATTAAATTCAGCTTATATGTCAAGAAATTCTTTGTGAAAAGAAGTCATTGTTTTCCCCAGAAAAATTATCCACAAGAAACTATAAAGGACACATACATGATCCAATTGTGGTTCCCATTTAAATTTTTGCGATTTAACAAGTCATACAACCATAATAGAGTTATAGATTAGGTGTTATGGACATTTGATGTTGGGTTGGAAAACTAGTTCACAGAGCCAATTCATGAAGCTCCCTCCATGATCGTGTTTTTGATGAACATGACCTGAGCCTCTATGAGCACTATAAAGGCCATGACAGTAGCCTCAAAAAGTCCATGGAACATTACTAGAGCCTTCATGAGGGCCTCAAAGGCCTTGATGGTAGCCTCCATGACTACAAAAAACTAGTGGGAACTACCTCAAGTTATAGAGTGTGATTTCCTTTGTGGGGTCATTTTCTTTCTGTGGAACATACCTATTCTTTGAGACAAGTTTTTATTACCTATATCGCCTATAAATAACCAACTCACCTATTTCATGATGATGGTTACAACAAACCATCGGCAAACCATCTCCCATTTCACAATGCTCTCAAGCACCGCGAAGTGATGCCCTTCGTGAAGGCCTACACACTTGGCGAAGGAGGGAGCTCCTTCAGGTAGCTCAAGGCTCCATGAAGTATTATTCCTTCATATAGAACTCTATAAATAATGTACCTTCTTATAAAGCATGTCCATGCTCTGCAAGCTCATTTCCATCGTGGCGGTGCTCCGCGAGACCCATAGCTCTATGTGCCCCATGCTCGACAACACCATGAGCAATGTGAGATCCGAAGCTCCATGAAACCCCATTTTTCATGAGACCATGAGATCTTCAAACACCTTTGTTTGTGAAACCCTACTCTCAATGAACCCCATTCCTTATATAATCCCTATCCTTTGTGAAGATCTTACTTTTGGTCCCACTGATCTATACCCTGAGGCATATTCCCTACACCACCAATCCGGATTTGGGCCAGGTTGTGGTCCCAACCATTCAGCCACACCCTTCACATCCAACCCCATCCGAATGAAAAATAAAGTGTCACACCATGAACATTGAATCCAAGGAAATCAACATTTTCCATTATTCCCTAACGCGCATTGAACTTCCACCTATGCAATTCCATGTTTCAAAATACTTCACCACACTACATGAAATACCTTGAGTCTATATATTCCTTTTATTCAATTTCACATGTTGTGTGTTTTGATTCTCATCTTCAGTTCTCTAAGTACCTTGAGTCGATCCACTCATACAAAAACTCCTCCAAACCCCGTCACATTAATCAAATGCATGATGCACTAAAAAGATATTCTCTAGCAAAAGTCCCAATGAAATCCTTTACTAGGTGACATATGCCTAAATGTCCACTATATATGAATATATATTGTAGTACACCATATATAAAAACATAGGATGCCTCTTTTTATAAATAAGATATGCCTTATGCCCCATATATAATATGCCAATAGTTTTTGTAACACCCCAATATTTCATAGTATGTACTTGTTCAAAACAATTCAATAACTTGCACTACACGTGACACCGAGTTCAAGCGCACCATGACTTACCAAACAAGTCGTTCAAAAGTGGTTATGAATATTATTAACTAAATTTTGAACCTTATATAATCCTTATAATTTTAGAATCCATATTATGAGTTTCTTATACATAATGTAAGAACAAATTCTTTTTTTTCCAATAAAAGAAGTATTTTTCAAAAATGCACTTTTCCCAACTTTAATATTGAACCATTTTTAAATCCAAGATTTTAAACTTTTATATTTTCAATTTGACTAAATAAATTTATGGGGACATAAAAAAATTTACAATGTAACACCCCAAACTTCCACGGTACGCTTCTCTATGAATAATACAGTAGTGTGTGTTGTACGCAACTTCGAGTTCTAACACACACTACAACCAATCAAACTAGTCATAATGAATAGTAATACATAATTTTTAAAATTTTATAAATTTTATATTTCAAAATGGACTTCATTTTTGGATTCGGAATATCGAATTTATCCTAGGGTGAAATTTTGGTACTTTTCGGATAAATTTATATTTTGATGAATAGTGAAATTACTAAATTTTAATTAAAAAGAACTTTTTTAATCAAAATAATTGGTAGTGATAAATTATGAATATGAGTGGTTTTAAATAATATCTAGAATATAGTTTTACCATTTAATACAATGATGTTCATTGGAAAAAATTTCACAATTAAACTGGAGATAAACAAGTATCAATCTATTTATAGTTATTATCTCTTAAAAACATGTTAATTGTTTTACCAATGGGAATTAATTTTAAATTAATTTCTGCCACTTCTGTGTTTTAAATATGAAAAAATGTATTCCATATTTGGAATCAGGATTTTAAAATTGTGGAAATAGGTAACTTTTATTTTTAGACATTTTGAATAATTACTTCGGTAAATATTTTATTTACCATGGTTAAAGGGTAAATCCAGTAAATAAGGGTTATAAAATAATATTATAATAATAAAAAGTTATCATAAAATGTGTCCTAACCTTATTGGTTGATACATGTCTGACCATGGGCATCTTTGGGTCGATTTTGTGACTCCATGGAGCCATTTGTAAGTGATTGGGACACTTTATTTTAATTAAGTTAAAATGAATACAAAAATGACACAAGAATATATCTTTTAGAAAATCAATTTTTACATATGGATATATATGTTGTATTTTAGACTATAAATATTCATTAGAACGATAGGAAGATTTAATACACAATGGTATTTTATTTATAATTTTTAGACATTAAATAATTTAATTTATTTATGACACAATGGTGATACAGTAATTACCATAATAGTAAAATATTAGAATAATTGATATTATAAATACCCAAATAAATTTAATTTGATACTTCTTATAAATACCAATAATTTTATAATTTAATATGGAATGTTTTGATTTATTTAATTAAATTTTTTCTAAGTAATCATTCTGTTATGAGTTTTACAAAAATCAATTTTGAATAGTTTCAAAATTGAAAAAAAGAGTTTTTAAAACAAATATTATATATTAATTGATATTAAATTCCTAAAAATATATGGTTCGGCCAAGAGACTAATATCATCATATTTTTATCATTAATGGACAACTTGGGGGTCTCTTCGATGTATATAGTATGTTTATTAACTATATAATATAAAAATACAAAGTGACATGGTAATTGTTAAACTAATTAACTAAGAGTTAAAACAAAAACAAATGGTTAATAAAGTGACCCAAACCTATCTAAAACCTATTGGTTGAGTTTTTTTCGACCCTTCCCCATATTAAAATTTAAAAATACACTTTGGACCCATTATAAACCGAATATGAATAAATTATAAATTAATACTTTTAGTTTTTCCTAAAGAGCCCCTCCTCCCCCTTATAAAAGTACCCAACTTCAAACCAATTCTTCGCACCTTAAAAAACTTTTGGTTCAGACATGCCCTACCCAAATACTCCTTAAACTTACCTAACTACATCCTAGAAGCCTTATTTTGATCATAAATCCTACTAATGGGGCCATTCTGATCAAATCAAAAGAAAGAACCCGAAAAGGAGGTAACGTCTTCACCACCATCTTTAAAGTTCCTTTCTTCTTCAAC
Organism: Viscum album; assembly: GCA_963277665.1. Taxonomy (NCBI): domain Eukaryota; kingdom Viridiplantae; phylum Streptophyta; class Magnoliopsida; order Santalales; family Viscaceae; genus Viscum; species Viscum album. The sequence continues at coordinate 557,040,666 of OY728165.1, read as the reverse complement.
GTGTTATTTCCTTGTTATTTACATTCTAAAATAATAACTCTAGTATCTTATGTAAATTATGATGTTATTATAATTATGGATCAAAAAAATTCTCTATTTTATCCATCCCTTGAATGACATGTCACTATACGTGTGTACGTACGACCCACCGTCTCCATGTTGTGGTGTAATTGTTATTCAATATATTATTATTTAGATGGTAATAATAATGATGTATAATTCATGTAAATAATAAATATAACATGATAATGATTCTTTATATATGATATAACATCCAATTATGTTTTATTTTAATATCAAAAGAATGATATTTTCACTCGTGCGTACGTACAGATTACCATCTCCACGACGCGATAAGATTCATTTCCAAGTTCACCATTCAAGTATGATTATAAAAATATATATTACAAATAAGTATGTAATATATGAAATTATAATGATACTGGATATATATATATTTATATATATAAGTTTTTATGTACTTACATATATTTTATTCACTTACATCCTTTCAATAATATATGAAAACAGAAACAACATTTATGCGTACGTACAGAATACCGTATCCATAAACGGTGTGTTTTATATCATATATATGTCTGTTATACATATTTATATTCTAAATATATATGATATATTTATCATGTTTTATATTCTGGAAATATTTAAATCATGTTCTATTTGATACAATCAAGAGTAACATGTTAAAACACGTACGATAAAGAAAGCGATTATTACCTGAAATATTAACTTTACATGGAAATTATTGTTAAATGGGTAGTATAAAGTCATAAATAAATCATGTATGATATCATAAATATTAATATGGTTTTGGTATAATTTAATAACATACTACGATATTCGTACAAGAGGTTAAACAAACCCTTGAATAAAGGAAAGTGCAAGGTAAGGGGTTTTCATCTCACTCCTTATTCCTGTGAGATTCATGCCATATTACCACTATTACCTTTTGTGTGGTCTATGTACATCCCATAATTGTATTAATTGTGTAAAAAACTTTAATTTCTGTGTATTTACATATTCATTGTTTGATACCTCTTTCATGGGGTGTATGTTTCGTATGTTACCAAAATGGTAATGGTTATTTTCACAATCTCTTTATTATCCGAGGTTGTTTTTACATAAGTATCTCTTGGGACATATTTATTGTCCATGACAATGTTTTATGACAGAGTTTTCAAATATATTATTTTATGGGAAATTTTACTAAAACATCATTTCAAATGTTTTTAATATTTATTCTTCTAAATCTTTCTCATTTATGTCCATGTCTTAAAAATGGTTTTCAAGGATTTATTTATATAGACATGAATGTTTTTATAATGTTAATTCCTTTCAAAAGTTTCAAATTGGTATGGAACAATTTGATTAAAAAATTTATTTAAATGAATTCTTTTTTAAAAAAAATTTACTTTTAAATGCTTTCATGAAAAATGGGTATTTCTCTCAAAGGGTTTTACAAATCATTTTCATCAACGTCAACATACTTTAATGGATTTTAAACTTATTTTGAAGATGATTTATCATGATACAAATATTACATAGTGTGTTGAATGTTTTCTGATATGTTTGAATGTGATGTGTTATTTTCATTCCATTCATGGTATATGGGTAATGTATTGACATTTTGTATGCCAGTTTTAATACGAATGTTTATGTTATGTTTAGACCATTTCTTATGAGGAATGAATTGGACTTAATAAGTGATGGGTGGAGCCCGCTATAGCTCCTCGATGCATCGATAGGTCTCATGATACAAACTATTGTCCTCGCACAAGGCCTTGACAAAATCTTATCTGTAGTATTGGCATGAGGCCTTGGCTATGTGGTTATGATTGTCTGGCATTATGCATTCCATCATTATGAAAGTGATTATTGATATTTCATGTGATTATTCGACTAGTATAATATCCATTTGAATAAGTAAATGGAATTATTTCATTTTAACTTTTCCATATTATGATGAAGTTCAAGTTTAAAAAGATTATGTTTTATTTATACATTTCCTTAAATGTTTATTCTTGTTTATGAACGTTTCTGCTGTATTTCTTACACTTACTGAGCAATTGATCTCACCCCTTTCTATGTTATATTTTTCCCAGGATTCCAAGAAGTGTATTTTGATTGATATATAGGGTTAAGCCAATGGAATAATGGAGTTCATAAATATTATTTATGTTGTTTTGTATATCTTAAAATTCAATGTAACATTCATGTATGTAATCTGTTTTCAAGACTGCTAAACTGATAGGTCTTTCGGGACTTCATTCCTTGTAATTATGCCAAAGTATTAAAATAATGCACCGACTCTGTGTACCTGGGGTCAGGGCGTTATAGTTGGTATCAGAGGAAGTTTAGCAATAATCATGGAAACTAGATTTAGATAAACTCTGATTAGATCACATAGCCCTATGATAGACTTGAGGACTAGTATAGAAGAACTTCCATGAATTTTGGTGTTGTAGTGATTTTGTGAGTTTTTATTGCAATACATCCCTGTCTGGATATGAGAAGGTAGAGGGGGCTCTGGCATAGATATACCTAGGGGTAGAACCCGAAAACACTGCTTTGAAATAGACTCGAATGGGAACTGGTTCACGACAACAGGCCTTGTTGCACTCTTGGTTTCGACACTCTAGGGGGATATGCATCGGATAATTATATTTTTCTTTAAAAACCATTATGAAGGTCTCATGAGTACATACTTACTCAAGGAAAACCTTTTTATGATTAGGGATTATATTCATAAACTGTTCAATTTTCATTAGGTATTTTACTAGTTTGTAATTATTCATTGCAATCCATAAACTGACCCAGTTTATTCTATTGTATAGAAATGACGCCCAATATAAAGAATTTGAACTCCAGTAATACGTATGATCCAAATAGTAAGAAGGATCGTATCTTTCATGATATTAAACCATAATTTTGAAGGGAAATAGTCTCCCACATATTATCATCATATGAATAAATAGTATCATGTGTGGATAAGATAACTAAAGAGTTTACTGAGTCCTATGGATTTGAAGGGAAGAAAAAGAAGAAAAAAACGGAAGAGAGAAAGCTGGATAAAGGGAAGAGGGAAAATAATAATTTCCCCATATGTGATAACTGTGGGAAGAAACACCCTGGAACATGCCTGAAAGGAATGAGAGTTTGTTATAAGTGTGTAGGAAAAAGGGCACCAAATACGTGACTACAAGTGTAAGAAAATGGTTTCAAATGTACAATGCTTCATTTGCAAGGATTTTGGACACCACGTGAACCTATCATTAGACTATGCCACAATTGAAGCTATTGGATAACAATCAAGTTATGATACTACCACAGATAAAGAGGAAGGATTAGATTTCTTATGTTGATTATTTCATTTGAGTGTTGTATCAGCAAATTATGTTTTATAATAATTATGGTGAATATAAAGATTTTACTGTAGTACTATTTCATTGACGATTTGAGATTTTATGGTACTAAGATAAGTGACTCTACAACAAGTTAAACTTTTTGGAAATTACATGGTTGAAGGAAAGATAAACCTTAATATGGTCCAAATATTAAGGTACTTATTTTGGAATAAGATATGGTTGATTTGGGTAAATTATATTGGATATTCTTGACTTCCATGAAACTGATTAATGATTTTTATATTCCATCATTTTTGGGGTTTACAACTTTTTTCTATTGAAGGAGAATATCCTTTATTCTTTAAGGAATAAGGGATCATGAATGTAATCAATAAAGCTTTATGGTAATTCAGGATGATGCAGTGTTTTAAAATAATACATGATGAAGGTGTTAACATGTTATTATGTGGAAAAAATGATTTCATTGTGTTTACCTTCCTTATAAATTTTGGACTGAAGTATTTTTGATAGTTTTAGTTTGGATTATTTTTGGATTCCCATAAAAGGACAGCCCAGATGTCGAGCGGAAACACGTCGCGTCTAGAAAGGCCGCAAGACTTGAACCCACAACCAAAGGGTGACAAGGGTGTATCACCTACCACTAACCCATGAGATGTCCTGGATTGAATAATGTGGTTTTTTAATGGTTCTGATATATATATTATATGTTCATTTTTTAACCCTATATGTATAGGATAAATAGAATATTATTTTTAAGTTCTATTATCTTTTAGATTGAAAGATGAGTTTATGGTAGAACATAGTTAAAGGATGAGACTCTACTTGTCAAGTATATATTCTTATTCATCTATCATTCAATGAAGAAATTAATTCTTATTCTTTATTTAAGGTATCCTAAAACAAAAAAAGTGTTATCCTAATACCCTATGTTTTGTTGAACCGATGGTATTTCAAATTATCAAATATTGATGATTTAAGGACCTCAATTTTACACTTTTTAGTGATTGAGGACCACAATCACTACCTATAAATATCTACGTTTTTTCCTACAATTAAATGTCTCTAATTTACACCAATGTTATCCTAATAGAGATCATAATTTGGTGGTGACCCTTTCATTTCTCTTTTCCTCTTATTAAGACTAAATTTTTTCAACCAAATTTCCTATGTGGGTTTTCCCACAAAAAAAATTCTATTTTAAACCATTATTTTCGATGAAGAATATAAAATTGGGAGGACACAATTTATTGAAGGAGGGAAGAATGTAACACCCCATGATTTCATAGTATGTAATTCTTCAAAACAATTCAATAACTTGCACTTCACGTGACACAGAGTTCAAGCACACCATGACTTACAAAACAAGTCTTTCAAAAGAGGTTATGAATAGTACTAACCAAATTTTGATCCTTATATAATCCTTATAATTTTAGAATCCATATTATGAGTTTATTATACAGAATGTAAGAACAAATTATTTTTTTCAGATAAAATAAGTATTTTTCAAAAATGCACTTTTACCAACTTTAATAGTGAACCTTTTTTAAATCCAATATTTTAAACTTTTATATATTCAATTTGAGTAAATAAATTTATGGGGTAAAAAAATTACAATCTAACACCCCAAGCTTCCACGATATGCTTCTCTTTGAATAATATAGTAGTGTGTGTTGTACGCAACTTCAAGTTCTAACACACAGTACAACCAATCAAACTATCTGTAATGAATAGTAATACCTAATTTTTAAAATTTTATAAATTTTATCTCTCAAAATGGAATTCATTTTTGGATTCGTAATATCGAATTTATCCTAGGGTGAAATTTTGGTACTTTTCGGATAACTTATATATTTTGAGGAATAGTGAAGATTACTAAATTTTAATTAAAAACATCTTTTTTAATCTAACTAATTTGTAGTGATAAATTATGAATTTGAGTGATTATAATGTATATTTAGAATATATTTATACCATTTAATAAAATTTTGGTCATTGGACAAAATTTCACATTTAAACCGAACATAAACAACTGTCAATCTTTTGATAGTTATTATCTCTTAAAAACACGCTTTTTGTTTTAACAACGGGAATTAATATTAAATTAATTTCTCTAACTTCCGTGTTTTGAATTTAGAAAAATGGATTCCGTATTTAGAATCAGGATGTTCAAATTGTCTAAATAGGTAACTTTTATTTTTAGACATTTTGAATAATTAATTCGGTAAATATTTTATTTACCATGGTTAAAGGGTAAATCCAGTAAATAATGGTTAAAAAATAATATTATAATAATACAAAATTACACTAAAACGTGTCCTAACATTATTGGTTGATACATGTCCGGCCATGGTCATATTTGGGTCGATTTTGGGACCCCATGGAGCCACTTGTAAGTGATAGGGACACTTTATTTTAATTAAGTTAAAATGAATACAAAAATGACACAAGCATATATATTTTAGAAAAACAATTTTTACATAAGGTTATATATGATGGATTTTCGACTATAAATATACATTAGAAATATAACAAGATTTAATACATAATGGTATTTTATTTATAATTTTTAGACATTAAATAATGTATTTTATTTATGACACAATGGCGATGCAGTAATTACCATAATAGTGTTCAATTTGAATAATTGACATTATAAATACCAAAATAAATTTAATATGAATCTTTTTATAAATACAAATAACTTTCTAGGTTAATATGGAATGTTATTATTGATTTAATTAACTTTTTTCTAAGTAATGATTCTGTTATGTGTTTTAAAAAAATCAATTATTGAATAGTGTCAAAATTGACATAAAAGAGTTTTTTAAAAAAATATTATATTATCAATTGATATTAAATTCTTAAAAATCTAAGGTTCGGGAAAGAGACTCATATCATCATTTTTTTATTAATAATTTTCCTCTTGGGGGTCTCTTGGATTTATATAGAATGTTTATTAACTATATAATATAAAAATACTATGTGACATGGTAATTGTTAAATTAATTAACTAAGAGTTAAAACTATAAGATAAGGTTAATATAGTGGCCCAAACCTGTCTAAAACCTATTGGTTGAGTGGGATTTGACCCTTACCCATCTTAAAATTTAAATAATACACTTTGGAGCCATTATAAGCCGAATATGAATTTATTGTAAATTAATACTTTTAGTTTTTCCTAAAGAGCCCCTCCTCCCCCTTATAAAAGGACCCAAATTCTATCCAATTCTTCACAATTTCAAAGCCTTTTGGTTCGTCCAAGACCTCCTCAAATACACTCTAAACTTCCCTAAATTCATCCTAGAGGCCAAAGTATGACCATAAATCCATCCTATGGGGCCATTTTGATCAAATCAAAAGGAAGAACCCGAAGAAGAGGTAATGTCTTCACCACCCTCTTTAAATATCCTTTCTTCTTCAACATCCTCATTCCTCGTTATTTCCATTCTAAAATAATAACTCTAGTATATTATATATAAAATGATGTTATTATAATTATTTAACAAAAAAATCACTATTTTATCCATCCTTTGAATGACATGTCTCCATACGTGCGTACGAACGGCCTACCGTCTCCACGTTGTGGTGTAATTGTTATTCAATATATTATTATTTATATGGTTATAATAATGATGTATAATTCCGGTAAATAATAAATATAACATGATAAAGATTATTTATATATGATATACCATCCAATTATGTATTATTTTAATATCAAAATAATGATACTTTTGCTCGTGCGTACGTACAGATTACCGTCTCCATGACGCGATGAGATTCATTTCCATGTTCACCATTCATCGACGATTATAAAAATATATATTACTAATAGGTATGTAATATATGGAATAATAATGATAATAAAGATATATATATTTACATATATAAGTACTTATGTAATTACATATATCTTATTCACTTACCTCCGTTCAATACTATATGAAAACAGAAACAACGTTTATGCGTAAGTACGAACTACCGTGTCCATAAACGGTGCATTCCACTTCATAAATATGTCTATGATAAATATTTATATTCTAAATATATATGATATATTTATCATGTTTAATATTCTAGAATTATTTAAATCGTGATCTATGTGATACAATCATGAGTGACATGTTATAACATGTACGATAAAGAAAGCGATTATTACCTGAAATATTAATTTAACCTGAAAATTATTATTAAATGGGTATTATAAAGTCATAAATGAATAATGTATGATATCAGATATATTAATATGGTTCTAGTATAATTTAAGAACATACTACGATCTTCGTACAGGAGTTTAAACATACCATGGACTATAGGAAAGTGCAAGGTAAGGGGTTTTCATCTCACTCCTTATTCTCGTGAGATTCATGCCATATTACCACTATTAACTTTTATGTGGTGTATGTACAGCCCATAATTGTATTCATTATGTAATAAACTTTAATTTATGTGTATTTAAATATTCATTGTATGATACCTCTTTCATGGGGTGTATGTTTTGTAAGTTACAAAATTTGTAAGGGTTATTTTCACAATCTCTTTATTATCCGAGGTTATTTTTACATAAGTATCTACTGGGACATATTTATTATCAATGACCATGTTTTATGAAAGTGTTTTCAAATAGATTATTTTAAGGGACTTTGTACTAAAACATCATTTCAAATGTTTATAATATTTATTCTTCTAAATCTTTCTCATTTATGTCCATGTCATCAAAATGGTTTTTAAGGATTTATTTAGATGGACAAGAATGTTTTTAAAATGTTTATTCCTTTCAAAAGTTCCAAAGTGGTATGGGACACTTGGAATCAAAAATGTATTTAAATGACTTATTTTCCATAATTTGTGACCTTTAAATGCTTTCATGAAAAAGTGGTATTTCTCTCAAAGGGTTTTACAAATCATTTTCATCAACATCAACATCCATTAATGGATTTTAAACTTATTTAGAAGTAGATTTATCATGATACAAATCTTCAATAGTGTGTTGAAGTTTTTGTGATATGTTTGAATGTGGATGTGTTATTTTTATACCAATCATGGTTTTTGGGTAAAGTATTGACATTTCATATGAGAGTTTTAATACGAAGTTTTATGTTATGTTTAGACCTTTTCATATGAGAAATGCATTGGACTTAGTAAGTGACGGGTGGAGCCCGCTATAGCTCCTCGATGCATCAGTAGGTCTCATGAGACAAACTAGTGTCTTGAACAAGGCCTTGACAAAATATTATTTGAAGTCTTGGCACGAGGCCTTGGCTATGTGGTTATGATAGTCTGGTATTATGCATTCCATCATTATTAAAGTGGTTATTGATATTTCATGTGATTATTCGACAAGTAGAATATCCATGTGAATAAGTAAATGGAATTATATCATTTATCTTTGACATATTATGTTGATGTTCAAGTTTAAAAGGCTTCTGTTTTAGTTATACAATTCCTTAAATGTTTATTCTTATTTATGAACGTTTCCGTTGTATTTCTTACCCTTACTGAGAATTTGAGTTCACCCCTTTCTATGTTGTATTTTTTTTTCAGGATTCCAAGAAGTGTATTGTGATTGATATGCAGGGTTAAGAAAATGGAATAATGGCATTAATAAATATTATTTATGTTGTTTTGTATGTCTTAAAATGAAATGTAACATTCATGTATGTAATCTATTTTCCAAGACTGCCAAACGGATCGGTCTTTCAGGAAATAATTTCTTGTAATTATGCCAATGTATTAAAATAAAGCACCGACTCGGGGTAACTGTGGTTGGGGTGTTATAGTTTTATCAAAATGTTTTTAAACAGTAGTACACCCTATTTGAGAAACATTGGAAGCCTCTTGTTTTAAATAAGATATTCATTATGTTCTAATCATAAGATGTAAATAATCATCTCTACAAGAATATAAACTATAGTACACCCTATGTGTCAAACATATGATGCCTTTAGTTTTGAATAAGACATTATTTATGTTCCATTTCTAATATTCCCCTAGTCCCATCTACATGAATTTATACTACAGTACACCCAATTCAAAAAAAAATGGATACCTCTTGTTCCATATATGATATTCCTTATGTACCAATCATAATATTCAAATAGTCCACTATACTTGGCTATAATATGTATTACACAATATGTGACATACATAAGATGCCTCTTGTTATAAAATAAAGATTCCTTATGCGCTATGAAAAATATGCCTAGAGTCCTTACTATAGGACATTAATCTACAGAGTGCCCTATCATTTAATAATATGGTCCCTCTTATTCCCAATAAGAGAATCCATTTGTGATAATCATAAGATTAATCTTGTTATGATTAATGTGGCGTATCATCAAGAGTATTGGAATCGATTATAATATTCCATCACTCCAAATCATGCATTTATAGTTATTCATTTGGATCATCATCCTCTGTCATGTCTTAAGGGAACCCCTAATTCCCTATTCCCATGACGCTTCAGATCAACTTCCACTATTGGCCAATACCAGGAAACACATTGGACATCACATAGAGTTTTCCCCATGTTTTGAATATGGTTAGTGGTTTTCCATCGGTTGTTTTATTCCATTATTGGTTAATGTGATGTAGATGTTTTGATTAGACTATGGTCAGCAGTAATCTCCCTTCATCATGTTGTCCTAATTTTAATCTGAATGTTGGTCATGTGATTCACACTTTTAATCTCCCTTGGTTTAGACTGATTCCAACACCCTGAGATTTATCCCTCTTATTAACTAACACCTAGGTGTATGACTCAATTATAGGCCTCAATCAACCAGTGAGTTGGGATGCGCTCATGGCCATACATGAGGAATACATTACAGTGAGTTTCCAAACATATTCTTCATTCACTGTTTCCGCTCCTTAACGGTAACTAGGAAGCTTTCATGCATAAGTGTTATTCACCATTTCCTCTCAATATCAGCTTCTGAAAAGCATACATGTGTAAGCCCCTTTCACCATTTTTTCTCCACAGCGACACCCAATTCGCATCCATTTGTAAACCCCATTCACCATTTCCTATCCATTGAGGCACCTGACGCTCATCTTGGAATAAGACCCATTATTCATTGCCACTCTTTAGTGGTATACGAGCGACTTCCATGCATAATCCCCATCCCCCACTGCCACTCTATATCAGCACTTGGGATGCTTCTATGCATAATCCATATCCACCATTACCGCACCATAGAAGCTCCAGGGCTACTCATATACATATGCCCCATTCTCTATTTCCACCACTTTGGGGATCCCTAGAACCTTCCATGTGTAATCCCAATTCCCCAACCTTTGTGGACACGCCTTTGCACTGCGATCTCTAGGTCTTTTGTTTCCCCTTGTTTCTCACACTGAGCATGATTATCATTATATTAGAGTAAAATAGTGACCATGTAATCCTAGTTTGTATTCCATATCATGTAATCCCATAGCCCCTAATTTTGAAATATGAGTACTTTTGATCTTTTATATTTAGAGTAATGGTACATAGGATGCCTCCATATGGTTTTACCCCATCACTCATCGATCCCAACCACTTTACATTATTTCATCTTCTCCATGTATGACATTAAACATTAATACCCTTCTGTCCCGCAATACATTAAACAATAAACATTCAATCTATGTGGGTTTTCACCCTTGTCTCCTAGAAAGGGCATGTAAAAATAATCCCTAAGGTTCATCCCCAAACACACATAAACCTATTTGATGTAGGTGGGTTTTGATCACTATCTCCAAGGAAGGGTATGGTGGAAGCCTCCTTGAGGACCAAAGCCAAACAATGGTAATCTTCAAAGTCCCCTTTACCAGGACACAAATCAGTGGTCCATCCCTTAGTGGCATCAGACCAACTCTCGGTCCGCTAACCATGTGAATGTCCCCAACATGGTATCAGTTCATTGTAATTTTCATACACCCCAAATCCATACTAAACTACATAGACATTGATTCCCTACCATAGGGAAACATAGGAACCCTTCCTGAGGACCAGGCCCATAACTCATGTTTTACAGTGGACTCTGCCTTGAGGCTTTGTGTTTTGGGAAGTTTATACCCCAAACCGGAGGTACTACTTACTCTATGTCCCATCAATGTGTCCATTCTATAGAGAATGCATTTCCTAGGCTCCATGCCAACATATCATTCATATCCACATTGGTTCCATCACATTCATCTCATCCACTTTGTTCAACCAACCATCACCCATCTTAATTCTTACCCTAGCCGTGACATCCCAGTGAGATCACCCCATTAAATTGGGCAGATAACCATGCATAATCCCTAGATAATCCATATCCATCAATCAAAGAGTGTTTTTATTGATATCAGCTAATATCTATGTGTAATACCCAAGCGGTCTCAGTGTTTTTTTCCTTTGTGTACACACCAATTCATCACCCATTCGATATATGTGGGTTTTGATCTCTGTTTTCAATACATGGTATGAAGGAAACCTCTTTGAGGTTCAATCCCATCCAGTGGTAAACCTTTTTGTTTCCCTTTATAGGGTGCACATTCCATGATCTGCCCCCAGTGGTGTCCTAATCAGCCTTCATGATGTGATATCATCCCTCTATTGGATACACCACCTTCGATAAATCCTCAATTAAAGTTTTTATCAATCAATTTAGTAAACCTTCCACACGAGCCATCCTAGGGATATACCAACCTGATCCATATCTATTTATTATTCATAGCATAATCATTAAATCTCTACAAAATGTTAAACTTGCAGCTTACCTCGTAATAAATATGGGGTGCCAAAGGAAATCCTCAGATGAAAAGACATTGGAATAACTGTCACTAAAATATGATAAATGCATGGCCTGCCCTTTTTTAAACATGGGAAGATGAGGAAAACCTCATAGACATGACTCCAGCATTAGATACAATATGACCAATGTAGGATGCCTCAAGGTTTGTTCCCTTGAGATGGCCTCTTATGAGGAAAAATAAAGGCTAAAAAATGTTAACACATCGATATATTCCCTAAATTTCCTAATGATACTATAAAATAAAACTGAAGGTTACTTGTCTGAGTTGATTCCATGTAATTTCCTGATAGAATCTAATTAATAAACTATCATCCATGAAGATATGGAACCGAGGAAAAGTTTCAAAAACTATATCTTAATCATTGAGGGAGTCCTAGATAAGGTGACGAATTACAAGGAGTAATAAATGGAAGGAGAAATATACATCTCATATTATTCTTTCCATTAGGGAGAAAATGTCCCTAAATATGCGACAGATCCCACCTGTAGTAAGAAAAAAGGAATGTCGTGTAATGAACAGTGCATCCTTGATGGGAGGATTTGTGTGCCAACGAAAGAGTAAAAAAAAGTAATTATTTTTACATATACTAAATAAAAACTATAATTATTTATCATAAACGAATATAAATTAAAATTTTTAAAACTAGGAAGAATAATATTTTTGAAATATGAACATTGATATAATCTTTGAGAAGATAGGTCACGCATATGCATTAATAGCGTTTCCACTTTTCTGATGTCATTATGATATGATGTTAAGAATTATTTTATCATTAATTATTTATCATAACATAATTAATACAATATAATTTCATTAAATATAAATATACACCATCCATTAGTTATGATGATGAAAAAAAATCACATCGTTTCGTGGATGTGATAGTCGACATGTATTCATGAACTACATTTTTATTTTCAGGGAATGAAAATGTATATGGAAATTGATATTTTATTTTTAAATATTTTATATTATTTAATTTTTATCATATTTATTTCATATATATAACATATTATAATTTAATTTATAAATTTTATCTTACATGAAATGAATTAGTATGAAATGAATAATATCAATTTTTGAGGGTGTAGTCTGCCGTATAGACTGCCAAAGTAAATTTTCCCCCGTAGAATGGAATGTAATAAGGTCTATATGATATCATAATTAAAAAATATATTTATGTTAAATTTATCATAAATATAAATTTTAAATTCAGCATCATAAAAATTCTTGAGATGTAATTTTTATGAACAAATTACATTATCTCGTGAGGTGGTTGTTCATCGTACAAATGAATGATGGATATAATTTCTATTTGATAGAAGTGGTGATAGATTTAGAATATTGAATTAGAATAATATAATAGTATTATATATATGATAATTGTGTTATATTATCATAATATTCTAATAATGGTTGAAGGATTTAGAAGAAAAAAATTAAATAAAAGAACTCAATTAAGCATGATACCATTTTTTTCACAAAACCGATTAGGTTAGCACAAAGAGTCCTCATAGGATGGATTTAAGATATAAATGATGGATATAGGTTGTTTATATAGAATTGAGGAAGATATTGTGTAAGTTATTTTCTATTCAGTAGTGAGTTTATCGTGTGATGTTACGAGAAGAGTGGGTAGCCCCTTTATAAGTGGTGTTGGGGAAAACATGGAATTTTTGAAAAGTAACAGGTTTAAAAAATCATCCAATGAAAAAGGCTCTTAAAAAGAGTATTATAATGAATTTGATGAAATATGGTTAAAATATGGATATTTTATCTAATTTGGACATTTTTTGGTAATTTTAACCCATACCATTTTTGTTTATACCCAAAATAAAATGTCTTAATCTATACCTCAATAAATGTTTTCCTTTATTTTGACTATTTATTTTGAAAAAAATTATCTTAATATATCTAGATAATATATTTTAATTGATTACAAATTTATAATCTATTTTACCAATATAAATTCAAATATATGGAAGAATATAATTTGAAATAAAACGCATAATTATGATAAATAAACATTTTTCCAGAATTATATTTTTCCAGCATGAGATGTTTTTAAATTTATTTCATAAATATTAATAATAATTACATAAAATTAAATTAATATTTATTGGTATATAATATCTGAATTTAAATTAAAATCATTCTTCATTATGGGGTTTAAATTAATTAAAATGGAGAAAAATTAGACATATAAAAATAATTTTTATAAGAACGCTTCATTAAACCCAAAAATTAACTTATAATAAAATCCAATGTAAATATGAGTAAAATGTAATTAGGTTTATTTAGTATTACTATTTAATAATAAGTTTTATATTAAATTATATTGCAAATATAATGGGAAAATAAAATTACTTAATTTATTGAAATTTTATGATATTTAAAAAAATTTATTTTTCCAAATCATCTGAGAAATAAATATTTTCTAGAAAAATAAAAAATATCACACTATGTTTATTCTTATATTAAGTTTATTAAAATTAAATTAAATTTAATCAATTTAAATTCTAAAATTTATAGGTCAGTATTGAAATAAATTTTTTCTAAAATAGCTTTATAAAAACTAATTCCTTTTAGATTACAATATTATATTATTATTTATAATGAATATACCCATCTCATTCTTAAATATTATGGAAAATTATAATAATCAATTAGTATAAACTAACGATCTAATTTAAGGCCTTTATTTTTCCCTTTAATAATTAGTTAAGACTTGTTTTAATTTAATGGGTTTTTAGAGGTTCTGAATGCATATTTTATTGTAGTTGTTTAATTTATAGACTTTCCACTAGAGTTTATAGAGACACACATTTATAGGTAAAAATAAAATATTCTATATTTTATTTAATGTGTTATATTACCAATTGATTATAATCACCAACCCTTAGAAATTATTTTTCTGTTCCGGGGAGTAACACATGCCTTACCACTTGGAAGGTGGGCCCAGGTGGGTCAGGTCATCATAGAGTGTTTCGATAGGATAGGATACCAAAATATAGTGTGTCGTTATAGAGTTATTATAAAGAGTTATTTGGGAATTAGGGGGAAAATATATAGTTTATTTGGATTGGAACTCTAGTATGTGATCCAAGGGATAGTGTAACATTCCAGGTATTCATTAACTAGGATTATGATGACCCACTTGTTGACTCAATACCCCAAGACTCGAGTTTTATGTAATAAAATGTCCATAAATAATATTGTTATTGATAATTGTTTTCATTTTTTTCATAATTTATACCATAAGATATTATATATTATCCTTTTATTTATTTTATATTTTAGTTTTCCTCAAAACAACATGTGAGAATGGATTCATCAATAGTAATTTGAATATGATCAATTTAGTAATGAAACATTAGTTTTGTGGTCTATGTATTAGTTGTATTTATCATTTGAAAATAAGTTGTACTCGCAATTGTCGATATGTCAGAATAACATTCCCAAGTAATGAAGGCTTAAAATTTTCATATCACTGCAATGTAGTCTATACCAATAGATCTAAAGGATGGCCATTATATACTAATCATTCATAATGGGTTATTTAGGGAGTTCTCCATTGGATTATTATTTTATAAGACCTATATAATTTAGAAGATGTGATATATTTGACGATCTATATGTTACACATAGAAAAACACTTTCAATGTAGATGGTCCTTCTTGTGGATGTATTTATTAATGGAAAGATATGACTTTGGTGGATTATAGTGACTCAAAATCATAACCAAGAGATTGTTCCTTATATCGGGAATGAGAACCTTTTTAAGGGGTAGGAGTATTTAGTTGTTATTTTTTTCAATGTTCATACATGTTATCTTCTTGTTACAAAAATGATGTATATTCATGACTAGGCATGTATAATGGTTCACATATCTCATAATAATCTCACTTGAAATGGTTCATGATAAGGACATCTATGTGAACACCTTTTGGTGTAGGGTTGATAAAAATATTCAAGATGGAGTGTCAACCCTAAATGTAACCATAAATTTTATTGACCCAGACTTGAAATTCAAGGTAATTTCATGTCTTTTTTGGAATACATAATACACTACCCAAATATATTCCCAAAATAATATTAGATTAATGTCATTGGAATCATAGAACATAATCCTCTAAAATTTGGAAAGGTCTGTAGCATCTCCCATATTGATCTTCCCATTTTTTTCCTACATAAAACCATTATTTATATCCTTCAAAAAAGACAACATAAAAAGGGAGATATAAAATTCCCTATAAAGGTAAACATGGAGAACATATAACAGAACATAAATATGATAATCAATAAATAAGGCCTCTCTAAATACTTGTGGTAACATATCATGATCAACTCTCTCCAGACTCAATTCTGATCATCATCCCATCTTGAGTGATATTTGTGAGAAGGAACCTAAACCCCCTCCCTTTGAGGTACAACAAGGCTTGGGTCTCTCATCCTGATTTCAAGTTCATTGTTCAGAGAACCTGGAGCTCTGTGAATTGTAGTGATGATTACATTTCATGCACTACCAAACTCATAATTCTTAAGCGGAATTTAAGAATGTGGAGAAAGGATCGTTTTTGATCCCTTGATTCTGATATTTCTGCCATTGAAGATTCTCTTCAGAAGGATCTGGAGATCAATATAGATAGTGTATTTTCTGATGGGATTTTAGTAGAATTAGAGTTATCCCATAAATTAAACAATCTCTTAACATGAAAGATGACTTAAAAAGGTATTCCTTTAAATACAAATGGTTAAAGGATGGTGACAGGAATTAAAATTTCTTCAACACTCGTAAAAAATAAAAAAAACAAAGCCTCTTTCTTTGATTAATAATGGGGATTTCCTTATGACAATAGAAAAGACCTCTAAGAGCATGGCATATCCAATATTAAGGATCATTTTAATGGATCCCACTCCGACATTGATCCTATGGATGGAGTGATCCTAAAATTGGTAAATCAAGCGGACAATTCCATTCTTTCTACTATGCCTCTTTATCCATAGATCAAGGAGGCTGTATTTAGCATCAAATCATAGAGATCACCTGGTCCTGATGGCTTAAGTAACTTATTCAATCAAAAATTCTGGGACAACATTCATGCAGATGTTTTCAGGTTAGTTATTCATTTTGTTAGAAGTGGATCTCTTCCTAAAGGTTTGAATTCCCAGTTTCATTCGCTTATTTAGAAAGTGGATAATTCCAATGAAATTAATATCTATATGACAGTGTCTTTGGTTAATACCATTTATAAAATATTTTGTAAAATTATTGCGAATATTCTTTCATGCATTGCTTGAAAAAAATTTCTCCAAATCAATTTGGATTCATCAAAGGGAGATCAATTCAATATTGTATTATCACTGCTTCAGAGTGTGTTAATATCCTCAATAAATTTACCGGATGTGGAAATATTGGCCTCAAATTTGATGTTAAGAAATCTTTTGATACAATGGTTAGGGGTTTCATATGCAAGATCCTTGATATGTGTGGTATTGATTATGTATTCACTAACTGGATCAATGTCATTTTATGCTATGCTCATATTTTAGTCCTTATAAATGGATCTCCTGAAAGATATTTTTATATTTCGAGAGGTGTTATGTGGGGTGATCCTTTATCAGCCATCCTTTTCTACATTGTTGATGACTATCTCAGTAGGATTTTTTCTATTATGGATGGAAATGTAAAAATGAAGTCTATTCATGCTGGAAGTGGGATTTTTTTTCCTTCCCACCTTCTATATGTTGATGAAAACTTCTTATTCACTCATGGGGATAAAGGTATTGTCAAGAATATAAAGAGATCACTTTTTCACTATGAAATGGTATCTGGAAAAGAGATTAGTTGGAGAATGTATTTTTTATACTTTGGAACAGCTTCTCTCCTCATATTAAAAATGGAATCATTAGAGAACTAGGCATTCATGAGGGGCATCATCCCTTAACTTATTTGGGGGTGCCCATGTTTTGGGGGAGGCCGAAGGTATGTAATTTTTCTAGAATTGTGGGCATGATTAGAGTAAAACCTTCCACATTCAAAGGAAAATCTCTCTCAATAGCCTGTAGAGTTTGTTTGGTGATGTAAATCATCACTACCAATTTTGTGTACTCTTTTATGGTGTATAAATGGACGATTTCTTTGATCATGAGCATTGACATTTCTCTCAAAAATTTCATCTGGAGTGGTAGTATTTTGGAAAGGTGGTTGGCAACGGTCCCATGTATTTCTATTTGAAAGCCTTATGATGGTGGTGGTCTAGGCATCAAAAATCAGGGGGGATTTAATGATTCTTTTTAGGCTGTGTTTATTTGGAGCATTATAAATATGAAATCAGAGGCTCTTAGTTTTCTTTGAGCTAGATTTACTCACAGGTTCAAGACAAGAAACATAAATTATTTCAACTCCTCTGTGTGGTCTGCCTTCAAACATATTTTCTCTATAATTGATGTTGAATCATGGTGGTTGGTTTTCAGGGATTCATCTATTACATTTTGAAAATTTAATTTGACCGGGAATCATCTGATTGACATGGTTTTGGAGTTGCAGTTGAAACTGGATTTTTACTTTCCAATTAATGATTAGCTTGAGAATATAGAGAACCTTCCAGATCACATCACCTCTTTAGTGGATAATTTTTAATGGTCTTCTAAAGGTGAATTTTGGTCATGGGAACCTACTGTGAATGGTATTATCACATCAAATGGATTTTACAATCACACTTTCGGCAGTTCATCAGAATTGAAATGGATTGGAAATCATCACAATAATTCATTAAGGCTATCCAGATCCATTCTAGCATGGAGTTTGGATAATAAAAAATTACCAACAGATGACTATTTATAGGTTTGTGGAATCTCCATATTCTATAATTGTTCTTTATGCTCTCAGTATAAGGAAGACTTAGATCATCTCTTCCTCAGTTGTGCAACAACTTCATCGATGTGGGGGGCGGATTCTGATATTTTTCAAGTTGTTATGTCTCAAACCACTCAATATGTGAATTCATTAAGAGAAGGAATTTCCTGAAATTCTCACCATAAATATGGAATTTGTTTCAAGTTACAGCGGAGAAAACTATTAATTTCATCTGGTCTACGAGTAACAAATTCAGACATGAGTCACAGCCTTTTTGGGTTGTTGCTGGTCTTGCGGGTATCCTTGCTGTTGTGTGTGAGGTGGAAACACCTAGAGGTTTTTTTTATGTAATTAAAATCATTATTTATCTATGTTGAATCAGATCGATATTAAAGTTATTTTTCGGCCTCCTCTTGGGACAATGGAAGTCATCTGGCCTGCACCTTTCTGTGGGTGGATTAAAGTTAACTCTGATGGTGCTTCAATGGGAAATCTGGGCCCCTCTGGTTTTGTTGCTATCTTTAGGGATTATCAGGAGAATGCTCTTTGATATATTCATGGCTCATGTGGTATTGCCTCAGCTCTTGAAGCAGAGATGCTTGGTTTTATTATGGATATGGAGCAAGCGGATGCACGGGGCTGGGACAATATTTGGATTGAGTGTGACTCTATGGATATTGTATTTGCTTTAACAAATGAGTCCATTAAACTCTCATGGAAGATCACTAATCGTTGGATTAGATTTCTGTATCCTCTTTACTCAAAGGATCACTTTGTTACTCATGTTTACAGAGTGGAAAATGTGTTGGAATATGGGCTTGCTAACAAGGGAATGAATGGTAATGATTATCTTTGGATGGATCATGTGCCAGATGATCTTCTTCCTCTCTATCCGAATGATCTTTGTAAATATTCTTCCTTCAGACTTTTGTAAATTTTTATTTTCTACTAATATAGGGGTCTTGCTATTCTTAGCAGGATCTCAGTTTGTTTTTAAAAAAATTTCAAAATCTTAAGTCAAGAAATAAATAATGGACGTACATAAGTCATAAATAAAAATGGACCATTAACCATGATAAAATATAATTCGAATAAAATTTAGAATTTTCGCAAAAAAATAATCAAATATTATGATTTCCATAGCAGGTAAAGAATTTCTTCCATGGGGACAATGTTCTTTACTGAACATGGTTCACATGTCATTCCAGCTAGGTATTACTGAACCAAATTGACTTTCAAATCGAGTCATGTCTATCTCATTAGATATATATCGTTACCTAATGAATTGGAGGGAGATATAGGTCCCACCCATGTCATAATGATATCAGTCTAATTTGTTCCATGAAAGCATAAATCATTCATCATATCATAATCCATGAAATAAAATGGGTTTCTTAAACATCATTCCATCATAACATAATCCCTAGAAAATATCATCCCATAATTAACACCCCAAAATCATAGTATTATTATATATATAGACCAAACCTTATATATGAGTGTCATCTTATATTGAAATGTATTTTGATATAACACTTGAACATAATTTTTGAAAAAAACATCCCTTCTTTTTAAAAAATGGTTTCTTTTCCTAAAATGAAATGAAATTTTTATGAAAAAGAATTTAACTATAAATATACATTAAATAGTGTAGAAACAGTTTCATGGAAATAAGGAATAATGACACCATTAAAAAATCCACTCATGTCGTACAAGTTTATAAAATATTATCTTTATACTTTTTTCAAAAATATCAAAAAGCAACTCCTATGGTAAACAAAATAAGGATTCCTTCCAAACCATGTAGTAATAGGCAAAATTGGGTTAAAAATAAATTAACTATACATAGTATAATAATAATAATTTTATGAAAACATTTTTAAACAACATGAACATGGGTGATATATATCCCTAGTAAATACTTAGGTATAAACAATCTGGGATAGAAATGAGGTTGCAAAATTTTCAATCAAATTAGGTCTAATTTATTTTTTGTGTTTCTGAAAATGATATATAGTGTGTTTAAACATATTATTATCTTGTATCCAAAACATTATCATATTAATTACATCATATATCTTCCACTTACAGCTTTATATTACCCATTCATTAATCAATTCGATGTTAAAGCCATATTTTGTGTCATAATTTTTTTATAATGTGTTTTGAATTTTTATTATTGATATTATTACATAGATCATGATTATTTACATATAGAGTGTAAAAAATTATTTATATATCATAAATATTCAGTATATAAATATTTATAAAATATATGTAAAGGGAATGGAAAACACCGTTCATGGAGACAGTAGACCGTACTTACGCATGACCGTCGTTTATGTTTCCTTATTAAATTGAATATAATCAAATAAATTACATATATATATATATATTTATACATAAATAAAGTTTATGCACCTGATTTTTGTATAAATTTTCATACATATTATAGAAAAATAAAAACATGTTTTCACCAAATACCTACTTCTTAGAAGGAAAATACTTTGATTTTGGTGACCTTGTCTATTTTCAAGAGCATTCTAGCCAAAATAAACAAATCAAGGGATGTATGTGGAAATTTTGGAACTACACGGCGTGTACTCTGTATACACGCCGTGTACATCCCAACAGGGACACAGAATGAAGGAGTTAGTACACGCCCATGTCTCCAGGCAGAAGCTACATGCTGTGTGGGGCATCATTACACACCATGTACAACATTCTAGAAGCGATTGTTGTCGAGAAGTCTCTACCCGACCATGTGGCAGTTGAAGGAGACACAACTTGTTCCATTTCTACATGCCTTTTCTGTTATTCTATAAGGGTTTGGTGGACAAATTTTGTCATTACATGCCGTGTATGGTGGCTCTACATGTCGTGTACAATCACCTAACAGGAGGCGCCATGTTCAAAGTCAAAGACGGCGTGTTAGGCTGCCTACAAGTGGAGAAAATGGCGCCAAAGCGCATTGACGGTATTACACGGGGGTTACTTTCTATACACACCGGGTACATTATTTTTTTATAAATAGAGAACTTGGCCATCAGATTTTATAGTAAAAAACTATTGGAAGGAGGGGAGAAGTTATGCTGCTACTGTTCCAAAGCCACAGTGGCGCTGTAGTTCCACCGTTACACCCACCGACACCACTCCTCGAAGATTACACAATGAATCCGTCATGTATTGAGTGTTTTGGTCCTATCATACATTCCATGTGTAACTACACTCCTTGTGTTGGGGCTGTGGGAAATGAAGGATTATATTATGTTTTATTAATCTTGATAGTTGTGTTCGTTCTTCTTAATTATGCTTACTCCTCTTAAATCATTTATAAATATTACTGAGAATTCTGAGCCGGACCAAAGGAATAATTGTCAGCAATATAAAAGAAGAGTAACAGTGAAAGCTCTCATGACCATTGAAAAGGTTTCACTGATTCATAAATCGACTAAACAAAATTAAAAAATTAAAAACACAGACTACCAGACCCATGAGACGATTTCTTCAATTTCAAACAAGAGAAACCGGACCAAGGAATCTTCTAATAAAAGGGATTCCAGAATGATGAATTATCCCGATCAAAACAACCATTTCTGAAATCCGCATTAAAAACTCCATAACCACCACAAACCCAATACACTTTTATTTTTGTTAAATCACCTTTAAATCACTTGTTTTTTCCTTTAAATTGATAATCATTTTCTTAAAGTAAACAACCCAGTTTCACTCAATCGAAACCAAAAAAATCCACTCTATATTATGCATGTTTCAATATTTTAATTATAAAATCAATTGAACCAACGCACTACCAATGTTCACTATGGTTCAACCCTGCACATGCACTATAATAAGTTTAAGAGTGGGTAATATCAATTTCGGACATCGATAACATACTTTCGGTGAAACGACCGACCAAATTTTGGCGTCGCTGCCGGGGAATCTCTTTTGGTTTCAGTGTGAAAATTTTGTTGTGTTAATAATTGATAAAGTGAAAATAAAAATAAAAATTTCTAAAAAATTTCTGTTCTAATGCCATTTCAATTTTATCTTTTATTTCCCCTTTTACGCCTGGTATTTTTGTTGTGGATATGCAGGATCTTAGGTGGATGAATAGACGCCCCACTCCGTCTAGCAGCGCTGAGTCATCGGAACTTGTTCCGCTTGATCTGGAAATCGAACAGACCTTGGTTCGTCGTCAACTTGCACTAAAAAAACACACCAACCACAACCCTCTACCATGGAATACACGGAAGAGGGAGCACTAGCCGTGGATAATACGGTTGAGCATCAGTACCTGGATCAACAGCCTCCCACTACTGGTCTACGGGAGTAGGCTCCTGGAGGCTTCATGGAATTCCTCCCATGGGATTACCAACAACCACCACAGCAACATCCTCTGGCGTATGGCCAACTACGACAGCCAAGGCAGATCTTCTAACAGTCCTATTTCGCCCCTCAGGAGAAAAAGTACATGAAAGCTCCACCCCCTCAGCACCTACCTCCACATCGTACCCTTAGGTATAACGGTCTTCCTTCGATCCATGGAGCAGATACAGGTATCTTCCGTCCACAAATTCAGGCCCAACACTTCGAGATCAAGCCTACAATAATGCAGCTGATCCAGAACACTGTACAATTTGGAGGCCTGCCCAGTGAGGACCTGAACGCCCATATCTCCAACTTTTTGGGGGTCTACGACACATTTCGGTACAATGGCGTGTCTGAGGATTCTATCCGCCTTCACCTATTTCTCATTTCTCTACGGGACAAGGCGAAAGACAAGATCAAGGGGCTGCCAGAAAGATCTATCATCACCTAGGAGGAGCTAGCCCAGGCATTCCAGTCCAAATACTTCCCACCATCAAAGATGGTGACGCTATGGAACGAGATCCACAATATCCAGCAGCACGACTCTGAGTCGTTATACGAGTCGTGGGAACGTTTTAAAGAGATTCTATGAAAATTCCCACACCACGGACACCCACTATGGATGCATGTCTAGAACTTCTATAGAGGACTCACAAAAAATACCAAGTCTGTGGTAGATGATGCTACTAGAGGTATGTTGAGGAGGATGTCTCCCAAAGAACATTTTGAACTACTGGAAGATATGTCTTCCAACAGCTTCTAGTGGCACTCTGTGCAGGGGAATCAAAAAAGATGTATGCATAGTATTGTCGCAACCACCATGCTCGCTACTCAGTTAGATGCAGTATCCAAGAAAATCGATGCATTGAATATCAAAAGATCATCTCAATATTATGCAGCGAACCATCCGGCATGCGGCGACTGTGGTAACAACCACAATCAGGGAGAATCACTGGTACTTCCATCCAACCCTTCGACTAGTGAGGTGAGATTTGATGCTCAAAATTTACGGTCGAATCAATATCAACTGGTTAAAAACCCGATGTGGTGAGATAAAAAGAACCAAGGCTGGGGTAAATCGCAGTAAACCCTCCTCCCTAGCAATCGCCCGGCTACAATCATCCTGATTACTAGAATCAGTTTCCGAGATAGCAGTTCCAGCAGGATTCCTATCAGCAGCAAGGGTACCAGAACCCTCGGCCGCAGCAACAAAGGCAGTAACCACCTCCACCAGCAACCCATCCATCTCAGAAAGAGAACTCATCAAGGTTAGAGGACCTGATGAATAAATTTATGTCAACATCTGAGACAAAATTTCAGATACAGGAGGCTTCCATTCAGAGCATCGCGAATCAAATTGTCCAGATAGCAAACCAGCTATCAGGGAGGCAGCCTGTACACTACCGGGAAATACTGAGAAGAATCTGAGGGAGGAGGCCAATGCTATCACCTTGAAGATTGGAAAATCATTTCTAGAGAAGGAACCAAACCACTAGTCCACTGCAACTACTTCCCCTATTGATAAATAAGGTTAAGTTACAGATCCCTCTTCATCTGAAGAACTATCACCAGAAGCTCAATTGGGAAAAGGAAAAGAAGTCGTCAAACCATTTGTAATTACATTACCTATTCCAGAAATAATGAAGCAGAGAAAGCTGGACCACCAATTTGGTAAATTCATGGAGGTGTTCGGAAAGCTCCAAATCAACATCCCATTTGTGGAGACCCTAGCACAAATGCCCACATATTCTATATTCATGAAGGAAATCCTTTACAAAAAGCGTAAGTTGGAGGATCTGGGCATTATTTCACTAAAAAGGGAGTCCTCCACATTCGTTCAACATTCCATCCCTCCAAATCTCCAGGATCTAGGTAGTTTTACTATACCCTGTACGATTAGACCCTATGAATTTGGAAAAGCTTTATGTGACATGGGAGAAACTTTCAACCTCATGCAATTCGGAGTTTTCCAAAAGATCAGACTCCATGATTTGAAGCTGACCCGAGTATCCCTTCAACTAGTTGATCGATCAATTAATAATCCGAAGGAGCTACTAGAAGATGTACTGGTGAAAGTGGGACGATTGATCCTACATGCTGAATTCATTATCCAAGACATGGAGGAGGACTATGAGGCACCACTTATATTGGAAATACCTTTTATGGCCACTAGGAAGGAACTCATTGACGTGTACCAGGGAGAATTGATTTTCTAGGTAGGGGATGAAAGAGTCTCCAACAATGTTTTAAAGGCTGTTAAATAGGAATTGGTACCTGAGCATGAGGAAAGCTACAATGTAACTACCTTGGATGAACAATTGTGTGGACAAGAAGATGATCTAGTATTATCTTCTATTTCTGATGATAAGCATTTTCCAGACATAACTACTGATGATGAGCCAGAGGACCTAAAATTCATTGAAGGCCAGGGAAGCCACTAATGGAAAAGAGTAGTCATTCATGACATCTTTTAAAGGACAGAAGTACAACCATTGGTTCCTTTAGTTATTCAAGCACCTGAACTAGAGATGAAGCCTCTCGCATATTCCTTAAATTATGGGTATGTGGGAGATCTTCAAACTTTTCCTATTATACTTAGTGTAGAACTATCACATGAATAGGAGGAAGAACTTCTTCAAGTTTTACATTGTAGGAAATAGGAAATTGGATGGAAATTTGCAGATTTGAAGGTTATCAGCCCCACCATTTGCAGCCATAAGTTTCTACTCAATGAAGGATCCAAGCCATCCAGGAAACCACATTGGCGTCTGAACCCTCCCGTGAAAAAATTCATCAAGAAAGAAATGATCAAACTACTGGATGCATGTATCATTTATCCAATTTCAGATAGCTCATGTGTATGTCCTTCTCAACGGGTTCCTAAGAAGGGAGGTATCACTGTGGTTTCCAATGACAAGAATGAGCTCATCCCTACTCGCACTGTCACAGGATGGAGAGTCTGTATTGATTATAGGAATCTCAACGACGCCATGAGGAAAGATCATTTTTCCATTCGTTTCATGGAATAGATTCTAGAAAGTCTACCAGGGCATGACAATTAATGCTTCCTTGATGGCTACTCTGGCTATAATCAGATCTCTATTTCCATAGAAGACCAGGAGAAAAGCACCATCACTTGCCCATATGGCACGTTTTCCTACCGCAGAATGTCTTTTGGTATGTGTAATGCTCCCGCTACATTCTAGCGATGCATGATGACAATTTTTCACTTCATAGAGGGACAAATCCTGGAGGTCTTCATGGATGATTTTTTTTTGATTCTGGGATATCATTCACAACTTATTTGCAGCTCCTGGAGGTTTTACTAGAGCGATGTGAAAACACTAACCTAGTTTTAAACTATGAGAAGTGTCATTCTATGGTGAAAAGTGGCATTGTTCTTTGATAGAGGATTTCAGAGAAAGGGATAAAGGTAGACCCAACAAAAATAGAATTCATATCATGACTTCCTATCCCAACATCTGTTAGAAACATCTGAAGTTTGTGGGGCATGTAGGTTTTTACAGGCGGTTTGCCCACGATTTTTCAAAAATAGCCCAGCCACTCACCAATCACTTCACCAAGGATGGCATCTTCGAATTCACTGAGACATTCACCTCAGCTTTTGATCACCTAAAGAAGCGCCTGTTGGAGTCTCCTGTCATGATTGCTACCAAATTGGAGACAAAGTTTGATGTCATGTGTGATCCAAGTGATTATGCAGTGGGAGCTATCATGGGACAGCGGCTGGATAGAATTTTACGACCAATCTACTATGCCATCAAGACACTCTATGTGGCCCAAATGAACTACACCACTACCGAAAAGGAGATGCTGGCGGTGGTATTCACATTTGACAGATTTCGTTCTTACCTTGTGTTGTCTATAGTTATCGTTTATATAGACCATACAACATGTAAGTACCTATTAAACAAGAAAGATGCAAAGCCTCGATTGATCCGATAGGTCCTCCTCTTACAAGAATTTTATTTGGAGATTCATGATAAGAAGGGGGGAGAGAACATGGTTGCTGCTCATTATCCTATCTAGATCTTCCCCACATGGAGAAGGAAGAGGATCGTGAAATAAGGGAGGATTTTTCTGATGAACATCTCCTTTCAATTATTGAGTCTCCAAGGCCCTAGTTTGATGATATTTCTAACTTTTTAGTTACATGTTCCATCCACCCTAACCTCTCCTTCCAGTAGAAAAAGAGATTCCTCTCTTATGTAAAGCGATACTTCTAGGAAGACCCACTCCTATTCCGATCCTATGGGGATTGGGTGATCCGACCGTGCATTCCATAGATGGAGGTTCAAGGGTGCTGGAATTTTATCATGCCTCACTCATTGGAGGACATCTTGGACAAGTTCGTACCATAGAGAAGATTTTGAAATCTGGTTTTTTCTGGCCCACCATGCATAAAAATGCCCGAGCCTTTGTTTCCCATTGTGAATCATGCCAACATACAGGTAATATGGGACGTAGAGCCGAGATTCCCCACAACCCCATCCTAGAGGTTGAGCTTTTGATGTCTGGGGCATCGACTTCATGGGGCCTTTTCCCCATTGTTTTTGGGCATACCTATATCCTTGTATGCGTTGATTATGTTTCCAAATGGGTGGAAGCTACTACTACGACACATGAAACAACCAAGGGGGTCATGTGCATTCTTAAGAAGAACATTTTTAGCTGGTTCGACATTCCTCGGGTGCTGATCAGTGATAGAGGGACTCATTTTGACAATGTTTTAATGATAGGAGTGCTATCAAAATATGGGGTGAATCATCACATGGGTACACCATACCATCCCAAATAAAGTGGAGAGGTAGAGCTCTCCAATCGTGATAACAAACAAATTTTGTAGAAAACAGTGAATACCTCACGAAAGGACTGGTCAAAAAAGTAGGAAGATACTCTGTGGGCCTATCACACCTCTTTTAAAACACCACTGGGGATGTCACCATTTTGTCTCGTCTATGGTAAATCCTACCATCTACTAGTGGATCTAGAACATAAAGCGTATTGGGCTGTTAAATCCCAAAATTTTGATATGAAGGCGGCTATAGAGAGGCATAAGTTCTAGCAATCGGAACTCGATGAAATCAGAAGAGAAGCATACGAGAATGATAAATTGTACAAGGAGTGTACAAAATCCATCCACGACCGGATGATTTCTTGAAAAACTTTTCAACCCGGTGATCAGGTACTCCTCTTTAACTCTAGTATTCACCTATTTCAAGGAAAGCTCAAATCAAGGTGGTCAGGACCATTCAATGTTATACGAGTATTTCTGCATGGAGTAGTGGGAATTGCTAAGGAGGACAGTCTACCATTCAAGGTCAATGGCCAATGCCTAAAGATATATCATCCCATGGCATATACAGTAAGACCAATCTCCACAAACACTTTCAGGTATGCAAAGTAAGAAGGTCGAGCCAACGACCTAAAACAAAGGTGATTCTTGGGAGGCAACCCAGAGGTTACACACCGTGTCCCACCAATATACCCGACGTGTACTTATCTTTTTAATTTATAATTTTAATAGAATATATCTATATAATAACAAATAAATAACTAGGGATGATGCCAGTGCCGATGGTAAAGTCACTAGAGTTTATTCGAGCTATCCTCGGTTCGAATCCTCCCGACCTACCTTCGGCATGGGGTTCCTCCTTTTATTTACACGGCGTGTGTGCTATTTTTTTCATATATGTATATATATTAATGCGTTTAAATATAATAAAACATATCAAGGGGATGGAACAGTTGGTTAGAATCGTAATCCTGTTCCAAAAGACCTGTGTTCGAACCTAGACAAACATCCAATTTCCATCATTTGTTCTTTTAATAAAACCACATGGCATGCACTCCGATATTCGCCATGTGGACCATACTTTTTAAATGTAAATTAAACACATTTTTAAATTAAGAAATTACATGCGGGTGAAGTTGGAAGATTAGAAAAGTCTCGACACCAGGTTCAAAAGACCCGGTTTCGAATCGTGCTAATCTCCCCACATCATACCCATCTTTTCCTAAATAAAAACCACACATCCTTCTTTTCTTTCTTCTCGTGTGTATAGGTCGTATAGATTAAATGTATATATAACATAATTATGAGTAGTAGTACAAAATTTTATCCAGTGGTTGAGGGCTTCCATTCGGAATGGCCGATCACAGGTTCAAACCTCGCCCCGTCCATCGGACCAAAGGTTGTACTTCTCTTTTTAAAATTTTTAAACACACAACGTTTATTTTCTCACTACATTTCATGTATGATTTTATTTTCTTTTAAATTCTGTATATACATATATATATATACTTATTTTACTTTTATTTTTAATTAATTAATATTTATTATTATATACTATTTTTTATGTAAAAAAAATATTGGAATACACGGAGTGTAGTCCAAACACACACGCCGTGTACTGCGACTATATAAGCCGCGGGCAACCCGGCTTGAGCCCGTGTCACGCGGCTCCCCATTTCTCCCCCTTCTTCCTATTTCTTCTCTCGAATGCCACCTGCAACCCCACTTCTCAGATCAGTCGATTTGGGGCGTTTCATGTTCTGATTCATTTTGCGTTGTGATCTTTGGTCAAGGAATGTCGTTCTACACCCTCTATATTAAATTTTTAGACTCATTTAGGGTGCTTTTTGGATCAGCTGACCGTTCGGATTCTTCCAGTACACGACCAAGAAATAAAGAACACACACCATATAGTTCTGCACACAACCACAAATGAAATACTTCGAAATTCGAATATACATGGTGTGTATGTTCGTTACACACCGTGTACTTTTATCTATCGTGCCCGGATCTCTTTTTGCACACAGCCTCACACTCCATTATCACATAAACAGTGTGTGTATTTGGTACACACTGTGTATCTAATTTTCGTTGGCCCCTCCGTGTGGGGAACCTATCATGGCCTCTCACCCCATGTTCCAAAACACGGTGTGTGTTTTCGGTACAAGCCATGTCTTTTATTTATTTCGGCTGGCCCATGTCTCGCCCCCTACACAGACATGTACCTCAACTAAAAGACACATTGTGTATTTAACCTACACAGCTTGTAGTTTTAACATTGAAATTATAAGAACATGGCAATGTCGTTTGTAACACACGGCCACCGACACTTTTAGAGAACACGACGTTTATGTTCGGTACACGCCGTGTACTTTTACATGGTCGATTTTTCACCATCGGCATGTCTATCCAGAGAACACGGGCTATTCTGCATTTTCCACTACACGTCGTGTACTCTAGGTGTACACACCATGTACTTTTATTTTCCTATTTTCTCACAATTTCTTTGTTTTGTTTTTTTTTCTTTTCTTTTATTTTTCTTTTTTTTGTTTTTCATTCTTTTTTAGTGTATGGAAGATCACGATCCCTCTTGAGGGAAGTGGCCAGCCTCCGCCACCGAGGGCGGGAGGCCCATCTATTGTTTGATCTGACTCCGACCTCTTACGCAGTCGGACCGAGATGCTCCAGTCTTCACGCTCCCACCATTGGCCATTCTACCGCCACTCACTCCCTCAGCGGAGGTTGGGTCTACTTCTGAGGCACCCCCACCTTCAAGCACCGATCTTTCACACACCACTATTTCTGCTACACCAGCTGCCACCCTCCCTGAGAAATCTTCATCTGTAGCTGGTCCCTTATCTAGCCCTCCATCCACAGAGCCACCCTCTACTTCAGCAGATCCACCGACAGAGCTAGCCCTTGCTGCTGTACTTACACCTAGGTTGGGACCTGCAGGTGCTCCCTCTCCCTACACGGTATTACCGGTAATCGATCTCACATATGATAGGGTTTGACGATTATCTCGCCGGACGATACCGTTGAGTGGTCGATACCTCGACAGCAGCCTTCCGCAGAAGCTCAGTATTTAGGAGGACATGGAGGAGATTGTTTGGCCCACCCCGCTCCTAGATATTTTCCTGGTCACCAATATTGTTTTTTGCGATTTATTTTTAGATTTTGCGGCCTCGTTTGAGTTTGATGGAGTGGAGTACCGGGAGACACATGGTGATGCAGTGCTCGTGGTACGGTTGTTTCTAGGCATCCGACGTTTCTCACTCACCATGACCGAGTTTGGCCAAGGGTGCAGCTTCTACCCCCATCCCATAACCCCACCTCTTATTTCTACCCAATCCTAGCCCGAGTGCTCTATTCTCGTTGCAATATGGTGGGAGATCTCTAGGCCTGACCACCGGTACTCCACCACATCCCAAAAGAGCACCCTTATCACTGACCCCATTATCTGCTTCGTCCATCGGTGCTTCAGCGCCATCATTTTCCACCACCATGAGGATATGGGGGTCATGATCGGCCGTCATATGGAGCTCCTTACAAGTGTCATCCAGCACAACTACCCAGACCTTCCCTATCTCACATCCTCCTATTTCTCCTCCATGTTTCCTGGCCGTCAGGGTAACCTGAACGGGGGGTTTTACACTACCCGTCTCACCCACCACCTTGGGGTATTCGAGCCCTCTTTGCATCATGACCAGTTATGTTCACCACAACAGATGGGGATGGTCCGGAAGTAGGGGGTTCCTACATCCTTTCCCAGGCTTGCCTCCGGCCACACACTGACCCTCCTTCCCCAGCTGATTACCCTGATCCTCCTTCCCCACCCCCTCCAGCTTCTCCCCATCAACCAACTCCTATTGACCCCACTTCTTCTTTCCTCCCTTCTTCGGTCCAATCACCCATATCACCTACTCCCTCACCCTCGGTAGATCTTTCCCTTTCCCACCACCTAGACACATTGGATCTGGCCTTGGGACACTTGGAGAGCCACCAGGATCAGATGGAGCAGCAGTTGGTTCGTATCATTAGCCGCCAGGACACCATTGTGTGACATTTGATTCATCTCGACAGCCTCCAGGACTGCATGGAGAAGGTGTTGGCACATATTTCTCAGCATCATGGTTTTCTGTAGCCTCCGCTTCCTGCCTCTACCTCCGCCCTTGGCCCTTTTGCTACTGCTCCACCGCCCGTTACTACTCAGGCCACAGACTCTATTCTGGTCTCTACTGTGGGGCGTGCTGCTTCTTCTCCTACTACCACCACATCTGCAAGTCCCAGGAGTGCTGTTGCGCCTCATTTTCCAGATCCCGTTCCTGCAGCTCCTACTTCTCCAGCTTCCCATCCCTCCGCCGTGTCCGCGCCTTTCTCTTCTACACCTCTTGCGCCATCTTTTCCAGCTGATCATGTCCTAGATGGTGCCTCTTCTGAGGCGACCCCATTACTAGTACTCTGGAACATTTTGGGCAGTGATTTTACTTCACCTACCATTTTTCTTCACCTGGACATGAGGGGAGTATTTCATGTCAATTTTTTTTCTTTTTCTTTCTTGGTTTTCATACTTTCCATACATTCCCTCTATCTTGTCCACTTTTTGTGTCCCCACTTTACATTGTTCTTTATTGGGAATTTGGTGGGCCACGTATGATTTTCAGTCTGGGGGATCCTCTCTCTATTTCACCTTAGCCTTTTTCTTTGAACTAATCTAGGAGACATCATTATTAGATTATATATTTGAAAAAATTGAGGCAATTTTTGGTTAATCATATTTATCAATGCTCAAGTTATCAGTAAGAACTTTTTGAGGGTTGCAATCTTATTCTGATTCTTATGTAATTTATAATCATTGCTGATATAGTTTTAATTGCAACTTTTAATCCTTGATTAATTACATTTATTAGGCTAATCATTTATATGCATGTCATTACCTGATTGTCCCTTTATTATTTTCCAACTCATGAGAGGTATTCTAAACCTTTTTCTGTATTTCTTTTATAATACCCTCATTCTTGAGAGATTCTTAGGATATGCATCACTATTAGAATTTGCAAGTTTTATTTTCAAAACATAAATAATGTTTTAATTACTTTAAAATAATTGTGGAACTAGATTTTTTTCAACCATTTATCTTGAGACATATCCTAAATTTAATCTTCATTAAGCCCATTGAACACATGAACAACCATTAAAAGAAGCCACGTTACAAGCCTATTTCCCTTCCAACCCTATTTAATTTTGAACTTTGCATGATTAATCATTTTGGAGCTTTAAAGTCGCAGTTGGAAATACATGGCATATTTCTGTACAAAACCATGAAATAAAGTGTGGGGGAGTGCCTCTTGACTATTTGGGGAATAAAGGGATCCAAAAAATTATTTATTGTATTCATGAGTGTTTCCCTTGAGTTCTTCTAAAACAACAGAAAGTGAAGGTAACCTTGTGCTCGGTTTATTTAGGAACCCTACTTGACTAAGGTAAAACGTGGTGATTACAATAGTGTTTGACTAAGCTTTTGAAGGATACATTTTCATTGAACTTTACTTTGAATATCACGCAGTGTTTTTTAAATGAATTAGCCTTCCTTTTTCAAGCCACAGAATTGTTTTTACATATGAACCTACCAACCCATAGAAATAGTGACATCTGAACCATATTGATAAAGCCCTCCTGGTTATTGTAATTTAATTTTTTTCTGTAGTAGAGAACAAAGCATCTTGAAAACCTATGGATAGAGTGTATATACAATAGATTGAGCATAAATCTGAATAAAAACATCTTGAGTGTGGAGTGTGATATTGAATGGTAAGTTAGATCATCAAGTGGAATGCTTATTTTTGAAAGGTTGAAAAATGTGTTGAAAGAGGATGAGATTACTTACTTGAATTATATATATGAGGCATGGTTTTAATATCTTATGAATTGGATTTGTTTGTGCCTTTTATAAATTTCCTCAAGTAACTTTATCATTTATAATTTTGATTAATTAAATTCCTTCCTTTTAAAAGTATATTATCTTTTAATTAGATGATGAGATTTACTTGAGGACAAGAAAACAACTATGTGTAGGGGAGTTTGATGAACCTTATTTGGGTATACATTTTCAAAAATATTATTGAAAATAAAAACAAGTTTTCTCCAAATACCTACTTCTTAGAAGACAAATAATTTAATTTTGGTGGCCTTTTCTATTTTAAGGAGCTTTCTGGCCAAAATACACAAATCAAGGGAAGTCTGTGAATATTTTGGAACTACACGACATGAACTCTGTATACATATCGTGTACATCCAGACAGGGACACAGATTGAAGGAAGGAGTACACACCCATGTCACCAGGCAGAAGCTACACGCCGTGTGGGGCGGTATTACAGGTCGTGTACTACATTCTAGAAGTGATTGTTGCTGATATGAGTCTACACGCCCATGTGTCCGTTGAAGGAGACCCAGAAACTTCCATTTCTACATGTCGTGTCTACTATTCTAGAAGGGGTTGGAGGCCAAATTTTGGAATTACACGCCATGTATGGAAGTGCTACATGCTGTGTACACTTTCCTAATAGGAGGCACCGTGTTCAATGTCAAAGACGATTCCTCAGGCCGCCTACCTGTGGAGAAAATGGTGCCAAGCGTGTTGACGGAAGTACACGGCGTGTACTTTCTATACATGTTGTGTACTTTATTTTTCTATAAATAGAGGCCATGGACATCAGATTTTCGGGTAAAAAAATATTGGAAGGAGGGGAGAAGTTCTTCTGCTATCGTTCACAAGCCACTGAGGTGACGTAGTTCCACCATTCCATCCATCGACACAACTCCTCGAAGCATACAAATTTAATTCATCATGTATTGAGTTTGTTTGTACTATCATACATTCCATGTGTAATTAAACCCCATATGTTGGGGTTGTGGGTGATGAAGTATTGCATTATGTTGTATTAATCTGGATAGCCATGTTCATTTTTCTTAATTCTCCTTACTCCTCTTAAATCATTGCTAAATATTACTGAGAATCCTGAGACGGTCCAAGGGAAGAATTCTCAGCGATATTAAAGAAGAGTAACAGTGAAAGCTTTCATGACCATTGAAAAGGATTCATTGATTCATAAATGGACTAAACCACATTAAGAATTGAAAAACACTGACTACCGAACCAAGGAGTCAATTTCATCAATTCCAAGCAAGAGAAACCGGACCAAGGAATCTTGTGATAAAATGGAATCCAGAATGATGAATTATCATGAACAACACAACCATTTATGCAATCTACATAAAAAACTCCATAACCACCACAACCCCAATACACTATTCTTTCTATTAAAACACCTTTAAATAACTTGTTGTTTCCATTAAATTGATAATAATTTTCTTAAAGTAAACAAAATAGTTTCACTCAATCCAAACCGCGAAAATCCACTCTAAATTATGCATGTTTCACTATTTTAATTATAAACTCAACTGAACCAATGCACTACAAATGTTCCCTATATATCGACCCCACAATTTCACTATACTAAGTTTAATAGTGAGTAATATCAGTTTGGGTCACCGATAACATACTTTCGATGAAATGATAGACCAATAGTATAATTATTAATCAATATATTTCATTCTTATCTATTATCTATTATTTATAATAATTCATCAATGGTTAACTTGGGGAATAAATATCAACGGGTTATGGAGAAGCTAAGTTGTACATACACATGAGTAACGATATGATTCAATTGTTGGTTAAGTAGTATGAAATTGGTCAGTATATGAATTCTACTAAATTATTATTATGTTATATTAATTATTTAAATCAGTTATACTCATCAATATACTGAACCAAATTATATATTATTGTATATAAATTATGGAACTGTGTGGAGATGGTAAAACATTCATACACATGCATGGTGATATTGTTATTCGTAAGATGGATAAAATGAGGAATAAGGTTGTCTCATAATTATAATAACATCTCAAAATATTAAATATGCTAGATTTTTTACTTTATAATGGTGAAAAAATAAGAAGTTGATTTAGAAGAAGAAAATAATTTTGAAATATGGGATAAAATAATAACCTTTTTTCGAGTATCTCATTTTAAAATGAAAAAAAGGTCTCCAGAGGATTGAATTTTCCCAGAGTGTGGAATCTAAGAGGAAGGTAGGATGTTGATATCCTATATTAAAATATTTAGGATGAGCCAAATGGCTTGAAAAGTGTGATTAAGTTGGTAGAGTTTGTTTCCTTTTATAAGAGGGAGGATTGGTACTTTAGAAAATTATTGATATACTAATTTATTTTAAATTTATTTTCGCTTTATAAAGGTCCAAACTTCATTTATTTCCAAGATAAGAAGAGTATGGATCGATTTCATCAAAAAAATAATTTTTTTTATATTTTTTCATTTTATTTTAAACATTATTATATAGATTTATCCGTATATAATAAATTTAATTGTAATTATCATAATATTATTCTAAATATTAAGTGTATATAAATAATTACATATGAAGTGTAAATCTTCTATAATATAATAATTAATGACATTATAGACTATAAATTTTAAATTTGTAATATATAAATTTTTAGTGACATTAAAAGAATTTAATAATATGTTATTTTAGTAAATATAAATAGTGTCAATTTTTACTCTATTCATTTATTTGAATTTAAAAAAATTCACACAGAAGAAAAATTCATTGAAAATATTTAATAAACTGATAATATGTCATAATAACCATGAAAATTTTTAGAGAACATTAATTAGTTAATATAATATTAATTGGAAAATTTTTTTAACAATTAATTTGATATTTCTATCAATAAATTAAACTCTAGATCACTATTTTTTCATAATTAATGGTAATAATTTAGTACTAATAATTATAAATAAATTTACATGATGTATATTATTTATTATATTTCATGATAATATTTATTTTTGATTTTTTATGAAGTTTTTTCTACATTAAAATTATTATACTCATAAGATATAAGAGAATGTCATGTTTCCACATTATTTTTCCTTAATTATAAATAAATCACTTTTATAGAAAAAAGCACATTAAATTGATTAATTATGACCCTTAAAGGATATTTGTGGAATTTAATTCATCCAATTGGATTTTGGTAGGTTTTAGGATAATTTATTTATCTATATTATATTTTTTGTTACCATAATTTACATGATTTAACTTTAACTATGGTAATTAAATTATTGTAGTTACTGTTTATAATATCCAATAAAATAAAAGTAACCTATTAACATAACATGGAGCAGAAAATTACAAATATGGAATATATTATTCAAAATTCCAAATAGAAAAGTTTCATTATTTAGTTTAGAATTAATTCCTGTTGGCAAAACAAAATATCGGGTTTTTAAGAAATAAAAACTACCAAAAAAGAGAAATGTATTTATCTCCAATTTATATGGGAAATTACTTTTAGTGATAAAAATTAGATTAAATGATAAAAATGTAATTAAATTATATTTAAAACCAATTTAAAAAATAGTATAACTATATAAAAAAATTAGATGAAAATGTTTCTTTGAATAAAAATGCAATAATTTTCACTATTTAGTAAAATATGAATATTATCAGAAATAATATAAAAAATTCAACAAAATTTAATTTTTATCACATAAATCAAAAGAAGATTTTTTTACAAATATATAATTTTTTCTAACAATATTTAAAATAATTATTCCATAAAAAATCAGAAAAACTACATTTTTTAACAAATAGTTTTTTATCTAAAATATTGAATTTGTTCTTATATAATGTTTTAGAAAATATATAATATGAATGTTAAAGTTATATTGAATTTAATATTTGGTAAATAATATTTATAAAGTCTATTTAATATCACATTAAATATTAATATTTTAATAATATATCATTGTTTAGTGAATCACAATATTTTGAACACTAAAGGATATCGAGGAAGGTCGCTCTTGGGTGTGATGCATGAAATGTTAGGGTTACATTTTTTGAAATCCTCCTTTTTTGTATCATATAACATAATCCAAAAATATTTAATTTATATATTGAAAAAAATATATATTATCTGTTTTGAGAAATTAATTCTATCAAAATAATAAAAAATTGTGTGTGACATGATCCGGGTATAGTTTTGCGTACACATAATGTTAATATGGTGTTGTGTGTAGAAGAATATGATCATTGTGTAGTTTAAAACACAATGCATCAATGAAATTATGTAGAATATAACTCCGAAAATCTTGAGGTGTTATATTATACCCCCTTTAAAATGTATTTCGACCTTGAAATTCATCAGGGTTATACAATTTATTCTACATGAATGATTATTTAATAGAAACTGACATCATAAAAAGAAATTCTCAATAATCATTTTAAAAATAAACGTTTTAAACACAACGGTTACCTAATGTAAATCATCAGTTGGTTTCCATAAAGGATAACATAGGTGATAAGTAAAATCAAGTATATAGAAGAAAAATCTAATAATTAATTTTTGATATATAGTGTTAGAGAACAAGGTTGGAGAAAGTAAACAAGCAGAATGATATAAATCAATGATGATTTATTGGACCCACCGATTAAATGGATCATAAGGTATTAAGATAACATATTTTTTTTTACAAGATCAATTCCCTATAGTTTAATATTTTATCAATAGAATGAATAGTATCTGAATTTTTCTACAATCTCACTATTTTCTGTGCATTGAAAAATTTACACTTCATCTCTTATATAGTGATTTGAAGATGAATTTTAAAATCTTGATGTGTTATAAGATCAATCAATATAATGATAGGTCAATAAATATATCTCAACAAAAGGCTAACACGTGTAGTCAAATAAGAATATGTCCACTTAATGTGAGATAGTACATAAATCAAAATAACATAAACTTTAGTATAACATATACATTTCCTAATTTGATAACATTATAATCCATCCAACAACTGAAAATACAATCTTTTAGAATGAGGTGTACTAAATCAGTTTAACATTTATCTCCCATATATTATGTGCTAGTTCATGGTTTTCACAATCCGTACACGTGAATAACATCATCATGTTTTCTTTTAAAACAAGATAATTACATTAATTACCATGTAACCTTAGTGTAAATATTCCTTCTATCAAAATTAACTCTTCCCACAAACAAAAATTACTAAAATATTTATATGCTCAAACCATGATATCAATTATTTCTTATATCATTCATCTGGTCGTCAATTCTATCAAACATCTCATTATCTCTATATTCCATCAATATGCATATATCACATGCTTTAAAAAAATATTTTAGACACTTTACATGGTTAGAGGTACCATATAATTATTAAAAACAATAATTTAAAAATATATTGATATTCCAATATTACATAATACTATAAATGAGATTTAACAACACTATTTTGGAGTCCCGTTACAAAATCACTTAATCGTTGCACTATTTTTTTTCATAATCAACATCACTAATAGTTAATGAATTTGAATTCCCATTCTATTTTTCTTTAGGATGTTGCTGACGTCGATCATTATTAACCCTTGGATTAGGGACTTGGTTCGCATAATGCCTCATCAAATTACACTTGAATAATTTATATGTTTGTGGTGTGTTCTCTATAGTCTTCTCTATACTCACATAATTAGAAAATTTTTTACCATAACATTTAGAATGAACTACTTGATTGCCATATTTTCAACAGTTGAATGATTTTCCTGTCCGTTTATGACAATATCTACTATGTTTATTTCCAAACATTGTGCATAATGTAACATTCATCTTATTTTTGAATTTTTTTGAGATTTACCCTTGAACACCATCATTCGTTTCTGATCAAAACCATGATATTGATATGTAACACCAAATTTTATTTCTTCCTTGATACCACAATGCAGAATCTATTTATCGAGACTAATGTCTCTTATAGCTAATTCCCTTAAATGATTGGTTTTCAGCAACTAAAGAATCAAAAAAATTTACATTTAGGTTGGATGATAATGCCCGAATCATACGTTAAAAGTCTTGTAATATTTTCCACATATGTACCAATGGATTCATAAAAAATTTGTCTTTAGATCAAGGGACTCTTTTTCCATCATTGTTCGAAGAATACGAGGGTTGCAATTATTGAAAAATATGTTCTTGAACTTTACCAATTCCATAGATGAAATTTTATCTTGATACATGGAATTATTGATTAGAGTCCACCACTGGACTTCTTCTCCTTAAAAATTATAAACAACCGGAATTAATTTTTCATGTTCTATATAGTGAATTATAGAAAATATCATTTCAATAGTACTGATCCATTTTTCAACAACAAGTGGACCAAATGAACCATTGAAAATAAAGTGGATATTACCTCATAAAGGTCATAACAAAATGTTTTTCCCCTCTCTTCTCATTTAGAAGTCAAGAATGATTCATAGCTTTTGTAAGTATAGAAATAATATTTTGAATTCCATCTCCAATAACATTTTGTTGTTCGGGAGGACCATCATTTTATTTCCCTGTTAATTGATCATTAACATGATTCCTTTAGGTTATATCCATTTGCAAAAGCCCAAAAAGAATAGTGTGAGAGGAAAAAACATACTATAAAAAAGACATAATCAGGTGTACATTCAATCTTGAATATCTTAGGTTTAATCTTATGTTATTCATGATCATTACCATAATTTTAGGACTATAGCCTATGGTTTAACATATCCATGGACATCTCTAGAAAAATAATTGAAATATCTAGAGGGATATCACTAATGTTTTCAAATA
This sequence comes from Viscum album, assembly GCA_963277665.1. NCBI lineage: Eukaryota > Viridiplantae > Streptophyta > Magnoliopsida > Santalales > Viscaceae > Viscum > Viscum album. The sequence goes on along the minus strand of OY728165.1, from coordinate 556,999,678 downwards.
ATAGATTCTAATCGTTGACTAAACCACCGATCTGATACCAACTATAGTGACCCAAGATTCATGTACAAGGAAATTACATTTCTATTGTGGAAAACATAATGCATTACACAATTATAAGCCCAAACATTGTATTAGTTTATCCTCACAAAGACAATGTGCACCATACGCCAGTGATCCAATCATCCCCTCGACTCAATGGGAACTGGACCATGCCCAAGGTTGGCCACCTTGGGCCTAGCAGGGGGCGTGCGATAGGGGGTTGGGTAAGGCCGCCTAAATACCCTCTAAACCGATAACAGGTTTTATGGTCGATTTTTCTTGAGAGAATGACGATTCTAAATGCGATTCTGAATGCGAAAAACCCAAATTTTTCTTCTTGTCAATGTCGATTCGAAGATTCATGATTCCTGACTCTCAATGGCATGGTTTAGTCTTGAATGGGAGTTCACCTTGAAAGACTACCACACACCGAAAGAAATTCTAAAACCCTCGGGCTCTCAGGACTTATCGGCACTCAGAAGAAAAACTCTATCCTTCATGGAGGTTCTTTCGGGTTCCTCAATTCCTACAAAGGAGGATTCGTCTAAATCCTCAAACATCACCAGGTTAGAGAATGGTGGATTCTTAGTTGTTGTTGATCCTGAGGATCTGCAACAATGACTAGACCTCTATAATTTCTCCATACTGGGTCGTATTACTTACTTAAAGGGTGATAAGCCTTGGTCTTTTACTGATATCAAAAACAGAATATCAATTTGCTGGAGTCTAAGTGATTGGAAACTTATTTCAATTGGAAAAGGATATTTTCACATTGTCTTTAATTCATCTGAATCATTGAACTCAGTTTGGAATATTGGTAACCTTCAGCTAAAACCTGGTATCCGATGATTATTAGAATGGGATGTGAATTTTAATCCTTTCAACCTAAAACAATCCAATGCACAGATCTGGGTAAGGTTTCATGGATTAAATTGGGTGTATTGGCATCCTAGAATCCTCAATGACATTAAATCATGTATTGGTACTCCTATGAGGGTGGATCAGTGCACTTTATACGGTAAGAGTGGTTTTTTTCCAGAATACATGTTGATATCAATTTGGAAATAAAGAGACCCACTTCTATTTTCTTCAATTCTTAGGATTTAATATCTGAGATTCGTTTGGAATATGATAATGTACCCTATTTTTATGATGTCTGAAAAACAGTTGGGAATAGTGTATTGAATTGCAGGATGATTTAGAGAAATTACAAGGTTCAATCCAAATATTTGGATTGGAATGAAGTCAACAAGAATTAAAAAACCAAATCTCTCTTTTTTGAGAAAAAAAGTATTCTCAAATCAACAGCCCCTCCTGTCAAGAATCAAAATCATGCTCCTGCAACTGATTTTATATCAAAGTACCCTTCATCTTCCTCATCCCAAATAATTTCTTGGGCTGACCAAGGTGAGGAGGAAGAAAATAATTTTCAATCTGCTCCTATTCAACAAGAATGGGTTTTAACAGAGGATCTTCCCTTATTCTCTGAACTTTGTACTAATATTTTCAACCTAGTTTATGACCTACAGAATGAGGAGTATGAGAAAAAATTTCTTTTGGAATTACATCAGGAAATCCTTGATTTTTTTATATCTTTACAAGATATTACATATGATAGAACTAATACTACATACCTACACACAAAGACTGAAGATGGGCAGGACTGTGCTATGGTTTCAGATGCTGAACTGATTTCGAGTTCTCAGTAGAACTTGCAGACTTCAAATCCACCTGTTTTTTCAAACAAAGATTCTATTGAAGAGCAGTTTCCTACTTTGAACAGTAATTTTCTAGCTACTGTAAATAGTTTTTTCAACTCTCTGAATGTATCTGATCCTTTTCCTCAAAATGATAAATCATTTTCTACAATGCCTTTAAATCATTCTGATTCTCTGATTAAGAACACATTTTATACTGATTATATTCATCATAGTGAAGGACACAATGTCTCCTCTAGGGATGATGTGCCTCCTGGAATCTAGGAAAAAGATAACCCCAATGTCTCAGGCATTGATGATCTCATTCATCCTAAGAGCCCATAAAGTCTTAAAAGGAAAGTGGGGAGACCCTCTAAGGAAAGTAAAATCAAGGATACATTCGCAAAAAAGGGGGTTCTAACCCCATCCTCACGTTTAAATGGAGATTCTGTATTTGAACTTTTAGGGCTTAACTAATTGTAATACAACGAGGGCCCTTGAATCCCTCATTGATCAGCAAAAACCTCTCCTTATTGGAATATCTAAACCCAAAAGGTTGTTTCCCCCTAATATTGCTAACTTGGCATCTTTTGGATTTTATCTTGTTGATTTCAATATCTGCATTCCTAAAATAAAAATCCTATGGTTTCTTGTACATTCATCCTTGACTGATGTATCTCTGGTTGATAATAGTGTACAACATGTGACTTGTTCCTTCATGCAATCTGGCATTCAACTTTATTTCTCATTATTTATGCCAATGTTAGATATCTAGATCGGGGGAGATTGAGGTTGGACATTGATGTTCTTAATTCTGTCATTTCTGCTCCTTTGATCATTCTTGGAGACTTTAGCTCTAATTTTCATCCTGATGAGAAGATTGGTGCAATATTCAATACTATATCCTATAGGGAGTTCAAGTCTTGCATTGATACAAATGATTTGCATGGGATCAACTTGCTTGGGGCCAAATTCACATGGTACAAGAATTTTTTAATATAGTCATCGCTAGAAAGATTGATAGGGATTTTGTTAATGATTCCTCACTTGATCATTGGGACTCCATTTATTGCATGACACTATCTAGAATTAACTTTGATCATCATCCAATTCTAGTGAATCTTACTTGTAAGGATTTTAGACCTCATTTACCCGTTAGATTCAACAAAACATAGGTCAATCACCCTGATTGTGCCTCTTTAGTTGCATATGCATGGAATTCATCAAATTAAATTCATGATGTTTTTTCATTCTTATCCAAATTCAAAATTATTAAAAGATCTCTGAAGATTTGGAGTAAGGAAGAATTTAGTAATATTGATAAGGATATTTTGTCTCTTGATGTTGCTCTTCAGAACATGCAGGTTCTAAATACAGTGAACAATTTCCCCAATGGGCTCAACGAGGACTCTGAGATTGTCTCAAGAATTAATGGCCTCCTAAATATGAAGGATGCTATTCAAAGAGATGCTTTCAAAGCTAAATGGTTAAAATATAGTTACATGAAAACTAAATTATTCAATTCCTTACAACGAATTAGGAGGATTTCTAAACCTATTTTGATTTTTAAGAATGGGGATCAGATCATTCATAATGATAAGGATCTGTCAGAACATGTGATATCTTATTTTAAATATCTATTTAATTTCCCTACTTCATTGAATAAGCCTATTGATGGCATCATCCCCAATCTGGTTAGCCAATATGAAAGTGCCAACCTTACTTCCATTCCATTGTGCATTGAGATCAAAGAAGATATTTTTAGCCACAAACCTGACAGCTCTCCAGGCCCAGATGGCTTTGGTAACTTCTTTTTTCAGACATATTGGGATATCATTCAACATGATGTTTATAAACTTGTGATTCACTTATTTATGGGTGGTGATCTGCTTTATGGAATGAATGCTCAATTTATTTCTTTGATTCCAATGATTGGGAATTCTTGTGAAATGATGTTGTTTAGACATGTTTCTTTAGTCCACACTATTTACAAAATTATCTGTAAGATTATGGCAATAAGTCTTACGGATGTTGCCAGCAGAATTGTTTCACCCCACCATTTTGGCTTTATCAAGGGAAGGTCGATACAGAATTGCATCATCACTGCCTCAGAATGTGTGAATCTGCTCAGGAAACCCTCTAGGGGTGGAAACATTTCCCTTAAGCTTGATGTAAAAAAGGCCTTTGACACCATGAATTGGTGTTTTATCTGCAAAGTACTAATAATGTTTGGATTTTATGGTGTATTATTCACTTGGATCAGGAAGGTTTTATGTTCTGCCCATATTTCAATTATTATAAATAGATCTCCTCGTGGCTTTTTTGATTTCTCTAGGGGGTTTGACAAATTGATCCACTTTCTGTAATTATCTTTGTTATTGTAGATGATTATCTTAGCAAGCTTCTCTCTATCATGGCAGGTAATGGGAAATTGAATTCAATAAATGCTGGGAGAGGCATTCTGGCCCCGACTCATATTTTGTATGCAGATGGAATTATCATTTTCACTTCATGTGATAAAGGAAATATCAAGAACATCAAAAGAATCCTTTTGCATTATGCCTCTCTCTCTTGTCAAGAAATTAGATTGGAGAAATCAATTGTATACATTGGCAAGTGTATCAATGATCGGAGAAATACTTTCATTGTCAATGATCTTAATGTCACGGGAGGTTTCCTTCCCTTAAATTATTTTGGGGATCCTTTTTTCTGGGGAAAGCCAAAATCTAGTTATTTTTCTGAGATTGTAAGAAATGTTAAAAGACACCTTTCTACTTGGAATGGAAAATCTATTTCCATGGCTGGGAGGGTATGTTTGTTGAAATCGGTTATTGTATCCAAACTTCTTTATTCCTTCATGGTTTAAAAATAGACCATTTCTCTCATAAGTTGTATCAATGGTGCTCTTTGTAATTTTATCTGGAGTGGCAATATATTTAAAAGGAAATTGTCTACTATATCTTGGGCTGATTGTTGCAAACCTTATGATGCTAGAGGATTGGGTATTAAAGATCTGGTTCTCTTTAATGATTCTTTGCAAGCCTCTTTCATCTATAAATCATTTAATAGTAATTCTGAGGGATTGAACTTTCTTCAGGGTAAATTCTTGAATAGACTACAGAGGGGGTCTTTCAATTATCGGGAATAATCTGTTTGGTCTGCCTTCAAGTACATCATTACTTCAATTGATTCTCATTCTAGATGGCTTGATTCAATGGACTCATCTCTGAATTTTTGGAAAAGCAAATGGACTGAAAACCACCTTCTTGATCTTCTAATGGATGAACGAGATATTAATACTGGACTCACTATCACGGATCAATTGGAGAACATGGATGTTATTCAAATTCACATTGTCAACATTGTTAACAATCACAATTTTTCTGAAAAGAAAGACTTTTGGGCCTGGGAACCTCTGGTTAATGGTATTCTCTCCACCAAGATCTATTATGATTTGTCTATAAAATCTAGTTTATCCAATCACTAGATGGGGAACTTGCATAAAAACTTCATTAGACCATCTCATTCCAATTTAGTCTGTAGAATTTCTCATGGAAAAATACCTACTGATTGTTACCTTTAGCATTGTGGTATCTTTTTATGCTCCTCCTGTGTGCTTTGTCATCAACACAGGGAGGATGCAAATCATCTTTTTCATTGTTGTGTTAATGATGCTTCAATGAGGAAGGATCTTGAAAGAATCTTTTAAGTCTCACTTCCTCTTATGACATCTATCACTGGTTTCATTCAGAGATGGAAATACATTCTTCTTTCTTCACAGTTATTTGACTTATTTCAAGTCTTTTCCTCTGAGTTACTTTATTATATATGGTCTTTTCGAAATAATGCAATTCATGGAAAGCAACATTTTTCAATTACTTCTGCTATTTCGAACATCCTTGCTGGAACACGCATGGTTAGCCTCCCTAAAAAACATTTTTGCGCCAATTATATGAATGATTTCTCTGTGCTTGCTTGTATTGGTGTTAATGGTAATTTCATGCCCTCCTATAATACTTTTGAAGTTATTTGGAAACCACCAATGTTTGGTTGGTTGAAAATTAACTTTGATGGTGCATCGAAAGAAAATCCAGGGCCTTCTGGATATGGATCCATTTTTAGGGATCATATGGGTCAGGTAATTGGTTGCTTTCATGGATTCTGTGGGTTTGCTTCCTCATTGGAAGCTGAGATGATGGGTATTATTGTTGCGGTGGAGCAGGCTAAAAATCGTGGTTGGAATAATCTTTGGTTTGAAAGTGACTCGACTGGTATTGTGTCTTCCATTAGGGAATTCTCTTATCACTTATCTTGGAAATTCCATAATCATTGGATAAATTTTTTGGACTCCCTTCAGACTTTGAATCACATTATCACTCATGTCTATCGGGAGCTGACTTCTATTGCGGGTGGTCTGGCTAACAAAGGAATTGAAGATTCTGATTTCACATGGTATGAAAATCTCCCTGCTACTTTATAACCCCTTCTGAAAAGGGATTTGAAAAAAACTCCTATGTTTAGAATTCTGTGAGTTTTAATTTTTTATAAGGGCCTTGATTTTCTGGGTAAGGCCTCAGATTCTTCTAAAAAAACTGTATTAGTTTAGTGTCCTTGAAAAAATGTATCATAATCCACTAACATGGTGAAAGATCATCAACATCTCCAATAAAGACCATAACCTTTTATTTTCCTAACTAAAATTTTCATTATATCATGGCGAAAAGAATACATAAAAAGGGTAGGCTAAAATTCTCAGTAAGGGTAAACATGGAGTACATAAAAAAAACTCTAAACATAATGCTGTAAAAACATGAACATAAGGATTAAATTTCAATATCTTCTGTCATGAAATATATTTTGGCAGTACATAAGGAATATATCATAATGGAAACTTATCCATGATAAAATATAATAGTCATAAAAAATTTAATTTTGGAAAACAAATAATCACATATTATGATATCCATATCATCAAAGGCATTTATACCATAATCATCATAGTGGACAAAGTTAATTACTGAACTGGGTTTACTTGTCATTACAGCCTTGTATTAGTAATCCAAATTAACCTTATACCATATTCATGTCTATATAATGAGATACAAATCATTAAAAAATTCATTGGAGGGAGATATAGGTCACACCCATATGATAATGAAATCATTCTTACATGTGCAACAAAAACATCATTCATTCTTCATAGCATAAACCAGGAAAATGTGTTTCTTATACATAAATTTATAATAAAATAATCCATATAAAATATCATTCCATCATTTAAAAAATACAATCATAGAAGTAATAAGGATAAAATGAAAAATATAGTTATGATAATAATCTTAGATGGAAAATATCATTGATACAACACATGAACATAATTCTGGTGGAAAATATCATTTATTCTTTAGAAAAGATTTATTTTCTCCTAATTACATGAAATATTAAAAGAAATTAACTTAATTAAATAGACATGAAATAGTTTAGTGGAAGATAAATTTAAATTTGGTATCATTAAATCAAAAATTCATTCATTTAGTATAAGATAGAGAATCAATCTCTTCGTAATTTTTCTAAAAAATTCAAAAAGTACATCGTATTATAAATAAATAAAATATTCCTTCAATACCATGTAGTCAAAGTAAGAAATGGGTAAATTTTAATTTAATCATACCTATATGTATATTTAATATTTTATGAAAAATTTTCTATAAAACATGTCAATTGTTGATAAATATAACCCTATTAAATACTTATATGGAAACAATCTGAGATAAAAATGATATTGCAACATTATCCATTATCATAGGTACAATTGTTTCATTATGTGTATGAAAATTTTGTATAGTGTGTTTAAAAATATAAAAAACTTTTAACATAATCATAATAATATTTATTTCATCATATATTATTCACTTATGACTTTTCATTACTCGTTCATTTATCAATTCCATGTTAAATAAACGTTTGTAGTATTAGTCGTTTTTTTATCTTAGGTGTTTTGAATTGTTATTCTTGATATTACACATAGACAATAATTTACATACTTCCATAATGTAACAAATGATTTATATTTCATATATATTTATTATATAATTATATATATAATATAGATAAATGAAATTGAATACACGGTTCATGGAGGTAGTGGGTCGTACGTATGCCTGAACGTCATTTTAGTTTCATAATTGAATTGAATGGAATAAAGTAAATAATACATATATATATATATACATAAATCCAGTATAATTATTATGTCTAATATTTAATGCTTATTTATTATATATACTTTATAATCTTTAGTCAATTGTTAACTATGGGAATGAATCTTATCGCATTGTGGAGACAGTAAGTCATAAGTACGCACGAGCCACGATATCATTACCTTGATTGTTAAATAGTATTTAATTAGATGGTATAATAATTTTATATAAAAATTATTATATTATATTCATTTTTAAATCCATTATTCACATCAATATACTCATCCAAATTATATTTTTTTGAATAGCAATTACTCCACTACGTGAAGATGTTAAACCATAAGTACACATCTATGGTGATATTGTCATTCATAGGAGGAAAAAAGAGGTATAAGGTATGACCCTAATAATAATAAAATATTTGAAATATTAGATACATTATTTATTAATTTAACATTGAATCAAATTTAAAATATGATGTAGAATAAGAATAGAATTCTCAAATATGGGATAAAACCATTACATATTTTCGAAGTATCTCTTTTTGATACTCCCAACGGTTCTTCATAAAATAGATTTCTACCATATTTTTGTCCTCTAGGAAAAAGTTAATAATGTGGGGAGATTATTGGATCTAATTTCTGATGATCCAAATAGCTGTAATAGTGTGAGTAAGTGGGTAGAGGTGGTGGCCTTTTATAAGAGGGGAAAGAGGCACATTATGAAAGTCATGAAATATTAATTTATAATAAATTTATATCAGATTTATAACGGTCAAAAACTCATTTATTACGAATATAATATGATTATGGGTTTAAATAATATCATTAAATAAAATTTAGGCATGTTTGTATTTTATTTTAAACCATATAATTTTGTTTTATCCTTATTTAATCTATTTAATGTTATTTGTGGAAATAATATTCTTATTATCATATAGAATAATTATTTACTTATGTTTTGTATATTGTCTATAATTAGAAACTTTAGGAAATTGTAGACCATAAAATATTCACTTAGAGATTTTTAAATATGTTTGTGATTTTTAATGATTTAATAATATGTTATTTTTTGAAAATATAAACAATGTCAATTTTGACACTATTTTTTTATTTTAATTAAAATTAAATCAACATAAAATATAAATATGAACGAAAATATATAACATAGTATGATAATTTCATTGTAACTTATAAAATTTATTTATCACTTTAACTATTTCATATGTTATTAATTTTAATACTTTTATATGCATTTATTTTCTATTTCTATAAATAAAATAATTTCTACATCACAATTGTGTCATCAATAAAGGTAATTATTTAGTCTCTAAAAATTATTAGTAAAATCACATGATGTATATGATTTCATTATATTCCATGATATTATTTACTTTCACTATTTTATAATGTTTTTCTCTATATTAAAATCATTATACCTATAATAAAGAAGAGTGACTTTTTGTCACTTTATTTTATTTTAAGTATAATTACAAAACATTTGTGGAAAAAATTAAATTAAATAGATCAATTCCAGACATTTAATGATATTTTAAGAAAATAATTCAAAAAATAGAATTTTCGAATGTTTTATGATAATTTTATTACTTTTGTCATATTATTTATTACCCTATTTTACCCAATTTACATTTAACTATGGTAAATAAAAATTACTCTATATATTAAGCATAATATAAAAAAATAAAAATAACCTATTAAAAATATTTTGAACCACTTATTCAAAATATGTAATGCAACTTTTAAAATTAAAAAAAACATAATTTTAATTAATTAATTTAAAATTAATTACTGTTGTGAATACCAAGAAGTGGGTTTTTATGATGTAAAATATATCAAAATATTGACATGTCTTTATATCCAATATAAATTTGAAATTTCTTTGAATGAAAAAATTGGATAAAAAGATACAAAAAATCTAATTAGTTATAAAAAACAATAAAAAATCTAATTTAACAATATAAATAAATTAAATGTAAAGGATGTTTTGAATTAAAAATCAGTATTTTTCACATTTCATTAAAATGTGAATTTTATCATAAATAATACCAAAAATTCATCCAATGTAAATTTTGAGTTACCTCTTCATAATAAGAAGTATATCTTTTAAAATATATAAATTTTTTAAATAATAAATTCAAAATTGGTGTGCAATTAAAATGCACTAAAACTTAATTTTTTTTGAATAATACCTCTTTTATCAGAAAAATAGAATGTTCTCACATATAATGTTCTATAAAATACAAAAGATAAATGTAAATGTTATCTAAAAATAAAAATTTAGTTATTAATATTAATAATTCCGAGAATATATCACATTAAATGATAATATTTTTATAGTATATAATTGATTATTAAAACTCGGTATTGCGTACAACAACAGATATAATGAAAGGACTTTAACACATGTAGTGAAAGCCAAGTGACTGTTTAATTTAGTAAATGATTCATTTGGTGTTTCATATAAAAAAATCCAAACATAGTTTTTTTATACAATAAATAAAATACTCTGTGTTGTGTGAAATGAATTGTGTCAATAGAACATGAAATTGTGTATAGCCGAAGCAAATTATATTGTTTTGGATACAACAATAAAATAGTATATTTCATATAGAGTATGTTAATCATAGGGTAGAGTTAAAAACAATAAATAAAAGAAACTAAAATTAATATATCTCATAAAATCTCAAGGTGATATATATAGTATATTTTTAGAGTATATTCTAATGGTAGAGGAATTCTTATTGGGGAAAGAATAGAATGAAGGTGTTGTAAGTGGAAAACATGGAACTAAGTGTTTTATAATATTTTTTTAATAGAGACCATTATGGCTTTGAAACCATAGATTCTCTTGTGGGTAGTTTCATACCAAATTATTTTTTGAACAGGGTCTAAAAACAACATCCAATAAAATATGTTAAATTTTTTTGATGGGAATAGTCAATTTATATGTGTAGTCCATCCAAATTTATTGAAGAGGGATATCAGAAGGTTAGAAAACCACTGAACAAGAAGGTGTACAGTGATTGGGGACCTTCTATAGTAATTCATGGAGTTAAATATAGAGGCGATAATATAAGTTGATCTCGATGAACTATAGGTCTTGATTGAAATTATTACATGAAGCCACAAAAACTAACCCTAGGAAGAAATTTCTAGGAATATATGGTTATTCTGGAAAGGTTTGAATAGTATCCTTGTATTGATTCTTTGAAAAAATTAGACCATAGTTCTATTTTATGTAAGACCCATCTATTATCATTTTATGAATCATTTTTTTTACCACTATTACACATTATTTTCTCAATTTTTTTCTATTGGAGAACTAGAGATTCTTGGAGATCCTATAGAATAAATCCTATTTTTCGACAAAAATTACTTGAAGGGATCCAATAATAAATTTTTTTAATGATTATGTGACTATACTCTTTTCAGAGATAATTTCTCATGGTCTCTATTTATGGATAGGATGAGCCTCTATAATTTTATTATTGATGTGGAATGTCTATCAAATTTCCATGGCCAATTAATATTTTTTCTATATGATGTTTATTTTTTTCCCTGGGATGATGGGTCAATATTTTCATTCACTAGAGGGAAGTAATTATACTCATCATAAATTAGTCTCACAAATATAAGGATCAAAAAAATTATTATCTATTCATTATAATGAGTTATGGATTAATAGAATCAATCGCGGTTTAGATCTTTATAGAGTTAGATGAGTATCCAAATGATTTTCATATGAATGTACCTATTTTATATACCATTTAGTATGTCACATTGTTTATGAATTTTAATTAACTCATGATTTTTAACTATATAAAATTCCATGAGAATTTGATTTTTTGTGATTACTGGAAGGTTATATTTCTAAACAGAACAAAAAACATAATTTAGAGAGTTAAAATGATTTAAAGTAATTTTTTTCTAATTTTTTAGGACTAAAACCGTTATCATGTGGATAAATGAGATTTATGAGTTCCAGATTTGGAAAATAAGGTTTTAAGGTACCTATATATGGTGTACGGTTTTGCCAAATCTGTGAAGACCATAGTAGTTAATTGTGTGATTTATTATTGGATGGTAGATACTATTCTATTTAATATTCATGATTTTCCAAAAACATGAACCTATCCATGATATTTAGTTGTTTGGGAAGTACCTCAATGCTATTCCCTACATAGTAGACACACTATTTATATACTATGTTGGAAAAGCCATGCAGGGTGCTCCATGTGCCCTGTATAGGGACAATGATTGGTGCACTAATTGTTTAACTATGAATCATAATCCATGTTTTATGAACTGAGATAAAATATTGAATTATTTGTAATTTAATTAAATTAAAAAAAATTAACTAAAAACAATTTCTTCCTGACCTTGGTCATGTGATGGATCATCCCCTTCTCCCCATTGTCCATGAACTCAATAACTCCATTAGCTCCATCTACTATTGTCGATTCCACCATATTTCATCCATTATTTCTCTATGTTCATTTAGGTATGTCCATATATATTTATTATCACTCATTTCAGACTGATTTAGGTCATCCCCATCATTTGGTGATGCGTGTTAGAAGCCATATGTTTACATTAAGATCAATTTTTGTGTTTCTTCTGATGATAGTGTTTTTGGTGCCTCTCTTAAGACTATTTGGTTTGTGTTCCGGCATCCACTACCAAATTCCAGGTGGATGGGTTTAGTTTGTCTCAACGTTATTGAATTGACTTTGTTTCTATACACTCAATTTACATTCACAGCCTTTAATTTAGAATCATAAAGAGTTTTGTGTCCCAATGTTGGAATATATGGAGTTTTAATCATCCTTGGTGGTGCACACACACTAACATAAGTATGTATATATATAGATATCACATTAGAATCGGTATTCCCTATTATTATGAGTAATGTGTGATTCATATTAATAGATATATTTATGAGTGTGTGTGTGGGCTGGTGTTTCTATTTGTGTGTGTAAAAATGTATGTACCTGTGAGTGTGAAAATTTTTAGAGTGGTAACATCCTAATTAGACAAGTTCCAAATGAATTCTTGGTCTTATTAACGATGTAGGATCCTTATACATGTCCTTTTTATTTACAAATTCACTATGTAAATCATTAAATATTTTTAATTATATGTTTTTTTTGGATATATGGTATTATTGAGCTTGAATAAAATGCATAAATGTGTGAAATGTCTTTATTATGAATAAATCTTTATTTTAATAATAAAACCCTTCAAAAAGATGTGAGATATCATAAAACCAAAAATCAGGGTTAGTGTTTATACCACACATAGTTATGGTTGGAGTATTGTATATGTTTTACTATTGGCAATGACATTTGGATTGTTATTTAATGACCCCTCTCATGTTATTAATCAACTTTTACCTACAATAGTTAACTATTGAATTCTTTGGATTGTAGTTGTTATTCATGTAATGCATAATACATCTCTTTTTTCCAAATTCAGTTGTGTTTATGAACATGAAATGAGATAATTGTTTAATATTGAATCAAACCTTGGTTTTTTATTAAATAGAACATGAATAGATTTTTTCAATGGACATATTTAGGTGTCCCTTACCCCATTTCATGGGATTTCCAACGTGTAACTTTTTTAAAAAAGGATTTTTGAATTATACGGATTGAAAGGAAAGGGATGAGTGATCATGCCCCTTGGTACTTACTATGTCATTACATTATTAATCAAGATTTTCCTTCGTATGGATATGCCCATGTGAGATGTACACAACCACACAATGTAGAAGGTTATTATAATTCACAAAATTATTATAATGTCTTTCCTCATGTTAGTTAGTGTTTAAATAATCCATGTCATATTTTGGTAGGCTTGTAGACTTGTTTAATTTTTTATGGGAATGTGTCTTTTTAAATGGATTTTGAATTGCTAACGTGTGTGAGTTATTTTGGATCCATGTTATGTGATGAATTGATTTAGTATTGGAAGAACGTTATCATGTTTTCCCCAAGTTAGTAAATTAAATTCAAAAACCTATGAGGTTTCTCAAGGCATGAATCACCCTCTTTAGGTGTTTTTGTTAATGTTTAATCTTGGGTTTGACATAGGAATGTTAAATGAATTTTATAAATACTACATGATTTACTAAATGGTTAGGATCCTTGGGTGATATGTGGATTCATATTATAATTCCATACAGAGACTCAATTTCTCTGAAACATCTTCATGCCAAAAGTGATACCAGTTTCCAAGTAAAGGATTACATGGAATGAATATAAAGGATTGAATTATAAGACAAGAAATATATGGATTCATATTATAATTACATGGATGGAAACATAGTGGATTTTGACTTATTAGAAGAGGTATATGGGGATTTATATTATAATTCCTTAGTCAAACTCATAAAATATATTTACTTATATTCCTATTGATTCATTGACCCGGTTATATAAGGTATGACATAGACTGACTCAAGGGGAAATGATTATATGTACTTGGTCATATATGTGGATTTTATATAGGTCCATCAAGGATTGACTCAGATGACATAGACTTTATACATCACTAAGAGTGAAATGAGTTTCCCAATTGGTTTGATAGTGCTGGGTTTGTATGGTGAATTTTGATATTATACCTCAAGTTATACTTGAATTCAAACTTAATAATGTCTATAATGAACACATGCTATTAATTTATTAATGAATTAAATAAATTAAATAGTGGGTTTTTGAAGCCAACGCACATTATTGTATTCTATCATAATTATTCTTATAGATTTTATGTTTCATCATATTTTATGATATCGTTGTGGGGACATCGGTCTATGTGAAACATATTGATAAATATTTAATTAATTATCTGTAAACTCATTAAACATATAGAAATAAATCATTTGTTTATATTAAATCCGAAACCAATAACATAAATGAGTTTTATTAAACATATTTGAATTTATGTGAAGTCATGGAATATATAGGGGTTATACATTTGAGTACATTAATCTTCATGTAACATCTTGAACAAATCTATATTTTCATAGTATGGGTTGGATTGGGCTTCACCCTATGCATGTAACCCTATAGATATTTATATCTCAAGCCCAGGTTGGGAACTATTGGTACCCATTTATACAAAAAAGTTTTTAGAGTTTTGAAATTTTTCTTGGGTTGTGTTTCTTGTACATAGAAGTTAAGACAAAATAATCTGGATGGAGATTAGGAAGCTCATTGAGATCATCATTGGGGCGTTAGATTAAATTTTTTTTCTGAAATATAAATCTGGATTTTTAGTTATGTTTTTTTATAATCTTATATAATATATTCATTGTATAAAAAAGTGTTGGATATATTCTATTTTCTGTTGATAGTTCATATTTATTCTGATGATTGATTAGTGATTTATATTTATTCTATTGATATCTTAGTTTTACTATTAGTTACCATTGTGAATTCAGATTATGATTGTAATGTATACCCACTGAACAACCTTTACCCCTTCACTTCTATTAGGTATTGTATATTGTATTGGGGGACATTCATGAGGCCATGCGATACCTGGTTCATCTACTTGTTTAATAGTAAGTCATTTATGTGTGTCACAAAGTTGTATCAAAGGTATTATTACTACTTTCTTACTATTTGGTCTGGGATATATGATACAAGGAATTTTTTAGAACATAGTAAATAATTATTCTTCAGACTGATCACTACAAATTATGGGAAATGAACAAGTGGACAGGGTTGGGAATCTATTTTTATACAATATTATGTTACAGTTGAAGTGATTTCAGTTGGGGTGAATGGTGTATCATCTTTATGGCTTATTTATTTCCAGAATTTATTTTTAATATTCCCATAGACTAGTTTAGAATGAATGTAGAATGACGTGCATCATTATTGAAACATAGAAATTCACATGCCTTACATATTTTATGCCACGTAGTTGTATTTATTGGTTTTTTTCTAAGTAAGATTTTATGCCTTCTATTATGAAATGCCTATTTTTTTACATGTTGAGTTAACCATTTATCATGCCTCTTTATTTAGAATTTATTACTACTCTTATGATGTGATTAGATGATATATGAAATTATTCCACTTCTTTTATCATGTTTTTATAATGATTTATGATTATATGGTATAGCATTAATCTGTGATACTTCTTATGTTGACATGCTATAGATATTTTGATATGAAAAATGTTTACATGGTGTGATTTTTTTTCTATATTAAGAGGGATCTATTATTCAATTGTACGGTTTATAAGCACTATATGATTGGAAAAAGTGTAACAAGTAAACCCAAACCATATTTTTTCTTTTATAAATGTTTATAGGTTATTTTGAAAATAAAATGGCTGCTATGGGTAAATGCTAATGTGTAAGCATTTCATGTAATGTGTGATAAATTACCACCGTATGGTGTGTGGGCACTGTTTTTATTTGAGGGTGTCCAACCATATGATTGAGCCATAGTATAACCATGTAATGTTTCGGAAAGGTTATAAATATGGAATGATTTATGATTTTAACTTGATTGTGTTGATATCTATGTCACTATTTTTTTACCACCATGCAATCCGAGTATGTGGCTATAGTCTCCCCACTAAACAACATGTATATCCTATTTTCTAGTCAGAAGTCTCCAGCATATATAAAGATGCATTGGAGGCCCCATGATGACTGTTTTGGAAACTAGTTTAGTGGGAAGTTGGGTGAGGACATTACAAATTTTTTCCCTAGGATTAACTTGATATATTCAACATCAAAATGGATGTCCAATGCTATACTTCTAGATATTTGGGTTTAGTATGAGGATATTTAGGAAAACATCATTTCTCTAACCCACTGTGTCTACCGAGTCTACTTCATTATTATTTTCCATTATGGGTGATGGAATTTCAAAATAATATATGGATTATCATTAAATAAATAAGTTTATACTCATAAATATGTGTCCACAATGGTGGATAAAAATATTATTAAATAGCTAAATGGGGAATGGTGGTTCTCAAAGTATATCCTTAAATAAAAACATCTCTAGCTTTGGGATTGATAGGAGGATATGAAATGATAATTCTAATGTATCTATTATCAATATGATTACATAGAGATTTCGTTTAATGTGAATAAATCCCAAAAATATTATGGTACTCATAAACAATATCATTTTCCTACTCTTAAAATAGTTTATTGTGATCTTTATCGATGACATTGAAAACTACTCAGAATCATAAGCTAATCATGGAGATTATTTGAGGAATTTAATTGATTAACCTACATATACTATTCTATATCAAAATAATAAAATGCATTAGTTCTATATTATAATGGACCACATAGTGGGGCATGTTATCTCAAATGTGGGTGTATCTATGGACACAATATTTTTCACAATATTTATTTCTTTTGATCCTATAAATAATATGAAATATGTTATGATATTAATTTGTTTTTTATGAATTTATAACAATTCATGGCATCTTTATCAAGTATTATGACTCCCTTGACACCCTTGACTATAA
The DNA here is from genome assembly GCA_963277665.1 of Viscum album. Lineage (NCBI taxonomy): Eukaryota > Viridiplantae > Streptophyta > Magnoliopsida > Santalales > Viscaceae > Viscum > Viscum album. The sequence continues at coordinate 556,982,212 of OY728165.1, read as the reverse complement.
ATTAGAAAAATATTTTATATTAAAAAAAACATCAAAAGGCCTTTTATTAGTTTCCGTAATAGATTCGTTGTTATTCCATAATTATTTTTAATAAAAAGTCGGTTGATGTTGTAGTGTTTTCCTATGCCTTTAGAAACAATTTTTAGTGCCTATTAATTTTGTGGTTGGTGGTAATAATGTATTGGTATATGTAGTTGATACACCATTATAAAAAATTCCAAACCAATAATTTGGTGTAGATAGATATGGGATTTTACCATGAAACATGGAGAAATGACATTCTAGGTGAGTGTTTATTCATTTATTGCACCCACATAGTCACATGTACACAATAACCTAAAAATATAGCTACCTAAGACATATTTGATTATATAAATTAATAAAAAGTTATGAACTATAGATATATTTTACTTATGGGAAGTGGTACATGGATGTATAATCCCCCAACGATAATCCTAATTAAGTATTCTAAGAAATGATTTCGATATATTAACCTTGATGTTATTATCCTTGGTGGATGAGGGAGGAAAATAGTACATTTTATTGATTGTTGTAAAACCTACAATACACTTTAAAATGAGAGAAAAACAAAAGAGAGATGATTCTTGTGAGGTCCTGTGAGACAATATATCAATATGACCTAACCTTGATAGATTCTATGAAGTAGGGGGCATCATATTCTTTTAATTATAGATGGTTTTTTCATAAATGATTTGAAATGATGTGATTTAAGACATCTATACATATCTATTAGCGGTAAATCATTACGTGGAATGTTATACCATGGTCATTAGTGGTAGTTTTTTTAGACAGGGCTAAAAAAGAGTTTTTCATAATTCATTTCATGATATCTCACTTATTACTAGGTTAATGCAAAGCATCAGGTTATGGTGGGATTTCCCCATCCCCTTGAAGTATTGAAATGGAATTAGGATGACATATATATAGATTTTATGATATTAATAACAAAGATAGTTACATTTTATAAACCTATTTTGGTGATCATAAATTGGATAAAAATATTAATCTGTATCCTATCCATTATAGATAATATATTTTTTGAAATTAATGGAATGATTTTCATGATGTATATTGATTAGTTTCATGTTGTTCAATAGATTATTTTCTTAGACAACGTTTCTCTTTGGAAAATATTTTTTATGGATAGGTTTGTTGAAGAGTTTTGAGAGAAAATTTCATGTTACTATAGAATATTATGACTATATAGATTTCATGAAAAGGAAGATAATTTAGGTCCTAGAAGAAATGTTGTGGAATTTCTTGTTAAACCATTACTGAATTTGGGAGGATATCAAAATCATAAAAAAGTTTTTTCATTGAATGAAATATTAATATACTATTAGTATGGATCTTTTTTGAGTCACATCATTAGATTTCTTATAGGTCACAATTTTTCTATTTAAATTTGGATGAATCAATAGATATTTGGTGGGATCCAATTCGTGTATTGAGATATAATTTTTGGGACATCTTCTAGAATGTAAATAGGTTCCATAACTATTAAAAGACATAAATTGACCATTAATAATGGCCATTCAAACATAGTGAGGGTTACATGATATACCTAAAAATATCTATTCGATGTACTATATGATGATTTAGTAATAGTGGAATTTTATATTGTTGGATCATAAGCACTTTTTAGTTTTTTCATAGGGTTTGTTAGACATTTTAAATTATTCTTGACAACTAGATATAGATAAATTTTATGACATAAGAAATGTGTTAATAATGTGTAGGTACATGGTTGGTCAATGATATTTTATTTTCAATTAGTAACAATACATATAAGATGAGGTAATCATTCTATGTACTAGTTTGTAATGAATTATTTTTAGAATAATATATCTCATTGGTAGGTAATTCACTTTATGAATGTTTTCATGTTGTATAACAATAATTAAGAGATACTATTGGAGTAGCAGAGACATTTCAAGATATGTATCATCCCTAATTAACCTTTAATTTTCATTTTTGGATGAAAATCATTCATTGTGGGGAAAATACATCAATTCTAGCCTGTTCAATTATTTTCTAATATAAATTTAAATAATACTTATGGTGCTATTTGTGGATTATGTGTGGAGATACGAAAGACATATATTATTATTTTATTTTAAAAAAATATTTAATAAACAAACTCCTACAAGTTTATTTTTTAATAAAAATATTTATCCTTCCAAATAGTTTCTCATATGGGGAAACCAATAAATCCCGTAAATTTGTAATCCATGTTTTTTCAAAGGAGTGATATAAGTATTGACTAAATAGGACACTATTATATGCATAGATCCTAGATTTTATTAAAATTTAAGAATTAGATAAAATATATTTGTGATTTCTTTTTTCAATATAGTATTTAAACTTAGACATGAACTATATGATACAATTTATTTTAAAATTCTAGGGTCATCCTCGTAAATCTAGGTGATTTTTTGTATGGTAGAACCTTACATGGATATTCCTAAAAGATATATAATGAATGATCAAGGATTTACAGTCACCGTAAATAGAAAACATCATATAATGTGAAATTATTCTTTCACCATCATTACCCAATCCAGTGTAATATTACTGATTTTTTGGAAGGATTATCTTCATTTATTAAACTATGGTTTTTGCGGATTATTTCTTCCATAAATAAATTATATGAATAAACAATTCATGGTCCATTTAGTTTAGTATTATATATGAAATAATAACTAGTTATAAATTTTTATTTTTATTTTTTATTTCTTTATTGAATGTTTATTGTCATCCCTTCCTTGAAAATTCATTTTCATCAAATAAATGATGTCCATATTTCTCATAGTAATAATTTATTACATAACATTCATTATATGGTTATTATATCATTATTTCATCATGTTTTCATCCCCAATAATGTGTGATGTTGGAGGATCATCATTTTTGTGATCGACTAAATCATTCAAAAAATAATAATGGTTCCGCAGACGAATTTTCAGGATTCATCCAGGAGAATTTCGGATTAATAAAGGGTGAAAAATATAGGTGGGAATTAGTTTAAGGAATAATGACTACTTTTATCAGGATTTGGGAGGTATTAGAAGCACAATATAGTGATTAAGGTTTATTTGTAAGATTGTAGTGGCCATAATACAAGATCAATTGATGTTGTGAATATGAAAAATGTGATTGACATGATTTCTATGTATGAATGGTGGAAAAATAAAATAAACCAACATTAGATTAAGATATTTGTTGATATGTTTAATAATCTATAAATTTCTTGACTACACAATGTGTAGTTAAAATGAACACACCATGGTTTTTTAATTAATGTCAGACTAGGGTTTTTTACTGAGGATAATATCCCAGGACCATGGTGTTGGGAAAAACATCAATGTATTTATAGATAAATAACCAAATTTTAATAAACTAAATGGGAAAAAGAAATCAAAATACTCACACTCACTATGTGATGGTGGACACACCTCTTTTGACCTTAGGGGAGTATGAATAAAACTATTCAGGGGTATGTTATGTGTCGTACCAATACCTATATTTTGTTTGAGTATTCTCTCATGTTGTGTAGTTATTAATTTTCATTACATGTAAATTGCAGCCAGACATGCATTTTTCTTCTTAGGATAACACCCTATGTGCCCCTTAGACTTGGTGTTCACTTCCCATTCACAACAATGATTATGTTCGATAGTTCCTTTTTGATAAGGGTTGATCATAGGATGCAATGGTGTTGTTTATGATCGCAGTAGATATGGTTATGTATCACAATCTACAACATTGTTTTCATGATAACTTTTCTATGGGTCAAGAACCAAGGGTGTTTAGTACCAGCCATATGCCCCAATGTTTTGATTGTCCTATCTTTTTACAATTTTTAGTTTCCTTAATACAGTAACATACATTTGAGGTGTCAGATCCCATGTTATTGGACAATACAAATAGAGTTAGGTGCCCCCCTATGGAATTGGATGATATTTAGTATCTGTGAGTTGATATATGATGATATTTTGTATCCATTTTTTCAAATTTCATGATCATATATCTAGGTGTTTAATACTCTCATTAAATGTGTATTCCAATGTGGCATTTTTAGTGATTTCCTCGGATGTCTTGTTGACCATGTTTTGTAGATTGAATTTCTTAATATATATGAATATTGTGTATTATTTAGATAGACTTAAGTTATAAGAACTTATTGGATAAATTTTATCCTTCAATTAATTATTTTTTCTCCCAACATCACATTATGATTTATTAAGAGACAGATCTCTTTTTATGATTATGTTCTTTGTAATTTTGGGGTTTCCTATTGTGTAGGTATATAATCTCTAATTCATAGAATCCTCCTAAAACTATCATTATATTTTTAAATGGTTGTAAATTGAATTTATATATTGATAGACATAGTGTATGTTTTGTATTTTGGATCCTAGTAGTTGTCGTAACTATAATTTTTTCATAGTAGAAGTTATATTTTATGATTTAATTCCATATTATTATCAGGTAGGACATTATATCATGTTTTCAGTATTTTATATTTATTATTATGATTTCTTTCTATCATGTAATACTTTTTTGTGTCTATAGAGGTTGTGGGTGAATTTTTTATTCAAGATGTTTACTTTTATACATTACGATTATGTGTATAGATATATATGTTCTTGTTTTTAGCAGTATTTGTTGACGTGCATTATGGGAAGGCCACTAGTATGTGGGATATGAAAACTTGGTGCCATTCCCCATCCATTAACCTATTGAATGTGGGATTGTGGATGAAAAAAAAGAAAACCACTAAGTTATAGGGCCTCAGTGGGTTCATTTATGTTATAACATGTATGTATAAATTATAATATATAGATTGAATTTAAGGAGTTTGACAGTGACCATAAAAGCGTGGTGAGGAAGGTTTGTAAAAATACAATGATAAGATAATTTACATACTTCCTTATATTATAATTTAACCTAATTGTTGAGGTCAAATTTATATCAAAAGAGAAAAAATGTTGAAGAGTTTATGAAAGGGATTGAAATGAAGGATTGTAATGTAGATTAAATATAAATAAATATTTGATATTTTCACTGAGGGTATGAACATAAATAATATATTAATATATTATTATTATATATAATTTTTGTAATACTAAAAAAATGTTACGAGTACAATTTGGGATATTGTTTATACAACATCCTTGGCTGAATGGATTTTATGACATTTGAAGACTTATCGTATGGAACAAAAAATGGATATGATGTTCAAAAATTGAACCCATGATTATTTAAAGGAATACATTGAATGAAAAAAGTTGTCATAGTGGATTAATTTTATCTATATTGGTTTATACATATTTTCACATATATTGCATTAGTATATTTTTACAATATTTATAGAGAATTTTTAATAGATGTATTAACATAATAGATGGTCACTTTTTTCTTATCATAATAGAATAAGAGTATATATCAAAAGGAAATGCATTTATCTAAAAAAGTTGATTTTGAAGAATTAAAAAAATTATGACTGATAAAAAAGATATTCAAATGTAAATATTTTTTGAAATAATATGATATATGTATGATAAAGATTTATGTAATATATTTAAAAACTAAATTTATTTGTATTGGTAAAATTTTATAAAATTATAGGTGTAAAAATATGTTTTCAAGGTTCAAAAATTTATAATGATTCAATATATAGAATATATATTCACTAAAACATTGAAACCATGGAAATTTGAGATTTATTCATTTAATTTTGGAGAATAAATATTTATCATAGATTTCAGAAGTCAAATATATCACCTTTCCAGAAATGTTTTTTTCATAGATATATATATTTATATGTCTAAGAGAAATTAAATATTAGTTCACCCATAGTTATTATTGATAATAGTGTATAAATATTATCTATCCATAGTAATAAATATGACTAACTTGTAAGAAGAATAATCTTCTCTTATAGAGTTTAAATTATCATAGAATTAAATTCTACATTGGAAAATGAGGTATAGAAAATTTGTGTGAATTTTGATGAAGAATAGAAATAATGATATCATATTAATAATTTAAATTTTTATCAAATAAATGGAAATTATAATGAAGACCATTTATTTATGGTTAAATTAATAAGATTAATTTTAAAACATTTATTTCTCATTCTTAAAATATATCATGATGTTTTTTTATAGTTGATATTTTCTATTTCAATTTATAGTTTTTATAATATTGAATAATGCTTTACAATAATTTATGATACAAAAGAAAAAAGGGATATTCCTAATAAACCCAAAGATAATGAATAATAGAAATGTGGTTGATAAAGAATATAAGAATATAATTTTTTTGAACTCTTATAGTTTATGTTATCAATTTTTATTAGTTCTTGAATTATGTATATAATAAATGTAGTATAGAATGAAAAAATAATATACATCAAGACATAACTAATTTATTATTCATGGAGTCCTATTTTGATTAAAGGGTGAAAATTATATTTAACCTTAAGAGTTAACTCAAAAAAAATATTCCATTTTCTATATTGACCTTGGGGTGTAGTGTTTACCCATAATATAATATATTTTTTTGGAATTCTAAGATGAATTATTTATTAAAATATGTATCAATTTTTTAAAATAATTTTAAAATGAGTAAATATATTGATATAATTTATATGTGATCCAAATTATGAACTTCAATATAGTTTTTGAATCTTCACTGTAGTGGTTAAACATTAATTTGTATATCTACCATGGGTCGGGTCTGATCTCTTATTCTATAGCCCTATACAATTATCTAAGTGAGTATATGGAGTTGAGAGGTATTTGATTAATTGATAATCATATTATATACGATAATAAAATATATTGAGACATTTATGATCAACTTAAGAGTTTGGAATTATTTTAGGAAATTTTCATTATTCATACCACGTTTATATAAATGGATTATTAAAAAAGTTGGATATTTTTCTATAATTAATTATTTTAAAATTTCATTGTAAAATTATTATCATTTAATATATTTTTCTATATGATGTCATTAAATATTTTATTTATTGAAAATAATTTTTTTTATTGGGAAAATTCAAGCATGGGAAGCTCAATGTGTACACATCATGAATTATTTAAAAAAAATCATAGTTTTTTATAGATTTAAATAATTATTAATTATCATCTCCAAAACAATTTTTTTATTCCACATATGTTCTGATAAAAATTTATATACTAACGCTTGCCATTATTAGTATAAGTAGAAGACATAATGTCAGATCTCCACAGGGTGTGGCAATTCCATAAGGTGATAATGTGAACTATAATTAAAGCATGATATGAAGGGTTTTGGGTAAATAATTTTTGATGAAGGAATTGTCTCATAATATGAATCTTTGAGATTTATTTGGGTGTTATGATAGAGGGGAAATGATACATATATGGATGGATATAGGGACAACTAGTGTCACGCATGTGTGTAGGATCACGGTTAAGGTTCTTCATACATGATTGGTGGTGAAAATGTTTCCAAATTTTTTATTTAATTTAAAATACCTTTTTAAAAAAATTATTAAAAAAATTGGTAATCCCTTAACAGGATGAATTGTATTGTTTTTTCAATTACAATTGTGTTTCCTAAAGATATAAATATCATACAACTTGAATTTATGAAGTATATTATCTGTAATATTTTCATTTAAAAATGATATTTCAAATGGTGTGTATATTATAATTGCATTTCATAAAGTTTTATGTCACATAATGTGGTGTGTATTATAGAATATTCTGATTTACCCTATATTATTTATAATATTTTATTCAAAAATGAATTTTTTTTATATTTGACATGAAATGGAATTTATTGAAAGACAAAACCTGTCTTATATGACCTATATTTCCCTTGGTATCTTTTCATAATTTATCACTATGTTGGCACTATGTTGAAAAGGAGCACCCAGATATGTGGTATACAAATTAATAGTTTCTATATCAAATTAATATATTTATTATTTGATTTTTCTTTCCCAAAAAAACATTTTTCTCTCATTCGAAGGAAATTTTTCAATCACTCTGTCTGTTGATGGTACTCTCATAAAATTTTTTCAAAACAATAGAAATGGAAATTATGAAAAAGGTCTAAATAATATTATAACACCCTAATCCAAGAAGTCTGAATCCAATTCATTATTTTGGTACATAGACATAATTAAAAGGAATAAAATTTTATGGATAAAATACTTTATTATTTTTTTGAAACGAGATAACATAATTGATAGCCATTTTACATTGTGAACATACAATATATTAGAATACATATCAAAAAAAATAAATTATTTCCTCGAAACTCAATCTGATAATTCATCTTCATATGCTGGGTGAAGCAAAAAAATAATGTTGATCTCAAATTCTATATATGGAATAATTAAAATTTGGCAAATAATTAATAAATGAGAATAATTATTATGGAATTATGAGTAAATAATAAAAATATTTGAAATAATTAAACTAATAAATAAGTGCATAAAAAATATGGAGTTTTAATTACTAGGAGAACATGCCATTTAAATAAATTTATAACGAATACTCAATATAGAAAGGTAAATAATTATAACAAATTCCATGTAGTCAATAAACTAAAAATGAAATGAATCCATATAAAATGTAAAAGAAATAATATAACATATAATAATAAATGAATATAAATAATGGAAGGCTTAATTATTTTACATCATATTTCATAGTTATATGGTACCATTACAGTCAAGGAACATTTTAATAATGTTTATATAATTTTGTAGTAAACCTTGAAATATTCCAAAATTATTTATCTCTTCAGACTGCCAATTATTTGAGGAGTCTACATAAAGCATTCTCAAACATGTATCATACATTTATATTTTTCATGTAATCAAATGAGAAGGGGTTTTCTAAAACTTATATCAAAACCATAGATAACTGATGCATTGAGGGTCTATCTATAATTGGAACCCAACAATGTCATACATGTCCATATAATTCCTCATATATTGAATAACCATTGTAATTAATAAAAAATATTCCTTATCATTTTGTAAAAATGTTTAAAATATAAGACATATTTTAAAATAATTGTCTTATTTTGGAAATGTATCATCAAGGGTTTTTATGATAATGAATTTAGATACCATTGAACTATAATTAAAATATTCTTCTGGAATATAATTTTTAAACATTCTACAGTGTCCGACACCAGTTTGAAACATTTGATTAATAATCCCCATGAATAATTAACATTAAATAAAACATATAATGTCATTATACAAGTGATATTCATGATAAAACATATCAATTTCCATTAAATATAATATATCATATAATCATGTGCTGAAAATAAAGTATTCATCATGGAAAGAAAAGTGATACACAGTTCGTTTTCCTTGAGTCTGATTTTTCACGGGTGTCTTTATATTACTTAATAATATTTATATTTTAATTATTTAATTTATTTAGTAAAATTTCAGGTTTATTATTAATTTTAATTTATATATTTATTTTTATATAAAATTAAAAAATCATATATGTTCACAATAGATTCTTTGACAAAATTTGATTTTTGTGTTAAAAATGAATTTGTTAGGTTGACTATGATCATCAGACCATTATATAAGTAAAATAAAATAATATTAAATAAATAATTACTATATTTATACACCAATTTTACTTTTAAAAACCATATTGAATAATAGTTATGAAAAATAAGCTGGCATTACAATCATGGAGATGATAAGAAATTCTATCACATGAGTAATGTTATCAATTGTCAATTATAATTTTTGAACGAAGGTAAGTAACACTTATAATTTAATATTTACCATTATATCAAAAATAAAATATTATTTAAACACATATATTCAAATATATAATTTTTGTGATGTAATAGGAATCACATCATGTCAAGGTGGAGGTAGTACACACATCTAGAAACGACGTTATCACTTTATCTGTGTGTGAATATGAAATAAAGAAAAATATATATTATATTTATAGAAATATAATTATGGAATGAATATCATATATATGTTATATATGTAACATATTTTTTATTATAAATGTCTTTAATATATTACATATAATGTGTGAATATATCACATATCTTTGACCAGGCGTTAATCCACACATCCACAAATGACATTTATATATTTACACCAAATAGAGTTCATAATTGTATGTATTATATCATAATTACAAAAGCATAAGGAAATATTAATTATAAAATATATGATATATATTTATTTTTTCCATCATTATTCCTAATCATGAAATATGGGAAAGGAAAAAATGAACAACATTGTTTTATAAGGTGGTAGTTTATTGTATAAGAATGGTATGTTTGAAACCCATTATATAGAAGTGTGTTTGTGTGTATTTAAATTCCCAAACATAATAAAATTTATGTATACTAATTATAATGATTCAATTATATAATAAAAATATAATATTAATTTAATGGGTGGAGAATGAAATAAAAAAACTCAAATTTTAAGAATATATCCTTATTTCGAGTAACACCTTTTGGTTTGCACCAATGATTTAAATTGACTAATTTTATCCAAATGTGATGATACAATGTTTAGGGGAGGGAATTTTTGAAACTATTTCATTGGACTTTTGTTGTTAAAATATGTCATTATAGGTATGAGGAAGGGGAATAATGGAATCCTTTTTAAAATGGAAGGGGATAGGTCTTCTAAAAAATACCGAAATTTCTACGTTATTTAGAGGTATCCCATGCTACATGTGTGAAAAAAATGTACAAGAACATTATTAAATATAATTATGGTTGGTGAAAACAATATCCATACAAAAATATGTTCATTCTAATAATTGTGTTCCTTAACATCTATGTTTCACCAATTTTTTCATCATTATTTTTATAAATGTTACTATTTTTATATTATATCTAATATATCTATTATGGATAAATTAAAATTATATTTATTAAGAAATAATTACCCAATAAATAGTAAATATTATATATAATATAAAAAATTACAAATCACATATGTGTGGGAAATTAAAAATAAAATAAGTGTATTTTATGCCCAAAAAAATACTTTAACATTATCCTTATTAACTCAATATGCGTAAATATCATAATTATAAAAGATAAAATTTTAATTAATGGAAAATATTTTATATTTTTTGACATTGAAAATTCACTTGGAATTCGAATTGTTTTTATATTTTTTAAATAATTTAACAAAATAAATTTTATTGTAAAATTATAGTAATGTGAATGTGGAGAATATTTATTTAATATCATTTTAAAAATAACAAAAATATATTCTAGTTAAAAAATATTAAGTTAATATATATATTTATACATAATATAATATAATTATCTATAAAAACACTATTCAATAATTCATTAAATTTTCATTTCTTTTAATGATTTCAACATTATTTATCTAATTAATTTATTAATTAATTAATATATTCCTTAACGTTTGATAATAATTTAATGTAATTATGTAAGTCCCCAAACATATACATTAAATAATATTGAATTATTTAAATAATTCACATTGAAGATATTTTCTAGTTTATTACATTAGAGAATTAGGTCATAACATATAAAAAACATATTGAATAGTATATGTAGGAAATTTTACTAATTATCCATTTTTTCAATAAAATAAAAACTCTTAAAAGAAAAAAAAAATGATTAGTTTCATGTTTTAAATAGAATTAGTTTTCCACAATCCCATTCATGACATTATTCCACCGTATAACTAGTTAAAAACATTAAAAAACCTTGGATGAGCATAAAAAATGTAATAAGGGATACATAAAGAGGGAAAGCAATTAATTTTTCCAAACAACAAGTAATCCATGAATACATTATCATAAACTAACAACTTTACCCTTTATTAAGTAGCAAATATACATCACTAAATATAATATCATTTTTTCCATTCTTTTTTAACCAAATTATTAACATAAAATCAATTGAATGAAACATATAACATATTAAGGTAACTTGGGACATAAACATTCATAAATAGAATAATCATACAACTGACTTCCAAAAAAATCTTAAATAATAGAATATCTATATGTTCTACTTCCATAACCAATGCATTTGAGGTTATAGCATAACCACCCATAATTGGATTATCATGGAACCACCCATCCTTTGGTTTATCACTTAACCACTAGTCAAATTTCCAAGTTCCATTATATAATCATTACAAATAAAAGATTGAAAATATATACATATAAATTATAAAACATTTTTTACAATCAAAATAAATAATTCGAAAATATTGAACTACTAAATCCACATTAAAAACCATTTTCAATACCATAATATGTACAAAAATAATATGGTGCTTATTTTCATTTAAATAACATAACTTCTTGTTAAGGATGCTAAATATCAAATAATGCTTGTGGTGACTGAATGATTGTTGTCACCACATACATTAAAAAACCATTCCTTGGGTCCTTTTATACAAATATTCTTAAAAAATATTTCCATTGAATGTATGAAATAGTTAATATGGATTATGATACATCATGTAAAAGAAGTAGGTACATATTATCAAAACATGCCCCAATGAAACGAGATTGAGACAAAGTCCCTTACAAAGGTCATTTTGAAAACAAAATAGATCTATTATTTATATTAACTATAAATATTAATAAATAAATTATATATACTAGCTAATTATCCATTTATCACATAATCATAAAATGTTATAATCTTGAACTATAAGGTTAACCTAATGAATGGAAATTGGGTTGACAAATTTCATAACCCCATGTCTGACATTAGTCTTTAATTATATAATTTCATGAATAATACACTTAAGATAATTTATACATTATTAAGACCCCTTAAAATTTTTGTTATTCATTTTATATCACTTATTACCTTACTATAACAATTAGTTATTTATTTGTGTTCATATAAAAAATTTTGTCTATTTTTGGAACTTATACCAAAAATGAACATGTTATAATTATAAATTATCCATGTGGTCAAAAGTACATTATGTACATAACTATATTAATTATATAGATATCATATATATCATATATATATAGTATATATGTATTTATAATAGTCTATATCATTTGGATAAAAGAAATTAAATATAATTTTCATAGAGACAGTAAGTCGTACGTACACATGAACAAAACATTAATTTATTTTTCATATTTACATAAATGAAATATAAATGATACAAAGGTATTTTATAATTCCAGTAATATATATATATTATATATGTTACATACATTCATCAATAACACCTTTTATATGTTCCATGTATAACATGAATAATGTATATCACTTTGAGGTGCGGTAGTCCACACATCCTCAAATGAAATTATCATATTTAAACAACAATAAATGCATGAATAAATGATATAAATGAGAATTAAATTATAATATAAACAAAATAAATATCATATATAACATATATAATTATAGTACCATCATAATTACAACCATAAGAGGTGGTAGGATAAATCGAACAATCGTTTTTTTGTGGGGAAGTAGTTCATCGTCCATAGAAATAGTTTGTTGAAAATATATTAGATAAAGGTGTGTCTAAGAGTTGTAATTTTCTATAAAATAAAAAAATCCTGGTATATTTAGTATAATTTTGATGATATTTAATCAATGTGTTAAAATATTATCGGCAATGGAGAAGGAATATTAAAGAAAAGAACATGAGAGGACATGTTACAATTAATTCGGGTTACTTCCTTTGGTTTGAAACAAAAATAGATATATCGATTTTTTTTTATGACTATGATAAGGAATATATGTGTAAGAGATGTTTTTTTGGAGCATATTTGGTAAGATTTTGGAAGATCCAATGGTGATTTAAAGGTATGAGTAAGGGTTATAGGTGATGCCCTTTTGTAAGAGGGAGGTGGGTCTCTTATTGAATGTTTGAAATTATTATTTTATTATAAAAATATATTATGGTTAAAAAGGTCCAAATCTTATTAACATAGTATATAAGATGAAATTAACTCAAAATAAAATCATTGAAAAATAATTGGATAGGGTTTGCATAATTTTTGATCCATATCTTTTTAATTTAACCCTTTTTTATTATTTCTTTTTGATCAATAATTTATCACATTGAGAATACAAATTGTTACCAAAACATGAAAAATATCCAATTAAAGATTTATTGATTAAATTTTATAATTATTATAACCATTTAACCAAAACATTGTTTTTCTGGATTTTCATAATATTCAATATTTTATTTTATATTTTAAAATATGAATTAGGTCAATTTTGAAACTATTCATATCAAGACATTTTATAGAAACCGAAAAGTCTTTATTAGTTTGAAAAATAGCATTTATTCAAAAATAAACATGTAAATTCTTTAAAATATTCATGTATGAAATCAAAAAAACCAAATTACATTTATTTTAGAATTTTTAATATCATTTATTTGAATCCATTATTAAAGAATGAATCATTTCATCATCATTGTGTCATAATTAAATTTATTTATTTAATGTCTAAATATTATAAATAAAATACTATCTTAGGGGAAATATTTTTCTATTTCCAAATAATATTTATAGTCGAATATATCACATTCATAAACCCATATAAAAATGATTTAGTAAAATATATATGTTTAGGTTATATTTTCCTTAACATTAAATAAAAAGTAATTAAGTGTCATTTCAACACAAAAGTGGCTCCATGGGGTTCTAAAACCGACCCCCGGATACCCATAGTTAGATATATCTCATCTAGTAGGATTAGAAAACATGTTAAGATAATTAAATATTATTATAATATTATTTATTACCCTTATTTTACATATTAATCATTTTACCATGGTAAATAAATTATTTACTAATGTTACTATTTATAATGTCTATATATAAAAGGTATATATTTACTCAATTTCGACCTCTTGATTCCAAATTTGGATTTCGTATTTCCAAATTTACAATACATAATTTGTATAAATTAATTTAAAATTAATTCTCATTGTCAAAACCAAAGAAATGAGTTTTAATGAAATAATAAATATCAAAATATGGACATGTGATAATGTCTAATAAAAATGTTAAATTATTTCTAATGACCAAATTTGAATTAAATGGTAAAATATTAATTCAATTAAACATAAAAAAAATTAATATTATAATCTATCGATATAAAAAAATCATATGAAAATAATGTTCTCACATAAAATGTAGTATTCTACACTATTTATTAAAAAATGCAATTCATTAGAAAAATACCAAAAATATACCCAATGTAAATTTTCATTTCTCTATTCTAAATAAGATAATTTTTTTTCATATTGATTATATAAAAATAAAAAAATACTAGATTTTAAAGGGGTTATCCACCAAATGGTGGGAAATCAAACATTAAAAAAATATTAGAGTATATCATGCTTAAAATTAGATTCATTCTTATTTTAATCCTCTAAAATTTATTGGATAAAAGTAACAAAAATTATAAAACATGTTTCATAATAATTTAGTTAGTATTTTTAAATTCATTAAATACATAAAATATGCATTAAAAACAATTTAAAATAATAATAATTGTTTTTCAGTATAATTCAATGTTGTGTGCAACATAAGATTTCATAGAAAATGGTTGTTTCATGTTGAGTACACGATCTAATAGTGTGTCCTATTTAACATAAAATTAATATCATATTCCCAAATAGTTATTGATATGAAAAATTATTATTCTATAAATACATGGGTCATTACTTTCATCCCTTCTTTTGGAAACTATGTCCTCACAATTTTAAAATTGTTCTTGGAAACATTATTGAATGTCCCAGATTAGAAAAAGAGTCAATAAAAATATCAATTTAATGTAATTAAATAAAATTACAATGGTTACACTAGATAATCCATATGAGGATTCCATTAAGAAAAAATGGTTATATAATAGAAACTAACCATCGTATTTTGAAAGAGAGTGATAAAAATTTTAATTAGGAGAATGTTTTCCACGAAATATCCCAAACATGTTATTGTTTAAACAATCCTTGATTCCACAATAGGAAAAGTAAATGGATAACGTTTTTGTTTTATGTTCCTTTCTAAAAATTTGAGGAATTTATATATCATCTTGAATAACAGCATAAAGAATTTTACATACTAATCATGTGGAATTTAATTTTTTACTAAATTTATACCACGAACCCATCTTTTTTAAAAATGATGATTATTCAAGTAGAATTGGTCATATAAATAACACTCGAATCAAAATCTAGAGAATCAAATAATTCCAAAAAGATAAACTATATATTTCTATTATCTATACACATTACCCAAAACAAAAAATATTTTATATGAGTTCAGATAATCACTAAAAAAGAATAAACATTTTTAAAAATGAATACTACTCTTAATTTCCAAAATTCATCAATAAACACCCAACATTCAACAATTACCATTCAATAAACAATTTTCCTTAAAATTATTCAATATATTAAAAACAAATATTAAAACCCAAAACATAAAAGAATTTAATCACATAGTCTTCCATTGAAAATATTAACATTTATTTTAGAATAACATAGACTACACTTAAAGTACGATACAGAAGTGTCATTATCCTAATCATATATTCTCCAAGATATTTTTATCATTTCTATCGACATATATCCAAAATAAAAACCTAGATTCTTCCCAAAATAAAATTCCACCATTACTCCTCAAACGAAATCTCATAATACTATACTCTTCTTAGGCATATAATGTTCCCCAAAATAGAGAACATCTTCCAAAATAACCGTTATCACTTAATGACCAAATATTTTTCATATACTAAGGATATCCATTTGAAAAAAATAAGTAACATAATTCCACTTTTTATTGATCCATAAAATCCTTTAACTAAAAAATAAAAAGTCATACTAACTAGGGACATCGCGTAGTCCATTGTTAGATGATAAATCCCTATCACACTTTGGTTGTGGGTTCGAATCTTGTGGGTTTGTCCGACAGGATGGTTTGTCACATGGTATTCATGTTTTACTTTTCCAAAAATGGTATAATTATAATGAGATTAGAAAAAAGATAGAAAATATTTAAACATATCCATAACAAGTTTTAACCTAAAAGGTTATTTCATACCTCACATTTTTCATCCCAAAACTAATAACAAATAATTACCTAAAAACCAAAAGATCACCTGAACCCCTATGGTTATCCATTATGTCTACACCACAAAATATAAATCTTCCATGAATAATAATTTTCACATATCAACCCTAAGGTTTACAGATGCTAGAAAAACTCTTCCAAATGAATCATATCATTAATAAATTTACACATATCATCATCCATGGACCCAACATAACAGTTCAATTCCTAGACATTATAATCATCAAAAAATTTCCATGATCCTTTATGCCAATTTTTTATCTTTTTATTTTATTCTTCCTTCCTACAAAAAAAATAATGAATAATATCCTAATATTTTAGTAATTTCAAAACATAAACTAAGAAATAATCCATACAATTCGTTGGTCATTTTTAGTTTTCAAATCTTAAATTGGAATGGGAATAATAATTGGTAAACTTATATTTTTATGAGCCTGTTGATCCCATTACTAATCCTTCTGTATAGGAAATCTATTTCTATAATGACCATGCACAATACATTTAAAACATTCAATTTATCCCTCATAAAGAACTCATTTCACTTTCATAGATTCATCTAAACACTTCATTTTTCCATGGTAGGTTATTCCCTTTATTAACAAATATGATAAATATTATTGTCCCATTGAAGAATAGTCCTATGTGTTTAATTCCACATATTTTACACAGTTTTTTTAATAAACTTACATTTTTGATTGTTACATAAAATTCCATTTGGATTTTTTCTTGTATATACAATTCCTTATAAAAATAACAAACATTTAGTTGGTCAATCAGGAAAATATATACTTTGTTTATAATAACCACAAGAGGTCTCATTACAGCTCCAATTTCATTTAGTTTCTCATTAAAAAAACCACTGCAATTTCCTTCACATCCATTATTCCATTTTTCTTACTAGATCTAGACATTTACTAAATCCAAAAGGTTTAGTGCGAGTATATAAGTAATATAGTCATATACTATCTTACGAGGAGGGTAAACACAATGATATACATATTCATGTAATAATTAACACATTCGATTTATCTGAAACATCTATGAATCTTTAGATTATGCTAACCATTATAGTTATTTCACTTTATCTTAAATAACTCCCCGACATCTAAGGATAACTAAACCGACCCGTGATTCCAACAGTAAGGCCCCAACCATAAACAATACATAATATATAATAATTTTAATAATTCACATTGAGGATACCTTTAGATTTAGAGCATTAGAAAATTATATCATAATTGATACAAAACAACTTTAATAATACATGTAGAAACGTCTAATCAGTATATTTTTTTTAAAAAATAAAAAACTCTTTAAAAATTTAAAACATCTTTAGTTTTGTGTTTTAAATAGAATAAATATTCCACGATCCCATCCTCGAACCTATTCCAACATATTCCATGCAAAATATAATTCCTAGAATGGGATGAGCATAAAAAAACACACTAAGGGATGCCTAAAGAAGGAAAACGGTTTGATTTTTAAAACAAAAAGTAAACCACGAATAAAAAATCCCAATGTAATACCTTTCACATTAATGAATTAGAAATAAAAATTCACTGAATATGAGCCCATTTCTTACCCTTCTTTTGTAACCAAAATATTATCATAAAACCAAAAAAAGTAACATATAGCATATAACTAGCCACATAAACATTCATAAATGGAATAACCACATGGTCAAACTAAAAAAATTATTCTTACACATTGAATAGACATATGACCAAATTTCATACCCAATTCATTGATGTTATAATGTAACCACCCATTCTTGGCTTATCATTAAACCACCCATCCTTTGGATTATCATGTAACCGCCTGTAAAATTTTCAAGTAGCATTATATAATCCTCACATATAAAATATTGCAAATATAAAAATTTCAATCATAAATTTAATTTTCCATCACATGGAATAATTTTGAGATATTGAAATATTAATTTTACTTTGATAAAAAATTTCAATTCCCAAATATGTAAAAAGGTTATATGGTATATATTTTCCATTTAAAAACATCACATGTTTTTATGGAAGCCAAGTATCAAATAATGCTTGTGACGGTAGAAAGGTTGTTGTCACTGCAGATGATAAAAATCATTCCTATTTTATTTAGTAAAATGATTTGATAAAAAGTTATTACCTTTGAATGAACGTAAAATTCAAAGGGGTTTATTATACCACATTTAAATAAGTATGTGTATATTATCAAAACATTCTTTGAGGAAATGTAATAGAGACAATGTCCCTTACAAAGAATATTTTTCAAATAAAATATATATTTTTATATAAACTATTAAAAATTGAAAATAATGTATTTGTTTTTGATAAAAATTCATTTATCACAAAATCGTAGAAAATCATAATCAAGTAGTCAAAGGTCAACACAAAGAATATAAGTTTTGTTATAATGTTCCCTTACCTCATGTCCGACTTTACATGTTAATTAATTAATTTATTGAATAATAAAATTAATTTAATTTATATTTACATTAGATCCGTTTTAATGTTTATTATTCTTTTTATATCACTTATTACCTTTCTATGACAATTTTTTATTTATTTGAGTTCATATTAGTCATTTTTTAAATGTTTGAAACATGATTTAAAATTGAACTTGTTATAATTATAAATTGTCTATGTGGTTAAAAGTACATTATACCTAGAATAATATTAATGACATAGATATAATATATATCATATATATAATGTATATGTGTATTTTTTATAGTCCATATAATTTGGATATATGACATGAAATGCACTAATCATGGAGACGGTAAGCCATACATACACATGAACGCTACATTCATTTATTTTTCATATTTAATGGAATGAAAATAAATGATTGATAGGTATATTATATATTCAGTATAATATCTATATTATATATGTCATATAATTTCATTAATTCCATTTTAATATTTTCTATTTGTAGCATGAACGAGTTATATCATATTGAGTGGGCAGTAGTCTGCACTTCCTCATATGAGATTATTGTATTTATAAAACATAAATAGAACAAAAGTATTTTATAAATGAGTATTAATGTAGAATATAGATAAAATAAGTATCATAAATAAAATATATAATTACAGTCCATCATAGTTTCCACCATTAGAGATGGTAGGAGAAGTCGAACAATCATCGTTTTGTGAGGCAGTAGTTCGCCATCCACAGAAACAATATGTTCTGATTCAATTAAATGAAGATGTGTTTATGTTCACTTAGAATCCATATGATAATAACATCCTTGAATTTTTAGGATAATTTAGTTTTTATATAATCAATTAATTATAATATAATTGGTTGTGGAGAAGGAAAATGAATGAAAAAAACCAGAGAGAAGATGTTTTCTCTAAATCAGGTAAATCCTATTGGATTAAACCAAAAGGGTTTCTTGAATTTCCTTCTTCATATGGTAATGCTTATAAATGGAATTAAAGTATTATCTAAGCTTATTTGGGTAGAGTATAGATGATCCAATGGGGATTAAGAGGTGTTATTAAGTGTTAGAGTTGATGCCCTTTTATAAATGAGAGGAGTGGCTCTTTAGGAATATTTGAAAGTATTATTTTACTATAAAAACTGATTTATTGTTTCAAAATAACTGAAATTCATAAAAATAAAAGGTATGATGAATATAAATATAGATAAAATCCTCTGATAATAATTTAATTGGTTTTGGATGTTTTTTATTTTATCTAATTTATGTAACCTTTTATACTCATACCATTTTATCAAGAATTTAACATTTTGAGAATCAAAATAGTTACTATAACATGAAAAATATCTAATAAAAGATTCATTTATAAAATTTTTGACTTACTATAACCATTTTTTTGAATATTATATTTTTTCGAGTATTATAAAATTTAATAAAATATTTTATATTATAAAATATGAATTCTGTCTATTTTGACACTATTCATATCATGACTTTGATAAAAATAAAAAAACATTATTAGATCAAAAACACATCATTAATACAAATCTAACATGTTAATATCATCCAAATTTTTTTTGATGACATCATAAGAACCAATTTTTTTTTACATTTATAATATCATTTATTTGAATCCTTTATTAATGAAGCAATCATTGCATCCTCATTATGTCATAATTAAATTATTTTATCTAATGTCTAAAAATTATAATTAAAATACGATGATGAAGGATTTATTTTTACATTTCCTATTAATATTTTTAGTCTACGTGACCACTAATATAACACAATATATAAATTGATTTAATAAAACATATATTTTTAGGTTATATTTTCCAGAACATTAAATTACAAGTAATTAAATGACATTATAACACACATGTGGCTCCATGAGATCCTAATATTAACCCAAGGAATAAAATAGTATTATATTTATCATCCAATATGATTTGGAAACATGTTAGGGTAATTTAATATTAGTATAATATTGTTTTTTATCATTATTTATCAGATTTATCTTTTAACCATGCTAAATAAAATATTTACTAAAGTTACAATTCATAACGTCTAAAAATAAAAGAGACCTATTTAAAAAATTTAAACCAAATGAGTCATAATTTTGAATAATTTATTCTAAATTATGAATAATGAAGTTGCAGAAAAAAATTTAAAATTAATTCCCCTTTTCAAAACCAAAAAACGTGTTTTTATGAAATAATAATAATGGAATGATTTTAATTAGTTTTTTACTTATTAAAAAGTGAAATTACATTAAATGAAAAATATTGGATTTAATGGTAAAGACAAAATATCATTATAATTTAAAACCAATTAAAAAGATAATCTATCAATTTTAATAAATCATAAGAAAATGCAGTTTTGACATAAAATGCATTATTTTCACAATTAATTAAAAAATAAACCTTTTCAGAAAAATACCAAAAAATTAACCCAAAGTAAATTTTGATGTCACTATTATAAATAATATGTTAATTTCTCAAAAATAAAATATAATATTTATGAAAAATATTTTTAAATGTTGTTCTCCATCAAAACTCGGTAAATCAACCATTTAAAGAATACTAGAGTATTCGATGCTTAAAATCACATTGATTGTAATTTTAAGCCTCTCAAATTTACATGATAAATGTAAATAAATTTGAAAAACATGTGTAATAATAATGTATTTAGTTTTATTAATTTCTATAAATACAACAGTTATGCATTAACTACCATTTAAAATAATAATTTTATTATATTATTTTTCGATATAACTAAATGTTCTGTGCAATATAATATTTCAACGAAACTTCTTGCCGCATGTTGA
Organism: Viscum album; assembly: GCA_963277665.1. NCBI lineage: Eukaryota > Viridiplantae > Streptophyta > Magnoliopsida > Santalales > Viscaceae > Viscum > Viscum album. The sequence continues at coordinate 556,959,778 of OY728165.1, read as the reverse complement.
ATACATTATTGAACAAAGCATCGTATTTAACATAAAATTAATATCTTTTTCATAAATATTAATATATATGAAAAAGTATTATTCTATAAATACATTTTTTTGTTACAAATAATATCATCTCAAAATATTAATGTTAATTTAAAATGATAAAAACACTCATTTAACTTTGATAAAATTATTTATAATAGATTTTTTATATATTATATGATACTAAAAATCTTTATTAATGATAAATGTATGGAATGATCATGGTTTACTTTTTCATAACCTTATTTTATCGGTTACATTCATTGAATCGTATCCAAATAACTCATAAACCCAAGAACCAATTTTGTAATTGGTATAATTATTAGAATTAAATATATTTTTTAATAGTTTCTATGTAATTTTGTTCCTAATAATGATGGTTTAGGCTTTTGTTATACTAATTTTTCACTTAACTAGTTTTGTAAATTTTAATCACATTTACTAATATTTTTATTAAAAATATTAAATTGATAGATTATAAATTATAAATTGTTATTATTAAATATATTTAACAAATTTATCCAAAATTAAATCACTTAAGTAGATGAAATGAATTTTAAATTAACCCCACGACATGGTGGAAAATGTTGGTTCATTATGTAAAAACTCTGGAACGATTGAATAGTTTTTAAGTATAATTTCAATGTGGAAGGGATTCTAATTTATTAAAAATTATAAAATGATATAAAAATGGACAAATATAAATTAAATGATGAATATAAAAATATTTACCCATATAAATAAATTTTATGAAAAGGTAATATTTAATTAATATTCTGTAATTTTCATAATTTATTAAAAAATCAAACGTCTCAAAAAACCACCAAAAATTTAATATAACCGATTTTTTATCTTTCAATTTAAAAAATGAGGTTTATTTTTTACACAAGACTTATAAATTTTTCAAAAATTGTATTTAAAACTAACATACAATTTAAAGGAGGAATAAACTTTTTGTCCTTGTAATGCAAGCTAATATAGTGTTGTTGGTGGAATAAGCATAACATGGTGTTGGGTATAAAAAATATTGCAACAAAATGTGATTAATTCTAAAATGAAATTATTTTAATGTCATGTTTTTTAAAATATCTCCAACATTATTAAATTTTTCCCTTTTAATTTAACATTTATCTCAATAATCAGGGGTTTGATATTGGAAAATACTATCATATGACGAACCCATGTCATAAATAGTGTTAATAAAACATCTTCATAATAAGATGGAATGTAAAAGGAGAAGGTATCTCAAAACCAAGATTTCAAATGGGAAAAAATTTGTTAGAACATGAACATGGAAGAATCATATTACTATAATATTTCCATGAAAAGTGATATATAACTTGTTTAAGAAAATTTTTTTGACCAATAATCCATGACCTAGAGCTATGAATAATGGTCATTGATATCATAAATAATGATGAAAATTGAACACTTTTTTTGAAGAAACATTTCCTAGAGTATCATAATTATTTCATAATCTAATAAGATATGAAAATATATATGGTTATTTTAAGAACACAATATTCTCATATTGTTGTTCTGTGACCTATTTATACTTAATTTCATAGAATAAATATCATTATAGTTTTTAGTAATACATTAATCTCTAATTTCATATCCTTTGTTCATCCTGAAAGATTTTGTAAATTTTTATCCCTTTCAATTTATTATAATATAAAACTTTTTAAATAATGTTACTGAGTTCTAAAAATAAATTTACCATTATTATTTAATCAACATCAAGAAGCTCAAATTTTTCACATTCTAAACATGTTTATAACTTCTTCAATATTTTCATTAAATATATTAATAAAATGATTTCTCGTAAAATTTTATTTAAAAAATGAATTATTTAACATTATTTATGTAAAAAGGCATTTTCTTTGATATTTTTTGTAAATGTAAAAGTGTTATAAACTCAATAAAAAATAAAAAAACATAATTTAAAAAGATAATTAAGTTCTTCCATGGTAGAAATATTACCCCAGATAATTCATTCATATCAGTCATATATTTACCCAAAAAACATTACGTCAACATTACAATCAGATTGATGATTATTTTTTCCTAAACCATGTGTTTTCCAACAATGTTTAACAACCTACCTAATAACTTCTAATGGATATTGGTATTGATTATAATAAGCATTTAAAACCTTGTTGATAATGTAACAAAGTATAATACATAAATAAATTATAATTCCCATTACCATTTCCAAATTTGATAAAATAACCAAATGGAATTATTATTAAAAAAAATACTGGAATGTTAATCGTTACTCTTCGTCTATAGTAAAAAAAAAGTCTGAATGTGATCCCTTAGCCTAATTTTGTGGTATATTCCTTTGAAACATGTGTCATTGATTTTCATAGTGACCCATCTCTTTTCAATCGAATCACATTACATGTAAAACCTATTTATTATATATACAATCAATATAATGGTGGAATTTTTCTCCACACATGTAGTAAACTCCTATTTCTCTAAATCAGGGACTAAAATGATTATTTATACATTTATTATATTTGGGAAAATAATTTCTTAATTTATTCAATTTATAAAAATTTCCTTAGTTATCTTCATTTTCTCATGCTTCCATAGGAATCCATAATATATAGATAATTCATCCCATGTCTTATTTTCACATAATATTATGTACTCATTTGATGAGAATCTATGGGTGACTAATTCTATTTGAAATTACTGATTATGTTCATAGTAAATATTATTTTTATTACGCTCTAGACACATTAATAGTAGAGGATCATAACAATTAAAAAGACATCATTTCTGAATGATGATATACACCACGTTAAAAAATAAAATTACTAAATATAATGAATTATCATAAAATTAGAATAATAATTAACATAAATTGAAATATTTATATGTATCCAACCTTATAATAATAATCATTATGTCTTTGGAATGATCTTCTATACGTATACATTTCATGACCCATCCCCCAAGGCATGTGCCTTGACTACTCCAATCCTGCCTTCCATAGGCCAGGGACTGGTTACTAGCCCCTAATGAATATTCCCTAAAATGGGGAAGGCATTGATTTTATAACCTGTAAGACACACAACCAAGAACACAATAAGATATAGACTAAAGTAAATAGAATGGAAAACGTAGTGAGTACAGTAAATTAATGGGGCCAAAATACAAGACCAACTAGAATGTACTAGGAAAACATGAATGTACAAGAAAGATGATAGGTGAAAAGTAGCTCCTGGATCATCCACCACAGATCCAACATAAAGGGTGGGTACAACTTACGAACCGCTATCTCTGCATTTCACCGTTTCTAACATCCTCTTATGAGTTACCCCCGGTCTTGGTACTCACATCCTTAGTCAGTGTTGTCCATCATCTGCACTAAACACAATGAAGTGAGAGCATAACCCATGCAGGGGTGAGTATAACGTTACTCATTAGGGACCCCGAGTCTCTCAAGGTCTCAAAAAATCCCTAAAGGATGAACCAAAAACAAAAAAACAACTAATAACCCAACTTATGTATATCCAATACATATACCTATGTTAACAAGTATACCCATCTCAATCATGAGGAAACACATGGCCCAAATATATGCCCAAATCTCAACTATTCCACCATGGAAGGCAAACCATAAAGGTAAGTACCACACATGTATGCCACATAGAAGAATACCACAAAGGTACTTACTCAAATAACACCAAGAGTAACATATGCTTAGTAGTAGAGATGATTATATATAACTACTGAATCATCTTACTCTATTAATATGATATGCTGATGACACATAGAGGATCGCTTGGTGCTAACCCACACAGGATTTCTCGGTGTTGACCCACATAGGATCTCTTGGTGCTGATCCACATGGGATCTCTCGGTGCTGACCCACATGGTATCTCTAGGTGCAGACCCACATAGGATCACTTAATACATCGTCAGAACCATACAGGATCCTGGTACATTTCTAGTACATCCTCTGACCCACACAGGATCCTAGTATGACTCCATTAATTTATCATACCCACATAATATCCTAGTACATCTTCAGTACATCGTTAGACCCAAAAAGTATCCTAGTACATATCTTGTATGTCTTCAGACCCACAAAGGATCCTAGTACATCACCAGTACATTATCATACCCACACAAGATCCTTTTACATCTCCAGTAAGTCATCAGAACCATACATGATCCTAGTACATCTTCACGCCACAACCAGCCACTGGGTTACCCTACAATGATCGCTTCTCTCCAAGAAGGTCTTCTATACAAGACACTAGTTGATACTCCAACTACCACATAATCCAATTAAAATTATCTCAAAGGACCGTCGTGTCATAGGGGTCTCAACGTAACAGATAGTGCGTTAATCAGACGTCCGGTCTATAAGTTTTCAGCCTTTTTGTTCGGAGGGCCCGGTTGGATTCGTGCTTGAACCAATTTGTCACTGAGTCAGAAATCAAAATTCAGGGTCCTATTGTATGGATACGTCAGTCGTCCCCCCGTCACTAGATTCCCCTAAACTAATAACCACACTCACTACACTTAACACTATTACGGTTAAAATAATGATCATAGTCCCATGCTCTATGGCAGAATCGATTCCTCTGATACCAATTTGTCATGACCCATCTCTTGGGGCCCATGTCGTGACTACCCCAAGCCCGCCTTACACAGGTCAGGTGCTGGCGACTAGAATCGAAGGCATATTCCCTAAAATTGGGAAGACATTCGATTTATAACCTGTAACACACACAACCAAGAACACAACTACATATAAACTGAAGTAAACTGAATTGTTAAAATATTTTTACAGTATGTAAATGGGCCAGAATACAAGCCCAAATGGAAAGTATAAGAAAAACTGGAAAGTACAAGACAACTGATAGGAGAAATGTAGCTCATGGGTCGTCTATTGCGGATCCTACCTGAAGGGTAGGTACATCTCACAAATAATCATCTCTGTGGTCTGCCTCATCTAATGTCCACCTCCGAGCTACCTCTAGTCCTAGTACTCACATCCTTAGTCAGCACTGTCCGTCGTTTTCACCAAATAGAATGATGTGCAGGTATAGACCATGCAAGGGTGAGTATAAAGATACTCAGTAGGGACCCAGATACCCTCAAGGTCTTACAAAATCCACAAAGGATGAACCAAAAATCAAGGAAACATCTAATAACCCTACATAGGTATATAACCAAACATATACCTATGATATACAGTATACCCATCTCAATCATGATGAAAAACAGAGTATAACTCAAATCCCATAGATAAACTATTCCACAAAAGAATAAAACCCACAAAGGTAAGTACAAGATAGGTATGCCACACAGAACAGTAACACAAAGGTACTGACTCAGCTCACTCAAGGTATAACTTATGTACAATAGAAGAGATGATTACATATAACCACTGAATCATCTTACAATGTTAAGAGGCTCTGCTGATGACCCACACAGGATCTCCCGATGCTGACCCAGATAGGATCGTATGGTGATGAACCACATAGGATCGCTCACTACTGACCCACATATGTTCTCTAGGTGTTGACCCACACAGGATCGCTCGGTGTTGACCAACATAGGGTCTCTCGGTGCTGACCCACACAGGTTCACTCTGTGCTGACCCACACAGGATCGCTAGGTTCTGAACTACATAGGATCACTCAATACAATGTTAGACCCATAGAAGATCCTAGTACATCTCTAGTAAGTCATCATACTAACACAGGATCCTAGTAAATCTTTACTACATCATCAGACCCACACATGATCCTAGTACATCTCCAGTAGGTCATCCGTCCCACACTGGATCCTAGTACATCTCCAATACATCATTAGAACCATACATGATCCTAGAACATATCCTTTATGTTTTCATACCCAAAAAAATCCTAGAACATATCCAGTACATCATCAGATCCACACAGGATCCTAGTACATCTTCATGTCACAACCAGCTACTGGGTTCCCGCACTATGCTCTCTAGTCTCATGAAGGGTCCTCTCTACAGGCTACTGGTCTATACATCAACTTTCACGAAGTCCCATAATGAAGTATCTCAATGGACCGCCATGTCATAGGGTTATCAACATAATAAAATGCGCGTCAATCAGATGCCACATATGTATGTTATTATCCTTTTTGTCCAGAGGGACCGGTTGGATTCGTGCCCTATCCAAACCGAATGTTGACCAACATTACCCAAAACACTTATGTGGTATATTCAAGGAACTGTCTCGCTCCAAGGTTTCCATTGTCGCTGGCTGTTCGTTAAATGGACTTCCAGTGATATGGTTATGGAAAAAAAAGGCTAAATGGGTCGTAGTGGGTCTGGGTCTGATCCGACCCCGTGGGACCGACCCGGCCCGCGAGGGGCAGGTCAACCCGCTGGGCTGTCTGGCTTGTGCTAGGTGGCCCGACATGAAAGCATGGGATGATGCGAAGGTCGCGATGCAGTGATGGCGGTGAAGCCGAGGTGTGGTGCGACAGGGCCAGGGGCGGCGCGACGGGGCCGCGGGTGGCGGATCACCATGGGGTGTGGGGTGCCTTACCTTCACCAGCATCCAGCTTTAATGGAAGGCCTTCGTTCGTCGCCATCATTGCAGTTTTCATGTTCCTCTGGTTCCAACCACCAGCACCGGTCACCGACACCATCGCAGAGATCACACAAAAGATCCAAAATATTTTCAGAGGGGTCGAACCATGTTTGTTTGGCACATACCCTCAGCATTAGGGCTATAACACATTGCTCCAATAAGATGATTCAATGTGAGAGGTAATTTAACATTAATCAAATGAAAAACACACCCCTACCTCATTTTATTGTTGATGTTGATGAGAGAAGTCTAATTTGGGGATGTTCGTCATGCCCGTCGCACGCCTTCGATCCCTAGATCGTTTATCAGATAAATTCTCTTCGATGGAGGTGGTTCTTCATTGTTGAATATGTCCATAGTTGGAAGATTTCATGAGGAATAATTTTATGTCTTGCATCGATGTTAATCATTGGAGGAGCGTTCTTCATTGGAGAGAATAATACTCCAAGGCTTCTAACTCCAAATTCCACCAAAATGAAAAGGTAGCCCAAAATAATAGATTATGTTATCTATTATTTTTGTATGCATAATTTCATAATCGCTTAATTAATTAATTTATTATTTGTTATAATTAATTAAGGAATTGGAACAAATAAAGTGGGGGAGTTCAAGAGGTTTTTCTCCCTTAAAGAGGGGTGTGCAAGGGGGTTTTAATCATGTGTGGTCCCCACCACCATAACCCACGTGGGAGGATAATTTTGGTGGTCCCCACCTCCATAACCTCACATGGGCGGTTTAGTTCTGGTGGTCCCTGCCTCTAAAACCTCAACATGTGTGTTTGAAATATAATAAAATGTAACACAATTTTATTTTATTTTTCCTTTCATGAAAAACCCATAAATTATCTTTTAGGTTCGACTAACATCTGTCGAGGTAAAAGTCTCCTTAATAAAATAATGACATTGTGAGTTCAACGGTGCCCTCAGAATTCAATTCCATGCACTGGTTTAAAAGTTACGAAAACCCACTCATATGTTTACTTAACGTACCCGAAAAAAGTTCATAAATTCATTACAAGCACATCAGGCCTCGGAATCACACGCCGTAAATTTTCCCCAACTTGTAAAATTCCCATAAATTTATAAAACAATTACATTAAAATTCTAGGTCATTACAATATTCAAAATATATCATATGGTTATGTTCCATAATATATATTTTTTAAATCTATTTAACCATGTTCTTAGTAAATTTTCTTCATTTCCAAATATTATTCCCCATCCCCAAAAGCTAATATATGGTGCGTTTCATTAATTAATTGGAATTATTATTGTATTAAAATCAGGAATGACAGAATGGTTTCACAGTATTTAAAAACCAGATTATATAGATAATGTATATTTTACAGTGGGAAAAGAAATGAAAGCATAATACATAAGAAATAAAAAAAATGGAATCATTGAATCTTATTCCATGATTTCTTCTACATATCTATGGGTATGTAAAAAACCTAATTGTGAGCTAAATTTATAAGTAAGACTTATATATAAAGGAATAAATAAGTAATCAATAATAATAATCATTTATCATGATAAATAGATGAAAACACATGCCATGAAATCAATTAATTGAGAAGGAGGTTCCTGAAAAAGGTGTAAAAGTAATAAGTTGAATAACATTCCACTCAAATAACTGGAAAATTCATAATCAATATGGAATATAAAACACCATAGAGACAAGATATTTAATAAATTAACTAATAATGAAACGAATCCATATAAAAATTTAATGAAAATATATTAGGAATATCAATAACTAAATCAAAATGATAGAAATGATTAATTTTTGGATTCTACATTTCCTAGGTAAATAGATCCCTTTCCATCAACAATATTAAAAAGATAGTTTAGGATAATCGGTAGAATCCCATCCAATTAGTCTAAATTATTAATCTCATGATATTACAGGTGAATTTATGGGATTACATTAAATGGTCATGATCCAATATCATACATGTATATTCTAATTGGAAGCTGTCATAAAGGGTATATCATCAATAGATTTTATCCCATGGACTATCAATACATTATGTGTCCATCTATAACTATGCCTCACCCATGTCATACATTTCCAAACCATTCCCCATATACCATATAATCAATTTAATTAATTAAAATTCTTTCATATCATAAAATATATGTATCGAATAAATGAATTTGATTTACCAACAGTTCTCCAATGTAGGATAAGTATAAACAAGGATTCATGGTAGTGTGGAATTATAATATAATTGAAATATCATTAACACCTTCTTGAAATGAAATAATCTCTAAACAATCCATACCCCCCAAAAAATATTGAAGCATTTGAATCATTATATACATGAAAAATTAATATTATCTGAAAAATAAATATCAATAGATTAAAGAAATTCGCAATATAACATGACAATGTGCAGTATATAAGACATATAATATTATTATGTGGTGAAAATGATGTATTTCATGAGGACATAAAAGCGAGACAAAGTAACATTATCTTGACTCTGACAAGTCACATGCATCTTTATCTTCTAGAATAAAAATATATCGGTAATTATTTACATTCAACATGACCATCTTCACATTTTATTTTTAATTTTACATAATGAATAACAATGATTTATTCAACTACTTATACAATTGTGCTTACCTCGGGGTTTTGAAAAAATTTAGTTGATGTGTTAAAAATGACTTGGAAGGTCAACAATGGTTAAATGTATCATTATATTAACATATCTAGAATACTTATGATGAATTAATTATAATTTTTATACAGAAATAATAGTTTTATAACCAATCATGAATGTTGGTTATGAAAAATGAACCAACATTCCAATCATGGAGACATTAAGTCATACGTAAAATAAGAGGCATTCAAAATTTTCAATGATAGTTATGGAAAGAAGGTAAATATTATTTATCCTTCCAGAATGATAATTATATCACAAGTAAAATATAATTTAATTATATAATCTCTTATATATATAGTTATTATTATGTAAATGTAATTACATCACATTGAGGAGATTGTAGGATCAAAATATAGAAGTAAATGTATATGAGATGGAACAATACAAGAGGGGGTGGATTGTAAGTTTAAAACTTTTGTAATGAAACTCATAAGAATAAAATTATTGTAAGAGATCATAACCTAATATAATTCAAAAAATCTCTTATGAAACAATACAAATGATCAGACTGACCGAGGATCTTATTGATGTAATATGATAAAACAAAATTTTTTAAAACAGTAGTATTTGGGTTGAATAAAATGATTAGTGTATAACAAATGAAATATATCTACCATACAAAAAATAAAAACATTAAATATAATATTATATGTATATTAATTTATTTTATTTAAAATAAATACAATAGAAATGAATATGTATTGGAAAAATAAATTAATGGATTCATTTTATATTACAAATAGATGTGAAAATAAAAAGGGTATAACGGTTCTTTTTTCCTAAAGAGTATGGTATCCTTTCACCAATGATAATAGGTCTTCCTTACCCTAAACTGGGTAATCCCTTGGTACAATGATCTGCATTTCAGTCTTCCACTCCATGGAATCCCTTGATTAAGAAGGTAATCAGTACCTTAGTCTTTCACTTACTCAAAATCCCTCAATAAAATAATCGGTAGCACAATCATCTTATCCCTGAAATCCATCAATCATTATCAAATTGAATTTATAATCAATGAAATACAATGAAATTATTTATATAAAAAAATGAGGAAAAATCCATTCACTTCATGTGTATTTAATTCTTTTTACAGAATAAAAGTGAGGGGTTACATAGTCTCTCTTTAGAAATTAATTTACAAAAGTGTGTAAACTAGGTTCAATGGCCCATGTCTCATAATTTCTGGATCAAATAACATAATATTTATTATGGTCCTTCTCAAAGGTATTATTTTATTTAAATGGTCATATTTTTCTAGAAAACTCAGATGGAATTGGACACCTTGCACAATAATGGTAAAAATAAAACCAAATACACCACATCATTTAAATTAGTATATAACTAACTTCACAACATCATTATATTTAAAAAATAATATGTATAGAAATATTAATGAATGTATATGATGAATATATAAAGCATGAGTAGAATTATGATGTAAAATATTTAGGTGGTATTAGAGTAATACATATGTACAATTCCGTACATGAATAAAATGAGTAACATGGGTTCCATGCATAAGATGAGTACGATTCAAAATATTAGTACGATATATAACATGGTTACGATGCATATCATGATTATGATTCTTAACATTAGTACTCTATATAACATGGATATGATATATTTCATGGGGTTATGATGAAAAAGATTAATTGTCGTTATGATGAGAAATTATACATAGGGTTTTGATGAAAAACAATTCACGTCATTACAATGAAATACAATAACTATAGTTATGATGAAAAATAATAAATGCAGTTATGATGAAAAATATACATGTGATTATGATGAAAAATCAATACATGCAATTTAGATGAAAATAATTATATATATTAACGATGAAATATAACATATATGGTTATGATGAAAAAGAACATATGTGGTTATGATGAAAAAAACTCATTCTGTTACGATGAAAGAGATGAAATAATATTTGATATCCAAAACTAAAATTAATATTTTGTAACATCAGAAAACAAATTTTTACTCAATAATCTCCGCCATTTTATAAATCACAAAACAAAACAAAAAATAATGTATTATCCCCCCATGTGTTTAGTAACTCTTCGAAAAGTAATAGTGAATATGGCTAATTACTCCTTGGTATAAAAAATATCTGTAAGGATTTTTTTCTCTTTAATTATTATTTTCTAATGAGTTCTCCCCCTTAATAATATATTATAACATTCTCATTTTATGTTAAACAAATTATTTTGTACACAATAATTTCATTATTTTAAATTTATTCTCCCCCGTGGTGATTTTAAAATAGAATAAGTGAAAATGTTCTTTTATTATAAGTAAATTGGGAAAAAATTACAAGGAATAATATAAATTACATAAAATAAAATTAAATAAGTTTTATTACAACTAGAGTTCAAAATTCATTGTTTCTCCTTTTTTTCTAAGAGGATGAAAATTTCCATCATCAACATCATGAAATCTTCTCTATCTTCCATCAACATGTCAAGATCTTCTTGTTGAGACTTTAGGTCTTCATTCTATATTGTAACAATATTTTCTAGTTCATGGATCATTTCTTCATGAAGACTAATGATTGCTTCTTATTCTTTGAGCCTCCTTGAAAATATAAATCCTCCATTCTGACTATGTTGGCATATTCTATGATTAAAAATATGTTTTTAGAGAAAAACATTCTCATTAAATTAATTTCAAAATTTCTCCTTCAGATGTTAAATCTTATTAGAGGATATTCTTTTTGACTTAATCAGTCATTGAATGGAATAAAAAAATTTATTCATATCAGAGAGCAACTTTTGGTAGACAAAATTTAGATCATTTAAACAGTTAACCAATTATTCAATTTTTCCACATGAAACATGATATTTTCATCAATATTGTACAGACACTTAACAAATTTATTGAAATACATTAAATGATTTGTAGTAAATTCAATGAACAATTTAAAAATAGATTCATGTATCAAAAACTTATCCATAAAAATCAAGATAGAATAGGTTCATTCATTATGACTATTACCAATGTTATCTAGAATGGATTCAGTTTTTGGAAAAAAATTATAATAATTTATTATCTATTGAAGGATTTCTCAATATATCGAACTCTATTTTTTGTGATTTTCCTTTCATAATCAGTATCTTCATTGAAATCTGTATATTCTCCAAAATTAATTTTTGTACTGAAAAAATAGCAATCTGATTAATATTTTTATCAGATTTATCTTATTCTCCTTTTAATTATACATGAATATCATTCATGGAAGTATTTATTTTGGAAACTACTTTTTATAATTAAGGATCATGAGATGAAAACATAATTGATGGGTTTCTGACGATTTTCTAATTCAATTTTATGATATAGAGATTTAGTTTTTGTATATTTAGTCCTTTCTTCTTAATAATAATAATTTTAATCTTCTACTTCTTATTATTCTTCTTAAATTTCATTTTTGGGGATTAGTGTAACCAATTGTTTAACTACCTGGTTTTTTTCCTTTCCCTGATGGATCTAATGGGGTTCGAAGAAAAGGTTCTTATATGTTATTCTTGTTCTAGAATTATTATTCATCTTTAGAAGACTATTAATATTTACTGCTTGATCATTTATCTTAATTAATATATTTTAATTTTCTTCTTCCATTATTTTTTTTTCAAATCTAATTCTTTCACCCAAGGCTTCAACATGGTCTTATCAGAATTATTGATCACCTTCTTTTCTATCTCCATTCATCATAATATATTCTGATACAACCTCAATCGGTAGTTATTATTGTTTCATTGATATATTATGGGTTTTATCCCCATAAAAAATTCATTTATTCGTATTTGATTTGGATGTATTAAGAGTTTTTATAATCCACCTTCTACTTTTTTTCTTTTTCCCTCAATATCATTCCCAAACAATTTTTTCTCAGGATTGAATCTCAACATGAGTCTTCTACTCATATCCTTACTGATGAGAGGTTCCATGAATGTTTATTGATCAGAAATAACTGGTATTTTGCACAATCTGAGTAAACCACTCAAAAAAATACTCAATGTATCATGAAACATAGTTAATTTGGATTTTATTGCATCAAATATATGTTTATTGATTATGAAGAACTTAAAACCCCTGAGATTTACATTCGTTATATTTACTATGTATTCAAGAACATAGACATCAGAGACTTTTATAGTTTCTTTATCACCCCTTCTCAGTCATAGGAACCTTGCATCCGGAGGTCTATGAGATGGTTGTCAGATGATAATTTTCATATCCCTTATCCTCATGAAAATCATAAAGGTGTTCATATGATTTTCTTTTTTAAAAAGTCCCATCTAGATCTAGTAATTTGAGATGTGGTAAAATAGAATATTCCTCACATAAAAGACTGATAAATGTAGCTTCTTGTTTAACAGGGGTTGTGTATTTATTATCATACATTGTAAATGAAATGCCATGTCTATCATCTATCTCTACTGTTTTATATAATTCTTACACTTTTTCATAAAATAGGAAATCTTGATCTGATTGTTACCATTCAATAAACAATGATTCACATCCCAGGAAATTTATTATTCATTTCAACCTAGAATCATAAAGCTCATAAAATTATCGAAAACTAACATTTCACATAGTAAGATCATAGAAGAGAAATAATTTGTAGAAATTTATTTCGGACAAGAAGTAGATGACTAAGACATAAAAATCATAAAAAAAATATCGAACATTGAGGATCTAATATGTTATGAACGCTGAGGACTTAACTCATTATGAAAACTCATGTGAAATTTGATATGAACAATGTTTCATATTTATATAGCATCAAAACATTTGTGAAATTCAAAAGGATATTTATGTGGGTTAGGGGTTCTTTTAAAAATTTATTTGACCGTTGATATTAGATTTAAAAGATTCAGCTATTGATAATTGAATTAAACTCTAGAGACTATCTTTTAAAAAAATTATACAAGATAAATTCGATTAGAGGGAAAATATGAATTAATTGAAATAGCAATAATTTGAAATATATTAAATAATTAGGGTTTTATACGTTTTACATGTCAGAGTACACGGATACATATATTGAATTCAGTTAATTTTTCATATAATAAAAATAAATAAATATTATTGTAATATAAATGTAAATGTAATACCGAAATGTGTGTGAAACTGGTAAAATTATAATACCAATACAATGTAGTTCCTATAATGTAATGAAATATTTTAAAAAAATAACATTGATACAAATTGAAATTGATAAAAATAGGAATCCAATATAATATAAAAATGATAATAACATGAAACTGATAAAACCTGAAATCTATAAATAAATGAAAATGATTAAAACATGATATAGATAAACTTTCATACTCCCTCATGGAAAGGGAGTATCTTATTGTAAGGAGTTGTTTTAAACATGATTTTAATGTGAATTAATACTTTACAGTGATGATTTTTATATTTTGTGTAATGGATTCAAATCTATTAGATGATTATGGTTTTGGGAAATTGTTACCAACTTGTTCTAGAATTCATATAAATTTTTAAAATAATATATCCTTTTTGTGTGTGGTATATACGAAATTGATGCCTATTATCTATGTGTTTCACATGTGAGTGATTTGAATTGTTTTTACTTAGAGCAATGACAGTAGTATTATACCAAAGTATTTGATATTTTGAAAAACTCTTTCCATTGTTAGTGATTTTGTGTTTCATCCATAGAACATGATATTAAGAACATCCAGATGCTATGTATTAAGCTTCAATAGTGGAAAGGGCTACTAATTTTTGTTTTTTTCATGTCCCATAAAACAATTAATCTCTTAAGAAATGACATTTTATGAATGAAATTTTTTATCCAATATATATTTTCTAGTTTCATCATCTAAAAAACATTTCAAAACAAAATCACTTCTAAACGAATAAAATAGTCCCAAATCTATAGTTCAGTTTTAATAGAATTTTTTATCTAGTTTTGAATGAGATTATTTTGGATTTTCATGGTATCTTTCTCAATATCATAAAAAAATTATTATGTTTGGATTACTAGTAGTTATGTGTAGAGAGCATCCTATCATTCCAATAATTATTTTGATCAATTGGTTTCCTAGTTTCATCATGATCTAGAGTATTTGAGGTTATGATTCGAGTACTAATACTATTTGTGTTTTCATATCCATAATTTATAAGTAAATCTATGATATATTAATGTTGGGATATATAGGATACTTAATGTTTATGAGAGATTTAATAACCAAAAAGGAATGTTAACTGAACCATCATACTCATGTCAAGTACAGGTATCTTATGATTTCCAAAAGAATCAGTTTGGTATTATGAAGTTGTTCTGAATATAATGTCATCAACATAGTTTTTAACAATCAAAGTATTTTTCATTTATATATATAAAATGAGTTGGATATTCATTTCCTTTTGATATTTTTTTTTGTAATATAAATCCATTAAACCAATCATATAATGATCTAGGGACTTTCTTAAGGCCATATAAATTGTTTCTACATTTTAAAACATGATACGGTTGTTTTGAGCTTATAAACTAGGTGGGGGTTCTACAAAACCATCTTCATGAACATATCTTATAATGAAATAACATTTCACGTTCATTTGAAAATGTTTTATGCTAATGAATGCTACAAAGTCTAATAAAATACAAATGTATTCAATTCTAGTTATTGGAGCATAGGATTATTCATAGTATTTTTCATCATGTTGATTATAGCCTTTAACATCATGTCCTACATTGTCTGTTATAATGAATCCTTTTTCATCCCATTTGTTACTGAAAACCGATTTTACTCCAATTATAATTGTTTCATTAAGTATTTCAAATGAGGTCTTGACTTTATTCCATTCAAATTATTTTTTTCTTACATTTCATTTACCCAATCCTTGTCACCAAAGGCTTAATTAGAAGTGTTATGCTCAAATTTGTATAGAAAAGAATTAGGTTCTATTTAATTTCTCAAGGAATTTATAGTCCTTACATGTTGATTTACGTAACCAATGATATTATCACTTGGATTATTCCATTGAAAAAATTTATTTATGTTATCTACAACTTATTCATCAACATAAGGTAGAAATTTATTTGGATAAATTATTTAAAAACATTTTATTGAGTATTTCCCTTATCAGAATAATGTTAAATTAAATATTGATATTAATTTTACGAAAAAACAACTATATATGTAGGATGGGGTTGTTTAAAAATAATAGGATTAGTTTCATCACATTTAACATGCACTGTTTCCACAACAGTACAAGTGTTTTTTTATAAACATTAAAATCCAAAGAAGTCATGGAGTAACCTAAATAAATTCCTTCATCAGATTTGGTTTAAAATTTATGTATGTTATATTTATTATTCAATAAGAATACTTTTTATCCAAACAATATTAAGTAAGAAACATTATCCTTTTATCCAGTCTATAATTCATAATGTGTTTTATTATGAAAAGTTCAAATAAAATCTTGATTTATAGTATAAAATTATATACTTAACCCTTCATCAGTGAAATACATAGCAATTGAGTATTCACTGAATATGGTTCTTGTAATTTTTTAAAGTATAATATTTCTTCTTTCAACAACATCATTTTCCTAAGGGGTTATTGGAGCAAAAATGTTGTCAGTAATACATTTCTTAACAAAAAATGACTCAAAAAACGAATTTTTTAAATGATGCACCATGATTAAATCCAATAGTTATGAGTCATAGGATTTTATAATTTTTAACATGGTCTCTAAAAGTTGTGAAAAAAATGATATCAGATTTATTTTCTACAAAATAGTCCCATGTAAATCTATATTAATTAGTAACTAAAAAAATGATTAGTATTTTACTTCAATACATCCAGTTTTTGTACGGAATAAAAGAATCATGTGAACAATCTATAATTCATTAGTAGTTGAAACACCACATAATATTTATAGCTCGATTAAATTTTATTTCTTTATTGAAAAGGGTCACATACTTTTGAAATATAAAACATAAGGAACGGTACATCCTTATAATGTATTAACATGGATAGTTTTCATAGGTTTCTATGGATATAATTTATTCTACATCTATTCCTTAACAAATATTGATATTTAATTTCACATAGGAATGATAATTTTGAGATTATAAGGTTTTGTATTATATGTGTGTAACCATTATCAAACCTATGGATAGAGAGAATGAATTCTTCCGTGGAATAGTGTGTTAAGAACTTATCAATCCTAAAATTCCCAATGTATCCCTCATAACATAATTGTCTTATGATTATAAGGATGTGATTATGATATTTAACAAACAAAACATTGTAAATTAAAACATTTCCTAAATGAACTACATTACCAATACCAATAATCTTTCTTTCAGAATTATCTGTGAATTTTACTATTCTACCATAAATTTCAATGACCATTTCAATGAAATTTTTATTTCTAGTCATAGTTAAATAAAATCCACTATCCATGTACCAAATATTATTTGAGTTGGTATACGTTTTATTTTATTAAAATTGAAAGAATTATATTTTTGGAACCAAAAATTGTTTGGATCCAAAATTGATGGGTAATTGTACATTATTAATACATATTTGTTTGTATATGTGATAATAAATAAAACAGATTGAGTTTTATTATGGGAACAATTTATTTCCCAATTTCAAACACTCATACACTTAATGAAAATGGATCACTTTTAGGAATGAAATAGTTATTTCTAAAAATAGGTCTTGAACAAGAATAAACTATTCTAGAATTATATCATAGAGGACATATTTTTGAATACATCTTATCAATGTTTTACTTACCCATGGTAAATGTTTAGAAAACTATTCTTATGAAAAAAATTTCCGATTATTGAATAATGACTAAATATTCATTCTCACAAGAAGTTGTTTTTTAAATAGTTTTTTTATAAAACAATTTTTTGAAAACTTGTTTGTAAAATTGAATTTTACCCTTATCATAATTTACTTACATATAGTTATAAGAAATATTTCCTAAATAATGATTTTTCTGATCAAAATATTTTAAATGATCTGATATTTATTTTGTAATTATAGATACTTTAAAATTATTCTTATCAAGCTATTTCATATGCTTGAAATTCTCATTCTCGTGTAATTCAAAAAATCTAGAAACTTCTTCCATAGAAGGTAAATTATCCCTTTATAATGAATATTCTTTATCTGAAGAGTAAGAATATTTCCCCACATAATATTTTACATTTAAAGATACTTTTGTATGAGATTCCTCATATTTTACCCTATGCATGCGAAAATTATTTTAAATATGTAGTCTTGATATAAGTCCAATATTCATTTGTCAAAAAGATTCATATTCAGATTATTCTTCAGAAGTGCCACCACCACTAGAACTTTAGGAATTATTTAATTTCAATACATACTTATTCTTAGACTTGTAATAAGTTTTGTTGTTTAATTTAGAATTTTTATCCTTTTTTTATTTCCTTTTAATAAATGATAATGTGGTCTTATATAGCTTTTTATTTTTCATTCATAAAAAGTTACATATGTGTCCTTCTTATCCCTTCTATCATTATTCTTATATATATAATAGAAACCATTATTTCCCACCACGTTGTCAGTTATTCGAGAATGGTTGGCTACTTTAATCTCTAAATGATCACTTTCACTGGATTCTGATATAGCAACAACTCTCTATGATTTATATATTGTTACCCTTTTCTGGAGTAATGGCATTATATGTAGTAGTAAATTCTAAAAATCAGTTACCATTATTATTATTATCAATGTCTAAATCTATTTTCATTCTTGTCTCATCGGGTAAGAGACTACCATATCATCCTTCAATTACGTTTTCAGTAATATTCATCTTACCATTAATAGATGTCCTTTTTGATTCCCACTCATTGGGCACGATATCAATAATCTTGTCAATAATTATATCATTATAAAGGCCTTTTTCACAAATATATTATTGATTGTTGATGATTGACATAAATAATTGTTGAATGATGAAAAATATTTCCCCATAGGGTAAAATAAAACCATGATGTTAATCATTTTACGTGACACATCATGTTTTTATAACATTTGATGTACCAAAAGTGTGACTTCCTGTTTCATCCAGATATAATTTTCGGCTTCACATGATGAAATTTGACTATATATATTCTTGGTTATAGAACAAAATAATGTATAATGTACCTTGAAATTTTGTTGATATAATTGTTTCTCTTGATTGGTGAATATTCTGACATCGTTGTCTAGAATTTTTTATTCATCCATGAGAAAAAAATTATTTACTCTAGTATTAATAAAAAATATATTTATTTAATATCTCTAGTATTAATATTCATTACTATACAAATTATGTGGTCTAGAAGAGTATAGATTATTAATTGATCCAATATTACATTATGCCTTATTAAAAAACAACACTTTTCAACTCCATAAGTTAGTGTAGTAAGTAATTATAAATAAAGGGTTTATAAAAAATTAAAAATGTATCACAGAAAGAAATAAATAATGTAAAAAGATTTTGTGTTAACCATATATGTTAAAAATTATATGATCGAAATATTGAAGTAAATGTATATGAGATTGAACAATACTAGTTGGGGTGAATTATAGTTTTACACTTTTTTGGTTAAAACTAGTAATAAAAAAGAATTGTTTTAGAGGTCTTAAAATAAAACAATTTATAAATCCACTTATGAAATAATAAAAATCAGACTGGCCATGGATCTGATAGATATACAATGATACCACAAATTTTTTTATCAACTTTATTTGGATTGAATACAATGATCAGAGTATAAAAAATTTAATTGACTATTCAGAACATTTTATATAATCCTTTAATGAAATATATAATGTAACTGAATGTATTTTAATTAGAACAAGTACAACAGAAAAAAATTAATAGAAAGTGGAAATAAAAAAATTATGTTTCAATTATAAATAGCAGTGAAAAAGTAAATGGTATTACAAATCTTTTATCCCAAAGATTTTTGTGTCCTTTCACCTAGGATAATAGGAATATCATACCACGACCTGAGAAATCCCTTGAAATGATGGTCGATATGTTTTTCTTCTATCCACTGAATCTATTGATTAAAAAGTTAATCGAGACATCTGCCTTTAAAATACTTGAAACCACCCAACTAAACAATCGAAAACACCATATTCCTATCGCTTTATTCCCTTAGTCATTATCACAATGATAAATCTCATAATTAAATATAAATCACTTATTGAAATACACAAACTTGGAACATGTCTTTTACGTCTTGTATCTTTATGAATTTTTTTTCATTATGCATGATAAAGGATACACCATCTCTCTATATAACTTAATTCAAAAAATTATATCTTCTATGTTCAATGTCCCACATCTCATACTTTATAGTTAAAATAACCACTTATTTATTGATATCCTAGCGGTCATATTTCTCCAGAAAACACAGATGTACATGGACACATGAAACTATAACAGTCCAAAAAAATACAATACCTGAAATCGTATTGATTAGTATATAACAAACTCTATGAAATCATTTTGGTTAGAAAATAATATGTATAGAAACATGAAATAATTATTATTATGTAAATATAAAGAATGATTAAAAGGATAATGAAAAACATTTATGTTGTATTTGAGTAAGTCATGTGTATAATTCATTAGATGAGTATGATAAACAACATGGGTACTACGATTAACATGAGTACGATGTGTAAACGGACTATGATGAATAGCATGGGTATGATGCATAATATGAGTACAATGCATAACATTAGGGTGATGTATAACAATGATAAAATATATTTCTTGTAGTTATGTTGAAAAACTGTATATGTGGTTATGATGAAAACAATACATGTTATTTTGATGAAAAACAATTCATGTGGTTATGATGAAAAACACTACATGTGGTTTCAATGAAAAACAATAAATGTGGTTATGATTAAAAACAATTAATGTGATTACGAGGAAAATAATTTCATGTGATTATATTGAATAACAATATATGTGATTATGATGAAATTTTTTTGGGGTTACGATGAAATTTTATTATAGTTACAATGAAAAGGAACATATGTAGATATGATGAATATTATAAAAAAATTTGTGATTTCAAAAAAATTAATTGAATGGGACTGTCAAAACACAACTTTTGGCTTCACAAATGTTGTAGTACACATGTTCACACACATTATTAATATTATTTCAATGTGAGATTGGGTTAGTAATAAAATGATATATTTTATTTAATAAAAGGTAATTCTGTAATTAAAATCATATAGCTATTCTTAGGTCCCATATTTTTAAATAAATATATCTTTAATAAATTCCATGTAATGTGTCAATGTATCACATCACTTTAGGAATGTGGTAGTCTACACACCAATAATCAATTTTATCAAATTTACATAAAATATAAATCATAAAGGTATGTGTTGTATAATAAATAATTTAACATAATGAGATAAACAAAGTACATATATATCATATATAAATAGTTTCTCTTTCATTATTACTAACCATTATTATTGGTAAATGAATAATTAATGACAACATTTCAGGAGATAGTTGTTCTCCAGAAACGAATGGTATTTTAGTTTTCCATTTGATTTGAGTTTTTATAGGTTTAGGTAAATCATTAACATTAAAACATTTTATTATAATGTGTATAATGTTGTTAGTAAATAATAATTTAATAAGAATAATTGAATGGGTGGAGAATGAAATAGAATATATATGCTCGTTGGAATATTTTTTCCACTTTCACTGCTACTGCTTTTGGATTGCACAATAGTATTCCATTGATATATTTATACAAAAATATATGAAAATTTTTTAGGGAGTAAATTTTAATAAATTAGGGTAGTTGTTTGAGGATCTAATTTGGCTTGATATCTGTGAGGAAGGGGGGATGTGAATACCTTTTTTGTAATAGAGGTCAGTAGAATTATTATAAATACCTAAATTTCGAGTCTATTTTGAGGTCTTCCTTACCTCAAGTTTATCAAAAAATATAATGGATTATAGGGGAATCACTGTCAAAAAAACCTTCTATCTAAAAAATGATTTTCCATTAAAAAAAACCATAACTTCAATGATTCGTCAACATTATCATTTTTGTGTTTAATAATTTAAATATGTAATTTAACATTATGAGATAATTGATGAGATATTTATTTGAGAATATAGTCTCACATAATTATGAATATTATTTTTAATTTATAGAATTTAAAACAAATTAATGTTAAAATTTAATTCTAAAAGAGAAACATGTAATGCGTGAAAAACTACTTTATCATGTACCATGCTAATAATGTTTTATAATATTTATGGGTTAATATGTTAATAAAAAAGATATATTGGTCCATTAATGGACCATATTTTATATTTATTAACAAATAAAATTAAATTGGAAGAATATATTATTTTTATTAATTTTATATCATTTATTAAAATATAATTTATTTTTATATATCATTAATGTCAATTTGGACAATATTTAATTAATTTTAATTTTATAAAAATAAAAAACTAACTTGGAATTAAAATTAATTATTTTATAATATGTATAACATTATATAATTTTCTACAAATATAATGGAACACAATAATTAATTAAATTCATTTACATTTAATGAATTTAACAATATTTAACTTACATATTTAATTACTAGATAATATATTTATCCGATTTCTTATGACATTAATGTAATTTTATCATATATTAAATTGAATGATAAATTAAAATGAAAAAAATCATTAAAATTTTAATATAACATGTATAACTGAATCTATGATGCTTCATACACACTCTAACGATTTATAAATCTTAATGTTAAGGAATTTTTTTTGTCTTTTCTTTCCTTATATTAATTATTATAAAGGTCACAGACATCGTAAAAGTTGATTGATAACTCAAAAAATTATATCCAATGATTATTATACTAGAAATATTGGCAAAGAAAATTGAACATGTTTCCAGGTCATTTTGGAACATAAGTTTATGTTTTAGTCATTTGTTATAATTTTTCTTCTAAATATCTATAATTAATATTGACAACATTCAAAAATATTATTTCATAAATAATATTATTAAGTTTTTAGAAATTATAAATTGTTATTATTAAAAAAATGTAATCAATTTTCAAATTCCAATTATATAAGTGGATTAAGTTAATTTAAAATAATACCATTGATGTGACGATAATATGAGGAATAAAATTAATAAAATTCAATATTTTTCAACATTTTTATATAAAATTTTAATGAAGTAGTAATTTAAATGATCTAAATTTTTTTAGTGAAAGAAAATTGGTCTAGTAATACATGAAAATAAAATTGAATCCATTTCCTCTATGGATATATATTATATTAAAATGTAGTTTTGAAGTAAAATTCATAATTTTTCACTATTATTCAAAATATTAAACGTCTCCAAAATTAACCAAAATTAAACACTAACATATTTCTAATGTTCATATTTCTAAAAATAATATTATTTTGATATATAATGGTTAAAAAATTGGATTTGAAATAGGTTTTCCATTAAAAGGAGAAAAAACTCAGTATTTCGTGTAACATAAGCTAAATCAGTGTTATGTGTATCATTGGTTTAACGTGGTTTTGTGTATAATGAAAAGTAGTTAAAAATAAATATTTTTATAAAATGAAAATATTTTAATGTCTTTTCTTGTTAAATTTTTTTCCATAATAGGATTTCTTTCATGGAGCATTATATCGTGTTGTGATGATGATCCAAAATCTACCAACATAGTATTTTAGTAGATAAATGTTTTTTAATGGTCATTCTAGGAAAGAGTGTTGAATGTTTACAAGTGCAAGGAAGTGATCAATTACAATCCATGGGTTCCTTTGTATTTTCAAATCTAATCAAATCATTGGGATGCATATCAATTTAATGAATTGATGTTACCATTAAAATCACTATATAAAATTTATTTTCTATATATCATAATTCATTGACCATGGATCAATTCACTCTATAGTAACTAGACAAGTGGTGTTAATGGACCTTAGTTATTCCCCCATACTCTATTTTCATCCCACTAATTATAAGTGTCTATGCTGGCATTGTGTGGAGACTATAGCCTTATACCAGCATGTAATAATGATGGAATTAATGAAAATCACATAAAACTACATAGTTAATTGATATAAAATCTTATAATGTGCCATAAAATCACATAATCCAATAGATATCAGAATCAATCTACAAATATTTTATCCTATTAATATATAAATGTGACACTATATACACTAAAATCCAAAATAAATAATTAAATGGTTTAATAATTGAAACTCTAAAAAACTTGTACCATGTCCTATATCGATCATGATAGCTTTCATGAAAGAAGGGATCAATCAAGCATTATTTATTGAGGTTTTTATGTTTTTTATACCTCTAGAAGTTAGGATGGGTTAGTTATAATTGAAAATTGATTAGGGTGTGAGTAAAACTCAGTAGGCCACCATCAGTTATGGTTAATCATATCTATCCTCTATGATGGTGCATGTTAATGTGAAAAATAAAACATGAGAAATGGTAAAAAGATCATCATAATTCCTTTTGTTATATTTTTAATATTATGATAAAAAATATCTACGTCATCCCATTAAAGGAATCTCTTAATGCAATAGGAACAATGATGGGTCAGAGGATAAAGTCCCTTTAATCATGTGAATTTATTAATAACATTGAATTGACTAGGTCGTTCAAAATAATTCCATAAAAATAGTCATAAAAATGATTTCATAGTTCATGTCTAATGAATTTTATAAAATTAGTCATATAAATATATCCATGGAATTTTTAAAAAAACATATAACAAATGGTTTGACACCAAATCGAAGGAGAACGTCCATCAAATTATGTTAGATTTAAAATATTGAAAAATTGAAGGAGTAATTCAATTGAATTATACAATAATATTCATAAATATGAATTCATGAGGTAAGACTATGAAATTAAATACCCATATTATTAATCAATAATATGTGTAGAATGTCTAAGTCATTTGGTAACCATAGACCTAAAGATGAATCTAGAGAGGAAGTATAAGGCATTATTTTAGAAAAGTATTAATTGTACCTCGAACGAGCTAATACAAGATATTATAATACCATATGAAATTCGTTTTTATTTTTCCCAATATAATTATTTGTGTAAAAACAAACAATATATACACATCTAATACTATAGAACACCCAAGCTATAATTAATTGTACTCTTTAATGCTAGATCATTTGAAAGAAACCCCCAGTATTCAATCTGTATTGTATGAAAAAAAAATTTGGCGGAAACACCTTATATGTTGGATAAAGATTCAAATACTTAGTCATCAACACAGTGTAGAGGACTTTAGAATGGACACTATTTTAATAATTAAGTGACAAAATATTATATTATATTCTTTATAAAGGATAAGTTGCATTAATATGACCATTAAAAACACCCACATTTGAAATGATGTTAATTTAGGGTATAAAATTAATCAATACTAAAACATATTTTAGACGCTTTATCAATTTTAATTGGTCACGTGATAGAAAAAAAATTATTAGAATAATAAAAAAAGATGAATACCCTAACATAGTTCTTAAATAGATACAAAAAATCCATTTCCACATGTAATTGAATGACATTTAGTACTACTAAATAAAATGAATTATCCTTATATAAATTACTCTATATTATAATAATACATGGAAAAAAAATTAAATTCATTGATAAAACCATAATAAAAAGATGGGGTAAAGGGTTGGGTATGTTCTTTCCAATTGTTTGAATAGAGGAGAGGGATAATAGATTTTTTGTGTATTAAATTTTATCTAGTAAAAATTGTAAAATACAAAATATTAACCCAACACGTTGACCACATAATATTGATGAAAAATGTTATATATATATATCAGTTTCCACTAACTATGGAACCAAAATCCATATTGTTTTGGTTCATGGTAGGACAAACTAGGAACTAAACATGAATTTATTACATTATTAGAATCATATTACATGTTTTTATGCAATATGGCATGGAAAACCTTTTGAAATACATATTCATATTACATTATTTTTTTAGGTTTAGATCCCAGGGTTTTAATTTCTAGAAAAATCAATTTCTAGGTTACAACCACTAAAACATTTATGAGGACTGATTATTAAATAACATATTTTAACTATGTTTTGAGGTTTGTTACCCTAATTTATAAATATTTTAGTCTCTAAATTATGAAACAACTCTAGACTAATTTTTTCATTACATTATTCACTATCTAATAATTCATATTAGGAAGAATAATATAAATAGAAATTTCAAATATAAATATATGTCAGGAAGTCCTAGGGTTTTATTACCGCATTAATATAAAATAGTTTTCCATGATTTTTATTCCAAAATATCACTGATCCACATTAACCAATAACTCCAGCCTCTTACCCAATATATCAAACTCTAATTTATATTCCACTATAACAACTCCATCCACTACCTATAATAAATACACATACAATGGTGTTAGATTCATATAATTTTATAAATGATTTTGTCCCAACCACTATAAAACCCACATTAATACCCATCCACATACCTAACATTTGAGGTGAATGCATAGTTATTCAACATATTTCCATTTTATTATTTATTTTATCTAAAAAACCTATTTATAGTATTACATTTTATTAGGTATCATAAATAAAACTCATCACACATTGAATAACCCACTGTGCTCTATAAAAAAATGTTGAATGATAAGGCCCAACATAAATGGATTCTAGTAGAAATTTTTTAATTTAATCATGATAGATTAAAATATTAGTGAACAAGATGAAAGATATTTGATTCATCTATGAAATAAAAATGTCATCGACATAGAAATGAAGATTTTCTTCTAAGATCTCAATATTACAGTCAAATTTTTATCAATCCATTGATGGTAGAAAATTTCCCGAATGCAGATTTATAATAATATTTATCTACACTCCCTACAATAAATATGATGTGAAATGAGTATAACTATCTAAAATGAAAGTATGAAGAATTAAATGAAATCACATTGTCCCCCAAAAATGGATATTCTCATGATCATGCACTAGAAATTTCTTTTGGATCAATATAATATGTTCTACATTAGTCATCTAATCATGAATCACCAAAAAAAAATTGTAGCGTTTTTGTGTCATTGGTTACCTCCTCACAATATTAATTATACTCTCAGCCTATCTATATTCAAGAATAGTTAATGGATATAAAATACCATCTTGTTACTAATATTATTCCTTTAATTTCTACAATTTGAGACATTATTTAACAAAACTTGTTATGTCCCTCTTCATCCGTGGAAAACAATAATGCTAGTATTTCCATGACACACTTTAGTCTAAACTGGTATTATCTCCCACATAGAAGAGTGTGATTACATCATGAACTCCACATAACTTATGTTGGGGACAATGTCGTTAATTTATCGATGGACGATCGATTCAATTTCAACAAAACTATCTACTATTTTCTCCCCATCATATATATAACATCCCATAACCATATAATAATAATCAGTATATGAATTCTCTTTTTCATATTAATGATTGATGATGTGATTAACTATGATATACATTTCACATGACGCTAATACTCTTCTGAATAAAAATGTTTCAAATTTAAAATGTATACCAATGGATACTATATTCTAGAATTTATTACAAATGAGACCTTTAACATCTTGATCAATATATTTTTATGAACATTTTCCACCCCTGGTCTGTAAGAAAAGATAATTTAAAGTGAATATATATAGATGATCCATATTCACTTATAATTTTAGAATAAACCCTATGAGAATATATATTATTATTATTTTAAGGAAATAGTACAATAAAAAGTTATCACCCAATAGATAATGGTGCCAGAATATTAATGCATTCACCACTACAGTTATGCCTATCTAATTTATATTATATTTTCACTAACATTGCCTCAACATATATTTTACATAAGATAACACATTTTTATCCTCAAACTAGATTAATCCTTAAAAACCACTGATGGACTATAGTAAATGTTGTAGACCCTACCCTACCCAGTTATGATCAGGATATGTGATAAAGTTAAACATCACATATGATCATGTAAATTTCCCTCACAATCATCATGAAAAACAACACTGATCCCTTTCGTCATAAAGGATGAAATTGGTGTCACTAGATGATGGATTATATGTAATTATCCCTTAGAAACAACCATTAAATCTTAATATATATTGATCTCAACAATTTTTTTGCGATAGTCCCAGGAAACAAATACCCTAACCTTATTTGGTAGTACTGACACTCCATCCTCATTTATAATATTCCCTTAGAAGTGTACCTAATCAATCCAAATGTAGAACATAATTATCATAGAATATATCTAGTAGTAGAAAAACACATTAATGATGATCTCAAGGAATGTCAATTTTTTCAGATCGAATGGAGTAACATACAATATCGTTAGACAAATGAACCATGGGTGTGTTCAGATACTTGTGACAAAACCCATTTCATCAAGGATATAAAAACCACTTTTATTTTCATATGACAATAAATACATCCCCAAATACTCATGTCAACCTTATTTTATTCTTAAATATATATCATTTATGTATGATGTTCTCACTCAAATTTTATGATTACTAGATCATAAATAAATAAAAGAAAATAGTCAATCTCTCGTAAGCTAAATAAATCTAACAAAAATTACATAAAAGATCAATTTTCTTACCATAGTGTGTTTATTCATTTAAAAAACTATATATAGACACAAATAACAATTCTCCTTCTTAGTGAGTAGGATTGAAGAACCCCTAAGAGATATAGTATTCCATATGAGTTAATTGGCCTGTCAATCCATTATTTTTCCATTTTAGTCAGTATACCTCACCAAATCCATCTTATATTATGGAATAAAATCTATATATCTAAAAAATAAATTATTATTAAAAATATATCTATAAATATTTGGTTTTAACCAATATAAATTATCATGAAATAATTTTTTTAATTTATCTACCATAGGATGAAATTAACAGAACAAGATCTCCCCATATTCTTGAATAAGACATGAAAACTGACCATTAATCCCATATAGCTTCTCATGCTCTGGTCCAACACCACCAAAATTTATATCCCAATAATTTAAAAAAATACTATCCTTGAGATGTGTAAATGACACCAATTTATGAAAAAAATGACACGGGAATTAAATAATACTTACTAGATCATCTTATAATTTCTTCAAATCCTTATTATGTTATGATATCCCTCATAAATATATATACACCAACCATTAGGGCACACATTTTAAACCAAATATGTCTATAATATTTCACTCATAGTGGATTATCAATGGAAATCGCTCCATATAGATACTCCATAACTAGCCTGAAAGCCTTCAATTAGAGATGAAATACTAATATAATGTAAATTTATCATATACAATAATGTAAAATCAAACAAAAAGGATATTATAATAATACCTCAAAATATAGATGATTAATTTTTTTTCAAAAAGTGATGTATTATTTCTATATAAATGGCTTAATCTATGACCCTAATTCTATTCATGACCATACTATGCTATAATTCCGTAGTAGATTGGTTCCCATTGTTAATGGACACCACACTATATTTACCATCATTAATGGATGGAAGATATGCATCCACATAGAGTCTATGTTCACCCTTTTCCCATTGTAGATCTCGATGAAATATTTTATCACTTAACAACTATTTTTCAGTTATAAAAATCTATCAAAAATCCCAATCCATCAACATTTCCATCCCTCCAGCAGTGGTTAGTTGTAATAATTATAGAATGTAATATTAATATATAAGTGGTAATAATACATGATATTCTGTCCATGATTATGAAAATATAATTTTTCTCCTTGGATAATATTCTTAAACAATCTCTAGCATAAACAATAGGAATGACAAGTTTTTATAGCTAATTATTCACTACATTTCATACTAGTTTAATCCAACTCCAATTTTCCTCTACCATCACCATTTTTCCTCTCAATAAAATCTTATTGGATCATAACCTCAGAAAAAGATAGGGCATAGAAGAAATTTACCTCTACATAGACCTTAGACCTCATCCTATCCTCAAAATGAGTAACCCTAACCCATACATCCCCTAATAACACTTGGGAAAATGTTTTAGGTCTTTAATGTGATTAATTTAATCCAAAAAAATCATTAATCAAAATGTATAGTGTATAATTTCCATTTTCATATCATCTATTATAATTATATTTTAGAATTGTTGAATGAAACATTTTACAGTTTCCATCTAAGGAATTTTTTTAATGGACTTATATGACTATGATATCCCATTAATAATTTTCAAGGAATCTTAATATATATGTATATATCTATCTTTAAATTATATATATCGATTTTCCCTATAACATTTAAAATTAAATAAATTGAATAAATCTAGAAAAATGCTTCAAGTGTGGCGCCCTCTATAGTTTAGAGAGGCTGATGGTGTGACCAAAAAATCACTCATAAAATCCAAAAATCATTATATTGTCTCATATGCATCTCCATCAATCACATTACTCAATTATAATAATATCTCATGATAATGAACATCCCCAGCCAGAACTTTTACCACCAGAGTCGATTTCCTAACCACCAGTGGGGAATTATCACTACCACCATCCAAATGATCAATAAGCGTCTGTTCTAGAGGCATGCATCTATTGTAGTTAATCAATCTAGGATACCCTCACAAACGGTAAGTACACATGATCCCCAACTTTTACAAAGGAAATTCCCTAAATCAAGAGTCTATCAAAAATATCTTGAACATCAAAAAACCCAAACGAAGTGAATTCACTGAACCTAAAAAAGAGAAATTGGGATATATATACATGAAATATAGATACTATGTAATAAAAAATTGTATAATATATTTCATATCTAAATGATGACACCTGAAATGGTACAACACAATAGGATATAATTTCATACTTTAACAATTCATTAACAAAGGACATGTAAAATAGAGACTGACTATACCTTGTTACTGTTAGGGAAAAATCTCACCATATCAGCAAAAACTACTGAAACATAGTTGAATGAATCCTTACAACCTAGTTATGGTGCAATTGCATTCCCTACATAAAATATTTTAACTAGGTTATCACGCCACCAATGGGGTGTGGTGACTGAGAGATAAATAGACTCATTAGGATCCCACCCATGTGTTACATAACAATCCAAGTTATTAAATTACAAATATGATCAATTGTCGAGAGATAATTGTATTATAATCAATTAAACTATTCTTTATATGAAAAACATTGAAAAAAATTCCACATTATCCAAATTTACAAATAATCAAGATAAAATAGATTTTAAACATATCACATAAATCAAATTAGGTAATCAAATAAATGTAAGTAAAACTAAATGCACATGTAAAATTAAATCATAGATCACTACTGGTCATAATAGATATAAAACATATACCTAAATAGAGTTAATTTTTTGCATCAAGACCCTATAAATATGTATTGAATCATGGGAGTAGTGGAACCTTATAAATATTTAACATCATAATCATGATAATAATGCCCATATAACACTTTTCCCTGGGTGAAATAGAATACCCCGTGAGGATTTCCCCAAATGAATCAACAAACGTGGCTAATAACTACACCTCTAATCAATTTTTTTAAGACTCCCATGTAAATTTTTTGTTAATTTCACCAAAATAATAATTCAAACATCAATTCATAATGCATTCAAAATACCAATTATTTTATGAAAATAATGGTAAAATTAAAATCTAAAATCCCAATTTACAAAAAAATATAAATCGTTTAATTTTAATTCGGAAATGAAATATAATACCCTATCATTTAAGGTTCATTAAAAATAGGCTAGATATAGAACCAAATTTCTCAAAATCAATCACATACTCTCATAAAAGGAACCAAAACCACAATAATAAGTGAGAAAAATATTATATAGGACCTATATCCAACTCTCACTTGTGAATAGAGAATCACATAAAATAAATGTTAAATAAAGTAGTTATATTACACGTACCTCGAAGGAATTACACTCCATAACACAACTATCAATAGACCAGTCCCTCTAAAAATATCACAGAATGTATATTGAAATTATCTAGAAAATATAACCAAAATATCCACATATCAAAAAAGGTAGTGACATGGTATTGGCAAGGCCAATAAAAAATAAGGAGTAAACATTTCACTTTCTTAGAGAGATAAACTGGAACATAAA
Source organism: Viscum album (assembly GCA_963277665.1). Lineage (NCBI taxonomy): Eukaryota > Viridiplantae > Streptophyta > Magnoliopsida > Santalales > Viscaceae > Viscum > Viscum album. Next base: position 556,927,167 of record OY728165.1, on the reverse strand, counting down.
CAAATATCAAGCCATAAATGATGAGAAATATATATACAGAGTAGAAAAATAATATTTGTTTGGATAGAATGTAGGTATTGAGGGTTGGGATAACCATCCTGATGAAATAAACTTAATACCCACTATATAATTACACATTTAACGTAGAAGGGATTAAGGGCTAAATAATTACTTTATGTTGTAACATTATAATATTTTACATAATTTCAAATTTAAAATTTAACAGATTTGACAAGTTATTTTTCAAATAACACCCGTATGAAAAAATAAAATATTATAATCACATGTCCATTGAATTAGTGAGAATTAATAGTATAACCACATGAAACAACCAACCAATCCAAAATGTTATGTAGTTATGTAAGAATGCTTCATGTTTAAAAAACCATCACCAATCAATGGAACTTTAGATCCATTTGTAATAGTGTAGTCGATATGTTTGTTGGAGAATATATTTCATTGTTAGGGAAGCAATGAAATCTCGACAGTTTTTATGGATGTTTATCATCTCTCTAATGATTTAGATAATTGGCAGTCATTGATTAAAAACATTAAGGTTACAGAAGAAATGTGACCATGAATTGAATATATTTTAAGGATATTTTCCTTGAATAATTGTTTCAAAATTAAAAATAATGGGATATTGAGAGAAAATTATTCATTCTAAAAGAAAAAGGAAGATATTTATTTATTAACTATGATAACCTTATAAGGTTACCATAGATTCTTAATGACTACACGCATAAGCAAAAGTAAAATATTGACCATTTTGTTAATGGGATTTGGAAAATACACCAAATGGAACTAGTATCCCAATAATTCTAAAAATATGAATATTTAGTATCATGAGGTTTCTTGAAAGATATTGATTTCCCCAACTCTTATATAATTGAATGAAATTAAGAAAATAAGAGGAATATATAGATAAAAATACATAATGGTTGAATGGAATGGTGAATTTTCCCATATGTGGTAATTATAAAAGGAAACAATTATGTACATACATAAATGAAAAACGATTTGGCATAAATTTTTGATAAATATATAATCATGCTAATGATTGAAAAGTTAAGGTAAAATCCATTAATGTGTATTAATTAAACTGTAAACTGATTGGAAACTATTTAAAATAATTCCTAAATCTTCATGGGAACCTACCACAAAATAATCCTACAGGATAAGGGAAAACATATTTAATTAATATTGAGAATTTGGATGTCTAATGTGATATGGTGAATGGTAAACATATCATCCACACATGAATGATAATTTGTTTTTTATTTTTTCCAAAAACAAATTTTTTTATAACTTTTTAATGGAAGTCATGTTACTACCTAAATGATTATATATTGTTTTGGTGGTGAAAAATCCAAATGGTAGGATGACCATATATTATGTCGATTACTCTTCTCTATGGGATTTTTTTGGTTTGGAACTTCATTTGAATATTTTTCTTCTTTATCTAGAAATATTTGACATGATTTTTTGAATTTATTAGATTTCTTAGTATATAAAACAAATCAATTATTGATGAGGAGATATCACGTTTTACATTATGAATGAAGTTTCAATATTATATTAGTGTAATAAAGAACCTCAAAACCCATTGGATATTTAATCAATAAAAATATGTTTTAACTAATTATGTGGGATATTTATCTCAAATGGATGGTGCGAAAAAAATATTAAAATTTTTTCAATTTTTCAAGGAATATATATATTTTGTTCCAATATAAATTCATAGTCTTCCACTTATTCATGAAGTGATGAATTCAATTGAACTCATGCATGATGGTATATGTATTTCAATGTGTATATATAGAATTTATATTATTGAATTTTAATAATTGAAAAATGATCTCAAGGATTTTATAGATATTGGATTAATTTTGAAATGCATGCCACTATAGGAGGAAACTATTCATTTGTTTAAGAGTTAATATGGGTCAAGGAATATGTGAAATTATGTCCAAGAACATAAGAAAATCAAATTTAGGAGGAAGATTAATCTACCTCACATCGAAGATCAATTTGATTAAAGATGTGGAGAACTATTTCTTCGTAAATTAATCTATGATCTAGATATAATTAAATAAGGATCTTGATGGAGAAAATACACAAATATCTCTTTTGTATAATTTATATTAATTATAAATTTATATTAATGCTATTTTTTATTATCAATGATATTTAAATAATAATATTTTTAATTAATGTGACACTATATAGTTCCTTGACCACATTGTGGTAGTCCTAAGGAAATATTATAATATATTAAATGAATAAAAATGTTAATGAATAAAATTTAATAATTGGTGTAAAGACCCTAAAAAAGAAAATTCATTATGATAAATTTACAAAGTGTGTATTTTTTATTTATAATACATCATTAATGGGACACATAATTTCATGTGAGGGTGTATTCATGTGTCCCTCAATGTCATAAGTTAATGCTGAATTTCATTTAACAAATAAAATAACAAAAATCCATTGTATTGTATTTTTGGAGGATATTACCAACACTTTGGTGAGATTTCCCACAACAATATAATCTACTCAAACATTTTAGTCATAAGGAGGTTATGTTTTTTATACATAAGAATGTGATGAGAGTTTAAATTAACTGAATAGATGATTCATTATCCTATCTATGCTTACAGTAACATATATTGAAGAATGGTTTTTGATTTATAGTGACACATCAAAGAAGGAAATGGGATGTTTTCTCAATTAGAATGACTTGGCGATTCCTTGGGCATCATGAAACTTAGATGATCATTATAAAATTTACCCAAATAATGAATTGGAATTAGATGTTTTATTTTTTTTATTGATGATATGTTGTTATTATTTGTTAATTTTATAGTTTAATATATATACTAATAATAAAATATTTAAAAATATATTTTCATGAAATTGTTCAATTTGAACTAGGGATTATAGTTGGATTTAATGAAGGACCATGACTGCCCAATTCATTAGCACCATTGAATGATGAATGAATTTTTTGATTCAATGAATCAATAGGGTCATGATATCTTTTATATGACGAGGATCAAAAAATATCCATTATTTTTTATTTTTAATAGGATGGATCTTGAAATTGTTAATTCAATAGAATGATATTATATTTATTAGATTCATATTCAACCATCCATGCATGAGGGGATTAGGAAGAAACATTATGAATGTGTGAAATCAGAAAAGAGGGTGATGATTATTTTTGAGTTAAATAAAAAAAATTATGTAATGTTATGGTTCATTAAATTAATATGTGACACCTCAATAATTGACTTGAATAAGGAGATCTTGACTGAGGTAAATATTTCAATATTCTCTATTTATTATGGAATTACAATGATTTATATAGATTAAAAAGAGTATTCAAGTTTTGAAAACATTATGAAAGATATTAAATAGTATGAATCTAAGTTCATGATATACTAAATATTATTCAAAAAAGAATTATTTCTTAGGAAATGTTATAACCAATACCGATTTTGTAATAGAAATGGGAAAATATCATCATTTTTATCATGGCATTATGAAAATATTATGGATATGTAACGTTATTTTAATTGATTTCACTCAATTTAAAAATTCATCTCACATAAATATTATCCTAAATGATTTATACCATTATTAAAATTCCATGATATAAATTATGAAGGTGTTAATGTTAAATGGAATACTACTGTCTATTGAATGTGATCAGGATCTGATGATTACTATAATGTTCATTAAATTTCATCAATGCGGTTTTGATATTGATTTGACATTAAGAAAATTATTTCATACTCATATATGGATTTTATTATGAGAGAACACTTAATAAGCTAGAGGATATAGAGAAATCTAGTTCATTGGATTTCTATGGTTTTAGACATCCTATTTTCTCCCTACTCATGTTTTCGTACAATAAAAACAATAGATATTGAATTATGATGTCTCTTTTAAAATTCATATATAGACATAAGAGTATATCAATAACAAATTCGGATGAATTTAGAGAAATAATTATATTGGGAGATGATCTAAGTTAGATAATGCTAGAGAATTTCATAGCCAGTTAATAACACATTACAAAAGATCCTTCTCAGTATAAAAGTTATACTAAAAATTAAATTCTTTACCGAATTTATAAATATTGAGATTGTTATATATAAGTATATATATTTAATTAGGTAATGATATTATGAAATGGGGGAAATCTATTCCTAATGAATATATTCCCTTTCATGATTTATGATTACGTTAAGAAGGTTGATTATCTCTTAAACTTTCTACTGGACATATCTTTGGTTCATTGCATGTTTCATGAATCTATTATGACAAATTACATACATTTTCATTCATATTTATTTAAAAAATTGATATAAATTTATAAAATTATCATTTTAATGGGATCATTCAATATTCATCTTTGATTGTAGAAAAAATCTATTGAGTATATAGAATAATAACCTCATTAAAGTTGTTATGAGTAATAAAAAAATCAAATAAGGGTATTGAGAACCTGAGGTTGTATAGGAATATATATATCATAAATTTTATTAGAATTAATAAAAATTAACAATGAAATTAATTATTATGCGGGAGAATCTAATACCTATAAAATTTATGATATATTTTTTTTAGAAAAATAATATTATTAAATAGATTCAATTACATATTATACCATGTTTAAACCATCCATGATCTACTGCTAAAATGTCATGGGACTTTTATAACATAGACATCAATACATTATAGTGTGAATATTTGAAACAAAATAATGAAAAGTTTCTAAAATGAATTCATTGGTTATCTGTGAAAACTATTTGAATGTAAATGAAATGGGTTTTATTTTTCTGAGTGAAATAAGATTTTTTTCGTAATAATTTAAATTAAACACTATTGGTGTATTATTTTAATTAAATATATTTTTATATATTCAATCAAATTTTTCTAAATTCACTTAATTATGTTTAGGGATGAGAGAGGAATTAATATGGTGTTCTACCTAGTAATGTTTCTTTCTACAGTGGTTGTCATCATGTTTTACACAGCTTATTTATAATTAATAAATGATAATAATAACTATATAAATTGATAATATTGATTCTATTTTTGGAATTGAGAGATTCATATTTAGTAAATAAACACATTTTTAGTCATTATGTATAGTAATAATGGTAAATTTTACCACCCTGACAATGGGTAATTTGGTATATTTGGGGATTATAAAATCTGATAAGGTCTAAATTTTGAATCATAATTCTTATTGGAAAATGTTGATCCAACCAATATATCCTAATTATTGACTTTATTTTCATAGTGGATGGATTTCCATGAAAATAATTTGTATAAGATTTAAATCATTAAATGATAAAAAATATAAATATCTATGTATAATGTATCTTTAATTTTTTCATATATGGACTAAATAATGTTTTGAATCAATATTTATGGTAATTTGTAGATAATTATATTTTATTTATTATGATAATTCATTTATAAGTTCAAGAGATTATTTAATTACTTAATGACATGTATATTGATAATATAATATTTTTTAATTTAACTAAAAAATTAAATAAATGGTTTTAAAAAAATTAAAAGTTATATAATTTATATTGGATATTTTCTCCCTTGAATATTGTAGATCTATATAAAATATTAGGGGGGTTTGGACGATTTCTTTTCGAACTTATCATTATCATGATGTAATTTTGGTAAAATTAAATTAATAGTGTTATAAATTACATTAATTGTATTATATAACAAATAAATATTTATTAAATGATTAAAAAATAAAAAAATATCGCTTAAAAAATGAATGGGATTTATTTTGTATCATCTTCCATGGTCCATTTACATGTCATTTTTCATTTTATAGTAGAATTAGAAACCCTTAACGTGTATAAAACATTAATTTTATAAAAATTATAAATAAGTTTTAATAATAGTTAATGAAAAATGATAAAAATAAATCAATATAAATCCTATAATGATTTTTTTATATGACATGATTTCAATATATCGTCGCCTCATAATATAATTTTTAAAATTTTATCCATTTGGGTTGGAAAAGGAATTTATATTAACCTAATGAATTGTGAAATTCCAAGTATTCCCATCCCCTCAAATATTAAATGACATCTCTCCATTCTATTATATACACCACATTGATTAATTTAACACATGAATACCCTCCCCATTACTATTGTAAACATGATTTTAGATGTTATCAAGGATTTTTATAAAAAAAATATCAATTCTAATCCATTGGTAAAATATATAAATGAGGTCTGTGGATGAATAGGTAGTCACCTTTATCAACCCTTATAAGTTTATTTGTTAACATCCATTCACATAATGTATTGTAGGAATCATAAAATAGTTAAAACAGTATTAATAATAATATAATATTCTATCATTATTTTTCTATGATGATTTTACATCTTTTACATCCAATAAAAATCCAAAACATCGAATGTGTATACGCACGACATAGAATCCTAGCATTGAAGTGTAATTCAAATTTCACCACCAATTTAGATGGATTGTTATAATGATAAAACTAAATAATATATATGAAATTCATTCAATAAATATTATTCTACTGTTATATTATCAAAAATATCTTCTTACATTTCCCTTCACTGATAGATGATGATATCGTTTGTGCTTACGTGTCTACTACCACCTCTACGAAGTGTTGTGTTATATTTTTTCCATTTGTTTTATATATATGTAAATAAGTATATATTTGATTAACATATATGTTTAAAATTATATAATAATTATTCTATAATTTTAAATTATTATTTTACTTTCTGTCATTCTATCCGTCATAAAGTGAAAACAATGATCATTCGTATATATGACATTTCATCTCTATGAACACTGTGTTTATTTGATTAATAAAAATAAATATATAATGAATGTATATGATACTTATATATTTTTTAATAATATAGTCATGATTTTTATATGATAAATGTAAATGTGATAAAACTAAAAAATCAAAACATACGTGAAAAACTATGAAATTATTCGTTAGAACGATATTTTGAACAATTAGTTGTTAATAAATCGGTAATGAAATATCATTGTAAATGAAATTATGGATGATATATATATATATATATTATTTTTATATAATTTTTAAATATTAATTTTTTATTTATTATACTAGAGTTTCGTTCACATTTTATGGAATTATAACATGAGGAATGAGTTTATTTTAGAATCTCATCATTATTCGGGATTTTTTATTGTTAAATATGTTTATTGTAACTATTTGATATTTATATTGAAAATGATATATATTATATTATTTTATATTCATTCATTCCATTTTCATGTAATATTACCATTTTTTCAATTTTGTAATTATAAGGATTTAGATTTTTTAAAGAAAATATTACATTATTTCATCCTTTTAATGAAAATCATTTTTCAGTAAATGCCAATTTTTTATACAAATATAAACAAGGATAATTTCAATAATACACAATTATTGATTGAAATAATTTTTATTAATGATTTATTTTTTTTGAAAAACGGTTTTAAAATGAATATTTATATTGTTTTCTTGAATACTGAAATTTTTAACATTTTACAAAAGTGTGAAAGGAATATTATTTGACTATTATTTCTTGAGTGAAAATTAACACAATAACAACCTAAAATTAATTTGAATTATAATTTCTCATTTCATATCTGATATTTTAAATAAATGGTTTTCAATAATATTTTTAATATTTATTGATTTTAAATACTTTTACCACTATTTAAAATCATATTATCCGCATATGGGTTTCAAGTAATCTATGGGATATATATTTTATCAATTTAATACTACTTTTTAAATAATATATTTAAATGAGGTTATAATATTATGAAAAAACCACTATAAGACACTATATTGTTTACGATCTTCACGATTTTTGAAAATATTGACATTTCATATAATAGTTCTTCTAGTAGTGGCCCTTATGAATTTTTAAGGATTAATGAAAAGTATTTTTATTTAATTCATATGATAAATGAATTAGACTTATTATGTGATCAATATGGACAACAATTATATATACCAACAATGCATTAGTCGGCCTCATGAGAAAAATTAAATCACTTATTTCGATAAAGCATTGCACAATTATAAAAATATCTTGGCATGATGAATTTTTAATGTTTCTATAATTATTTTAATAAGGCCTCGATGATATATTTAGATGTTTGATATTATGAATTCCATCATTAATAAAACAATTATTGATGTCTATGTGATAATTTTATCACTTTGGATATCAATGGATCAATTTCTGACTCTTATTATTATTAAAATGAAACAATTTGATAATAATTTCATCTAAAAAATTTTAAATTACTTATTTTTCTTCCATTATATTCATCCCCTTATTAAGGAACTAGGTTATCCCATATCTTATGCTTCTGAACCCCAATATTCGTGAAATTTTTCTAATTTATATGTAGGGGAATTCGAGAAAGAATTAATAGGTTGAGTGGGAAAAAATTTTGAAACTGATATTTATTTAATTATTATATTCTCTTTTTCACTAATAGTAGCTATGATTATAATATATTATAGGATTAATTCAAAAATAATATTAATCTATGTGTTGTTAAATTTATGTGTGAATCCATTTATTCATCATCATGTGTGTGTATGTTTTGAAAGGTATCCATGTTATCAAGGTGTTTCTAAGATTGATTTTTTTTAAATATAATTATATTTTATGGAAATAACAATTGTGTTATTCTAGTATAATAACATTAAACACATACTCCACATGCGAGGTTCCAAAATTGAATTATAGAATATGGTTTTCTTTTACTCTACAACATCATGTAATGACAAGGAAGTACATATTTTTAGCTGAAGGTGCATGCTAATTTCATAGTAATTATATCGCTGGTGTATTAATACCTATTTAACTACATTTAAAACATAATATAAGTGGAATATTATTCTATTTTTTCATATATCACATTAATATCTAATCATAAAATTTTATTTCATCTAGATAATTTTATCTAATAACATTGATATAATATGTATCATGAATACAAATCATTCCATTTGACTTGTTTTAATGAATTTATCTAACTTATGTAACAGATATAGAAAGTATAAATAGTATATAAATTTTATCGCTAAAACATTTAATTCATTAAGATAAAGTATGTTGTCATTATGACGTGTAGTTTGAATGATATGACATAATAAAAAAAAGTTGGTGTTATATCTGGTTATTTTCATTCAAGCAATTTCATTAGTTCATGACGTTTTATTTTACATTGAAGATTTGTTATCAGTTTTTTTGTGTAACGCCCCAACACCAGTTTCCTAGGGTCAGTGCATTATTTTAATACATTAACAAGATTACATGGAATCATGTCCCGAAATACCAATCAGTTTAGATGTTTTGGAAAATAGATTTCATACATGATTTTTACATTATATCATAAAATGGAAAACTACAACAACATTGTTTACATAGACAAAACTGAGATCCCATGGACTATTCATACAGGTCAGTCATAATATAATTCTTTGCATCCTGACAAAAATATAACATAGAAAGGGGTGAGCTCAGATGCTAAGTATGGATAAAAAAATATCAGAAACATTCATAAATAAGAATAAACTTTTTAGGAAATGTATAAGTCTAAAACAAAATCATTTTAAACTTGAACATCAACACAATATGGAAAAGAAAAAATCAAATAATTCCATTTTCTTATTCAGATGGATATTCTACTAGTCTAATAATCACATGAAATATCAATAGCCACATTCATAATGATGGAATACATAATTCCAGAATTTCATAACCACATATTCAAGGTCTTGTGACATGACCAAAAATAAGATTTTGTCAAGGCCTTGTTCCAATACACTAGTTTGTCTCATGAGACCCACTGATTCATTGAGGAGATATAGCGGGTTGCACCCGTCACCTACTAAGTCCAATTCATTCCTCATATGAAATGGTTTAAACATAACATACAAATTCATATTAAAACTTGGATATGAAATGTGAATAATTTATCCATAAACTATGAATGATATAAAAATAAAACATCCACATTCAAACTTTTCACAAAACCATAAATACAATTTGAACGTTCTGAATCATAATAAATAAACATCGAATAAGTTTAAAATCTGTCAAAAGATATTGATATAGATGAAAATGATTTGTAAATCTCTTTGAGAGAAATATCCATTTTTCCTAAATACATTTAAAATTCATAAAATTTATAAACAAATACATTTAAATGTATTTTTTATCAATGTGTCCCATACCAATTTGAAACTTTTCAAAGAAATTAAAATTTTAGAAACATTCATGTCTATATAAATAAATCCTTAAAAACAATTTTGAAAACATGGACATTAATGAGATTGATTTAGATGAATAAATATTTAAAGCATTTAAAATGAATTTTTAGTAAAAAGTCCCTTAAAATAATCCCTTTTAAAACTTTTTTATAAAACATGGACAAGGATAATAAAAATGTCCCATTAGATACTTACATAAAGATAACCTCGAATAATAAAGAGATAGTGAAATTAACCCTGACCTCATTGTAATCAATTGAGTTGTATAAAAAATAGTCAATAACCACCAAATGAATCAAAAAATATCATGAATATAAAATTAATTAGGATAATATATATCAAATGTAACTACACAATACACCATAAGAAATTAATAAGTGGTGAACAATGTAAATCTCACGAAATTAAAAGTTAGATAAGAAACCCCTTACTTTGTACTTTACATTAGTCCCTGGTACATTTATCCTCCGGTATAAACACTGTTGTATGTTATTAAATTATTCTAGAACTATATAAATATTTATTATATCATGAATTTTTCTTTTATGACATTATACTAGCCACTTAATTAAAATTACCATGTTAAATTAACATTTCGTGTAATAATCCCTTTTTTTATTGTATGTGTTTAACATGTTTTTCTTGATTGAATAAATTAAAAAATCTTTGAAATACTTCCATAATTTAAAACATAATATATATTATAATAAAATTATGTGTAATAGACATATATATGAAATAGAGGACACCAATTACGGAGATGGTAGACGATATGTACACGTAAATGCTGTTTTTGTTTTCATATCGTATTGAATAGAACTAAGTGAATAAGATATATCTAAGTAAATATATATAAATTAATATCTCAATTAGAATTATTATGTTATATATTACATACTATTTAATTATATATATTTTTTATAATTATTTTTTAATGGTGAACGTGGAAATGAATCTTATCACGTCGTGGAGATGGTAATCCATACGTGTGCACGAGGGACAATATCGTTATATTTAAGGGGAAATCGTATGTAATTTGATGTTATATCATTATAAAGAATCATTAAAAGATTATATTTATTATTTACACTATTTATACTAATTATTATACACATATAAATAATGAGGTGTTTAAATAACAAACTACACCACGACGTGTAGATGGGAAGCCGTACGTACGCGCGTATGGTGACATGTCATTCAGAGGATGGATAGAATAATGAATATAGTTGTACCAAATATATTATAACATCAAAGTATATATAATATAATGGTTTTATTATTTTATAATGGAACAAACAGTGAATTATGAAGTGGATGTAGAATGTTACTTGGAAGAGGTGGTGAAATATTTACCTTTTTTTCGGGTTCTTCTTTTTGATTGGACAAAAAAATTTCATAGGTAGAATTTATGACTAAACTAAGTCTTATAGAATGAAGGGGAAAAAGTTGGGAGGATTTTCGGTAAGGGTTTGGCCCAGCAAAATTGCTTTGAAGGTGTGAATTTTAGAGAAGGGGGAGTGGAATTTTATAAGAGAGGTGAGGGTCAATTTACGAAATGTTTGAAATATTATTTTGTAATAAAATAATTCTAAGTTTATAATGGATCCGAAATAATTTTTTTATAAAATATGGTGGTTATGGGTCGAGAAAATCTTAAACAATAGTTTTTTGATAGGTTTAGGTGACCATATTAACCTTAACATTTATATTTAACTCATAGTCAAATAGTTTGTCATTTACCATGTCTCTTTGTATTTTTATATTATATGGTTAATAAACAATCTATAAAATTCCAATCGAAACCCTATTGGTTCATTAATATCATATATATTATTATATATGTCTTTTGGGAAATCCTTACATTTTTAGGTCTAATATATAAATTAATAATATATTATTTATTTTAAAAACTATTTTATGTAAATTTTGACATTATTTGGTATTTTGTTTTTTCTAAATTCATAACATCATTATTGATTCTAAAACAATTCATCTAACCAACCCTAACATATCATATTAACCTACAAAATTTCTTTTAATCATAAAATGTCTCATATTACATTTATTTGGGTATTTATAATATCAATTATTTTAATCATTCATTAATAAAGTAATTATTGTATCATTATTGTGTCATAAATAAATTTAATTATTTAATGTATAAAATTAATAAATAAAATACCATTATGTATGATATATTTTTATATTTCTATTAAATATTTTGAGTCTAATATATATTATTTATAACCCTATATTAAAAATGTTTTAGTTATTAAACATTTATTTTAAATCTTTTAACTATTCTTTAAATAAAATAATAATAAGTGACATAATCTAAATCAAAGTGGATCTAAAGGATCATATTTAATTCCTAAGATAGTTTTTGGTCTAATAATACTTATCCAATAGAATTATGACATGTTTTAGGGTAATAATAATATCATTTTTACCCTTTATTACATTATTTACTTTTAACTGTGGTAAATAAAAGTAAAAACATACTATTTACCAAATATTATTTTCATCTTATTGAACCACATTTTACATAATGATATCAACCACGTCTCTATGATTTTTTAACATCAACTCAGAGAAGTGGAAAAATTATTTTTTATCTGAATTTGTAAATACTCCTAGGGGTGGGTAAAAGATTGTAAAAAGTTCAATAAAATTTTTATATATGTAAAATTTTTGTAAACTGAATACAGTTAATTATATTGAAAATATATAGGTATTACGTATATTTCTATACCTAAATTAAATTTAAATAAAATAAATAATTATTTAATTAAAATGTCGGTTTTAACCAATAACTCGGTGTTTTTAACTATTCATCAAAAATTGAATGTTTTCAGAAAAATAAAAAAATTTGAACCTATGATAATTTTATACTCCATATTAAAAATTAAGTCTATTTTATAATATTTGAAACATATAAATTTCATTTATTAATTTAAAATTATTTTATGTTGTCATAACCAAAAGGCGTGTTTTTACGAAATAATAACTAACAAAAGATTGGTACTTTTTTATATTAAATTTCAAAGTGAAATTACTTCCAATGAATAAAATTGGATTAAATTGTAAAAATATAATCTATTTATTCTTCCTAACCACTAAAATGTATAATTTAACACAACAAATTATTTTGATTAAAAATGTTTTTTCAGTTAAAATATAGTATTTTTCACTATTAACCCAAATATGAAAGTTATAATAAAAACACCAAAAATTTATTGAAACTAAATTCTTATGTCCCAATTATAAAGAAGAATTATATTTTTTCAAATTGAATATATAAAATTTTCAAATATTGGACTTAAAAAGGGTTCACCATTAAAATGTGGTAAAATTGCATTTTTTTAAAATATGTCTTTTATCTAAAAAATGAATTTTTTTCATTATGTCTATGAAACTCAAAATATAGATACTAAAATTATAAGTATTATATAAAGTTAAAAATTTAGTTAATAATATTCATAACCTCTTTTGAATGGCTTGTTTGTTAAGTTGTGGTGCGCCTGAACTCGGTGTTGTGTAGTGAATGTTATTGCATTACTTTGAAAAAAATACCGTACTATGAAATCTTGGGGTGTCACATTTTTTCATCTTCTAATAAATTGAATCCTAAAAATTTTAAATTGTTCTTCGAAAATAAAAGGTTTAAAATAGAAAATACTATTTTGGGAAATCCCACATTGGAAATTGGGTTAATAAAATTTAGTCTTAATAAGAGGGAAGGGGAATGAAAATGTCCCCCTAAAATTATGATCTTAATTTGGAAAAAAATTGGTGGCAATTAAAGACACATAATTGGAGGAAAATTTAAATATTTATAGTGATTGATTGAGGTCATCAGTCAAAAATAATTTTAGAATTGAGGGCCTCAAATCTATCAATCTATGATGATTTAAAATATGATCGCTTCAACAAAAAATAAGTTATTAGGATATCTCATTTTTATTTTTAAGATCCCTTACATAATGTTTAAGAATTAATTTCTTCATACAATAAGAGATGAAAACAATATATACTCGACAAGTAGAGTTCCATCCTTTAACTATTTTTTTCCACAAACTCTTTTTTCACTCTAAATGATAATAGAACATTAAAAATATATTTTATTTATCCTATTCATATAGGGTTCTAAAAAAATTTAAAATTCAAATATAAATACCTTATAAAAACTACATTATATAGTCCAGGGACTTCACGTAGTCCAGTGGTAGGGAATAAATCTCAATTGCACTATGGATGTCGGTTCGATTCCTGCAGCTCTCTCCGATGTGATGGGTTGTCACACGGTCTATGTGTTGTCCTTTTCATAAAAATCCAAAAATAACCTTAACAATAGTATACAATTTCATACAAAATCCATTCCACACTTTACACTTATCCAAAATACGTCTATCAAAACACACATTCCCAAAATTATAAGGAAGTTAAACCCAAAGATAATCCTTTTGACCATGAAATAACTGGTGAACACATTCATTGAATATTCCAACAATAATGAAATAAAAAAACTATTAACCAGCTCCAAGGAAGTCAAGAATATCCATTATAATTAATAAAAATCAACCATCTCTTATTCTAAAATCACTATATAATTATTAGAACCATATTAAGGATTACACTTCCTCCAACAATATATTTTCAAAAAAATTAACCTCTTATTGGGTCACTTTTTTGGTTCCACAAAATCTCATGTCCTTATCGAAATAGTATGATGTACAATACATATATACTTTAAAATTATTATAAAATGAACATCAATAATACCATAAACAAATTACGCAATACTTTAATAACAACATAAGAAATATTTTCATTCCTCTTCATCTTCGGTAGTATCCTAACTTTATTATCATCCAGAAGCAACATTTGGGGTATACTCTGATGATTTTGACATTGATTTCCATAGTGTCCCAAATCCTTTTGTATGAAGAATTTTACATTTGAATCATTTTTCTTACCCTTGAAATCAGGTACGTGGTATCTCTTATCTCCACACCTATAAGAAACTCCCATTCTCTTCAAGAATTTACCAAGATGATGTAGGACATCGGGACACCCTGAGAGGGGAGGGGTGAATCCTGGTGTCAACTTTTTCTTCATAAAGTTGAGGATCTTGTTCCCAAGTTGGTAGGAACTACTTAAACCTATATGATAGATATGATCAGTAATGAAACATTCGCATGCATAGAGATGACACAGCTATTTTTACTTGGTTCACCACTAAGGGCTACATCCAAGGAGCATACACCAATAGGTTGTCGGTCGTACCTAAATCCACTATGATTCACTAGCTATAGATTACAATTTTTCGGGCACAATCACTCTGTCCCAGGCTCACTTCCTTTACAAAAGTTCAGGGATAGCTCACTGCTTCCCCCGGGTCACTCCCGTTGACTCCCCCTAGCTCACTGCCGTTGGTTAAGTCTCACCCTATTTATAGACGTGAAGGTCTCATCAATAGATATACATGATGTAATTTGTCTCCTGTTTAGCATGAGACTTTTCTTTCATCATGGTTCAGAGTTGATACTCTTTTTAGTTAAATCCTTTTTCTTTAGTGCAATGACTGAATGCACTAGAACCCCTTGTCATCGTTTTCCTGATCACAATCACTTATGTGATTTCTCAGTAAATGATTCTCTGTTGAAGTCCAAATTTAATCCACTGATGAATACAACTTTTGCCCCTTTCTACTGGGTGAACAACCTTTGGAAAGGGCCTTCACAGAGTACCCTACTACACAAGGATCCCAAATTTTCAAAGCTCAAACAAGGCTTCGCGGAGTCCCTGCCTTTTTGCGAAGCCCAGTCATGAAGCACTCTCGCGATGCTCCATCCTTCGCCATGATTGGCTATCGCGGAGCTCCTGCCTCTTCGCGAAGCTCACTGAGCCAATGTGGGGCGCATGACATTCGCAGAGCTAGAATAGCCACCACGAAGCTCCTCTTTCGCGAAGCACACTGCCTTCGTGAGTGACCATTGCTAACCGGGAGAAAAGGATTTTCTCTGAAATTCTCGCTACTTCTCTTGAGGGGGTCGGCCACTATTTATAGGTGATTATACCGACCCTATACCCTTACACGCGAAGTCAGCGCCATGTCAGCTCAAATCGTGAAGCTCCGAAGTTACCGCCGAAGTTCTCTAAAAATTGGGAAGCACTACGGCAATTTTCCGTTCACGGAGCTCGTCATAATCACAGACCGTTCCATCATTTCCTGCGTGCCTTCGCCGCAAAGTTCCCTCGCAAAGCTCTTCATCACCGAGATGATCTTCAACCTCTGCCTTTCTCAAATCTTTGACATAATCGTGGAGACTCACCACCTCCATTGACAATAATCCCAAATACTGATAAAGTGTTCAGTGTTCTTCTCA
This sequence comes from Viscum album, assembly GCA_963277665.1. Lineage (NCBI taxonomy): Eukaryota > Viridiplantae > Streptophyta > Magnoliopsida > Santalales > Viscaceae > Viscum > Viscum album. Next base: position 556,910,418 of record OY728165.1, on the reverse strand, counting down.
AACCATACCCCCCATGGATAGTATCTCCCCCACAAACCTGCATCACATCCATAAACAGATAAATACAATTATCATAATCGGGGAGAGGGGTATCTCGGATCCACTTTATGCACTACGAGGTGGCTGAACACCAAGGTTCAAACGATGCTTTTCAAACACATCTGATGAGAATGGCTTTGTCAGGATGTCAACCACTTGCTCCTTAGTTCCTTCATAATCGATTCATTTGTCGACATTCTTGATTTAGACATGGATCCTTAATGACAGCCTTTGAACTCAACATGCCACCATGGAATCTCCTTTGTCAACAATGTTTGTATGTCGTTTGTTTGCTTTGTCAACAAGAACAATCACCTCAAAAACACTTCTTCTCGGTTATCTGAATCCTTCAACAACTCTTCTGTTGTCACCACAAACTCCACTATCATGATATGTATTCTTTGAAAGAATAGCTTTAGAATCATCATCTTCTGATACAATGTGATGTGCATGGCCATCACAAAAATCCAATGTTCATGGCCGTCCCAAAATGCCAATCCCTTGCACATTGCCTTCTTCTTCAACCATCTTCCTCTACTTCATGCAAAACATACGATTCTATTCTTCAAGAATTCTCTTTTATGGTTCCCATGAAATCATGAGTAATTGAATGGTCTTAATCAAATACCATGGTTCTTTAATCATCCTCAGATGGATTACACCTCACATTCTTCATTTTTGTAAACAATGTGTCACCTTTGACACATGTTTTTTGAACAGATGATCAGTACGACAAGCGTCTGAATTACCATTCCTCTATTTCATCGGAGTACTTCTTGATCTCCTTAATTTTGATCTTTATTGACAACTATTGATAAGAAATACAACCTTATACACAATGTGGTTCCAACAATCTCCCCCTTTTTATTTTGTTGTCAATACCTTATACATTTTTTGAAATGAATTTTTCAATGTCAAAATGAGAATATTTTCTTCAATCAACTTTTCTCTCCAAACTTTCATTTCACTTTCTCTCCCCCTTATTGACAAGAAATACAAAGCGCAATGTAGGGATGGTATCCTTCCATACTAAAGCAATGTTTCATTAATCATTTCACTCTACGTCTACTTGATCAATGCTCGATGTAGAAAACAAGAGGATTTGATTAAGTCAACAAGGCTGTCCATTATTCACAGATCATGATACCGAAATGAGATGAGAACTCATGTATTTTGTCTTCAATGGTTTACCACTTTTATTTCAGTCATAAGAAATAAAATGTGATAGGGAATGATCAACCTGAAATTCCTGCACTTACATCAGCAAACTGATCAGAAACATTCAATTGCTATCTATAGGATAAGTGACCTTGGGGAACATCCATTATTCTTATGTCACTGATCAATTAAGTTACTCCCCCTTTATGGAATGATCTTTGATCTGAGTAACCAAGGGATAGAGATTGATAAATGTAAAACCTTATCCATTGACATTTTCATCAACAAATTCACAGAGTAACTACTTTTGAGTCCAGCTGGAGTTAATATTGATTGACACAGTGATTATGGAAGCTTCTTCATTTTTCTCCACCTGAAGGGAAACACTCCTCATAATATTCATCAAGAGTGATCCTTCATCATCATAATTTTTTAATATCAATTGAAGTATCTACTAAGGATGGAAAATTCTTTAGCTTGGCTATCAAGAGTTGACAGCATTCACTGCTTCTCAGGTTCTCCCCCTGAGATCATGCTTCACCTTCAATTCCCTACATTATTAGCACAAATACAATACACAAATGATTAAGGGAATAAGGTTGTTCCTCCTTGATTCATCAATATGAGCTGTAGGGTTGAGGTTTTTTTCTCAACCATGTTCCTCTGTTCACTCCAGTCATCTTGCCTGAACATTTCAACATATGTTCTGATAAGTGATGATGTGGCATGGATCTTTTCACATTCTCTTCTTCTTTGTGTGGAGAACTGTTCTGCTTAATATCCATCATGAATGATACATTCTTACTCATCTTAATGAATTCTTCTTGTTCTGGTATTAAGGTAAGACAACCTTTTGCAATGTGACCAGATTTCTTCCACCTCTCACACAGAACTACTTTGACATATGTGTTTATCTTTGTTTGAAATATCTCTTGCACTATGTCTTTATCATGTGAAAGTTTTCCTTTTCCATTGTCACCAGCCTTGGCCTTTTCATCTTCATGTTTCCTCACTCTTTTCAAATATTCTGGCCAGATGACCAACATTTCATTTGGAACTTTTGTGGCAGGTTTGGATCTTCCACATGGGTTCATATGAGTATCATCCCAGTTTGTGTTTCTTTTGGATGAATGACCCTTTAATTTCATGGATCTAAAATCCCAGTTCTTCGCAGCTTCCCTAATTGAGATCTTATTGGGGATATGTGTGTTCACAATATTCTTATGATTTCTTCCCAAGGAATAATCTTCCTTTTTAGCTGGCTTGTGTGGTATTCTATTCTTATTAGCTCTGGATCTCTGTTGACATAGGCATGCACTATTCTTATGACCACTACTATTGCATACATCACAGATGTTATCAAGAATTCCAAATCTGCTTGCGGTGAATAGATGCTTCTGGATCTGCGGATGTTTCTTCTTCTTCTATGGATTCCTTCCCTTTGATATAGGCTTTCCCTATGCTTTTCCATGTACGGTATTGTAAAAACAATCCAGTGTACAGTGCCCAAATCTATTGCAGCACCAACATTGGTCCACAAATATTTTCTTCTTTGTTTCTTCTATGTGAGGTTGTTGGGATATCTTCTTAATATTTTGTGCTCTATTTGAGGAACCAACTTCCTCCTATTGCTTCTCATCCACCCTATCCATGGTGGTAGGTTTATTCCACTCTCCTTTCCTCATCCATACTTGCTTATAACTTTTCTTCCAACGTGAACTGATTGTAGGAATGTATTTAAAAACATGAGTACAAGATGGTTTGGATGGTACCTTCACTTTCTCAGTTCTTGTGATAGATCAATGAGTGAATTCATGAGCTTCTTATCACATGTTGGAGGTCTTTTGACAATATAATCCTCCAGTGAGCATTGAGTACCAGCAGCGACTGATTCCTGAGGTAGACACTCAAGAGTTGTCATAATCTTCTTTTCACATGTTGGATGTACTTCAGCTTTATTAGTCTCCAATGAACATTGAGCACAAGCATATCATGTTTCATTCTTTTGTGGAGTCTCAATATGTGTCTTATCAAGATTTGTCAATTGGGCTTCCAATTTTTGACTTTCATTATTGAGGATGATCTTATGATCTTCAATCATGATCATCTTCTCTTCACAAGTCTTCTTCAATCTTTCAACCTCATCCTCGTGCATCTTAACTTTGTTTTGTAACCAAGAGTAAAGTTCCCTGAATTTTATGAAAGTTTCTTCCAAACATAATCTCTTGGCTTCATTGCTCTTCTTCACCTCAACTTCATGTGAATATATCCTTACTTTTAGAGTCTTATTGACCTCCTCTTTTTCTTCAAAGACTTTCACCTGTTTGGTGAGCTTCATACTTTCCAAAACGTTTCTTTCCATCCCCTTTTCCATATTTTCAGCTTCCCTTTCTAATCGAGTGATCTCAACCTGCATAGATTGCAATAAGCTACAAATAATCGAAAACCTTTCTTCAGGAATATCTTGAAGATATGTTTTGAGTTTTTCCTGAAAGATTGAATTAGGGGTGTCGTCCTTTCCTCTAGAAGAATCCTAAGACACCTACTCGATACTTTCCAATCCTGATGTTTCTTCATTATTGGAATGGAATGGAGAACAAGACACTGAATATTATTTGGATATATGGGACTTCTTTAGATGCTTCTTCTCTTTCTTTTTTCTGTTTTTCATGGCCTTTATAGATGTAGACTTCTACTCATAAATGACTGAATCTTCATCAAGACTTCTCTTCATTGTAGACTTTAGGAAAGAAACTCAAATACTCTTCTGAATAGAATTACTTTAGAATATCTAACAGACATCAACCTGCCTCTGATACCACTTGTAGGACCCCGAGACTCCCTGAGAGGGGATGGATGAATCAGGGTGTCAACCTTTTCTTCTTAAATTTGTGGATCTTGTTCCCACATTGGTAGGAACTACTTAAACCTGTATGATGGATATGATCAGCAATGTAACATTCAAATGTAGAGAGATGACACATCTATTTTTACTTGGTTCACCGCTACGGGCTACGTCCAAGGAGCATATGCCGACAGGTTTTTGGTCGTAACTAAATCTACTATGCTTCACTAGTTGTAGATTACAATTGTTCGGGCTTCCTTTACAAAGGTTCAGGGATAGCTCACTACTTCCCTCGGGTAACTCCCGTTGACTCCCCCTGGCTCACTGCCGTTGGTGAATGCACTAGATCCCCTTGTCTTCGTTTTCTTGAATCACAATCACTTGTGTGATTGTTCAATAAATGATTCTCTGTTGAAGTCCAAATTTCATCCACTGATGAATACCCCTTTTTCACCTGTCCACTGGGCGAACAACCTTTGGAAAGGGCCTTCACGAAGTACCCTACTACGCAAGGCTCCCAATTTTGCAAAGGTCAAACAAGGCTTCGTGGAGTTCCTGCCTTTTTACGATGCTCAATCACGATGAACTCTCGTGATGCTCCAGCCTTCGCAATGCTTGGCTATCGCGGTGCTCCTGACTCTTCGCGAAGCTCACTGAGCCAACGTAGGGCGCACGACTTTCGCAGAGCTAGAAAAGCCGCCATGAAGCTCCTCTTTCGCGAAGCACACTGCCTTCAGGAGTGACCTTTGCGAACTTAGAGCAAAGGATTTTCTTTAAAATTCTCTCTACTTCTCTGGAGGGTGTCAACTTCTATTTATAGGTGATTACACCGACCCTCTACCCTTCAGCGCGAATTCAGCGCCACGTCAGCTCAAATCGCAAAGCTCCGATGTTCCCACCAAAATTCTCTCAAAATCGCGAAGCAGTACGAAAATTTTCCGTTCGCAGAGCTCGTCGTAATCACGAAGAATTACATCATTTCCACCTCGCCTTCACCGCGAAGTCCCCTCGCAAAGCTCTTCGTCACTGCGATTCTCTTCATCCTCTGCTGTTCACGAAGCTTTGACGTAATCGCGGAGACTCACCGCCTCTATTCTTCTAGTCATTGCGATTTCCAAAGCATGAATCCTCTATTTTCAAAATTCATGCCTTTTCCATATTTAATTATTATCTTCATGAAAATCCACTTTTCGCGATGCTCAGCAACATCCAAATTTTAGACCCCAAAATTAGGCAAACACTGGGAAACAGCTCCACCTTATGCTGGTTCACATTCTGAACTTCAGCTGGAGTAATTCCTTTCTCCCCCATTGACAGCAATCCCAAAGACCGATAAAGTGTTCAATGTTCTGCTCAAACCATAATCCCCATGGATATTATCTCCCCCACAAACCTGCATCACATCCATAAACAGATAAAGACTGTTATTATAATAAGGGATAGGGGTATCTCAGATCCTCCTTATGCACTAGGAGGTGGCTGAACACCAATGTTCAACCGATGCTTTTCAAACACAGCTGCTGACAATGGCTTCATCAGGATGTCAGCCACTTGCTCATTAGTTCCTTCAAAATCAATTCCTTTTACGACATTCTTGAGTCAGACATGGATCCTTAATGACAGCCTTTGAACTCAACATGCCACCATGGAATCACCTTTGTCAAAAATGTTTGTATGTCATTTTTTTGCTTTGTCAACAAGATTAATCACCTAAAAAACACTTCTTCTCAGTGATCTGAATCCTTCAGAAAATCTTCTTCTGTCACCACAAACTCCACTATCATGATATGTATTCATTGAATGAAAAACTTTAGATTCATCATCTTTTGATAAAATGTGATGTGCATGGCCATCGCATACGTCCAATGTTCATGGCCGTCACATAATGCCAATCCCTTGCACATTGTCTTCTTCTTCAACCATCTTCCTCTACTTAATGTGAAACATACGATTCTATTCTTCAAGAAGTATCTTGAATGGTTCTCATGAAATCATGAGTAACTGCATGGTCTTCATCAAATCCAATGGTTCTTTAATCATTTTCAAGTGGATTACACCTCACATTCTTCATTGTTGTAAACAATGTGTCACCTTTGACACATGTTCTTTGAACTTATGATCAGTGTAGAGGCCGGAAAAGTCCGTTGTTCCCAAACGAAGCTCCGGATGCGGAAAGCGAGGTCATATTTGGAGTCGGAAGCATGTTTCGGAGGGCCCGGAGGCCTTGCGCGGAATTTTGGAGACCTGCGCGCAAAGTTGATGAGCCGCGCGCAAACCTCCCGGGATGCGCGCAATGCGCTGAGCCGGCGCGCAATTTTGCGCACCCGTGGCCCGCGCGACTCCCTTGCGCGCCGGGCCCGATTCCGCGCCCGCGAATGGAATTCTGCGCCCGCGAACCGGATTCCGCGCCCGGGGTTACCTATAAATATAAGGTGACCCCCGACGTTTTGAAGGTTGCCAGAATTCGAAAGGTCTCTCGTGCGCGCAATCCAACCCCTTCCGCGCACAATGCCGATCTTTAGGTAACCTCTTTTCTTTCGCGCAAGAAAGCCTCGGGGTTCGCCTTCGTGCGTAATCTCTTTGGCTTCTTTCTTTTGAACTAATTCTTCACCCTAAGGCCTTTGCGCGCAAAAGAAGCCTCTTGTGCGCAATTGCCCCTGGGTGCGCGCAATCCAACCCGATTGCGCGCACCCCCCATTTTCAAAGTGGCCATTAATTAAAGAATGAGCCGTTGCCCCCGTGCGCTATCCGAAGCCCGGTGCGCGCAATCTCTATCATTCGCGCGCAAAGTGCTGGCCCAATTGCGCGCCAGCCCGTCCATTTGCGCGCCGACCCGCGGTATTGCGCGCAAAGCTCCTCTTTTGCGTGCAAACCGCCAGGGTCGCCCCCTTTGACCCCCTTTGGGTACCCGCCTGCATGGCGCCCGATGACCCTCATCCCGGGTTCCCGCACTGTGCGTTGTCTTTCCGTGCGGCCCTCCAGGCTTGCGCAAAGTGACACGGACCTATCGGCGGCTTCAACGTCCTGCACGACGTTAAACTGCATAAGCCCAACATGACGTTAAACTGTGCCATGTCCGCGCTGCAAGACGTTAAACCGCCAGGCGTTTACATCCCGCACGACGTTAAACTGCACCATCGTCTGCGCTGCAAGACGTTAAACTGCCAAGCACCTTCGTCCTCAACACACGACGTTAAACTGTACTTCGTCCGGAAAGACGCTAAACCGTCCGCTTCGTCCTCAACACACGACGTTAAACTGTACTTCGTCCGGAAAGACGTTAAACCGTCCGCATCACCTGATCCTGTGTCTCGCACGCAGGGTCCCCCCGGTTTGGATGTGGCCCCCACCCGCTCGTCTCTGCAGGGATGTCGGGATTGGAGTGGCCTTCGCCCATGGGGGTAGAGTGTTGCAAACAAAATGAACTACGTGGACTTTGATCCCTGTCTTCTAAACAGGGTACGTAGGAAGCCTCTCCGAGGTTCAAGCCCACCACCTGGTCGTCCCGGTCGTATTTACGTCGGTTCGTCCATCAGTGGACCCCTCTCGGGTTCACACATGCGTTGATTCACCTATGAATCCGCCTCTGTGGGGGATTGCACGTGTGTATCTCCATTGTGCTTCCCCACCGCCTCGATCTCTTCGTGAGTCGGCTTGCCAACGTCCAGCATGACGTAAAACTATGATCCACCCGGTCGTTCCATCCCCCTCTGTGCGAGGTGGTTCGGTTCAATCCTCCACCTGGCGGCCTCGATCTCTTCATGAGTTGGCTTGCCGATGTCCAGCATGACGTTAAACTGTATGTCCGAACTACGCTGACTTTGATCCGCGCTAACGCGCGGTACGTAGGAAGCCCCTACGGGGTCCAAGCTCCTCACTCCATCATCCACCCTGATCCTTACCCGGGCCGCCACATCCCGGTGGGGTCAGGCCATTCCATTCCACTCCACTTCATTCGGGAAGCCGCCCATGTGCTGGCCCCAGCGTCGGAGGTTCCCCGCAAGGGGTTCTGTCATCTGGTCCACTCCTCGTGTTGATCAGTCCGATGCCGTCCCCGCTGGACGTTAAACTCGCGGCATACCCCGTGTTAAACATGGGAAGCTGAGGAAAACCTCAGGTAACACAGTTCCCCGCACCCAGTGCGGGATGCCTCAGGCCATCACGCCTTCGAGAAGCCCTATTAGGGACGGAAGGCAGACATGCAGAGTCGCCGTGTTAAGGCACGCCCCCGACGCCCAGAGCCACCCGATCTCCTCACCGCAGGTTGCTGCCCCGACTAGACTCCTTGGAGTGTCCGGGCGGAAGCAGCGTAATTAACCGGTGTCCATGGAGACATGGCGCCGGGAATGAGATTCACGAACATTCTTAAATCTATGAGGGAGACCCGGATTAGGCGACGAGTTCCGAGGAGACGTCCACGGAAGGAGGAGCCGACATCCCATCATCCCAGTTTCGATCAAAGAGCAGACGCCCCTAAAGAAGGGATGAATTCCGCCCGCCCTTGGAAAGCGGGACTGCGGGACCACAAGCCGCGCGCCCATCCCCTCGGGTTGACGGGTGCACGCGCGAACGCGTCCTGGCGGAACAGCGTAACCCGACGCACATCCGCACCGAAACAGGAAAATGGTGAACCCGACGTGAATCTCTTCTCCTCAATACGAAGATCGATGACTTTCAGAGGTGTTGGAAGACCAGCATGCTGCTCGACCGAGCATTTAGTTTTACCCTCCAGGGGCTGAGGAAGGGAACTCGGGCACTCCGTCTCGCGACGTCGAGGGCCTTGGTCCCCCCCCCCACGGAAGGCGTCGTGGCACTAATGGTTGGTTGTCGATTCCTTTTCCTGTCAGTGTTAATGGGTTCTTCTCCCTGCTTTCGGAAATCAGGTCGCCCAATCCAGTGCCCGATCGCCACCCGCCCACTGGCGCAGGGGTAGAGGAAACACCGACGCAGCTACTCCGCGCGGTCCCGCCCGTTCCACAGCCGTGCCAGCCGCCGCAGCTGCGGGGCAACCACGCCCTCTCTCCCCCTCGGAGGTCATCCAAAGAAGGGTGATCAACAACTTGGTGCGGAGATACGAGGAAGAGGGAGTCATCCCCACCAGGGACATGGCTCGCCTAGACCTCGAGGGAGCTGCACCTCGCCACCAACGCCGCCCCCGAGGGCCGCGCAGGGAGGCACCGCTGCCTACCTCGACGTCCAACCGCTTTGGGAGTTTATCCCCGGAGTGCTCCGACAACTCCTTCCCCTATGCGGATGAGGTGGAAGATGCCCGGGACCACCCTATCCGGGATTCTCCCCAGGGATCCGCGATGAGGGCTCCTGTCAGGCCACGGCGACATCGCCGCCAAGACTCTCAAGTCGAAGAACGGGCTCTCCACCTGCTCGCGCCGCTCATCCCGACTCGTCTGTCTCGACGCCAACGTCGGGCTGGAGCGGAAGAGGATGCCCACCTTGGGGCCCTAGCAACAGCGGCCGTATTGGCCCAAGCCACTGTTGGCTCCAGTCGCCAGGCCCCTGCGCATCCTGAGCCGGGGAACTTCTATGCCCGACCCGGATCGAGGCCTCGACCGCCCCAAAGGCAGGTTGGGTTGACTCTCCCGGTTGCTGGTACAGACAATAGCCACCGCGGACCACCTCGCGGTAGCGCTATTCACCAACAGGGTCTACTCCGTGTGGCCGATCCAGGAGGCATGGGTCATCCCACCTTCCGATCCCGGCCCGGAGGCCTGCCCGGAATCACCTCTCCCCGCGTCCCCTTTGATATCTGTCCCGGTGCCCCTCGCACCTTGGTTTCCAGTCCTCTTGGCCCCAGCACCAGTGCGGCCGGAGGACGCCAGGACAGAGATCAGCCATGCCCCGAAGAACCACCCAGGGGCAGGAAGGCAAGGCGTCGACGCCGAGGGAAGAATGTTGCGGAATTCCGGACAGAGATCCTATCGGTTCGCTTCTCTGATTCAGAGGCGGAGTATGATTCGGCGACAGAGCCCTTCCCCCAATCCCGCCAGTCAAGGGCAGGGGTAGGAATGTGGCACGTCAGCCTCGTACTCCCCAAGAGCGAGATTGATGTGATCCCCGCTTCTCTCCGAAGGTATATCCGGAGTAGCGAGGGCCTGGTAGACCCCCAAGGACCAAGATTGCGGTTGGTACCGGCCCCTCTGGAAGCGCCTTCTGCCTCGATCGGGGAAGCCGAAGACCTTTTCTGGGGACCGACGGTTGAACCACGATCTAGTGCACCCTCGGCGAGCATCGACGCTACGGCAGGATGTTCGCTCGCCGGCCCGTCCTATCGTGATGTGGTAGCCCGGGCACCGCCACCCTCAGAGGGCGGCCCAGGATATGGAGGCCAATCGGCCTGCTCACCGTATTCACCGCCGGCCAACCCGTCGGCCCGGCGGCCCACCTCGGCACCACTGCCGTTTCCCCGTCCATTCCCAGCCGTTGAAGAGGACCAAGGAGACCTGGGTCCCGAGTTTGAGTCGTGGAGCTTCTGGACCGTCCTTACAGTGGGGCACTTCCCTGAGAAGTTTTGGCCAGTCGCAGGACCGGACTTTGATGCACCCGAATCGCTCACCCCAGATGAGTTCGAATGCTTCCGCCGAACTCTCCGGGAGACTCACTCCCGTCTTCACCGCTTACAAATGCCATATCCCAGGAGTCAAGTGCACCTGGAGGATATTGGTGAGCAGTGCCGTCAAATTGACCTGGCCACGCTCCCCGTGGTTCGGCACCCCTGGTCATTTGGGCACCACAAGGCCCTCCAACAACGATGTGTTGAGTGTTTTCAAGTACTCCGCAAGGTTATCGAGGAAGCCACTCCCCACGTGTATATCCGTGGATGGGGGAAGTATGCTGCCCTACGCTTCAGTGCGATTCGCCGACAGCCCGATTCACTGGGTGGCCCTGAGGGTATATCCCCAGGGGCGGAAACAGTCATTATGGATGACCTGTCGGGAGAGGGGAACGACTTGGAACTTCTCAACGGGGGCTCTTCCCCCGAAGACAAGCCATCGTTGGATCCATCGGTGAGAGTTACTCGTCACCAGAGGAGCCTCCTGGGTCTCCCCGCACCCACTGAAGCACTGACGTTGAGCCGAAACGTCAGTAAAGGTAAAGAGCACGGCGAGGCTATAAAGCCCGCCGACAAATCCACCTCCACGCAGAGGGCGGATGAGGATCCCGAGAAGGATATGCTATGCCAACAGCTCGCCGAGCAGAAGAAGCTAGTTGACCAGCTCCTCGCCGAGCGCGCTGCAGAGCAGCGGCCTGACTACGGTGATCCTAGGCCAGGACAGCAGGGACCGGAACAACCACCCCTCGATGAGGCTCTCCCGGGCAACCGTGATTATGCCGTGTTCTCCGACAGGAGAGAGGCCATCGCCTTTGGCAAGAGGGCGCGGTATGTTTCACCGCACCCTCCCGAGCGGCGTGACTACCTGAGAGACCCCGCTCGGATTCCTCCCGCTGCCCCAAGGGCCGCTCCGCCCTCCATCCCACGAGCTGCCGAGTTCGACGACCCGGTCGACGACCCGATTGAAGGGCCATGCAATGCGCTCGTGGTTAGGGATCCTCTCCAGGACTGGAACCCATGTCCGGACGATCCGATGGCGGCACTCATCGCCCGCTTGTAAGCCTTGGAGACTCGGCAAGTGGCAATCCCACCGGACGGCAAGCCATACCCAGCATGGGTGGATGACATGTCGGCGCCTCCAGGATTCGGGAATCCCACTTTCGCCCCCTTCAACGGGACTGGAGATCCGCCGCAGCATTTGGCCCATTTCAACTCGAGGTGCGGGCCTATGTTGGGGACTCCGGCGCAGCAAGAGGCCGCTAAGCTTCGCTGCTTTGTCCAGACACTGGAAGGGCCAGCATTTGTCTGGTAAAGCCAGCTCCCCGTCGGGTCGATAACTAGCTGGGAGGACCTTCGTAGACAATTCCTCTACCAGTTCAGTTCCACGACCCGGACGACGAGTATCGCAGACCTCTTCAAGTGCAAGCAGAGGCCTGACGAGCGAGTCGCGGACTTCGTCGCCCGATGGAAGGGTTTCACGTATTCCCTTGACATGCCATTGACTCAGGAGCAGTTGCTGACAATGTGCGTCGGGAACGTCAAGACCGTGTTGGTCCCTTCCTTGATCACTCAGAATTACCCCGGAGGGTTCAGGGACTTCTCAGACAAAGCTCAACGTCTTGAGGAAGCCCTGCAACAGGCCATCCAGGCACACCCGCTGCCTCCTATGATTCCTGCAAGGAGAGCCAGCAGGGCTGAGCCCGCTGCTGTCGCCCAGATAGAGGCTCCCAGGCCGTTGGAGCTGCTGCCGGTGAGACCAGCTCCACAGCCTCACAGGAATCCGCCTCCACGGGCTCAGTTCCCGGCCCAGCAGCGGCAGCCTCAGAACCGGCCGGCCCCTCCGCGTAATGTACTGCCACAACCCAGGCGAGATAATCAGGGTCCACCTCCTCGACAGGCCCCTCCAGCCCCTCGTCAAGACCACGCTCCCAAGGGCCCGCGATACCTGACCTACTCATTTCACGAGGATCAGGTCCCCGGTTATTTCCGGAGCGCCCTGGAGCAGAGGATTGTGCGGCTGCCTGAGTGTTGGAGGTCGGAGGAGGCACATCTCACGGATAACCCCTGCTACTTCCCCTACCATCGGGCCCTGGGGCACACCATCCAGCGGTGCTATGTGTTTAAGGATTGGCTCCAAGACCAGATTAACAACAATGTAATCAGGTTGGGCCCAGCTCTGGCACAAGTGGCGAGCGTGTTCGTGGGATCAGATGACGATAGCGGCAACGAGGACGAATGGCAGCTGGTCTCCAACCGCGGATCCCAGAAGTATAAAAACTGGATGGCCCGCAAGACGATTACTCGCGCCCATGGAATCATTCGTGCGCGCTTGAATCAGCCTGAGCCCCCAGAATATGCGGGTGCTGCTTCGGCATCGTCGTCCCAGCCTGCCTCTTCCAAGAAGAGAAAACGGCGGTGGCGCAAGAAGGAAGAGCGCGCCCCGCCAGTTCCGCCACTATCCCGCACTCTCGGCGATTTCATGCCCCTGGAGATGGGGATCCCTCCTCGGATCCGCCCAGTGGTGAATGATTCGTCCGATGACAGAAATGGGTACGCTTCGGTTAATACCGTCGAGCGGGTAAATCCCTTTTCGGTTCCCGACGTTGAAGAACACCAGGTGGACCTCCCTAGTGTCCCCGGTCGTCGCCACCGTCGGAGGAGCCGCAACAACAGGAGTCGCCGGGGCACAGCAGTTGGTACCTCCAGCCAGGCCGTGCACGCCACTGAGACCAGGCAGCAGGCCCAAAACCGAGCTCAGCGTGCGCAGCCCCCCCATCCGGGGATGACGGATTCGCCTCCGCCACTGTTTGTGGTATGGGATCAGGCAGAACCGCCTCAGCCGCGTCGCGATCAGCTCCGCCCTGCCACGAGTCCATCCCGGCCTCCTGACCCCAGTACGGTGACCATTTCACGGGCTTCAACCAATGAACAACGTGATGCGCCAAGCACCAGTCGGCCGCCGGCCCAACTGGCAAGGCCCGTCACGCTTCCAACCGCAGAGCAACCTCCTGCAACCAGGGGCTCGCGCTTGGCCAAAAAGTATGATGTACTGAAGCACTTGGCTGACATCCCAGCGAGACTCTCCATCCTTGAGGCTCTGCGCATGTCATCTGAGATGCACGAGGCACTCGCTGAAGCCCTGAAGAGCCCCCTCCAGTTTGAGACAGAGGTTGCGGCTGCAGAGGCCTTTCACGCCGAAACGATTGAGGGCGACGAATGTCAGGCAGTTATCTCGTTTTCTGGTAAGGATGAAGACCCTCCTATACAGGGGCACATTCGCCCGCTGTATGTTACCGGCCAGTTCAATGGCCTTGAAGTCCGGCACTGTCTTGTCGACACGGGTTCCAGGATTAACCTGATTCCCACTCGGACGCTCCGGAGATTGGGGTTGTCTGAGGATGACTTGATTCCCTCCGACCTCAGGATCCAGGGGTACGACCGCACCGAGCAAACCCCGGTCGGCAAGATACGTTTGAAGACCCAGTTCGGTGACTTGGTTGCCAACACCGAATTCATGGTAGTCTCTCAAGACACTGCGTACAACGCATTGATGGGCAGGCCCTGGCTCCACCTTCATGCGGCGGTTCCCTCGTCATACCACCAATGCCTCAAATACTCCCTTAATGGTCGAGTAGGCGTGCTTCAGGGAGATGCCTCTCCTTTTGCCTCATGTGAAGCCCGCTATCTGGATGCGGACTATTACAAGAGCAAGGATAAGCAGATCCTGGCAGGTGAGGTCGAGCCTGTCGCTGTTGCAAGTGATCCCTGGGCAAATTTGGATGACGCTTATGTCCTCCCGATTCAACGGTTGGACGTAGCCATGGTCTCGACGGCTTGTGAGTCTCCTGATGAGATGACCACGACCGCCCATGCCAGCACCAGCGGCCCAGCAGGATCTGGTAGCCCCAATGCAGTTGCCAACGCAGCCTCTCCCGTGGACGATCCCTCCCCGAGTGGAGAGGACGTGGAAGATGCACCCCCAGCCTTTGAGGAGGGCGTCTCCGCCACGGTCGATGAATTAGTACAAGTGAACCTTGGAACCGAAGCAGATCTGAGACCCACATTGGTCAGTGCCGCCATGCCCTCTGAGGAGCGGCAGTAGTACGTGGACTTTCTCAGGCAGCACCGCGATGTGTTCGCTTGGGGCTATGACGAGATGCCGGGGCTAGATCCTCAGGTAGCCGTCCAACGCCTTGGTCTCCCGACGAACCATCGCGGGTTCAAGTAGCCTCCCAGGAAGATGCACCCATTCCACGGTGCCGTGGTTGAGGCCGAAGTTGACAAGCTTATCAAAGCCCACTTCGTGAGGGAAGTCCAGTACCCCAAATGGCTGGCCAACATTGTGCCGGTCCGGAAGAAGAACGGGCAGATCAGAGTCTGCATCGACTTCCGCGATCTCAACCGCCACTATCTGAAGGATGACTTTCCCCTTCCAGTGACAGAGCTGTTGATTGACGCCACGGCAGGGTTCCAAGCCCTCTCATTCATGGATGGATACTCCGGATATAACCAAATTCGGATGGCCCCTGAGGATGAGGAGCTCACTGCTTTCAGGGCCCCCCAAGGTACCTTCTGTTATCGGGTCATGCCTTTCGTCCTGAAGAATGCAGGTGCCACCTATCAACGGGCGATGCACCGCATATTCAAGCCAATCCTCGGCACACTGGTGGAATGCTACGTCGACGACTTGGTAGTCAAATCGCGCCAGCGTCAGTACCATCTCAAAGATCTTGAGAAAGTGTTCGGCTTCCTCCGGTCTCGCTGCCTGAATATGAACCCGTTGAAGTGCGCCTTCGGGGTCACCTCCAAAAAGTTCCTTGGATTTGTGGTAAGATACCAGGGTATTGAGATCGACCCAGAGACGATCAGGGCGATTAGCCAGATGTCTCCCCCAGGTAACATCCGGGAACTGCAAGGGTTCCAAGGCCACTTAGCCTATATACGCCGATTCATCGCGAATCTGGCCGGCAAGTGTAAGCCCTTTTCTCGGCTCATGAAGAAAGGTGCCACCTATGTATGGGATAAAGAGTGTCAACCCGCTTTCGAGTAATTCAAGCAGTACCTGCTGCAACCTCCGGTTCTGATGCCGCCTGTATCCGGGAAGTCGCTGGTCCTCTATGTGACCGCCCTGGAATGGTCCCTTGGCGCCCTTCTCGCCCAGAAGAACAACGAGGGAACAGAGAATAGCCTCTATTACCTCAGTCGCATGCTCCTCGATGCGGAAGTTAGGTATTCCCCCATCGAGAAGAGCTGCCTAGCGCTCGTATTTGCCGTACAAAAATTACGGCACTACTTGCAGCACCATGAGGTACAGTTGGTTTCTCGGGTAGACCCGTTGAAATATATCCTGAGCCGGCCTATGTTGAATGGCCGTCTAGCACGGTGGGCTGTGATTCTCCAGCAGTTCGACATCAGGTATGTGTCTCAGAAGGCCATCAAAGGGCAAGCATTGGCAGACTTTCTGGCTGCTCACCCAACCTCCGCGGATCAGCCGCTGGATCTAGGCTTTCCTGATGAGGCCATCCTCTCGGTCGATCGAGCCGGTCCATGCTGGCAGATGCACTTTGACGGTGCCTCCCGGAGCCCCACCGGTAGAAGACTTGATAATCCTAAGCTCAACAGAGTGGGTTTGGGTATCGTCTTCATTACCCCGGAGCAAGCCGTACTGCCATACTCTTTCCTGTTGTCAGAGGGCTGTACCAACAATGAGGCGGAATACCATGCCCTCATCACCGGCCTCGAGTTAGCTCTCGAGATCGACGTGCCCCATCTGTGCATGAAAGGGGACTCCGAGCTGGTTGTTAGGCAGATCAATGGCGACTATGTTGTCAGGATGTCGGAACTTGTGCCATTACTGGAGTGCACCCTCCTTCTGATGGCCCGGTTCCCTTCTCGGCCAGAAATTGTCCATATTCCCCGGTCGCAGAACGGTCGAGCAGATGCCTTGGCCAGCCTTGTTGCGTCACGTGCAGAGCCTGAACAGGATAACCTGACCGTCCGCGTGACGCACCGCAGGCTCATCGCTCCCGTTATCCCGGAGGGAGATCGCGACCCGTCGGTAAGTAATCTCACCACGGTTGCCCCTGTGCCCGGAGCCCCGATTACCCCAGATATGGCAGTCGAACCAGCCCCTGATTGGAGGATGCCTTTGGTTGAGTACCTCCAACATGGCATTCTCCTGCCGGATCGAGCCGAGCGCGAGCGAGTTCGACGTCGTGCATCGCAGTTCGTCCTCCAGAGCAGTCCCGGCCTGGAGCAGATCCTCTACAGACGTGGATTTGATGGTGTTCTCCTCCGTTGCCTTCAGGAAGTTGAGATCCCACGAGTCATGCAAGAGGTTCATGCTGGTTCATGCGGCGCCCATCAAACTGGGCCGAAGCTGTCCCACCAGATTCGGAGGTTGGGATACTTCTGGCCCTCCATGATCCATGACTGCATCGAGTATTCCAGGAGGTGCCATGCGTTCCAGGTTCATGCGAACTTTGTGCATCGGCCGCCGGAGCCTCTCCATACCACCAGGTATTCTTGGCCCTTTGCAGTCTGGGGGATGGACGTTGTGGGACCCTACCTGCCGGTGACAGCTCGCCAGTGCCGATTCATTCTGACCGCCACGGACTTCTTCTCCAAATGGGCAGAGGCGATTCCGCTCAGAGAGGTCAAATCCTATTCGATCGCTGACTTCGTGACCTCCAACATCATTCATCGATTTGGAGTGCCTCACGCTATCCTCACGGATAACGGAGCCAATTTCCGAGCAGCCGAGTTGAAGAAGTTGTACGCCAAGTACAACATTCGCTCGAACCATACATCTCGCTATAATGCGCAGGCGAATGGACAGATCGAGGCGTTTAACAAAACCCTCTCTAACATTCTTCAAAAAATGGTTGGTCAGAACAAGAAGAGTTGGCCGGACAAGCTCCCCAACGCCCTCTGGGCTTATCGGACGACGACTCGCAATTCCACCCAGATGACCCCTTATTCCCTGGTGTATGGGGCTGAGGCCGTCCTGCCCATCGAGATCTAGTTACCGTCCTTGCGCACTGCGGTCTACGACCAGCAAGCGCCGGACAGAGATGCTGAAGCCCGTCTAGTCGAGTTGGAAGTACTGAATGAGAATAGACTTCGCGCCTTGCACAACTTGGAGAGGCATCAAAGCAGAATGGCTCGAGCTTTCAATAAGAAGGTTCGCCTCCGCTCCTTCCTGCAGGGTGACCTAGTGCTAGCCCTAAGAGCGCCAATGATCCCCGGCAGGAAGCCACCCAAGTTGGAGCCCAAGTGGGAGGGGCCTCTTGTCGTCCACAAAGTTTATCCCAATGGCGCGTACTCCCTAGCGACTATGGATGGTGAGCGTGTCACTCCTCCAACCAACGCTAGATTCCTCAAGCAGTACTTTTTCTGAGTGTGGCGACGTCCTGCACGACGTTAAACTGCATACGTCCAAGCTGCACGACGTTAAACTGCCTAGCATATCGTCCGCGCTGCAAGACGTTAAACTGCCAAGTGTTTCGTCCAACATGACGTTAAACTGTACCTCGTCCAAGCTACAAGACGTTAAACTGTTTAGCATTCGTCCAACACGACGTTAAACTGTACCACGTCCGAGCTACAAGACGTTAAACTGTTCATCATTCGTCCTGCATGACGTTAAACTGCCTCTCGAGAACTACGTGCGGCTTGATTCCCATCCTTATGGGATACGTAGGACCGCCTGAACATTCATGTTTCAGGCCCAGCCCCATCCTTCGGGAATTTCCACCCTATCTCGGGCCTTCGGCCCAGTTGCCCCCGGGTGTGCGGCGTATGGTGTGAGCGCGGGGCTATGCCCTCATTCACGTCGGTTTGCTCGTCACGCTGTACGCCCCCCCCCCCCCCCCCCACATTTGAGGATGCCTTCTGCTCCCCCCTTTTTTCTCTCTCATCGTCCTGCACGACGTTAAACTGCACTTCAAGAACTACATGCGGCTTGATTCCCATCCTTATGGGATACGTTGGACCGCCTGAACATTCATGTTTCAGGCCCAGCCCCATTTCTCGGGAATCTCTATCCCGCGTTGGGCCTCTGGCCCCAGTTCCCCTCCTTTTTGTGCGAGGCGTGTGGCGTGAGCGGGGATAATGTCCTCATTTACGTTGGTATACTAGCCGCGCCGTACGCCTCCCCCGTGTGTGCGACTACCTCGCACCCCTCATCGTCCTGCATGACGTTAAACTGCCTCTCAAGAACTACGTACGGCTTGATTCCCATCCTTATGGGATACGTAGGACCGCCTGGACACTTGTGTCTCAGGTCCAGCCCCGTCTCTTGGTTGATCACGGGGATCTACCGTCTTTTGGTTTCTCTCAGGGTGAGTCCTCCGACCCTTTCCGGTGATCTGTTAACATGTTTTGGGTACTTTGGTCTATGACCCGTAGTGTCGGATGCAATCCCGACAAGTCTTGTGTTGCTTTTCGGGTCGCGCGCTTCCTCTCGTTCGAGCCTTCACTCAAAGGGATCCTCGTTAGCGGTTTGGGTACAATGCCTCAGTGCTCTCCTACCTCTCCGGGTTGATTTACCGGCGGGTCCTGGGCCGCAAATCGATATGAATCCTGCGATTGAGCGGTTGATGCTCATTTGCTTGCCCAGTTCTGGGCTGACGCGATCGGATGTTGTGTTGCGAATATGGTCAGCGACATCCTTGATCACCATGTCGGCTCTTTTAGGCTCCGAACATTGGTTGCATGGTCCTCATCACACTCCGCCTTTGTGCGTTGTAGTGGAATCTCGACACTCTCTTCATACTGACCTTCAGTACCCCTTTACACGTTAGGCAGGCCAACCAGGATAATGGTGTCTGTCGAGGCTCCCACTATCTGAGCACCAAGGGTATATGCT
This sequence comes from Viscum album, assembly GCA_963277665.1. Classification (NCBI taxonomy): domain Eukaryota; kingdom Viridiplantae; phylum Streptophyta; class Magnoliopsida; order Santalales; family Viscaceae; genus Viscum; species Viscum album. Next base: position 556,890,939 of record OY728165.1, on the reverse strand, counting down.
GATGTCCTCCCTAAGGGCCGTGTATAGCTGGACCCTCGTCCCCATAAGGAGGAAGAAGTCGCCCGAACAATCGCGTTTTGGGCCCAGTATATCTGGAGGCTAGCATCTCTGCCCCTCAGGCGATGGGCATACGCAGGCCCCTATCCCAGGACTCTTCTCCTAGAATCGTGCGTGACCGCAGGGCTGGGTATGTTCCCACCTCCGCTGAGTCCACTGTATCGCGATAAGCAGATTCCTCCATGGTCCGAACCACATGACCTTAAACTGTGTTGTCTGGTCCTACCACACGACCGTAAATTGTGATCGTCTTGGCCGCCCGACGAGAAACGACACTGCATCGTGATGTTCTCCTCATGGGACACTCACGTTGGGCACTGGTTAATAACCACGCCATTCATCAATGCCTTTCATGGCTTGATTATTGTGGTGACGCCAGGGATTCCTTAATCACAGGCATGTCGCTGCACGAAAAACCATCCATCTTTTAGGACAAACAAGAAATATCAAATACCGCTTCTTCTGTGTGCGAGGGTCAGACCCGCACCCTTCCCCGCGCTGGTGCCCGATTGTGTTGCGCCGCGCTTCAAGAACTACGTGTGGCTTGATTCCCATCCTCATGGGATACGTAGGAACGCCCGGATGTTTGAAACTTAGGGTCTATCCCCCACCTCTTAATTATTCCCCCCTTCTCTGGGGAGTCCGCCGCCTTCAGGCCACCCTCAAGGCGTGTCCCTCGACCCCTTGCAGTGGTCCACTGGTGTCAAGAGTACTCTGGTTTATTGCCAGGAGGGTCAGGTTTAGCTTTGTTAGGTTCCTCCATTTTCAGGCTTCGTGCTCCCTTTCATTCGGACCCATCGCCTACGCCCTGGGTGGAGCCCCCGTGAACGATTTGGACACAATTCCTCAGTGCTCTCCCACCGACTCGGGCTGGTGCCCCCAATGGCCTTGGCCAGCAAATCGATATGAATCCTGCGATTGAGCGGTCGATGCTCGTTTGCTGCCTCATTCCATCAACGGTTAGTGCTATATTGATGCGGCTCTTCCGCCACGGTTGACAGTACTCCCATATCGTTACGCCGGTGCCCCCAGTCCTTGAGTGAATGGCCGCATGATTCACATCACATTTTCCACCTCCCATTCTGACCAGGCAAAATCTCGACACTCTTGACACTATTCCCCAGTGCATCTTCGCATATCCAGGGGATAGGACCACGATGCGGCGTACATTGAGGTTCTTATGGTCCGAGCTCTAAGACCTTAAACTAAGATCTCCCCTTATGGTCCGAGCTCTAAGACCTTAAACTAAGATACGCCCCTATGTTCCGAGCTCTACGACCCTAAACTAAGATCTCCCCAAATGGGGTTCTGCATCCTGCATGACGTTAAACTGCACTCGCAGAACTACGTGTGGCTTGATCTCCAGCCTGATGGAGTACGTAGGAACGCCCAGGAATTCCGACTCGGGTCCAGCCTCAGGGATCGCTAAGTCCCGCCCCTCCTCGTCGCCGGCCGTCTGGCCTAAATTCGGGTAGAGTGGTGCAGTTGTGATATTCTCCCCGATCCAGCTCGGGATGCCCCATTGCAATGATGTGAAGCGACAGTTTCCTCGTTAAAAAGGTTCTGTCTGAGAATTGGGGTGATTCACGGCCAGATTAGTGCATCCGCCTAATACGCTTTCCCCACGGTGGCGCAATTTTGAGAGCGTTGGATTCTATCCGAACAAATCGTCACTTCGCCCCACGCTTCGTATGCCCTGTTGATCTGGATTTCCACCCTTGTGCCTGAAGGAACCCCCAAAGCGGCATTGATGATGACATGTGATCCGCCTCCTGCCATATGGATGATGACCTTCGGTCCGTCTATCGCAGTAGTATGGTCGATTGATCCATTTTCCGCTTGCCGTCTTGGGCATTTCCTGGAAGGCCAACCGTTGTGGATTTCTGAATTTGGGACGCGCGATTCACCCTTTCTCATTTCCCTATGTTCAGATAAAATCTCAATGCCCCTAGCGTTGTCCCGCTCGTGTGTTGGAACGGGTTGGGGGATGATACATTGATTAGGTCTGAGGTCTCCTTTCCTAGGAATGATCTCCCTCTTTTCTCTAGAAATCCCTGCCCAATTGTGGATGCCTGAAGCTTGGTTAACGCTCCTGCAAGACAATGAATTGTGGTCGAGCATGTTAAACCAAAAGGTGCAGATAAATATATTGGTTCATACACAATGGATCGAAATATTGAGTAGCGGAAGCAAAATGTTCTGGGAATGGAAGAAAACAAAGCACCTAGGGATTAGCGTGCTGGATAAGTCTTTCTAACACCGCTACCCTTTGGCTGGCGGCCTCTAGGGCTGCTTCTCGCTCTCTGCGTGCCCTCTCCTCATTGGCGGTCGCAGCACGCAGTTCGTCGATCCTGGCCTGTGCACGATCCCGCTCGACTTGGAGTGTGACCATCTGTTGGCCCGCCTCCATCAGCTGTACCTGGGCGTCGATCAGTTGGGCCGATAGTTGCTCCACAAGCTCAGTACACGCTGCGACGAAGGCCTCCTTCTCTGCCGCCTGCCCTTCGAGACGCCGGACATCGGCACGCCGGCAGCTCTCGCGCATCTTTTCGGCCATGAAATCACGGACCGTCAGATGAAGGCGTTGAGCATCAGCTCCCCCGACACACAGGAAGCGCAGCCAGGTTTGGAGTGATCCCATGCGCCCCAGCCACTCCGATGGGTATCGCTTGAGGAAGCACTGGATGCACTTCCACCCCCTGCGGCGCGTTATTCGGCTCTCCTCGACCGCCTCCGCGTCTGAGTCGTCCATCTCCTCGGGGTCGGCAGGCCGGTAGGCAGGGAAGGCAGCCAGCAGGTCTGCTGCAGGGTCCGCCCCTGGGATGTCCTCATGGGGGATAGGTTCCCCAACATCTGGGCGACCTTCTTTTCTCTCCCCAGCGGCGTTGACACCCTCGTCAGCCCCCGACCTCTCTCCGATGTCAGCACTGCCGACGTCCGTAGCCCCTTGATCAGCAGTTGGTGGGGCCGGCTCGGTGCGGGAAGTCTGTTCCGGAGCAGGCGGCATGTCTGCCGCCAGTCCACTCGTGGATGGCCCGGGTTCGGCAACCCGACGAGCCTCCAGTGTTGAGATCACTGCGCGGGGCATGCCATGGTTAGTCACGGATCGTCAATGGCAAGCACCAGCAGTAAAGTAAGGAGACTTACGGGAGTTCAGAGTGTCATCTTCCGCTGCCCCGGCCGCCGCAGGAACAGTTGCAGCAGGGGACTCTTCAGCGCTTGTTAATTCAATAATGGGCGTCTGGCCCCCGCCTTGTCCTGCTGGCGCCTCTCCTACTCCCGCTGAGGACGCCTGACCAACATCCGTGCGCTCCTGAGAAAGGTGGAGAAATGGGTTAGAAGCTGCATAAGAGAATGGATGAAGCAGGTTGAGTAGGGATAGAAGCGGACCTCGAGGAGCTCAGTGACATCAACATTGTCAGAGCCGGCCACCTCGCCGCTCTCCCGCGGGCTCCCCTGATGGGATCTTCCCTCGGAGCCTTCATCCTCCCCCATCTCCTCCTCTTCCTCGGAGTCATTGCTACTGTCATCTTCCGCCGGCGGCATCTGTTCTGGAGCGGGTTCTAGACCGAGCATCACCTTCACCAGAAGGGATGGCTCCGCACGCTGACCACGTTGGCGCGCGTACTCGTCCATAGCCGTCAGATACGCATATTGCCGGTTGAAGTCCACCCTGTCGGCGATATGGATGCGCCCGACCTCTGGCAGATGGATTCCTTCTCTGAGTATCTTTCGCCAGATGGCGTCGGTCCCCAGTGACTGCCGCAGGGTCATCCAGGCCGACCACAGCGCCAGGAAGACTGCATCGTGGGAGGGTTCGAGCAGACGCCTTACCTGCTTCCCGGGCCGCTCTTCGACCACCGCACGTGCCCCCTCTCTGGGCGCCGAGGTTATAGCGGCAGCCTGCGATGTGCCCGCCGCCGAAGTCCCTGCTCGCGCCGGCTCCGCTGCTTGGCGCGCCTCCGTTCTACCCCGTGTAACGGCGCCTCGCCTCCTTCCTTGACGCCCGGTCTCCGCACGGGTGACCTCGAGCCGCCGAACTGGCTTCCGTAGAATCCCCTCGGGGTACGCGATGGCCCAGTTTTCGGCGTACTCGGTTGCCAGGCCTGCGTCGACCCCGGTAAAAGGGAGAGTGATGACGTCGCCAGAGCCAAAGGCGACGAACATCAGCCACATCTGGCGAAGGACGCCGGGGTTCGTCTCCTCCCGAACAGCAGTGAATACCCTCTTCGGCATCCGTTGAAGGCACCCGAACTTCCTGGCGAACCGGGTTGGCACGTAAGGCTCGCAGATCACCTTCCCGTCGATCCGAGCCACGAGCACCCCGCCCCGCATGTTCAGGAAGTATTCATGCTGCTCCACTGGACCCTGCCCATTATCGATCATCTGGCCGACGGGAGTGGGGAACGGGATGAAGTTGAAATTTGCGTGATTTCCAATCCGAATCCTCACGCCCTCCTCACTTAGGGTCATCGGAGAGACCCCCGCAATGTTCAGCAGGGAGGGTCGTAGGCCATTGCCCGGAGGAATGATGGCGTTCGGAAACGTGTACCCACCAAGGTGAGCAGCCACCCAGCCGTGGAAAAATTGGAAGGGCCCACAGATCCTTCGTGGCGACCCCCCTCGTGAGATGCGTCCCAGGATGGCATACAGCTTCGCCAGTACTGGGACCCCGAGGTTGTATCTTTTGTTGGCGGCCATAGCGCCCGCCATCGCCAGTGTCGCCGGGCGGACGCCCATTCTCATGTCCCGCACTGGCAGGAGCCACCCACTCAGAAAGGCGGCCAGGAACGCCGCGTACCGGACATTTGGGTCCCGGGCCTCGATGACGCGGTACCCCCATGAGCGGTAGTCGCCCGTCTCCAGGACCCGCCAGTACGACCCGTTCCGGCTCCTCTGAGCCGCGGTCGGGCACCGCTTCCCCCTGCCTGGCATCTTGACCGCCGGGTCATGCTCCAAGAACTGGCCGAACCACTCCTTGTAGGCTATGTCCTTCTGGAAGTCCTTGATCCCGAGCCTCTGCGTAGCCAGGTCAAGCAGATGCCAGGTCAGAATGGGAGTCCGTGACCTGTCTTCCCAGGTGTTCTTCGGAGGCAGGAACTCATCGTACTGGTAACCCTCCAGCGGGATACCTCCGAAGCAGTGGATGTCCCAGAGACCGATGCCGACCTCCCCATGGTGAAGATGGAAGGTGTTGGTATCCGGGGACCAGCGGGTGAACAGCTCCGGCCCGAGCTCGGACTGCTGGTAGAAGTGGAACTGCGACGTCCACACCGCCTCAAACAGGCCGATGTACCGCAACTCCTCCGCGAAGTGATCGCAAGTGTGGCGTACCCAGAACGCCCAAGCCCACTCACTGGTGAAATTGCCCCCAGATCGCAAGTCCCAGTCCTTCAGCCAGCCCTTGGTGTCGTCGGTGACACTCTGGCGATATATGCTCGAGTAGAGGGCTGGAGAGTTCTCTGCAGTAGGCTCACTTCCAACGATGGTTCGCGTCCTCGGGTTCAGGACATAGACATCCAAGTGTCTGGTCTCCCTGGCAGGATGCCCATTGTTGGTGATGTTATAGCGGGGAAGCTCGTCCTCCCGAGTCACCCAGGTCCGTGGCGCATCAACCTCGAACCCTGGCACCGGAACCTCATCTAGGATGCCGAAGTTCTAGAGCGGCAGGTTGTCCGACAGTGGATATGTCTTCTGGGCCGGCGTCAGCAAGTCGAACAAGGATTGATTGTTGGAAACAATCTCCTTGGCTCCGTAGACCTCCTCGTTCGTCGCCATCTCAGCTCTGCGAGTGGCGGCATCCCCCTCATTTCCTTGATTCGCGGCCATCTCAGAAGCTTCGGGAGTCGTGCGGGTAAAGGGATGAAGCGTGCGGGAGCGGACGAGGCTGGTAGAGAAGTTTGAGGGTTGGCGCGCAATCCTAGTGGACGGCGCACAATCAGGAAGTCCGTCGCGTAAACCCCGGGTGTTCGCGCAAAAGCGGGCCGAATTCCGGACAGGTTTGCGCGACGAGCGGGTGAATTCCGCGCCGGAAAAGGCAATTTCGCGCACGAGAGCTTAGAGGCTTATCGCGTGGAAGGCCAGTGTACGGTGCGGGGGACCCAGGGCCCCTATTTATAGGCGAGGCCAGGGACCGCGCTGCGCGGAAATCGCTTTGCGCGACCGCAGTGGCGAATTTCGCGCCCGACGCCCCTTTTTGCGCGCCACAGTCCCACGCCACCCAGGACTTCGGCATTCCGGCGTCTCCCTCGGAACCCGATCGTTGCGACCTCTCGCCGATCAGATTCCGAGGGGGAGCTTTTGTAGACGCCGGAAAAGTCCGTTGTTCCCAAACAAAGCTCCGGATGCGGAAAGCGAGGTCATATTTGGAGTCGGAAGCATGTTTCGGAGGGCCCGGAGGCCTTGCGCAGAATTTTGGAGACCTGCGCGCAATGTTGATGAGCCGCGCGCAAACCTCCCGGGATGCGCGCAATGCGCTGAGCCGGCGCGCAATTTTGCGCGCCCGTGGCCCGCGCGACTCCCTTGCACGCCGGGCCCGATTCCGCGCCCGCGAAGGGAATTCCGCGCCCGCGAACTGGATTCCGCACCTGGGGTTACCTATAAATATAAGGTGACCCCCGACGTTTTGAAGGTTGCCAGAATTCGAAAGGTCTCTCGTGCGCGCAATCCAACCCCTTCCGCGCGCAATGCCGATCTTCAGGTAACCTCTTTTCTTTCGCGCAAGAAAGCCTCGGGGTTCGCCTTCGCGCGTAATCCCTTTGGCTTCTTTCTTTTGAACTAATTCTTCACCCTAAGGCCTTCGCGCGCAAAAGAAGCCTCTTGCGCGCAATTGCCCCCGGGTGCGCGCAATCCAACCCGATTGCGCGCACCCCCCATTTTCAAAGTGGCCATTAATTAAAGAATGAGCCGTTGCCCCCGTGCGCTATCCGAAGCCCGGTGCGCACAATCTCTATCATTCGCGCGCAAAGTGCTGGCCCAATTGCGCGCCAGCCCGTCCATTTGCGCGCCGACCCGCGGTATTGCGTGCAAATCTCCTCTTTTGCGTGCAAACTGCCAGGGTTGCCCCCTTTGACCCCCTTTGGGTCCCCGCCTACGTGGCGCCCGATGAACCTCATCCCGGGTGCCCGCACTGTGCGTTGTCTTTCCGTGCGGCCCTCCAGGCTTGCGCGAAGTGACACGGACCTATCGATGGCTTCAACGTCCTGCACGACGTTAAACTGCATACGTCCAACATGACGTTAAACTCTGCCACGTCCGCGCTGCAAGACGTTAAACCGCCAGGCGTTTACGTCCCGCACGACGTTAAACTGCACCATCGTCCGCGCTGCAAGACGTTAAACTGCCAAGCACCTTCGTCCTCAACACACGACGTTAAACTGTAGTTCGTCCGGCAAGATGCTAAACCGTCCGCTTCGTCCTCAACACACGACGTTAAACTGTACTTCGTCCGGCAAGACGTTAAACCGTCCGCATCACCTGATCCCGTGTCTCGCACGCAGGGTCCCCCCAGTTTGGATGTGGCCCCCACCCGCTCGTCTCTGCAGGGATGTCGGGATTGGAGTGGCCTTCGCCCACGGGGGTAGAGTGTTGCAAACAAAACGAACTACGTGGACTTTGATCCCTGTCTTCTAAACAGGGTACGTAGGAAGCCTCTCCGAGGTTCAAGCCCACCACCTGGTCGTCTCGGTCGTATTTACGTCGGTTCGTCCATCAGTGGACCCCTCTCGGGTTCACACTTGCGTTGATTCACCTATGAATCCGCCTCTGTGGGGGAATGCACATGTGTATATCCATTGTGCTTCCCCACCGCCTCGATCTCTTCGTGAGTCGGCTTGCCAACATCCAGCATGACGTAAAACTGTGATCCACCCGGCCGTTCCATCCCCCTCTGTGCGAGGTGGTTCGGTTCAATCCTCCACCTGGCGCCTCGATCTCTTCGTGAGTCGGCTTGCCGATGTCCAGCATGACGTTAAACTGTATGTCCGAACTACGCTGACATTGATCCGCGCTAACGCGCGGTACGTAGGAAGCCCCTACGGGGTCCAAGCTCCTCACTCCATCATCCACCCTGATCCTTACCCGGGCCACCACATCCCGGTGGGGTCATGCCATTCCATTCCACTCCACTTCATTCGGGAAGCCGCCCATGTGCTGGCCCCAGCGTCGGAGGATCCCCGCAAGGGGTTCTGTCATCTGGTCCACTCCTCGTGTTGATCAGTCCGATGCCGTCCCCGCTGGACGTTAAACTCGCGGCATACCCCGTGTTAAACATGGGAAGCTGAGGAAAACCTCAGGTAACACAGTTCCCCGCACCCAGTGCGGGATGCCTCAGGCCATCACGCCTTCGAGAAGCCCTATTAGGGACGGAAGGCAGACATGCAGAGTCGCCGTGTTAAGGCACGCCCCCGACGCCCAGAGCCACCCGATCTCCTCACCGCAGGTTGCTGCCCCGACCAGACTCCTTAGAGCGTCCGGGCGGAAGCAGCGTAATTAACCGGTGTCCATGGAGACATGGCGCCGGGAACGAGATTCACGAACATTCTTAAATCTATGAGGGAGACCCGGATTAGGCGACGAGTTCCGAGGAGACGTCCACGGAAGGAGGAGCCGACATCCCATCATCCCTGTTTCGATCAAGGAGCAGACGCCCCTGAAGAAGGGACGAATGCCGCCCACCCTTGGAAAGCGGGACTGTGGGACCACAAGCCGCGCGCCCATCCCCTCGGGTTGACGGGTGCACGCACGAACGCGTCCTGGCGGAACAGCGTAACCCGACGCACATCCGCACCGAAACAATCAGTACACCAATAATCTGAATTACCATTCCTCAATTTCATTGGATTACTTCTTGATCTCCTTCATTTTTATCTTCATTGACAACTATTAACAAAAAATACAAACTTATACACAATGTGGTTCCAACATTTGATTCTTTCCAGAGTTATCACAAATAGGAAAATCCTTCTTTTCCCTCGTCCCTTTATCCAACTTTCTCTCTTCCATCCATTTCTTCTCTTGCATCCCTCCAAAGCCATAGGACTCATATAATTATTTACTTATCTTATTAACACATGATACTATTTATTCATATGCTGAGAATACAAGGGTGACTATTTACCTTCTAGGTGATGGGTTGATACCGTGAATGATATGATCCTTCTCAGTAGATGAATCATACATATTGTTGGAGTTCACATTACTTGTATTGGGCTCCATTTCTATTCAATGGTATATGCTAGGTAAGTTTATTAATTGCAAAGAATAAATCCAAACATGTAAAATTACTAATTTTAAGTGAACACTTTTTGGATATAATTCATAATAATAAAAATATTTTCATTGAGAAGGTATATACTCGTAAATCCTTCGTAATGATTTTTAAATAAAATGAGAATTATCCTAAGAATATCCCAAAGGATATTTGTAACCAAGCGTACTGTAATCCCCGTTGTCATGCACCAGTTCCTATTTGAGTCTACCTCAAACCGGTTTTTGAGGGTTTTAACCGTAAGTATATCTTTTCAAGAGCTGCCTCTAGCTGCTCGTATTCAGACATGGATGTAATTTCATGGAAAAACCCCAAAATATCTACAGTACCAAAATTTGAAAAAGGTCTTCTATACTAACACCAAAAGTCTAATTAGGGTAATGTGATCTAATCAGAGTTTATCTAAATATAGATTCCAAGGTTATTTCTAAACTTCTTCTAATACGAATTGTAACTCCCTGATCCCTATTACCCAGAGTCGTTACATTATTTTAAAACATTGGTATGATTACAAGAAATAATGTTTCGAAAGGCCGATCATTTTAATAGTCTTGGAAAATAGATTACATACATGAAGTTTACATTACATCATAAAATTGAAAACTACAAAAACATTGTTTCCATAGACAACATTGATATCCCATAGACTATCGCTAAAGGCCATTCATAAAATAATTATTCGCATCAAAGGAAAAATAAAACCTAGAAAGTGGTGAGTTCAGATGCTCAGTAAGGATAACAATATAGCCCAAACATTCAAAAATAAGAATAAACATTTAAGGCAATGTATAAGACTAAATCAAAAAAATATTAAACATTAACTTCAGCATAATATGGAAATTATAAAATCAAAAAATTCCATTTAAATATTCACCTGTATTTTCTACTAGTTGAATAATCTCATGTAATATCAATAGCCGCTTTCATAATGATGGAATGCATAATTCCAAACTTTCATAACCACATAGTCAAGGACCTGTGCCTAGACTACAAATATAAATTTATCAAGGCCTTGTTCCAAGACACTAGTTTGTCTATTGAGACCTACTAATGCATATAGGAGCTATAGTGGGCTCCACCTGTCACTTACTAAGTCCAATGCATTCCTCATATGAGAAGGATTAAACATAACATATAAATTGTTATTAAAACTAGCATACGAAATCCCAATATATTATCTACATACCTTGAATGGTATAAAAATAACACATCCACATTAAATCCAATAAAAAATATTTAGTACAATATGGAAGTGTTGTATCAAAATAAATAAACATCAATTAAGTTTAAAATCTATCAAAATATGTTCATATGGATGAAAATTATTTGTAATACTCTTTTAGAGAAATAGAACTTTTCATAAAAACATTTAAAAGTAACATAATTTATAAAGAAATAAATTTAAAGACAATTTTTATTCACAGTGTCCCATGCTACTTTGAAACTTTTGAAAGGAATTAACATTTTAAAAACATTCATGTTCATATAAAAAAATCCTAAGAACCCATTTTCAAAAAATAGACATTAATGATAATAATTTAGAAGAATAAATATTTAAGACATTTAAAATAATGTTTTAGTAAAAAGTTCCATTAAAATAATCCATTTGAAAACACTTTTATGAAACATGGACATGGATAATAAATATGTCCTAGTATATACTTATGAAAAAACAACCTCGGATAACAAAGAGAATGTGAAGTTAACCCCTACCTCGTTGTAATCAATCGAGTCGTATGAAAAATTGTTAGTATCCACCAAATGAATCAAAAAATCTCAGTAATATAATGTGAATCATGATATTTTATATCAAATGGAAGTACACAATACACCACAAGCAACAAATAAGTTGTGAACAATTATTAACTATATTTAAATAAGAATATTTTAATTTTCAAAATATTTGTACTTATAAAAAAATACAATTTTTTATTAGTATTTATTTTTAAATATATAATAGTAAAAATAAATATAAAATAAATTAAATATTAATTTAAATACAATTTTTTAATAAAATAAAAATTATAAAAATGTATATATTTTTATATGATATATAATTTTAATAATTTTTAATTGTATTGATATTTGTTAATGAATATGAAAAAAGGCTTTTTAATTCTATAAACGAATATATATTTAATACTCTATATATTTCAATTTACATTGATATTTTTAATATAAATACCAATTAAAAATATATATTAATTTTACTATCAAATGTAATTAAAATCTAAAATATTTTTAATAAATAAATAAATATATATATATATATATTAAATATCTAATATTTTAAATTTTTTTATTAATATAATAAAAAATAAAAATGTATATATATATTTAAAAATATATTAATTATCCTAACAAATATAAAATAGGAATAAAATTTTATCATATATTTTTTGTAGATCGTTTAGTATATATTTGTTTATATACATAATTAATTATATATAAAAACCACTACTAATTAATATTTTTTGCTAAAAACCTTAATTATTGGTTGTTGTTTTTTTATTTTTTATTATATTTATATAAATATTAGTATACATATAAATAACTAAATAATTTTTAGGATATTTATATTTATATATAGTTGTTTGATTATATAGTTTAATATAATATTATTAATAAGTATAAAAACATAATTATCTGTAGTAAGTATGCATTATATAAATGTATATATTATTAACATTATAACAAAAAATTTAACTGTTATATACATTTAAAAATTATATATTAGGTTTTAAAATATATTTAATTTTAAAAATGGAAAAAATTAAAAATATATATAACTATATATATAAATAATTTCTTTTTTTTAAAATAATTATATTTATCAAAAATCCGTAAACCATACAGTAGAAATTTTTAAAATTTGATTTGTATTTTTCATAATTTTTTTATAAAATTTTACTAAAAATTATTATATATATTTTTTAAATATTAATTAATTATATATGTAATGAAATTATTATTATTTTCATACGATTAATATTTCACATCTTACGAATATATTACTAATTTAATACATATCGATTAATAATTTTTTCATTTCTAAAAAAAATAATATCACTTAAGTTTGATTTATATTTATATAAACTAATTTTTGTATCAAATTTTCTAAATATATAATATTAATAATTTAATTTAATTTATTTAATTATTCTATATATATATATATGAATGTGAGTGTTTATTAATAATAATGATTATTTATATGTCAAGGATGTATGATTGCATATAGGTGAAACCAAAATACACGTTGGTATATCCAACCAACTAAAACATGCATATAATATTAAGTTTATTATAATTTATCTAAAATGTAATATTATTGACATTATAATAAATTTAATTATAATAGTGGCCTAATACACAGTTGATTGGTACATACTCAAACCTCTATATTCAAGAGACCATGTATTGATCCCTATTAGAGCCCTTGAAAGGATTTCAATGCTATGAGATATGCAAGACCGCACATGCATGTTGATGTAAGGGGTGGTACATAACTAGTTTCAAATTGATATTAAAAAAATAAATTTTTTATATATTGGGTATTAGGAAATGCAATGGGTTCCCATGAACCTTATGTTGTCATGCCAAATAAATAATGGACCATATTATATGTGATCATATTTTTCAAGGCTGAGATATGTTCTTTACTCGCCCAATAGGTGGGTGTTAATATTTTCATAGTTTATAACACAAATGATTTTAAATAAATAATTATTTATATATCAAAATATGAAATTTATATATAATAATTACAATTATATACAAAAAATAAAATGAAGGTTCCTAAAATTTAAAATTATTAATTAATCCATACAATACATACAATTAGATAGAAATTATTATAAAAATAATATAAAAATATTTAATATGTTAATTGAAATATATTTTCTTAATTGTAATTAGAGAAGCTGATAATAGTTCCCATTATGAGTGTTAAGTCAATGAATGATAAAGTTATATTTTCCAAAATAGATAAAATTTTCCCTTTAAAAACACATATATGAAGCATTGATAAAACCCAAAGCCTATATTAAACGTTTCTATAGTGTTGGGCACTTCAATTATCCTCATTAATGAATTTAACATCAAATTAACTACCATATTATTAATGTAAACGTCAAATAATTTGGTCGCACAAATCCATATCCGGGTTACCATAGCACAAATCTCTCTACACTGAACCCTCATAAGTTTAGTTAGACTCATTGTGTGTTTCCCATATCAAATCTCTAACATTTTTCTAATTCAATGAATCTTTTATAATAGTCTTCTGTTACTCAGACAATTATTTACCATTTTCCATGTTTGGAAATGATTATTTTGAAACCCATGATACATCAATTTCTTTTATCACAAATCATCTCAATGATATGGATTTATAGTTTCATCGACATCATTACATCTATTGTTTAAGGGTTTGTAAAATTGATTGATGGTAATAGAATAAATTTTTGTTTATAGGCTCTACAGATAGTTTGAAAGGATAGATTTCATCTGGGATTCTCACATGGAGTCTGAGACTATAAATAATCTAGATGTATTTTAATTTTCTTTATATTATATATTATTATTCCATTTAATGAAGTCCTAAAATAATTTTGGAATAATTTTTTAGTGCCTTATATAATATACATGTTTCATGTGGTTCAAAATTTCATGGAATAATGTTTTACTTTTTTATTAATAGTATTTTTCCTGATATTTGGTTGGAAAAATATATTTGGGTCTATATATTATTCTATCGTTGTGCACATTTAATATAATATGGTTTGTGTGTTCTTATTTTTTATCTTGTAGATTAATTAAACTATATTTACTAGTCATATTTTATATAGTTTCTTCTTAATTAGTTTCTAGGTTTGAAAAATTGGTAATTAAATATTTGATTGTATTAATATGACATGATTTACTAGGGTTATTTAATCATATTCTACATCTTATGGTTATCTATGATGTGGATTAACTATATTGAATTCCCATAAAGGGGCACCATGTCTCTCTTTTTTTCATTTCTCTCAATTTTCATTATTTAAATCTCCTTTCTATGATCTATTAATTCATGCCACATGTTCAAGGATTGATTATATTTTTTATACAAACTAAACATGATTTTTTTGGATAACTCTCATCGATATATTTATCCCTTCCCTAAAATTTTAGTTGGGAATAATTATTGGAACACCCATTACAATTCCCATATATTTGTATTTTGTTACATGGAAATTTTATTCTTGTTTATGGAATAATAAATTAGAGATAGAGAGGGGGAGGTAGAATGGATAATTGATCATATCTATATCGATTATTCCCTCAAAAAATTATTTTTGGAGATTCATTTCAATTGATTGTTTGAACACTAAAATCATAGAGTGGTAGAATGATATAGTTCAGAGAAATTATAACCATGATTATACAATAATCCTTTCTAGGTTATCTGAATATTTTGGGATAAATTTGGTCCATCATCCATCCTATTTTTTATTTAACTATTTTATATATTTCAAGTCTTCAATTTGTAACGGAGATTTTCCAGTAGTGATTTGTATTTCACAATCCACATTATCGGGTTTATAGAAAATTCATGGATAAATAATGACTATATAGTCTGATAGTTTCTATTATTCTTATTGTTTTTTTCTTAAATTTTTTCATTTATAAATCTAAAAGTTGTTATCATTTCACAGTAATGTGACTATAAGATGGTGTTATTTCCTTGAACATAGTTCCAATGTGGTATGATGAAAGTTTTATACATTTGTTTATTATTTCCTTTCATTTAAATTGTATTGAGTATTATAACGTCTCCATAAATCATTTATCAACTTTTTATTTCTTTCTTATGGTTTTTTTCAAATAATATTTATAATATAAAACATTAATAAAACTCAATTTATATAATAATTTCTTTCATTAACAATCACACACATTAATTTGTATCAAAGAAGGAAATCAAGTTCGATAATCATTTCTGTTATATATGAATATGATATTTTTATTGAGGAAGACGTATTTTATTTATTGAGGTTTTGGATACATTATTTTTTTATCCATTGTTTACATGAATTTTACATGAATGGTTAAAAGATGAGTATAATTACATTCTCTACTGATGCATGGTGTAACACCTTTTTTAATTTATGATGGCCTCAATGTGATTAAAAATATTCTATTTGTATTATTATTGTACTAATATTATAAATTTAGAACGCCTTTTTCTGTGAATATTATTTTTTATCTATCACATCTAAACTAAAACAAAGATACATGTTAATATCTATTATTAGTTGTGTTGAAAAGAGAATTCATGTTTATAATTTAAAGATGATCACAAATACTCACATCCGACATCATTTAGATGAATTTAACAAAGTCGGTTTAGACTAAACCAATATAGAATAACATATTGCATAAGTGGATCAGACCTATATGTTTTCCAATATACCATATTATTAATTTCATCAAATTATACACTCAAAGATGCATAGATTAGATTTATGAACCTTAATATAATTAACATTTACATTTATTTTAATGGATCATTAGACACATTGTTTTAGGGACTAGGCTATTAGGGGAAGGAATACAAAACATTACATGAGATACAAATCAGATATTATAGATCTTAATAGAGTTATGAAGGTTTCTATATTTTTTATGCATAAATAACATTTATGTATAGATCATGGTTTTCATTTTTTTCAATATTATTAATAGATATATATGTTATTTATGGTGACCATTGATGGATAGAAGGGTGTAATTATGGATATTTTGTTGTTCAATTTAGATACATGTAGAAGTTTATGAGTAGTTATCTACATAGATTTATTACCATGTGTTTAATAGTAAATTCATAATTTCTAAATGATAACTTTTTTTGAGTTTTAAAGAAATCATTTAAAATATGAAAGATGTTTTGACTTATTTTTTTTCATGAATGTGAAGATGATCTGTTTTTATATTTCAATGAAATCTATTTAAGTTGAGAAAAATTTAATTGGTTTGATTATATCTATTATTAATTTCTCTTATATTGGATATTATTTCATTAATTTTTGTGGTTGTTGATAACCTTAGATGATATGGTGTGGAAAAAAAATTTCAACTAAGGAATATATAACGGTAGATGTTTTTGTTCCATGATATTTTGGAAAAAAATAATATTTCGTGATGTCTTATTTTCTTAT
This sequence comes from Viscum album, assembly GCA_963277665.1. Taxonomy (NCBI): domain Eukaryota; kingdom Viridiplantae; phylum Streptophyta; class Magnoliopsida; order Santalales; family Viscaceae; genus Viscum; species Viscum album. The sequence continues at coordinate 556,874,412 of OY728165.1, read as the reverse complement.
AAAATTACTTGTGGATTTATTATTTAGAAAATATTCTTATATTCATATGATGAATTTAATTTTTTTAACCATATTCACTTTTTAAGCTTTTCATATGAACCTTTGGATTAATTTTTCATGGGTTTTATTTTATATAATTTTTTATGACGATGATATGATATTGTTTGGAAGATTTATCCTATTCACCTAAAATGACATATCCTATATACATTTTCCAATATAGTTCATGTGTGTGGTGGTTTATTCTTATATAAATATTGGATTTAATATTACATGAGAATTATGAGATAATTAATCTAACATTTCTCTTTACATTGATATGAACAATCTATTATCATGGTCAAATAACTATTCATCATGATCATGGCGATTATTCAAATAATTTATATTTATTTTTCAGGATTCATATCACTCTTTCATGAAATATTACATAAATTCATGTTTATAGGGTTTATTAAAATTCATTAAACTTTATAACTTTCAAAATATATGTTACTAAATGCATTGAAAAATGTGTTCATATTTAATCTCATTATATGGATGTCAAGATAGACTATCCCTTTAAGACACCCCATGTTGGATCATTCACTATTCTTTATCCTAGATAATTACACCCTTGTTAATTTTTAATTGAGTTAGAACAAGAGGGGGCTAGGGAGAGGACTGCTTCTTTGATATTGTTTGGATTGTTCCACTCATTTATATTTCTAGGATCTTCATTTTAGTGGATAGTTCCCTTTTAATAATCTTTAATGTATACAATTATAATTTTTTGATGACATTAAATATTACATTTATTTATATTCATTCTAGTATATATGTGTAAGTCATGATCTAGAGGCTCTCTCATGCCACATATTTCTGTTCAATGTTGTAATCTTATTTATGTTTTGAGTCTCATAAGTGAATGTGTATTTCTTTCAAATATGGATGTTTATGATTCAATAAATTTGTATTTTTCATCATATTTAGAAAGATATTAAATTATATATACTAAGATAGTGTCATTTGATCAATAAATTTGTTTTTTATTTTTTATCTCAGTATATTTTTCCACTAGATTCTTTCTTTGCATAAATATGAAACTATACATTGTTATTTATCTGATTTATGCTGCTCCAACATGAGTGGAAGTACATTATATTATTTTAGTACAATCCATTTTTTCATTATTATGAGTCATCTTGATACATCTTCCGGTATTGTTCTACATATACAATTATACTTGTGTGATCCATTGTAATGAAAACAAAAAAACATGAGCCATTGAATGTCATCATAATTTTGAAAAATAATGTTTAGCAGATCAAATCCATCATAACAATGGATGGAGCATCAATTTTTTTTATTAGTAATAATTGTTTACATATAATGTCCTACTATAGTAATATATATTTTTATAGTTTTTTATTTTTTACGTGAATTTCCATATAGTTGATCTATGACTTACATGATATTATTGAATATTAATTGGTTTCTTATAGATTTTGAGACCAAAATTTTAATATTTATTCAATTAATTGAGGGTTTATTAGGACACTGATTATTTTATAAATCCATAAATTTATAAATTATAATTTGTTTTTATCGGTAATGGAGTTCTGTCAGTAATCACGTGGAATCTATTATTTGATTCATCGTTTTTTCAATGATTAATATTAGTGTTATATGAATATTTTTGTCTTAAATTTTTTAGTCGGAAGGTGTTATGGAAATTAAATTTGGTTGGGATTCTTCTAGTTAAAAAATTATTTATTTTAATTTGCACTATTGTGGGAAACAATTTTTACAGAACTCCATTAGAGACACATGTTATTGTCCCACACCACCTCTAGTAATTATTGTATCTAGGAGTGTTTTTTGTAATGACTATTTGAAAAGAGATAATATTTATTTGTGTGGTTACTTATAATTTGGAAGATGGGCACCCCCACTTAATCCTATTAATATAGAGGATTTTGATGGTTTGTGATTTGTCTTATGACTTCATATATGTGACTTTTTGTACCAAATTGTTTTAAATAATTCTATAAGAATTTTTAAAATATATTTATGAATGAAAATGAAGTTTAAAGAAATAATTTGGACATGAATTTCTAGAATATGAGGAATAAGACGTCTAATGACCCGAAATTAAACTCATTCTACAATCTTATTAGATTTTTCTATAATCTAATTAGATATACTAATATATGAATATACATAAATGAAATTTATTATTATGAATCAAACATATTGGGTAATATTTATTCTTTTATGAGATGTTTTTTTTAAATGTAACATTAGTTAACACCAATATTACATTAATGTGGTTTTATAAAAAATATTATATGTTGATTTTATTTGATATATTAAAGTTTTTACTTAATATATTATCTATAATGATTATTTTTATAATAAAAATGGTCAAAAACACACCATCGATATAATACATAGTCATTGTTTTGAAAAAAAAGTGACTATGATTCAATATATTGGAAAATACAGATGATGAATTTGATTAATTTAAAAAGAAAAAATGATATTTTTATTACTTTTTTAATGATTTCATGGAAAATAATTTGGATGAATGAGAAATTTATACACTTGAATACTCCCTTTAAAAAATAAATATTTTGTAAACATTTAAATATAATTCAATTACTACATTTAAAACAAAAATTTTAATGTAAAATGAATGGTGATTTGATAGTTGAATATATTATGTTTATAGAAAATAATAAAATTTCATATAAATATGTCTAACTTCTCTATAGTTTGTTCATATTTTTATACTTTTTGGAATCACTATACATATTTTTGTGGATATCATTGAGTTATAATATAGTTTTAAATTTAATTGTTCACCCAATATCATTTAGAAGATCAATAAAAGGTATGAGGGTGAACCTATTTGATCACTCCATATGATTCATCACATTTTATGGATGATCCATTAAACATTTTTAATTCTCTAAGAACATGATTATTATATTCCATTTTCATTATTGATATTATAATAGAACCCCAATCAATTATAATTAGCTTATTTGAATAATTTTCCACTAATTGTTGATTCATTTTAGAAATAAAATGGAAAATTTATATCATGGTAGAGTTTATGGTTTTCAATGATTTTTTCAGTAACACTATGGGAGAGACACAGAAATACCAAATATGTTTTATAATTGTTTTACATGATTATTCACATAATTAAAAAATAAAATAGATTAAATTATTAATCGATAATTAAGGCATATAAATAATGTCTATAATATTTATAAGATTGAAAAAAGTAAAGAGTCACACAATAATATTGAATCATCATATTACATTAGCCTCATAAAGTAGTGTCATGTATATTTAAATTACATTTTTATTATCTATAGTTATTAGTTTTCCTATATATTTTTGAAAAAACGCATCATTTTTACCATTGTCTATAGTAGAAACATCTTCTTGATTGTGTATCACACAAGATCTCTGGAAAAAAGTATATTACAACAATAAATTACTATTAATATCTTGTCTAAAATTAAAGGATATATAAACATATCCTTTATATACATCAAGAAATTTATTAAATACTATCAACAATTATTATATTCTTGTTAAACAAAAACATTTCGATAACTGGTATTTATCACAATAACATTGAAGTTTTGTTTTGCTAGATATTATATATTAAATTCGATTCAAGGGAAATTACATAATACATTATTCAATAGAAATTAAATGAATTAAATTTTTTACAATTTAAATATTATATTTGATGAAAATAAGAAGCTAAGAATAAAAAATATAACAATTTTAATGAAAATTTTAAACATAATTGCACTATGGATGATTTTCATTATAATATTTGATTATAATGTGATAATAATTATTGGTGTTAGACAGAAACTTGTTGAATCCAAAGTGGTTGTAAAAATTTATGAAATTTTTCCATAATTTAATGATTTAATTTTTTACATAATACATAGACTTGCATGCCATTCCAAAAGATGATAAACATATCTTACCAATACAAAATAAAATATAAATTTAAAATTAATAAAGAAAATGTAAAATTTAAATAAATACGATACAATTTTAGAAGTAATGATCATCAAAATTCAATAGTGAAGTAAGAATAAAATTTAGTATGATTTGAAATAATAACTTACTAAAATAAGACGTCATAAGTTTTAATATCACATTATTAAAAAAACATTTTAACTAAAAATAAAATTTTATAGATGAAATACTTCCAAAAATTATGAAATATAGATGAATTTTAATTAATGAAAAAAATTATTTTATATAATGGATTTTTATAGAAGTGGAAAATAATCACCAATAATGTTTGAAAGTAAAATATTTTATAAAAATATTGAGGTTATTTATTTAACAACATAAAACGAGAAAGGTTATTTTAAAGATAACATAATAAATTGATTAAAAAATCAGAACTGTTTTTGTATGGATATCATATTTTCTAAACCAATAATAGTTTTATAACATATATATAATGTTCGAGAGCAATATGATGATATATTTTTTGACCCCAAAATCATACTATGTGAAATATATGTTATATTGGACCCCAACATATATATTGTGGACATATGTACCATTACTCCTATTTCATAAGGAAACTCTTAAATGGTGATTGTGTCTAGGAAATAGGGAGACCAAAATAATATACTATAAAACTCATGTTTTTTTATCATTAACCATTTGATAATGATTATAAATATCTAAATTATAAATGAAGATTAATAAATCATATAATTTATTAGTGTGTTAAGTGGAAAAACTCAACAGATGAAAAATAATTATGGACTAAAATTCAACAACGATTATATGATGTTATTACATTGAATTAATATTTTAAAAAAATATAAATGTGTATATAAAAATAAGAAAACATGAATTTTTTTTAATCATATTGGGGACCCTTCATCAAATGTTACTTGTGCCAATAACCTTAGTGGCTATTTCTTTAGTATCATTCCATGTGTTCACAAAAATATTTTCTTTCCTTTATATGAATCACTATATCGTCTATAATTTATTCTAAAACTCAAATTTCTTCCTTCTTCATAGAATGAAATTATATTACCCAACAATCTATGATAAATTTTCCCTCATTACTATCTTTGAAGGACATTTTCATATTATTTACTGATATTCATCGATTTTGTTACACAATAATAATGAGTTGTTGATTTTATCCATTGAGAATTCCATGTCTTCTATATTGACAATATTCATCCATATTTCTAATAATAATCCATATAATATTTTATAGAAACATTCAGAATGATATATGTAAAAAATTATTTAAAAATGATTATATGTTTTATTATTTAAGGCCTTGTCTCTTTGGTTTGGGATGTATATCTGTTTTTGGTAGTTACTATAGAACATAGTGTACAAACTACATTCCAGAAACATTTACACCACATGGTTGATATTATTGTTTAATTAATTTCCTAGAAATGGTTATAATATGGTTTAAAACAAAACAATATTTTATTCCAAAAAATCATTTTTATACTCTAAATTCATTTTACACATGGAACTTTTATGCAATAAAATTATTGAACATGATATATTTTATTCATGAAAATATATTTTTAGGGTATATGACTATGCGATTTTAAACCATATTCAATATATTAAAATCATAAATCCATTGGACAAAAATAACTCTGTCCCAATGCATAAATGATATAATTTTCTATTGAATCTGTTGATGTGAAAAATCATCCTTCATACCCTATGTATCCTTCTATGTGGTTGTTGGTGTGTCCCCTCCTTCTAGATCAATTATATCAGCATTTAATCTAAATGAATGTGAAATCACATTTCCCTAGTTAGATTAATTTCTTCTTAATAATTTTCATTGACTGTTACTGTGTTGAGCATCTATATTTTGGATTCATTTACCCATTCATTACCTTTTGTTCGATCCTCTCTACACCCATTGGGCGACATTCCTTTTTTGACAGGTCCATTGTTTTTTAAGGTTAGATAGGTGCGTGTTTATGGAGGTATGTTATTAAATACCCTCTCAACCAATGTTTTTATTTTCAATCTTATTCTTGGAATTTAAAATAAATTCTAGGTCATTTATTTTTTTCATTTATTTTTATTCCATGTTGATGGATACTGACATTATCTTGTGCATCCAAAGATGCGGTAGGTGGATCCGACTCTATCTATTCTTGAATGAACAATAATTTTTATATTTTTATAAAAATTTTATCATTTAACTAGTATGAATTTTAATTCTATTAAATGGATTTGAAATAAAATATTCTATTTCACTTGTTTCATGTGTTGAAAATGTGTTTTTTCATTGAAAGGGTAAATAGGGATTTGAGGGATGTTTTATAAAAGAAAAGGGTGTTGATAAATTGAATTTAAAATATATTTTTCAACATATTTAATATATTAAGTACATGAGAATACATGGGTTACATAGGAATAAGGTATATCTTAGGGATTTCTTCTATGTTTCAGTGGGAATTTTAGTAATGTGTTGTTATTCTTCCCCATATACCTATAGTTCTTGGGGATGAGTAATTAAATTTTTGGGGGGTTATCCCTTGGTATGTTATATTTATCATATCACATATGATATAAGTACATGAATGATCAGTGGTTTTTTACTAGGTAATGCGTATTCTATTAGCCTAACTGATTATGTTACCTTGAACTATTACTACGAATATATGGATTTTTATTTTTGTCATTTTGATATAAATTCCTAGAAATTGATAAATAGTTATAGGTATTGTTCTTTGAAACTATTTAAACTATGGAAAAAGAGTAAAATGTACCATGGTTTTTATATATTCTTCCTTACATCATATAATGCCCTTTTTTAAAAAATAAGATTAATTTTTATTTTTTTTATTGAGAGATGATATATTAATCCTATGTTTCATCTTACTAAGACAATTTATCTCAGAGCCTGCCCACCACTCTATAAGTGATTATATCTGACAATTTATTTTCATATAGAACAATAAATTCCATTTACTATGGTGGTGATATTTTAGTTTTATAAGTATGGGTATCTAGAGAATACATGGTGGGATGTTAAACACATTATCAAATGGTGTATTCAGTTTTTGTTTCTTTTATCCCTTAAATTTTTACTTGTACATTAGGATGTTATAATTTATTTAGCTATATCATTTATTCTATCTTCATTCAGTTATGAAATATATATTTCTTTTATAACATCTCTAATTTTTCCATCTATTATTATTGTGTATTCGATTTCATTTTTATTAAGATGGATGAAATTGTTCCCTTTGGGTTTTAAAAATTCTAGTGTGATCATTATTATCTCATGTGGATTAGAAGATCACTTCGTGTATGTGGAGAATAAAGTCATGTATGATGTTTTTAGGTTATCCTATGATTTTTTGATACAATAGGTATCAATAATATGTTTAGGATTAATATTTCAGATGTTTATAAATAAGAGAGGTGATTACTAAATAATGATATGTTTGTTTTGGTGAGCGTTTGACTAGGTACTACTCATAAAAGACACATGTTACCTTAGAATTTTGGGATATAGATATATTTTTTGTATATTTTATTATCTTAATATCAGATTCTATTTTTGGGTTTTCATATAGACATAATATAATCAGATTTTTTAATCAATTTTTCTATTTTCGGTGATATGTGATTTTACACTGAGACATCATCCATAGGTTCCACAAGTGGGAGAAGTGAATCCTTTTTAGGGGAATCTATAATTATATAAAAATCTTACATTTTCATGATTTTGAAAGCTTGTATCATGAATCTAAATGTAAAATATATTCATTAAATATTTTTTGAGGTATATCCAGGACCTGGAGGAAAAATGGTACTTTTAAAGAATTTCTTATAAATGAACCAACATTCAATTAAGAGTATTATTGAACCTAAAAAGGAAGAGGTCTAGATATTAAGGAAAATCTTATCATAAAAATACATAATACACCTAAAAATAATAATATAATGTTTGCAGTGTTTGTTCATGTCAGACTTCATCAGTGGTTATGGGATTCCATATTACTAGAAGATATGAAGAAAACTTATTCTAAAAGGGTTTCAGGACACATTACCTTCATTTGTTCTGTAAATATTCTATAATTATTGAAATGTATCCTAATTATATTTATTAATAGTTGGTAGTGTACTAAATGTCAAAATACAAAAAATAGTTTCTGATTCTGGTTCTTTTTTTAGCGGATGTGGTAAAGAATGATCAACTAAATTATCAAAAGTGCACGTATGGTTTTCGATCACCTATCTATTCAAATATCATTATATTTAAAATTTATTCCTATGTTGATATTGTATATAAGGATATTCTGGTACAGATTAACATCATATAAAATAATGGTTTTTATTCCACTTGACTTCCACATAATGGCAACTTTAGTGGCATGTTTAGAACGGATATGATGTGGAATGATAATACCAAGAGTGGTGGATGTGGTATAGAGGGCCTCTTATAAACCATAACATATTCATAGTAGTGTTACCATGAAATTATAAATGTGTGTAAATGTTGGGAATGCCCATTTTTCATGTATTTTTTCATCAAAGATTTAATGTTCTTGTGGTAAATACTTCCATGTGATGTGATTTTATCTTATTAAGTATATGGATAATTATACACATGGATAATTTTATCAAAGGATAATGTGGTTTAGTTAGATGATTGAAATTTCACAAGGCATCACCCAATGGACATAAGTGTGAACCAATTACATAAATTAATATTTTTTCCAATGAAGGTTAATATGGGCCAAAATTTAGTTAGGGATACCATTATTATTGTGCATCTTATATAAGTTGATGTTTCTGAAATATGCTCTATGAATTGGCATATATATTCCATTTTCAAATGTGTTTAAAAATTTAATTTATCATTTATGATTAATTATAGAATTAGTAAAAAATATTAAAAACATATTTGATAGGGGTTTCATTTTCAATGATATTTATAATGGATTGGTGAATCATATTTAATGGGATTTCCTTATTATCAAACTAGATCTATATGATTTCATCATTAGTGTGGATTGTATTACCCATTTTCTTGGAGGCATCATTGTTATCATTGGTGTGTGTCATTCATTTTTTTAATGCGACATCGACAATTGTTTTTGGAATGTTAGATATATAATCCATCTATGTAGGACATTCCCACTTATATCATAATTGTATTTTTTTATTATAATAATATATCATTATGTTATTTTATTTATTTATCACCTTCTCTTAAATTTTATTTTCATCGCTCATTTTTTCCAGATAAAATATCTACTAATCCTTGAGTGTGGTTGTTATTGGTAACAACTTATTTTATATCGGGTATCCATCAGATTATGGTTCCATCTTAACATATAGAGCCATTAGAGCAGAAGGTTCTCAAGATTTTGTTTGATTATTTGGTGGTGAAATGGTTTGTTCACCATTGTGATTTTTCATTTTGAATACTCTATTAAATTTTTATGAATTATTATGTATCTCATAAATTATATATGGATTATTATAAGTTTAATAGTTTAGTAGTTAAGAATAATTATCCTTTGACTCATGTGGATGATCTATTTCATCAATTTAAAGGGGCGATATGATTTTGAATCAAGAATAGTCAATTGGGTTGTCATTAATTTAGTGTTTTAAATATGAAATTTCGAAGGAAACATTTTGGAGAAGTTATGTGGTTTATAAATACATTGTCAACCCTTTTTTTTGGATTAACACTCTTCCATTTTTTATTTACTCCATTTATAATATATTTTATTAGTATATCGATTGCATTGTGGTTGTGTTCAGAGAAAATATTTTGATTATTTTGGGACCAATTGTGATAATGATCACTATCAATTTTTGGTTTTGGAAACAATGAAGAGTCACCATGAATATAGAAGGATTCAAAAATAAAATGTTTGGATCCATGAAATTAATTTTTATGGAATATGATTTCTAATGGTTATTTATCAGATGATCCTTAACATGTGAATGTTTTATTTTAATGGAAGGATATATAGAACATTATTTTAATTCAGGGGACATGCATGGAAATATCGGTGGTCTTGTAAAACGCACTCAGTGTTTTCTCCACCTAGGTGTTCTCTTACCAGGATATTCATATAAATCATAAATGATTTGATGTTTCATACCTCTTTCAAATAACTACAATGAAATATGATATTAGTAACTACAACGATCATACCCAATCCCAATAAGGTGTATGTGGCATATTATGAATATTTTTATAATTTTTTTAAAGGATAATCATATGGTGGATAATTTTTCCCATCAAAGTCAATAACATGAAAATAAATAAACTACTAATGATTTTATGTTTTTTAGTTATGCCTTTAGTTATTTATCAGTGATATGATATGTTTTTAGAGACATCATCAATCATTTCATACCATGAGAGATTGAGCTATATATTTTCTCATAAAAACATGAATCTCTAATAGATGTTGTTAGTGGAATACCTTTAGAAATTGCAGTTTTACATCAACCACACCATAGGGAATGAGATTTTGATTATAGATTCACTCATAAAAAATTACCTTCAAATTCTTCCTCAGAATTGATGCACGAGATAAACAAGATAGGACACTTTATTTATATTCATTTGTAAGACTTCGAGGATGCTTCAGGTATTGTTCTTATAATTTATTCATAATCATAACATATATATCAGTTAATCTACATTGTTCATGGAAATATGAGGTGTTTAGAGAAACAAGATAAACTATTTATACTACCATTTTGGGATGGTCTATCCCATGAGATTGTTTTCACCATTTTGTGGATGATTTTCTCATCCTAATAGTCCTGAGTTGTTCGATTTTTATTGACAGTCATAGTTCATCATGATATATGTTCATCGGTAAATTATAGAGATTTATTATGATATGATATGACATTTATAGTGACTTAGTATGAATATTGATAGTGTAGATTCTATTTCCCATTGTTACACCTACAAATTGATAAATTCAGACTACGTAAATCTTTATTGTCTTTTATTTTATCCTTCAATTCCAGTTTGGAAATGGGCAAAGGTTTATATGGAATTGGTTGTTGGATTTTCATAAAATTTCACATGGAATAATTCTATCTTGGTTTTCTTGAGAGGTTGAGGAAATTTTTTAATTTCATTATTTATAGGGACTCTACTATTGTTTTGGATCATTTTAAGTTGTATTAGAAAGATATTATGGTGTTACCTTGGGTAATGTCTTCCATTTTGTTGGATAGGTACCCATATATTCCTTGGGATACCTAAAGGATCAGAGCAAGGTGATATGATGACAAATATATTGAGTATAGATTACGATCAATATATTGATATTTAGATTATGTTTTTAGGTTATATTTTGGAGAAAATGATCTTTTAATGTGTATTGTATTTCAATGGAACACAGTATATACCTGAATGGAATTTTATAGATTCCTTGTGAAATTAGTTATCATTAAAAGATTATAATGGAATAGTTTAATTATTTATGTGTGTATAATTATAGGTAACCATTTTGTTGGAATGAGGCGTGTTAAGACATCTCATTTGGTACAGAGACTCAAACTAGATACATTGGAGATGATTTTTGTTAAATGTTAACATCTTGTTACTTAAAATAATACAAAAAAGTCATAGATAGATCATTGACATGCTCCTTTGATGTTTTTCATTAGTTACCATGTTTTATTGAATGTTTCCCCAATATTGTATCAATGTCATCTTAAGAAATAAATAATATAATCTTGGAAATGTTTTGAACAATTTTAGATTCCTAATAATATTGTGAGAGTTTATTATCATTTGGTCTTTATGAATTAATTGATAGGTATCCAATATATTTTCCACAAGTCTCTAATCATGAAATATTATACTGATCCCTCTCATGTTTTTTTGGAAGTGTTCATGTTGATGATAGATTTTTTTATTTAGAGAAGTTTCAGAATATTTACATTCTCAATTGAACATCTTTTTGGGGAATTCTATATTGTTTTTCAGTAATTAATAGTGTCACAAATGAGATTCTCATGTTTTAGGGGAGTGTAAATCATCAATGAGGGAGATATGGCATCATCTTTTTATGAAACACAATTATTTCACAATAATTACAAATGATAGAATGTATAAATAAAGTGAGTATTATATATTTTGGATAAATTGGTATTCTATTATTCTTGATTAAAGTATTGTCTCTTAAATATCATGAGAATACATATTTTTAGGTTTTATTATTGGTTATGCGCTTCAAATTTCATATTGATGACTTTTATAATCTAATTTCTATCATCCAATAATATTACTTCATTGGGAACCAGTATTAAGATGGATTATGGAAAAAGAATCCAAAAATATATAAAATCATTTTTCTGTCATAATATCCTTTTACACTATAAGAAATATTATTACACTGAAAAATAATAGATAATGATAATTGTATATTGGGGGTCATGATATCTTCATATATTATTTATGGTATATTTTCCCAATAAACAAAGTGTTTAAACCATAAATCCTCTAGAAATGATGTATTTAGTCATGTTTCATGTTTGTTGTCTCTAATTTGTGTCATTTGATATATTGGTTCATCCCAAAATCCCTATTTATTTTCCCACTATATTATCGGTGTATCCAGTCCTTCTAGATTAAAGTATTTGGTGTTTTTTCTAATTAGAGGTTACATCCCATCACCGTGATGATTGAACATTATTCATCATCATTTCTATTTTTCACAGTAGTTACATAGAACTAAATTTTAGCTTGATACACCGTAAGTCGATTATAGTGTTAAACATTTCAATATATAGTGTGTGATGTTCATATGAGGGATGGTCCTTTCTTGGTTATGGTGTGATGAGTTCTTCTTATTTGAGGTATATTGTGATGTACCCTTTGTGACATCCATTTTTTTATAAAATGTGATTCTACTACATGGGAATTGATTCAGTAAATTTTTTTAATATATTTTTTTATCTTTTAGTGTTGTTGTATTTCTTCATGTTCTCTAGGATCAGATATTAGGTGGGTGGTTCTATATAGAGAATGTTTTGAATTTAATATGAATACTCACACTTTATAAAATATTTTATCAATTATTTATATGGATTTTTAAATGTGATTTAAAATATTTGAAATTTAATATGGTGTTTCCTTATGTTTTGATAATGGAATATGGGGATTTTCAAAAAATTTCCAATTTGGAATTAAAATATGGTTTGATAAAAATGGTTTATTAGAAATTGATTTTGGAAATACCATCTAAAATTATTTTACATGTTCCGTATATGGGAAGCCTTCTGGTAGATTAGTTGAAGGTGTTTATTTTGGATAAATTCCATGTATTTTTGAGGGACTCATTCATAAGATTATTCTCACCTCAAAAGGTATTTTTTTGTATTACTATATATTTAAAATATATAACGTTCACTCATGGCGTGTTCCAATATTCTATAGGCTAATGATCAATGGAGTCGATTTTCAACATGTCAAAATTAATGGTATGAATAGTTTAATAATGTACCTTTTGAAATGACTTACCCTTTATACCATTGTAATTTTTTTTATATATTTCATATTATTTATTGTACATTGAATAATATTTATGGATAATACTCTATAAAGAAGATTTACCTGTAAATTTTTTTGAAATTTTTTAAAGAGGAAGATATTTTCCAGGATTATTATAGAAGTTTTCTTACTAAAAAACATGACATGTATTAATTAATATAAGTATTTTTGGGATTTTTTACAATGATATAATAAATAGAACATTGAGGTAGGATCCCACTTATTATATTTATCTCACACTCTGAAAACCCCTTATGTAGAATCTAGTCATAGTTATGCCAATTTTTAATAGAAAATTCATAGTGTCACATTGATCCATAGATGATTCTTCCATATTGGTATAAGTATCTTCTTGTGTGATGGTGGGTAGTTTTCCACATTATCACAGAGTAGTCAGTGTTTATTATAGTTTTAACTTACATTCATACTTTTACATGGGGGATGTTCTGACTACATGAGTATCACCACATCTACTTTCTCATTTTAGTTATTGCATATATATATTTATTCTGGACAATATTACTCTATTTTCATTCACTCTACATATATATTCCATGTATTCTACATCATATTGGATGAAATAATTCTATTTTTTTGATGGGTGACTATTAATTTCAAACATATGGGAACTATGAATTCCTTTCAGGTATGTGGTGGATCTGTTTGGGTGACAGTTGGTGATGGTATCCAAGGTTTTTTTTAATATCACACTTATACACATATAATATGTTCTATATTCACTTCCCAGAACTCCTAAATATATAAAATAATATCTGTTAATAAAACTTGCCACATAAGAAATTATAAGATTAATATTATGTAGTTATATTATATATTATTTAATATAATATAAGTCATGCATTTTCTTTTTCAAACTAACATATATTTAGTTCACTATAGTAATTGTGTCACTCATTTAAATCTTATTAGATACATTTTTTTCTGAATGAATATTATATAGCAGAGTTTAATATTATTTAGACTATAAAAATATTAATCATAGAATACTTATACATAAACAATTCCCCAATTCATTTAAAATTCATTAATTATTGTTTAATTTAATTTATATTGAATATAAATTTTTATATGAATTTTTAAAATTTCTACTTTCTTGTAAATTATGATATTAATTTTCAAAATTTCTAGTTTATTTTAAACTTTCGGTATATTACACAATTATTTAACTGTAGTGCATGAAATTTCATTGAATCAAATAATAAATTGTGTAATATATTTTCTCAATAAATACATCCATGCATAACATTTCAACTCACAAAAAAGTAATACAAAAAAATTCCAAAAAAATTAATTATCGTGCAAAATTTAAATATTTTTTTCAAACATGATAGAAATATATTACCTCATCAATTAGGTGATAAATATAATTTTATAATTTTATAATTCCTTTTTTATCTTCACTATAATAATTATAAGTTAATAAATAAGCATAATTCATTTTTATTAATTATCTACATAATTAAGAGAATTCATGGGTTGGTAGTAAATGAAATTTTCAATACCACCTAAAATAGTCTAGGAGAAGGTGAATATCACTATGTAGGTATGTAACATAATATCAGAGTCCATAGCCTATATAAACTAATAATAGACTCAATAATAAATTCATAATAAAAATAATAACTAGAACAATGTGTGGTGGTGTATACATTCATAAATAGTCAAACTATATAAAATGCATCCTTCTGATATCATGTACACGAAGAACTCCCAAAAAAATACCAATGAGCTAATATATATGATAACCCTATTTATCAAGTATGTACAAGAATTTCAAATAATACTTCGAATAACATTTATATCTATCTTCATATATAATCATGAGGAATTAAAAATTTATCCACAACCATCATTCTCCACCATGAAAAAACCAGAATAATTCAGATTCTTTGGTAAGAAATCCATACAATCTAGACACCCCTAATAGTTATTTACAAAATGTGAATAACCTTTACATTCAAAAAGAATGTGAGAAAACTCATGTAGTGGTGATTGTAAAAAGACTCTAAAAGACACTCAAAAATTAATAATTAATGGAATGAAAAAAATATCATAATCATAATTTATTGAAATTAAATAACTATTAGACAACGAATGAGCATGATATTCTCTGCTACTAGAATTACCATGGATAGAAAGAAGTAACAATCACAACAACTATAGTCATTGTAAATCACATCTATTGAGAATATATATATGATCAATGATGTAACTCCTTAGAAATAATATGTATTTTTTTATTTTAATAAATATTTATTATTTTTTATACATTTATATTAAAAATTACCTTCATGTATACTTATAATTATTCCTCTATATTTATAATAATTAAATTCTATTAAAGAGTGTTTTTATGTTCATGTAAATAATTTATTTCATTTAATAAAATTTTGTTTTATTTCTAAAATAATTTGAGATATACTATTTAATTAGATTTAATAAATAAGACATATCAATAATTACATCTGGTTAAAATAAGGATGATTCATTACAACCTAGTTAAGGACACAAATTTATTCTAAATACTCAATAATAAAAAATGTAATAATACTATTAGATATAGAAGTAAACAAAGTAAACCAGACATGAAAATTATGATATTGTATATTGCATCATCTACATCCATCATCATTAGGAGCCCTCTGATGATGATGATTATAAAACTATAAATAATTGGAAAATTGACCTCATTGCCATGAGAAGAGTACTGATATGTGTGGAGTTCAAATACTGATATTCCTTCTAAGTGATCCATTTATCTAAAAACAAATATATTTTGGACACTTGGGTCATTATCCAAAAATCTATTGAAGAAAGTAAGTATTGATGAAATGGGGATATATCAAATGAAACAAAATTTTACATATAAATTAAATTTTATTCTTAAATATGGTTCATCATTAAATTTAATCGAAAGAGTATATAAATTAGAATAATTAAATTTATTATAAAATATGATTATATGGACTTTCTGCATTAGTTTTCGAAACATATATTATATGTTTCCATGAAAAATGCATGATTATACTAATAATAATAATTATAAGATATTTAGTGTTCAATTAGAGTTTGATCTGAAAAGTAATTATATTGAAAATGAGTTGATCTAATTAAATGGAATTTTGCAAGAGAATGTTGATAATAATATATATAATAATAATAGTAATAGTAATGTTTATATTTTAAATATATATTTGGTTATTTATGTAATAATATAATAAAAAATTTAGTTTAAAAAAATAATTGTTCATAAATTTAATAATATATTTTGTTTATATAGATATTTATATAAAAATAAAAAAAAATTGTGATTTATTTGAATGAACATTAATTTTATTTATATTTCAGTATATTATCAATATAACAAATATATAATCATATTTGATATCTGTAAGTACAATATGTCAATATATATAACATGTATCTCTATAGAAATAAACATACAACAATAAAAATATAAACTAATGATAGGAATAAAATACAATGAATATGAATAAAATAATGAAACACATGATATCTTCTTCTGTGGGTATAACTTGAACCATCGACACCGACCCTAATCCTTCGACAACCAAATATCCCTTCCTTTGACTACCAAGATTTTCTGTTACCCCTCACCAAATCATCTCGAACAAATGCATCCACCTCCCTCAGCTTCTAGATCACCTAGGCCAGTCGAACCCCCATTGTATAGATGCCTTCACTCAGAAGGTATGGGGAAGATGATAAACAACACCATATCCCTTCCCAAATATCCATTCGCGTCACAACATGAATAATAACAACACCGACTATTATATCCCAAAAAGAGATATAATCCCACAATATCCAACCCATTATATATATATGGGGCTTGGGTTAAACACTCCTTCAATAATGAAATCCAAGACTGAGGCCTTTCCTTTTCCCCCATTCCCTCATTAATTAGACACATCATTGAGACATGAACTCACTAGCTCCACCCACTCCCAGAAGACGATATATCTGGCTTCAATTCATTATCTATATAAGGGGAACTATATTTTTTATATGTGTATATACATGTATATGAAATATATTTATGTACATCATATATAAATATTCAAAAAAATTCAATCTAAAAATATTAATTCTCTATTTATAAAATATATAATTCTTTTAATATTAATTTATATATGTGCGAACAGTTTTTTTCTGTCATGATTTTATATTATAATGTATATACATAAATTTAAATATATGCATATATATTATTTATAATTTTATTTTTTCAAACATATAAATGTATATTATATGCATGTATGATTTTCAATTTCATTATGCTTTATAATTTAAATGAATCATTTATAAATATATTCATGTATTTCATTGCATTATTATCATCCAAATATATTTAGGATCTTATGAGTATATTCCTCAGGTGATATATTTTTTATCATAATTATATTTATGGAATTTATGTGAGCATGGGATACAATATTTTTAAAATCATTCATTTATATATTAGAGTATATATATTTATATAAATATATACTAATTATAAAATTCATGTTCTGTTAGTATTACATCTTATTCTAATATTATTATTAAGAATGAAATTTAGTAAATTTATATAAAGTGTTTCTGTCATTATATCTATATTTATAAATAAATAAATATATTTATATATTCTTCTCCATAATTTTATATTTTGAATGTAATTTTAAATTTATTTAATAACACGAAATCATCCAACATTTTTTTAAAATTGAGTAATATATAATTGTTACTTGGGAAAATATTACCTTTATAATTTTTATTTGTGTTATATTGTTTTTATTTTGAAATTTAATGTTAAATTTATATTTAATTTTACATATAATTCTTTATGAATGTAAAAATATGTATACTATATGAGGGATTATATTATAGATATTTTTCAAATTACAATAATGTACACAATTATATTAAGATCATACTTTTTTTCCATGATAATTATAAGAAATCAAAGTTATGTGACTAATATTTTTGGTGAATTTCATAATAATATTTCTTATTCTTATATAAATTATAGAATTTTTACCACGTATATTCTAAAGAAAGAAATAATTGATATCTATTTTTATGTGAAATATAATTTTTAATTACTACCATTTTATATGAAAGGATTATATATTTATTAATTTCAAAAAACATAAAATTGGTTTTCAATAAATGATTATTTAATACATTAATATCGAGATGAGTCTTAAATGAAAATTTTTATTATTGTAGTGAGAATAAATTTATGGGAAAATATTCATTAGAAGGACGTTAATTTTTTTATCGAAAAACAAAGAAAAAGAAAAGTGAAATGAGATTTGATAGTTTGAAATCTAACCAACGAATTTCATATGAATATATATCTGTGTGTGTGTGTGTGTGAATGTGCATTCAAATCAATCCATGGTTTCTAAACAAAAATCCCTACTTAAAAATGAATATATGTTATAAAATCTAATTATTTTTTTAAAAAATTAGAACATGGAAATTGTAAACAAGAAGGGAATGAGGAGAGAACCCATTTTTATAGAAGTGGTTAGGCCCAAGAAAACCATCAATGTTTTAGTGAATTTTTGTTTTGTTTCAAGAAAATGATGATTATTTTATGAAAACCCATTACATTATTTTAAAGAGTTTTCATAGCATAATTATTTTCAAATTAAATATAATTTTTTAAAATTGGTTAGTTTTTTCATAAGAACAATAACATTTCTAAAAGTGTAATAAATTTGAAAACTATATATTTATATGTTTTCGAATTCATAATAATTTACAATAGATATTTTCAAAATCTTGTTTTCAAATGCTTTTTCTATGTGTTTTCAAAAGGATTTATATTTGGAAATGTTTTTTTGAAATTTAGTTTTTTAATTGATACAATCTTAAAAAGTATTTCTAATGTGTTTTAAATAGATAATTTTATATATATTTGTCAATTTTATTTTCAAATATTATTTATAGTGATATTTATCAAATATTTTTTAAATGATATTTTCAAATTTATTTTCAATGTTATTTACAAAAGGTATAAGTACATTCATTGTGGTTATTTACATTCTTTTCTAAAAACCAATGCTGGGTAATTTTTCTCACCCTGTGTTTTTATATAATGAATTTAGGTTCATATAGAGAATTCATGATGTTTAGCTCGATAATGTTCTAGAAAAAGTAATGTTTTCTCACTTTTATTAATATTTTATCTTTGGTAATATATAAAACTTTTCATTTTCCTCCAAATCGGAAACTAGGGAAGATCTTCAGTTGTAATTATTTGTATATTTTTTTGTTGCTTTTTATTAAAAACATATTTATTATTTTCGTACCAGAATCGAAAATTTGTGTATGTGGACCTATTTTGGGTATTTGAGGAATGTTTTAGATAACTGTGGAGATTACGATGTTTGGTTAAGTATCAGTATAGTTTTCTAGGTATGCATTTTTAGTAAGACTTCTTTTTTCTAAACATCAGAATGAGAAAAAACAAATATTTTTAAACCAAGTTTTGAACTCATTTAATGTTCAACAATCGTTATGAAAATATAACTCTAGTAATTAAAGTGCACTGAATTCCAAAAGTGAAATATTATAATTTTTTTTAATTATCCAAATTGAATTTTGACGATGAAATTATATTTAAGGGGGTAGAATGTAATGCCACAAAAATTTGAAGCATATTTTTCTTTTAATAAGTCATTTTCCAATGATTTTAAATAAATTTATATATAACATTATTTTTATGAGTATTTATATCTATTATTATATTTTTTTTTATAATTTTGATCTATTATATAATTTTTGTACTTCTAGAAATTATATTATTTCATTTATTAAACTAAAGTATTTAATATTATAATTTTTGATATAGTAATTTATTCAACAAGTTAAATGAGACTTCTCAATAATTAAATATGTTAAAAATAATAATGATACAATACAATGTCGTTTTATAACACCTCTTTTGACTAAATAGTCAATAATTTCAAATATACCACAACCTTTAAGAATAGAAGTTTGAAAAGTAAAAAAACCATTAAAACATAGATATTGTCACTTACATAGTCATGATCCATCATCAGCAGGATCCCTTTGAATATAATGATAATTGAAAAAATTCCATGCATTGGTCATTTTCATGAGGAGAGTAATTATATGTGTAGATTCCAATACTAAAATTACTTCTATGTCATATATTTACATGAAACAGATGTTTGGGATCAATGGTTCAAACCATTGAGGCTTTAAAAAATGTATGCAGTGATGTAATGAGGATATAACCATTTAAACAATTTTGGACATATACATGTATATTTCAAATGAAAATATGTTTCATTCTTAAATTGAATAAAATATGTAAATAAATTAGAATTAATAAATTTATAGAAAAATATCATTACATTCACTTTTTATTTTGTATTTCAAAAAATATATATATGTTCTCATAAAAAATGAATGATTATAGTAACAATATTATTTATAAAATATTTATGGTTTAATAAGGGTTAAAATTGAAAGTAACAAATACAAAATTTTGATGATATAATTAATCTATATGTTAAAAGAAACTATTCATAATAATAATAATAATAATAATAATAATTTTTATTCTTATAAATTTTAATTCGATTATTTATCGAATAATAGAATAATAAAAATGCAACTCCTTATAGTTTTAGATGATAAATTTAATGACTGATTTTTTATATAGATATTTATATAAATATAATAATAATTAATTAGTTGAATGAATAATAATTATGATTATAATTAAATGATTCATTAATATTACAATTTGAAAATCATATTATATTTTTAATCAACTACTATATATATGGAATATGTATCTATATAGAAATATATTTATATCATAGAAAATAATCCTAAATGATAATGTAATGAAAATATAGAATAAAATGAATATTAGAAAAATGAATTAAGGAAACTCGGGTTAGCTTATTTCTCAGGTATAGCTCAACCCAGAAACATTGACATCCCCACCATGACCACTCATTATCCCCTCCATCGAAAACCAAGACCATATGATATCCCTCACCACTTCATCTACATCCAATGCCTCTACATCCCATAGATTCATGAGCATGAAGAACATCCAAACCCTCAGTGCACACACACCTTTACCTACATGCTATGGTGAATAAGAAAAACAAAACCCTGACACTTCTCAAAGAGTCCTTTGAGTCACAACATAAATAGAAACATCACCTTAAATTGGATCCCACAAATGGGATCTGGTTTTATGGAATCCAAACCATTAAATATATATCATAAATTAATAAATCTCCACTTCAATATAGGAATCTAATTTTGAGGCCTTTTCCCTTTCCCCCTCATTCCCCCAATGAACAAACTCATCATGAAGACATGAACCCACTAGCGTCACCCTATTTAGGAAGAGCATATATCAGTCATTAGTTCATTATCTTATTAATGTAATATTTCATTTTATTTATTATAGGTTTATATAAATTATTATGTTATATATTTATGTTCATCAAATTTACATATTCTTAATTTAAAGATTACAAATATTATATTTCTATTTAAAAAATAATTCATTCTTTTTATTATATTTTATATAAATTTGTAATATTTTTTTTATTTCAATATTTTTATTTTTCAAGTATATAAGTTAATATATATATATATGTGTGTGTTTTTTTATAATTTAACCATTCCAAACATATATATTTGTATTATATGCATGTAAGATTTTCAAATTTTTTTATTTCATATATTTTAAATCTACTATATATATATACATGCATGTCAACGAATTTTTATCAACCAAATATATGTATGAACTTATGAAAATATACCATATCTGATATAATTATTTTTTATACTGTAGTTTAAGAAATTGGGGGGTTCTTGGTATACAATATTTTCAGAATCATTCATGTATATAGTCATTATATATATATGTGTGTAATCTAATTATAAAATTCATGTTCTTATTAGTATTACATCTTCTTCAAATATTATAGTTTTTAATAAATGTTATTTAAATATAGGTAAAGGGTTTAATTCATTATATGAAGCTAATTATGTATATATATACACACATTTCTCTCATTGCATGACTAAAAATAAATTTTTAATTTATTTAAAATAAGTACTCATCCAACTTAATATTTATAAATTATGAAATGATGAATTTTTTATTTTAAAACTATTAGCTATATAATTATGATATATTATATAATGTTTTTATTTTTAAATTTTATGTTAGTAGTATATGTACTTTTACATATAATTTTTCATGAAGGAAAATGTATATATATTATTAATGGAATTTTTCTGTAGTAATATTAAAATTTTTATAATATGCACAATTACATTACGTTCTTATAGTTTCTGTGATCATGCAAATTTTTTGAAACTGAAAATCGATGCCTATTATTTTATTTAAATTTCAATATATCATTTCAAATATTTTATTTTAATAATATAATTATTCCTTTTATTATTCTAGGGAAGTAGAAAATTTAAATCAATTGTTTCATATAACTTTTAATTTATAATTTCCACTATTTTATAAAAAAGTTTTCTATATTAATAAAATTTCAAAACAAAAATAATTGATTTTATACACAGTGTAATCCATACTTATATGCATGGATGAGTCTTCAAGATAATTTTTAACATTCCAATGAAAATTATATTTTGGGGAAATTTTAATTAAAGGGATGTTTATTATTTTATTGACAGACCATGTAGAAGATATAAGATAAAAGATCTAATAGTTTCAAATAGACCAAGGGGAATTCCAATGAAAAAAAATATTTTTATATATATAAATGTTAATTCTTATTCAAATAATTGTTATGATTATAAATAAAAAACCCTATTATAAAATGTATACATATATATAAGGATGATTATATATTTTATTGTAAAAAATGAAAAATGGAAATTGTAAATAAAAAGGGGATGAAAAGTGAACTCATTTCTAAAGAGGTTTATATTCAAAGTTCAATATTCAATTTTTTTGTTTCCCCATTTTATTGTTTTCAAAAGATTTATTATTATTTAATGAAATGCCACTGGGTTTTTTAACGGTTTTTAATAGTAAGTTTCATCAAATGAAATTTATTGTTTTCAAAGGCATACGTATTTTAACAATCTCTATAGAAATTAAAAAAGGGTAATTATTTTCAAAATTATATATTTATTTGTTTCCAAGGATTAATTATTTTCAAATTATTTTATCAATTTATATTAAAAAGTGTTTTGAATAAGTTATTAAATTTTGAAATGGGTTTTTAAACATTGTTTTTTAATATTATATGTTTTTTCCAATGATATATATTGTATTTTCCAAATCTATTTTTAAATTTAATTTTCAATGATATTTTCAAATTATATTTAGAAAGTATTTATAACATGTATTTTCAATGTTATTTTCAAAAGTATATTATATATTATTTTTAAAAGTTATTTGTATTTTCTAACAGGTTTTTCAATTGATTTTAAAAAACCACTTAATAGGTAATATTTATCAACCTTTTTTTATTTATTGTTTTCTAATTAATACATAGGTTTCATGGTGTTTATCATGATAAGTATCTAGCACGATAAATTATTCCTATATTCTATTTTTTAATTATTTTACATTTGTTAATATGTAATAGTGGTTCTTTTCCCAAAAAGAAATAATCCTAAAAATATCCTCAGTTGGAAATGAAAATATATTTGTTAATTACTTTTCATAAAATAATATTTATCTTATTTTAAAGGAACTGAAATCATGGATATATGGATTTAAAAATGTACAAAAAATAACAAAAAAAATGATATTGATTTCAAATTAATTTGATAAATAAATAATGTGGTCATTGGGGTTTTGAGTAGTCACACATAATAATAAATTTCCTTCTATCAACTACCCAATAATCCACTTCTCTAGAATGATCATGTTGGGGAAAATAACTCCTCAAAAAATGTAAGAACATTATTAGTGGAAGTGATAAACTGTACCAAACAACATCATCAGGTCACCTTCCTCAATATCCAAAGGGAAACCCATGAATTGTATATTATTTTTTGTTTCCCATGTGAGTAAAAACCCCTATTGTCATAACAACATAATAATGGGGTCCCACCTGAAAAAAAAGTTGTAATGGAGGATTTGAGCCTCTGTCACGACCCGCCTTCACCAAAAGGAGGGAAGGGTCACCTGATTTCCATGACCTTCCTTCTCTAAGTTTAAGGAGAGATAATGACCCCCAAAACCCGCCTTCAATAGGTCCCGGAGTGGCCACTAGCACCAAGGGTATAGAAAATTCTCGCAAATGGAAGCATTACCCGTTTTATTTTATAGGATCGAGAGATAAGGAGAAGAAAACCCAACAAAACTATGGTAGAAAGAAAGGTAAAGCCAAAAGGAAACCATTCCCACCTGCATGTTTCAAAAGCAAAAGCCAAAAAGTTCAAAAAGGTGACTAAAAGTTAAGTACCAAAAAGGAAAAAAACAACTAAAACTACTCCAAAAGTCCGAGCTAGTATGGTCCTGCGTAATCCCCGAAGTCCTCTTAGAAACCAAAAAGCATTTTTATATACGTAGGGTGAGCATACAAGTACACTCAGTAGGGAAAACCAAAGAATCTCGTGCACAAGTGGGGGAATGTGCTAAAGTCCCGCGAGAAAAGAGTAAACTAAACACCTATCAATGTAAACTATCCACCCCAGGCCTCACCAAGGCACACTCCCCAAATAACGCTAGTCAAGTAATTTATATAATAAGAGCACATCGATGTTCGGTTACCCCGCGCCACTTTCCCACTGGTTATTGAGACATCCTACGCATCGGACCAATCCCGCCATTCTCACCGCAGTCCCACTGCCACACCTGCCTGCACACACCTGGGCCACAACCACACACAGTCCCACTACCGAAACCTGCCCGCACACACCTGGGCCTCAACCGAATGCAGTCCCACTGCTGAAACCCACCCTCACACACCTGGGCCACAACTGCACGTAGTCCCACTGCTGAATCCAGCCTGCACACACCAGGGCCACAACTGTCACACGTAACCATGCCGGCAAACACCTAACCATGCCGGCAAACACCTAGGCCAAAACAACCACCACCATGCCCGAAGACACCTGGGCCTCATCCCGAAGACACTTGGGAAACCACCTGCCGCACACACTTGGCCAACCACCACACTACCCAGCCCGAAGGTTCTTGGGCTGATAATGGACTCCAGGCCATCACAGGATGCCCGAAGATACTTGGGCTATCCGAGAAAGGGAGCAGAAAAGGAGGTAATAACCAGCTACTAAGAATAGTGTTGGGAAAAACACCCTCCCCCATGAAATGGTGGTGTTCGGCACTAAGTGCTAAACTTGGGTGGGGCGCGAATAAGATACACAAAGCTACAGATATACATATATATGTAACAAGCACTCACCCGAAGCTAGGTTTTTCTTCAGACAGCGTAAAAATCACAACAACACTCAATTTCAAGTCACGACTCACGCCAACAACCCATGTGTCCCCTTTCTTGTTTCAAATTCAGTAACAATGATTACGTTTAAGCACTATTGGGCAACTAGTAGGAATAGGCATAATTCCAGGAAAGTAAACAGTCAAACAACAACCAAAACATCCACACCTGGTTCTCAACAACAGAGGATTCCACGCCAATTTGTGATAGACAAGTAACCACCCGGATTTAAAACTCACAACCGCCGAATCCATACCAACAGGAGATCCCATCCCCCAAATTCACACGACCACCGAGAGTATAAAAGAACAGGGGATCCCATCCCCTCCCACATTTCCAGCAATCGGCCCGAAAGGAAAACAACCACTACCACCACCAACACAAGTCAGGGATTTGTAGATTTAAACGACTTAACACACTTCATGATTTCAAATTATGTGTTCTATAACCGGGAGTTATCACAGAAGTGTTGATCTTGGTGCTTTCAATTATTCAGCCGGATATACGTGATTAACTGATTCACTCTTCACAGAAGGAGTTTATAACCACAAACAAGCCATTGAAAACATTAGAAGGGTTTATTAGTGCACAAGCAACAACCACCAACGGCCTCGATTTTCAGGAGGTATAAACCAGCACAACTCATCAATATGGTCATAGAAGAAACATCATCAAAATATAAAACAGTATCAACGATCCCAGCCCCCCCTTAATTCTTTATATAATTTCTTCATTATTTTTAATTAGGTCTGGTTTATCCAATTCTACAGAAACAAAAGCACTCCCACCCCGCATGATACACAAAAGAGAGAGACGAAGGAGAAATTCCCTACATATTGATAGATGATCGACGTTTAGGCCGGGGGTGCGGAACTTTACGGATAACGATGCAGTGGTCCCGATGCACCAGAAGCTATTTGTGAAAAACCACGATCGAGGAAAGGAGAAACCACGGCTAACCCTTAGTTTATAAGAGCCGGGGACGGTTGAGGTGAAAACACGAAACCGCTTAAGGTGCTGGGGTCGTGGGTTGACCACGCGGCTCCACTCGACACAAAAGGGGGTCAGGTGGTTTAAGATGACTCATGAATTGATGAAGCATTTAATTAAAACTCTTTTGGGCGTTACGGGTCTTAAAAACACGGTTAAACGAGTCAGAATAGGGCTTAAAACCCTATTTACGCAAAGGAGTGTTACTAGAAACAACTTGACAAGGTCGGGTGACGCCGATCGGTCTCACCGATCGGTCTCACCGAGACGCCACTCCTTTAGAACACAGATTTTGGAAAAGGGAAGGACCAAGAGAGTCTGGGTTATCACATCAGATACCTCTCAAACTATTCTCTTCCTCGAGAATTTAGACAACTTAGAAGGAAAGGGAGGGTTAGAACAACCACCCAAAAAGATACCTCTCAAGAGTGAACCTCATCGCTAACTAAGAACATCTTCCTGTCACGAACCAAGCAACATACCATGCCAAACTGCCCGGGCACGTGGGTTGGGGAGTCTCCTATCCAATGTCAAGATATTATAAGCTTTGGGTGGCACTGACTCGCCCCCACGGGTTTAATTGCATCCACCTTATTGCGTCTTGATTTGGGATTGGGTTCTCTCCTTCCCTATAGCCGGGGGTTTTCACACACAAGTAGAGGAAAGAAACCAGTACTCTACTCAAGCCCGCCATGTCTCCACAGCACACAAACCAAGGGAATGGTTTTACCACTAAGCACCTTCTCCTTGCGATACTCGATCATCACTGGTCCTTCCACAAAGGTCACTTCGTCCTCAATGTCCAGATCTCCCAAATCAAGGATGTGCGAATCGTCGTGCATATACCGATGGAGCTGGGACACATGAAAGACATCATGTATCCTTAGTGGCGGTGGTGGAAACGCTAGCTGGTAAGACACTTCGCCGACCCACCGCAACACTTGGAAGGGTCCGATAAACCAAGGGGAGTGCTTACTCCCCTTGCCGAACCTCCACTGCCCACGCCGAGGGGAGACCATCAAGAACACGTGGTCCCCATCCTCAAACTCCAAGGGCCTCCTCCTGGTATCTGCATACGACTTCTATCGGTCCTGGGCTGCCTTCATCCTTTCCCGTATGAGCTGAACCTTCTCTGTCGTGTTCTGCACCACCTCCGGACCAAGGATGCTTGGCTCTCCTACTTCGGTCCAATACACAGGCGAACGACATGGAATCCCGTACAAAGCCTCAAACGTGGCCATGTTGATGGTAGAGTGGTAGCTATTATTGTAGGAAAACTCTACCAGAGGCAATTATTGCACCCATGACCCTCCTGAGTCCAGAACACATGATCGCAGCATATCCTCCAAGGACTGGATGGTGCGCTCCATTTTCCCATCTGTCTAGGGATGGAAAGCAGTGCTAAGGCGTAACTGGGTGCCAAACGCATGCTGCAATCCTCTCCAGACCCGCGAGGTAAACCGTGCATCCCTATCCGAGACTATAGACCTCATAACTCCATGCAATTGCACCACCTCATCCACGTACCTTCATGACAAATCACCCACATCACTCGACTTCCTGATCGCCATAATGTGAGCCGATTTCGTCAAACTGTCCACTACCACCCAGATTGCGTCGTACCCTCCTTGGGCCTTGGGTAGTCCCGTGACGAAATCCATTGAGATTTCATCCCACTTCCACTCCGGGACACCTAGGGGCTGTAGTAGACCGCCTCGAACTCGGTGTTCAGCCTTCACTTGCTGACACACTAGGCACTTGGCCACAAACTCCGCCACTGCTCGTTTAACTGCTGGACACCAAAAATGCCTCTTCAAACTCTGGTACATCATGGAAACTCTAGGGTGTACCACCAGTGGTGAGTTGTGGAACTCGCTGAGGACCCTGTCGCGCATCGCCTCTGGGAAAAACAACCTCCCATGGAAAAGCATCCGGTTCTTACCATCCTCGGTCCATCCCTCCAGATCATTGCCCTGGTCAACTTGGTCACGCATCACTTCGCACTCTAGGTCTCCCCACTGAGACTCTTCCACCTGCTGAAACAGGGATGACTGCACTTTCATCTGATTTAGGCACCCTCTGCCTCTATCCATCTTTTCATCTAGGTGTAAGGCATCCAACTCTTCCATTTCCTTCCAGGCGTCTGCCGACTCTCGGACCGCATCCTTCTGCGTCCTCCTGCTCAAAGCATTGGCCACCACATTTTCCTTGCCATCAGTATAAGAGATATCGAAGTCGTAATCCTAGAGGAACTCCACCCATCTCCGGTGTCGAAAGTTTAATTCCCGCTGGGAGAAGATATACCTAAAGTTTTTGTGATCCTTGAAGACCACAAAGCGTTCCCCGATGAGGTAGTGCAACCATAACTTTAGCGCAAAAAATGACTGCTACAAGATCTAGGTCATGGGTGGCGTAATTACGCTCATGGGAACGCAACTTCCTGGGCCCATAAGAGATCACCCCTCGTTGCTGCATCAACACGCATCCCAGACCCTGTCCCAAAGCATCGCAGAATACCTCATATGCCACCCCTTATTTTGGTAATCTCAGCACTGGGGCACTGACCGAATTCTCCTTCAGATAGTTGAAGGCTGACTGGCACTGCTCACTCCATACGAAAGCCTGGTCCTTCTTGGTCAGTGCCGTCAAAGGGGATTCTACCCAGGATATGTTGGGCACGAATCTCTGGTAGTAACCTGCCAGCCCGAGGAAACTTCGGACTTATGCCACATTATTGGGTGCTTCCCAAGAAACAATTG
This sequence comes from Viscum album, assembly GCA_963277665.1. NCBI lineage: Eukaryota > Viridiplantae > Streptophyta > Magnoliopsida > Santalales > Viscaceae > Viscum > Viscum album. The sequence goes on along the minus strand of OY728165.1, from coordinate 556,844,578 downwards.
CATCAACCATTGATGGGTCGACCGCTACCCCCTTCTCAGACACCACGTGCCCGAGGAAGTGCACTTCTCGCATCCAAAAAATTCATTTTGACAACTTCCCATATAGCTGGTCCTGTCGGAGGACCACCAAAACTATTCGTAGGTGCTCTGCATGGTCCTCCTCTCATCTAGAGTAGACCAGGATGTCGTCGATGAACACAACCATGAACCGATCTAGGTACTCCCGGAAGATAGAGTTCATAAGCCCCATGAACACAGCAGGGGTGTTCGTAACACCGAAGGGCATGACTACAAACTCGAAGTGTCCATACCTGCACCTGAAAGTTGTCTTCGGGATGTCTCTCCCATTCACCCTCAGCTGGTGGTACCCAGACCGCAGGTCGATCTTTGAGAACCATCTTGCCCCTTTCAGCTGGTCAAAAAGATCATCTATCCTTGGGAGAGGGTAGCTATTCTTGATCGTCACCTGATTCAACCTCCTGTAGTATATGCACAACCTAAGACCTTCATCTGCCTTCTTTGCAAACAAGACCGAAGCACCCCACGGTGATGCACTCGGAAGAACATAACCCCTCTTCATCAGGTCGTCAATCTGTATCTGAAACTCCCGTAGCTCCGAAGGTGCCATCCGGTAAGGAGCCATCAAGATTGGATGAGCGTCGGGCTGCAGGTCTATCCCGAACTCGATATCACGTCGAGGGGGTAGAGTGGTCACCTCTTTAGGAAAGATTTCTATAAACTCACGGACAATCTCTGGCACTTCCACCATTTCCACATATACTGATTCTACCGTCAGCTCGGTCAACAGCGAGAGGAGAGGTTCCTCTCTCCTGTTTCCCTTCGGACTGCTCCGCTCGCCGGTGAAGGTAACACGCCGGCTGTCCAAGTCTGATAACACCACCCTTCTTCGAAAACAGTCGACGACGGCGCACACAAAAAATTGCCAGTCGATGCCTAAGATGACATCGTATGGCTGTATCTGTAGTAGAAGAAGATCCTGAACCGACTGATGTGGCCCTATCATCAGTCTACATCCCCGAAAAACGAACAACAAGTCGGTCTGACCTCCAACTGTTGTCATCAACACCAGGGGCACTAGAAGTCTCTCAGCATCTAGACCCAAGGTACGGGCTAGATTGGGTGCAACGAAGGAGTGTGAAGCTCTGGTATCGAACAAAGCATAAGCAAGAGTGCTAAACAAACTGATCGTACCTCGAACAACCTCTGGCCCTGCTGTGACTACTGCCTCTGTAGCGTGCAACTGTCAACGCCCAGCTCCCCTGCCCCTCGGCTGTCGGCCACCCCCCGACCACGCCCTGGTCAAGGACCTTGTGGAGCGCCCTGAGGTCGGCCTCCTCCTACATCTGCCCTCGGAGGAGCGGGAGCTCGCTGTCCTTGCTTCTGCTGCTGGGGCAGGTGCTGGGGCTGACTTCCGCTGTTGTACTAAACCCGGTCTGGGCACTGACTCTGGAGATTCCCAGGGCTCCCACAGATGAAGCACCGTGGTCCCGGGCACGTAGGAAAAGGGAGAGGGCCGGGGGATCGAAACTGAAACTGCTGCGGCCTGCTCCCTGTGGGTCGGAACCTAGAGGGTCCAAACGCCGGAGGCCTGGTGCTGACGGATTTCCCCTTCGATGGTCCCAGCTGGGTCCCCTCTCGCGACACTCCCCCTAGAGCATGCATCCGCTCCACCACTTCAGCCTTCTTCTAGACCTCCAAGTACGTCGGCATGGTAAAGTGGGTAACAACATACTGGAGGTACGGTCGGTGTGCATCCTCCAAATGTCTTTCCCGAGACTCCTCGTCGGGAAAGAGGTCCGGAGAAAAACGTAGGAGGTCCTTGAACTTGATCCCTAGCTCCCTCACCGACATACTCCCCTGCTGGAGGGAGAGTATTTCCTGCCTATTTTCTGCTTTCATTGTTGAGGAGAGGAACTCTGCCCAAAATTCCTTCTCGAAATCTACCCAAGCCACCTCAGATTCTCTCTTATCCCCCAGGTAAAGCATCCAACACTGACGTGCCGCTCCCCGCTTCTGTCTAACGGCCAGGCGAACCCAGTACTCGGTCGGGGCCCGAATTAGACCGAAGGCTATAACTAGCTCCTCTAGCCAGCCTTCTGTCTTCATATTAGAGGTTTTTCCCTCATACTTCTCGAGGTCCTGTCGCTGGAAGACTTGGAGAGTCTTCTGCCACTGGTCGTCCTCTTCCTCTCGATCAGTTCTCTGCCGATTGTCCGAAGTAGTCTTGGGGGCCTCGATCGCCTGTACCACACTTGGTCATCTTCTAGGTGCCATAGCTGCAAGGTAAACAAGGAATGCCTAAGCCCAAGTAGTGCAGAATATTGTTCTTAAAACTTATTAAGATTTATCTTATTTTTAATTTCCAAGACATCCCAGAAACACAAGAACCCAAGTCATTATGATGCATGTACCATTCCAAGGGGCTCTACCCTGCAATCAGTGTGGCCTCACTAGGTCGTTCGGTAGGTCCAGAGTCCTTGCATCGGATCACGGGGGGCCCTAAAATACCATGTCCTAGCCGGTCTTCCCTGGCCTAATTCACGCTCCATGGTCACCCAACACCGTTGCCTTACCATCCCATGCAATCCTCACTGTGCCTAACTCTAGACTCCGACCTATCTCTCAACCATCACCTTTGATACCATTCTGTCACGAACCGCCTTCACCAAAAGTAGGGAATGGTCATCTGATTGCCAGGCCCTTCCTTCTTTACGTTGAAGGAGAGATAATGACCCCCGAAACCCGCCTTCAATAGGTCTCGGTGTGGCGACTAGCACCAAGGGTATAGAAAATTATCGCAAATGGAAGGCATTACCCTTATTATTTTATAGGATCGAGAGATAAGGAGAAGAAAACCCAACAACACCAAGGTATAAAGAAAAGTAAAGCCAAAAGTAAACCATTCCCACATGCATGATTCAAAAGTAAAAGCCACAAAGTGAAAAAAGGTGACTACAAGGTAAGTACCAAAACGGAAAACAACAACTGCAACTGCTCCAAAAGTCCGAGCTAGTAAGGTCCTGCGTAATCCCCGAAGTCCTCCTCGAAACCTGAAAGCAGTTTTATATACGTAGGGTGAGCATACAAGTACACTCAGTAGGAAAAACCAAAGACTCTCATTCACAAGTGGGGGAACGTGCTAAAGTCCCATGAGAAAAGAGTAAACTAAACACCTATCAAGTTAAAATATCCACCCAAGGCCTCACCAAGGCACACTCCCCAAATAACGAAAGCCAAGTAATTTATATAATAAGAGCACATCGATGTTTGGGTCCCCCGCGCCACTTTCCCACAGGTTATTGAGACATCATACGCATCGGACCAATCCCACTATTCTCACCGCAGTCCCACTGCCACACCCGCCCGCACACACCTGGGCCACAACCACACGCAGTCCCACTGCCAAAACCCGCCCGCACACTCCTGGGCCTCAACTGCATGCAGTCCCATTGCAGAAACCCACCCGCACACACCTGGGCCACAACTGTACGCAGTCCCACTGCTGAATCCCGCCCGCACACACCTGGGCCACAACTGTCACATGTAACCATGCCTGCAAACAACTAGGCAAGAAAAACCACCACTACGCTCGAAGACACCTGGGCCTCATCCCGAAGACACTTGGGAAACCACCTGCCGCACACACCTTGCCAACCACCACACTGCCCAGCCCAAAGGTTCTTGGGATAATAATGGACTTCAGGCCATCACAGCCTGCCCGAAGATACATGGGCTATCCGGGAAAGGGATAAGAAAATGAGCTAATAACCAGCCACTATGAATAGTGTTGGGAAAAACACCCTCCCCCATGAAATGGGGGTGTTCGGTACTAAGTGCTCAACTCGGGTGGGGCGCGAATAAGAAAAAAAAATCTACAGATATATATATATATATATATGTGACAAGCACTCACCCAAAGCTAGGTTTTTCTTCAGACAACCTACAGATCACGACAACACTGAAGTCCGAGTCACGACTCACGCCAACAACCCATGTGTCCCCTTTCTTGTTTCACATTTAGTAACAATGTTTACGTTTAAGCACTACTGGGAAACTAGTAGGCAAAGGCATACATCCAGGAAAGTAAATAGTCAAACAACAACCAAAACGTCCACACATGGTTCTCAACAACAGAGGATTCCACCCCAATTTTTGATAGACAAGTAACCACCCGGATTTAAAACTCACAACCACTGAATCCATACCAACAGGAGATCACATCCCCAAAATTAACACGACCACCGAGAGTATAAAAGAACAGGGGATCCCATCCCTCCCACATTTCTAGCAATCGGCCCAAAAGGAAAACAACCACTATCACCACCAACACAAGTCAGGGATTTTTAGATTTAAACGAATTAACACACTTCATGATTTCAAATTCTGTGTTCTATAACCAGGAGTTATCATAGAAGGGTTGATCCTTGTGCTTTCAATTATTCAGCCGGATAAATGTGATTAACTGATTCACTCTTCACAGTAGGATTTTAAAACCACAAACAAGCCATTTAAAACATTACCAGGGTTTATTAGTGCACAAGAAATAACCACCAACGGCCTCGATTTTTAGGAGGTATAAGCCAGTACAACTCAACAAGATGGTCATGGATGAAACAACATCAAAATATAAAACAGTATCAATGATCACTGCCCCCCCCCCCCTTCTTTCTTTATATAATTCGTTCGTTATCTTTAATTAGGTCCGGTTTATCCAATTCTATAGAAACAAAAGCATGCCCACCCCGCATGATACACAAAAGAGAGAGACGAAGGAGAAATTCCCTACCTGTTGATAGATGATCGACGTTTAGGCCAGGGGCACAGAACTTTACAGATAATCATGTGGTGGTCCCGATGCACCAGAAGCTGTTTGTGAAAAGCCACGTTCAAGGAAAGGAGAAACCACTACTAACCCTTAGTTTATAAGAGCCGAGGATGGTTGAGGTGAAAACGTGAAACCGCATAAGGCACAGGGGTCGTGGGTTGACCACGCGGCTCCACACGTCACAAAAGGGGGTCAGGTGGTTTAATCTGACTCATGAATTGATGAAGCATTTAATTAAAACTCTTATGGGTGTTACGGGTCTTAAAAACACAGTTAAACGAGTCAGAATATGGCTTAAAACCCTATTTATGCAATGGAGCGTTACTGGAAACAACTTGACAAGTCCGGGTGATGCTGATCGGTCTCACTGATAGGTCTCGCCGATCGGTCGCACCGATCGGTCGCACCGATCGGTCTCACCGATCGGTCTCACCGATCGGTCACACCGAGACGCCACTCCTTTAGAACCCGAATTTTGGCAAAGGGAAGGACCAAGAGAGTCTGGGTCATCACAGCCTCATTGAGTACAATAAAATAGATGAGGTATTTCATAACACCATTGATTGGTAAACCATGCCATATTTATTTCGACAAAACATATGAGGGGGGAAATTTAGAAATATATATAGTAGAATCATCATAATTAACACATAGTAGATGATGGGATATAGAACTAAATTATATTTGTAGTTTGTTGGGGACCTTTACCATAGTGGTGCTAAAGTTATACCGACCTCATGATGATATGGTTGAAATAATCACCATGTATAAGGGGTAATGTTACAACCCCAACACTAGTAACTGAGAGATGGTTTTTGAATTATTACATGGGAAAAAGAAACATTGGCCCTAATCCCTATAGAACCATCATTATAGTACTCTTCGTGAACTAGATACATATAAGATTCTATTTTTATATTAACAAAAAAATATAAAACATTTAAATTGATAATTTTTACATCTCTAAAACTCATTCAAACATTTCTTTTTCATATACCAATGTAATTAAAAAATAATGTCTGGTCTAAATCACATATTAAGGGTTATTTATAATAGAATATATGTTTTTAAATAAAGAATAAACAATATGGAAAGCTAAATAACTAGAAAATCAATACAATATAATAATTACCTAAGAAACTAATACATTATGTGATCATATTTATGAAGTAAAATAATGTATCATAAATATAGAATTATAAATAAATGAAATGACTAATATTGGTTTTAATGAAATCAAAAATCCTGATATCTTTATTTCCAAGACCATTGGCTATTAAATGTTAAATCTTTTAAGGGATACACTATTATACAATTTAATAAGTCTCAATGGGGTTTCTCACCATACTTTTTCTTCCCCAATGTGTTATACAATCTTTAACAACATCCATCACACATTTCCCAGCTAATTCCACATCTATTGAATCCTCAATTTCAGTCCTTAAAAATTCCATTATAAATTTATTTGTATCGATTAATAAATTGGAAATATAAATATTTCCATAGTGTTTGAAATTATTTTAATATTAACACAACATATTTTAAAATAGAATAGGGTTTCATCAATAATCATACCATGATTATATAGAATGTGGATATTTAATATAAAAGTTTTGTCTAACAAAATATGTGCATTAGTAATTTAATGGTTAGGCTTGTTCTAATTAAAAAAAAATAATCTTGATTTATGAAATGAATGTAAAAAAATGTAAATTATAGATTAAAATAAATAATTATGGAGAATAATGATGAATAGAAGAAACAACCCAGTTTTCATAAAAAAATCTATTTTTTATTTTTTTAAATGTTATGGTGTAATTTAATTATTTTATAACTATTTAAATAATGGGAATTTTCTATTAACAATGTATTCATAAAAATAATATATTCATTTTGAGTTTTTATAATAAAAATTCAAAATGTTTCTATCAGTGAAACTATATTAAATTTCCTTTATGATCTTATATAAAGTCAATTATTATATAATATTTCATTGTTAAATCACTTATGAAAATAAACATAACATCTATAAAATCGTTTATAAAAATATGAAAATTTGAGAAGATTTTACCCAAGAAAAAAATTAATAATTTACTCCTTTATATAAAACATTTCATTAACTAATTATATTAACAAATATAATAAAATTATGTATTAGATAAAGAAAATAAACTAATTTATAGTGTATATAATATTATAGTGGGTTAATTAATGTTAAATTAAAATATTACATCAAATAAAATAACATTTATCCCAAAAAATTACACTATAAATTTTTTTTGACCTCTCTGGTTACTGTTAGATTAGTTCCCCTTGATAGTGTATACATGAAATGAATCTTTATTCATTATGAATAAATATTTATTAATTTTAAATAAATATAAATATGTACAATATACACCACATATATGTTAATAGGTACATAATACCAATGATGTCATAATGGAGTGGATATTATGGTGTAACCGATATAAAGACGATACAACCAAAGTGGGAATTAATTATGGATGTTATAATTTGTGAAAAAATTAAATAAAAAATTTGAAATATGAAATATTATAGTAATGGTTTATTTCATGCATATGAATAGAATAAAATATTCGATAAAGAATAAGAACAGCCCAAAAAATCCCAATTGAGAAAAAAACAACATTAATAATGTTCATGATTTCGCATAACTAATTTCAACCTAATGTATCAAAAATATTTCTTTATAATAACACAATATTACCACCAAATACCTATCAATTCATCATTTATGGAATATTAAAAACATCTTATCTCATATTTGTGATAATTTTTTATTACCATTGTTTTAGGTTTTAACTGCTTTAACTTTTATAATATTTTTTTATTTAATCTAGACTTTATACATTGATTATGGTTCCATAATATAAATTAGTTTCATCATCATAAAAATATCTGAAAAATTAATTGAATATATATGTAAATCTATAAAAATAAAATATATAAAATTGAATTATGTCATTCATTGAAATGGTTTGCAGTGCATATGAATATATGCTGTATTAATATTTCAATGTTCTAAATGAAAGAAAGATAAATAATAATTTACAATTAAGGAGAGATTATTATGTCATATATATCATTCAAATTTAACAAATTTATCTCTATTATAATATATGTAAATCAAAAAGGAAAAAAATATTCAAATCGCTTCATAGATGGGGTAGTCCACAAGAACGCATAAGTAACAATATTGTCTTATAATTGGATATAAGGTATGAAGGTAATTATTATATTTTTATTATAGTAGAATATTTATATTCATAATAAAATTTTTATTCATTATACGAATTTTATAGCCATCTATTTAGTGTGGTTAATAAACTAATTACACCAACATGTTTCTATGATAAAATGTATGTATGCTGAAGTGATATTTTCAATTTGTATTGGATAGAACATACATGAAAACTAGTTATAATAATATCACAATAAAAAATTTATATAGTTTGATGATATGGTATTCATTCTTGTATAATGCATAAGACATATATAAAGGGATTATAATTTTAGTTAATTCTGAATGAGTCAATAATGACAATTACATATTCATTAGTGGCCCTCCTTAGGGTCTCCTCTTATTGTACTAATTAATTTTGTTTTGGAAAAACCGTAACAACTAGATAACTAATAATGATCTTGAAAAATTTTAATGTGAAAGGTTTTGTAGCATGGTTACTCAATGTGGTGTACAATAATGATAGAATGGTTGCCTAATAGTTAGTGAATATAGGGTAAATTTTGAAAATTAAAAGTGTAATAAATCAATATGGATTATTTTTTTATAAAAAATTTATGTCCACAATGATAGAATTTATTAAAAGTTTATAATGAATAAACTCCTTATCATCACCTAAAACATGTAATTGTTTGGGATTTTTTTGACACTTATATCTTAATTTATTTCCCCCATTAACTCTTTTGACATTTACCAACGTTATAATTTTTTTACACATTATGTATAATAAATATTAACAAAATAAGAAAATTTAAAATTAATTAAAGAGGGTTGAAATTTTCAATCATTTCTTATTCCCCTTGTCATTCTTCATTATTATTATGAATGTATATTTATTTAGTAAAATATAATTTTCATAAAATATCATTACTATCATTTTAACAAAATATATTTAAATTTATATTAAATATACAAAAAAATATTTAATTGAATTATTATCCTATAACACATCACAATATTGATATATTTAACTAAAAAATTAATTGTAATCAATATTTCATAATTTTTTGGTCATTAAAAGTTCAGAAAACATAATTTTTTTAAAATAATAAATATAGTGTAAACAATGTGTAAGTATTCAATATAATAATTCATTGAATAAAAATTATTAATAAATAATCATTATAAAATGTAATTAATCTCATTTATAATGAAATTTTAGGTTTTCTGAAGAAATTTTTTTTATTCATTTTTGATCATGTAAATGGAATTAAAAGAAAGACAGTGACATTTGGGAATTTTTATTACATGAAATAACAAAAATTTCATTTTTAATTGCATATGGAACAATACTTACCATGGTTTATATTATTATTGAATAAATAACAAGGTACTTATTTAGAATGTTTAAACCTCTTGATTCTATGTATTTTATCATTGTTTAATTAATCATTCTAAAGAATATAATTTAATATAATTTAATATATATTAAAAAAATTACAATGAAAAATGATTTTATAAAATTTGAATTCTTATGAATAAAAAATAACCAATATAAAAATATTATTTTTTATTATTCAATTGGACATAAATATGTCAGAAAGAAAAAATTTCACATTAACAAAAATTCATAATATATTTGAATTTTTTAATTAATTATATTAAGGGAAATAAATTAAAGTAATTATAAAATTGATATTTTAAATAATAATTGAAAAACAATTCATTTATGAAATATACAAATATTTCACATCAGGTTTTTTAAGTGGTTATTTCAAAAATATTATTAATTTTATTAAATAAGATTTTTAATAAAAAAAGTGGTTTTATATTAATCAATATAAGATACTAATATTAGTGGATGGTATTAATGAAATTTTTATATTAAATATTTAATAAAATATTTTTACATAAACCTAATATAATTGAATGGTATAATATAAGAACAATTCCAATTTTAGGAATAAAATATTATTTTTTTATAAATGTTAATTTTCAACCTTATAATGTGTAATTTTTTTGGGTACTAAATTCAATATAATTTATATATTTTTCTGATAAGTTGAATATATATTTCAAAAAGTAATTTTAAATTAATCATAGATTGATTTTGGGATATTTTTTGAGAAGTTTCATTTTTTGATGAATTTTGAAAAATTCAATGTTATAATTGATTATTTACTATTTTATGATTTATTAATTAAATTAATTTATATATTTATCTAATTTCAATGATAAAATAGATAAATTTGCTAATATTAATATAAAATAGTTAGTTATAAACAATTTTATAGTGATGTGAGTTATTAAACAAATTTCACAATTTTGAACATTTTAATCCTAAATACAAAAATTGTTGTCACGTTTTCTAGATAAATTTTAACATAAATTTGGATACATAATTGAGTTGAATTTTAAAAAAGGGATTAATTATTTGAAAAAATAAATAATTTATATATCTTAAAATTTCAATTTTTTTATCATATTGAAAAGAAAAAAAAGTTAATGTTAATCACAACATTTATGGTCAAAATGAGTTTACTTAGTGTTTAAACATATAATAAAAGATATAAAATGACCTATACAGATTTACAAGACCCATTTAATGGACATATACTGACCCATGTAACATTATTATTGATTTATATGATTTATTTGTATACAATTCCTTGAATGCGACAAATATGAATATTATGTAAGGAAAAGGAAAAAATAAAACATCCTTTCAAGTAATATTTATCATTCTTTGAGATAGTGTCCAAATATAACATTATTGGTTATAAATAAAATTTTTAATTTCAAATTAATTTTATCATCATGACAATTTATCTTAATTACTTATATATAAAATCATTATATTAAATGATTACGAAACAGCAATGGAGGATTTATTTTTTTAATAATGAACTAAAGTAAATGATTTATTAATTGTTAAAAAAGATTTATATTGAATGAATTATTCTGATACATTAATTTAATAAATTATTAAATCTTATTACAGTTGTTTGAAAATAATATATTTTAACTTCATCAATGTATTAATTATTTTTTCAATTATAATTAAATAAATTAATTAAAAAATTACATAATTGTAATTTATATTAAATGACATTATATTAAATTATATTGAAATTACTGATAATCATATACATAGAAAATTTATATTTAAATATTATTTTATATAAACAATATTTAATTCATGGAAGTAATGATCTTAGATAATGAATACATTAAGACCAAAATATTAAAAACATTTTTAGCACAGTTAGGGTAAAAGCAATGTTATTGTGCATTAATTTCGCTTCGATTAAAATAAATATCAAAAATAAATTTAATTTTAAATTTTATGAGTTAGATATAATATTTTAAAATATTTATGTTAAATTATATACTAATACTCACATTAAATTTTTTTAATGAATAAATTTTCTTGGTTAGAAAATTAGTTACCCTAATGACAACTAAATACTAAATGTGGGGAAACATATATAATAATGAACATAATGATTAAAACCCAAGTTTATTTTCTTATGTTTTAGTTGTTTCTAAACCATTAAACCACTAAAAACCATTAGTTTTAAATATTCCAGGCACATTATGAAAATAAGACCTCCCAATAGTTAATACATTCTAATATATACAAGAACCCCACTCGTCCTCAACTATATAGAAAACACAATCCCACAAATTTATAAAAACTCTAAAAAATATTTAGCTAGACCAAGATCTATAAAAAACATCTCAGACACCCCGATACACATGACATATTCTATAGTATTTTAAAATATAAAAACATTAATTTTTTTGTGAAAACCTAATGAGGAAACCTAAAGTATAAGTAATTTTTTTTCTAAAAAAAATTGTTTTAATTCATTTCCCACTTCATAAGATAACAATAGTTAAACGATAAAATAATTAAAATAATTGTATAAAATATAGTGATATTTAATTATGGGGTGGATAACAACTAAAAATTTACATAATTCCATAAAATGTGTTATGAAATCAATGTGTTTCTGTACGGCAGACTATCAGCACACTAACTATTGTCATTCATTTTTTCCATTACCAACATTAGAGGATGAGAATAGTAATAGAAATGTTATAAATTTATTATATAGATTATATTTATGATGTATTCATGATTCTTTAATTATTACATAACAAATAAAATTATACTTTAAATTTTTTGGGAATACAATAATATCATTCTTCTTGACTGTGGACTACTACCTCCATAATTGATGTAAATCACTCATGAATTATATTGAATATATTTTGGATATTTTTCACAAATCTATTTGATATATAAATAATAAATAATACACTAGAATAATAATATAAAAATAACCAATTTTATTTTCATTCAATACGAAATGAATATTGAATCAATATTCAAGCGTACGTGTGGGCTACCATCTCCAAGAACCGTGTATTTCATTTCCAATACCAAGATTTAATGGAATACTATAAATATTTAATTATTGAAATCATATGATATTGAAATCATGGGTCTCTTTCTAGAGAGTATAATTAAATCATATTCAGTGTATGAATAAAATATATATTCCAAACATATATGAAATACATGGAAAATAGCACCTAAAATAATGAAAACACCGAAATTTTATTAACAAATATATAATAAGATGTTACAAATGGATCACATAAGATGTTTTGAATATTACAATTTCGGATATGTAAGTTAAAAACATTCATTAAACTATTATATATATTTTTTAATAAGATACAACTAATATAATGTGTACAGTAATTGATTTTATCTCAATTTACATTCCACTGAGACTTAATCGTCATTATACATCAATTCAAATTTCTGTGGGGATATAAATACCTTTTTACATGTATAATTATTTTTTAATAATAATTCATGGTATTTTATGTCTCAATTTGTCATTTATGATCCAAATGGATTTTACATAGAAGTTACTTTTTGGTAAAAATCAACACACAATAACAATTCTTTTGTGTTTTTAACATTATCTTGAAAATACACTTTTATTGTAAAAATTTAATTTTAAATTATATCTTCATTAAATAAACATATTCATGTATGGTGTTTTTGATAATTTCATAACCCATATAACATTTTTAAATATGGTGCTTAATTTATTATTTATATGATTTATTGGGAAAATTTTGATAAATATTTATCATTTAATCAACCCGGATATTTGAAAAGTAATATTTGATAGAATTTTATTTTGAGTATTAATATGTAAAGAATGTTTTGGAAAACAATTACATGGGGCTGGGTAATGGTTAATTCAATCCCCTCATTGTATTAGTAGTCTGATGGGAGGAATTAGTGGGTATAATCATATGGGTTTCTACCCACAGACATAAAATTCCATAATGATAGATCTTGATAGTTACTCTCAAGATGATAGATCGTTATAGTTTAAGAGTAAAAAATTATTCATTCCAAAATTATTATTATTCCATATGATTATTAGATTAGTTATAATACCAATGGTCATGTTTCAAGATTAGTTTATTATCTATATTTTATTATTTCATCACATTTTACCCTCCACACTACACTAAAGTTATAGATTTATTTTCATGTGTTTCAAATATTTACCAATCTAGGATGTTTATTCTATATTTAATCATAATTGATTTTTTATACATAATACTTACTGAGTAATTGATCCAACCCATATTTATTTATTTTTCACATTATATGAACATGCATTTTTAGAATGATATACATGGATTACTAGATTTTAAATTTTTATGTACTATTAACATAACCATATGTAAAATGGTTATCATGAATATAATACATTTTTACAAAACAGTTAAAAAATTTGGTATCTTTATATTTGAATCTTTTATATATTCTAATATTATAATGTAATTAATTGGGTTTGGGCTACTCGATTGGTGTGTTTGTAGTTGGTACTAGATAAATTTTAGTGGAAAACATGGAATGGTGAGTTTAGAAGAAATATATATTTGAAAACATAACCCTATGATATAATATTTGGTTTTTTATCGTGAAATATATGAATGTTTTTGAAATTTATTGTTTTTAATTACTACAACACAATATTTGTACGGATAATAAAATTGTACATGATTATAGCTCATATGTAACTAGGGGTAATTTATCCCAAAATGGTGTATTGAGCATGACTAGAACACAACATATTACAAAGAAAAGGGACTTACTATTCACCTGGAATTATATTCCAAGTGGAAATTCATAAGATGAATCACATATTATTTACCCACTATTATGATGTATTTAAATATAATGATTATCCAAATAAACCTTTATTATTATTACTATATTATATATTAATAAATTAATTATAATATGTAAATTTTTACCCGATGTTTATAATTATAAATATTTCACAATTTTTTTATCTAATCTATTAAATTCTACTATTTACAGATGTCTAATCAATAGAAGAAAATAATAAATACTCATGTACAATAGATAGGTTTCCCTACAATGAAAAACAATTTGGATTTTTCTAGAGTAGAGAATATTAAACATATAATATGGAATATTAATCATGTTATGAATAACTTACATTCAAAGATTTATCAACCCATTACATAAATAGATTCTCCGATTATGGATTGCATTATGTGACAGATACCCCCAACATTTATAAGGACCACTAATATAATGGTATATATTTAATATTATAGGTTATTGAATAAAATGTTTATGGTATTTATGTGTGATGAAAAATAATAGGGTACAATATTTTTGTATCATTTCAATGGCGATACTGGTTAACAATTGTTGTTAATCCAGAATACTAGGGTGGAATATGAAATAGAACTAATAGAGTGGAAATTTTATTATAAATACATTAATTGAAACATATTTCCATAAGGATAAACAAAATAATATAAATATAATGTTCGAAAATTTATGAAGAAATTAAGAAGAGATTATTGCAATGATTGAGGCTTCCTTTACATGTGTGTCTATGTATTTTATGGATTATACATCAAATAAAGGAGTGAATTCCTTAAAAAATTATATAGATAAATCAAATTATCCAAAGTGTTAATTTTTCTATAAAATTTTCGTAATATGATGAAATAGTTTTACGTACTATCAACATAGAGAAATAATTCTACAATTTTTTTAGATTCAAATGGAAGTAAGAGAAGAAAAAGAAAATATTGAAAAACATGTATAAAGGGGTGAAGGGAATGATGGATATTTCTATATGTTATATCTGTTATAATAATAACCCATGAAAATATTGGATGTGTTTGGATTTTTTTGTTATGGAAGATAGGGTAACTATGAATTTTTATTTCAATGGGATGGTATAAAATAATTATACTCAGGGTGTTGAATATATTGAATTATGATCTATGTAAATAAACTCCCAATGTATCATGGGAATATACTGCAGAATAAGCTAAGGTATCATGGTAAATATTTTCCAATGAACACAAAAAATGTGCAGTGATTAAATTTATTCAATATTTGTACATATGAAATTTGTTTTAAAATTATTTGACTAATTATGTTATCATAAAATGAATTATGAAATATATAATGATTTTACATTCATAATATTTCATCAGTTAGTTATAATAATATATTAATAGTTTTTATGAAAAGTGACTTTGTAGAAATTTTAAATTTTTGGAAACCACAGTGTTGTTTGGAAGATAAACCATAATATGATTACGATTTTGAGATAAAAATGTTTTTATAAATAGATGATTGATATTGATAATTTAAATTGGATACAAAAAACTACATTAATAGTCATTATAATGGCTTGGATCATAATGTTGGTATGAGTCATAAGGTTAACCATTTATTAAATGATTTGCTTTTATCTTTTTGATGAGGTTTTATAGATTATTTTATTAATTCCCTACACGAGGAAACTTGTGATAAGATATTAAGTATAAATATTTCATCGCACATACATTTTATAAGATTTTTATTATAAAAAATATATCATTTAATTAAATACATTAATATTTTTTAATTTTTAGATTTTATAAACACATGGAAATGTATATTGAATGATTTTTTTGAGATTTGAATTTTACTTTTCTCACTTATTTGATTTATTTATGTGTTTCATAAAAATTCTCTTCAACATGGTGTCTATCAATCTCCCTATAATTTAAATAACTCTTTTCTTTACCATTTCCTTATTCTCATTTCCTATATAAGTGCTTCTTTTTTTAATCCCCATGATTGTATTATTCCATATGTCTTTTATAAAACCATTTCTATCTTATTAATAATTTTCTTAACACATTGATGATGTGGGTTTTCTTATGATTCACATTTCCAAATTTTAAAGAACTGATGACCCTATTCAAGTTTACATTATGAGGATAAATATTTTTTAATATAGGGAGAATGTAACACCGCAAAATTCTATATTATTACCATTTTATCCAAATGAGTGCATTGAACATAAAAAATATCCAAGAATAAAAAATAATATTAAAAGGCATTATAATATATTTACAATTTTAAATAAATTCAATATATTCTGTAGTATGTAATGTACACTATACAATGTTTTAATAAATATTAATATTATTAATAAATAAAAAATATATCTCATAGATACTAAATTGGTGGTAAAAATAGTACTAAAAAATTATATATAATGTAAAATTAAATTCATATGGTTACCAATTAATTAGAAATGAATATATAACCCAATTTAATAGAAAATATTTTTTTATAGAGTGAACTATTTTTACATCCCATTGGTATTTTATCTTAATAATATAAATTTATAATAAATAGTGGATGATATTATTGAAATTTAAAAAATATATATTGAATAATTAAAACATTCAACCAAATTGATTAGATAATAAATGGATAAAAAATCTATTTTATGCAAAAAATGTATATTATTCTAAATGAAATGATTTTACTTTTCAATGGTGCCATAATATCAAGACATCATTTTTATTAATTTACACATATTAATTGAAATTAAAATATTTAATTTTTAATAAATAATTTAAAAACTAGTATATGGATATGTTTTATTATTATTTTTGGATATTTTATTTCTTAAGGATAGTTAGAAATACTAAATTTAAATAAAAAATTGTCTTTGGATGTAATTTATTTATAAATTAAAATTCTTTTTAAAAATGATTTAATGCTAAAATAGACCAATTATATATCTATTATTCTAATTAATTCAATTTTAACCAATTTCATTGTTAATTTTGATTAATAAAATATCAAAATATTGAACTTTTTACCATTCAAAATATTCTTCAATGTCTTGTATGAAGGATAAATTTATAATTAAATAATAAAAATTCTGTTTCGTGAGTTTATAAAAAATTAAATTTTATAATTTTAATTAGAATAATATATAATGATTTATATGGTCAACTTATTTTTTGACAAATTTAATTATGGAAAATAGTTTTTTTAATCTCAATAATTAAATTACTTATTTTATGTAGTTTTTAAACAAAAGATAAACATTTTCAAAAGAAATACAATCATGTCTGAGATACAGTTTATGGGAATACTTTGACCTTCAACACATTATTATTTAATTTAATTGGTTATAGGGATTCAATTCCATGAATTTGGCATATATTACATGTTATGTATTGAAAATGAGAAAAATCATCAATCCTTGACCTCAATATTTATAATGCATTTAGATCATGTCAAAACTAATATTTTCTGAAATAAATTTTATTATTAATGAAAAAAATGTATTTTATAATAAATATTAATTTTAAATTTTTATATAATAAATAATTACTCTAAATTCTTAAAAAAAAAAATTGTAGGAATTATATTTTTGATAATTAACACAAATAAATGATGCAAAAAATATTAAGTCATATAAATTGAATCAATTATTTAATGAATTAATGTTTTAATATATTAAATTGCGTTATAATAGTCTCAAAATAATTTATTTTAATTTCATCATTGTGTTGTAAATTATCAATTAAATTTAAAATTATTCTATAAAAATTGTGATTTGGGTAATTTTATTAAAAATGATATCTTATTAAAAGATTTAAAATTAATAAGGAAATTTTATTATACCAGGTGATTTAAAAAATTAAATATATTTAAAATATGATAATTTAATGGAATAATTAATCGTATTTAATGGAAAAAATATCCCACAAATAGTATGAAAATTGTTTGTGTGGGCAGGGTTGAGGTAATGTTTTTCCAGTTTTATAATATCTTTATTAAAATTAATTCCCAACACACATGGTATATTAATTTTTTAAAATTTGAAATAATATTTATAGTAAGTGGATCTATGTTATCTAATATTATTAAAATTAATATTTTCTTAATTTCTAATTTATCATCTATATAAAATTAGTTACCATAATAAAATCTAAAAGAGTAAAAGCTGGGGAACATTGAAATTAATTAGAAAAATGACAAAAATATATTAATTTTTGTGTTTTTGTTGTTCTTATAGAAAATAATCAATAAAATAAAAAACTTGTGAATTTATTTTTCATATTATGTATTTTATACATTTTAATAATGAATATTTTGGAATATTTAGAAGAATGGAACTCCACATCCACTAAAAAAAGAAACTTATTCCCCTCAATGTTTTACACATCTGAAGAAATTTCTCACAAACTTGATTTTTCCAAATAAATTCCCCACTTCACTAAACTCATTATAAAATCCTTATATTGTACATAATTTAATCCTTATAAGGTTTGAGTGAATAAATTATAAGAAATATTAATTAAAACTGAATGTTTTTTGAAAAGAATAATTATTTTATTTCATTCTCTAACTCATTAAATTATTATTATTTCATAATAATATAATAAAATAAATATATTAACTATATTGAGAAATTTTTATTTTAATGTTATTTCCTATAACAAAACACAATTTTTACAACTCGATAATGAAAACATCGTTTGCCTGTATTGTAGGATACCACATAAAAAAAGATATAATTCATGTTTCCTTTAGCACAACTCAATTTTAGGAATAATTATATACTTAAAAAGTCACGACCCTCTCCCCACAAAGTGTACCCCTCTAGGGCCAGAAATATGTAAAGGGAGATAATGACTCCCCCGAGTCCCGCCTCTAGTAGGCCCCGGGTTGGCGACTAGCACCGAGGGTATAATAAACACACAAATGGGAGGAATTACCCTCTAAGAGAACACATGCAGAAGAGAGAGATAAGATTGACACCAACCAAATCCAACTCAGAACTGAAATATAAAATAAAACCAAGTACATATATGGAATTCCATGCTAAAGTAACACAACTGAAATGGAAAACTACAAGTACCCAAAACAAAGTAAAAATAGCTATGACCACAAGCCAGAACAGCTCCTGCAACCCCAAGATAGTAGATACCATCTTGATCTACAACATTCTCCAAGTTACCTGAAAAACAATTTATATATATGTAGGGTGAGTATACCGGTATACTCAGTATGATCCTCCCAGAATCCTCTGTTGAAAAAGTAAAGAAACATGCTAGAGCACAGTGAATAACAGTGAAACTAACTCATCACCTAAATATGTATACTAATTTCACAACCTCTCCATGGATACTCTCACAATGTAACACATACAAGAATATAGAAAATAGAAAAGAATATCAAGGGTACCCCACTACTAATTCCCCACTGGTTTGCCTCTTTACCCCAAAGATATATGTCATGTGAATCTCTCTCCAAAGTCTTGTCCATATAAACACGGTCTAAGCTCCACAATCTGCACCACGTGCACCACAAGGCTTTCCCACAGACACCTGGGCTAAGCAACACACCATCCTAACAACCAACGTAACCAGGTAGTTTTTGGGAGCCACCACAGCTCGCATAACATGTATCATACATCGGGTATTATACATCAATCCATTACAGCCCATACACTGAGTAAGGATCCTCAAGCCATCACAACCTATACAGGTTACACCTATAGTAGCCCATAGGATACTATATCCAGAATATATGTGTTTGGAATAACCACAATCCATTACAGCTCACTACACACATATATGGGGGAAACTAACTGATGTGCCAACTGAACTAGTATCTACCAAGAGAAGAGAGTGGGGCTAAAATGGGTAGTCAGCCATTCGTACTCCCACCGGAATGATGGAGAAACACCCTCCTCTGGGCTCAGAATCCCCGGGGTGTCAATTCCCTTACTGACAGGGTGGAGTAGCGTATAGAAACATAAAAGGTATAGAATATATTATGACTCACAACCACAATATGGGCATAATCTACTCTTAGATATGACTGTAGCTAATGTCTCTCGGACATTGGGCTACCATTTCTAAGACTAGGTATCCTATAAGCACACAACCATTTAAATGGATTTATTAGATTACATTATCCCCTTTTAATCAATTTCATATTACCTTAATTAATTATTCGAATATTATTTAACCAAGAAGAATTCCACATTATGTTCCATTAACATCACATCCAAAAACCATTGTCACATCAAAAGTTCTCAACCTCATAATTAAGTTTCATCATACAAAAACCCCATGGGTTAACATATTTTATTCAAACATTCATTATAGAATTAAATTACCATATTCCCAGGCATTCTAGAAAAGCAACCTATGCTACTAAACACTAGGTAGATAAACACGGTGTGTAGACGTACTACCTATCGAGTCTTTGCTTCCTATAGAAAGAGAATATAACCATTATCCATTGAGAGGCTAGACACAGAAAGCATGAGGCATATGTCATGTGTCTTCGCCTCCTTTAGAAAAAGGGTATGCAAAACCAGCTTCCTTGAGCAGTGGGGAAAAGTAAAATAGATAAACAACCAAACAAAAAACCAAGCATCCAACAACCAAATCCATCCCATTACATCATCCCCAGTGTCCTCCCTGACACCCACATGCATAAACAGATGCATCACGCCACTCTAGGCGCCATCTGCTGCCACCACCATGAGGCCTCCCGGCCTCCACATATCACAACACCCATCCAGGGTAACATCACAACACAAGCAGCAGAAAAAAAACACCACATCAAATGGGCTACTAATCCTAATTCACAACAAGAGGGACGCTCAGAACCCTTCATGGAATTCAATCATGTTATGTAATCCATCTTGAATTAACAAATTCAATTCGTTGGTTCCAACATCATGAAGCAATTAAGAAAGCTATCGCCAAAGATTAAACATGCTTACTATGCCAAATTTGATCAATATCAAATCACAACAAGAACCAGGTCTGTTTTCATGCCTCTTTATAATTATCCAACCAATTATCAATTAATTCCGACTTTATGTTCTGTATAAATTTCCTCATGAACAACATGCTTAACAATCAAGGCATATATATTACACTATCTAGTAAACAAGAGTCAATATCAAACGATCAATGAAATTTCATTATCTGGTTCAAATATATTTATTAGGTCAATTCCATTATCATCCAATGGGATTAAATATTCTATCGATACTGATACATATAGAAAAGAGAAGAAACGAATCCCCTACCTCAAAGTATTTCGACAGAAAACCACAAAGGTCGATGAACCACCAAGAAAACAGGTCGATTCTCCACAAATCCTCCTTAGATATACACTCTTAACACAACAAAGACAAAATATCATCATAACCAACATCCCCACACTTAGATCTACCCATAATGTGTGTAGATCCAAGAAACAGATAGAAGATGAAGAGTATATCTAAGTAGATGTATGAAAATCAAGCAGAAACGACCACATACCTCAAGAAACTGGCTCGATTTTCCAAGGGAAGCCTCCGGATCGCCTCTAAAATGATTGGGAGAGGTTTTATAACCATAAATGTTGAGTAATATCGAGTTATGGATGCTTAGTGGCTTAAAAAAGGTTATTAAAGGCAAAATGAGTTAGATCCACAATTTTAGGATCCAACATTAAGTTCCCGCAGGGTTTGTCCATACAGTCTAACAAACCATGTGCTAACTGTATGTTAGTTTCTGCCTCGCCAAAAACTCCTCTCATGGTTAGTTCGCACGGTTAGACAAACTGTGCGCTAATCGTGCATTAGCCACTACCTCAAAGACCAGCCTTGCATAGTTAGGCCGCACAGTTTAGGTAAACCATGCTTCTCCCGTGCGAAGGCCATAACCATTTATATTTTCTTAAAAGTCCACCCAAACACTCACCAAAGTCACCTTGACCTCCCAAAACACATCTAAGACCACATTTTCACATAGGAATGGACTAGAGAGGTCTGATCCACTACATCAGTTACCTCTCAAAACATTCTAGTCCTTGGGAATCCAAAATCCACCTAAAGGGAAAATGAAACAGGGTCTGAACAACCACCCAACGAGATACCTTTCAAAATCGAGCAAGACAAAAAATCAAAAAGAATTCCATATCATAAAAATTATTGTTCTACAACCACATCATCAACAATGATACATGGAAGGAGTTAAACATCAAAAATCTCTGGGTACTGAGCACGTATCTATGATTCACGTTCCCAGGTACTCTCCTCCACGCCACTGTGTCACCACAAGACATGAACTAAGGGGATGGAACACCCACGTGACACCTTCTCATTGCGGTCTTGGATCTCCATAGGTCACTCCTCAAAAGTGGCATCATCATCAACGCCTATCCCTCCCAAATCGATTATGTGGGAGTTGTCTTGAAGATAACGACAGAGCTGTGATACATGGAAAACATCATGTATCCGACTCATCTATGGGGGAAGTGCTACTCGATACACCATAGCTCCAACACAATATAACACCATGAAAGTCCCAAAAACAAGGTAGAATGCTTACTTCCACGAACCAACCACCGCTGCCCACGACGGGGAGTCACCTTCAGAAACACATAATCTGCAACATTAAACTCTAGGGACCTCCTTCTATGATCACCATAGGATTTTTGACGATCATGGGCTACCTTCATACCCTCATAGATCACCTGAACCATCTCTGTTGTATTCTTCACTTGTTCCGGTCCAAGAATTATTGACACTCCAACCCCAGTCTAGCACAACGGAGAACGGAAAGGCCGACCATACAAGGCTTCAAACGGCGCCATATCGACAGTGGAGTTAAAACTATTATTGTAGGAAAACTCCACCAAGGGTAAGTTCCTCATCCATGAGCTTCCAAAATCAAGAATTAAATATTGTAACATGTCTTCAAGAGTCTGGATGGTTCGCTCTGTCTGACCATCCGTTTGTGTATGAAAAGCAGTGTTAAGGAACAGTTGAGAACCACAAGCATCTTGGAGACCTCTCCATACCCTGGAGGTAAAACGAGGATATCTATCAGAAATTATGATCTCTGGGACTCCATGAAGTCTCACGACCTCCTCCAGATACTGCCTCGACAAAACATTCACTGATCTCGACTCCTTGATCACTATGAAGTGGGCTGATTTTCTCAAAAGATTTACTACCACCCAAATAGAATCATGACCTCCCGTAGCACGTGGTAAACCAGTAACAAAGTCCATCTATATGTCCTCCCACTTCCACTGAGGATCTATAATTGATGGGGAAGACCACCAGGAACACGGTGTTTGGCCTTCACCTTTAGGCAGATGGAACATCGAAACACAAACTCTGTAACTACATGCTTTAGCCCAGGCCACCAAAACCGACTCCTCAAGGATCGGTACATCTTTTTCACACCAGGATGTACTACTAAAGGAGAAATTTGGAACCCTCTGAGAACCATTTCACTCATCTATAAGGGAACAAAAATCCTTCCATGATACAACACTCAGTGTTGTTCATCCTCCGTCCAACCATCAGGGGCCTCACTACAAACAACTCGGTCTTTCCAGGCCTCCACCTCAAGATCCCCCAATTGGGACGCTTCAACCTTCTGCACCAGGGATGACTACACCGCCATATGAAAAAGATAGACTCTACCCCCAACATCTCTCATATAAATATGTAATGCTGACAGTTCTTCCATTACTCTCCAGAAATCTCCGGATTCATGCAATACATCACTAGGTGACTTTCGGCTCAACACATTAGCCACAACATTCCCTTTTCTAGGTGTATACTATATTTTGAAGTCATTTTCCTACAAGAACTCCATACACTAACGTTGTCGTATGTTCCAGTCATGATGGGACAAAAAATACCTCAAACTCTTATGATCAGTGAAAACAAAAAAGAATTCACCAATGAGGTAATATATCCACAACATTAGATAAAACACCATAGCTGCCAACTCAAGGTCATAGTTAGAAAGGTTTCCTTCATGGGGATGCAACTGTAGAGACCCATAAGAAACAACTGATCTATACTTCATGAGAACACAACCTAGACCCAGATGTGAAGATCATAGAAAACATCAAATTGAACTCCCTCATCTGGAAGACAAAGGGCTGGAGCACTTACTAACTTCTATTTTAGATACTCAAAAACTACCTCACAAGGATCTTTCCATATGAATGTCTGATCTTTCCTGGTCAAAGTTATTAGAGGAGTTGCAACTAGGGAGAAATCATCTACGAACCTCTTGTAGTAGCCTGCGAGACCAAGAAAACTTCTCACCTTTGACACTGTCTTGGGAGCTGCCCAAGACACAACTACTTCAATCATTGAGGGGTCCACAGCTACTCCCTATTAGGGAAAAAAATGAACCAAGAAACGGACTTCTCGAGCCAACAAATCACACTTCAAAAACTTCCCAAATAGCTGATGTTGACGAAGAACTCCCAAAATAGCTCGTATATTCTCCGCATGCTCTTCTTCAAATGTGGAGTACACAAGGATGTCATCATTGAAAACTACCACGAACTTGTCCAGGAACTCACAGAACACATCATTCATCAAACCCATGAACAAAGCTGTAGAATTTGTCACACCAAACAACATTACAACGAACTCATAATTCCCATGACGACAACAATATGTAGTCTTCGGATATCTTCATCCTTCACATGAATCTGATGATATCCTGACTGCCAGTCAATCTTTGAGAACCAACTTGCACCCTTCAGTTGATTCAATAAGTCATAGATCTGTGGAAGAGGATAGCGATTCTTTATTGTCACTTTGTTCAAGCGATGAGAATCGACACACAACTGCAAACTGTATTTGGCCTTCTTCACGAATAGAACTGGTGCACCCCATGGTGACAAACTTGGTCGACCAAAACCGCACTACAATAGACCATAAAGCTATATACGTATCTCTCGTAACTCATAAGGTGTCATCCTATATGGATATATAGATATATGAGACGTTCCTATCTATAGCTCGATCCCAAACTCGATATCTCGTCGAGGGGGTAATTCTACAACCTCTTCTGGAAAGACATCAAGGTACTACTCTACGACCCTTGGAAACACCCACTGCCGAACCTCTAAAGAACTTAGCATCTTCTAAGTCACAATGGTTGATAAGGATAGAACTCACATGTGACCCATCCGAGGATCTCTCTCACCAACAAACAACACCAATTCTCTATCTTCACAAAGGAAAACAACCTACTTCCTGAAGAAATCCACGATATCCTGCACCGAATACAACCAATTCATGCCAAAGATGAAATCATATGGTTGTATTCATTAACATAGGAAATGTTCCCAAGAGAGGTTTTTCCCCAACAATATCTCACAATCTCTATATACTTCAAACTAGTCAGCTCGAACTCCAATAGGCGTAGTCTGTGCCAAGGGCACTGGAAGCCTCTCTACCTCAAGTCCCAAGGCATGGACAAGGGTAGGTGATATGAAGGAGTGTGTCTCTCCTGAATCAAACAAGGAATACACAAAGGTAGAAAACATGAAAATGTTACCTCGAACAACACATGCCTCGTCTGGTACTGGCAACGCTGGAGCATGATGCTGACCACGACCTCCTCCACAGCCTCTCTGACCCTGATGAAGACCACTATCACAGTCGCGCTCTACTCTCAGAGGACGGGGAGAATCATGGGGCTTTCCTATGCATGCCCCATATCCCCTATGGTGATCTAAAGTAGGTGAAACTGGCTGCTACTGCTTCATCTAGAACTGGCACAACAGAGGAACCTGGAACATAACACCTGGTGCACGATGACAACCCTGAATGGTTGGGCACTCCTATTGCTGATGGCCACAACCACCACATGAAAAACAAGATCTTGATCCCTTGGCATAGGCTTGAGAGTTGCTGCATCAGGAGAAAAGAGATGTGATGGGCTTGGACCTACCTCCAACTGAACAGAAAATCTTCTGCCCTGAAAACCGAGAACCCCGGACCGCAACCTTGCATCTTGAGGGATCATGTTGATTCCCCTCTCATGATGATCTGATCCTTTCCAAAGTACTCTCAACAACCTATTCCCTTTCCAGCACCTCAGGATATTTTTTTTATCATTAATGGTGTGACCTAAAGCTGGATAACTAGATGCAAAACCTCCTCAAAATGCCTCGCCCTGGCCTCCTCATCTGGAAAGAGAACCGAATTATATCGTAAAAGGTTCCAAAAATGGATTCCAAACTCTCGAACACTGTAGATCCCCTATAAAAGGGTATAAATCTCATGGAGACTAGACGCCTTTATAGTCTAGGAATGAATATTTACACTAAACATGTCTCTAAACTACTCCTATGAGATCGTTGACTCCTCACAATCCCTGAGGAACAAGAACCACCACTGCCTCGCTACTGAACGCAGCACCGTCACAGCTATGGACATCCATCGCTCCTTCCGAGCATGGATCAAACTGAATACTATCACTACCTCCTCCAACCAGTCTTCCATGAATGCATCCAAAATAGATCCCTCATACTTCTTCAGACTCTGTCACTGAAACTCTCAAAGTATCTTCCTCCAAATGTCATCTTCGTCAACCTCTACCCTGCGAAGACCTGCTGGAATAGCCTGCTGAACATCTTCTACACAAACCTGATGAGGATGTCGACCTGGAGCCATACCTTCAAAATAATAAAAAATTAGTGCTCCTATGCCTGGAATATGGAAGACTCGCCATTAATTAATTAATTGTTTTCTTTCATTTTTTAAGGTTAACCTATCCCAAGGTCTACCCATTCAAACAACGGCACAAAAAAGAATTATGCATTATCCTTTCCTAGGACTCTACCCTCCAACAAGTATCACCCTGTTTAGAAGCCATTTTAAACCTAATGGCTAGTACATCAGATCATAGGGGCCCCTAAATGTCTATGTCTCAGTCGGCCTCCAGTGTTTTCCTCACTTGCTAAACATGAATGACACTATTTCCCTACCAACCCCTCCATCATAACATGTGCCTAACTCCAAACTCCATCTTATCTCTCAACCAGACCTCTGATACCACTCTGTCATGACCCCCTCCCCACAAAGTGTACCCCTCCTAGGCCGGCAATGTGAAAAGAGAGATAATACCCCCGAGTCCCATCTCCAGTAGGCCCCGGGTTGGTGACTACAACGAGTGTATAATAAACACACAAATGAGATTCATTACCCTATAAGAGAACACATTAGGAAGAGAGAGATAAAATAGACACCAACTAACTACAACTCTGTAACACCCCGAGCTTCTATGATATGCTTCTCTTTCAATAATGCAATAGCTTGCATTGTACGCATGTTCGAGATTCTAACACACCGCGACCAATCAAAATAGCCATTATGAATATTAATACCCACTTTTTGAAATTATATATATATTTTATTTAAAAATGGACTTCATTTTTGGATTCAGAATATCGAAATTAGCCTATGTTGATTTTTTGGTATTTTTTTGAGAACTTCCTATTTTTTATGAATAGTGAAAAATAATTAGAAACAACTTTTTTAATGAAAAACATTTATAGTGATAAATATATTTTATCCATATAGATGTGACAAAAAATTACAACTATCAATTTTTATAATGAAAAAATGGTCATAATTACCAATTAAAAATATCTGATATCCAAATATGAAATAAATTTTTAATATAAATTCTATACATTTTGTAGAAATAATTTTTTATATAAATGATTAAATTGCTCAAATTATTATAGAAAAAATTGTTTTATTCATAAAAGTTAACCTATTTGAAAATCATTCATGTTGATAATTATAACTGAGTGAATTAGGAAGAATGGTTCATATTTTATATTATGAAAGAAAATTATATTTGGATTTTTAAATTACATTACTTAATGAAAATAAATAAGATAATTTGAAAATTTTGTCTTTTTTACTATTCACGTGAACATATAACATTTATATTAAAATAAAAAAACAACCCTAATTTAGTTATTATATTGTTTTTTAGAAACTATATTCATTTAATAAATAAACTACATGTTATATAAATAAAATGTAATTTTTATTCACAAAATGAAATGAGAACATTTTTTAAGAGAATGTATTTTTGATGTTTAAAATGACATTAATCTGTATTTACTACTTCATTATTACTTTTCAACATTAAATAAAGATCATCATATATATTATTTATAATGTGTTTAATCCAATTCATACCATCGATTCAGAAGACTGAGAGGTAACTCTTACATGAAATAATAATATGTAAATATTATATTATGGTTTGTTAAATGTTTTATGTTTCATGTGAAACATGGTATTGGGAATAGTATACTAAATGTTTGTGGAGGTATTCATAATGAAATATAGGATAAATATATGGAATCATAACCCATTCACATGCTCAGTAACGAGGTGTTCAATTCAACATAAAATTTTTTATCAACATTATCATTCCCATTAGAGTGTCCAATAACGTTTAGAAGGATATAAATCTCATGGAACCTCACATCACAAATATGGGGAAATACAGAACCAAAATTATCACTACTAAGATTCAATAGAATCATCCCATCATGGAATTAATTTTTTAATGAACAGGATGTTGAACTCACATACAAATGATTGAGTTTTAATCTCGGAGATTTGAAAAGAAACGTTGTTTGGAAAATTACACGACACGTACTTGGTGATACATAATTATTAACCCCTAGAGATAAACTTTTCATGCACTATATAAATATATATTCTATGAGGGTATACATATATCTAATTAATATTATTTTTGATAGGATCCTACACATGTGGAGTCCAAAAATTTATTTATAAATCCATGAAGTAACCCCCATTAACTCTTACCCATATGGAACATTTTAATAATTAGGATACATGTTGTGTAAATATATCAAACACACACAACATGAAATTATGATTTTTCCCCGATGTATATGGACTCAAATACATTCCATTTACTTCTGACCCACACATTATTTGTGAAATAGTGACCATTTGGATGTGTTCTTCTTGTACAAACTATGCTTGTATGCTTTGGGGAACATGGATTATCTACATTCATCATATATCATGTGGTCATTAGCATCTTTAGAATGACTATTCCTCACATAATAGAAAATATGTGGTATATGGATCTGGATCCCACACTGAGTGATTTTATTTATGTATGAAATTGAGAAGAATAAATAGAATTTACCCACAGTCATTATTATTACCTATGATTCGAAGATACCTAATTCCCAAATAATAATTTATCACTATTGAATATTCAACATTCATCATAAATCATTTATTCATAGGAATAGTAATTCATGATCATTCACGTGAAATATTGATGTCATGACATGTTAGTTATCAAGGAGATCATCACTACCATGCCACTAATAAATCCACCTTTACTAGACCTCAATTTTTTTGTGATCATATCCTCACAACCTTGGGAATGTATATTTATTTATAACCCTAATTCAATCATAATAATGATTTAGAATAATAACTGGTGAAGACCTATCCATGGAAAATACTATTTATAAAGGTGTTAATAATGTAGGGAAAATATAAATATGAATGAATTTGAACACTAGCGGACGGTATGAGAGAATAAAAATAATATTTCATATGTATATTTTAAAAAAAATAAAAAACAAATCAAATATGGTTTCAAAGATTACAATGAAAATAAAAAAACTATTAAAAAATACATTAATGAACCATAAATAAATAAATAAAATTCATCAACTAAAGAAAACAAAAAATTCATTGAATTTCCATATAATTTTTCCCACCTCAAAAAGTAATTTCCAATGCTACAATTTATTAGTTAATTTCCTAAATTTTGACCACCATTTTTAGTGCATTATATGATTATTATATACCCAATGATTAATTTACAGCATTATGGAAATTATCTCTATTATCACTACATACCTCTAGGGGTAAACTATTTATAGAGGTAACTATACCTACTAAAAATAATAGAATGGTCTTTTTGTAATATATTTAGATTAAAAATATATTAGATAATAATTCCAAAAAATATGTGGTGCATGTTTTACACCAAGTTATGAAAAGGAATGTCATATATGAAAAAAATCCATGTTACAAACATAATTGGGTAAAAAAAATTCTATAATTCCTAATATTTAAGAGATATTTCCATAAATTACCAATATATACATATCCCATTAAAAAATAAATTTTAAAAATTAATCAACATTCATTAGACTATATAATCAATAAAAACATAGAAAATGGGTTAAAAATGCCACCCAAAATCAGAAAAATCATTACCAAATTTTTCTAAGATCTTCTAATATGATTAATTAGTCTATTAACCATTTGGGTTGTATTAGGAATCCAACACTATATATTTTACTAATACGTTTGTAATAATAAATTTAGGATTCTATATCCCCCCACATTAATAAGTATTCGTCTCAATAAAAGAGAATCATAGGGTTCTATAATAATGATAACTATAAGACTACCCCATTTGGAAAATGATTCCCCATTTTATGAAAATATTATTTAACGGTCCATGTACTAATAAAGATGGTAGTAAACCTTGATAAAAGGGTTATTTTTCTTCTATCATTGAGTTTATTACCTCCATATCATCCCAATTCTCCTACATAACATGAACCCATGTGAATCCATAAATGTATTCCCAATAATCATCCACCAATACCCCAATCTATTTTGTGGAAGTTCACACCTTATGGTGTGTTGATAATACCTAACCTTTTTACATCATTACCAAATTGGTTTGTCGATAGTTCTATATATTGTGGGAGTGTTTTTCTTCCCACAATTAATAAATTTTTGAAAATATAGAATAACCACATAACCCATCTACTGTACACTACACTACGGAGAACATCAAAATATTTTCTCAATAACAACATAAGTGTATCAAAGATGAAAAAATCAACCTAACCCAAATCAACTTCTCTACCATCTACTTCTTATAAGGAACATTCATTAATGTCAATATCCTATAGCACAAAAAAGATATATACTCCTTCTTTGTCAACCTGCTCACACCACTCCATGGGATTATAAAATATGATAATAAATATTCAATGTCTTCTCACCAAATATTGAAGATAATATTATTATATATTCTTATATCATCCATGTAAACTACTAATAAAATTTTAAAAAATAGCCCCAATTATATAATGTCACTCAATATCACACCAAAATCCACCAGGTGAACAAATATGATACAATATGATGTTGAAAAACCTAATCATTGACATGAAAATGAATATATAGAACTATAAAATATAATTTATCCAACATAAGTTGTAAAATATAACACAACCTCTTATGGATAAAACATCCATCTCAACTATATTCTGAGAATTTCTATGTGATTGGTACAAAATCTATTCACTCATAGAAACACCACACTGAGTTCAATTCTATACTAGGGTTATAGACACATTGGATGACTATCACAATAATTAATAAAAACCCCATAGGGAAATAACTATTTACATAGGGAAGTGGATTATGTTCTCATATACTTTATATAAACCCATGATCTTTATCATTATAAAATGTATGACTAGAATTGGAAAATAATTTGTCATCATAACTATGTGGCTCTCTCACATTGGTGAATATTGTAGGGATACCGAAAATGTCCATTGATGGGAAAGGTTTCCCAATATAAGAAAAAAACATACTATGTAAAATCCATCTGATAATGTCGATCCATTATCAATCAGATATATATTCATTTACTTCAAGCATCAACACTCACCCCCAAAAATTGACTACTCTAATCTTATAGACCACATTTTTTCCAACATCATAAATGACATGAACTACGTTATGAAGCAAAAAAATCACAATATATGATGTTATAATGTATATAATAGTCCCAATATAAATAGTTACCAAATAAATGACATGAATCTCTAGGAACATATTAATGTAAGGAATAAATATATAATTTCAATAGGGAACACTAGAATGTGATTCATGAAATGTATGTTGGTATATGTATTGGTATCCAATTAATGGAAAACTGTGGATCTCATTTTCAAATCATTCACACATACCACGATGTTCATAAATAGTGATTTGTCACCTATATATAACATTGAAATCCATTATCTCTACCTGATGGGTTGGAGATGATATACTCATAAGGATGGAATTTACTAGCTTTACCATATGGGATCCCACATATTTCATGTGGTGGACCCTGAATCCCTTTTTAAACATTTATTCACAATTGAATTATATCGTTATAAAGTCCCACTAAACAATATTTCTTTTAGGAAAAAATATATTGAACATTAAGGAAAATATCACATTACATAGATTTGTGACTGAATGATGATCTATATTAGTAGAGAATATCTAGTTGTCAATGGTGTGGATAAGGAATATTAAAGAATGTATAACTCCATAACCTAT
Organism: Viscum album; assembly: GCA_963277665.1. Taxonomy (NCBI): domain Eukaryota; kingdom Viridiplantae; phylum Streptophyta; class Magnoliopsida; order Santalales; family Viscaceae; genus Viscum; species Viscum album. The sequence goes on along the minus strand of OY728165.1, from coordinate 556,811,847 downwards.
AATTTATAATGAATAAATAACACTTATCACTTATAATAAAATTATTTATGAATAGTGGACAAAAATAATAGCCATGATATTTATATTTACAACAACTAATTGACATCACATTCATGTACAATCCTTCTAATTTCAATGATATCACTATCTATGAAAAAAATAATTAACCACTAACAGTTATTATAAGACATGATCTTTCAATTATTCATCTATTACTACACATGTACAATTGGATAATAATAAAATTCCAAAATAAGAAAATTGAACTATGATAAAACAATATATTATTTTACTATTACCTCTAATTAGGATGTCTATACAAAACAGCGCCCTAGACATATTCTGGTGAAAAGGATGTCATGATTCATTAGTTATGGTTCATCCCATCCAAGTTTTATAAACTACCAATTATTTCGTGAGGTCTCTAATATATATGTTATTTAATTAAAAAACAATAATAGAATGGTAAATCATCATTATGAGAATATCCATAAGCCAATGACCACAAAATAATATACCATGAACCATGTACTTTGAAATATTCACAACTAATGGGCCACATCCCATACTTAAAAATTGTAGTTATGAATAACAGAGGTCCCAACAACTGTATTAAAAAAACTACATCTGAAACAATGTTATATATCTATTCATTGTAGATTAATTCATTAGGGAGTTATAGGAAATAATATTCCATTGATAATTCAATGTTTCATGTAGAGAAATAAATTCAATATTCATAATTTCTCATGTAAGTTTCCATAGAAGATTGAAATTTTACTAAATTATTCTACCAAAACCTCTATCAATTATGAATCATGATCACATAGCAAACCTATCCTATATTAATAATTTGAACATGGACCTTAAATCCATCCTCTGGGTAGTCTCATCTAATGGTAAAAAACTATAATTCTCTATATTATATGATATCCACTAAGGGAATATGTAATAAAATCAACCTCAGATAATAAAAAATTGATATATCTCAATTTAGTCATGGATACTATTCCAAATTCCATAGTAAAAATTTTAGAGATACTAGTCTATAGTAATGGGTTCAACATGAACCTACCAATAAAAACATTTTAGCTATCAAAATGTATCACCCTTCATTTAATTTTATGAATGCCCATGTTTTTGGAATATCATGATTAGATAACATTAAAATTAAATGGATGATCCTAATGAACTATTATATGGTTTTTTATTGAAATTTTATGTAACAAAAAATAATTTCATATATATATATTGGGTTAATTCAATGGATATTAGTGTCCAATAAAAAGGTTGTATTAGTTTTCAAATCAATTATAGTCTCCTTTGTCTGATAACCAAACTCAATACCTCATTGACATCATTACCCAAATCACATAGGAAAGTTGTAACCGGACTTATAACTCCAATAATCATCTACCAAACTCAAACAACTTCATACCACTCAAAAATTTACCAATAGACTCGGTTCATTCCCTTAATAATAGCATGTTGAGTTCGTACCCAATCCCACCACCCATGGGATAGGGGATGGTGACAAAAAATAAGCTGACATATCAATTAATTTCAAATTATTTTCCCTATATAAAAAATCTAATGATATATATATTAATATAAAAATTTAATAAATAACCCCATTAGTTTATATACATAGACAAAAAATATGTATACAATACATTTTTTTCAAATTTATTATATTCTAAATTCAAAACATGACAATAAGAAATAAACTATAAATATATAATGCATATAAATATAGAAGACACAAGACTCAAGAATGATCATCCTTGTTGTTTGGATTCATAAATTATTCTATAGTCATAATGTAAACCATCTCCATGTGAAATCACAATTATCAATCCTAAATCACCATTAATTATAATGTTCCATATATGATAAATATAATGATTCTACCCACCTACCATAAATGTATATGGACTATTTAGTTGACTGTAATACAAAACATTATTTCATATAAAGCCAGTGCATGAATGATTTTAGACATACTCAGTTGGACTACTCAAATCCCTGAAATAAATGAGACAAAATGATCATTTCATTATCAATTGAATGAATGTATACATATGGATGAAAATGAGTCTTCCATAATTTTAATTCCACAATAAGTCAAAGATGTTGATATTAATAAAATTCAATTCATCATAAATCTTAAAAATGAATATCCAATCACAATCTTCGGTTACATGGAGTACCAATATCCCATAACAAATATATTCCAAATCATATTTTTCTGCAACACATCTAACTGGAAATGTAATAATGAAAGAGACACGAAGAAATTCTTAATGATGGATGCTAGTAGACGAAGGAATTTAAAATCAACCCAAACCCATTATTTGTTTTGGTTAAAAATATTCATGATAATCTATTTGATATATATCCTTTCATAGATGAACTCACATGGAGATAGTTTTTTGAAAGTAGAAAAAAAGATTCATATTTGGTAAGGGAAATGTAAACATTTATAATCATTCTTATATAAATGATCATGTTAATTTTATGTTAATTATTTTTTATTCTTAATTTACAGAAAAAAGGACATGACATCAAATGATCCAATATAAAAATGTATACCCTCATATTTTATCTCAGAGAGGGTATTCATTATTGGAAAAACATATTATGGTAGAAAAATTACAATACCAGAGTGTTGAGTTTTCAAGCACTAGAGTGGTTTCCCCTCCAACCCCTCTATCTAGACATGAAAAATGGAAGTGAGCTCAGATGGGTAGAAAGGGGAAATATCTTTCGGAGGAATATAAAATCGTAGCTAAGAGGATTGTAAGATATTTAATTTATTTATTTAACATTATTGTATTCTTAATATAATTTGGATCATTTCAAAAATGTTCTATTAATTTATATAGGATTTTCATAATATCAAAGCTCACATGGGGTATTAATAGCTGCTTAGAGGCATGCAATTTTATCTGCATAATTATAAATTTTGAAAATCTTGGTCATGTACGAGTATATCCGATAGGTGTATCGGTAATAAATTGATGCCATGTTCTTCAACTTATTCCATTCAAGGTTTTTATTACAAAATATTATCCTTATAGGATAAAGTTCATAATATTAATACGATGATGGAGGAAAGGATTGGAGTGTTGATACAATCTATGTTTGTAGATATGGGTAGAAAATTTCAAACTACAGCTCCCACTCTTCCATCTCCCCCTACAGATCCCATTATTTATCCTCCACCTCCACCAGTTGCTCCCACTTCACCACGTAAGCCTGTATATCCCATTTTTTATCCTACTCCTCTACAGCCGCATCCTAATTATTGCATGTTGTATGTTGATGGTACTCAAAATAATATTTTTAATTTGGGATGGTATATTTTATAGAAGATATAATTAATCATCAATAGTTATAGGTAGAGCATCATAGGGACACTGTACTAGTTATTATAGAACGATCAGCTCGAGTACCATTACCTACAGATGAGGTGATGACAGTTGGGAATAGTATCGACCATTTTTTAATTTGGTCATCTATACATGTACGAATAATTACCATAAGTGTATATATGTTATATGGTCAATTTTATTTTCTTATTAAATTTGTTTTATCATTTCAAAACTTATATATTTTTCTATTTATTTTTACTAGAATACTTCAAAGATAAAGAAATATTTTATAGACAACAACAAAGACAAATGGCTTTTACATCATATACAAATTATAGTAGTCGTGAAATATTTTCAAGATATTCAAATTGTTTAGCATATCATTATGAGTTTCCAATGGAAGCTCATTTTTGTGACATGAAATAAATTTTGGGATTTTAAAAAATTATATCATGGATCTTGTTATTGGAGATATTTTGGGCATCAATGTGGTACCATTTTTTCCATGAAAGTTTTAACAACATTTCCCAACATTATATTTATGAAAAATGTATTCTTATGTCTAATTTGTATTAGGTATCTTTATAACATGTATGTGAAGAACGAGTGGAAAAATATATATGGATTCATGGACCTACACTTGATTTACCTTGAAGAACATACATTGGATGAGGAACAAATAATGTTATGTATTTCTAAAATATTTGAACAGAATATAATCTCACAGTGTTGGATGGAGAATTTTTGTAAGATGTATGAAACATATCTCTGGAAAAGTGTTTGTTATATTTTAACATAAAAACCCACAAACAACAAATTTTCTTTTATCAGTGATCATTGGATGTTAGGTGTTTTTTCCCAATGGAGAAAAAACATTATTGGACATGCTCTGGCCATGGTGGTTTGTGGGAATGATTTAAGAATATATTTTAAAAGAAGGTTTTAATTTCATAATATTAGTATACTTTATATTGAATTTTAAATTTATTCCATTCATATTATTTTCTAACATTCTATGGGTCAAATTTTGAAAAAACACAAAAGGACTGACTGGATCAAATATGTTAAAGTAAAGTTAAATATACATTTATAATTTCTACTTTATGATGTATTAGATAAAAAAATATTTAAAATTTACACTTATTTAAAAAAAATAGGAACCAGAAAGAATCATCAAATGTAGTTATTATATATTATGATTTATGTATGAAATAATTATAACTAAAACACTTGTGAAATTTGACATTGTATGATTTCATTTTAAACATTGATATTATATTTCATTTGATTAATTCATTATAAATGATATCTAATAACCTTTTTCTTTGTAGAAATTTGATGACCCTCAAACCAATAGTTCTCATGTGGTGAAACAATTACAAGTGGAATGGTCAAATTATTTTACTGGTTTGGTGGGATTTTAATTTTATTGTATTGTAAATTTTAATTTTTAATTTTTTCATTATATTTTTTCATTTGGCAGCCATTTTGGTGGGATTTAGTTTTTTTGTTGGCCTTGTACGTTTTAATGTTATATATTTGAATGATTAATTTTTCTATGCTTCATGTTTTTTTCTAGATCAAATGGTTTTTCTAGTACGGATTCGAGTCTGGGGGGTATCCAGGGTTGTCGCGGTGTTCATTAGGGTGGGGGTTCCAGGGGTGTGGGAGGGTCGTACATTGGGTTGGGGTGGGGTCCAGGGTGTCCATGGGGCTGGGATAGTGTCTAAGAGGGTGGGATGGATGTTTAGGTGAGTGGGGCATGTCCCAGAGGGTGTGGGTTGTTTAGGGGTTATCTAGGGGTGTGAGGGTTGTCCAGTGTGGAGGTGGTGTGGGGACCAGGGTACTGGGAGGGATGACTAGTGGGGTGGGGGTGTTAAGGGTGTTCATTGGGGGGGAGGGTGTTGAGGAAGGTGGGAGGGCTCTCCAGGGGGTGGGGGCTATCCTTGAGGGTGGGGGCTTTCTAGGGGGTATCCAAGGGTATTGGGTTATCCAGTGAGGTGGGGGTTTCTAGGGGTGTGGTAGGATATTTTAGTAGGTTGGGGGTGTCCAGGTTGTCCATTGAGGGTGGAGGGTGTCTATGAGGGTGGGAAGGTTGTCCAAGGGAGTGGGGGATATACATGAGGGTGGGGGGGGTCTTGGGGTATGCGAGGGCTGTCTAGTGGGGAGGTAGTGTCCAGGGTGTCCATGGGGATGGTAGGGTCATCCAGGAGGGTGGTCGTGTCTAGGGGGTTTCCATGGGTGTTGGGGTGTCCAGTGTGGGGGGGGGGGGGTTCCAGGTGTGTGGGAGGGTTGTCCAATAGGGTGGGGGTGGGGGTTTTAGGGTGTCCATGGGGGTGGAAGGGTGTCCAGGAGGGCTGGAGGGCTGTCTAAGGGAGTGGGGGCTGTTCAAGAGGGTGGGTGTTATATAGGGTGTGTTTAGGGGTGGGGGTGTCAAGGGTGTGGGGGGTTTCTCAGGGTGTGAGATGGCTCTCCAGTGGGGTGGGGTGTCTAGGGTTTCCATTAGTGTGGGAGGTTTTTCAAGGTGGGTGGGAGAGATTTCCAAGGGTGGGGCTATATAGGTGGGTGGGGGTGTCTAGTGGTGTGTGTGGGTGTCCAAGGGGTGGGTTATACTAGGGGATGTAGGTGGGATGTAATGTGGGGTGGGAGTGGGGGGTTCTGGGGTGTCTATCTGGGTGGGAGGGTGTCCATGAGGGTGGTAGGGTAGTATAGGGGATGGGGGCTATACAGGATGGTGGGGGCTATACAGGGGTGTGGGGTCCAGTGGTGTGGGTGGTTTTCTAGGAGAATGGGAGGGTAGTCTAGGGGGGTGCGGGTGTCGAGGGTGTTCATATTGGTGGGACGGTACATAAGAGGTTGGGAGGGCTATCCAGGATGGTGGGGGGGGGGGGGGGTTGGCGAAAGGGAATCCAGGGGTGTGTAGGGGGGTGTCTTGTGGGGTTGTGGAATCCAAGGGTGTGGGAGGGTTTTCTTCTGGGGTGGGGGTTTCCATGATGTCAATGGGGTGGGAGGGTGTCTAGGAGGGTGGGAGGGTTGTCCAGGTGGTGGGGATTGTCCAGTAAGGTGGGGGCTATCCCGGGGGTGTCTACAGGTGGGGGGTGTCCTATGCGGTTGGGGTTCCAGGTGTGTGGGAGGGTTGTTCAATGGGGTGGGGTGTCATGGGAGTCCATAGGGGTGGTGGGGTGTCCAAGAGTTTGGGAGGGCTGTCTAGGGGAGTGGGGGATGTCCAGTACGGTGGGGGAGGGGGGTCCATGGGGTAGGGGTGTCATGGGTATCCATGGGGATGGGAGGGTGTCCGGGAGGGTGAGAGTGATATCTAGGGTTATGGGGATATCTTGGAGGGTGGGGAATATACCGTGGGTGTCCATTAGTGTGGGGTGTCTAGGTGTGTTAGTGGGTTTCCTATGTTTTGGGAGGGTTGCCCAGTGGGGGTGTCCAAGGTGTCTATGGGGGTGGGAGTGTGTCCAGGAGGGTGGGAGGGCTGTCCAGGGGGTGGGGGCTGTCCAAGAGGGTGGAGGGGCTATCCGGGGGGTGTCTAGGGGTGTGGGATGTCCAGTGGGTAGTGGGTGGGGTTTCCAGGGTGGGCTGGACAGTGGGGTGGGGTGTCCATGTGTGTGGAAGGGTGTCTAGGAGGGTGGGAGGGCTGTCAAGGGTGATGGGGGCTATTCAAAGTGTGTCCAGGGGTGTGGGGGTGCCTAGAGTGTGTGTGTGTGGGGGGGGGGGGTTGGGGGTGCCCATGGGGGTGGGAGGGTGTCCATGAGGGTGGGAGGGCTGTCCAGGGGGTAAGGCTGTCCATGGGTTTAGGGCGTATAGGGTGCAGTCGTGTGGGTGTGGGGGTATCCAGGGGTGGGGCTGTACATGGGTTTGAGATTGTGTCTATTGGTGGAAGGGTGTCCAGGGGGGTTGGGGGGCTGTCCAGGGAGGTCGGGGGCTGTCTAGGGGGGTGGGGTGTCCAGGGGTGGGACAGTGTCAAGGGGGTGGGAGGTTGTCCAGGGGGTGGGGCTGTCCAATGGGGTTTGGGGGGGGGGGTATCCCAGGAGTTTTATTTTCTTTTATTTGACATTATAATTTTTTTCATAATATGTATATGAATGTTGAATTTTTCTTTGGTTTTTCTTGATTTGGTCAAGATTAGATGTTTTTATGGTACTCATTCTGGTTTGGATTTGGTCTTCTTTTGGTCTAATTTCTTATTGTTTCAGTTCTTCATTGGGAGGAAATATATGTGGTTGAACGGTTTTATTAAAAAATTGGTTTTTTACTTTAGTTATTTTATAAACAAAATTAAATATTAAAGGGAATTGGTAATGTCATCGCCTATTTAAAACAGACGTAACAAATTCATTGGAATGGGGTTTTACGTCTATTATTTAAAAATTGACATAATAAATGTAATGAAATAGTTCTTTTCATCGTTTATTTTATAAGAGACATAGTATATTTGTTTTCACATCAGTTATAATTTACCCACATGATAAATGTATTCAAAGTCACATTTTATTATGTCAGTTATATAATAAATAACATAATAATGCATATACCAATTCAGTTATTTAAAAGAATATGTAATAAATCATGATAATGATGTGTTTTCCATAGCAGGTTTTGAAGAACCGATGTGAAAAATGCATCAGATTTTTGTTTTTATGTTGGTTTTAAAATAAATGAAAAAAAAAACAATGTTCATAACATATCTTATAATAACATTTTACAAATGATGGTATAAAAATAAAATATAACCTTTATAAAAAAATTTCCGCACAAATGAAACAAAAAGTTTCATTTTCCATTTATAGATACATCAATTTTCCCTTTATCACATAATAAAACAAATTATCATTACTCTAAGATATCCACTTTGGGGATTCATCCCCCATTCTCAAAACGTAAGAGACCGAATCATTATTACACCAAGGCATAGATTACCAAAACAAATAGTTTTCTCTTTAATCCTCTTATTTTGGTGTTTCTAGGAGTTGATTAGAGTATTTTTTGTTAGTTTTTTTATTAAAACTGATTAGAAATTTTCATAACATCCATAATTCTATAAATAATTCCATTTGAATTCTAATTGTTAAATTTTTTTCCCAAAAAATGGTTCTTTCATGTTCAATCCATAGAATATATAGAAAATCATTGTGTGAGAAACACAAATCATATTGGGAAACCACTTAATTAGGAAAGAAAAATTATTAGAAGTCTAAATAATGATACCATATTGAATATATTTTATATTTTTTCATTTATAGTAATCATCTATTGAAATTCATCGTGATTGTTAGTAATGTGTATTTTATATATCCAATTAATAGCCCATGGGAGTGTCAAACATGGTGTGTAGCCTAATTTTTTATCAATAACCAATTTTTGATGGAGTGTAACACAATATTGTGATTTTTGATTTTTAACACATGGTAAAAATATGATAAATCCACTTCAACTTTTAGTACCTAGATAGGGATTTAATCAATTTTAATTCAATCAATCAATACTTTTATAAAATTATAAGAAATTTTATAATACATTCAATCATCATTATACTTATCCTCTGATACATCCATAGATATCTGTCAAAATTTACATAGCTATCTCTCTAAATATTTATCATATTTGTTTAAGAATGATCACTAAACCATCAATTTTATATTAACTATTGTGACCTTGTTTACTCATACATGCATATTACATATTTTTAGATAATATTTACTACATTATGCAAACACCCTCTTTACGGCCTTATGCGATTAGTGTCTTTTTGAACCAAAAACACCTCTTCCAAATTCATGAATGATCATCAATTTCTCCCATATATATGTTTAATTTACCTTGTAATGATATTTCCATTTAGTACTCCTATATAAAAACCATTCTTCAAAACATGGGGAAATGAAACATGGGTATCAGTGAGAACAAGTGATCAATAATGGAACAAAAATAGCTATCAATCTATGATTATATTAATGAGTCATATATGCATAAAAGAATTTTTTCTTGAACATAAATTTCTATGTTAATAATCAAACTCTCATAAAACATTTACATGATTAACATACTTAAGATTTTGTGTTCATAAGACATGAGTAATAAAAATATCTTTGAAAATGAGCCATGATAACATAAAAATGGAATAATATGTAGATTTATTTAATACCAATAGTAATTTAAATTATTATATTAAGGAAACCCAACAAGAAAATTTGTAACAGATTAGGCTGGGGCGAACCCCACATGAAACAACATAAATATTAGTCTAACCACCCATGTTCCCTACTATTCAGTTGTTTCACCTCCTCAAAAGTACAGATCACTATCCCTACTTTCAAACCTTTACTCATAGTTGATTGGGTTTACATGCATGAATATCACATCATTGAAGGTTCTCCCTCAAGACCATAGCATTGGAAAAATTCCCTCACCGAATAAATTTCACAACTTAATACAGCCATGTTTGTGTCATGGGATATTAATCATTACCCAAATTATTGGTGGTATATATAGTACCCACAACAAATTGCATATAATTAAAAACCCTCATTAGTTATAATGTAACCACCATCTTCCTTTATTACAACACCACCATTATATAAATAAATATACTCATGTGTTCTAAAAGATCGTAAAGAATTCATCATTTCTAAAACCATGTAATGGAAAGGTTTTCATAAACATTTATTCATATCATATCCTATTGAAAATAGGCAAGTTTCACAAATATTTTATAAATTATTCATATTATAACTCAATGAACGTAATGTGTTCTATAGATTTTCTATAATGGTATAACTTATGGAAGAGAATCAAGCATGATTAATACCTTGTTATAAATAACCTAAACCATTTAAGGAATGAAAATGAATGGTACTCGTGGTTAATATCCCTGGTAAATTATTAATTATTTAATATGATATGATTGTAGATGAAATATAATTTGGAAGGATTTGATGGGGCATTTCATAGAGAACATATTTTTTTGATAGAAGTCAATTTTCAAAAAATTAATCATTTTGGTAGGATGTTTCATTCAAAATAAAATTTGAGAACATATAAATGATAAATTTAAAATAATATAAAATATTCAATTAAGTAATTACCATTTCTTCTTTGAAAAAATATTTTTGAAACAAAAATCATTTTCAATTTTTTTAAATAAATTTATTTTTATAAGAAAAAATAAACTATATAAAGAAATATATATATATAATAATAGACATGTAATAAAATTAACTAAATCTATTATATTATGTTATTTATTTTCTAGTTAATATGAAATTATATTCTCTTATGGTTTTTTTAACCTCGAAATTGGAACTTTTGGGAATGTAGATCATATGGAATGGTTTAGGTGAAAGATTTTCTAATCCATGTTTTCACCATTTCATTGATTGTGTTATTTTTATGTATCCAAATACATTTTTGGGATAATTTTTTCAAAATAATGTGTCTATCTCATATATGGTATGAAAGTCATAATATAGGTTGCATGATTGGCACCTACTTTGTCCAACGGTATATCCCAAAATGTTGGAAATGTATTACATTAAAAAATTTAATGAAAAAAATTTAATAAAAAAAATTAATAAAATGTCGCCAAATCCAATTCCCCTCCACCCCCTTACTCACATGGAAACCCCTCCCCACTACGCCACACATCAATCCCCTTACCTCTTCGTCCAAAGTCAAATGTCACAATCCTCTCACATGTTACCCTCTCAATGTTGTTTTATTTTAGATTCTTTGATAAAAAACTATGTTATGGTCTCTTATTCTCTTATACTTTATTTTATAGTGCTTTTATAACTTCTTAATTACCACTTTATTTTGAAAAAAAACCACAATTTTTAATCCATTTTTTGTTTTCTTCCATTCTTAAGGTATGCGATGGGATTACCAGGGCATTTTTGTGCATATATCGACATGAACCATTAAAGGAGAAGTGTTTTAGTTTATTCTTATACACCATATAAAGATTTATTAGCTATTATTCTACCTATTATTTATTTTTTAAACTTTAATAGTTGTATTTTTGGGTATTATTTGTTCTCTCTTGGATATTAGTAATGTCATGTTTCTTTTTTAAGGATACAACACAAATAGAAAGTCCAATATATTTATTTTAATAGTATATATTTACTTGTGGAGACGAGATTATGTATATTGGATTATATGGAATTTATATATATATATGTTTATATATATTAAATTATGATGTTGTCTTCATCAAAAAAAATCATTACTTGAGGTTGTTTTTCTTATGCATTGGCCACTAAATTTTAAAATCATTTGTTAAGTTATTTTTTATACCATTTTTCATAGTTAAAAATATGTAATCTTTTGATTGATTATTTTAGTTGAAATCAATTGCCATGCATAGTTAATTAAATGGTTTCTAATTAAATTACATATTACTTACACACCATGTGAATGAATAAAATCCCAGTTGGCGCTTATAGTTGGATTATGACTTACAAATGTTTTAGTGGTTTTGAAATTGTGTTTTATTATGAAATTTATTAATTGATGATGTTTTTGGGTAACTTTAAAAATGATTACATTTGAGAATAATTGGTGTTTCCAAGTATACAGTTTTTAAATGTCGGGTTTCTATAGAGAAATATCCTTAGTATCGTCACACTCTACATTGGTGATGTTTCAGGTTTATAATGCCAGGTATGGAACAACCCTTAATTGGGGCTTCTTAAATAGATTATTCATTCCTTCATTATTTGAGATGATACACTATGTTCTATATTTTTCCTTCAGAGCATGTGTATTCCCATGATCTATGGAATTTATATATCAATAGTGGATAATATAGGTTCTTTGTTTGGTATTTTTACAATAATATATCTTCCATATATTTCTAATCATTATGTCATTTATTATTTCTCAACATTTCTGTTGTGTCTATATAGTAAAAATGCATTTTTATCCTTAAAAATATTTCTTGAAGAATATTTGTAAGAATGTTTCATAGTCACTTCTACCCCCTCTTCAAAGGAACCATTCTAATTTTCTCTCCCACTTATTTTTTCTATATTATTTATAATCCAACTATTTCACGAAAAACATATTTTAATTAAACATGTAAATATACTATGTTTTGTTTTGAAATTTAATAGATTAAAATATAATGATGAAATGATGTTGTGTTTTTGGTTTTGATATTGGTTGCATGGTCACATAGAGATATGTTTGGTCATCATGATTGGCATTGATTTTTTTTGTATTTTTTTTGTTGATGTTTGTTTTATTTTTTATTATTCTTTGTGTTGGTTTTTTGACTTCATTTTTGTTGTATATTAATAGAAAACATATCAAATATCTCTCATTGACTCCCCTAGGACTTGTAACCACACTAGGTTGATCGAGAATGCACCTTGTGGATGCCACAAGTTGTCTTGGGAAACCATTTTAAGGTTATCAGGAGCTTCATTGTGAAAAAAATATATCATTGAATTGGTGTTTTAAATGAAAAAAAATTTACATCTCTCTTTTTTGGGTTTTCGAGGTAAAATAAGTATGTCTTTGGGGACATAGTGTGTAGTCATGATGAATATTCTATCTAACACTTTATATGATAAACCTTGGTTTATCATGGGAAGTTGGGGTTAAAGTTTTTCTTTTTGATATTTTATTTTTTATTTTATTTTTATTTTTGGAAAATTTCATGATAGTGTTTTATTTACTTATTTTTTTATGTTTTTTGTGTTCTTCGGGAATGATTTTGGAGACAGACAAGTGGTATCAATAAGCTTATAGGGCATAAAATCCCATGTGGAATCTATAACAAGGTCTTGAATGCCACTCTATCGATATGGTGTTATTGTAAATGACCTCCAACTATATATATATAATTCTTCTATAAAAAATATTTCCCACCCCACTTGAATTAATTTTAGTTCTTCCAAAAAAAATTCAAAAACCTTGTTTTGGGACACATAATTTCAATTTAATATATTATTTTTTTGGATTTCAATAAAGGCAAATAAATTTTTCAAACAAATATAATAAAAATAGTAGATGAATAATTTAAAATTTAAACATCATTTCAAAGAAAGGTAAAAAAGTATTTTCATTCATTGTTTCCAATTTTAAAATATAGTGTGAGGTATTTTAAAGTGTTATTTTGGTCTTATATTAAACATATAAGTATTTATTACATAATTGGGTAATATTTATTGATGGAATTCATGTATATCGTAAAAATAAAATAGATTAGAGTGTGATGGTTGAAAAAATAATTCCAAATGTATTTTGAATATATTTTTGATTTTTTTTAAATCAAAGTTGTTAAATTTTATGTTTTATATTGTATTGTGATGATTTCTAGAATGTGAGATGGGTTTAATTGATTTTTTTAATAAATGTTATTTATAGTACAAACACAGAAAAGAATCAATGGATAGTTGAAGAGAGTATATAGTTGGGTATCCATTAAATGAACATGTACTGGATTTACATATTTACTTTATACTTTTGTTTTGAAATTTAAATCACCCACTATCCTATGGTTAGAATGATCATTTTTATTACAATAGTGGATGTAAAAACTAAAAATGATCACCTTTTTCCATTTTACTGAGCCCTTAAACATTATTTTAATTACCATATTTGTCGAGGTCTGAGCTTGGTGTTGTGTAATTCAGTCATTATGAAGAAGTATCAAGAATAACACTATAGGGAATTGTTCAAGGGGTTGTTTATCTGAATGCACATATCATTGGTTATTGTGGTAGATAAGGTGATATATATTTACCTCTATCATATAGTAAATTTTAAATTTGTTCTTATTTGTTTATTGTTTTTTGGATCTAGTCATGTGTCTCCTAGTGTTGGTCGGGTATGATTAACAAAAATCATTATATTTTCAGAAAGAGATTCATTATGATCTTTAGTCACAGGTGTCTAAATTTCGGTTGAAATCCTTTTTTATGTGGTATGGTGAGAAAATTATGGTTGTACATGTTATTGGGGGTTCTCAGGGTATCAATACCTCTTTTAGTTCCTATAAATTTTTAAAGGAATTTTAATTAAGAGATGTGAAAGTGGTATGATATTGACTATTACAGTGGTGGAATTAATTTTTATTTTGATCATTTATCATATCTATCTATCCATAGGACCCAGGTGTGTTATCAATGATGAATGATGGGTCACAATAACATTCATTTCCTAGAAGAACCAAATACCTACCGTACATTTTTATTCTTAGATTTCATTTATCTAAATTTTATGGTGTTTCCAGGAAGTGATGTGGAGCTACATCTACTCCATTGAAAAACCCACATCCAATTCGCAGTAATAGTGTGTTTTTCTCGGTTTAGTTTTTAGGTTTTGTTTTTTTGAAATGAATTTTTTGGGTTTGGTGATTAGTTATGCTTCCTTTTTTGGCACAAGTAATTAGATTCTATACCTATTTGGAATTATATTTTTTATTGTATATTTCATTTTGGAATAATTTGTGTCTTGTTGTTGTGTGACTGGAAAATCTGTTTTCCTTACATCATTTTCCATGGTATTTTTCATTAATTTTTATTTGATAGTTATTATGGAATGTTTAATTGACTATTGTATTAATATTTTGGGGAGGCAAACAAAGGGTGAGATCATGATGAAACAAACTTCTAGGAGTTCTGTATGGGTACCATTAATATTTCTTCCCCACCTATCTTGAATCATTGTAGTTTGTTGGATTGGATACTGGGTCACGTTGTGGATAGCCATAAAGACCCCAAATATACCACAACATGTTTCATTACTTTATTATATGGACATATTTGATCTATTCTATTTTCATGTGTGTTTTAAAATAGGTTATTCTAATTTTTTTAGTCATTTCATTGTTAGTTTATGTTCATTAGTCATTACCAATACAGTCTATTAAAGCGTTATGGGGGTATGAAGGGTCATGGTGTGAAAAAGTGTCACAGAAAAACAAACGAATATATTAGGATTTTATTCGTATTGTTTCCCTATAAATTTATTTTATCATTAATGTGTTTTTGTTGAAATGGGTTGTTTCTGGGCTTCCATAGAATGTCTCCTAGTTAAGTTAATTTGTTTTCCAAACCAGATGGTATCGTTGAGACAGAATATGAATATTTTGATAGATAAAATTGAATATATGTCACTTCTTTGTTGAACTATGTAGCTATCCCATTTAGGGAGCTCCATAATCATTGATGAGGGTGCAGGGTTAGTGAAACGTTTTCAAACTATATGACCCAAATCGTGCATTTTTCCTTTTATTAAAAAGTTTATTTAATTAAAATTTAAATTAAAAATAATATAAAACTAAATAATTCAAATCTAATACTTCACCCCTCTATACGGCTCATTCACCACAATATAACATACCTCACATGGCCAACCCCTCTGATCTTCCTTTATAATTGTGCACGAACCCCTTTCTCTAGCTCTTATCTCAATTCTATTAAATCCCAATTTTTTTGTTTTCTTGAATGATGTACAAAGGAATAGTCTATACATATATGATCTATTAATTATGATAAGTTTCCTCTTCTCCTCATATCTTCTTTCATCTGCCCAATAAAAAAAAATTTAATTCAATTGTTTATAGAATTCACCAATTAATTTGGTCTACGATGGACCTCTCATTAATTATTCATTACTATTTCAACACCCTATATATAATGTCTTGCATTATTGTCAGTTTTGGTTAAAAATCCATAGTTCCAATAGGTTGTATTTATCATCATTTTATTTTTATTTTTTTAATTAAGGTTTCTCATGATTTTTTATTCTCTATTGGTTATTTAGATCGACTTATGTCTCCTTGAATGCATGAATTCAAACACATTGGTATATATATATGTCTTCATTGTACACATTACATCACAAACAATGTAATATGTGTATTTTATTATGGGGTTTATATGAATTTATATGATGGTATACAAAATCCTCTGTGAATTTGTTTTCGTAAAAGGAGACTTGGATTGAGGTTGGTTTTCCAATGCATTAGACTAATAATTTATGATCCATTAATTAATTCATATTTATTCAAAAATTAGATATTAGATATAAATATATATTGCATGAAAATATTACTTTAGAGTAAATCATGTCTATATTCCATTGAATTATATTGTGTGTAATTAATTTAAACATCCATACACACCATGTGTTAATCGGAATTAACCATTATAAGTAGTTAATAAGATGAAAAGGATGTTGTGGTTTCCAAAATGTGTTTTTAATATTCCCTAGATTTCCAAATGTTCTGTTAGGATACATTTATGATTTTTTAATTTTAAAATAATTTTTGTGGCCTATTTGAATCATTTATAATGTGTCTTCTTTGGAAAAATATCATGGGGTTGGTTCTGTATTCTTTATCAATATTAAACAAATGAGAATATATATATTATTCGACTTCCATAATGAAATTATGGATAAATGTAAATTTTATGTACTTATATTGTCGATCAAGGGTGGGTGTAATGTGTTTGTGTCTAATATGTTAAATTTATGTATTCTATATATATGATTTATTGCATCATTCTCCTTGAAAGAACCACATTTTAGACATGACATAAGAAACTATCAGAGATATTGCATAATCTAAGAATTTTTACTAAACTAGTTTCGAATTACACTCTAGATTATGGAACATTATTATGGGCATGCTCTGATTTGTAGATATTTCACCTTAGTTAGGCAATATAGGGAACTAACACACATTATGGCTATTTGATTGTATCTAGTGCATTGATATGATTGATCAAGTTATAGTTTAGTAAAGATTTTACCTTAGGATCATAGGTATACCCAGGATCCTATAACTAAATTATTTTTAGAGGATAATATATGTGCCTCTATATATTAGGTTACACGTCTACTTATTTCTCATTACCAACATCATGTTTTCATTTATTATCCCCTCAATATGTAGGGTGTCACATGTGTAAAATTGAATGTTAATATTTTAATTTTATTCAAGAAGAATATGTTAGAAATGTTTCATACTCTATTTCATCATTTTTCACAAACACAATTTTTATTTATTCTTTCTCTTAATCATGACAAAATTTCATGGCCTCCCTTTCATTAAAAGCTACTTCTAAATAAATATGGAAGTGGAAACAAAGTTTTTTTATAATTGAGTGAATAACAAACATATATTTATATATTGTATTTTACACTTTCAAAAGATGAATATTTTTTTTCCGGAAATTCAATGTGTTAATATTACTTTTGAATGTCAACTATTTTTTAATATTGATTCCTATTATTTTATTAATGGTCTTATCTTATGGTACATGTTATTCTATGAATCGATCAATGTGAAGGTATATTAGGTATTTAGGTAAATGAGTGACTGGGGGGTCATACAGATATTTATTTGGTGGTATGGTTCATATTTTATTTATGTTTTATTGTTTTGATTATTTTATATTATATTGGGTTTCTTGTTTTTCTTTACTATGAATTTTTATATTTTATATTGGGATAAATTATTCTCATCATCTCTTTTTGATGTCCATGAATCTTACCTACACCCCATTGGGATGAAATATGTTCCTTTGGAATGTTATAAGATAACTCAAGGGACTATTTTGGGGTTGACATGGTATAGTCATGAAATCAAAAACCTGGCATCATTATATATAAAATAAAACAAATATTCCTTTAAAAAAATTATAATTCCCAAACATTAATTTTTTGGATGGATATATGAAAGATCATATCAATAACTATATTTATAATGTGAAAATGGGAATAATATATTTTAAATACCCTAGGAGAATAAATAAATATTTGAGTATATTTTTATAGAATATTGTTTAAAAAGGATAACTTCATGTCAAATAGAGAAATTAAATAGGGGTTTATATAAAATTTTTATCAAATATATAACTTTTGAAATAGTGAAAAATATTAAAAATTAAACAAAAATATATTTAGTATCCAGATGAGAATAAAATTAATTATAATTACTAAGATAAGAATCATATGATATTTTCATTTGTACATAATCATGTAAATATGATTAAATGATGAGATTTAAAAATGAAATATTTACCACATTGGTAAAATTTAATCATAATACACAAGAAAAAAATAACATAAAATGAAACATTATATTTCATGAGGTTGAATAAATTCGTATTATAAAATTTCAATTTTGTCATATATACACCTCGTGAATGAATAAAAATTCATAAGATAAGGACTGTATTAAAAAAGAATAATTAAAATAAATATACCTTAGCGATTTTTTTACTGTTGAACTGTAATCCCCCAAAAATAGATGTCCAAAATTATTATTAAAATACAAATTATATTATATAAACCATTAATAAAATACATTCTGTTTATGTATATACACTACATAAATAAAATAGGATGTTAAAAGGGCATATTCCTCACATGGGTAAAAAAGTGAGATTGAAATATTTGAACATAAGTATTTAATTCCATTTTAAAATGTTAAAAACTCAATTTTAATAAATATGAGATTAATATATATTTTTTATAGATCCATATTAATTATATAATACCATATGTGGTATTCTAATGAGATTTTATTTTTTATTTATTAACAATTCCATCTTAAAGGCAAGTTTCAGGCAATAACTGATTTGTTTTTCATGTATGATTTAACATCATATTTGTTCATCCTACTACATTGATCATATATTAAAAATATTCAGAATGTAAAGTTTGATATAAATTTAATATATATATAAGGATTATTTGTTTATATAAATTCATGAAATATAGTTATAGAAAATGAAACATACTATTTTTGGAGATGATTGACTGTAATAAAGTAGTAACATTGTTTTCATTTTCTTATCTTATTAATATAATAAAAATTAAATTATTTATAACAATTATAGAATAATTTTTATGTCATATATGTCAAATATTGTTATTATTGCCATCCTAAATATCTTCTATACAAATAATGAATGAATCATATCACTTCACGAGGGGTTCTTCGGTCGAACACATGAGCGACTATATAGTATTCTCACAAAATGAACAGTATAATGGTATGTATGGTAAAATAATTCTAGAATAAAAAAATTATAGGATGATTTACAGAAGTTGGAAAGTTAATTTTTCATGTAATTTCTACAACAAATGGGACTGAATTGGTGGGGATTATTGTATAGGGGTAGCCTTTTATTAGTGTGAGAGAGGGAAGACATGCTATTTTTGAATATAATTGAGTGATATCAGGTTTTAGCCATCAAAACGATAAAAATAGTAAATTATTAAACCTTATATGTGTCATTATAGTGTAATTTCATGAAAATAGTCTTTTTACAATTGTATAGGTCATTTTTACCTTTATATGTCTAGTTTAACATCCGATAAATCCATTATTACCTTTACGAAGTTAAATATTTTTTACTCCATTATCTCTCATTTTGGTAACAAATTAAGAAGAATTTTTTTTTAATATAAATTATTCTAATAAAAATTACGTATTACAATTTTTAAAACACCATTGAAATAATTTTAAACTTTTAATTTAATATTAATCCAACAAAAACGATGATATATCCAGTTTTTATAGATGAATTTTTCAAATATTTACAAATTGTTTTTATAAATAGTAAAAATGAAATTGATTCCAACAACCTAAGCATGATTAATGGGTTTATAATTGAAAAAATTTAATAATAATATAACTTTAAATAGTAATATATAATTATTAATAATTTAATGTAAGAGATGGATTCGAATTTAAATTATGTATCTTTCTGTATTCAATATAAATAATAATTTTCACAAAAATATAAAAAAATCTTCAAAAGATAATTTTGATATTTTGATTTCCAAAATATAGATTATTTTGTCAAATTAATTTTTAAAAACATTAAATAAATATTATTAAAATAATTATGTCCTAAAATGGAGAAAAACTATATTTTATAAAAAAATATTTTTAGGCATAAAATTAGATTTATTATTATATGTTATCTAGAAATAATATAAGTTGAATTATAAATATTATTTCTAATAAATAAGCAATATATTTCATTAATATTATTCTCAAAATGTGTCTTGTTTATTTAATTTAGGTAGAAAACATTTGTTTTCATACATTAATTTTCATCTAGAAAAATATTTTCATTCTGTTTATATAGTTTCTATTTTCATTTATAACTAATTTTTTGAAAACTAATTCATATATATATATATATATCTTTATAATTTATATAATCCAATTCAAAACTAATCTTCCAATATATAGGTAATAAAAATTATATTAAATAATAAAATTATAATTTTTCATCAGGTTTCTTTTAAACTCAATGTTTTGAGTAAGGAATATTAAACCCAATATTGTGTCTAAGAAAAACCAATGCCAATATTTTCTCTAATTTAAAATATAAAAAATATCAAATATCTTTTAAAAAACATCACAAAATCCTATCATGTTAAAATAATGGTTAAAATTATAAATTGTTTATTTTAATACTTTTTTATAATGTTTGTGGGATGAATTTTCTATAATGATAGAGAACCTTAGAAAATGGACTTACAATATTTGATTCTATTTCATAAAAATAATTTTATCTTTTGGTTATGAATAGTTGAATTTAAACATCTTCTATTATTTTTAAATTAAGTATTCAGGATTATATTTTCATGTTTGATGAGAAAAATGTGTCTTTTAATATGTTATAATATTTATTAAATAATGAAAAATAATTTCTTAATTTTATAAATATAAAACAAAACAATAGTGATTACCAAAAGCTTTACAACAAGGGTATATATATTATATTAATATATAAAACTTCAATAATATCCCCCGTATATGAACATAATACATTCTAATCATATTTATCCTTATGGCTTCTCCAAAATTTACTTAAGAAATTTTCAAAATAAAAAAAATTAATGATTTTATAGAACATTTATACTTAGATAGGATAATGTATCTTATCATTTAATTTACCAAACTAGGGAATTCATTGAACATATATTCTATAAGAAATCACAAGAGTGACCAAAAGTTAAATAAATCCACATAATAATAATAAATAATAATCTTCTATCAGATAACTAAATATTTTTCCCTCAAATTATATCACATCCAATAAATATATTTAAAGTTAACTTATTAATAGAAAATTATCAATATAGTGCACTTCATAAAAAATAAAAAAATTCATAAAGTCACCAAATCAAATTTTAATTTCCTTGTTATGTATATAATAGAAACATATTCCAAAAATATAATATATATTCTATTATTATTTCCTCAATATTAGCGATCAAATTAACAATAATGTTTTTCATTAACTTTACACTTATTTCTTGCAAAATATTGAATAATTTTTCTAAAATAACATTTTCACTAAAATGTATAGTATGGAAGGGTTTTACTCTGATAAAAATATCCAAAAATACCCTTAGTATTCTAAATAAATAATTGGATGAAATGTATAAAAGGAATTTATATCATTAATATTTAGACTAGTATATTACTTATCAACCCATTAAATTTTTGTCCCCATATTTTAATAGAATATCAAAGTATTCATATATGTTTTAATCTCTCATTCATCAAAATTGTTCATAATTAAATTATAAGTTGTCCCATAAAAATCAAACAGGAGTATCAATATAAGTATACAATAAGGGAACAATCACAATGCATTAGAATAATGATTTGGAAATATTTGACTAAAACTATTGGGGGTAATTATTGCATGATTCATTTTTCTCATTACCATATCTCCTTATATATCCCATGTGAATATTTATTTCTAATGAAATCACATAATCTCTATCTTACAAAAAATTTATGATATTATTTTATACATGGAAATATATTCAATGTATTTAATGGGGGTTTTTCCACAATTTTTTTTCATAAATCAATTTCTCAAGGATTATACCAGACATCCTCTATTGTTAAAGGTAACTATCCCAACTCTAGAAACCTTAAGCATACATATCCTATATTACATTGTAATGCGAAAAAATGGATTTCATAAAAATCTACTATTTATCAATAGAATTAATGAACTAATTACATATGTGATTCCGATTTTACATTGGAAACATATATAAAACATATTAAAACTAATTATTGGACATAAATAAAAATAATAATAGTATTACATCATCATTTCATGGAGAAAGGAAAAATTTAATGAGTGATCTTGAATTCAATTTAATAATTTCATTCAATATAATCAATCATTGAAAAATAAAGCAGAATCTCTATGGTAATGTAAATAACAAGAAATGAGTTCAATTTAATAAGTAACTCTTGTTTGGATTGAATCACATGATAATATCAATTTAGTTATATCATGTAAAATAATAAAGAAATTCTCAATGAATGAAATTATTAATATTTTACATCTGGATCTGATACATTCTTGATATTTTTATCATTGACACCTTTTACAATGTCATTTTTAATTGTATGTAACAATACAATAAAACCAATTTAATATTGTTAGATAACTAATTTTTCCCATCTGATCAATCGACTAAAATATCGGTAATATAATTTTTTCTTCCAACCTGTCACTACTTATCCAATTGATTCTTTATATATTTAATGGAAATTTGAAATCATGAATAATATCTCATATCAAAAAATATCCATTTGATGTAACTAATATAAAATATCAATATTCCCACAGAAAGATAAATAACATTCGTTGTAAAATAATGTATATAAAAATGATATATTATTTTGGAAATAATAATATCCATGATATAAAGAATATATATATTTATGAGGTATTTACTGTATAATGGTAAATAATTTAATTTATTTTAATTCTTTGAGGGGATTATTGTGAACAAAAAAAAGTTATCATGATATGATTGATAACCATTAAAAAAATGATTTTTCAGAAAAATAATTTATTTAATCATTAATAGAAAATCGAAATGAAAATTTTTAAAAAATTATTCATAAATTGTATACATTATAAAATTATTTAATTTTTTTTGACAATGATAATGATTATAAAATAGTTTTATCTGTGGTAATGCTTATTCATGTCATATATGTTAAAATAAAACATCCCTTTTTTTAAAATAATATTGAAATGATACCATTTAGGAAAAAATTATAATTATTCCCAAATAACTATGTATAATGTTAACTATAAAATAAAATTTTCTTCATAAATTAATTTAATATATATATTGTACTAAAAAATAAAAAAAATGAACATGGATTAAAAACTTAACCCATGAAAACGAAAATATGATATCATATTATTGTAAAAATATGATTTCATTATTCAGAACCTAATAAGGTAATAGTTTTATAAAAATAATGATTTTTCTAGTATTTTTATTGTATAATATAATAGATTCATCTCATGAAGGATATATAAAAATATTCATTTAATGTATATAATATCAATCGATATAATTAGATAAAAAAATGAATACTTATCACATTGTTACAAATTAAAATGGAACCCTAAAAATTTAAAATTGAATTAAATCATTATTCAATATGAATAAATAATTATTTATTTTATATATATCAGGGTGGATTTATGTATAAATCCTATAATTAAATATCTGAATAATATCAAAGAGGTCACAATGGGGTGTAAATTGTGATGGACCCCCTTACAATGACCATGTCATCGATGTTCGGATAAATCAATGACAAGATTGTGAGTGAAATATGCTGATACCCACAAAATTATTAGAAATAAAACACAACATAATAAGATTTAATTAAAAATATTATTATTATACAACATTTTCAGTGAAGTATATTTATAAAACAAGTTATGTAAATTGATTTATGTAACCCATTACCTCCTATCTATCATACCTCATAAGGCCTAATAAAATTCTATGTATTTAATTTATATTTATTATAATGTATATTAGAACTATGTAACAATATATAAAATCATACAAGAACTATTTTTAAGATATTTTATTTTTTTTACTACAATCTATTATTATCATAATTTCCCCAGGTTATAGCTGCTTTATTGTATTCATGATAATTTTTGTTCAGTTGTTCTGGTCCTTCAAAATTTATTACAATTACATCATTTCTAGATTGTTTATAATGATATAATTATCATATAAATTCATAATATATATATATATATATTAATATTGATATACTAAATATAGATATAGAAAAAATTATTAACACATTTCTTTAAGACATTATGTCATATGTATGCATAAACATTGAATTAAAATTTCAATATATTGAATAATAGGATGAAATATAATAATTCACCATTTATAAAAATTAAAATATTGAAGATATATCATCTATATTTTTTAATTTTGTGTATTTCCATAAATATAAAGAAGTAATGGAAAATTAATGACATCACTTCATGGTTGTTGTAGTTCAGACATATACACGAGCGACATTATCATTTACAAAGAAGTGGAATATAGAAATGTACATATTATTTTAAAATTAATGTAGAAAACGTATTTCCAGAATTTCATATATATTATTTAGATATCTCTTTTTAACTTTTGATTTAAAGTGGTGGATAAAAATGAATAACTCCTTTATGTGGAAACCATAAGTCAATCATTTAAAATAGAGTTGTTTTTTCATTCAATTGGGAAGAAAATATATGGAATATGGTGTACCATAATCATAAAAACATCTCTGTATATTTATGATATATGATTAATCATTTTAGAATACTAAAACTATTTATTGATATATATGTTCAATGATATTTAAAGGGATGGAAATATATTATTTCCCCTTATTTGATACAACTAATTAAATATGAGCATAAGGGATATATTTTTTATTTTTTGGTAATGATAATATCCACTACAACATGGATAATTATTTTTAAAAGTAGATACAGAATGGTTGTTTTGATATAGGTTCGTTAAAGATGTTTAATTTAAAGAGGGAATGGTTGTACTCTTATATGTGATAAAGAGGGTCACTCTTGGAAATAAATGAATTGTTAAATTAAAATTAATTATTAAATAGATATAAATTGATAAAATCCAAATATATTATTATTATAAGTCTATGTACAATCATATAATAAATTTTGGTTATGTTTTTTATATCATACCACTTAGTTTTTGCCCTTAGTTATCCTATTTGGAAATTACAACATAATAGTACTTATATAATTTTTAATGATCAAAATGATACCACAGATAGAAAATTGTACAAGGGGATAAGAGACAATGTATTTTAAGATAAAATATTCCCCATTCATAGTTCAAAATTTTAAATATTTTTAAAAAATTTAATAAAATCTTATTTTGATAAAATATCATTACTTTTAAAATTAAACACTATTTATATATTTTTATTTAAAAATGTCAATAATAAGACATTCTTAACATATAATATGTAAAATAATATATAATTTAGTTTATTTATTTATTCTCTTCACTCTAAAATTCATCAAAATTATATCAATTTCTCTATTTTTAAAATATTTTTTTTCTACAAATTTAATATATTTTGTGTCATCCAGATGTTTGTATTTTAGATAATAACTCAATCATTGATAATTATAAAAAAATTACAATAATAAAACCAAATTAATTATTCTTAAAATAATATTTTAATTTCATTTAAACATATTCTTATCATTCTGTGAGGATATAAAAGTTGTTAAAATAATGAGAGTGACATTTATGGATTTTTCATTACATAATATTATATAAATGATATATTCAAGGAAAAATAGATCCGAAAAAGAAATATATTAGAATTATGGATGCATATGGCCAAATGTTTCCATCAAAATCAAACCGTGGAATGTTTTGGTATTATTTTTAGACCTTATCTCATAATTTAATCCCTATTAAATATATTTTATCCATATGTATGTGACAGAAAATTACTACTATAAATATTTCATATTGAAAAAATGGTCATCATTACCAATTAAAAATATCCAAGTTCTAAATATGAAATAAATTTTTAATATAAATTTTATATATTATGTACAAATAATTTTTTATATAAATGCATAAATTGGTCTAATTATTATATAATTTTTTTAAGCATAAAAGTTAACCTATTTCAAAATATTTCATGTTGATAATTATAATTGAGTTAATTTGGAATAATGGTTCATATTTTAAATTATGAAAGAAAATTATATTTGGATTTTTAAATTACATGACTCAATGAAAATAAATAAGATAATTTTAAAAATTAGTTTTTTTACTATTCACGTGAACATATAACATTTCTATTAAAATAAAAATAACAACCTGAAATTAATTATTATATTATTTTTTCCCAGAAACTATATTCATTTAATAAATAAAATATTTTTCATATAAATAAACTGTAATTTTTATTTACAAAATGAAATGAGATCATTTATTAAGAAAATGTATTTTTGATTTTTAAAATGACATTACTCTATATTTATTACTTCATTATTATTGTTCAACATAAAATAAAGATCATCATATATATTATTTATAATGTCTTTAATCTAATTCATACCATCCATTCAGAAGACTGGGAGGTAACTCTTACATGAAAGAATAATATTTAAATATTATATTATGGTTTGTTAAATGTATTATGTTGCATGTGAAACATGGTATTGATCATAGTATACAAAATTTTTCTGGAGGTATTCATAATGAAATCTAGGATAAATATATGGAATCATAACCCATTCACATGCTCACTAGTGAGGTGTTCAATTCAACATAAAATTTCTAATCAACATTATCAACCCCATTAGAGTGTCCAATAATGTTTATAAGTATATAAATCTCATGGAACCTCACATCACACATATAGGAAAATACAGAACCAAAATTATCACTACTAAGATTAAATAGAATCCTCCCATAATGGAATTAATTTTATAAAGAACAGGATGTTGAACTCAAATATAGATGACTGAGTTTTAATCTAGGAGATTCAAAAAGACACGTTTTCTTGAAAATTAAATGACACATACTTGGTGTTACTTAATTATTAACCCTTTAGTGCTAGACTTTTCATGCCATATATAAATATATATTCTATGAGGGTATATATAAATATAATTAATATTATTTTTTATAGGATCTTACACATGTGGAGTCCCAAAATTTATTTATAAAACCATGAAGTAACCCCCATTAACTCTTACCCAGACTGAACATTTTAATAATTTGGATACATGTGGTGTAAATACATCCAACACACACAACAAGAAATTATGATTTGTCCCCAATTTATATGGACTCAAATACATATCATTTACATCTGACCCACACATTATTTGTGAAATAGTGACCATTTGGGTGTGTTCTTCTTGTACAAACCATGCTTGTATGCTTTGGGGAACGTGGATTATCTACATTCATCATATGTCATGTAGTCATTAGCATCTTTAAAATGACTATTCCTCACATAATAGAAAATATGTGGTATTTGGATCTAGTTCCCAAACTAAGTGATTTTATTTATGTATAAAATTGAGTAGAATAAATGGAATTTACCCACAGTCATTGTTATTAACTATGATTTGCTAATACCTAATTCCCAAATAATAATTTATCACTGTTGAGTATTCAACAGTCAACTAAAATCAATTATTTATAGGAATAGTAATTCATGATCATTCACGTGAAATATTGATGTCCTCACATGTTAGTTATCAAAGATATCATCACTACCATGCCACTAATAACTCCAACTTTACATGACCTCAATTTTCTGTGATCTTATCCACACAACCATGGGAATATATATTTATCTATAACCCTAATTGAATCTTAATACTGATTTAGGATAATAACAGGGGAAGACATATCCATGGAGAATACTGTTTGTAACGGTGTTAATAAATTAGGGAAAATAGAAATATGAATGAATGTGATCACCAGAGGATGGTATAAGAGAATAAAAAAAAATTCTTATGTATATTTACAAAAAATTGGAAACAAATCAAATATGGTTTCAATGATTACAATAAAAATAAAAAAACTCTTAAAAATACATTAATGAACCATAAATCAATAAATAAAATTCTTCACCTAATGAAAAAAAATCATTGAATTGTCATATAATTTTTCCCACCTCGAAAAGTAATTTCCAATGCTACAATTTGTTAGTTAATGTCATAAATTCTGAACACCATTTTTAGTGCATTCTATAATTTTTATATACCCAATGATAAATTTGCGGCATTATGGAAATTATCTTCATTACCACTACATACCTTTAGGGTTAAACTATATATGTAGATAACTATACCTACTAAAAATTATAGAATGATTATTTTTGTAATATATTTAGATTAACAATATGTTAGATTATAATTCCAAAAAATATATGGTTCATGGTTTACACCTAGTTATGAAAATAAATGTCATATATGAAAAAATCCATGTTAGAAACATAACTGGGTAAAAAAATTTCTAATTGTTCTAATATTTAAGAGATATTTCCATCAATTATCAATATATACAAATCCAATTAATAAATAAATTTTAGAAATTAATCAACATTCATTAAGTAATATAATCAATCAAAACACATCAAAGGGGTTAAAACTGCCACCCAAAATCAGAAAAATCATTATCAAATTTTCCTGATATCCTCTATTATGATAAATTAGTCAATTGACCATTTGAGCTGTATTAGGAATCCAAAACTATAAATTTTATTAATACCTTTGTAATGAAAAATTGAGGATTCTACATCCCCCACTTTAAGAAGAATTCATCCCAATAAAATAGAATCCTAGGGTTCTATAATAATGATAACAATAAGACTACCCCATTTGGAAAATGATTCCCCATTTTATGAAAATATTAATTAATGGTCCATGTTCCAATTAACATGGTATTAAACCATTCTAAAAGGGATAGTTTTCTTCTATCATTAATGATATGACCTCCATATCATCCCAATTCACCTACATAACATGAACCCATTTGTATCTATATATGTATTTCCAATAATCATCAACCAATACCCCCATCTATTTTGTGGATGTTCACAACTTATGGTATGATGATAATACCTGACCTTTTTACATAATTACAAAATTGGTTCGTCGATAGTTCTATATATAGTGGGAGTGTTTTTCCTTCCACCATTAATGATTTTTTGAAAAAATAGAATACCGACATAAACCATCTATAGTACACTACACTACTGATAACATAAAAATATTTTCTCAAAAACAACATAAGTGTATCAAGGATGATAAAATCAAACTAACCAAAATCAACTTCTCTACCACCTACTTTCTATAAGGATCATTCATTAATGTCAATACCTTATAGCACAAATAAGATATATACTCCTTCTTTTTCATCCTCCTCACATCACTCCATTGGATTACAAAATATGATAATAAATATTCAATGTCTTTTCAAAAAATATTGAAGATAATATGATTATATATTCATATATCATTCATGGAAACTACTAATAAAAACATAAAAAATAGCACCAAATATATAATGTCACTCAATATCACACCAAAATCTACCAGCTGAACAAATATGATACAATATGATGTTGAAAAACCTAATCATTTACATGAACATGATTATATAGAACTAGAAAATATAATTTATCCAATATAACTTGTAAAATATAACACATCCTCTTATGGATAAAACATCCATCTCGACTATATTCTGAGATTTTTTATGTTATTGGTACAAAAATTATTCACTCATAGAAACACCTCACAGAGTTCAATGATGTACTAGTGTTGTAGCCACATTGATTGACTATCACAATAATTAATAACAACCCCATGGGTAAATAACTATTTACATAGGGATGTTGATTATGTTATCATATACTCTATAGAAACCCATGAACTTTATGATTATAAAATGTGTGACTAGAATGGAAAAATAATTTGACATCATAACTATGTGTCTCTCTCACATTGGTGAAGATGGTAGGGATACCTAAAATGTCCATTTATGGGAATATTTTCCCAATATAAGAAAAATACATACTATGTAGAATCCATATGTTAATGTCGATCAGTTATCTTTCAGATATATAGTAATTTACTTCAAGCATCAATACTCACCCCCACAAATTGACTACTCTATACTTATAAACCACATTGTTTCCAACATCATAAATGACATGAACTACATTATGAATCAAAAAATCACAGTATATGATGTTATAATGTATATAATAGTCCCAATATAAATAGTTAACAAATAAATTACATGAATCTCTGGGAACATATTAATATAAGTAATCAATATATAATTTCAATAGGGAACACTAGAATGTGATTCATAAAATGTATGTTGGTATATGAATTGGTTTCCAATTGATGGAAAATTGTGGATCTAATTTTCAAATCATTCACACATACCATGATGGTCATAAGTAGTGATTTGTCACCTATATATAACATAAAAATCCATTATCCCTACCTGATGGGTTAGAGATGATATACTCTTTAAGGATGGGATTTACTATCTATACCATATGGGATTCAACATATTTCATGTGGTGGACCATGAATCACTTTATAAACATTGATTCACCATTTAGTTATATCATTATAATGTCCCCTTAAACAATATCTATTTTATGAAAACATATATTGAAATAACTCTATCTACAATAAGAACAATATCACATTACATAGATTTGTGACTGAATGATGGTATACATTAGTAGTGAATATCTAGTTGTCAACGGTGGGGATAGGGAATATTCAATAATGTATAATTCCATAACCAATAATTTATAATAAATAAATAACACGTATCACTTCTAATAAAATTAATTATGAATAGTGGAAAAAAATAATAGCCATGATATATCTATTTTCAACTACTCATTGACATCACATTTATGTTCCATCCTTCTAATTTCAATGATATCATCATCTATCCTAAAAATAATTAACCACTGATAGTTATTATAAGAAATGATCTTTCAATTATTCATCTAATACTACACATGTACAATTGGATAATAATAAAAATCACAAATATTAAAATGGAACTATGATAAAAGATATATGATTTTACTATTACCTCTAATTAGGATGTTTATCCATAACACAACCCTAGACATATTCTTGTGAAAAGGATGTCATCATTAATTATTTATGGTTCATCCCATCCAAGTTTTATAAACTAACAATTATTTCATGGGGTATCTAATATAGATGTTATTTAATTAAAAAACAATCGTAGAATGGTAAATCATCATTATGAGTATATCCATAAGCCAATGACCACAAAATAATCCACCTGGAACCATGTATGTTAAAATCTTCACAAGTAATGGGCCACATACCATACTTAAAAATATTATTTATGAATAATAGAGGTCCCAACAACCATATTAAAGAAACTACACCCTAAAAAATGTTATATATCTATTAATTGTAAATTAATTAATTAGTGAGTTATAGTAAATAAAATTCCTTTGATAATTCAATGTTTCATGTAGAGAAATAAATTGAACATTCATAATTTCTCACATAAGCTTCCATAGAAGATTAAAATTTTACCAAATTATTCTACCAAACCATCTGTCAATTATGAATCATGATCACATTGCAAACCTATCCTACATTAGTCATTAGAACACATACATTAAATCCATCCTCTGGGCAGTCTCATCTAATTATACAAAACTATAATTCTCTATATTATATGTTATCCACTAAGGGAATATGTGATAAAATCAACCTCAGATAATAAAAATTGATATATCTCAATTTAATCGTGGAAAATATTCCAAATTACATAGTAAAAAGTTTAGAGAGACTAGTCTATAGTTATGGGTTCAACATGAACCTACCAATAAACACATTTTAGCTATCAAAATGTATCACCTTTCATTTAATTTTATGAATGTCTATGTTTTTGGAATATCTTGATTAAATAACATTAAAATGAAATGTATGATCCTAATGAACTATTATATGTTTTTTTATTGAAATTTTAGGTAACCAACAATAATTACATATATATATTGGGTTATTTCAATGGATATTAGTGTCCAAGAAAAAGGATGTATTAGTTTTCAAATCAATTTTAGTCTCCCTTGTCTGATAACCAAACTCAATGCCTCAATTACATCATTACCCAAATCTCATAGGCAAGCTGTAACATGACTTATAAATCTATGAATCATCTACCAAACTCAAACAACTTCATGTCACTCAGAAATTAACCAACATAATAGGTTCATTCCCTTGATAATAGCATGTTGAGTTTCGTACCCAATCCCACCACCCATGGCATAGGGGATGGTGACAAAAAATAAGTTCACATATCAATTAATTTCAAATTATTTTCCCTGTACATAAAATCCAATTGTATATATATAAATATTACAATGTAATAAATAACCCCATTAGTTTATATATATAGACAAAAAATATGTATAAAATACATTTTTGTCAAATTTATTATATTTTAAATTCCAATAAAGATAATAAGAAATAAACTATAAATATATAAAGCTTATAAATCTAGAAGACACATGACTCAAGAATGATCATCCTTGTTGTTTGGATTCCTAATTTATTTTATACTCACAATGAAAACCATCTCCATCCGGAATCACAAATATCAATCCTAAATAACCATTAATTATAATCAGCCATATATGATAAATATAATGATTCTACCCACCTACCATAACTGTATATGGACTATTTATTTGACTGTAAAAAAATATTATTTCATATAAAGCCAGTGCATGAATGAGTTTATACATACTCAGTTGGACTACTTAAATCCATGACGGAAATGAGACAAAATTTTCATTTCAATATCAATTGAATGAATGTATACATAAGGATGAAAATGAGTCTTCCATTAATTTAATTCCACTATAAGTCAAAGATATTGAAATTTATAAAATTCACCTCATCATAAATCTTAAATAGAAATATCAAATCACAATCTCTGGTTACATGGAGTACTAGTATCCCATAACAAATATAGTCCAAATCCCATTTCTGCTGGAAATCTCACTGGAAACGTAATAATGAATGAGGATTCACAATAAATGATGAAAAACATATACTTAACCTTTCTAATATTCTCATTAATGATAGACTTAACTAGGGGATAAAAATTTCATGCAATTGTAAGCATGATATTCATGAGATTCCGACACATATATATCCATCATCTATATTTCACTATTCTTGATAACAAAATTGGAATTCCAAAAATTTCCAAGAATATGTCATTTTGAGAGGATTACTATCCTATATTATCACACTATTAGTGAAATAGGGAAATAAACACAACAAGAAAAATTATAATGGATGACCCTAATTACATTGAGTACCAAACAATAGATGACTGAGCACTTAACTAAATTATTTGATAACTTCTGGATCATTGAGTAGTACACAACTATCAATGGTCGAAAAAAACATCATATATGGTGGACTCAAGACCTTATTTGATCATAACATAAATGAGTAATGAAAATTATATATATTGTATTGGTGAAGCATACCTAATCAGAATCATGAGGGTAGTGAATCCATGCTAATCAGGGGTACCCATGAAAAGATTATTTTGGAGGGGGTCCTCACTCTTGGATGAAATCTTTGGACACATGACCTACTACCGACATTATTTTGGGAGTAACATACTTGTATATAATCTAATCCATTCTCCTGAACTATTTTATGGACATATAATCCCATGGAGAATATATTTTTCATGTCATCTAATTTCACATAAAATTGAGTATAATGAATGTATCCAAAGTGTGTCATACCATCATGTACTATATGAAAATTTTATCATCCTCAAAATTTTGATACTAGGGTAAGAAGATATATAAATCTATAAGGAGGAAAAAATAAATAATGTTTAGTTATTTCATATGGGTCTTGTTATCCGTAAAAAAAATATTTGTTTGTGTATTACCCTTCTAAATTTTCTACAAGGGCCAACCAACACATCATTTGTAATATGTGACATGATCCATGAAACTCGTGAAAACCAAAATATACATTGTTTTTACCAAAAAAGTACTCACAATTACATCAATATAGAAAACACCACCATACAAGAGGGGTAAATCACATGTAGACATATCCAGCTCAAATGGTATGTACTTT
This sequence comes from Viscum album, assembly GCA_963277665.1. Taxonomy (NCBI): domain Eukaryota; kingdom Viridiplantae; phylum Streptophyta; class Magnoliopsida; order Santalales; family Viscaceae; genus Viscum; species Viscum album. Next base: position 556,777,412 of record OY728165.1, on the reverse strand, counting down.
TAGGGAGGTCATGTATTGTATATACAATGGTATGTGACTTGTGATCTAATTTACTATCCTGAATATTTAGATGTAAAAAGTGTTAGTCCTTGATGATAACATAACATTGATGTAGAGGTAATACTATAATATTCTCACAGTAGAATTAATCATGACACTCCTCCACTATTGGAATTAAATTATCATATAATAAGAATCTCCAAGGGTCATACCAACCATCTGATAAGATGTTGGTTTTATCCTACTATACAAGATCTCAACCTACCACACATGGGATTACATCTTACCCAATGAGAAATAATACATCTTAAAATATAGATTCAATTCAATCCTCATAGGTAATAGACATATGAGGATGTATTGAAGAAACTAGACTATACTAAGGAAATCAAAAAAGGGTCCCTCCACCACTATGGAAGGTTTCCTTTTGAAGATCTCTCGCCCCTTATATCCAATTAACATAAAAAGAATTTTTAGGATATATAATCTAATTAATATGATCATATGAGCATAATGGATGATCCATCAGATCAACTAATAACTTTACTCCTTGAAATATCGATTGGTAAATAAATGTGCTGATTAGGAATATTTATATCAAAATTGATGATAAAGTAAAAATGACACAGACTGTACAAATAATAAAAATTGGAGAATCTTTCTCAATATACTCCTATGATAATAGCTACCAATGTCTTAACTCACTATCTCCAAATGTTTGGTATGGAATATGTGGTGTTTGGGTTGGTGGAAACACTGTAATGAACCATCCACCTTCTAATCATACACATAATCATTTTCCATGACCGCTTCGCAACACTTCTCCACGTTCCAACCAATGATTATATAGGGGAGGTACACCATCAATATTTATATTTATAGTATGATTAGTAGGATGAATATATCCGATATATCCAAATACTACACATAAAAAATAGATATTCATCAATAAAATATTTTTTTTATTTAGGACCTTGTGGATGATGAAACCTCTTATGTCATGACATGCATCACATTTCTATTATTAGTGATTATTCCTCATCCTAGATCCTAATCGATCAATGGAATGTTATAAAAAAATATTTGTTTGATCCCCACACATAATTATTGAGTACAACCATATCCATTAATATGTCACGCTAACATGATATGTCAACATGGAACATATAAAATGTTTCTAGTAAATGATTATTGGCTGAACGAACCACATTCGTTCCATGATAATGGAAACCTATATTGGGAAAATCCCCCTACATGCATAGACCATCAACAATATTTGTTACTCTAGAATATACTATGGACAGATCCCTAGTTTTTATCATGGGAACATCCAAAAATAAGACAAGATGTACTATAGTCAAAGAGTATGTTTGGGGAGTATATATAAGAAGGATATGATAAAAACAACCAATTCCTATAAAATTCATGTAAAAATGTTATCCTAGATCCAAATTAATATATTTAACATTTCAAAACTAATTTTTTCAATATCTTATTGAATGGATATGTCAACCACGACACCGAAACATGAGTCTTTATCCTGAAAACCAATCTTGAGACCCATTAAAAATGTTATTGAAAACCCCAAAACCAACCTCACTGAATGATAATTTCGAAATTCTAGTTCATATATGATACTACTCTGAAACCACTATTGGCGAAATCAGCCCATTTGGGATTGAATAGGAATCCTAAATTGAGATGAAACATACAAACCCACATCTATTTGGACATGGGTTGGTGACCAATCGGGATTAGGAATATCATATATACAGGAGGAATTATATTAAAATATATATACAAAAATAATAAAAATAAAATCCTAAACGATGTGGATGGATACATAAAATTGTTATCATAATTCATGTATAACATCTACCCCATATCACTATATGTAAAAAGTACAGAATGTATTAAAATGAAAAATAAAATCCATTCAAAAAGGGAAAAGGATGTCGACCTTCTATGTTTGAGGGGACTTCTAAAAAATTTTACATAAGGCCCAAAAATATATTTTTAATAAAAACTATGCTCATTATACTTCTCTTCATCCCTGGATTTTGTAAAACTATTTTTCCTTACACATAAAATGTAATGTATGGGAAAATACCATGTAGAGGTGAGTATAAAAATACCCAGTTGGACCCCAAGAGATCACCGAACAAAAATAATTGGGAAAATTTTCCTCCTATAAAAATATATGTTATTCATTATTAGATGATTCATAATTAGAACAACATGAATTAGACATAATCAAGATAATCTATAAGTCAAAATGTAGTCTCAACCGTACTGCCAGCCATAAGATTCCACACGATCCTCCACATTAAAAAACATATGTAACATTATAATCCATTATATATACAATCATAGATGAATCATAAATGAGACGTCATGATCATATGGTATCATCAAAAAAGAAACGTACAATATATCCAAGGATCACAGTAACAAGATAGTTTACCAAACCCTATAAAACATGGGGACACCATGTAACCTACTGGAAGAACCAACTAAGATACGAATAATATCTACACTGATATTGAAAACCCTAATAAATTGATATACTAGATAGGGGGTTAATGACATGTGCTTGGTGTTCATAATGATACTAGGAACTCCACAAGTGTCACTGAAGGAAGAATGGAAGGAAACACTCATGTTCAAAAAAAGGGACACAAAAAACATTTTTCAAGACTCATTTAGTAAAGGGAATTATAGTACTTGGTTTAAGAATTAATGCCACATTTTACCCATGTTGGGTTGTACCAAAATAAATAACATAAATAATACCGGTCTATAACAAAATTTAATACGGGAAACAACCAATCTAGATGATGATATTAAATGTAAATAGAAATGGGTTTATAATAACTATAACAGAGTACATGACATTTTCCTTAAGGGTATACAATGTATCTCACTAATCATATGAATCATGTGACTCATGTTCACAGTGCATGCATCTCATAAAAATAAATGGAATGTACTAATGTGGTACACTCAATGTAGATGATCAATCAATACTTGGGGTGTTGTACGACCCAGAAAACTTTCCGTCTAGGGTACATAAATTGTTAATTGCGATACATGGTGTGTTGGAAATGGGATGAAACTTAGTGTGCCACCAAATCTTCCCTACGTACATTTATCTATTCCCTTGAACATTGGAACATTATTGTGTATATCACCATGTATGAGTAGTGGTCCATTCACATGTACTCCAGTCATGACTATATTCCTAGTTGTGTCATTTCCCATATACCCCTAGAAACATGTTGATGATTGAGAATTATTTTACATGGTGTCTAACACATTCCAAAAAGTCTGTAATATTTTTTTGTACATCTAAACCCTAGCACCATAGAATGGGGGTAACAAGACATGTGTTATATAGACTATATAATGATAAGTATGTAATTTCATAGAAATTCCATATCTTTACATTTCTTTACTGGCCCTCCACTATTTTATCAAGTTGTTACTTGTACCATATATCACACATTACAATTTAACATAGAATTTCTTCCCTTGCCATTTTATTTTAGAAACAGCCACCACTGATGAATCCATCCCTTCACTATACTCCATCACCAAACTGGATAAAAATTCACATTTCCCTGATATCTAATCAATATCAAACTTCATCCATAATGACCATCATCACATCACCTATCCTGATTAAAAATGGTTCTAAATTATATTTTTTTGAAAAATATCAAACACATAATGATCATTTTTTTGTATTATTCAACACTCTAGATAAAATATATAATGATGATGAAGGTGAAAAGAATGAGGGATAAATTATGAAAATCATGATACCAGGAATGAACTATTGAATTTTTTGTGTTGGAATTGATTCATTTCAATAACTATGCCAATAATATATATCAATGAAAAAAATAAAAAATTCAATTCCAAAATAGTAGGATCATTAATCATCAACTGAAATCAACCATCATCCAGTAACCCAATTTTGTAATATTAATTGTTTAAAGATCAAATTGAGGTGAAAAAAATTTATATATTTATACAACTCATATTTTTAATTTTTAATTTGGATCAATAATTAGCATAGAATGAATCTACAAGTGATTAAGAAAAAGATCACACTTTGTTTTTAATTTTTCTTATAGACCTTCTTGGTTGGTTCAACATCAATCCTTGATCATCAAATGGTGATAAAGTTATCGAAATCATAATAAAAGTCTCCCAATGTTACATTGATACCACTATAAAAACATTATTATAATACATTTATAGTGTGGATTCAGTTATTGAGAAATTACAAAATTAATAAACTAAATCAATTAACACACTTAATATACACAAAAATGGATTATTCATGGTGAACTCTCAATGGTGACCAATGTTATGTATTTCCTAGGGTGAACACCCAATTCTAAATTCCATTTTTGTAACCTATTTTCCCAATAAGCTACCTCGCACTACTTCTTCAACCATTCTAAATAATCTTCCACAAATCATATAATATAATAAATAATATTATTACATCTATATAATAGCTCTCTAAAAGTTGGAATCTCACACCTTCCTCGAACCATGTTCTAAAAATATTACTTAATATCGTTCAAAGTCATCCACAAAAAAATATGGATGTTAAAAACTAAATTTTTCTATATCGTAATCAACAATTAATGAAGAATCCTATCACAATTTCTAGTAACTAATCAAAAATCCAAACCTACCCATTTTTTCATTATTTATTCATAATAATTATCACTGAATAAAGATATGTGGTTTCTCTATTATAAATAGACATTTTTCTAGGATTTATTTATATTTTATTAATGAAAATTTTCATTTTAAATAAATTTAAATTTTTTTCCTAAATGGGATGATAAAATTGAAACATAGATTATTGATATGTTGATACATGAAAACCATAAAAATTAAAAAATCATCACACTCTCCATATTGAATAAATTGACACATAAATTATCCAATGAAAAAATAATTTCCATACACTCATGAAAGAGATATATTCACACAATATATATAATAACAAGTTTATAAATTTTATAATAGATCTAAAATTTGGAAAACATAATATAAAAAAAATTTATAATTATTTAATATTTCAATAAATTAAATAGTGGACTTGATAAATTTTATATGGTATTTATAAAAAATCCCCAATTATACCCATAAAATTTTCTTTATTGTTTTGAATAATAATGATAGAAAATTTTGCTAGAAAATATTTCCCAATACTCTGAAAATAATTATATTAAGGAAATAATATAATCAAATCTCATATGTATTTTCTCTGAATATGGAGATTTTATATTTTTTTTAATTCACATCATATCATTCATATAAATTTCTAGTCCATTGAAAAACATTTCGTATAATTATAGTTAGGTAAAAATAAATCATATAACAATCCCATTAAATTTTATATATTATAATGTGATGACTCATCATTATATAATTGAATTCATACTGAATAATATATATTGATGATATAATGTTTATCAATTTATTAAATTTATATGAAAAATAAAAAATACAAGTAAAATTAATATCCTAGAACCATATCAGTTCACACCCCGATATATAGACACATATTACTATTTATTTATCTTACTCTATTATATGTTAGGTTTATATAATAAGAAATTAAACAACATAAATCATTAGAAATTGAAATATTCAATGTTATGGTTATCATCTTATACACAAAATACAAAAACTATGTTTCTATCCATTATGATTATTTGAGACGTAATAGAAAAATTAATATATTAATAAATTTATATGTAATTTTTTTTAATAGAAAAAATTTTACTACTAAGAGTTACTAAATTTTGACAACTAATTTTATCAAATTTGGGTATTTTTCAGAAAATGATTTGTTTTGTTTCTCTTTATATTTGAACTTCTACGTCTTCTTAGCTATAAAATTGTAACTTTATTACACCGTATTACCAAGGCCCCTATGTGTACATTCTTTAATTTCCACCCCTATACAAATATAACCATATATATATTATTCATTGAGAATATGTAAGGGACATCCTTTAATTATTGAATATCAATGACTGTACTGTTTACAAAAGATGGGTTTTGGATTTTAGAGAGTAACATCCACCACTCATCTAGATCCATCTATTAATCATGTATTTATATCTCTTCAACATATTCTAATTGTAGATATTATAATTTATTGATATTTTCTTTCAAATATATATAAAATATTTATTCTACATCTCACAGAGATGAATATATTGGTACATAATATATAATGTTGTTATAGGGAGAGCCAATTCAAAAATTATGTAACATCATAAAAGCATAAAAGACTATAATTTAACTCAATAGAGTGTCGTATATTTAAAATAATTCTTAAACAACCCATGAAATATATATCCTTAAATTTAATCTCTTCTATATATTGTGAAACATGTATCCCCATGCCTAAATGAAGAGTAACAATGTTAACAATTATATCCTACTGGTTAAATAGGTATGTACAACCAATAATAACCAAATTATAAAAAATAAATGTTTTATAATTTTTGTAAAAAAATTATTGTATATATATTAATTATAAATAAAACCAGAATAATTTGATAGAAAAAATTGTTTTCTAAAGAACAAATTTTGTTAAAGAACAAAACCTCATCGCTTGTTATGCAATAGTGATAAAATTAATTTTTTTCATTTTTGAAAAATTATTTGATAAAAAGAAATTAATTTTTTAAATTTTTATATCAATTTATTATTAAGTATAATATATTGTATTTATATAATGTGTTTTATTCTTTAATTAATTGTGAAAAATATCATTTTCCATTAAATTATTTAAAAAGTTAAAATAAATTAATAATTATTTTTAAGTATTATTTATTTTATTTTATTATAATAAATATAGTTAATATCATTATAATAAATTTCATATTTTTTTTATATTTTAAAACCTTCCAATGTTTTGATAATTGTCTTCTATGAAACGTATTTTGTGTCACATCGATGAGTTATGTTTAAAATAATTTCTTCCACTTATGTTAATTTCATTTTGTAAAATGGTTTACATAATTGTAATAGTCAGAGTATATATTATCTAATTAGAAAAAAAAATTATGATATAAAATAGATATACCTATAAATATTAATTACCATAGTTAAGGGAAAATGGGTTTATAGAGAGTTAATTTAAAAATAAAATATCTAAATTGAAATAAATTAATCCTAAAATCCATTTATTAGAAATTTTAGGATATTGTAATGTAAAATAATTGATAAAAATATATTTATTACCTTTTAATGTGATAAATTTAGTTAAAACATATAAATTTAAAAAATTACATGTGTTCTACTATCCTCTCTTTTAAAATTCCACGCACAGTCCTCCCTTCTTCAAACATTTTATGCTATATTATTTGAAACTTAACTAAACTAATCATATGATAAATTATATCATGAATCATAGAATAATTTTTTAATAAAAATCACACTCTAGTATTATAATTGTTGTAAACGTAAATAGTATTTCTAAGAAGATATACACTTCCTATATTTTCAATTTTTTTATTTCTTCATCGAAATCCTTCAAATATTTTATATATAGGATTATAATTTTATAAAATTATCACTAAAATAATTAAATTTTATACTGTTAAGTTCATGACTTATAACAATATCCAATTCCCTAAAATGTGTAACAATTATGTTTCTTATCTGTATGGCTGACAACCGCCTTAAAAAATAGTGTGACATGTTTTCCATAAATACCTATCATGGTTGGGAATGATGTTGGATCTAATATATATATATATATATATAAAATTTATAACATAATTATAAATGTATATTATTTAAATTATATATTAAAATTGATAATTTCAATTATATTGGGGAAATGGTAACATCACCCATGTGCATGCCGAACTACTCCCTTGTGAAGCGTTGTGATTCATTTTTTTCTAATTCCTGAAATGAATGGTAATGAAAATATATTTTGTCAATATAAGTGATATAAATTTAATAATTATTATATTAATTACTTATTTTCAGTTCTAAAAATATAATAAATCTTTCTATTTCATCCCTTTTCACACAACAACAAATGACAATGTAGCTCTTGTAAGTGTGTAGTACTACCTTTACATTGCGATGTGACACAATTGTTATCACCCCACCACATAGATTGTATATATAAGTATATTTAATGAAACATTATGGTAATTATGATATTTCTTCTACTATTTAAATTTAATATATTACATTCAGCCGTACCTAAAATATCTAAAAATTTGGAATTTTACTCATGCATCTGTACGACTTAACATCTCCTTGATCGTAACACTCATCATTTCTCAGTACCACCATTCATTATTTGTTTAAATATTATAGTTAATGGATAAATATTATAATTAATTCATATTTACTACTTAGTAAGAGTTGAAACAACGAAAACACATTCAAATATTCAACCTACCTATGAAATTTTTGACATATATGTCAAATTTCATCTGACAAACTACTAAAAAATTAATTGATTAATTATTTGTAGACAACTTTTTAATAAATGAAATAAAATTTATAATAAAAATTTAAATGATTATTAGGTACTTTTGTAATTAATATATGTTTATTGTCTTATGAATATAAAATATTGACCTCATGAGTTGAATTCAAGTCAATGTACTTGGAATCACTTTCTATTCATTTTTAAAAATTATAACGTGATGAAATATTTTATTTTATATGTTTTATATTATTTCCCTCTTACATATAATACCATAATTCCAAAAAAAATCCTCGTATTTTATTATTCTATTTTAATTATTTCATCCAAATATATTTTTACGTTAGAGATACAAAGTGGTAATTAATTTTGTAACTCAATTTCAATTTTTTTGGTTATATAACATATTTGATGTCTTTGAAATTATAACACAATGTGAGTAATAAATTTTGAATATAAATATTTTATTTCAACTTTTTTTATTTGAAATTATATTTTATACAAAAAATATTTATTTTATTAATCCTCAGATTATTGTTATTATCATTGTAAGGGTTTCATTAATAATATCAATTTAATAGTAATTGTTTATACATGAATTTCAAATTGAAGGAATTTATTTTAAGGTTATATCATAATTTTTTTTTTCTTATTTAAAAAAATTTCTGGTAATATAATCATCTCTTGTTGGTTGGTAAATTGAATTATTGATAAAATATTTTAAAGAAAATTCCAAATTATTTTTATTTTTCTATGATGTTGCTTTTTTATAATCATTTTTTTTAAAAATTACTATTTCTTTATTCATTAAAATTATATATTAGTTACATTTTTAACCATATTTTAATTTTTAACCAAATCTTTATAAATAATATTTATTTCATTTCTAATCATGTTATATTGGGGATAAAATGATAATATTAAAGGGATCATTATTTTAACAATTATTGCATGTCGAGAATTTCATGATCCATGACAATCATTTGTTTTATTGATTATTATATAATATTCATAGGAAATTATTACAGAATTTTATTTTCAAAATGTTTTGTGCGTTATTATTTTAAATTTGATTTAAAATTGAGAAGGAAAGATTCCTCCAAAATTTTATAAAGGATATTTTTATGGTACTTCTATTTATATACAATATCATCCCATTATTGTACTTAAAATCCCATGATGATATTTATTATTAATATTATATTTATTTTTTATATGCACTTACTATGTATATTTTAACCAAGTAAATTATATACATTCACTTTGGTGATTTATTTTTAGTAGTCATGAACTTTTCCTTGAAATATTCTCCTTTAAGTGATCATCGGACATTATATATAGAATAAATATCCAAATAATTTTTCATGGATATGTTTATTTCTTACACTATATATCAATAATATATATACAATTCTATGTCAAAAGTAATGTATTTATATTGAGAAATATTGATATATAAATATTGATTACTCAAAGTGGATATTTTTTTATCCGGCACAATATTAACTAATTAAATTAGTTATTTAATTTATGATGAAATATTGGGATTTCCATTGATGGTTGGGTACTAGAATTTATTAACTCCCAATCATATCATTGGGATCATGGGTAAACATATTAAGAAATCATTTATTTGGTTTCTAAAAATATATTAAACTATATTATAAAATATCTTTCATGTAGAGGTACCATGTTCCTATGGAAGAGATATCCTATGATAATGAGTTTTATTAAATAAGATTTCAGTTATTATTCTCCACTAAGAAATAGTCACATATGGTCACATACTAATTAAATGCAAAATAACTACAAAATAATATTATTATTTAACAAGTTGTATAAATATTATTCCCATACATGGTTTTAGAATTACTATTGTATTATGAATCAATAAATTGAATCAAAATTTTTTCAAGAGAATATTATGTGAGGATAATGTTTAATAGATATTTATTATATATTTAGTAAATATAATATTTTTTTATTTATTGAAATGTAATGCAGTGATATTTATCAATTAAATAAATATTCATTATTTATAGACATGGGGTTCTACAATGATTTTATAAATAATAAGGTTTTTGTGAAATTTTTATTTTCAGACCATAGTTTTATATAGACAAAATAATATTATTTCTCTATTAATACAACTCATTTGGGATGATCACAATGAGACCCAGATAGTATCATCTCAAATAACTCGAGATATAACTTTTCGAGAAAAATCTCAAAAATGGAGAGAGATATTCCTCCACCCCCACTCTCATGTATAGTTATAATAATGATAATACTTATTGGAATGAGTCCTTATGGAGATAAAATAATAATGATGGAAGAATTTTTATATGGTATTTTATGACATATAAAGAAACATTTAGACGGTCATGGAACATGTTTGGATCCCCACTATTGGAAATAAATTCATGATTCCAACAATAAAATGATTGTATAACATGGATATGTTTTTATATATATCAATAATGAAATAATTTCTCATAATTAAATTCACTAAATTCATCAAATAATTATAAATAATGTGCGATGATCTTTCTCATTGGTTCCATTGTTAATCCATCGAATATATTAATTGTATAAATTATATTGAGGATTATGCTTATCATCATATAAATCATGTATTAACCATCAATAATCATAAAAAGTAGTTATTAATTACCCATATATATCATTAACCACATCTAAAAACTACAAGTGGATAAGGAAAAATCTTAAGATATATGGTGAGGTGGGGATATGGGGCCCCCTTTTATAATTTAGAGGATTTTCACACCAATAATATTTTAATGTTTTCAAATAGTTTCACATGAATTTCTTGTACCAAAGGATAGAAAATGGACCATTATTTCTCTATAGATGAAATTTAATTGATATATGGAAAGGAAAAAAAGATACATTTCATGATTTTTATTCATTATAGCCCTTATCAATTTCTATTGACAAACAGTAAACCAATATTAACAATATTCATGATTATAATTACTTATTTTTTTAATATTCATTATCAGACAAATTAATTATACCTTACTACCATTTATTAATAACTATTATACTGAGTATTGTACAAATTTTATCAACTTATATTTAGCAATGTGGAACTTTTAAATTGAGAATTATACCTAAATATGCAATGAAAATTATTTTTTTCAATGAAAAAAAAGCAATGTTTACAAATTTTTAAAACGAAAATTCTACATAAAGTTATTTAATATGTTGTAAATTTGGTATATAATATGTTAATTTATGTAATTACACAAATTATAATAATTTAAAACTATATGGAAATTTAAAAATTATTTAATTGGAAGGAAACGTGTCAATAAAAATAAGTATTTCCAACTATTTATTAAAAAACATATCTTTTAAGAGAATTATAAAATATATATGATTATTTAAACATTTCTAGTAAAAATGGTGAATATATTTTTTTCAAATAATATATCTAAAAGTTTAATTAAATTATTTTTAAATAATTACACATAATTTTATGATACTGCATTTTACAACAATAAATTTTTCATATCAAAGCTGCATTTATTATAATATATTTAATTTTAAATTATTAAATATTGAATATATGAATTAAATTATATTCTTTGAGAAGTATTAAATTATTTAATATAAAATGATAAAAACACATTTCAGGTGTAAAAACTAGTTTTTAAAAAAATGTATATTTTACTTTCAGATGATTTAATCTCTTTTATAATGTATTGATAATTGAAGAATTTATTTAATAAATGTGTAAGAAATTTATTTATCATAATTTATATTGTGATATTCATACCCTCAAATTCAATGGATTTTCTACAATTGTAACACTAAATAGTAATATTTTAAAAGTATATAATAATATTTTAAATCATAGTGTTTTATATAACATAATCTATCTATGAAATTTAATATATTTCAAAAAATATTATAATATATTAATGTGCTATATTATACCACATAAATATAATTTCACAATTGATATTCTATCACAATTATTATAAAATATAAGACCCTTCTACCTTATCATATCATCTATTTCCCATGAAACTTTCTAATATTGTTTACTTCTCCATAAAACATTAACCATGTGAGTAGTACTATTTCACCTTATTATCTCACAATGATATAGAATATGTATATATTATTAAAAATAATTGCATTATTCCTCAAATTGTATAGTATATTATTTCATAACGTTTTATGTATTAATAATTTACTTCCATATGAGAAACACACGGAACACAATGTAAAGTTGAGAGATGTTCAGTGGAAGTGTTAATTATCACAATAGTGATTTTTTAAGGTATTACTTAGATTAAATATTTTTTCATGGTATATTCTAATTTTCTATATGTTTCATTAACAAAAACTTAAATACTTTGGCTTGGATGATGGTTGCATAAATTTTTTACATGATTAATGTAAATTTTGTGTCTTTCGTAGGAAACAGTGTGTCTAAGTGAATTTTTATGATAAATGTGATTGAAAAACTTTTCACAAGGTTTTGATAACCTTGGAGTTAACTAGGTAGTACTTTCTTCTGGGGCATCTAGGGGTGCATGTTTTCTTCATTGTATGGTAGACTATATAAAAAAACTGTGTGGGAAAATCATGCCACTCTTCAAGGTCATAAAAAATAAAAATTTCTCAATGTGTCCTAAAAATATATATCCCCAAATCCTACATTTCTCACCACATTAGGTCTCTAAAACCTCAAAAAACTATCTATATAACTCATAGGTCCCTTTGACTACCTTTTTTTTGTGGTTTTGGAGTTGATTCATCAATGAATCATTAAGAAATTGTATTCTATAAAGGTTTCTTTTGTCTTTTATGGTTTCTTATCCACCCTCATTGGTGCTTCTTTTCCAGTGGCATATGTGACATAAGGAGGGTTTTATATTATGTTTTTGAGTTATATATTAATGGATATTCTCAAATATTCCCATGTTATTGTTTCATGTGGGTGAAGTTGAGGTCTCACATCATTTTTTATAAGGTTCCAAGTGAAAGGAATGTGGTTACACGCTTTTACATATACGTATGAGCTTATCATTCATTATGAATTGATAAATGTATTATATTGATTTATTTGTGGTTAAAATAGTTTTTTTAATGAATCAAGTTTAATAATTTATATGTGGGTTTCTAAAAATAAATTGGATTCTTTTCTTATGTTCTACTTTGTGGGGTTTATTGAATATATTTTTATGATTATGTGGATGGTGCTAAAGGTCATGTAAAAATTACTTGAGGTGTGATGGTGTTAAAAATGAACTTTTAATGAAAAATGGATTAGTTTTTTGGTTGGTATTTATATTGTTCCATTAGATTCGACTAGTGAATTATTTAAATGAGGAAAATCATGTTTTTATTTGACATTGTTTTTCTATGTGTTTTAAAAATAGATTATCCGAAAGAAATTGTTGAATCAATAATGTGTTTATATTTTAATGTAAGAAAATAGGATTCATTTATTTTTAATTTTATTGAAAATGTATTTTTAACTAGTTTTGTTATCTTTAAAATATATCGACCTTTTTTATGGAGAACAGTTTTTTCCATCGGATTGTTTGTAAAAGATATTTTTTCTCAGTGTGTTTATAATGCTTGGTATGTGTATTTGAAAATTGATATTGTCTAACATGTGAAATGTGTGACTAAACACAAGGTAATCTATGGTACCGAGGTGGAAAATCAGGAACATCTACACAAGTGATTTGGAAGTGGAAATCGTGGACGCTTCTAGTGGATAAACACTTATTGAATCATATGTGTAAAATACTGGATTCACATTAAATTATTGACTCCTACATCACTATTCAAATATGTAATATGATTATAGAAAATTTGGCTGATGGGATGTTCCCTCCTAGTGGATAATTCATGAGAAATATGTTGGTTATGGTTGATATACCCATGTTTCAAAGAGTTATATGGTTTATAAATATCCATAAGTTCAAGATATACATTGGGATTTACCCATGGTTCTAAATTTTGATATGATGAAAATGTGATAAGGTTATAGAAGTCGTGAAACAATATAATTGGTGTATAAAATTAATTTTTGTAGGTGTATTTGGAAAAGTGTTTCTATTTAGAAAAGCATTCTTTTGATAAAATTTTTTAAAATGATTTCCTAGAAGTGATTCAAATGTTTCAAAATTGAAATTTTCCTTATTTTTCTCACAATGATATAACATGGTATTTTATAATTTGGGTGGCATCCTACTAGGATTGGTCTCACACCCTACCTACACCTTCATGGGTCTGTATAATTTGATATGTATAACCTATATGATGTAATGATATGTTGTGTTCAAGATAGTCAATCAAGTTGTGAGTGTCCTATCATGATGGTGTAGTTGGTAGTGGATTGGGGGAGATTCCCTCTCGTTGAATATTGGTTTTAGATAGTTTTTTCACATATATTATGGACATATTTTTTAGATAGAATTATATAAATTGAATCTAAAATTTATTGTGACTTTTTTAGATTAATTTATTAATTATTCATAGGTTTATTTATGTTAATTATTTTAGGATTATAATCATGATTATGATTTTTTACAAATGATATTAATGATACATGGGTACTATTTTTCTACTCTTTGGGATTTGGAATACCCTTTCATATATGATAAATAATATCTTAGTAGTTCGGTTAGATAGAACTCAGATTTCGTTCATTAAATAATGTTATCAATGGGTGTTACTCTATTTTTGGGTGATGTTATTTGATGAAGATTACAGATATACTAGAGCTGGGACTATAAGGTATTGTGGTTCTGGTTGTGAGTGGTCTTCCATGAAAACACACCTCGTGACTAGACTCGAGTCATCATGGGATGCCGAGATTCACATAGTTTACATGTTTGTTGTGATTGACTGGCTTTGGGTAATAAAATTTGAGTTGGGATATTTGTATTTCTAAGCATGTAGGGCTTGTAAATCTATGTGTATGTGGAGAAATTGACATATAATTATATATTTTATTGTAGTATGATTGGAAAATGGACACTAACCATATGGTCAATTCAACAAGGATTGATGTTTTACATTGTGAATTATGTGATGTCCCCATAGGTTTTTAAAATTTCCTTGATAATATTTTTTTATGTAGTGAAAGGATTTATTTTATAGTTGGTCTAGTTTAGTTTGGAAAATATGGAAAATGAATTATGAGAATCATTTTAAATGTGTCTTTATAAAAGATGTATTTTTTATAAAATGACCTTTGAGTAAATTGTGATATGTTTTCTGTGATGCGATTTTTATAATCAGATCCTATGGTATATAAAAATCGATTGATCAGAAAAAACAATTTATATTCAAGAGGGTTTTGGAATTGTTTTTTACATTTATGAAAAAATATTTTTTAATCAAATGTTTTTTGATGGAATACAATTTTTAAGGCAGTAGAATGTTTTTTAAAATTAAATAAATTGTATTTTTAACAGAACCAAATAATTATGTTATTATAAAATAAAAATCATATTTTATTGGGGATTTGATTGTAATTTTTAATTTGTTGTCAGTATGCCTTTTGAATGTTGTATTTATTTTTTAATGGGAATTAATTTGTGATATTGAAAGTGTGTGTTGAATATTTTATCTTGGAATGTGTTTTGACTTTTTCAATTTCCATGAGAGATCAAAAGATTTGATTTTAGTGGGAATGTGGATGAGTTCCTAGATTGGCATGATAATATGCATGTGTGAGGATCTAGGTAATACCATTGGTTAGTGTTCAACCAAACAATCCTTTTATCAAAAATAATTTTAAATTAAAATGTTGTGTTATGATATCCATTAGTTATGTGGTGTGTTTCATTTTTATTTGGGATTTTTTCTAATGAAGTGTATTGATTTTGATAACGCTTCATGTTTGAATGGTGATTCATGTTTGCGATCTTGTTGGTTTCCATTAGTTATGAGGTGTATTTATATGGATAACACTTCATGTGGGTTTATATTTTGTTTCTTGTAATATTTTTTTTAAATATTGGTTTGATCATGCTCTTGGTTTCCTTGTTCTCTAAGTGTTTGCCCCCATAACTTCTTATGCATATTCATGGAGTAGTAACATGTAACTCACTATTGGAATACAATCTATTTGATCGATTTAGGAATATTATTCTTGATTTTGTGAAATTATATCATCCTTTCCTTTTTTATTATGCATATTTTTTTAATTTTATTAGTGGATGTGAGAAATTGAGTGAAATTTTAGTTTCCATAGGTTGTCGGAGCTGTTTAATGTGATGTTCTTCACCTTCACGCTTGAATGTTTGGTCTGGAAGAGGATATGTGGAATCCAGTAATGAAAGGTGGAGTAATGTTATTGATGATGGACAAGGTATAAAAAGGGATATATATCGTTCATTAGCATATATTTAGAATAGGATCATGTTGTGTAATTAGTGTGGAATTTCTTGTCATGGGGAGCCATCATGTCTAAATGATATGAATACTGACTACAACTATAGATTCCTATGTCACTTTAAATTGTTTGATTCAGATGTTTTAAGGAACCTTCATGGAATTATGTCCACCTCTTTGAAAGAGATTACCCTTCCATTATGCAATAGTACTACTCTATTTTGGGATTGGACATAACAACCCAAGTATATAATTATTCTTTGGTTGTAATGGTTGTATTTGTTGAGTTTTTGGTTATTAATGTTATTTAAATGTCAATGTTTGATGTTTTGGAATATTTTTGGAATTTCTATTTTAATGGATGCATGTCTTTATTACAAAATTTATATAATTAACCATTTTAAAAGTAGGTTTCATATATGTGTTCTTTTTTATTCTTATATCATGTTAGGTTAATAGTGTATGATTTTTATGTATCCCTTGAATCCCTATCTTGATGAATTTACTTGTTGGGGTGAACTGAGTTCAATATTTTTTTATTGGTTCAACCTGGATAGTTGTCTAACTTCTTGTGAAAAAATATTAAGTATTTTCTACCAAGGAACATCATGTGTTGAATGCAATGTAAGAGATGCTTTAAACATAAGGTTTCTTGCTACCAGCCTTAGAATGAAGCTCTCATTAAATCAAGAATCCTAGGTGATTTCGTAACATTTGACTACCATTTTTTATCAATACGATAAATATATATAGTTTAATATTATTTTATAAATGTTTTTTATGAATGTTCCCATTTTGTATGAAGATACATAGTTCATTGTTTATTTATCATTATACATGTGGTATGCGAATTTTTTATTGGTCATAATGAGTCATGATGGTTATTATTTCTTGATATTCAAGGGGTTGATATTTATAGAGTTGGATCATTGTTTTGTTTTCCTTCGTCAGTTGGACATCCTAAATTTGTTTCAGCTATATCCTATCTCATTGGTGCGTGTTTTCCTTATCAGTATA
This sequence comes from Viscum album, assembly GCA_963277665.1. Taxonomy (NCBI): domain Eukaryota; kingdom Viridiplantae; phylum Streptophyta; class Magnoliopsida; order Santalales; family Viscaceae; genus Viscum; species Viscum album. The sequence goes on along the minus strand of OY728165.1, from coordinate 556,759,507 downwards.
GGGGTATTTTGTGTTAATTTACAAAAAAAATTCAACTTTTATGTCTTTTGTATTGGAAATAAAAAATTATTTTGTACTATATTATGAAATAAATATTTTAATTTTAATGTCAAACATACTGACTCAGTTAGTTTTACTGACTCTGTCAAACATACTGACACTATTAATCGTAATGACTTTGTTAAATGTAGTGACTATAAATCGTATTCACTCTATTAATTTCAGGCACACTATCAATCGTATTGGCTAGGTCAATCATAATGACTCTGTCAAATGTACTAAAAATATCAATCATAATATTTTTGTTTTTCAAACTCACTCTATCAATTGTATTATATTTGTTTATCATATATTCTTTGTCCATCATACTCACATTATGCATCGTACCCACTTTTCATCATAAATGTGTTTTACACTGTGTAAAAATAATCATACTCATGTGTTAATTTTATAACATGCATCATTTCATACTTTTATCAAAACAAATGTTTTATTTCATTCATACTCATGATTATCATTTTCATATATCTTTTATTTTAACCAAAACAATGTCGTGGAGTTAGTTATAAACTAATAAACATTGATATCATGTTTTATGTTTCAATAAGACCATTATAATGCTAGGTGTCCAAGTCCCTTTGATTTTTCCAAGGAAATTGTACCATTGGAGGAAATATGAATGTTTGAACATAAGGACTATAAATATATGGTCATTTGAAGCTAAAAAAATAACTTAGAGATGATGATCAAATTTATCCTCTATCATGTTATATAGAGAGACGTTGTGACATATCTATTTCACATTGTAAAAGCCTTGGAATTACGAAACACATAAGGCTCGTTCTTAGATATTGTATTTTAGTAAGTGATTTGTATTTCTTGGTGAGACCGATGAATTGATGATGATCGAGGGCTGTCGGGGATAGGCAGTTGGTGAAAACTATCTTCGTGTCGAGTACTTTCATGTTATTGTAAGATATAAGTACTGATTACATAAAAAATCGAGGGCTTTTGGGGATTGCAAGACAGACATGCCAGTTATCATATTGAGGGCTTACCAAGGTGGTGGTAATACAAACCATTTATCCTTGCGGTAATGATACCATTACCTATGGGATACAACAATTTTAGTACTTTTACATGCCCGCTGATTTTTTTATTAAAAATGGAAATTTATTGTTTCCTCTATATTTTCATACTCATTTCAATTACAATTGTTTGAATTACTATTATTTAATTTTACATTTTCAGTAATTGATTCTATAATTTGTATGGTAGAATTATTATCATTTTTATTACTCTAATCATTGAATTGAATTAGAAAAACAATTTTTTTTCATTACATATAAGTATGACACTTTATTTTAGATATTAAATCCAATATAGTTGTGGAAATTGTATTGTTTGTGAGTTGAATTATATTAAGAACCCTTAATCTATGTACATTCATATGCATTTATATAAAAAAAATTTAAACATACAATTCACCCATTGTTATTGTGTCATCTAAAATACATATATATCTATATTATGATCTAACAAATGGTATCAATGGAGGTTTCCACTGATTAGTATTGCATGATTTTTTTACAATACAATTGTATTGTTGGTACAAATTTCTATTTATAACTACTTTCTATACTAATATGTTTAGTGAAAAAAGTATTGTTTGGTTTGATAGAAGGAATGAATATTTGATCCATTGATAATCTGAATTATACTAGACCACCTATTTTTGATGGGAATGATTATGAGTAATAGAGAGTTAGAATATAGACAATGGTTATTATTACTGGGGTAGACAATTTTATAATTCTTACTAGAGGTTACAAAATCACAGACAATGAATTCAGCACATTCACCTATAATGATGATAAATAATATCAACTGAATTACAAGCTATGCAATACATTGTTATGTTCTATGACATTGAATATATATTTTCAGATATCATCATGGGATGCAGCTAATTGTATTTTCCATAAATTATAAGTCATAAATTATGGTATATCTAAGGATATAGAAATAGAAATGCATCGAGCAGAATATCATGTATTTATTTTTTCTTTATAGAGAACAATTATGTATGGTGGAACAATGATATATGACAATCCCAAATAGTTTATGATCTATGGGAGAAAAATTATTTGATGATGCAGCTCTCATAGACAAGATTATTGATATAATTCCAAATGATCGGGACTAGAAAAGGACAACTATTGATGAAAATAGAATAGTTACTCAAATAACTCTTGATTAATTATTTTGATCACTTCTACAACACGAGAAAAGAATGAAACAAGACGCTGATTTAAATTGGATGGAAAATCAAAATGGAAGTGTAGCTTTTACTACTACATCCAAATCTAATAGGTTTGAACGGATAAAAATATCAAAAGCTAAGAAAGCTATTGTTATTTTAGAATCAAGTTATGGTGATCACACTGATAAAGAGTTATCGCATCTTGCTAGAAGGATGAACATGACTATGGGAATAAAAGACATTCAATACAGATTCAATAAGAAACATAGTAGGGATATGAAATATTAAGATGTAACATGTTATTAATTCAAGAAATTAGGAAATATTAGACATGATAATCCATTAATAAAAATAACAGACAGAAACGAGAAACATTCTTAAATAAACAAGAAAATGTATTACAAGCCAAAATATAAAAAAAAACTTTTAAAGGAAAATGATACTTGGATTGAAAGTGGGCATGATTCATCAGAAAATTCTTTGGAATAAGAATCATTCAAGAAAATGAATTTTGGACTTCTGCTAGGCTACCAATTTAAAATCATTTTTTCATGGATAAGGTACACAATATAGAATCCTTTACAAATGCTTCTTTAAATTTAAATTACCCTAATTAAAAACATTGTTACTCATCAAATGAAGAACCTTCCTCAGAATAAGAAAAATTACCTTATTTTGAAGAAGTATCCCGATTTTCCAAATTACTTGAGAATGACAATACCAATCTAATGAAAAATATTGATAATGAAAATTCATGAATAAATGTTCTTATAAAATAAATATCAGATCTTTTAATAGATCTTAATATGAAAATTTCTGATTTTGAAAATATTTTAAAGAAATCTCTTAGAAGTAAATTATGAAAAATGATAAACATTATAAGAATATTGAACAACGTATTTTTAAGAAAAATGATTTAGAAATGAAAAAAAATTCTAAAAAAATATTATCTGAGAATGATAATATAATCATTAGAATACATTATGAAATCATTTCTCTTCAGAATCATTTATCTAAATTAACCATGAGAGGAAACTAATTTGATAAAATGTATACTGTAATTCATCCTTTTAAATATAGTTACTCAAAACCGTTTTCTAGTCATAATTATTCTATTTTTCAAATTTCCCCCTTCTGTATTAAATTTGAATCTATTGGATATTGGGAAAGAAAATTTTCAATTAATTGAACACAGTCCTTAGGTATTCCAAAATCCAAATTTCAATCCAAATGTGGGTTCCCCAAATTCTTTTATCTATCATTTCCATATCCTTACATGTTTGGGTTTCAAAAAACTAATTATTTTTTTCCGGTAAACAGAAATTGTACCAACAAAAAGAACATTGGTACATGGATAATGGTTGTTCTCGAAACATGAATGGAAAAAACTATTTATTTGAAAATATTATTTAAACAAAAGGTCGAAGTGTTATATTCGGAGACAATTCTCAAGGAATTATTATTGGTATAGATAATATTATTATCCATGGTAATATTATAATTTAAAATGTTTTGTTTCTCAAAGGTCATATAAAAAACTTCATTTTCATAAGTAAATTTGAGATAAAGGTCACGTTACAATTTTAGGAATGATAAGTGTTTTGTTCACAATTCCAAGTATGAATTCATTATTTCTTCTTATAGTCATGAGAATGTATACACTATTAACATAGACGAACATAAGAGCAATGAAATAAATTGTTTATGTTCAATGGAAGGACAATAATTGTAATATCATAGTATGTTAAGACACTGTAACATTAAAATCCTTTGTAATCATTCAAAGAAAAGACTTGTTAAAGATGTACCAGATCATACGTATGATTCATCAATTGTTTTGTATCAAAGTCAATATGAAATGAAAAATAAAACTAGATTTAAATCAATCAATGATGTTTCAACATCAAATGAATTACAACTATTGAAAATGGATATGTTTGTCCATACACAAACTGAAAGCGTCAAAGGAAAATATAATGTATTTCTTTTAGTTAATGACTATGCCAGATTTACATGGGTCTACTTTATAACAATTAAATCTAAATCCTTTTTATATTTTAAATAATTAAGATCCTAAGATTAAAATGTGAAAAAACTAACCCATATAACTATACGTAGTGATCATGCTGCTGAATTTCAAAATCATATTTTGAAACATTTTGTAGTAAGAATGTTTTTTACTGACAACATTTCAGCTCCATGAACTACTCACCAAAATGGTGTTGTTGAAAGAAGAAATTGTTTTCTTTATGAATTGACATGAACCATGTTGAGTGAATGAACAATTTCAATGCATTTCTGGGATGAATCTATTAGTACTGCATGTTATACTATAAATGTTGTTTTAATAAGACCTTTTCTTTAATAAAACAAATTATGAATTATGGAGTAGCTAAAAACCTAATGTTTCATACATCAATGTATTTGGATTAAAAGTATTCATATTGAATAAAAAAGATAATCTACATAAATTATCACCCAAATTTGATGAAGGAATAATTCTAGGTTATTCCACATATTCTATGTCTTATATAATTTTTTAAAAAAAGTCATGAACTATTGAAGAAATTGTGAATGTTAAATTTGATGAAACTGACCCCATTGTTGTTAAATAATCCTTACATACATCAACTGATGTATTTTCATAAACTGATTAAAAACCAACAATTGAAAACGTTTCTGATAAGGGGAATACTCAAGAAAATATTTATGAAATATTTATTCCTTAAGACGTTCTATCTTTTGTTGATGAAAAGGCTTTATAAAACCCAAATCAATTGTTTTATAGGAATCATCCCAATAATAATATCATTGTTGATGAAAATCAACCTATAAGAACAAAATATTCCTTGATAAATGAAATAGAAAATCTTTCTTTTCTATCCCAATTTGAACCTAAAACATAAGAGAGGAATTATGTGGTGAATATTCTATTAATGCAACACATAATGAACTAAATTAATTTTAATGGAATCAAGTCTGAACATTTGATGAAAGAACAAATGAAACAACATTAATTGGTGTAAATTGGGTTTCTAGAAACAAATGTGATGAGAATGGAGTAAATTTAAAAAACAATTCATGACTTTTTATTAAGGGTTGTAATCAACAAAAGGGAATACACTATGAACAAGGATATGCACCAGTAGCAAAACATGAATCTATTCTTATTCTATTGTCCTTTGTAGCAAACATCAATTTCAAAAAAAAATCAAATGGATGATAAATGGTCTTTTCTTAATGGTTTTTGACATGAAGATGTTTTTTTGAACATAATCCTGGTTTTATTGATTAAAAATTTCTTGATCATGTTATTAAACTTACAAAATCATTATATGACCTTAAACAATCTCTTATAGTATGGTATAATAAACTTACCTTATTTTTTTAAAAAAACAATAATGAAAAAGGTACAGTAGATCCAAATTTTTTTATAAAAATTGAAAATAAAAATGTTTTTATAATTCAAATTAATGTTGATGAAATTATTCATAGGTCAAATCAGCAATCATTGACTGATTCCTATGAAAATCTAATGAAATTTGATTTTGAAATGAGTATAACGAGTGAGTTAACATTATTTTTTGGTTTTAAAATCTATCCAAAACATTAATGAACATAAATATCCCAACATTAGTATGTAGAAGACATACTCAAGTAGTATGGATATGTAAATACTAATAGTATTAGAACTGCAATAGCTTCCTTGAATACACTTGATCACTATGAAGCTGAGAAACTAGTGGATCAAAAAACTCTTTGAGGTATGATAGGATGATTGTTATACATCACAGCTAGTCATCCCGATGTAATGTTTTCGGTATTTTTATGTGAAAGATACCAATAAAATCCAATATAATACCCTTTAAAATATGTGAATATTATTTTATATTATTTGAAAGGACCATTCGATTTAGGAAATTTTTATTCTTCGATAAATGATTTTTTTGAAAAGTTTTTTAGATGTTAACTTAGTGGTTGTATAATGGATTTAAAGATTACATCTAAAAGTTTTTATTTTTAGTAGATTATTTAGTTTCCTAGTCATGTAAGATACAATAATCATAATCACTTTCAACACATGAAGCTGAATATATAACAGCTGAAATTTGTTGTACTTAGGAGTTGTAGATGCAACACACACACATTGACTATGGAATCAGATTCCCTGAAACTCAAAAACATTGTGATTATATTAGTGTAATAGCTCTTATTCAAAACCCTAAACATCACTAACATGAAAAAACATATATATTAGGCATCACTTTATTATAGATCACACACAAAAAAGTGATATTATTTTATAATTCATCGGAACGCAAGAACAAATTTCTGACATTTTTAAAAAACTATTATCTTTTGATAGATTTGAATTTATTGAACTCATGCTATGAATGATTACACTAAAATAACCATTAAAATCTAATTAATGTTTAAAATTTCTCTTTAAATTAAATAAATCATCTTCAAAGGGGGATTCCATTATTCTTTTGTTTTTATACTTGTTTTATTTTATTTTGTTTATTTCTTATGTTTAAAGTTATATTTGTCTATTTTTTCTTTTATTTTGAATTTTTTGTTATTATTTTGATATTTTGTTTATTTTGTTAACATAATTTTTATTGTATTTCCTTTCTGTTTATCATTTTACATACTAGTTATCATTTTGAAATTCTTTTAATCGGTCCGACATCATATTCCACTGGCTTGAAAACCTATGGTAATGACATTGTTTTCCATCAGCTTGACAACCTGTGGTAATGAATTTTTTCCACTGGCTTGAAAACCTATGGTAATGAAATTGTTTTTCATCATCTTGAGAACCTATTTTATTTCCATCAGCTTAAAAAACTTTAGAAATGAATTTGATTTCCATCGGCATGACAATCTATGGTAAATATTTTTTCTCGTTGGCATGACAATCTATGGTAATGATTTTTTTTCCATCAGTCTGAAAACTGACCGTATTAAATTTATTTTTCATCAGTATACTATTTTTTTTGTATTTTCCATTCATTATTGAATTGAATTATCTATACTTTCACAATACTATGAAACCAAAAACATACTCGAAATCTACGATTGTTATATTATTTATGTGTTTTGTATTATCATTCTTAAATAAATTTTTTAAATAGAAATTTTAAATCTCTACCATTAGATTTGTTATTTTTAATATCAACTATATATGACCAAAAATCATCTTTTTTTGCCTATATATAGAGGACCCCCTCCTCAATCCCACACCTCTTTCTCAATATTTCTCGTTGAAGCACTACCTCTTCCTCTTATGACATGGTACAATTTTTTCCATTATCACTCATTTTTATGTCCAGTCTTCTACCAAAACTCCTACCGAAATGTCTTCAATGTCTTTCTCATAGACAGACTTCTTCAAAGAATAGTTAGTTTCCTAGAATTTCTTTGACAGTTATAATTCAACAATCAAGATAATTATTTAATTTCAAGGCTGGGAACACCTTCGGGTTTAGAAACTTGTATCTCACAACCTAAATATTGTTGAAGAGGTTATAAAATTCCACAATACGGTGAATTTTGATATGAATATGATGATTAAATTGGATGTGTATGATTGAATTTTCTCATTGTCTCTAAAAAAGTAGGGAATTTCCTCTATGATTCTACAGAAGTTGACTATTTTTTTATCTCATAATCTACCTAATGATGTTGGTACATCTAATAAGGAATGAGCATAAAAATATTTATCTAATATAAATGAAGGAAAAAAGAAATGTGACACATATATCCCCAAATAACCTATTTTTTATCCTTTGGATGTAATTTTTTCTAATCTCATTGAAATGGGATAGTGAAAATCATACCATTTCAAACATATTTATGGAATATTATCTTGTAACAATGCGAATGTTAAATCTAAAGGGTTACATTTTCAAACTATCAAGGATATGAAGTCCTGAATGATCAATTATTATATGATCATGTATCTATATATTATTACAATTTTTTTTCTTGAATTTAGGATGTTTTGTAATATTCCTCTAAAAGGATATTTTAAAGAGTTCAATCCTTCTTGGATAAGTAACAATACATACAAAAAGTTCTATGTTTTTTTGATGGAGATTAAAAACTTTTTGTCACATATGTTAAAGATGAATCGGCACCAAAACAATTTGAACCAAATAAATATTTTAAAATGATAATATATTCTGTTGCAATTGTTGTTTATTCTCAAAATTCAGATCCTCATATTAATACTACACTGGAAAAGAGAAAAAAATTCACTAACGAGGTTGTGGACAAGTGGAGAAAGGAAAAATAATAATGAAATGAATGTGATCATATTCTTGTTTTTGATCTAGGTGAAGCACTAGCTAAGAAGATATGGGTATAGGATACTGTATATGATGAGAAGAAAAAGAAGATTCGTTTGAATGAAAAACTCATGATTTTGAGGCTACTAGAATTTTAACAGGTGTTGATATGGTGAGTGCTCAATTAAATAAATATGTGCAATAAGAACTAATCATGATGACTTTTTCGGATAAAAGAATGGGAAGATGTCATTTTAAAAAATACAAGAATGTGATGAAGAAAAAGAAGACATTATTTTTTAATATCTATATTGTTTTAAGAAGAATAGAAAAAAACCAACACATCAAAAACAAAGTAAAGGAATACAACAAAATCTACATGTCGATCAAGCATAAGCCTAATATTTATAAACCCATTTAGAAATAATTTTATATATAGTCAACCAAGGAGCTCTAACATCTCATTTAGAAAATTTAATGGTCATAGATGATAGTGATAATGAAGAATGAAATAAAATAGTGAAAGGAAAATAAAAACAGCATTTTGGAGACTTGAGCAGATAAAATTAAATGGAATCCTATGATGATGATACTGATTAAGAGCACACAATTTCTATGAATAAGAGTGATTAAATTGTTCATGTATTGAGAAGAATTGAAAAGACTATTTCTTATTTCCCATGAATTGAATGGAACATTTATTTATTACAGACAATCAAAGGATGAAATTTGGTTCAGAAAGAGATATCATAAAGAGAGTACTTTGAATTGATGCTAATTAAAATTTTATGAATGATAGTTCAACTACTCATAAGAAGGCTTGAAACAAGATGAATTATTGGTCATACAAAACAAAAATCATAGTGAACAAACATGAGGAATAAATTGAAGACATAAGGAGACATTCAATTGTACTGGATATTTTTATTAATAATATTTACAATATAACTATTAAAAGGATGAATGAGATATCAAAAACACATGGAGATGATATTCATTAAGTAAAATATTATCAATAAAGGATGAATTCTTTCAAGTTAGATTTTTTGCAGGTTTCATCTTTCAGTGATGAAATTGTATTGTTGAAGAAACAAAATATTATGTTGACTTAAGAGAAAAAGATTTTTAAAGAAATAATTGATACTCTTGAAGAAGAAATCCTAGTTCATGAAAAGAGTATCAAAAACCATGATAATCATTTTGTAGACCATTAAGAGAATCTTAAATCCTAGGGTTCTTCAATCTGAGAATACAAGAAAGAGGTAAAGAAGATGAGAGATGTTCTTCATATGTTTATCAAGAAATATAACGAAATAGAAAACAAATGAATGTTTTGTTGAATCTATATTCATTTTGTCTTAATAGTTGATCTTTAAAGATTTAATGTATCATGTACTAATTTCAATTGTTTTGTATCATGTTTCCCTCTAACCTATTTAGGGAACAGATATTTATCCCAATTTTTTCTATAAATAATAATGGGGGAGAATGATTTATAAAAAGGGGATAATGTTTCAAAAAGCGGGAGAGTTAATGTCATTCTAAATTGTAATACATCTAAATAAAGTAATATATATGAATATAATACTTATGAATTTATATACATAATTAAGAGTAAGTTGTATTCATATTCTTATTCAGAAGATTTTTTATAACTCAGAGGTAGAAAAGTATTTCATTTATCGTTTTTTTGTGTTTGATCATTTAATAAAAGGGGAGATTGTTAAGTCAAAAGTATTTTTTTTAAATTTATTGTCTTTTATTTTGGAAATAAAAATCTTTTTATACGAAATTCTCAAATAAATATTTTAATTTGAACTTCAATCGTTGGTCAGAGAGGAAATCTTAAGAGGGTGGTGAATTGAGTTACTATTAAAATGTCGGATTTTAATATTTATATAAAAAATCATCCAAATTAATTAGAAAGTTAAACTTTTGTGAATTTGTGATCGATTAATGGTTCGGTTAGATTCTCAAGAGATTGATTAGTTCTGAGTTAATTAAATTAGAAGATTAAATTATCTTTTGAAACTAACTTACTGATTGAAAATAGTTACAAACACATGCTAGTTTATCTATAGGAGAATCTTTGAAATAGATTTATATTTAATCAGCTGAGCAGTGGAATATTCAATATAGTTTTTACAAAGGAAAAATGCACATCAGTTTTAAAACAAGAGTTTCAATCTCAATTTGAGACTTAGTCCCCTCCAATAGTTTGTATACACTATGATCCACTCCCGGGATCGAGGTTTTACAATAGTACTTAGACTGTTTAGGTCCTCAGTCCTCTACCACAATTCTTCATGGGTAAACAAAAACAATAGCACTCAGGCTAACCAGGTCACACATGACCTCTTCCATAATTCACAGTGGGATACAATAGAGAAAGTTTTGTGTCAGGATTTAGTATCATCCAGTTCAGCTTAAAAGTTAGAGTGTTCTTAAATAAGAAGATGTACACACCCTACTAAAAATGTTAAATAAAGGTATACTATAGAGGAAATAAGTGGATAATGAGTTTAGAATGATCTGAGAGATTGCAGATGTGATCTGGACTCATTCGGATGTTGTAGTTGTTATTCGTGTCCATTCTAGTGAAGATAAACCAAAACAGAGTGTCATTGTTCTTCCCAGCAATTGATATTCATCCTTGTGCATATGATGTTCAGTAAGACACAACTACTCGGATTTAGTGTATGTTCCAGGTGAATCATATTCTTGAAGCTCTCTAGTTTTCACAGGTGATCTTCAGGTTATTCTTCTGTTTCGTTAATCATCACACACACTTACACTCGACTTTTTCCTATCTATATCTGTATGGGTATATTCGTATATATATCTATTTCACTGTAGATCGATCATCCTTTTTATTCCTTGAGATCCGGTAAAGGGAATGATTACTTTTGGACATGTATGAGGTATGGTTCCCTAACATCCGTCAACCAACATTAATTAATAGCAGGTTCATTAAATTATGAAAATATGACCGTTAAAATTATATAAGATTTTTAAAAAATTAAAATATTTTTCATGACTATAGGTGACTCATTTGATCTATAGGTCATTTTAATTTACATCGGTATCAGTAGGTCAGTTGATCAGCATTGTCTTCGGTTGGTCATTTGATCAGCATCGACTTTAGTCGGTCATTTGACCAGCATCATTTTTTTAGGAAATTTAATCAGCATCGGTTTCGGTAGGTCATATTACTAGCATATATTTCAGTAGTCAATTTGATCAGCACCAGTTTCGGAAGTTCATTTGATCAACATCAGTTTTGGTAGGTCATTTGATCAGCATCGGTTTCGATAGGTCATTTGATCAACATCGGTTTTAGTAGGTCATTTGATCAACATCGATGAGAAAATTGTATCATTGGTGTGACTGTTTTCATTGGTGTGACCATTGTCATTGGTTTTTCACATCGTTGACTCTTCCTTCATTTTTTCACATCAGTGTCTCATTCCTTTAACTATTGGTGACTTTGTGATATAACAAATGGTGATTCAAAATCATTAAATTTTCACCTAGTGTCTGTTAAATCCATAATACTTCCAGGTCAACAGTAAACCATGAATAATCATAGTAAACATATGTAGACATGATTAAACATATATAAACACATTTAGAACAGATTGAATAATTTACTAAATTGACTTGTAAACAAAAAAAATGATTTGTGATTATTAAAAATAACTTTCTCACAGAGGGTTCAAAAATCTCCCCCTTTTTTATAATCAATAATGTATGGCATATTGCAAGAGGGAAGATGATATAACTCTCAGTATTCTCCACCTATATAAAAAAGAATATATTTCTAAAGGTTAACATGTCATCGGAGTGTGGTATCAGATCATAAAAAAAGATAGAGTATATCAACATAGCATCATTTCTAGGAAACATGACATCAAAGCTAAGATTAAAATAGATATATATGCATATTGGAGATTATAAAATCTATATCATGACATTTGAGCATAAATCATATTTAAAGATTATATATTGGTCTCCCCTTTAGATATATCTGATACTAATATATACTGTTCTCCCCTTAGATATATGTTTATACTATTCTCCCCCTTAGATATATATTTATTCTGTTCTCCCTCATTGGTATTATCAAAAAGAAAAAGAGAAGCATAGAGAGAAAAATAATAAGGTTTCTTTGAAATAACATCTGAAAAGATACAAGGAAAATACACCCTATCAAAAATGACAGACACAACTATTTCTGGGGGTGTAGAGGAGCTTCTCCTTTAGCAATGGGAGGAATGGATTGGCCATAAGGTGGTTTGGTGGAAGGTTGATCTGGACAGATGGAGAGACTAGGTAAGACAACTCTGGCTGGAAGCAGACTGTGTGCTATGGTAACTTGTTGGTGAATAGAAGAATTGCTTGAAGGTGGATGCTGAGTGATTGGCCGAATATTGGATAAATCATGAGAGACAAATATATGAACAGGATCAATAATCGATAGACTAATAGGCTCAGTTATAAGAAGAACAATTTCCATTTCTTGCACATGAAGATATGGTTTGAGAATATTGATAAAATCTTGATTCACTTCACCACCATATTGCATGGAAATCGCAAAATTATCATTGTTTTGAATAAAACACTCTTGAGTGGGAGTAAACCCTCTCAACTGTTGGACCTAAGCCTTAATGTCTTGAGTGTCTGGAGGTATCTTCCAATTCTCAGCCAGGACTTCAAACTGATTGTTCAACTCAGGCTTGGAATAAATTCTAGAAAATAGTCATCCACCTTTTCTTTGATCTCTTTCTGGGATTCAGTAGCATCAGGCGAATACATATTCAACATCTTGTGAATATGATCACAATTTTCCTACATCATTTTCGAACAATCCATGTCCAGAATCATTCCAATGGCCGCTAACTCTACTTTTATATATTCTTTTAAGGCGTAAATATAATGTCCAGTTATCTTGGTCACATTGGAGGTGCTAGTTTGAGCAATAATATGAGTTATCTCATTCTTCAATCATCTTAAATAAGATTTCTTCTGGTGATATTTCTTGTTTTTTAAAACATCCAGCATACCAGTGATGGTTGATCTAAATTTACCTGACAAAGATACTAAGTCACTACTCAATTCCTTGAGCGCTTGATTCAGAGAGGAAATGTGCTTGCAAATTATGTCACCAGAATTGGACAGGTCTAGCATAATAATATTTACCACTCTTTAAGATATATCATCCATAGATGCCTCATATAGATTCACAGAAGCAGAAGCAGGAGCATTAGATAATTCTTCATTCATTGTTTCCCTGACTGCATGGAGAAACTCATCATTAAATTTTTCAAAATTAGATTGTGAAATAGAAGAAATAGGTCCTTCCACAGTCACTTGCATTTCCTCAACAATTGTTCCAGCCTCAACTGGATGGCTTAATCTTGGGATATTCACTTCTTATTCCTATTCCTTTGAATAATCCTAACTGAGAACAACAAAACCTAGGTGGTCTTCCCACTCTTTTGTACAGGAGGTATGCCTAGACTTTACAAAAACAACTTTACCAAATTTTGCAAGAGTTTCTTCCCCATCAACATCAATCACAGTGTACACTGTCCTTTCAGCCACAAGAATTGTTTCGTTCTCAACTAATTGTGGTTGTGGATAAACTTGAATCATATAATGACCATCCACTGGTCGAGTACTTGCATCATCGTCACCATCATCACCATTAATATTTCATTTATTGTTTACTGATGTCTCATTGGTGTTGTTTTTATTACTAGATTCATACCGGTCAAAATGGGATAATTATGTATCTACTTCTTCTTTATCACTAAGAAGAGGTTCTTACTTAGGTATCTCAAGACGTGGACTTGCATGTCCAAATTCCATTCTTTTCTTAGGACATACTGTATCAGGGTCACTCTTGACATAATGAGGTGACTCAGGTTCCATTTCAGCATCAACATCATCATCAGCTTCAGCTTCCCCTATTTCCTTCATACTAGAATCTCTAGTGTCCTTAGGAAGTTCTATCTCTTCTTCCTCATCTAAATAAACAATTTCCTCATCATGTTTCAAACCAGGACCTCTCATCCTAATTGGTCTCATCGAGTGGTAAGAAGGATAATAGGATTCATATAACCTATCATCATCGACAACCCATGTCTTCTCCCAAGATTCTAGTTAATTTTCATTCTTTTCATATATCCTTGCTAATACAAAAACCACTACTAGTTGAGATACACTCATCTCTATCATCAACGCAACCCAAAAACATTAGCATTGTAGAGACTTGGTTAGAATAGAATAAGTTTGTAGCCTTCTTGGATGGATTTAACATCTCAGAAATATGACAAATAATTTATCTACACATGTTGATCTTCTCATCATTTAGTAATAAAAATAACAAGAAAACATCTTGATAGTTCCCAATAGCAAAATCCCCCTTTCTCAGATATATTTGGTGCTGAATAAACATAAACAAGATTCAGCTTTATCCATTTAAATCATTAGTTGTTGTACTTATAGATTCATATTTTCCATTCAACTTTTCTAGAGCATACTCATATGAAAAATATTCAGTGGTAGGAAGAATATTACCGCTATAATCATTCTATCTTCCTTTATGTGATACCCCCAAACACTCGTCCCATTGCTTCGATAAAAACGTTATCTTTTTTCCATTGATCACTAAAGATACTCTTGTACCTTAAGATCAATCCAATACAATACTCAAATTCAAATAAAACTCATGCACTAGCTTTCGATAGTATACTTAATGATTATTACATAACCATTCTTTCCATCTATGCATATCCAACTCTTTTAAAATCACATACCTACTGGGTAACACACATTCAGAACTAACTTCCTTTTCAGAAGTGACCACCCAAGTCTCCAATATCACATTCAAAACCTTTTGAGTCATGCTTCTTGATTCTCCTCAAGAACATTTGAAAGGTAAAGAATTATATATTCCTTTCCTTGCCACTTTTTCTTTTCCATCTGGAGGTTCGAGATGTTTGAAAGTTTGAGATTCAAAAGGTGTGGAGTTCGGTGAAAGATGGAAGGTCAACAGTTCTTATGAATAGAAGTAATTGCGGTGATTTTTTTTATCATTTATGGTTACAATAATAAATATAATATCGATTATGCAAAACAACGTTGTTTGGATAAACATTAACGGTTTCATATCGACTGTATAACATAATATATAGCATAGATCGGTTTCACTGATCGGTTTCAGTGATCGGTTTCACTGATCAGTTTCACTAATCGATCGATTATACCTAACTCTTGTTTAATGAAATATAACCTTTAATATATTAAAAGCTTGGTGAAAATATCATCTAATTGATGTTCAAAGTCAATAAAATCTAGAGAAATATCACCATTTTGATAATGATCTCTCAAAAATAGATGTCTAACGTCAATGTGCATAGTTCAAGAGTGAGACACAGGATTCATAGGGATTCTAATTTCAGTAGTGTTATCACAATTTATAGACACGTGTAGAAATTGATATCCATAGTCCAATAATGTGTGATTCATCTACAAAATCTCTACAGAAATACTGCCAGTAATAATATATTCTGCTTCAGCAGTATACAATGCATCATAGTCTTGTTTCTTACTACACCAAAATACTAGAGACTTTCACAGAATATGGCATGTTCCAGATGTGCTCATCCTATCTAACTTTCTAACAACAAAGTCAGCATATGAATAACTTATTATGACCAAAGGTAGTCCTTTCAGAAAAAACAATTATAAATTGTTAGTATGTTAATGATATTTGAAAATCCTTTTAACAGCAAGCAAATGAGATTCTTTAAAATTAGCTTGAAATCTTGTACACATGCATACACTAAACACGATATCTGGTCGACTAGTAGTAAGGTAAATTAAGCATCCAATGATACCTCTATTATTGGTTTGATCAACTGGTTTTCCAATTTCATCATCAGCCAAATTACAGGTGGTACTCATAGGTGAATCACTTCCCTTATTTATATCTAAAACAAAACGTTTTAAAAGATCCTTTCTATATTTACATTTATTTATATTAACACCATTTTTATTTGGAAAAAATTGACATCCAATAGAATACTTGAGTTCTCCCATTAAACTCATTTCAAATTGATTTTTCATAATATTTGAAAAATAAGTACATAAAGATTTTTTAAAATATCCAAAGATAATATCATCAACATAGATTTTTACAATCAAAATATATTTAGAAAATCATTTAATAAAAAGTGTTGGATCGGCAATTCCTTTCTTAAAAACTTTTGAAGGTAGAAAATTTTTAATTCTATCATACCAAGATCTTAGATACTGTATTAAACAATATAATTATTTAAAATTTTTTAAAACACGATTTTGAAATTGGGGGTTTGTAAATCTAGGTGGTTGTTCAACAAAAAAAATCATCAATTATAAAACCATTTAGAAATGAACTTTTTATATCCATTTGATATAACATGAAATTCAGATAATATGCATAAGAATGTATGATCATAATGGCTTCTAATCTAACCACAAGTGTAAAGGATTATTCATAGTATATTCCTTATTCTAGATTGTAACCTTGTGAAACTAACATAGATTTGTTTCTAATGATGTTTCCAAATTTATAAAATTTATTCATAAACAATCATTTAGTACCTATGGTCAATGTTTCTTTAGTCCTTTATACTAATTCCCAAACATTGTTTCTTTAAAATATATTTAAGTCTTCTTGTATAGCCATTACCCAAAATTCATCATTGATTTCATCATTGATATTTTTAGGTTCTAGCTATGAGAGAGATGCTTGATGTTCAACCTGTTTTCCCAGAGAAGCTCCAGTTTGTGTTCCTCTATCCAGGTTACCTACACCTGAATCTAAAGGATGGCTCTTTAGAATACTAGTTGATCTTGTAAAGGTAGGACTAGAAATTACACGTTCTTCTCTAGGTTTGGGTTAAACAGAAGCAGGTTCTTGTGTATTTCCAGAGCTGGTTGTCTTTACAACAGGTCTACTATCATTATTATTAGGATTTAGAATACACAAGTTTTCTTTAGGATTTTCAATGGCAGGTTTATGTTAATGGGGATCAGTTTTATCAAATTTGATGTGAACAGATTCTTCCACACATTTGGTTCTCCTATTAAACACTATATAGGCTTCGATAGTAATTGAATATCCTAAAATGATTCCTTCATCACTCTTCGATGTAAACTTGTCTATATTATCTTTAGTATTAAGAATCAAGACTTTGCAACCAATAAATTTGAATTAACAATGTTTAGGGTTCCTATTATTCCAAATCTCATAAAGAGTTTTCTTAAGAACTAGTCTAATAAAGACTCTATTTATAATATAACAAGTTGTATTAACAGATTCAACCTAAAAATAAACAGCTAAATCATATTAATTTTATCATATTTCTTTCAATTTCTTGAAGGGGTCTATTTCTTCTTTCTACTACACCATTTTTTTTGAGGTTCCCTAGGGGAGGAAAAGTTGTTATTATATCCATTATGTGAGCAGTAATATTCATACTCATGACCATGATCACTTCTCATGGTTTTAATCTAATTTTCACTCAGGTTTTCTAAAGACGTGTCGTATTTATTAAAGTAAGACAAAGATTTACCTTTGTGAGCTAAAAAGTATACCCAATTTATAGCATCCCGTCTTTTTATAACATAACATTCAATTGTTTACACAGAACTGAGGATCTTTAAGGTTTAGTGTCTTGGAAACAAGGAACATAATACATGAAAACAACATAAAACATTCTTCTTAAACACTTGAACGACTTCTCCTTAAGTTCATCCTAGGTTCATTACTGCATCTCATAACCTGTGGACATACATCAAACGAAAGGGTGAGAAGAAGGCCCAGTAAGGGAAACAAGAGAAACATTTTACATGTGAACTTGAGATACTTCAATAAGGACATGAAAAGAACTTTAAGGCATGAGAAAGAAAACATGAGATACATCATAATAAAAATAAAATTTTTCATAACATGAAGATGTGGCAACAACATTTAATATCGACAATCATTTCGTTTCACCAAGGTCCATCCCCAAGGTGTCGTTAAAAATTACCAAGGTTATTCACCATGGCGTCGTTAAAAATGGTCATCTCTAGAGATTAAGTCTTTACCCAATGCATTGGAGTGCTATCTAGGCACACCCTTGAAATGTCTTTATTATCATGTGAGAAAAACATATCATCATCAATCATTTCATAAACAACCCATATAGAATAAAAGAAATGGGTTTCATTTCATAATTATAACGTTTTAAAAACTACTTTAAAGACATGATCTTTATGTCATTTTAATCCCACGGAAAAGGGGAAGCAGGTTTCATGTATGTAAATCCCAGAATTTAAAATATGACTTTTTGATATATATATGAATACCCTTATATAAATAAGAGCTCTGAGTATTCACTTTATAACATAAATTAATTTTGAGAAAAGAGAGAGGCATTTTTAGACGAAAATTCTGCAGCATAACGGCTATGTTACAAGGTTTTAGAAGACATTTAAAAGAGAGGGAACATGGGTCACTCACTCATAAATGATCCATAAAACAGTAGGAGAACAGAATATAAAGGATATTAATCATGGTAATGAAATTTTAAGGTCATACCATTTGAAATGAAAAACATGGAAGTAAGACAAAAATAAGATTTCTCTTTCCAAAAATGCGGCAGCCTAAAGACGTCACTTAAACTTCAATAAAAATGATTTGAAAAGATAAAATAGGGTATCTCATCATATGATAATAAAATATCATTATGATAGATATATATATCATACCCCAAAATAATAAAAAGGAACTTTAAATACTTTACATGAAAATAGAACTTGAAAAAAATGAGAAGGGTGAAAGAATCCCTTAAAAATTCGGCAGCCTAATGGCGTCACTTAATCTTTCATAAAACGAAATGATGAGAGTAAGAGGGGATCTATCATCTTATAAACATGAAAAGGGAAGTAAGTGGAATATGAAAGAACATCCTCTCACATAAGAACATGGAGCATAAAAGGAATGACATAAAATAGATTACATGAAAAGAAAGAGAGAGGTCGGATCCCTTACCTTAAATTGTAACTCTTAAAACTCAAAGGTTTGGACCTTGAGGGCTTGGGGGCACTTTGGGAGGACTCCTTGAGATGTAAGGAGACATGAACTCCATGGGGGGAGAGTTGGGACTGAAAAATAAAGGAGGAAATGGTGGATATTTATAGGGAAAGTGAGGGGACAAGGCATTAATGGCCAAGGGACACCTCACAAGTGCTTTTATCAAAACCATGTGCTCTCCCTTGGCATTTACCAGGGAGTTAGGCCACATGGGGCCCCCAAAACAATAATTCATCACCCTTGGCCGGCCAAACCTTAAAATATGACATCATCATGACACAGTTATGATGTCATTAAACATATCGAGACCCTAAAACTGCATTTTTACTATTCACTGAAAAAATTCATCTTTCTCAGAAAAATCCCAAATTTTCACCTTAACCAAATATCGATGCTCTAATTACATTTATGAACTCCATTTTATAAAATTTATTTTCTAAATAATTTTAATTATATTTTTAAATAAAAACACTATTCATCGAGAATTCATTTTTTTCAGAAAAATTTCCAAAAATTACCATAACATAATATCGATGCTCTGAGGTCAAAAATAAAGTCCTTTTTATAAAATAATTTTCTAATAATTTTTAATTAAAAAACACTTTTCACCTGAAAAAACTAATACTTGGCTCATAATTTATGAAATAGCTATTTAACAATTTTATTGAATCTCATTACTTAATCAAGGTGTCTAAATTGTATTAAAAATTTATTTGAGTTAAATTACTAATCCATTTGGTTACATTACTAATCTTAAGCGTAAAATCACTATTCATAATTTACTATTCATCAAAAATTAAGTTGATCTTATTAGACTCCAAATTCCTTACTGAACACTTTTGCAGAATACCGTTTTTTGAAAATCATTACACGTCATTAATTATTTAGGGTTTACATAAATATTTTAAAATATCCTTTTTTAAAAATTCATCAATAAAATACTTCCTAAAATTATCCGAACATTTGAAATTTCACAAACATCACAAAAAGACGAAATCTCAATTCATTCATCCCAAAGGATTACAAAAAGAAGTTAGGGTCTCATCACATAACCCCTTATAATACCGGCATATGACCTAAGTGTTACGTGTGCTATGGTGAGAGAATCAGAGGGAGGCTCAGATAACATTTCCCTAGTAGTAATCTCTACTAACTTGAACTTTTCCTGCAGGCGTTTCCGTTAAAGCTTGACACGCTGGAGTTCGGCTTGGGATTGGTCCAAAGCGAAGCCCATAGATGCAACCTCCTTCCCAAGCTCTGATATGTGGGATTCATAAGGTTCAAGTCTACTGGATGAAGGGATCGACTCCACTTTCTGGATTAACCATTAACATCTTATTAAATCATTAAGAGTAAGTTAATACTACTCAAAAATATTGGGTCGTTACATTCTTCCCCCTTAAGAAATTTCATCCCCGAAATTTATACTTGAGGCCTAGTCGAAAAGGTGAGGGTACTTTTGCTTCATTGTTTCCTCAGGCTCCCAAGTAGCTTCTTCATATTTATGATTCCTCCACAACACTTTCAGAAGGTGGGTAGTCTTGTTTCGTAGAACCTTGTCTCTACGGTCCATGATCTCCCCTGGCTGCTCCTCATAAGAGAGGTCATGTTCCAGCTGTACCACCTCTGGGTTCAGTACATGTGAAGGGTCGGGTATGTACTTCCTCAAGAGAGATGCATGGAAGACATCATGAACTTGATCTAGGATCGGTGGAAGTTCTAGACGATAGGCCACTGCTCCTATGCGATCAAGGATTTCATAGGGGCCAACGTACCTAGGGCTGAGCTTCCATTTCTACCCAAACTGCATGGCTCTCTTCCAGGGAGAAATTCGAAGGAAGACTTTGTCACTAACACCAAACTCCAATTTCCATCAACGATTGTCAGCATAGCTCTTCTGCCGACTCTGAGCAGACTTTATGTGTTGTTGGATGGAATGAACTTGTTCTGTCATCTCTTGCACAAGATCAGACCCAAGAAGCTTTCTTTCACCAGTTTCATCCCAACAAGTGGGAGTTCTACATCGCTTTCCATACAGAGCTTCATAGACTGCCATCCGAATACTCAAATGGAAGCTGTTGTTATAGGAGAACTCAACTAATGGGTGGTGTTGATCCCATCCACCTTTAACTTCCATTGAGCATAATCTCAGCATGTCTTCGAGTGTCTGAATAGTCCTTTCAGATTGGCCATCAGTTTGAGGATAATAGGCTGTACTAAAATTCAATTCAGTATTCAAAGCATGTTGAAGACTTCTCCAGAATTTTCATGTGAATCTTGGGTCACGATCAGACACGATGGATAATGGTACCCAACGTAGCCTTACCACTTCCTTCATGTATATCTTGGCAAGTTGATCTAGAGAGAAATCTTCCCGAATATAGATAAAATGGGTTGTCTTGGTGAGACAGTCCACAATAACCAATATCGCATTGTTTCCTTTGGATGTTTTCGGGAGACCAGTTACAAAGTCCATAGTGATATTATCCCACTTCCATACTGGTATGGGTAGCGGTTGTAATACCCCCTTAGGAAGTTGTCGTTCTGCCTTTACTTGCTGAAACACCAGGCACCTTGTAGTGTAATCAGCAATCTCCCTCTTCATGTTATCCCACCAATAATGATCATGAAGGTCTCTATAAATCTTAGTGCTTCTCGTATTTATTGAGAAAGTATAGCTATGAGCTTCATCCATCAGTTCTTTCTTTATCTCTGGAATAGATTGAACACATAATCTTGTACGAAATTTCAATACACCTTCTTGATCAATATTGAAATTAGGGAACTTCCCATATTTTACAGCCTACATCTTCTCCTACAGCAAATGATCTTCTTTTTGAGCCTTCTTGATCTTCTCTAGTAATGAAGGTTGAGAAATCATTTGGGATAGGGTTGATGATGTCCCTTTACATATAATTCCCATGTCCAGTTTTACTCTATCTTTAATCAAGGGATCTCCTAGGATCCTCATTGTTGCCAGAACAACAGGGTCTTTCCTGCTTAACGCATCCACGACTTTATTTTCTCTTCCAGGGTGATAATGAATTGAACAATCATAGTCTTTAATAAGCTCCAACCATCTCCTTTGTCTCTTGTTCAATTCTTTCTGTGTGAAAATATACTTTAGAATTTGGTGGTCAGTGTATATATCACATTTCTCCCCATAAAGATAGTACCTCCATATCTTTAGAGAAAAAACAACTTCCGCCAGCTCTTGATCATGCGTAGGATAATTCTTCTCAGGAATCTTCAACTGTCAAGATGCATAAGCAATTACCTTGTCATTTTTCATGAGAACGCACCCAATCCCTTTTAGAGATGCATCGCTAAAAATAATGAATCCTTCTCCGATAGAGGGTAGTGTTAACACAGGTGCAGTAACCAATCTCTTCTTCAGCTCTTGGAAACTTTCCTCGCATTCCTTTGTCCAGATGAACTTAACCCCTTATCGAGTCAACTTGGTTAGTGGATTAGAAATCCGTGAAAAGTTTTTCACAAACCTCCAATAATATCCTGCTAATCCAAGGAAACTACGAATCTTAGTTACTATTGTGGGTTGAGGCCACTTCTCTAAAACCATTTTCTTTACATGGTCAACTGAGATTCCTTCATTGGTTATGATGTGCCCCAAGACATCCACCTGTTGTAACCAAAACTCACACTTGCTGAAGTTTCCAAAGAGCCTCTCCTTCCGTAGAGTTTTCAAAATAACCCTCATATGATCTTCATTCTCCTCACTAATTTTTGAATATATCGAAATATCATCAATAAAAACTACCACAAAGTTATCAAGGTAGTCCTTAAAGACTCTATTCTTCAAATCCATGAAAATAGCAGGAGCATTATTCAAGCCGAAGGGCATAACAGTAAACTCATAATGCCCATATCTTGATCGGAAGGCAGTCTTTAGAATATCATCCTTCTTCACCCTCAGTTGATGATAACCAGATCGAAGGTCAATCTTGGAGAATAATTGAGCCCCACGAAGTTGGTCAAATAAATCATCAATTCTTGGAAGAGGATATCTGTTCTTCACTGTGATCCCGTTCAGTTCTCTATAATCAATGCATAGCAACATTGATCCATCCTTCTTCTTCACAAAGAGAACTAGCGCCCCCAAAGGAGAAACACTCGGTCGGATAAACCCCTTCTCCAACAAGTCTTGATGTTGTTTCTTTAACTCTTCTAGATCTAAATTTTCCATTCTATACGGGGTCTTTGATATCGGTTGAGATACAGGTACGAGTTAAATGGAGAACTCTACCTATTTTTCTAGGGGAGATCCAGGTAACTCCTCAAGAAATACATCCATGTATTCCTGAACAATTGGAACATCTTCTATTGGTATGCTCTCTTTTCCTTCTTCATCATCACCGATTAACTCCATAAAGAAATCTATAGGAGGTGCTTCTAGATAGGGATCTGTTCGGGATATCTCTCCTTGAAAGATAATTGTTGGTTGTTTATTCAAGACTACTGAGATTTCCTTACTTCTGCATTTGATTCTAGCATTATACTTTGAGATCCAGTCCATCCCTAGTATAACGTCGAATTCCAACATGGGAATGACTACTAGATTTGCGATAAGAATGTGCTAACTATAGTAAAAACTAGAGTCTCTAAACACTGTTGATGCATGGATAATCCCACTTGGAGTCTTGACTGACAACTCTACCTCAAGCAATTCCGGGATTGATTCTATATTCTTTGCAATCTTGGAGGAAATAAAGGAATTCGTAGAACCAGAATCAAACAAAGTAGATGCTAGTTTTTAGAGGAAAACAATAGTACCTGCTACCACGTCATTCAGAGCTGTAACTTTAGTTTTTGTGATAGAAAAAGCATGGCCTTGCTCCCCGGCCTTTGCTGAGGTTGATGGTGATTCCCCCCCCCCCCCCACTGCCCTTAGATTTGGACAGAGATTAGCATAGTGCCCAAGCTATACACACTTGAAGCAATGGACTTCGCGTAAGGTCAGAACCATCTTTCCTCTAGCGTTAGTGTTGGGGAGTTGAGGCTTCTCCTTACTACGAAAATTCCGAGCAATATGGCCTCCTCTTCCACACTTGTAGCACTTTCCACTACCGTTCAAGTAGTTCCCCAGATGGTTCTTACCACATTTATTGCATGTGGTAAGTTGCATTTTCTTCCCACCTCTTCCCTGGTCAAAAGTATTCCCTAAACTGGGCTCCAAAGATCTATTGTTTTCATTTGATTTATGAGACCACTGCATCTCACCAAACTCTAGCTCGACTTTCATTGCACTCCGCATGATCTCCTCATAGCTATCGTAGTCCCAGATGGCTAAATTCTTCCGCAGATGAGGTCTCAGCCCACCGAAAAATCTATCAAACTTCCCACATGGATCCATGACAGAGCTAGAGGTATATCGTGAAAGTCGGGTGAAGTTCATCTCATAGCTTTCGAAAGATTCGTTCTCCTTATGCTTCAGCTCGAGAAACTCTTTCTCCATTATTGTTCTCATGGAACGAGGGAAATACTTGTTAAAGAATATTCCCCGGAATTCATCCCACTCCATAGAATCCATTCAACTCTAGGGTTCGTGTTTTTGACGAGTGACCACCACTGGTCATCTTCTCCCTCTAGGCGATAAACAGCAAGGGTGACTTTTTCTTGTTCCGAACAAAGGAGTACATAAAAGATCTTTTCAATGGAGCTTATCCATTGTTCCGCAACCAAAGGGTCAATAGATCCACTAAATTATGGTGGTCATTGATGCATGAAGGACTCAACACAATGTTGTTCCCTTCGTGGTGAGGTCGGCCTCTCGGCTTGATTCAAGTTATTACTCATAACTGTAGTCAGTTGGTTCATCATTCGCATGAATGTTTCCATTCCGGCTTCCATCGGAGGGCCGTCAGCACATGGTGCATTGCGGTCACCATCGGCATGGTTCCTCCTATTGCCCACCATTTTCTAAAAGAATAAAACCTTAGTAAGAAACTTATTTCATTTATGAATGTTTTAACTAAGACTTCATGCTTATACAATTACACTTCTCTATAATTCCTTCATAATGATTCATAAAAATCTTGTGATTAACCAAAAATATCCCCCGGAAGTGTCGTAACCAAGAGTGCAGCAAGGCCCGTTATCGTGCACCAGTTCTCGTTCGAGTCTAGCTCAAAGCGGTGTTTTTAGGTTTTACCCCTATGTACATCTGTGCCAGAGCCGCCTCTACCTGCTCGTATCCAGACAGGGATGTATTTGTTTGATAAACCACTTACTCAATACTTACCAAAATACCAGAAAGTTTTCCTATATTTAAACTTTTCTGTAGGGTTATTCCTAAAGTTTTTATATCCTAATTTCCACAAATAACTAAACCATCCTTTGATACCAACTATTGCATCCCGTCTTTTTATAACATAACTTTCATTTCCTTACACGGATGTGAGGATCTTTAAGGTTTAGTGTCTTGGAAACAAGGAACATAATACATGAAAAAAACATAAAACAGACTTCTGAAACACTTGAAAGGCTTCTCCTTAAGTTCATCCTAGGTTCATTACTGCATCTCATAACCTGGGGACATACATCAAAATAAAGGGTGAGCATAAGGCCTAGTAAGGGAAACAAGAGAAACATTTTACATGTCAACTTGAGATACTTCAATAAGGACATGAAAAGAACATTAAGGCATGAGAATGAAATCATGAGATACATCATAATAAAAATAACAATTTTCATAACTTGAAGATGTGGCTACAACATTTAATATTGACAATCGTTTCGTTTCACCAAGGTCCATCCCCAAGGTGTCGTTAAAAATTACCAAGGTTATTCACCAAAGCGTCGTTAAAAATTGTCATCTCTAGAGATTAAGTCATTACCCAATGCATTGGAGTTCTATCTGGGCGCACCCTTGAAATGTCTTTAATATCATGTGAGCCACACATATAATCATCAATCATTTCATAAACAACCCATATAGCATAAAAGAAATGAGTTTCATTTCATAATCATATCGTTTTAAAAACTAGTTTAAAGACATGATCTTTATGTCATTTTAAACCCACAGAAAAGGGGAAGCGGGTTTCATATATGTAAATCCCAGAATTTAAAATAGGACATTTTGATATATATGTGAATACCCTCGTATAAATAAGAGATCTGAGTATTCACTTTATAACATAAATAATTTTGAGAAAAGAGAGAGGCATTTTGAGACGAAAATTCTACAGCATAACGGCTATGTTACAAGGTTTTAAAAGACATTTAAAAGAGAGGGAACATGGGTCACTCACTCATAAATGATCCATAAAACAGTAGGGGAACTGAATATAAATGACATGAATCATGGTAATGAAATTTCAAGGACGTACCATTTGAAATGAAAAACATGGAAGTAAGACAAAAATAAGATTTCTCTTACCAAAAATTCGGCAGCCTAACGGCTTCACTTAAACTTTAATAAAAATGATTTGAAAAGATCAAATAGGTTATCTCATCATATGATCATAAGTGATCAGTATGATAGATATAGATATCATACCCTAGCATAATAAAAATAAACTTGAAAGACTTTACATGAAAATAGAACTTGACAAAAATGAGAAGGGTGAAAGAATCCCTTAAAAATTCGGCAGCCTAACAGCGTCACATAAACTTTCATAAAACGAAATGATGAGATTAAGAGGGGTTCTCTCATCATATAAGCATGAAAATGGCAGTAAGAGGAATATGAAAAAACATCCTCTAACATAATAACATGGATCATAAAAGGAATGACATAAAATAGATTACATGAAAAGAAAGAGAGAGGTCGGATCCCTTACCTTAAAACGTAACTCTTAAAACTAAAAGGATTGGACCTTGAAGGCTTGGGGGCACCTTGGGAGGACTCCTTGGGAGGTAAGGAGACCAGAACATCGTTGGGGGAGTTGGGAGTGAAATCTAAAGGAGGAAAGGGTGGTTATTTATAGGGAAAGTGAGGGGACAAGGCATTAATGGCCAAGGGACACCTCACAAGTGCTTTTCTCAAAACCATGTTCTCTCCCTTGGCATTTACCATGGAGTTAGGCCACATGGGGCCCCCAAAACAATAATTAATCACCCTTGGACGGCCAAACCTTAAAATATGACATCATCATGACACAGTTATGATGTCATTAAACATACCGAAACCCTAAAACTGCATTTTTACTATTCACTGAAAAAATTCATCTTTCTCAGAAAAATCCCAAAATTTCACCTTAACCAAATATCGATGCTATAATTACATTTATGAACTCCATTTTATGAAAATAATTTTCTAAATAATTTTAATTTATTTTTTTAATAAAAACACTATTCATCGAGAATTCATTTTTTTCTGAAAAATCCCCAAAAATTACCATAACATAATATCGATGCTCTGAGTTCAAAAATAAAGTCCTTTTTATAAAATAATTTTCTAATTATTTTTTATTAAATTTTTAATTAAAAACACTATTCACCTGAAAAAACTAATACTTGGCTAATAATTTATGAAACTGTTATTTACCCATTTTATTGAATCTCATTACTTAATCAAGGTGTCTAAATTATATTAAAACATTGTTTGAGTTAAATTACTAATCAATTTAGTCGCATTACTAATCTTAAGCATAAAATCACTATTCATAATTTACTATTCATCAAAAATTAAGTTGATCTTATTAGACTCCAAATTCCTTACTGAACACTTTTGCAGAAGACCATTTTTTGAAAATCATTACACGTCATTAATTATTTAGGGTTTACATAAATATTTTAAAATATCCTTTTTTTCAAAATTCATCAATAAAATACATCCTGAAATTATCCGGACATTTGAAATTTCACAAACATCACAAAAGGAAGAAATCACAATTCATTCATCCCAAAGGATTACACAAAGAAGCTAGGGTCTCATCACATAACCCCTTATAACACCGGCATATGACCTAAGTGTAAGGTGTGCTATGGTGAGAGAATATGAGGGAGGCTCAGATAACATTTCCCTAGTAGTAATCTCTACTAACTTGAACTTCTCCTGCAGGCGTTTCTGTTCAAGCTTGACACGCTGGAGTTCGGCTTGGTCTTGGTCCAAAGTGAATCCCACGGATGCTAACTCCTTCTCATGCTCTGATAACTGGGCTTCATAAGGTTCGAGTCTACTAGATGAAGCCATCGACTCCTCTTTCTGCATTAACCATTAACATCATATTAAATCATTAAGAGTAAGTTAATACTACTCAAAAATATTTGGTTCTTACACAATTATATCCAGAAAAGTCATCTACTATAACATAAACATAGTGCATCCCATTTAAACTAGAATCTCTAGAAGGTCCAAACATTTCCATGTGAACCAAATCAAGATTTAAGAAGTTGAAACTTCATTATTTGATTTAAAAGAAACTTTATGTTTCTTTCCCTTTTGACTAAAATTACAAAATTTATCAGTTGGGTATTCATGTTTAGGTAGGTCTCTAAATAAGTTCTTATTATTTAGTTTTCTACGTGAATGTATATTACAGTGTCCTAATCTTCTATGCCCAAGCCATTATTCATTATGAAAAGCATTTAAACAGGTACCATTCTTCATAGCTTAAGAATTCAAATCTGTAGCATATACATTTACATTTCTTAAGGCAGAAAATACTAATACATTTTAAGAGTTAAAAACACTACAAGAATCATTTTCAAATTTGACATTGTAACCATCATCACATAACTAAGAAATAATTAACAGATTATACATTATCCCATTAATAGATATAACATGAAAAATTAGAATTGAATCATTGTTACCAATCATGCACAAGAAAATGATATTTCCAATTGAGGTATCCCCAAAAGTGACATGTCCTGCATCAACTTTGATTAAGATATTAAAGAAGTAGTAGTCTCTTGTCATATGTACTGAAAATACACTTCCCAAATACCATATCTTCTTACAAGAACTTTTCAATCATGTTTCATATAAAATAGATTTAGGCAAAATATGATTTTGGTACCCAGATTTTCATGGGTCCAAGTAGGTTGGCAAGAAAAATATTTGGTACCCATATTTTCCTAATGGGTCTCATATACTTAATAGAATCAAGAGATTTTGATTGATGAAGCATTTTTGATCTATAACTATTTTAATATCTACTTGAGGAATATGAATTTTTTTAATTATAACTACCAGCATACTGTCTAGATTGAGGAATAAATTTATTCTTTGTAATCTGCCTTTATCCAGTCTGATAACCTAATCCATTAGCATACAGTGCTGCCACATGTTTTCCTAGAATTTTTAGTAAGTGTGTCCTTTCCATTTGTAAAATTTTCTGAATCCATCCTGAGTTTCTCATTAGACAATTTCAGTTCAGTATTGTCTTTGAGTAGTTGAGAATTATTTTCTTTTTCTACTTCGAGAGAAGATTTAATAGTTCTAGCTAATGCATGCAAATTGTGTAAGGATTCATACATGTCCTTCAGCTCATTTCATGTATCTTTTAACATGTTAAAATATTCAAATAATTCATCACTATACATGTTTGCAGAAACAGAATCATCTCCAGAGTAATAATAATTTAATTCAGGAGTATCTGATATTACCTCAGAAGTGTTTGTCATGAAGAACATGCTAGATTTTTTAGTTTTTTCATCTTGAGTAGATTCAAAATCACTTGAACTATCTTCTAAAGCACTCCAGGTTGGTTTCATAGCTTTCATGTATTTTTCTTCCTTATAGTCATATTTCATCATGGACTTTAATTTCGGATAGTCAGCTATGACATTCCATTTCCTTTTTCATTTGTAGTAGACTATGTCATCATTATTATCAGTGCTTTTCCAATCTTTCTAACAATGAACTTTGTTTTTATAATTTCTCCTATAGTTTGATTTTCTAAAAAACTTTTTTTCCCTATAAAATTTCTTAAATAGTCTGGATGTCTGAGCCATCTAAGCATCATTGTCTGATGCACTTTCTTCACAGATGGAGCTACCACATTCACTTTCAATTTTCACTTTGTCCTTATTTTTTTAAGTTATATATTTCATCATCGATTCATCATCTTTGTATTTGTTTACTTTCAGTTATTCCACAAACATATTTAACTTACCAATGAGTTCCTTGATAGGTAGAGCACAAATGTCACATTATTATATAATTGAAACTGATGTGCCTCTCCATATTTCTGGTAGGTATCTGAGTAATATCATAATCTTCTCATTATCTAGAACAACCTTTCCACGTGAGTTCATTGTATTTACAAATTCGTTGAACCTAAGATACATCTCAGAAATCGGTTCATCCGGCTTAATTTTAAAATTATCATACTTAATAGTGTAGTTATTCAATCTCATTTCTTTAACATTAGTTGTTCCCTCATGGGAAACATATAAAGTATCCAAAATTTCAAAAGCAGTTTTACAAGCAAATATCTTATTAAATTCTTCAACTCCTAAATAGAAATAAAAGTCATTCAAAGATTTACAATTATAATTGTACTCAGTCTTGGTGGATTCATCCCATGTCGTTCTAAAAGAAGTGGTAATTTTATATTGGGATTCTATAGCAGTCTAGATATCGAAACCCATACTCTCTAAATGAATTTTCATTTTAATCTTCCACTGAGAAAAATTGACACCATTTAAGAAAGGTGGTCTATTGGTAGCAACCTGTTCAAGTATATTATCAACAGTGACTAATTTAAAGCAGAAACAATTTAGAGATAACGATTTATAAATTTCAGAAATTTTAAGATCATTAAGATACAACTAAAATAACAGTAGAAAACAGATTAGTTTTGAATACTTTTATTTCCTCTGATACCAAATTTTTGTTCAGAGTGGAAAACACAAGAGGGGGGTGAATTGAGTTCCTATAAAAATTTGTGATTGTAAACATTATATAAAAAATCCTCCAAATTAAATAGCAAGCTAAACTGTAGTGAATTGGTAATACAGTAATGGTTTAATTTGATTATCAAGAGATTGATTAGTTCTCAATTAATTCAATATGATGATTAAATTTTCATTTGAAACTAACATATTGATTTACAATAGTTATAAACACTTACTAATTTAATTATCAGAGAAACCATGAATAAGATAAATATTTAATGTACGTAGTTGCGGAATCTTCAAAATAGTTTTAAGAAAGTAAAAATGCAAAGCAGTATTAAAAGAAGATGTTCATTCTCAAGTTGAGACTTAGTCCTTTCAAAAAGTTTATATAAACTAATATCCACAACCTATATCAAGACTTTACAAAAAATTTTCAGACTGTTCAGGTCCTCAGACCTCTACCACAATTCAATGGGGGTAAATAGCAACAACATTACTCCGGCTGTCCAGGTCACACCTGACCTCTTCCACAATTCATAGTGGGATAAAATAAGGTATAAAAATTTTGGTGTGAGGATTTATTATCCTCCATTTCAGCTAAGGAGTCAGTGTGTGTCTTAAAAGACAGATGCACACACCCTGCTCAAAATGTTAAACAAAAGTATAATAATGATTAAATAAATGGATAATGAGTTTGGAATGATTTTAGTGATTGCAGATGAGCTCTGGACTCATTTGGACTTTGTAGATGTTATTCATGGGATTTCTGGTAATGATGACACAAAACAGAGTGTCGTTGTTCTTCCCAGCTATAGTTATTCAGCCTTGTGCACATGATGTTCTGTAAGGCACCACAACTCAAATTTAGTGCTTGTTCAAAGTGAATTAACTTCTTGAAGTTCTATGGTTTTCACATGTGTTCTTCTAGTTCATATTTTGTTTCGTGAATCTTCACACACACATACACTGTACTTTTCCCTGTCTATATATGTCTGTCTATATTCGTATATATATCTTTTTCACTACAGATTGATCATTCTTTTGATTTCATGGTATCCAGTAAAGTGATTGATTACTTTTTTATAGGTATGAGGTATGGTTCCCGGACATCCAACAACAAACATTAATTAATAGAAGGTGAATTAAATTAAGAAAATATGACTGTTTGAATTAAAAAAGATTTAATAAAAATTCAAACAGTCTTCATGACTATCGGCGAGTCATGAGACCTGTAGGTCATTTTAATTTGAATTGGTGGCAGTAGGTCAGGTGATCATCATTGGCTTCTGTAGGTAATTTGATCACCATCAGCATCAGTAGTTCATTTTATGAGCATAGGTTTCGGTAGGTAATTTGATTATAATCTGTTTCGGTAGGCCATTTGCTCAGCATCAGTTTTGGTAGGTCATTTGTTCATCATCTGTTTCGGTAGGTCATTTGATCAGCATCAGTTTCAGTTGTTTATTTGATCATCATCTATTTCAGTAGGTCATTTCATCAGCATCACTTTCAGTATGTCATTTGATCAACGACGGCGAGATAGTTGTATCATCAGTGTGACTATTATCATCAGTGTGACCTTTGTCATCAGTTTGTCACATCGGTGACTCTTCCATCAGTTTTTCACATCGGTGTCTCTTTCCATTAAATATCGGTGGCTCTAGGATATAACTAATTGTTAGTAAAAAAACATATCATTCTCACAAAGTGTCTGTTTAATCTAGAATACTTCCATGTCAATAGTAAACCATGAATAATCATATATAAACATATATAGACATGATTAATCATATATAAACACATTTCTAATAGTTTGAATAATTGAATATACTCACATATAAACAAAAACAACAATGATTTTTGAATATTAAAAATAACTATCTCACAGAGGGTTCAACATCAATCATAATAACTCAGTCAATCATATTGATTTTATCAAATATACAAACACTGTCAGTCTTACTGAATCTGTCAAACGTACTAACTCAATCAATCATACTGACTCTAATAATTATATTGACTCTGTCAATCATATTGATTCTATAAATCATACTGAATCTTCCAATCATACTGACTCGTTCAATCGTATTGAATCTTTTTATTATACTAACTCTTTCAATTGTTCTGAATCTGTTTATCAAACTGCCTATGACCATCATTCTAACATTATGCATCGTACCCACTTTTCATCATTAAAATATTTTATTATATGTAATATTAATTTTACTCATGTGTTACTTTTATAACATCGATGATATCATACTTTTATAAAAACTTATGTTTATTTTCAATCGTACTCATGATTATCATTTTCGTATATCTTATGTTTTAACCAAAACGATGTCATGGAGTTAGTTATAAACTAATAACCTGATGTCGTGTTTCCTATTTAAATATGACTGTTATAATGTCATGTGTCCATGTCCCTCTGAGTTTTCTAGAGAAATAAGATTTTTGGGGGAAATACGACTATTGGAACCTAAGACCAATAAATAAGGGGTCATTTGAAGCATAATAAATAACATAGAGACATTGATCAAATATTGCTTCTATCAAGTTATTGAGAAAGACGTTGTGACTACTCTCTTGATTCATGCAAAATCCTTTTAATTACTTATCATTAAGGGAACATTCTTAGCATTTGTATTTCAGTAAGTACTTTGTTTCACTTTTTGTGACCGATCAGGTGATAACGATTGAGGGCTGTTGGGGACAGGCAGAAGGTGCAATCGATCTTCGTGTGGAGGGCTTTAAAGTGTTTGAAAGATAGGGGTACTGATTACCTATTAAATTAAGGGAAATCGGGATAGCTAAATGAACATGATGATTATGATATCAATGAATTTACAAGGTGGTGGTAAGTCTTAACATTTATCCTATGTGTATGGATTCACATCACTTTGTGGTAAAATAATTGTAATACTTTTACATGTTTGCTTCTATTTGTATTAGAAAGTTAATTGTATTCCTTCATTTATCTTTTTATATTCATTTCAATTATAATTTTTTCTATTAATATTCTTTAATTTAAAATGATATTAATTGATTCTATATATTTTATGGTAGAGTTTTTCAAATTTTTATTACTTTGATCATTGTATTCAATTAGAGTACAATTGTTTTTTATTAATTATATGAATTATATTTTGTTATACCTATTATATACAATACCAATGTGGTTAGTTGTATTGTTAGTTATTTTTATTAGTTTGAGAACCCTTAAAAAAATTACTTTCAAAAACGTTTATATACAATGTATTTTAAATTTACCATTCTCACCCTCTTGTATTGTGTCATCTAATATACATATACATCTATATTACAATCCAATATTTTCTTTAATGATGGTCTGTTATGATTGTTTATTTCCAAGTTAGGGAGGTCCATTTTTGGTCTCATTGAGGTTTATTATGGATTTATCATGTGATAGTTCATTTTAAATTGTGGGGAGTCCATTTGAGGATCCCCTTTTGATAATATAGATTACTTTCTAATGCAGGAAAAGTGACGAGTAGTCTCATTTAAATCTATATACTCTCATGTCCCTCCCATGATTAAATAATCAGGTTGGAGTTCTCCGAATAGTTTTTGTAAATCAATGTTGTGGATGTTTTTTTTTTAGAAGTAGTTTTGGTTTGGCTGTTTGTTTCTGGTTAGACGTATGGGGTTCATTTTTTAATGTCTATTGTAGTCATAGGGTGAGTGGTTGGATTTTTTAGTTTTGAGATGTCCTTTTCATTTTATTGATAAGATGGTGGTGTAGAAAATTTCATGTGGAAAAATTTATATAATGGGGAGTCTATTCTAATATCCTGATGTAAATTTATTGAATGGTTGTTTTCTTTTATGGTGTTTTTTTCGACATTTTTATGTTTGTAAGGAATCACATTTATTTTGAAAGAGTATCATATTTTATTATCCGATCAATAAATGGAATGACATTTTGAGGGTCAAATGCTTTTATGGTGTGTATAATTGTAACATATATGACATTATTTTGAGGTATTTATTTGTTTTATTACCTTGCCTCGGTTAATTTTCACTTTTCCCAAGCATCGTTAATGAAAAATTGAAATTTTCTATTCGCATTTGGTGGTGCACAGTTCTCTCACAATTATGGGAAACAGTGTTCCATGGCCATTAAACCGTGTGATTGATTTTCATTTTGGGATAGAGGTGATACACATAGTTTTGAACATAGGTTAGAGATCGTTTGGTTTATCCGTTAGCATGTCATTCTTGAAATGTGATGGGAATATTGTCTGTGTATGGTTTTATATAACTTGTGACTCACCTAGGTCATTCTATAATTTAAAATTCCCTCTATGTACACCCAATATTTGACCAAATGTTCTCTCATTCACACCCTAATTCACGATCTCCATTCTTAGGTTCCTCCCACTCCCCCTCTTATTTCCCTTTTTCCCTATTCCATTGATGTTTTTTATGTGGATCCATCATGGAATAATGTATAAGTGTTTTCTCCCATGATTAAGCCCCTTATTGGGGTTCTCCTCATCCCTATTCGGTAATTCGTTTATAGAAGGTTATATTTTCTTATGAAGGATTAATCATGTGTTTGTGAGCAAGATATATATTGTTGTCATTAAATAATTATTTATTAGGGTCGTATGGTTGTGTGGTCGAGGTCTTGCATCATTTTTCAGAATATTCCATGTGAAATATAGGTGGATCCATGGTATTAATTTATTAGATGAGATTATATTTCTTTAATAAATATTTATATTTGTTATATAGAAACATTTTGGTTGTGAAAATTTTTCTATAATGTGTCCATGATGTATATTAGATATAAGTGGGTTTTTAGAAACAACTTCATCGCATTTCTCATGTGCATCATTGTAGAGTTTCTTAATGTTATTGTATTACTATATAAAAGTAATTAAATGTGTTTTAAAATGTGTTATAGATGAAAATGTATTGGAATATATTTTTTAATTCATAATATATTATTTTGGAATTATATTTTTTGAGATCCTTTAAATGTGAATGATGAATTGTTTAAACTGTAAGAGACATGATTTAAACTAAAATTTTTTTATGTGTGTATTTAGAACGGTCTTGGACAATAAAAAATGATTATGTGATTTTTTTCACGTAATGTCTCAAAATGGGTTACATGAATTATGAATTTTATGGAAAATTTATTTAGGAACTGTTTATTTGTGTGTAAAATTGTATGTTTTATATTTATTGAAAATAGTGGTTTCTATGTTATAGTTTTTGTAAGGTGTGATTTCATATTTTGATGATTATTATTTTTACATTTATGTGAATACGGTGATTGTGTGACATGTGAAATGAGGGATTGAGAACAAGGGAGTCAATAGTACCTTGTTGGTGAAACTAGAACTATCATTCTAGTGATTCAGATGTGGAAACCCTAATTGATTCTATAGGATTGAAACTCATTGTATTGAATGTGGAAAATCATTGAATCACTTGGAATCATTTACAAAGACACTAGTATCCAAAAATTTATAAAGCATAGATAACACTAGGGCTTTTGGATGTTACATCCTATTGGATAATTCATGAGAAATCAATTAGTTAGGGTTTATATATCATGGTTTCATTGAGGTATGAGGTTTATAGAGTTCTACATATGATAGATACCCATAGTGATTTACCAATGTAAATCTCTTGTGATGTGATGACTATGTTATATGGTGATAGCAGTCAATACATAGTATACATTGTGAATACTTTTATTTTAATCAATAATTCTTTGAAAATGGTTTCTCTTTAGAAAAATAGTTATTATAGATGTTTTCCTTACATTTTATAAATTTTTTACAAAAAAATTTGTTCAGGTTATCTTTCTCATAATGTTATAGCATAAAATAACTTAATTAGGATTTCCTAAAAAATTATTATGATAAAACCCTTCATACATATTTGGGTGTGTTAGATATTGTTATTTATTACTCAGGTGAAGGCATGATGTGTTGTGGTGGGAATGATGGATCAGGATGGTATAGTTCCTTCTTACAGGCATTGTTGATGGTGTCTTGTGGGTGATTTTATCATGTTTAATTGTGGTTTGAGATAGTTTGGTTGTTCCCTTTTGTTTTATACTTGTTTTTTTGTTTGAATTTTAAAATTTTAATTTGAAAATTATTATTCGTTGTTTGGATTTGGTATTTTATTATTGTGATTTTGACTTTTTTTGTCATTTTATTCTTGTAAAAATTATAGAAAATGTTCCAAATGAATATTATTAATACCAAGGAATTGGATTCCTTCCCACTGGGACTAGGAACACCTTTTACGCATTACCATAGACTAGGTCATGGGTCAGGAAAGATGGAACACTTTTTTGTTTATGAAAACTGGTGAAATGTTACAATACCTAATCGATTAGTAGTATCGAAGTGGAAAATCAACCAATGACTCCCCATTTCATTCCATCCAAATTGCATAACCAACTTCTTTGGTTATATAAAAAACCCTACTCACCTAACATCAAATTCTATATCACTTTGATGATTGTTTTCATAACTTTTCTATATAATTTTACATACAATGATCTTTTATTGAATATATCTGAAATTATATTCCATTTTTTTTGGTGAAAATCTCTCAATTTATCATTTCAACATTTTTGGGTTGATTGTGATTGATGAAAAAGCAGGTTTACATGGTTAATTCTCAAGTTCCAGAGAAGTTGTTGACAATCCATGTTGACAAAGATCAATGAAAAAGGAACGAACGATCAGGAGGTGGTACAAAAGAGCAGTACAAGGTGGTTCCATATTCCAGGGTTTGCTAAATTTTTGGGGTCCATAATTTTGATATTGGTGAGTATTGCGAAAATTGGATGTCCTATAAGATCATATTTAAATATGGAAAAGGCATGAATTTCATGAATAGAGGCTCCATGTTTTGTAATTCACGAAGACCATAAGAATGATGGTGGTGATTCTTCACCATAATGTCAAGCATCGTGATCGGCAGAGTTGAAGCGCATCACGACAGTGAAGGGATTTTTGAGGGATATTCATGGCGGCAGTGCGAGGTAATTGATCAACAACTACATGATTATGACGAGCTCCGAAATACGAGAATTTCGGATGTTCTTCACGATTTTGAGAAAATTCCGGCGAAAATTTCAGAGCATCAAGATTGGCGATAACATGGCGCTGACATCACACAGAAGGGTCGAGGCTCGGTGGAATTTCCTATAAATTGAGGTCAACCCCCCTCGAGAGAAGCAGAGAGTTTTCAAATAAAATATTTTTCTCTCGGTTCACAAAGGTGGTTCATGAAGGTAGTGTGCTTCGCGAAAGAGAGGAATTTTGCAGCAGCTATTCTAGCTCTGCGAAAGATGTGTTCTCCTCGTTGTCTGTGTGAACTTTACGAGGGAATTCAATATTTGATGACTTGAGCCTTGCGAGAGTGATCCACAAGAGTGCATCACAAAAAGGTAAGATCATCGTGAAGGCTTGTTTGAGCTTCGTAAAATTGGGAGCCTCGCGAAGAAGGGTGCTTTGCGAACGTGTTTCCAAAGGTGGTTTCTTAGAGTTCAGCTGCAAAGGGGTATTCAAAATTGGATGAACTTAGAACTTCAATAGATCATATATCAATAGTGAGGATGTATTATTTCATGCAAATGATGATACCTATAGGTCTATAAACTGTGAGTGGACCTTCTTATGAAGCAGCGAGCTTACTTCAGTTGAGAGAGCACTGAGTACTAAAATTTTGAGTGTTTTTAAACCAGGAGGTATAGTGAGTCTGATTCGAACTTGTAAATAGTAGTGCGCGTATATTGGAATTGGTACATTAGCACACTACCGGTGTATGCCCCTTGGACATATCCTAGTGAGGGAGAACTAGGTAAAAATTGTTGTGTTTTGTGCATGCTTTGAGGATTATTCATACACTACATCAGGAAGAAGAGAGAAGAGCATTTTGTCTAACAACAAAACAAGATCATCAAGGGGCAGTTATTTTTATCTATCATAACCTAATTCAACCCCCCTCTCAGGGTATATAGCCTGGTA
The DNA here is from genome assembly GCA_963277665.1 of Viscum album. Classification (NCBI taxonomy): domain Eukaryota; kingdom Viridiplantae; phylum Streptophyta; class Magnoliopsida; order Santalales; family Viscaceae; genus Viscum; species Viscum album. The sequence goes on along the minus strand of OY728165.1, from coordinate 556,719,988 downwards.
GACCTAACCTTTGGTATCAGAGTGAATGGTTTAAATCTGTGTTTCTCTCTCAAATGGAGGTCACTATTCAGAAAGGGATTTCAATCTTTGACGGGAAACATTTCCAGCTATGGAAGAATCGGATGCAACAGTACATCCGATAAATAATAATGGATTTGTTCACAGTAGCAATTCATAGCATAACAACAAATATTAATAGCTTTGCATTATTAGAAGGTGAGCATAGAGAGTTGGATGATGATGCCAAAGAAATAAATACCTTAGGGGGAGCCCTATCCAACCCTATATATACAATTTTTATATCTTTCAAAACGTCACATTCCATGTTGGAAAAGTTATTGAAAATATATGAAGGGGATAAAATGGTCAGAGAAGCAAAGCTGCAAGTGTTGTGGATCAATTATTAAGATATGAGAATGAACCGGAATGAGTCTGTTGATGCATTCTTTGACAGGGTGAGTTTTGTAGTGGAAGACATGCAAGGTCTTGGAGAAGTTATTCAAGTCATTAAAATTTTGAAGCGCATCTTGAGGAAACATCCACCTTGGTTTAATCCGAATGTTTCGGTTTTGGAAGAACAAGACCCGAAAGTGATGACGTTGGAAAACATACAAAACACCCTTGTTGCATATGAAATAAAAAATGATGATAACGATTCTATAGAAAAGGTGAAATCCAAAGTGGTGGAATTCTAGGACATTAAGAAGCTCGTCGTTGATGACTCTTAGGAATAAGAAGATACAGATGATGTGATGTCATTCCTCTCCTCAAACCTTCAACGAGGAAATGGAACGTTTAAAGGGAAACTTCCACTTGCTTGTTTTCAGTGTGGAAGGGTTGGAAATCTTATGTCACGATGCCCCCAAAAGTTCCAAGAGGATGATGATGTAAATGAAATTGAAATTCCTAGGAAGAAGTATTCAACCTATGTGAAGGAGAGAGAAATTTGAAGAGAAATTTCATTAAGAAAAAGAACATTCTTTCAATAGAATATGACAGTTCAGAGGAGTCTGAGGTTGAGGAGGATGAAGAGACAGAAAACTATAACGACCCAGGAGAAAATACTATGGTGGTAGTTTTCAGTAGTTTTCAGAATAATAATGAAACATAATCTGATGAATAATAAGAATAACTTGAAGAGAGAGTAGATATGCAAGCATAGTTAGAGGCTTCTCTTGAATAGATAGATATTTGGAGAGCCAAAACAAAGAAAGCCAACAATGTTTTTCATGACTCCAAACTCAATATGTAGTAGTAGGAAGAAGAGAATTCTTAGTTGATAGAAGAAATCAAGAAACTAATGTTATCAGCACTAGAGGACTCATAATCAGTTAGTGAGTGTAAAATAAAAATTGAAGAAAAAATTAGAGATCGATAGCTTTAATAACATAAGGAACGAAAAAATCAAGCATATTGAAGATCTTGAAGGAGAAGTTGTCAGTCTGCAAAAAAGGTTAAAGATAAAGAAAAGCTCTTGACTCTTATTGGGTCATCAAGAAACTAGATCACTCAGAAAAATGGGAAGCTGAAAGTGTAGAATAGTTGTTCAACAGAAAATAAGAATCAACTTTGTTCATATTCTAAGACTGATGGGGGGCTTGATAGAAAACAAAAGTCTATGAATTTTTAGGTTAGACCACAAGAACCCACTCCGAGACTAAATGTGGATTTGGGCACAAGGCAGAATCAGAATATTCATAGATCCCAAAGGGAAACTAGCTGTGCAGAAGTAACATGAAGGAATACACCTTATATAAGGTGTTATTGTTGTGGAAAATGGGACATTCACTGTATGTGTGTTCCACAGCCAAGAGATATCGAAGGGCACATGAATAGAGGTTGTATCCAAAAAGAGAAAGGTTCTCTGGAAAATATTTCTAAGGGCACTATTTTGGTGCGGTGGATTTGGGCACATGGCTAGGTACTGCACTTCAACCATACATAGGAATGTTCCAATGAAGATCCAAAATGCTCGCATGCAGCAGATCAATGAAAAAACAGGTGAGTTGAAAATGATAAATAGATTTTCACTTTTTCAAGATGAAGCAGGTCCATCATACTCTGAGAAATATCAGAAGTCACAATCCATCTCATGTATGAAGGAAAAGGAATGGACCAAGAAGAAAAAGGATGAGAAGGCAGTGGTGGAAGACATTTGCCTCAATGCATCAGATTGCTCAGCTGTGTGGATATTTGACAGCGGCTTTATATCTCACATGATAGGTAATAAGGATCTGGTACTGGTGTAATATATTACAAAGAAGGATTTTTCATGTTTCGAAATGATGAAGGCCTGAAAATAATTGTCTTAGGAAAGGCCAAGTTTGGGGGTAAAGAGATGAGACGTGCTGATGTCTTAGTAGCAGAAGGCCTCAGTCACAATTTTCTCAGTTTCAGTCAACTGTGTGACTCATGATATTATATAAGTTTTACTAAGAAGATATGTATCATCAAATAATGATATGGGGTAGTTTTTCTATAGGGAAAGAGAAAACATGGAAATCTATACCTGGAATGTGGAGAAGAAGATATGTGCATTCTATCCAGAGAGGTTGAAAACAAGTTGTGGCATAAATGACTTGGTCATCTATGTCAGCCATCCCTAGAAGATCTGTTAATTTGTGATGCAACAAGAGACCTACCCAAGCTATCACGTGATCTTACTCACATGTGCGACACATTCCAACAAGGTAAGCTCAGCAGAAAGACTTATAAGGAAAAATGAAAATAAGTCAACCAGAGTGCTCTAATTGGTGCATGCAGATGGTTGTTAGCCTATCACAACATGAGCAATTGACGGAAAGAGGTACTACGTTCTTTTCATTGGTGACTATAGTAGAATGGCATGGGTATTTGTAATTTACCATAAGTCATATGTGTTTATCTTTTTAAAACAATATCGAAGGGAGTGTGAAAGGATTCATGGATAGAAAATTCTGATGTTTCGTACTAAAAATGGTACATAATTCAAAAATAGTCAGGTGGAAGAATATCTCGAGATACATGGGATAAGGAATCATGTTTTTTCAGTAATAACTCCCCACAAAAAGGAGTGGTTGAAATGAAAAATTAGATCATAAAAAACATCGACAGAATAATGCTCATTGAAAAAGACCTACCAGAGAAATTTTGGAAGGAAGCAGTTTTAACATCGATCTACATTTCTAACAGGGCTCTATTGTGTCCGAATGAATGAAAGACTCTATACGAGATGTGGTATGGAAGGAATCCAATAGTTAAATTCTTTCTAATATTTGGAAGTAAATTTTTTATCCTCAATAAGGAAAAACATAGGAAATATGACTCATGAGGAGATGAGGGGATATTCCTTGGATACTCTTGAAAAATAAAGACATATAAATGCTTTAAAAAATCCTAGAAAAAGAAGTTGATAGAAATGATGTCACTGTAGTGGAGAATGAGGAGATCATTCAACAACACAGTGAAATATTTCCTGATGAGAGTGGTGAGGAAGAAAGCAATCCAGAGGAAGCATAAGTGGATAATTTTGATTTAGAAGAAGATACTGATGATGAGCATGAGAAAGTAATGTATGTATCTGCACAAAATCCAGGGAGTAGAGCTAAAATTGATAGGCATAATTTCATTGGTTATCAGTCTACTCCGGTTCAGACTAGGAGAATGAAATCACTACAGCAGACAACATTTTTATCTCAGGATGAGCTGAAATGATTTGCTGATGAAGCTGAAGATAAAAACTAGATTGGGGAAATTAATGAAGAGCTAGATCTGATTGAGAAGAATCAAACATGGCAGATTGTTTCGAGGCCAGCAGATAAGAATTTTTTCTGGACTAAATTGGTGTATTGCAACAAGATGAATGAAGATGGAATAGTGATTCAGAACAAAGCATGACTAGTGTGAAAGGGTTACTCCCAGATCAAGGGAATAGATGTTGATGAGATATTTTCTCCAGTTTCAAGGCCGAGACAATCACTTTAATCATATCCATCGCAGTGCAACATATGTTTAATGCGATTCTGATGGACATCAAATTGGAATTTTTGAACGGGGTTCTAGAGGAAGGGGTGTTTATTGAGCAGAAAGATGGTTTTCTTATTCATGAAGATGAAAACAAGGTTTGTAGACTGAAGAAGGTGTTGTATGGGATTAAACAAGCACCAAAATAATGATACTCAATGATGATCTATACTTGAAGACACTTGGTTTCCATGATGGGGGAGTTGATTACAATCTCTATTTCAACAACAACAGTGATGAAAGGATGATGGTCTTGGTTTATGTCGATGACATAATATTTGGCGGATCAGATGAGGCCTAGTGCATACAGTTTTCGAAATACATGAAAAGTGATTTTGAAATGACAATGATTGGAGAGATAAAAAAATTTGGTCTATAGGTGACACAAGGAAGTAATGGAACATTCCTTTCACAATACAAATATGCCAAGGTGTTTTTGAAAAGATTTGGAATGGAAAATTTCATGGAGATGGAGACTCTGGTAGCTACCCGGATGAAATTTTCCAAAGATGAGGATGATAAGGCCATTAATATCAAATAATACAAGAAAATCATTGGATGTTTTCTATACATGACTACAACAAGGCCTGACATTGTTTTTTACACATGCCATGCAGTGAGATATCTGAGTAATCCCTTGGAAAGACACATTATTATAGTGAAAAGAATACTTCTGTGTATCAAGGGCACGGTGGACGTTGGCTTGATTTATAGTGGAAAATTTCAGTCATAATTATTGGGATATACTAATGCATATTGGGCTGGTTCAGAGGATGACAGGAAGTCAATGTCAGGCGGTTCTTTCTATCTTAGTTGATAGTCCTTTTCTTGGCTAAGCAATGAAGCAAGATTGCATTTCATTGAGCACCACAGAAGCAGAGTACATTGTTGCCCCTCAAGATTGCACAAAATTATTGTGGATGAAACAACAACATTGTGATTTTGGCGTTGAGTTGAAGTCTCTAATCAGAATCATGTGGGATAACTCACATGCTATTAATCTCAGAAAAAATCCATTCTATCACTTAGGATAAAGTACATTGAGATAAAGTATCATTTTATCAAAGAGAAGGTCGAGCAGGGAATCGTGAAGTTGGATTATGTGCCTACAGAACTACAGGTTGTAGACATTTTGACAAAGGCCTTACCCAAGGAAGCTTTTTAGAGGCATTGATGGGCTCTGTGAGTCCATTCCACTCCCCACATTTAAAACAATGTGGATGTGGAACCTCCCCCCTCCCCGAGGTCTGATGTATTTTTCCTTAATGTGATGATATGTGTTCTCTACTCTGTTAGAGACTACAAAAGAGTGACCTTTGGGTTCATTGACAAAGGGGGAAAAATAGTGATTTCTTAAGGGGGGGATAGTTTAGAAATTTGAGAAATCGTGAATGATATGGGGAGAAGGTGAAATGTGGACCAGAGAGATCGGGGGAGTAATGATAAAAGGGAGAGTTTTAAATATGACGATGCTAGAAGTGATCGATCACAGACTAGATATCATGACTGCTGAGGATTGTGATAAAAGCAGAAGAGTGAGTTTGGAATGGTGAGAGAAGGTTTCAAGGTATCACCAATTGGTATCGGTATGGTTCAATAATTGTTATCAATTTTTCAACTCGTATCATCTAGGAATCGACAATTATTGTCTTACATGAAGTGATTCATTGATGAACATTAAATACCACTTGTGTTTCTGATGTCGGGCATTGCTCATGTGGGCTTAGAGTACGTGTTATGTGATTTCATGACGCTGAGCATTTCCCATGTGGGCATAGAGTAGGTGTTTTGTGATTCCTTGAACGCTATTAGAATCACAAGAGGGGAATGGTGGTAATGGCTAGAAAGAGATTTAGAGAGGTATCAAAGAGTAGAAAATCATTCCGAGAGAGTTGTCAACAAACCCGAAGAGGTATATTGTTGGGAAAACATCTCTCAAGGTATCATTGCATCATTTTTGGGTTGACTGTGTTTGTTGACAAAGAAGGATTCCATTCTGAGTTGTCGCATTGCAGAGAAGTTGTTGACAATCCATGTTAACAAAGAGCAATGACAAAGGAACTGATGATCTAGAGGTTGTACAAAAGAGCAGTACAAGGTGGCATCATTTTCCATTGCTTTCAAAATTTTTTGGTTCGAAATATAAGAGTTTGGGGAGCATCGTGAAAAGTGGATATCCTTGAAGATCATATTTAAATATAGAAAATTCATGAATTTCGCGAAGAGAGGATTCATGGTTTGGAATTCATAAAGTCCATAAGAATGATGGTGATGATTCTTTGTGATTACGTCATGCTTCACGAATGGAAGAGTTGAAGTGCATCGCTGTGGTGAAGGGATTTGTGAGGGAGATTCACGATAGCGGCGCAAGGTAATTGACAAAATGCTTGGAAATTATGATGAGCTCCACGATCTGAGAATTGCCGATGTGCTTCTTGATTTTGATAGAATTCCAGCATAAATTTCAGAGAACTCAGATTGGTGATGATGTGGTGCTGACTTCGCGTGGAAGGGTCGAGGGGCGTTGGAATTTCCTATAAATAGAGATTTCCACCTCGATAGAATTAGATTGTTTCCTAAGAAAATATTGTGCTCTTAGTTCGTGAAGGCAGTGTGCTTCCCAAAAGAGAGGAGCTTTGTGGTGACCATTCTAGCTCCGCAAAAGTTGGGAGCTCCTCATTGGCTCTGTGAGCTTCGCGAGGGAAGATGCTCTGCGATGAATAGAGCATTGCGAGAGTGATTCACGAGAGTGATTCGCGAGAGTGCTTAGTGAAAAGGCATGAGATTTGGGAAGGCTTGTTTGAGCTTCCTGAAATTTGGAGCCTCTCAATGTAGGGTGCTTTGGGAAAGTGTTTCCAAATGTGGTTGTCTAGTGTTCAGACCGAAAGTGGTATTCATCAGTGGATGAACATTGAACTTCAATAGAGCATCTATCAACCATTGAGAATGAATTATTTCATGCACATGAAGAGACCTAGAGGTCTATAAACTATGAGTGGATCTTCAGAAGAAGCAGTGATCTTACATCAGTTGAGATAGAACTGAGTACTCAAATTGTGAGTGGTTGTAAACTATGAGGGAAAGTGATTCCACTTCGAAGTTATAAACAGAAGTGCGTGTATAGTGGGATTGGTACATTGGCACACTACCGGTGTATGCTCCTTGTACGTAGCCTAGTGAGGGTGAACCAAGTAAAAATCAATGTGTTATGTGCATGCTTTAAGGATTATTCATACTCTGCCTCGGTAAGGAGAGAGAAGAGTGTTTTGTCTAACAGAAAAACAAGATCATCAAGGGGCATTAGTTCTTATCTGTCATACCCTGATTTACCCCCCTCTCAGGGTATCTAGCCTAGTGGACCTAACACATTTTCTCTTTCATACCATATCCTAAATATCATTCATTCAATAGACTCATTGACTCACATTGTAGTTTAACAATAAATTCCATAGAGTTATTTTTGTGGAGCCATCTAAATTCAAAAGAAAAATATATTTTTGTATTAATAGTTAACTTGTAATTGTTTTTGATCCCAGCCATTATTGAATTTAATATAACACGATATAAAAATAAACTATATTTTTTGAATATATATCTTTGGAAACCATATATCTTTTGAGGATACATAGTGTTGAAACATACTCACATATCATATATCAATATAAGACTTCGCCAAATAAAATGAAGATATACTATAGATCTAAATTACAAACAATAGAATTTGGTATTCCATGAAATCATATACATTTTTTAATATCAATTTTAAAATTATGATCTATAGGGAAATCAGGACATATAGTTATTATGTTTTTTAAATTTTAAAGGAGATCTATTACATCCCATGTATAATTATATATATTATACATTTTTATCACTCTGAAGGAAAAATCCATGCGTGGTTTTCCAATTTTCATTCTTGAAGGCCAATGATTGTAGCATATAAAAATAATATTTTCTCTTAGAAAAAACATTATGAAATATAATGAACTACGAAACACTCTTTAATATTACTCTTTTGGATATCAATCTAAAAATAAACTATTACATCTCTACACATCATCGTACATCCCAAACAAATTGATAATGAATAACTATAATCCTCCTCTAAATGACTCATCATCAAATATGATATAGAATTAAAAAATTAATAGTTACCATTACTTTTCATCCCATATAAATAATTATAAACTATGTAACATTTATCTTATTCTTCTACAGATCTACATTTTCCTTCAATTACTCTTTAAAAATCATCTTGATAGAAGGTTAGAAACTTATTAGAGATAGATAATATTTCTCCCCATCCATCCTAATTTTGAGATCCATATTTTGTAAATCCATAATTATTACTTAATTTTATAACCTCATCATATATAATCTAGCCTGATCCCATTTATTTAAAGAATATATTAGCATTTTTTCTTATATAGTAATTTATTTATCAGTTGTAATATTTATACATCCCAAACCATTTACTCTAGAGTATATTTAACTTTTTCTATGTGAATATATCCATTAAAATCTATTTATAACTATGCATATCTAAATAATAATTATAAATATAATTCCTCAATATATTGGATGAAAAATTATATTATAGAACTCAAATTCATGAGTTTGGTATTTTTCCTCAAAATAAATAATTTATTGTGAGGAAAAATCTATCACCATATAATTATACATGAGATGAATTCCAACACCTTATTTGATACATAATTGTGGATTATAATCCCTTATCCCCAACTATTTGTTGTAATTATATGTATCATGATTTACATTCACTTTAGTTTAATGAATTTTACCTTGCATTCATTTTAAAAGAATAACTTATCTCCCTTATAAGTTATCATGTTTATTGGATTTGAAATTAATGATGATTTTCCCACATAGAGCCAATAATGTGCAGCCAAATCATGAATAAATCAGATCTCAATAATAGGGGTTAGTTTGGAATAATTTTTAAAAGATTTATTCATTTATAGTTCCTCTGATATACCGTTAACTGAGATTATATGAGTCTAAACTAGAAAATTATGTAGCTGAAATTGACAAATTATATATTTTACACAAAAATTATCCTTCTATATTATTTGTAGTATTATCCTTAACTTATCATTGTGGATATAAATAATATTTATTTAGACAAGAATGAATTATATAAATACTACAACAAATTTGTCAAGGTAATCATTAAATAATTTATTCCTGGATTCCATGTTGGTGGTAGGGGAATTAGTAAAACCCACTCAAATCAATATTAATTCATTGTTTTCAGAAGTTATATATCATGGGAAAAAGTGTATATCATCAATAGTGTCCCTTTCCTAAAGATATCATTTATGAAATTAAACATTTGCAAATTATTTATGTCCACTTAGTTAATAGAATAAGTTATTAGTATGGGGAAGATGATACTTGTTCTTGAATATGTTCATTTACATTTCTAGATAACCATTCAAGAGTCACATCAAACAAGCATTCCTCTTAAAAACGTGTTCACCCCTTTGTGATGCACTTTTCCAAATAAATACCTTTTGGAATATTCGCTTTTAGGTGGTTGTAAAATTAATACAACATAATATAAAACATTATATTTTTATTTATTAAATGTGGTATAGAACCAGGTTAAATTTCTTTTAAATACTCCACTTCATGATTATTAGGATTAATAGGAAATTATTTGAGAAAAAATATACTAAAATAAAAAAGAACATGAATATCTTTGTTGTTGAGTATCTCTTCAACCATATAAGATAGAACCCATTTTTAATAAGAATCATGTCTCATAAAATGTATGTATTTTCCATGGTATGTTTATATTTATCATTTCATTAATCTAAAATTATAGTTTGTTCAGAATATAAAACATCCCATATTTTCCATTAAAATTGAAATTATATATAAGATGAAAAATACAATCAGTGTATATGAAAATATCAAATTTAATCAGAGGGAGAATACAATAATTTTGAGGGAGAACATTCCTACAAACATAAAATATAGAAGATTCAAATAATTCAAAGTTAATAATAAAATGATGACGGGTTTCCACTACTAATTCTAAATATAATAATTGGATCTTAATTTCAATAACATATCAAATTCATCATATGTAATAGAATGGGTATATCCATATTAATATAATATGTTTCTAATTCTATATTAGATTATATGTTTACCTTCCACGATATTATTATTAAAAACTTATTCAAAAAATAGTGATCAAATGTTACATGCCTTTTTCACCTTCCATTAATGGTTATTGATGTAAATCATCATCATTAACCTTCATATATTGAAAAATAGGTTTCATAATTCCCATAATATATTCATTCGTGATACGAGAGTCGGGTTCATAAAATTTGTGGAGCATTATCTCCATTTTCATCATTAGATAATGTCATCGCATCACAAAAAATTGATATATCAATAAACATCTTTTCTTAACATGAACCATTTACAATCCCCCATAATAAAATTTCCTCCATGTTTCCACACACCCATTGATTATAATAAAAAATTCACATTCTTCTCTTCTTGGATTTTAAAATTTCCATTTAATTATATTACTCTTTTATTTTCAAAACCATGTGATTGATGATTAAATCCCAAATTAATTTACAAAATTACAACATGTAGATTTATTTGATTATAAAAATTAAATTCTCTTATGGATAATGATGTCTGGATATATTTTTTCAAGAAAACTAGAGAATTGATCAATCTTACACTCAGGTTGGATGATAATTCCATAAGTAAATCATGAAAGTCCTGTATATTTTTCTAATACATAGCAATAAATTCATAATACATCTAAATTAGATCAAGTAATTACTAATCCATTTTTATATGAATAATACAAAAAATGTAAAAATTGAAAATTATTATCATAACAAATTCTCAGTTCATAGAGTTCCTATTGCTTAATATTCATCATAATATTCCATCACCTCATACATTTCCTTACAAATTATAGAAAACAAATAATAATAATTCATTAAACACCAAATATTGATAAATATCATTTCAATGTTACTAATATGTTAATCAGTAATTAGTGGATTAAAGTAACAACTAAAATATGGTGGATGGTTCCTTATAAAGGACTCAAAAAATGTTATTCCATATTTTTCCAATTTAAATGTTGAGTAGGATTCATAGCTTGAAATATTTGTGTGATAATAGACATGATATTTTTATTTCTGGGTAAAATAAAGTTTTTTTCTCAAGAATAAAATCATTTAATTTCCATAATATTCAGCATTGACATGATTACATTAGTTTTTACTCATCAACTATATCCAACAAAACATACATAAAGAAATAAGGATCAATGTTAGAAAACACAATGTCAGGATAAATTATTTATATTATTTATAAGTCAAGAAATATTATTTAAAATTTATGAAAACATCGGTTTATCCTAGGTCACCCATGATTGTTACTAAAATATTTAGATGTTATTCAATACATCGAATACTCAATAGGGTTCTTATAAAAGTGTTCTCATCTAATATCAAATATGTAATATAGTTTTCTATACTAATTATGATATCACATAGATTCCACAAATATATATGACATAAGAATATGTGACAATTAAATATAGAACACAATGGTGCATTATATAATCATAGAGGTATACTACCCTGAAAACAAAGTTAAATGAAATACATGTTTATAATAAATATACAGCTTGTACGATGGAGTCCTTAATAACTAAAACCCATGATTAATATATAATTCATAATAACATCAATCATTACTCGAGTAATTCGAAACACAATAATGGGTTAAATCAATCGATCATCAGAGAAAATCATAGACATATAATTAATAACGTAATCAAATCATGAATATTAGGTTATAAGAACATAGTAATAACATTTTAATACCACGTGAAAATTATCATATCTCAGAATCATTATTCTTGGAATAACTCTTGGAAGAATAGTTTACATGACTCATAAATGAATCAATTAATATGAGCCATTAGATAAAAAAACAGTCTAATGAAATAAACATTGTAAAATATACATAATCATAGAAATAAATTTCCATTTTAGTAATAGAGAATTTCAGATAAATTAATCATAAATTGGGTTTACTCTACATACTATCATAATAGTCAAGGATCGCTACCAATACTATAATAGTGCAAAAATAAACATATTGAACTATGTTCACTATCAATTGTAGTCCCTTTTATATCATGAGATATCCACCATTTGACAATGAATTCGAGGGATATCAAATTTCAGGCCTGTTCGTCAAATAATTTATATCACATAGATGTTTTCCTTAATATCATTATATTTTAATCATATCACAACCCATGTAAAAAAACTCTTTCCAAAAACATTTCATCAAATCATAATCGATGGTAAATATTTTTTTTAAATAATTATTTAATTAATAATATCATAATAAATTGAAAATGAATACGATCCTGAAATATAATGAAATCATAATAATAAAACATATATAGAATTAATATGGATGGTAACACAAAATCATATCCCATGTAATAATTGTATAATATCAAATGATGTCATCAATGAAGAAAAATTCATTTAAAAAATAACATCGATCGTCTCATATGGAAAATCTCCTTTTATCATTACAATCTAGTATTTATAATCTAAATAATTAAAAAATGTTAAGAAAATAATATTAATGTTATATTATATTTTAAAAATGAAGATTATTATTATCAAAAATGAGTTTTCAGGATGGAGTAAAATTATATTCATTCTATGTCTGTTAAAATAAATATTCCATTCACATTTTTGGTAAAAAATAAAATTTACCATGTTCTAAAAACAAAAAAATGATTTATACTGAAAAAATTTTAATAATTAAATCAAAATAAAAATTTAATTAATGTATCATTTAATTATAATAAATACATTCTTGAATTATTTTTCTGAAAACATATCCCTGATAGAAACTAATTTATTAAAAAAGATGAAAATGAAATCAATTTTATATTTTAAAATTATTTTTGTATAATAACTTATCAAAGAGATGAAAATTAAAATTAAACATGTATTCTATATAAATTATTATAGGATAAAATAAATTTTTTTTTCTTGAGAGGGTGGTTAGTTATGTTTTTAATTGGATGAAAAATAAAAAACAAACACGAAAAATAATGATATTATAAGCCAAATCTTTAACAACCATTTATATTTTTGAGTCATTAGGAAAATTTATAAAATTAACATATATTGACATATAAATCCTCACGATAATAATAATAATAATAATAAAATATATCAATTCTATGTATACACCCTTCATACTAGAATGAGTTCGTGGATATTAGATATGTCTCACAAAAATAAATGTGACAAAAAATATCTTACCTTAAGATGTAGTTCCTTAAAATGTGTTTGAAAATCTAGTATAATAAATATTGGATTATTATAAATATATTCCATAAAAATTATAATATAAATATCAATTAATTTATGATGTATTTTTATAACCATTTATTTCAAAATTATTAAAATAATTATATTAAAATTAGTATTCCATGTGATAACTCCTTCATTTTTCATATAGGATTTGGTTTGGTAGTTATGATACATCTAATTTTATAATGATTTATTCTTTTAATTTGATTAATAATTAGATAAATATCATATATATTCATTATGTACATATTTATATTCTTCTATAAATATACATATCAAGAAATAAATTAGGCTATTTATATAAATATTAGGTTTTAGGTAGGCATGAATGCATATTCTATTTTTTCGATAGATGTATTAAAACGAAGGTAAATAATAATTTCCCTTTTAAAATCAATTTAATAACATATATATAATATCTATTCCTTTCATATAACCATCATACCATCCATGTCAATATAAAGTCAATATCTTTTCATACTGCTTCATGGAGGATGTATTCCACAGATACATATGAGCAACATTACTATTTCACACAGATTGGATGCTAATATGTTATATGTGATATTAAATTTCAAAAATAATAATATTTTCACTGTTTTAAAATATATTCATTATGAAAAACATTATACAGATTGTTAATACATGGTAATGGAAAAATAATTATTTTAATGTGTGTGACAGTATTCTATCATTCACATGATTGATGATTTCATTTCCCTTTTGATGGAAGAAAAGATGTGTAACACAATGATATTTTGAAATATTAAAATCATACTCGATATAATATATTTAATTAGAAACTTATAATATAATGGAATATATCATCCAAATATTTAATATATAATAATTATTAAATATATTCAATCATCGTGTTAGCTTGAAATGCACACAACACCATGTTTGAGGGAAACATGAAACATAATTAAAATATTCTACCATGTATATTAAATTTAATTATAAGAATATAATTAAATAAATTATAAAAATAACATGCCTTAAAATTTTATTAAATAAATAAAATGGTAATAAATAGATTAGAGATAAAGTTATCTGAATTTGAATGATTTTTTTGGAAAAAGAGTATTATTCTAAAAGATGATTTCACACCACCATACAAAAATAATATAAATTTATATTTTTCAATTTTATTTTTAAAATATACCCTTAAAATTCACCTTATGAATTAATTTATGTAATTTTTCTAAAATTTTTAACTTTTATGAAAAGTATTGAAATTTAGTAAATTTTATTTTCAAACTATAAATATTATTATTTTATTTATATTGATAAAATATTGATTAAATTTGTTTTAATAAAATATATGACTTATATTTTTTGTTAATTTAATTTAAGACATTTAAATTATTTAAATATTGTATTTCTTCATTAAAAACCACTCAATCATTTCATCATTTTTAATTTTAGAACTCCCTTTCTCAACAAGTCTACAAGAATAATTTTTATATAATTTTGTCCCTTATGTGAACATTGTTTGAAATAATATAGTGAATATATTTTATATTAAAAATTTATATTATTAATAATTTAAAAATACGTTTTTCCCTTAATTAATTAAAAATGGGAAAAAATTATTTACCACAGTTAAGGTGTGAATGAGTTTACAATTGTATTAAAATAAATAAATAAGTGTTTGAATGACATAAAAACAATTATAAAACCTACGGGATAACCATATTTAGTCTTTATCAATTCTAAATATTTTTTATCCTCAATTTTAACCAATTTTAATTTGAAAATTTTTGGTACACGTTTTTTATTTTCAAACATTGCAAGTGTACCACTTACCACACATATAAAAGATCAGCACCACTTTTTGCGACTAGAATGGTAATAAATAAAATTCCTTTATAATATAATTTTTTATTAAGAAATATTGATATAAAATAAACATTCACATATTTTAATATATATAATTAGATTCAAATTAGAGTTATGAATCTCTAATTTTGATAATATAACTGTTAAATAGTGATCACAATATTTATATAAATATAGTGCTTAAAAATTGTACTTTACATAGAAAATTTAAGTGACCACCTATTCTAGTAAAATTATTCCATATATTTCCCATTTTTCATATTATCTGAGGAAGGTAGAATATCAGGGCTTTTCCATATTTCTATCCCAATGTGTGATCCACAAATCTTTCTTGAGTGTTACATTTTTGGAGATAAGTTCATGCTCATCAAGATCATGACCCAATCCATGGTCAAGGAAACATCCCCCTAAATGTCACACCACTGCACACCTAATTATTATGGAATATTTCTATGTAATAAATTGATATTTATCAATATATTAATAATATTAATATGTATATTTAATAAAATTATGAATTTAAATTCATTTTTATTATTACATTATAAATGATTATAATTTAGATTCAATTAATCATGAATTTTATTGTTGGGTAATATTTAAAATAAATTATGTGATTTTTTTGGAATTAATTGAATTTTTTAAAAAATATTTTTTTATAATTTTTATTGAATATATTTTATTAATAATAGTTATATAATATTTTTGAAGTGATATGTACTTTTTATAAGTGTTCAAAAAACAATTGTTGTATAAAACCTATCATTTTTCAATGTATGTAGTATATTTTTTTAAAAGTGAAAATTCATATTTTTAAAAAATTATTTACATTGAAATATATTATTTCTTGAATTAGAATATCTAAATTGTCTAGTGATTAATTTTTCATATTTTTATGAGATATTAAAATTTTCAGGTAAAAATTAAATACCATATAAATATATGAGATGTTTTATGACATCATAATAATCAAAAAATGATTTAAAAAATAATATAATTGGTATCATCATCGAAAAATATTTCATTCGCTTCTAATAATGAAAATTTATTATTATCTGATTAATATAATAATTCCATTTTGAATCTTCCATATTATATAAAATATTTTATGATTTTAATTTCATTTATTTAAATGTGTGACTCACCATCGCATAATAAAAATAACTATTTTAATAATTCTATCCACTTTCAAAATAAAATAATAAATTATTTACCATTTATGGAAAAACAATGCCCAAAAAACATTATTAGTTTTATAGTTTTCAATATTTTCTTATATAGATTCCAAAACCAATGTTTGTGAAACATTAATGAATTAAACACTAATGCCCAACATAAAACCACCATAGATTCTTATTTTATTAGCTCAATATACATGGAAAAGGTTCATATTCTTCAAACCCCTATGTATAATCCTTCCAAGGGACTTTAAGCTTCCATTAATCCATTTTCCATGCTTTTGGAGTCACATGATCAAGTAAGGGTTATTTATTTTATCATCATTGTCAATGTCTCATTATATTTTTACTACCTTTAATTTTCATTTAATAATGATGGGGTTTGTTTTATCACCTCCCACATACTTTCTTTATCATTTAAAAATAATTATATAACCCTTTATCTCTTATTTATCCCTCCCATGTTCACCCATTAACATGCCAATATATCCTAAGCATCATTTCCATTATCCTTTTATTGAAGCTTATTGATTATTGTATGCCTCATTTGTATAATTATAAATCTGAATAAATCTCCTTCAATGACCATATTACTTTCGAACTCATATATAAATTAATAGTATCACATTTTAATCTCATCAAACTGTTTAGTATATTTTTATGTGATGTCATTATGATGCCAAATTGTCTATCCAATTTCTATGTAAAAAAAATTTTGTAGTGAGTACCATACATATTTCCTATCAATGGTGCTAACTTTTTTGCACATATACCTTTATATTGGATTCCTAAAAGTTTTTATTCAACACACCTTGATCTTGGATGAAAATAAGATGATGAATGGTTTTATGCTTAAATATTATTATGGAAAACATAATTGTGAGAATGAAATGAAAGTGACGAGTGGACCCATAATTATATAGTGCTCTAATGAATTTGGTATTTTTTTTATTTTCATGATAAAAAATGTAGGGATAGGGGCATTCCTAAATTACTTAATGGGACTTTCACCTCTATGATGTCTGGGTTGTTTATCCTTGACATATGATGTAGTGTTTTAAGTTGTTTCCACATTTCTCATGTTATAATTATCATAAAATGTCATGAATTATTATTCAATATCCTTTATTCCTATTTCTATTTATATTGATTAAATTTTATTTCTCCAGTAATGTTTTCAATGATACTTCCCTAAATAGGCTTTATAGATCCACAATTTCATTTTTATTTTTCCCATGATATCCAATGCAATTTTATGCTCAAGCATGTTAATGATGTTTTCAATAAATATGTGGTAATTAATGTTTAAAGGTCTAATGCAATGTATATATTCTAAAAGAATCTAGAATTTCCTATCAGTGAGGTTGTATAATGTGTAATTATATTTAATTAAATCAAGTAAGAATTTGTAATAAATAGAATGTTTTTTAAAAATTGTATCAATGGAAATTTTTTGATATTTTTTGAAATGTGATTATATTACTCTAGAAAAGCCTTATGGATAAAACTAAGTATTCAAAAACATCCTTAAAATTATGGAAAGTATATAGTTAGTGGTTTATCATGAAAATATATCCCTGAATGGATGCTGCATGTGGATGTGGTTGTGGAACAGATGTACTTATGGGTAATAAATTAGACGAGGTGTCTCGAGCCTAACTCAGGGTATTCTTGTTCATGACAATGAGACTTTCTATGCACTGGGATTGACACCCATCAAATATAATCTTTTCTAAATTAATTATCATAGTATGAGAAATTATCAAGATATTAAAAATTCCCCTAAAAATATATGTTATGAAGTATATCACAAGTAACATTAATATAAGCCTAGAAATTCATATATTAAATAAATACATGTAATTTATATGTTTTACCTTTATTTAAATTGAATTATCATTTACATATTTAATAGTTTGAATGTAATCACAATTATATTCTTTTTATTCTAGAAAATGGTTAGAAACAAAAATAATCTATAAATAATAATCTTGATGGGAAATGTAATGACTCCCCCAATTTGATGACCAACTGGAAGGAAGTAATAATATTAAACTTTATTATTATACTCTCTCAAATGATTGAGGTAATGAACAAAAACATGGATACAAAGGAGATTCTAAATACCCATAAAATTGAACAAGACACAATTTAATGATTCAGGTGACAATGATCTCTTACATTCAATTGATTATATTACCCAATAATCTCCGGAAAATGGATCAACTCCATTGGTAAGGTATTCCATCCTTGAATGTTCTGAAGAAGGGAAGGTTATTTTGGTTGTTTATCGTATTGAGGGTGATGCTGATCAATAGTGGGAATTAAACAATAATATAAAGCCTGGGATATTATTGAGGTTATGGGATGTCTAATTTATATATATATTTTATATAAATATTTTCCATATACCCACCAACATAATATGATATGTGATTTACATGAAATCAAATTTAATAAAATTATGAATCTATTGTGGATTACGAAGAAAAAACCACAAAACAAGTATGATACACCTATAAATTAAAATTAATCATGATTTAAGGGTAGAAAAAATCTTTGCTGGGATAAAACATAGTATAAAAAATAAATGGAAATCCATTAAATTGATTGCAGTGAAAAAATTACCCGATGTGACCTCAATTTTGAGATGGAGATCGGTGAATTTTTTATTCATCTTGGGGATATGGTGCTGAAAGTGGATATCAATTCTAGGGATATAATATATAAGAAAAAAAATTTAAACAACATCTCACTTTTCAATTGTATTAAATGAATCCCTTTGGAAATTTATTGAAAGGGAAGTGGAAATTCATTAGGTTCATGATAGAGTGGTACCTTTCTAGCCAATGCTTGTACGAAAAAAATACTTCTTTGGTTGAGGAAGAGAATTCTTTGGTAAACCCTTAGTTCATTGTTCATTGCTATAGCTACATGGAACAATTTAATTTTCAAAACCAATGAACTACGCTACAGATTTTTGGAGAAAACCAACAATCTCAAAGGAATCAAAGGAGAGATATTTCCATTACAACCACCAATGTAAATCTTGACAAATAAGTGGTGGAAGGTGTGATAGTAATTATTTCTAGAATAGAAAATGCACTTTTTTATTCTGGTTCTCTACATTCCATCATATCCCAAAAGTTTAGGAGATATATTCAATCACTATCACTAATCAAAGAAGTATATATTTTAGTGAATATGGAATATGGAATGATTATTTCATCCTAAATAAATAAATCATCCACTCTCAAAAATTGGGGGAAGAACAACCCAATGAATCTTTTAATTCTCCATTAGGTTGAATTTGATTACATTCTAGGCATGGATTAGAATTTCCCATATAGAGCCAACATAAATTTCCATGAAAGGAAATCACCCTCCATATTGTGAATCCACATCAGATTTTATACCACTCCAAGGTAGAGGATGAATATAAATTATCACCATTATCTCAACAATTTATATTATTTACCTATGAGAATGTGTATCTATCTCAAATTATTGAATCTATGGATAGAATTATCCTTTAATACATACCCATTTGTGGGGAAATAGAATTTTGTTGGTTAAAGAAATTCCTAGGCCTCCTCCATGTAAAGGGGTTAAATTTTCAATTGATCTTATACTAGTGGTTTTACTATTATCCATAATACTATATATAATGGCTATTTTGGAGCATGAGGTTGTGATGAAAAAACTATAGGATTATATGAATTAAGGTTTCATAGGACTGAGTGCTTCACCATTGGATGCACCTATCATATTCAATAAGAAGAAATATGGGTAAATTATATATTGCATTGATTATTGTTTGCTAAAAAACATCAAGATAATGAACAAGTATCATATATCAATGATTTATGAATTGTTAGATCAACTCATTGGATAAAAATACTTCTTAAAGGTGGATCTATAGTTGGGATATTTCAATATAACCCTGAAGAATGATCATATCCCTAATATTTTATTTCGTAAAAGGTAAGGGCACTATTTGTTCATTGTGCAAACTTTTGAACATACTAATTCACCAAAAATATTCATGGAATTGATGAATTGATTTTTTAGGTATTATATTGAAAAGTGTATGGTATTTTTTATAGATGAAATTCTAACATAATCCCAAATAATGGAGGGGAATTAAAAGAATTTGATCAATGTGATAAAAATGTTGAGAATGTAGATGCATTATGTAATGTAAAAAAACTATGAGTGATGGTTAAAGGAAATCTCTTAAATGGGACATATCATCATAAGTAACGGGAAATTAAAAGATCCTTCAAAGGAAAAATAAATTGAAGGTTTATTGAGTCCATCATGCTTTATAAATATATGTAGTTTAACTTGACTAGATATGTATTATTAATGAATCCTATGAAATTTCTCATGATTATCAAACCCTATTACCAAACTAACTCGTATGGGAATCATTTTTTCATGAAATTATAAATGTAATGAAATATTTACAGAGTTACAAATGAGGCATATCACGACACTATTTCTCAGACAACCGACAAGTGGAGAAATTTTTATTGTACTTATCAATACTACAATGAATGGTTTGGGATGTGTGTTGATAAAAATTTGATAATTCATTTTCAATGAATCAATGTAGTTCACGTTTCTTGATCATAACTACCCATCACACGATATGGAGTTGGATGTAGATATTTTGTCATTGAAAATTTGGTGACATTATCCTTAAAGGAAGAAGAGTGAAATATTTATGAATCACAAAAGCATCAATTATATATTTACACATACTGATTTTCCTATGAAACAATGAATATGGTTAGAGATTATAAAATAATAGGACTTCTCAATTCACTATGCTATTGGAAATGGAAATAAATTGGAAAAATATATATATGTATGACGGATCTCAAAATTTTCCCTTTGATGAGAATCAAGATGGATAAGACCTTCTTATACATAAAGTGCATGGACAGGTGAGTCATAAAGGATGGAACATCATCAATCATTTAAAAATTATAACCCAACCATCATCTTAAAGATAGTTCATTGGATTCCAAACAAGTTGATGTGGGAATTCAAAAGAATTTATAAGATATAGAAAAATAGAAATCTATAGAGTTTTATGTTAATGAAGACATTGTAGTTATATTTTGGTAAATATTTTGTGTACCATCAAATCCTATGTTAAATAAGAGATGTTAGATGATTCATGTAGCTAAACCTTCTTCATCCACCTATAAATCACAGTGATTTATTGATATATATATGAACTCAATTATAGGGAAAATGAAGATGGAGATCACAAAATATTCATCATGATGTCTTGTATGTTAGCAATTGAAGTCGGAAAGAAAAAAAAATTCTATGTGATGATGCACACATTAAATTTACTACATGGAAATGGGAAAAAATCACCATGGACATTGTCATTGTTCTTACAAATTCATCGATATAGAATAATGATATATGGTTACTATGGATTGCCTTATAATGACTGAACACTTAATTGTGACATGAGATGAATTTTTACTAGATATAAATTCATAGATATACAACATGGATTTGGTAAGGCTTCTTGGACTAAAAATATATAATTTATATTATATAGATCCTAGATTCACATACATGTTCTAAAAAAAGTCTTCACCATTATATAAACGCTGATTTGAACATCAGTGTGAATTATCACCCTAAAATTGAATTCCAATCATATCGGACTATCCAAAATCAATAGAAAATGTCTACAACATGATAAATATAAATCTAAAATTTATGGGAAAAACATCTATATTTGGTCAAGTATACTTACAAGAACAGTATCCTAATAATAATTAAAATGTATCTCTATGATGCAATTTATAGGAAGAGGTGCAACATTCTAACATGCTGGGATAAATTAGTGGAACAAAAAAAGTTAGGTCCTAAAATGATTAAGGAAATGGTTGGGAGGGATAACACTATTCAATATCACATCAAGGATGCCGAGAGTCAAAAATTTCTATGCTAAAAATCCTCAACGAAACTACGCATTTAATCTTGGAGAAATGGTATTCCTCTACATATCATGATTGAAGAATGTTATGAGTTTTGGGATGAAGGGAAAGTATAGTCAAAGATACATCATCCCTATTGAGATACTTTATTGCATCAATGTAATGGCTTAACAACTTTCAATCCCACCTAACATATATTGACTTCATGTGGTATTCCATATATCACTCTTGATGAAGTATATACGTGATCCCTCACATGTACTAAATCTTGTGGTGGAATAATTGGAAAATTACCTCTCTTTTAAAGAGTATCTAAACATAATATTATATCATAGATATAAGGAACCAACCCTAAACATTACATTATATTGAATTAAATGAATAATTCACATTGAAGATCTTTTCAAGTTTAAGGTTTTAGTGAATTAGGAAATAATTATTACATCTTAAAAGATTACAAGGTAGACACTTCTATTTTCATTTTTTTATTAAAACCTAAACTCTTGAAAAAAAGTGTCATGTCTATTTCCATGTTTTAGACAACATGACTTTTACATGATCCCAACCTTCACCCTATTCATCTTTATGTCATGTGAAAACATTTACAATCATGGGATGAGTGTAAAAGGCTTAGTAAGGGTTATAAGCAAAGAAAGAAAAAATATGTTCATAAATACATACAAAACATGAACTCTTTTACATAACTCATGAAATCATAAGATTTATGAAAGACGAATAGAAATAAAAAATTATAAAGGTAAATTGTGGAATCCATATCATACTTAAATTGTAGCTATCACAGCTACATAGGGAGTTATTGTAACACCCCAAGATTTCATAGTGTGTTATTTCATTAAAATAATTCAATAACTTGCACTACACGCAACACCGAGTTCAATCACACCATGACTTACAAAAAAAAAGCCATTAAAAAGAGGTTGTGAATAGTATTATCTAAATTTTAATCTTTATATAATCCTTATAATTTTAGAATCCATATTATGAGTTTCTTAGATATAATGCAAGAACAAATTCATTTTCAGTATTGCACTTTTATCAACTTTTAATAGTGAACAATTTTTAAATACAATATATTAAACTTTTTGACTAAATGGGGACATCAAAAATTCAAAATGAAACATCCCAAGCTTCCACGGTACACATTCTTTGAATAATACAGTAGCGTGTGTTGTACGCAACCTTGAGTTTTAACACACACCACAACCAATCAAACTAGCCGTTATGAATAGTAATACCTAATTTTTGAAATTATATATATTTTATATTTTAAAATGGACTTCATTTTTGGATTCGGAATATCTAATTTAGCCTAAGGTGAAATTTTGGTACATTTCGGATAACTTTCATATTTTGATGAATAGTGAAAATTACTAAATTTTAATTAAAAACAACTTTTTTAATCAAAATAATTAATAGTTATAAATTATAAATTTGAGTGGTTTTAAAGTATATTTAGAATATATTTTTACCATTTAATATAATTTTGGTCATTGTACATAATTTTACAATTAAACCGAACATAAAAAAGTGTCAATCTTTTGACAGTTATTATCTCTTAAAAACACGCTTTTTGTTTTGACGACGGGAATTAATTTTAAATTAATTTATGCCACTTCTGTGGTTTGAATTTAGGAAAATTGATTCCATATTTGGAATCAGGATTTTCAAATTGTGTAAATAGGTAACTTTTATTTTTAGACATTTTGAATAATTACTGTGGTAAATATTTTATTTACCATTGTTAAGGGTAAATCCGGTAAATAAGGGTTAAAAAAATAATATTACAATAATACTAAATTACCCTAAAACGTGTCTTAACCCTATTGGTTGATACATGGTCGACCATGGGCATCTTTGGGTCTATTTTGGGACCCCATGGATCCACTTGTAAGTAATAATGACACTTTATTTTAATTAAGTTAAAATGAATACAAAAATGACACAAGAATATATCTTTTAGAAAAACAATTGTTACATAGGGTTATATATGTTTGATATTAGATTATAAATATTCATTAGAAAGATAAAACGATTTCCTACATAATGATATTTTATTTATAATTTTTAGACATTAAATATTATATTTTATTTTTGACACAATGATGATGCAGTAATTACTATAATAGTGAAAAATTAAAATAATTTATATTATAAATACCGAAATAAATATAATATGAAACTTTTAATGAATTAAACTAATTTTCTAGGATAATATGGTATATTATTATTTATTTAATTGACTTTGTTTGATGTAATCAATCTGTTATGAGTTTCACAAAAATCAACTATTGAATAGTGTCAAAATTGACATAAAAGAGTTCTTAAAACAAATATTATATTATTAATTGATATTAAATTTCTAAAAATCTAAGGTTCGGCCAAGAGACTTATATCATGATAGTTTCATCATTAATGGACCACTTGGGGGTCGTTTGGATGTATATAGTATGTTTATTAACCATATTATATAAAAATACAAAGAGACATTGTAAAAGTGAAACTAATTAACTTAGAGTTAATACTTAAAGATAAGGTCAATATAATTACCCAAACCTGTCTAAATTCTATTGGTTGAGTTGTTTTAGACCTAGCCCCACCTTAAACTTTGAATAGTCAACTTTGGAGCCATTAGAAACCGAATATGAATTTATTATAAATTAATATTTCTAGCTTTTCCAAAGGTGCCCCTCACCCCTCTTATAAAAGGGCACTCCTCCTTATCATTTCTTCACACCTTCAAAGCCTTTTGGTTCGGCAAAACTCTTCCCAAATACTCTCCCAACATCCCTCACTACAACCTAGAGGCCTTAGTGTGATCAGAAAGCCAACCTAAGGAGCCCTTTTAATCAAATCAAAAGGAAGAACCCGAAAAAGAGGTAATGTTTTCACCACCCTTCTCCAAGTTCATTTCTTCTTCCACTTCTTCTTCCTTTTTTCTTACCATTCTAAAATAATAACTCCAGTATCTCACATATTCTGTGATGTTATTATAAATATGGTACAACCATATTCAGTATTCTATCCACCCTTTGAATAACATGTCACCATACGTGCGTACGTACGGCTTACCGTCTCCACGTCGTGGTGTAATTGTTATTCAATATATTATTATTTGGATGGGTATAATAATGATGTGTAACTCATGTAAATAATAAATATAACATGTTAATGATTCTGTATATATGATATACCATCCATTTATATATTATTTTAATATCAAAAGAATGATATTGTCACTCGTGCGTACGTACGGACTACCGTCTCCAAGAACGCGATGAGGTTCATTCTCCATCGTATCCATTCAAGTATAATTATCATTTGATGATTTAAAAATGATTTTTAAGGACTTGACATCATTCTGGATATTAATAAGATACAACAAACATGGCTTATGTAACAAAACATATAAAAGAAAATGAGTAAGTTAACACCCGAAACGACGATAATTCTAAGATATTATTAACAAATCAATGTTAAAAGATCATATACGATATCATATTAATATATATGATTCTTGTATAATTTAATAACAATTATTTCACCATTATAAAGGAGGTTAACCTACCCCATCCAAGGAAAAGTACAAGGTAAGGGTTATTTCACAATCTCTTCATTATCTGAGGTTGTTTATATGTAATAATCTACTGGGATCTCTTTATCATCCACATCCATGTTTCTTCAAAATGTATTTCAAAACATTTTTATTATTTACAAGAATATGGGTTAAAGTCATTTATACCCTTGTTTGACTTTTTATAAGAGGTGTATAGAGGAATCTTTCCGTCGTTTTCAAAACAAGGTCCTTTTAACCTTTTCGACAGAATTAAGGTAAGAATGTTTTTTTAACTTATACGGCGGGTGTGGCTATTTTCCGCCGTTATAAAATCTTCAAAGCTTCCCTTACAAGCTTATAAGAATATTTTCAAAGAAAATGTTTTATTTTATATGGATCTTAAATGATTTGAAAATAAAAAGAGATATTTCTTTAAAAAGAATTTTGATTTCATCTATGTCAACATCCTTTGATGGATTTTAAGATTATTTAAAGTTCATTTATTATGATACAAAACTTCTATATTGTATTGAAGGTTTTGTGATATGTTTGACTGTGGATGTGCTATTTTTATACCATTCATGGTTTATGGTGAAAGTATTGACATTTCGTATGCTAGTTTTAATACGAATGTTTATGTTATGTTTAAACCTTTTCATATGGGAATGCATTGGACTTAATATGTGACGGGTGGAGCCCGCTATAGCTCCTCGATGCATCTGTAGGTCTCATGAGACAAACTATTGTCTTGTCACAAGGCCTTGACAAAATCTTATTTGTAGTCTTGGCATGAGGCCTTGACTATGTGGTTATGATAGTCTGGCATTATGCATTCCAACATTATGAAAGTGGTTATTGATTTTTGCATGTGATTATTCGATTAGTAGAATATCCATGTGAATAAGTAAATGGCATTATTTCATTTTATTTATGCCATACCATGTTGAATGTTCATGTTTGAAAGGATTTTGTTTTAGTTATACATTTCCTTAAATGTTTATTCTTATTTATGAAAGTTTCCGCTATATTGTTATCCTTACTTGGCATTTGAGCTCACCCTTTTTTTATGTTTTATTTTTCCCAGGATGTGAAGAAGTAAGTTATGAATGACCTGCAGGGATATTATGAGGGGATAATACTGTGGACTGTGGAGACATTATGTTGTTGTAGTAGTTTTTCAATTTATGATGTAATGTAAAACTTATGAATATATCTAGTGTTTCCAAGGCTACTAAACCAATCGGTCTTTCGAGATTTGATCTTTCTTATGATCATGCCAATGTTATGTAATAATGCACCGACTCTGGGTAACTAGGGTCGGGGAGTTACAGTTGGTATCAGAGGAAGTTTAGTACAAACCTTGGAAACTAGATTTTGATAAACTCTGATTAGAGCATGTAGACCTAAGATGAACTTTGAGGATTAGTGTAGAAGAACTTCCTAGAATTTTGGTATTGTAGAGATTTTGTGAGTTTTCCGAGCAATACATCCCTGTCTGGATACGAGCAGATAGAGGCGGCTCTGGCACAGATGTACCTAGGGGTAAAACCCGAAAACACCGCTTTGAGCTAGACTCGAACGGGAACTGGTGCACGACAACAGGCCTTGTGCACTCTTGGTTACAACACTCCCGGGGGATATGCTTAGGATAATTCTCATTTTCAATACAAACCATTATGAAGGGTTTATGAGTATATACATCCTCAAAGGAGACATTTTTATGATTATGGATTATATCCATAAATAGTTCAATTTATGTTAAGTGTTTTATAAGTATGGGATTATGTATTTTGATTCATAAACTGATCTAGTTTATGCCATTGTTTAGAAATGGCGCCCTGTAGAAGGAATGAGAACTCCAGAAATGCACATGATTCAAAGAGAGGGAAGGATCATATCTTTCATGGTCTTAAGCTAGAATTTAAAAGAGAAAAAGTCTCCCATGTATTATCATCATATGAAGAAATAATATCATGTGTTGATAAGATAAGTAAAGAGTTTACTGAGTCCTATGGCTTTGAAGGGAAGCAAGAGAAGAAAAGGATGGAAGAGAGAAAGATGGATAAAGGGAAGAGGGAAAAGAAAATTTTTCCCATATGTGGTAACTGTGGAAAGAAACACCCTGGAACTTGCCTGAAAGGAATGGGAGTTTGTTATAAGTGTGGAGGAAAAGGGCATAAAGTACATGACTGCAAGGGTAAGAAAATGGTTTCAAATATACAATGCTTCATTTGCAAGGAGTTTGGACACTACGCGAACCTATGTCCCAGTCATCAGACTATGCCACAAATGATGTTATTGGATAATAATCAAGTTATGATACTACCACAGATGAAGAGGAATGATTAGAGTTCTTATGTTGATTATGTCAATTGAGTGTTTTATCAACAATGTACTTGTTATAATAATTATGGAGTATATAAGGATTGTACTGTAGTAATATTTCATTAAGGACTTGAGATTGTGTCGAACAAAGAAAAGTGACTCAATAGCAGGATAAATTTTTGGAAAATATATGGTTGAGAGAATGATAAACCATAATATAGTTCTGATACCGATGTAGTGATTTTCGAATAATACATGATTATTTTGGAAAAATTATATTGGATATTCTTGACTACCTTGGAACTGATTAATGATTTGTATATTCCATCATTGTTGGGGTTTAAAACATTTTTGGATTGATGAAGTATATCCAGCATTCTATATGGAATAAGGGAGCATGAATGTAATCAATATGGATTATGGTAATTTAGGATGTTTCAGTGTTTTAAAAGAATAAATGATGAAGGTATTCATATACTATTACGTGGTAAAAAGGATCTACATTATGTTTAACTTCCTTATAAATGTTGGAATGTGAGTTTGGTCAGAAGTATTTTGGATAAATTCTAGTTTGAGATTAATTTTGGATTGCCATAAAAGGACAACCCGGAGGTCGGGCGGCAACCCGTCGCGTCCGGCAAGGCCGCGAGACTTGAACCCGAAACCAAAGGGCGACAAGGGTGTATCACCTACCACTGGGCCAAGAGATGTCCTGGATTAAATAATGTAGTTTTTTTAAAGGTTCTGGTAGATGAATTATAAATTCGTTTATTTTGGAACCCTGTACGAATAGTATAAATAGAATTTTTTTTACGAGTGAAAGATGAGTTTGTGGTAGAAATTTATTAATGGATAAAACTCTAATTATAATGTAAGTATATCTCCTTATGATCTTAGCCAATATCATAAATAAATTCCTCAACATTAATAAAAGAAACATAGAACAAAAATGTTGTCCTAGATTGTACCTTAAATCATCACTAATTTATGGCTTTGGGATTGTTGGACTTTTCATAGCAATGTTCTCTACCACTATCCATCAGATAATTGATGGTTAGATTTCTCTTACATATCCATATTTTCCTACATGGAACCCTAGAATGTGTTATTTTCGGTAATCTTCATTCTTTCCACTCTTTATTTTAAATAGAGGCCTCATTAATTCATTTTTTGATGTGGGATTTCAACTAAGATATTTTGAAACGTCAAAAATGTGTTATCCCAATACCCTATGTGTTGTTGAACCGATGGTATTTCAAATCATCATAGATTGATGAGTTTAAGGACCTCAATTTTATACCTGTTTGTGATTGATGACCTCAATCACTACCTATAAATATTTACATTTTTCCTCCAATTATATGTCTCTAATTTCCACCAATGTTCTCCTAATCGAGATCATAATTTGGTGGTGACCCTTTCATTTCTCTTTTCCTCATAATAAGACTAAATTTTAGTAACCCAATTTCCGATGTGGGTTTTCCCACAAATATATTTTCTATTTTCAACCTATTATTTTCGAAGAACAATTTCAAATTGCGAGGACGCAATTTAGTGAAGGAGGGGAGAATGTAACACCCCAAGATTTCATAGTGTGTTATTTCTTCAAAATAATTCAATAACATGCACTACACGCAACATCGAGTTCAATCACACCATGACATACAAAAAAAGGCCATTCAAAAGAGGTTATGAATAGTATTATCTAAATTTTCAACTTTATATAATCCTTATAATTTTAGAATCCATATTATGAGTTTCTTAGATATAATGCAAGAACAAATACATTTTCAGTATTGCACTTTTATCAACTTTTAATAGTGAACCATTTTTAAATAAAATATATTAAACTTTTTGACTAAATGGGGACATCAAAAATTTAAAATGAAACATCCCAAGCTTCCATGGTATACTTTCTTTGAATAATACAGTAGTGTGTGTTGTACGCAACCTTGAGTTTTAACACACACCACAACCAATCAAACTAGCCGTTATGAATAGTAATACCTAATTTTTGAAATTATATATATTTTATATTTTAAAATGGACTTCATTTTTGGATTCAAAATATCGAATTTAGCGTAAGGTGAAATTTTGGTACATTTCGGATAACTTTTATATTTTGATAAATAGTGAAAATTACTAAATTTTAATTAAAAACAACTTTTTTAATCAAAATAATTAATAGTGATAAATTATGAATTTGAGTGGTTTTAAAGTATATTTATAATATATTTTAACCATTTAATATAATTTTGGTCATTGGAAATAATTTTACAATTAAACCGAACATAAACAAGTGTCAATCTTTTGATAGTTATTATCTCTTAAAAACACGCTTTTTGTTTTGACGGCGGAAATTAATTTTAAATTAATTTCTGCCACTTCTGTGTTGTGAATTAAGGAAAATGGATTCCATATTTGGAATCAGGATGTTCAAATTGTGTAAATAGGTAACTTTTATTTTTAGACATTTTGAATAATTACTGCGGTAAATATTTTATTTACCATGGTTAAGGCTAAATCCGGTAAATAAGGGTTAAGAAAATAATATTATAATAATACTAAATTACCCTAAAACGTGTCCTAACCCTATTGGTTGATACATGGTCGACCATGGGCATCTTTGGGTCTATTTTGGGACCCCGTGGATCCACTTGTAAGTGATAATGACACTTTATTTTAATTAAGTTAAAATGAATACAAAAATTACACAAGCATATATGTTTTAGAAAAACAATTGTTACATAGGGTTATATATGTTTGATTTTAGATTATAAATATTCATTAGAAAGATAAAACGATTTCCTACCTAATGATATTTTATTTATAATTTTTAGACATTAAATTTTATATTTTATTTATGACACAATGATGATGCAATAATTACTATTATAGTGAAAAATTAAAATAATTGATATTATAAATACCCAAATAAATATAATATGAAACTTTTAATGAATTAAACTACTTTTCTAGGATAATATGATATATTAGGATTGATTTAATTGACTTTGTTCGAAGTAATCAATTTGTTATGAGTTTCACAAAAATCAACTATTGAATAGCGTCAAAATTGACATAAAAGAGTTCTTAAAACAAATATTATATTATTAATTGATATTAAATTCCTAAAAATCTAAGGTTCGGCCAGGAGACTTATATCATGATAGGCTCATCATTAATGGACCACTTGGGGATAGTTTGGATGTATATAGTAAGTTTATTAACCATATTATATAAAAATACAAAGAGACATTGTAAAAGTGAAACTAATTAACTTAGAGTTAATACTTAAATATAATGTTAATATAAGTACCCAAACTTGTCTAAATTCTATTGGTTGAGTGTTTTTCGACCTATCCCCACCTTAAACTTTGAATAGTCAACTTTAGAGCCATTAGAAACCGAATATGAATTTATTATAAATTAATATTTCTAGCTTTTCCAAAGGTGCCCCTCACCCCTCTTATAAAAGGGCACTCCTCCTTCTCATTTCTTCACACCATCAAAGCCTTTTGGTTCGGCCAAACTCTGCCCTAATACTCTCCCAACATCCCTAACTACAAACTAGAGGCATTATTTTGATCAGAAAGCCAACCTATGGAGCCCCTTTGATCAAATCAAAAGGAAGAACCCGAAGAAGAGGTAATGTTTTCACCACCCTTCTCCAAGTTCATTTCTTCTTCCACTTCTTCTTCCTTTGTTCTTATCATTCTAAAATAATAACTCCAGTATCTCACATATACAGTTATGTTATTATAAATATGGTACAACCATATTCAGTATTCTATCCACCCTTTGAATAACATGTCACCATACGTGCGTACGTACGGCTTACCGTCTCCACGTCGTGGTGTAATTGTTATTCAATATATTATTATTTGGATGGGTATAATAATGATGTGTAACTCATGTAAATAATAAATATAACATGTTAATTATTCTGTATATATGATATACCATCCATTTATATATTATTTTAATATCAAAAGAATGATATTGTCGCTCGTGCGTACGTACGGACTACAGTCTCCACGAACGCGATGAGATTCATTCTCCATCGTATCCATTCAAGTATAATTATCATTTGATGATTTAAAAATGATGTTTAAGGACTTGATATCATTCTGGATATGAATAAGATACAACAAACATGGCTTATGTAACAAAACATATAAAAGAAAATGAGTTAGTTAACACCCGAAATGACGATAATTCTAAGATATTATTAACAAATCAATTTTAAAAGATCATATACGATATCTAAGTAATATATATGATTCTTGTATAATTTAATAACAATTATTTAACCATTATACAGGAGGTTAACCTACCCCAACCAAGGAAAAGTACAAGGTAAGGGTTATTTTACAATCTCTTCATTATCTGAGGTTGTTTATATGTAATAATCTACTGGGATCTCTTTATCATCCACATCCATGTTTCTTCAAAATGTATTTCAAATTTTTTTTATTATTTACAAGAATATGGGTTAAAGTCATTTATACCCTTTTTTGACTTTTTATAAGAGGTTTATAAAGGAATCTTTCCGTCGTTTTCAAAACAAGGTCCTTTTAACCTTTTCGACAGAATTAAGGTAAGAATGTTTTTTTTAACTTATACGGCGGGTGCGGCTATTTTCCGCCATTATAAAATGTTCAAATCTTCCCTTACAAGCTTATAAGAATATTTTCAAAGAAAATGTTTTATTTTATATGGATCTTAAATGATTTCAAAATAAAAAGAGATATTTCTTTAAAAATATTTTTGATTTCATCTATGTCAACATCCTTTGATGGATTTTAAGATTATTTGAAGTTGATTTATTATGATACAAAACTTCTATATTGTATTGAAGGTTTTGTGATATGTTTGACTGTGGATGTGCTATTTTTATACCATTCATGGTTTATGGTGAAAGTATTGACATTTCGTATGCTAGTTTTAATACGAATGTTTATGTTATGTTTAAACCTTTTCATATGGGAATGCATTGGACTTAATATGTGACGGGTGGAGCCCGCTATAGCTCCTCGATGAATCGGTAGGTCTCATGAGACAAACTAGTGTCTAGGCACAAGGCCTTGACAAAATCTTATTTGTAGTCTTGGCACGAGGCCTTGACTATGTGGTTATGATAGTCTGGAATTATGCATTCCAACATTATGAAAGTGGTTATTGATTTTTGCATGTGATTATTCGATTAGTAGAATATCCATGTGAATAAGTAAATGGAATTATTTCATTTTATTTATGCCATACCATGTTGAAAGTTCATGTTTGAAAGGCTTTTGTTTTAGATATACATTGCCTTAAATTATTATTCTTATTTATGAAAGTTTCCGCTATATTTTTATCCTTACTGGGCATTTGAGCTCACCCCTTTTTTATGTTTTATTTTTCCCAGGATGTGAAGAAGTAAGTTATGAATGACCAGCAGGCATATTATGAGGGGATAATAGTGTGGACTGTAGAGACATTATGTTGTTGTAGTAGTTTTTCAATTTATGATGTAATGTAAAACTTATGAATATATCTAATGTTTCCAAGGCTACTAAACCAATCGGTCTTTCGATATTTGATCTTTCTTATGATCATGCCAATGTTATGTAATAATGCACCGACTCTGGGTAACTAGGGTCGGGGCGTTACAGTTGGTATCAGAGGAAGTTTAGTACAAACCTTGGAAACTAGATTTAGATAAACTCTGATTAGAGCATGTAGACCTAAGATGAACTTTGAGGATTAGTGTAGAAGAACATCCTAGAATTTTGCTATTGTAGAGATTTTGTGAGTTTTCCGAGCAATACATCCCTGTCTGGATACGAGAAGGTAGAGGCAGCTCTGGCACAAATGTATCTAGGGGTAAAACCCGAAAACACCGCTTTGAGCTAGACTCGAACGGGAACTGGTGCACGACAACGGGCCTTGCTGCACTCTTGGTTACGACACTCCCGGGGGATATGCTTAGGATAATTATTATTTTCTTTACAAACCATTATGCAGGGTTTATGAGTATATACATCCTCAAAGGAGACATTTTTATGATTATGGATTATATCCATAAATAGTTCAATTTATGTTAAGTGTTTTATAAGTATGGGATTATGTATTTTGATTCATAAACTGATCTAGTTTATGCCATTGTTTAGAAATGGCGCCCTGTAGAAGGAATGAGAACTCCATAAATGCACATGATTCAAAGAGAAGGAAGGATCATATCTTTCATGGTCTTAAGCTAGAATTTAAAAGTGAAATATTCTCCCATGTATTATCATCATATGAAGAAATAATATCATGTGTTGATAAGATAAGTAAAGAGTTTACTGAGTCCTATGGCTTTGAAGGGAAGAAAGAGAAGAAAAGGATGGAAGAGAGAAAGATGTATAAAGGGAAGAGGGAAAAGAAAAAATTTCCCATATGTGGTAACTATGGAAAGAAACACCCTGGAACTTGCCTGAAAGGAATGGGAGTTTGTTATAAGTGTGGAGGAAAAGGGCACAAAGTACTTGACTGCAAGGGTAAGAAAATGGTTTCAAATGTACAATGCTTCATTTGAAAGGAGTTTGGACACTACGCGAACCTATGTCCCAGTCATCAGACTATACCACAAATGATGTTATTGGATAATAATCAAGTTATGATACTACCACAGATGAAGAGGAA
The DNA here is from genome assembly GCA_963277665.1 of Viscum album. Taxonomy (NCBI): domain Eukaryota; kingdom Viridiplantae; phylum Streptophyta; class Magnoliopsida; order Santalales; family Viscaceae; genus Viscum; species Viscum album. The sequence continues at coordinate 556,685,007 of OY728165.1, read as the reverse complement.
TGATTAGAGTTCTTATGTTGATTATGTCAATTGAGTGTTGTATCAACAATGTACTTGTCATAATAATTATGGAGTATATAAGGATTGTATTGCAGTACTATTTCATTAAGGACTTGAGATTGTGTGGAACAAAGAAAAGTGACTCAATAGCAGGATAAATTTTTGGAAAATATATGGTTGAGAGAATGATAAACCATAATATAGCTCTGATACTGATGTAGTGATTTTCGAATAATACATGATTATTTTGGAAAAATTATATTGGATATTCTTGACTACCTTGGAACTGATTAATGATTTGTATATTCCATCATTGTTGGGGTTTAAAACATTTTTGGATTGATGAAGTATATCCAGCATTCTATATGGAATAAGGGAGCATGAATGTAATCAATATGTATTATGGTAATTCAGGATGTTTCAGTGTTTTAAAAGAATACATGATGAAGGTATTCATATACTATTACGTGGAAAAAAGGATCTACATTATGTTTAACTTCCTTATAAATGTTGGACTGTGAGTTTGGTCAGAATTATTTTGGATAAATTCTAGTTTGAGATTAATTTTGGATTGCCATAAAAGGACAACCCGGAGGTCGGGCGGCAACCCGTCGCGTCCGGCAAGGCCGCGAGACTTGAACCCGCAACCGAAGGGCGACAAGGGTGTATCACCTACCACTGGCCCAAGAGATGTCCTGGATTAAATAATGTAGTTTTTTTAAAAGATCTGTTAGATGAATTATAAATTCGTTTATTTTGGAACCCTGTACGAATAGTATAAATAGAATTTTTTTACGAGTGAAAGATGAGTTTGTGGTAGAAATTTATTAATGGATAAAACACTAATTATAATGTAAGTATATCTCCTTATGATCTTAGCCAATCTCATAAATAAATTCCTCAACATTAATAAAAGAAACTTAGAACAAAAATGTTGTCCTAGATGGTACCTTAAATCATCACTAATTTATGGCTTTGGGATTGTTGGCCTTTTCATAGCCATGTTCTCTACTACTATCCATCAGATAATTGATGGTTAGATTTCTCTTACATATCCATATTTTCCTACATGGAACCCTAGTATGTGTTATTTTCGGTAATCTTCATACTTTCCACTCTTTATTTTAAATAGAGGCCTCATTAATTCATTTTTTGATGTGGGATTTCAACTAAGATATTTTGAAACGTCAAAAATGTGTTATCCCAATACCCTATGTGTTGTTGAACCGATGGTATTTCAAATCATCATAGATTGATGAGTTTAAGGACCTCAATTTTATACCTGTTTGTGATTGATGACCTCAATCACTACCTATAAATATTTACGATTTTCCTCCAATTATATGTCTCTAATTGCCACCAATGTTCTCCAAATCGAGATCATAATTTGGTGGTGACCCTTTCATTTCTCTTTTCCTCATATTAAGACTAAATTTTAGTAACCCAATTTCCGATGTGGGTTTTCCCACAAATATATTTTCTATTTTCAACCTTTAATTTTCGAAGAACAATTTCAAATTGCGAGGACGCAATTTATTGAAGGAGGGGAGAATGTAACACCCCAAGATTTCATAGTGTGTTATTTCTTCAAAATAATTCAATAACTTGCACTACACGCAACACTGAGTTCACTCACACCATGACTTACAAAAAAAAGCCATTCAAAAGAGGTTATGAATAGTTTTGTCTAAATTTTAAACTTTATATAATCCTTATAATTTTAGAATCCATATTATGAGTTTCTTAGATATAATGCAAGAACAAATTCATTTTCAGTATTGCACTTTTATCAACTTTTAATAGTGAACCATTTTTAAATACAATATATTAAAATTTTTGACTAAATGGGGACATCAAAAATTTAAAATGAAACATCCCATGCTTCCACGGTACACTTTCTTTGAATAATACAGTAGTGTGTGTTGTACGCAACCTTGAGTTTTAACACACACCTAAACCAATCAAACTAGCCGTTATGAATAGTAATACCTAATTTTTGAAATTATATATATTTTATATTTTAAAATGGACTTCATTTTTGGATTCGGAATATCGAATTTAGCCTAAGGTGAAATTTTGGTACATTTCGGATAACTTTCATATTTTGATGAATAGTGAAAATTACTAAATTTTAATTAAAAACAACTTTTTTAATCAAAATAATTAATAGTGATAAATTATGAATTTGAGTGGTTTTAAAGTATATTTAGAATATATTTTTACCATTTAATATAATTTTGGTCATTGGGCATAATTTTACAATTAAACAGAACATAAACAAGTGTCAATCTTTTGATAGTTATTATCTCTTAAAAACACGCTTTTTGTTTTGACGGCGGGAATTAATTTTAAATTAATTTCTGCCACTTATGTGTTTTGAATTTAGGAGAATGGATTCCATATTTGTAATCAGGATGTTCAAATTGTGTAAATAGGTAACTTTTATTTTTATACATTTTGAATAATTACTGCGGTAAATATTTTATTTACCATGGTTAAGGGTAAATCCGTTAAATTAGGGTTAAAAAAATAATATTATAATAATACTAAATTACCCTAAAACGTGTCTTAACCCTATTGGTTGATACATGGTCGACCATGGGCATCTTTGGGTCTATTTTGGGACCCCATGGATCCACTTGTAAGTGATAATGACACTTTATTTTAATTAAGTTAAAATGAATACAAAAATGACTCAAGCATATATCTTTTAGAAAAACAATTGTTACATAGGGTTATATATGTTTTATTTTAGATTATAAATATTCATTAGAAATATAAAACGATTTCCTACATAATGATATTTTATTTATAATTTTTAGACATTAAATATTATATTTTATTTATGACACAATGATGATGCAGTAATTACTATAATAGTGAAAAATTAAAATAATTGATATTATAAATACCCAAATAAATATAATATGAAACTTTTAATGAATTAAACTACTTTTCTAGGATAATATGATATTTTAGGATTGATTTAATTGACTTTGTTCGAAGTAATCAATCTGTTATGAGTTTCACAAAAATCAACTATTGAATAGTGTCAAAATTGACATAAAAGAGTTCTTAAAACAAATATTATATTATTAATTGATATTAAATTCCTAAAAATCTAAGGTTCGGCCAAGAGACTTATATCATGATAGGATCATCATTAATGGACCACTTGGGGGTCGTTTGGATGTATATAGTAAGTTTATTAACCATATTATATAAAAATACAAAGAGACATTGTAAAAGTGAAACTAATTAACTTAGAGTTAATACTTAAAGATAAGGTTAATATAAGTACCCAAACCTGTCTAAATTCTATTGGTTGAGTGGTTTTCGACCTAGCACCACCTTAACCTTTGAATATTCAACTTTAGAGCCATTAGAAACCTAATATTAATTTATTATAAATTAATATTTCTAGCTTTTCCAAAGGTGCCCCTCACCCCTCTTATAAAAGGGCACTCCTCCTTCTCATTTCTTCACACCATCAAAGCCTTTTGGTTCGGCCAAACTCTGCCCAAAAACTCTCCCAACATCCCTAAATACAACCTAGAGGCCTTAGTTTGATCAGAAAGCCAACTTATGGAGCCCCTTTGATCAAATCAAAAGGAAGAACCCGAAGAAGAGGTAATGTTTTCACCACCCTTCTCCAAGTTCATTTCTTCTTCCACTTCTTCTTCCTTTGTTCTTACCATTCTAAAATAATAACTCCAGTATCTCACATATACAGTGATGTTATTATAAATATGGTACAACCATATTCAGTATTCTATCCACCCTTTGAATAACATGTCACCATACGTGCGTACGTACGGCTTACCGTCTCCACGTCGTGGTGTAATTGTTATTCAATATATTATTATTTGGATGGGTATAATAATGATGTGTAACTCATGTAAATAATAAATATAACATGTTAATTATTCTGTATATATGATATACCATCCATTTATATATTATTTTAATATCAAAAGAATGATATTGTCGCTCGTGCGTACGTACGGACTACAGTCTCCACGAACGCGATGAGATTCATTCTCCATCGTATCCATTCAAGTATAATTATCATTTGATGATTTAAAAATGATTTTTAAGGACTTGATATCATTCTGGATATGAATAAGATACAACAAACATGGCTTATGTAACAAAACATATAAAAGAAAATGACTAAGTTAACACCCGAAACGACGATAATTCTAAGATATTATTAACAAATCAATGTTAAAAGATCATATACGATATCATATTAATATATATGATTATTGTATAATTTAATAACAATTATTTCACCATTATACAGGAGGTTAACCTACCCAAACCAAGGAAAAGTACAAGGTAAGGGTTATTTCACAATCTCTTCATTATCTGAGGTTGTTTATATGTAATAATCTACTGGGATCTCTTTATCATCCACATCCATGTTTCTTCAAAATGTATTTCAAAACATTTTTATTATTTACAAGAATATGGTTTAAAGTCATTTATACCCTTTTTTGACTTTTTATAAGAGGTTTATAAAGGAATATTTCCGTCGTTTTCAAAACAAGGTCCTTTTAACCTTTTCGACAGAATTAAGGTAAGAATTTTTTTTAACTTATACGCCGGGTGCGGCTATTTTCCGTCGTTATAAAATGTTCAAATCTTCCCTTACAAGCTTATAAGAATATTTTCAAAGAAAATGTTTTATTTTATATGGATCTTAAATGATTTCAAAATAAAAAGAGATATTTCTTTAAAAAGAATTTTGATTTCATCTATGTCAACATCCTTTGATGGATTTTAAGATTATTTAAAGTTGATTTATTATGATACAAAACTTCTATATTATATTGAATGTGTTGTGATATGTTTGACTATGGATGTGCTATTTTTATACCATTCATGGTTTATGGTGAAAGTATTGACATTTCGTATGCTAGTTTTAATACGAATGTTTATGTTATGTTTAAACCTTTTCATATGGGAATGCATTGGACTTAATATGTGACGGGTGGAGCCCGCAATAGCTCCTCGATGCATCGGTAGGTCTCATGAGACAAACTAGTGTCTTGGCACAAGGCCTTGACAAAATCTTATTTGTAGTCTTGGCACGAGGCCTTGACTATGTGGTTATGATAGTCTGGCATTATGCATTCCAACATTATGAAAGTGGTTATTGATTTTTTCATGTGATTATTCGATTAGTAGAATATCCATGTGAATAAGTAAATGGAATTATTTCATTTTATTTATGCCATAACATGTTTAAAGTTCATGTTTGAAAGGCTTTTGTTTTAGATATACATTTCCTTAAATGTTTATTCTTATTTATGAAAGTTTCCGCTATATTGTTATCCTTACTGGGCATTTGAGCTCACCCCTTTTTTATGTTTTATTTTTCCCAGGATGTGAAGAAGTAAGATATGAATGACCAGCAGGGATATTATGAGGGGATAATAGTGTGGACTGTAGAGACATTATGTTGTTGTAGTAGTTTTTCAATTTATGATGTAATGTAAAACTTATGAATATATCTAGTGTTTCCAAGGCTACTAAACCAATCGGTCTTTCGAGATTTGATCTTTCTTATGATCATGCCAATGTTATGTAATAATGCACCGACTCTGGGTAACTAGGGTCGGGGCATTACAGTTGGTATCAGAGGAAGTTTAGTACAAACCTTGGAAACTAGATTTAGATAAACTCTGATTAGAGCATGTAGACCTAAGATGAACTTTGAGGATTAGTGTAGAAGAACTTCCTAGAATTTTGGTATTGTAGAGATTTTGTGAGTTTTCCGAGCAATACATCCCTGTCTGGATACGAGAAGGTAGAGGCGGCTCTGGCACAGATGTACCTAGGGGTAAAACCCAAAAACACCGCTTTGAGCTAGACTCGAACGGGAACTGGTGCACGACAACGGGCCTTGCTGCACTCTTGGTTACGACACTCCCGGGGGATATGCTTAGGATAATTCTCATTTTCTTTACAAACCATTATGCAGGGTTTATGAGTATATACATCCTCAAAGGAGACATTTTTATGATTATGGATTATATCCATAAATAGTTCAATTTATGTTAAGTGTTTTATAAGTATGGGATTATGTATTTTGATTCATAAACTGATCTAGTTTATGCCATTGTTTAGAAATGGCGCCCTGTAGAAGGAATGAGAACTCCATAAATGCACATGATTCAAAGAGAAGGAAGGATCATATCTTTCATGGTCTTAAGCTAGAATTTAAAAGAGAAATAGTCTCCCATGTATTATCATCATATGAAGAAATAATATCATGTATTGATAAGATAAGTAAAGAGTTTACTGAGTCCTATGGCTTTGAAGGGAAGCAAGAGAAGAAAAGGATGGAAGAGAGAAAGATGTATAAAGGGAAGAGGGAAAAGAAAAAATTTCCCATATGTGGTAACTATGGAAATAAAAACCCTGGAACTTGCCTGAAAGGAATGGGAGTTTGTTATAAGTGTGGAGGAAAAGGGCACAAAGTACGTGACTGCAAGGGTAAGAAAATGGTTTCAAATGTACAATGCTTCATTTGCAAGGAGTTTGGACACTACACAAACCTATGTCCCAGTCATCAGACTATACCACAAATGATGTTATTGGATAATAATCAAGTTATGATACTACCACAGATGAAGAGGAATAATTAGAGTTCTTATGTTGATTATGTCAATTGAGTGTTGTATCAACAATGTACTTGTCATAATAATTATGGAGTATATAAGGATTGTACTGCAGTACTATTTCATTAAGGACTTGAGATTGTATGGAACAAAGAAAAGTGACTCAATATCATGATAAATTTTTGGAAAATATATGGTTGAGAGAATGATAAACCATAATACAGCTCTGATACCGATGTAGTGATTTTCGAATAATACATGATTATTTTGGAAAAATTATATTGGATATTCTTGACTACCTTGGAACTGATTAATGATTTGTATATTCCATCATTGTTGGGGTTTAAAATATTTTTGGATTGATGAAGTATATCCAGCATTCTATATGGAATAAGAGGGCATGAATGTAATCAATATGGATTATGGTAATTCAGGATGTTTCAGTGTTTTAAAAGAATACATGATGAAGGTATTCATATACTATTACGTGGTAAAAAGGATCTACATTATGTTTAACTTCCTTATAAATGTTGGACTGTGAGTTTGGTCAGAAGTATTCTGGATAAATTCAAGTTTGAGATTAATTTTGGATTTCCATAAAAGGACAACCCGGAGGTCGGGCGGCAACCCGTCGCGTCCGGCAAGGCCGCGAGACTTGAACCCGCAACCGAAGGGCGACAAGGGTGTATCACCTACCACTGGCCCAAGAGTTGTCCTGGATTAAATTATGTAGTTTTTTTAAAAGATCTGGTAGATGAATTATAAATTCGTTTATTTTGGAACCCTGTACGAATAGTATAAATAGAATTTTTTTTACGAGTGAAAGATGAGTTTGTGGTAGAAATTTATTAATGGATAAAAATCTAATTATAATGTAAGTATATCTCCTTATGATCTTATCCAATCTCATAAATAAATTCCTCAACATTAATAAAAGAAACTTAGAACAAAAATGTTGTCCTAGATGGTACCTTAAATCATCACTAATTTATGGATTTGGGATTGTTGGCCTTTTCATAGCCATGTTCTCTACTACTATCCATCCGATAATTGATGGTTAGATTTTTCTTACATATCCATATTTTCCTACATGGAACCCTAGTATGTGTTATTTTCGGTAATCTTCATACTTTCCACTCTTTATTTTAAATAGAGGCCTCATTAATTCATTTTTTGATGTGGGATTTCAACTAATATATTTTGAAATGTCAAAAATGTGTTATCCCAATGCCCTATGTGTTGTTGAACCGATGGTATTTCAAATCATCATAGATTGATGAGTTTAAGGACCTCAATTTTAGACCTGTTTGTGATTGATGACTTCAATCACTACCTATAAATATTTACGTTTTTCCTCCAATTATATGTCTCTAATTTCCACCAATGTTCTCCAAATCGAGATCATAATTTGGTGGTGACCCTTTCATTTCTCTTTTCCTCATATTAAGACTAAATTTTAGTAACCCAATTTCCGATGTGGGTTTTCCCACAAATATATTTTCTATTTTCAACCTTTTATTTTCGAAGAACAATTTCAAATTGCGAGGACGCAATTTATTGAAGGAGGGGAGAATGTAACACCCCTAGATTTCATAGTGTGTTATTTCTTCAAAATAATTCAATAACTTGCACTACACGCAACACCGAGTTCAATCACACCATGACTTACAAAAAAAAGTCATTCAAAAGAGGTTATTAATAGTATTTTCTAAATTTTAAACTTTATATAATCTTTATAATTTTAGAATCCATATTATGAGTTTCTTATATATAATGCAAGAACAAATTCATTTTCAGTATTGCACTTTTATCAACTTTTAATAGTGAACCATTTTTAAATAAAATATATTAAACTTTTTGACTAAATGGGGACATCAAAAATTTAAAATGAAACATCCCAAGCTTCCATGGTACACTTTCTTTGAATAATATAGTAGTGTGTGTTGTACGCAACCTTGAGTTTTAACACACACCACAACAAATCAAACTAGCCGTTATGAATAGTAATACCTAGTTTTTGAAATTATATATATTTTATATTTTAAAATGGACTTCATTTTTAGATTCGGAATATCGAATTTAGCCTAAGGTGAAATTTGGTACATTTCGGATAACTTTCATATTTTGATGAATAGTGAAAATTACTAAATTTTAATTAAAAACAACTTTTTTAATCAAAATAATTAATAGTGATAAATTATGAATTTGAGTGGTTTTAAAGTATATTTAGAATATATTTTTACCATTTAATATAATTTTGGTCATTGGACATAATTTGACAATTAAATCGAACATAAACAAGTGTCAATCTTTTGATAGTTATTATCTCTTAAAAACACGCTTTTTGTTTTGACGACGGGAATTAATTTTAAATTAATTTCTGCCACTTCTGTGTTTTGAATTTAGGAAAATGGATTCCATATTTGGAATCAGGATGTTCAAATTGTGTAAATAGGTAACTTTTATTTTTATACATTTTGAATAATTACTGCGGTAAATATTTTATTTACCATGGTTAAGGGTAAATCCGGTAAATTAGGGTTAAAAAAATAATATTATAATAATACTAAATTACCCTAAAACGTGTCTTAACCCTATTTGTTGATACATGGTCGACCATGGGCATCTTTGGGTCTATTTTGGGACCCCATGGATCCACTTGTAAGTGATAATGACACTTTATTTTAATTAAGTTAAAATGGATACAAAAATGTCACAAGCATATATCTTTTAGAAAAACAATTGTTACATAGGGTTATATATGTTTGATTTTAGATTATAAATATTCATTAGAAAGATAAAACGATTTCCTACATAATGATATTTTATTTATAATTTTTAGACATTAAATATTATATTTTAATTATGACACAATGATGATGCAGTAATTACTATAATATTGAAAAATTAAAATAATTGATATTATAAATACCCAAATAAATATAATATGAAACTTTTAATGAATTAAACTAATTTTCTTGGATAATATGATATATTAGGATAGATTTAATTGACTTTGTTCGAAGTAATAAATCTGTTATGAGTTTCACAAAAATCAACTATTGAATAGTGTCAAAATTAACATAAAAGAGTTCTTAAAACAAATATTATATTATTAATTGATATTAAATTCCTAAAAATCTATGGTTCGGCCAAGAGACTTATATCATGATAGGTTCATCATTAATGGACCACGTGGGGGTCGTTTGGATGTATATAGTAAGTTTATTAACCATATTATATAAAAATACAAAGAGACATTGTAAAAGTGAAACTAATTAACTTAGAGTTAATACTTAAAGATAAGGTTAATATAAGTACCCAAACCTGTCTAAATTCTACTGGTTGAGTGTTTTTTGACCTATCCCCACCTTAAACTTTGAATAGTCAACGTTGGAGCCATTAGAAACCGAATATGAATTTATTATAAATTAATATTTCTAGCTTTTCCAAAGGTGCCCCTCACCCCTCTTATAAAAGGGCACTCCTCCTTCTCATTTCTTCACACCTTCAAAACCTTTTGGTTTGGACAAAATCTTCCCAAATACTCTCCCAACATCCATCAATACAACCTAGAGGCCTTATTCTGATCAGAAAGACATCCTAAGGAGCCCTTTTGATCAAATCAAAAGGAAGAACCCGAAGAAGAGGTAATGTTTTCACCACCCTTCTCCAAGTTCTTTTCTTCTTCCACTTCTTCTTCCTTTGTTCTTACCATTCTAAAATAATAACTCCAGTATCTCACATATACTGTGATGTTATTATAAATATGGTACAACCATATTCAGTATTCTATCCACCCTTTGAATATCATGTCACCATACGTGCGTACGTACGACTTACCGTCTCCACGTCGTGGTGTAATTGTTATTCAATATATTATTATTTGGATGGGTATAATAATGATGTGTAACACATGTAAATAATAAATATAACATTTTAATGATTCTGTATATATGATATACCATCCATTTATATATTATTTTAATATCAAAAGAATGATATTGTCGCTCGTGCGTACGTACGGACTACCGTCTCCACGAACGCGATGAGATTCATTCTCCATCGTATCCATTCAAGTATAATTATCATTTTATGATTTAAAAATGATTTTTAAGGACTTGATATCATTCTGGATATGAATAAGATACAACAAACATGTCTTATGTAACAAAACATATAAAAGAAAATGAGTAAGTTACCACCCGAAACGACGATAATTCTAAGATATTATTAACAAATCAATGTTAAAAGATCATATACGATATCATATTAATATATATGATTCTTGTATAATTTAATAACAATTATTTCACCATTATACAGGAGGTTAACCTACCCCAACCAAGGAAAAGTACAAGGTAAGGGTTATTTCACAATCTCTTCATTATCTGAGGTTGTTTATATGTAATAATCTACTGGGATCTCTTTATCATCCACATCCATGTTTCTTCAAAATGTATTTCAAAACATTTTTATTATTTACAAGAATATGGGTTAAAGTCATTTATACCCTTGATTGACTTTTTATAAGAGGTTTATAAAGGAATATTTCCGTCGTTTTCAAAACAAGGTCCTTTTAACCTTTTCGACGGAATTATGGTAAGAATGTTTTTTTAACTTATACGGCGGGTGCGGCTATTTTCCGCCGTTATAAAATCTTCAAAGATTCCCTTACAAGCTTATGAGAATATTTTCAAAGAAAATGTTTTATTTTATATGGAACTTAAATGATTTCAAAATAAAAAGAGATATTTCTTTAAAAAGAATTTTGATTTCATCTATGTCAACATCCTTTGATGGATTTTAAGATTATTTGAAGTTGATTTATCATGATAAAAAACTTCTATATTGTATTGAAGGTTTTGTGATATGTTTGACTGTGGATGTGCTATTTTTATACCATTCATGGTTTATGGTGAAAGTATTGACATTTCGTATGCTAGTTTTAATACGAATGTTTATGTTATGTTTAAACCTTTTCATATGGGAATGCATTGGACTTAATATGTGTCGGGTGGAGCCCGCTATAGCTCCTCGATGCATCGGTAGGTCTCATGAGACAAACTAGTGTCTTGGAACAAGGCCTTGACAAAATCTTATTTGTAGTCTTGGCACGAGGCCTTGACTATGTGGTTATGATAGTATGGCATTATGCATTCCAACATTATGAAAGTGGTTATTGATTTTTGCATGTGATTATTTGATTAGTAGAATATCCATGTGAATAAGTAAATGGAATTATTTCATTTTATTTATGCCATACCATGTTGAAAGTTCATGTTTTAAAGGCTTTTGTTTTAGTTATACATTGCCTTAAATGTTTATTCTTATTTATGAAAGTTTCCGCTATATTGTTATCCTTACTGGGCATTTGAGCTCACCCCTTTTTTATGTTTTATTTTTCCCAGGATGTGAAGAAGTAAGTTATGAATGACCTGCAGGGATATTATGAAGGGATAATAGTGTGGACTGTAGAGACATTATGTTGTTGTAGTAGTTTTTCAATTTATGATGTAATGTAAAACTTATGAATATATCTAGTGTTTCCAAGGCTACTAAACCAATCGGTCTTTCGAGATTTGATCTTTCTTATGATCATGCCAATGTTATGTAATAATGCACCGACTCTGGGTAACTAGGGTCGGGGCGTTACAGTTATATTGGAATACCCATCACAGTATATTCCCTAAAATCCCATAGGCGAAACATTAATGTTTAACTCCGTCATGTTACATAATGCATTGGAGAGCAATCTCAGGATCACCTAGACTAGGTTTATCATGGAACCACCAGTATATGTAAATAATTCCCAAGAACCATAACATGATCATAACACATAATAAAAGCCTAAAGGAAAGATAACATTTCCACATATCAATAATAAAATATCATTTCAAGATATTTAAATAATAAATCCATTCTCAAAATCATTTTCAATACCAAATTACGTATAAAGTGTATATGGTATTTATTTTTCCTTTTAAAAACATTCAGACTTGTTAATGAAGCCAAATATCAAATAATACTCGCGGCAGCGGAAAGGTCATTGTCACCGCTTACATTAAAAAACATTCCTTTTTTTCATTTAATAAATCGATTCATATAAAAAGATCTCGTTTGAATAAAATGAAATGTAAAAGGGTTTTATACACCGTATAAAATAAAGCCGTATATAAAACTAAAAATGCCTCAATGAAAGGAGATTGAGACGAAGTCTCTTACCTTGTGTCCGACTTGGCACGATCGTTCTTTAATCTCTTGAATAATAAAATAAAGCTAATTTATACTTGTTTATGAACAATTTTCATTTTTATTATTCCTTTTATATCACTTATTAACATGTTATAAACATTATGCAATTATTTAAGTTAATAACGTTCATTTTGTCAATAATTGGTACTTGAGTAAAAAATGAACACCTTATATTTACAAGTTGTCCTTGTGGTCAAAGGTTAATTATATACAAAATGATATTCATGATTTCAATATCATATATATCATATATATCCAGTATATACATGTCTGTATAATAGTACATAACACATAGAGGTAAGAAATGAAATCCACCGTTCATGGAGACTGTAAGCCGTACGTACGCATGAATGCTACTTTCATTTATATTTATTATTTTAAAGAAAATAAAAGATAATTATACATAGGTATATTATAATTCAAGTATAATATCATATATAATATCATTAAATCCATCATTTATACATCCTACATAAGGCATTAACGAATCAAGTTACTTTGAGGGGGTGGTAGTCCGCACTTCTCAAATGAGATTATTGTATTTACCCACTATGGAAACCATAAATGTGTGCTAGAAATGGGAATTACATAAGAATAAGGAAGTAATAAACATAATATATATCATATATAAATATAGTTCCATCATAATGGCCACCATGAGAGGTGGTAAGATGTAATTGAACAATCATCATTTTCTGCGGCCTTAGTTTTCCATCCATAGAAACATTATGTTCCTCATCCATTAGATGTAGGTTTGATTAAGTGATGTTATAATCCTTCTCATAAAAACATCCTAGTATATTAAGGATACTGGTGTTGTTACAAAAGAAATAATTAAAAAGAGTTTATGGGTTGGATAAGTAAATTAAAGGAAAACAATTTAAGAGAAATCGTTACATTTAATTTGGGTGTCTTCAATTGGATTGAACCAAAGGACATCTTGTAGTGCCTTCTGCCTAAGGTAAGGATTCTATAAGATGGAATGGGATGTAGGGAGATTAATTGGACAGATTTTTGACGAGACAAATGGCTTGAGAGGTGTGATTAATTTGTTCGAATTGGTCTTCTTTTATATGGGAGAGGAGGAGCTCTTTAGGAAAGTGTGAAAATATTATTTTATAATATAATGATATTTGGTTTCTAAAGCACCTAAAATCAGTATATTCAAAGATAATATGACTAATGGTCTAAAGAAAATCATCCAAACAGAATTGGACATGTTTTGGACAATATTTAAATCATTATAATCTTATTTATTTAAATCATTTATTAATGAGATAAATACTGCATCATTATTGTTTCATAAAGAATTTAATTTATTAAATGTATAAAAATTATAAAAAAATACTATCATGTAGGAAATAATTTTATATTTCCAATGAAAATTTATAGGCAAACTGATAATTTATAAAACCCCTTCTAAAAATTTATTTACTAAAAGATATTTGCTTTTCTCATATTTTCCTTTACTTTTAGTTAATTAATCTAAATTGTCATTATCATTCCCATGTGGCTCAATGGGTACCCAAAATCGACCCAAATATTCCCATGGTCGTAAATGACTCATCAAATAAGGTTTGAATAAGTTTTAAGGTAATTTTAAATCATTATAATATTCTTTTAACCATGAATTACCCTATTAACCTTTAACCACGGTAAATAAAAGTAAAAAGTTTCTATTCATAAAATAATATTTTCTTCTTATTAAACCACATTTTACATCTTGATAACAACCATGTATGTCGGATTTTTGAAATTTAATTTCTCAGAAGTGTTAAAATTTCATTTAAATGAAAAATTTTGTTTTTTTATCTACTACTAAGTGGTTTCACTATTTATCTAAAATTGATGTTTTTTAGAAAAATACCAAAAATTCAGCCTCAGCATTATTTGATAGTCCAAATTCAAAATTGATGTCTATTTTTCCAAATTCAAAGCATATAAGCGGAATTAATTAATTTTAAAAATTAATTCATGTTTTTAAAACAAATAGCGTGTTTTTAAAAAATATTAACTATCAAAAGATTGTTACTTTTTTATGTCCAATTACAAATTGAAATTAATTCCCATGACCAAAATTGGACTAAATGGTATTTTTTTTAATTTCACTTTAAAACCAACTAAAAAAATAATATAACCATATAAATAAATTATATTAAAAGACACTTTTTAATTAAAATGCAATATTTTTCACTATTCATTAAAAAAATTCACTTTATTAGAAAAATACTAAAAAATTACCCAAAGTAAAATTTGATGTCCCCATTCTAAAAAAGGATTTTATTTGGTCAATGATAATGCATTAAAGTGAAAAAAAAACTATATTTAAAGAGGTTTCGCCATTAAAAGGTGATAAATCGGCCTTTTAATGTAAATTATGCTTAAAATTAGATTCATTCACATTTTAAGACTCTATCTTTTTGTTGGATAATGTTAATAAATTTAAAAATATGTATAATAATATTATAGTTAGTTTCATTATTTCCCACCAATACAATGACTAGGAGATAACTACCATTTAAAATAATAATAATATATTATTAGTGTGTTATGTAAGATTCCAAAGAAACCCATTGTTTCGTATTGGGTACGCTATCAAACAAAGCAACCCATTTAAAGTAAAATTAATATTTAATTCACAAATATTAATAAATAGGAAATATTTGTTATTCTCTATTTACTTGGGATGTTACATTCTTCCCCCCTTTTTTGAATTTTATCCTCAAAATATTTATTCACATATCAAAATATGTGGGGGTATATATCCCTAATAGAATTTTATGATTCCCACTTTGTCTCCCAAACCATATGGTTTTCCACAAAACCTTTTCCTGGTGAATCACCTTATTTCACAACACTTTCTCTCTATGGTCAAGAATCTAAACTGGTTGTTCTTCATAAGAGAGATTATCTTCCAATTGAACTACCTCTGGGCTCAAAACATGAGATGGATCTGGCATATAATTTCTCAACATTGAAACATGAAAAACATGGTGTACCTAGGATAAACATGGAGGTAATTCCACTCTATACGCAACTGATCCCACTTTCTCTAGAATTTTATATGGTCCAATGAACCTCGGACTCATCATTCCCTTCTCACCAAAACGCATCACACATTTCCATGGAGAAACATTGAGAAAAACATGATCACCTGCCTCAAAGGAAAGATCCTTCCTCCAGTTATCTGTATAACTTTTCTTCATGCTCGGAGCTATTCTCATTTTCTTCTGAATCAACTGAGCTTTCTCTACCATCTCTTCTACCAATTCTGGTCCCATCATCTTCCTTTCACCTACATCATCCTAGAATGCTGGTGTTCGACAATGATTTCCATAAAATGACTCAAATGGAGCCATATGTATACTAGAATGTATGTTGTTATTATAAGATAATTCAACCAAATAAAGATGTTGGTCCCAACCTCCCAGGTAATCCATCAAGCAAGCATGTAACATATCCTCTATAGTCTGAATTGTTCGTTCTGACTGCCCATCTGATTGTGGATGAAAAGTTGTACTAAAATTTAATTCAGTACCCAATTTATTTTGAAGGACTTTCCAAAAGTTAGAAGTAAACCTAAGATCACGATCAGATACAATGGATAAGGGAACTCTGTTCAACCTGACTATCTCATTAACAAACAACTGGGCAAGTTGATCTAGAGACAAAGTATCTCTAATAGGAAGGAAATGAGCAGATTTTTTCAATTGGTCAACTATAACCCAGATTTCATTATTAACTCGAGATGTCTTTGGTAATCCCACAACAAAGTCCATGGATATATTTTACCATTTCCACTATGGCACTGGTAAAGGCTGAAGCATTCCATTCGGTAACTTTTGATCTATTTTAACCTACTGACAAGTCAAACACTTCATAGTAAAATCTTCAATATCCCTTTTCATTCCATCCCACCAGTAATATTCTTGAATTTCTCTATACATCTTAGTACTTCCAGGATGAACTGAAAATATAAAACTATGATCCCCACATACCAACTCATTCATCAATTTTTTATCACAAGGCACACATAATCTCTTTCCAAATTTCAAAACACAATCATTATCAACATTAAAATCACGCAACCTACCCTTCTGAAGCATCACAACCTTTTTCTACAACTCCATGTCTTACTTTTGCGCTTTCTTAATTCTTCCTGATAGAGATGATTTCACTGACACCTTAAACAAAACCGAATAATTTCTTGTAACAACAACTTCTATTCCAAAGTTCATCAAATCAAAAACCGAAGGATATCGTTCCAAACGTAACATGGTTAATGAAGTATTACTTATTCGACTCAAAGCATCATCCACTTTATTTTCATTCCCCGGATGATAAAGTATCACGCAATACTAATCCTTGATTAATTCGAAACATCTACTCTGTCTCATGTTCAATTCATTCTAATTGAATATATAATTTATATTTTGGTGATTAGTATATATCTCAAACTTCACTCCATACTAATTATGCCTCCAAATTTTTAAAGCAAAAACAACAGCACCCAATTCCAAATGATTTGTATGGTAATTTAACTCAGGAGGTTTCAACTGATGTGAATAATAAGCAATTACAAAATCATTTTTCATTTGGACACAACCCATTCCTTTCAACAAAGAATCGTTGTAGTTAACAAACTCACTATTTTTGGAAGGCAGTGAAAAAACCGGAGCATTCACCAATCTTCTTTTCAATTATTGGAAAAAATTATCACATTCTTTTATCCAGATGAACATAACACCTTTTCAAGTTAACATAGTCATTGAACTAGATAACGGTGGAAAATTTTCAATAAACCTCCATTAATAACCAGACAACCCAAGAAAACTAAGAATCTCGGTTATATTTGTGGTTCTTTCCCATTCTTTAACAACATTCATTTTAGAAGGATCAACAGTTATTCAATTTTTTGAAGCAATGGGACCAAGGAAATAAATTTGTTGTTACCAAAACTCACACTTGCTGAATTTCCCAAGTATATTCTTTTCTTTTAGGTTTTGAAAGAAAACCCTTAATTGACCATCATGTTTCACCTTACTTTTGGAAGAAACCAAAATATCATCAATGAACACAACCACAAACTTATCCAAGAACTCACAGAAAATTCTATTCATAAGATCCATGAATACAACAGGTGCATTGGTTAACCCGAAAGGCATAGCTAAAAATTCATAATGACCATCTCTAGTAGAAAATGCTATATTTGGAATGTATTATTCCTTAATTTTCAACTGATGGTACCCTGACCTCATTTCAATCTTTGAAAAATACTGAACTCCCTGGAGCTGATCAAAAATGTCATCGATATGAGGCAAAGAATACTTATTCTTAACAGTGATGTTATTCAATGCTCTATAATCAATGCAATGTATAATTGAACCATCGTTCTTTTTAACAAACAAGACAGGATCTCACCATGGTGATGTGATAGGTTGAATGAAATGTTTATCTAATAACTCCTACAGTTGCTTATTTAACTCTAAAAGTTCAATTTGAGCCATTCGATAAGGGGTTTTTGAAATTGTCTTAACATCTGGAATTAAGTAAACAATAAATTCAACTTCCCGATCCGGTATAATACCAGTGAACCCATCCGGAAACACATAAATGTACTCATTTACCACTGGCACATCATTAATCTGATCAGTTCCTTTTTTTTAATAATATGTACAAGGTAACATTCATTTACATCATTTACTAGTTTCTCAGCTTCTTAATATGTTATCAATAATAAGGGTTCTTTTTTGTATACAAACTGAAAATCATTCTGAAAAGAAACAGATTTAGCTCTACAGTCAATATTAGAATGATAAACAGAAATCTAATCCATGCCCAATATTATATCAAACTCTACTAGAGGAAAAAAAAGGATTGCTGGTAGATTCATTCCGCACACAAGGACATGAATGTTCTTATGTTTTATTTTTGTCTCAAAATTTCTTCTAGGTGTTTTTATCGTAAGTTCAGTAATAATATCATGATATTTAATTCCCAATTTACTAGAAAACTTATCAGAAATGAAAGAGTGTGTAGAACCTGAATCAAACAACACATTGGCATAATCTGAACAAACAAAAAGTGTACCTGACACATCTTCATTTTATGGACCAACATCTACTGAAGTAGTTACAAAGGATTTCCCACCCCTTTCTGCTTGTAGTCTAGAAACATTCGTTCAGTTGAGTTTTTTGATGGACACTATTTGCATAATGACCCATTTCATTGACCATAAAACATTTTACTGACTGATAATCAGATTTTTTCATACTATTACCCTTATCTTTTCCAGTGAAATTATGAGCCTTATGTCCCATTTTACCACATCGGTATCACTTACTAGAATTCAACAGACATTCTCCAGCATGATTTTTACCACAATTTTCACAAACTGTAAACTTATGTTTCTTACCTACAGACTTTTTTGAAGTGTTCTTCCCTTTCGCCTACCACCTCGACCTCTTATTCTGTTGTTTTTCAAAGCATAACTGATCAACAGCAAACACAGTTTCCACCTTCTCCACACAATGAACATGTTTTTCATAACTTTTAAACTCACAATAATCTCAGGCCCTTCGATACAATGGTTTTAATCCTGAGTAAAAAAAGTTTATTTTACTATCATGATCTCTTATAAAATTTGGAGCATACCTTGCCGGTCAGGTGAATTTTTATTCATATGCAGCCACTAAGTCATCCTCCTGCCTCAATTCCAGGAATTTCTTTTCCATCCTAAGTCGAACCACTTTAGGAAAATATTTCTCGAGAAACATAACTTTTAATTCATCCCAATCAAGAGAATCAATCTCCTCACTATCCCTGATATTTTTCACCATCGACCACCAGTGATCAACTTCACCTTCAAATCGGTAAACAATGAGAATAACCGTTTGAGGTTCCCAACAACCCATGACATCTAAAATCTTCTCCAGTGCTTTAATCCACCCTTCAGTTAGCACAAGGTCGGATGATCCTCTGAATGATGGGGGATATTGCCTCATGAAATAATCAACTACTACCATGTTCTTCTATCGTTTATCTAGATGATCTGTGTATAGATACCACCACCATTTTAGCTGGAGTCAACTATGCCATCACTGTAACAAACTATTAATTTCTGATTCTCGCCATCTTAGGTTGCAAATTTAGAAGGTTGTCTTCCTCCTGATGTTGTCCAAAAATAGATTCCATGTTACCTCTGCAGAAAACTATTCTGAACGCATAAATATCTTAGGCGAAGTAACATGGTAATATGTAAATGCTATATTATTTCTATGTTAACATAATTTACATTATGGATATTAATTTAACATTACTGTAACATGCCAGGTAAATAAAGAATATGAAATTTTCATATTTATCCATATTTGTGAATAAAATATTGATATGACTTTAAAGGGGACACTATGCTCGATGGCGTACCCAACACGCAACAACGAGTTTCTTGGGAATCTTATGTTGCACTCTAATAATAAAATAATATTATTTTAAATGGTACTTAACATTTAGTCGTTGTATTGGCGGTAATGGATAGAAATAAATAAAATATGATAATATATGTTTTAAATGTTTTTACATTTATCCAATAAAAGATAATGGCTTAAAATACGGAAAGAATTCAATTTTAGGCTTTTAAACCCTAATTTTCACTAAAGGTTCGCTTATCACCGTTTAATGGAGAACTGTCATTAAATATAGTTTTTATCACACTTATAAATTATTTTGGACCAAATAAAACTCTTCTTTATAATTGGGACATCAAAATTTACTTTGTGTAAATTTTTGGTATCTTTTCGATAAAGTTCATTTTTTTAATGAATACTGTAAAATGTTGTATTTTAATTCAAAACCACTTTTTAATCTAATTTATTTATATGATTAGATTACCATTTGAATTGGTTTTAAATTGAAATTAGAAAATATTTTTACCATTAAATCCAATAGTGGTCGTTGGAATTAATTTCACTTTGAAATCGGACTTAAATTAGTGTCAATCTTTTGATACCTATTGTTTCATAAAAACACGCTATTTGTCATGACAGCGGGAATTAATTATTAAATTAATTAATGAGACTTATATGTTTTGAATTTTGTAAAACAGACTTCATTTTTGAATTCGGAATAACAAATATAGCTTAGGGTGAAGTTTTGGAAATTTTCTGAAAAACTCCAATTTTTGATGAATAGTGAAACCACTAAGTGGTAATCAAGCAAACTGATTTTTCAGTTAAATGAAAGTTTACCACTAATGTGTATTGAATTTTGAAAATCCGAAATACATGGTTTTCATTAAGATGTAAAATGTGGTTCAATGAGATTAAAGTAATTTTTTGGTGAATTGTAACTTATTAAGTTTTTAATCGCGATTAGTGGTAATTAGTGTAGTTTAAGGTAAAAATAATGCTTTAATGAAATAAGATGAGCTTGAAACATGTCTATCCTCATTGGTTGTGTCATGTACGACCAAGACAAGCCATGGGTCAACATGGGGACCCCATGGAGCCACTTTGGTTGGGAAATGACATAAATAACTTTTTATTTAATGTAAAAGTAAAAATGACACAAACATAATATGTTTTACGAAAACAATTTTTAAGTGGGGATATACAATACATAATTTTTATTATAAATATTAATTGGAAAGATAAAAAGATTTACTACATCATAGTATTTTTTTTATAATTTTTAGACATTAAATAAATTAAATTATTTATTACATAATAATGATGCAGTGATGACATCATTATTTGACGATTTAAATAAAATGGAATGATAATGTAAAATCTATGAACTACACATGTCCAAAACTTATTGGATTGTTGTATTTAGAAACCTTATCACCTTATACACGAATTATATCAATCTGTGACATTTTAAAACCGAAACAAATTTTCAAATAAAGTATTATTTCTTACTTTCCAAAAGTGCCCCTCCTCTCCTCTTATAGAAGACCCTCACCTCTACCTCATTTCACACACTCCTCAAGCCTTTGGATCGGCCAAACCCTACCCATTTACTCTCTCCACACCCCTCTCCTCATCCTAGAGGATTCCCTTTGGGCAGAATCCTTTTAAAGGATGCCTTTAGGCTCAAATCAAAAGGAGTTACACTTTTAAAGGTAATTCATTCTCTCATGTTCATTTGTTTTATTTTGCTTCTCCAACCCCCTAAAATATTTTTATTTATTTCTTTTGTAACAAAAAAAGTATCTTCAATATACTAGGATTTTTTTATAAGATTTATTTGAGCTACACTCTCACACAACTACATCAAATGGTTAAAGAACATACGGTTTCCGTGGATGGCGAAATTCTGCCTCCCGAAACGATGATTGTTCAATACTCATTTAACACCTTCAAAGGTGGACATTATGATGTCACTATTTTTATATATGATATATAATATGTTTTATTTTTTCCTTAAGCTTCTGTTTTTTTCATTTTGGGCATACCTTTATGGTTTCAATTATGGGTAAACGCAATATCTTCATTTAAGGAAGTGCGGACTGCCGCCCCCTCAAATTGATTTGATTCATTAAAAACCATATGTGGGATGTATAAAGGATGGAACTATGATATTATATATGATATTATACTGGAATTATAATATACCTTCAAATAATTATTATTCCATTCTATAAAATATGAAATAGAAATGAAAGTAGCGTCCATGCGTACGTACGACTTACTGTCTCCATGAACGGTGCATTTCATTTCTTTCCTCTAAATGATTATGTAATGTTATAAATGCAGGAATTTATTGGATATATATGACATATATGATATCTACATCATGAATACAATTCTGTATATAATAAAAATTTGGCCACACGAACAACATGTAATTGTAAGAAGTCCACTTTTGACTTAAGAACCAAATATCGGCAAAACAAATATTATTAACATAAATGATTACATAATGATTATGACATAGTAATAAGTGATATAAAAGGAATAATGAACTTGAAAAAGGTTCTTAAGTAATTATAAATTAACTCAAGTTTTGTTGATGTACTCACACTGACCTTTTTGGTTTTAGTAAATGGCTGGATCTAGCAGGCACCAAAGTAACAGTGGATGTGAAGGAAACTGTGATAGTTTTTTGGAAAGCAACTGAATGATATGGGAGCTGCAACGAGAACTCTTGTGATTATCCACAACCAACTATTCGGAATTATGATTGACCACCTAAACCTTGGAGATTTATCTAAGCATCATATATGCAAGAAACAAATCCATACGGAAGTACAGGTAATAATCATAAAGGTAAGTGTGTTCAAAAACCTATGTGTCAAAGATGTGGAAAGAAACACCTAGGAAAATGTTACAAAGGGAGAGAAATATTCTATAGATGTTGAAATGAAGGTCATAAAGCAAGAACCTTCCACGGAAAAAGGAAGCATCTAGTTGACTCGAGGAAAGGGAAAAAAGTTCTTTCCGAGGGATCAATTGAATGTTTTAAATGTGGTGTGCATGGTAATTATGCAAACACATGTCCTATGAAGAAGTTTCATGAATGGGGTCACCAAGAGCGTACCAATATTCATTTACCAATACCTAATGCCATTCTGATTGAGGATGAAGAAACTGACAATGACCAATCAAAGGTTTGTACTATTTCAAGACTATTGTTTTCCTATTTTGGAATCTTAGGATATGATTCATGATTTTGTTTGTAGGAAAGAGGTATTTTGGAATAAGTTGGAAAGGAATGGATAATGGATCATGAAGAATGTTGAATGAATAAGATGTCAACATATAAGGGCTTCAAGAGTTATGGTGAAATTCTTAAGAGTATTAAGTCTCTTTTGATGATGGGGTTACATTAGAAGAATTTTTATATTATGTGTAACCCTGATGTTTAATATAGGAAAATTTTATTCAAGTAATAGTTATCTTTTCTTTTGTGGACATAGTTATTAAGAACCATTTGGGTTTATATGATCCTTAATTTTGAGCTGATTATGGGTTACTATATGTTATGATTGAAGTGAAAGGCATGAGATAAAATTGAGGTAAAATTATGTTATGGTTATTTTTGATGATTTTATCCCTTTTTGGGGAAATGATTTGGGAATTATATAGTTTTGGAAAAAGGACAACACGTAGACCGTGTGACTACCCGTCGCGTCGGACAAAGCTGCGGGAATCGAACCCACAATCAAAGTGCAACTGGTATTTATCGCCTACCACTGGACTACGTGAAGTCCCTTGTTAGTTTGACTGATTCTTTTTTTAAGAGTAAGTTGATTTTGGGTTATTTATGAAAATTATTAACCTATCATAGAGGATATGTGACTAGGTTAATTACTTTTAAATACGAGACATTAGGAGCAACTGATGTTGTTTGGAGATAAATGTAACGATTTAACTTGGAAGACTATGTGACTAAATCCTTAAAATATTTGGGTTTCAATCTTAGTTTGGTTTACTTTGATTAATTTTATGGACAAATGGTCCTCGTTGAACTTTGGGTTTTGTTGGAGAAATTTTGTAGGTTAAGAATAGATTTTCTTTTTATAAAGGGTTATCCTTTTCTGGATTATCTGACCTTGTACTAACCTTTTTGGTTTTGGTTTTGTTTAAATCCTAAAGACATGGGATGTATATAGTTCTCTTTTGTGGATTAGGTGATTCTCTAGAAGTTTATTATAGTACACTTAATGCGAAGAAGTCTCCCTTAATACTCGTCTTTTGGAAAAAATATGAGTTTGATTAGGGAATATAGTAAAAGTTGAAAGTCAACATGATAAGTGATTATGTTTCCTTATGAATAAATTCCTCAATAAAAAGTAACTTAAAGTAAAAATGTTTTCTATTAACTTTTCCTACTGGGAAATCGAATACCGTTTAACCCATCACATGATTGTGATTTTCTTGTGGTTAACTTTCTCCTAAACATGTTTTCTATCACTCTCCATCATAACATGACCCTTTGTTTTTTCCTCCATGTCCATATTTTCATACTTGGAATCCTAGTATGGGTTAACTCGGGTGACCTCTGTGCTTTTCATTCTTTATTTTAAAGTGATTGTTTTACAGACTCTTGTTTCGATGTGGGACTTTCAATGATGTTTCCAGGCTCAATTATAAAAATTGCGAGGACGCAACTCCCAAAAGGGGGGAAGGATGTAACACCCCAGGTAAATAAAGAATATGAAATTTTCATATTTATCCATATTTGTGAATAAAATATTGATATGACTTTAAAGGGGATGCTATCCTCGATGGCGTACCCAACACGCAACAACGAGTTTCATGGGAATCTTACGTTGCACTCTAATAATAAAATAATATTATTTTAAATGGTAGTTAACATGTAGCCGTTGTATTGGCAGGAATGGATATAAATAAATTAAATATGATTATATATGTTTTTAAATGTTTTTACATTTATCCAATAAAAGATAATGGCTTAAAATACAGAAAGAATTCAATTTTAGGCTTTTATACCCTAATTTTCACTAAATGTTCACTTATATCCTTTTGATGGTGAAATTTCATTAAATATAGTTTTGATCACTCTTATACATTATTTTGGACCAAATAAAACTCTTCTTTATAATTGGGACATCAAAATTTACTTTGTGTAAATTTTTGGTATCTTTCCGATAAAGTTCATTTTTTTAATGAATAGTGTAAAATGTTGTATTTTAATTCAAACCCACTTTTTAATCTAATTTATTTATATGATTAGATTTTCATTTGAATTGGTTTTAAAGTAAAATTAGAAAATATTTTTACCATTAAATCGAATAGTGGTCGTTGGAATTAATTTCACTTTGAAATCGGACTTAAACTAGTGTCAATCTTTTGATACCTATTGTTTCATAAAAACACGCTATTTGTCATGACAACGGGAATTAATTATTAAATTAATTAATGTGACTTATATGTTTTGAATTTTTTAAAACGGACTTCATTTTTGAATTCGGAATATCAAATATAGCTTAGGGTGAAGTTTTTGGTAATTTTCGGAAAAACTCCAATTTTTTATGAATAGTGAAACCACTAAGTGGTAATCAAGCAAACTGATTTTTCAGTTAAATGAAAGTTTACCACTAATGTGTATTGAATTTTGAAAATACGACATACATGGTTGTCATTAAGAAGTAAAATGTGGTTCAATGAGATTAAAATAGTTTTTTTGTGAATAGTAACTTATTAAGTTTTTAATCGCGATTAGTGGTAATTAGTGTAGTTTAAGGTAAAAATAATGATTTAATGAAATAAGATGAGATTGACACATGTCCTACCCTCATTGGTTTTGTCATGGCCGACCAAGACAAGCCATGGGTCAACTTGGGGACCCCATGGATCCACTTTGGTTGGGAAATGACATAAATAACTTTTTATTTAATGTAAAAGTAAAAATGACACAAACATAATATGTTTTACGAAAACAATTATTAAGTTGGTTTATACAAGTCATAATTTTGATTATAAATAGTAATTGGAAATATAAAAATATTTCTTACATCATAGTATTTTTTTTATAATTTTTACACATTAAATAAATTAAATTATTTATGACATAATAATGATGCATCGATGACATCATTATTTGACGATTTAAATAAAATGGAAAGATAATGTCAAATCTATGAACTAAACATGTCCAAAACATATTTGATGTGTTGATTTCGAACCCTTATCACCTTATCCACGAATTATATCAATATGGGACCTTTTAAAACCGAAACTCATTTTCAATTAAAGTAATATTTCTTACTCTCCAAAAGTGCCCCTCCTCTCCTCTTATAAAAATCCCCCACCTCTACATCATTTCACACACTCCTCAAGCCTTTGGCTCGGTCAACCCCTTCCCATTTACTCTCTCCAAATCCCTCTCCTCATCCTAGAGGATTCCCTTTGGTAATAATCCTTTCAAAAGAATCTTTTAGGCTCAAATCAAAAAGAGTTACACTTTTAAAGGTAATTCATTCTCTCATGTTCATTTGTTTTATTTTGCTTCTCCAACCCCCTAAACTCTTTTTATTTATTTCTTTTGTAACAACACCAGTATCTTAAATATACTAGGATGTTGTTATAAGATTTATTTGAGCTAAAATCTCACACAACTACATCAAATGATTAAAGAACATACGGTTTCCGTGGATGGTGAAATTCTGCCTCCCAAAACGATGATTGTTCAATTCTCATTTAACACCTTCAAAGGTGGCCATTATGATGTCACTATTTTTATATATGATATATAATATTTTTATGTTTTTTCTTAATCTTCTTTTTTTTTTCATTTTGGGCATACCTTTATGGTTTCCATTATGGGTAAACGCGATATCTTCATTTAAGGAAGTGCGGACTACCGCCCCCTCAAAGTGATTTAATTCGTTAAATACCATATGTGGGACGTATAAATGATGGAACTATGATATTATATATGATATTATACTGGAATTATAATATACCTTTAAATCATTATTATTCCATTCTATAAAATACGAAATATAAATGAAAGTAGCATTCATGCGTACGTACGGCTTACCGTCTCCATGAATGGTGCATTTCATTTCTTACCTCTAAATGATTATGTAATGTTATAAATGCAAGAATTTACTATATATATATGAAATATATTATATCTAAATCATGAATACAATTCTGGATATAATAAACATTTGGCCACACGAACTACATGTAATTGTAAGAAGTCCACTTTCGACTTAAGAACCAAATATCGGCAAAACAAATATTATTAACTTAAATGATTACATAATGTTTATGATATGGTAATAAGTTATATAAAAGGAATAATGAACTTGAAAAAGGATATTAAGGAAGTATAAATTAACTCACGTTTATTATTCAGGAGATTAAAGAACGATCGAGTCAAGTCGGACCCGAGGTAAGGGATCCTACTCCTCTCTTTCTTTTTAAGTACACACTTTTATGTCATTCCTTTTAAAGCTCATATTTATTGTTATTGGGATGATATTTTATATTAAACATACTGTAATTTTTATGTTCATGTGACGAGAGACCTTATTCTCTCTCATCAATCCATTTTGGAAGTTTTGAGTGGCACCGTTAGGCTGCCGAACTTTCGTAAGAGATCTAACCTCTCTCTTTCTTTTTTGAGTACTCTCCTTTATGTCACTTCTTTTAAGCTCCTCTTTGTAATGTTGGGGGATGTTCTTTTATATTCCTCTTGCTGTACATTTTATTGTAATTTTATGAGATACCCTATTTGATCTCATCAATCCATATTCAGATGTTTTATGTGGCGCCGTTAGGCTGCCGAGTTTTCATAAGGGATTTTTCATCTCACTTTTATTCCCGTGAGATTTATGCTACATTCACCACAAATTCAATTTAGTGGTGTATTTAATTCCAATTATTCTACTCTTTGTGTAATATACTTTCGTTTATGAGTATTCACATCAATGATCTATTGTTCTTCTTTCATGGGGTGTATGTTTTGAAAGATACCCAAGTCGGTAAGGGATCCTTTCACCCTCCTCTTTTTTTAAAAGACTTATTTTGTTGGGTCTTTTAATTTACATATTGTTATGTTGGGATATGTTCTCATATATCCTTATTGATGTAAATTTTATGTCCAAATGATGAGATACACTTTTTATCTCTCATCAACTCATTTTGATGTGATGTCGTTAGGCTGTCAAGGAAACTTTTTAACCCAATTTCGATTTCTTTGGGTTCAACATGTAGTCATTGAATATGTCATCCATTGAATATGTGTAAATGACCTTTTATTGTTTTACACTTAATATACACATATATTGGGTGTATTTATATTTTTCACACATATTTTTGAGATTGATTTGTCCTTAATTTAAGGATACCTTCTTTATAAGGGATTTAATCACATTTGACATTTATATTGAGGGTTTATTGTTTTTATGCACCAATTCACTCTTCTATGGTGTATATACTGTCCTTTGGAGTATTATATCATGAATCCATTTATTCTCATGATATTATAAAGTTCTGAATAAATATTATTCCTCAATTATTGTATTCAAGTGTCTCTAATTTTGGTAACACCCCTTTAACCAAAATATCGTTTTAAATGTTTTAATTATTTATTCTTATTAATATCCATGTTTTCAAAATGTTTTTAAGGATTTATTTATATGGATATTAATTGTTTAAAATTTTATGCTTCAAGGTGGTATGGGACACTTTGATTCAAAAATCTCTTTATTAAATGTTTTAAATGGTTTTGGAAATGGTTTCTTTTTGAATGGATTCATTATTTCAATATACTAAAATGTTATATTTTGATTGAAATGTGGAAATGTTATGTTTCCTTTATGCATGTTTTATGTGATAAATTTATGTTATGGTTCTTGGGCATTGTTATGAAAACGGGGGTTCCGTGATAATCTAAGGGCGGGTGAGCCCGATATAGCTCTCCAATGCATTGGGTAACCCGAAGGAGTGAAACGTTAAGGTTTCTCCGAAGAGATTTAGGGAATATACTGTGATGGGTATTCCAAACGTAACCAAGAGGGTTACTCCTTACGTAAGAATGTTATGAATGCCTCAATTTACCTTCATGTCTTATGTTTTCTAGGATTTATTCATGGTTTGATGAGGTATGTTAAATTGCCTATGTTTAATGGGTAAAGTATGATTTCATTCTTATGTATATATGAACTCATGTTTCCTTTCCATATTTTTATAACCCTTACTGAGCTTTTTGTGCTCATCCCAAGTTTTTGAAATGTTTTTCACAGGTCAAGGGAAAGGTACATGATGTGATGATAGTGTCAAGGATGTGTCAAGAAAGTATCCATGTTTTATTGTCAATATGTTTCCGTTGATGGGAAGAATGAATACTGTCCTTTATGTAACCACTTTGTTTAAATGTGGAATGTAATGAAAGTTTCATGATCTAATTCTCTAAAACTCTAAACCTGAAAAGATCCTCAATGTGTAATCTTGTAATAACTGATGATTAAGTAAGGTTTAAGGCTGGGGACTTATAGTTGGTATCAAAGGTCAGTTTAGATAACTTTAGAGGTTAGGGTATTCATTAAGCATAAGTGACATTACCATAATGATTAGGATTTCAGAAAGAGTCCTAGTTTTAGATAAAGTGAATGAGTAAGTATATCTTATTGTTTATCTTACATATTAGTACATGATGGTTTTGTTGATGTACTCACACTGACCTTTTTGGTTTTAGTAAATGGCTGGATCTAGCAGGCACCAAAGTAACAGTGGATGTGATGGAAACTGTGACAGTTTTTGAGCAAGCAACTGAATGATATGGGAGCTGCAATGAGAACTCTTTTGATTATCCTCAACCAACTATCCGGAGTCATGATTGACCGCCAAAACCTTGGAGATTTATCTAAGGCATCATATATGCAAGAAACAAATCCATACGGAAGTACAAGTAATAATCATAAAGGTAAGTGTGTTCAAAAACCTATGTGTCAAAGATGTGGAAAGAAACACCTAGGAAAATGTTTCAAAGGGACCGAAATATGCTATAGATGTGGAAATGAAGGTCATAAAGCACGAACCTGCCATGGAAAAGGAAGCAACCAGTTGACTCGAGGAAAGGGAAAGAAGTTCTTTCTGAGGGATCAATTGAATGTTTTAAATGTGGTGTGCTTGGTCATTATGCAAACACATGTCCTATGAAGAAGTTTCGTGAATGGGGTCACCAAGAGCGTACCAATATTCTTTTACCAATACCTAATTCCATTCTGATTGAGGATGAAGAAACTGACAATGACCAATCAAAGGTATGTACTATTTCAAGACTATTGTTTTCCTATTTTGGAATCTTAGGATATGATTCATGATTTTGTTTGTAGGAAAGAGGTATTTCGGAATAAGTTGGAAAGGAATGGATAATGGATCATGAAGAATTTTGAATGAGTAAGATGTCAACATATAAGGGCTTCAAGAGTTATGGTGAAATTCTTAAGAGTATTAAGTCTCTTTTGATGATGGGGTTACATTAGAAGACTTTTTATATTATGTGTAACCCTGATGTTTAATATAGGCAAATTTTATTCAAGTAATAGTTATATTTTCTTTTGTGGACATAGTTATAAAGAACCATTTGGGTTTATATGATCCTTACTTTTGAGGTAATTATGGGTTACTATATGTTATGATTGAAGTGAAAGGAATGAGATAAAATTGAGGTTAAATTATGTTATGGTTATTTTTGATGATTTTATCCCATTGTGGGGAAATGATTTGGGAATTATATTGTTTTGGAAAAAGGACAACACGTAGACCGTGTGACTACCCGTCGCGTCGGACAAAGCTGCGGGAATCGAACCCACAATCAAAGTGCAACTGGTATTTATCGCCTACCACTGGACTACGTGAAGTCCCTGGTTAGTTTGACTGATTCTTTTTTTAAGAGTATGTTGACTTTGGGCTATTTATGAAAATTATTAACCTATCATAGAGGATATGTGATTTGGTTAATTACTTTTCAATACGAGACTTTAGGAGCAACTGATGTTGTTTGGAGATAAATGTTACAATTTAACATGGAAGACTATGTTACTAAATCCTTCAAATATTTGGGTTTCAATCTTAGTTTGGTTTACTTTGATGAATTTTATGGACAAATGGTCCTCGTTGAACTTTGGGTTTTGTTGGACAAATTTTGGATGTTAAGAATAGATTTTCTTTTTATAAAGGGTTATCCTTTTCTAGATTATCTGACCTTGTACTAACCTTTTTGGTTTTGGTTTTGGTTAAAGCCTAAAGACATGGGATGTATATAGTTCTATTTTGTGGATTAGGTGATTCTCTAGAAGTTGATTATAGTACTCTTAATGAGAAAAAGTCTCCCTAAATACTCGTCTTTTGGAAAAAATATGAGTTTGATTAAGGAATATAGCAAAAGTTGAAAGTCAACATGATAAGTGATTATGTTTCCTTATGAATAAATTCCCCAATAATAAGTAACTTAAAGCAAAAATTTTGTCTATTAACTTTTCCTACTGGGGAATCGAATACCGTTTAACCCATCACAAGTTTGTGATTTCCTTGTGGTTAACTTTCTCCTAAACATGTTTTCTATCACTCTCCATCAGAACATGACCCTTCGTTTTTTCCTCCATGTCCATATTTTCAGACTTGGAATCCTAGTATGGGTTAACTCGGGTGACCTCTATGCTTATCTTTCTTTATTTTAAAGTGATTGTTTTACCGACTCTTTTTCTGATGTGGGACTTTCAAGGATGTTTCCAGGCTCAATTTTAAAAATTGCGAGGACGCAATTCCCAAAAGGGGGGAAGGATGTAACACCCCAGGTAAATAAAGAATATGAAATTTTCATATTTATCCATATTTGTGAATAAAATATTGATATGACTTTAGAGGGGACACTATGCTCGATTGCGTACCCAACACGCAACAAAGAGTTTCTTGGGAATCTTACGTTGCACTCTAATAATAAAATAATATTATTTTAAATGGTAGTTAACATGTAGCTGTTGTATTGGCGGGAATGGATAGAAATAAATAAAATATGATTATATATGTTTCTAAATGTTTTTACATTTATCCAATAATAGATAATGGCTTAAAATACGGAAAGAATTTAATTTTAGGCTTTTATACCCTAATTTTCACTAAAGGTTCTCTAATAACCTTTTGATGGAAAACTGTCATTAAATATAGATTTGATCACTCTTATACATTATTTTGGACCAAATAATACTCTTATTTAGAATTGGGACATCAAAATTTACTTGGTGTAAATTTTTGGTATCTTTCCGATAAAGTTAATTTTTTTAATGAATAGTGTAAAATGTTGTATTTTAATTCAAAACCACTTTTTAATCTAATTTATTTATATGATTAGATTATCATTTGAATTGATTTTAAAGTTAAATTAGAAAATATTTTTACCATTAAATCCAATAGTGGTCGTTGGAATTAATTTCACTTTGAAATCGGACTTAAACTAGTGTCAATCTTTTGATACCTATTGTTTCATAAAAACACGCTATTTGTCATGACAGCGGGAATTAATTATTAAATTAATTAATGTGACTTATATGTTATTAATTTTTTAAAACGGACTTCATTTTTGAATTCGGAATATCAAATATAGCTTAGGGGGAAGTTTTGGTAATTTTCTGAAAAACTCCAATTTTTGATGAATAGTGAAACCACTAAGTGGTAATCAAGCAAACTGATTTTTCAGTTAAATGGAAGTTTATCACTAATGTGTATTGAATTTTGAAAATCCGACATACATGGTTGTCATTAAGAAGTAAAATGTGGTTCAATGAGATTAAAATAATTTTTTGGTGAATAGTAACTTATTAAGTTTTTAATCGCGATTAGTGGTAATTAGTGTAGTTTAAGGTAAAAATAATGCTTTAATGAAATAAGTTGAGCTTGACATATTTCCTACCCTCATTTGTTGTGTCATGTCCGACCGATAAAAGCCATGGGTCAACTTGGTGACCCCATGGAGCCACTTTGGTTGGGAAATGACATAAATAACTTTTTATTTAATGTAAAAGTAAAAATGACACAAACATAATATGTTTTACGAAAACAATTTTTAAGTGGGGTTATACAAGTCATATTTTTTGATTATAAATATTCATTGGAAAGATAAAAAGATTTACTACATCATAGTATTTGTTTTATTATTTTTAGACATTAAATAAATTAAATTATTTATGACATAATAATGATGCAGCGATGACATCATTATTTGACGTTTTAAATAAAATGGAATGATAATGTAAAATATATAAACTACACATGTCAAAAACTTATTGTATGGGTGGATTTAGAACCCTTATCACCGTATCCACTAATTATATCAATGTGGGACCTTTTAAATCCGAAACACATTTTCAAATAAAGTAATATTTCTTACTTTCCAAAAGTGCCTCTCCTCTTCTCTTATAAAATGCCCCCACCTCTACCTCATTTCACACACTCCTCAAGCCTTTGGCTCGGCCAACCCCTGCCCATTTACACTCTCCACATACCTTTCCTCATCCTAGAGGATTCCCTTTGGGCAGAATCCTTTCAAAGGATGCCTTTAGGCTCAAATCAAAAGGAGTTACACTTTTAAAGGTAATTCATTCAATCATGTTCATTTGTTTTATTTTTATTCTCCAACCCCCTAAACTCTTTTAATTTATTTCTTTTGTAACAACACCAGTATCATAAATATACTAGGATGTTTTTATAAGATTTATTCGAGCTACACTCTCACACAACTACATCAAATGGTTAAAGAACCTACGGTTTTCGTGGATGGCGAAATTCTACCTCCCGAAACGATGATTGTTCAATACTCATTTAACACCTTCAAAGGTGGCCATTATGATGTCACTATTTTTATATATGATATATAATATTTTTATGTTTTCCTTAAGCTTCTGTTTTTTTCATTTTGGTCATACCATTATGGTTTCCATTATGGGTAAACGCGATATCTTCATTTAAGGAAGTGTGGACTACCGCCCCCTCAAAGTGATTTGATTCATTAAATACCATATGTGGGACGTATAAAGGATGGAACTATGATATTATATATGATATTATAATGGAATTATAATATACCTTTAAATCATTATTATTCCATTCTATAAAATACGAAATAGAAATGAAAGTAGCGTTCATGCGTACGTACGACTTACCGTCTCCATGAACGGTGCATTTCATTTCTTACCTCTAAATGATTATGTAATGTTATAAATGCAAGAATGTACTGGATATATATAACATATATGATATCTACATCATGAATACAATTCTGGATATAATAAACATTTGTCCACACGAACAACATGTAATTGTAAGAAGTCCACTTTTGACTTAAGAACCAAATATCGGCAAAACAAATATTATTAACTTAAATGATTACATAATGTTTATGACATAATAATAAGTGATATAAAAGGAATAATGAACTTGAAAAATGTTCTTAAGGAAGTATAAATTAACTCAAGTTTATTATTCAGGAGATTAAAGAACGATCATGTCATGTCGGACCCGAGGTAAGGGATCCTACTCCTCTATTTCTTTTTAAGTACACACTTTTATGTCATTCCTTTTAAAGCTCATCTTTCTTGTTATTGGGATGATATTTAATATTACACTTACTGTAATTTTTATTTTCATGTGATTAGAGAACCTATTCTCTCTCATTAATCTATTTTGGAAGTTTTGGGTGGCGTCATTAGGCTGCCGAACTTTGGTAAGAGATCTAACCTGTCTCTTTCTTTTTAAGTACTCTCCTTTATGTCACTTCTTTTAAGCTCCTCTTTGTAATGTTGGGGGATGTTCTTTTATATTCCTATTGCTGTACATTTTATATTAATGTGATGAGATACCCTATTTGATCTCATCAATCCATATTCGGATGTTTTATGTGGCGCCGTTAGGCTGCCGAGTTTTCATAAGGGATTTTTCATCTCACTTTTATTCCCGTGAGATTTATGCTACATTCGCCACAAATTCCATTGAGTGGTGTATGTACTGCCAATTATTCTACTCTTTGTGTAATATAATTTCGTTTATGATTATTTACATCAATGATCTATTGTTCTTCTTTCATGGGATGTATGTTTTGAATGATACCCAAGTCGGTAAGGGAACCTTTCACCCTCCTCTTTTTTTAAAAGACTTATTTTGTTGGGTATTTTAATTTACATATTGTTATGTTGGGATATGTTCTCATATATCCTTATTAATGTAAATTTAATGTCCAAGTGATGAGATACACTTTTTATCTCTCATCAACTCATTTTGATGTGATGTCGTTAGGCTGTCAAGGAAACTTTTTAACCCAATTTCGATTTCTTTGGGTTCAACATGTAGTCATTGAATATGTCATCCATTGAATATGTGTAAATGAACTTTTATTGTTTTACACTTAATATACACATATATTGGGTGTATTTATATTTGTCACACATATTTTTGAGATTGATTTGTCCTTAATTTAAGGATACCTTCTTTATAAGGGATTTAATCACATTTGACATTTCTATTGAGGGTTCATTGTTGTTATGCACCAATTCACTCTTCTATGGTGTATATACTGTCCTTTAGAGTATTATATCATGAATCCATTTATTCTCATGATATTATAATGTTCTGAATAAATATTATTCCTCAATTATTGTATTCAAGTGTCACTAATTTTGGTAAAACCCCTATAACCAAAATATCGTTTTAAATGTTTTAATTATTTATTCTTATTAATATCCATGTTTTCAAAATAGTTTTAAGGATTTATTTATATGGATATTATTGGTTTAAAATTTTATGCTTCAAGGTGGTATGGGACACTTTGATTCAAAAATCTCTTTATTAAATGTTTTAAATGGTTTTGGAAATGGTTTCTTTTTGAATGGATTCGTTATTTCAATATACTAAAATGTTATATTGTGATTGAAATGTGGAAATGTTATGTTTCCTTTATGCATGTTTTATGTGATAAATTTATGTTATGGTTCTTGGGCATTGTTATGAAAACGGGTGGTTCCGTGATAAACTAAGGGCGGGTGAGCCCGATATAGCTCTCCAATGCATTGGGTAACGCGAAGGAGTGAAACGTTAAGGTTTCTCCGAAGAGATTTAGGGAATATACTGTGATGGGTATTCCAAACGTAACCAATAGGGTTACTCCCTACGTAAGAATGTTATGAATGCCTCAAGTTACCTTTATGTCTTATGTTTTCTATGATTTATTCATGGTTTGATGATGTATGTTAAATTGCCTATGTTTAATGGGTAAAGTATGATTTCATTCTTATGTATATATGAACTCATGTTTCCTTTCCATATTTTTATAACCCTTACTGAGCTTTTTGTGCACATCCCATGTTTTTGAAATGTTTTTCACAGGTCAAGGGAAAGGTACATGATGTGATGATAGTGTCAAGGATGTGTCAAGAAAGTATCCAAATTTTATTGTCAATATGTTTCCATTGATGGGAAGAATGAATACTTTCCATTATGTAACCACTTTGTTTAAATGTGGAATGTAATGCAAGTTTCATGATCTAATTCTCTAAAACTCTAAACCTGAAAAGATCCTCAATGTGTAATCTTGTAATAACTCAAGATTAAGTAAGGTTTAAGGCTGGGGCCTTATATTTGGTATCAAAGGTCGGTTTAGATAACTTTAGAGGTTAGGGTATTCATTAAGCATAAGTGACATTACCATATTGATTAGGATTTCAGAAAGAGTCCTAGTTTTAGATAAATTGAATGAGTAAGTATATCTTAGTGTTTATCTTACTTATTAGTACATGATGGTTTTGTTTATGTACTCACACTGACCTTTTTGGTTTTAGTAAATGTCTGGATCTAGCATGCACCAATGTAACAGTGGATGTGAAGGAAACTGTGACAGTTTTTTGAGCAAGCAACTGAATGATATGGGAGCTGCAATGAGAACTCTTGTGATTATCCTCAACCAACTATCCGGAGTCATGATTGACCACCTAAACCTTAGAGATTTATCTAAGGAATCATATATGCAAGAAACAAATCCATACGGAAGTACATGTAATAATCATAAAGGTAAGTGTGTTCAAAAACTTATGTGTCAAAGATGTGGAAAGAAACACCTAGGAAAATGTTTCAAAGGGACAAAAATATGCTATAGATGTGGAAATGAAGGTCATAAAGCACGAACCTGCCATGGAAAAAGGAAGCAACCAGTTGACTCGAGGAAAGGGAAAGAAGTTCTTTCTGAGGGATCAATTGAATGTTTTAAATGTGGTGTGCATGGTCATTATGCAAACACATGTCCTATGAAGAAGTTTCGTGAATGGGGTCACCAAGAGCGTACCAATATTCTTTTACCAATACCTAATGCCATTCTGATTGAGGATGAAGAAACTGACAATGACCAATCAAAGGTATGTACTATTTCAAGACTATTGTTTTCCTATTTTGGAATATTAGGATATGATTCATGATTTTGTTTGTAGGAAAGATGTATTTCGGAATAAGTTGGATAGGAATGGATAATGGATCATGAAGAATGTTGATTGAGTAAGATGTCAACATATAAGGGCTTCAAGAGTTATGGTAAAATTCTTAAGAGTATTAAGTCTCTTTTGATGATGGGGTTACATTAGAATACTTTTTATATTATGTGTAACCCTGATGTTTAATATAGGCAAATTTTATTCAAGTAATAGTTATCTTTTATTTTGTGGACATAGTTATAAAGAACCATTTGGGTTTATATGATCCTTACTTTTGAGGTAATTATGGGTTACTATATGTTATGATTGAAGTGAAAGGCATGAGATAAAATTGAGGATAAATTATGTTATGGTTATTTTTGATGATTTTATCCCTTTTTGGGGAAATGATTTGGGAATTATATTGTTTTGTAAAAAGGACAACACGTAGACCGTGTGACTACCCATCGCGTCGGACAAAGCAGCGGGAATCGAACCCACAATCAAAGTGCAACTGGTATTTATCGCCTACCACTGAACTACGTGATGTCCCTGGTAAGTTTGACTGATTCTTTTTTTTAAGAGTAAGTTGATTTTGGGTTATTTATGAAAATTATTAACCTATCATAGAGGATATGTGATTAGGTTAATTACTTTTCAATACGAGACTTTAGGAGCAACTAATGTTGTTTGGAGATAATTGTTACGATTTAACTTGGAAGACTATGTGACTAAATCCTTCAAATATTTGGGTTTCAATATTAGTTTGGTTTACTTTGATGAATTTTATGGACAAATGGTCCTCGTTGAACTTTGGGTTTTGTTGGACAAATTTTGGAGGTTAAGAATAGATTTTCCTTTTATAAAAAGTTATCCTTTTCTGGATTATCTGACCTTTTACTAACCTTTTTGGTTTTGGTTTTGGTTTAAGCCTAAAGACATGGGATGTATATAGTTCTCTTTTGTGGATTAGGTGAATCTCTAGAAGTTTATTATAGTACTCTTAATGCGAAAAAGTCTCCCTAAATACTCGTCTTTTGGAAAAAATATGAGTTTGATTAAGGAATATAGTAAAAGTTGAAAGTCAACATGATAAGTGACTATGTTTCCTTATGAATAAATTCCCCAATAATAAGTAACTTAATGCAAAAATTTTGTCTATTAACTTTTCCTACTGGGGAATCGAATACCGTTAAACCCATCACATGTTTGTGATTTCCTTGTGGTTAACTTTCTCCTAAACATGTTTTCTATCACTCTCCATCAGAACATGACCCTTTGTTTTTTCCTCCATGTCCATATTTTCATACTTGGAATCCTAGTATGGGTTAACTCGGGTGACCTCTATGCTTATCTTTCTTTATTTTAAGGTGATTGTTTTACCGACTCTTGTTCTGATGTGGGACATTCAAGGATGTTTCCAGGCTCAATTTTAAAAATTGCGAGGACGCAATTCCCAAAAGGGGGGAAGGATGTAACACCCCAGGTAAATAAAGAATATGAAATTTTCATATTTATCCATATTTGTGAATAAAATATTGATATGACTTTAGAGGGGATTCTATGCTCGATGGCGTACCCAACACGCAACAAATAGTTTCTTGGGAATCTTACATTGCACTCTAATAATAAAATAATATTATTTTAAATGGTAGTTAACATGTAGCCGTTGTATTGGCGGGAATGGATAGAAATAAATAAAATATGATTATATATGTTTCTAAATGGATTTACATTTATCCAATAAATGATAATGGCGTAAAATACGGAAAGAATTTAATTTTAGGCTTTTATACCCTAATTTTCACTAAAGGTTCACTAATCACCTTTTGATGGCGAACTGTCATTAAATATAGTTTTGATCACTCTTATACATTATTTTGGACCAAATAAAACTCTTCTTTAGAATTGGGACATCATAATTTACTTTGTGTAAATTTTTGGTATCTTTCCGATAAAGTTCATTTTTTTAATGAATAGTGTAAAATGTTGTATTTTAATTCAAAACCACTTTTTAATCTAATTTATTTAAATGATTAGATTATCATTTGAATTGGTTTTAAAGTGAAATTAGAAAATATTTTTACCATTAAATCCAACAGTGGTCGTTGGATTTAATTTCACTTTGAAATCGGACTTAAACTAGTTTCAATCTTTTGATACCTATTGTTTCATAAAAACACGCTATTTGTCATGACAGAGGGAATTAATTATTAAATTAATTAATGTGACTTATATGTTTTTAATTTTGTAAAACGGACTTCATTTTTGAATTCGGAATATCAAATATAGCTTAGGGTGATGTTTTGGTAATTTTCTGAAAAACTCCAATTTTTGATGAATAGTGAAACCACTAAGTGGTAATCAAGCAAACTGATTTTTCAGTTAAATGAATGTTTACCACTAATGTGTATTGAATTTTGAAAATCCGACATACATGGTTGTCATTAAGAAGTAAAATGTGGTTCAATGAGATTAAAATAATTTTTTGGTGAATAGTAACTTATTAAGTTTTTAATCGCGATTAGTGGTAATTAGTGTAGTTTAAGGTAAAAATAATGCATTAATGAAATAAGTTGAGCTTGACACATGTCCTACCCTCATTGGTTGTGTCATGTCCGACCAAGACAAGCCATGGGTCAACTTGGGGACCCCATGGAGCTACTTTGGTTGGGAAATGACATAAATAACTTTTTAGTTAATGTAAAAGTTAAAATGACACAAACATAATATGTTTTACGAAAACAATTTTTAATTGGGGTTATACAAGTCATATTTTTTTATTATAAATAATCATTGGAAAGATAAAAAGATTTACTACATCATAGTATTTGTTTTATAATTTTTAGACATTAAATAAATAAAATTATTTATGACATAATAATGATGCAGCGATGACATCATTATTTGACGTTTTAAATAAAATGGAAAGATAATGTAAAATATATAAACTACACATGTCAAAAACTTATTGGATGGGTGTATTTAGAACCCTTATCACCTTATCCATGAATTATTTCAATGTGGGACCTTTTAAAGTCGAAACACATTTTCAAATAAAGTAATATTTCTTACTTTCCAAAAGTGCCCCTCCTCTTCTCTTATAAAAGGCCCCCACCTCTACCTCAT
Source organism: Viscum album (assembly GCA_963277665.1). Lineage (NCBI taxonomy): Eukaryota > Viridiplantae > Streptophyta > Magnoliopsida > Santalales > Viscaceae > Viscum > Viscum album. The sequence continues at coordinate 556,644,066 of OY728165.1, read as the reverse complement.
TTCACACACTCCTCAAGCCTTTGGCTCGGCCAACCCCTGAACATTTACTCTCTCCACATCCCTTTCCTAATCCTAGAGGATTCCCTTTGGGCAGAATCCTTTCAAAGGAAGCCTTTACGCTCAAATCAAAAGGAGTTACACTTTTAAAGGTAATTCATTCTCTCATGTTCATTTGTTTTATTTTGCTTCTCCATCCCCCTAAAATCATTTAATTTATTTCTTTTGTAACAACACCAGTATCTTAAATATACTAGGATGTTTTTATAAGATTTATTCGAGCTACACTCTTACACAACTACATCAAATGGTTAAAGAACATACGGTTTCCGTGGATGGCGAAATTCTGCCTCCCGAAACGATGATTGTTCAATACTCATTTAACACCTTCAAAGGTGGCCATTATGATGTCACTATTTTTATATATGATATATAATATGTTTATCTTTTCCTTAAGGTTCTGTTTTTTTTTCATTTTGGGCATACCTTTATGGTTTTCATTATGGGTAAACGCGATATCTTCATTTAAGGAAGTGTGGACTACTGCCCCCTCAAAGTGATTTGATTCGTTAAATACCATATGTGGGACGTATAAAGGATGTAACTATGATATTATATATATGATATTATAATGGAATTATAATATACCTTTAAATAATTATTATTCCATTCTATAAAATATGAAATAGAAATGAATGTAGCGTTCATGCGTACGTACGGCTTACCGTCTCCATGAACGGTGCCTTTCATTTCTTACCTCTAAATGATTATGTAATGTTATAAATGCATACATGTACTGGATATATATGACATATATGATATATAAATCATGAATAAAATTCTGGATATAATAAACATTTGGCCACACGAACAACATGTAATTGTAAGTAGTCCACTTTCGACTTAAGAACCAAATATCGGAAAAACAAATATTATTAACTTAAATGATTACATAATGTTTATGACATGGTAATAAGTTATATACAAGGAATAATGAACTTGAGAAAGGTTATTAAGGAATTATAAATTAACTCATGTTTATTATTCAGGAGATTAAAGAACGATCGAGTCAAGTCGGACCCGAGGTAAGGGATCCTACTCCTCTCTTTCTTTTTAAGTACACACATATATGTCATTCCTTTTAAAGCTCATCTTTCTTGTTATTGGGATGATATTTAATATTACACATACTGTAATTTTTATGTTCATGTGATGAGAGACCCTATTCTCTCTCATCAATCCATTTTGGAAGTTTTGAGTGGCGCCGTTAGGCTACCGAACATTGGTAAGAGATCTAACCTCTCTCTTTCTTTTTAAGTACTCTTCTTTATGTCACTTCTTTTAAGCTCCTCTTTGTAATGTTGGGGGATGTTCTTTTATATTCCTCTTGCTGTACATTTTATTTTAATGTGATGAGATTCCCTATTTGATCTCATCAATCCATATTCGGATGTTTTATGTGGCGTCGTTAGGCTGCCGAGTTTTCATAAGGGATTTTTCATCTCACTTTCATTCCTGTGAGATTTATCCTACATTCACCACAAATTCCATTGAGTGGTGTATGTACTGCCAATTATTCTACTCTTTGTGTAATATACTTTCGTTTATGAGTATTTACATCAATGATCTATTGTTCTTCTTTCATGGGGTGTATGTTTTGAAAGATACCCAAGTCGGTAAGGGAACCTTTCACCCTCCTCTTTTTTTTAAAGACTTATTTTGGTGGGTCTTTTAATTTACATATTGTTATGTTGGGATATGCTCTCATATATCCTTATTGATGTAAATTTTATTTCCAAGTGATGAGATACACTTTTTATCTCTCATCAATTCATTTTTATGTGATGTCGTTAGGCTGTCAAGGGAACTTTTTAACCCAATTTCGATTTCTTTGGGTTCAACTTGTAGTCATTGAATATGTCATCCATTGAATATGTGTAAATGACCTTTTATTGTTTTACACTTAATATCCACTTATATTGGGTGTATTTATATTGGTCACACATATTTTTGAGATTGATTTGTCCTTAATTTAAGGATACCTTCTTTATAAGGGATTTAATCACATTTGACATTTCTATTGAGGGTTTATTGTTTTTATACACCAATTCACTCTTCTATGGTGTATATACTATCCTTTAGAGTATTATATCATGAATCCATTTATTCTCATGTTATTATAAAGTTCTGACTAAATGTTATTCCTCAATTATTGTATTCAAGTGTCTCTAATTTTGGTAAAACCCCTTTAACCAAAATATCGTTTTAAATGTTTTAATTATTTATTCTTATTAATATCCATGTTTTCAAAATGGTTTTAAGGATTTATTTATATGGATATTAATGGTTTAAAGTTTTAATCTTCAAGGTGGTATGGGACACTTTGATTCAAAAATCTCTTTATTAAATGTTTTAAATGGTTTTGGAAATGGTTTCTTTTTAAATGGATTCATTATTTCAATATACTAAAATGTTATATTGTGATTGAAATGTGGAAATGTTATGTTTCATTTATGCATGTTTTATGTGATACATTTATGTTATGGTTCTTGGGCATTGTTATGAAAACGGGTGGTTCCGTGATAAACTAAGGGCGGGTGAGCCTGATATAGCTCTCCAATGCATTGGGTAACGCGAAGGAGTGAAACGTTAAGGTTTCTCCGAAGAGATTTAGGGAATATACTGTGATGGGTATTCCAAACGTAACCAAGAGGGTTACTCCCTACGTAATAATGTTATTAATGCGTCAAGTTACCTTTATTTCTTATGTTTTCTATGATTTATTCATGGTTTGATGAGGTATGTTAAATTTCCTATGTTTCATGGGTAAAGTATGATTTCATTCTTATGTATATATGAACTCATGTTTCCTTTGCATATTTTTATAACCCTTACTGAGCTTTTTGTGCTCATCCCATGTTTTTGAAATGTTTTTCACAGGTCAAGGGAAAGGTACATGATGTGATGATAGTGTCAAGGATGTGTCAAGAAAGTATCCATGTTTTATTGTCAATATGTTTCTGTTGATGGGAAGAATTAATACTTTCCTTTATGTAACCACATTGTTTAAATGTGGAATGTAATGCAAGTTTCATGATCTAATTCTCTAAAACTCTAAACCTGAAGAGATCCTCAATGTGTAATCTTGTAATTACTCAAGATTAAGTAAGGTTTAAGGCTGGGGCCTTATAAATACCCTAACTTCTAAACCTGTCTAAACAGTCCACTGATACAAACTATAAGGACCTGGCCTTAAACATTACAATATATTGAATAAAATGAATAATTCACATTGAGGATCTTTTCAGGTTTAGAGTTTTAGAGAATTAGGACATAACTATTACATCATAAAAGATTACAAGGCAGATAATTGTATACAATTTCCATTTTTTTCATAATATATAAACTCTTGAAAAAAAGAGTCATGTCTAGTTCCATGTTTTCGACAACATGACTTTTCCTTGATCCCATACGTGACCCTATTATTCATTAAGTCCTATGAAAACATTTACAATCATGGGATGAGCGTAAAAGGATCGGTAAGCGTTATAAACAAAAAATGTAAACATTTGTTTATAAATACATACAAAACATGAACTCTTTTACTTACCTCATGAAATCATCTGATTTATCAAACACAAATAGAAATCATAAATCATAAAGGTAACTTGTGGCATCCAGGTCATACATACATTTTAGCTATCGTAGCTACATAAGGAGTTACATTGGAATACCCATAACAGTATATTCCGTAAAATCTTTTAGGAGGATCATTAATGTTTACTTCCTCCATGTTACCCAATACATTAGAGAGATATCTTGGTCTCACCCAGCTTAGGTTTATCACGGAACAGCCCGTAAATGTAAATATTGTCCAGGAACCACAACATGATCATAACACATAACAAAATCTAAAAGGAAAGATAACATTTCCACATTAAAATAATAAAATATCATTTCAAGATACTAAAATAATAAATCCATTCAAAAAATAATTTTCAATACAAAAATATGTGAAAAAGCGTATATGGTATTTATTTTTCATTTTAGTAACATTACGGCTTGTAAAGGAAGCTAAAGATCAAATAATACTTGCGGCGGTGGAAAGATCATTGTCACTGCTTACGGTAAAAAAACATTCTTTTTTGTCGTTTAGTAAAACGATTCGTATAAAAAGATTCCCTTTGAATAAACTGAAAAGTCAAATTGGTTTATACACCGTATAAAATAACGTCGTATATTAAACTAAAAATTACTCAATGAAAGGAGATTAAGACGAAGTCCCTTACCTCATGTTCGACTTGACTCGATCTTTCTTTAATCTCCTGAATAATAAACTAAAGATAATTTCTTCTTGATTAAGAACCTTTTTCAAGTTTATTATACCATCTATATCACTTATTACCATATTATAAACTTTATTCAATCATTTAAGTTAATAACGTTCATTTTATCGATATTTGTTACTTGAGTAAAAAATTAACACCTTATATTTACAAGTTGTCCATGTTCTTAAAGTTTCATTATATCCAGAATGAAATTCATGATTTTGATATCATATATATCATATATATATAGTATATACATTTTTTTATAATAGTACATAACATTTATAGGTAAAAAATGAAATGCACCATTCATGGAGACGGTAAGCCGTACGTACGCATGAATGATACTTTCATTTCTTTTTCTTATTTTAATGAAAAAATAACATAATGATACATAGATATATTATAATTCCTGTATTATATCACATATAATATAGTTAACACCATCCTTTATACATCCCACATAAGGCATTAACGAATAAAATCACTTTGAGGGGGCGATATTCCACACGTCCTCAAATGAGATTATCACATTTACCCACTATGGAAACCATAGAAGTGGTCTCCTTTTACAAGGGAGAGGAGGGCATCTTTAGGAAAGTGTGAAAATATTATTTTATAATATAATAATATCCAGTTTCTAAAGGTCCTAATGTAATTATAGTCACAGATAAGATGACTTATGGTCGAAAAAAAATCATCCAATCCGAATTGGACATGTTTTGGAAAATATTTTAATCATTATAATCTTATTTATTTAAATCATTTTTTAATGAGGTAAATACTGCTTCATTATTGTGTAATAAATAATTTAATTAATTAGATGTCTAAAAATTATAAATAACAAATAATATCATGTATTCAATCTTTTTTTCTTTCCAATTAAGATTTATTGGCAACAAGATAATTTATATAACCCGTTCTAAAAATTAATTTACTAAAAGATATGTGTTTTGTCATATTTTCCTTTATATTAATTTAATTAATCTAAATTGTCATTATCATTACCAAGTGGCTCAAAGGGGTCCCAAAATCTACCCAATGATTTAAATGGTCGTAAATGACTCAACTAATAAGGTTTGGACATGTATTAAGGTAATTTTGAATCATTATAATATTCTTTTAACCTTGAATTACCCTATTTACCTTTAGCCACGATATATAAAGTCAAAAGTTACTATTAATCAAAAATTATTTTCATCTTATTCAACAAAATTTTACTTCTTAATAAAACCCATATATGTTGTATTTTTGAAATTCAAGTCACAGAAGTGGTAAAATTTCATTTAAATGATAATGTCAGTTTTTTAACTACTACTAAGTGGTTTCACTATTCATTTAAAATTGAAGTTTTTTAGAAAAATACCTAAAATTCAGCCTAAGAATTATTTGATATTATGAATTAAAAATTGATTTCTATTTTTCCAAATTCAAAACATAGAGTGGCATTAATTAATTTAAAAGACTAATTCTTGTTGTTAAAACAAATAGAGTGTTTTTAAGAAACAATAACTATCAAAATATTGATATGTGTTTATGTCCAATTTCAAAGTGAAATTAATTAAAGTGACCAAAAATCTATAAAATTGTGAAAATATATTATAATTTCACTTTAAAACAATAAATAAAGATAACATAACCATATAAATAAACTATATTAAAAGTCACTTTTGAATTAAAATGCAATTTTTTCACTATTCATTAAAAAATTAACTTCATTAGAAAAATACCAGAAAATTATCCAAAGAAAAATTTGATGTACACATTATAAATAATGTTTTTATTTGGTCAATTATAATGTATTAATGTGACCAAAACTATATTTATATAGGGATTTCCATTAAAAGGCGATAAATCTGCCTTTTAATGTAAATTATGCTTAAAATTAAATTCATTCACATTTTAAACCTATAACTATTTATTGTATAATGTATATAGATTTAAATAACATGTATAATCATATTTTAGTTAGTTTAATTCATTCCTTCCAATACAATGGCTCAGAGTTATATACCATTTAAAATAATAATATTGTATTATTAGTGTGCAACGTATGATTCCAAAGAAACACGTTATTGCGTATCGAGTACGCTATCGAAAATAGAAACTATTTTAAAGTAATATTAATATTTAATTCCCAAGTATTAATAAATATTAAATATGTCTTATTATTCATTTACCTGGTACGTTACAATAGAGACAACGTTATATGAAATAATAAAACACTCCTTGTTAAAGTGTTATGGAGAAATGACAAGTTTGATGAAGAAACATGGGAACCAAAGGAAAGGAATAATAAGAATTACCTTCATCATTTTTAATGGGGTGAAATGAAAATTTTAAGGGTTAAATAAACATATCGATAGAGAAATTTTACAATTGGATAATATTTTAATGTCCCAAACCCTTATAAATTAATTTACATTGTGATATATGGTATTATGATGTAATATGGTTATCAAAAACACATGAACATATTTTATAATATCGAATTGTATTAAAAATTCTATTTTGATTCTTTACTATTGATTATAATTTCATTAAACAATGATCCAATGACTAGTATAAATACACGACATTAAAAAAATCCAATTTACACATTTTATGGAAGTGATGGCCTCATCAAGTAGAATACTTCACTATGAATCCTCTATTTCAAGGCTTCATCTGAAGATTGCATCAATGGGATTTTCCACTGACAAATACCAAGTTGAGATCTGACAAATTATTCATGATAGAAACCCTTTATATAATAATATGAAGTTCATCGAGAACATGGGCAAATCTATATTTACAGATTGACCCCATGGAAGTCATACTGTCATTCACCTTATCCATAGGGGTTATTCTAGTGTAATAATTAGAAATATATAAAGAATTTAATAATATGAATTTCTATATTTTATAGAATAATTATTTTACTTTCATTTTATTTTTATGTAATAATTTATTAATGAATTTGTTTTTCTTAAACACAAATATTATTTTTGATTAATATTCATATTCAAATAATGGATTAATTTTCATTAATCAATGTATTTTTGAAATAAATGATATTTTTAAAACATTTTATTATTAAAAATTGTGTATTAATAATTTTCTTATAAATTTTAAAAATATGTAATTTTTTACGGGATCAAAAAGGATTATTGTAAAAGGCCCGAAATTTTTCCAAAAATGTTGAATCATATATTAAAAGTGAAAATACACATATTTAGAAAATTATTTATACGAAACAAATATTATTTTTTTGATTTATAACATCAAATATATTGAATGAAGAATTTTACATAATTTTTTGAGACTAGAATCTTTTGTTAAAAATTAAATATTGTAGAAATATATGATGTGTTTTAGGACATAATAATGATCAAACAATAAGGTAAAAAATCTATAATGGGTATCCTTGGAAAAATATATTTTTCTACATAAAATAATATTATTTGTTGTTTATTTTTTATATTATATAATGCCTTTATGAATCCTACTTATTATAAAATACATTTAATGATTTTAAATTCATTTATTTCTAAGTGTGACTCACATTATTATATTAAAAAGGATTATTTTAATAGATTTATAAAATTTCATTATAAAATAAATAAATATACTCTCCTTTTTCATAATTCATGGGAATAAATATATAAATGTTTTTGGTTTTGAATAATGTTTATATAGAGTCCACACCCTATTTTGGTGAAATATTAATTAATTCCCCACTCATTACCTATATAACCCCGTGAAATATCCCACATCTCTTAACTCAAAAATAATTTTTTCACACCCAAAATATATAATCCCCATCCTAAAACAATTTTATGATTCAAAAATCTTTCAAGAATCCACTTTATAGGTTTTTGGATTTGCACAATCAAGTAAAGGTTCTTTCCATTCTCATATTTATCCTTGTTTCTTTATCTTAGTGTACAATTTAATTTTCAATTAATAATAATGGTGTATGTTTTATTTCCACTATTATATTGGCCTTATTATGTTAAAATTATGAGAGAACCCTTACTATTTAATTAATCCCCTCATGTACACATGTAAACATGCCAAAATGTTGTATGCATCCTTTACATTCAGTTTTTATTTTGGTTTATTTATTATCACATTCCTTAATTTTATAATTATATATCTCTTGAAAAGACCTTAAATAACCATTTTATAGTCCAATTCTTTTAAATGTTATTAGATGCCCATTTTTCTATCATCAACCCATTTTATGAATTTTTTAGGGACATTATTATACTTCCAAATTTTTACTGTGATTTTCCATGCCTAGAAAGCTGTGTAGTGAATACTATAGTCATTTCCAATCGAAGACGTTCAATTATATTAACATATAAATTTTTATTGGGTATATAAATATATTTATTTCAAAGTAATTGACAATGTAAAAAAAATTTATAATGAAAGAATCCATGTTTTATGATCTATGTGGCACACTTAAGAATTGTGAATGAAAAGAAAGGGGCTGATGACCCCAAAATTAAATACCAAACAAATGAATTTGACAATGTTCTGTATTATGATACATCATGTTGGGACAGGGTTGTACCAATTCAATTATGGTAATGTTTCACCATATAGACATTTCAGTTTATCCTTGAACAATTATTCATTGTTTGATGTAGTTGCCACATTTATCATGTAATAATTTACATTCTATATCATGTTTTATGATTCATATACCATTATTTCAACTGTTATGTCTATTGTGTATCATGCATTATTCTCTTCATGTTATTCCTTGTTTATTCACATTCATGAAATTATGGCTCACCCCTTATGGATTTTCCCCAAGATATCCAATGTAGTTTTCTTTCTCAAGAATGATAAAGAATTTTTCAATAAGTATGTTTTAATTTATTTATAAAGTTTTAATGAAATGTAACAAATTCCTAAATACACTAAAATTAATGATATTTTCTGTTGTAATGAGTGTAATTTTTTACAAATTTTTATTAGATGAATGTGCAATAATGAGATGGGTTGTTAGAACTATCCCCTATTAATGATTCCATCAAATGATTTTAGATCGGCCAATAAATTCACAAAAATATATATACACCAATAAACTATTTATAGATAGTTTTATATTTCAAAAAAACATTCCATGAATAGTTTGTTTATAATTATAAATAGGTGGTCTAATGAATAGTTGATTTTCTTCAATAAGAATATTAATTTTATTTCATCAGACATCTCTTTTAGTTAATATTAAAAATTTCTTATAATATAAAAATTTAATCTTTAATTTACCATTATTTTTTAATGTATTTATTATAACCAAAAACCATACCCATATTTGTCAAATGGATTACAAAATCACCATTCGTGTGTATGTGTGACGACAACCTCACATATAAATGTCATTCGTTTTTTTAATCACCTCTCATGGTAATTTATGAAGATATATATAACGAATATATATTATATTTATAATATAATTATACATCATAAGGTATTAAATAATATATTACTCTTTTATTTTTAATTTTGTAGGAGATATATTATATCTCTCTTGTGTAGAGTGGACTGCTTCCTCGCAATACTATGTTATTTTTATTTCATGACTGTATTAGTTAGATGGTGATATGGTTAATTTTATCTAATATATGTTTTTTAAATTAATGAATAATGATTTTATTGAGATTTTTATCATTTATAAATTATAATATTTTCTATTATACATTTTGTCTCAATAATATATTATTACATTATTCATGTACATTGGTACTACAGCTTCCACAAAAATATGCAAATCTCGTTCTATAATGACATCACATTTTTTATATATATTGGTATATATAATGAAATAATAAAAAATGTATTATATTATGATAATTCTTGAAATCTATATTATTACATATATTTATTCCCTAAATTTTATTAAAAATTATAAATTTTACACATTCTTACGTACAACCTACTAGCTCAGTGATTGTTTCATAGTAATGTTTTCATCGAATTATTTAAGGATTTGTTTTAAATTTATAATTTATATACAAATATAATAAATATATCATGATTAATATTAAAAAAATGTTTAAATAATAACCTATTTGACAATAGTCAATCTACAAAAGTGATTTTTTGCACAAATTGCAAATATCCTCAAAACATCTGATGTATATATTATTCATTAAGTAGTCATATATATCATTGAAATAAGTGGAAAATATGAAAATAAGTAGGTTATAAACAATTTAATAATCAATATAAAAATATATTAGGGGAATATAAAGAATGTACAAGATGTGTTAGAGTTGTGGTATGAGTTTCCCTTCTCGCTTTTTTTCAAAGATATATATATTTAATATTCTACCATTTTTATGTTTTGTGGTTTACATAATTACCCATTGATATGGTATAAAAAAAATCTAATTATCCACATGGAAATTAATATTTCATTTTAAATAATTTAATTCACAGACATCAAAATTAATATATACCAATGTGGTAATGGTTTTTTCTTCATCTCATCATTATTTTCTATTAATTATTTTTACACATCCTTTGGGGTCATAATTTTTTTATTTAAATATTAAATTAATTATATTATATTCATATACTAAAATTCAGGAAAATAATCCAAAAAGAGTTAAATTTTTACAATCTCTAGTAGTTAAAATGTTTTGGAAAACAATTTTAGGATAACTTGAAATCAAATATATATTTTCTCAGAAATAATTTTTCATCAAAAATAAAGTATTCTAAAATTTTTTCAATAATGTTTTTATCATTTTGAAGAATTTTTTTAAAGATAATTTTCAAATTTTCATATTTTTTTTACAAAAATTGGGAATAGAATCATCATGTAATTTTATGAAATATTTGTTGGGAGTTTAATGAAAATTTAAAAGTAATATAATTTCAGAATTTACAGAAATAACACAATTATCCACAATCAGAACCAATAAATTTATAAATGATTATTTGAAAACATTTAAATGTTTTTTCAATAAAAATTATTTTAAAAATGTTTCAGAAATTTGAAATTTTAAAGGATATTTTTAATGTAAAGATATAATTTTCCACAAAAAAAATTTAATGGTATTGTTATGGTATTTATATTCATCAGTTTCATCAACCCTTTTATTTTAATTTTGTCCCATTGGGGACATATTCTATTGATATCATGCTTACTCATAATATAGATGTTTATTTGATATTTTGACTGATTTTGTACAATTATGTTACGATTCACCATATATCTATAGATTCTTTGTGATTTTTTATTGGGGTAATTAAAATCATTTCATATGTTATTTTATTCCATATGAATTTTTATTCTAATTATGTATCATCTATTTTATATAAAAAATTAATTTCACTTAGTATGTGATAAGTGGGGCCCTCTATATCCCATCTTGTCATCTATTGGTATAATGGGACAAAATAAATTGGATTTGGCCAAGGAAATACCAATTTATAAGGATGTAATGAAATATATCCTAAATGTTATTATATGTATTTGATTAATTCCTACATGGTTTTTTTAGATGTCTATTATTATATATTCATTCATTACAAATTTAGTTACTAATATTCCACATGAATTTTTGATTAGTTTGATAATACATTGTTTTGATTCATGTGTGTGTGATTATTTATAGAGTATTTTATAATATTTATTTATTCCATCAATATTATGCTATTGTTATTGATTAAATGTTTTGTGATAATGTAATTTAACATTACATATTAATTATTCCTTATATATTCATAGAATTCACTATAAACATACCATTATTGAGTATCTAATATCACCAATTAGATTTTTATCATTTATACAGGATCTTAAGAAGGTTCTTGTGACTGATAAGCATGGATACACTAATTTAACTTATAGAATTATCAAAGAAAATAATTTTTTATTTCTTATTTTAAAATGAAATAAAAATAAAAAGTATGTCTCCTGTTTACAAATAATAATAAACAATTTTTTCATTCAGGATTTGAGTTCAAAAATCATGAGATAATTTATTAATGTATACACTAGATCTGAGCTACTAGGTTTGGTGGTGCTACAATTGTTATCAGATAAAATTTTAGTAGAAATATTTGTAACTATATTTGTTAAAGAATATATTTGTGAGTATACACATATTATATAATTAGATAATATGTATTAATGAACATAATAAATATTTTATAAGGAATTTATTATGTGTTTTTAATAGAATATACACCTGTGTTTGGATACTATACATTGATGTGTTTATGGGATAGGTGTACCTACAGTTAATGACACCATAAATGGTTCATTAGTCTTGACATGATAAGTAGATGGTTCCCAAAAATCAAGCCTTACATAAATCCAAATTTGATACTACCTATTCATATTATTATGAAAAATTATAATTATATTTTAAATTATAATTAAGTATTTATGAACCATTATACCACCAATGATTCCATGTTTACGATTATGAGATTATCAATGCATATAATTTTCAATATATATTATTCATATCAATTCATTAGGGAATATAAGTTATGATTCATTATGAAATTATGAAGTATAATTAATTACATTTCAGAGGAATGAAACCCAAAAGAAAGAAATGATTACCATATAAATTCATGTACACAATGTAGGGGTTTACCTCGGAGGAATGATATTGAAGCAGGTGTTTGAGATTTAGCTAGAACTGAAATGTTTATAAACATGTGAGATAATATGTCTCTATTAATGAGTCAAAACCCTTTTCATATGATTAGTCTTTATATCCACCATGTGGTGTAACAACATTATAATTATTCATAAATTGGAAACCACCATAATTTATTGGGAATAGAAATCAATTTTTAACAAGCTAATTGGAATTTTCCATGGAGATGATATTTATTAGCATTCGATGTATTGAATTGGAGAATGTTTTCATTGAACATTATTCACTATCAGGAAACTTGGATAAATGATGTTCATTGATTAAAAATAAGAAGTATTTAGATGAAATAATGAACATATAATGAATGAATTTCATTGTTCTTTTCTTAGTAAAATATTTTCTTCACATGAAAAAAAAGGATAAGTAATGTCAAATAATTAGTCAATAATATATATAAGTGATAATGTTGTATATATATTAAACAAAAATCACAAAGATAGAAATTAATATTTCTGACTACATAAGTTTTCTATGAAAAAGGGTAAAAAATTATTTTATTTGTTGAAGACAATAATTTGAGGGAAAACTATCTCCAAAACAATCTCATCATAGATGTATATAGTATCATATTATATAAAAAATGATAACTAATTTTTTTGGTATTATAAGTTTGATTGGATTGTAAATAAGAAGAGGATGACAGTAAAAAATAATTACGAGACTATGGAAATGAACGATTTTCCATCTTGTGATACATATGAGAGGAAATACCTTGTTACATGATTTAAAATATAAAGGATTTTTCATAATATGTAGGTAAAAATTACACCATGATTTTGATCTATAGGTAATAAATAAATAAAATAATGTAAAATAATTCCACTTTAACGATATTGGAAGAACAAAAATAAATTACACAATAGTCATGGGAATATTACATAAAAAAGTTAAGGGATCGGGGTACATTAATGTTATTGGTACAACTAAAGTTGAATTATTATATTTATTGTGTATTTAGATCCTTGAAATATGTTTTATGGTTTTATATATATGAAATTATCATTATAGGAATCATGAATCAAATACGGATTGTACTGGAGTACAATATGGTATGGTTTTTGAGAGAATATGTTGGATGGTACGTACGACCATGAAAATTAAAACAGTAAAAATTTGAACTTCTTGTAAAATACATTATTCTGGGAGAGATATCCCAATATATGTTCTTGATATTGGGATAATGATTTGGGAATATTATATTATTGATTTAGATAATATAAATTGGACAGTAATAATTACCTTGGATGTAATTAATTATTTATAGAAATATTCTCTTGTGTTATCAGTAATGGAGTTAAAATACATTTTTTATTTATTAAATATTTGTAATAATATCAGTTTTTTTAATTTAATAATATGTAATTCAATGTGTGTAATAAATTTACATGGAAATATAGGAAATAAAAATGATTCAAGATAAAACATGATTCTGGAATTGGCATGGATATCATATGAAAATTAAGAGTTTCCTCATATTTATTTTGGGATTATTGATAAGTTCATTTTTTATATATATATAAATTTATTTCATTTTTAGGATCTTGTTGTTTTGTAAGGGTCAAATGGTTAACAATTTAATAAATTTTTATGTTTAAATTGCATGAGGTTTTATTTATTAATTTATTACATCACCATATTAATATTTAGGCATATTGGATATTCTGTATTGTGTAATTCATTAGAATACTAACTAGATATCAATGGAATGATTTACCATTATATTATTAATATTATGATCTGTTAAAATTGAATTGTATTTTAACATGAATATAATTTTTTTATATTCATTTTTTCGGGAATTTGATTAATTGGAAATTGATCAATTCACAAACAAATGATAGAATTTTTTCTTATAAAATTTAAATTTTTCAAGTAATATAATTCCATATATTCTATGATGGTAAATTAATACACATCTCTAGGAAAATAATATTCATACATATAAACATCCTAATACCTACATTTCGGTAGAACATATGCCATTTTAAAAAATAACATATTTTTGGTTTTTAGGACATCAACATTTCATTTATCATTCACTTTCTTGTAACTAACGAAAAATATTATTATTTATATTTATTTACAGTTTTCCTCTATGTTTATATCGTTATATGACACAAATTTTATACCACATGGAAACCTAATTATCAGTAATTTCATACGGCCATTTTATTTCCCATATCTTATATCATGGGGATGTATTATTGTGAATTCTCATTATATGGTATTTCAAGGAGGGTATTTTCAAATAAATCTCATTGATTACAGAGAATAAGATTGAATTACAGTGACACAATTTTTTTTTTATAATAAGTGAATGTAACATCCAAAATTTTTAAAGTATAAACATCATATTTTGATAGCATATATAACACAAAATACCATGAGTATAAGGGAATATGATATAAAAATACGTTAAGATATTTTTATTGTGAAATAAATTCTATCTCGTCGATATATTTCAGTGCATGCCACTCTGGGATTGAATAAAACACAATTCTATATTAAAATATTATAACATATCCATAATATTGGAAAGTATGAATATTAATTAAATAATTATTAATATTATATGGTTCAAAAAATAAAAAATAATTAAAATTTATGTCTACCTATTAATGATAAAATTATTACTTCTTTAATGATAATTTGATTTCAAAATATTTCTATTTCAAAATGGTGGTTAAGTCATGATTTTAATAGTTATTTTTTAATAAAAAATATCCCTTTTTTAAAAAATTATTTTATTTTATAATTTTAATCATTTAAATATGCATGTCAACAATATTTGTGTTTGAATTTTTGAATTTTTCTGAAATGATTCATTTTTCGATTAATGGTGAAAATTATAGATTTTAATTGAAAAAATCATTTTTGATTAATTTATTTATAATTTTAAAATATATTTTAAATTTTTTAAGGTAATATAAGTAAAATTATATATATATTAATCTAATTTAGTACATTTAAATAATTTAAATATTGAATTTCAATATAAAAACAATGTAATCTTTTGAAAATTATATCTTCAAAACTTCTCTTTCTCATAATGTTGGAGGGAATAATTTATCCTTAACATGTTCCACATAAATTAATTGAAATTTATAATACATATTCCTTATTTTGAATTAGAGTAATTTATATTTTATAGTATGGTTTATATAATTGTTGACAATTGTTAATAATAATAGTAAAACTTATTTTTTGGGATTAAGACAAAATTGGTTTATAATGGGGTTAAACTAAACATAAATGTCTTAGAGTGACCTAATGAATATTTTAAAACATATTTATTGTCAATATTTAGATCATATCATGTTTATGTTTCTATATAATCAAATTTAAACCATTATTTGATGTACAATATGTTTTTTCAAATGTTTATTTTCGAACATTACAATTTTGTTAGTCATCTCACATATAGAGGGAAAAATCTACTATTTATTCATCATACCATAAATCCATTATGTAACGACCAATACGCACAAAAATAACTTTTTATATTCCGCACGCTAATCATAGAAAGTTTATCTTTTTCAAAAATCCAATCTATTTATACTTTATGTACAATTCTAAAGTGGAGGTTCGAAGAAAAGTCAACGTTATTAAATAAGGGTTGGTATTTTATATCATCATCCACCTCCTTAAATTATTTAAAAAATATTATGATATAATAAAATTAGTATATAAATATACTAAAATTCTATTTTTTTAAATGACCTATAAATAGAATAACTTCTATAAAATGATTTATGAAATCAGCTGTCGTTTGTACAGTTGGGGAATTTATCCCACATAGCATTTTATGATTCCCACGTTTCCTCTTCAACCATATGGGTTTTCCACAAAAACATTACCTGGAGAATCACCTTATTTTTCAACACTCGCTCTCTACATTCAATAATCTTAACTGGTTGTTCTTCATAAGAGAGATTCTCTTCCAACTGAACTACCTTGGGGCTCAAAACATGAGATGGATCTTGCATATACATTATCGACATCGAAACATGAAAAACATTTTGTACCTGGTATAAACTTGTAGGCAAAGCCACTCTTCAAGAAAATGATCTAACTTTCTCCAAAATTTCATAATGTCCAATGAACCTTAGACTCAAATTTCCCTTATTACCAAACAAAATCACACTTTTCCATGAAGAAACTTTGAAAAAGACATGATCATTTACGTCAAAGGAAAGACCCCTCCTACGGTTATCTGCATAACGTTTCTATCTGCTCTGAGATGTTCTCAAGTGCTTCTGAATCAACTGAACTTTCTCTACCATCTCTTCTACCAATTCTGTTCCCATCAGCTACCTTTCAACTACTTCATCCCAAAAAGTTGGAGTTAGACAATTATTTCCATATAATGCCTCAAATGGATCCATCTAAATACTTGAATGAAAGCTATTATTATAAGAAAATTCAACCAAAGAAAGATGGTGGTCCCACCTACCCTGGTAATCCATCGAGCAAGAACGTAACATATTCTCCAGTGTCTGAATTGTTCGTTCTGACTACCCATCTGATTGAGGATGAAAAGCTGTACAAAAATTTAATTCAGACCCAATGAATTCTAAATGACTTTCCAAAAGTTAGAATTTAACTTGGGACCACGATTAGATAAACTGAATATGGGAACTCCATGCATCCTAACTATCTCTTTACCATACAACTGAGCAAGTTGATATAGAGAAAAAATATATCTAATAGGAAGGAAATGATAAAATTTAGTCAATCTATCAACTATAACCCAGATTTCATAATTACCTCGAGATGTCTTTGATAATCCCACGACAATGTCCATGTATATATGATCCCATTTCTACTAAGGCATCGGTAAATTCTGATTAATTCCTTTCGGTAACTGTCACTCTGCTTTAACATGCTGACAAGTCAAACACTTCACAGCAAAATCAGCAATATCCCTTTTCATTCCATCCAACTAGTTTTTTCTCCAGAAGATCTTGGTACATCTTAGTACTACCAAGATGAACTAAAAACGGAGAACTATGAGTTTCACATGACAACTCATTTTTCAACTGTGAATCACAAGGCACACATAATATTTTTCCAAATCTAAAAACACAATCATTATCAATGTTAAAATCATGAAACATACCCTTCTGAACCAACATAACCTTTTTATACAACTCACTTTGTTCCTTCTGTGCATGCTTTATTTTGTATGATAGAGGTGATTTCACTGACACGTGATAAAAAATAGAAGAATTCCCTGTACCAACAACTTCTATGCCAAAGTTAATCAAATCAAAAACCAAAGTATCTCATTCTAAACGTAACATGGTTTATGAAGTATTACTTTTTCGACTCAAATCATCAGCCACATTATTTTCTTTTCCCAGATGGTAATGGATCGTGAAATCATAATCTTTGATTAATTCCAACCATCTCCTCTGTCTCATATTCAAATTTTTCTAAGTGAATATATACATCAATTTTTTTTATCAGTATATATTTCACACATCACTCCATAAAAATGATGCCTCCAAATTTTTAAAGCTAAAACAACAGCAGCTAATTCCAAATAGTGTGTAGAGTAATTTAACTCATGTGGTCTCAACCGACATGATGCATAAGCAATTACATGATCATTTTTCATTAGGAAACAACCCATTACATTCAATGAAGCATCACTATATATAAAAAACTCACTATTTCTGGAAAGTAGTTCCAAAACTGGAGCATTTACCAAGCGTCTTTTCAATTCCTGAAAACAATCATCCCATTATTTTGTCTAGATGAACATAACACCTTATCGAGTTAACATAGTAATTGGACTAGATAACCGTTCAAAAATTTCAACAAACCACCAGTAACTACCTACCAAACCAAGAAAACTATGAATCTCAGATATATTTGTGGGTCTGGTCTATTCTTCAACAACTTTGGTTTTAGCAGGATCAATAGTTATACTATTTTTTGAAACAATGTGACCAAGGGAAGAAATTTAATTTTACCAAAACTCACACTTTCGGAATTTCCCGAATAGATTATTTTCTTTTATTATTCATAAGACAGCCCTTAAATGACTTTCATGTTCCTCCTTTATTTTGGAATAAACCAAAAAATCATCAATGAACACAACCACAGACTTATCTAAGAACTCACGGAAAATTCTATTCATATGATCCATGAATACAGCAGGTGCATTGGTTAACCCAAAAGGCATAAATACAAATTCATAATGGCTATATCTAGTAAAAAATGGGGTCTTTGGAATGTCTGCTTCATTTACTTTCAACTGATGGTACACCAACCTCATGTCAATCTTCAAAAAATACTCATCTCCCTAGATGTGATCAATCAAATAATCGATATGAGGCAAAGAATACATATTCTTAACAGTGATGTTATTCAATGATCTATAATCAATACAAAGTCTCATTGAACAATATTTCTTTTTGTCAAACAATACAGGAGCACCCCATTGCGATGTTCTAGTTTGAATGAAACCTTTATCTAATAAGTCCTACAATTGCTTCTTTAACTCTAAAAGTTCAATTTGATCCATTCGATAAGGGGGTTTTGAAATTGGGTTAGCATCGGGAACTAAGTCAACCATAAATTCACCTTCTCAATTAGGTATAATATCAAGAAACTCATCAAGAAAAACATCAAGGTACTCATTTACCACTGGAACATCATTAATCTGAACAGTTCCGTTGTTTTCAACAATATGTGAAGGGTAACATTCATTTCCATCTTTTACTAGATTCTCATCTTCCTGATATGTTATCAATAGAAAGGGTTCATTTTTGTATAAAAACTGAAAATCATTATAAATAGAAACCTCTTTAGCTCTACAATCAATCTTATAATGATAAAAAGAAATCCAATCCTTGCCCAATAAAACATCAAACTCAACTAGAGGCAAAAAATAAGGTTTTTAGGTAGATTCTTTCCGCACACATGGTCATGACTGTTCTTATGTTTTCTTTTTGCCTCAAAAATTCCTCTAGGTGTTTTTACCGTTATATCGGTATTCATATAATGGGATGGAATTCCCAATTTACTAGAAAACTTCTCATAAATGATAGAGTGTGTAAACCCTGAATCAAGTAACACATTTTCATAATCTGAACAAACAAAAAGTGTACCTGACATAACTTCTTTTGATAGCCCAACATCTGCTGAAGTAGATGAAAATGATTTCAACACCCCTTTCTACTTGTAGTCTGATAGCCTTCCTTCGGTTCAGTTCATTGTTGGACACTCCTTTGCATAATGACCCATTTCATTTCACTTAACAGATTTTACTGACTGTAAATATGATTTTTTTTCTTACCATTACCCTGAACTTTTTCAGTGCAATTACGAGCCTTATGTCCCATTTTACCACATTGGTAGCACTTAAAGAATTCAAAAGATATTCCCCATCATGGTTTTTACCTCAATTATCACAAATTGTAAACTTATGTTTCTTACCATCAGACTTCTTTGAAGATTTATTCCCTTTCTCCTACCACCTCGGCCTCTTATTCTGGTGTTTGTCAGGGAATTCCCGATCATCAGCAAACTCCATTTCCACCTTCTCCGCACAACGAATAAGTTTTCCATAACATTTTAACTCACGAGAAGATAAATCCCTTCGATACTTTGGCATTAATCTTGAGTAAAAACGGTTGATTTTACTATCAAGATCACATATGAAATTTGGAGCCTACCTTGCCAGTGGAGTGAATTTTTCTTCATAAGTAGCCACTGAGTCATTCTCCAACCTCAATTCTAGGAACTGTTATTCCATCCTAAGACGAACCACCTTAGGAAATTATTTCTCAAGAAAAATACCTTTGAATTCATCCTAATCGAGAGCATCAATCTCCTCAATATCCCTAATATATTTCACAATCGACCACCACTGATCAGGTTCACCTTAAAAATATTAAATGGTAAGAATAACCATTTGATGTTCTGAACAACCCATGACATCAAAAATCTTCTCACGTGCTTTAAGCCACCCTTCAGCTAGCACAGGGTCAGATGATCCTCCGAATGATGGGGGATGTGGCCTAATGAAATGCTCCACTACTAACATGTTCCTCTGTGGTTGGTTTGGCTGATCTCATACATGGATACCACCACCATTTATAGCCTGAGTCAACTGTTCTATCACTGTAACAAAAAATTTAGTCCGTATTTCGACCATCCCGGGTTGCTGATTTGGAATGTTTTCTTCCTCCTGATGTCGTCCCAACACAATTGCCCTGTTTCCTCTGTTGAAAACCATTCAGAACACAAAAATATCATTGGCGAAGCAACATGGTAATCTGGAAATACTATATTATGTAAATATTAACATAAATTAGTTTATGGATATTACTTTAACAATACCCTAAGTCCTAATGTTATCTAAATTGACCTCTAATACCAACTATAAGGATCCAACCATAATTCTTACATAATATTGAATTAAATGAATAATTCACATTGAGGATCTTTTCAGGTTTAGAGTTTTAGAGAATTAGGAAATAACTATTACATCTCAAAAGAATACAAGGTAGATATATCTACACAGTTTCCATTTTTTTTCATAAGAACAACTCTTGAAAAAAATAGTAATGTCTAGTTCTATGTTTTATACATCGTGACATTTCCTTGATCTTATCCTTGAACATATTCATCTTTATGTCATGTGAAAACATTTCAGAACATGGGATGAGCATAAAAAGATCAGTAAGGGTTATAAAACAAATAATGAAAACATTTTTTCATAAATTCATACAAAACATGAAATAATTTACTTACCTCATGAAATCATAATATTTGTGAGAGACACATAGAAATCATTAATCATAAAGGTAACTTGTGGCATCCATATCATACATTCATTGAAGTTATCACAACTACAAAGGGAGTTACTTTGGAATACCCATCATAGTATATTCCCTAAATCTATTAGAAGAAACATTCATGTTTACCTCTGTCATGTTACCTAATGAATTAGAGAGCTATCTCGGGCTTACACGCCCTATGTTTATCACTGAACCACCTGTATACGTAAATAATTCCCATGAACCATAACATGATCATAACACTTAACAAAAGCATAAAAGAAAGATAACATTTCCACATTGCAATAATAAAATATCATTTCAAGATATTGAAATACTAAATCAATTCTCAAAATCATTTTCAATACCAAAATATGTAAAAAATTATATGTTATTTATTTTTCCTTTAAAAAACATTCCGCCTTGTTAAGGAACCCAAAGATCAAATATTACACGCTGTGGCGAAAAGGTCATTGTCACTGTTTACGTTAAATAAAATTCCATTTTTCGTTTAGTAATACGCTTCGTATAAAAACATTCCCTTTGAATAAAATGGAAAGTTAAAGGGTTTCATACACCGTATAAAATAAAGTCGTATATAAAAGTTAAAATTTCTCAATGAAAGGTGATTGAGACGACGTCCCTTATCTCGTGTCCTACTTGACTCGATCATTCTTTAATCTCATGAATGATAAATTAAGTTAATTTATACTTGCTTAATTAAATTTTTAATGTTTATTATTCCTTTTATATAACTTATTACTATGTTATAAACATTATTCAATCATTTATGTTAATAACATTAATTTTATCGATATTTGGTACTTGAGTAAAAAATGAACACCTTATATTTACAAGTTGTACTTGTGGTCAAAGTTTCATTATATCCAGAATGATATTCATGATTTGGATATCATATATATCATATATATTCAGTATATACATGTTTTTATAATAGTACATAACATTTATAAGTAAGAAATGAAATTCACCATTCATGGAGACGGTAAGCCGTACGTATGCATGAACGCTAATTTTTTGTTTAATTATTTTTCAATGGAAATAAAACATAATGATACATAGGTATATTATAATTCCAGTATTATATCACATATAATATCATTAACTCTATCCTTTATACATCCCACATAAGGCATTAACGAATCAAATCACTTTGTGGGGGTGATATTCCACACTTCCTCAAATGAGATTATCGTATTTACCAACTATGGAAACCATAAAGGCATGCTATAAATGTTAATAACAGAAGAATAAGGAAATCATAAACATAATATATATCATATATAAATACAGTTCCATTATAATGGCCACCATGAGATGAGGTAAGTTGTAATTGAAAAACTATCATTTCGTGAGGCCTTAGTTTGCCATCCATAGAAACAATATGTTCATCATCCATTAGATGGAGATGAGTGTAAGATTAGTTTGAATACAACTCATAAAAACATCCTAGTATATTTAGAAGAGTGGTGTTGTTTCAAAAAAAGGAATAAATATAACTTAGTTGTTGGAGAAGTAATATAAACGAAACAATTTAAGAGAAACGGTTACCTTTAATTTGGGTAACTCCCTTTGGTTTGATCAAAAGGACTTCTCGAGCAGCCTTATATCTAATGTAAGGATTTTAGGAGGAGGAAATGGATATAGGGAGATTAATTGGTCAGACTTTGGACGATCCAAATGGCTTGAGAGGTGTGAGGAATTGGTTATATGTGGTCTCATTTTATAAGAGAGAGGAGGGGCTCTTTAAGAAAGTGTGAAAATATTATATTATAATATAATTACATTCGGGGTTTAAAGGTCCAAAAAACATTATATAAAAAGATAGTATGACCAATGGTTGATTGAAAATCATCCAATCAGAATTGGACTTGTTTTGGATAATATTTTAATCATTATAATGTTATTTATTTTAATTATATATTAATGAGGTAAATAATGCATCATTATTGTGTCATGAATAATTTAATTTATTAGATATCTAAAAAAAAATAACTATCAAGTAGTAAATTTTGTTATATTTCCAGTGAAAATTTATATACAAAAAATTAATTCATAAAACCCCTTATAAAAATTACTTTATTAAAAGATATTTTCTTTTATCATATTTTCTTTTACTTTAAGCTAATTAATCCAAATTGACATTATCACACCCTTGTGGCACAATGAGGCCCCAAAATTGACCCAAAGATTACCATGGTCTAAAATGACGCAACCAATATGGTTTGGAAAAGTGTTAAGGTAATTCTGAATCATTATAATATTCTTTTAACGTTGAATTACCCTATTTACCTTCAACCGCGGCAAATAAAAGTGAAAAGTTACTATTCAACAAAAATTATTTTCATCTTATTGAAACACATTTTACTTTTTAATAACAACCATGATTGTAAGATTTCCGAAATTCAATTCCCAGAAGTGGTAAAATTTCATTTAAATGATAATTTCAGTTTTTTAACTACCACTAAGTGGTTTCACTATTCATTAAAAGTTGAAGTTTTTCAGAAGAATACCAAAAATTCATCCTAATATATATTTGATATTCCGAATTAAAAAATGATTTATATTTTTCAAAATTCAAAAAATAGAATTTGAATTAATTAATTTAAAAATTAATTCCCATTGTTAAAACAAATAGTTTGTTTTTAGGAAACAATAACTATCAAACGATTGATACTTGTTTATGTCCAATTTCAAAGTGAAATTAATTCCAATGACAAAAATTGGATTAAATGGTAAAAATATATTTTAATTTCACTTTAAAACCAACAAAAGAGATAATCTAACCATATAAATAAATTATATAAAAAGGCACTTTTGATTTATAATGCAATATTTTTCACTATTCATTAAAAATGTACTTTATCAGAAAAATACCAAAAAAGTTCCCAAAGTCAAATTTGATGTCCCCGTTATAAAGAAAAATTTTATTTGGTAAATTAGAATGTCTTAAAGTGACAAAAACTATATTTGAAGAGGGTTCACCATTAAAAGGCGATAAATTGGCCTTTTAATGTAAATTATGCTTATAATTAGATTCATTCGCAATTTAATCCTCTAAATTTTTATTGGATAATGTAAATACATTTAACAAACATTTACAATAATATTGTAGTTAGTTTCATTAATTCCCACCAATATAACAGATAGGAGTTTACTACCATTTAAATCATAATATAATATTATTAGTATGCAACGTAAGATTCCATTGAAACATATTGTTGTGTATCGGGTACACTATCGCACATAGTAATCCCTTTAAAGTAAAATTAATATTTAATTCAAAAATATTAATAAATATTAAATATGTATTATTCTTCATTTACCTGTGATGTTATTATTGAGATGGTCCAATAAATGAAAAAATAACATCCTTAATTTACTCCCCAGATCTCATAGTGCTTAGTGTGATTATTAATATCTCAAAATAATGTAATATGTGCAAATATAATTAGGGTTTCTACACAATATGTATAGAACATAATCTTGTTTTTTTATTTTATTTCTTCTTGTAAATACTTTACATATTATTATTGTATTTTGATATAATAAAATAGTTATATAAAATATAATAATATGTAATTATGTTAATGTAATAAATTATATCCATATACTTATCCATCAAATTGGAAATCAAACCATCATTTGTTCTAATGATGGACGACTTCTTAATGAACATATGTTTTTCATTTTCTATATCCACATCTCATATATGGATAAAATAATAGATTTAATGTATTTATATGAAATTTATGATATTATTATTGTTATAAAATTATAATATCACACCAATAATATTTTTTCCATCCTTTTGGGAACTAATAACGTTGCTTATGGGTATGAATAACTATCACCTCACAAAATGACATGATGTGTTTCTAATTTTGATTCGGCATGGTTGTAAATTGGGATATATTGAATCAATATAATTGATATTAGTATAAAAATAACTATAGATTAATTCAACCACAAATACATTCATATTATATATTCTATAGAAGATATGATAACGTCACTCATGTGTACAATGGAATACCACCATCGGAATGGTAGATATTTTTTCATATTTATTTTAAATTAATGTAAAATGTGTATATTTATTAAGCATCTATCATATATATGAAATAAAAATTATTAATGAAATTTTAATTATTATTGACCTTTCATTTTTCATCAATTAGGAAAATAGAATCAATGATTAGGTATATTAATGTGCAAAACTCTCCATGAACATTGTATTTCCTTTTACATCCCTAACATTAATGGAATAATATAAATAAATATTATATATATATATATATATTATATTTATATCATTTTAAACATATTTAAATTATTTTTACCTGTTATCAATAAATAGGGATTGAATATTCAACTTCAAAATATATAGGAAAGAGAAAGTAGTTATTACATGAAACATGATTTTAACTATGATATGTTATTAAATAGGAAATAAAAAATCAAACTTGAATCATATTGGGAATGATATGTGTAAATATTGTAATTAAATATATTTAAAATAAACATATATATATAATATTATTAGTTAAAATGTCTATTATTGTATTTGATATTAAAGGAAAGTTATTTGTAGTCACTCTTTTATTTTTGGGTGTTGTATACCATATTCACCACTCATTGTTTTGTTCATATACAAATAAATTGACATGTTTCTTCATGAATATTTTAATTTCCATAATTTTAATTTTTAGTTTTCTATTATTAATTAATGTTTATTATGATACAAATGTTTCAAAAGTCTTAATGGATTTTAGTCCAAAATTTCCTTAATTGGGATATAAGATAAGTTATTCACCTATATTTGGTTATGATGTGTTTATAAAACCTTTTGAAAATTTTACCCTGATTATATATATTCTTTATGAAATTTTTATTTTTATTTTATTTTGATCTTTAATGGTTCTTATGATTTAAAAGATACCAAAGTTGTAATGGTTTTATATTACAACATCATTTTCTATCAAGATTGTTTATTATTATGTTTCCATAGGAGATTAATTATTATCTATCACAAAATAAAATCATTAATTTTCTTCTAATATTATTTATTATTAAAAATAAATTTATTTCATTCATTTTTTTCTTTTTTATGTATTCATGCAAATATAAATATATTTTAAAAGAAAATAGTATTTTATCTCTCATTTTGATGTGAAATAATATTTTTTCTTAATCTGTGGTCTCAAAAAATTATAAAATATATTTTTACAATATATAAAAATTTATTTAAAATCATTTTTATCATTCATATAATTTTCCATTTTTTTGGAAGTGAAGATACATGTAGATTCTTAAATTAAGTTCTTTGAAACATTTCAGAAATTATTAATGGAACGATGATTTTATTGTTTACAACATGAACTAAATTTTTTTCCATAATGAGCAATATATTTATATAATAATCCATTACATTATTTGTATATTATTTTCAAAGAATTTAATTTATTTTATAATTTTATGAGTTTATTTTTTATTGATGTTTAATATTGTGTAATGGTTAGTTTATAAATAATGTTTTAATGACTCTCCATGGAATTTCATCCAATCCATGTCAACAACCATTATGTTTATTATGTTTTACTAGGGATATGATATTTTTTAATATACTTATTAACCTTTTGGATGGGTTTTTATAATGATGAATATATTTTTATGAAACACATTTCTTTTCCATAGTTTATGCTATGATTTTATGTTTATGAAACACATTTTTTCCATGGTTTAATTTATTATGTAATTCTTATAAAACCCATTTCCATTAATGATTTCTGATATAAATAATTTTTTATGATATTTTGGCACACATATTTATGATTTTTATAATTTGATTGTTGGGTATTATATATCCTTAAAATTGATTTGAAAAATTGATATATCATGACCTAAATTGGACATAAATATGTGGTGAACATCATTCAGTGATGGTATTTTCTAGTTCTATAGTCTTTGGTGATAACCTTTACTACTATGATGGTTTGGGTGAGGAAACCATTCCACTATGATATAAACGAAAATGATAACTGATATCTTTGGAAATAATTTTAAACCCATTTTTAATACAACCTTTCAATGTCTTTTGTCAATATTATTCTCCAGTAGATCATAGTCATTGGTTTAATTGTGATTTATGTCTTATTACATACTTATATTTATGACCTGAGTAAAGATCATGACCTTTTATTTGAAAGGATGGATTTTTATATGTTATTATTATTTACTCATACCATTATACTAATTTTATATTTCAATAATTCCCTTTTTCCAATAATAATCATTTTCGATCACCCTTTTTCTTTATTACATTCCCTATTCTATAATTAATTGTATAATATAGGATATGTCTACGGAACATTATAGTTATGAGGAAATAAGTGGTAAATTGTGTGGTTTAATTATGATGTTGTTGTATATGATTCCAAGATTCACAAAAATATCTACATTTATGATCCTTAGGTATCTATTTCTATAATTTAATTAATTTTTATAAAATATCTTTACATAAGTGTATGAAAATCAAGAGCTATAATAGTACCTTGATTGGAAAATTTCCATAATCTTAAGAATGTGGTTTTCTACAAACAGTGTACACTGGTGAACCAAAGATGCACCTATAGAAGTGGTTGAGGGATGTACTAATCCAAAAACCATATTATTCAAGGATAATGGTGGATGATAGATTGGAAATTTACTATAATGATAGTGTGCGCACAAAAAATAAATTTTCTAAAAAATTGTTTGTTATTGGAAAAAAATTTCACTCGTGTTCAAAAAACTTATTTCATGTATTATATCTATTTTTCAGCAAATTTATTTTACATCAGTTGTTTTACTATTATCAACTATGAACGTATGATTTTATTTTGCGGGAGGTGGTATTTTATTGTTTTAAATAAAAACTATTTTGGAAAGGGATCGAAATCCAGAAATAATATTCATTAATTGTTAATAAATAACATAACACATAAAATTATATTATTAAAAAGATTCACATAAGGTATAATTTAAATGATATTTTTTCTATTCCCCATACTATCCTTGTTTTTGAAATTATTTATTTATTTTACTCTAATTATATAAATATTATTAAAAAATTAAATATTTTAATAATTAAATTATTTTAATAAAAACTAAAAAAACATACATAATCAATTTTACTATTTAATTATTTAAATAATTTTTATTACTAGGAAATTATAATGTGGATCCCTAATGAGTGTTGGTGAATTAGGTTATAAAAAAATTTAAAATTTTTTTTTGCCACTTTTATAATACTATCCCCCAAACATCAGATTGATCAAGACCAATTTTTATTAAGGTTAAATTTTATTCAGACATTCAATTACAAAAATTCATTATAAAACAATAAGTTGTTGAAAAAAAATAGATTAGTAAATTAATAACACATTTTTTCTTCCCCTATTATGTGATACCCTATGGTAAGAGGAAAAGAATAACACATATCATTGATCAATTGAACTCACTAAACTATATATATCATAGATATGACTCCAAATGATCAAAAACTAAAGAATTTTTGGAATACTTGTATTATAATAACTACTATTTTACTAATTTTCACCCCACCCATTATCATACAAATAAAAAAACTTATTTCAGATAAATTTCACTATCATATAGTTTCTCTTTAATATATCCTCACTTTATTCTTATCCACTTGGTATATCCTAAATCCTATTTTTATTTCATCTATAGGTTTGGGATATATTTTATATCACACTAGGGATCTAATTCATTTCCACATTATAACATATATCTATACATATACAGTAGGAAATACACTCAGGTATCCATATTATCTTATATTTTATTATATTTTATTATCTTATATGTCTTTATATAATGATTTTCATTAAACCAAATATTTATATCCTAGTATTTTTGAACCATTCCATAAATGATCATTGGTCAATGCAATGAAACAACTAATATAGATAATTACATACATGAACATACCATTCAAAAAAAATTATAACTTTATCACTATTCTTATATATACTACAAGACTATTATAGTTATATTTTTATTCATCCCCAACCTAATCATATATAGATCGTTGTTATACTTTGTTAAAAATCACCCACAATATGATATATAATCAAAATCTATCAAAAAATATTATCCTAAATGATTCAATTAAATCTCTATCAATTTCATCTTCTAAACATGACCATTGATTTTATTATAATCCTTTATAAATTACAATATAATGATAGTATTCTACAATATTAATGTGATTAATTTATTGAATTTTCTCCCTCAATCATCATCACTAATTAACATTTTCCTTTTATTAGTTTAATAAATGATGTTGACATTCATCATTCATGTCACAATCTACCCATATAGTCAATTATTTAATTTGTTACTTCCACTAACAAACTATATCTCTTGGGGCATAATTTCCATTAGTGTATATGTTTTCCCTATTATTTATACTATCAATGATCTTCATTATACTTTTTCTACATTTTATAGTTACTCTCATAGTTCTTCACCAACTAATATATTCATATAATATACTTATTATACTTTAATTCAAATACATCAGATCATATAATGAGAATCAACAGTTATTTAATGTAATATTTTTATATTATTTAAAATTGAATAATTGTGTACATATATTTTTTGTTGTAAAAACCAATATTACAATTTTTGATGATTATTTTTATTTTGCTTCAGTATATATTTCTATCTTCTAATAATTTTATTTGAAAAAAATATATTTTTTTCTACGAATTCATTTTAAATAAATGGTAAATGATTTCGAATTGTTTATATAATTTTCTGAGAGATAATAATACTATATAATATTTATTTAATTTAGTTTTAAGTGATTTCTTTTAAATTAAGTCGATATAAAATATTATTAATTCACTTTTAAGACAAATATTTTATATTGACTTTTAATTATTACAATATTTATCATATGGAAATATAATAGTTAGATTCCTTGATGAATATTTTATTATATGAAATATAAAATTTTATCTAGATACATTAATAATTTATTAATTATATAATAGTAGGAGTCTTAGAAATATAACTGTATTTAATATTATAATAAATTAAATCATAATTTATTTGTGTATGGAGAAAATAAGTGATGTTATTTTAGACTATAAGGAATTTATTAAATCTCATTAAAATGATATTGTATTTTATGATATATAATCGATGCCATATAGGATTAATACTATTTTTTAATTTCTATATAAATTATTCATGGAGGTTTTCAGTTCGGTAAGAGTGGTCTTATTAAAATATAGAGAAATATTTAATCTTTTTTTAAGATATTTTTATTAGGAAAAAATATAAGGAAAATAATTTAATATTTAAATAAAATATAAAATTTTATTAATGAAAATTTTATTTAATATATTTTTTCTCATTTTTTATTTAATATACGAGATCAGTAAAAAGTGTTACAATCAAAAAACATCCCTGATTTTATGAATAATTTAATTTCAATATTTCACACGAAGTATTAAATTGATATTATATAGTATCATATTAGAAAAATATATTGGTGAATAATTAGATATATCTTGTACAATGGAAATGTATAAGAAAAATGGTAGTTCTAATAGTCTTTAACATATGAAACTCTGGGTACTAAATTTAAATTAAAAATAATATTTTTTTAGTACTAATGATAGTAAACGAAATTTTAAATATTTATTTATCTATTCTTCTTGATCAGTGTTAGGTTATCTACCAATTCATTTTTCCTTCTTGGTGAATAGTTTTATGTGAATAAGATAATGTTATTGTTTTTGAAGAATCATAAATGAACATAATTTTAATTAAATGAAGCCTATGATTACAATTCCATTTCTAAAATATTAAAATAACAAAATTAGTTATATTTGGGATCATTTTTGTAATGAAACTATTTTTTTGTGTAATAATATGTTTGTAAATAATTTGATGATTCATGTAAATTAATAATTATTTACATGCTAGAGATTTATTTTATAATGTAGTTTATAACTGAAAATTTCCAATTGAAGCATATTTTTATATGTTTTATCTAATAGATGAATATTATCCTTTTGAATAAAATTTTTGGTAAATTAATCCACAATAAATCAATTGTTATTCTTTTTCAACATTGTATTTGAGTTGTTATATCATGGATAAATTTTTCATTCTATTTTAATTTATCAAAATATGAGGTTTTTGTTATGAAAAGATATATTATATCTATCATCAATGTAATTTTATCATGGTAAATTACATGAATCATAATCTTTGGATTAATTTTAAAAAATGATCTGTTACTATACATGTTCACTTCATGATAATATATAAAATTATTTGTTTGTGACCAAAGAAAAATTTCCATTAATGATATAATAGAATGAAGTTAAATAGTGAATACATGGAATTCAATTTTGCGCCGTGATCTATGAAATAAAACCATTATGTGTGTTTTGGTTTATTAATCTGGTTATTTTATATGTGATAAATAATGATATATTGATATAGAATATATAATTTTATGGATAAAAAATAAATATATTATGTAATAATATAAATGACATTTTAATGATACAAAATTAATATATAGCTATATTATTCAATTTAATCAATGATGTAATTGGGATAATGAAAAGTATTAGTATAAAAATTAAGATGTTTGATATTATAATTATTACTTTATGATGAAATTGTACATTATAAAATTAGTTTTTCAACCATTTATGAAATAAAACTAATGTTAGGAGAGTTTAATTTATATAGAATGGTCTTTTGTGGTATATGAGACAAAAGTGAAATAAAAAAATGATATTTCCCTCAATCAAAATTTTTGATGGATTTTAATGGAAATACATATTTATTGATATGTGAAAGATTTATAGGGAAGATATTTGTTTTGAATTTATTATAAATTTTTTTATCTTAACTAATATATTCCATGGATAGTTCGTTGCTAAATAATGGTTCATGTGTTTTAAATATAGTAATGCAAGGCATGTTTTATAATGGTGTCCATGAATACATGAAGATAAAATAGTGAGTGATTAATTAATGATAAATTTATATATATATATATATATATTAACAACAAAATAACTATAAATCTTTATATAATGAAAAGTGAAAAATAGTTATGAGAATACGATTTCTTCTCAATGTTGAAGACAAAAATGAAAATTATTTTAAAGAAGTATATATGAAACATTAATAAAGTAAAATAAAAATTATTTTGGTTATACTTGATGATAAAACATCAGTACGACTCGCTTGAACTAATATATTGTAATAAATAGAATGCCAGGACCCGTCACCGAAGGTGAGTGCCATGACAACCCCAATCCCACCTTCCATTTCCAGGGGCTGGGGACTAGGACCTAAAATGTGTTTCCCAATAATAGGAAGGCATTGCCTTTAAACATGTGGAAACACACAATCCATGAACCCAACAAGATGCAAACATTAAGTAAAATGTAGTAGTAAAAAGTCTACTAAAAGTAATGGTGCCAGAATACATGCCCAACTAGAAAGTACAAGTACACCAAAAAAAGGAAAAATGTCATAGATTGTCTACCGAGGATCTTATCTGAAGGGTAGATACGGATCATGATCATTCATCACTACAACACTTCATGTCAAATGGTCAATCTCTGAGCATCGTCCTTTCCTGGATCCCTCATCCTTGATCTACGTTGTACGTCATCTACACAACACACATCATGTTTTCGGTGTACCCCATACAGGGGTGAGTATAAAAATACTCAGTAAGGACCCCGAGACCCACGATTGACTCCCAAAGTTCCACAATGGAAAATACCACAAAAACAGACTTAAATTACAATGCATGAAGCAGTCTTCAAATATACTTAGGCATATGCCCATTCATATACCTATGCTATCAAAAGATACACATCCCATTCATTAGGATACTAATGGCCCCAAATTTTAAGCCATTTTAACAGCTGATCCATGAATGAAGAAAACCACAAAGGTAACACCTTAGAAGTAACACCATGAATGTAAAAGTACCATAAAGGTAATAACCTAAAGGTAACTCCATGAAAGTAAAATTACCCCAAAGGTAACACCAAGAAGGTAGAACTGTAACAACCCGAGATTTTATAAGATATATTCGTTTTAATTTCTTTCATATCTTCTGTTGTATGCTACCCCAAGAATATCTTGGGCTATACGCAACACCGTATTAGTTTGTAGTATACGCAACACAATTCTTGGATCGTGTTATACACAATTTCAAGTTCATTTGATAGAAGTTATTCTACGCAACATTGAGTGTATATATATATATATTCAATGTATAAATGAAAAAATGGTTGTATTCTGTTATAAAAAAACAACAAAGGAGTCTATCATTATACGTACCTCTGACTTGGCTTGCATTACACGCAATCGCGACCTTCTTCGATAGTGTGTGTTGTACGCAATACCGGGTTACACTAAACAACGATATGTTATTATAATATTATTATGAACTATCCATTATGAATAGTAACTAAATTTTGAAATTTATAACATTATTATTCATCTTACACATTTTCTAGAACATGGTATAAGAAAAAAATAAATTTTTCAGGTAAAATAAGTATTTTTCAAAAAAATTCAGTTTTCCCACCTTTTGATGGCGCACCCACTTTTAATCTAGTTTTTGAAATGTTTATAAGTTCAATTATTCATAATAAAATTATTCATTGTAATAAGGATATAAAATTTTACATTGGATAAAATTTTCATATTATTCTGATAAATTTCATATTTTAATGAATAGTAAAAACACGCTATATTTTAATTAAAAAATTTTTTTTCATCGTAATAATTTATGTGGTTAAATTATAATATTTAATGGTTTTAAAGTATAAATATAACATATTTTTACCATTTAATACAATGTATGTCATTAGCATTGATTTTACCATGAATTCATAGGTTAACTAAATTCAATCTTTTGTAATGTTTTAAACAAAAACTCGTTTTCTTTCGACAACGGGATTAATTTTAAATTAATTACTGAAAATTATGTGTTTTTAATTTTTAAAAATGGATTCCATATTTGGAATCAGTGGGTCCAAATTATGTTAATATGCTACTTTTTATTTTTGCGCATTATGAATAATAACTACGGTAAATATTATTTACCTATGATAAAGGTAAATCAGGTAATTAAGGGTAAATATAAGATTATAAAATTACCCTAACACCTGTCAAAATCCTATTGTATGACTAAATTTATACCCATATCACCTAAGGGTCGTATTATAATCATTTAATGGACTTTTGTCCATGAAAATAACTTAATTATTATTAAAACCAAAGAAAGTGACAACATGTCACTCTCTTAAATATTATAAGTATATTAATTTAAATATAGTGATAAACTTCATAAAACATCGAACATAAATAGTATCCAAAAAGATAATGAAATTATATAAGTCATATGAATTTATTTATAATTTTTAGCGATTAAATATTTATCGTTGATTGTGACACAATTGTGATGCAGAAAATTGTTTATCTGGTGAAGAATCAAGAATATAGTTTTTATTAAACTAACAGTGACCATAAAAGGCACAAAACCCTGACCAAAACTTATTTTTCATGTCAATGTAAACCATAATCATCCAATGGTCTAATATTTGACCATTTGGAACCTTATAAAAGAAAATATGACTCTTATATTATATCATATTAAATGATGCCAAAGTTTTCACCTTCATAATTTATTAAATATAACAATTTAAATATTTTTATTTTAAGATTTAAAATTATAGTAAAATTATTATACTGAAAGTTAATATATTTATATTATTTATATGATTTTATTTTTAATTTTTCTACAACAAATATGTATATTAAATAATTATACAATAATGATGTAGTAATTGATTTATTAAGAGATAAACCAAATAAATAGTATTAAAAATAATAAACTAAATATTATATAAACTATTTAATGTGCTAAACTAATTTTATAGATACATATCACCTTTCATAGATCTATTAATGATTTTAGTTCGAACATATCATCCGTATATATTTTATTTAAATTCAAATAAATGAATAGTGTCAAAATTGGCACTATTGTTATTTTATAAAAATAACATATTATTAAATTGCTAAAAAATCACAAAAATATTTAAAAATTATAAATTGAAATTTATATAGTCTAAAATATTATAAAGTATCCAATTACGGAATATTAACAACATATAAGTGATTATTTTTAACCATTTAGAATTTACAATTTTATTACAACAAATAAAATTAAATAGATTAAATAAGGATAAATAAAAATGATAAGGTTTAAAATAAAATCAAAACATGTATAAATTTAATTGGTTGATGATATTATAACCCTATATCCTATAATATTATAATAGGAGTCATTTTTTGACGTTTTTAAGTGGGGTTAGATTTATTATAAATTAATATTTTTATGATTTCCAAAGGTGCCCCTCTCCTCCCTTATAAAAGGGCACCTCCTCCATCCCTTACTCACACCAATTTGTGCCTTAAATCACGTCCAAACCCTGATAAATTCTCTTCTCCACTTCCATATAAACATCATATAGGTCTTGGTATTCTTAAAAGACCAATTTTACTGTCCTAAGAGGAGTTCTCAAAGAGGCACTTCCAAGAAGAGGTAATGTCCATTACCGATTCTTTCAACTTTATTTCTTCTTCTACTTATTCATATTTAGTTGTTTCATTATGAAGTAATAACATAAGTATCACTCATATACTGATATTTTATTATAATTATGAAACAACACTATTTCACCATCTATCCATCCTACGGAAAACGAAATCACCGCGCGTGCGTACATACGAAATACCGTCTCCACACCGTGGTGTAATTAGTTTTTCCAACACCACCTTACTTGGATGGGTATAATGGTGTAAATAATAAATATAGATACTTATTATAACATCATACTGATTATGATATATTGTATCATCCACTCCAATTCAATTCAATAATTATAGAAACGATATCATCGCTCGTGCGTACGTACAGACTACCGTATCCACGACGCGATGAGATTCATTCTCCATGTTAACCATTTAAGAATGATTATAAAGTATATATATGAAATAATAATGAAATATATGAAATTATAATGCTACTGTATTTATTTATATGTATTACATCTACTTAATTCCATTCAACTCAATAAGGAAATGAAAACAGTGTTCATGCGTACGTACGGCCTACCGTCTCCATGAACGGTGTATTTCTTTTCCATTTATAGATCTATTATATATATGTATATTCTGAATATATATTATATATAAATCATGTTTTATATTCTGGAATTAAGAAATCATGGTCTAAGTAATCATATGAATAATTAGAAGTCAAAACACGAACGACAAATGAAACGAGTTTACCCAAAACACTCTTTAACATGGAATTTACAAAAGAATGGGTAATATAAAGTCATAAGTAAACCATATATGATATAATAACAATGAATATGATTCTGTAATAAGTCAATTACATTATTTAAATAATTATACAGGAGGTTTGGATACATACGAAGCATATTGGACATAAGGTAAGGGATAATTTTGAAAATCTCATTTTTATCCGAGATTGCTTATTCGTAAGTATTTACTGGGGTTATTTCTATCATCCATGTCCATGTTTTATAAAAGTGTTTTCATGTATTTTTAATGTCCTTTTACACATTTTTTACTTTTACTACATGGTATGTAAGGAATCTTTCTTTTTTTTACGTTACGAGGTACTTTTTTGACTTTTCCGGCAAAAGTATGAGAAGAATGTTTTTTTAACTTATACGGCACGAATGGATTTTTAC
The DNA here is from genome assembly GCA_963277665.1 of Viscum album. Taxonomy (NCBI): domain Eukaryota; kingdom Viridiplantae; phylum Streptophyta; class Magnoliopsida; order Santalales; family Viscaceae; genus Viscum; species Viscum album. The sequence continues at coordinate 556,606,387 of OY728165.1, read as the reverse complement.
GGTTTTATAAAGCCTTATTTTCATGAAGCTTCCTCCAAACGGTTTCATGAAAATTTTCAAAAAAAAATCATCTTCGTTTAAAATTGCATGATGTTTTGTGAAAATAAATTGATATTGAAGAAGAAATGATATTTTCATCAAGAATTCATTTAAAGTGTTTTATCAAAACCATTTTCCATCTAAGATGACATTATTTCATATGTGTATGTTTCAAGTATAAAGTCTATATGATTTACATGGTTTCACTTTTCTTATTATGAAATTATATTCATTTCTTTTATATGGATTATGTGATGATGGGGTGATATTTATGAAACCCATTTTATTCATTGGGTTATGATGAATGTTTTAAGTTTATTTTGTGGCACAGGTAAGAATGATTTCATTATGAGATGGGTGGGACCTATATCCCCCTCCAAATCATTGGGTAATGTTTTATATCTCACGAGACATACATGGATGGAACGGTAAGTTAATCCGGTTCAGTGTTACATGACTGAAACGAGGAGTGAACTCGATTCAGAAAGGGACTTTGTCCACTAAGATGGTCATGGCAGCAATGCCTTGGCTAGTATGGAAATCATAACATGTGTTGAATGGTTTCCAAAATTACATGTTTTACTCCCATGCTATTTTATCATGCATTATATTTCTTTATGATCTATGACTTACGTACTTCCATGTTTTATGTCACAGCTCATGCTTTTGATGTTTGAACATTGTGTTCATGGTTTTAAGTTCAAATGTATAAGATTTGTTTTATTTTATCCATGCTTACGCTTACTGAGCATTTGAGATCACCCTTTATATGTTTTCTTTTCCCCAGGATATAAAGAATGGTTTTAGGTAAGAAAAAAAAGGAAGATCATTATGGGAGATGTTGAAGATCTTTCACCACGATTAGAAGATTATATTACGAGTTTCTAAAGAAACTAAACTATTACGGTCCTTGTGTGTCTGTTTTTGTTATGTATTAATTATTCGGCAAAAGTAATGTAACATCCATGTATGTCAAGCTTCGAGTCTCTGTAGTTGTTATCAGAGGAATGGTTTAGTCAACCTTTGGAAACTAGGATGTGAAAACATTAGTGAGATCCCTAGAGATATTTCTAAGGTATATCTAAGGATGTCCCTAAGGTTAAGTATAAATATAGGTTATAGTCCTAGAATTGCGCTAACGATCTTAGAATTAAACCTAAGATGTTATATATTGATGGTAATCCCCCTTTACTATGTTTTTTCCCTTGCATGATTTTTTCCTCTCACACTATTCTTTTTGGATTTTATAAAATGGATGAAAACAAGAAGATTCACGATAATGGAGGATATAACATACAATGGAATGATATTCTTCATGAGAAACCAAATGAAATGAGAATTGGAAGTCCACACATCGTTGTTATGCCTAATCAGAAATCTCATAATATGATCAATAATCTCAACTTTGGTAAGTTTCCTGACTCAGATAATAAGAGAAAATGGAGTTTCATGATGATCACAGAGGAATGAAAGTTCAATTTCCCTCATGTAAATCATGTGGGAAGAGTCATCGGGGAGATTGTTTCAAAGGAACTGGAAGATGCTTTGGGTGTGGAAAAGAAGGACACAAATCCAATAAGTGCAGAGGAAAAGGTTCAGTTAACACCATGGACAAGGATAATGGTATTGCTACGACATCAACAGTGATTAGATGTTTTAAATGTGGAATGTATGGACATTATACACAGCAATTCCCTAAAGGAAAATATCATGAAGAGAATCATTATGGTCATATGAGTAGTATTTATGTTGATGATGATGAAGAGACTACAAATGAGATATGAGATGAAATAAATGATGAAGCTCAATCTGTGGTTTAAGAAGTTAGTGGAATTATTTTATGATTATAAAGGATATTGTATTATACTATGGAATAAATAATCATATAAGTATTGTTACACTATTGTTTTTTATAAAGTATTTGGAACAATATGTTGAATGGTACCGGTAACCATGGAAGGTTATTGAGATATTTTGGAAAGCAGATGATATGCGCATAATGAAGGGACAAGAAGAAAATTAAATGTTTGACAGTATTCATTAGGTCATGATTGATATAAGGACTAAGTGATATCATGGTTTGAGTATATAGAATTTTGAGGATTTTGGTATGTGGAAAGAGTTAACTTTTGACAGCACTTATGTTTTCACTAAGATTCAATGGGTATTCATTTTTTTCAATAGAATACATGATTAAGGCATTCACATGAATGGAATGTGACCAACAAGATATATGAGGGATAAATGATGGTATTAACATGCTTGTTATATGACTTTTTTGTAACTGTTTTCTTTATACAATGAGTTTGGAACGAAGTATTTTAGATATGCCTAAAGATTGGAATGTATTGTATTTTTTAGGGCTAGAACTTTTTGATATAATAGTATTGTTTTAGAAAAAGGATAACATGTAGGATGGGCGACAACCCGTCACATCGGACAAGGTTGCGGGAATCGAACCCACAACCGAAGTGAGACTGGCCTTTATCGCCTACCACTGGCCTATAGGAAGTCCCTGGTTAGTAGAAACTAGTTTTATTTTATTAAGAGGTATGATATATGAAGTGTAAGTTCATTTTTGAATCGTATACGATTAACCACACCATAGATGGACTTATGTATATTTGATATCTTTTTTGAACCTTTTTTTTGAAACAGATGGAATGACTCATCATTCTATCACATGATCTGCTAACACTTCATGAATGTCAAATTCAACTTCATTTCTTTAAGAGATGAAGTGGAAATTGTTCAAGGCACCAACAACGGTGAGACTGTACCAAAATCAAATTTGTATTTTTTTTGATTCGAAAATTATTAAACAATAGAGAAATGATCCTGAAAACCAAAAATTTTGTCCTAGTCCTCTTATATTTGAAAAATAAGATGGTACCTTAGATCATCGCAAATCTATGGCTTTTTGATTGTTGGCTATTTCATAGCCATGATCTCTACTACTCTCCATCAGAACATGATGGTTTGATTTTTCCTCCATATCCATATTTTCACCTATACTCTCTTATGTGGAAACCCAATGCTGAGTTAACTTGGGTGACCGTTACGTTTCTAACATTCTTTTTTAATGTTATGTTATAGTATTCCTTTTTACGATGTGGGTGTCTATGAATAGTAAACGATTTATAACCCCGACGAATTTCGAGGGTGAAATTCATTTTAAGGGTGGCAGAATGTAACAAACTGAGATTTTATAAGATATATTCGTTTTAATTTCTTTCATATCTTCTGTTGTATACTACACCAAGATTATCTTGTTCTATACGAAACACCGTATTAGCTTGTAGTATACGCAACAGAATTCTTGATCGTGTTATACACAATTTCAAGTTCATTTGATAGAATTTATTCTACTCAACATTGAGTGTATATATATATATATATTCAATGTATAAATGAAAAATGGTTGGATTCTGTTATAACGAAACAACAAAGGAGTCTTGCACTATACGCAACCCTGACTTGGCTTTCATTACATGCAATCACGACCTTCTTCGATAGCGTGTGTTGTACGCAATACCGAGTTTTACTAAACAACGATATGTTATTATAATATTATTATGAACTAGCCGTTATGAATAGTATTGACTAAAATTTGAAATTTATAACATTATTATTCATCTTACACATTTTCTAGAACATGGTATAAGAACAAAATATATTTTTCGGGTAAAATAAGTATTTTAAAAAAAATGCATTTTTGCCGCCTTTTGATGGCGCACCCACTTTAAATCTAATTTTTGACATGTTTATAAGTTCAATTTTTCAAAATAAAATTATTCTTTGGAATAAAGATATAAAATTTTACCTTGGATAAAATTTTCATATTATTCTGATAACTTTCATATTTTAATGAATAGAAAAAACACGCTATATATTAATTAAAAACAACTTTTTTCATCGTAATAATTTATGTGGTTATATATTAATATTGAATTATTTTAAATTATAAATAGAATATATTTTTACCATTTAATACAATTTATGTCATTAGCATTTATTTTACCTTGAATTCATAGGTTAAATAAATTCAATCTTTTGCAATGTTTTAAACAAAAACCTGTTTTCTTTCGACAACGTGATTACTTTTTATTTAATTACTGCAACCTATGTGTTTTGAATTTTGAAAAATGGATTCCATATTTGGAATCAGTGGGACCAAATAATGTTAATAGTTTACTTTTTATTTTTGCACATTGTGAATAGTAACTACGGTAAATTTTATTTACCATAGTTAAAGGTAAATCGGGTAATTAAGGGCAAATATAAGAATATAAAATTACCCTAACACCTGTCAAAATCCTATTATATGACTAAATGTCTACCCATATCACCTAAGGGTCATATTAGAATCATTTAATAGACTTTTTTCCAAGAACATAACTTAATTATTATTAAAGCCAAAGAATGTGACAACTTGTCACACTCTTAAATGTTATAAGTATATTAATTTTAATTTAGTGATAAACATAATGAAACATCGAACATAAATAGTCTCCAAAAATATAATGACATTATATAAATCATATAAATTTAACTATAATTTTTAGGGATTAAATAAATATCCTTAATTGTGACACAACAGTGATGCAGAAAATTGTTTATGTAGTGAAAAATCAAGAATATAGTTGTTATTAAACTAATAGTGACCATAAAAGGCACAAAACCCTGACGAAAACTTATTGTTCATATAAATTTAAACCATAATCATCCAATGGTATAATATTTGACCATGTGGAGACTTATAAAAGCGATTATTACACTTATATTATTTTATTTTAAATGACGCCAAAGTTGTCACCTACATAATTTAATAAATATATCAATTTAAATATTGTTATTTTAAGATGATAAATTTGATTAAAAGTATTATTCTTAAAGGAAATATATTTAACTTCATTATAGGATTTTATTTTAAATTTTTCGGCAAAAAATAAGTATATTAAATAATTATACAATAATGATGTAGTAATTATTTTATAAAGAGATAAACCAAATAAATGGTTTTAAAAATAATAAACTAAATATTATATAGACTATTTAATGTGATCCAATAATTTTATAGATACATATGTCATTTTATTAATCTATTAAAGCTTTTAGTTCGAACATATCTTCTTTTTATATTTTATTTAAATTCAAATAAATGAATAGTGTCAAAATTGACACTATTGTTATTTTATAAAAATTACATATTATTAAATTTTTTAAAAATCAAAATAATATTTAAAATTTATAATTTGAAATTTATATAGTATAAAATATTATAAATTATCCAATTATGGAAAATTAACAACATATAAGTGATTATTATTAACCATTTAAAATTTAGAATTTTTTTACCACATATAAATTTAAATAGATTAAATAAGGATAAATCAAAATGATAAGGTTTAAAATAAAATAAAAACATGTCTAAATTTGATTGGTTTATGAGATTAAAACCCAATATCATATAATATTCTAATATGATTCATTTTTTGGATGTTTTTAATTGGGGTTAGATTTATTATAAATTAATATTTGTTTGATTTCCAAAGGTGCCCCTCTCCACCCTTATAAAAGAACACCTCCTCCCTCCCTTCCTCAAACCAATTTGAGCCTTCAAGCTCGGCCAACCTCTGCAAAATTCCCTTCTACACTTCCCTAGAAACATCCTAGAGGTCCTGGTCTTCTTCAAAGACCAATTTTAGTGTCCTAAGAGGAGGTATCAAAGAGGCGCTTCAAAGAAGAGGTAATGTCAGTTACCGATTCTTTCAACATTATTTCTTCTTCTAATTCTTCTTCTTTAGTTGTTTCATTATGAAGTAATAACATCCGTATCACTCATATATTTATATTTTATTATAAGTATGAAACAACTCTCTTTCACCATCTATCCATTCTACGGAAAATGAAATCACCGCGCGTGCGTACGTACGGAATACCGTCTCCACGCCGTGGTGTAATCTATTTTTCCAACACCACCTTACATGGATGGGTAAAATGGTGTAACGAATAACTACACATAGTTATTATATAATCATACTGATTATGATATATTGTATCATCCACTCCAATTCAAATAAAAAATTATGGAAACGATATCATCGCTCGTGCGTATGTACGGACTACCGTCTCCACAGCCCGATGAGATTCATTCTCCATGTTACCCATTTAATAGTGATTATAATGTTTATATAAGCAATAATAATGAAATTTATTACATTATAAAGCTACTGAATTTATTTATATGTATTTCATCTACTTAATTGTAACGCCCCGACCCCAGCTACCCAGAGTCGGTGCATTACTTCGTAACATTGGCATGATCACAAAAGATCAAGTATCAAAAGACCGATTAGTTTAGTAGCCTTGGAAACACTAGATACATTCATAAATGTTACATTACATCATAAAGTGAAAAGCTAATAACAAAGACTTTATAGTCCACACTCATATCCTCTTCTGACTATCCCTGCAGGTCATTCATAAAATACTTCTTCACATCCCAGAAAATATTAAAACATTGAAAGGGGTGAGCTCAGATGCTCAGTAAGGATAACAATATAGCATAATCTTTCATCAATAAACATAAAAATTTAAGGCAATGTATAACTAAAACAAAAGCCTTTTAAACATGAACTTCAACATAATATGGAAAAAGTAAAATGAGATAATGCCATTCACTTCTTCACATGGATACTCTACTGGTCGAATAATCACATGCAATAACAATAACCACTTTCATAATGAGGGAATGTATAATACCAGACATTCTGAAACACTTTGTCAAGGCCTCGGCCAAGATGTCTAAATGATTAAGGCCTCGGCCAAAACCATAAATCAAATTGGGAAAGGGCCTCAGCCAATTCCATGTCTAGTTGTCTCATGAGACCTACTGATGCATCGAGGAGCTATAGCGGGCTCCACCCGTCACTTATGAAGTCCAATACATTCCTCATATGAATATGTTTAAACATAACATAAATATTCGTATTAAAACTAGCATGCGAAATGTCAACAATTTCTCCATAGAATATGGATGGTATAAAAATAACACATCCACAGTCAAATATATCACAAATGTTCAATGGATGTTTTGTATCATAAATCAATTTCAATTAAACTTAAAACCCATCAAAGGATGTTGACATGGATGAAATCAAAGCTATTTGAGAGAAATATCTCTCTTTTTTTTTAAATCATTTAAAAGTCCCATAATTATAAAATAATACATTTACTTTGAAAATATTCTAATAAGATTTTAAGGGATGGTTTGACGAAGTTATAATGGCGGAAAATAGCCGCACCCACCGTATAAGTTAAAAAAACATTCTTACCTTAAATTTGTCAAAAAGGTCAAAAAGTATATTGTTTGGAAAACGATGGTAAGATTCCTTTCAAAAACGTATAAGGGTATAAATGAATTTAACCCAATTTCCATTTAATAGTAAAAAATTTTAAAAGACATTTTTATGAAACATGGATGTGGATGATAACGAGGTCCCAGTAGATAATTATGTATAAACAACCTTGGATAATGAAGAGGTTGTGAAGTAAACCCTTACCTCGTGTCTGACTTGACTCAACCGTTCTTTAACCTCCTGAATAATAAACTAGAGTTAATATATACCTTATTAAGAACCATTTTCAATTTCATTATCCTTTTTATATCACTTATTACAATGATATGATCATTCTGTAATTATTTAAGTTAATAACGGTCGTTTTGTCGATCTTAGGTACTTCAGTAAAAAATAAACTTCTTATAATTAAAAGTTGTTCATGTGGTGAAATATCCATTATATCCATAATTATATTCATTATGTAGATATCATATATATCATATATATACAGTATATACATTCATTTATAATATTACGTAACATTTAGAGGTAAGAAATGAAATGCACCGTTCATGGAGACGGTAAGCCGTACGTACGCATGAACACTACTTTCATTTCTATTTCATATTTAATGGAATGAAATCATAATGATATAAATGTATTCCAGTATAATATAGTGTATAATACAATTTACTCCATCCTTTATACATCCCACATATGGCATTAACGATTCAAATCACTTTGAGGGGGCGGTAGTCCGCACTTCCTAAAATGAAATTATCGCGTTTACCCATAATGGAAATCATAAATTATGTCCTAAATGAGAAATACAGAAGCATAAGTAAAACATAAAATTATTATATATCATATATAAATATAGTTACATCTTAATGGCCACCTTTGAAGGTGTTATATGAGTGTTGAACAATCATCGTTTCGTGAGGCTGAAATTCGCCATCCACAGAAACTGTATGTTCTTTAACCATTAGATGTAGGTGTGTGTAAGTGTATCTTGAATCCTTCTTATAAACATATCCTAGTATATTGAGGATACTTGTGTTGTTACAAAAGAAATGAATAAAAAGAGTTTATGGGGTTGGAGAAGAAAAATAAAACAAAATAACATAAGAGAAGACATTACCTTTAAATCGGGTAACTCTTTTGATTTATGCCAAAGGCTTCCTTGGGAAGTATTATGCCCAAAGTGAGGCTTCTAGGAGTAAGGGAGGGAAGTGGAGAGAGTATTTGGGCAGAGGTTGGCCGAGCCAAATGGCTTGAAAGTTTGAATGAGGTGGTAGAGGTGGGGGCCTTTTATAAGTGGAGAGGAGGGGCACTCTTGGAAAGTAAGGAAATTTTAAATTATTATACAATGTTTTTCAGATTATAAAGGTCCCAAACTTATATAATTCCTGGATAAGGTGATATGGGTTCTAAATATACTCATACAATAGGTTTTTGATAAGTGTAAGCCTTGTATTGTACATTATATTTTCTTTTTATTAAAATCGTTAAATAATGAGGTCATCGCTGCATCATCATGATGTCATAAATAATTTAATTTATTTAATGTTTAAAAATTATTAAAAAAATACTATGATGTAGTAAATCTTTGTATCTTTCCAATGACTATTTATAGTCAAAAATATGACTTGTATAACCCCATGTAAAAAATGTTTTTAGTAAAACATTTCATGTTTGTGTCATTTTTTACTTTAACATTAAATAAAAGGTATTTATGTCATTTTCCAACTAATGTGGCTCCATGGGGTCCCCAAGTTGACCCACGGATTTTCTTGGTCGTCCATGGCACATACAATTATGGTAGGACATGTGTCATGCTCATCTCATATTATTAAAACATTATTTTTACCTTAAACTACACTAATTACCTCTAATCACGATTAAGAACTTAAAAGTTACTATTCACGAAAAAATTATTTTAATCTCATTGAACCACATTTTACTTCTTATTGAAAACCATGTAGTTCACAAGCATTGGCATAAATTTATATCTAAAATATAAATAAATAAGAGGGAAACATGGTAATATGACAAAAGTACGATATTACTAACCAGTTATAGGATTCTGAACTCTCTATATAAAATTAGAAAGATGTGTATACACACGTCCCTATGACACTGGCCAAAGGAGACTCGTCATCAACCCGTCGGGGATGTGACCCGCTGCATGTATGTTTTTGAATGTTGTCATAGCGTAGAATGTATCCAAATAACACACAAACTACCTAAGGCTTGTATTTTCTATTAAATGATGGGAGAAATATTTTAATAATGCTTAAAATATGATCAATCCCATTCTTCCATTTCAAATTTTACAATTTCATTGCATTTAATACCAAAACAGGTTTTATTCAAAACATGCCTTTTTCACAAGATAAAACCAATGGGTTTTTATAAAATCATTTTAAGCCATTTTCATAAGTTTGAAATCCATTCTAATCCAATTCCATTATTACACATTTCGTTTTCACAATTAAATTAAAAAATTAAATTGAAAATATTTGCATCAAATCCACAATTTAAAACCAACAATTTTAATTGGCCAATTTCTAGAAACACACCCAATTCAATGGAATTGGGGTTTTCCAAAATTTCTATGCCAAACCCATTTCAAATATCTCAATTCAATGGAATATAGTTTTTATCAATTAATTGAAAGAAACATGAACAATTTTAAATCAGTAATTGAAATAAATCATGAAAATACAATGATAAACAATTTGTCAAGTCGGGATGGAACCACCTTCCTTGATGTTTTTGAACAAAACCACAATGGTTGAAGAACACTTAAGAATCTCGATTGATTCTCCAAAATCCCATCCTAGATCCCTTCCCCTAGAAAGACCAAGACCATAATTCACCATTTTGGCATTTACACACTTAGATTTACCCATAACGGGCATAGATATAAGAAATCAAGGGAAGAGGGGAAGTATATCTATGTAGATCTAAGAAACCAATCAAGAAAGAGGAAGAACGATCACATATCTTGAGAATCTCACTTCAATTAACCAAAAGGAGCCTTTGGATCACCTCCCAAAACAAAGGGAGAACCTTCTCTGACCCCAGGAGAAGAAAAATACCGAGTTAGGGCCAGTTAGGAGGAAAAATGATGAATTTAGAGGCAAAATGACCGAGATCAAAAATTTAAGGATCTAAATTTAAGTGACCGCACTGTTTGTCAAACCGTGCGCACACCATGTGGATCCCACTGTCCAGGGTTGCTTTTCCACATGGTTTAGTCACACGGTTTACTAAACTTTGCACACACCGTGCATACCCCACTTTCCAGTGCTACTAGGTTGGCACTGTTTGATCACACGGTTTATCAAATCATGTGCTACCCGTGCACAAGCCATTGCCTCATTTTTTTTCATAAAATTTCACTCAAATGCACCACAAAGTATTTAATCCAAAATAGGTGTACTTAGAAACATAAAAAATTACCTCAAAACATAACAGGATGTTATAACCTCCCCACCATAAGATTTTTCTACCCACAAAATTCCTATTAAGAATCCTACATGTCAAAAAGATGAGGCCACTAATATCTCATTAATGCATCCCTTTCCCACGTCTCATGAGAATCAGAACCATGATGCCATAGTACACAGACCAGAGGTATCGTTCTACCAGGAAGTACCTTGGTCTCAGAATCAACAACCTTGACTGGTCGTTTAGTCACAGAAAAATCTGGTTCAATCTCATGTTCACTCCAGCTCACAACATGAGATGGATCAGAGATATACTTTTGCTATTTCACTACATAGAACACGTTATTTATCGATGTCAGATGTGGTGGTAGAGCTAGACGGTAAGAAACTTTTCCCACAAGACCAAAAACATCAAAAGGTCCCACAAAAAGAGGAGAAAGCCTCCCTTGCCTCCCAAGCCATCGATGACCCAATCGGGGTGAAAATTTCAGTAATACCTGGTCACCATCTGAGAACTCTAAAGGTTTATGGAGACGTTCAACATAAGACATGTATCAACTCTATGTTGTAAACATTCTCTGATGAATCTACTGGATATTAGCTATCGTATCTTGGACAATGTTATGTTATACCAAATAACATTCACCAATCTCCGATAAACATAAATGAGACATACAAGGATGGCCATACAAATCCTCAAAAGGAGCCATCTAAATCGTAGATTGAAAACTTCTGTTATAAGAAAAACCAGCTAACCCCAGATGATCATCCCATGATCCCACAAAGTTGAGAACCCAAGAGCCGAGCATGTCCTCAAGGATCTGAATAGCTCTCTCTGCCTTGCCATCTGACTGTGGAAGGTAGGTCGTGCTCAAATGGACCTGAGATCCCACTGCATCCTGAAGGCCTCTCCAAAAGTGAGATGTAAACCAAGGATCCCTATCAGAGACTATTAGAGATTTAACTCCATGCAAACGAACAATTTCTTTCACATAAATATTTCCCAACTCCTTAACTTTGGTTGTATCTAGAAAAGGTATAAAGTGAACTGACTTGGGTAGTATTTCGATCACAACCCATATTGCATTCTTCTTCCTCTGGGATTAAGGTAACCTAAACACAATGCCCATTGAGATATCATCCCACTTCCATGTAGGTACTGGAAGTGGTCGAAGAAAACTTGAAGGTTTCTGGTGCTGAGCATCCACCCGCTAGCTTGTATAGAAACGAGATACAAACTCAGCAATGTCTCGTCTCATACCTAGCCACCAGAACCTCCACCGCTTGTCATAAAACATTTTTCTGGTTTCTGGGTGCACAACCCACTGAGAGTTATGGAAAACCCCCATCACATCCTTCCTTGCCGATAACGGAACAACATAACGTTTTTGATAACACAAAACATCCTTTTTGGTGAACGACCACAGGGTGTCAGTCTCCCCACTACAAATAGATTCCCTAATGATATGGATTTCGTCATCCAGTTGATGTTCTTGAAGAAACAATTAGAAGAGAGACGAAGTCAACTATACACTGGACAAATAATCTTCATTCCCCTTCCACTAAATTCAAATAAGAAAATGAGAAAAACGAGCTGTAAAACTCCAATCTTGTGAAGATTATTTCACAGCCTGAGTTGGATGTTTCCTGTAGAACCCATCAACAACGACATTAAATTTCCCTGAGGTATAGGCAATGTCAAAGATGAAAGATTTAAGGTACTCCACCCAATGCCCCAGGTGCAATTCGAATCGTTTTGAGAGAAGATATAACTCATGCTCTTGTGGCTTGAATACACAGTAAACCATTCTCCATAAAGGTAATTTCTCCAACACTTAAGAGCATGCATTACAGCTGAAAGTTCAAGGTAATGGGTAGGATAGTTCTTCTCAAGTGGCTTAAGTTGAACATATCCACAGGCAACAACATTATTACCCTTCATGAGGACACATCCCAAACCTGATCCTGATGCATCACAGAATACCACGTAACCTATCCCAGCATCAGGAAGAGTTAACACTGGCGTAGTAGACAAATTATGATTTAGCTCAACAAAAGAACTCTTCCATTTATCGTTCCAGGAAAACATAACTCCCTTTTTAGTCATAGCATTCATTGGAGAATTTAACTTTGAGAATTATTTAACAAAACAACAATATTATCCTGCTAAGCACAAGAAGCTCCAAATCTCGAAAACATTTCATGGTTTTTCCCAAGTCATAACATCCTTCACCTGCTCAGGATCAATTGATATTCCTTGTTCTGAAATGACATGTCCCATGAATTTCACTTCCTGAATACAGAAATCACACTTTGAAAGATTGGCATAATGTCGGTGATTCCATAGAAGACACAGAACTGTTCTCAGATGATGCACATGATCCTCCTCAGACTCGGAGTAGACAATAATTTCATCCACAAAGGCCACCATGACTGTATCTAGATACTCACGAAAAACTGTTTTCATAAAATTTTGAAAACAATAGTAGCATTTGTTAGGCCAAAGGGCATAACAAGGTACTCATAATGAACATACCTACCCAAAAAGCAGTCTTAGGAATGTCAGATTCCTTTTCTCCTCAACTGATGGTTACCAGATCGATGATCAATTTTTTTAAAAACACTTTTCCCCTTTCATTTGATCAAACAAATCATCAATTTGTGGTAACATATATTTTTTCGTTATCGTAACTCAATTGAGCTTTCGATAAAAAAACACATAAGAGAAGAGAACCAACAGCCTTCTTGGTGAAGAGAACTGGTGCTGCCCAAGGTGACACAATCAAGAATATAAAACCTTTCTCAAGAAGATCCTCTAAATGAGTCTTCAGTTACTTTAGTTCAGCTGGAGCCATTCGTTAAGAGGGAATAGATACTGGTTGAGTACCAGGAATTAAGTCAATAGTAAAATCAACCTCTCTTACTAGTGGGAAACCAGAGAGGTCTGAAGGAAACACATTGGGAAACTCATCGATGGTTAGAGGGAGATCACCACATAATGAATCTCTATCTATATCAAAAGCAAAAACTGATATAACTTTCCCCAACTATAGATAAGAGAGTCCGGATCTTCTTGACCTTAGGTCCCATTTTCAATGAAAAACGAGAGACACACCACTAGGTGTAGTAAGGTAGACCCGTTGAAGATATCAATTGATCCAGGATATATTGGAAATGAACCAATCCACACCAAATATGACGTCAAAATATTTAATATCGAGAACCAAAAAGTCCCAAATAATCTCGACATCTGATAGATTGAAGACGGAAGTAGGACTATGGAGACCCTTCTCTGTCCCCGTAGCAAGATGTGTAGTAATATCCATCACACAAACCAAAAGTTCCATAGGCAGATTTAGTAGATTAACAAGATGGGTAGAAAAAAAAGAGTGAGATGCACCAGTATCAAAAATAGATGTCACTAAAGACGAAGCTATAGTAATGGTACCTCTCACAGTCGCAGGACCTATATCAGCTACCTCTGGTGATTCTTCCACTGCGTGAAGAAGCTTCATTCCGGATGCATGTGGCTGGAACCCTTTTGCACATGAAGAATTTGATTTACCCATAGTATTTGGAGGTGCTGATGATAAGTTTCCACTACACGAAGTAGATATGTGATGGAAGAATCTCTATAGGTTCCCTAAACGTCCGCAGGAGCTACAGTTCTTGGGTACCTCAGTGCAAACCCTCTTATAATGTCCTAGATTACCACACTGATAGTAAGTCAAGGAAGACCCTCCTGGTGCTACCGTAGGTCTGGAATGAGTCTATTGCCGGGAACCACCATGAGTAACATCACGCTTCCATTTTCCTTTAATGGAACCCGAACCGCCACTATAAGGAAAATGATCTTCTTGCAACCCTGACTTTCCTTCCAAATCCATCTCAACCATCATCGCCTGATCCAGCACATCGGCATAAGTGCGGTGATTTAGTAAGATAATCTGAGAATCGATATCTGATCGAAGCCCCTACTCAAATCACTGAGATTTCATCCTCTCATTAGAAACAATTTCAAAAACAAACTGCACCAACATAGCAAAGATTCTGGATAGAATTGATCAGTGAAAAGAACCCTAAAGTAATTCCACTCCAAACCCACATGTTTAACAGCCGTCACCATTGTGTTCCACCACCTCATAATTGGTCCCTCTTGCACGAAGGTGGCACTCTTCACCATGATGGAATTCCGTGTCTCCAAAAACCCAAACATATGTTCAATCTTTGTCAACCATTCCTCATCATGACGAGGATCCGTTTATCCTTTGAATAATAGTGGATTCTACCATAGGAACTCTTGGGAATGACATCAGAGAATATCACTATAAGGATCTATAGCTGGAGCCCAAACATGAACTGGAGGTGGTTCCAGACCCAGAGCTTGGACGGTGTGAACAATCACCTCTACCAGACATGGATCCACAATTGTACTTGCTTGCTGAGATACCGAAGAAACCTGTTTTTGGATTTTATTTCCACGTCTTCTCGGAGTCATGATGCTACATAACATCAGCAGACAACAAGGAAAACATTAGATTAACACTCAACCTGAATAAAGAGGAAAATTACTATTAATAGAAGGGACATCAAGATTTGGATTCCACTCTATTTAAATCAAAATAGGTAAAAGACTAGAACTAATACACAAGTCTCCATTCCTAACCACCCCTAGAAAGATAAGGTTAATTGCGGTGATTGCTGGCCGGGAACTCAATCGCCACTATCTCCTAAGTCTCGATAAGAATAATCAATGCATACTTTCATCAAGGAAAGATGCTTAACTTCCCTCTGATAAAATTTTGTCACGAACCAGCCCAGGTACCATTGTAACCTGATAGCCGAGTAGGCCCTAACATAGCCTGAAGGGTGTTCCTGATCCCCACGGGTCGGCGACTAGCTCCTTGCCTCGTATGACATAAAAGTGGGAACGATTTTTCCACAAGAATGTGGAAGCAAGAGTAAAACAAACAGTATGCATAATAGAAGAAACTCCACTGGGAGTGATATAGCAGAATACAAAGAGGCATGAAATGACAAATACTAAAACCCATGTAAAAAAAGGTAAACCAGTCCCAAGGTCACAAAGGACACAACTCTCCATGTCTAGAGGTCAACAACAGGTTCCACCTCCAAGAGGTCCCTTCCCTTTTCTCGATCCTAAAAGAAGAAAATTTACAAAAGCCCGAAGGCAAAAGTAGGGTGTGAGCCTAGGACCAATAGGATACCACAAAGGATTCCATAACAGATGCCAAAAATAGATTATCCAAATAATGTCCTTCTTTTTTCAAATAAACATGTTTGGAAATTCAAAATATTATGTTAACAAAAAATGCTATACATTTTCAAATGATGGAAATAAATAATTTTAAGCAAAGGCATTAAAAATGATGGAATATTAATAAAACATAGGCTTAAATAAAAATAGTTTATGTAAAATCAGAAAGCATGTAAAACAGTTCACAAGGACTGGAATAGATTTATATCTCAAATATAAATAAACAAGCGAGCAACATGATCATCTGCCAAAAGGTATGACAGTATTAACCAGTTATAGGATTCCACTCTCTCTATGTGAAATCATCAAGATGTGTATACACACATCCCTATGACACTAGCCGAAGGAGACTCGTCACCAACCCGTCGGGGATGTCACTCGTTGCATGTATGTTTGAGAATGTTTTTGTAGCATGTAGTGAATCCAAATAAATCACTAATTACCTAAGGCTTTCATGCGCTCTTAAATTATGGGAGAACTATATTAAGAATGTTTAAAATACGATCAATCCCATTATTCCATTTAAAAAGTTCCAATTTCCTTCCATTTAAAACCAAAATAGGTTTTATTCAAAACATGGATTTTTCACAAGATAAAACCAATGGGTTTCTATCAAATCATTTTAAGGAATTTTCATAAGTTTTAAATCCATTCAAATTAAAATTCCATCATTACACATTTCGTTTCCACAATTAAATTCAACAATTTAATTGAAAAAATTTCCATCAAATACACAATTTAATACCAACAATTTAAATCGGCCAATTTCCATAAACACACCCAATTCAATGGAATTGGGGTTTTCCCAAATTTCTATGCCAAAACAATTTCAAATATCTCAATTCAATGGAATCAAGTTTTTATCAATTAATTGAAAGAAACATGAGAAATTGAATTTAAATCAATAATTGAAATAAATCAAGAAAATACAATGATAAAAAATTTGGCAAGTCAGGATGGAACCTCCTACCTTGAAGGCTTTGAAAAAAACCTCAGAGGTTAATGAACACCAAAGAATATCATTTAATTCTCCAAAAACTCATCCTAGATCCCTTCCCCTAGCAAGACCAAGACCAAAATTCATCATTTGGGGATTTATTCACATAAATATACCCATAACGAGCTTAGATATAAGAAATCAATGGAAGAGGGGAAGTAGATCTATGTAGTTCTATAAACTTATCAAGAAAGGGGAAGAACGATCGCATTCCTTGAGAATCCAACTCAGATTCACCAAAAGGAGCCTTTGGATCGACTTCGGAACAAAGGGAGAACCTTTTCTGACCCTAGGAGAAGACAAATCCCATGTTAGGGCCACTTAAGAGGGAAAATGAAGCTTTTAGGGGCAATATGTCTGAGATCCACAATTTAAGGATCTAAATTTATGTGACCGCACGGTTTGTCCACATGGTTTGTCAAACTGTGTGCACACCATGCAGATCCCACTATCCAGGGTTGCTGGTCTGCACAGTTTAGTCGCATGGTTTACCAAACCGTGTGCACACCATGCGTACCCCACATTCTAGTGCTGCTAGGTTGGCACAGTTTGATCGCATAGTTTATGAAAACGTGCACTAACCGTGCAAAATCCACCGCCTCTTTGTTTTTCATAAAATTTCTCCCAAACGCACCCCAAGTCTTTACTCCAAAATAGGGGTACAAAGAAACATAAAAAAGTACCTAAAAACGTGACGAGATGTTACAAAAATCACCACACATGCAATGTTGTCCAAGCCACCCCATGATTCTATCATCCCACCACACCTTACACATAGGTCCTATGCAGGTTTTATAAGGTTATATGTAACATATCATTAGTAATTTATTTAATCCTTTTGAATAAATAATATTTTTACTTCTTACAATAGTAAATTTTTTGAATTTAAAAAGACCAGATAACTATTGGATGAATTTATTGAAGTTACATATTATTAATGAATTTTGGAAAAAGGGGTATTTCAATATATTTTTTTATTCTATAAATAATTAGTAATGTGAAATGAATTTCAAAAAATGGTCTTATATAGTTTTGTTCAGTAAAGAAATTTAAACTGTAATTAGATCAGCATATTTTTTAGTGAATAGTAATTTATGAATAGTGACATACCCGTATAAATAGTAATGAATAGTAATGAATTTAAAATCCACCAAAAAATAGAAACTTTACCCATAAATGTATAAATACGTTATAGATATCTTAAAAGTGAAAAATGATCATTCTATAAGTTTTGGTCTTTTTTTGTCATGAATATTTTTTTAAACATTTTACAGTTAATTTAATAATTTAAAATGAAAATCTAATTACTTAAAATAGAAATAATAAATTTTTACATTATTTCCTTTTTGTTTAATGATAATTTTATGGGACCTTGATTACTTTTTCATGGTGTTACAAAATAAGTCATTGTTTTATAGTTATTTTTGAATAAATAATGATTTTATTTAAAAATTAAATTCAAAATATTTAAATAATTATTTTCATAAATGGGAGTTCTTTTTTAAATTTAGAGCATCAATATTAGGTTAGATTGATTTTTTGGGACTTTTCTGAAAAAATTGATATTTTGGTGAATAGTAAAAATAGTGTTTTATATTTCAGGTGTATAATGACATAATTGCTGATGTAATCATGATTAAATACATTTTTTCAACTTTTTAATATTAATATATGATGTTAGGTGTCCGAAGTAGCCAATTCCATGTGAAAATACAATGGGAAAGCCCATGGTTTTGCTAATACCACCAATGATGTTTCCCTTGAAAATTAATTAAATATTCCCACTTTTTATGAAATAAATATCAAGCCAATCCCACATTAATTTAATTCAAGAATCCTCCTCAATGAATTTCAAGTCTTTTTTACTTTCCAAGGAGTCCTCCCATGGTTCTATCAAGCCTCCCAAGGTCCCGACCATCATGATTTTGAAGTTACTGCTCAAGGTAACACAACCTTTCTCCCTCCTCTTTTAAGTCATGACTTCGTTTTGGTTATGTATTCTAGTTTCCATTTTATTATGTGTGGGTATGTTATTATATATTTTCATTACTGTATATTTTATTTTCAATTTATGAGACACCCTTTCTTCTCACATCCACGTATTTTTTCAGAATTATAAGAGATGTCGTTTGGTTGTAGAATTTTTGTAATATAAATCACATTTTCACTTCACGTTACATTTCTCATCTAGTATGTCTTTCAAATTTCCATTTCATGATTTTATGTATTTTTGTTATTTATCTATATTTTTATGTGATTCATTTATGTAAGGGTGACCCTTTTCCCCTCTCTTTTTGTTATTTTCTCGAACCATGATATATAACTATTATATAGAAGTAATTTTTCCTTAAATATTTTATCTCATTCTTTCAAGAATTTATATTGTTTTATTTATTTGTATTCCCATAAATATTTTTTTCTATAGTTATTCATAAATTTTAAAAAAATTATATATTTTATTTTTTTAATTGACACATATATATCTCTTACTCCCTTTCTATGGGTTATAAATGACATAATGGTCTTATTTTAATGATCTTTTACAACCTCATGATTTTGAAGTGAACCCCATAACTTTTACACTGTATGGGTTATTAATGAAATTTTTGATTATGATCTATTTGGATCACATTAATATAATAACATATTAAGGGTGTCCCCTAACATAGATTTCATTCATTGGGTAAAGAATTTAATCTAAAGAGATGACAAGTTTCATGATACCTTGGTGAATAACCATGGTAAATTATTATGACACACTGGGATGAAACATGGTGATATATACCTAAATTTATAAATGAAATGATGTAGCCACATATTCACGTTGTGAGTAAAATTATTTTTATTATGATGTTCCACTTTTTCCATTGCTCATGTATTACGGTTTTCATCAAGTTATTATTGATATCACAAGTAATCTGATTCCTTTGTTTTCTTTATTTGGGCTTCAGCTCACCCATTCCGTTGATGTATGTCTACAGGTTATGATATAATGAAATTGTACATTAGATGAAATTATGGTGAATCCATGAAATTAGATTAGAAGAATGTTTTTTGTTTCTTTCATGTTTTACAGTCCTTATTTCCATGACACTAGAATTTAAAATTCTATGTTTGTAAAATGTAATGAAAATTTATGGAATAAAATTGTGGAATGCCATAATAATGCATTAGGGAATCCAAAGAGGAAAATAAATTCACCAATCAATGAAAAAATAGAAAATTGATGTTTTTTTAGTTATCATTTGAAACCATAAAGGGGCCTATAAATACACCAAGAAGATCCCTAGTGACTTGCAAGAGACCATGGAATAGAAGAGTTAATACTCTATGAAAGATACAATCAATTTATAGATTCAAAAAACGAGGAAATCATACTAATTAACATCTATTCTATCATTTTATTCAAACATCATTTAATAAATATATCATGTGATCATCAAATATTCATCCTTGTTTTCATAATATTATCTATTTCTGTATTAATTATTACCTATATTATTAAATCATAAAAACACCAAAAAAACAGTTCACATATTCAAACTAGTATTCTTATTTACTTAATTCAAAATTTCATAATTTTAGATATGTGCATGGGAACTCTTTTTAATATAGTTTATGAAAATATTTACTTTGGTAGGGAATTTTTAGTCACTACAATTCTGTTAATCAACAATATATAATTTTCCAAAACAGTCCAATACTTAATGAATCATTAAAAAATTTCAATAATCATCTCATTAATGATAATAAATCAATATGAAAAAATAATTAAAAAAATAGAGCAATAAAAATAATTAAACCAAAAAATATATAAACACCCATAAATATATCTCAATGGGCTTCGGGTACTCTAACACCCAAAAAACTCAATTTCTATAACCATTATAACCATCCATTTCATCCCAAATAAATGAAATACATAATTAATTTATTTAAAAACTATCGATATCTCTGATAAAATTCAATGGAATACAACAAACCATAATTATCCTTCTTTAAATCATTTATATAGAATCCATATATATTATAGTGATTTCACTATACATTGGTAAAATAAATACTTCTAAATCCCTAACAATGTTGTTATTTTTTTTAATAAAATAATGTAAATGTTGTAAAGGATGGAAAATTAGAAGGATTATATTGATTTAGTATTGTAAAATATTGGAAAAATAAATGAATTTAGAGGGGAATTAGTGGGTGAATGGTGAAATTGAAGAGATGTTCACCTATGTTCTATATCCCCACAATAATAAATACTGAATGGGAATAAAATAAATTAATAAAATCCCTATTTTTTAAAACCAAAATAATGACACCATTAACTAACCAATTTTCATCCACTACCCACTTAGTGTCCTATCAGGCCATTGGTACATGACAATGGGTCACCCAATATAAAATCAGTGGGTATTTTTCTACTTGATAGATCACTAACACTTAATGAAAAAGTTTCTTCAACATTTTTACTTCTTACAACCACATACATAAATAATACGTCTTTAAAAAACCAAATAAATATCATCTTGACATTTATAATCATCTTCTCTTTAAAAAATACCCACTCCAAACATCTTAAAACACCAAAAAATGATCACAAAAAAAAATAACTATAGAAATTTAATAATGAATATTTTTTACTATCAATTTTATATTTCAAATTCTCAAAAAATTCATTATAATTTGAACAATTTATTTTCTTATTAAAAATAATAATGCAAGAAAAAAAATGTAACACCCTGACCCCAGTTACCCAGTTTCAGTGCATTATTGAGTAACATTGGCATGATCACAAAATATCATGTCTCTAAAGACCGATTATTTTAGAAGCCTTGGAAACAATAGATACATTCATAAATGTTACATTACATCATAAAGATAAAATTCACATAAATATAGTCTCCATAGTCCACACTCTTATCCCCTCCAGAATATCCCTGTAGGTCAGTCATAAAATATTTCTTCACATCCTAGGAAAATAAAACATTGAAAGTGGTGAGCTTAGATGCTCAGTAAGGATAACAATACAGTATGAACTTCTATAAATAAACATAAACATTTAAGGCAATGTATAACTAAAACAAAAGAATTTTAAACTTGATCTTCAGCATAATATGGCAAAAATAAAATGAAATAATGAAATGTACTTATTCACATGGATATTCTACTAGTCAAATAATCTAATGCAATATCAATAACCACTTTCATAATGATGGAATGCATAATGCCAGACTATCATAACCATGTAGCCAAGGCCTCGTGCCAAGACTACAAATAATATTGTGTCAAGGCCTCGTGCCAAGACACTAGTTTTTCTCATGAGACCTACCGATGCATCGAGGATCAATAGCGGGCTCCACCCATCACTTATTAAGTCTAATGTATTCCTTATATGAAAAGGTTTAAACATATCATAAACCATAACATAACCGTATAACATAAAACATGCATAATGGAAACATAACATTTCCACATTTCAATCACAAGTTATCAATAAAACACATTGATATAATAAAACCATTTTCAATACCAAAATAAAAGAAAATTAAAACTTGGAATTTATTTTTCATTTAAAAAACTTTATGGCTTGTAGAGGAAGCCAAAACTCAAATAATGGTCACGGTGGTGGATAAGTCTTTGTCGCCGCATACGTACAACAAAAAAACATTTCATTTTGTTGTTTAGTAAAATGCTTAATATAAAAATATTTTTTTTGAATAAACGTAAAATTAAAAGGTCTTTATTCACCGTATAAAATATAGTTGTTTATAAAACAAAATATGCCTCAATGAAAAGAGAATGAGACGATGTCCCTTACCTCGTGTCCGAATTGACTCGATCTTTCTTCAATTACTTGAATAATAAGCTAGAGTTAATTTCTACATGCTTACGAACCTTTTTGAAGTTCAGTATTTCTTTTATATCACTTATTACCATGTTATGAACATTATGTATTTATTTATGTTAATAATGCTCGTTTTGTCGATCTTTGGTACTTGAGTCAAAAATAAACTTCTTATAATTACAAGATTTTCAAGTGGTAAAATATCCATTATATAAATAATTATATTCATGATGTAGATATCATATATATCATATATATCTAGAGTATACATGCATTTATAATATTACATAACATTTAGAGGTAAGAAATGAAATGCACCGTTCATGGAGGCGGTAAGTCGTACGTACACATGAACGCTACATTCATTTATATTCTGTATTTAATGGAATGAAATAATAATGATATAAAGGTATATTATAATTCCAGTATAATATCATATATAATATCATTAACTATTTCCTTTATACGTCCCACATATGGAAATAACGATTCAAATCACTTTGAGGGGGACAGTAGTCTGCATTTCTTAAAATGAATTTATCGCGTTTACCCTTAATGGAAATCATAAAGTTATGAAATAAATGAAACATAAAGAAGCATAAGGAAAACATAAAAATAATAAATATCATATATCAAAATATTTTCATTATAATGGACACCATGAGAGGTTTTAAAAGAATAATGAACAATCATCGTTTCGTGAGGCAGTATTTCACCACCCACAGAAACAATATGTTCATTAACCATTAGACGAAGGTGTGTGTAAGTGTAAGTGAAATAATTCTCATAAAAACATCCTAGTATATTTAATATACTTGTTTTGTTACAAAATAATTTAATAAAAAGGGTTTATGGGGTTGGAGAAGAAAAATAAAACAAAAGAACGTAAGACAAGACATTACCTTAAAATCAGGTAACTCTTTTTGATTTGAGCCAATGGCTTCCTTGGGAAGACTTAAGCACAATGTGAGGCTTTTAAGTGTAAGGTAGGGGAGTTTATAGAGTATTAGGGTAGAGGTTGGCCGATCCAAATGGCTTTGAATTTGGTAATAAGTAGGTAGATGTGGGGGCCTTTTATAAGA
Organism: Viscum album; assembly: GCA_963277665.1. Taxonomy (NCBI): domain Eukaryota; kingdom Viridiplantae; phylum Streptophyta; class Magnoliopsida; order Santalales; family Viscaceae; genus Viscum; species Viscum album. Next base: position 556,582,345 of record OY728165.1, on the reverse strand, counting down.
GGAGTGGAGGGGCACTCTTGGAAAGTCATGAAATGTTACATTATTATGAAGTGATTTTCGGTTTTCAAAGGTCCAACAATTATATATTTAGAGGATAAGGTGAAAAGTGATCTAAATATACTAATACAATAAGTTTTTTTACTATTGTAAGTCTTATATTTTACCCTATCTTTTCATTTTATTTAAATCGTTAATTAATGGGGTAATCGCTGCATCATCATGGTGTTATAAAAAATTTAATTTATTTAATGTTTAAAAATTATAAAAAAATACCATGATGTTGGAAATATTTTAAACTTTCCAATGAATATTTATAGTCGAAATGTTAACTTATATCACCCCATGTAATAATTGTTTTAGTAAAACAACACATGTTTGGGAAAATTTTATTTTTACATTAAATTAAAAGTTATTAATGTCATTTTCTTACCCAAGTGGCTGAATGGGGTCTCCATGTTGACCCATAGATTTTCATGGTCGTCCATGACTCATCCCATAAAGGTAGGACAACTGTAAAGGTAATTTCATATTATTATAACATTATATTTAGCTTAAATTACACTAATTTCCTCTAATCGCGATTAATAAAACTCAAAAGTTACTATTCACCAAAAATTATTTTCATCCCATTGAACCAAATTTTACTTAATAATGACAACCATGTATGTCGGATTTTTGAAATTAAATTCACAGAAGTGGTAATGTTTCATTTAATCAAAAAATTAGTTTTTTAACTACCACTTAGTGGTTTCACTATTCATCGAAAATTGATGTTTTTCAGAAAAATACCAAAAATTAACTCTAAGCTATATTTGATATTCCTAAATCAAAAATGATGTCTATTTTAAAAAATTAAAAACATATAAGTTTAGTTAATTAATTTAATCATTAATTTCCACTGTCACAACAAATAGAATGTTTTTAAGAAACAATATATATCAAAAGATTGACAATTGTTTATGTCCAATTTCAACGTGAAATTAATTCTAATGACCACCATTGGATAAAATTGTAGAAATATATTTTAATTATACATTAAAACCAATCAATAGTATAATTTATCACTATAAATTATTTTGATTAAAAAATTGGTTTTTAATTTTTTTTTTCTATACATATAAAATTTCAAGTTCTCAGTAAATTATAAAAAATTCAACATAGGATAATTTTGATTTTTTGAATACAAAAATGAAGTACATTTTGAAATATAAAATTTATATAATTTCAAAACGTGGGTATGACTATTCATAACAGCTATTTTGATTGGTCACGGTATGTTAGAATCTCGAACTTACGTACAATGCAAGCTAATGCATTATTGAAAGAGAAGAGTATCGTGGATGATTAGGGTGTTACATTCTCCCCTCCTTCAATAAATTACATCCCCACAATTTGAAAATGCTCTTCAAAAATAAAAGGTTGAAAATAGGAAATACCTTTGTGGAAAACCCATATCATAAATAGGGTTAATAAAAATATAAATTTAAAAGAAAGAAAGAGAAGTACAAAGGTCACTTGAGATATACCAGACTATGATTTTATGAAAACATGGATATAAAGGAGAAACAAACCATCAAGGTCTGTTGGAGAGTTATAGAAAACATGATTAGGAGAAACTTAACTACAAGAAAATCGCAAACATGTCATTGGTTAAACGATCATTAATTCCCCAGTAGGAAAAGTTAACTGAAGAAGTTTTTTATTTAAGTTCCATTTCATAAAGTTGAGGAATATATTTATGAGATTTAGTAAGAACATAAGGAAATATACATAAATTTCATGTAGAATTTCATTATTTAATAAATTTTTACCACAAACCCATATTTCACTCAAAAATATAATAGAACTCAAAAATATTATATTTATCCTAATCGTACAGGGTTCCAAAAATTAACACATACCATTTAGATTAGGAAAAATATTTTGTAATTACCAGGGACTTCTTATAGGCTAGTGGTAGGTAATAAAGGCATGTCGCACTATGGTTGTGGGTTCGATTCCAACATCTTTGTCCGATGCGACGAGTTATCCCCCGTCCTGCAGTTTTTCCTTTTCCTAAAACTATAGTATTATAATATTCCAAAAATAATCATTTGAAATCTTTTAACCTTAAACAATACTATCCAATGTTCAACATATTCCATTCCAACCATTATAGTTATCCAAAATACCTCTGTCAAGACTTTCTCTAAAAGGTATCTAAATTCCATAATCAATTGTAACATCAGATTCCCCAAACAAAGTAATGTTTCTCTTATTGTCACATACCAAAAATATGATTACCTTCATCTTATTAAAACCTTAAGGAAAACAACAAGTACTATAATACAATCCTTATATATATCACATTATTCTTATAACCAGAATATAATCCTTGAGTCCAAAAGCACCAATAAATTAATTATTCCACTTCAACTCTAGTAAGAACATAATATTGGCCTTGATACCTTGGCCTTTTCTGAGGTAAATTTCCCTGATTCTTAGGAGATTCATTTTGATAATCCCCCATTTCCCTAAAATTTTAGCATTCAAAATTCAGAGCCTCTTTCTGTCCCTTGAAATCACGATCATGGTGACCTTTTTCTACACATTTATAACAAACTCCCATTCATTTTAGGCAGGTACCGGGGTGATTTATCCCACAATTATTGCATAATGGAAAATCCTTCTTTCCCTTTTTCCCTTTAAATTTTCTTCTTCCACTGTTCTCTTCTTCTCTTGCTTTACATTGTTGTCCTAAGACATACAGAATTCCTTTTCTGTCTTGATAGCATACAAGACTATATCTTTTTATTTTGAGAATGATTGTGATATTAATGCTCGACGAAGAAACAATTTTAACCCATCAACGAAACCATCAATCACACTTCTTGGGATACATATATAATCCTCTGCATGTCTCTCTAACTTTGTAAAGTTCGCTTCATACTATGCAACATTATCATCCTCCTTTTTCCTTAGACTCAAAAATTTCCTTTCCATATCAGCTCGATGGTCACGAGGAAAGTATTTTTCTATGAAAATATATTTTAAATCTCTCCATTCCATACATGATACTTAATAATATCCTTTTGTATTTTGAATCAATGACCACCATTTATCAACATCTCCACTGAGGTGGTAAATTTCCATGACAACTTTTTCCCTTTCTCTACTCCCCAAGGTTTGAAATATTTTATCTAAGAAGTTTATCCATTTCTCAGCTACTAATGTATTTGTACCCCAATTAAATGTTGGTGGTTGTTACCTCATGAAGCGGTCTAACATTGATCCTCCACGTTGCGGATCGGGGTGCTCCATACGAGTAAGGTTATTATTCATAACCCGAGTGAGTTGTCCTAGTATGGTGATAAGATGATTGCACCAGTTCTATCACCAGCTCCAGCATAATTATCTTGAGCGGGAGGGGAATCCCGACATAGAGTGCATGCATTGATATAGTTTCCATTCCTTCCACTAGGCACCATTTCTAAACAATGTCATAAACAATATTAGTTTATGAATTTAAATACATAATAACAAACTTTCAAAACACTTAACAAAAATTTAACAATTTATGGATATAATCCATAATAATAAAAATGTTTTCTTTGAAGAGGTATATACTCATAAACCCTTCATAATGGTTTGTAAATAAAATGAGAATTATCCTAAGCCTATCCCCCGGGAGTGTCATAACCAAGAGTGCAGCAAGGCTCGTTGTCGTGCACGAGTTCCCATTCGAGTCTAGCTCATAGTAGTGGTTTCGGGTTTTACCCCTATGTACATCTGTGCCAAAGCCGCCTCTACCTGCTCATATCCAGACATGGATTTATTTCTCAGAAAACTCAGAAAATATCTATAATACCAAAATTCTAGGTAGTTATTCTATACTAATCCTCAAAGTCTATCTTAGGGTTATGTTCTCTAATAAGAGTTCTTCTAAATCTATCATCCAAGATTAGTACTAAACTGCCTCTGATACCAACTGTAACACCCAGACCCCAGTTACCCATAGTCGGTGCATTATTGCGTAACATTGGCATGATCAGAAATGATCATTTCTCGAAAGACCGATTAGTTTAGTATCATTGGAAACACTAGATAAATTCATAAATGTTACATAAAATCATAAAGTGAAAAATAACAATAACATAGTCTCCATATGCCACACTCGTATCCCCTTCAGACTATCCCTATATGTCAGTCATAAAATATTTCCTCACATCTTGGAAAAATAAAACATTGAAAGGGGTGAGCTCAGATGCTCAGTAAGGATAACAATATAGTGGAATCATTCATAAATAAACATAAACATTTAAGGAAATGTTTAACTAAAACAAAAGCATTTTAAACATGAAATTCAACATAATATGGAAAAATTAAAATGAAATAATTCCATTTACTTATTCATATGGATATTCTACTAGTCGAATAATCACATGCAATATCAATAACCACTATAATAATGATGGAATGAATAATACCAGACTATCATAACCACGTAGCCAAGGCCTCGTGCCAAGACTAAAAATAAGATTTTGTCACGGCCCCATGTCAAGACACTAGTTTGTCTCATGAGACCTACCAATGCATCTAGGAGCTATATCGGGCTCCACCCGTCACTTATTATGTCCAATGCACTCCTTATATGAAAATGGTTAAACATATCCTAAACCATTACATAATCATATCACATAAAACATGCATAATGGAAACATAACATTTCCACATTTCAATCAAAAGATATTAATACAACACAATGATATAATAAAACCATTCTCAATACCAAAATAAAATAAAATAAAAACATGGTATTTATTTTTAATTTAAAAAAATCATGGCTTGTAGAGGAAGCTGAAACTCAAATAATTGTCATGATGGAAGATAAGTCGTTGTCACTGCATACGTATGACAAAAAATCATTCCTTTTTGTCATTTAGTAAAATTATTCGTATAAAAAGATTAATTTTGAATAAATGTAAAAGTAAAAGGGGTTTATACACTGTATAAACAAAAGTTGGGTATAAAACAAAATATGCCTCAATGAAAGGAGATTGTGATGAAGTCCCTTACCTTGTGTCCGACATGACTCAATCGTTCTTTAATCTCCTGAATAGTAAACTAGAGTTAATTTATACTTGCTTAAGAACCTTTTTCAAGTTAATTATTCCTTTTATATCACTTATTACCATGTTATGAACATTATGTAATTATTTAAGATAATAATAGTCGTTTTGTCGATCATTGGTAATTGAGTCAAAAATAAACTTCTTATACTTACAAGTTGTTCATGTGGTAAAATATCCATTATATCCACAATTATATACATTATTTTTATATAATATGTATCATATATATCCAGTATATACATGCATTTATAATGTTACATTACATTTATAGGTGATAAATGTAATGTTCCGTTCATGGAGACGGTAAGTCGTATATAAGCATGAACGCTACTTTCATTTCTATTTAGTATTTAATGGAATGAAATAATGATGATGTAAAATTATATTATAATTCCAGTATAATATCATATATAATATAATTAACTTCATCCTTTATACGTCCAACAAATGGCATTAACGATTCAAATCACATTTAGGGGGTCGTAGTCTGCACTTCCTAAAATGAAATTATCGCGTTTACCCATAATGTAAATCATAAAGGTGTGGCAGAAATGAAAAAAACAGAAACATAAGGATAACATAAAAATAATATATATCATATATAAAAATACTTTCATCATAATGGCCACCATTAGAGGTGTTAAAAGAAGATTTAACAATCATCGTTTCGTGATGCAGTAATTTGCCACCCATAGAAACAATATGTTCTTTAACCATTAGACCAATGTGTTTGTAAGTTTAAATAAAATAATTCTCATAAAATTATCTTTTTATATTTAAGATACTGGTGTTGTTACAAAATAAAGGAATAATAATAGTTTAAGGGGTTGGAGAAGAAAAATAAAACAAAAGAACATAAGAGAATACATTACCTTAAAATCAGGTAATTCTTTTTTATTTGAGCCAAAGGATTCCTTGGAAAGACTTATTCCCAATGTGAGGCTTTTAGGAGTCAGAGAGTGAAGTTGATAGAGTATTACGGTAGAGGTTGGCCGATCCAAATGGCTGTGAAGGTGTGAATAAGGTGGTAGAGTTGGGTGACTTTTATAAGAGGAGTGGAGGAGAACTCTTGAAAAGTCATGAAATGTTACATTATTATTGAAGTGCTTTCCATACATAAAAGGTCCCACATTTATATATTTAGTGTATAAGGTGATAAGAATTATAAATATTCTCATCGAATATGTTTTTGAAAATTGTATGTCCTAGATTTTACCTTATCTTTTCAGTTTATTTATATAGTTAATTAATGAGGTAATTGTTGCATCATCATGGTGTTAGAAAAAATATAATTTATTTAATTTATAAAAATTATAAAAAAACTATCATGATGTAAGAAATATCTTTAGATTTCCAATGAATATTTATAGTCGAAATGTTAACTTATATAACCCCATGTAATAATTGTTTTAGTAAAACAACACATGTTTGTGACAATTTTATTTTTACTTTAAATAAAAAGTTATTAATGTCATTTTCTTACCAAAGTGGATCCATGGGGTCCCCATGTTGACCCACGAATTTTATTGGCCGGCCATGACTCATAAATTAAGGGTAGTACAAGTTTAAAGGTAATTTCATATTATTATAACATTATATTTACCTAAAATTACAGTATTTACCTCTAATCGCGATTAATAAAACTGAAAATTTACTATTCACCAGCAATTATTTTCATCCGATTGAACCACATTTTACTTATTAATGACAACCATGTATGTCGGATTTTTAAATTCAATTCCCATTAGTGGTAAAGTTTCATTTAAACGAAAAATTGGATGTTAACTACCACTTAGTGGTTTCACTATTCATCAAAAATTGATGTTTTTTAGAAAAATACCAAAAATTAACCCTCAGCTATATTTGATATTCCTAATTAAAAAATTATGTCTATTTTACAAAATTAAAAACCTATAATTTGAATTAATTAATTTAACAAATAATTCCCGCTATTACAACAAATAGAGTGTTTTTAAGAAACAATATATATCAAAAGATTGACAATTGTTTATGTCCAATTTCAAAGTGAAATTAATTATAATGACCACCATTGGATAAAATGGTAAAAATATATTATAATTATACTTTAAAACTATTCAATATTATAATTTATCACGATAAATTATTTTGATTAAAAAATTTGTTTTTATATATATTTTTTCTATACATAGAAAATTGGATGTTCCTAGAAAATTACAAAAAATTCAACATAGGATAATTTAGATATTCCGAATAAAAAACTGAAGTCCATTTTGAAATATAAAATTTATATAATTTCAAAAAGTTGGTATTACAATTCATAATGGCTATTTTGATTGGTTGTGGTGTGTTAGAATCTTGAACTTGCATACAATGCAAGCTATTTCATTTTTGATAGAGAAGCGTATCGTGAAAGCATGGGGTGTTACAAAAAACATGACTAAATTATAAAACATGGAGGAAACATGTGTTTCAATTAAAAGTTAAAATATAAAATAAATTTAATCATAATATCAATTATTTATATATTAGTGATGATGAACGAGTCCCAATTGCAAATTGTTTTATATTCTATTAAGTAAATTTAAATGTTTCAAAAAGATGAAAGATTGAGATTATATGTGTAATGATAGAAATTTAATATATCTAATTCACTCTCATTCTAATGATGTAACATACTATAAATTCTAAAAGATAAAGTGTATTTAAAATTACATCCAATCATTAAATTGATAAAAAATACAAGTATATCTATATAAAATGAAGGATGTTTATAAAAATAATTATAGGGATATAATATAAATAATTTAACTATGGATGAATGTTTGAAATATAAATAATCTCTAAATATTTTTATAATTATGATATTTGATCATATTAGTAATTTTTCATACGTTCATAAACATGATAACCCTTATGTGAAATTGATTAATGGTAATTGTGGAAAGATTAAAAAAAAGTGATGTGTTTAACTCACATGACTAAAAAGTTTTAGATTTATATTGTGTATTGTCATAAGAAATAAAATAATTTTAATAAATATAATATACATCTATATTTTTTTAATTGTTGTGTAACTAGTTTAATAGAATATATATCAAAAAAATAAAACGAATGATTGATGGATTAATTGAATAATTGCCAATTTTCACAAAAATAAATGAAATTTTTTTCAATATTTAAACATTTTATAGTATAAAATTGTTTAATAATTAAATTTGATATTTAGGAAGTATTAACAAATTGGATAGAAACATATTTGTCAAGTAACCACTCTAAGTAAATCTAATGTGAATTTTCTTAATTATGTTCTAAGAAGTCAATATTATCGTATGTATTCCACGTGATATTTTTAGTCATTGGGTCATACCATATATTTTACTAATAAATTTATTTTATGTAAAACATGATTTATATTTATTAATAAGTAAATATTGGTGTCAAATGTTATGAAACTTATCCAATTAAAACAAATGATTTATAGGTACTAAATATAGACAGTTTTAAATTTTTGTGCCTAATCATCAAAATATAAAGATTTAAATTTATTAAATAGACAGTGGGTTATCATAAAAAATTAAATATAAACCATGAATATTCAAATAATTTTATTAATGAAATTTTTTATTGGAATTATTTTGAGTTAATTCATATTTAATGACAAAATTATTTTGCGGTATAATACTTTTAAACTAAATAATAATAAAGAGGTGTAATTTTTTTTTGTAATAAAATATAACCATATTAAAATTTATCTATTATAAAATTATGTATTTTATGTTAAATTTATAAAGGGAAAAATAATTACTAATAAATATCTCACTTTTCACTTCTAGATATTTTCACAGGTATAATATCAAGTTAAATGATAATTCCATATTGAATTTAAATTTTCTAGTCTTTTAGATAATTACTATTTTTAATGGATTTCAAGATAATTCCACTAAAACACTAGGTTACTATCTCCACATTCTAGGAAGAATAAATCCATATAGCTATCTAAAATTAATGTGGAATTTTTTTATGACCCCTATATGAATGGAAAACCACACAAGGACATTTTTATTTTAATATACGAGTCAACAAAAATGAAAACCTTAAATATATGACACAATTGATGAATACAAAAAATTCACAGTGGTTAATATTCTCTTGCATTCTAGCCTTTTTTTATTATTTTACAAATACAAAACAAAGAAGAACAATTACCATGTATATAGATCAAACAGAAAAATTTCATCAATGATCAAAATACTATTCAACCTAAAATATCTCGAATACTATACCTATGGTTTCAGACCATCCATGAACACGTCACCCAAATTCCACCATAAGAACATGAAGTTGAATTTTCTACAAATCACCACAACTCCAAATCTGACAATGCCTCCCTTGAACTACTTCTGGATATGATGTTCTCACATCGAAAGATATCTACATAAAATGAAACCATAAGGATCAAATTCACCATGAAACCAAAGAATATATTCATGTGGTATAAATCCACATTTTAATCCTTGTTTCCTTCAACATATATCATCTGTGATTTGTGGTACACAGCCTCCACCAAAACGATGTTATCCATTATCATTTAGGCCCCCAAATGGTTCTCTAGTATCTTGGATGTATACTTCTGTACCAGGACTCGAAACATAATTCTGTTGGAATTTGAAGTCATGGGGGAAGGAAATTTAAGGAATAACCAAGTTAGATCATGTGTATCATCTATTTTAGTTGATCAATTTACTCAACCAGCCTCCCACACATCATTTACGTGTCAATTAGGGAATTATCCTAGGATTTTTGAGCTTTCTTAGACCTTAATACTTTGAAGGCTTGAATGGATTTATATGGACTTTTCTACCCTTTCCATATATGTCAAAACCACAACCACATATTTTTTATGAGTTATATAATTTTAAGATATTATAACAAATATAATTTTGATAAAAATGTGAAATCATTTACAACTATATCTTTATGAATTTATCATTGATAAGAATACAATAATCTTCAGTTTGAAATATTTTTTCTTGAATATGGTTATGTAAATAATATTTTTACTCTGTGAAGTAGTCAACATAATAGAATTGTATAAATAAATATTATAAATATACATGAGATAAACGAACCTATTTTAAATGAGTATAAAACTCATTTTTATTTTTTTGTTATAATTACATAATAATACCTATTATGTAATAAAAACGATTCTAACTATTCACATTCAAAATAATTTTCCTTATTTATTTTTAAAATTATTAAAACAATGATTTAGATAATTTACAATAAATTGTTGTAATGATTGTATCCTAAATAATACGGATGATTAAGACAAATTCAATTATTGATAATTTATAGGAGGTCTATGGGGTTACCCAGTAAATACAGTATTATATTCTATGTGAAACAAGATAACTATTGTTATTTAAGAATCATTTTCTGTCATGTTTGATGAAAGGAACCAATATTAAAAAAATAAATTTGATTAGAATAAATATAATGATATTGATTTATATATAAATGATTGTTATCTTATTGAGCAGGTTATATAATGATAGGTTGTTTATACCAATGAGAATACCATGTGATTTAAAACTAATTTATATATAACACCAATATATAACACAATTTATGGATTCACTGGAAAAGTAAATATTCAAAATATAATAATAAATACATAATGATCATTTCTGATTGTACTAAATTTATTTCACAGATAGGTGCAAAAAAATTAGTAATTCATTGGAAGATACTAGTTGGATCACATTTATAAATTTGGTGTACATCCATTTCCCCACTAATATGTTATAGGAATTAATAAGTATATTATATGAATAATATGTGATTATAAAATAATGTAATTTATAATGTAAATTATTGATTTATAGAGATATTGTGAGAATCAATAATTTTGGAAAGATTATTTACCCAATATCTAATAATTCACTATAGACAAAACAACATCCTTTCTTAATTTTTAGATGGAATTCAAATTCTTGTATACTATATTTCTCCTAATAAATTTCGTTATTTTTTAAATCAATATTTAAAATCTTTTTAAAAGTGAATTTATTTTTGAAAATATTTTTGTTAAACATCTCATGGCATTAAATAAGAAATGTTATTGAGAAAATTATTTAATTTTACTTAATATTTTTATTTACAATACAATCAATGTTTCATGTTTTTTTAATAAATAATAAATTTCAAAAAATCCTTGTATGGGAATGAAAACCCATTCATTATTTTCAAATCATTCAAATAAATGTTCTATTTTTTAGAAAATAATAGAAATATTACAAGGATCTAAATAATAGGGTTTTTTTATTATTTTATATATTTTATGAAAACCCCAATGAGTACTAAATGTAAGTTTTAAAATAGTTTAGTAGGAATTTAAAATGGATAAAAATACATACAGAAACATTATATGAAACCTTCTATATCAAATTTTTAATAGACAACATTTACTGTTTATTATTTTTGTGTGCAAGCTACCATGAAAATATAACATAAAATATTGTTTCATTAGATCCAAGCATATTAATTTATATTAAATATATTAATGAACAAATTTCTATTTACATATAATATAACTATTTTTGAATTTTTATTCTCACTTATTCATATTTTGGTGTATTCTAGATTGATACAAATATATCCAATGATATTTTTTACATTTTATTGAACTACATGGTTTCATGGTGGTAAAATAATGTTCATTTTTTTACTTGTCCATCATAGTAGTAAAGTATATATTTTAGAAAATTTATTATTCACAAAATCATTAAATAATACATAAAATAAGTTTTTTAAAAAATTTTTTTTATAAGATATCGATTAATATTTAAAAATCATATATTTTATAATCATATAAGAATCAGGTTCAATCAGAACCATACTTTAGTATTTATTAAAAATTCCAATGCATTAAATATAATGAGTAATACCTATATAATAGCATTAGAAAATCTACTTATTAACAAACAATATTAAAATATATGCCAGCAATCACATAATAAATATGATAATATTTTATAAAATTGAATTTTTTTATGATAGATTTGGTTTGATATCCTCTCATAAAATTTTTCAAATCAAAAATATCTATGGAATCATATAATTTTAGACAACATTTATAGGGGGATATAATTTATAAATATTTACTCACAAAGAATCAATAATGATATTTCATTACTAAGACCCTAGTGTTCAAAATATTTTACATTGCTAAAGTGAATGTCCTTTTTATGGAAATAATATTGAAGTTATATTATAATTTTTATAATATAAATAATTTTTTATAATGTAATTTTTAGATAATAACAACATGTTAGTATAACTTGTCATGTAAATCTATGGAATGAATAAATTCATTTTAAATTTTTTATACATAGGTTTTAAGAGAATTATGTTTAATGATACTATATGTTTTGGACATAGATGTTGGATAATGTACAAAACAATATTAATATACCGGATTTCATGAAATATAATTAATTTTGCGATGTATTCTTCATTGTCCTAATTACTGCCAAAAATAGTGTCATGTTTGAAGAATTGGAATAAATTAACATCATAAAAGAATTTATATTAACCTATATGTGAAGTATAATAAATGAAAATAGTATCATTTAAACATTTCATGACATATGGATTTTATAATTGTAAAATTTAATTTGGTTCGTATAATTACATTTAAAACACTAGAGAATCATTTCAAGGATCATGTTTTGATTGTTCTAAATAATGTAATATATAAATCAATTAATTCCTCCATGAAAACATATTTATAATATTATGATGTATAATATTTATTATTTATGTATAATAATTTATGAATAGAAAGGGGGAATATTCATTAATGTATTTAAACAATAAGTAATCTTCACACATCAGGTAATATGTTAAATTCTAGTTTTTGATACAATTTTTTCTATATGGTTTCACCGAAGGAAAAGGAATTAAATTTTAACTTAAATAAATAAAAAAATAATTAGAAGGATTTTCCATAACAAATTATTTGTAATAGAAATTATAAAATTTTATTTTAAATATCAATGAAGAAGAAACTCGTGGTTTTTAATCACCACCTTCGAAAACTCATGAAAAAACGTTTATGGGAAAAGATTATGATGAGAAGTGGGATAAAAAATGATATTATATGAATCAATTATAGAATAATATTATTTAGGTATAGAGGAATATTATTTACCAGTAATATACAATTAAAGAAATTAATATAAATATTTCATTGAATTGGGATTAAAATTTTGTTTTATAGAGATGAAAAGTAATTTCATTTTAATTATAAATAGTTAGAATAATATGGGAATATAATTATTTAGTATAATTTTATTTCATTAGATTATATTATCATCCCAAGAGATTAATAACATGTTTAGAATATAAATAATTATAATCTATATGATCAATGTTAAATTTTATTCCAAATGAATAAATTTTTATTTTGAAAGATATTATGAAACAATTTTTTTAGACTACAATATGGTGGATTATGATGCTACAATTGATTATATAATGTATTTTTATTGACAATTATATCGAATCTTTTATTAGTTAAATATTTTTTACATACAATAATGTTATGCATTATTATATTTATTTTCATAACTTTATATATTTTAATAAACCATTATGTTTTACTAGAATTTTCGCGAGGATTATGTAATCCATTTATATAATTAAATGAAAAATTAAATAACATTTAGTCAATGGATGATTCATATATTGATTTTTATATAAATTAAACATTCTGTTTGAAAATAATAATTATAAAATTATAAAGTAGGAACATCATATTTTGTATTCGTAGTTTAGTCTCATACATTTTTCTCATATAAATGGCTAAAAAATTATATATATGATATCCCTAGAATTTTTGAAAATAAATAAACAAATATATCAGTATAAAAAATGTGATATAGAAAAGAAAATAAAATTTCATATTAAACTAGGATATATTGATTTTAAATTTTCTTTCTTAATAAAATAAAATTTATCAAGGAAGTTGTACAATTTGTAAATGTCGAATAATAATCCTTTTAAATGAAAAGAATTAAAAAAATACAAAAATGTCAAATATACCCATCAAGAAAATGTTAATCATCTGAAATATGAGGTAAATTTTTCAATTGGAAATCAGGGAGATTACATGATTCGGATGATTTAAAATATTTGAATGAAAAAATATATGATTATTTTTAATATAGATCAATAGTTTATGCAGTTTTGTAATGAATAATCATTTAATACAAATTTATAATTTTTTTAGTGAGACAACAATAATATTGTCATGAAATCTTAAACAATAATACCAATGTACTAGAAAGTAATGAATATTTCTCTTTAGTTCCATGGAAGTTTAATAAAATAATACCAATAAAATATATTGAATCATTTCCATAAAATATAAAGGAGTATTTTTGAATTTTTGAGGAAGAAAATAATACATTAATCCCCATGAATGAGTGAATAGATAATCAAAATTAGTATCTGATAGGAGTAAAGAAGAAAAAAGAAGTTGTATAATTTTTTCCATTATGAAATGTGTCCACATTAAATTAATGTATACATCGGTTAATGATACCTATTAGAATAATATATTAAGATTTATTGTCATTGTTTCATATTTAGAGAACATGGAAATGAATTTTAAGAAGACAACCCGAGTCCCACTCTATTAATGACTACATATTTTAAATAAATTATGAATAAATCTATGCTACTATAAGTTTTTTTTATAAAATATTATCATTATCATTAATATTCAATAGTGATGAAATTTTACCTTCAATAGTCAAGAGAATTTAATGGGTGATGGTAGAGGTATGTAAACATCCAAATACTGATAATGATAATGTTATGTACTTATAATAGGTTCCAAAAGATGAGTATGATTAAACCAAATAATGTTCTTATATTCATTCATTTATTGTTTATAATATTCTTATTTTGAAATAATATTTTTGTTATAAAACAATATGAATTTTTATTTGAAACTATTTATTTATTATATACTAAATTTATATAATATATAATTTATGATATCATAAATATCCTACTATTTGGATATGATATATATTCCTATTATTTTTTTTTTGTCTCTTATGTTTTAAAAAAAGTATATAATATTTATAATACTTTTATTTATACATATAAATAACGAATTAATAGATAATTAAACATCAGTATAATTTATGAATTATTTACTGATTCTATTGACATTTAAATAAAGAAATAAAAAAATTAAAATATAAGAGATCAAAAACTATATTGTTTATTTATTTTTAATAGTACAATAATTATTTTAATATTATTTTTTTCTTATTGTAGTCATAACTGTTCCCTCATAAATGAATTTTATTGTAAATGCTTCTACATACTCTAAGATATTTTTTGTAATTATTTTTATCACCTGATTAATAGTAAGTGTTCCAATTTTAATTCTTCTAAATAGAGAATCATATTTATAACACATTATGACTCTCTTAATTATTTCAGTGTATTTATATTGTGTTTCTATATGTTTTGGGCATTTGGAGACGCTGTGAAATGTTTAATATTATCATATTACATCAAATAAATTTAAATATTTACGTTGTTTTAATGAATATTTATTTGAAAACATCCAATCTCCTCCACATTTTTTATTTCATATACTTGTTAATTGGTATAATATTAATGAATATATTTATGTTTTTGTGAGAAATTTTGTAATTACCTCTTGTGCATGATATGCAGTAAACTTATATCAATAGTACATGTGTCAAGGTCAAATAATGATTTCAATGCCTGATCATTTTTTAATCAATTTTTAGTATCTAAATATCTTGGGAAATGTGGTACATCTTTGTAACATAAATGAAATTAAAGTTAAAATCAAGGAAAATACTTTTCATTAACTATTAATTTTTATCCTTGAAATATATGAAGTGCATAATGATCCATATACAGAAATTTTAAATGATAGATTTTATTATAAATGATTAAAATATAAACTTCAGGATGATGAAATTCAAATTATGTAAAGATAAAAATTATTATATAGTGTCTTTTTATATTAAAATGGATGAAAATAAAATTTCAAGGATTCATGACGGGGTCATAGGAAAATTAGGATATAGAAAATATAGGTAAAAAATTATACATCCTAGTCATAATTGAACGATACTAATATATATTTATCTTATAATTATATTTGGATAAATGTTTAATTTAAATAGTAATATATATTTTTCAAGAAATATTTTTTACATTTTATTATTTTTTTCTCCATAATAAATATTTATTGTTCTAATTAATCCTGTTTTTACTTGTGTGAAACTATTTTAATGACTATGAATAATTAAAAATAATGGAATTCCATTCTATATATATTTCAAATATAATATATAAATATTAAATCATTAATCATGAAATCAATATCTAATTATTGATGAATGTTGGTAAAAATTACTTATGAATTAAAAAACTATTATGTTTTATAAATTTCCTTCAAATAATCTCTCCCATCTATCTGATAATATGTCTTAATATCATGATTTATTTAATTAAATATTCTAATATAATTTTGATATAATTATTGGATCTAATAAAAAATCATGAATTATTTTTGTAATCCAAGAAGATCATTATTAAAATAATTTAAATATTACAATTGGAAAATTTTAGTATGAATACTACATAATAAATAATAACGCATCCTTATTTTCCACATGATTTCAAAAACAAGAAATATATTTTCTTTATTTTCCATTCCATTAATGTTTCATATTCTTGATCATTAAAATTTATTTTTTGTTAATATAAATTATTTTCAATTTAATAATAAAATCAAAAATAATTTTTACTCATTCATTATGATTTGATCATCTATAACTATAATTTATATTTTCATTTACCTTTATATAAATTTTATTTTTTGTTACATAAAGATGAGAATAAATTATAATTTGGAAACATTTAATTTAATAAATTTAAGCAATCCTTAGATATTTCGTACAGTTCATGAGATTTTTTATACATATATATATTTCCTTTCATTGAAAAATCATATTAAATATATGACTGATTCTTAAATAAAATTTCCATTTCCTAAAATTGAATATCATTATAAGTAAATTATATTCAATTAAAGTGTATAAATGGATGAGTTTGCTGGAATAGTGATAAATAAAATTTAATCAACCTTGAAGCAATATAATTCAGCTTAGAATAATAAATATTGTGAAATAAAAAATCTATAAAATCATAACTAAGAAAATTTCATCTACATAAAATCTCATAATTCCCTTCATGAATTTAAATTTCTACAATTACTAATAATAATGAAGAAAATTTATAATATTTTTTTTTATTTTTATATATTTAATGTATAGGATCAATAAGATGATATTATTTTATTGGGGACTTCTAAATCAATCAATAATAGCTCCCTCTATAATTCTTTTAATGGATTACCAAAAGAAGAGATGTTTTTATTTTAGTTTGGAAAATTATTTATGAGTTTTTTTATTACCTGGTGATGAAGCTATATTTTACACATGATAATAAATCTATAATTATATTCAATTAAATTTCCCTAAAAAAAGCTTTAGAGAATGAAATCAAATATGTAGATTTAGTAACGTTTTGTGAGAGTTATTTCCTGAATCATGGGATATGTTAATAAAAATATGATATAAATTACCCCATAATAATTTTTTTCACCACTTAATGGAATCAGTCTAATAATTTCTTAATCTCTCATGTTAACACCATGTTTGAAAATATACTATATGAAACAATAATAAAAATACTAATAATAAAATTATAGAATTATATAACCAGATTTTATTGAATTAGAAATTAATATATTTGATAAGAAGGTGAAATGAATAAAGTTATGTAAAAGTTTTTATCTTTATTAATTATAAATTTCTTTTCATTTCAAAAAATCAAAAAACATTATTGTATAAAAATTATTATACAACTCCTATAAAAATCATCATTCACATAGGGATTGGGGTTCATATAATGAAATATTTCAAAATATTAAATCATACATTGGTGATTTTTTTAATATTAAATTTATTTGAAATTTTAATTACATATTAATTGGTGGAAGTTATAAAAACCTTTTCCAAATAATACATTCTATTAAAAAATAAATCTTCAAAATCATTCTCAGAGTATAATAAAAAAGAGAAATGTTATGACATATATATTTTATATCAAAATTATTCCTTCATACCCTGATAGTAGATATTTTAAAAACATAGGGAGTGAAATGGTTGAGGAGATAAATAAGTTCATATAAAAAATTAATTTGAATATTAATCATGTAAATTAGAATTATATTTATATATTAGACCTTTACCTAGATAACTAGTAAAAATAAAATAAATTCAACCAAGGGAGATATTATAAATCTATTAAAAAAATCCATTCAATAAAATTATGATTTTTAATACTATTATAAGACTATAATAATTAAAATATAAAATATTGGAAATATATTAGATAAGTATTTAAATATATGATTATTAATAGTGATGAGTGAATAAAAACATGATATAGACTTACTAGATAGAAATACACATCTCAAAAAAACAGTTTTATTTTCCATGGAATCCTAAATGAAAAAATTAATATCAAATTAACAAGAAATAAAAGATTAAATAAGGAAAGAATTGTATTATCTTAACTAATTTATGGAAATTTTCATCATCTATTTCAAACTCATTGAATCTAAATAATTTTTTAAATCTTCATTTTTTAGGAGGGAAATGGTTATGAAGATTGAAATTATTATGCCAATAAAAAATTCACTAACTCAAGTATATGCATTTGAAGAATTATTTAGAAAATAAAATAAAATGAGATAAAATATTTGTATTTTTGTAAAGTTAAACTTATTGAAGAATATAGTGTAGTTTAATAAAAATGAAACACACACATCCTAAATGATCTAGTAATATTTTTCAACTAATTGTAATTTGGGATATAGAAAAGAATAATTTTTTTGTATCCATGGTGGTAGTTTAAAATTGATTTTCAACTATATGATTCAAAATTTAAGAAATGATAATAGTGACTGAAGGATATGTCACATGAGGAACTCACTTGGGTTATTGTTAGTCAAGTATGCCCATACATGCCTACCTCCAGTAGTCTAGGGGCGTGTGAGTAACACCATTGAGGTATATTACTCATATGTAATTCCATTGACATTAAAAAATGACGAAATCATAGGTATTTAGATTGGTAAATAATAATTTAAACTGATTTAATGACCAATTATAATTTGGCATTCCTATTTTACATGTAATATTTATTATAAGTGTGATAATGCACCAACTATAACAAAGGATAAAAATATAGATTCAATCTTAATTAAATAATGGATATCCTCAAAAAACTAGAAAAAAATAATTTCATGTCATGCATCTCCATGATGGGATCTAATGGTAATTATATCCACCTACTAATACTAACCTCGAGACCCAAATGTACCAAACCAACCGAAGTCAACTAGATAACTGTATATCATCAATATAGACAAAACATATGTTTGAACAATGATAATACATGGATGAATATAAACATACTAATTTATATGTATATAACACACAATGATTTTATAAAGAACATCTTTTCTTATGATAGGATAAAAAAATATGGTATAGTGATCAAGAAAACAAAAAATAAAAGTATTACATAATCTTACTGACTCAACATAACAAAAGGATATAAATATTATGGAAATGAGCATACTCAAAAATAATATCATTATAAAAACTCCTAAACTAAAAAAATTCTGGGACATCTAATACACATATAATAAAATATAATAGGAGACTGAAAATCTTCATGTAGTGTGAATATCGATTAAAAGTGTACCTAGACACTATGGAGGACAACACCATGAAACACAAGGGTAGTTATCTCTATATATGGTTGATTACACCCTATCACATGAGGGAGTAATCACTATATCTATCAAATAGGGGACCATATCCAATTTTGAGTATTCCACTATGGGAGTACCTAAACCCTATTCATAGAGAACCATTCAAAAAAAGGAGTTTATGATCTCTATGTCTACTATAATCACCTGGCCCAAATTTTTTTTTGATATATATGTATTTAAGAAACTATCACTAATAATGATCGAACAAAAAATACCACAAATGTTAATAAGGATCACACCATTTTCCTTTATGTAAAAATTTACTCAAAATTTACTATTTGATTTTTTTATTCTAATTTAGAGTCAATAAGATATGTGAATCTCAAATGAATACATAATATATGAGATATAATTTATAATATATTATGTGTATACCACATATAGTAATAGAGCATGTACTTCAATCGTAGTACATTTTATAGTCAATATATATGATTTTTCTTAAGGGTTACTTGTTGTTTGGATTCTTCTGGATAATCTTGTGTCTATTTCTAGTACATCCCATGAAAACTAATTCCCCTCATGACATGGCATGACCAATGGTCTACATTGTATGTGGGGATAGATATTTAGTGGGAAGTGTTATCAAGTACACCCTAGGTCATATGGATACATGTAACATGGATTATGACACATAATCAAACATTGTTTTATATTTTATAGAGTGTGTAATACCAACAAAGCATTAGTGGACATAAATGTCATATAACATTGGTTTATACTTCATGTTCTATTTTTGTTCCAAAAAACCCTACTTTATTATCAAAAATAATATACAAAAAGTGATCCGTGTATTAAATAACATGTTGTTATTTTTTCCTCAAGACCAAAATTTCTCATCGACCCGTGATTCACAAATCCCTCAACACCAATTACATTGTTTTCACAATTTATTGATCAATTATCTAAATCAAGAATCTATTACATCATCATGGAAAGTTTTGAAAACCAATTAAACCACAACTATCATCATTTGTGTGAACTTGAGCCACTACCTAATCCCCTATATAGCCCATATACTTATAAAATAATAGGACTAGATCCATATTCATTGCACACTAACCATTATTCCATTTAATTCACCTAATATCTGACTTACACTCACTGTGAGTGTGGAATGTTATCATTTGGCACATAATGTAAAAGGAATAATTAATATTTGTGGCAATGGAAAATCTTAACTGACTAAATACTATTCAAAATTACATTTTATAAATAAATATAGTATAATAATATTTTTATTTAAAATATAATTACATTTATTATGAAATTATCAAGGAAATTTGAAATAATATGTAATTATGTAAATTTAATAATAATTTTCAAAAATAATATTTACTCCTAATTTAATAAAATATATTATCAAGGGAGTCGTAATATTTTATTACAAATATATAATTAAATTTCTAACATCATGGATTTATTCTCCAAAAAAATTTATTAGCATTCATGAATAAATTAAAAGGGATTGAGTCAACAAATCCTTACTATGTTTGTATTACCCCCGGTTCTTGGTAAGTAACCCTTGTTTTATGCTTTTTATGTACATGAAGTAAATGAGAAATGGTTGGGATAGTTTGAAGACTTTTAATGCGTTAAAGGGAAAAAGGGGTGACACACAGGCTTCACATGGGTTGCCCAAACCGTGCGGAAGCCATACATGTGGTGGTCACTTTGGATAGAGGAGACCGCACAGTGTGCGCACTGTTTGGGAAAACCGTGCAATGAGGTCGTGCGGAGCACCCCTTCTATGTAGTGACTATTGCACAGTTAGCACACGATTTTCCTATCCCTACGGACTAACCATGCATAGGGTCAACTTAGATTCTATATTTAAGGATTAAAACCATTTTATAATTAACCCCACTCGTTTTTCCTCCTAGATGTCCCTAACTCTGGATTTCTCTCTAGTGAAGGTGGGAGAACATTTACCAGGCATTTTGGAAGCGATCTGGAGGTTTGCCTTGGCGTTTATAGGCTGGTTGATCGAGGTAAGTCCCCATTCAATAGTTTTCTTAGATACCCATCTTCCCTCTTTATGGTTCCATATATCTACTCCCAAGGTGGGTAGATTTAAGGTAGTGGATGACTTTTATGTTTGGTGTTGGTTTTGTTGGTACTAGGGCAAGGAATCTAAGGAGGTTTCGAGGAGTAGGTTACTCTGCTTTGTTGACGTTCTTCATCTATTGGTTGGTTTCTCCAAATTTGTTGAGGTTGGTGGCTTCACTAACAATTCCTCATTTATAGAACATGAAGTCTTAGTTTCAAAGTGTTTTCCATTATTGAAATGGTTTGTTAATCTGCTGTGAAAGAATGTTGGAAACCCATTTTATGTAATGGGTTATGGAAATTGTGTGTTTTTGGAATGTGTTTGTTGAAATGAATTTAAAATGGTGATTTTAAAATGGTTGTGTTTTTGCTTCTTGAAAGAGATGGTTTTCAATAAAATGATTGATACTTTATTGAACGGTTTTGAACACACTCGGTATTGAAATAGATTTTCATGGTTTGTGGTGTGTGTTCAGGCGCATTGGTATAGAAAAGGGTGATAAGTACCCCATACAAAGTTTGGGATGGAAAAGGGCGATCAGTACCACCATCAAATGGATGGGACAAATAAGGGCAGGAATTACCCCCATCAAGGTAGTACAGTAAGTGATGGCTTAGTGGAAGGATAACTCACCACTAGCGAGTATAGGGAGGTCCAGGTTTCATGAATGGTTGGTAGTGTGGATTTGTGAAATGTAATGAATGTGCCAAAATGGAAATGGGAATTTTATTGGAAACTTTGCTTGGTTTCTTATCTTGAGAATGATGGTTTTTGTTGGAAGATGGTTTTGACCTGGAACATGTTATATTG
Organism: Viscum album; assembly: GCA_963277665.1. NCBI lineage: Eukaryota > Viridiplantae > Streptophyta > Magnoliopsida > Santalales > Viscaceae > Viscum > Viscum album. Next base: position 556,559,418 of record OY728165.1, on the reverse strand, counting down.
TGAACTATTTTGTAATTGTTTTATATAAATTATTTTATATAAATGTGCTAACATGTTTTATCCTAGTTGCATGGGTTGGGAAGTCATCGGGGAAAACCTACTGAGTTTCATTACTAACCCCATGCTTTGGTATGTTTGTGCTTTTACAGATGTCATGTATTGGAATGTTGGAAAAGGTAAATTTTCACATGTTTGTCACACTACGTCATGATACTTGGGCTGGTTCATGATGTTGGAGCTTGGAGCTTGTGGAGCATGGAGTTGGGTTGTCGTTTTGTAGTCTTTTAATTTGTATGTCCATTGTTTACTATGATTTACTGTTGGTTTCTGATGTGGTACTCTTGGTTGGTTTATGATAAAATAAATGGTTGAGCTATATTAGCTTTTATCATGCATAATTTACTTGATTAGCTTAGTTATGGTTGATGGTTCTATGGTAGGTTCTAAAAGGTTAAATTTTACCCCACTTGTTTTGAAAACCTTCAGCATTTATTGCCAGCATTTGGAGCCTTGGGGATATCGCTTGAGGCCAAGTGCTGACTTGTTGTATTCTCAAGCGAATAAGGATTATTTGTTCATTAAAAATGTTGTCAGTTTGTTTTGTCCTTGGGGTATTAATTCAATCATCTTGTTCCATTCGTTGTGGAACAAGTAGTCATCAGTTTTTGTTGGTCTTGGCATTGAATTATTATGTGTCTATTCCTTGGGTGGTCATCTTTGGTATGCGTAGGATTTTCAGAACATAGAATGTAGAGCATAAAAAGATGTTGCTGACCATTTTACACTGAACTTCATGTTACCTTAGAGTTGGGTACATAAGTGTTTTGGAGACACTTATAGGATAAAAATTCTCATTGTTATGGGTTTATCCAATGAGATGAGCATGACATGCATTAGAAAAATGACTTCTCGCTAGGAGTCCATATATCATTTTGCGAAATGGATTATGTTTTGATGCAAAATCGTGATTTTGGAACATTCTAAGCTTGTTTTCAAATGAAATATTTGGAAAAGAAATTTTTTGATGTATTTTGATAATAGATTGATTTTCAAAAGAATGAAATGATTTTTTTAAAAATTTGTAAATGCGGAAAAGATTGATTGTTGGAAATCAATGTTGTGATAGTCATGTAATATAAATTGAAATGCTAAGGCTTCAGTTTCTAGGAAGTGAGACTAACGGCGTGTGGTGTTTGGATAGAAAATGGCACCTGTTAGGCGTCGTAGAAACAAAACAGAAGAGGTTGCGGAGAATGTGGTCGCACCTGAGCCACAAGTGAACCTGATGCTAGTCTAAAGTATAGTTTGGGTTTTTCAAGCTGTGGATACGAGGAATCAGAGGGATGTGTCAAGGCATGTAGACCATTCTGTCCAGTTCCAGAAGAAAAATTCTCCAATATTTTAGGGTGATTCTGAACCAGAAAAGAAGGAGGTGTGTCTGAGTAGGATGAATCATATCTTTGATATCATCGTCCCACCAGCAAAACTGAATGTAAATTTGGAAACATATATGCTGGAGGATCTTGCACGATAGTTGTGTGTGCTAGTGGTGCAGGCTAAGGTGGGTGAAGTCCTGGGATGGGAAGATTTTTGAGAAATTGTTCAATAAACAATTCTATCCTCACATATTCAAGATCCATAGGACGTCATACTTTTTCATCATGAAGTAGGAGAATCTCTCTGTCATAGATTCGACTACTAATTTCATGAATTTACTGTGCTTTGCACCAGAAGATGCTACAAGTGTGTCGCTGAAGGCATGCATATTTGAATCAGGGTTGTGATAGGAGATTCGCTCAAAAATTGTTTTTCTCTATATTACATATTATATGGAGATAGAAAAAAGAGCAACAATAGCTGAAATAGACATCTTAGGAGTTATGGGAGGAGAATGTACGATGATACCCATGGGAACAGGTGGGAACTCTAATGCTCGGAACAAGAGGAAGAGGGACACCTACTTCCAAGGTGGGAGTGTGAATTAGAATTAGACGGTTGGATATGTGAATCTTCATACACCACTAATGATGAATGCTGGGTGTTTTCAATTTGGATAGATTAATCACATGAAATGAGAATGTATATCACCACCGTGAGCATGCCACAATTTCTACAAGATGGGGAATCTTCAGCGATATTGTTGCAGTGCTCCATGGTCGGGTGTTCATGAAACTTCTTAGGTGTCACATGAATCTTATGCTTAGACAAGGCAAGGACAAAAAAATAAGTCTATAAAGAAGAATAGAGCTAGATATGGTGATTCGAGAAAAACCATGACTCCTCAGGCAGGATAATCTCAACAAGGCAATATTGAGCAAAGTGCAGCCACAAAGCAATTGTATGGAGCAGAACAGGTGATTGTGGATGACCAGTCTGAACCGTCTATGGTGAGAGGTATGATTATTTTGAATACTACCTTCATTCAACTGTTTTTAGATACCGGCACATTGTATTCTTTTCTTTTAACAGCCCATGCTTTCATGATATGCTCATCTTTGAATAATATAGTAGTGTGTGTTGTATGCAACTTCGAGTTATAACACACACAACAACTAATCAAACTAGCCATTATGAATAGTAATACCCATTTTTTGAAATTCTATAAATTTAATCATTCAAAATGGACTACCTTTTTTGATTCAGAATATTGAAATTATCTTAGGGTGAATTATTGGTAGTTTTTTGATAACATTCATTTTGTGATGAATAATGAAAAATACAAAATTTTATTTAAAATAACTTTTTTAACTGAAAATATTAATAGAGATAAATTATGAATTTGAGTTATTTTAGAGTATAAATAGATTATATTTTTACCATTTAATCCAATTTTGGTCATTGTATATAAATTTACATTTAATGTGGACATATGCAAGTGCCAATCTTTTGATAGTTATTATCTCTTAAAAACATGCTTTTTCTTTTTAACAACTGGAATTATTTTTAAATTAATTACTGTTACATATATGTTTTGAATTTAGAAAAATGGATTCTATATTTATAATCAGAAGGTCCAAATTGTGTAAATAGGCAACTCTTTTCAGACATTTTGAATAATTACATTGGTAAATATTTTATTTACCGTTGTTAAAAGGTAAATCTGGTAAATAAGGATAGAAATTAATATTATGATGATAATAAATTTCCTTAAAACGTGTCCTAACCCTATTGGTTGATACATTTATTACCATGGAAATATTTGTGTCGATTTTGGGACCCCAGGGATCCACTTGAAAATGATAATGACACTTTAGATTAATTAAGTTAAAGTAAATACAAAAATGACATAAGCATATATCTTTTAGGAAAACAATTTTTACATAGGGTTATATATGTTATATTTTAGACTATAAATTTTCATTCAAAATCTAAAATGATTTACTACATAATTGTATTTTATTTATAGCTTTTATACATTGAATTATTAAAATTATTTATGACACAATAATGATTCAGTATTTTCCCTATTTATGAAAGAATAAAATAATTATTATTAGAAATGTTAAAATAAATATAATTTGAAAGTTTTTATGACATAAACAAATTTTAATGATTAATATGACATGTTATGATTTCTTAAATAATTTTTTTTCGAATTAATAAATTTTTTATGACTTTATCAAAAACAAATTATTAAATAGTGACTAAATTGACATAAAAGTGTGTTTTAAAACAAATATTATATTATTAATTCATATTATATTCATAAAAATATAAGTTTCATCCAAATTACTTATATAATGATATGAGGATAATTAAAGGAACACTTGGGGGTATCTTGGATGTATATATTATGTTTATTAACCATACAAAATAAAAATACAAAGTTACATGGTAAATGTCAAACAATTTAACCAAGAGTTTAATATAAATGATAAGGTTAATATAGTAACCCAAACCTGTATAACATTTATCAGAATAACTGATTTTGACCCATCCCCACCTTATAATTTGAATAATCCTCTTTAAAGACATTAGAAACCGTATATTAATTTATTATAAATTAATACTTTATGTTTTTTCTAAAGAGCCCATCCTCACCCTTATAAAAAGACACCACTTCTAACCAAATATTCATACATTCAAAGCCTTTTGGTTTTGCCAACCTCTAACAAAATACCCTCTAAAAAGTCCTAAATTCATCCTATAGGAATTCCTTTAGGTATACAGCAATCTTATGGTGCCCTTCTGATCATATCAAAAGGACGAACCCAAAGAAGGGGTAATATTTCCACCACCCACTTTCAAGTTCCATTCTTCTTCAACATTTTCTTTCTTTGTTATTTATGTTATAAAATAATAACTCCAGTATCTTATATATATTTTGATGTTATTATAAATATGGTACAACCATATTCAGTATTCTATACATCTTTTTAATGACATGTCACCATACGTGCGTATGTACGACCTACCGTCTCCACATCATGGTGTAATTGTTATTAAATATATTATTATTTTTATGGGTATAATAATGTTGTGTAATTCATGTAAATAATAAATATAACATGATAATTATTCTTTATATATGATATGACATCCAATTATATGATATTTTAATTTTTTAAAAATGATATTTTCGTTCATGCGTACGTACTGATTACCGTCTCCGCAAAAGCGATGAGATTTATTCACCATCATATCCATTCAAGACTAAATTTAATTTGATGATTAAAAATCATGTTTAGAGACATGATATAATTCTTGATATGAATAAGATTCATCCAATTCATAACAAATACGGCTCACATAACAAATAATATAATGGAAAATGAATATGTTAACACTCGAAATGACGATAATACAAAGATATTATCAACAAATAAATGTTAAAATATAATATATGGAATCATATTAATGTATATGATTCTTGTATAATTAAATAACAATTATTTCACCATTATACAGCAGGTTAAACTACCCTATACCAAGGAGAATGATCAAAGTAAGGGGTTTCTTATCTCACTTTTAATTCCGGGATATTTCCATTGTTCGCCACTTATTTATTGCATGTGGTGTGTGTATTGACCATGATTGTATTAATTGTGTAATATAATTTAATTTATGGATATTTACATCATAATTTTATGATCCTTCTCTTATGGGTGTATGTTTCGTAAGTTACCAAATAAATAAGGGAATTTGAAATTCCAATTTCCACTAATTCGATTTTACACATACTTCATTGATTATTTCACTCGAAGTATATTTGTGGAATCACCATTCATTTTCTTATTTCATAATTTCTTCTCCAATTTTTTTGGATATAATTTTTATACACATATTCACTCCATTGATAAATTCTCAATTCATCGATATGAACATGATACGAGTAATTTTAACTCAATCTCTATTTGTTGAGATAAATATCCAATTCATTTGTATTGTTTTTAAAAGAATATGTGTGAGTGTCCTCTGATTGATTTACATTGAATGTCAAATCATATTTAGTGTATTTATATTTTTCAAACATAATTATGTCATTTATTTATCCTTATCCTATGGATATGGTCATTATAAAATATTTCATCTCAATTTACATTCCATTGAGTGTTCTTTGTTGTTATACACAAAATTACTTTTATATGGTGTTTATAATGTACATTGACATAGTATATCATGAATCCATTTATTATCATGATATTACAATGACTTAATTACCTCAATTATTTGTATTCAAGTGTCTCTCTTTTGGTTTGGAACTCTTACTAAAATATTATTTTCAATGTTTTAATGATTTATTATTCTAAATTATTCTAATTAATGTCCATGTTTTGAAAATTATATTAAGGATTTATTTATATGGACATTAATGTTTTAAAATCAAAATATATTTTAGGAGTATCAAAGTGGTATGTGAAACTATGATTCAAAAATCTATTTTTAAATAGATTATTGAAATATAGAGTGGCTTATAAATGATTTCAAGAAAAAGTGGGATATTTCTCTCTAATATTTTTGATGATTATTTTAATCTATGTAAATATCCTTCATTTTTCTCGATTGAGTTTAATATGATATAATACAATCTTCTATATTGTATCGAATGGGTTAGGTTTGACCATGTATTCACTATTTTTATACCATTCATGGTTTGTGGATAAAGTATTTACATTTTGTATGTTAGTTTTAATAAGAATGTTTTTGTTATGTTTCAAAATTTTCATATCATGAATGAATTAGACTTAGTAAGTGATTTGTGGAGACCTCTATAGGTCCTCGATGCATCATTTGGTCTCATAAGACAAACTAGTGTCTTGGCACAAGGCCTTGACAAAATCTTGTTTGTAGTCTTGGCACAAGGCCTTGACTATGTGGTTATGATAGTTTGTCATTATGAATTCCATCATTATGAAAGTGGTTATTGATATTTCATGTGATTATTCGACTAGTAGAATATCCATGTGAATAAGTAAATGGCATTATTTTATTTTATTTCTTCTATATTTTTCTGAAGTTCATGTTTAAAAGGATTTTGTTTTAGTTATTCATTGCCTCAAATTTTTATGGTTATTTATGATTGTTTCTGCTATATTGTTATCGTTACTCGGAATTTGAGCACACCACTTTCTATGTTTTAGTTTTCCTAGGATGTGATGATGTATTTTATGAATGACCTGTAGGGATAGTATAAGGGGATATGAGTGTGGAGACAAGATGTTGTTGTAGATTTCTAATTTATGATGTAATTTAAACATTATGAATGTATCTAGTGATTCCAAGGATACAAAACTAATCGGTCATTAATGACATGATATTTTATGATCATGACAATGATACGTAATAATACACCAACTCTGTGTTACTGGGGTCTTGGTGTTACAGTTCGTATGAGAGGAAGTTTAGTAAAAAACATGGAAACTATATTTAGATAAACACTGATTATATCACATAGACCTAAGATAGACTTTGAAAATTAGTATAGAATAACATCCTAGAATTTTAGTATTGTAGAGATTTTGTGAGTTTTCTGAGCAATAAATCCATATCTAGATATGAGCAAGTAGAGGTGTCTCTAGCACATATGTACCTAGGGGTAAAACCTGAAAAACCGCTTTGAGATAAACTCGAATGGGAACTCGTACACAACAATGGGCCTTGTTGCACTCTTGGTTATGAAACTCCCATGGGATATTCTTATGATAATTTACATTTTCTTTACAAAAAGATTTGAATTATTTTAATATAGGGCGACAATAAATGGACTTGGTTAATCCTAAGGTGTTTCAAATTGAGAAAATGGTGTCATGATATTCTCTAAATTATTTTATGAATACTGTTACTCACACAATTCTTTCTTTTTTTAGTCAATGGCTGGATTCCAAGGAAGTCATACTAACTTTGAGAATGATGTACAAGGTGGTAACTGTGGTGGAAATAAGCAACAAAATGTAATGTTGATAGGTATAAAAGATATCATGTTCATTACAAATCATTTTTACAAAAAATAAGATCAACAATATATATATATTAACCAACTCTCAGACTCAACAATGAAGGGAAAGGTGATGAAGGATAATCGCACCAGTAGTGGAGACAATGGAGAAAAGAATCCTCAATTTCTATCATGCAGGAAATGTGGAAGGAGACACCCATGAAAGTCTCTCAATGGAACAAAGAAATGCTTTACGTGCGGGAAAGAAAGACATAATGTAAATAATTTCCGTGTAAAAAATGAATAGTACTATGGAAGATAATAAAAATTGTCCCAAGAATCCATTTACAGTCATTTTCCGTAAATGTAGTGGACCTGGCCATTACCCAAGTGAATGCCCTATTCTATAGGATATTTTCTTGGTCAAAGAAAATGTTATGTGGAAATAAATGGTTGGAGGAATGTTTAAAAGTATTAGTGCTCCTTGTTGATGGTATTGCTTTGGAATAATTTTCCATTGTATTTTTAACCCTTCATATTTCCTTGTGAGAATGATATTTGAGGAAGACATATCTTTTCTCTTGTGGATATAGTTATAAATTACCATTTCGTTTTATATGATCATTGGGTTTGAGGAAATTAAAAGTTATTATATTTTGGGAATAAAATTAAGGGTATGGGATAACATTAGTGTTTTAATTATTTTTTGGTTATTTTGATGGATTTATCTCATTTTGGTAATGTTATAAAATATAGTTTTTGAAAAAGGAAAACACACAGACCGTGTGACAACGCGTCACGTCGGAAAAAGCTATGGGAATCGAACATAGAACCAAAGAATAATTGGGATTTATTGCATACAACTGGACTATGTGAAGTCCCTGGTTAGAGTGATTAATTATTTTATGTTAAATGCTTTTATTGATCAATAATAAGTTGATTTGGGGTCTTATGTCTTATAAAACGAATACCCTTGGTATAGGAAAATGATTTGGTGATTAAGTGATAAATGTTATTTTGGAAGATGTTATCTTTGTTTTAAACACTGTATTCCCAAGGAAAATTGAATACTATGGGATTTAGTTTGAGGAGTAATGGTGAATTTTATCTATGTTTTTATTATGGATTTATAGTGATTTGGGTTATTTATTGAAATGATTTACCTATAATAAAGAATATGTGATTAGGTTAATAACTTTTATGTATGTGACTTTAATAGTAGTTGATGTCATTTGGAGGTAAAATATAACGTGGAAGACTACATAACCAAATACTTCTATGTTTTGGGTTTCAATATTAGTTTGGATTATATTGAAGGATTTTAAGGAAAATTGTTTATTGAATGCTATTTATTTATCATTAGGGTGTTGTTGGTTTAATTTTAGAAATTAAGATTAGTGTTTCTTTCTCTAATGGAATATCCTTTTGGGGGATCATCAGATCATATACTAACCATTTTGGTTTTTATTAATCCCTATAAACAAGTAAAATATATAGTTTATCCTTCATGGATCATGTGAATCTATAATATGTTTATTCTAGCTCTTCCAGTGTGACCAAGTCTTCTTGAATACTCATCGTTTAAAAAAGATTTAGTAGTAGAAATTTATTAAAGAATGAAACATTACATAAAATGTAAGTATATCTCTTTATTATCTTAGTCAATCTCAGAAATTAATTCATCGTCTTTATGTAATATAACTTAAAACAAAAAAAGTGTTTTCCGTTTACTTTTCCTACTGGGAAACTAATAATTGTTTGTCCCATTACAAGTTTGTGGTTTTCTTATTGTAAAATTTCCCCTGATCATGTTTTATATCTCTCCCAATTAGAACATGACACTTAGTTTATCATCCATATCCATGTTTTTCAACATGCAGTCCTAGTATAGGTTATCTCGGGTGACCTATGTACATATATTTCAGTCATTAAATGTGATATTTTTATTGACTCTTTTATGATGTGGGACATTCCAATATATTCCCAAGCCCAAATTTGAAAATAGAAAGGGCAAAATTTATTGAAGGAGGAGAGAATGTAACACCCCAAGCTTCCACGGTACGCTTCTCTTTGAATAATATAGTAGTGTGCGTTGTACACAATTTCGAGTTCTAACACACACCACAACCAATCAAACTAGCTGTTATGAATAGTAATACCCACTTTTTGATATTTTATACATTTTATCTTTCACAATGGACTTAATTTTTGGATTAGGAATATTGAAATTAGCTTATGGTGAATTTTTGGTACTTTTTAGATAACATTCATATTTTGATGAATAGTGGAAATTACTAAATTTTATTTAAAAACAACTTCTTAAATTGAATTTATTAATAGTGATAAATAATGAATTTGAGTTATTTTAGAGTATAATTTGATTATATTTTTACCATTTAATCTAATTTTGGTCATTGCATATAAATTCACATTTAATATAGATATAAGCAAATTCCAATCTTCTGATAGTTATTATCTCTTAAAAACACGCTTTTCGTTTCAACAATGGGAATTAATTTTAAATTAATTACTGCCACTTCTATGTTTTGAATTTAGAAAAATGGATTCCATATTTATAATCACGAGGTCCAAATTGTGTAAATAGGTAACTTTTATTTTTAGACATTTTGAATAATTATATCTGTAAATATTTTATTTAGAGAGGTTAATGGGTAAATCCGGTAAATAAGGGTAGAAAATAATATTATAATAAAAATAAATTACCCTAAAATGAGTCCAAACCCTATTGGATGATACATTTCCTCCCATGGGAATATTTGGGCCGATTTTGGGACCCCATGGATTATAAATGTTATATTTTTGACTATATATATTAATTAGAAATCTAAAAAGATTTACTACATAATGGTATTTTATTTATAATTTTTAGGCATTGAACAATTAAAATTTATTTATGACACAATAAAGATGTTGTATTTTCCTTATTAATGAAAGAATAAAATAATTAGTATTATAAATGTTAAAATAGATATAATTTGAACTTCTTGATAACATCGAAAATTTTTATTGATTAATATGACATGTATAGACTTTTGAAATGAATTTTTTTCGAATTAATAAAGTTGTTTAGACTTTAAAAAAATCAATTATTAAATAGTTTTAAATTTGACATAAAAGAGTTTTTTAAAACAAATATTATATTATTAATACATAATTTATTCATAAAAATCTATGGTTCAAACAAAATAATTATATAATTATAGGTTTATCATTAATGGGCCACTTGGGGGTCTCTTGGAATTATATAGTATGTTTATTAACCATATAATATAAAAACAGAAAGTTACATGGTAACTTTCAAACTATTTAACTAAGAGTTAAATACAAATGATAAGGATAATATAGTGACCCAAACCTATCTAAAATATATTGGATGAAATTATTTATACCCATACCCACCTTATAATTTGAATAATACACTTTGGAGACATTAGAAACCGAATATGAATTTATTATAAATTAATACTTCAAGTTTTTCCTTAAGAGCCCCTCTTCCCCCTTATAAAAGGACACCACTTCTAACCATTTATTCATATATTCAAATCCTTTTGTATCGACCAAACTCTTCCAAAATATGCTCTCAAAATTCCTCCCTTCATCGTAGAGGCATTCCTTTAGTCAGAATGCCATCCTAAGGAGCCCTTCTGATCATATAAAAAAGAAGAACCCAGAGAAGAGGTAATGTTTTCACCACCCTCTTTCAATTTCCTTTCTTTTTCAACTTCTTCTTTCTTTGTTATTTCAATTCTAGAATAATATATCCAGTATCTTCTATATAAATTGATTTTATTATAAATATGGTACAACCATATTATGTATTCTATCCATCCTTTGAATGACATGTCACCATACGTGCATACGTACAGCCAACCATCTCCACGTCGTGTTGTAATTGTTATTCAATATATTATTATTTTGATGGGTATAATAATGATGTGTAATTCATGTAAATAATAAATATAACATGATAATGATCCTTTATATATGATATACCATCCAATTATATATTATTTTAATATCAAAATAATAATATTGTTGCTTGTGCGTACGTATGGATTACCGTCTCCACGAACGCGATGTGATTTATTCCCCATCATATCCATTGAAGACTAAATATCATTTGATGATTAAGAATAATGTTTGTAGAGATGATATAATTCTGGATATGAATAATATTAATCCAATTCATAACAAATACGGCTCACATAACAAATAATATAATGGAAAATGAATCTGTTAACACCCGAAATGATGATAATACAAAGATATTATGAACAAATCAATGTTAAAATGTCATATATGGTATAATATTAATGTATATGATTGTTGTATAATTCAATAACAATTCTTTCACAACTATACAGGAGGTTAAACTATTCTTTACCAAGGAAAAAGTTCAAAGTAAGGGGATTCTTATCTCACATTTAATTCCGTGAGATTTCCATTGTTCGCCATTTATTTATTGCATGTGGTGTGTTTAGTGACCATGATTGTATTCATTGTGTAATATAATTTAATTTATGGATATTTACATCATCATTTTATGATACTAGTCTCATGGGTGTATGTTTCGTAAGTTACCAAATCAATAAGGGAATTTGAAATTCCAATTTCCACTAATTCGATTTTATGCATACTTCATTGATTATTTCACTCCAAGAATATTTGTGGAATCACTATTCATTTTCTTATGTCATAAATTCCACTCCCCTTTCTTTGGATATAATTTTAATACAAATATTCACTCAATTGATAAATTATCAAGTCATCGATATGAACATGATAAGAGTAATTTTAACTCAATCTCTATTTGTTGAGTTAAATATCCAATTCATTGGTATTGTTTTTACAAGAATATGTGTGAATGTCCTCTGATTGATTTACACTGAATATCAAATCATATTTAGTGTATTTCTATTTGTCAGACAAAATTATCTCATTGATTTATCCTTAACCTATGGATATGGTCATTATAATATATTTCCTCTCAATTTACATTCCATTGAGACTTCTTCATTGTTATACACCAAATCACTTTTATATGGTGTATATAATGTACATTGACATAGTTTATAATGAATCCCTTTATTATCATGATATTAAAATGCCTTAATTACCTCAATTATTTGTATTCAAGTGTCTCTCTTTTGGTAAAGAACTCTAACTAAAATATCATTTTAAATGTTTTAAAGATTTATTATTCTAAATGTTTCGTATTAATGTCCATGTTTTAAAAATGGTTTTGAGGATTTATTTATATGGAAATTAATGTTTTAAAATAAAAATTTCTTTTAAAAGTTTCAATGTTGTATGGGAAACTTTGATTCTAAAATCTATTTTTAAATGTCTTCTTGACAAATAGTGTGACTTTTAAATGATTTCAGGAAAAAGGGGGATATTTCTCTCTTATAGTTTTGATGATTATTTTCATCTATGTAAATATCCTTCATTGTTCTCGATTGAGTTTAATCTGATACAATACAATATTTCATATTGTATCGAATGTGTTATGTTTGACTGAGGATATTCTATTTTTATTCCGTTCATTGTTTGTGGATAAACTATTGACATTTCATATGTTAGTTTTAATACGAATGTTTATGTTATGTTTCAAAATTTTCATATGAAGAATTCATTGGACTTATTAAGTGATGGGTGTAGCCCGTTATATCTCCTTGATGCATCCGTAGGTCTCATGAGACAAACTAGTGTATTGGAACAAGGCCTTGGAAAAATCATATTCGTAGTCTTGGCACAAGGCCTTGACTACGTGGTTATGATAGTCTGGCACTATGCATTCCATCATTATGAAAGTGGTTATTGATATTACATGTGATTATTAGGCTAGTAGAATATCCATGTGAATAAGTAAATGGATTAATTTCATTTTATTTCTACCATCTTATGCTGAAGATCATGTTTGAAATGATTTTGTTATAGTTATACATTGCCTTAAATTTTTATTCTTATTTATGAAATTTTCCACTATGTTGTTATCATTACTGGGAATTTGAGCTCATCCCTTTCCTTGTTTCATTTCTCTCAGGAGGTGAAGATGTATTTTATGAATGACCTTCTGGTATATTATAAGGGGATATGAGTGTGGAGACAAGATGTTGGTGTAGTTTTTCACATTATGATTAAATGTAAACTTTATGAATGTATCTAGTGATTACAAGGCTACTAAACTTATCGGTCATTTGAGACATGATCTTTTTTGATTAGTCTAATGAGACGTAATAATGCACCGACCTTGGGTAACTGGGGTCTGGGCGTTACATTTCTTGCTTCTCGTATTGCTGATTTTCTGAACATAAAAATTTAAATGATGGACTCTTGGATAAAAAATAAAACTCATCTCGGTGAAAAAAATTGTGGAGCCTTCGTGTGTAGAGCATGTTATGTATCTGTCGATGGAGCTGAGTTGAAATGAGATTTCTATGTTCTGGAGATGGATGTCTATGATATAATCCTATGTTTGGATTGGTTGACAGAGTTCATGGCTCTCATCGACTATTATAGCAGAATAGTCTGTTTCACGACAAAGGATGGCATCGAGCATCTCTTTATATAAGAAAGAGTGGTGAAGGCAGGTGCAACGGGCTTGTTGGAACCTATAGTGGCAACAATATCTTACCAGTTTGTGGCATTAAACATGGAATCGCTAGATGAGATCGTGAATAACAGTTTTCCAGTAGTCGCGGATAAATTTTATGATGTTTTTCCTGAAAAATTCTCACAGGTACCACTTTGAAGAGAAGTGGAGTTTACTATTGATCTCCTTCCAAGGAACAATCCTATATCACTTCCATCTTATAGGATGGCACCATCAGAGTTAAAGGAATTGAAAGTGAAGTTGGAAGAACTGGAAAACAAACGTTTTATTCGGCCAAGCGTGTCCTTGTGGGAACCAACATTTTTGTTTGTAAATAAAGTAGATGGAACATTGAGACTATGTGTGGATTGTCACAAAAATTAACAATATACGATAAAGAATATATATCCACTTCCATGCATTGATGACATTTTTTATGAATGGAGATGAGCTCAGGGGTTCTCTATGATTGACTTGCGATCAGGAAACCCCCAATTGCGAGTTATGAAAGAGGATATTCTAAAGACAACCTTCAGAATCAGATATGATCACTACGAATATGTAGTTATGCCTTTTGGACTTACAAATGCACAATTTGTATTTATGGCATTGATGAATCAGATATTTTAGTGATATCTGGATTCTTTTGTTGTGGTTTTTGTGGACGACATATTGGTGTATTCAAGAACAAGGGCTATGCATGACCAAAATGTGGCGATAGTGTTGGAAATCCATAGAGACCATCACTTGTATGAGAAATTATCAATGTGTGACTTTTGTATACAAGAGGTATGCTTTCTAGGCCATGTTGTTTCTATGAAAGGTGTTTTAGTGGATCCAGAAAAGATGGAAGTTGTTCTTTTTGGGATCCACCAAAGAATATCTTTAAAATATGAAGTTTTCATGGTGTATCCTATTATTACTGATGCATTGTGTGTGACTTATCATGACTAGCATCTCTTATGGCATCATTGACAAAAAATAACAATTAATTTCAATGGATTGAAGAATGTCATAGATCTTTTCTGGGGTTGAATGTTCGCCTTACATTAGCACCCATCTTGATTTTTCCGGATTCAGGATAGGGGTATGTGGTGTATTGTGAGGCTTCAGGATCTGGGTTGGGATGTGTTCTTATGAAAGGAGACTATGTTGTGGGTTACGGCTCAAGATAGATGAGTGTACATGAAAATAACTACCCAACACATGATTTAGAGTTATCTGTAGTTGTCCATGCCTTGAAACATGACGTCATTATCTCTTTGGTGAGAAATTAACTATGTTTACGAATCATAAGAGTTTCAAGCATATTTTCCCACAATGAGATTTGAATTTGTGGCAGAGGAGATGGATGGATTGTCTTCAAATGTTCAACT
This sequence comes from Viscum album, assembly GCA_963277665.1. Classification (NCBI taxonomy): domain Eukaryota; kingdom Viridiplantae; phylum Streptophyta; class Magnoliopsida; order Santalales; family Viscaceae; genus Viscum; species Viscum album. The sequence goes on along the minus strand of OY728165.1, from coordinate 556,544,051 downwards.
ATGAGATAATATATACACCGGGTAAGGAAAATTTGGTGGCCGATGCATTAAGAAGAAAGTCGTTTTCTCAGTTGGTGCAAGAAGCTTCATATGAGTGGATGTAGATGTCGGCCCTAACTGAAATGCATATTGAATGTGAATACTGAGCTGATGTTGAGGAATTATATCCATTTTCCCTTGTTACTAATTTTATGGAGATAATAAAGGAGGCACATGAATCCAATGTATAATGTGTTGCAATGAGTTCAAAACTCAACGGTGGGGAGACCATTGAGGGATGGAAGCCGGATGGGAGTTCAGTTTTGCCGTTTTGAGATAAGATGGTTGTACCTTTAACTTATCAAGAATAAATCCTTCATGATTACCACCATTCTAGATGGGATGTTCATCCAGGAATATATATGATGTATAAGGTGATAAAGGACAAATTTTGGTGGAGTGGAATGAAACAAAAGGTATCGGAATTTGTTTCAAGGTGTTTAACTTGTCAGCAAGATAGAGAAGAACATCAGCGGCCATCAGTAATGTTTCAGTCTCTACCAATTCCAGTGTGGAAATTAGAAAAGATAGTTATAGATTTCATTACAGGTCTCCCATGAATGTTTCTGAAGCACGATTCCATATGGGTTATAGTGGATCGGCTTTCAAGTATGCCCATTTCATCCCTATTCTAAAAAATAATATTGTGGGGGATCTATCCAAAATCTATATATGAAAAGTAGTAAGGATTCATGGCATACCAGTTTCTATCGTGTCATACATAGATCTGAGGTTCACATCTTTTTTCAGGAGATCCATACAGAATGCCCTTGGAACTCAATTGAATATGAGTACGGTGTATCATCCTCAGACAGATAGAAATTCCAAAATGATGATAGAAATGTTTGATGACATGTAGCGGGCTTGTGTAATAAATATTCATGTCTCATGGGAAGAGAATTTGCCTTTATTAGAGATCTCATATTACAACAGTTATCAGGCCTCGATACAAATGGTTCCATTTGAAGCATTGTATGGCTGTCCTTGTCGTTCTCTACTTTGTTTGGTGGGAATAGATGAGACATCACTAGTTGGGCTGAGCCTTGTCCAAGAAACAAAAGAGAAGATTCAGTTGATAAAAAAGTGGATGGAGACAGCACAGAGTTGTCAAAAAATCTTATGCGAATCATCATTGATGACCTTTTTCGTTTGCGGTGAGTGATGATGTCTTTTTGAGGATCTATCTATGCCTTGGACATCATCTTCGTGGGAAGCAGGGAAAACTATCTCCTTGATATATAGTCCCTTTTGAGATACTGGAACAGGGTTGGTGAGGTGCCATATAGGTTCGCATTACCACCATGATTCATTGTAGTGTATAATATGTTCCGTGTATAACAGTTGAAGAACAATCAGCCCAATCCTGACCATGTGATCATATGTGATCACATTGACCTAAAGTTGGATGTTTTGTTGGTGCATATTCCTGTGCAGATTGTGGATAGGCCAAAATAAGCCTTTTGTGGAAAAAGCATCAGTATAGTGCAGGTTTTGTGGCAACATGGTCAGATGCATGAAGAGACTTGGGAACACGAGAAAGAAATAAAAGAGCAGTGGACAGAACTCTTTCAGGCATGAGATGGTTTTCTACTATCTGGGGACAGAAAGGCCAAGTGTTGGGAGAATGTTGTACCCCCGGTTTCTAGTAAGTAACCCTTTTTATGCTTTTTATGTACATGAATCATATAAGAAATGGTTGGAAATGTTTGGATAATTTTAATGTGTCAATGGGAAAACGGGGTTACACAAGGGATTCACACGGGTTTCCCAAACCGTGTAGAAGTGATGCAGGTGGTGGTCACTTTGGGCAGAGGAGACCGCACAGTCTGTTCATGGTTTGGGAAAATTGTGCGATGAGGCCATGCGGAGTTCCCCTTCCAAGCAGTTACTACCGCACAATTAACACACTATTTTCCTAGCCGTGTGGACTAACCGTGCACGAGGTCAACTTAGATCTTACTTTTAAGGATATGATCCATTTTATCATTAAAACCCCTTGTTTTTGCTCCTGGACGGCCTTAACTTGGGATTTCTCCCTAGTGAAGGTGGGATAACACATACCAGGTGTTTTGGAAGCTATACAGATGTTTTCATTGGCATTTAGAGGCCGGTTGATCGGGATAAGTCTTGTTTCCTATAATTTTCTTTGATCTCCTTCTTCTCTCTTGATGGATCCTTAGATCTACGCCTAAGGTGGGTAGATCTAAGGTATTGGATTACTTTTAAGTCGTGTTTTGGTTTTGTTGGTTCTAGGGGAAGGAATCAAAGGAGGTTTTGGGGAGTATTTGACTCTATTTTGATGGTGTTCTTCGTCCGTTTATTGGTTTAGGCTAATTTTTTTAGGTATGTGGCTTCACTCTCGATTCCACTTTCTTAGAACTTAAAGGTTTAGTTTAAAATTTATTTCCATAATTAAAATGGATTGATTATCTGCTATGAAATAATGGTTGAAACACCTTTTATGTAACCGGTGATGGAAATTGTGTGTTTTTGGAATTTGTTTGTTGAAGTGACTTTAAAATGGTGATTTTAAACTAGTTATGGTTTTTCTTCTTTAAAGAAATAATTTTCAATAAAAGGTTTGATGCTTTATTGAATTGTTTTGAACACACTTGGTTTTGGCATGGATTTTCATGGGTTATGGTGTGTGTTTATATGCATTTGGTTGGATAAAGGAGATAAGTACCCCCATAAAAAGTTTGGGAGGGATAAGGGAAAGAAGTACCGCCATCAAAATGTTGGGATGGATAAGGGAGTGAAGTAACACCGTCAGGGTAGTCCACTACGTGACGACTTAGTGGAAGGATAACTCACCACTCACATGTATAGGGAGGTCCAGGTTTCATGTATGGTTGGTTGTACAGATTTTCGAAATTGAATGAATGTGCCAAAATTGAAATGGGAATTTTATTAGAAACTTTACTTGGTTGCTTTTTGTGAGAATGAATTTTTTTGTTGGAAATTGGTTTTGACATGGATCTTGTAATATTGTGATTTTTTTTGGAATTGTTTATATAAATTGTTTTATATAAGTGTGGTAACATGTTTTATCCTAGAGGCATGGGATAGGAAGTCATCGGGGAAAACCTACTACATTTCATTACTCACCCCCTACTTTGGCATGTTGGTTCTTTTGCAGATGTCATATATTGGGATTTTGGCAAAGGTAATGTGTCACTTTTTTATATCACTACTTCTTTATACATTGGATGGTTCATGATGTTGGAGATTGGAACCTGTGGATCATGTAGTTGGATTGTCTTCTTGTAGTATTTTAGTTTTTTTCCACTGTTTAGTATGATTTAGTGTTGGTTTTCATTGTGCTACTCTTGGTTGGTTTTTGATAAAATAAATGGTTGAGTTTTCTTAGATTTTATCATTCATCATTTACTGGATTAGTTTGGTTATGGTTACTTGTTTTATGTTATGTTCTAAAAGGGTAAATCGTCACCCACTTGTTTTGAAACCCTTCGGCATTTATTGCCAGCCTTTGGCACCATGGGGATGTCTCTTAAGGCCAAGTATTGAAGTGATGTATTTTCAATTCAATAAGGATAAGAGGGTCATTTCAATGTTGGTTGATCATCAAGGGTTAAAAATACCCCAATGATCATGAAAATATAATGTTGTTTTCATAAGGAACAAAATCAATCATCCAAAATTTCTCATTGGTTTTCAATTACAAACCACAAAAACATATTTATAAGGAGGGGTTAAAAACATATGTACTAGGTTAAAAAGAGAAATAATCTGATTCCAAACGAGAAATATTCTACAACAAGAATTCAATAAATGAAAATTATACCTTCCATAATAAAAAATATTCATTCCTCACATAACCATAAGGTCAAAATCACCATATATATCCCCCTTTATAAATAATTAAATTTTTAGGCTTTTATAGTATAAATATAATAAAATTTCAAAATTTTATTCATTATTAAAGGAACCAAAACCCCCAAAATTCTATCTTTACAAAAAATTGGTAAAAGTAAAATTATAAACATTTTAATCACTTATAAAATTTAGGTCTCTATTTCATGCACACCATTATATATTTTAACATTTAAAACCATAACTCACTCATTGTGCTTATTGTAATAATCTCATTTAGATTCTTATACTCTGAAGAGCTCCCCTGATGATCACAGTAGTAGAATAACACACTCACCAATGGGATCACTCACCCAAAAATTGTTTTCCCTGGTGGTCCCCAATTATATCAGGGCACTCAATAATATTTTCTCATCCATGATATCAATCAAATGTAAATATATTACTCATGATGTGTCATTCATATGTATCCTACACTATGAATCCTTGAAATATTTTGTAATGATTATATATATGGGGGTGACACCATGTGATCATTAGACTTACCAAACCAGAACAATACCAGCAATGGATTAATGATTCATGGAGGAAATTGGTTTCCATAACCATATTCCATCAATTAAAAATAAATTGAGACATTGAAGATGACATTTCTACTATCATTTATCTATATATTCATTTTAATTATATCTTATTGTAATAATTTTTACATAGGGATGACCTCATATACTCTTGGATCACCTGAAATTTCTCAATCATAATATAATTAACTCGATCTTAACAAAAAATGACTCACTAATCTCGAACTAATAAATGGTTGACGTATATTGACACCCATACAAGTTCTAAAATGTTATAATATAGATAGTTGAGTTGTTCATATTATTCATATAAAGTATAATATTTCATTATGATGAACCTAATATTAATCATTATCATGTAAAAAACCCACAATAGTCGTTGAGAACCACAAATATCGACTCTATTTAGAAATGTTTTTGTGTGTTAAGTGACATTCTCAAATAGAAATGGGTCCCAAAAACAACTTATAAACTCCTCATTATTTGGGAAGTGACTTGATATTCATAGATTTATATAATTGTAGATGACATCCCAAGTAGTCTTTTTATCATTACAATGAATGAGAATCCAAATATATACATTCAATTCTACCCTTAGGTAGGAACAAATTTAAGTAATCATAGTCAGTTATTCAACTATCTGGTCAAATATATCTTAGATTTTTTAAAATCATTGAAATTAGTATGATTTACATAGATGTATCATCCCACATAAACATGATATCTTAATTTGGTTTCGTTAACTGATAAATAACCTAGTTCTTTTCATAGACCTATTGAAATGAGGGGCACCATGATATAAATTAAACATCACTCGGATATATTCCTAGACATATAAACTAACTCTTCAGATCCTAGTAAATTTTACATTCTTGGATGTACCACTAAGGGGGATAATTGTAACTCCCTATATAACTATTTTTTGAAAACCATTTGGAACTATTTTCTCCCCATAAAAGTATATGATGTGCTCATCAACATTAGAAACTCTCTCATGTATTTTTCTTGTAGATTTCCTAACTAACATTATATTTTATTAAATAAGTATAAAGTGGATCTTGCTCATATGATAATGATGTGGGGGGGGGGGGGGCTGCACAACCATCATTTAATGGTATTTAAAGACTCTTCATTGTATTAAGACCTAATTAATTGATGAAAACTACTCAAATTCCACCTCTATCAGTTGACAATGGGATTATTATAAAGGGAACCAGACACATGTTTTCATTACATATATTATAGTCAATCCAAATTTCATAATCCAATAATAATTCAATTTATAACCTCTATTGTAGGTTAATATCCATTTGAGATAATTTTTACTTGAAACTATTATGATATATAAGGAATATAAATAATTAAATGAGATTATATTATATCTATATATTATTGTTTAATAAAATAATTATTTGATCAACAATATGATCTACACAGTTTTTTCAAGAGGTGTAATCATCATTGACATGTATGTGATCATGGATAATCTCTATATCAAGATGAGTCTAATCGCAATACCATAATCATTAAAGGACACATAAAATTCAACCCCTTTCATTATAAACTATATAAGTGTATCAGAGCTCAACATCCTCATTTATTCCCCAAAAAGATTACTAAAAAAATAATGACAAAAATATGTCCCTTTTAGGTAATGGAATTCATAGGGGATTAAATTCAGGTTAAATTTACAAAGGATTATTAGAAAGAACCTGATTTCCAAATGAAACTTGACACCTTAATCAGCATATTAGGTGGTTTCCAAGACATCAGAAAATCAACCATTTCAAGGTAAATTGCAACTCCATTCAATGAGACAATAATATGTAATTAATGAACCTATTAAATAAAAACATGCAAATTGTTATATTTTAAAAAAATTCTAATGGAGTATGTATAGAATAATTTTTATATTATCAACATAATATTACTCAATCCTATAATAGAATAATATTTCATAAATGAAAACAACCATGCGACAACATATAATAGGAAAAAATTTATTTATGAGTCATTCAAACACCATAGGTTAAATATTCGTACGGAAAAACATTTCTAAGAAAACCAAATTATGGGCTAAATATTTTATTCCTTATACCATGTAGGGTGTCACTAGGTTAATGCCCCCCACCACCTATATCTATTCTCTACCCTATCTTTTATAATTATGAGCCAGTCATTGCCCATGAGGACTTGGTAGTGGGAGTATATTAATGAATTATGCACCAATATATCCTCCAATACATTACCTTCTCCCAGTGAAAACCTATGCTATAAGGGGAAACCAATTGATATTATAGAGTCATTATATATTATGTTTACCTATATCAAGGTGGCCCTTTATGGTACCACACTACCATATCTCTCAAACATAGATGATCTAGAAGTCATGTGTTAAATGTCTACATTTTACCATTTCATTCAAACCCCTAACATTTCATTGTTAAATAAAAAATGATATGAATTTCATATAAATTCAATATTCAAATATTATTAAATAAAATTATTATTATGATGAAATATACATACCTTCTATTGAGTGGATGATACTGAAGTCTTTTACATTGGAATACCAGAGAATTCCTTGATCCCTGACTACATTTCTTGATTGTTATTTTTAATCACAATGTCATTCCCCATAACTATATAATGGATGTGAATATACAAGAGTATGGTCCTATACCTAATATCCCTTTAAGATAATTACTCAATAATTTGATAATGATGAAACCCATCATTAATTATTTCTATGAAAAGCCTCTTAAGATAATTAAATTTAAAATAATAATAATAAATAGAAAATTTTCCATAGTATGATCAAACGATTCATGCCCTTGTATAATCCTTATTATTTATATATTGTACACCACTTATAGTAGGCCCTAAAATTCAATCCTATATATTTTAGTTTTATCATCATTATTTATAATAAAAACCAACCACGGATAGTTATTCCACTCTCTAGTTAGTGGGTTTCCATAACAGGTAAAAAAATTGAATCACTAAATATACTCAATCCATTACTATTTGAGGATCTAACTCAACTAAATCAATTGAGTACATTAGTTATTAAACCCATAAAGGCACACTAAACATATGGTAATCTTTTATACTTTGTAAGGACTATCATTTATTGCATGTGTGGTTCAATTCACTTCTCAACTAATAGAGGATATTACAATTTCTCATAGTGTTGAATGGTCCTTGGGAAATATAACAACAATAAATTTTCACTGTCTAGATAGTTTATAACTCGAGGATGTGGTACTAGCACTATAACACTATGACCAAAAATTGGTAGTAGAGAATTTTATTTATATTGTGGAATACAATATTTTACAACATAAACACTGGTTTAACTCATAATTTTGAGTAGATAAGGCTTAAAAAGGCATGGATAAACCACTTTTATTACATTTTAAGATATATAAACCATCATGTAATAGCCTTCAACTGATGTGTAATATTTTTGTGTCAATTTTAACATTATTTGAGTCAGGATATAAGGATATATTGGATTCCCACTCAAATCACTATGTTCCCTAGTCTATTAAAAAATTAAGAAACCCTAACACCATTTCACGTAGTATGCAAAATCAATACTCATAATAATAATATCTCTGAACTTCATTACATGTACTTAAACCAATCATATACCTCTTTTACATGAATTAACCCACTGATTCCCCAACTAGGTTAGAAGTAATTTGTTTTTTCCAACCTATTACCCAACAACATGAAATGGAATGGATAAAATTAGAAAGAAGACATGTAACACGTATGGTATGTGATGTCCCACATCTACAACCCATTGAATGATTCTTATAATTGTGGTCAACACAAGTCTTCAGGTTCTCTTCCCCACACCGTCAATGCATCATACTAGTAGTGAGGGGCATTAATAACAGCATGAATATACAATGAACTCATATAAGAGTTAAAATAGAAAATAAAATAATTTAAAAAACATAAAATCCGATACACATCACAACAAGATAAAAATTAAATAATAAATAAAAAAATAAATCACTTAATAAATTAATATATCATACATGACATATAACCAATTCGTTTATCATACATAAGACAAATAAATGAAATAAAAGATAATTATGGTTAACAACATATTATCCATTCATCCTAAGTCTTTTTTGATCCCTCCAAATAACTCCTACTTATACATCCCAATAAATGAACATTTGTACCAACCTTATACCATAACCATGTGAAAAGTACTAGTGTCTTATCAGGTACCCAAGTAACATGGGTTCCCTTTTATAGTGGGAGTACAACTCAAATGAAAACCACAAATTCAATTCACAAAAAAACTTGTTAGATAAATGAATTACATACATGTTATAGTGAAATAATTTATTGTATGAAAAGTAAATAAATAAAAAAACTCACAATGTCTCTTGATCTTCCATGAATGTTGAGGTCAGTCCAAACTTTTTTCTCAACTGTTTAGGTTTCCTTGAGCTTGAGATAATTATTATCCCTCCATTGGTAGCCATATATAACATATATTCACCTTTTATAATTCCAAAATTCATTAATGTATACTAATAAATATGAGAACACAACCCATTGTTTCTCTAGAATATGATATCTATGCTATCATTCCCATGACATCATGTATCATGAGAAATCTAATAACTCATCCCAACATTCCCATAAATGAGTAATCATGTATAAATCATAGATCTACTTCGATAACTACTAATCATGTAATTCCCAGAATCCAAGGTGCATATCTAGGCTTTCCCACAAATAATGTGTCACTTGGAATCCCGACACTCATCCTAGAATTCCCAGCTACAGATAAACATATGAAAATAATGTTCTCATCCAAATAGTACTCTGAAATAGGAATTATTTATTTCATTTAGTTAATTAGTAATACCATTAAATTATTATTGTTCCCATGGCAACCACATTTCCGAAATCATTGTTACATTTCAAATGTTCCAATTTTTTTTAAAATTCATGATTTATCGTTACTAAAAAACTACATAATTTTAAATGAAATTAGTTTGAAATTAAATTTCATTATGGAGTAACATTAAAAGAGGATAATTCACATTCTCCACATGATTCACTAAACTCAGAGAATTATTCATTATTAATCCATCTAAATAATCAAGAATATAACCCATATAAAAAATAAATTACTAGGAAACAATTTCAATCCAAGTCATCCATCATTCCAATATTTCCCACATAACGTAATATGTCATTACATTATACCTCAAATGTATGGTTGGGAAATTTCACCTCACATCAACTTATTAAATTTATATTACTCCATAACCCAATTAAATTTTAAATAAAAATTTGTATGGAATGATTTCATTCCATGTTTACATTCCCTTCGATAATGTACTACATAAATCCAGTAAATCATTATTTAATATTCATATTAAATATGAATTAATCTAAAGGAAACTCAAATAAAAATAATAATTTAAAATTAATCAAAGTATAGTGAATCTGAATTGACTAAACCACACCTGTAAATACAAAATAATGTGAGAATATGGTCCCAATTAGTGGATCGTCTTACCTTATCTTGAAAGACATCACACATCGAGTATGTGCATTCATTTCAAGAAAATTTTCAGATTCAAATAAACCGTTAAAATTCCCAAAAAATGGGCATAACCCACATATATGAAAAATAAAAAAATTAATGTAAAATAAATTAACTCAATAGATAATATGATAGTTTTAATCACCCCAAGATTTTGATCACAAAACATACCAGAAAAATCATCCAATAAATATTTGATAGTAATCCTGTAAAATGAGAGTGCCTTCTGCAGGAAATAGACAAATAAAAAACATTTTAGGATTAATAATAAAGGTGTAGGGGTAAATTACCCTTTTAAACTTTTTAAAAATGACCCAATATTCCATGGGCTAGCTGTTTGGTTCCACTAGCTAGTCGCTGAGCCCAGGTAGAACCACTTATTTTTAAAAGTGTCACTAGCAAGTTGGTGGCCCTACAACCTCTTAGATACTTTCCAAGACCACCTACCACTCTCCTTTAGTACTTCCATGAACCCTAACTCAAACCAAGTTCCTCATAATAATTACCAATTACATCTTTTTATGGGTTCAAACCCTTAGGATTCAACTCTCATAACCATTGTAATAATAAGCCCATCTAAAGGTTTGAGAAAATTATATTCTTCATGAAGCTATATGAATCACTATATAAACCTGGACTTATAAACACCAGACTATAGAATTTATAATTAATGAGAAGTATTTTTGTCCATACAACATCATCAATTAACATTCTTTAGTATCCCATTCGTGGACAAATACCACCACTACCTTCTGAAATCCCAAATCATACCCCTAATGGAAACCTTGACTAATGGTCATCAATCTACTAGAACCAAAGATAATGTATCTTTTCAAAATTACAACACCAATAGGATTTTTAACCAAGCTGATCTATCCCAAGAAAATGACGGTGTTTCTATTGAAACACATTAAGGAACATAGTTCCTTCAACCATTAGCATTATCTTTTAACCAACTAGTTCCAATTGTCCAAACCACTCTCAATTATATTTTATTATTGAGTCACTGCTCTCAAAATATGTAATTTTACCTAGAGTGGTTTTAATCTCTCTACACCATGTCATACATGATAATTATGATTGTACATTATTATCATTCCTTTTTTATATCTATTTGAGGATGAATGCATAACTATCACCCATAACAGTTCCAGATACATACCAGAACATTCTCAAAATTCCAAACATGATTTCCAATTTCATTAATCATATTCAAAATGAATGAAGAAATTTTGTTTAATACCAACCACATACATATTCAATGATCAAATTCTATTCAAACCATCACTTGGAAGCTTTTTTTTAAATGACCCGCTAAACTATTGATTTTTAACAACTTACTTGGTCATAATGCCTTCATGCCTTAAAGAATAAGATAAACACTTGAAGAAGTTCGTTAAAGTCCATATACAACATTTAGGGAAATTACAAGATTAGAACCCCAACATTATAAAATCATCATTCGGTCCTATCACACACACTGACACACAACAAATCCAAGAAACCCCAGATCATATTCAAAACATTATAGGCCTAAAGCCATCATCAGGTATCAACACATGGATGCTACTGATTTACCATTGGAATTACTTATGAATATGAAAGTACATACCTAATAGAATCCTAAATTAAACTGTAAGGCTACCACAATAGCTCCATATCCAATTCCACACTCATGAGACCTTTCAATATAGGTGTCTTACTTATGTGAATCACAAATCACTCCACACTGTAGGATTTTTATAATCATTTCTTTACATGAGAAACTGACAACTCCTATAGCCCATGATCCATTTATTACTAAATGTGAATGAATGGCCTATTCATCTCACTCACAACTCAGTGAAAAATAAACTTTCGCTATCATGCCATCCCAGCATCAGATAATGGTCTTCACTACCTTCATTAATATCATGTTTTTAATGAGTACCTTACCCAATAATAGTTAATGGTTCACTCTCCATCACTCGAATTCCCTTATACCACTACATGAGCATATCCTCCATGAAAAGAGATCAAAACGGTTCATTACCTCACTTTTAAGCCATATTAGATACATCCATTATCCCTGAACTCATTCATCTGTGTTAGACCCTATAATTTGGGACACTATACTCCAATATCATTACGATGTCACATTCCCTATATGAAAACCCCAAGATACCCACATAATGTTCTTGGTCTTATCTTCCTAAAAATCACACCAACTCCCAGAAACCACACTCAATATGGGTCCCATTGAGAGAGAATCTATATTTTCCCACAACACGTTACCATAAAGTCATGAGTAAATGTTTATTGAGTCACTACCTCCATCACAGTTCCCAAGATCCTCCATGACTCAAATGATTTTCCAATTATGAAAAAATATCACATATTTAAATCCATCAATTTATCAGTCCCCGTGTCTACCACCTTGTTATTTCTGAAAAACAATTCAATCTTTCTCATTGGATAATAAATTACCTATTATAATGTCATTGTGCACCTCCTACAAATTCTAGCTATAATACCCCATGATTATAAAAATAAACTAAATTTCCAAAATATATATTTCTCTAAATGATGAATATTAATTAAGGTGTTATTTATAAAATATTTGTTAACCATAATTTTACATCTTAAAATATTTTTATTTTGAAAAAAAGACATACATGGTTATAATCGGTATGTTTTTAGGAGTCTAATAGAACCAACATGTTTTTTTCTGAACAACAACATAAACTTATGAATAGTAATATTAATAGTAATGTGACTCATATCAATAGTAAAATTTGTTATTATTTTATTTATTATGTTATTTGATATTGATATCATGATTAGTTTTTCAATGTGTTTTAAAATGAGTTATAGTTTAAATTTGTTATTTCTGGAATAAATTATGATTTTATTAAAAAAGAAATATTTCAATATTTATAAAATTAAAATTTTAAGATAGAGTTCATTTTTTAATTATACAAATAGAAAAATGGTTTGGGTTAATTTTTTGGATTTTTTCGAAACACTAGAATTTTTTATGAATAGTGAAATATGGAAAATTACACTATATATAATTATATGTTAAAAATGAAATTCCTAGAATCATGTTTGATATAAGAATACTTGATTAAAAATTGAATGATCTATTTTATATTTAGGGTCACATGAATCGCGACTATTCACAGTCTTGTGAAAAAATATTAAACTAATGATTAAAATAATGGAAACTTTGTCCTCCCTTCCACTATAAATACCGCCCTCAATCTCTCTTCCTCTATCACCTTCCATGCTTTGTGAATTTTCTAAATTCTTTCTAATCTTTTGAAATATTCTATTCCCCACATCCAAGACCTTATAGTCTCACCAAAAAGCCAAGCCCTATATATATTACTAATCTTAATCATGTTTATAGTGAAATTCATCATCATTATTCCTCTATTATTTCCCCTAATCCAAAAATAAGAACACTATTTGTGATGTGTCAATTTACATACATCATGGAGGATGTGTTTTAAATTTCCTTTACATCCAAAAAAATTGGCTGAAAAAACATTTTACTGGTGGAAACAGATTTTAATATGAATGATATAAACTATTATATGTTCCATAATTAACTTATATTCATAATATTAATGGTATATTATTTAAAAAAAATCATGATTATCAAAAAAATTCCAAAATTATCTAAACGAATATCACTAATGATTTTTTAATGATTCAACCTCATACATTATAACAAAAATAATTTGTAACATAATATAAGATTATGGAATCAAATTTTCACTATTTCATTCCACTTCTGAAATATTTCTTCAATTATAAAAAACCCATTTACGAACCGACCATGGAAATCATTTAAAGCAGACACTCGAATCAATGGAAGTAACTATATATTATTATAAAATGGTTCAAATAATGTCACAAAATGATCATATATGGTGTTATAAACATGAATATAATTCTTTTACATATTGATAAATCCACATTAAAACATTATACAAGAAAATCAAACATGTTTTAGGTAAGAAAAACCTAAGGTGATTTAATTCTTAACTCAATTTCCATTATTTGGGTTAACCATATATTTCATTAATTATGTGCTATGCAGATTATTTGTGTAATTAATTTCATTTATATTATGATCTGTTATGTGTATTTATATTTTAAAACCATAATTCATTCATTATATTAATTATCACTTGAATTATATGTTATTTTTAATGTTCATTACTTTAAAAAACCCCTATTAAAATAATATTTTCTGAAATTCGAATGAAATGTTTTCATTAAATTATATATTTTTTATGATTAATTAATAGTACATTGTAATTATTTATGATGAATGTTGGGATCTATATCTCCTTCAAATTAATTGGGTATATGTATGTTGGAGGTCGACCTTATGGTTAATCCATGTGTAACTGCAATGGTAACACTAAATGGTATTCACAAGTGTTACATTTTACGGTATCTATTAGGGTTAAAATCATAAGGTAGATGTGAGGGTCACGATATATGTATTTAATTCCCCATGGCACCCTTAGGTTTGTATACATGTTCCATAATGTTTTAGAGATATATCATGTTTCACATTGTTAGTATATATGGGTGAGAAGAATGTCTTTTTAAAAAATATTTGTATATGTTTATAAGAATTTATAGAATAATTATTTATTTAAAACCAATAATATCCCATAATGATATTTTTATGCTAATAACATGTTTTTAAATGTTTTTCATAGGTTATAAGGATTTATAAGGGAATTAAGTAAGCCAAATTAATTTTAATGAAGGTTTTTTAGAGAAATCATGATGTTGTTTTGTGTTAAAAAATGAATGTTACAGAAGAAATGGATATAGTTTTAACGATAGAGACTTTGTGTTCTTGTGGGTTAATATGTATGAATTATTTTCTAAAATTGAACAACTAAAATATGAAATGAACATTGGTAATATAAAGAATTAAAATCTAGTTGATATAGATAGATTATGTAATGATTATGGACATATACTTTTAGATGGAATGATAGAATGATTTAGATAAATTTAAGAGTTATTATGATTTTAAATGATTAAAATTAATGATTTACATTATTTTTATGTTGAACTGGTATAGTATTTGTTTCTTATAATGCAAACCCTTCTATGATATGTCTCTTTGTAAAATCATTCTTCAAATGAATCAGCGAAGCTGATGTTGGATGGAATTGAGAGGGTGATGTCATAATGAATCGATAATCAGGAATAGTGGGAATTGGAACAAAGAAGTTTGTGATTGTAAATGATCAAATGATGTAATAAAAAATGGTGGTGGAATATTTTGAAGAGAACATATGGAGCATACACAAAGGCACATGATGATAGTGGATAATTTTATGAGGCTACACCCTCCAGCATTCAGTTGATCTTCTAACCCACTATTAGATGAATTATGGATTAATGCATTTTAAAAGATATTAGCTGTCATGGGATGTTCATATAATCAAATTTATAGTCTTTCCATTAATCATTTTTAAGGTGAATTATATTAGTGGTGGTTAATGGGCATGAATATCATGGATATATAGGGGATTGAATCCACCGAGTGGGATGAATTTTAAAAGTCATTTCATTGAAAAATAATTTCCTAAAGTTGTTCGACATATGATTGAGAATCAATTCCTTATATTAACTCAAATAGTGGAATATTTATAATCCATGTGTAAATACATCTTCACCCAAATATAAAAATATTCTTCCAATATAATTTCGGATCATTATTGAATAATCAATCACATTTACTCAAGATTGAATCCATGATTCTGAAGTGAATTTGTTTGTGAGAATTTATCTATTATGTAAAAATTATTATTTGTCGAGAGTTTAGAAATAGAGATTATTGAGGATAAATTTTTATTTAAAAAATTATAATATGTATTCTAGATGGAATGAAATTGGTAGGAATCAATCAATTAAAATCTAGTTGTAAGAAATTATACTTTCTACTTTGTGAAAGGTGTGTTAAAATTAACTTTGTGGAATGCCTACCAAAATTGAGATGTGTTTTTCATATGATATGTTTGGACATAAGGTATGATATTTTATTGAAAATTATCTTATAATCAATTATAATAAGAAATATATATATATATTTTTAAATGTGTTGATATGGGTCATTATCAAAATTCTTTCCTAAAGAATGATCTGAGTGATGGATAGAAACATGATTATAAGAATAAATGTGTAGTGAGATATCTTGTGACTACATAAGAATATGTAGGGCCATCCAATGAAGTGGTATCATATACATTTTCTATTTACAAAGATGTTGTTAAATTCTTGTTTGATACATGGTCTAAAACATCCTTTAATTTTTAGAAATACATTGGTAATTTTTAAATATGATAAAAAAACAAATGAGACTTAAAAATTTATTAAACAACTATGTTGAAATGTTACATCAAACAGACATTGTAAAAATCTTCATGATATTGTTCATGGAAATAAATTACATAATACAATTGTTATTTTATCCTTACTATAGTTTTTTTTCATTCTGGGTATGGATTAGTATTATATTTATCATGACAAGAATGATTGTAGAGCTAATTATGGTTTTTTATAAAGGGTTTTTGTTTGTATACAATAACAAACCCACACAATTGATAACATATTAGGAAGCTAAGATACTGTTGATGTATTGAATTGAAATTTACCATTATCATATTGTTTAAAATTAGGGAACAATACATATTAATGATGTGTTGATGGTAAATGAAAATATTGTTGTTTTCATAGATGATTTACCTAGTGTTATACCAAATTGACATTTTTAATTCACAATTATCTTAGTTCCTGATACGATACCAGTTGCCAAGACCCTTTATCTAATAGCTCAAGTAAACATTCTTGAATTTGAACATTAGTTTAAAGAGTATCTTGATAAAGTCATAATTCATCCTATCATTTCACAATGGGGAGCTCCTATTTAGTTTTTCAAAAAGGATAAAGGTTCCAAGATACATTTTATTGATTATAGAGATTTTAATAACATTACTATTAAGAAAAATCATCATTTTACTCACATCGATGAATTATTTGATCATCTCGAAGTAGATATGTATTTTTCTAAGATTTTATTTAGATCAACAACCCATATGTTGAAGGAAAATGATGATGAAATTCCAAAATATTCATTTCAAATATTTTATGATCATTTTTAATTTTGTGTTATGTCGTTTGGGTTAACTAATGTACCTGAAATCATTATGGATATTATGAATATAATATTTCATGAGTTCTTGGATATGTTTTTTGTGAATTTTAATGATTATTTTTTCGTATATTATAGATTTAAATAGGGCAAATAACATCTAATAATTTTTTAAAACTATAAAAGTAATGAAAAATTACATAAATTTCATAAAGTGTTATTTTGTTTTGAAAAAAATTCTTTACTTGGTCACATTATTTCTAATGATATAATAACTGTTCAACAAACTATATCAAGAAATTTTAAAGAATGTGAATTTTCTAAAAATATAACTGCTATTCATAGATTTATTTTATTTGTAGGACATTACTGGATGTTGGTTGAAATAATTTCATTGTTATCAAGACCACTGATAATGTAAAATCAAAATCGAGTTAAATTCATCTTGAAAAAATAATAATATAATTTTATTTTGGAATCGAAAAGAATATTGGTGAATAAACCATTTCATACCATACCTTATTGAAATGGTGAGTCTTTGATCAATTATTATGATTCATTAATGGGACTTGGTATTTTTGTAATATAGAATGATCAGGTATTTTCTTATGCTTCAATACAACTAAAATATCTTGTGTTAAATTATCCCACGCATGATTTGGAATTATCTTCTATGGGTTTCTCTTTTAAATTTGGGTGTTATCGTTGTTATAGATCCAAATATGATATATAATAAAAAATGCATAATCTATATATTCACTTAATTCGAATTAATCATTAGTAAAATAGACGGATTTAATTGATAAATGATTATGATTTGACAATCAATTACCATCATGGAAAAGAAAACAATGTGGTATATGCCTTAAGTCAAATTAATAATGCATAATAAATGATGTTATGTATAGAACAAGTTCCTTTGATTAATGATTTATTGAATATTTTATTTGATGTTTTTTCAAAAGAAAATACCACTGTTTTACTTTAGGATTCAGTAGATTCATCATTTTCTAGTAGATTTAAGATAGCGCAGAATGACGATGTAGAGTCACAGAAAATTTTAAAATTGGTTAAAAATAGTAATTGGATAGAATTTAACTTTGATGATGACTTTTTTTGATAATTTGGAATGAGATTATGTGTTCCATGTGAATCTTAGCTAAAGAATGAATTATTGTGTGAGTCCCATTGTTCTTCATTTTTAGTTAATCATAGAAGCATAAATTTGTCAACAGACCATTAAGAGTATTACTTGTGGGATAGAATGAAAATTTATATTCCAAATTTCACTTTGAAATGTTTAAAATGTCAATAGGTGAAATTAGAGAATATGTTACAAAAGGAGATGATTCATCCATTACCAGTGGCAGAGTGGAAATTGTAAAATATAACCATGGACTTTGATGTGCGGCTAAAAAGGACATATTGAGGTAACAATTCAATTTGGGTTATTATTGATAGATTGACTAAATATTCTTATTTTCTTCCTATTTGAGATATATGGTTGTCGAATCAGCTTTCTAGAATATACATCAAATATATTATTTGGTAACCTAGAGTTATATTTTTCTTTTTATTTGATCATAATACAAGGTTCACTTCAATATTTTATAATGACCTTCATATGTTGTTTTGAATAGAATTAAATTTCATTATATATTTTCATCATCAATCAGAAGGGATATTAGAATGTATGATTTAGACTTTAGAGAAAAAAATTTACGCTTTTTCAACAAATTACCAGTGATGTTGTGATGAAAATATTTTTTTAGTTTATTTATCTTATAATAAATTTTTTCATTCTGGTATACAAATGGATCCTTTAGTGGTATTATATAGTAAGCGATGTAAAAATCAATCTTCATGGGATTATTTCTAGGGACAAAAGTTGATCGGACCAAAATTATTAGAGTATGTGTCTAATAATGTGAAGATGATCCATAAACACATGTGTACAACTCAGAGTAAGATGAAAAGATACGAAGATTACAGGAGTAAAGTATTTTCTATTGAGGTTTGAGATCATGTTTTTCATAGAATATCACTATGGAAAAAATATGTGTTTTGGTAAGAATGGAATATTGAGTCGTCAATTTATTAGACATTATGAAATCATGGAGATGTATGGATTTTTTTCTTAATGAGTATCTTTTCCTTTGATTTTATCTCTAAAACACACTATTTTCATGATTTGATGATGAGAAATTATGTTCCAAATTTATCTAATGTTATAACAACCGTGATATTTATTTCTCACAGAAACATAATTTACTATATAAAATCATCACCTGAAATAATATAGAAAATTGAGAGATATATTGTCTTTGGTGATTAATAACATTACAAAACAACTTAAAACATTAAATACACATATTTATTGAAAACATCATTTACATGACCACACACACTCATTCATACATATCATTTCATGGGATAACCTTAGAACATTCATAAGAAAATGGTGAGCTATAATTCCATGTTTTGAGGTAAACAAGGCATAACATGAATAATTCAGTACATATTAGGATATAGGGATATCAATGGAGCCTAAGTGAAAAATGAATATAATGTCATGATATAGCGTGGTTATCATAACATGGAAATTTGACAACAACATATTATCATTAGTCAAGGATCATTGCACATGGATCAAGAGTAATTGCTAATTTCACTTGAATTAGAATGACTAAACCATCACTTATCGTTACATATCATGATACCAATCTTTACCCAATGCAGTATAGTGCTATTATAGATCACCCTTCATAATCATTTAATTTCTTGCATATGTGGGCCACATGGATCATATAACATGGATTCATTAAAAATCATCATTTACTCCATGATACTGGAATGTGGAATTCATAAATGAAACTCTATAATCAATATGCAAAATTTTCTAATGTTTAAACCGATTTATTGAGAAAGGGAAATGGTATTCCCTGCACAATGACTTTGTAATGGAAAATCGCAGTGTAATTTCTGCAGCATACCAGTGTGGCATAAAAATTCGTAAAAATGGTTGATTATAGGGAAAGGGGTATCCCATAATATTTATATGAAATTAATAGTAAGGTGTTATATAGATACATGCCCAAAAAATTTTAATGTAATCTATTTCATGATACAAAAAATTCATTAATGTAAATGCGAAGAGAGAAAACCCATAAGGAATTCTGGCATCATAACGTGTGTACAAGGGAAGAATTAATGAGAGAGAAAGGGGTTTCTCATCATTCAAATTTATGGTGAGAATTAAGGGGGAGGTGATACATCAAACCTCATCATTTTTAATTGAAAAAAGGTATAACAATATAATGATCTTTAGACAAAAATGTGGAAGGACAAAATCTCTTATTTGGAAGTGTGATCCCAAAGGCTTGGGAGAGGGTTATGAGAGGCTTCTCGGGAGCCTACAGTGACTTGGGAGTATTATAAAGATATGAGGTCAGAGATTCTTCGATATGCAATGTTTTTGAGTGAATAGGTTGTGGGAGCATGGGTGAGTTTATATATGAAAATGGCGGATTCTTTATTATTTTGGTCTTGAACACAAAAAATCAAACTAATCAAAGCGACAAACCATACTGAGGATTTTTTCCATGTTTTTTGACCAAGGGGAGTGTGGAACATTAATTTATATGTCCAACAACCGATCTTATAAAAATATTTTCCTTGCATACGTGGAGGTGAGTCACACTCTCAAGTAAATCATTTTAAACTGTGAAAATGTTTTATAAGTCGTTGAGGGTTAACTAAAGAAAATTAAAATAATTCAAACAAACCTTAAATTAAATAATTGTATTTTTTAAAAAAATATTATAAGAAAATACCATTTACTGTGTTTTATTATATCACTATTGGGACATTATGATGTCAAAAAATTATATAATTAAAATGTATTTAATTTTTACCCAAAAATTGTTACAGTCTCCAAAAATTAAGAAAAATTAACTTTATGATAATTTCAATGCCTTGATTCTCAAAATAATATTAATTTTATCTAACTAATTTTCTATGTATGTAAATCTTAGCTTTTAAAATAAACACATTCTTTTATCAAAATTCACGGGGTTTGACAAAAATATCTTTTAAAACAATAATATAAATCACAATTGTATTCATAAAAATAATGCAATCATTTATATTTAATGAGATTAATTTTTAATAATATTTTATTAAAATTTTATTTATTTAATAAATCCATTAATTCATCGAAATATATTTCTTATTTGAACTGGGACTAAAATTACAATTTATTCTTTAAAAACAATTTACAAATTAAATATAATAAAATGAATGTATATTTTTTATTATATACCAAAATAATGCACATAATAATAGTTCTAGGGTCTAGTCAGATACCCCCTTATTGCACCCGTATATTACCCATGGGTATGGTGTGCGATGGTGACAGTCTCATGGGGTGTATCGAATAAGATCGCTTGGTTTCTAATCTATATCAATATCCATATCTCCCATTGGATGTTATGGTCAATCATAATGCATTGAATCTCATCGTGGTCTCGGTCAAGAGCGAATCCCAGTGACACAACCTCCTTTTAGAGTACAAAAAAGGTCTATTTATGAAGAAATTATACTATATGAGGCCATCACTGTGTTTTTCTGAGTAAATTGGATTAGTTAAAGCTCTATATTTATACTAATAAATTGATCAGTGTTCGATGACTATATTTTTAAAATTAATAGTTCATAATGGTATTATAAAATCTATTAATCCAAGGACGTTCATATTTTATATAACCATTTTACATAATAATATATTTGACTAGGTCATGATAAATTGTTATTAATAACAGTTTTGGTCATTACAATATTTCCCCCTTAAAAGATTTCTCCCTAGAAATATTCTTTCCCAACACTAAAAATGATTTGGGTAACACATCTTCATCACTTCCTCGGATTCCCAATTTACTTCTTTAAATATTTTGTCACACCACAACACCTTAATGAGGGGCATTTTCTACATTCGAAAATCATTTTCCCTTTGATCTAAGATCTTCACTGTCATGTTTTCATAGATTCATTAATTTTCTAATGTACCACCTCTAGATTGAGTACATGTTATGGGTCAGGTATGTAGGTTCACCAGAGTGATACATGTAATACATCTGGAACTTGAGACAAGTTTGGTGGGAGTTATAGACAATAGGCATCTTCTTAAATGTGATAAAGGATCTCAATGGGGATGATGTTCCTTGGACTATGATTTTCCTTCCTCCCAAATCTTATAACAATCTTCCATGACAATATGTGGAGTAATACCATGTCTCCCACATCAAAATCAAGGTCTTGTCAATGAATATATTCATAGCTCTTTTATTGACTCTAAGCATATTTAATGTGCTTCAATATTTTCTTAACCTTCTTCATCATTACATCGACCATTTCTGGACCAAGGATTTTTCGCTCAACAACATCATCCCAACATGTCAGTGTTCTGCACCTCTTCCCATAAAGGTCTTCATAAGGATCCATTTCAATGCTTGAGTGGAAA
This sequence comes from Viscum album, assembly GCA_963277665.1. Taxonomy (NCBI): domain Eukaryota; kingdom Viridiplantae; phylum Streptophyta; class Magnoliopsida; order Santalales; family Viscaceae; genus Viscum; species Viscum album. The sequence goes on along the minus strand of OY728165.1, from coordinate 556,521,318 downwards.
CTATTATTCTAAGAGAACAAAATTATAGGAAGATGTTGATCTCATCTTCTTTTTAAGTCTATTGAGCATTCTATCAACTTGTCTTCAAGTGTCTGGATTGTCCACTCAAATTTTCCATCAGTATGAGGATGATAAGCTATACTCATTTTTAGCTAATTATTCAGATCATGTAGAAGAATCATCCAAAACATAGAGGTACATTTTGGATCTCGACTGGATACAATCGATATTGGTACTCCATGGATCATTACCACATCTCGGATGTATATCTGTGCCAGTTGATCCAATGATAAATCCTCTTGAATTGCAAACAAGATTACAGTCCTTATAAGAAAATAGAGAGCAACCCAGTAAGAATTTTTTCCTTTGTATTTCTTCATATGTCTGGTGACCAATTCCATGGTGATGTTCTCCAATTTCTATAATGGAATGTGTAATTTTGGTATCATCCCTTTAGACTTTTTTCACTCATACTTCACTTTCAAACATTCAAATAACATTGATGTATACTCATTAATATCCATATTCATGTTATTCGACCAATAATTATCTTAGAGATCTCCATACATCGTTTTGTTTCCTGCATGAATGGAGAAATAAGAACTATCTGAATCATCCAAAAGATCATTCATTAAGTCTAGATTTGATGAAAAACACCGTATTTCCCCAAATCTCCCAAATCCTTCTTCATTAGCATTGAACTCCATGGATGTCCCTTTTCTGTTTGTTTAAACTTTCTTTTAACTCCCACATCATCCTTTTGATCATTCTTTAACCATTTCAAAAATAAAAGTTGAGCAACCATTTTTGAAATTATTTATCATGTTCCCATATTTAAGATTCTCATGTCCATCTCATCATATATAAGTATATTGTATCCTTTTTAATTACCATCCTTTATATAATTTCTAGGTCCTTTCTAATTAGATAACCATCCACATTATTTTCTTTGCAAAAGTTGTAATGGATTGAATATTCACAGTCTTTGATCAGTTTTAGCCATCTTAGTTGGAAAATATTCAACTCTTTCTATGTTAATATATACGTGAGGATTTTATGATCCACTTATATTTCACAATTCTCCCCAAAGAGGTAATGTCACCAATTTTTTTTTCGAATATTATTGTATCCAATTATAGATCATTTGTTGCATAGTTTTTCTCCCATTATTTCAGTTCCCTTGTTTCATAGGCAATGACATTGTCATTTTTCATCAACACACAAGACATTCCCTTATTCTAATCATCCCTAAATACCACATAAAGTTATCCACATATGGGTAGTGTGAGAACTTGTGCAGTGATAAGCGTGCTTTTCAACTCCTTGAAACTCTCTTCACATTCACCAATCCATGAAAGCTTTGCTTCCTTACATGTAAAATTTTTTAAGTGGGTTGTACAATAATGATAAATTTCTCACAAATCAGAAATAATCTCTAGATATCCCCCAGAATCAACAGATATATGTTACCAATGTTGGCTTTGATGTTCCCTCAATTACCCGCTATAATTGAGGGATCCAGAGATAAAATTTTTCTTGTAATGATATGACCCAAAAATGAGACCTCCTTCATCCATAACTCACACAAGTTTTACTTTTCATAGAGCTTCTAAATTTGCGAGGTCTATAGTAGAGAGGTTAGAGGCTCCACATGACTCTCCTTTGTTTTGGATTACATTAATATATCGTATATAAATACTACAATAATATTGTCGAGTTAATTTATAAAGACTCTATTAATCATGTCTATGTTGATTTCTAGAGCATTAGTGTGTCTGAAATCTATTACTATGAATTCATAGTAGTTGTACCTTGTACAAAAAATTTGTCTTGTAGATATTCTCTTTCGTCACCCTTACGTGGTAATATCCCAACCATAGATCAACCATGGAGAATTATTGTTCTCCACATAGATGATCGAACATGTTACTTATTTGATGTAGAGGATACTTGTTATTTATCTTCATTTGGTTGATCCCATGATAATCAGTGAAATAGTGAATTGACCCATAGTTCTTCTTTTTGAAGTGTACTGGTGCAACTCATGGTGATAAACATGGGCATATATACCCTATATGTAGATTATCCTGTAGTTGTTTTTAGCACCTGATTCTCCCAAACATCCAATCTATACCATATCTTTAATATTTTAAATTCTTTATGAATATGATCAATTGTGAATTCAATATATGTTCTAGGAGGAAGGCCAAGATATTCCTCAGGAAACACTTCATAGAATTTCCCCACAAGAGGCTTGTCAAAAAGGATGGTTTCATCCAAAAAATCCATAATATGAGCATGATATTCATGCTAATAGGGCAGTAATATCAATTATTGAAATGATTTTTATATGAAAGATGAAACCTCCTCCTAGCACATGTAATGAATTAGGGTTCGATTCTCCATATGAAGATTGATTTCCCTCTCAAGTCAATTTATGTTGGCTCAATGTAGGGAAAGCCAATACATGCCAAAAATTTCATCATAGTCCACCAGAGGATGTATGAAGATGTATGCCCGGAAGCTCAATACAAAAATTCTAAAAGGGAAGAAGTTATAATCCTATGTTATAAGGATTTCCCCATTTCATTTTCTCACTGACATCTTTACTTCCATTATTTTTCTTGGTTTAGGTATTATTTACTAAACCTTTAGGATATAAAATAATACATAGAACCAAAATCAAAAATTAGGATTACTATTATTGAGTGAATAACTACCATAAATATCACATATCTACCATCGGGGTACACATCAGCAGTAGTGATGGAAAAAACTCACCATTTTTTCTATGGAGGTTATTGGTTCCCTATGAAAACCCATGGACTAGGGCACTAGTTTGAAAAGTTCCCTATTTAATTTTTTGCTGATGTAATGAACAATTTGTTGATGGTTGAACAGAGTGTTCCCTTGCTCTATTGCAATCGTGGGTTTTTTTCAGCAGTGAATTTCTATGTGCTATTATCTTCCACACCTAAGTAATTTCCTCATCGCCCTTTAATAAAATTTTTGGTTATATATTTCCGCCCCTTTGTTATGTGGGGTGATATATTTTCTTACCACTGTGTGATTTATATATCGGACCTCAAGAATTAATTTCCAGCTTACAATGATTATCCCTATGATACATTTGAGATTTGTCGATCTCCATTTCGACTTAAAGAGAACATCAAACCATTTTTTCATTGCTATCAATGTCATGGATCCCCAGGGTTGTCTATAGGCTAGGTTTTGTCCCACAAATGAAGCGGTAAACCATTCATTTGTGGGTAACAACAAAGACGAATGCATATCATGAATTCCATTTGATGTTTTCATTGTATGATCTGATATAATATACTTCTTTTTTCGTGAGGGAATAGATTTCCCTTCCATCCTATGTCATTGGGTGGACAAAAAATATTTATCAAATTTTTTTTCCATAAATCCTTCCATTCTAATGCCACAATATCATTCAATTGCTTTATAATTTTGATAAATGTCAACCATTGATCTGATTCACCCTTCATATGATCAGTAGACATTAAAACATTATATTTTTTAAAACATTAAAGGATGGAGAAGAAGATTTCAATGAGGTTGATCCATTTCTCACCAATTTAGGGATCGCGGGATATATTAAAATTAAGAGGATTTTGTCTATAAAGCTCTCGATAGTGGATTTTTCTTTATTGAGAGGGGGTGAACGATCCACTTGACCCATGTTTCTATCCAATACATGAGATAATAGTGATCATATAGTGGTAATGTTTGTGATTCCCTTTCTAATCAGATTGGGAACCTCATTAGAATAGGTGTCGCATTAATCATCACATCTGTAGATAGATTGATTCATACTATTAAAGTCCATTGGATGGAATAAAATGAAATATATGGGTATAAAGTAAAGCATAATAAAAAAATGAAAAGAAATATATTATAAATTACACTTATTCTCATATCTTACGAATTTCATGGCTTTATATTAGGTTATCCATGATCTAATTCCATATATATATTATTAAGGGTCATGTTTTTTCCCATTAAAATGGTTCATACTATAATCATGAATTTAAACAATAAAATATTCCATATGTGTGCCATAACCAAGAGTGTATCAAGTCTAGTTGTCTTGCACTAGTTCCAGTTCGAGAATAGCTCAAGACAGTGATTTCTCATTCTACCCCTAGATACAACTGCGCCAGATCCACCCCTACCTTCTCGTATCTAGAGAGATATATATTTCTTTGATGAAAAACTTAATAAAAATTTCTCTAAAATTTTGGGATTATTTTATTATACATAGTCTTAAACCTATGGCTTTTAGAAGGGTTTTCTAATAATAATCCGAAATACAACTAATCTTATCCTTGATACATAATATAATAACCTTGATATTTATTTCACACATAATCACAATTTATTACCTAAAATAATCACTTGATAACACAAAGAATATCAAGAGGACTAGTTTCTTTTGGGAATAGTAACATTAAAAAACCACATAATATATTATTAATACACATATTTATTGAATACTTTTTTTTGAATCACCACACACATTCCTTCATACTTATCATTTCATGGGATAACATAAGGAAATTCATAAGAAAATGGAGAAACATAAATCCATGTAAAGTAATAATGAAGGAAAAACATGAAGAATAAAGTACATGTTAGGCAATAGGAAAATCAAAAGAGCATAATAGGAACATGAACATAAATTCACGATATAGCATGATTATCATAACATTGAAATGTGGAAAGAAAAATTTAACATGATATTAGAATTATCCAAGGATCATTGCAGATGGATCATGAGTAAACCCTCAATTCAATTGAAATAGCTAGATTAAAAACACTTTTCAGTAGATTTATCATGACACAAATCATTACTGAATGCATTGGAGTGATATTGGGACACACACTATTTAATCATTTCATTTCTTGCATAGTCTGCCACAAGGATCATATAAAATGGATTCATTAAACAAAATTATTTATTCTATGATAATGGAATGTGAAATTAATACATGAACATATATAGTCATAAATTAAATGTGAATAAATGTGAATATTCTTGATAGATAAATGTGAATCCTTTTCACTACATAGTTACTTTTTCTTGCAAAATCAATGTGCAATTTGGGAAACAAAATAGCATGACATAAGAATTCATAAAAATGGTTGATAAGCTAGAAAGGGATGTCTCATAATGTCTATATAAAATATATAGCAATGGTATCATATTGATACATTTCCCAACATATTCAATGGAATTTATATTCATAATACAATATATTATCTTGAATATAAATGAGAAGAGAGAAATCCCTTACAGAATTTCAGTATGGTAACTGGTGTATTGGAGAGGAAATAATGAGAGATAAAGTGGTATCTAATAATTATAACATTAGTAGGTCTTTATGGGAGAGGAGATAAATCATACCCAAACATTTTTATTTGTAATCAAAATGGTATAACAACATAATGAAATTTGGACAAAAATAAGAAACGAAGAAATCCCTTAATTGGATGTATGATCCCAAAGGCCTGGGAAAGGCATGAGTGTGGATTCATGGGAGCTTAGGGAGCCCTAGGAGTATTCTTGAGTGAAGTAGGAAGAGGTTGGTTGAGCATATAAGGTTTTTAGTGATGATTAATTGGGATATAGAGTGGGTTTATATAAGAAAATAGAAGGAATTATTTATTATTTACGTTTTAGACACTAAACATTAAACAAATCAAAACCACAAACTAATAAATAATTTTTACCATGGACTTTCCATAGGGTATTAGAATAAATTATTTCGTAAGTCCAATGTCTGAACATATTAAAATATTGTCCTTTATTATGTGGAGGTGAGTCACTCTCTCATGGAAATCATTTCATAATTAAAAATGGTTTATAAGTCCTGGAGGGTCCACTAATGGTTTGTAAAATAAATAAAAAAAGAAAAAATCACATTATTTTAAGGGTAAAACATATATTTTCTTAAAACCCCAATTATAGTATTTTATTACATCACTATTAGGTAATAATGATGTCAAAAACCACATTATATAATTAAACGATATTTAATTTTTATATTAAATTTGAATGACTCAAAAAATTATGAAAAATTCCATGTTGGATAATTTCAACATCTTGATTCTAGAAACAATATTCATTTTATCTAAATAATTTTATAAATATTTTAATTATTATATTAAAAATAAAAACGGATATTAATAAAAAAATCATGGGTTTTGAAAAAAACAGATTTCAAACTCTAATAGAAATTTAAATTTTATTCATGAAAATTATAAGATTATTTGTATTTAATAAAAGTAATTTAGTAATAATATTTTATTAAAATATATTTTAATTTAAAAATTCATTAATTCATCCAAATATATTTCTTAATTCAATATTATCTAAAAATATTATGTGTACTTTAATAACTATTTTAAATTTAAAAATAAAAAAATAAATGTATATTATTTATTCTATACAAAAAAATGAACATAATCATAGTTCATGGGTCTTGTTACATAATGTCTTATAACACATGCATATGAAATAAGGGTACGGTATTTTATGGTGACAAACTCTTTGGGTGGCCTGGATAACATCACTCAGGTACTAATCTCTATCACTTACACTTCTTCTATTGGTAGTTCTATTCGTGACTAACATGCTGATGCACATCATGGGGTAGGTGAAGAGTGAATCCCAGTGAAACCACCCCCTTTTTGAGCTTTGATAAAAGGTCTTTTGTATGGATTAATTCGATTATATATCTCCATCAGTTCCTTTGTTTGAGTAAAATAGATTTGTTGAAGCATTATATTTAAACAAATCAATTGATCATTGTACAACGAATATATTTCCAAATGTATTAATTGATAATGGTATTTTGAAATACTTAATACAAAGGAAGTGTAAATTTTATATAACCATTTAACATAATAATACATTTAAATATATGAAGAGGAATTTTCATTAATAATAGTTTGGGTCATTACACATGTTATGAGCCATGAAGCAGTTCAGCTGGAAGAGAAACATTCTTATGAAGAGAAACCTATTACTATTCATGATAAAAGAGAACACATATTGATGAATATGGTAATCCACTAGGTAATTTTTTTTTGGAGAAACGACATGGTTGAAGAATAAACATGGAAATATGTAAATGATATGAAGGAAATATACTGTCACTTCTTTAATAAGTAAATAAAATTGTGAGGATGCAATATCCAAAAGGTTAGGAGAATATTACACCCCCACAATATTTTTAAATAAATTGAAATACATGAAAAATTGTTTCTATAAATTATAAAACATTTATTGTAAATATAGTTATAAACAATCCATTAAACATAATTTCTCGATTTCTATGATTAGAATTTTTAAACATGTACTTTTATTATTGTGATTAGTATGTTATTTGGATTCTGATAGAACCAACTTGTTTTTTTGGTGAATAGTAACATAGCCTTTTAAATAGTAATATAAATACAAGTATGGCCTTTATGAATGGTAAAATTTAAATTATATTATTTTGTTAAGGTTACAATATAGTGGTATCATGATTATTTCTTCAAGGTGATATAAAATGATTTATACTATTAAAATTGATATTTTTGGAATAAATTTTCTTCCTATTAAAAAATAAATTTTCCCATATTTAGAAAATTAATTTTGATAAAATTGAGTGTTTTTGAAGTCTATACATCATAAAATTCTTTGTATGAATTTTTGGGATTTTAATGAAATACTCAATTTTTTTTGAATAGTGAAATAAGAAAATTATAGAAAATATTCATAATATGTTTAATAAACTATTCCTAGCATCAGAGATGATGTAATAATACTTTTCCTACACTCACATTTTCTCCTTACAATATCAGGTCACATATATCAAGACTATAAAATGTCATGAGAAAAAAATATTAAACAATTGATTAAAATAATGGAAAACCCCTCTACTATTCCACTATAAATACCACCACACCAACTCTTCCTCTCTCACCTCTCAATATTTGAGAACAATTTAAATTCTACCGAAACCCCTTAAAAATGTTCTACCCCAAGCCCATGTCCTGTTGGTCTCACAAATAGGCCATAACCAAATTCCTTAATGGGGATCTCAACGAGAATAGATCAAGTGGTAAAAATCCACATTCATTTTCATGATTTTTCTTTTTAATTTTTTTTAATAAACTCATAATCAACCCTAATACATGAATAATGAAGGTTATAGTATTATATATTTCTTTATTTTTATCACATTTATGAAAAAATTCATCATTATTCTTATTCTTCGTCTTCCTTTATTTTAAAATAAAAACATCTTCTGGGTGTGTCAATTTATCGACATCGTGGATGATGTGTCACCATTTTACGCTAAATAACTCATAGATAGTTATAAACCTATTCTAATGGTTGAATCATATTGGAATGAAAAGTATTTTTAATTTTCTTATCAAATCACATTGTAAGGAAAGTGAGAAACCATAATGTTCAGCATAACAACCAAAAACAGAAAATTCCCAAGCACAAAAAGAGTCTTCCACTGCCCAGAATTTTCATCGTGAATGGGTCTTCCACCAAGACATGAGCACTCAGACGGTCCCCTATAAAGATTCACAGGCACAATCCCGATGGCCAGGCCATACACTCGCAGAGTTCAAGTGCCATACCGAAGTGGTGAACTCATGCTCTGAACCCCATCTGAGGTAGTCCTAGAAAATGCAGGGAACAAAACCCCAAAATCACAATTAACCCACTACCTGAAGATAAGTCCTCATCATCAAACACTCAAACAAAATGAAATATTGACCATTAGTCAGAAAAAGAAAGAATAGAGTCATTGAAATAAAATTTCAACCTCCTATAGTTCATATCCATAAAGAGATTCCATGAAATATCTGTTACCTGAATTTGTGGCACTTCCGTTAATAGGACTTATAAAGAAGAAGGTATTTTACCCGATACCTATATATATTCCTCAAGCATTAACAACCTCAGGTTGAATCCCCAAACCAGAATCGAGTCATGTTTGTCAACCCAGTAGTATTGCTCCTCCTTAATATTGATTTCAATATTTCTGCCCATCATCTTGCATGCATCTTCTTCAGACGCATTGAGATACAACACCTGCTCTTTAACCTCATCAACTGAACTCAGAATTAAACCCCATGATCTGGGTTGATCAGGGTGCTCCGGCTTACATACAAACTCACAGGCCACCCTCTCATCCACTCTCTTTTTTGCAGACCGAGTCCTCGCAGGAGGTGGCAAGGATGAGTATTCCTTCCTTCCCTTCCTCCTTCTATTGCTCCTACCCCTCAGAGTTGTTTCACCAGCATAGATACACTTACTACCTCCCATGCAAGGCTCCACTCGGGCCCCATTTGCACAATCTGATTCTTCAGGATTATAGTTAAGCCCTTCCGTATTGAGGCCATCAAATTTATTTCTGACCTATTTGAAGTACTACACCCCCCTTAACACATCTTCACAGGAGGAAACACCAGCATTCTCGGACCCTAGAGAAACTACATTGCTTGATAGGAACACCTCCTTATTCAGTCCATGCCTTCCCAACCTCTGGTCATATTGTTTGGGACCCTCCACTCCAGCTATAAACTCCTCCACCATAACCCCCCGCTACTATGGCACCTTCAAAATCCTAGACACCCTTGGTGGGGTCAGATCCCCTCCCTCCTTCACCATATAAATAATTCGGCCAGTCTTATCCTCATTATATCCCAGGAGACTATTTTCCCTACTAAAATCCGCCTCCCTATCCGCCGTTGTCATACCAAGATTCACGGCCTGGCTCGGTTGAATGAAACCACTCCCCATGAAAAGTGGTTGTGTGTATAAGTCCTCAAGAACCACTCTCTGTGTAGCACAGTTAGTCTATATTATAGTACACTCCACATTAATACCAGTAATGGAGTCACCTGTGAGTTGATATTGGACATTCATGTCCACTACCTTCCCATTGCGCCATGTGAATGATATTCTCTCTCCACTAAGGTCACTTACCATTCTGCTAAACACCTCTTTTACTTTCGGATTAACAGGACTAACCTGTGGTTTCTCCTACCTCAATTGGTTGTCACCAGAATGTAACCCCCTGCCAATTGCCTTCATACTGGTCCCTGTATCATATTTTCCCAGATCTGTAAACTGAGTCGCCATAGCAGCACTCAGTGGAACACTTCCCGCACCACACTTACGGCATCATGAACCCTCAATTCTTTCGTCTATAACATCCTCCACCACACCGTTCATAGGAGGGACAGGATTTCCATTGCGCACGTCCTCCAGAATTTCAGAAACCTTAGCTTCCTGCCTGAAACTCTCCAAAGAATGACCCAATGTTTGAAAACCTTGCATAACTAAAACCACGACTCATATACCACAGGTTTCTTACACTGGAATTATTCCTTGACGGTAATCCAGATGAATTCTAAAGGATCCTTTGATGTGTCCACCTCCACACACACACGAGGATTAATCGGATGAGAGACCACATTGGTCTGACTATCCGAACACAATTATCTTCCCAGAATATTCCCAAGGGCTTTAACAATTGATGGATTCTGAAAATGAAGTGGTAGATTTGGGGAACTCACCCCGACCGCCACTGATGGAGAGTCGTGCTTCATATGAAAGTCGTATGTCCATCGGGAAAGGAAGAATCGTGAGCCGTTGCAGATGCGGGGAGCCCTCAGCCAAGCCTTTATTAGATCTTCCTCCGATGCGGGGAGCCCCCGACCATGCCTTTATTATAAACATACTCCTTTCTTTATATTAATTCTCACTTCAATTTTATGATATTTTAAGGGCAATTAATTATAAATCCTCTTTTTAAATTCTATTTTATGAAATTCAAAAGCAATGTTTTTATGAATTATTAAATATTTAATGACTATGATTTGTTTCTTATGAATAAATTATGATGATGGGCGGTACCCATAACACCATAAAATGCATCCAATATGTGTTTGTAGATGTTCAACCGTATAGTTACCCTAAGTGTAACATTGTTGGTAACACCATAAGGTCATCATAAGGGTTAAAATCATAAATTCAATGTAAGGGATAAAATATAATTAATTAATTCCCCAATATACCGTTATGGTTTTATACATGTTACCTATTGTTTTATGGAAAAATCATGTTTCAAAAATTATGTATATATTTGGGTGAGAAGTATGTCATTGCGAAGATGATTTCATATGTTTATAAGTATTCATGGAATAATATTTTATTTCTTTATTTCTATATCCCCTACTATGATTTTTATTCTCATGAATTTTTTAATGTTTTTGACAGGTTATAAGGTTTTTAATAGAAAAATTAATTCAGGATAAATTGTATAAAGATTTTTCAAAGAAATATTGTAGCTATTTTTTGTCAAAAATATTATGTACTGGTAGAAATGGATATTTTTTTAATGGTACCCACTTTGTATGATAATTGATTGATATATAAGAGTTATTTTCTAAAATTATAAAAATTTAAACCGGAATGATCATTATGATTATAATAATGTGAAATCTAGTTCAATTATCTAGATTATATAATGATTATTATTCGGTAATAATACTAGCCACTATGGACTCATCAAATCCTAGGGGCGCAAATTTTTAGATGACCACTTTAGAAACAGAATCAATATCATATGAGTTTTACAATAGTAGAAGTAGGATCAATATCACATTAATACACATAACCATGCCTTTTATAATGATTGATGTTTTGGAAATTATAAATCCTCAATACCCTTTTCCAGCATGATTAAAATTCATCTTGAGTCAAGGAAAACTGTATGACCCCCTTCACTTTAGTAACATTTCAATATAAAATGTTCTCATCAATTTTCTCTCATGCCCTTACATGTACACACATTATCAATGATAATTATCACATACAACACAACGAAAAAAATATGTCTAGAAATCTAGACGATCTTACCCTTCAAAATCATACATAAATACCAAAACTAAAACATTGAAGTTACTTCACCTAGAATTAAACGATCAAATACTTAATTCATACTAATTCTATGATAGTACTACTAGTTAATCCATCCAAAATTCCAAAACTTATACGCATATATCACATCCAAAAAAACACGAACATAATGCATCAAGGTCGACCACTTACTCTAGGCATCACACACCCATAGGGACACACCAACTAACAATGGAACTAAAATTAAAGACATCCACTCTATGGTATAACAGTACAAAAAACATTAAAAAGTAATAATTATATAGGGTGACATATTCAAACATCAAGGCCATAAATAAAACATCATCAAGGTCTCAAAACCCATATATGAGGTTTCCCCCACCATACTCAGGGTCTCTCTTTCCCAAAACAAACGTACATAGGGTCAATACACTATGGATAATGAGCATGAGGGTCCATAATATTTCCATCCATATATTATACACATTAACTAAAAATTAATATATAAATCCCAAGGATTTAAATTTTAAAACTATTTACAACTCTTCATTACAAAATTCTCAAACACTACTAGATTTCACATTCCCTGGTATTGGTTAAATAGAATTTTATTCAAAAAATTATATAGGAATTCACCTAATAAATTTCTTAATAATTTTTTAATTAAACAAAAACGTAAATTAATATTTTATTTATACATACCAATTAACCAAAAGTCACATAATGATAAGGTAATATGAAAGAATTTCAAAAACTTTTTTGTGAAGCACGAAAATGATTTTGGAATCATTGAATATCAAACCCATTAAATAGTTTAAAACCATCAGTAAATAAAAATGTTGAGTAGATATAAGATATAAATAATAATAAAAATATCCTAACATGTGAATCCCAGGTTGCGATTAATCATAGCCAACATACAGATGATAACTCATACTTATGATCCTAGTATAATGCATTAATTCAAACACCCTCTCTTACCATACTAGACCAAGATATAATAATCTATAAAAATAAAAAACATTACATTAATGTGGTACACTCGAGGTGAAATATATTTGATAATGAATGAAACAAGATAGAGTAGTAATTCACGCTATTGTATACATTATTTTCAAGACACATGTAGGTATAGGAATGTACAAATGAAATCATTACAAAGATCAATCAAAATCATAGTCACCTTTATACCATCAATAAATACTGACACAAAAATAATTTCTATACTCTAACAACATCCTATGATGAAACCCCACCCCATGTTAAGGAATGATTCCTAGACTAGCGGTCACCAAATTACCTCAGGTGCACCTCCCCATACACCAAAGGCTGACAACTAGAAGTCAAGACCTATGGAAACATTGTGGGAAGAAAATTCCCTCATATCAAAGAAGAAAAAGTAATAGGGTAATAATAAAAAAGATACTAAATTAGATACACATTGTATCAATAGAATGATTCAATAATAAATATAACCACAATATGAAATTAAAATTGAATGTTCCATATATATTTGATCCCGGATGGGTGGATAAAACATAGGAAGTGAAAAAATAAAAAAATGAATACTAGGTCTGATAGCTTCTCCCTAAATGATCTCGAGTCCGACCTCATCCCGTTTTCTAGAACCTTCAATGAAAAACCCAACAACAAATATTGGGCCCTGTAATAAGAATATCTGAATGATAATCTTGATAACTACTAGGGTACCCAGGAGTCATGGAACCCTATTTTAGGTGCATGTATAATTCATTATGCCACCTCAAATAACATAATCAGAATAAATTTCTAATAAATCAACTCCATATGAGGTATAGTAAACCTACATAACAACATTGGTCTCTTGAACATTAAATAATGATGTTAAATGAGTATATAACACAAAATATTGTATCATACATGTAATATATACTAAATATCACATCATATGATAATTAAAAAAACTATATTCATCAAAAAAATACTTGTTCCATCATCTAGAAATGAAGACCAATATAGAACAATAGTAATAGGGTACTCCATATCAAACAAACTATAATAAGAATAACAAAATTAATGGTTGCCTTTGAGTTCCACCATTCCGTATCCCCACTAGCACCATGACCACTAAATTTCATTTTAAAATTATGTTGTCTATTTAAACACAACATATGTTTGCATTGTGATAATGAAATGCTGAATAAAAACATGTATGGTAAAACAACTCAATAACACAAAGATGATATAAAGAAAATTATTAACTGAATACACGCACTACAAAAAAGTTAATGTAGTGGTGGTTTAGACCACCTTGAAATATAGTGTTACAAAAAAATCAAGACATTTTTTAGAACAAATGTACAAAATTTATCCCTGGTTTTTTAATTTATTTAATTTAATAATTAAAATATATTATTTAATACTTATTTTGTAATTTCATATTTATTAATATATATTATTGTTATAATTATTTATTATTTATTATTTATTATCTAGTTTTCAATAATACTAATTCATTGTTATTATTATTTATTTATCATACCATTCATGATTATTTCATGTCGAAATTAAGAAAATAGTTTACTAGGTGATATTTGAACTTGTGACCTCTTGGTTATTCTACAAGGGATTTACCACTCAAGTACGATCGCCATGTCCCATATCAACATAATTTAATATATATATATATATATATATATACATATACAAAAATAATTATACATGAATAATTACATTAATAAATAATTTTAGTAAATAATAATAAACATAAAAAATAAAAAATAAATAAAATAAAATAAATAAAATTAATAAAAATTAATAAAAAATAATAAATATTATATATCAATTAAATACTAAATAATTTTTAAATAATTAAAAATTAATTAACAAAAAATTATTTATTAATTTTTTAATAATAAATATTAATGATTTTATTATTTTTTTACTGATAAATTAATAATTAACAATAAATAAATTAATGAAAAATAATTAATTATTAATTTATTAATTAATAATTAATTATAAGTAATTAAAATTAATGAATATATAATAAAAGATTAGTCATTAATATGTTAATTATAAATTAATATAAAAATCAGAAAAAATTACAAATAAGTCTAGGAAATATAAATTAATAATGGAAAAATAAAAAAATGATAAATTATTAATTAATAATCAATAAATATATATTAAATAATTATAAAATAAATAATAAATCAATATATAAGAAATGGGTTGATAATAATTGATCAATAATAAATATATAATAAAAAAATGCAAAGCATATAAATTATAAATTAATATTAAATAATAAATTGATAACAAAAAATTAATATATAATATAAAATATATAACAAATATTAAATAAATTTTATATAAATAATTAATAAATAATTAATTAAATTACAATTAATAATTCATATTATATATATAATAGATGTGTAATAAAAATGTATTAAATTAATAATTACTTAATAATAAATAATAAATGGTTATATGATAAATAAAAAAATTATTAAATAACATTATGTAATTAAAAATAATCCATTTATAATATTGATATATATATCTTATTAGAATATATAAATACAAATATATTTACATAAATGTTCAAAAATACAAGAACGAAGACACAAAAACACTCCATCCAATAGAAATATTCTAAATTTATGTACCAACATCATATATATTAATTTTTATAAATTTGAATAAATGTATATAAATATCTATTAATATATATACATACTATGAAATTTACATATATTAATATATATAGAAAAAAATTTATTACATAAATTTGAGTTAGTGTATCCTTTCCATTTGTGAATTTCTATAAATGCTTTCTGAGTTTCTCATTAGACAATTTCAGTTCAATGTTTTCTTTAAGTAACTGAGCATTCTTTTCCTTTTCAATATCAAGATAAGATTTATGTTTAACTGTTAAATCATATTGTTTCTTTAAACCATTGTATTTGTCTTTCAACTCATTACAGGTTTCTTCTAACATATCACAATATTCAAATAGTTTAGATTTTGACATGTTATCAGAGTCAGTATCATCTCCAGAATAATAATAATTTAAAGCAGGAGTTTCAGATTTTACCTCAGAAGTGTTTGTCATAAAACACATGTTTGCCTTATTTCTGTGTTCAGTTTCAGAGACTTCAGATTCAGTGGAGCAATCCTTAGGATCGCTCCAAGTAGCCTTCATAGCCTTTTTGTATTTATTGTCCTTGTAATCATATTTCTTCTTGAATTTGAGCTTTGGGAAGTCTGCTTTAATATGTCCTTTCCTTTTGCACTCATAACAGACAACTTCATTACTTTTATCTGGCTTTTTCCAATCCTTCTTCCAATGTTCCTTATTTTCATACTTTCCTTTGTAATTTGATTTTCTGAAAAACTACTTCTTCCTATAGAACTTCATAAACCTTATGGCAATGTGAGCCATTTCAGCATCACTATCAGAAGCACATTCACTATCTTCACAGCTTGACCTCTCGTATATAGTGTGAAGTTTCTCCTTATCCTTGTCCTTTGAAGTTGAATATTTGAAAGAAACGGACTTTCTTCTTGGTTCATCTTCTTCTTCTTTGTTTACCTTGAGTTCTTCCTCATACATCATAAGCTTATCAATGATTTCTTTAACAGGTAGAGCAGCAATGTCTCATGACTCTCTGATTGAAACAGATGTGCCTCTCCATCGGTCTGGTAAACATCTCGAGATTCTCATAAGTTGTTCCTTTACTGGAACAACTTTTCCATGTGAATTCATTGTATTTACTATCTCATTAAACCTGAGATACATGTTAGAAATAGGTTCATCAGTTTTCATTTAAAAATTATCATATTTAATAGTATAAGTATTTAATCTCATTTTCATAACATTGGTTGTTCCTTTATGACAAACAGCTAAGGTATCCCAAATTTCAAAAGCAGTTTTACAACCAGAAATTCCTTTAAACTCTTCATCTCCTAAAGTAAAGTACATGGCATTCATGGATTTACAATTATTATTGTATGCAGTCTTTGTAGGTTCATCCCAAGTGGATCTAGTAGTAGTGGGATGTTTATATTATGATTCTATGGCTGTCCATATTTCAAACCTATGATTTCTAAATGAATTTTCATTTTAAGCTTCCATTGGGCATAGTTGGTACCATTGAAGAAAGGTGTCCTGTTAGTACCAGCACCCTCTAGTCTATTATCCATAACTAGATTTTAGAAATACAATTTAAAGACAGAGAAAAATTTAGAACTAACATAAATTTAAGATCTTTAGAGATGCAACTAAAATCATTGTTGAAAAACAGAGTATTTCAAAAATCTTTGCACAAACAAAAACAAATCCTCTGATACCAAATGTTGGTCAGAGTGGACACTCAAGAGGGGGGGGGGGTGAATTGAGTTCCAATTAAAATTTCTGTTAAAACATTTTCTTGTTAAAATCCCCCGATTTATAAAATAAGTTAAAATGTAGTGAATTTATGTAGATTGTAAATGTTCACTTAGATTCTCAAAGATTTATTAGGTCTCAGTTAGTTTAAAAACAAGATCAATCTAACTTTTGAAAGTAATCTACTGATTTACAATAAGTGTAAACACTTGCTAATATAACTATCAAAGTAGCTTCAAAATAATTTTTTATTTTAAAGTAATAGAAGCGGAATAAATATAATATATGTCGTATACATTAAACTTAAATAAAAGATGCACAAAAGATATAACTAGAGGTTCAGTATCAAGCTGAGACTTAGTCCTCTCAAATTTATATAAATTTGATCCACACCATGGATCGGGGTTAACAACAGTTTACAAAACTGTCCAGGCCACACAGGGACCTCTACCACTGTTCTACGTGGGAAACAAAGCAAATACCAGGCCACACAAGGAACTCTTCCACAATTGATGTGGGTAAACAAGTGATAAGAGATTTGGAGAGAGGATTTTGACATTCTCCTGTTTAGTGTAAGAGACAGTGTGTGTATAAGAAATACAGAGTACACCACACTAATCGAAAGATAATATATAAATCACATAGAGAAGATAGATAAGAGTTTATAAATATCTAGTGATTAGAAATGTAGCTCGAGACTCGTTGGATTCCGCAGGAGTGATTCTGAGTCCTTCTCTGGTTTTTCTGTTAAAAAACTGAGTGTCATAGTTCATCTTGTCTTCTACAGGAGTGAGAATGTTCTCTTGATTCATCGTGTGTTCTTCAGTGGTGTTGGATTGCATTCAGAAGATTTCTTTGAAAGACTTGAAATCTCTTTCGTTCTCAGGATTTTTCTTCTCCTTCCGCACGGTGCTCTCTGGTGTTTGCAAGTTCTTCTCGTTATACATACACACTTTCACGTCACTACTTTTGCTTCTTTTCTGTGTGCTTCATTTCAATATTTCTTATATTCCACATGCTCTGGATGTAGGAATGATTCCCTTTTCATAGGTATGAGATACGGTTTCCTGTCAAGCCAACAACTAGCATTAAATAACATTAATTGCATTAAAAACAAAAAATATGACCATTAGCATCACTTTAAATAATATTGACAAAAGCTTAAGAAACAGTGTCACAGTGATCATGGAAACGATGTCTTCTTCATGGTGTCTGGCCATAGTGAGTCCTTCACGGTGTCTGGGTTATGGTGAGTGGTCACGGTGTATGGTCATGGTGTCTGGTCACAGTGTCTGGTCACGGTGTCTGGTCACGGTGAGTCCTTCGTGGTGTCTGGTCACGGTGTCTAGTCACAGTGTGTCCTTCACGGTGAGTCCATACTTAGACAAAAAAATCTGTATTTGGACTAAGACAGTGATATGCAGAATATGAGTTAAGGTTACTCATTAGATATAATATATGAGAGAATTGTAATTATGCATAAAACATGTAAAGAGTAATTAACATCCATAAGATTTGTTATTATAAAAACATGATATGCACCTATTGTTGAGTTGGAAGAGAATTAGCAAGATGTGCACTGAAGATCAAGATGAATTAACAGTAATGAGATTTTTGATTATTAAAACATGATTAACACATGAGGAGTCCAACAATCTCACCCTTTTTGGTGATCACAAATCATATATAGGCAGAGTATAAAAGATATGTAATATTAAAGATACTAGCATAGAAAAAACATTATAGAACATATACTTGCAGTTTCTCTCCCCCAGTTATACTATTATAGAACTGATACTTGGAGGTTTTTCTCCCCCTTTTGGGATTATAAAAAAGTATATAAATGGAAATAAATCATGGCAATTATCATTAACCAAAGCATTCATAATACAAAGTACAGGAGAAGTACATACTGGAAACAAGAAATGACATCCCATCAAAAAGAAAGAGAGGCGGTAAACTCTTTAGGGATCCATTTTTGTCTTGACTTTATCAGCAGCAGGAGCTGATGCTGAAGTAGAAGAAGGCATAGAAGAGGTAGACAATGAGGATAAGGGTAGACCTTCAAAAACAGACGGAGCCAAAGTAGGAGCAGTAGAAGATCTAGGCTTAGGATGGTCAATAATGACTGTCCGGATCTGAGAAAGGGCTTGGCTAACTGTCATGGTAGTAGATGATAAGGTCGGATGTCCAGGTCTAAGGGGTGCATCAGCTGGAGCAACTATAGCAGTACTCTGCACATGAAGATACGGCTTAAAAAGATTTATGAAATCAGTAATGATTTCACCACCATACTGCATAGCCTTTTCAAAATCATCCTTATTCTCTGGAAATCTGTCCAACAATCTGGTGAACTCTGAATGTTTCTAAACTTGAGCTTTAAAAGCTTGAGTCACCGGAGGGATTCTCAGATTTTCCACAAGATATCTACAGTGATCTGTCATGTCAATTTTAGAGAAAATCCGAGAAAGATAAAAATCTATTTTCTTGGAGATCTCTTGTTGAGCATCATTGGCTATCTTTGAATGGATCCTAACCATGTCCAATGCTCTATCACTGTTCTTATTTACTTATGACAAAGAGGATAGATCCAAGACACTGAAGGAATTCTATATTTCTTCCTTAATTAAGGAACTCAGTAGGGAATCATCCAAAGAAGGTGTGGAGGTCTGAATAGAAGTAGGTGAAGCCTTGACAGCTTCGGTTAGAACATTGAGCTATTTCAGGACTTTTTGCAGACATCCAGTGTATTCATATGTAAGCTTATTTAGAGTTTCCACAAGATATCTCATGCGTTCCAGCTTATTTGTGAGCATTTTTTCAATCTTTTCATCAAAAGATAGAAGGTAATGATGAACTTGAGACACAATCTCCCTAGCAAGGGGGGAATCAAAAGACTCTGGCGAAACAACAGCAGGTGCAGGGGAAAAAACAGGAGTAGGATCTAATCTCACAGATAGCTCATTCTGCAGACTTGCTACCATAATTTTCATATTTGCAACATCAGCACTCAGTAACTTATTCTCTACTCAGATTCATGAATTTCTCGGATCATCCTTGGTTGAATATTCAAGATAATATTTTCCAAGAGAATCGATGCATCTTCTTGACTTAATTGAGTAACTGGGAGAGGTTGAGTGGAGACAATTTTATCAATACCAGCTAACAAAGTCTCGCCAAAAGATTTCAGATCATATTTGGTTACAAAGGAATGAAGCTCAGGTAAGGATGCAGGTAAAGGTAGAGGCTCAGATTCTTGTTGAGGGTCAGCGTCATCTTCAGATTCAGATTCTGATCCAGATTGAGGTTGGGGCTCTGATTCTAGTTTTGAAGGAGCTAAGGACTTCAGTTGAAATAGAGAAGAAAGATCCATTCTAGTTGCAGTTACTTGCTATGAATCATTCACATAATAAAAGCTTGGGAAGTCATACCGAGAGTGTAAAGAGAATGTGACATAAGGTTGAGTAGCTTCACCAGATCCAGCTTCCACTATATCAAGATTTTGAGTTCCTCCCCCTCGACTTGTGATTCCCTTTCAGACTCTTGAGGTTCAAGAACATGGACAAGATCCACAGGATCATCCCTAATCTCTTCAGCAACTTCTTTCCTTGCCAGCTAAAAGGAAAATTCTATTATTTCTTCAACAGATGGAATAATCTCGGGAACCGATTTTTCCACTAGATAAGCTTCTAGAGTTGCATCTTTCTCAAAAGAAAGAGTCTCTTCAACAAAAACTTCTTCAAAGGTTCCTTGCTATTCTGAACCAGGAAAAACTAATTTCCTTGCAGAATTGGGATGAGCTTCTTCAACATGAAGAACAACTGAAGGATCGTCATTCCTTTCCTTTTCAACAACAACTTCCTCTCCTTGAATTATTTCCGAAGGGATAATAGTAGGGATAACAGTAGTGATAACACCCCTTTCCTCTTCAACAGGAATTGTTTCCATTGGAGATATTACAGATTCTTCTATAGGTGGAACTTCAACTGTTACTTCTTCTTGTTCTTCTTCTTCTGAGTACTCAGCCACTTCATCTGGTTCCAAACCAGGATCAACTAGTTTCTTAGGCCTTATTGGATAGTCAACAGGATTAAAATTTTTATACAGTTGATCACTATCC
Source organism: Viscum album (assembly GCA_963277665.1). NCBI lineage: Eukaryota > Viridiplantae > Streptophyta > Magnoliopsida > Santalales > Viscaceae > Viscum > Viscum album. The sequence continues at coordinate 556,499,865 of OY728165.1, read as the reverse complement.
TCAACCCATTGCTTTTTCCATAGATTCCAGGTAATCTTCATCCTTCTGATGATAGGCATGGATAGGCAGAAATCAAAGTCCTCTAATTTTTCTTCATTCAGTCCAACCATTCCTTTTGAGACTAACATGGCTGAAATCATCCTTGAATAAAACAGGGAGGTGGATTTGGAAGTTACTTTGATCAACTCACAGACATAGTTGATAACATACTTACACAGATTGATCTTTTGGCCATTCTTCAACAGGTGAACCAGGAACACATCCTGATACTTCATCACAGCAAAATCTCCTTTTCTTGGACTAACCAAATTCTGAACAAATTTGAACAAAAGTCTTGTCTCCTCATCCAGTTCAGCAGCTATGGCCCTTCGCTTGGTTCCATTTCCGGTTAGATTTTCCAAGGCGGTTTCTATGTAAAAGATGTCAGTTGTTAGAGGAGGGTCTCTTTGGTAATCTTCACACACTCTTTCATGTGGAATTCTTAGGCATGCAGCCCCCAGCATTGAAGAGAAAGAGCACTTCTGACCGTCGATCCAGATGGTCACCAAAAATCTTTCTCCAAACTCAATAGAGAACTTCACATACTGATAGAATTGAGATACAAGCCTCGGGTAAATCGGTCTACTCTGTCCAAAGAACCATTCAAGCCATCCTTGTTCTTTTAAAACATTCAAAACTAATGATCTGCTAGACAGCAACCATTCAGGGAAATCCTCTTTTTCAGGTACAACTGTACGGCTTACGAGGTTTGGGTTTAGAGGTCCTTCGGGCGCTATCCTCGGTATCCTCCTTTGTTTCTTAGAGCGGTGCTTCTCAGACAAGGGAGAAGATGAATTCTTCATCATTGGCATTCACTAATGGTGTGGGTGAGAGGGAAAAGAAGGTTCAGGATAGAATTCGGGTGAGGAGTCGAATGGAACACTTAAGTTTTATCATTTGGGAATGTCAAACGTCATAAAAACACAAATGCGGGAAATCAAATAGTGGTGAAATAAAAATTACCTTGATACCGGTAAAAATAAAATAAAAATTATAAAAATTATCATACTTCTCATGGTGAGACAGAAAACTAGCCACCACGGTGAGACAGTTTATAGTCATCACGGTGAAATAGTGAGCAGTTTATATAGTCACGATGAGATAGTGAGTTGTCAGACCGTGAGCATAAAAACTGTAACTTAGAAACAGTAAGATATTCATTTATGATAAATCATACCAATACAATGTATGATGTAGTTTAATCTTTTAGAATTTAATGTTTTAGTAAATATATCAGCAAGTTGATATTCAGTACCAATGAATTCCAAAGTGATATCACCTTTTTGATAATGATCCCTAAAAAAGTGATGTCTTACATCAATAAGTTTTGTCCTAGAATGAGAAACATGATTCTTAGAAATATTTATAGAACTTGTGTTTTCACAATTTATTGAGACATGTCTGAATTGATATCCATAGTCTAGTAATGTGTGTTTAATCCACAAAATGTCTGCACAATAGCTTCCAGCAGCTATGTATTCAGCTTCTGCAGTTGACAATGCAACATACTTTTCTTTCTTACTACACCATGATACTAGTGACTTTCTTAAAAGATGACATGTTCTAGAGGAGCTTTTTCTATCTAGCTTACATCCAGCAAATCCAGCATCAGAATACCTAACTAGTTCAAATGATTATCCTTTGTGATAGAACAGTCCTAAATTGGGAGTATAGTTGATGTATTTGAAAATTATCTTTACAACATTTAAATGTGACTCTTTAGGGTTTTCTTGATAATGAGCACACATACACACACTAAACATAATATCAGGACGACTAGCAGTCAGGTAGAGTAGTCTCCCAATCATTCCTCTATAAGTGGTTTGATCAACAGATTTAACATTTTCAACAAGATCCATCTTACAGGTGGTACTCAAGGGAGTGTCACTACTTTTTGTGCTATCTAATCCAAAACTTTTTAAAAGATCTCTAGTATATTTACTTTGAGTTAAAATAATTTCATCGTCATTTTGAAAATTTTGAAAACCAAGAATGAATTTATGTTCACCAATTAAACTCATTTCAAATTCATTTTGCATCATTTTTGAAAAATCAGTACATAAAGAATTTTTAGAAGATCTCATGATAATATCATCAACATAAATTTGTACTAGTAAAGCATCTTTAGAAATTCGTTTTACAAAAAGAGTAGGATCAACTATTCCTTTTGTAAAACCTTTAGAAATTAGAAAAGTACTTAATCTACCATACCAAGCTCTTGGAGCTTGCTTTAAACCATATAATGCTTTTGATAATTTGAAAATATGATTTGGAAAATGAGGGTTTGAAAAACCAGGTGGTTGTTCAAAAAAAACATCCTCAACAATATATCCATTTAAGAATGCAGTCTTGACATCCATTTGATATAGTTTGAAATGTAGATGTGCAGTATAAGCAAGTAAAATCCTAATAGCTTCTAATCTGGCTACTGGAGAAATAGTCTTCTCATAGTCAATACCTTCTTCTTGACTATAGCCTTGTGCATCTAGTCTAGATTTATTTCTAACTATGTTTTCGGATTCGACTACTTTTTTTCTAAACACCCATTTTGTGCCTATTATTATAGTGTCCTTAGGTCTTTAAACAAGATTCAGAACTTTATTTCTTTCAAACTGATTGAGTTTTTCTTGCATAGAAATTACCCAAAATTCATCATTAATAGCATCATCAATGTTTTTAGTTTCATGCTGTGACAAGAAGGCTTGATGTTCAACTTGATTTCTAAGAGAAGCTCTAGTATGTGTCCCTCTATCAAGATCTCCTACAACAACATCTAAAGGCCGATTCTTCAGAATTCTAGTTGATCTAGTAAAGGTAGGGATATAAATTGTAGGTTCATCAACAGGTTGGGAATCAATAGAAGCAGGTTCTGGAAAATTTCCAGAACTGGCTATTTTAACTATAGGTCCACCGTCTTTATCATTATGGTTCCAAACAGAGAGATCATCTTCAATATTTTCAAGAGAGGTTTTAGGCTCATGTGGATCAGTTTCATCAAACTTGATGTGAACAGATTCTTCCACACACTTGGTTCTCTTATTTAAAACTCTACAGGATTTACTAGAAATAGAGTAACCTAGGAATATTCCTTCATCACTCTTGGATGCAAATTTGTCGAGATTGTCTTTAGTATTAAGAATAAAGACTTTGCAGCCAAAGACTTTGAAGTAGTTAACATTAGGTTTCATATGGTTCCACAACTGATAAGGGGTCCTCTTAAGAACGGGTCAGATTAAGACTCTATTGATAACATAACAAGTTGTATTTACAGCTTTAGCTAAAAAATAAACAGGTAGGTCATACTCATTAAGCATAGTTCTGGCAATTTCTTATAGAGTTCTCTTCTTTCTTTCTACAACACCATTTTGTTGGGGTGTCCTAGGGGCAGAGAAATTGTGACTATAGCCATTGTGAGAGCAGTAAGATTCAAATTCATGATTCTCAAATTCACGGCCTTGATCACTTCTCAGAATCTTAATCTTAAGTCCACTAAGGTTTTCTACAGATTTGGAGTATTTAACGAAGTAAGAACAAGCTTCACTTTTGTGAGATAGAAAATATACCCAAGTATATCTAGAAAAGTCATCTACTAAGATATAGACATAGTTCTTCACATTTAAGCTTGAAAATCTAGATGGTCCAAATAAATCCATGTGAACCAACTCGAGAGGTTGATAAGTTGACACTTATTTCTTTGATTTGATAGAAACATTATGTTGCTTTCCCTTTTGGCATGGATTACAAACATTGTCATTTAGAAACTCAAGTTTGGGTAGGTCTCTAACTAAGTTCTTCCTAGTATGTTTTCTAGGGGAGTGTATATTGCAGTGTCCTAATCTTCTGTGCCAAATCCATGACTCTTTATGAAATGAATTTAAACAAGTAATATTCTGCTTAGCTAAAGAATTTAAATCAACAGCCTAAACATTTTCATTTCACAGGGCATAAAATACTAAAGCATGTTTAGAATTAAAAACATTGCACGAATAATTTAAAAATTTAACATTAAAACCATCATCACATTACTGAGAAATACTTAACAGATTATATTTAAGTCCACAAACAAATAAAACTTTAGAAATTAATACTGAGTTAGTGTTACCAATCTGGACTAAGCCGATGATTTTCCCTTTGGAATTATCACCAAAGGTGAAAAAACCTCTATCAACTCTGACTAAGCTTTTAAAGCATGGGAAGTCTCCAGACATATGTCTTGAACATCCACTGTCCAAGTACCAGGTCTTCCTATAGGAGCTCATTAAGCAGGTTTCCTACAAAACAAATTTAGATAGGAAATGATTTTGGTACTCGGATCTTCTTGGGTCCAGACAGGTTAGCAATCAATTCTTTTGGTACCCAAATTTGTCTTATGGGTCTCATGAAAGTTGTAGAATCAACATAATTTGAAAGATAAACCTTATTAGATCCATAACTATGAATATAACTAGTTGAAGCATATAAATGTCCAGAACTAGAATTAGCAGCATTCTGTTCAGATTTAGGAATAAATCTATTCTTAGTAAACTGTCTCAATCCAGGTTTGTAGCCTATTCCAGTAGTGTATTTTGGTGAAACTTGATTTCCTAGCATTTGAGTTAGTGTATCCTTTCCATTTGTGAATTTCTCTAAATCCTTTCTGAGTTTCTCATTAGATAATTTCAGTTCAGTGTTTTCTTTAAGTAACTGATCATTCTTTTCCATTTCAATATCAAGATCAGATTTATGTTTAACAGTTAAAGCATACTGTTTCTTTAAACCTTTGTATTTTCATTTCATCTCATTACAGGTTTCTTCTAACATATTAAAATATTCAAATAGTTCAGATTTTGACATATTATCAGAGTCAGTATCATTTCCAAAATTATAAGAATTTAAATCAAGAGTTTCAGCTGTTACCTTAGAAGTGTTTTCATTAAAACACATGTTTTCCTTATTTCTATGTTCAGTTTCAGAGACTTCGGATTCAGTGGAGCTATCCTCAGAAGAACTCCATGAATCCGTCATAGCCTTTTTGTACTTACTTTCCTTGTAATCATATTTCTTATTTAATTTGAGCTTTGGGTAGTCTTGTTTAATATGTCCTTTTCTTTTGCACTCATAACAGACAACTTCATTAATTTTATCTGGATTTTTCCAATCCTTCTTCCAATGTTCCTTATTGTCATACATTCCTTCGTAATTTGATTTTCTGAAAAACATCTTCTTCCTATTGAACTTCTTAAACCTTCTGGCAATGTGAGCCAATTCAGCATCACTATCAGAAGCACTTTCATTGTCTTCATATCTTGAACTCTAGATTATAGCGTGATGTTTCTCCTTATCCTTGTCCTTTGAAGTTGAAGATTTTAAAGAAACAAACTTTCTTCTAGGTTAATCTTCTTCTTCTTTGTTTACCTTGAGTTCGTCCTCATACATAATAAACTTACCAATGATTTCTTTAACAGGTAGAGCTGCAATGTCACATGACTCTCTGATTGAAACAGATGTGCCTCTCTATCGATCTGGTAAACATCTCAAGATTTTCATAATTTGTTCCTTTGCTGGAACAACTTTTCCAAGTGAATTCATTGTATTGACTATCTCATTAAACCTGAGATACATGTCTGAAATAGGTTCATCAGTTTTCATTTTAAAATTATCATATTTAATAGTATAAGTATTTAATCTCATTTCCTTAACATTGGTTGTTCCTTCATGAGAAACATCTAAGGTATCCCAAATTTCAAAAGAATTTTTACAAGCAGAAATTCTATTAAACTCTTCATCTCCTAAAGCACAGTACATGGCATTCATGGCTTTACAATTATTATTGTAAGCAGTCTTTGTAGGTTCATACCAAGTGGATCTAGCAGTAGTGGGAAGTTTATATTCTGATTCTATGGAAGTCCATATATCAAAACCTATGATTTCTAAATGAATTTTCATTTTAAGCTTCCATTGGGCATAGTTGGTACCATTGAAGAAAGGTGGCCTGCTAGTAGCAGCACCCTCTAGTCTATTATCCATAACTAGATTTTATAAAGAGAATTTAAAGAGAATTTTTTAGAACTAAGAGAAATTTATGATCTTTAGAGATGTAACTAAAATCAATGTTGAAAAACAGAGTATTTCAAAAATCTTTTAACAAACAAAAACAAATCCTCTGATACCAAATTTTGGTCGGAGTGGACACTCAAGAGGGGGGGGGGGTGAATTGAGTTCCAATTAAAATTTCTTGTTAAAACATTGTCTAGTTAAAATCCCCCGATTTATAAAATAAGTTAAACTGTAATGAATTTATGTAGATTTTAAATGTTCACATAGCTTCTCAAATATTGATTAGGTCTCAGTTAGTTTCACCATAAGATCAAACTAACTTTTGAAACTAATCTACTGATTTATAATAAGTGTAAACACTTTCTAATCTAACTATGAAAGTAGCTTCAAAATAATTTTGTATTTTAAAGTACTAGATGCGGAATAAATATAATATATGTCGTATACATTAAACTAAAATAAAAGATGCACAGAAGATATAACAAGAGGTTCAGTCTCATGCTGAGACTTAGTCCTCTCAAATTTATATAAATTTGATCCACACCCTAGATCGGGGATAAAAATTGTTTACAAAACTGTCCAGGACACACATGGACCTCTACCACTGTTCTACGTGGGAAACAAAGCAAAGACCAGGCAACATAAGGACCTCTTCCACAATTGATGTGGGTAAACAAGTGATAAGTGATCTGGAGAGAGGATTTTGATATCCTCCAGTTCAGTGCAGGAGACAGTGTGTGTATAAGAAATACAGAGTACACCACACTTCTCAAAACATAAAAAATAAATCACTTAGAGAAGATAGATAAGAGTTTAGAAAGCTCTAGTGATTATAAATGCATCTCGGGACTCGTTGGATTCAGCAGGAGTGCTTCTGAGTCCTTCTCTGATTTTTCTGTTAAAAAAAAGAGTGTCGTAGTTCATCTTGTCTTCTACAGGAGTGAGAATGATCTCTTGATTCGTCGTGTGTTTTTCAGTGGTGTTGGATTGCATTAATAAGAGTTCTTTGAAAGACTTGCAGTCTCTTTCGTGCTCAGGATTTTTCTTCTCATTAAGCACAATGCTCTCTGGTGTATGCAAGTTCTTCTCGTTGTACATTCACACTTTCACGTCACTACTTGCACTTCTTTTCCGTGTACTTCATTTCAATATTTCTTATATTCCACAAGCTCTGGCAGTAGGAATGATTCCCTTTTCATAGGTATGAGATACAGTTTCTTGTCAAGCCAACAACTAGCATTAAATAACATTAATTGCATTAAAAACAACAAATATGACCTTTGGCATCACTTAAAATAATATTGACAAGAGTATAAGAAACAATGTCACAGTGATCATGGAAACGATGTCTTTTTCACGGTGTATGATCACGGTGTCTGGCCACAGTGAGTCCTTCACGGTGTCTGGGTTACGGTGAGTGGTCACGGTGTCTGGTCACGGTGTTTGGTCACGGTGTCTGGTCACGGTGTCTGGTCACAGTGAGTCCTTCACGGTGAGTCCATACTTAGACAAAAAAATCTGTATTTGGACTAAGAAAGTGATATGCAGGATATGAGTTAAGGTTACTCATTAGAGATAATATATGAGAGAATTGTAATTATGCATAAAACATGTAAAGAGTAATTAACATCCATAAGATCTGTTATTATAAAAACATGATATGCACCTATTGTTGAGTTGGAAGAGCATTAGCAAGATGTGCACTGAATATCAAGATGAATTAAGAGCAATGAGATTTGTGATTATTAAAACATGATTAACACATGATGAGTCAAACAATATCCCCCTTTTTGATGATCACAAATCATATATAGGCAGAATATAAATGATATGTAATATTAAAGATACTAGCATACCAAAAACAATATAGAACAGATACTTGCAGTTTCTCTCCCCCATTTATACTATAAAAGAACTGATACTTGGAGGTTTTTTCCCATTTTGGGATTATCAAAAAGTAGAGAAATGGAAATAAAACATGGGAATTATCATTAACCAAAGCATTCATAATAAAAAGTACAGGATACGTACAAACTGGAAACAAGAAATGATATCCCATCAAAAAGAAAGACTGGTTGTAAACTCTTTAGGGATCTATTTTTGTCTTTCCTTTATCATCAGTAGGAGATGGTTCTGAAGTAAATGAAGGAATATAATAGGTAGACAATGAGGGTAAGGGTAGACCTTAAAAAATAGATGGAGCCAAAGTAGGATCAGTAGAAGATCTAAGCTTAGGTTGGTCAAGAATGATTGGCCGAATCTGAGAAAGGGCTTGGCTAACTGTCATGGTAGTAGATGCTAAGGAAGGAAGTCCAGGTCTAAGGGTAGAAACAGCTGGAGAAACTATAACATTATTCCGCACATAATGATACGGCTTCAAAAGATTGATGAAATCAGTAATGATTTCACCACCATACTGCATAGCCTTTTCAAAATCATCCTTATTCTCCAGAAATCTGTGCAACAATATGGTGAACTCTGGAAGTTTATGAACTTGAGCTTTAAAAGCTTGAGTCACTGGAGGGATTATTAGATTTTCCAAAAGATATCTAAAGTGATCTATCATGTCACTTTTTGAGAAAATCCGGGAAAGATACAAATCTATTTTCTTGGAGATGTCTGGTTGAGCATCATTGGCTACCTTTGAATGGATCCTAACCAAGTCCAATGTTGTATCACTGTTCTTAATTACTTCTGACAAAGAGGATAGATCCAAGACACTGATGGAATTCTGTAATTCTTCTTTAATTAAGGATCTCATCAGAGAATCATCCAAAGTAGGTGTGGAGGTCTGAACAGAAGTAGGTGAAGCCTTGACAGCTTCAGTTAGAACATTGAGTTGTTTCAGGACTTTTTGCAAAAACCCAGTGTATTCATCTGTAAGCTTATTTAGAGTTTCCACATGCTCTATCATGCATTCCAGTATCTTCGTGTGACTTTTTCCAATATTTTCATCAAAATATAGAAGGTAAATATGAACATGAGACACAATCTCCCTAGAAAGGAGGGAATCAGAAGACTCAGGTGAAACGACAGCAGGTGAAGGGGCAGAAAAAGGAGTAGGTTTTGATCTCACAGATAGCTCATTCTGCAGACTTGCTACCATACTTTTCAGATTTTAAACATCAACACTCATCAGCTTATTCTTTACTCAGACTTCTTGAATTTCTCGGATCATCCTTGGTTGAATATGCAAGATAATATTTTCCAAGAGAATTGATGCATCTTCTTGACTTAATTGAGTAACTGGGCGAGGTTGAGTGGTGACAATGTTTCTCAAAACCGGCTAACAAAGTCTCACCAAAAGCTTTCAGATCATCTTTGGTTACAAAGGAATGAAGATCAGGTAAGGATGCAGATAAAGGTAGAGACTCAGATTCTTTTTGAGGGTCAGAGTCATATTAAGATTCAGATTCTGATCCAGATTGAGGTTGGGGCTCTGATTCTGGTTCTGAATGAGCTAAGGACTTCAGTTGAAATAGAGAAGAAAGATCCATTCTAGTTGAAGTTACTTGCTGTGACTCATTCACATCATAAAATCTTGGGAACTCATACCGGAGTGTAAAGAGAAAGTGACAGAAGGTTGAGAAGCTTCACCATATCCAGCTTCCACTATATCAAGATTTCGAGTTTCCTCCCCCTCAACATGTGCACCCCTTTCAGAATATTGCGGTTCAGGAAGATGGACAAGATCCACAGGATCATCCCTAATATCTTCAGAAAATTCTTTCCTTTCCAGTTGAAAGGAAATTTCTATTATTTCTTCAGTAGATGGAATAATCTCAGGAACCGATTGTTCCACTGGATAAGCTTCCAGACTTGCTTCTTTCTCAACAGAAAGAGTCTCTACAACAAAAACTTCCTCAACGGTTGCTTGCTGTTCTGAACTAGGAAAAACTAATTTCCTCGCATCATTGGGATGATCTTCTTCCCCATGAAGAACAAATGAAGGATCCTCAGTCCATTCCTTTTCAAAAAAAACTTCCTCTCCATGAGGTATTTCATCAGGGATAACAGTAGGGATAATAGCAGGGATAACACCCCTTTCCTCTTGAACAAGAACTATTTCCATTGGAGATATTACAGATTCTTCTCTAGGTTGAACTTCAACTGTTACTTCTTCTTGTTCTTCTGCTTCTGAGTACTCAGCCACTTCATCTGGTTCCAAACCAGGATCAGCTTCTTAGGGCTTCTTGGATAGTCAACATGATTAAACTTTTTATACAGTTTATCACTATTATCAACCCATTGATTTTTCCATGGATTCCAGCTAATCTTCATCCTTTTGATGATAGGCATGGATAGGCAGAAATCAAAGTCCTCTAATTTTTCTTTATTCGGTCCAACCATTCCTTTTGAGACTAACATGGCTGAAATCATCATTGAATAAAACAGGGAGGTGGATTTGGAAGTTACATTGATCAGATCACAAATATGGTTGATAACATACTTACACAGATTGATCTTTTGGCCATTCTTCAATAGGTGAATCAGGAACACATCCTGACACTTCATCACAACAAAATCTCATTATCTTGGACTAACCAAATTCTGAACAAATTTGAACAAAAGTCTTGTCTCCCCATCCAGTTCAGCAGCTATGACCCTTCGCTTGGTTCCGTTTCCAGTTAGATTTTCGAAAGAGGTTTCTAGGTCAAAGATGTCAGTTTTTGGATGAGGGTCTCTTTGGTAATATTCACACACTCATTCCTGTGGAATTCATAGGCATGCGACAAACAAAATTGAAGAGAAAGAGCACTTCTGAACATCGATCCAGCTGGTCACCAAAAATCTTTCTCCAAACTCAAAAGAGAACGTCACATACTGATAGAATTGAGATACATGCCTTGGGTAAATCAGTCTATTATGTCCAGTGAACCATTCAATCCATCCTTGTTCTTTTAAAACATTCAAAACTAATGATCTGCTGGACAGGAACCATTCAGGGCAAACCTCTTTTTCAGGTACAACTGTATGGCTTACAAGGTTTGGGTTTAGAGGTCCTTCGGGCGCTATCCTCGGTATCCTCCTTTGTTTCATAGAGCGGTGCTTCTCAGAAGAGGGTGAAGATGGACGCTTCATCCTTGGCATTCACTAAAGGTTCGTGCGAGAGGGAAAAGAAGGTTCAGGAGATAATTCGGGTAAGGAGTCGAAGGAAACCCTTAAGTTTTATAATTTGGGAATCTCAAACGTCATAAATACACAAACATGGGAAACCAAATAGCGGTGAAATAAAAATTACCGTGATATGGGTAAAAATAAAATAAAAATAATAAAAATTATCATACTTCTCACGGTGAGACAGAAAACTAGCCATCACGGTGAGACAGTTTATTGTCATCACGGTGAAACAGTGAGCAGTTTATATAGTCACGGTGAGACAGTGAGTTGTCAGAATGTGAGCATTAAAAAAGTAACTTAGAAACAGTAAGATATTCATTTATGATTATTCATACCAAGATAATGTATGATGTAGTCTAATCTTTCAGAATTTAATGGTTTAGTGAATATATCATCAAGTTGATATTCAGTACCAATGAATTCCAAAGTGATATCACTTTTTTGATAATGATCCCTCTAAAAGTGATGTCTTACATCAATATGTTTTGTCCAAGAATGAGAAACAGGATTCTTAGAAATATTTATAGCACTTGTGTTGTCACAATTTATTATGACATGTCTGATTTGATATCCATAGTCTAGTAATGTTTATTTCATCCCCAAAATTTGTGCACAACAACTTCCAGCAGCTATGTATTCATCTTCTGCAGTGGCAATGCAACAGAATTTTGTTTCTTACTACACCATGATACTAGTGACTTTCCTAAAAGATGACATGTTCCAGAGGTTCTTTTTCTATCTAGCTTACATCCAGCAAAGTCAACATCAGAATAACTAACTAGTTCAAATGATTGTCCTTTGGGATCGAACAATCCTAAATTGGGAGCATTCTTGAGGTATTTGAAAATTCTCTTTACAACATTTAAATGTGATTCTTTAGGGTTATCTTGAAAACGAGCACACATACACACACTAAACATAATATCCGGATGACTAGCAGTCAGGTAGAGTAGACTTCCAATCATTCCTCTATAAGTGGTTTGATCAACCAATTTACCATTTTCATCAAGATCCATCTTACAGGTGGTACTCATGGGAGTGTCACTACTTTTTGTGATATCCAATCCAAAATGTTTTAAGAGATCCTTAATATATTTACATTGAGTTAAAATAATTCCATCATCATTTTGAAAAATTTGAATACCAAGAATGAATTTACGTTCACCCATTAAAATCATTTCAAATTAATTTTGCATCATTTTTGAAAAATCAGTACATAATGAATTTTTAGAAGATCCAAAGATAATATCATCAACATAAATTTGTACTACTAAAACATCTTTAGAAATTCGTTTTATAAAAATAGTAGGATTAGCTATTCCTTTTGTAAAACAATTAGAAATTAGAAAAGTACTTAATATATCATACTAAGCTCTTGGAGCATTCTTTAAACCATATAAAGATTTTGATAATTTGAAAATATGATTTGGAAAATGAGGGTTTGAAAAATCAGGTGGTTGTTCAACAAAAATATCCTCAGCAATATATCCATTTAAGAATGCACTCTTGACATCCATTTGATATAGTTTGAAATGTAGGTGTGCAGCATAAGCAAGTAAAATCCTAATAGCTTCTAATCTGTCTACTGGAGAAAAAGTATCCTCATAGTCAATATCATCTTCTTGACTATATTCTTGGGCAACTAGTCTAGATTTATTTCTAACTATGTTTCCGGATTAATCTACTTTGTTTCTAAACACCCATTTTGTGCATATTGTGAAAGTGTCCTTAGGTCCTTCAACAAGATTCCAAAATTAATTTCTTTCAAACTGATTGAGTTCTTCTTGCATAGAAATTACCCAAAATTCATCATTAATAACATCGTCAATGTTTTTAGGTTCAAGCTGTTACAAGAAGGCATGTTGTTCAACTTGATTTCTAAGAGAAGCTCTAGTCTGTGTCCCTCTATCAAGATTTCCCACAACATCATCTAAAGGATGATTCTTGAGATTTCTAGTTGATCTAGTAAAGGTAGGGCTAGAAATTTCAGGTTCATCAACAGGTTGGGAATCAACAGAAGCAGGTTCTGGAAAATTTCCAGAACAAGAGGTTTTATCTATAATTCCACCGCCTTTACCATTAATCTTCAAAACAGAGAGATCATCTTCACGATTTTCAAGAGAGGTTTTAGGCTCATGTGGATCAGTTTCATCAAACATGATGTGAACATATTCTTCCAAACACTTGATTCTCTTATTGAAAACTCTATAGGATTTACTAGAAATAGAGTAACCTAGGAAAATTCCTTCATCACTCTTGGATGAAAATTTGTCAAGATTGTATTTAGTATTAAGAATAAAGACATTGCATCCAATGACTTTTAAGTAGTTAAATTTAGGTTTCCTATGGTTCCACAACTCATAAGGGGTCATCTTAAGAACAGGTCTGATTAAGACTCTATTGATAACATAACAAGCTGTATTTACAGCTTCAGGCCAAAAATAAACAGGTAGGTCATACACATTAAGCATAGTTCTAGAAATATCATGCAGAGTTCTATTCTTTCTTTCTACAACACCATTTTGCTGGGGTGTCCTAGGGGAAGAGAAATTGTGACTAAAGACATTGTTAGAGAAGTAAGATTCAAATTCATGATTCTCAAATTCACAGCCATGATCACTTCTCAAAGTTTTAATCTTAAGTACACTAAGGTTTTCTACAGATTTGGAGTATTTAACAATTTAAGAACAAGATTCACTTTTGTGAGCTAGAAAATATACCCAAGTATTTCTAGAAAAGTCATCTACTAAGACATAGACATAGTGCTTCCCATTTAAGCTAGAAACTCTAGATGGTCCAAATAAATCCATTTGAACCAACTTGAGAGCTTGAGATGTTGACACTTCTTTCTTTGATTTGAATGAAACTTTATGTTTATTTCCCTTTTGAAAGGGATTACAAACTGTGTCATTTGGAAACTCAAGTTTGGGTAGGTCTCTAAATAAGTTCTTCCTAGTACGTTTTCTAAGAGAGTGTATATTGCAGTGTCCTAATCTTCTGTTCCAAAGCCAAGACTCTTTATGAAAAGCATTTAAACATGTAATATTCTGCTTAGCTAAAGAATTTAAATCAACAGCATAAAAATTTTCATTTCACAGGGCAGAAAATACTAAAGCATGTTTAGAATTAAAAACATTGCACGAATCATATTCAAATTTAACATTAAAACCATCATCACATAACTGAGAAATGTTTAACAGATTATATTTAAGTCCATCAACAAATAAAACTTTATAAATTAATACTGAGTTAGTGTTACCAATCTAGCCTAAGCTGATGATTTTCCCTTTAGAATTATCACCAAAGGTGACAAAACCTCCATCAACGCTGACTAGGCTTTTAAAGCATGAGAAGTCTCCATACATATGTCTTGAACATCTTGTATAATCAACATACATTGAAAGATAAACCTTATTAGATCCATAACTATGAATATAACTAGTTGAAACATATAAATGTCCAGAACTAGCATTAGCAGCATTCTGTCCAGATTTAGGTATAAATCTATTCTTAGTAAACTGTCTCTATCTAGGTTTGTAGCCTATTCCAGTAGTGTATTTTTGTGCTACTTGCTTTCCTAGCATTTGAGTTATTGTATCCTTTCCATTTGTGAATTTCTCTAAATCCTTTTGGAGATTCTCATTAGATAATTTCAGTTCAGTGTTTTCTTTAAGTAACTGAGCATTATTTTCCATTTCAATATCAAGATCAGATTTATGTTTAACATTTAAAGCATACAGTTTCTTTAAACCTTTGTATTTGTCCTTCATCTCATTACAGGTTTCTTCTAACATATCACAATATTCAAATAGTTCAGATTTTGACATGTTATCAGAGTCAGTATCATCTCCAGAATAATAAGAATTTAAAGAAGGAGTTTCAGCAGTTACCTCAGAAGTGTTTGTCATAAAACACATGTTTTCCTTATTTATGTGTTCAGTTTCAGAGACTTCAGATTCAGTGGAGCTATCCTCAGAAGCACTCCAAGTAGCCTTCATATCCTTTTTATACTTACTGTCCTTGTAATCATATTTCTTATGGAATTTGAGCTTTGGGCAGTCTTCTTTAATATGTCCTCCACTTTTTCACTCATAACAGACAACTTCATTACGTTTATCTGGCTTTTTCCAATCCTACTTCCAATGTTCATTATTTTCATAGTTTCCTTTGTAATTTGATTTTCTGAAAAACTTCTTCTTCTTATAGAACTTCTTAAACCTTCTGGCAATGTGAGCCATTTCAGCATCACTATCAGAAGCACTTTCACTGTCTTCACAGCTTGAACTCTCATTTATAGCGTGAAGTTTCTCCTTATCCTTGTTCATTGAAGTTGAAGATTTGAAAGCAATAACCTTTCTTCTAGGTTCATATTCTTCTTCTTTTTTTACCTTGAGTTCTCAAAGATTGATTAGGTCTCATTTAGTTCAACCACAAGTTCAAACTAACTTTTTAAACTAATCTACTGATTTACAATAAGTGTAAACACTTTCTAATCTAACTATAAATGTAGCTTCAAAAAAATTTTGTATTTTGAAGTAATAGTAGTGGAATAAATATAATATATGTAGTATACATTAAACATAAATAAAAGATGCACAACATATATAACAAGAGGTTCAGTCTCACGTTGAGACTTAGTCCTCTCAAATTTATATAAATTTGATCCACACCCTGGATCAGGGTTAACAACAGTTTACAAAACTGTCCAGGCCACACTGGGACCTCTACCACTGTTCTACGTGGGAAACAAAGCAAATACCAGGCCACAGAAGGACCTCTTCCATAGTTGACGTGGGTAAACAAGTGATAAGATATTTGGAGAGAGGATTTTGATATCCTCCAGTTCATTGCAGGAGACAGTGTGTGTATAATAAATATAGAGTACACCACACTGCTCGAAAGTTAATAAATAAATCACGAAGAGAAGATAGAGAAGGGTTTAGAAAGATCTAGTGATTATCAATGCAGCTCGGGACTCGTTGGATTTAACAGGAGTTCTTCTGAGTCCTTCTCTAGTTTTTCTGTTAAAAAACAGATTGTCGTAGTTCATCTTGTCTTCTACAAGAGTGATAATGATCTCTTGATTCATCGTGTGTTCTTCAGTGGTGTTGGATTTCATTCATAAGAATTCTTTGAAAGACTTTCAATCTCTTTAGTGCTCAGGATTTTTCTTCTCGTTCAGCACAATGCTCTCTGGTGTATGCAAGTTTTTCTCGTTGTACATTCACACTTTCACGTCACTACTTGTGCTTATTTTCCGTGTACTTCATTTCAATCTTTCTGATATTCCACAAGCTCAGGCAGTAGGAATGATCCCTTTTCATAGGTATGAGATACGGTTTCCTGCCATGCCAACAACTAGCATTAAATAACATTAATTTCATTAAAAACAACAGATATGACCGTTAGCATCACTTAAAATATTATTAACAAAAGCTTAAGAAACAGTGTCACAATGATCATGGAAACGATGTTGTCTTCACGGTGTCTGATCACGGTGTCTGGCCATAGTGAGTCCTTCACAATGTCTGGGTCACAGTGAGTGGTCACAGTGTCTGGTCACGGTGAGTCCTTCACGGTGAGTCCATACTTAGACAAAAAAATATATATTTCGACTAAGACAGTGACATGTAGAATATGAGTTAAGGTTACTCATTAGAGATAATATATGAGAGAATTGTAATTATGCATAAAACATGTAAAGAGTAATTAACATCCATAAGATTTGTTATTATAAAAACATGATATGCACCTATTGGTGAGTTGGAAGAGCATTAGCAAGATGTGCACTAAAGATCAAGATGAATTAACAGTAATGAGATTTGTGATTATTAAAACATGATTAACACATGAGGATTCCGACAAATATATATTACAACAATTAAATATACACAAATATACACATTATATATAAAAATATATTAACATAAATATGTATAAATATCTATAAACTCATATAAATACAGACAATAATTAATAAATACAAATAATTTCTTTTCATATATAAAATTATAAATAATTTTAAATAATTTTTGATAAATATTTATTAATGATAAATAAATCTATGTAAATGTATAGATGTACATAAACATATATTTATAGATTATAATAAATAATGAAAATATAAACAACTGAAACAATTTTTAGATAATCAAATAAATTGGAATGTAAATTCCTGCAATAAAATAATTGGCATCACAAAAAGCCTATGAAAACAATATTAAACAATGTTGAAATCACATAAAATGTCACAAAATCATAGTATCAAATAAATTATTGTTTTGGAGGAATTTTGTGCTTTTTTACCTGAAAAATTCCAAAACCAATAACCCCGTTAATAAATATCAAAAATATCATATCATTGTATTAAATTATATATCTCATATAGATCAAATGGACAATATATTTATATGATATTGTCTTTCAAAGTAAAAAATTATTTTTATCCTCTCTTAAAATAGATATAAATTTCATTCCACAAATTATTTGCAAATTACAATATATTTTTTGTTATTTTCAATTTAAAAAAGATCAATTTGACTAGTTTTGTATCTAAAACAAACACCCATATATAATTTTATGGTTATTGGATGATGATGTCAGATGTTAATAATCTCCTAAAATTAATACATGTTTATAATAGTTAATGAATAATAATTATCGGTAATTAATAATTAATAAATAATAATATATTTAAACCATTAGCGACAACTAAAAATTAGAAACAACAAGTAATTAGTAATTATTTAATATTAAATATTATTTCCCATTAATGTGGTGGTGGTTATTAAAAAACTAGCATGAAATTCATTTTTTGCTATGGTGATTATAAGCCTATATATATGTTAGGGATCTAGAATACAAAAATGAATGAAATTTTTAATATTGACTACTCATATATAACAATGTTTGTACACTAAATGGAACTCTGGATTCCTAAAAAATTATTTCCCCAAAACATACATACATGCTATCTTTTCAAACTTCCTAGTGGGCATTATGTTGCTATATTGGGGGAGTGTTCTTCATTGAGTAGTGTGAATATCAATTAAGGTAGTACCTATCACATATGGAGGACCACACCCTAACTTATGATTTAGTACCAACTCCAAGAATATTTTATTTTTTATTAACAAATATGGGAGTACTAACTCTGTGTTCTATATGGGGGACTACAAGAAATCAAGAGTACCCTTGAAGTGAAGTTAAAAAACCCCATGCATGGAAGAAAATATCCTCACACAAAGGGGAGTGCAAGGATTCAATATATTCTAGAAGTGGGTGTCCTATATATTTTTCTCATATCTGTAGAACTGAAAACCATATACTTCCTTGGATCCCACATAAAAATTATTTGAGGTCCATAAAGATCATAGGACTTGAAAATATGTGTGAAATTGAATAACATAAAAAACATATTTAATTTTGACATCCAGGATAGAAGATATGTGAAACACAAAAATTAATAATATAAAACATGTATTATACTAAATACAATACATGTATCCCGTCTATTTTCTTATTTATTCCTTGTTCAAAATAGATACACAAGAAAATGATTTGGTGTATAATGGTGAATCCCGGGAACATTCTCTAGTAGGGATGAATTGGAACAATATTCTAGGAGGTATGAATTCACCTCCACCTGATATTTATTTATAGGTTAATCCTACATAACTCCATCCATATTATTGGTAGGCCACTATTGAAGATGCAATGGGTGATATTATTGTTGGTGACACAGAGAAAGGGAAGACAGAATCAATAGTGGGGTCCATTTATCTGATAGACTCGGGGTCTAGTTCGATTAATCTTAATATTTTTTACATCTTCTACAGATATTATAATTATTCATTTATCATGATTAAATTTGTAACATTCTAGATGAATCAAATTTTTCATGAAATGGAATTTCTAAAATTACAGACACATCTAATCATGATGCCTTTTTATTTAATGGAGATTTATCTTGCGCAACATAGCTTCATGATGAGGATGTTTAATCATTGAGTATAGATGACCAGTATGTAACTTGTAATTATCTCAAATAGTGGATTAGAGGTAGAAAACATAGAGGCCATGGTGGCTCCAAATAAAGGGTAGTAAGACACCCAAAAATGTTAATGGTTTTTATTTCTAACATTAGCGGTGGTGCTAGATCCTCATTTTTAAGATTAACCCCCCCAAAATTCTATAGTAACATCATTTTTATTATTAATAATTTTTTTCAAACTAGGGATTTTAATCGATGGTATTTTCCATTTTTATTATACTAAAAATGGTTTGTATGACTCAAAAAGTCACCGACCATGTAATATAATTATCCCACAATGTATTGTACACCTATAGGGCATGACCCAATGGGAAAATGGCATGTGTGAGCTACATCACAACAAGTAATTTATTGATAGTAAACTCTGAGATGATTCATTACCTTAAAGTCATGTTGTCTCTACTAGTCATTGATTCACGTGGTTCTAAAGGTTTTTCTATTCATGTACACATATATACCTCGACTAATATATATTTTGAAAACATTTTATGTGACATATAATCAAACACAATGTGATTTTTTTGTCACGACCCATCTCCCAGGGCATGTCTCGTGACTACCCCAAGCCTGCCTTCCATAGGCTAGGGGCTGGAAACTAGCACCAAAGGCATAAATCCCAAAACTGTGAAGGCGTTTACTTTATAAAAGTAAACAAACACAACAGAGTGCGAGACTGGAAGTAAAACACAATGTAAAATAGTATACAAAAGAGTGTGCAGAAAGAAAAGGTGCCAGAAATACAAGCCCAACAGTAAAGCACAAGGAAAAGACCAAACAGCTGGAAGGTGACAAGAAGCTCATGGATCGTCCACCACAGATCCTACCTGAAGGGTAGGTATAGATATCCTCCTCAACACTCTATTTTCGTCAGAATCCTCTGTGTGCCGACTCATCATAAGGTCCACCTCCGTGTACTGTCCTATACTGGCGCTCTGGGCCTCCATTAGTGTTGTTCGTCATCTGCATCCTACACAATGAGGTGCACACATAGCCCGTGAAGGGCGGAGTATAATGATACTCAATAGGGACTCTTAAACCATCAAAGTCTCACTAAATCTAACAAGGATATACAAAAATTATAAAATCATCCAAAAAATGCCACTTAGGTATATGCCCATACATATACCTATGTTTATCAAATGACCCATCTCAATCATGACGAAACACAATAGTTACTCACTCTGCTCACACAGGTATACAAACATTTTTAGAGAGGCACAAATGATCAGATAAAGCCACAGAGTCATCTAAGCTATCAGACTAGCACATGATCCAGGACCAGTTATTCTATTTGACCAACACATGATCTAGGAATAGAATTTAAGACTGTCGGACCAACAAATGATCCAAGAACAGTTGTTAGAGATGTCGGACCAACATATGATCCAGGTCCAGCTATTCTGTAAGACCAACACATGAATTGGAACATTTTGACCAACACATGATCCAGGTCTATCTTTTCTGTCATACCAACACATGATCCAGGAAAAGAAGTTAGAACTGTCAGAACAACACATGATACATGAATAGTCATCGGAGTTGTCGGCCCAACACATGATACAGGAACAGTCAACAGTGCATATCCAGCCACAGAGTTCTGCTCAGGTATGCTTGATTTCGGAAGGGTCTGCTCCTCCATCCAAGTGTCGATACGTAAATTTTCACGAAGTACCCCGATGATGTATCTCAAGGGTCCTCCTCGTAATAGGGTTCTCAACGCAACAGACGACACATCAATCGGACACCCGGTCTGTGAGTTATTGGCATTTCCGTTCTAGGTGTCCGGTTGGGTTTTAGGTTCAAACCAACCCGACCGTACCATAACTATGTCCAGACTTCAAGGGGGTATTCCAAAATAATTGTCTCTATCTATGATTTCCTTCGCCACATACAGTTCGTCGATCAGACTCTCGTATCCCAAAATATGGTCGAAAACATGTAATCTAGATCAAACAGGTGCGGTTCTGGTCCGACCCAGTTGGACAGACCCAGCCCGACCCAATTTGTGGGTCGGACCAGATCGAGAAGGTGGCCCACCACAGTGGAAGCCCCGAATCGATGGGGCAGCCAAGCCTGAAGGCACGACCCGGCCCGAGGGCGGCGCGAATCATCGCGGCCCGGCTGGCCATGTCGTGGTGGGGGGGGGGGGGGTGCGGCGCCCCTGACTTCCAAAGGATCTGGTGCTAGGAGCCGGTTTGGTGACCCGCAGGACCCAAGGGGTCCTACCTATAGCCTAGACTAGAGGCTGACTCTGTCGGCCACACTCTTCTGTCTGCCATAGCCTTTGGCCATGGTTCCACTGCTCCACATGGCACGACGACACCCCACCTCCGCCGTTGTGGCCCAACCTCCATCTATTCGGCATGGCGCGATGTCACTGCACCCACCATGAGACCTTCGTGGTTGTGGCCCCTTCTTCAGGCAGGGTGTGATGACATCGTGCCCCTCTGGCTCTGCCGCGACCTGCCTTGGCCACGTCTCGATTCTCTATGTCGCACGACGGTGTCGTGCCCTTTGGGGCGACGCATAAGCATTGGCATGTCGGTTCCTTCACACTCTGCCTCTTTCGTCATCAAACGATAATGAAAAAAGGGGAGGGTCGGGCCGTGTTTGTTCATTCCGAACCCTCCTCGTTATCGTTATATCATTCGGTTCTCAAACAGTAAATTCAATGACATAGAATGGGTATAAAAACTATTCAATCCCCCTACCTCGAGTTCAGTGATTTTTGATGGAGTCACGGGTAGTCGGAATCGTTTCATCAATGTCAGAAGATGAAGAGTTTGGAGAAGATGTG
The DNA here is from genome assembly GCA_963277665.1 of Viscum album. Taxonomy (NCBI): domain Eukaryota; kingdom Viridiplantae; phylum Streptophyta; class Magnoliopsida; order Santalales; family Viscaceae; genus Viscum; species Viscum album. The sequence goes on along the minus strand of OY728165.1, from coordinate 556,477,819 downwards.
TTGAGCAGACAACGTAGGAATTCTTTGTAGGCAGTGACACTTCCCTTTCTTGCCCTGGTTGAAGAAGGAAGAAGATGGTGTTCATCGTTCTTTGGTAGAGGAAGAGACGTTCTTCATGTTCTTCATGGGGAAAATGATGTTCTCCAATGATTCTCTAAGGCTCCACCAAAAGAGAGTTTCCAACTGAAAATAAAATAATAGCGTTGTCTATTATTTTATTGTTGACATGATTTCAAAAGAATTCAAATTTTTCAAATTAATTAAGTGACGGAGTTGGCACATTAATGAGGGGAAGGTAAAGGGGCTTCCCACTTAATCGGGGTTCCAAGGGGTTAAAGTAGTTTAAAGACCGTGTGGGGCCCACCTTAATAATATACTCCAAAGGGAGGTTATGTGCGGGTGGTTCCCACCTCTAATCTCCAATTGGAGGTTTTAACCACTAACAAATATAAAATAAGCACACCTTATTTTTATTTAATTTTATTTGAAAACACCAAAAACTAACTCCGGTTCTCATTAGAATGAAACTGCAGTGAAGGTATCACAAAGAAATAACAGATCCTTCCAGTTCAATGGTGCCCTATGATTTTTTTTCCGACCATCGGTTCAAAAGATATAAAATACCGTGCTGAAATAAACTAAATTTACCAGAACAAACTTTTAATAATCGATCTTGGGTGCACCGAGACTCGTAATCAAGCATCGTTTGAAACAGTGCACTCGTAAAATTCTAATTTATTTAAGAAAAAAAATTTCCATTGAAATTATAGGTCTTTACATTATCCCCACCTCAGGGATTTGTGTCCCCATAAACTACAACTCGAACTAAGGGAACAAATGAGGGTATTGATCACGCATCTGAGCTCCCTCTCCCATGTTCTCTCTTGGAGGTTCCCGTGCTGCCAGTGAACGTGCACCAGAGGTATCGAACGTCCACGTAGGACCCACTCATATTAATCCTCAATCTCCATTGGAACCTCTGTGAAAGTCGCCCTGTCATCGATGTCCAGCTCCCCGTGGTCGATGATGTGGGACAGATCGTGCATGTATCTCTTCATCTGAGATACATGGAAGACGTCGTGCTCCCGGTGCAACTGAGGTAGAAGCGCTAATTGGTAATCCACCTCACCTACTCTACTGAGGACCTGGAATGGTCCGACAAACCTCAGAGATATATTTCTGCCTTGGCCAAATATCCATATACTTTGTCATGGTTAGACCTATAGAAAGACGTGGTCGCCATCCTCGAACTCCAGAGGTCTTCGTCTCCTATCATCATACGACTTTTTATTGCTCTGTGCATTATCCATCTACTCCTGAATGATCTGCACCTTCTTCGTTGTAGCCTGTGCCATCTCTGGTCCCACTAGTACTGACTCCCCTTGGTCTGTCCAGCATAGTGGTGATCTTCTTGATCGACTATACAAGGCCTCAAAAGGTGCCATACCAATGGTGGAGTGATAACTGTTGTTGTAGGAGAAATCCACCAAAGGTAATTTTTCCTCCCAGCTGCGAGCAAATTTGAGGACCCATGCACGGAGCATGTCCTCGAGGGTCTAGATGTTCCGCTCGGTCTGGCCATCCGTCTAAGGTTGGAAGGAGGTGATCAAGCGAAGCTCTGTCCAAAAAGCTTTCGGCAACCCCTTCTATAGATGGGATGTAGAGATTACATCACAGTTGGAGATAATAGAAGAATTTACTCCATGTAAATGCACAATCTATTGTACATATAGGCATTCCATTCTCTTAACTAATCCATGCTCTCTGATCGGTAAGAGTTGGGATGACTTGGTGAGTCTGTCAATAATCACCAAAATTGAGTTGTGACTCCAGGATGTACGTGGAAAAAACAGAACAAAGTCCATGGATATCCCATCGCATTTCCACTTGATGACCTAAAAGAGCTATACCAAGGCTATTGGTACCAGGGGAAATGCATTCACTTGCTGAAAATTGACAGATAGTGAGACAAACTCTACATCCTTCTTCTTTATACCTGGCCACCAGTGCTGTCGTCGAAGGTTCTGGTACATCTTCAGCACTCCTGGATGTACCTATAGAGGGGAAGTGTGGAAATAACTCAACACATCCTCTTGAAGTTAAACTGGTACCATGGTATATCCTCTGAAGTGGATGATGTGCTCCCCACCTTCAACAAATCCTTCAGGTGCATGCAATATGGATATCTGAGCACGTCATGTCTCGCAATCAGTGTCGAAACACTGCCCCTCCCTGACTCGCTGAAGAAGTAAGGGAGTGACTATAAGAGAATATAGATAGGTTTCTCCATCCCTATCCATAAAGGATATGTATAAGGCAGCCAGCTGCTCTATCACCTCTCCTTACAGCTAAATTCTTGATCTCATGCTGAGAGATTCTGCTACAACGTTACCCTTCCCAGGAGTATAGATTATCTCAAAGTCATTGTAATGGAGGAACTAAAACCATCATCATTGCCTTAGGTTTAGATCCTTCTAAGAGATGATATACCTGAGACTCTTGTGATCAGAGTACATGGTAAACGTTCTCCCATAAGATAGTGTCGCCACATCTTCATGGCGAAGACCAGTACTACTAACTCCAGGTCATGGGTACCGTAGTTCTGCTCATGTTGTCTCAACTTCCAAGAACAGTATGTGATCACTTATCTCCAATGCATCAAGGCACACCCATGTCTAGTCCCAGATGCTTCATAGTAGACTACCTATCCTATGTCTTCCTTCGGAAGCATCAAGATGGGGGTACTAGTCAGCCTTTGACTCAGCTCTTGAAAGCTCTGATGGAATCTCTCCTATCACACAAAGGGTTTCCGCTTCATTGTCAAGGATGATGGAGGAGCTGCAACTCTGGTGAAGTCTGGAATGAACCTCTTATATTATAGAGCCAAAGAAGGCGTCCCTCCACCTTGGGGGGGGGGGGTTATCCTAGAAACATCTTTTGAAAAGATTTTCACATGATCTGTCACTTCTGTTTGGAACTGATAACTCAAAAATACTTCTACCACTAGGGTAAGGCTGACTATCTAAAGAGTGATTAGATGCACCCTCATATTCCTGAGTTTAATCTGTGATGCATGGGTTCTACTTTTCACCGACTAAGGAAAACCTCATCCCAACGTTGTATATAAACCAAAACCTTTTTTCATAATGCATTTAACTTGTGTATGAACTGTGGTTTCCCAGTCCTTACCCAAACTAACGTCTTAAGGCCTTGATGCTGCCACCAAGTTGTTCCAACCAAAAATATCACCTCTATGGTGAGATCACAATGTCAGAATAAGTGTGAATATCGAGTCTCCTTCCAAAGGCATCGCTAGATGTGAGGGTCATGTCAACAGTTTATCCGGAATCTCTAGGTCTCAGAAAATATTTTTGGATGGAAGGAATGATTGGTTCTTATGTATATTAATACGCCAGCTAGTAGTAGGAACATTTTGTATCTAGATTCATTACTTGAGCCCTTGGGTCTCACTCCTTGACTACATGCAGCTACTCTCTTCCCTAGCCCTCCGGCTCTACTTCCACATCTGCTGCTCTGCAGATTCATCTTCCCTTAAGAATTCCTTATTCTGAAACAGTTTACATGCCCAAGTCTTTGAGACTATTGCTAGTTTCCATATTTTCCACTACTAATATTTACTGGTTGTAACCACTCTACCAATTAAAATTCAACCATAATGGTTCACTCTATAATCCTATCATAGGTAGGAATACATAGAGGAAAAATTGTTGGCTCAAATGTCTCTAAACACACAATACTCAGAGTTCTAAGCTCTAAAACACTGATTGTATGATATTAATCGAGTAACAGGAATTATTGGTACACCAAATGAATACTCAGATACTGACATGTCATCCTTCCGAAGCTATAGAAGTTCTTGAGAACTCTTAGCCACATCCTCATGCCAGTCCTCAGCCGCTTATAAGTCGGGTTCACCTCAGATCCTGAGGGTATCTGATGCGGAAAGATGTGTAAGTCACTAATCCTACATGTTTCATCTACTGGTACCGCTGGTTGAAACTCCCGACCTAGAAGAAGTGATATAGCTGACACTCTACCTGAAGGTAAAATATCGAGAAATGGTCCACATATCGATTCCCCATCACTAAGCGGTCCAACGTCATGGTCAGTCACTGGAAAAAACTAGAATATATGATCCCCATATACTCTACTGGTGTCTCTACTAGGCAGAGAACACTAGCAATTGCATCCAATCAGTCCTCCACTACCGGGGAATCTATCTCGTCTCGTATCCTCAGAGGCCTCTACCGTTGGAACTCGTGCAACGTGTTAAGTCAGTGTGTATTGTCTTCTACTGCGGCTGTTAGAATCTGCTGCCCAATGGGTGGTGGTACTGCTGGTACACCACCCAACGGTCCCAATTTAGTAATAGGTACCTGCATCAGGGCCTCATCACTTGGTGGGCCATCATCATGTACTCTCCCGGAACTCTAACTGATTGTATGCGTTGAGTAATCCTGAATAAATGTGACAATGTTAAATTATTATACCTGGTGAGCTGACCTGGTTGAGGTGACTTAAATAAAAATTATGAAAACACACACACAATCAGTGTTTTCGTGCAGCGAGTCGGAAATTAGAAGTCAGGTTCATGGTTTGTAGATACGTCGGCCTCCGTAGAAACACTGGACTCCCTGAACTGATAAATTCACTCACTACACTAAACAATATTGCTTCATAGAAATTATTAAAGTCCAATGTTCTACGGTAGAACTGACTTCCTCTGATACCAAATTGACATGACCCATCTCCCGGGGCTCATATCGTGACTACCCCAAGCCCACCTTTCATAGGACATGTGATGTCGACTAGCACCAAAGGAATAAATCCCAAAACTAGGAAGGAATTTTCTTTATAACAGTAAACAAACACAATAGATTACCCGACTAGAAGTAAAAAACTAAGTAAAACTATATACTAAATACTGTTTTGAATTCAAAGGGGCTGAAAATACAAGACCAATAGTAACGTACATGGAAAAGACAAAATAGCTAGAAAATGAAAAGTAGCTCCTGGATCGTCCACCACAGATCCTACCTGATGGGTAGGTACAAATAGCCTCCTTAGTGTGGGATTTAAATTATGATTTAGATTCCCAATATACAAGTGGGGGGTTGAATTTTACACATTAAAAATTTCCTTAAACAAGGAATGATCTAAGTTTATGTTAAACTTAAGAAAATTCACAAAACCTCAAAAACAAATTGTAGGATTGGTACATGGTATGAAGTTACAAACTTCTAGTTCTATGCACTTGCTTAAATCTGGAAAGTGATTCGGAAAAATTGGTTCCGAGAATATGGATCCGGAAATTGAAACTTAACCAAAGTTTATAATATAATATTCTACCTTAAAGCGTAAAGAATCTAAACTAATCAGAGTACAAGTGTAAGGAAATATAAGAAGGTTATACTTTCCTTACAATACAAAATGTAGTGGAAAAACAAGTAGTAAAAATACAAGTAAAAAGATATAAGTCTATTAACCTAAAGAGAAGGTTATCCAAAAACCATGGATAAAGGTCCCTTGATTTATACTTTCAAAAAAAGTCTGTCTTATCCACACCAGGGTAAGCCCCCTCGATACGAAGATCGGATTCTCTGTCTTGCTATCCCCGCAAGCCCTCAACTTCAAGGTAGTTGTAACCTCTGTCTTCCTCAGCAAGGAAGCCCTCGAACCTGAAGGTAGTCGGAACCTCTGTCTTCCTATCCTCGGAATCCCTTGATTGAAATCACCAACAATCAGAGTCACACGAAGCAATTCTGCACAAGGAAAAGTTTGAACAATCTGTTCAAACATTCTGTATGATGCTTGAGAGTTGATAAGAGCCTATCTCTCCAGAAATCACTTCAACAACATGTAAGCACAATATTTCAAAGTTATTTTGAGCTCGTTCAAATGAGATCCTATTTATAGGCTCGGTTGGAACGGTCTTCTCCCTCCTCCAATGGTAATATTTTCCTTAAATATCAGAGGGACGTTTACACGTGTCACATAACCAACGGTTTGTTAGAAACAGAATGGAAAACATTGTTTTATAACAAAACATGTGTAACTGAAATCATGACATCGTTTTGTAATGAAAAAAGTGTAATCATAATTAAAACTGATGTTCTGAATGTAATCAAATAAAAGTTTGAATTCTAACCAAAAATGGAATTCAGAGTATAAAATAAAGATATATTCAGATAATGTTTTATAGGAATTTAGAAGTTGAATTCTGTGGAAATTCAGAGTCTAAATTTCAGAGGAAATTTGGATCCTTGTTTCACTAGAATTTAGTATCTGAACTTACAATTTTGGAGTCATACTTGTTGATGTTCAGAGTAAAAATCATAAAATTTCAGATTCGAAATAGTAAAATATCGGAGTCAATCTAATAAATGTTTAGAGTCGAACTGGTAAAAGTTCGGAGGTGGATTGGTAAATGTTCGGAGTCAAACTAGAAATAGTTTGGAGTCGAACTCATAAAAGTTCTGAGTCGAACTGGTAAATGTTCGGAGTCAAAATCTTAGAAGTTCGTAGTCGAACTAGTAAAAGTTCAGAGTCGATCTAGTAAATGATCGGAGTCGAACTACTAAAAGTTTGGAGTCGAACTCATAGAAGTTCTATGTCAAACTTATAGAAGTTTGGAGTCTAGAATTTGGAGTGGAACTATATCAGAGTTTGTATATAGAATTCAGAGTCGAACTATATGAGAGTTCGTATCCAGAATTCTGAATGAATCATAATTAGAGTACTTATCCAGAATTCGGATTCTAAAATAGAATGCTTCATATCTAGGAATTATATGATTCTGAGGATTTTGATATGAATCTTATTTTTGTACTAATGAAAAATATTGATATGAATAAGGAAATCTAGGTTAGGAAAAATTTCCTTAAGGAAGGAAATTTTCCTTAGAGAAGTAAAATATCAATTTTATTAAGTGTAAGGTGTTTTTGATTTTCAAAATAATAAGGAATGGAAAAGTCATAAGGAAAAACATATTGACTCAACAATCTCCCCCTTTTTGTAAAGCACAAACATCATTTCAAAAAAGAATATAAGGACTTTGAATATTTTCATTAGACATTGAAATTAAAACTTATCTCCATTTGTTCATGGATGATAGTGAATACAACTAACTAGCCCTTAGGCATTGAAACTCTAAGGATTGTATTCTGTATATTTAGAGTGAAGTATTCATTATCATGGGAATGAAAAACTTCATAGTGAGAAACTCTCCCTAAATTTTAGTATATTTCACTTAGAAAATTTTCCATCTCCATTTTAAATTATTCCTTCTTCTCCTTTATATAGTTCTTTTTCCTTCTCCCCCTTTCTTATTTTCAAAAAGAATTTAAGGGAATGGAAAACAAATAGATTACATCAAACATTAGTACATAACAGCACAAGATACAACCACAAAAAAATTTCATTAGATTTTAGAAAAATTTTACAGGTAAATAAAAATGCAACAAAAGATCGTTGTGAGATTATTTGTCTTCCTTTTCCTTCATAATTAGCTTCTTAAACAGGGTTTTCAGTTTCTTCAAATCTCTTTTATCCTCCTTAGCATGCCTCTCCAAAGCGTTTATTCTTTCATCATGAGATTTCAAAACTTCTGTCTGAGCCTTCATGGACTCTTCTTGCTTCTTCACTAACTCATCATTATTTACATGTCTTTTTTCGAGCTCAATCCGGAGATTTTCTATCCCTTATATAATTCTGAGCATGGGAATTAGCCTTATCATTTAGTACCTTAACTTGTTGATTCTAAGAAATTTTCTCAATGATCAGCTCATCCTGAAGATTCATTATCTTGTTATCCTCAGTGTCAAAATCATCTTTTACCTCATTTTGTAAGAGATCAAACTCATCCATGTCTTCTTCAATTTTCATTGACCACAAAGTGATTTTGCTGCAGGATTTCTTCTGTACATCATAATTAATAAGGAAATTTCTATGGATGACCTCAATATTTATACACTTATCCATCACCATAGATAAGGATTCTGACATCTTATTCAAACTATGTCGCAACATCTGGCATCTGGAGTCTATAGTGGGAAATATTAGAATGGTGTCCACCAGAATTTTCAAAGATTCAACATCAAAGTCATGACTGTGTGTTGATGACTCCAAATCAGATAACTTGGTTGGGGATTTTTCTTTTTCAATATACACCAACATCCTTTTAGAAGACCCACCAAATTATTTCTATCTGATGATATCTTTTATTGGTGTATCCATGAGCATGTTCTTACTTCATCAGTTTTCGGAATAGGTTGATCATCTGGAGACTCTTCCTCACTCTATGATAGTTTCACAATCTGGTCTTCATCAATTTTTTCCTTCTCTGTTCCTTCTTCAAGATAACGTTTCTCATAAATTTCTTCCTCATCAGATAAAAATTTTCCTTCTCTTCCTATTTATTATCATAATCCTTCCTATTCTCTTTCTCAACTACCTTTCCCTATGTGACAAATTTTGTGGATTCAGCCTTTTCTTGATAATATTCTACTTGCTTCATCAAGTCATCCAGATCATCACTTCCTTCTTCCTCTTCTTCTTCTTCTACTCTCTCAACAAATTCTTCTTCTGTTATTTCAACAACTTCTTTTACTTTAGACATTTCCAAAGTGGGATATTTCTTACTAGGTGTTTCTGGTAAAGATTGGACATCAATGATTTCGATAATGGGAATCTTCTCATAGGCTATTTCAATTTCTTTGAATAGAGATTGAACAATCTCTTCTTCTTACATCTTATTCTTCAACCTTTTCTATTTTTCAAGTTTTTCTAAATAATATGCATCACTCTCTTTTAAGGCCTTAGCCTCATCAAGGTCCAATCCGAATAGTGGATCCCATTATTTTCTCTTATCCTTGTCTTCCCTCCACTTAGCAACCACTTCAACTAGGTATGCTTTTTGTTTCTTTGGCTTGGGTGGTGTAGATTGAGTTTCCATACATTTGGGGATTTTCTCTTCCACAGCCATTCCTTAAGCTTCCCCTTCTTAGTATATTTCTTTGATGGTTCATCCTTCTCCACATTTTCCGGAATGGTCTCAGCCTCTTCCTCTGGTAAAGGATAGAATTCTTCGAATTTATCAAAAAACACAATTATCATCCTCTTTAATTTATCATCACTTACTAGAATTACCTTGATATTTATTTTATTGGAAGTGCAAGAAACATTGAATGAATCAATACATCTGATTATAAGTTTAGAAATCACGGCCGGATATATTATGATCTGAGCTTTCAGATTCCCTTCATTGATATTCTTAACTGTAATCAAAACATGCCTCATTAGATTTATATTCGTTAGATTTACCATGAAATATATGATGTAAATGTCACTCTTTTTCAGATTATCCTTATCACCCCTTCTTGGTAAGTGAAAACCTTGTTACCACAGCTATAGAATTTGATTATTCAAAGAGAGATGACTAATATTAGCGGTCTTGGAGTTTATTAGTCCAAGGCATTTCAATGCCTTCACTTTGTTTGAAACTTCCTTGCTCATCTGGAAGCTTATGTGAACAGAACTCAGCTTATCCTTTATAAGACAAACCCACCAAGCTTGTAGCCTTGGTGTAGCATAATTTTATGTCTTCCCAAAAGACTTGAATGAAAATAAATATCTTCCATCTTCCTCAAGGAAGGAAACAAATTCGTAGAACTCAAAATGAAACTCTCTATAAAACGGATCCAGTTTCTATGACTTTGACAAGAAAACCTCCTCCCAGCCATTCAATTTGATATTCATAGATATAAGATAATCATACTTGAAGAAGCTCAGATGCACTAAACTCTCCCTGTAAACGATGCATATTGAGATTGGTTTTGAGGTAGACATATCTTGGGAAGTAGCTTCGACAGACATTCAGAATGAAGAGTTCTGCAGAATTCGGAATGGGATTAAGAATTATCGAAACGGTCCTTAATAAGAGAGTCAGGGCTTCTGGATGAGAATGCTTTGAAAAAATGATGTGGGATGACCCTCAGGGTTCCCCTTTATATAGGAGCTGAGATGACGGTTTAGTTTCCACGGTTGATCGAATGGATGAGATACATTGAGATTTGATCTGACGGTTGAGATACAAACCGCAAGGAAAAATTGACTCCGAACTTTTGAGGTTTTAAAAAAAACATTTGGTAAGAAAACTAGAATCTGATAAATTTTAAAACTCATAAGAAAACACTAGAAAGTAAAATATTATTACAAATACTTAATTAAGCATATCATACCTTTCGGATGGGACATGATGTTTGTTCGTAATTGGTAATATTCTTCTTGAGGAAAATGTAACTAATAAAAAATTAATACGAAAAGCTTCATTACGAAAAAGGTCAGTATGAATACATCATTATGAAAATTTGTTGTACGGAAATTTCAATTCCAAAAATTTCAGTTTCGGAAATTTTCATTACGAAAAATATCAGTTTAGTAAATTTTTATTACGCAAAATTTTGGTTTCGGAAATTTTCATTATGAAAATTTCAGTTCCGGATATATTCATTACAAAAATTTCTGTTCTGGAAATTTCCATTACGAATATTTCAGTTAGAAATGTTTGAATGACTAACTACAAAAATTTTGATTATAAAATATTGAAAAAAAAACTGCCTACGAATGTTTTGATTACAAAAGCATGAAAAAAAACTGAATACAAAAATTTTGTTTATGCTAACATGCAAATGTACTCCCCCTAAGAAAAGGATATTATCACTGTAAGGAGAATTATTCAACAAAAATTTAATGAATAATGATTACCTCACAGTTATAATTCTTAACTTATGTTTAATGTATTCAAATCTATCAGAGGGTAACGATTTTGTAAAAATTTCAGCAAGTTGATCTTTCGTTCTGTTAAACTGAAAAATGATATCTCCTTTAAGTGTGTGATCCCTAAGAAAGTGATGCTTAATATCTATGTGTTTTACACAAGAGTTATGTGAATTGTTTTTACTATGGGCAATGATACTTATGTTGTCACACAAAATTTGAGTTTTAGAAAAACTCAAGCCATTGTCTGTGAGTGTGTGTTGCATCCACAAAACTTGAGCACAACAACTTCCAGCTGCTATATATTTAGCTTCAGTAGTGGAGATTGCTATATAGTGTTGCTTCTTCCAAGACCATGAAACTAATGAATCTCCTAAGAAATCTCAAGTTCCAGATGTACTCATTATATCCATTCTACATCCACCAAATTCATCATCTGAAAATATTTTTAAGACAAAGTCATTTACAGATGTATAAAAGAGTCCTAATTCCATGGTTCACTTTAAGTAGCGAAAAATTCTTTTCACTACCTTTAAATGAGATCCTTTAGGAGTGGATTGATATCTTCCACATAATCCTACAGAAAACATCTTGTCTGGTCTACTAGATGTCAATTAATGTAGGCTTCCTATCATACATGTAAAAGATTTTTGATATACTGGTTTCACAGCATCATCAAGATCAAGTGTGTTTGAGGTACCAATAGGAGTACTTATGCTCTTGGTGTTTTCATAACCATAATTTTTAAGAATATCATTAATATACTTATATTGGGATATATAGATTTCTTCTGGTTTTTGAGAAATTTGAAAACCAAGGAAAAATGTTAACACACCCATCATACTCATTTCAAACTCAGATTTCATTAGATCCGGAAAGGAATAAGTTAAAGATTGCTGAGTTGAAAAAATATAATGTCATCAACATATATTTTAACAATCGAAACATCTTTCTTTTCTTTCTTTATAAAAAGGGTTTGATTTGAATTTCCCTTAACATAGTTATTTGATGCAAAAATCTTGTAAGTCTATCCTACCAAGCTCGTGGTTCTTGTTTAAGGCCATACAATGTTTTTGTATGTCTAAAAACATGATCATGATGTTTTTTATCTTCAAATAGAGGAGGTTGTTCAACAAAAACATCCTCTTGAACATAACCATTAAGAAAAGAACATTTCTAATCCATTTGGAAAAGTTTAAAATTGAAGAATGATGCAATGTCAAGAAAAATACAAATAGATTCATGTCTAGCTACTAGAGCATAGGTTTCTTCATAGTCTATTTCTTCTTGTTGATTATAGCCTTTAGCAACTAGACTATCTTTATTTCTAACGATGACTCCATTTTCATCACACATTTTTCTGAAGACCCATTTTACTCAAATTATAGAAGTTTCCTTAGGTCTTTCAACCAAGGTCTAAACATTTTTTCTTTCGAATTCATTTACTTCATCTTGCATGGATTTGATCCAATCATCATCACCTAACGAATCTTCAGTGCTTTTTGGTTCTAATTGGGAAAGAAATGCTAGATATTCTACTTCATTCTTCAAAGAACTTCTATTCCTTACAGGTTGATTTACAACACCCATGATACTATCACTAGGATTATTCTTTAGAAACACTTGACTTGGGTTCTTTAAAACATGTTCATCAACATACGGTAGAAATTCATCTGGGGTAAATGTTTCAGATATATCATCTTGAACATGTTCCTTATCAGAATGATCTTATAAAAAAACATTATAATCAATTTTTTTAAACACATTTGAAGATGTAGGTTGGGATGGTTTGAAAAAAAAAGGATCAGAATCATCAAATTTTACATGCACTATTTCCTCAATAGTACGAGTGTTTTTATTGAAAACTTTATAAGCCTTAGAGGTTGTGGAGTTACCTATGAAAATACCTTCATCAGATTTTGGTGAGAATTTGTGAAGATTATCTTTATTATTCAAGACGACTACCTTGCATCCAAAATCATTGAAGTTGGAAATTATAGGTTTTCTAACATTCCATAACTCATAAGGAGTTTTATTAAGAAAAGGTCTAATCAAAACTCAATTTATAGTATAACAAGTAGTACCTACATCTTCAGCCCAAAAATGTCTAGCTATAGAATATTTACTCAACATGGTTCTTGTTATCTCTTGAAGAATTATATTTCGTCTTTCAACTACACCATTTTGTTGAGGAGTTCTAGGTGATAAATATTTGTGAGTAATACCTATTCTACTACAAAAAGATTCAACATCATAATTTTGAAATTCTCCTCCATGATCACTATGAATAGTTTTCAGTGGATGGTTTTTCACATTTTTAACATGGGTTCTAAAAATTTTGAAATAATAAAAAACTTCAGACTTCTTTGCTAGAAAATAGACCCATGAAAATCTACTTTAACCATCAACTAGAAAAAACACATAGTATTTTCCACAAATGCTTCCATTTTGTGTTGGACCAAAAAGATCTATGTTCACCACCTGTAATGCATCAGTTGTTGAGACTACACCGATTGACTTAAAACTAGATTTACGATTCTTTCCATATTGACATGGATAATAGACTTTAGAAGAATCTAATCTAAGCTCTGGTAGATCCTTAACTAAACCTTTCTTAGAGAGTTCACAGATGTTTCTAAGGTTACAGTGACCTAGAGTTTTATTCCATAACCAAGAATGATCTTCCATTGCACTAAGGAAAGGTATGTCTTGGATCCTATGATCTTCTAAGTTCAAAGTGTAAACATTCTCTGGCCTATGTGTAGAAAGAATAAATCTTCCTTAGAATTGTGTATTAAGCACTTATCATTCCTAAAATTAACAAGGTATCATTAATCACATAATTGACTTATGCTAATGAGGTTGTGCTTAATACCCTTATCAAATAAAACGTTTGAAATAAATGTTTTTCCAAGAAGATAAATATTGCATATACGAGCAATTTCTCCCTGAGCATTATCTCTGAAAGTTACCTTCTCTCCTTTCATCTTGATAATCTTTTCAAAATAGCTTTTGTTACCAGTCATGTGCTGGGAACATCAAGTATCCATGTACCATGTATTACTGTTGGCACTCTCCCTATTTTCCTGAAAATGAGAAAAGAATTAGACTTTCAGAATCCAAACATGTTTGGATCTGAGAGTTTCAGATAAAAAATTTTTTGGTATCCACATTTGTTTAGAGAAATATTTTTTATGATACCCAAGATATTGGAATTTATTCAAAGAACAATTTTTCTTCTAATGCCCACCACTTTAACACTTTGAGAAAAAAGGGGCTCTGAAAAGAACAAAATAGTTGTTTTTGAAAACTGGTTTTTGGTGAGTATAACCTACTTCATTAGTGTTTCATTTAGGTTTAATTTAAGAATACATCTTGTCAAAATTTTCCTTCATACAGGTAAATTTCGCAAAGAGGTTCTTAAGAGAAAAAATTTCAGATTTTAGTCAAATAACTAAATTCCTATCATCAGAAATCATTTCCGTAGAGTTAGATTTTTCCTCAAAAACGTTAATCTTTAAAATTGCATTCTTAAGATCTTTAGAATGTTCTTCCTTATCAGAATTTTAGTTCTCATGGTCTTTAGAATGTTTTCCTATAAGTTCTTCTTTATCTTTAAGATATGAAGAAAGATCTAAAATATATTTTGTAAAAATTTATTCCCTTGTATTTTCCTTGTCTAATCTCTTTAAAATTTTACAATTTTTTGCTTCAAGTAACTTGGGAAATATAGATACTTCATTATATAAAGGTTCTTCATTTTCTGAGGATGAAGTATCTTCATTAGAATTAAAATTTTCTGAATATTAATTCTTATCAAGAGATAAATTTGTTAAAGCCTCGGCAGAGCGTACCTTAGCAAGAAGATATGTATGTAGAAAAGAAGTATTAGCAATAAATCTCATATTATTTTTAGCAGATGAATCATATTCTGAAGATTCACTTTCTGAATAGTCTCCACAGCTAGCACTCCAAGTAGTATTATCTTTCAGTCTTTTCTTAGTTTTGGCTTTATAAATTTTTTTTTATTCCTTTCAGAATGCCTCTCTTTTCTTTCTTTCTTTTTAAGCATACCGAAATCATGTCGTATGTGTCCACTTCTCTTGCACTCATAGCATGTGACCTCTGAATCTTTCTTATCATTCCTTTGCTTCTTCTTATACCTGGATTAGAAATTTCTTTGACCAGGTATCTTGTTCATTCTTCGAGCAAGATTGGCTAACTCATTCTCTGAGACTTCACTCTCACTAGATTCATATTGGATTCTAACCTTATTGGACATGGATCTAGTTACTCTCTCAGGAGTCTTAGCTTTCATGTGATTTGATGTTGTAATAAAAGCAACAATACCATTCTCATTATTCTTTTTTATGTTGTCAGCATCCCCTGTCATTCCTATTTTATGTTGAAGAAGATTTCCAAACAACTCATCAATGGAAATTTGAGTGACCTTCCTATTCTCATCAATTGATGTTCTCTTTTATTTCCACTCATTGGGTATAATAACAATAATCTTATCTATAAGAGCTTTATCACCCAGACCTTTCTCTCCCATAAATTGTAAGCTATTCACGATAGTCAGAAACCTTTGATGTACATTGCTTATAGGTTCTCCATAATAATGTTAAAACCATGATACTCAGCTCTCAACATAGCTCTCCCTGTCTCAATCAATTTAGATGTACCAAAATGAGTTACTTCAAGTTTCTTCCATATATAGGTAGCAGTTTCACATGAATTAATTTGGTTATATGTGTTCCTAGTCATTGAACAAAGTAGAGTATTTCGTACCTTATAGTTTAATTGATAATCATGATTCTTTTGGTTTGTGGAAGCACTATCCTCCTTATCAAGAATTTTATAACCTCCAGTAAGAATAACAATGTTATCTACTCCAGTATTGATAACGAAAGTCTTCATTCTATCTCTCTAGTATTGATAATCATTACCATAAAAAATTGGTTGTCTTGTAGGATTTAGGTTGCCGATGGAACCAACATTTTAACCTCCCATCTTTAAAAATCTATCTACACATAAACTTGTCAATAAAAAATCTTCGGATTCAAGAAAAATATTCCTAAGTAAGGAAAATATAGAATCCAATGAAAAAATTGAGCAGCAAAAACTTATATGTGAGTATAAGTGTTTCAGAGTCCTCTTTTGATACCATTTTAGGATCGAAAGTATGATGTATATTCTCAATATACACGGGGGGTGAATTGTACACTTTAAAAAATTCCTTAAACAAGGAATGATCTATGTTTAACAAAGTTATACTTATGAAAATTCACAACACCTCTGACACAAATTGTAGTATTGTTACATGGTATGAATTTACAAACTTCTAGTTCTATGCACTTGCTTAAATCTGGAAATTGATTCTAAAAAAGTGGTTATGGAAATATGGATCAGGAAATTGAAACATAACCAAAGATTACAATATGAGATTCTATCTTAAAGCGTATAGAATCTAAACTAATCAGAGTACAAATGTAAGGAAATATAAGAAGGTTACATTTTCCTTACAAATACGAAATGCAACGGAAAGACAAGTAGTAAAACTAAAAGTAACAAGATATTAGTCTTTTAACGAAAAGAGAAGGGTATCCAACAACTTTGGATAAAGGTCCCTTGATTTATATTTTCAAACAAGTCTATCTTACCCACACTAGGGTGAACCCTCGATACGACGATCAGAGTCTCTATCTTGCTATCCTGGAAATCCCTCAACTTCAAGGTAGTTGGAAACTCTGTCTTCCATAGCATGGATGCCCTCAAAATTCACGTTAGTCGGCACCTCTGTCTTCCTATCCCCGGAATCCCTCGATTGTAATAACAAACAATTAGAGTCGCACGAAGAAAGTCTCCACAAGGAAAATTTTGAACAAGCTTTTCAAACTTTCTGCATGAATCTTGAGAGTTTATAAGAGACTCTCTCTCTATAAATCACTTCATAAACATGTAGGCACATGTTTTCAAAGTTATTTTGAGCTTGTTCAAATGAGAGCTTATTTGTAGGCTCGATTGGAACAGTCAGATACCTCCTCCTACAATCACATTTTCCATAAATTTCGAAGGGACATGTACACGTTTCACTTAACCAACGGTTAGTTAGAAATAGAATGGACGACATCATTTTATAAAAAAACATGTGTAACTAAAAACACGCCATCGTTTTGTAATGAAACAAGTGTAATCATAAGTAAAATTGAAGTTCGGAATGTATGGAAATAAAAGTTCAGAGTCTAACAAAAAATGGAATTCGAAGTATATAATAAAGAGACATTCGAATTATGTTTTGTAGGAATTTTGAACCTGAATTCTGTGGAAATCCGGAGTCTCAATTTCTATGGAAATTCGGATCCTGGTTTCAGTAGAATTCCGAATCAAAACTGACAATGTTCAAAGTCGAACATGTAGAAGTTCAAAGTAGAACTCATCAATGTTCAGAGTCAAACTAGTAAAAGTTCGGAGTCCAACTCATAAATGTTCGGAGTCGAACTGGTAAAAGTTCTGAGTCAAACTAGTAAAAGTACCTAGTCGAACTCATAAAAGTTTGGAGTCGAACAGAAAAAGTTCATAGTCGAACTCATAAAGGGTCGGAATCGAACTAGTAAAAGTTCTAAGTCTATCTAGTAAATGTTCAAAGTCGAAGTAGTAAAAGTTCATAGCCAAACTCATAGAAGTTTGGAGTCGAACTTATAGAAGTTCGAAGACCAGAATTCGGAGTGGAACTATATGAGAGTTTGTATCTAGAATTTAGAGTTGAAGTATATGGGAGTTCGTATGCACAATTTCTAATGGAACTTAATTAGAGTTTGTATCCAGAATTTGGATCCTAAAACAGAATTCATGTTATCTAAGCACAATATGATTTCGAGGTTTTTGATATGATTCTGATTTTTATACTAAATAAAAATATTGATATGTATAATGAAATCTAGGTTAGGGTTAATTTCATTAAGGAATGAAATTTTCCTTAGAGAAGTAAAATATCAATTTTCTTAAGTGTAAGGTGTTTTTGATTTTCAAAACAAGAAGGAATGGAAAAGTCATAAGGAAAACCTTATTGACTCAACACTCAGCGCTCAACATCCGCCAAACTCCTCTGTGCACCGACTCGTTGTATGGTCTACCTCCGGGTACCGTCCAGTCCTGGCGCTCACGACCTCTGTCAGTGTTGTCTGTCGTCTGCATCCATCCCAACGAGGTGTGGGCATAGCCCGTGCCAGGGTGAGTATAACGATACTTAGTAGGGACCCTCAGACCTTCAAGGTCAGACTACATCCAACAAGGATATGACACAATGTATGAAATAAAACGGAACAAATCCCACTTAGTTATATTCCAATACATATACCTATGTTTATCAAATAAACCATATCAATCATGAGGAAACACAAGAGTTACTGACTCATCTCACATAGGTATAGAACTTTTGTAGAGAGGTACAGATGATCAGATATAGCCACTGAGTCATCTAGGCTATCGGACCAACACATGATCCAAGAGCAGCTATTCTTTTGGACCAATACAAGATCCATGAATAGAAGTCAAGACTGTCAGACCAACACATGATCCAAGTCCAACTATTCTGTCGGACCAACACATGATCCAGGTACATAAGTTAGAAATTTTAGACCAACACATAATCCATGAAAAGTCATCAAAACTGTCGGACCAACACATGATCCAGGTCCAGCTAATCTTTCAAACCAAAACATGATCCATCTACAGATGTTAGAAATGTCAGACCAACACATGTTCTTGGAATAGTATTCAAAACAGTCAGACCAACATATGATCCATGAATATTCAACGGTGCACAGCCATCCAGAGAGTTCCACTCAATTATGCTTGATTCCAAGAGGGTCTGATCCTCAAGCCAGATGTCAATACATCAACGCTCATGAAGTACCACGATGATTTATCTAAAGGGTCTTCCTCATCATAGGGGTCTCAATGCAATAGACGGCGCGTCGATCGGACACCCGGTCTGTGAGTTATTTCTATTTACATTCCAAGGTCCCATTTGGATTTTAGGTAAAAAAACCCAAATTTACACAAACAGTTTCCAACCCGAAATGGGGGTATGATAAAATATCTGTCTCGCTCTATGTATTCCATCACCGCAGATAGTTCATCAATCGGACTCCTGTAGCCCATGATAGGGGTGAAAAGGTGTAAACTGGACAAGGGGATAAAGGAGTGTAAAGCCAGTGTGGGCCCCAACATAATAATATCCTCCAATGGGAGGTTATGTGTGGGTGGGTCACACCTATAACCTCCACTTGGAGGTTTTAACCACCAAAAAATAAAAATAAGCACACCTTATTTTTATTTATTTTTATTTAAATACCCCCAAAACTAACTCCCATTCTCTTTAGAAAACAACTACAATAAAGGTATCACTAATCAATCAACGATAGTGCGGGTTCAACGGTGCCCTCAGATTTATGTTCCGAGCACCAGTTCCAAAGTTATAAAATCTCACTCGTACGTTTACTGGACATACCCGACAAAAACATCAGAAAATAATTTCGGACACACCGGTCCTCGGAATCATGCGCCGTCAGAAACTGTGGACTCACAAAATTCCCAAGTATTTATGAAAAAAAATTCCATAGAAATTCTAGGTCTTTACATTTTTAATCAATTAATAAACCCTACAACATCTTATGACCATACATATCATGTTCACAATAATATAAACTTTGTAATTTTTAAACCATGACATACATATCCTTTTTTTTAAAACGTTACATTGGGTTTTTCTACTAGAATATAGGAAGGGTAGTCAAGTTTTCATCTATTTTTAAGTAAGATTATATTCCATCAATGATTCATTGCAAAATTATCAACTTATATACTACTAATACTACCCATTTTTTTTGTCCAACCATAACCAAATGATGATGGCTCACTATAAGATGTACTCATCACACCTTTGGTATCCATTGTCTCCATTCACTTGTAGCTGATTTGTCACCTCAACACCCCATGTCACAACATTACCACATATAAACTTAAATTATTGTTTCCTTTCTAAATGTTATATATATTTCTATTTGAATCATCATCTATTAATCCTCTTACTATTAGGAGGGATTTTTGTGATTTTCTAACATAGAAGGTAAAAATAAGACCATTGAATAGTGGTCATTGAGGGTTCTATACCACTATTTTTTTTGGCTGTAGTGTTTTATAATGAAATTGAAGATACGATGCCATGGTAAAAAATGAAATAACGATCAAAAAGTGTTTTAATATGAAATTTATATGAAAATTAATTTTATACAAAAATAATAATTCACATTTAAAAAAACCAATAATCCATTCACATAGATGACTAAAGAAATAATTTCCTATGATTATAGATTATTTAATAAATTTACCACAATAAGTATTCTATAACATAAATAAATTAATATTGATCATCCTGAAGAAATAGGAATTAATTTTAATAATGATGTCTATTATTGATGGTGGATCACATCCATATGGATAATTTCTCATTAATATCTCAAATTCATTGTCTCCTATATGAAGTATATAAATAATCATCCCAAAAACCACAAGAAATTTCTGTCATCAATGGAAATTTTCCATGAATGAGTGGTTAACGACGCATGTGTAACAAAATTATTTTGTTTTTTTTAAAAAAATTCCATGTTTAAAAATTCATGATCCAAAATTCAAATTTGCTACATAATGAGTATACCTTCACTAAGAAAAACCATTAGTTTCAAACACAACCATTGTGTTAAAAATACCATTTAATTTTCTATTATGGATTTATTATTTATTAACAAAAACACATACTGAAAGTAATATATTTAATATATTATTTATATTTCATGATAATTCTATAAAAAATATTCATTGCTACTTTAAAACAACCTTCAAATCAAAATAAATACTAAAATTAATCCAATAAATAAAAATTTAATGTTCTTAATAGAATCCCGCATTAATAAAACATTAATTAGATGAAAATTAAATCCAATTTATTATTTAAATATGGTATAATTATTATTATTTGTTGGTGAATACTTTTTAAATAAATATATAAATATATATGTATATATATGTGTGTGTTAACAACATTGAGAATAAAAAAATTAGAGAATATTCTAGGGAGACCATTCATAGACAACTATATTGTTGTAATTGATATATTTAATCCTTTTTTATTTTTAATACAATTTATGAAAGAGAGGAGATTAATATATCTATGTCACCAAAGGACCCCCAAAAAGATAACTAATATAAATATAATGTATTTATATGATTTTTTTCAAAAAAAAATTGTTTTCCAATTTATGTTTAGTGTCATAGTTTAAAAATACCACGATAATAATATATCAAAATATATATATTTTTTAAAATTATTAATACTACGTATGATTTCATGATTCTCAAACCAATCATTGTAATAAATATTTGTAACCAATTTTCACCTATATCCATTTATTTTCATATCCCAACCCTCTACCATTCCTCAATTTTCTCTCTGATCCAATCATGCTCACTAGTTTATTCTAGGATCCCCTTCATTATCAGTTCAGATTATTGGTTTTCAACTAATGACACAATATCTATTAATATAATCATTATATATTTTCCATATTAGTTTCATACAAATATTCAACTAATTATATCATTATAAAATATTAATGGATCAATGGCTCACTACATTTCTATATTAACACCTCAACATTATTCTTCCATCCCTTATTTTTTATGGATTTAAACATAAAATACCTTCTCCACATGAATATAAAATGTGCAAATATATCTACATAAACTATTGAACTGAAAAATTTTAATAGATTCATCAATTAGACATTATAATTTTATATATATAACCTCCCATATTCTAGTTAATTCAATTATATTGGATTGTTAATTTTATGTTTTATATATGGTCCACATGTATCACAAATATTTGGGTATTGAATGTATACATTCATAATTTTTAGAGGAGTTTAGGTACAAAAAAATAATTTTAATTTAAATGTGATTAAAAACTAGGATAATCCACAATGATTTATTATTTTATTGTTCATCAATTCATGTTAATTATCATGTCATATATATTCCACAAATTTATGATTAGTTTTTTTTAAATGACATTAATTTTTAATGTTTGGAAGATAAGTTATTTCACTTATTGTTACTATTTATTCTATTTTTCGTATTATAGTGGTAATAAATACATTTACAATCAATAAAAGGAATCATTTAAAGAAAAATTATTAATAGATATGATTATTAAGTAATATAGTTTTATTAATAAATTCATTTATTATTTTATCTTTGGTGACACATTTATGTTGGTATAGAGCTAAAAACCAAACATTAATATATCTATATATATATATTTCCAAATTTCAGTTATTATTAATTAAACATTACAAAGTTATCATTTAGTTATATGGTGGTCAATCATCATTACATATATCTTAGTTTAACAATAGTTTTTGTAAGGTTAAATATCAAGCTTCCAATTTATCAGACCATGTTTTAAATTAATGTAAATTGAGTCTCATCTTTTTTGGAAACAATATACTCATGTATTTTAAATTTAATAAAAATGTTTTTTATTATACTAGTTAGCTTCTCTTACCTAATGGAAAATGTCCTAATGCCACCACACTCTTCCTACCCACACACAACTTGGCCTCACAACTATCCACATCACTGCCCACACACACATGGGCCTCGCACCCATCCATACCAGCCCGCACACACCTGTGCCTCATCCAAAAGACACCTTGGAAAACAAAACTGCACGAAGAATGATAAGCTAACATCACAAAAAATCAAAACCTACACAAGGAATCTTGGGAATAAGGTCTCCTCCAGCAATCACAGACGAGGGAGGAGGGAGTAGGAATGAGAGTAACTAGGGGGGAACACCCTTCCCCATGAAATGGGGTGTCCGACACTAAGTTCCCAATGTGAGTGGGGTGCGAATAAACAGAAAACATTCAGTTACATATATATTCCAACACATAGCCCAACCTAAGGCTTCTCAACCGATACAAGAAGGTTCCCAAGTACTGTTGCCTCAGAAAACATGCAGACAACAAATACTTCCCAGTATCCCTATTCATGTTATCATATCATAACAGTTCAGTATGAGATAATCCCATCACTAATGGGCAACTAATAGGAACATTCACAGATGAATCAACAATAAGGCAGAAAGGAAAACCATCGGGTAATTTAAGCATTCACACCCGGTTCTTTTGTGAAGTGAAATCAATAAAGAGATCAGTGAAATCCCTCAATGTCATGGAACGAAAGAAAAAATAAAAAAAGTGTTGGTTATCCCACATTAATTCATTACCATTCCTCCCAGTTCATTGTTAACTTCCCACTTTTATTCATGTTCACAACCCAACCAATATCACTGCAGGTCATTCATAATCCACACTCATATCCCCACATAATATCACTGCAGGTCATTCATAATTTACTTCTTCACTTCCTGGGAAAAATAAAACATATAAAAGGGGTGAGCTCAAATGCCCAGTAAGGATAACAATATAGCGGAACATTCAAAATAAGCATAAACATTTATGGCAATGAATTACTAAAACAAAAGACTTTTAAACTTGAACTTCAACATAGTATGGAAAAAGTAAAATGAAATAATTTCATTTACTTGTTCACATGTATATTCTACTAATCGAATAATCACATGCAATATCAATAACCACTTTCATAATGTTGGAATGCATAATGCCAGACTATCATAACCACATAGCCAAGGCCTCGTGCCAAGACTACAAATAAGATTTTTCCAAGGCCTTGTGCCAAGACAATAGTTTGTCTCATGAGACCAACCGATGCATCGAGGAGCTATAGCGGGCTCCACCCGTCACATATTAAGTCCAATACATTCCCATAGGAAAAGGTTTAAACATAACATAAACATTCATATTAAAACTAGCATATGAAATGTCAATAATTTCACCATAAACTATGAATAGTATAAAAATAGCACATCCACAGTCAAACATATCACAAAACCTTCAATACAATATATAAGTTTTGTATCATAATAAATCAACTTCAAATAAGCGCAAAATCCATCAAAGGTTGTTGACATAGATAAAATCAAAACACTTTTTGGAGAAATATCTCTTTATATTTTTGAAAGCATTTAAGATCCATATAAAATAAAACATTTTAATGAAAATATTATTATAAGCTTGTAAGGAAAGCTTTGAAGATTTTATAACGGCAGAAAATAACCGCACTCACCGTATAAGTTAAAAAAACAGTCTTACCTTAATTCTGTCGAAAAGGTTAAAAAGGTCCTTTTTTTGAAAACGACGGAAAGATTCCTCTTATAAAATTCAAACAAGGATATAAATGACATTAACCCATATTCTTGTAAATAATAAAAATGTTTTGATAAACATTTTGAAGAAACAAGGATGTGGATGATAAAGATATCCCAATTGATTATTACGTATAAACAACCTCGGATAATGAAGAGATTGTGAAATAACCCTTACCTTGTACTTTTCCTTGGTTGGGGTAGGTTAACCTCCTGTATAATGGTCAAATAATTGTTATTAAATTATATACAAGAATCATATACATTAATATGATATCATATATGATCTTTCAATATTGATTTGATAATAATGTCTTAGTATTATCGTTGTTTCGAGTGTTAACTTACATGTTTTATTTTATATGTTTTGTTATTTAAGACATGTTTGTAAAGGATAGGTTGTATATTATTCATATCCAGAATTATATCAAGTCATTAAACATCATTTTTAAATAATCAATTGATAATTATACTTTAATGGTTACGATGGAGAATGAATCTCATCGCGTTCGTGGAGACGGTAGTCCGTATGTACGCACGAGCGACAATATGATTCTTTTGATATTAAAATAATATATAAATGGATGGTATATCATATATACAGAATCATTAACCTGTTATATTTATTATTTACATGAGTTAAACATCATTATTATACCCATCCAAATAATATTATATTGAATAACAATTACACCACGACGTGGAGACGGTAAGCCGTACGTACGCACGTATGGTGACATGTTATTAAAAGGGTGGATAGAATACTGAATATGGTTGTACCATATTTATAATAAAATCACAGTATATATATGATACATGAGTTATTATTTTAGAATGGTAACAACAAAGGAAGAAGAAGTGGAAGAAGAAATGAACTTGGAAAAGGGTGGTGAAATCATTACCTCTTCTTCGGTTTCTTCCTTTTGATTTGATCAAAAGGGCTCATTAGGTTGGCTTTCTGACCAAAATAATGCCTCTAAGATGTAGTGAGGGAAGTTGGGAGAGTATTTGGGCAGAGTTTGGCCCAACCAAAAGGCTTTGAAGGTGTGAAGAAATGAGAAGGAGGAGTGCCCTTTTATAAGAGGGGTGAGGGGAACCATTGGAAAATTTAGAAATATTAATTTATAATAAATTCATAATCGGTTTCTAATGGCTCCAAAGTTGACTATTAAAAGGTTAAGGTGGGTATGGGTCGAAAAAAACTCATCCAATATAATTTATACAGGTTTGGGTCCTTATATTATCCTTATCTTTAAGTATTAACTCTAAGTTAATTAGTTTCACTTTTACAATGTCTCTTTTTATTTTTATATTATAGGGTAAATAAACATACTATATACATCCAAGACACCCCCAAGTGGTCCATTAATGATGAAATCATCATGTTATAATTCTCTTGGCCGAACCATAGATTTTTAAGAATTTAATATCAATTAATAATATAATATTTGATTTAAGAATTCTTTTATGTCAATTTTGACACTATTCAATAGTTGATTTTTGTGAAACTTATAACAGATTTATTACTTCGAAAAAAGTCTATTAAATCAATACTAATATATCATAGTATCCTATTAAATTAGTTTAATTCATTAAAAGTTTCATATTATAATTATTTGGGTATTTATAATATCAATTAGTTTAATTTTTCACTATTTTAGTAATTACTGTATCATCATTGTGTCATAAATAAAATAAATTATTTAATGTCTAAAAATTATAAATGAAATATCATTATGCAGGAAATCGTTTTATCTTTCTAATGAATATTTATAATCTAAAATCCAACATATATAACCTTATGTAATAATTGGTTTTCTAAAAGATATATGCTTGTGTCATTTTTGTATTCATTTTAACTTAATTAAAATAAAGTGTCCCTATCACCTACAAGTGGCACCATGGAGTCCCCAAATCGACCCAAAGATGCCTATGGTCGAACATGTATCAACCAATAAGGCTAGGACACGTTTTAGGGTAATTTAGTATTATTATAATATTATTTTTTAACCCTTATTTACCAGATTTACCCTTAACCATGGTAAATAAAATATTTACCACAGTAAATATTCAAAATGTCTAAAAATAAAAGTTAACTATTTACACAATTTGGACATCCTGATTCCAAATATGGAATCCATTTTTCTGAACTCAAAACACAGAATTGGAAGAAATTAATTTAAAATTAATTCCCGCTGTCAAAACAAAGAGCGTGTTTTTAAGAGATAATAACTATCAAAAGATTGACACTTGTTTATGTTCGGTTTAATTGTAAAATTAAGTCCAATGACCAAAATTATATTAAATGGTAAAAATATATTCTAAATATACTTTAAAACCACACATATTCACAATTTATCACTATTAATTATTTTGATTAAAAAAGTTGTTTTTAATTAAAATTTAGTAATTTTCACTATTCATCAAAATATGAAAGTTATCCGAAAAGTTCCAAAATTTCACCTTAGGCTAAATTCGATATTCCAAATCCAAAAATGAAGTCCATTTTGATATATAAAATATATATAATTTCGAAAAGTAGGTATTACTATTCATAATGGCTAGTTTGATCGGTTGTGGTGTGTGTTAAAACTCGAAGTTGCGTACAACACACGCTACTGTATTATTCAAAGGAAAGCGTACCGTGGAAGCTTGGGATGTTTCATTTTAAATTTTTTGATGTCCCCATTTAGTCAAAAAGTTTAAAATATTGTATTTAAAAAGGTTTCACTATTAAAAGTTGATAAAAGTGCAATACTGAAAATGAATATGTTCTTGCATTATGACTAAGAAACTCATAATATGGATTCTAAAATTATAAGGACTATATAAAGTTTAAAACGTAGTTAATACTATTCATGACCTCTTTTAATGGCTTTTTTTTTGTATGTCATGGTGTGATTGAACTCGGTGTTGCGTGTAGTGCAAGTTATTGAATTATTTTGATGAAATAACACACTATGAAATCTTGGGGTGTTACATTCTCCCCTCCTTCAATAAATTGCATCCACGCAATTTGAAATTGTTCTTCGAAAATAAAAGGTTGAAAATAGAAAATATATTTGTGGGAAAACCCACATCGGAAATTGGGTTACTAAAATTTAGTCTTAATATGAGGAAACGATAAATAAAAGGGTCACCACCAAATTATGATCTCGATTAGGAGAACATTGGTGGCAATTAGAGACATATAATTGGAGGAAAAACGTAAATATTTATAGGTAGTGATTGAGGTCATCAATCACAAACAAGTATAAAATTGAGGTCCTTAAACTTATCAATATATGATGATTTGAGGTACCATCGGTTCAACAAAATATAGGGTATTGGGATAACACATTTTTTACATTTCAAAATATCTTAGTTGAAATCCCACATCGAAAAATGAATTAATGAGGCCTCTATTTAAAATAAACAGTGGAAAGTATGATGATTACTGAAAATAACACATACTAGGGTTCCATGTAGGAAAATATGGATATGGAAGAGAAATCTAACCATCAATTATCTGATGGAGAGTGGTAGAGAACATGGATATGAAAAGACCAACAATCCCAAAGCCTTAAATTAGTGATGATTTAAGGTACCATCTAGGACAACATTTTTGTTCTATGTTCCTTTTATTAATGTTGTGGAATTTATTTATGAGATTGGATAAGATCATAAGGAGATATACTTACATTATAATTAGAGTTTTATCCAATAATAAATTTCTACCACAAACTCATCTTTCACTCTAAAAGATAATAGAACGTAAAAAAAATTTCTCTTTATACTATTCATACAGGGTTCCAAAATAAATGAATTTCTAATTCATCTACCAGATCATTTTAAAAAAAACTACATTATTTAATCCCGGAAATCTCGTGGGCCAGTGGTAGGTGATACACCCTTGTCGCCCTTCGGTTGCGGGTTCAAGTCTCGCAGCCTTGCCGGACGCGACGGGTTGCCGGCCGACCTTCGGGTTGTCCTTTAATGGAAATCCAAAATAATCCAAACTAGAACTATCCAAAATAATTCTGTCCAAACTCACAGTCCAACATTTATAAGGAAGGTAAACATAATGTAGATCCTTTTTACCCTGTAATAGCATATGAATACCTTCATCATGTATTCTTTTAATACACTGAAACATCATGAATTACCATATTCCTTATTGATTACATTCATGCTCCCTTATTCCATATAGAATACTGGATATACTTCATCAATCAAAAAAATGTTTTAAACCCCAAAAATGATGGAATATACAAATCATTAATCAGTTTCAAGGTAGTCAATAATATCCAATATAGTTTATCCAAATCAATCATGTATTATTCTAAAATCACTACCTCGGTATCAGAACCATATTATGGTTTATCTTTCTCTCAACCATATATTTTCCAAAAATTTAACCTGTTATTGAGTCACTTTTCTTTGTTCCACACAATCTCAAGTCCTTAATGAAATAGTACTGGAGTACAATCCTTATATACTCCATAATTATTATAACAAGTACATTGTTGATACAACACTAAATTGACATAATCAACATAAGAACTCTAATCATTCCTCTTCATTTGTGGTAGTATCATAACTTTATTATTATCCAATAGCATCATTTGCGTCATAGTCTGATGACTGGGAAATAGGTTTGTGTAGTGTCCAAACTCCTTGAAAATGAAGCATTGTACATTTGAAACCATTTTCTTACCCTTGCAGTCACGTAGTTTGTGCCCTTTTGCTCCACACTTATAACAAACTCCCATTCCTTTCAGGAACGTTCCTGGGTGTTTCTTTCCACAGTTACCACATATGGGAAAATTCTTCTTTTCCCTCTTCCCTTTATCCATCTTTCTCTCTTCTATCCTTTTCTTCTCTTGCTTCCCTTCAAATCCATAAGACTCAGTAAACTCTTTACTTATCTTATCAACACATGATATTATTTCTTCATATGATGATAATACATGGGAGACTATTTCTCTTATAAATTCTAGCTTAAGACCATGAAAGATATGATCCTTCCTTCTCTTTGGATCATGTGCATTACTGGAGTTCTCATTCCTTCTAATGGGTGCCATTTCTAAACAATGGCATACACGAGATTAGTTTATGAATAACAATACCTAATCCCAAACTTGTAAAACAGATAACATAAATTATATAGTTTATGGATATAATCCATAATCATAAAAATGTTTTCTTTGAGGAAGTATATATACTCATAAACCCTTCATAATGATTTGTAAAGAAAATGAGAGTTATCCAAAGCATATCCCCCGGGAGTGTCGTAACCAAGAGTGCAGCAAGGCCCGTTGTCATGCACCAGTTCCCGTTCGAGTCTAGCTCAAAGCGGTGTTTTCGGGTTTTACCCCTATGTACATCTGTGCCAGAGCCGCCTCTACCTGCTCGTATCCATACATGGATGAATTTCTCGGAAAACTCACAAAATCTCTACAATACCAAAATTCTAGGAAGTTCTTCTATACTAATCCTCAAAGTTCATCTTAGTTTTATGTTCTCTAATCAGAGTTTATCTAAATCTAGATTCCAAGGTTTGTACAGAACTTCATCTGATACCAACTGTAACGCCCCGACCCTAGTTACCCAGAGTCGGTGCATTATTACATAACATTGGCATGATCACAAGAAAGATCAAATCTCGAAAGACCGATTGGTTTAGTAGCCTTGGAAACACTATATATATTCATAAGTTTTACATTACATCATAAAATGAAAAACTACTACAACAACATAATGTCTCCATAATCCACACTCATATCCCCACATAATATCCCTGCAGGTCATTCATAATTTACTTCTTCACTTCCTGGGAAAAATAAAACATAGAAAAGGGGTGAGCTCAAATGCCCAGTAAGGATAACAATATAGCGGAACATTAAAAATAAGCATAAACATTTAAGGCAATGAATTACTAAAACAAAAGACTTTTAAACTTGAACTTCAACATAGTATGGCAAAAGTAAAATGAAATAATGCCATTTACTTGTTCACAAAGATATTCTACTAATCGAATAATCACATGCAATATCAATAACCACTTTCATAATGTTGGAATGCATAATGCCAGACTATCATAACCACATAGCCAAGGCCTCGTGCCAAGACTACAAATAAGATTTTTCCGAGGCCTTGTGCCAAGCCACTAGTTTGTTTCATGAGACCTACCGATGCATCGAGGAGCAATAGCGGGCTCCACCCGTCACATATTATGTCCAATGCATTCCCATAGGAAAAGGTTTAAACATAACATAAACATTCGTATTAAAACTAGCATACGAAATGTCAATAATTTCACCATAAACTATGAATGGTATAAAAATAGCACATCCACAGTCAAACATATCACAAAAACTTCAATACAATATATAAGTTTTGTATCATAATAAATCAACTTCAAATAAGCGTAAAATCCATCAAAGGATGTTGACATAGATGAAATCAAAACACTTTTTGGAGAAATATCTCTTTCTATTTTTGAAAGCATTTAAGATCCATATAAAATAAAACATTTTCTTGAAAATATTCTTATAATTTTGTAAGGAATGCTTTGAAGATTTTATAACGGCAGAAAATAACCGCACTCGCCGTATAAGTTAAAAAAAACATTCTTACCTTAATTCTGTCGAAAAGGTTAAAAAGGACCTTGTTTTGAAAATGACGGAAAGATTCCTCTTATAAATGTCAAACAAGGGTATAAATGACTTTAACCCATATTCTTGTAAATAATAAAAATGTTTTGAAATACATTTTGATGAAACATGGATGTGGATGATAAAGAGATCCCATTAGATTATTACGTATAAACAACCTCAGATAATGAAGATATTGTGAAATAACCCTTACCTTGTACTTTCCCTTAGTTGGGGTAGGTTAACCTCCTGTATAATGGTGAAATAATTGTTATTAAATTATACAAGAATCATATACATTAATATTATATCATATATGATCTTTTAATATTGATTTGATAATAATATCTTAGTATTATCGTTGTTTCGGGTGTTAACTTACTTGTTTTATTTTATATGTTTTGTTACGTAAGACATGTTTGTAATGGATAGGTTGTATATTATTCATATACATAATGATATCAAGTCATTAAACATCATTTTTAAATCATCAAATGATAATTATACTTTAATGGTTACGATGGAGAAAGAATCTCATAGCGTTCGTGGAGACGGTAGTCCGTACGTACGCACGAGCGACAATATCATTCTTTTGATATTAAAATAATATATAAATGGATGGTATATCATATATACATAATCATTAACATGTTATATTTATTATTTACATGATTTAAACATCATTATTATACCCATCCAAATAATGTTATATTGAATAACAATTACACCACGACGTGGAGACGGTAAGCCGTACGTACGCACGTATGGTGACATGTTATTCAAAGGGTGGATAGAATACTGAATATGGTTGTACCATATTTATAATAAAATCACAGTATATATATGATACAGGAGTTATTATTTTATAATGGTAACAACAAAGGAAGAAGAAGTGGAAGAAGAAATGAACTTGGAAAAGGGTGGTGAAATCATTACCTCTTCTTCGGTTTCTTCCTTTTGATTTGATCAAAAGGGCTCATTAGGTTGGCTTTCTGATCAAAATAAGGCCTATATGATGTAGTGAGGGAAGTTGGGAGAGTATTTGGTCAGATTTTGGCAGATCCAAAAGGCTTTGAAGGTGTGAATAAATGAGAAGGAGGAGTGCCCTTTTATAAGAGGGGTGAGGGGCACCTTTGGAAAAGTTAGAAATATTAATTTACAATAAATTCATATTCGGTTTATAATGGCTCAAAAGTTGACTATTCAAAGGTTGAGGTGGGGATGGGTCGAAAACAACTCATCCAATAGAATTTAGACAGGTTTGGGTCCTTATATTAACCTTATCTTAAAGTATTAACTCTAAGTTAATTAGTTTCACTTTTAAAATGTCTCTTTTTATTTTTATATAATATGGTTAATAAACATACTATATACATTAAAGAGACCCCAAAGTGGTCCATTAATGATGAAATTATCATTTTATAATTCTCTTGGCCGAACCTTAGATTTTTAAAAATTTAATATCAATTAATAATATAATATTTTTTTTAAGAACTCTTTTTTGTCAATTTTGACACTATTCAATAGTTGATTTTTGTGAAACTTATAACAGATTGATTACTTAGAAAAAAGTCGATTAAATCAATCCTAATATATCATAGTATCCTATAAAATTAGTTTAATTCATTAAAAGTTTCATATTATAATTATTTGGGTATTTATAATATCAATTAGTTTAATTTTTCACTATTTTAGTAATTAGTTCATCATCATTGTGTCATAAATAAAATAAATTATTTAATGTATAAAAATTATAAATAAAATATAATTATTTAGGAAATCATTTTATCTTTCTAATGAATATTTATAATCTAAAATCCAACCTATATAACCTTATGTAATAATTGGTTTTCTAAAAGATATATGCTTGTGTCATTTTTGTATTCATTTTAACTTAATTAAAATAAAGTGTCCATATCACCTACAAGTGGAACCATGTGGTCCCCAAATCGACCCAAAGATGCCTATGGTCGAACATGTATCAACCAATGAGGCTAGTACACGTTTTAGGGTAATTTAGTATTATTATAATATTATTTGTTAACCCTTATTTACCAGATTTACCCTTAACCATGGTAAATAAAATATTTACCACAGTAATTATTCAAAATGTGTAAAAATAAAAGTTACCTATTTACACAATTTGGACATCCTGATTCCAAATATGGAATCCATTTTTCTAAATTCAAAACACAGAAGTGGAAGAAATTAATTTAAAATTAATTCCCGCTGTCAAAACAAAGAGCGTGTTTTTAAGAGATAATAACTATCAAAAGATTGACACTTGTTTATGTACGGTTTAATTGTAAAATTATGTCCAATGACAAACATTATATTAAATGGTAAAAATATATTATAAATATAGTTTAAAACCACTCAAATTCACAATTTATCACTATTAATTATTTTGATAAAAAAAGTTGTTTTTAATTAAAATATAGTAATTTTCACTATTCATCAAAATATGAAAGTTATCCGAAAAGTACCAAAATTTCACCTTAGGCTAAATTCGATATTACGAATCCAAAAATGAAGTCCATTTTGAAATATAAAAAATATATAATTTCTAAAATTAGGTATTACTATTCATAATGGCTAGTTTGATCTGTTGTGGTGTGTGTTAAAACTCGAAGTTGCGTACAACACACACTACTATATTATTCAAAGGAAAGCGTACCATGGAAGCTTGGGATGTTTCATTTTAAATTTTTTGATGTCCCCATTTAGTCAAAAAGATTAAAATATTGTATTTAAAAAGGTTTCAGTATTAAAATTTGATAAAAGTGCAATACTGAAAGTGAATCTGTTCTTGCATTATGACTAAGAAACTCATAATATGGATTCTAAAATTATAAGGACTATATAAAGTTTAAAATGTAGTTAATACATTTCATGACCTCTTTTAATGGCTTTTTTTTGTAAGTCATGGTGTGATTGAACTCGGTGTTGCGTGTAGTGCAAGTTATTAATTATTTTGAAGAAATAACACAGTGAAATCTTGGGGTGTTACACCTATTTCCAAACACCACCACAACCACATAACAACTCATGCCATTACAACCACACCATTCATAGCCCCGCTATTCACCCATCCATATCTGAATCATCCCAACGTTCATAATTAATTCTTTTATATTATTTAGTTCAAATTGGGTGATCACACAAGATTATGGGCTTTCATATTCAACAACCGAGTTTTAGTGTTTAACTGATTCATACATGATTCCCATTCACAAGACAAATCATAAAATAGAGCAAAGCATAGGTGGGAAAACGAAGACCCCCAATGGTCGTGATATTCAGTCGTCTTAAGTCCCTTAAATTCATAACAATGTCATCGGGAAAGCATGGATAAAAGAATGTAACGACATTAACAAACTTCCTTATCCCCATTCCCTAACCGGTTATTATCTTCATTACAGAATTCATTAACTACCTAGTAGGAACCATATAACACCCACCCCACATGATACACAAGGAGGAGAGACAATGTTAAGATCCCTAATTTATTGATCAAGGATCAACATTAATTCCTCGCGTGGAAACTTAAAATCAAGATTAGAAGGAACTCCACGGAACACGATCAATGAAAATATCACAATAGGGGTAAAACTCTTCGGGAGGAAGGGTACTCTGAGTGCAGGATGATAGAGAAAATAAACTCAGGGAGAATATAAGTCTTTAGGTTATAAAGACTGTGATACAGCATTCCCGGGACGGTTATGATACGGAATGAAAAACTGGAAACTTCGAAAGAAGCGGGATCATGGGTTGACCATGCGGTTGGGCCACCCCACACGTTCAACCAAAAGGATCCCTGCCCTTTAGAGTGGTTAAAATGACGCACACCTCCTTATGCCCTACATGCATTTATGAAAACGTGGTTAGCGGCATGAGAAAACACATGATTTTCATTTTAAAGAGGGTACCTCGCCATTCATTTAATTAAACACCATTAATGGGCTTTAATATAGATTTAAGGGGTCAAAACATGGTTTACAAACCAATTTGTGCAAAAAGGAGACCCTAATTGAAAACTCGTGGAGAGGTCACCTGTAGGCTAGGTCTACTGGTAGACCAAGCTACCAGTTGGCTGAGGCTACCAGTAGACCGGGGCTACCAGTAGGCCGAGGATACTGGTAGGTCGCGGCTATCGGTAGGTCGATGCCAGAGGTAGGACGAGGTGACGTTCACCGAGTAGCTTGGATGGCCTTCCATACCACCCAGAACACCCCAAATATCATATTTTCACCATGTAATGGACCCCAAAACCTCGGTCCATTACATCAGATACTTATCCATCTATTCTAATCCCCGAGAATAAAATAACAAACCCGAAATGAGAAAAGTGGGGTCCAAACAACAACCCTCTAAAGATACTTCTCAGGGGAAAACCTCTGAGTTGTTCAAAAGCTGAAACAGAACCCCCTACATCTAGGAATACTCCCCTCAGAGTTATCAACCCCAAAATTCACAACAAGTACAAGGATCAGACTTTCCAACACCTGAGTCAGGGTGTCCCTTCCTACATGTTATGATATTATCTTCATTGGGCGGTACTGACACGCCCGCGCAGGTTTAATCGCATCCACATTAATGCGCCTCGATTAGCAGTCAGGTTTTCCCATCATCACACATTCGGTGTCAAAACAAGTAGAACAAGAATTTCATATATTAAAACACAAGGTGAAACATATCAATAGAACTCAGAACAACAACAACAATAAAGAATTCAAATAATATCTGGGTAATGAACGCGTAACTGGGCCTCCCACTCCCAAGTGCTCTCATATAGGCCACCATGCCTCCACATCAGACGAACTAATGGGATGGTTCATCCATGAAGCACTTTTTCTTTATGACCCTCAATCTTGATTGGCCGTTCCATGAATTTCATATAGTTTTCGACATCTAACTCTCCCCAATCGATGACGGGGGAGTCACCATGTAGATATCGATGAAGCTGGGAGATGTGAAAGACGTTGTGAACGATCTCCAACTAGGGTGGCAATGCCAGCTGATATTGCACCTCACCAACTTGTCCTAACACCTCAAATGGTCTGATGAACCTAGTGGAGTTCTTACTCCCCTTCCTAAACCTTTGCTGCCCATGTTAAGGGGAAACCTTCAATAACACATGATTTCCATCCTCGAACTCCAAGGGCCTCATACTACGAATGGCTTAAGACTTTTTCTAGTCCTGGGCTGACTTAATCCTCTCACGCATGAGCTTAACCTTCTCAGTGGTGCCCTGCACCACTTCTGGAACAAGAACAACTGCTTCCCCAATCTCTGTCCAGCAAACGGGTTAACGACAAGACCTTCCAAACAAGGCCTCAAACGACATCATGCCAATAGTGGAGTGGAATCTATTGTTATAAGCAAACTCCACCAGAGGCAATTTTCATACCCATGATCCCCCAAAATCAAGAACACAATCCCGCATCATGTCTTCCAACATATAGATCATTCGTTCTGTTTTCCCATCTGTCTGTGGGTGGAAAGTAGTGTTAAGTAATAGCTGGGTGCCAAAGGCATGCTTTAATCCCCTCCAGAATTGTGAGGTAATCCAAGTGTCTTGATCAGAGACAAAATATCTTGGAATTCCGTGTAACTGCACCACCTCATTGACGTACCTATAGGCTAAGGTTCTCACAGGGCTCGACTCCTTAATCTCCAAGAAGTGTGTTGATTTTTTCAACCAATCCACCACTACCTAGATGGAATCATATCCTCCCTATTCCCTGGGTAGCCCTTTGATGATGTCCATCGATATGTCATCCCACTTGCACTTGGAAACATCTAAAGACTATAACAACCCTCTAGGAAAACGGTGTTCAGCCTTCACTTGCTGGAATACTAGGAACATAGCCACCAAATCTTCCACCACCCACTTTACCGAGGGCCACAAAAATTGTCCCCTCAGCCCTTGGTACATCTTTGAGACCCCAGGATATACCGCTAAAGACAAACCATGGAAATCATGGAGAAAACCTTTACAAATCATCTCCTTAATAAAAAGCCTTCCACGGAAAAACATATAATGATGACCATCTTCCGACCATCCCTTAGGATAATTTCCCTGATAAAGACGATATCACATCACTTCCACCTCCAAGTCCCCCCACTGAGACTCTTCCACCTACACCACTAAAGAGGAAACTACAATGATCTAAAACAGAAATCCTATTTCACCGTCCACCCTTGCATCCAAATTCATGGCTACTAACTTTTCTATCACTCTCCAATAATATGACGATTCCCGAAAAACTTTCTTCTGCGATTTCCTACTCAGGGCATCAGCTACAACATTAACCTGGCCCATAGTATAAGAGATCTCAATGTCGCTGTCTTTTAGGAACACAACCCATCTCCACTGTCACAAGTTCAGATCCTGCTGTGAAAATACATAACTCAAGCTCCTGAGATCTGAGAAGACCACAAAGCGATCTCCAATGAGATAATTCCGCCACAACATCAATGCGAACACCACGACCGCAAGCTCTAGATCATGGGTGGAATAGTTACGTTCATGAGGACGTAACTGGCTAGACCCATAAGCGATCACTCCACGCTACTGCATCAGCACACATCACTACCCAGGGCCAGAAGCATCATAGACCACTTCAAAAAACACCCTTCCTCTGGTAATATTAGTACTGGAGAACTAACCATCTTCTCCTTTAGGTATCCAAAATCTATCTAGCACTGGTCGCTCCACACGAAGGCATGGTCCTTCCTAGTAAAAGCTATCAACGGAGCTAAAAATCAAGATAAGTCAGGCACAAACCTCCAGTAATAGCCTATCAAACACAAGAAACTAGGAACTTCCGCCACATTCTTGTGTTCTTCCAATGAAATGACTTCTTCGACCTTTGACGAGTCTACTTATATTCCCTTCTCAGACACTACGTGTCCAAGGAAATGTACTTATCGCGTTAAGAACTTACACTTAGATAGTTTTCCATAAAATTTGGTGGTGTCGAAGGACTCCCAAAACTGCCCTACGATGCTCAACGTGCTCTTCTTCAGATCTTGGGTAGATAAGGATGTCATTGATGAACACCACAACGAACTAATCCAGAAACACTCGAAACACAGAGATCATGAGGTTCATGAACATAGCTGGTGAATTCGTAATGCCAAATGGCATGACCACGAACTCAAAGTGGCCATATCTTCACCTGAAAGCCGTATTCAAGATATCACCTTCTTTTACTCTCAACTGGTGGTATACAGACCGCATATAGATCTTAGAGAACCAACCTGCTCCCCTCAGCTGGTCGAAAAGACTGTCTATCCTCGGGAGGGGGTAACGATTCTTGACCGTCACCTGATTCAACCTCCGGTAGTCTATGCACAGTCGTAGACTACCATATTCCTTCTTTACGAACAAAACTGGATCACCCCATAATGACACGCTGGGTCGAACAAAGCCCTTCTCCATCAAATTGTCAATCTGAATCCGCAACTCCTGCAACTCAAAAGGTTCCATCCTAAATGCAGCCATCGAGATCGGGTGGGCACCAGGCTATAATTCTATCCCAAACTAAACATCACGTTGTGGGGGTAGGGTCACAACCTCATCAGGAAAGACATAAGGGAATTCTATTATGACCTATGGAACGTCCATTATTCCTGAATCTGCCGACTCCACTGACACCATGTCCAGCATAGAAAGCAGTGGATCCACGTGTCGACTCACCACCTGATAACTCCACTCCCCAAAAAAATGCACACGCCATCCATCCTCATTGGGTAAGTCAATCCTTATCCGATAGCAGTCGATGAAGGCATGCACAGGGAATAACCAGTCGATGCCTAGATTGACATCGTATTGATGCATCTGTAGTGAAAGAAGGTCTCCGCTGGACTGATGTTGTTCCAACATCAGTCTACATCCTCGGAAAAATTATGATACGCTAGTCTGACCACCAATTGGTGTTCTCAACACTATAGGAAAAAAAAGTCTCTCGGAATCCAGACCCATAGCATGTGCTAATACGGATATAACAAAGGACTGTGAAGCTCCCGAATCAAACAAGGAAGAAAAAATAGTTCTAAATAAACTAATCATACCTCGAACGACCTCTGGTCCTGCCGGAGCTACTAACTCGGCGATGTGCAACTGTCCACGCCCAGCTCATCTGCCTCACTGATTTTGACCACATCCCCGGCCACGCCCTGGTCGAGGTTCCTGAAGATCACCCTGTTGTCGATCTCCTCTCGCAAGGTCGTCCCTCGGAGGTCTACGGTCTTGCTGCTACTGCTGGAAAGGCCTCACCTGCACCAAATGCTGATGAGGTGGGTGCTAAAACTGCCCACCTACACCATGTGGAGCGCGAGTTGGACACCTACTCTAGGCATGCCCGAAAACTCCGCAAGAGAAACACTTTAGTTTTAGCCCTGTGGAAAAGGGGCGAGGGCTAGAAGCTTGGAATTGAAACTGATAATCTGTAATCCCTGCTTGTCAAAACCTGGAAGGCCTTTTCGCTGGAGACCTACTACTGACCACCTTCCCCATTGATTAACTAATCTAGTTCCCCTCTCATGGAGTGACTCACTTCGAGTGCATCCTCTCTACTATCTCAGCCTTCTTATATACTACTAGGTACGTCGGAATAGTGAAGGGAGTGACAACATACTGAAGATAAGGACAGAGTGCCTCCTCTAACCGTCTTGCCTGAGACTCCTCATCCGAAAAGACATCCAGGGAAAAGCACCAAAAATCATTGAACATGATCCCGAGCTCCCTCACTGACATGCTTCCCTACAGAAGGGAGAGAAAATCATGTCCCTTCCCAGCCTTCGCTGTAGAGTAGAGGAACTCCTCACAAAATTCATTCTCGAAACTGGACCATTAAACCTCTACCTCTGTCTTCTATCCAAGGAAAAGCATCCACCACTGACGCGCTGCTCCTCTCAGCTGAATGACGACCAATAGAACCCAGTACACCATCAGAGCACGGATCAAAGTGAAGGTGATGGCTAGCACCTCGAGCCATCCGTCTGTTACTAAGTCAGAAACGCTTCCCTCGCAGTTCTCAAGGGTTTGTCGCTGGAAGGATCGCATAGTCCTCTACCACAAGTCGGCCTCGTCATATCGGCCAACCCTATGCTACTCAACTACCTTGATACGTTGGGCCTCAACTGCCCATGTCACTCGTGGATACTGTCTGGGTGTGATAGCTGCAACGTAAACAACGAAATCCTAAGCCCGAGTAGCAAGTTAATTATTATTATTATTATTATTAAATTTTTCTCCCCATGGTGCCCCAAATAAATTAAAAACACAATCATTATGATGCATGTACCTTCCCTAGGGTCACTACGCAGCAATAAATTTAGTCTCACATGGTCATTTGATAGGCTCGGAGTCCTTGCATCAGATCATAGGGGGCCCTAAAATCCAATGACCTAGCCAGTCCTCCATGGTCTATTTCACGAACCAAGATCACCTAACATTGTTTCCCTACCATCCCATGCAATTCTCACTCTTCCTAACTCCAGACTCCATCCTATCCCTCAAACTCCCTCTGATACCATTCTGTCACCACCCGCCTTCACTGAAAGGAGGGAAGGGAAAGCAGATTGCTAATCCCTTCCTTCATTAAGTTGATGGAGAGATAATGACCCCTGAGTCCCGCCTCTAGTAGGCCCCGGATTGGAGACTAGCACTAAGGGTATATCATTTAAATAATATTGGAGGCATTACCCTTTTTAGTTAACCAAGATTGGGATAATGAATGAGTCAACACCAAACACCACCAAATATAGAAAACTCAAGGTAAAACCCAAACTACATGAATATTTTAATAATAAAACTGATCAAAGTACAAGGAAATCCAAAGTAAAAAAATAGGAAGAAAAAAGGCTATGAAAAAAACAATAGCGACCAACAACAAATCCAATGTCCAGATTAGTATGGTCCTGCATGGCCTCCAAATTCCTCCTAGAAACCTGAAAGTAAATTTAGGGTGAGCATACAAGTATACTCAATAGGAAAACCTAAAGCTCTCGTGAACAAGTGGGGAGACGTCCCAAAGTCCCGTGAGAAGCAGACGAAGGAACATCTATCAAGGAATCTATCCATCAAACCACACTGTCCACACTCACCAAATAACACAAGAAGTAAGGTAATAATACGCATTTGGGTACCCCGTACCACCATTTCCCCCACTAGTTAGCTGCTCTTCCCTAACGGAAAACGTCATAATGCTACCATGCTCTTCATGCCCGCACAAAACTGGGACTCACAATCATCCACATCCTAGACGGCACACACCTATTCCTCACAACCATCCATCCCTACCCGTACACACCTAGGCCTCATCCTGAAGCCACCTGGGAAAACAAACCTGCCCGAAGAGTCCTGGTATAACAACACACCAATCGAAACCTACCCGAGAATATTCTGTGTCAGGTCTCCTCCAGCCATCATTGCCAAGGGAAGATGGAATAGGAAGGAGAGTAACTCTTGGGAAACACCCTTCCCCATGAAATGGTGTGTTCGACACTAAGTACCCAATGTGGGTGGGGTGTGATAAACACAAAAAATTCAGTTACATATATATGAAAACACACATCCCAACCTATGGCTCCTCAACCGATATAAGTAGGTGCCCAAGCACTGCTGCCTCAGAAAAAAGGCACACAACAAACAATTCACAGTTTCCCTATTCATGTTATCATTTCATAACAGTTCAGTATGTGTTAATATCTTAACTATTGGGAAACTAACATGAGCATTCACTGATGAAACAATAATAAGGCAGAAAGGAAAACCATCAGGTAATATAATCATCCACACCTGGTTCTCTTGTGATGTCACATCAACAAAGGGATTAATGAGATCCCTCAATGTACTGGAACCAAAGAAAAACCCAACAAAGCGTTGGTTATCCCACATTAATTCATTACCATTCCACCTAGTTCATTATATACATCCCACTTTTATTCATGTTCACAACCCAAACTACAGCCCTGCTGCCAAACACCACCACAGCCACGCAACAACTCATGCCATTCCAACCACACCATTCACATCCCCGATATTCACCCATCCATATCTAAACCATCCCAATGTTCATAATTCATTATTTTATATTATTTAGTTCAACTGGGGTGATCACACAAGAATATGGGCTTTCATATTCAACATCCGAGTTTATGTGTTTAACCGATTCATACAAGATTCACATTCACTAGACAAAGTTTAAAATAGAGAATTGCAAAGGTGTGCAAATGAATAGCCCCAACAGTCGTGATTTTCAATAGAACTAAGCCCATTAAATTCATAACAACATCATAGGAAAAGCATGGATAAAATCATGAAACAATATTAATAAACTTCATCATCCCCATTCTTTAACCAGTTATTATTTTCATTACAGAATTGATTAATTGTCTCGTGGGAAACATAGAGAACCCACCCCGCAAGATACAAAAGGAGGAGAGAAAAAGGTAAGATCCCTATTTGATTGATCAATGATCGATGTTATGTCCTCACATGGAAACTGGAAATTAGGAGTATCAAGAACTCCAAGGAACACGATCATGGAAAACTTCGCAATAGGTGTACAACTAGTCAGGAGGAAGGGTAATCTAAGTGCAGGCTAATATAGAAAAGAAACTCAGGGAGAAGAGAAGCCTTTAGGTTATAAATACTGAGATGCAACATTCCCGGGACGGTTAAGATACGAAGAGAAAAACTCAAAACCGCAGAAGAAGCGGGATCATGGTTTGACCATGCGGCTGGGCCACCCCACACGTTCAACCAAAAGGATCCCCACCTCTCAAGGTGGTTAAAAGGATGCACACCTACTTATGCCATACAAACATTTCTAAAAACGTGGTTAGAGGGATGACCAAAACACATGAATTTAAATTTATGGACGGTACCACATCAATCATTTAATTAAACACCATTAATGGGATTTAAAACAGATTAAAGGGGTCAAATCATGGTTTACAAACCAATTTGTGAAAAAGGAGGTGCTACTGGAAATCTTGTAGAGAGGTCACCTAAAGGCTAGGTCTACCGGTAGACCATGCTACAGGTTGGACAAGGATACCTGTAGGCTGGGGCTACCTATAGGCGGAGGCTACCGGTAGGCCGAGGCTACCGGTAGGCCGAGGCTACCGGTATGCCGAAGCCACCGGTAGGCCGAGGTTACCTTCACCAAGAAGCTGGGATGGACTTCCAGACCACCTAGAACACCCCAAACATCATGTTTTTCACCATGAATTGGACACCAAAACCTCGGTCCATTACAATTAGGGAATGAATGAGAGTA
Source organism: Viscum album (assembly GCA_963277665.1). Lineage (NCBI taxonomy): Eukaryota > Viridiplantae > Streptophyta > Magnoliopsida > Santalales > Viscaceae > Viscum > Viscum album. The sequence goes on along the minus strand of OY728165.1, from coordinate 556,434,737 downwards.
GAATCAAAAATACAAAATAATATTTCTTAAATATTTGTATTTTCAAAAACATTGATAATTTATGATTAATATAAATATTATAAAATGTATATTATGGTAGGAAAATATATTATCAACATATATGTTTAAAAAAATCCATTTATATTTTTGTATATAAATTTAAAAATAAACATTTTAAAAAAGATAAAAAATATTCTGTTGAAATGCTTTAAAAAATTCACCGATGACATAAATTGTTCTTCAAAATCATTATAATAAATAAAAATTAATTTCATATAAAAATTTGAAATATATGGCGATGGAAGAAAAAAATACCTGATAAAAAATAAATAATATCTGTTTTGATTTTGAAATTTCCCTTCCATGATTATAGTTCCAAATAAGGTAAATGTAAGAAGAATATTTTTAAATTCCTTTAGTATTCATAGTAAAAGTAAAATATATAGATTTTTGGAAGGATCGTTTATAATATGGCTTCAATTAAAATAAGAGTAATCTAAAAAAATTGAGATATCAATATAAGTTCATAACACTTGGGTAAATATTAGATTATAAACCCTTGAAATAATAAAACATTAATAGAATCATTAATAATTCGTAATAAATCAATATTCATGTCTAATAAATCAATTTTATAATATATATATCATATAAAAATAAATAGTTTAATGTTACTAAATATTTCTCAATGGTGCCAAAATTGACATGATATCGTTTAGAATTATAATAAATTATAGTAAAGAATAATTCTTAATTTCATTATATATATAAAATATAAAAACATGTAACAATAGGGAAATACCACTCAATAAAATCATTGTTAATTTCACAAAAAAATATTTTATATGATAGTTAGTAAAGTAGAAGTATAACCCATTGACAATAAACTATGTTAAGAAACCCCAAGCATCATGCTTATACTTAGATGAAAATTATTTAACTTATTGTATAATGGTTCTAAACATGTTATTAATTTATAAAATTACAATATTAATATTTATAATATCTTATATGATCCAATTATATCATTTTATCAGTCATTAGTTATCAATATTTCGTTACTATCATTGTTTTAGGTGTTGATTGTGATTATTTCTCGTGTCTGATTTTTCATGGTGGTTATGGTCCATATAATTTGATTATAGTTTCACCATCTCAAAAACATTAAAAATTATACAAATATAATATTTACACATTATATATTATTTAATATTCATAAAAATCAAGATATAGAAAAATTAATTAAACTATTCACATAGACAGTCTAATGTATGCATGAACAATGTCTTCCCTTTTTGAGAGAAGGAATAAAATAATGGTAATTAAAAATTCACCTTTAATTTATTTTTTTTAAATAATATTTATATCATATATTATATATATTGATTATATATATGTGCTCAATATAATCTAAATAATGTAGATACGAAAAAATGATTAAATCACTAAATAGAGGTGGTAGTCTACCCACACACACGATTAATGTTATTTGTTTCCAATGGATAGGATTTTTTAATAGTGGAAGAAATATTTTTAATTAATAATAAATAAAATTAAATAAATATCATTTTTTTAATTAGTTACATTTACTATTTTCATTTAATAATTTTGAATATCGAAAATGAATCGCATCGCTTCGTGGTGACGTTAGGACGTACCTACGCTTGTGTGATACACTCCATTATCATTTGGTGGAATATAGGTTGAATAATAGTGGTTAAACAATCATAATAACATGTAAAAATATTTCTAATAATTTTGTTATAAATGTTTAAGGAATATTAATCATTTAGAGGAGTTAAAATAAAAACGAAAACATAAAGTGGTAGGTTAAGTCAATTACATATTCTTCAGAGAAACACAATTAGATATCCTCTTAAGGACAATAGGGTTGGTATTTTCAATATAAATACAACTTTATTTTTTATATGTATTTTAAGAATATAATATTCATTTTTTATATATGTTTCATAGGAATGTGTTAAATAGATTAAATGGATGTTTTAATATATATGAGGAGAGGGGAACTATTGAAATTACATAAAGTATTAAGTTAATATAATTTCATTTTAATGTCCATGTGTATCCAAATTGATATACTTATAATACAGGATAATTCTGATTCTAAATCAACTCATACAATTGTATTTTTATTAGTTTTGATTATTTTTCACCATTATCGGTTTGTTTTAACTCTTTGATAACTCTTTTGACAGTTACCATGATTTCAATATTTATTACTCTATTTGGGTCAATAAACATCCTTTAAATGAAAATTTTCTAATAACGGGAGTATTAATAATATTTTCTTCCCAATAACATTAAATTAGATGAATATATATTTTTTATGAATTTTAAATAGTTTAATAATATATATTTTTGTAATAAAATATCATTAACATCAGTTTTTGATATGCATGAAATATTAAATTATATTATGTGTCAAAGTCATGTAAAATGGTTACCAAATTTCATGGATTAAAATATATGGAGTATATTTTATTCATATAGGTATAATATAAAATTAATGTTGGTTTATATATTATTCTAATCCTTGTCTTTTTATTTAACTCCATTGTTAACTAATTGAAACCATAATTATGGTAATGAGTTTTTCAATATTAATGTGTTATAATTACACTTATAATGTAAAAATTGACTAATAAATTGGAAATGGATAAAATTTTAGACAATTTAATGTCCATTTTTTTCTCTTTCACTAATAATTTTATTTTTATATAATGTAATGAAAAATAATTTATCATAAAATTTTGAAAATGAAATTTATACACCATTCATCTAGTTTTACTTAATATATTAAAATATTGTAATTTATTTCATGTATTAACCTTTAAAAAATGCAATAAAATTCTTTATTGATGTAAAAATTTATTGGGACACTATAACGCACCCAAAAAATTTATTTTATAGTTTTAAAATTCATTTAATGGATTATTGTTATTTGTTGTATAAAAAATATTTCAGTGTTTCATAATAATTTAATATAACTATTTCATACCAAAAAATTAAATACAAATTTACATGATAAAAACTAATTATTATTTTAAAAATATTATAAAATTCTATAATTTGTCATTTATCTATACCACAATATATTAAATATATTAAAATAAAGAGTTTTGTGTTTTGAGTATATATTTAAATTAAATAATTTAAAAGCTATAATTTAATTAAATATGAGAATAATTTTAAACATTACAAATATTTGATCATATAGATGTATTATGCTTACAGAATTAAATATCGAAATAAAATCGATTATTTTGAGGCTTTTTCATATTATCGTCAACCTTAATTATCCCTTTTCACCATTATTGTGTTAATAATTACTAATTATGAATACATTTTATAATGAAAAAACAAAATGGAATTATTTACAATATTAAAATATCATGATTCCAAATACGATGTCCATTTTTTAATAGTAAATTCATAGAAGTATGAGAAATAAATATATGATTATAAATAAAATGCTAAAAGAATTTTTTTTGAAAAATTCATTTTCAACCAAAAAAAATTGAATAATATGTCACAAAAAGACCCATAATGGTCATCCTATATTGTGGTACGATATGTGAGACACACAATCCCACTATCGATAGGATATGGGTTAGGGACATGTCATGTCTATGCTTAACACATATGGCAGGTCATAGAATATGTAGTTGTACACCTGTGCATAACAAATTACATGAAAAAATGTAGAGATACTGAAAAAGGATCCACATATAGAGTGTATAACATATATGAAAAAACTGTAAAAAATATTCATATATGTATATTATGTTAAAAATTAACAATGAAGGAATGTTCAAGCCTAACTAAAAAATGAATACCTAACATGAAAATAATTGAGGAATGGGAAGGTATAAAGGGAGCTCCTATCATAATCCACATGGTCGACCATAGAACATGACAAAAAAAAGTCAATATTAGCTCCCCCAAAACCATGTCCATTGATATCACTTATGATATCCACTTGTCCTAATATGACATAATGCGTACCAAAAAATACAATTTAGTGGTTTGTATATACATACCCATTAGGTTCTCCATGAACCAAAAAAGGATAAACAGAAAGGAGCAATAGAAATATCAATCTCAAAAGAAATAGGGAATAGTGAAACACAAAATTATGCTTAATTATAACCAACTAAACAGTGAAAATGGGATTGTCATAATAACAAACTAGCTAACAAACATGGGTCTACCAGCAACTCCAATTATTGCATTTATTGTCCAAAAAATGGCAACATTATAAGAAACATGGTGGAGGGAACAATTATCCGCACTTGGTTTCATGGTCCAAGGAGAAATATCGTAGTAATTCATCTCACACAATCTCAAAATAATCCATGTGGAGGGACCAAACCTCATCACTATGCTCCATATTCTGGGGTGGAAAACACTAGTAGAGTAACAACCCCATTCTAATGTGTAAATACAGAGGGGTAATAATCTATAGATTGGGGAAATACAGCCTATGCAGTAAAGGGGGCTTCCAAACCTACCCATATAAGGTACGTGGGACCATTACCTTGTGTTCCAGGTGGGTTTCCAACCAAGAAAAACAGTAATGAGAATAATGTATTGTTGTCAATAAAAAATCAGTAGTGAACGAATCAACATTCATGCATCCCCATACATCAGTTATATGTTATCAAAATGTTGGCCAACATCACATTTTATGTGAAATAATACATAGGAAGTGATTCTCAGAAGACTATAGTTGAGTACTAAATATGAATATATAAATGGTATAGGTCTAATAAAAAAGTACATGACATGTACTAAGGGTACATATGGTGATAAATCACCCTAACAACTGTGTTTGTCCCCATCTGTACACATCTTGGATAGATATATGAATGTTCATTGTGTTGAAATGGATTAAATGTAATGTCCTGGAATCCAGAGCCATAATAATGTCTAATGGACTGTTGTTATATAACCTTCCATATATGGGTAACCTAGCCATGTCTGAGTATATGGTTGGGATTAGGTACCCCAGGGTCTATTCATGTACTACTACTACATATCCATTTCCCCTTTAGAAGGAGTTTCTTTACAGGTACATGGTCACATGGACATTTTTATTGCATGGTGTGTATTCAACAATACTATTTCTTCCCCCATGAGAATAAAAAATATCTTGTTCTAAAAAACTACCCATCAAGGGAATGGCATTCCAGAATAAGAAGTCCTTATGAACCACATTATACAAAAATTTATTCTTGATTATATTTAGGTGATACCCAGGGTGGCCCATAAAAGTTATACAATTTTTGTTAATAACATATGGAACACATCTATAGTGATTGGGATGTAAAACTAAAAATATTCATCCATTGTGGGGAAAACATCGACTCATCATGATAGGATCTGAACCTAGAATCCATTTAACCATTATTCCATATTGATCACTATCATGTGAGGTATTAGAGGTACCCTCCCCTCCTTCTCTTTTTAGCCATCATGTAATGTATAAATTATATCTCTTACTTCAATTATGCCTATGAATACAAATTCGAGGGGTATTACTCCTAATAATAAATTAAAAAACACAAATTATTTAATTTTTATTTGTGTCTTCCATCAGATACATTCCATTTATTTTCCAAAACTATCCCACTTTGTGTTGAACCTAATTTAAACCCCCGTTTCCTAAAAACAATTATTGTCTATAATTTCATATATGTGGTCCAAAACAACAGGAAATATATTTATTTTCAAAATATCCATTTTCATGTTTTAAAAATAGGTAATATTTTAAATATATTAATTATGTGATCCTACAATATCCAAAAAAGTACAATAGGTTATATCATAATTTCTAATGATATATAAATATATATATATATTGCAAAAATAAAATGAAGAAATAGGAGTCATTACACTCTCCCATCCTTCAAGGATTTCTTACCCGAAAAGAACAACATAATCTAAATGTGGTAAAACTATGAACCAATTTGACTTGGTACTCATTGTGTCTTTCCTATAAGATCTCATTCAACCGAACCACTCAAACAAAATGGATGATTCATCCACATGGGGTCATATATTTTTATTCCTTACTCGCCAAAAGTTACTCTGGGAAGGTAACATCATCCAAAATGACTAGCTATCCCAATACAATAACATGTGTCAGTTCATACCCATATCTCCTATCCTATAACACAAAGAATATTTCATGAACATTATCCTTACGTAGGGAAAATTCTAGGTGGTAAAAAATCACTCTCTCCCTCTATAGGATCTCAAATCAATCGATGAAAAACATGGATAACATACATCCTTAGCCAGATCTCAACAGTATTCGTTATATGGAGACTCATAGAAAATAATCTTATCCATCTCATTATCCAATAAAATTAAATATTGGACTCTTAAATATTTCTGCCTACTCTAGGCTGTCCTCATACACTAGTTGATCACTTAAACCTTCTCTTTGGTTTTATAGACTAAATATGACCTAATGAGGGATTTCATTTCACTATCATTCCAACATAATAATGACTTGAATGGTCTCTCAAACATGACATCGAAAGGTTCCATGTGGGAAATGGTATGATATATTTTTTATAAGAAAATGAAAAAAATGGTGGGTGATCATCATAACTACGGAAAAATTCCCCCATAATGTACCTTATAATATCTTCCAACTCATGGATTTTCCACTCAATTTGGTCATCTATATGTAGAAAAAACACTATGGTCATCTTTAATTATGTCATAAAAATCCTATAAAAACACTCCCCAATTGTGATTTAAACCCGGAATGAAGGTTGAATATGATATTCATCCATTCCTCATGATTTTAGATGATCTTAAAATTTTATAATAGCTCCAAACACTCTCCCAATATCTACTATTGGATGGATATAAATTATAACAACTTTGTGAGACGATCAAAAATCAACCATATTACATCATGCAATCTCATTTTTCATGTAATCCTCATAAAAAATACATATATATTCCATCCAACTTCTGATCTATTCTTATAAAAGGCCAAATAAATATTATTAATGATGTTGTTTAACCATTCCCTATGTCATGTGAGACACTGAGATACAATCTCATTGAATCATCAATAATCACAATAAAAGGAAATATATGATACTACCTCAATATATTCTCATTAAAGGAGACCAATACCTTTATCCATAAATATAAAATACTAATGTGATACCATCTATCATAAAATTTATATGGTGCCATACTTGAGGATATTAGGTCACATATTATTTCAATGTTGATATCTCTAAACTATGTCTCACCAAAAAACTATTGAAAATGAGTATTAAACGTCATCTAGTAATGAAAAAATAAACCCATCTAATATACTATTTTCTACTAACTCAAATAAAACTTCTTTGAAACCTCCTCTACCAAAAGAGAATGGGACTTCCTACTAAGGAAATAGTCCACCATGTTTCCCATTCTCCGAGTGTTGATGATCACACAATCATAGTCCTATATGATCTCTTACCAATACATTTTTCACTGTTTATGACCTAGTTGAGTGAAGATTTACCTGATAATATAGTGATCTGAGATAGTGTCCCCCCATCATCATAGAGGGTTCTATAACTAAAAACTCTAGATCATGATTATAATATTTTCACTCTATAGGACTTAGCTTCCGCAATAGATAACTGATCACTTATATCATCTACATTAAAAAACCCTTAACGTATTCATAAGAGTCTGACAACACAAATATCTCAACAACCATATCTGGTAGTATTTACAATTGAGTGTTGTTCAACTATATCCTCCACTCATCAAATGATATACGACACTAATCAATCACGATGAATGGATATCTTTTCCATATCATGTTTGTTAAAAGGTATTCCCTGGTGAAAAATCTAGCATGAACCACAAATATTACACACCATTCCATGTAAAATTTATTCCTTTAAAACTCTATTGGGTGGTTCCTAAAAGATCAATAAAACAAAATTAACTTGGTCCATAGTTAGAAAATTCTCAGATAGTGAACCATATAAATAAAAAACTGACACACATAGACATTACCATAAATTTAGTGACCAAACAGCATGTCTATGATTATCGTCAAATGATCTTCATAGTCTTCCAATGATTCATTGTAAATGATAATTTCATAAATATTTGGAAAGAGATTACTTATTTCAAATTATTATCGAATTTTCAGGGAAAGTTTCAAAATAAATCTTCAAAATATCATTAAATTAATATATTTTTATAAACAAAAATAGAGAATACATAGGGGTACAAATTTTTTCTAAAACATCGATTCTCATTATGATTTTTCAACAACACCACCATCTCTCACATATCATTAAAGGCATCCTATTTTTCAAATAATATATTTATGTGACCATAAGGTTGATGTTGATATAGAAATTGAACATCCATCCACATGGGAATACTAAGAAACATTGCATGGTTTTATTAAAAAATTAGAAATATATGACAAGAATATCACCTATAAGAGACATTTCACACTTTTTAATGTGACATGTGATCATTAACACACCCCAAGTAAGAGTCTTTAGAGGTGATTTTCATAAATAAGGATCTATTGGAAAATAAGTTTCTCAAGAAAGGGATGTGGAATGAAATGGTTGACTGATGTATTTTTATAAATAATGTATAGAAGTCATAGGTTGTACTAAAGATTACATTGACACTGAGCCAAAATAATTCACAAAAAAATATATCCTCCCATTTCATGCTGATTATGTGTGGAAATGTTTTAAAGCAACTCATTGTCACATTCAAAGATACCCAATGATATAAATCAATGCAACTCATCCACCAAATCATGATGTTGACCACAATATGAAACAATGATTTACTGCATCATTTTAAAACATAGGAGTACATGTCTTAGTGGGGTAGGCTTCCATTACCTTTTCATGTTCAATGACATGACAAATATCTAAGATATGTGGATATAACCCATATAATGACTAAAAATATAACAATGGAATGAATTGATGCAAATGGATAAAGGTAAATGGATCATACATTGTACTACATCTAGAGTTCCTAGATCAAAAGCATTTACTTTTTTTCCTCCCAATAAATCATGATATGTCCATAAGTCCAAAATAAAATGACCTTCCATATCATAATCATATTATTTCTCATGCTTATGATATCTGGTTCTTAGAAGAGGCTTTCAAGATAATGAAATATCAATATTATTTATACTTCCATGCTCTCAATACAATATAGATACCCACATATGAGTCTAAGAGGGATTCTGTGATGCGAATCATGACCCTGATGTCTCAATGCTTCTAGTTTCTACAGATTTCGTAGCCCCATGATGACTAATTCTAATGCTAGAGTCCCAATACACCATTCTTGGTAAGAAATATATCTCCCATGTCTACTCAAGTATATCTTATACCTGAATAAGTGGTTAGGTAGAGGAATAAATATTACTACATAACGTTACCTAAAACACTCCCCATGAATGTGTATCCACATCAAATACCATGTAATCAAAATCCCAAAAAAATCCTACTACCTCTCAAAATATTCTAGTAGAAAATGAGAATGTAAACCATGTTTCTTCAATAAAAAAATAAAATAGTTGAAGTATAGACTCTATCCAAGTCTCTTCCATATGTGGGTCTAACTTGTACCATAAACGTGTATTCCATGGACATCAAAATACATAATAAAGACTAGTCAATTCACAGGGTCAACATAAAATTATAGAGTTAATTGTTATTAATCCAAATGAAAAACAACAAACTGGACCACTAGGGGTGTATCTTTTCACCAACTCACAGGTTGAAATTCTACACATTACCCATCTTGTAAAACAACCTCATGACCTATAATTTGTGTTGGATATTAAATATTATGATGGTTTTCATAGATACCCTAAAATATGGAATCCAAACTCAAATGTACATCATCACAACCCAATATATCTATCATTTATGGATGTCATTATGGAAATATCCTAAACTTTAACAAGACACATCATTCCTACATGATAAAATGTTGGGATATAACACAATATGAACATGAAAATAAATGGATATTATAATATATAATGAATGAATCATTGTTTCCCTACAACCAACATCATAACATCCAATGTGGTTAAGAAAGTTTTCATTGTTCTAGTGAATGTATATCATAATTACCAAAACAATACTTGGTTCTATATCTTGAGATCCAAACTCAAGACACTCTGAAAAAATTTCTATTAGTTCACAATCCAATACTCACAATAAGTTATAACTCCAAAATCCAAAATATAACCAATGGGAAATTCCACCTATGAATCCAATCATTCACTAACTGACCCCATTAGGATCACTTGGCCCGTTTTATGATGATATGGCACCCCAGACTAACCTCTAATTAGTTCGAGGCTTTCAAAATTATCTAGGAAAAAAAATATGATACGTGTAATCCTATATACCTATATTCACACATGAAATAAGATATATGATATATAAAAAAGATAAATCAATGCATTGAACATCAATAATGTAGCCCATGGAAGCAACATCCCCTATGAAAATATATAAGCATAACATTGAATTATAAAAGTATAATCGGGAAAAATATATTAAAAAAATAATATTATGATATCACTTAAAAAACCTGTGGAAATGAATTCATTGAAGATATCATGAAATTAAATTCTCATGTCTGGCCATCAAACATGATCACTACCAAGTGCCGCTAATCTCCACCAAAACTAAGTCCACTCATATAACCTATAATCTTCGTGTCATCTGCATAAGACACAAAAATGATGGAAATGACTATGTAGGGGGGGACTATATAAATACCCACTCGGTAAACAAAAAAGTGGGAATTATTGAGGGAAAACAATAATTACAACCCCCAAATAATATTGGTAAAGATTAACCAAAAAATTCATAAAAGAAACCCTAGAAAATATAAAAAAGTGGATCAAATCATCTACGCCATATAAAAATTAATTCTCTTCCTTTAGCTTCAAGGGTCTATATAGAAGGAGAGCACCAAAAATACCCATATAAGAAATAGTGTGGAGGTTCCCCTCCTTACCATTAAGTTTCAATGATAAAATAGAATGGTCTCCTAGCCATGAAACACATCCAACGTCACAGGAACTGGTGTTCATGGACCACACTTGATCATTGATTTCAGAAATTTAGTGGATATAATATCTAGTAGTGTACCTACTCCCCACGAGAGTATGAGGACTGGGGTATCAAATTTTTAGATAGATTACTCAAACCATAAATAATAAGTGTTGTTTTCTACCATCCCTATAAATATTTTCTAGGAACTGTTCTATATCCTAAGATGGGGTTTCCAACCTTATTATCACTATGATGATAACACTCAATAACTATCATTGGATAAGAAATCACTGAAATAAGTGTCCCTCTTGCATTCTTTCATGTCGTATCTATACTACTAAAACAAAAGCCACTATCACATTATATGTTAAAAAAATATCAGGATGGGATACACATGGGCTTCAAAATAACATCCATATTAGGATATTTGAATTGCATAATTATTATTAAAATTTATATTGTTTGGACTTTGGGTACAAGGCATGTGACCTCTCCCAGCCAATTGGTTGTGTCCCCACCAATACATGGTTTTGTTGCCCATGTAAAAATACATGGTGTGTATATGAAGTATAAGAAATTTCCTAGAATCCTTGTGCATTATCTTGTCCTCATATTAAAAACAAGAATACAATAAAATATATTTTATTTTGAATAAATATAATTACATCAATTTCTTACGATGCATGCAGAATCGGGTTTAAACCAAACACTCTACTGTATTAAAATATTATCTGATCATGAAATTATAACACATTTTTTAAATTAGCTAGTATGAATAGAAATCAATATATTAATCAAAGAAGATATATTTATAACAAGATCATTTTTATCTATTGTATTTAAATAAAAATAAGATTCATTTAACATAAAAAAATCTAAAAAAAATATTTTCTCAAAAAGTTGTTTAGTCAATCTTTATGAGAATAATATAATATTAAATTCTACAATTTTACTAAAATATATTTTAAAAAATTAAATTCTTTGTTAAAATTATAAAATCAAATTTATCTTATCATAAATTTTTGGTGATTTTTTAAATTGTTTCATTTTTGGATTAATAGTAACACATATTAAAATTTATTTCAAAACACCCTTTTCATTTTAATTTTTTATAAATATAAATTATATTTTAAATTCATTATGAAGAGAACTTACGCCACTTATAAGTACATTAAATCAAATTAAGTCATTATAATTAGTTTTATATTGATTTTATTTATATATAATTTTTAATTTTTAAATATATTTTATCTATAATAACACACGTTTTCTTGAAATTTTAGAGATTAATATTAAAATAATATTATCCACATAAGATGATTGAATTTTGAAAAATAGATTCCTTATTTTTAATTAGAATAAATTTTATTATATAATAATTTTAACATAATTTTTAACTATAATGAATGGTAAAAACATAAAAACAATATTTACCATGATAAGGGTGAAATGGGTTTGCTAGTGTTTAAACTAAAAATATAATGGTTGAAATCACCGAAAAAATATAAAAATATATTTTGTTGAAAATTATATACCTTATAAGGTCTTATTATCTATAATAATCAATTTCATATCCTTTGAAATTATAATGAATGTGGTTCCTGGTTTTTTTAAAAAAATAATAATTACACAACTCACATAACTTATAAAATGCTATCCCATATAATTTCTTCTTCTCACAATATTTCCCATTTGAATCTACCAATACCATCCCAAATCACATCAAAAAACTAATTCCATCATCAAAAAATCATTTTTTATAAGAAAAACTTTCTAAAATTACATTACATAAAATCTTAATGAGGTGGTCCGAGAAGAGGTAAAATTTTGACCTATGAGTTTTTCATTTATTTATACTTCCAACTATTTAAAATATCATTACTTTGTAATTATATATTAAATTTTTTTATAACAGAAACATATATTTTATTATGTTATTTTGAGGACATAAAACAATCCCCATTCCCATGAAATGGGTTCTGAAATCATCATTCATATGTTCGACAGACAGACACCTCACGAACTGATGTAATTAATTTATTTTTTACCAATTAACACTATTGGGTATGATGATGCATATGAAAAAAATAAATAATGATTATAATATAATTATATCATTGTATTGATTTTATGATATATACCATTTATTATTCCTATTGTGTATATGATATAAAAATTTCACTGATGTGTATAGTGGACCACAACCTCACAATGTTATATGATTCAACTTTCAAAAACATTTTACATGGATGGAAATATGGATAAATTTAATGAATATATGTGATATAAAATAAATAATAATTTTATTAATGACATTATTAGTATTTTCAAATGATATAACATCATTTTATTTTTACCTTTTCAATTGTTGAAAGATGATAGCGTTGTTCGTGTACGTGTCGATTATCACCATTATAAAATGACCAGACTATCTATTAATCACTATACTACATGGATGATATGTATAAAAACATATAAATAAGTTATATTGTATTCATGATATTATTATTATTATTATTTATAAAATATTATTTACTTATTTTTTATAATGACCGATGAAAAATGGAAATGTTACTCCTGTATACGTATAGCCCATCGACAACATGAACAGAATGTACATAATTTCTCTTCATCGTATTTCGTTATTTGTTTTAAAAGTAGAAATTATGTTTAAATATTATAATTTTTTCATGATTATTTTTCTTTATATAATTTAACTATAGAATATACACACTAACTGAAACCTTTATAAAAAAAGTATCAAAAAAGAAATCCAAACAATTAACAAACGGAAAAATAAAAAAATTTGAACACTATTAATGACCAGTTGATAATATGGTATAAAACGAAAATATACCATATCATAAATATTAACATGGTTATATAATATGTTAATAACAATTTTTTAAAAACAATAAAATAGGGTAAATCACATTAAACTAAAAGGAAGCATGATGTAGGAGATTCCGTCTAAATTTCTTATCATTAATAAATATTTTAATGTTGTTTTTTTAATTTAATTTATATGGTGTATATTCTCCATGTTGATATTTTATATTATGACACATTCATAAATCTATATATTTTATGTTTTAATTTTATGTTTTTTTATCAATTTTGATTTTAACTAAAAATTATCAAGTGGTAAAATTTATTTTCCAATCTCATTTTATTTTGGGATTTTTTACTTTCTCTTGAAATGATCAGATTCATGTGATAATTATTCATGTTCAGTTAAAAATCAATTCAATTTACAAATTCTTCTTTTATATATAAAATTATATCTAAATTCATATTCCATTTATAGAAACTCTATTTATCACGAGTGTAATTTTATTAAAAAGGACAATATTGATAAATCTATATCAATTTCTATATATGGATATAAAATGATAGAGGATATTTCATTATGAATCAAATTAAAAGATAGATATGTCTGTAATTAGTTATACTTACATTATTTGGTGTATAATGTAGTCATATTTCCACTCAATGCATTGGTAGGTCTAGCAGGACAAAAACGTTATCAAAATTAAATGGGGTTCAACTTTTGTTTTACAACATATTATGAAAGGACATAAGGATAGAGGTATCATGATTCCATATATCATTAATCTTAATAATTATGTTGTACATGTAACATCCCACTTCTTCCTCATTATCTCGAGTGGTATGGAAGATGTTACATATCCCTATGTGACAACCCTCTGATTCAAAATAGTGGAAATAAATTCCAAGGGGATCATTTGATAATTTGGGATAATTTTACCTTAAAAATTTATACATGAATCCATATATTCCATAAACAAATAAACCACTACACTATCCCTGATAATAATGACAACAAACTAAATCATTTTGTTTATATCGAACTTTTTCATATTGTACCAAAATAGAAGACTAAAATATCAATGTAAAGTCTAGAAGACTACAAAACCAAAACTCAATGAAAATAACAATTCAAATGATCTAATGTGATCCAAGGTCCACTCAAAAAAACCACCCACATTATCTCTCAGCAACACTATAGATTCTTAATACTTTTCTTTTTCCTGTGTGCTAATAAAAAACATCTGCAAAGGAACAAATGTTTCAAAGATGGTGTGACTAAAAAAACTCATTACGCCATCCACAAATGACTTTCCTTATCATTCAACTAGGATTAAAAATGTTAGAATATTTACATATATTCATTTATATAAAAATATAATCATTGTATATCAAAATATAAACAAATTCCATAACTATGATGTTTGTAAAAAATAATATAATGTTCTGAAGAAAGAAACCAATTACTTATTAAAAAACATTTCAAAAATTAAATTTTTGAATGACCCATTATATTCCAAATATCTACACATGAACACAACCAATACATTCCAATAATCAGGAGTAGTTACACATCCTTCCAATAATCCATCACTTTGTTGACCATTTTTATCGGGGTACTTCATGCCCCTATCCATCCCAATGGACCTGAACACATGCCAAAAAACCATTACAACCCAATGTATGCCAATTATATTTCAATAAAACACCATTATATTTTATTACAATTCCAAAGAACCAAAAAAATTTAAAATCAAACCACTATGTATTTTGAATAATAATTCGACAATTTCCACAAATCTATAAAACATCATTAAATAGGGAATCTATAATTATTTTTACACCAATATTACCAATAATTTCTATTAGAATACCCAATTTTAAATCAATCCAACATATTCTAAATATAATAGTTGATATTGAATCAACCTTCCTCAGTAAACATGTTAATAATGGAAAATACACAAAAAAATTATTTATGAAGGAAATAATGAGAGAGGGATATCTTTATATAATGAAATACAACGAAACCAAGAATTAACGATAAATTAACACAATAATTCTTTTCAACAAATCAATAAAATATTTCATATCTCCTTTGGATCTATGGGAGTATCCTTCATATCCCTATAGAGAAACAATTCTGGAGTTAGGGCCATTTTTATGAAAAAATATGTTGTTAAAAAAATCCTTACCTAGGACCATATTTTATAGATCTATGTTTTAAAATTATTCATGGATTGTAACATAGTTAAAAACATTGGGTGTTATCCTTTCACTGGTGTATATACCAAGCTAAAACCTTGCATGTTTGGTTCGCAGGGGTTCCAAACGATGCACAATCCATGGTAAATCTCATTATCCTTATTTTTCTCATTTATACAAGGTGGCCAAACTGTGATCCTTAACTATGTGAGTACATTGAGCCCTCCATCTCAATGTGCATGTTTTTATAGGGGAGTCACATGATTTACACTATATATTCACAAACAAGAAACCTTTAAAAAATCCACTCAAACACTACAAAAGGTTTCTACCCCCCCCCCCCCCCCGAAATAAACACCCAAACACCTTATATACATAAAAATAATTAAAATATGTTTATATAAAAGAAATCAGGGGTATTTATTCTTCTAACCATTGGCCATTCTGTGTCGTGAATATAGAAATCCAAAAGTAACATGAATGATTTTTGTAAATTTCCCTTTCACCAGCTTCTATATTTCCCAAATCATCATGAATTTGAAAATGATTCCACTATACCCAAACTAGACGAATGTTATTTTCATGAAATACATTCTATTTTCCTATCCATATTCTGCATTGACATGTGCACCAAAAAATCATCTGGATCTAGGTAAATGGTTTACCATTAAATCACATGGTCCAGATAAAACTGATACCTTTTAAATTGAGATACATGAAACACACTATGCACATCAATAAACCTTGGTTGTAAATCCATTTCATATTTCTCCTCACCAAACCATTCATTTCACTTAAAATGGCTTATGTATCAAGCAGAAAACATGAAATACATAACAAAATGTAGATGTCCAAGAATTATATAGATTCTCAAGGTAGCATGATAACTCAACATGAATGATAAGGACAATCAATGATGATCTTATTATGATTTATGTTGACTATGATCAATCTTCAAAGATTTTATGATCAACTTACTCTTCTCTATTATTTATTGGATATGTCTATTTCCAACTAGTGAAGTCTCCACTACTTCAACCCAAATTAGTGTAGAATAAAAATGATCCATGTTTAGTGCTTCAAAATTATCCATATGTATTGAGTTTTCATAAATTTTTCTATATTAGAACTTCACTAATGGTAGATTCATTTCCCATAATCCACAACAATATATTACATAAACCTGCCACTTGCCTTCCATGAATTTTTTCATTATTTTGGATTTCCTATTCATCTGCGTAAGATATGTTGTGCTGATATTGAATTGATCCCATGCAATTTTATTAGGATTTAGAAAAATGATATATAAGACATAAGTATCTATCTAACCATATTTTAATTTTAATGCCATGAATCTTTACCACTTCACACATATATATTTTAGAAAATTCCTCCGTCTTATTAAATTATAAATAGAATTTAAATGGGTAGATTTTTTGAGTCGGTCTACTATAACCCATATAGGATAATGTTTCCAAATGCTTCTTGGGGGACCTAATACAATATAAATAGCTATCTACTCAAATTTCCATATTGTAATTGGTAAATACTAAAATAAAACTGCTTGTTTTTTATGCTCTTCATTGACCTACTAACATGTTAATAATCTTCATTCAAATTTTGCGTCATTTCTTTTCATATAAACAATCTAAAACATTTATTCCAATTCCTTATACATATTATGTAATCTAGAATGAACTTCACTTTTAAAATGGTGGTAGGAAAGAAGATATTGATATTCACAAGTTGTAATACTACTATACAATTTCTAAACCACAAATCTAATCACTAATACAGTTTAAATCACTAAATTTCCTCCTCTCCTTTGAGTTTTGACATTATATTCATAGGTTCTGTATTAGAAGATTATCCGTATTTAGCCATTTTCACCAAATCAGGAATAAAATAAACAGAAAATAAGGTGGATATAGTTCATCTGCCTTCACATTCAAGGTTAATATTTTCTAGTACTGACATCAATTTCCAATCATATGATTATTCTTTTCCCATCATAGAATATGAATTTCCACATAAATCATCAGCAATAAAATTTAACTTCCCATTGTATACATCAAGTCAAAGTAAATCATTTAAAGATACTCCTAACACATTCTTTATCTCATAATGAAATTAGTTTTTGAGAAAATATGTTTCAATATCTTCTAACCCATAAACATTGTATATGTGTCACCAAACATTTTATGATTCCATGTATTCTAAGCATGGACAATGATAGTAAACATTGTATCATCTGTTCGGTAAGTATTATGATGAAACCACACCATCCATGATCGATATGAAACAAAATTGTATCCATGAATGGGAAACCATCCCAAGAAGAATCCCATAGCAACACAATACACCATGTACCCATGTCCAGATTCAATGAAAATTAATATTTTGGATGATGTAAGGGGATACATTATTTATTAATAAGGCTTCGAGAATTCCTTTTCCCATTATAATGGAAAAATTAATTTTTAAAAAATAATAATGTGATGAAAATAAATATAATTCATGAACAAAGTGTTATTAATAACCACCTAGACCAAGGAAGCTATATATCTCATTGATATTCATTAGACTTTTCAAAGCAATAACAACCTTCATATTATTTCTATCCACAAAACAACATTTTCCAATATTAAATGGCCATTAAATCTTATCTCTAGTATAAAAAATCCCCACATTGATAATTTCCAATTATGATGATGTTCCCTAATGATTTCCATTATGTTCACCATGGTTTTCTCATTCTCATCCCTTATCCTTGATTAAACAAATATTTCATCAACTAAAACCACCACAACTGAATCCATATATCGATGGAAAATATAATTTATCACTGCAAGAAATAATTTTAGTGAATTATTAAGACAAAAAGGCATTACTATATACTCATAATGGCTATATCTACTTTTCCATTTTATCTAGGAAATATCCTCCTTTCAGTCACACAATTGGCGATATCCTAAAATCATGTTAATCATAGGGAAATTTTAAGCAACCCATATTTATCCAAAGTTTCATCAATGTGCAGAATATGATATTGATTCATTATCGTAACATGGTTTATATTATGATAATCCATGAATAGACTTAATTTTCTATCCAACATCATGAAAAAATACATGTTATTCTCTTATAAACAAGTTAATTCAAATGAACCCCTTTCTTTACAGATCTTATAAATTCACTATTAGATACCTTAATAATATTCACTTTATTTGGGAATTAGTAAGTGAAATAGGTCATTTTCTCAGGTGTATATCGATCATAATCTCTTATTATCTCATAAGTGGTATCCCTAAAAAATTTTCTAGAAACACATCTTTATACTGATTAGACACTTATGGAAAACTGTTACTATCAATCTTTTTGATCGATTCAAAAGTCAATACTACAATCTAATATATCTACATACCATCTTTTATTTCCAAGAAGTAAATTTTACATTTCATTACAATTTGATATTCTATAATGAGATGATTGATGCCATCATCAGTAATAAAATTGACCATTACGGTAAAAAAATCGATGTGTGACTTGTACAATGCCATCTAATACATAACAAAAATTATATAAAATCTTAAATCTCAAGAATAGATATAATATATTTCATATCCTCTCCATCAAAAATATATAACACTATCTAGATAAAAAGGCTTCATACTCTCTTTGAATAAGAAAAATTTTATGTTTTATCACAAAATGAGTTATCTCAAACATTAAACCCAGAAAATCAATTGAACAAAAAGAAATATGGGAATGGGATTCACCCATATCAAAAAAACATTCCTAAGGGAATAATAATAATGAATCATATATTGACTTATAGATCGTCTTGACATATCATCCTCATTAACCTATTCAGCTCTATAAAATTTCTTACTTGCGGGAAATGTTTATCTATTACCCGATTTGATATTGAAATAGGATAAGAATCATCATATTACTATAATAACCATGGCTAGATCTATTCATTCAATGATAATTATTCTACAACACTCTTCCTATTTTAGAATACAGTTCTTGTGTCACCTAAGAAGTATCCTTCACAATCATCCTTGGAGCTCTTCTGAAATATCCCTAAAGATCCCTATTTTGATGAAATTGTGGCATGATATCAATGTTATTATACATTCTCACATCATTTGGTCATGCAAAGAATGTTGGAATCATTTCTCTTTTCTCTTGGGTCATGGATTATGTTTTACTTATCCATTAGTATGATTTGATTCCTACCCTCCCTTTAGACATTGGGGTCCTTCTTTTTCTTTTATCAAGCACTAGAGTTCCCACAGTTAATTATTTGTATAGCAATACATCCTCCTCCAATAGTACCATATAGGTCCTTTTTTTCCACCATTTCTATACTGAAAATATCTATATAATATGTAATATAAATCACAACAATCATCAAGAAAATATAATGTGTCATCCCAAATTCAACGGTGTGTTCCTTCATGGATGAATTAGTAGAAACATCAGTTGTAAATAATAATAAATTATTAAATTTTGAAGCACAGACCATAAAATAAATATTTTCTCACTTCTAATTGAAGAAATAAATTTCTCTTTGGATCATGAACATATGATGATAGAATATTCTGCTAAAAATGCCTCAAAATTCACCCCACACAAGCTTGTGGTCTAATTTATCATGAATAGTTTAATTCCACCACTAGAATGTATGATCTTATAGAATATATGTTTCCAGATTGAAAACATGATCTGCCGGTATGTTGATGAAATTTAAGATATGATTCACTATATTTAGCCACACCTCATCCTTTTCTGGTTTATAATCACCCCAATAGATGGATGGATTATATTTTTATAATTTAAATGAATGATCCACTTTATATAGAACATTGAACCTATTCCTTTTCATTGGGGCCTAAAATTCATGTACCATACTATGAACTAGCAATTTCTTCACATGAGGATCTGGTGTAATAACAATCATGACATCTTCTTCCTATTAGTTTATATGATGCTTACTATTTTTCATTTTATATTTAGAAAAACAACTCTATAAGTCTCAGTCTCTTTTAACTGAAGGTTTATCATTTTAATTTTTAACACATCATAATAGGAGATACTCTCCTTGAAAATTGAATAATCTCCATGTTTAATCATTTTTGATAAATCTAATATTTATTTTGAAATTCAAAACAATTTTCAAAATACCAAAATAAAACAGTTTTTTAAAATCATTAATTTCAAAAATAGTATAAATGTTTTAAAAAATCAACATATTTATTCCTGTAATTAATAAAAATGATACATAAACTCCTAATAGGATGTCAATTATATAATTCATTCCATGATATTATCATTGTATGAACTCATGCCAATGATATTTTAAAAATTATAAGTGTCTCTATAGTACATATATATGTGAAACCCTTGTAACATGATATTTACCAATAAATAGTTATCAATATATTTTTATTCTCTATATTTCATGTCCCAGCTATCCTACCTCCCCTAAAATCCTAACATAAGTAATATAGAAGAATGAATATCAACTCCAAGACCAATAGAACTGATTACAACATGTTTTTCATAGACCGAATAAGCTGATACTATTTATAACATCCCACATCATTATCATATTATTCAGAGTGAATTTTTATGTTACTTGGACTTAATAAACATCCAAAAAATTACAATGGATAATAATAAATTCCAAGGGCTTCATTAAAATTTTTGGTTGATTTTCCCATTGAAAATAAAACAATAAAACAAACAATCCATAACTAGATAAACCACTATATGGAACATGTTTACAATGATAGTCAACATAATATTTTCATTTATATCTAAATACTACAAATACTACCACAAAAGAAGACTAAAATATTGATGTACATAGTGGTAGAATAAAACCCCAAATAATCAAAGAAAAACACAACTCCAAATCTCCAACGCTCTCTAAGATCCACTCAAAAAATCATCCTCAGAATCACTATGAACCGCAAGAGAATTATGATACATTACATTTTTTCATGTCCCAAAAATATTATACAAAAGGAAAAAATTATAAAATTAGGGGTGAGTAATGAAAGTCAATAGGATTTCCCTAAAAAACTTTTCAATAGACTCCTTAATGATTATAATTGTTTGAAAATTTATATAGAAAATTTCATATATAAAAAATTATAATTTTTTTTTATAAAAATATAAATAATTTCAATAATCAATTTTTTCCCATAATACAATATCGTGTTAGAAAAAATAAGAAAAACAATGATCTAAATCAATTTTAAAAAAACTATTTTTGTATAACCCATTCTATTCCCTATATCCACACATACAACCAGGAAAGAATCCGAGCTCTCTAAGTCCTCGTGAGTGGTGAGTTATCTTCCCACCAAGACATCACATAGTGAATCAATTTTATGGGGGTAATTCACAGCAATATTTATCACATCCTTTTTGGGGGAAATTAACACCCTTAAACATCCAAATGCACATGAACAAACACTACACAACCATGAAAAACCCATACCAAACTAATCTATTCCATGCCAATTTCTATAAAAAAATTTCATTCAACCCCCTTATAAATTTTTTTTTATAAATAAAACCCAAAAAATGGTTTTAAATAAATCATTTTAAAGTAAAACCATAAATCATTTTTAACTATAAATCTACAATTAATACAAAACTATCTTCCACCACTAAATTTGGTTTCAAATGTTGTTTTCACAAAAATATCACAAAAAATTAATTAAAACAAAAAATATGAATTCAATCCTTCACATTCAAAATCTACGTGTTGAGTGTGTATCCACCTTCCTCCGAAAACACAGTGAAAAATAAAAATGACACATAAACATCCAAAAAAACAAGTCAAAACTCTAAAACAAGACTTATATATCTTCTCTTTAAAAATCCATACCTATTCATATTTCTAATAAACTACCTCATATATAGACATAACAAACATAAATATAGGAAATTAAGTGAGATGAAGATGTTGATCTATTCAAACCTAAGGAAAACCACTATAATGTTGACTTTCCGAAATAATCAAGCATCAAATCACTACAAGAACCCTTTGAATCGCATTTCAAATGATTGAAGAATCTAAATTATACATTGAGTATAATAATTCTTCAGTAAAGGTTGGTTTGATGAAAAAATAGGGGTTAAAACATAATCTAGACCTATATCTAGTTTTTGGGATCTAGTTTTAAAGCATGATCGTTTAGTCGCATGGTTAGGAAAAAAATATTATAACCATGTTCCTGCTTCAGTCCAAAGTAGGAACATGACATGGTTGGATCACACAACTTGCAGACCATGTTCCAACCATTACAATTCTTACATTCCAACATTCATGGATTTTATTCGGTGGCTGTAGGATTTGGCTTAATCGTGCTCCAGAATCGTGATCCAACCTAGAACCCTCTATATAATTGTGCACAGTTTCTAGGGAATATTCATGGATTCCACTAATGATATACAATACACAAAACATAATAAAATCATAAAAAACGTTCTTAAAAGTCTCCAATCCCTTTCAAACATAACCCAAAAATATCAGATACCTAAAAATCATAAAATAAGTGTTACACACATGAATTTGAGGTCATAAATTACATTTATAAAGAATTTAGAGTTTACTATCCATGAAATTTTACCAATGATGTTATCATTGGATACATTTTAATCATTGATTATTAATTAAAATGTACTTGTTTTCAGATATTTATATTATCATATTGATATTCCTTATATAATTATTATTTCTATGTTATTATTTAAATGTAATATGTGTTTTTTTATTTACCATTCCATGGTTATTGCTCTTATTGACTCATGATATATTCCACTGTACTTATATTTAACGAGTATTTAAATCCAAAATTAATTTTTTTCATTTCATTTGGATATGAAGAATAATTCTCAGAAGCGTTTTTGAGGATATAGTTCATTTTTTTATGTATTATGTTTTATTTTGTATTACCTATATAAAATGTATTTAATGAATATATATGGTTCCCTAAAACAACCAAATGGATATATACATTTGTATATTATGATTTTTATCTATTCTAATGTAATGATTTAAGACATAAACATCGGGATAATGGGGAAAGAGTCATTATAGTTGGTATCAAGTGAGTTACAGTAGAAACCATGAGAACTATATTGTGGAAAATATTGATTAGCTAATAGAACCCTATTATATACTTTAAGTATAATTATATAATAACCTCTCAATGTTTTGGTATGGAATATATTATTTCATTTTTCCTCAAAATGAGTCCATGTTTTGATACTAAAAATATATTTTTATCTTGAATATAGGTACCTAGGGATAATAAATATGAAAAGTGTTCATTATGATTTTCCCAATTGTAACAGGGTGCATTAAAATAAGATTTACTATGCACCTATATTGACACACCTATGGTATTTCATTAGGTTAATTGAAATTATTAGAAAAAATATATATAAAGGATTTTATAATAATTATATACCCAAAGGATCAATGATTATTATTATGTGATTAAAAAGGAAAAAGTTTTAATATATGTTATGTGTTACACCATATTTTGAATTATAAGTTATTATTAATTATTCATAAATTTTATGAGTTAATCTAGTATATTCCAGTATTTAGAAACTGAATTTTTATTAAATAAGGGTATCTATACTAATGGACAATGGTCAGATTATCTATTGAAGAAGCTAAGAAATCTCTCAACGGAATTTATAAAATAATTGGTATATTAGAAATTATTAATCAGGTTATGAAAAATAAACTGTCTAGGGAGGAGAAACCTATTCCATGGAAATAATACACTATATTGGATCATTATTTGTTATAGAACACCCCATCATATGTGGGTAATACTAATCCAATGGAAAGTGAGAAATTGATTATGCCTATGGATAAAATAATTATGGACATGAGATGTAGTGATAAGGAAAAGGTTACACTTACCTTGTTTTTTCTCAAAGGATATGATGATCAATGGTTTTCATTGAACAAGAATACATAAGAGGAATAAGAAATAAGAATCACGGAATGGAACCATTTAAAAATAATCTTTTTGAACAAAAATTATCATGGTCAATAATATGTATTAAAGAAAGACTTCATTAGATTAAATTAAATGGATGAGGAAAATGATGTTGGGTATGAGTAAACATTTGTGATTTTATGATGGTATTCTATATATTATATATACATAAGTAAATTAAATATTGACCATTTATTTGATGGAATTAATACAAGTAACAAAATGGTACCATTATGTCAAAAAGTTTCTTCATATACTGAAATATTTTGATGTTCCATCAAAATAAAGGACGAAGTATATAGATCATACAAATTAATAGTAAATAAAGAGAAGAAGAGGACATCAGAATACCATGAAAAGGGTAATGAATCAATAATATGAAGGTAAAAGAGTGATTTACATATTTTCTAAACAATGGAATCAATCACACTAGAAAATGATTGAATGTATTGGGAGTTTGTTATAAGTGTCCGGATAAGGATCATCATGAAATTGAATTCAAAAGGATGAAAGAAAAATACTATTATGTTTTATAACTATTGGCATACATGGAACTACAAAAACTAATTCCTCATGCATCAAGGTAATACACCATAGAAGTTTTCATGGGGAGAAGGTTGATCTTTTGTGATCAGTGTAGCTAAGGTGGAAGTACCCATTTTTGTGGTTGAAGGTACCTTAATCTAACAATTTAAATTATATAATTATTAATTTAATTATTTATCCTTTCACATATTTAATTCTATTAAATTTTCCAATATAATGATACAAGTAACATTTAGTTTAATATGAGAGTAATTATTCAAAAATCCTATAGGGAGTCTTATAGTAACAACGATGTTTTAGGCCTTCCTATTATGGAAAATAAATTTCATTATTTGATGACCTTTTCATCATACCAATTGTTGAATTTGATATTATCCTTTTTATGGACTACTATTTACAATTTGATGCAATTTTTTTTCAGGATGAAAGTAATTCTTCTTCTTGAGAAAGATATTTAATTATTATAATTAGATCAGAGACGTCATTTTATGAGTCATGTCAATGTAGACCCCTATTATCTCCAACAAAAGAGACTATTAGAAAATGATATAATAAATATAATTATGTTGATGGAAATCATAAAATTTATGATGTACCTATTATACATGAAGACATTGATGTTTTTCTAGAGAATTACCCATACATCCTCTAGAGAATGATGTGGATTTTTCCATTGATTTAAATCATGGTGTGTGAAAAATATAAAAGAAACCTAATCAACATGTTGCTGTAGAATTATTTGAGTTGATATAATGAATAGAGGGGTTGGAAGGGAATGGATTTATTCTCGATTGTGTTTCAACATGGGGAGTATATATTACCTTCGTTAAGAAAAAATATAGATCCATGAGACTATGAATTTATTATTGGGAAATCAATTATATTAATAGATATAAAAATTATATTTTATAATTTATATAGGACTTATTAGATCTACTTCATAGTGGTAAATATTTTTCATTGATTTTACTTCATTTTTGGTATCATCCACTATGATTAGAAAATGAAAACATTCTGATGGTATATTTTTGAATGATTAATGGTAATTATGTGTTCATATTAATTCTATTTGGATAGACTAATTCACCCAAAATTATTGTGGATGTAATGAAAAGAGTACTGATGTAATATCTTGATGATTTTTATATGGTATTCATTTATGATATTTTTTTGTATTTCAAAATCTATGAGAACCAATTTAATCATCAATAGATCAATTTTGGTACTCTTAGAAACAAATATTTATACAAGAAAATTAGTAAGTCTCATATCATATGTTAAGAATTTTCTATTATTGGTCATATTTCTACTGAGGATGGAATATTAATTGATCCTATAAATATGATGGAATTTATATAATGGAATATACAAATGAAAATAGATGTGGTATTTAGTTTCATATGTTTTTTAGGTTACTATAAGTGATTCTATTATAATTTTTCCTGATTGTCCAACTTGTTAACAAATATTATACCAAAAGGGTTATTTTTATTTGTATAAAGACATGGGATAATTTTTTTTGAACTAATTTGGATATTTTTCAATTATCCTATTTGATTGTAAAATCTATAAATGATGGGTTTGTAATACACAGTGACATATCAATGTGGAAACATTGTTGTCTCATAATGAAAATTAAGACAACTATTATAGATTGACAATGGAAATTGAATACTCCTTAACAGAAATATCAACAATGTGTTCATGAGTTGGAAGATGTAATATTTTGTTAGAATATTTGTAGACTTTACTTATATGGTGTAATATGTGTGATCAATTTGGATTATAAAATCATAAAAAACATATTTTCATATAAAGAGTTCCATAAGAGACAAAGGAAATGGATTGATCTACTCAAGAATTATGATTTCAAAATAAACTAATGGTTTGGGAAAGAAAATACATTAGAAAATGAATTTTATTTAAATTATAATGGACTTATAACCCAAATGGGGATTAAGATGGATCATATGATAATGGATATATTAAATGTGGATATGTAAATTATTATTGAATGGGATTCATCACCCAATTTTAGACTGATTTAAGAAAATACATATTGGAAAAGATAAAAAGCTCTCATATTATATTATGATAACATTAATAAACTAAATTTATGTTTGGGATAATGGTAAATTAGATGACTTCATTTGTGAAACTATTGTTTTGAAATTAGGATTGATATTATATGTTCCATCTATACCCAATATATAAATTGAATTATTTGATGAATCTCATATATCATATTTGTTTATACACCCTAGTAATAAAAATATGTATAGGGATTTAAGGTATGTTTTTCATTTGAAGAAATAAATCAGGAAAATTATGAATGTTATTTTAAATTTTTAGTTTATAAACATGTGAATGATGTGAGACAACATCAATGAAGATTCATGAAAACTCAACTTATTTCTATATGGAAATTGGATGATATTATTATACACTATGTTATAATAATAAAAAGAATTATTAAAAAGAATTATGTGATATGGTTTATAATTGTTTGGATAACCAAATATGCACATGTAAATATTAAAAGATAAGATTCACCTCTTGATCTATTCAGAAAAATCTGTATCAATGAAGTGCTAAGACTTAACAGTGCTCATATTTATATTTTTTATGATGATGATTCTAATTTTTCATTAGTATTATGGAATATTATTCAGAATGATGTTGATACTGATCTTGATATGTCCATTTCCAACCATCCTCAAACTTATGTATAATATTAAACAAATATTTAAACAATTGATGAAATTTTTCAGTCATTCTCATGTGATATTCAATGTATATGGGAGGAGTATTTAACATTGGTTGGGATTTTCTATAACAAAATATTTTTTGTAGTATTCATACAGTGTCATATAATGAATTTTATGGAATTAGATTTTTTACTCCTACTTTTTTGTGGAAATGTTAGTGAAAGGAAATTCATAGGACAATATCATTTTGAATAGACAAAAATGGTTAAGGTGTTCTTGATAACATTAAAGCATCACAACGTAGGTAAAATATTTATGATGATTATTTGAGAAAATATTGCAAACACTATGTGAGAGACCATGTTTTATTGAATGTATCTTCTTGGAAGAGTGTTATAATGTTTTTTAAGAATGTGAACTCATTATCAGGTACATTTATACCGTTAAAATTATTAAAATAATTATATTTTGTGCTTATCATTTTTAAATGTCACTGAATATCTCAATAGTTCATGACATGTTTCATATATCATTGTTAAAGAAGTATTGGCCTGAACATATTCATGTCCTCATATATGATGAAATAGAAAATGAATATGATATATCTGATTATAAATAACCCATTATGTTTCTTGATACTTGATATAAGTATTAATGAATTTATTTACTCATCTCTTAAAGGTACTCTTGAGATATCACAAAATTGAAAAATTAAAATTTTAACTAGTGGATGTTATAATGAAAAAATACCATCATATGTTTAAAGATAATATACATGAAACATTGAGGAAACATTTTTTAGATTTGAAGAATGTAGCACCCCAGTACATGGAAAAATATTTCTTTTAGAATGAATTTATTTTCTTCGATAGTTGTGATTCATGCAAAACCGACTTTTTGAAAAATGTGATTCTCTATGAAAATATTATTTAAATATATCCATTATAACATATAAAATCAATTAAAGTGTTTGAATAGAACTAACTAAATTCTGAAATATATTATATATAGTTTACACACATTCATATTTATCTATTTATTACAATTAAAATTAAGAAGAACGTAAATTAAAAATAAAATATTATCTATTAAATAATTTTTTTTATATAACACGGTTTAGTCACACTTTCAAAACATAATATATAATACAATGATAATATTTTTTTAAAATTTTTTTGATATAATTAATATTTTTTATAAAATATATTATCAAAATAATATTATTGTGAGTTTTTTTTGTATTTTTCTAATATGTCTCTTTTTTTTAAGAATAGTGAAATACTAAATTTTAATGGGGAACTTCATCTTTTAAATGTTTTTTTTGTTTTAAATATGATTTAAATAATAGTTATTTAAATTATATATATATATTAATCCAATTTATATCATTGTAATCATTTTCAATTAGAATTTTGATATAGAAATTTTGAAATTTTTTTAAAATTTTTTATTCTAAAACTATTGTTCTCATCGCATTAGTGGGATTAATTTTATATTAAATGATCACAATTAATTGAAATAAATTTGGAAAAACTAATTTTTATTTTGACTAATAATAAATTATATGATCTATTAATGTCAAATTATTTTTTACCATTATTAATTTTATAAATAGAAAAATAATATTTATCATAGTTAATTAAAAATGTGTTTACATGGGTTAATATAATATTATAAGCATTAACAGGAAATAAAAACATGCCTTAAATATATTATATAGAAATATTAATACATTAAAATGTATAATATTATATAATACTCCATTTTGGACGATTGTTTAATATAAAAAACGTGGTAATACATTTTTATTTTCAAAAGTTAGAAGAGTGCCACTCACCACACTTATAAAATTCCACCCTCTATACCATCTTTTTCACACATTATAAACATTTTGTTTCATCCATGAAAAGTCATAATAAAAAACCAACATATATCCCATCATCTTATTAACATTATTTGGTCATAAATCCATTCATTGAGTACTTTAGATATAATCCAGAAGAGGTTGTACAAGATGATTCAAATTTTATAACTATTGATTTTTATTTGATTTTTCCTTCTAACCCATTAATATTTTATTAATGTAAGATTATGTAAAAAAAATACTATATAAGAAATAAATAGATTTTATTTTTTGTGGTATTTTTCTAATACTATCCCCAATTCCACCAAATGTGTTTTGAAATCATTATTTGTGTGTACGACGAACAACTGTCTCATGAGCCAAGGACATATTTTCTATTTCCTTCTTCATGGTTCAGTATTATGATGGATTACAAGTATATATAAGTTATTTATAATATAATTATACTCCAAAGTCATTATATTATATGTATAATATTATATTCCATTCAATATGAGGTATGGTAATATTTCTCATGTGTACACTAGACTACCTCCTCCGGAAGAATTATGAATAAAATTTTACTATTTCATTACATGGAATGCAATAAGGATAAATTTAATGAATAAACGTGATATAAGTTAAAAATTTATTATATTATATACATATTTCTCATTTAAAAAATTAATATATCATATTCATTTTACACTTTTACTGACTAAATAATGTTATCGTCAGGCAGGAAGGTATGGACTGTCACCATCACGAAGAAATGTCACTCTCTTTGTATAATCATACTACATTGATGATATATATATATAAAGAATAAATATTATATTTGTTATATTATGGTCTTTCTATAATTGTAAAATATTTCTCACCTCATTTTCCTAATGATTTATTAAAAATTGAATCGTTACTTATGCCTATGTATGACCTACGACATGACATGTACTTTGCGAATGCAACATGTTGTCCAAAAATATTTATTCCCCTAATGGAATGAACAACTGCTGAATTATCATGAATTACATGTTATTTTATTTGGATTCCTGAATGGGGAATCTCTATGAACCTCCCAAAACCATCATTTTCCTATATTAAACAGAGATCAATTCCATGGTGACTGTAATAGTCAAAAACCAGATATTGAACTATTAAAAAACAAATCACACTAGAAAGGATAAAAAAAATAAAAATACACCATCATAATGGGAAAAACACTAATTCCTCAATTATATTTCCTAACATAAAAGATCATGATCCTTGATCCAGTCTCGATCACCATCATGGATAATGTCTGGTGGCCCTTACTCCATTCCTCTTGGTTCAAACCACATAAAATGTATAAGGACCCTCCCTTATTCCTACCACGCATATGTATCCAAAAGACAGGGGGGAGAAATTTAAAAAATTTAATTAATTAAATAACATGATGATTGAATTAATCATCATGTCCTAGAATATCCTCTTACCTTTGAATTTAAAACAATAACAAACTATCTATTAATCCAACGGTAAAACATGCTTCCTGTAAATAATTGGGGTCTCAAATATACCATATGAAGTCCCCTAAATTAAGAAAAAATTTATTTTAAATGTATATCGAAAATGTTTTACAATATATTATGAATATTAATATATATATTATAGGTTCAAAAGACACCCAAACATTGTGTTGATCTAAAGAACAATCCAAAGAGATATATATAAATATGTTAAGGACAAAACATGTGAATTAATAGTTGTTCTATTATACCAAAATGATGTATAATATTGATAAAAATGCAATTAATTATATTATTTCGGAATAAAAATACTTATATTTATTTATGAATAAATTCAAATAATTATATAGAATATTAAATTAAATAAAATGTCAGAAAAAAAAATATTCGTATTTTTCACTATTCATTAAACATCAAACCTTTCAAAAACATTCCAAAATTTCAACCTAAGAAATTTATAATATGATTATTTAAAAAAGGATATTATTTTTCTCAAATAAATTTCATAAATATTTGATAAATTAAATATTATATTTTCCTATGAAAAAAATAACATTTTTTAAGAAATAGAATTTACTAAAATGAATTAATTTTAAATTATTAATTAATAAGTAAATTTTTATTATATATAAACATTATATATATTTTTGATAATGTGGTTATTATTATTCATCAAACTAATATTAATGAATGGGTTATAACAATCATGTTTAAATAGTAATATTTTAATTGTATATCGTACTCCATTTAAACTCGATGTTTTTTGTAACTTAAATTTCCAAATAAATTAAATTAATTTAAAGAGAGATTTATTTTAAAATAAAAGGGTGTATCATTATTAATCCATTTAATTAAATTATCCCTTTTAATTTAATCTTGATCATCAAATGTGCATACATTTTTAAAAACTCAAATCATGGAGTGAGATTATAAAACTAAAATAAAAAATGGGATATAGTAAACAATATGAATTCCTAGACTAACAAATCATTTGGTGCCTAATAATGTGGTTGGAATATAATGAATTCCGAATGATTTATATGTTTCTACTCTATAATCCCTTTAATAGAATTTAGTCCATTACTTGATAAGCGCTATTTGGTAAAAACGATGGTGGGATATTCTTTTCCAAAATTAATAGAAGGGAACTCCCCCCCACCCCACTATAAAAATGTACTAACCATTCCCACCACCTATCACTAATAAAAACACAATTAATTGAAAAATATATAACCATTTATAAACTCAACATCACTCTCCTAAAACTCAAATCCTTACATGGAAAATACATCTATTTAATGAATACCTTTAGTACAAACCAAAAGAAGTTACACGAAACACAAGTAACGTATTTTCTCACGATCTTTAATTATACATTCATTATCCACCACCTATATTATTAATATTACATGAATATATAATAACACAAGTATCCTCAAAATACTAATATTTTATAATCTGAAGGTTTTCAACCACACATTCACTCATATTCATCTAATGTCTAATGAATTTACCATTCTTGTTAATGGTGAACAACTACATCACTATATAATGTTGTTAATATTTCATTTACCACATCTCATATATCTTAATAATGATTTAAAATGTCTTTTTATGTGTAATATTTAAAATTTATGTTGTATTTATGTTTATTTAATTATTATATAATGCATAACATATTGCATTCCATTTTTTGTGTGTACAATAATTTTTCTTAGAGAGGAGTGGACTACCACCCCCTCAAAGAAAGGTGATTTTTTTACACATTACATGGAATCTTCTGAATATTATTTTAGATAATTTATAGATATATATGAAATAATAATTATAAATTAAATTTAATATACATTGCCTTTATTTTTATTCTTTCAATAGGATAATACAATGGAAACAATGTTCATGTGTATGTACGACCTACCGTCACCATGTATAGGGTTTTTAATTTAATAATTTTATATTATATATATTAATATAATAAATATATACAGAATAAAATTATATTTATATAATTTTTGAAATCTAAAAATAAATTTTTAATTATAATGAAAAAATATAACAAATTAAGATTCATGTGAAAAACATAGTAGATTTTACCTGAAATGATTCCTTAACTTGGATGTTTTAATAAGTGGGTAATAGTATGATATATATATATATGGTATTATATATTATAATTTTGTTCATTAAAATGACTCTAATATATTTTAATTTATTATACATAATTTTTAATGTGTTTGAAGAGATTTAAAACATAATGTAATGAAATTTCATCTAAATTTGTGTTTTATGCGATACAATCCATATTATCCACTCATTTCATTTTTGTGGTGTGTAAAATACAAATAGATTTATTTTATAAATATTATAATTTAATTATTTATATTTAAACAAACATTTAATTATATTTATTTCTTGTATTTTATGTTTCAAACGTTTCCAAATCGTTAAATTAATTTTGACTCATTTCTCATTGTTTGAGACACATGTCATGTTATACAACTACATTTTTATATGCGGTGTATATACTACCATTTAAATATTATATCATGAATATCCATAAATTCATGATATTTCATGGTTTATTTTATGTTATTATTTCAATTATGATTAAAATTTACTAATGTGGTAATGGTTATAGATTCAATATCATCACTTAGAGAGATTTTCAATGATTATTATTCCATTGATGAAGTCTTATGATATATCTATCAATAACCACAATTTATTATCTTACCATATGTATATGAATTTCATATCCATGTAATAGAACCATTTTTATAATATTAGGTATTATGGTAATTAAAAAAATCTTTTTATGAAGATTCAACTTCTATTCTTCTTTCTATATAAAATTCGCATTCTTTCAAAACATTGTGATCTATACATATAATAATTTTTTTACTATTATGATATGAGGATTAAATGAAATTTTAAACATGTTTTTCCACTCTGAAATATTATTTAATAAAATATGTTTCTTGTCATTTTTTAACAAAAGAGCATTTGTAAATATTTTATTGTACCAATAAAATGTTCTCTATATAAAAAATTAACTCTTGTAATCATTATAATTTCCTTGATTAATCCATTCTAGGATTGAAATTTTTATTTTAAGGATTTTTACCTAATAATTAATAAATTCATTGATTTTAATTTGTTTTTTAGTTGAAATGGCTTCAAAAATTTTTTATTCAAAATGTGTTTTAAATTATTTTAAAATAATCTATTATATGTTAAAATTGTTATTTTCAGTGAAAATTATTTTATGATTGCAATATTTCCATATAATTACATAATTAATATTCAATGTTAATTGATTTTAAAATGACTCCATGTTTATTTTATTGATTTTTAATGAAAAGGTCTTCAATTGTTTTTTTATGATTCATTATAATTTTTTAATGTTTTTTCAAGGAAAAATGGTTTTAAAATGGTTTTTTGTATAAAAAATTATATATGAATGAATTAATGATATTTTCCTGAAGAAATGTTTTAAATAAAATGATAATAAATTCTTCATAAGGAAAGGATTTTTGAAATTGTTTTTTGACGAATAATTTTCTATAAAAGGTGACATTACTTATTAATTATTCCATGTGATATTTCAAAATTGTTCTCAATATATGATGATATAATTTGTGATAATTTATTCATTACATGTATATGATCCAATAATAACGTTCATTTTATGTCTTTAATGGTTTATGTTGTAATGTAACGATGTTTATGACACATGTTCCCCTTGCATTGGTTATATGATTTTGAAACCTGTTTCTTTTCACGAGTTATGTTTCGTTAAAATGATTATAATACCTATATGTTTTATATAGTTTATGATGATATTAAATATATATGATACCCATTTTAGTTCATTGGTTATTATATGATTATGAAACACATAATTTTTTTTGGTTAATGATAAGATCAATGTTTATTAAAATGTGTCCCTATATAGGAATAATTTAATTATCTGATAGTTATGACCTATATCTCCTACCAATTCATTGGTTAATGAATTATATATCATCTGATTATGAGGGTAATCAATTTGAAGGGATCCATCCACTATGGGAACATGGGTAAACTTGATCCCTTAAAAGTAATGGATTTCTACTGAGGATGGTATTATGTCATGTCTAGAAGGTCTATTCAAAATAATGTTGGAAGGTAGGGAAACATGATCCCCTATTGAAATATGGAGAAACATGGTCCTCTCTTGGTAGATGGGGACACCAAATTCCTTAAATATAAAGGTCTTTACTGGTGATGGTTGTGTGTCCCCCCAAATAGGTGTATTCACAGTAAATATGGAAGATGGGGAATCTCAATCCTCTATGGGATTATGGGGAAACCAATTCCACTATAACAATATGGGGAAACATGACCTGCTACATGGATTGGAATGCGATTGTGGTTGTAGGTGAATCTCACCCTGTTGGTGTAGTGCCCTTGAAGTCATGTAACAAGTCATATCAATGCATATTTACATATATGGAATGATATTCCATGTTTATGTGTCATCTAAATTTTAATTTATTCCTCCTATATTATCCATTATTCCATGATTCATGTTTACGACATATAGGTTATGATCTTCTAATTGAATTCCTTTATTCTCATTTCCTTTTTCTAAGGCTTATGCTAACATATCTATCTTAATTATTGTTTCTGAGCATTTTATCATTCCCCTTTTATGTTTCCTTCCCATTGGTTATGATGAAATATTTTATGTATGA
This sequence comes from Viscum album, assembly GCA_963277665.1. Classification (NCBI taxonomy): domain Eukaryota; kingdom Viridiplantae; phylum Streptophyta; class Magnoliopsida; order Santalales; family Viscaceae; genus Viscum; species Viscum album. The sequence goes on along the minus strand of OY728165.1, from coordinate 556,398,201 downwards.
TATGTTTAAGAGTTGTTCATGTATTGGATAACATATTAGGAGATAATTTATATCACTCATATTGTTTTGTTCAAATTTCCATGATTCCAAGTGAACTATACTAATACGGTATTTGGGTGTTTATTGTATAATTTTTTGAGTATGCCACAAAAAAATTGTAACACATATATAGGTCATGATTGTACTGTTATAGTTGAAAATAGTGTGAAGATAATGTAAAACATTATAAACCATGATGAGAAAACATTAATGAGATACCAAAGAATATTTAAAAGGTAATTTCATGAGATGTCTCTAAGGATATGATTGAAGATGAGAAAAAGTATATGAAAATGACATGGATTTATGGTAAATGAAATAGTGGGTGGTTTCCAAGAATTATATCACTATTTGGATACAACAAGTGAAGGTAGAATTATATCAATTGTACCTGGTGGTTAAAAATCTAACAAGTTGTGTTGGGTCTGACCCGAGCATAGCCCGATATATGAAAAATGGTCATGCTACACACTTGTTTTAATACTCTCACGAGATATCGTTTGGAAATTCAATAACACATAATGAACCATCGTGAATGATTAAAACAGATGTTGTATATGAATCTTTAGGGTTAAAAAAGAGGCATAATAAATTAATGAATGATTAATAATATATAAATTATATAATTATTGTTTTCATGACAATTTTTTTCCTTGATATGAAAAACATTTCTCACTCAATTCTTTCTATCTTTAGTCGATGGGAGAACTGGAATGAACTAAAATAATATTGAATGTGATGAAAATTTTTCTAATTATTAGTCAAATGAAATGATCACAAGATTGAATAATGGTGTTTTCATGCCTAATTATTTTTCATCGAATATAATTAACAATATCTAAATTATCCAACACCCATACTCACTAGAGATATGAAAAAAATTGTTTTACGAGATTTAGGGTAATGGTGACCCTAAAGGAAAGAAGATTTGGTTTCCACTGTGTCATGAATGTGGATAGAATCATCTATATGGGTGTCTTAGTAGAAGAAGAATATGTTTTGACTATATAGAAAATGCAGAAAATCATGTGACTGTAATGGAGAAATAAAGTGTTTATTAAATGAAATATATGTGAATATTGGCCTCCCTATGTCCTCATATATGGTTAAATGCTTCATTTTTGTAAAAAATTATCATTATTAAAATCTATATTCTAAGTGTAATGTTCTTAAATATAATAAACAAGGTGGTATGATTGATGGTTATATTACTATTGATGATGATACTATATAAGAAATGTAAAAGAAAATGTGTATTATATAATTGGATATATGATCCTTATTACTTTTTATATATAATGTTGGGAAATTTATTTTTAATGTTTTTTTGATTCATGAATTATTCTATATGTATGGAAAAACATAAAATTATTGATCAATTTTTTTATATGGATCATTTATATTATGTTCAATACTTTTGATCCACTAGAAACCTGATTTTACATAATAGTCACATTTTCACAATGGGATCATAGACCATAATATATTCCATATATTCAGATAATATATTTTGCATAAGAAATTTTTTTCTATGAATAAATTAATTGGATGTTACTAATATCCTTAGGAATAATTAAGAATACGTAGAAAAGTTGTAATGCTATCATTAATTATCTTTACAATATTTATAGATTTAATGAATATATCCTATATACTTTGGAATAAGAAAAAAAATCATCTTTTCAAAAAAGAATAGTGGTACTTTAGGTTATTATATTATTTCAAAGGAATACAAGATAAAATTATTCACATGTTTTATAGGAGATAACCATGTGTTACATTAATATATATAAAGGATTAATTTTATGTTTATTCCATTAAATTTTTTCTAAATTTTTCCAATTTAATCTTTTTGATTTTTATATGGGTAACCATTAAAGAAATATTTATGTTAGACATCTAAAAAACATCGAGGATATTAATGTATTAACTCACGAAATGAAATGTATTATCATTAATCTAATTATCTGGAAGAGATTCAGGATCAAAAATTTTCACATTTATTTTTTGGAGAAAGAGGTGATGTAGAAAATGATCATGCAATAGATAATGGTGATTTCTTTCTAAAATCATATAAGTATATTTCCTTGTAAAATTTTATAATATTTAGGAAATGATATTAAATAAAATTTTGTTATCATAATTTTTGATTTAATAAATAAAATTTTAAACACCTCATTTGGGTTATTGCCTTGTTGTTAATTTTATCCTAATGATGTTCTTTTTCACTCTTTTTCAGAACATGATAGATAGATTTCCCTTCCATGTCAATGTTGTTGCATCCCTCTTATGATCTCCATTACAGAATCCTATATATATATATATGTTATTTTGAGTAATATTCATATTTCCAATTATTAAAAGTATAATACCTATAATAATTTTAAGGGATAAATTCACATTAAGGTGGTAGAATGTAACACCTGTATATTTTTTGTAATGTATTTTTTCAAATTATTTCAATCACCATGATGATCTTCATTTTACAGAATAATAAAAATAGTTTATTTTATTTAAAATTACTTTGTGTTTCATTAATTATATATGTATAACATGACAATAATTCACTAAAACAATCACTAATTTTATCTTTCCCTAAAATGAAATCCATGTTTATATTTTATTGGAAGAAATACTCACTAAACATGAAGGTTTACATAAAATTAAAGACCGAGTTTTACCGAAAAAATATATTATTAGAAAATTATTATTTAATATAATAATATATAACATTGTTATTAAGATGATTATTATCAATAAGATTTACTAACCTTTTTAAATGCATGGTTTCATTCATTGGTTTGATATTAATTATAAATGAATATAACAACCAAATGAACATAAAGATACTGCTTTTATAAAAACTAATTTTATGATCTCAAATGAATATTAACCAAATAAAAAAATTAATTAATATTTGTGAATGAAATTAATTTAATATAAATTTTATATATTCAATAAAATACTTATTTTACATTCATTGAATATATATTATAGTCATAGAATATATTTTATAGTTATAGAATAGGAACAAACCCTATATTACAAATTAAAACCTATATTTTCATAAAACTAGTTATACTGCATTTTAATGTATATAATATTTTAAATATAATTTTTTTTAACATTTTTATATTTTATATGTAATAATAAAATTAATTTTTTAAATATATTAATAAATAATATGTCAAGGTGAATTTTTGGTTTTTTCCCATGAGGATTTATTTTTGGATTAATAATGATAAATACTGAATTTTAATTCAAAACTGTATTTTTTATAATATTTATTTACAAGGATAAATTATATTAATTATATTTTACAAAGACAATTTTTTTTAATTATAAATAAATTAATTCAATTTTGGTAATTTGGATGATCTTAACATCAAAATTAAAAATAAAAACAGAAAAAATGGTTGAATATTGTCACATTAATAATATTCATTATCATCCCATCTACATGAATAAATTTAAATTACATTCTTCTACTTATTTGAATAGAATTTGGAAAAATTGATTCCATATGTGTAATAATTATAATTTATTAAGTATGCTAATTTCAATTTTTTGTCAAAAATGTTAAGGAATGTAATTAAAATTTATTACAACGATTGTGAGAAAAATTCTTCTAAAAATGGTCTAATCCTTAAACATACGAGAAAAAATAACAAATAAACCGGTAGAAAATACATTATTTGTTAATGTATGGAGTATATAACCCCTTTTAATGAATAATTTCTATTACTAGACCGAAATTAAATTGAAAAGATGTTGGTTGAATTATATTATCTAGAATTTTAATGACTGTCACTCCTCCACTACTATAAAAATAAAGTCACCCTTCCGAAATACTCTCACATATCAGTCCGCATTGGATCAACAAATATCATTCTAAACAGATACTCATATTACCTACCATAATAATTTAATTCTATCATTCGGACGAAATCCATCATCGGAAGCCGTTTAGGCTAAACCAAAACGAGTTACCTGAATAGGATGTAATATCCTTCCTCAACTTCATTAGATTTATTTTCATTCACCACCACCAAAATAGTTATTATTAAATAATTATATAACAGAAAAATTTATCTAAATATGTTTATATTTTTTATTTGTTTTCTTATTATCGTTATAATCAATTATATCTAATGGGTGATGAGCCTATTGTTTTTATGTTAAATGAACTACCCACTCACGAAATGATGTTGTTGGTTTATCATCTAACATATATCATGGTTATAAATTAGTATGGAAATTATATTATTAGATGATATAAAAAATATATATAACATTTTAATATATCTATAATTATTATATAGAATATAACAAACATTATTTCAATTTTGTTTAATTGTCATAATTTTGTTTTGGGATGTGTGGACTACCACCTCTACAAAGAGATGTGATTTGTTCACCGAAAATTGAGTGTATTAATGATTTTTAGAGCAAATATATGATATATGTATGAAATAATAATTTTTCTACAATTATAGTATATATACATAAATTTTATTTAATTTCATTCCTTAAATAATAAAAAAACTTGAAAACAATGTTCGTGCATATGTATGGCCTAACATCTCAATGAACAATGTGTCCCATTTCGAAACATAAATTATATAGATTATTAAAAAATTTACAAATAAAAATGATATTTATTCATTTTTTAGATTATGAAAGTCCATATATAATTACAACGAACCAATATGTATCAAATTGAGACACACGCAAAAAACAATGTTGATAATACCTAAATCATAATCATATCAAGGAGATATTAATAAAAATTAAATCAAAAGATATATTTGGAATTAGATATGATAATATGGTTATATAATATATTTCTAATAAGCTTATATATATTTTATTTTATTTTTTAAAGTGTATTACGATATTAAAGAAATAAGGACAGAAAATTTCATCTCACAATTTATTTCTAAAGAAGATAATCCTTTTTCACCACTCATATAGTTTGTGTGGTGCGCATAATTACCATAGATGTATTATGTGATTTTTATAATTAACTTTATTGTTTTTTAAATATCCATTTGATTATATTTCATTCATTTGGATTATTTTTAAAAAGATAAAAAATCGATATAGTAAATATGTATCAATTATCATTAATTAAGTCATCTGCCGTGTTATGCACCTATATTTTTATACGATGTTTATGTAATAAAATTAAAATTTTTTATTATGAATATCATAATTTAAATATGTTTCTATATTTATTTAATGTTATTCTTTTCATTAATATTTAAATTTACCAATGTTGAAACATTTTATAGCATCAATCTAATCAGCTGTCAGCATTATTTATGATTATGATTATATTGATGAAATAATATGATGTATACCTCAAAAAAAATAAAGAAAATTCTTCAATTTTGAATATGAATTTTACATCCTTGTAATGGATACATTTTCCACTATTTGGTACTTAAGAAATTTATGAAAAAAAATTATGAAAATCAGAAAACATTCATCCTTTCATTCAGAAACATGAATCTTTCAAAACCGTGTTTCATAAAAATGATTTAAATTTTTTTACAATAAAAATATTTAGTTTAAATGAATTTTTGTACAAATGTTTTACCTTATAAAAAATTTATTATAAAAATACTATTCTTCTTATTTCCCAACAATGTCACTTTTCGATACTTTAATGTTACAAAATGAATATTTGGAATGTTAAAACGTACCCACCATTATTTCTATAAATTACTTGAATCTTACGTTTAAAATAGTTTAATTTTGTTTTTAAAGAATAATTTTTCCTAATATTCTTGAAATTATATTATTTTAGTGTTTTTTCCAAAAAATAGTTTTTCAATATTATTTTTCATAAAAAATGGCATAAAATGATTTTCAAATATTCATTAATATATTGTTAAATGGATATTTTGAATGAAATGGATTTTAGTGATTCCAATATTTATTTATATGTTTTCAATGCATTGGGAAGAAAAATGTTTTCAAAATGTTTTAGGCTTATTTTTAAATGATAAATGTTAATTTCAAGGAAATATAGTATCCAATGATATTATGTTTTGAAATTAATATCTCAAAATATGAATAATATTTTCCTCAATAAATGTTTTAAATAAAATGTAAAATCATCATTTATAAGAAATGGATTTTGGAAATGGTATTAGATATCATGTATTTCCAATGAGTGTCTATTTCATGAAGTAATGATCCATGTGAACATTCAAAATCCATCAAAATATGATATGACATATATTATGATAGTTTATGATTTATTTATATTTGATCTAATAATACCATTAATATAAATTTCATTAATGGTATAGTTTTTGATGTAATGATTTTTATGGAACTCGTTCTTCTTCAGTAGTTTATATTCCTTTTAAACCAATTACTTTTCATGGGTTATTCATTGACAAATTGATTATGATTGCTATATCATTATATATATTATGATGTAATAAAATTTTTAAGATATCCATTTCATTTCATGGGTTATGAAATGATTTTTATTAAACCATTCACTTTTTATGGATCTTTATGTGTTGAAATTTCTATTATAATGTGGAACATGTAAAAATTGTTTAATTATGTGTTGGGTGGGACTTATATATACCTCTAATACATTGTGTAATGTTTTATATATTTTGAGATAATTTTGGGAATCAATTCAACGGTTTTAATCCAATATTGTAAGATGATGAAATCTAATCCCTTTTAAATAAAGGATCGTTAATAGTGATGGTGTTATGTAGCACCCAACAGCTGTATCGAACATTATGATTGATGATAGGGAAACCTAATATAATATTAAAATATGTGGAATCTTGATCAATTAAATATAACTGGTTATTACTGGGGATTGTGTTGTGTCTCTCCTAGTATGTGTAGTCACCATGAAAATTGAATATGGGAAAACCCAATACAGTACGAGTTTATGGGGAAACTAAATCAACAAAGGGAATATGGTGAAACATAAATGCATACAATGAAAGGATTGTGACTATGAATGGTGGCATGTATCACCTAGTAGTTGTAGTCCATATAAACATCCATGATATGTTCTCGTAATGCATCTTGACTTTAGGGAATGGCATTACATGTTTATGTTTATTAACAAAATTCATTAATTACTCCCATTCTATTATTTGATGGATTATGTTATTGATTTAATAATGATTCATTCGATATTAACTTCTAGAGTTTTTTTCATGATTAATTTTTATGATATTTTTGGTATAATTGTTTAATATATTTCACATGTAATAGTAACCTTATGCTCATGTTTATGCCAACATATCCTTCTTATTTACCCTCATTGAGATTCAAAAAATCCTCTTTCTATTATTCCTTCCCATGCTATAAAAATATATTTTCTGTATAATATTTCAAAGAGGTGGGAATTTAGAACATAGTGGGATAAAATAAAACTAGCTCATCTACTAGTATTTATATTCCCATGTTTCCAAAGGTAGTAATCTAATACTATTTTCGGATGTTTTTTTTGTGCAATTTTTATGTATTGTTTGAAAACTATTATATGTCTATGTATGTCAATATTATATTGTAATATTTTTATTGAGGATACTATAGGTCAAACATATGCACAAGTGATAGTTTAACATACCATTTAATTTGAAAAGTGGTTAATATTGATAGTTCCATAATAATAAAATCATTTTAATATTTTTACACTACTGAATAGAATGTTTTTTGATTAATATCAAAATTTTATGATGAAAAAGGAGATGTAAAAAAGTGATATGTAAAAGATATTACCTTTTCATTGAAAGAACTCATTAAACTCTCATCTTATAAAATATTTTGTTTATCATATGGGAAGACATTCATGTAATGGCCTATTCCTTTTGTAACATTTAATTTTTTTTAATTTTATTTGTAGAGGGTTTTATTGAACGTTCTAAAGAGTTTGTATGGAAAAAGAACGAGTTTGAGGTGATTCATGTGTCTTTTCGGTATGGGAAATAGTTCTAGACCATAATGGTGTCCTCTACTAAATGGAGAGGTTATCTATAGTGCATGGGATTCCTAATTGGAGTTTTTTAGAATCTATCATTTTATGGGATAGTTACGTTATGGTGTTTGATTGCAATATATCCTCCTATCAGTTGTTTAAGGATATCTTAAAGAGAACCCAATTGCAGCGTGGAGTCCCATGGAATTTTTTTGGCAGTTCCACCAATACAATCACTATTATGCTATGGATAATTTGTGTGGTGTTTCCTATAAATGGTTATCAATAGACTTTGGTGTAGTGGATTTGGAATAACCATGGCCTCTTTCTTGGCATTCGATATCTTTAGTGTTGTGATATAAAATTTCATAGAGTCGGATTAACTCTTAAGTTTTTTGGTCCTTCCCACTATGTATAAGGCCCCAGCCTTAAACCTTACTTAATCTTGAGTTATTACAAGATTACACATTGAGGATATTTTCAGGTTTAGAGTTTTAGAGAATTATATCATGGAACATGCATTACATTACACATTTAAACAAAGTGGTTACATGAAAGACAATATTTATTCTTCCCATCAACGGAAACATATTTAAAATAAAACATGGATTCATTCTTGACATATCCTTGACACTATCATCACATCATGTACCCTTCCCTTGACCTGTGAAAAACATTTCAAAAACTTGGGATGAGCATAAAATGCTCAGTAAGGGATATATAGATATGGAAAGGAAACATGAGTACATGTATACATAAGAATGAAATCATACTTTACCCATAAAACATAGGCATATCAAATCATGAATAAATCATAGAAATCATAAGACACAAAAGGTAACTTGAGGCATTAATAACATTCTTACGTAGGGAGTAACCCACTTTGTTACGTTTTGGAATACCCATCACAGCATATTCCCTAAATCTCTTTGGAGAAACCTCAATGTTTCACTCCTTCGCGTTACCCAATGCATTGGAGAGCTATATCGGGCTCACCCACCCTTAGTTTATCACGGAACCACCCGTTTTCATAACAATTCCCACGAACCATAACATAAATGTGTCACATAAAACATGCATAAATGAAACATAACGTTTCCACATTTCAATCACAATATAACATTTTAGTATATTGAAATAATGAATCCATTCAAAAAGAAACCATTTCCAAAACCATTTAAAACATTAAATAAAGAGATTTTTGAATCAAAGTGTCCCATACCACCTTGAAGCTTAAAATTTTAAACCATTAATATCCATATAAATAAATCCTTAAAACCATTTTGAAAACATGGATATTAATAAGAACAAATAATTAAAACATTTAAAACAATATTTTGGTTAAAGGGGTTTTACCAAAATTAGAGACACTTGAAGACAATAATTGAGGAATAACATTTAGTCAGAACTTTATAATATCATGAGAATAAATGGATTCATGATATAATACTCCATAGGACAGTATATACACCATATAAGAGTGAATTGGTGCATAACAACAATGAACCCTCAATAGAAATGTCAAATGTGATGAAATCCCTTATAAAGAAGGTATCCTTAAATTATGGACAAATCAACCTCAAAAATATGTGTGACAAATATAAATACACCCAATATAAGTGGATATTAAGTGTAAAACAATAAAATTTCATTCACACTGTAACAGCCCAAGATTTTATAAAAAATATTCTTTTTAATTTTATTAATGTTATGTGTTGTACGCTACACCAAAAGGATCTTGCACAACACACATCCTTGACTTGCCTTTCATTACACGCAATCGCGACCTTCCTCGATAGCGTGTGTAATACGCAATACCGAGTTTCACTAAACAACGATATGTTATTAAAATATTATTAAAACTAGCCGGTATGAATAGTAATAACCACTTTTTAAAACTCTGTAAATCTTAATTTTCAAAATGAACTTCATTTTTGGATTCGGAGTATCAAATTTAGCCTAAGGTGAAATTTTGGTACTTTTCGGATAACTTTCATATTCTGATGAATAGTGAAAATTACTAAATTATAATTAAAAACAACTTTTTTAATCGAAATAATTAATAGTGATAAATAATTAATTTGAGTGGTTTTAAAGTATATTTTGAATATATTTTTACAATTTAATACAATGCTGGTCATTGGATGTAATTTCACATTTAAACCAGACATAATCAAGTGTCAATCTTTTGATAGATATTATTTCTTAAAAACACGCTATTTGTTTTAACAGCGGGATTTAATTATAAAATTAATTAATGAAAATTCTACGATATGAATTTGGTAAAATAGACTTCATTTTTGAATTCGGAATATGAAATATAGCTTAGGATGAAATTTTGGCATTGTTCTGAAAAACATCAATTTTTGATGAATAGTGAAATTACTAAGTGGTAGTTAAAAAAATTAATTTCTTCATAAATCTTAATTTTACCGCTTCTGTGAATGGAATTTCAAAAATCCCAGAGACACGGTTGATGTCAGTAAGTAAAATGTGGTTCAATGAGATGAAAATAATTTTTGGTGAATAGTAACTTTTTACTTTTATTTACCACGGTTAAAATTAAATAGGGTAATTAAGGGTAAGAATGATATTAATATTACCCAAACACATGTCCTAATTCTATTTGACAAGTGTATCTCGACCAAAAACAACCTTAAGTGTAACATATTATCATTTAGGCCCACTTGGATTAGATTAGGACAATTATTATTATTTAATTCAAAGAAGAGTTAAAAGAGTTAAAATCAAAGTTTATTCACTAAAACATTTTTAATATGGGGTTATACATAAGATAAATTCTACTATAAATATTCATTAGAAAGATAAAACGATTTCCTATATAATGATATTTTATTTATAATTTTTAGACTTTAAATAAATTAATTTATTTATGACACAACGATGATGCAGTAATTATGCTTTTAAGGAAATATTAACATTATTGATGTTATAAATACTCAAATGAATGTAATTTGAGACTTTATATGAATTACACTAATTTTCTAGGTTACTATGATATATTAGTGTTTATTTAATCAACTTTGTTCGAACATATAATTCTGTTATGACTTTCACAAAAATCATATATCAAATTGTGTCAAAATTGACACAAAACAGTTTTTAAATAAAATATTATATTATTAATTGTTATGTTATTCCAAAAAATCTAAGGGTCGGCCAAATGACATAGATAAGGATATATATATTAATAATAAACAATTTGGGGTTTGTTTGGCATGTTATAGTAAGTGTATTAACCATATAGTGAAGAAAACAAAAAGACACGGTAAAAGTTAAATTAATTAACTTAGAGTAAAATCTAATTGATAAGGTTAAAATAATACCCTAAACTTGTCTAAATCTTATTGGATGATAGGATTTCGACCCATCCCCACTTTATCTTCTAAATAAGACCCTTTGGAACCATTATAAACCGATTTTGACTTTAATATAAAATAATATTTTGAGATATTCCTAAGGTGCCCCTCTCCTCCCTTATAAAAGGACACCTCCTCCCCCTCCTCCTCACACCAATTTGAGCAGTCAAGCTCGGCCAACCCCTGCCAAAATCTCTTCTCCACTTCCCTAGAAACATCCTAGAGGTTCTGGTCTTCCTGAAAGACCAATTTTAGTTCCCTAAGAGGAGGTCTCCAAAAGGCGCTTCAAAGAAGAGGTAATTACCGTTACCAATTCTTTCATCTTTATTTCTTCTTCCACTTCTTCTTCTTAGGTTGTTTCATTATGAAGTAATAACATCAGTATCACTCATATACTGATATTTTATTATAAGTATGAAACAACTCTATTTCACCATCTATCTATCCTACGGAAAAAGAAATCACCGTGCGTGCGTACGTACGGAATACCGTCTCCACGCCGTGGTGTAATCTATTTTCCACCACCACCTTACATGGATGGGTATAATGGTGTAAAGAATAACTATACATAGTTATTAAAACATCATATTGATTCTTATATATTGTATAATCCACTCCAATTCAATTCAATATTTATGGAAATGATATCATCGCTCGTGCATACGTACGGACTACCGTCTCCACGACGCGATGAGATTCATTCTCCATGTTAACAATTTAAGAATGATTATAAAGTATATATAACAAATAATAATGAAATATATGAAATTATAAAGCTACTGGATTTATGTATATATATATATGTATGTCATATACTTACTTCCATTCAAGACAATAGGGAAAGGAAAACAACGTTCATGCGTACGTACGGACTACCGTCTCCATGAACGGTGTTTTTCATTTCATTTATCTATCTATTATATATATATATATATATATACTGACTATATATGATATATAAATCATATTTTATATTCTGGAAGTAAGTAAATCATGATATATGTAATAATAATGTCAAGAACAACAAGTCAAAACACCTACGATAAAAGAAACGATTTTACCCAAAACGCTTCTTTAACATGGAATTTACAAAAGAACGGGTAATATAATGTCATAAGTGAACCATATATGATATCATAACAATTAATATGATTCTGTAATAAGTCAATGACATTATTTAAATCATTATACATGAGGTTCGGACACATACGAAGCAAATCAGACCTAAGGTAAGGGAAATATCACAATCTCATTTTTATCCGAGATTGTTTATTCGTAAGTATTTACTGGGGTGTATTTTATCATACACATCCTTGTTTCATAAATATGTAATATTATTTCCATCCAACTACAATTGTTTAAATCCAATTTTACCCTTTGTTGAGTTTTTAGTAAAAGAAATGAAAGGAATCTTTTGTCGTTTTCCGTACGAGGTACTTTTTGACTTTTCCGACAAAAGAACGAGAAGAATGTTTTTTTTAACTTATATGGCATGAATGGATTTTTAAAACATTATTTCCAAGAAGCTTCCTTTACAAGTTTTCAAGTTTATTTTTAATCAACTTCTTTTATTTTAAAGTTGTATGACATGTTATGAAAGGAAAAATGTTTTTGAAAAAGAAATGATATTTTCCTCAAGAATGGAGTTCAAGTGATTTTCAAAATTATGTTCCATCTAAGATAATAAAAGGGTTCTGTTTTTATCCCTATTGTTACATGGATATTGATTATGTTGTGATGGAAACATTTTTATGAATTCCTTTATCTTATATGAATTGTTTTATGATGTCATGTTGTTTAAGAATCCCATTTTTATTACATGGGTTATGCGATGAATTATGAATTATGATTATGTGGCACACATAAGAAAGGATTCATTATATGATGGGTGGGACCTATATCTCCCTCCAATGCATTGGGTAAAGATTTTATATCTCATGAGATAGACATGGCTGGAACGGAAGGTTATTTCGGTTCAGTGATACAGGACTGAAACGAGGAGTGAACTCGGTTCAGAAAGGGACTTTGTCCACTAAGATAGTCTTGGCAATGAGTCATGACTAACAAGAAATGATTTTCCATGATTATGTGTGTATGCCACAAAGTTTCATGTTTTAAGTTATGATTATTGGGATTACTTTTTTCATTGCCATGATTTATCCCATGATTATGAAATTATGCTCTCTTTTGCAGGTTATGATTTCCAAAATGTTATGTTCTTATGAATATGATGTGATTGATATTTATTTTGATTACCCTTACTGAGCATTTGAGCTCACCCTTTTATGTTTTCTTTTCCCCAGGATATAAAGAAAGGTTTTAGGTAAAAAAGAAGAAGATCTTTATGGGAGATTTTGAAGATCTTTCACCACGATTAGAAGATTATAGTTCGAGTTTCCAAAGACACTAAACTATTACGGTCCTTGTGTGTGTGTTTTTGTAATGTACTAAGTATTCCTCAAAAGTAATGTAATGTCCATGTACGTCAAGATACGGGTCTCTACAGTTGGTATCAGAGGAAAGGTTTAGTCAACCTTTGGAAACTAGGATGCGAAAACGTTAGTGAGATCCCTAGAGATATTTCTAAGGTATGTCTAGGGATGTCGCTAAGGATAAGTATACATATAGGATATAGTCCTAGAACTATGGTAACGATCTTAGAATTTAACCTAAGATGTTAGATATTGAAGGTACACCCCCTTTATTATGTTGTTTTCCCTAGCATGATTTTTGCCTCTCACACTATTCTTTTTGGGTTTTAGACGATGGCTAGAACCCGAAGGAACCGTGTTGATCAATGCAATGGACAATGTAATGATTTCCCTCCTGAACAAACAAATGTTATGGGAGATGGAGTGAAAAATCTTATTGCTATACTTACACAAGATATGAATCATTCTGGACTTCCAAATGATCAGAGATGGGAACAATATTCTATTGAGTCCTTCATGAGGCAACGTCCACCTTCTTTCAGTGGGTCTTCTGATCCACTTGTTGCTGAACAATGGATCAGTACCACTGAAAAGATATTTTCAGTTCTTCAATGTTCTGATCATGATAACATAATATTAGCAGTATATCGTTTGGAAGGTGAAGCTGATCAATGGTGGAATCTTATCAAGAATATGAGGCAAAGAGATGAAATTGAGTCCATGGAATGGGACGAGTTCAAAACTTGTTTTTCAGTAAGTACTTCCCTCGTATTCTTCAAACAAAGATGGAGAAGGAGTTTCTTGAACTAAAGCAAAAGGATGATGAATCTATTGGTATATACGAAGCAAATTTTACAAGACTTGCAAGGTATGATTCTGGAATTATCATCCAACCTGAAAGTAAAGTTGATCGATTTTTCAGTGGCTTAAAACCAAGTCTTCGAAGGGCATTAGCTATAAGAGACTTCTGTAGCTATGAAAAAATTGTGCGTTGTGCTATCAAGGTAGAAATGGAAGTTGGTGTTACATATCCATCTCATGGTTTTGACAAGAAACGAAAGATGGAGTTCAAGGAGAAATCTCAGAATAATGGTGAAAAGAAGATGAATGTTTCCTTATGCACAAAGTGTGGAAAGAAGCATGGTGGAGATTGTCTTAAAGGGACTAGAAAATGTTTTAAGTGTGGAAAAGAAGGTCATCGAGCAGCTGAGTGTCGAAGTAATGGAAAAAGGGTTTCTAATGATGTGAATAAAGCAAACACTGCAGAGAACGCACCACCAACACTTCAATGCTTCAAGTGCAAGGAGATGTGACATTATGACAATAAATGCCCTAATCCAAGGGTTAGTGATGATCGACATGAGCAACCGCTTAAGGCAAAGGACAAAGGGAAATCACATGCGATCACTATTGGCAATATTTAATATGACAACGATGTGGTGGAATGATTAAGTGTTTATGTAATGGGATTTCAAAATAATGTTGTATCATTGAGTATTGCAATATTTATTGATGTGGTATTCAAAGTGATTGAGATATTTTTTGGAAATAAGATGATATGCGCATAATGAAGACGAGAAAATGAAATGTTTAATAGTATTCATGAGCTCATGATTGATATAAGGACTAAGTGATATCATGGTTTGAGTATATAGAATTTTGAGGATTTTGGTATGTGGAAAGTAACTGCATTCAAGTTTTCACTAAGGTTCAATGGGTATTCAAGAGAGTACAAGATTAAGGCCTTTGAATGTTTGGAATGTGTCCAACAAAATATATCTTATGATATATGGGGATCAACGATGGTATTAAATCTATGGTAATCGTTTTCACTATGTTATGAGAATGGACTGTAGTATTATGGATAGGACTAAAGATTGGAATGGATTATGTTGGACATAAGTTAGTATTGTTTAAGGATAGAAGTTTTTTCGATATTATTTATGGGATGTTATAGTAATATAGTTTTAGAAAAAGGACAACCTGCAGGACGGACGCCAGCCCATCGCTTCGGACAAGGCTGTGGGAATCGAACCCACAACCGAAGTGCGACTGGCCTTTATCGCCTACCACTGGCCTACAGGAAGTCCCTGTTTAGTAGAAACTAGTTTTATTATATTAAGCAGTATGATATATGAAGTATAAGTCCATTTTAGGAACTATATATGATTAAACTCACTATAGATCGACTTATGTATATAATTTTTTCTAACCTTTTGTTTGAGACAGATGGAATGACCCGTCATTCTATCACATGATCTGCTAACACTTCACGAATAACAAATTCAACTTCATTTATTTAAGAGATGAGGTGGAAATTGTTCTAGGCATGAACAATAGTGAGATTGTACCAAAATAAAGAAAGTATTTATTCCAATTCAAATTTTCAACTTTAGGGAAATGATCTTGAAAACCAAAAATGTTGTCCTAGTGATCTTATACCTGATGAATCGGATGGTACCTTAGATCGTCACAAATTTATGGATTTGTGATTACTGGCTTTTCCATAGCCATGTTCTCTACCACTCTCCATCAGAACATGATGGTTAGATTTCTCTTCCATATCCATATTTTCACCTATGTGGAAACCCAATGATTAGTTTATTTGGGTAACCGTTATGTTTCATACTTTTGTTTTTAAAGATTGGTTTTGATATTCCTTTTTACGATGTGGATTTCTATTAAAGAAACTTTCGAATAGTAAACCATTTATAACCCCGACGAATTTCGAGGGTGAAATTCATTTTACGGGGGGTAGAATGTAACAGCCCAAGATTTTATAAAAAATAATCTTTTTAATTTTATTAATGTCTTGTGTTGTACGCTACACCAAAAGGAGCTTGCACAACACGCATCCTTGACTTTCCTTGCATTACACGCAATCGCGACCTTCCTCGATAGAGTGTGTAATACGCAATACCGAGTTTCACTAAACAACGATATGCTAATAAAATATTATTAAAACTAGCCGGTATGAATAGTAATAACCACTTTTTAAAACTCTGTAAATCTTATTTTTCAAAATGAACTTCATTTTTGGATTCGGAGTATCGAATTTAGCCTAAGGTGAAATTTTGGTACTTTTCGGATAACTTTCATATTCTGATGAATAGTGAAAATTACTAAATTATAATTAAAAACAAATTTTTTAATCGAAATAATTAATAGTGATAAATTATTAATTTGAGTGGTTTTAAAGTATATTTAGAATATATTTTTACAATTTAATAAAATGTTGGTCATTGGATGTAATTTCACATTTAAACGAGACAAAATCAAGTGTCAATCTTTTGATAGATATTGTTTCTTAAAAACACGCTATTTGTTTTAACAGCGGGATTTAATTATAAAATTAATTAATGAAAATTCTACGATATGAATTTGGTAAAATAGACTTCATTTTAGAATTCGGAATATGAAATATAGCTTAGAATGAAATTTTGGCATTGTTCTGAAAAACATCAATTTTTGATGAATAGTGAAACTACTAAGTGGTAGTTAAAAAAATTAATTTCTTCATAAATCTTAATTTTACCGCTTCTGTGAATGGAATTTCAAAAATCCGAGAGACACGGTTGATGTCAGTAAGTAAAATGTGGTTCAATGAGATGAAAATAATTTTTGGTGAATAGTAACTTTTTACTTTTATTTACCACGGTTAAAAGTAAATAGGGTAATTAAGGGTAAGAATGATATTAATATTACCATAACACATGTCCTAATTCTATTTGACAAGTGTATCTCGACCAAAAACAACCTTAAGTGTAACATATTATCATTTAGGCCCACTTGGATTAGATTAGGACAGTTATTATTATTTAATTCAAAGAAGAGTTAAAAGAGTTAAAATCAAAGTTTATTCACTAAAACATTTTTAATATGGGATTATACATAAGATAAATTCAACTATAAATATTCATTAGAAAGCTAAAAAGATTTCCTATATAATGATATTTTATTTATAATTTTTAGACTTTAAATAAATTAATTTATTTATGACACAACGATGATGCAGTAATTACCCTTTTAAGGAAATATTAACATAATTGATGTTATAAATACTCAAATGAATGTAATTTGAGACTTTTTATGAATTCCACTAATTTTATAGGTTACTATGATATATTAGTGTTGATTTAATAAACTTGATTCGAACATATAATTCTGTTATGACTTTCACAAAAATCATATATCAAATAGTGTCAAAATTGACCCAAAATAGTTTTTAAATAAAATATTATATTATTAATTGTTATTTTATTCCTAAAAATCTAAGGTTAGGCCACATGAATTAGATAAGGATATATATATTAATAATACACAATTTGGGGTTCGTTTGGCATGTTATAGTAAGTGTATTAACCATATAGTGAAAGAAAACAAAAAGACACGGTAAAAGTTAAATTAATTAACTTAGAGTTAAATCTAATTGATAAGGTTAAAATAATACCCTAAACTTGTCTAAATCCTATTGGTTGATAGTATTTAGACCCATCCCCACTTTAGCTTCAATATAAGACCCTTTGGAACCATTATAAACCGATTTTGACTTTAATATAAAATAATATTTTGAGATATTCCTAAGGTGCCCCTCTCCTCCCTTATAAAAGGACACCTCCTCCCCCTCCTCCTCACACCAATTTGAGCACTCAAGCTCGGCCAAACCCTGCCAAAATCTCTTCTCCACTTCCCTAGAAACATCCTAGAGGTTCTTGTCTTCCTAAAAGACCAATTTTAGTTCCCTAAGAGGAGGTCTCCAAAAGGCGCTTCAAAGAAGAGGTAATTACCGTTACCAATTCTTTCATCTTTATTTCTTCTTCCACTTCTTCTTCTTAGGTTGTTTCATTATGAAGTAATAACATAAGTATCACTCATATAATGATATTTTATTATAAGTATGAAACAACTCTATTTCACCATCTATCTATCCTACGAAAAAAGAAATCACCGCGTGTGCGTACGTACGGAATACCGTCTCCACGCCGTGGTGTAATCTATTTTCCACCACCACCTTACATGGATGGGTATAATGGTGTAAAGAATAACTATACATAGTTATTAAAACATCATATTGATTCTGATATATTGAATAATCCACTCCAATTCAATTCAATATTTATGGAAATGATATCATCGCTCGTGCGTACGTACGGACTACCGTCTCCACGACGCGATGAGATTCATTCTCCATGTTAACCATTTAAGAATGATTATAAAGTATATATAAGAAATAATAATGAAATATATGACATTATAAAGCTACTGGATTTATGTATATATATATGTATGTCATCTACTTACTTCCATTCAATACAATAGGGAAAGGAAAACAGCGTTCATGCGTACGTACGGACTACCGTCTCCATGAACGGTGTTTTTCATTTCATTTATCTATCTATTATATATATATATATACTGAATATATATGATATATAAATCATATTTTATATTCTGGAAGTAAGTAAATCATGATATAAGTAATAATAATGTCAAGAACAACAAGTCAAAACACCTACGATAAAAGAAACGATTTTACCCAAAACGCTTCTTTAACATGGAATTTACAAAAGAACGGGTAATATAATGTCATAAGTGAACCATATATGATATCATAACAATTAATATGATTCTGTAATAAGTCAATGACATTATTTAAATCATTATACAGGAGGTTAGGACACATACAAAGCAAATCGGACCTAAGGTAAGGGAAATATCACAATCTCATTTTTATCCGAGATTGTTTATTCGTAAGTATTTACTGGGGTGTATTTTATCATCCACATCCTTGTTTCATAAATATGTAATATTATTTCCATCCAACTACAATTGTTTAAATCCAATTTTACCCTTTGTTGAGTTTTTAGTAAAAGAAATGAAAGGAATCTTTTGTCGTTTTCCGTACGAGGTACTTTTTGACTTTTCCGACAAAAGAACGAGAAGAATGTTTTTTTAACTTATACGGCATGAATGGATATTTAAAACATTATTTCCAAGAAGATTCCTTTACAAGTTTTCAAGTTTATTTTTAATCAACTTCTTTTATTTTAAAGTTGTATGACATGTTATGAAAGGAAAAATGTTTTTGAAGAAGAAAGGATATTTTCCTCAAGAATGGAGTTCAAGTGATTTTCAAAATTATTTTCCATCTAAGATAATAAAAGGGTTCTGTTTTTATCCCTATTATTACATGGATATTGATTATGTTGTGATGGAAACATTTTTATGAATTCCTTTATCTTATATGAATTGTTTTATGATGTCATGTTGTTTAAGAATCCCATTTTTATTACATGGGTTATGCGATGAATTATGATTTATGATTATGTGGCACACATAAGAAAGGATTCATTATAAGATGGGTGGGACCTATATCTCCCTCCAATGCATTGGGTAAAGATTTTATATCTCATGAGATAGACATGGCTGGAACGGAAGGTTATTTCGGTTCAGTGATACATGACTGAAACGAGGAGTGAACTCGGTTCAGAAAGGAACTTTGTCCACTAAGATAGTCTTGGCAATGAGTCATGACTAACAAGAAATGATTTCCCATGATTATGTGTGTATGCCACAAAGATTCATGTTTTAAGTTATGATTATTGGGATTACTTTTTTCACTGCCATGATTTATCCCATGATTATGAAATTATGCTCTCTTTTGCAGGTTATGATTTCCAAAATGTTATGTTCTTATGAATATGATGTGATTGATATTTATTTTGTTTACCCTTACTGAGCATTTGAGATCACCCTTTTATGTTTTCTTTTCCCTAGGATATAAAGAAAGGTTTTAGGTAAAAAAAAGAAGATCTTTATGGGAGATTTTGAAAATCTTTCACCACGATTAGAAGATTATAGTACGAGTTTCCAAAGACACTAAACTATTACGGTCCTTGTGTGTGTGTTTTTGTAATGTACTAAGTATTCCGCAAAAGTAATGTAATTTCCATGTACGTCAAGATACGGGTCTCTACACACACATATTCAATGGATGACATATTCAATGACTACATGTTGATCCCAAAGAAATCGAAATTGGGTTAAAAAGTTCCCTTGACAGCCTAACGACATCAATCAAAATGAGTTGATGAGAGATAAAAAGTGTATCTAATCACTTGGACATAAAATTTACATAAATAAGGATATATGAGATCATATCCCAACATAACAATATGTAAATTAAAATACCCAACAAATGAAGTCTTTTAAAAAAGAGGAGGGTGAAAGGTTCCCTTACCGACTTGGGTATCTTTCAAAACACACACCCCATGAAAGAAGAAAAATATATCATTGATGTAAATACTCATAAAAGAAATTATATTAAACAAAGAGTAGAATAATGGGCAGTACATACACCACTCAATGGAATTTGTGGCAAATGTAGCATAAATCTCACGGGAATAAAAGTGAGATGAAAAATCCCTTACGAAAACTCGGCAGCCTAACGGCGCCACATAAAACTTCCGAATATGGATTGATGAGATAAAATAGGGTATCTCATCACATTACAATAAAATGTACAGAAAGAGGAATATAAAATAACATCCCCCAAAATTACAAAGAGGAGCTTAAAAGAAGTGACATAAAGAAGAGTACTTAAAAAGAAAGAGAGAGGTTAGATCTCTTACGAAAGTTCGGCAGCCTAACAGCGCCACTCAAAACACCAAAAATGGATTGATGAGGGAGAATAGGGTCTCTCATCACATGAACATAAAAATTACAGTAAGTGTAATTTAAAATATCATCCCAATAACATGAAATATGAGCTTTAAAAGGAATGACATAAAAGTGTGTACTTAAAAAGAAAGAGAGGAGTAGGATCCCTTACCTCAGGTCCGACTTGACTCGATCGTTCTTTAATCTCCTGAATAATAAACTTCGGTTAATTTCTACTTCCTTAAGAACCATTTTTAAGTTCATTATTCCATTTATATCACTTATTACCATGTCATAAACATTATGTAATCATTTAAGTTAATAATATTTCTTTTGCGGATATTTGGTTTCTATGTCGAAAGTGGACTTCTTACCATTACATGTTGTTCGTGTGGCCAAATGTTTATTATATCCAGAATTGTATTCATGATGTATATATCATATATTTCATATATATCCCGTACATTCATGAATTTATAACGTTACATAATCATTTAGAGGTAGGAAATGAAATGCACCGTTCATGGAGACGGTAAGCCATACGTACGCATTAACGCTACTTTCATTTCTATTTCATATTTTATAGAATGTAATAATAATGATATAAAGGTATGTTATAAATACAGTATAATATCATATATAATATCATAGTTCCATCCTTTATACGTCCCACATATGGTATTTAATGAATCAAATCACTTTGAGGGGGAGGTAGTCCGCACTTCCTAAAATGAAGATATCGCGTATACCCATAATGGATGCCATAAAGGTAAGACACAAATGAAAAATAAATAAGCATAAGTAAAACATAAACATATTATATATCATATATAAAAATAGATACATCATAATGGCCACCTTTGAAGGTGTTAAATGAGTATTGAACAATCATCGTTTCGGGAGGAAGAATTTCACCATCCATGGAAACCGTATGTTCTTTAACCATTTGATGTAGTTGTGTGAGAGTGTAGGTCGAATAAATATTATAACAACATCCTAGTATATTGAAGATACTTGTTTTGTTGCAAAAGAAGTAAATAAAAAGTGTTTAGGGGGTTGTAGAAGCAAAATAAACCAAATGAACATGAGGGAATGAATTACCTTTAAAAGTGTAACTCCTTTTGATTTGAGCCTAAAGGCTTACTTTGAAAGGATTCTGCCCAAAGGGAATCCTCTAGGATGAGCAGAGGGATGTGGATAGAGTAAATGGGCAGGGTTTGGCCGAGACAAAGGCTTGAGGAGTGTGTGAAATGAGGTAGAGGTGGGGGCCTTTTATAAGAGTAGAGCAGAGGCACTTTTGGAAAGTAAGAGATATTACTTTATTTTAAAATGTATTTCGGTTTTAAAAGGTCCCACATTGATATAATTCGTGGATAAGGTGATAATGGTTCTAAATACACCCATCCAATAAGTTTTGGACATGTTTAGGTCATAGAGGTTACATTATCTTCTCATTTTATTTAAATCGTTAGATAATGTTGTCATCACTGCATCATTATGATGTCATAAATAATTTAATTTATTTAATGTCTAAAAATTATAAAAAAATCACTATGATGTATGAAATCTTTTTATATTTCCAATGACTATTTATAATAAAAAATATTATTTTTATTACCCCACTTAACAATTCTTTTAGTAAAACATATCATGTTTGTGTCATTTTTACTTTTACATTAAAGAAAAAGTTATTTATGTCATTTCCTAACCAAAGTGGCTCCATGGGGTCCCCAAGATGACCCATGGCTTGTCTTGGTCGGCCATTACTCATCCAATAAGGTTAGGACAAGTTTCATGGTGTTTTCACATTTTTATAATATCATTTTTACATTAAATTACACTAATTACCTCTAATCGCGATTAATGAAAAGACGTTACTATTCACCAAAAAATTATTTTCATCCCATTGAACCACATTTTACATACTAATAACAACCATGTATGTTGGATTTTCAAAATTCAATACACATTAGTGGTAAACTTTAATTTAACTTAAAAATCAGTTTGGTTGATTACCACTTATTGGTTTCACTATTCATCAAAAATTGGAGTTTTTCAGAAAAATACCAAAACATCACCCTAAGCTATATTTGATATTCCGAATTCAAAAATGAAGTCAGTTTTACAAAATTCAAAACATATTAGTCACATTAATTAATTTAATAATTAATTCCCGCTGTCAGAGCAAATAGCGTATTTTTATAAAACAATAAGTATCAAAAGATTGACTCTAGTTTAAGTCTGATTTCAATGTGAAATTAACTCCAACGACCACTATTGGATTTAATGGTAAAAATATTTTCTAATTTCACTTTAAAACCAATTAAAAATATTATCTGATCATATAAATAAATTCTATTAAAAAGAGGTTTTGAATTAAAACACAACATTTTACACTATTCATTAAAAAATGAACTTTATCAGAAAAATACCAAAAAATTACACAAAGTAAAATTTGATGTCCCGATTCTTAATAAGAGTTTTATTTGGTCCAAAAGAATGTATAAGATTCATCAAAACTATATTTAATGACAGTTCTCCATTAAAAGCCGATAAGTGAACCTTTAGTGAAAACTAGGGCATATACGCCAAAAATTGAATTTTTTCCGTATTTTAAGCCTTTAGCTTTTATTAGATAAATGAAAAAACATTAAAAAACATATATAATCATATTTTTGTTATTTCTATCTATTACCACCAATACAACGGCTACATGTTAACTACCATTTGAAATAATATTATTTTATTATTAGAGTGCAACGTAAGATTCCTAAGAAACTCGTTGTTGCGTGTTGGGTATGCCATCGAGCATAGCGTCCCCTTTAAATTCATATTAATATTTTATTCACAAATATGGATAAATATGAAAATTTCATATTCTTTATTTACCTGGGGTGTTACATCCTTCCCCCCTTTTGGGAATTGCGTCCTCGAAATTTTTTAAATTGTGCTTGGAAACATCCTTGAAAGTCCCACAACGGAACAAAAGTCGGTAAAACAAGCACTTTAAAATAAAGAAAGATAATTAAAAAGGTCACCCGAGTTAACCCATACTAGGATTCCAAGTATGAAAATATGGACATGGAGGAAAAAACAAAGGGTCATGTTCTGATGGAGAGTGATAGAAAACATGTTTAGGAGAAAGTTAACCACGAGAAAATCACAAACTTGTGATGGGTTAAACGGTATTCGATTTCCCAGTAGGAAAAGTTAATAGACAACATTTTTGTTTTAAGTTACTTTTAATTGAGGAATTTATTCATAAGGAAACATAATCACTTATCATATTGACTTTCAACTTTTATTAGATTCCTTACACAAACTCATATTTTCTCCAAAAGATGAGTATTTAGGAAGACTTGTTCACATTAAGAGTACTATAATCAACTTCTAGAGAATCACCTAATCGACAAAATAGAACTATATACTTCCCATGTCTTTAGACCTTAAACAAAACCAAAAAGGTTATTACAAGATCAGATAATCCAGAAAAGGATAACCCTTTATAAAAAAAATCTATTCTTAACCTCCAAAATTTGTCCAACAAAACACAATGTTCAATGAGGACCATTTTATAATCAATTTGTCCATAAAATTATTCAAAGTAAACCAAACTAAGATTGAAACACAAATATTTGAAGGATTTAGTCACATAGTCATCCAAGTTAAATCGTAAAATTTATCTCCAAACAACATCAACTGCTCCTAAAGTCTCGTATTGAAAAGTAATTAACCAAATCACATATCCTCCATGATAGGTTATTCATTTTCATAAATAACCCAAAATCAACTTACTCTTAATTAATAAAATCATATAACTAGAATGAATCGGTCAATATAACCAGGGACTTCACATAGTCTAGTGGTAGGCGATAAATACCAGTCGCACTTTGGTTTTGGGTTCGATTCCCTCAAATTTGCCCGACGCGACGAGATGTCACACGGTCTGCGTGTTGTCCGTTTTCCAAAACTATATAATTCTTAAAACATTCCCCAAAATGAGATAAAATCTTCAAGAATAATCATAACATATTTTAACCTCAAGTTTATCTCATTCCCTTCATTTTCCATCATATCATATAATAACACATAATTACCTCAAAAGTAAGGATCATATAAACCCTAATGGTTACCTTAATAATTATTACCTGAATTTCCACATCGAGTTGGCCATCTCGTACATGATTCATTAGAGAACTCACCAAGGTTTAAGTGATTGTTCATGACTCCTTGATAGTTGGTTTAGAACAACTATGAGATTCCTCATTGAATCTCCCATCTCATCCAGTATCTTAATCAGAGAACCACCACAGTTTCCTTCAAACCCATTGTCACTTTGGTGCCTGCCAAATCTATCCATTTACTAAAACCAAAAAGTTCAGTGTGAGTATATCAACAAAACCTTCATGTACTAATCAGGTAGGTAAACACTAAGATATACTTACAAATTCACTTTATCTAAAATTAGGACTCTTTCTGAAATCCTAACCATTATGGTAATGTCACTTATGCTTAAAGAATACCCTAACATCTAAAGTTATCTAAACCGACCATTGATACCAACTATAAGGCCCCATCCTTGAAACTTACTTAATCTTGAGTTATTACAATATTACACATTGAGGATCTTTTCAGGTTTAATGTTTTAGGGAATTAGATCATGGAACTTGCATTACATTCCACATTTAAAAAAAGTGGTTACATAAAAGATAGTATTCATTCTTCCCATCAACGGAAACATATTTAAAATAAAACATGGATTATTTCTTGACACATCCTTGACACTATCATCACATCATGTACCCTTCCCTTGTCCTGTGAAAAACATTTCAAAAACTTGGGATGAGCATAAAAATCGCAGTAAGGGATATATAGATATGGAATGGAAACATGAGTACATGTATACATAAGAATGAAATCATACTTTACCCATAAAACATAGGCATATCAAATCATGAATAAATCATAGAAATCATAAGACAAAAAAGGTAACTTGAGGAATTCATAACATTCTTACGTAGGGAGTAACCCTCTTGGTTACGTTTTGGAATACCCATCACAGTATATTCCCTAAATCTCTTTGTAAAATACTCAATGATTCACTCCTTCGCGTTACCCAATGCATTGGAGAGCTATATCGGGCTCACCCACCCTTAGTTTATCACGGAACCACCCGTTTTCATAACAATGCCCAAGATCCATAACATAAATGTATCACATAAAACATGCATAAAGGAAACATAACATTTCCACATTGAAATCACAATATAACATTTTAGTATATTGAAATAATGAATCCATTCAAATAGAAACCATTTCCAAAACCATTTAAAACATTTAATAAAGATATTTTTGAATCAATGTGTCCTATACCACCTTGAAGCTTAAAATTTTAAACCATTAATATCCATATAAATAAATCCTTAAAACCATTTTGAAAACATGGATATTAATAAGAACAAATAATTAAAACATTTAAAATGATATTTTGGTTAAAGGGGTTTTACCAAAATAAGAGACACTTGAATACAATAATTGAGGAATAACATTTTGTCAGAACATTATAATATCATGAGAATAAATGGATTCATGATATAATACTCCAAAGGATAGTATATAAACCATATAAGATTGAATTGGTGCATAACAACAACGAACCCTCAATAGAAATGTCAAATGTGATGAAATCCCTTATAAAGAAGGTATCCTTAAATTAAGGACAAATCAACCTAAAAAATATGTGTGAAAAATATAAATACACCCCATATAAGTGGATATTAAGTGTAAAACAATAAAAGTTCATTCACACATATTCAATGGATGACATATTCAATGACTACATGTTGAACCCAAAGAAATCGAAATTGGGTTAAAAAGTTCCCTTGACAGCCTAACGGCATCACATCAAAATGCGTTGATGAGAGATAAAAAGTGTATCTCATCACTTGGACATAAAATTTACATAAATAAGGATATATTAGAACATATCCCAACATAACAATATGTAAATTAAAAGACCCAACAAAAGATGTCTTTTAAAAAAGAGGAGGGTGAAAGGTTCCCTTACCGACTTGGGTATCTTTCAAAACATACACCCCATGAAAGAAGGACAATAGATCATTGATGTAAATACTCATAAACGAAAGTATATTACACAAAGAGTAGAATAATGGGCAGTACATACACCACTCAATGCAATTTGTGGCAAATGTAGCATAAATCTCATGGAAATAAATGTGAGATGAAAAATCTCTTACGAAAACTCTACAGCCTAATGGCGCCACATAAAACTTCCGAATATGGATTGATGAGATCAAATAGGGTTTCTCATCACATTAAAATAAAATGTATATAAAGAGGAATATAAAATAACATCCCCCATCATTACAAAGAGGAGCTTAAAAGAAGTGACATAAAGAAGAGTCCTTAAAAAGAAAGAGAGAGGTTAGATCTCTTATGAAAGTTCGGCAGCCTAACGGTGCCACTCAAAACTACCAAAATGGATTGATGAGAGAGAATAGATCTCTCATCACATGAACATAAAAATTACAGTATGTTTAATATAAAATATGATCCCAATAACAAGAAATATGAGCTTTCAAAGGAATGACATTAAAGTGTGTACTTAAAAAGAAAGAGAGGAGTAGGATCCCTTACCTCGGGTCCGACTTGACTCGATCGTTCTTTAATCTCCTGAATAATAAACTTGAGTTAATTTATAATTCCTTAAGAACCTTTTTAAAGTTCATTATTCCTTTTATATCACTTATTACCATGTCATAAACATTATGTAATCATTTATGTTAATAATATTTGTTTTGCTGATATTTGGTTCCTAAGTCGAAAGTGGACTTCTTACAATTAGATGGTGTTCGTGTGGCAAAAGGTTTATTATATCCAGAATTTTATTCAGGATGTAGATATCATATATGTCATATATATCCAGTACATTCATGAATTTATAACGTTACATAATCATTTAGAGATAAGAAATGAAATGCACCGTTCGTGGAGACGGTAAGCCGTACGTACACATTAACGCTAATTTCATTTCTATTTCATATTTTATAGAATGGAATAATAATGAAATAAAGGTATATTATAATTCCAGTATAATATCATATATAATATAATAGTTCCATCCTTTATAAGTCCCACATATGGTATTTAACGAATCAAATCACTTTGAAGGGGCGGTAGTCCGCACTTCCTAAAATGAAGATATCGCGTATACCCATAATGGATGCCATAAAGGTAAGACACAAATGAAAAATATAGAAGAATAAGTAAAACATAAACATATTATATATCATATATAAAAATAGTGACATCATAATGGCCACCTTTGAAGGTGTTAAATGAGTATTGAACAATCATCGTTTCGGGAGGCAGAATTTCGCCATCCACAGAAACCGTATGTTGTTTAATCATTTTATATAGTTGTGTGAGAGTGTAGCTCGAATAAATCTTATAACAACATCCTAGTATATTGAAGATAATTTTTTTGTTACAAAGTAAGTAAATAAAAAGAGTTTAGGGGGTTGGATAAGCAAAATAAAACAAATGAACATGAAGGAATGAATTACCTTTAAAAGTGTAACTCCTTTTGATTTGAGCCTAAAGGCTTTCTTTGAAAGGATCAAGCCCAAAGGGAATCCTCTAGGATGAGGAGAGGGATTTGGAGAGAGTAAATGAGCAGGGGTTGGCCGAGACAAAGGTTTTAGGAGTGTGTAAAATGAGGTAGAGGTGGGGGCCTTTTATAAGAGGAGAGGAGGGGCACTTTTGGAAAGTAAGAAATATTACTTTATTTGAAAATGTGTTTCGGTTTTAAAAGGTCCCACATTGATATAATTCGTGTATAAGGTGATAATGGTTCGAAATACACCCATCCAATAAGTTTTGTACATGTGTAGGTTATAGAGATTAAATTATCTTCTCATTTTATTTAAATCGACAGATAATGATTTCATCGCTGCATCATTATAATGTCATATATAATTTAATTTATTTAATATCTAAAAATTATAAAAAAATTACTATGATGTAAGAAATATTTTTATCTTTACAATGACTATTTATAATAAAAAAGATGACTTGTATAACCCCACTTAAAAATTGTTTTAGTAAAACATATCATGTTTGTGTCATTTTTACTTTTACATTAAATAAAAAGTTATTTATGTCATTTACCAACCAATGTGGCTCCATGGGGTCCCAAAGTTGACCCATGGATTTATTGGTCGGCCATTACTCATACAATAATGTTAGGACAAGTTTCATGGTGTTTTCACATTTTTATAATATCATGTTTACATTAAATTACACTAATTACCTCTAATCGCGATTAATGAAAAAAAGTTATTATTCACCAAAAAATTATTTTCATCCCATTGAACCACATTTTACAAACTAATGACAACCATGTATGTCGGATTTTCAAAATTCAATACACATTAGTGGTAAACTTTCATTTAACTGAAAAATCAGTTTGTTTGATTACCACTTAGTGGTTTCACTATTCATTAAAAATTGGAGTTTTTCAGAAAAATACCAAAACATCACCCTAAGCTATATTTGATATTCCGAATTCAAAAATGAAGTCCATTTTAATAAATTCAAAACATATTAGTCAAATTAATTAATTTAATAATTAATTACCGTTGTCAGAGCAAATAGCGTGTTTTTTTAAAACAATAAGTATCAAAAGATTGACTCTAGTTTAAGTCTGATTTCAAAGTGAAATTAATTCCAACGGCCACTGTTGGATCTAATGGTAAAGATATTTTCTAATTTCACTTTAAAAACAATTCAAAATATTATCTAATCATATAAATAAATTATATTAAAAAGAGGTTTTGAATTAAAACACAACATTTTACACTATTCATTAAAAAATCAACTTTATCGGAAAAATACCAAAACATTACACAAAGTAAAATTTGATGTCCCGATTCTTAATAAGAGTTTTATTTGGTCCAAAATAATGTATTACAGTGATCAAAACTATATTTAATGACAGTTCTCCATTAAAAGGCGATAAGTGAACCTTTAGTGAAAACTAGGGCATATACGCCTAAAATTGATTTTTTTCGTATTTTAAGCCTATAGCTTTTATTGGATAAATGTAAAAACATTAAAAAACATATATAATAATATTTTAGTGATTTCTATCCATTCCCACCAATACAACGGCTACATGTTAACTACCATTTGAAATAATATTATTTTATTATTAGAGTGCAACGTAAGATTCCCAAGAAACTCGTTGTTGCGTGTTGGGTACGCCATCGGGCATAGCGTCCCCTTTAAAGTTATATTAATATTTTATTCACAAATATGGATAAATATGAAAATGTCATATTATTTATTTACCTGGGGTGTTACATCCTTCCCCGCTTTTGGGAATTGCGTCCTAGCAATTTTTAAAATTGAGCTTGGAAACATCCTTGAAAGTCCCACATCGGAACAAAATTCGGTAAAACAAACACTTTAAAATAAAGAAATATAATTACAAAGGTCACCCGATTTAACCCATACTAGGATTCCAATTATGAAAAATCGACATGGAGGAAAAAACAAAGGGTCATGTTCTGATGGAGAGTGATAGAAAACATGTTTAGGAGAAAGTTAACCATGATAAAATCACAAACATGTGATGGGTTAAACGGTATTCGATTCCCCAGTTGGAAAAGTTAATAGACAACATTTTTGTTTTAAGTTACTTTTTATTGAAGAATTTATTCATAATGAAACATAATCACTTATCATATTGACTTTCAACTTTTATTAGATTCCTTACACAACCTCATATTTTCTCCAAAAGACAAGTATTTAGGAAGACTTGTTCACATTAAGAGTACTATAATCAACTTCTAGAGAATCACCTAATCGACAAAATAGAACTATATACTTCCCATGTCTTTATAATTTAACCAAAACCAAAAATGTTTTTACAAGATCAGATAATCCATAAAATGATAACCCTTTATGAAAAAAAAATCTATTCTTAACCTCCAAAATTTGTCCAACAAAACACAATGTTCAACGAGGACCATTCTATAATCAATTTGTCCATAAAATTCTTCAAAGTAAACCAAACTAAGATTGAAACCCAAATATTTGAAGGATTTAGTCACATAGTCTTCCAAGTTAAATCTTAACATTTATCTCCAAACAACATTCGTTGCTCCTATAGTCTCGTATTGAAAAGTAATTAACCTAATCACATATCCTCCATGATAAGTTAATCATTTTCATAAATAACCCAAAATAAACTTACTCTTAATTCATAAAATCATATAACTAGAAAGAATCGGTCAAACTAACCTGGGACTTCACGTAGTCCAGTGGTAGGCGATAAATACCAGTCTCACTTTGGTTGTGGGTTCGATTCCCGCAACTTTGTGCGACGCGACGGGATGTCACACGGTCTGCGCGTTGTCCTTTTTCCAAAACAATAAAATTCTTAAAACATTCCCCAAAATGAGAAAAAATCTTCAAGAATAATCATAACATATTTTATCCTCAAGTTTATCTCATACCCTTCATTTTACATCATATCATATAATAACCCATAATTACCTCAAAAGTAAGGATCATATAAACCCTAATGGTTACCTTAATAATTATTACCTGAATTTCCACATCGAGTTGGCCATCTCATACATGATGCATTAGAGAAATCACCAAGGATGAAGTGATTGATCATGACTCCTTGATAGTTGGTTTAGAAAAACTATGAGATTCTTCATTGAATCCCCCATCTCATCCAGTATCTTAATCAGAGAACCACCACAGTTTCCTTCAAACCCATTGTCACTTTGCTTCCTGCTAGATCCAGCCAATTACTAAAATCAAAAAGTTTAGTGTGAGTATATCAACAAAACCTTCATGTTATAATGAGGAAGGTAAACACTAAGATATACTTACTCATTCACTTTATCTAAAATTAGGACTCTTTCTAAAATCCTAACCATTATGGTAATGTCACTTATGCTTAAAGAATAGCCTAACCTCTACAGTTATCTAAACCGACCTTTGATACCAACTATAAGGCCCCAGCCTTAAACCTCACTTAATCTTGAGTTATTACAAGATTACACATTGAGGATCTTTTCAGGTTTAGAGTTTTAGAGAATTAGATCATGGAACTTGCATTACATTCCATATTTAAACAAAGTGGTTACATAAAAGACAGTATTCATTCTTCCCATCAACGGAAACATATTTAAAATAAAACATGGATTCATTCTTGACACATCCTTGACACTATCATCACATCATGTACCCTTCACTTGACATGTGAAAAACATTTCAAAAACATGGTATGAGCATAAAAAACTCAGTAAGGGCTATATAGATATGGAAAGGAAACATGAGTACATGTATACATAAGAATGAAATCATACTTTACCCATAAAACATAGGCATATCAAATCATGAATAAATCATAGAAATCATAAGACACAAAAGGTAACTTGAGGCATTCATAACATTCTTACGTGGAGAGTAACCCTCTTGGTTACGTTTTGGAATACCCATCACAATATATTCCCTAAATCTCTTCGGAGAAACCTCAATGTTTCACTCCTTCGCGTTACCCAATGCATTGGAGAGCTATATCGGGCTCACCCGCCCTTAGTTTATCACGGAACCACCCGTTTTCATAACAATGCCCAAGATCCATAACATAAATGTATCACATAAAACATGCATAAAGGAAACATAACATTTCCACATTTCAATCACAATATAAAATTTTAGTATATTGAAATAATGAATCCATTCAAAAAGAAAACATTTCCAAAACCATTTAAAACATTTAATAAAGAGATTTTTGAATCAAAGTGTCTCAAACCACCTTGAAGCTTAAAATATTAAACCATTAATATCCATATAAATAAATCCTTAACACCATTTTGAAAACATGTATATTAATAAGAACAAATAATTAAAACATTTAAAAGGATATTTTGGTTAAAGGGGTTTTACCAAAATTAGAGACACTTGAATACAATAATTGAGGAATAACATTTAGTCAGAACTTTATAATATCATGAGAATAAATGGATTCATGATATAATACTCCAAAGGACAGTATATACACCAAATAAGAGTGAATTGGTGCATAACAACAATGAACCCTCAATAGAAATGTCAAATGTGATGAAATCCCATATAAAGAAGGTATCCTTAAATTAAGGACAAATCAACCTCAAAAATATGTGTGACAAATAAAAATACACCCAATATAAGTGGATATTATGTGTAAAACAATAAATTTTCATTCACACATATTCAATGGATTACATATTCAATGACTACATGTTGAACCCAAAGAAATCGAAATTGGGTTAAAAAGTTCCCTTGACAGCCTAACGGAATCACATCAAAATGAGTTGATGAGAGATAAAAAGTGTATCTCATCACTTGGACATAAAATTTACATAAATATAGATATATGAGAACATATCCCAACATAACAATATGTAAATTAAAAGACCCAACAAAAGAAGTCTTTTAAAAAAGAGGAGGGTGAAAGGTTCCCTTACTGACTTGGGTATCATTCAAAACATACACCCCATGAAAGAAGTACAATAGATCATTGATATAAATACTCATAAACGAAATTATATTACACAAAAAGTATAATAATGGGAAGTACATACACCACTCAATGTAATTTGTGGAAAATGTAGCATAAATCTCACGGGAATAAAAGTGAGATGAAAAATCCCTTATGAAAACTCGGCAGCCTAACGGCGCCACATAATACTTCCAAATATGGATTGTTGAGATCAAATAGGGTATCTCATAACATTACAATAAAATTTATAGAAAGAGGAATATAAAATAACATCCCCTAACATTACAAAGAGGAGCTTAAAAGAAGTGACATAAAGAAGAGTACTTAAAAAGAAAGAGAGAGGTTAGATCTCTTACGAAAGTTCGGCAGCCTAATGGCGCCACTCAAAAATCCCAAAATGGATTGATGAGATAGAATAGGGTATCTCATCACATGAACTTAAAAAATACAGTAAGTGTAATATAAAAGATCATCCCAATAACAATAAATATGAGCTTTAAAAGGAATGACATAAAAGTGTGTTCTTATAAAGAAAGAGAGGAGTAAGATCCCTTACCTCGGGTCCGACTTGACTCGATCGTTCTTTAATATACTGAATAATAAACTTGAGTTAATTTCTACTTACATAAGAACCTTTTCCAAGTTCATTATTGCTTTTATATCACTTATTACCATGTCATAAACATTATGTAATCATTTAACTTAATAATATTTGTGTTGCCGATATTTGGTTCCTAAGTCGAAAGTGGACTTCTTACAATTACATGTTGTTCGTGTGGCGAAATGTTTTTTATATCCAGAATTTTATTCATGATGTAGATATAATATATGTCATATATATCCAGTAAATTCATGAATTTATAACATTACATAATCATTTAGAGCTAAGAAATGAAATGCACCGTTCATGGAGACGGTAAGCCGTACGTACACATGAACACTACTTTCATTTCTATTTCGTATTTTATAGAATTGAATAATAATGATATAAAGGTATATTATAATTCCAGTATAATATCATATATAATATCATAGTTCCATCCTTTATATGTCCCACATATGGTATTTAACTAATCAAATCACTTTGAGGGGGCGGTAGTCCGTACTTCCTAATATGAAGATATCGCGTATACCCATAATGGATGCCATAAAGGTAAGACACAAATGAAAAATACAGAAGCATAAGTAAAACATAAAAATATTATATATCATATATAAAAATAGTGACATCATAATGGCCACCTTTTAAGGTGTTAAATGAGTATTGAACAATCATCATTTCGGGAGGCAGAATTTCGCCATCCACGGAAACCGTATGTTCTTTAACCATTTGATGTAGTTGTGTGAGAGTGTAGCTCGAATAAATATTATAAAAAAATCCTATCATATTTAAGATACTGGTGTTGTTACAAAAGAAGTAAATAAAAAGAGTTTATGGGGTTGGAAAAGAAAAATAAAACAAATGAACATGAGGGAATGAATTACATTTAAAAGTGTAACTCCTTTTGATTTGAGCCTAAAGGCTTCCTTTGGAAGGATTCTGCCCAAAGGGAATCCTCTAGGATGAGGAGAGGGATTTGTAGAGAGTAAATGGGCATGGGTTGGCCGAGCCAAAGGCTTTAGGAGTGTGTGAAATGTGGTAGAGGTGGGGGCCTTTTATAAGAGGAGAGGAGGGGCACTTTTGGAAAGTAAGAAATATTATTTTATTTTAAAATGTGTTTCGGTTTTAAAAGGTCCCACATTGATATAATTCGTGGATAAGGTGATAATGGTTATAAATACACCCATCCAATAAGTTTTGGACAAGTTTAGGTCATAGATTTTACATTATCTTCTCATTTTATTTAAATCGTCAGATAATGATGTAATCGCTACATCATTATGATGTCATAAATAATTTAATTTATTTAATTTCTAAAAATTATAAAAAAATTACTATGATGTAGGAAATCTTTTTTGATTTCCAATTACTATTTATAATAAAACATCTGACTTGTATAACCCAACTTAAAAATTATTTTAGTAAAACATATCATGTTTGTGTCATTTCTACTTTTACATTAAATAAAAAGTTATTTATGTCATTTCCCAACCAAAGTGGCTCCATGGGGTCCCCAAGTTGACCCCTGGCTTGTCTTGGTCGGCCATTACACATAAAATAAGGTGAGGACAAGTTTCATGGTGTTTTCACAATTTTATAATATCATTTTTACATTAAATTACACTAATTACCTCTAATCGCGATTAATGAAAAAAAGTTACTATTCCCCAAAAAATTATTTTCATCCCATTAAACCACATTTTACATACTAATGAAAGCCATGTATGTCGGATTATTATAATTAAATACACATTAGTGGTAAACTTTCATTTAACTGAAAAATCTGTTTGCTTGATTACCACTTAGTGGTTTCACTATTCATCAAAAATTGGAGTTTTTCAGAAAAATTCCAAAACTTCACCCTAAGCTATATTTGATATTCCGAATTCAAAAATGAAGTTCGTTTTACAAAATTCAAAACATATTAGTCACATTAATTAATTTAATAATTAATTCCTGCTGTGAGAGCAAATAGTGTGTTTTTATAAAACAATATGTATCAAAAGATTGACTCTAGTTGAAGTCTGATTTCAAAGTGATATTAATTTCAACGACCACTATTGGATTTAATGGTAAAAATATTTTCTAATTTCACTTTAAAACCAATTAATAATATTATCTAATCATATAAATAAATTATATTAAAAAGAGTTTTTGAATTAAAACACAACATTTTACACTATTCATTAAAAAATGAACTTTATCGGAAAAATACCAAAAAATTACACAAAGTAAAATTTGATGTCCTGATTCTTAATAAGAGTTTTATTTGGTCCAAAAGAATGTATAAGAGTGATCTAAACTATATTTAATGACAGTTCTCCATTAAAAGGCGATAAGTGAACCTTTAGTGAAAACTAGGGCATATACGCCTAAAATTTAATTTTTTCTGTATTTTAAGCCTT
Source organism: Viscum album (assembly GCA_963277665.1). NCBI lineage: Eukaryota > Viridiplantae > Streptophyta > Magnoliopsida > Santalales > Viscaceae > Viscum > Viscum album. The sequence goes on along the minus strand of OY728165.1, from coordinate 556,361,130 downwards.
TAGCTTTTATTGGATAAATGTAAAAACATTAAAAAACATATATAATCATATTTTAGTTTTTTCTATACATTCCCACCAATACAACGGCTACATGTTAACTACCATTTGAAATAATATTATTTTATTATTAGAGTGCAACGTAAGATTCTCAAGAATCTTGTTGTTGCGCGTTGGGTACGCCATCGAGTATAGCGTCCCCTTTAAAGTCATATTAATAATTTATTCACAAATATGGATAAATATGAAAATGTCATATTCTTTATTTACCTGGGGTGTTACACTATGTCATAGTTTCGTTTTTAACAATTTTTCTACGTGTCATGTGAGGTTACACTATGGTATTATATTTTTTCAAAAACCAATTAATTCACAATTTACTTCAAAACCATTTACTCTTCGAACCTTCCTCTAATTTTAAATGTGAATAAAGTGTAATTTTGAGGCCTTTTCAACTCCTTTTAGTAGATTTTGACCCCGACTATGGGTGATTGGTCTATAGTAGTGCTAGGTAATTTCCATCATTTTGTTAACTATTTTATCTCTTATTAATCACCAATGGAAGTCATTCCATCATGGAAATCAGTGGTTTTATGGTGATTCTGTTGGTCAATGATGTGGTTCTTATGTTCTGTGATGATATGTGTTCCCTCATTCATTGTGCTATTTAGTAATGGCCTCCATAATTTTTCTACCATGTATAATTGATCCCATAACACAATTTGAGTTATGAGATATATTATGTCAAAACTACCATGTTATGTAAGTTTATTTTATGTTTTTTTAACTTTAGGAAGATAATATGCATTTTCCTATGGATCATAATTAATTTTTAATATAAAATTTAAATGGAAAATGGGTTATATTTACATTTCATTTATGTTATGCATATTGTGATCATATGAGATTAATGGCATGACATAAATTGTTGTCATTATTGGATTTTTTTCATTGAATATGATTATATGTTTATCCCTTTGTGTTTTATTTATTTTATATCACCTTTAAAAATATTATCTAACCACTTATATATAGTTAATAAAATGATTCCCATAGAAAATATGGATTCTATGATAAATCCATAAAATTAAATATTTGAAAATAATGAAAATACTATCACTAAATATTTGAAAAATTATGTTCTTGTGTGAATGTAAAATTTGTTGTAGAGATTTCTGGTTATGCTAGGTAGAAATTATGTGATTAGAATTCGATGTTGTATGTCGAGGTTTAGATGTGTGTTTTTGTTGTGTGGGTAATAATGGTGAGTTGTTTCAATTTCCTATTGTGTAGTAGTGATTGAAAAATGTTTTTGATGTGTTAGTTGGGAAGATGAGGTGGTTGTGGGGGTTTTATCAATTGGGAAATGTTTTATTACTATGATGTTTCTTGTTGTGCTAGGCTCCAAATAATAAATGATAACACACAGTCTCATAACATAGGTTGAAAACATAAAAATTAAATTTCTGCATTTGATACTGATATAGGTGACCAAATTTCACAATAAAAAAAATACAATGTCAAGATGAAAAATTTGATCGCTTACATTCTCAATGATTTTTAGGTTTAGAGTTTTAGATAATTAATAAAAACACCTATATTAACGATAACATTGAATTAAATTGAATGTATATCTGTCTAATCCAATATATTTATATTCCAAATTAGGTTATCCACTTAATCCATTTGAATACCATATATGCATAATCAATTAAATATATTACATGACAACCAAGGGAATAGAAAATATAAAGAGGTTGATATCAAGTGCTCTGTAAAGCTAAAAATTATCATTAACAATTAATTATCAACAAATGTATGACTGTAACGATAAAATCACAAGGAGTGTGAGATTTATAAATCAAATAATACCCATCAATACATGAATCATCAATAATGAATCATGGAATAATGATTTAAAAAATTATAGGGTTATAAAAATCAATATTCATGGTCCATGTGATATCAATATTTATCAAAGTAACTTTTGATATGTAATAAAAACGTATATTAAACATGTTCATATATTAAAACATCATCATCATTAAATTATTATCAAATCATTACAATAGGAAAAATAATTTATATAACATAAAATATAATACTTGGGGTAAAAAAATTTTTACCCATTGCATTAGTGTTTTATTTGGGTGCAGCCATTGTATAAGAAATATTTGGATCACCTAGAGAAATATGGTTATACCAATTATATATGATATAATGTGGTAATACAAAGCTATTTGACTTCAAACATCATATATAATGTCTAATAACAAATAATAAAGTACATATATAATATACATCATCAAAAAAACAGGTTAAACAACCAATATTATTTCAATAAATTGATTACACTTTTGAAAATAAATGGGTTCAATAACAATGTCATTGAAGAATTATTCACCCTTGGAATATAAATGGGTTCTATTATAATATATTTGAAATATAATTAACCTAGGGAAACTAAATGGGATCTATAACAATCTCATTGAAACAATGTTAATCCGTCACAGGAAATAATCAGGATGGTATCACTAAAAATATCATTATGGAAGAAAATGTAACAAAAAGGTATGCTGACATTGATGACTCGTAATATCATTTAAAAACATTATATAAATTTATGTGAGGAATATATTTTTACTTTCAAAAAATTTAATTTTCAAAAAATATGAAATTCATAAAATATTCAGAAAAAACATTTCTTTTTAAATAACCTTGGAAAAATATAAAGGATTTTTTTCTAACCAATTTAATAATTTATTATAAGAAATTGGTTTTTCATTTGGAAAAAATTTATTTAATCATTTTTAATGTACTTTTCATTTAAAATAACATTTAAAACATATAAAGGAATATATAAAAATCATTTAAAGGTGGTAGTACAGACATACAAGAATAATGATATTGTTTTCTAGTGAGAGAAATTGTATGAAAGAAAATGATACATTGTCATTTAAGAATGATAATAAATTTCATTAATATATTACTATTTAAATTATATAATATATTGTTTTTACATTATCCTTGTTATTTTCTATGTTAAGCGTTATTGAAAATGAATAGTATCGCTTCGCTAAGCGATAGTCCTCTGTACACAGAAACGATGTTACTGTATAACTCAGGGAATGGAAAATAAAAATTGATAAATGAAAAAATAAATATATATATGAATAATTATATTTTTAATATCATATATACACATTATATTCATCATCGAACACAATTGTGAGATGTGGTAGTGGAAAAACAAATAACATTGGTTTGTGAGGTTGTAGATCAATATAAACCTTAATGATGATTTCATTACCCATTTAACGGGAGAGGATAATTATATATGTTATAAAATTAACTAAATAATGTCATGTTATATTTTATAAACTTATTTTTTACATAATATTTGTTTATAATGAATTTAAGGTGGGGGAGGAATAAAGAAAATAAAAATACTCTTTGAAGAATGTTACATATTCTTTGGAATACTTATTTTGGAATGCACCAAAGTTCTTCCTTGATCTACTTAATGCCCAAAATAAGGCATATAGGATGATATTATGGAATTATATAATTTATTTTTGTATTTATTGGTCTTAAAAATGGGGTATTATGGTGTAAATAGAGGAGGAGAGTATGGTCAATTAAATGTTTGGCTGGGAGAATATTTTTATTTCAGGAAAATAATGAATTTTGACCAAGTTTTTTTGAATTTAATAGACTCAAAAAATGTACCATTATCTAATATATAATTTATAATGTATATTTATGTCTATATAATAGATTTTATATATGTTTTTATGTCATTTTACCAATTTACATTTTATTTTAACCACATTGTGAATCTAGTTTTACCTTAACCACAATGAATTTTTTTTACATTTTTCACTAATAATTTTTGTTAGATATTAATATCAACAAATTAGATAATATATATTATTCATATTCGAAAAATTTCATCAATTTTTCAAAATTTAATTCAAATAATTTCCATATTTATTTTAGAATTATTTCTTCATGCATGATGAGAAATCAAGATTCAAAAGAGATAATGATAAAATGTATTCAATGTTTTATGTAGAATATTAATATGAAATTTATTAATGATAAATTAATATATAATTTAACTAATTTAACTTTAGATAAATATAAAATATAATTATCTTTATAAATTATTTAAACGAAATGATAATTTTAAAATAAAAGTATATATTTTACACTATACCACAGAATAGTTTTTGGATTTGACTCTAATATAAGTATGGAAATAATATTTATAAAATGTAGTTTATTTATAAAAAATACTATATTAATATAAAATTTAATTTAAACAATGCCCGTATACGTAGTGAAAAACGTTTTTTCGAGAAGTGTATTTCATTAAAGCATAAAATGATTTTATATTAAAGCTATATCTAATAATAATCATTGTATGAATCTAAATTAATAAAAATTGACTTATATTATATAAATTTTATTAAATTATTTATAATTATTGGCTAATTTATTTAACTTAAATGGATAAACATTTTGAAAATTAATGCAGTTTTTAAAAACATAGTTTTTAAACCAAAAAACAAAATAATTCTAAATAAATTTAACAAAGATTCAATTGTTTTTAAGGGGATAATATAAAACAAATAAAATATTTGTGTTACATTAATTAATTTTCAAAAACTAAAATTAATTTTATATTACTTAAATTCTAAAAAAATTAATGTATTTTATTACCAAAAATAGGATTGTTCACTATTTACTAAAAATTCAATATTTTTTGAACAATATCAATATTTCCCTAAAATAAAATTTTGATATGATGATCTATAATATTAATTTACTATAAATAAAATTTCTAATATTTTCAAAAATAAATAATAATAATATTTAATGAAATACCATAATAATATTATTTAAAGAAAAAATATTTTTAAAGAATACAATTATATTACAAATAACTGATTGATTATATACTAAACATTTATCATAAATTTATATTTAATATGATATATATATATATATATCATAAATTAGTTCATACTATTTATACCACCAGTTTAATGACTTGGTTATAACTGTTGTATATTTCATGGGTCATTAAAGATTACTGTTGTGTGTTGAATATACTATTGAATATAAAAATAGCATGTTTTTTGTACCATAAAAAATAAAATATTATATTATATTGTTAAATAAATATATAATAAGGTCTCTAGGAGTTACACTGTCATCTTTGTTCGAATTCGAGTGTCATTTAGGCGATCAATCTTAATTTTCATCCTTTAAATTTTAGTGTGTTAAAATCTCATGTAGTAAAAGAATCAATTATATATTAATAAAGAATATATATGGAATGGGATAAATTTTTTAATGGTTGTTGAATAAAAATTAATTTTTTCATTAAATGTTATTAAATATTAATAATTAAATGAATGTGTTGGAAAATAAATTGTTTAATGAATCAAATTGGATGGTAATGGGGAATAATGAAATCAGCTTGACTTGAAATAAATATAGGAATGTGGGTCGTGGATTTTTGTGTGGTTTCGTTGAATTGTTTGGGGAATTGGAAGTGTTGTTTTCATTATATTGGTTGGTGATGTTGTGACTTGGTTAGTTCTTAAGTTATGAACCTATAAGTTTGTATTATGTGAGACTATATATATATATGTGTGTGTAACATTATATGTTTATAAAAAAACATTATGATTCCCACACTTGTTGAGAACTTTATTCCTACAACAAAATGTTTTGGGAGTTTTTAACCAATATCCTAGTGGTGTAGATGGATTGTTGGTTACCTGCTCATCCCAACACTCTCTTCTAGGATTGTTATATATTCTTGATATATGATGGACATAAGTCAATAAATGAAAAAAATGTTGATTCTTTCAATATATGATAAGATGGATTGTTTTGGGGGTCATGTATGGTTGGTGGATGGAATGGGGTTAATTTCAATCATAATTATTATACCATATTATTCTAGATGTAGTAGTTAAGCGATTTCATGTCAGTTGTGTATTTTGGTGAGATGTGATGTGATTTTAGTCTTATATTTATTTTTTTGTGATGTGATGGCACTAATGTCTTTCACTGAGATGTGACGTGAAGGCCTAGATGTCTTTGGTATATATGAAATTTGATATGAAGACCATGGTGTCTTTGATTAATAAGGGATGTGATGGGTTAACCCAGGTTGCATTGGGCGAAATAGTGTGTGATGTAATGGCCTATATTTCTTCAGAAACAATTCTAGGGTATTTGATATAATCTGATGTAATATTTCAAGTTTCCTAATGGAATATGTTATCTGACGTATTATTTTATAGATCTTCAGGTGAGGTGTGATGTGATGTAAAGAATATATTGGAGCACCACGAAATACGATATTCGGGTGTGATCGTAGAAACCAGGTGAAAAAGATGTTTCGGTACCCTTTATTGATATTATTATTATATTGTATACATGAATTTTTTATTTAGTGATCATGATATGTTAAGGATGTTGTTGGTCAGTTGACATATTTAGTTTATGTGTGTTCATATATTTTTTCACGGGTTCATTATTATGCTCTTTATCACACGTTTTTGGGAGATTTTGGGTATGATCCCACATAGTATACTAGTATAATCACCGTAAAAATAAACAAACTGATTTTTTTGGTTTCTTATAAGACTTCACCGACCATTATAGAAATTATTATATGGGGTTATAATTGAACTATCACTTCCAAAAAATTTCATTTTGGAAAATCAGTTAGAGTAATTTGACATTATATGTTTCACTTATTCATTCATTATGGTATGGGTTTGAAATTATTTGTCTTATATTATTCAATGGTTTTGTTTATTGTTGATTCTTCATATCTCATGATTCAATATTATAATGTTTAATTCTTCTCATTTGTGATATTTTTATACCCATGGTGCTAGTCTCTATACCGATCCCTACAAAATAAGGGACTTAAGGTGTCATTATCACACTTCCAATCACATATAGTGTAGGAGCGGTATATTTATATGAATGGAGTCATGATAAAGTTTTATCATATCTTTTTTATTGTTTTATAGGATTGAGTTTGGAGTTATACACAATAAAGGTTTCATGGGTTGCTAGAAAAATGTTGATAGTTGACCATGGTCCCCGCTATTGTCCTAGGAAGACCAGCTAAAAAATACTTCTTAAGGACCTCATGATCTAATGGAAGGAATCTAAGCATGCTGAAAAACCATGTGATGTTCCTCCACTTGTAGGTTATAGACCTATGAGAGATACATGAATTGTAACTAACTTCTACTTTTATTTCAATTGGGTGGTCCAAGTAATGATAAAAAGGATAATTAATTTAATGAACCATAATTAAATTTCCAAATACTAAGGTTGGGAAAAATTCCTTTCAATTATGACTCGTGGTCATTATCTTCACGTGGTTTCTAGAAGTGTTGGTTTGATGGGGTGATCCAATTTATTCCAAAAGGGATAACCCATATAACTTTGATCAACAACATTGATAATTTCACACTTTTCATTAAATGGATTCCTGAATGTATATGGGTATAATTTCTAATATATAGATAAGGAGATTTTATAGAGGAAATAAATGACTCCATTAGTTATATCTATGTCTGAAAGATGTTTTGGGGAGTTTTTCAACAATGGTGGAAAATATTTATTAGTGAGAGGAAGGATACAATTGTTTCTGGAGTCAACATTCATAATGGTTTTAGAAAATACATCCAATCCTCAACCATAAAAGATGTGAATGGTTGGAACATCTCTCACTCCCAAAAGTGACTAATATTTGTGGGTGATAAGATTAAATTTTATTTATATTATTCCTTTTTGTTATATCATTTTCCTAATAATGTTCCCTAAGTAGACTGTCTTCAGTAGTCACTTCATCCGTCAATCTTGTATTCAACTACTCCTTTTACATCACCAACATATTTTTGAGGATTAGAAGAATGTAAATATGATCAAGTATATATACTATCATTGAGTTTTAATATGAATGTGGATCCATCATGGTTCATCATGGATCATTATGGTTAATAAAAATTCATAGGTTCTAGGACTTTTTTTGTTTCTACCTTTTGGGAGTTGACCACAGAAGCATTGGGTTTTTTCATTTAGTTAATGTGGTTTCCATGCCTTTTTGGGTATTTGGGATGGTGAACATTATTATTAGGGTCTTGATCATCATTAAAATCATATTTGAGTTGTTATTAAATTTTATTTTGGTGGGTGTGTATAGGTTCATCATCATCCGGAGTGGTAGATGACAATGTGACCCTCTAATCAAATAGTTACTAGTATTATTCTACACCAAGTGGGTATGAAAAATGTAGGTGTTGACCATATTATTTTATTCATGTTATGGGATAGAGGTATGGTTGTGGTTGTGTAGGGGGTTATTAATAGTTTTTAATATGAAATTGTTGTGGTCAAAAGCATGTGTAAGATCCCATGTATTTCTATGAGGTATTGATTTTTTGGATTAAATGAATTTTTTTCCCAATGTGAATTCTTGTTGAGGTCATGTGAGTTTTGGTTCATCTAGGTATTATTCAGTTCCAAGATCCCATCCTTTTAGAAAAACAGATAGGACAAATAGATAATAGAATCCTTGTTGGAATGGTTGAATGATAACATGTAATCCTCTTTTGCTTGAAAGTGGGGTATATGATGACACTTGTTTTTAATAACCATTAATCCTCAGTTTCACTTTAGCGTGAAGACGTCTACGACTTTTGATGGATCTTGAGACAAGGTTTGTGCATTATTAGTAAAATTGTTCAGATCAAACTCTGTAAGGTCCCATTTCACACAATGAAGCGTGAATGGTTATTGCATGGTTTGGCCAACCATGTGAAAAAACCAGACGACCTACGAAGTCGTCTTAAAATAACTATTTTTCTTATTACGAGTTTATAATTTGAAACAACTTTTCTTTATCCTCTCTAGTATAGTATTTCTCCATTAGTATCTCCCATGGAATCAAATTAATAGTATTTGACCCCATTTCTCCATCGAAACTCTGATTTAAATTCCTTATGTATCGTTTGATTCATGTTAGTGTGTTATTGTATCATCTTGTATAATTATTAAAATTAGGTCATAATGACAGTGTTATTTATGTGAAAAATAATATCCATTATTTTAAGTTACCTCATCAATTATTCATTTTTTCTCAAAATCATTATAGAAATAGAGCCTGATAATAGAAGAGTTCTCTACTAAATTACCAATTTTTGTGTTCTATGCCTTTTCTCATGACTTTGGTGTTTTATATGATATAATTCCATTGTTTTACACATAATTGTTTCAGCAAGTACCCAATAAAATAATTTAATAATTTAATTGAATGAATTCAAACCTATAAAGTGTTTTTACTAGCTTTTTTGATGGTTTTTATGTTTTCCAACAACCTAAAACAACCATGTGGGGTACCATTGTATTTAATCTTTTTTTTACAACCTAGTTGGGTGCAAGATATCTTTTTGAGATATACAAATATTTTTTTGATTGAATTTAAAATTTATTCGCTGTATTTCGATAAGGTTTCCCCCATTACCATGTGATAACGTTATAATTTATATTTAAATCTTTATATTTATTTTATAGAAGTTATGGAAATGAGTCGGAAATGTAATGAATTTTGAATGATTTTGAATTGATAAATAAAATGTGATGATAAATTATAGCGGTATTAGAATCCTTTATTATTATGCAATGGATCATGATTCTATTAGATTATAGGGATGTTACTATGATGGTTAATATTTTTGGTAGTAGATTCCTTGGAATTTTTTCCTCATTGAATTTTGATTCGGTAGGATTCCATGGGCCTTACTACAACTTTGAACAAACGTTCATGGCATTGTAATGAAAATTTCCTATTTATATAATCATTGGATACCACACAAGTCTTTACCAAGTTTTTTTATCGAGTTTCTATGGGGAACCTACAGATATTATTTAGTTTTCCATACCATTTATTCATGCATTTAGGCTCAGACACTATTTATTACATTGCACAACCATTGTGGAAGACTGGGTTACACATCGTGGTAGTGGTGGATCTTTTTCTATTCGTACATATACCACTTATATGGGTATTTTACTCTAGTGGGTGCACTATAAAATATTAAAATTGTATATTCCTTTTAAAACATCCCTTGTGTTGGTATTCTAACTATTTTTTGTAGGAATTCATTCTTGTATGGAAAACATCACATATGCCATTGTAAATTTACTTTTAGTACTTTTTACCAATTAAATATTGCACATTGATAGTGATTATGTAAAATAATCTATATTAGATATAGACTACAATGGTGGTGGCCTACTAAGTGTTAGCACACACCCTGTTCATGAAATTATTAACTAAATAATCAAACATTATTGATTTTGTTTCAGGTCGATGTAAGCACCAAAACTATGTTGCCTAATTTTTGATATGCTTACGAATAGGCGAGAACATGACCAAGTTTGGATCATGATCCTTGTCAGGATTTTTTTTGGGAATTCATGGAATTATGATTTATTTTTTAATCTAATGTATAATTATATATCTGGGATACATTGTAAAAACATGATATGATAATTATTTTATATGATATTAATATTATTATTGTTTTTCTGTTCCTTTCATTGATCATTATATTGTATCTAGATGATTTAATGCTTCTTCAATTGACTGATATGTTTACTATTGTTGTGATACAATCTAATATGAAGAATTAGTCTTCCCATAGATAATACTTATTCCATAAATTCTATTCGTTAGCCTCTAGTATTCGGGAGGACAAACATGAGGCCACATGAACCACCCACCGGAGGGATCATTTAGTGGCATATGGGTTAGGACGTTATGAAGTGGTATTAGTAATTTCATTTAAATTTATCCTAATATTTTGATAAATTAGATAGAGGATAAGTATTTTATGGTATTCGGTAATGATTTGTGATTGTCAGTAGATGACCCGTGTACATAGAAAATCCAGAATATCATTAATGGAATTTTCTATTTTCTTAATTTAAAATATTATAGTTGATTTTACTCAACCATTATGTGATGAGTTTGAATGGTGTAATTATAATTGATATTATTGATTATTTTAATTATCCTTTTTGATAATATAAGGGTATTCATATCCGGAATAATTATAGGTACTTATAACTATTTAGATTCTATGTATTATGTCATGCTATATATGATGCATTTCATGGATTCGTGACTTTCCAATTTGTGAATTGCATGATATATTTTTTATCATGTTAGTGTTATTTCATGGAATTATGATAGATAGTTGGTACATCAAGAGTCTATCATAACCTAAAATGTTTTTCGTGATTTGGTTTAAAGAGACACTCTAAGCAATAATTTGGACACCTTGAGGTATGGAAATTTTTTCAAAAATATTAGAATGTTTTATGGTATAGATAAAGAAGATATATTGTATTTCTGTTCATGAGGTGTATGAGAGATTATGTATCCGAAGATATCATGCCATTGGTTCAACCATTTAAATAGAATAATAATATATATGTGAATTAAAATCGATATTAAAATTGAATAACATTGAACTCGACCATGAACATACTTTTGAGTGGATAGTAGACAGTGACTTGAGGGATATGTATATGTGTTCATTTTTTCAAAATCATGGATTTATGATTATTTATAGGTGTGTGTCTTGTTATAGGTATGTTTTGACAATTACTGTATTTAGAAATTTGAACTATTATTATCAAATATGTTCTACAGCATGTGCATGGATTTATAGAGTCATTACACCATAATGACCTCAATTCGTACACCTATATAGTTGGAAAAACCATGATCTAGAGGTAGTGGGACATAATATACCATTAGATACTCTTATAGTTCCATCTAATGCACTGTGCCTTCTTATTTTATATGGGTTTTTAGATTGCTGCATTGTGGATAGGTCCTACTATAACATTGGGAGACCATTTCCTTGTTATTATTCACCATCACATGATAATATAACATATATAAAATCACAAAATATAACATATAAATGTAATAAAATTAATTATATCATGATATTATAAGATTAGAAGAAACTATAGGCCCCCCAGATTGAAAGGTTATCCAATATGGGAATGATTATATAAATAATAAAAATGTAATCATCTACAGTTTAACTTGACAACAGCATGTACTCCAAATATATGTCTTCTTAGTAACCAGATATTGGGATCTTTCCCTTCACAAGTTTCCAAACCATGATGTTTACACAAGAATCCAAATTCTTGTGCATGGTGTGAGTAATAATCATAGTTGGATAACACTAATGAATCCCTAAAACAACATTTATTACATTTATAAATTTTAATGTCATGATACAGGTTAAATTCTAAAATAAACATTCAAACACACATTTTTTTGATTCATCATTCACTACCCATGCCTCCATGAACCCTATCCCCACCTACATCAACACAATGCTGTTATAGTTTCTAATTTCAACCACCAGACATGAAATGTCACACCATTAGTCCTTGTTTCGGTTAGAAATCTATAGATGTTAGTCATGACACTAAGTTCCACATTTAAGGAACCGATACTGACCCACCATGATTGTGGTATTTAATAGGTACAAGACATGGCCACCTAGATGATGGTGACAATCCTTGGATGATGGTAATTTCCACCTGAAGTATTGGACTTATTATTATTTGAACGTCACCCATGAATGTTATTCTCTCATATTGGCCAATAGCTACATGATAATGAACTCCGCTACATGGTCTACTCCTATGTTTTATAACATGTACATGATCCAAATAATACCATCAAATGATCCCTAGACTATATCCTTTATTATAACAACACACTCTCCTCCAATGGTTCATCTATTCAATAGACATCCACTTGTTAATATTGATACATAAGGAAATGTCTAGTATGATATGCTATTCGAGAAGAAATATATATCATAATAAGGAACAATATAGAATTTCATGAACAATCAATAGTAAGATATAAATACACACCGACATGAAATCAAAACCAAGATTGTTCTATATATGCTATACACATATCGCAAAAACCTAAATCAGGGATTCTTCCCAATCATAAATAATCAAATCCTAGAAACATTATATATAAGCCCCTATATATAATGAACTTCCTAAATCAATCTTTTTGGTGTCAAAACCAATGTTTCTCCATGGATTTTTCACTGGAATCAAATATTTATACTGATTTTCTCAAAATTTATTCCTTGTATTCCTAAACATTTTTCCAATTATATTATTATCAATATTATAAAACTCAACAAGTGGTAAATAATTTTCCCCTCCTCTCTTTTTTATTTAATATCTATTTAAACAATAATATGACAAATTATTATTTCTAGAATAATAATAATAATTTAATCATGAAATAAATTTTATCTCCTCATGATAAACTCAACACATACATGTGCCAATTCATTTTTATTCCTCAATAATTTTTGGATATTTTTATTTATGTATTCTTTTAAATTTTACAAATAAAAATATTAGAAAAACATATTTCAAATTTTATTCATGAAATAGGACCCTTGAAATTTTTCTCATGAAAAGATATAAGCTTGGAATAGAGGAAATAGAGTGATATTCCATGCCTTGAAAACAGAATAATAATTTATATTGAATGAATAAAATATTCAAAAAGATTAGATTTAGAAATTCTAGACTGGTAAGACCAAATAGGATATCAAAATTGATGCTAATATAATGTTTTAGTATTTTATAAGAATGAATTAAACAATATGGTTTGTATCTTTGAAATATCATATAAAAAATACCATTTAATATACTTTCTTATATAATTTTGAATGAAAATCATTTCATTTCATCAAAAATAGTTTTTATGAATTTTAAAAGAGTTATAGATTTGATTCGAAATGATTTTAGTGTTAAAAAATAATAATAAAACATTTTTGGTTTGAGATGTGATTATGTAAATGAAAAATTAGAAAAATAAATGTAAGGAATACAGGGAGATATGTTAGGGTAATATGGTTTTACCCTTGTTCAGATCATAACATTCGTGTGAGGGTAACGAGTTTACCCTTACAAAACCATTTTAATCTTTGGAATACCCTTAAAAATCATCGAAAAAGCTAGTGTTAAATTCAAATTATTCTATATTTACACTTACGTATCAATTGTAAATTAGTTTTCACCTTAACATAGCTTAAGATTACCCTTAGAAATCCATTAAAAACAATCTTCCTTTATGAAGAGAGTGGGAAAAACAAAATAATATTTCATTGAAACAAGTTACACTTATGTAACATTTAGAGAAACATATTTACCATTAAAATGCTCCCAAAAAACTACCTATATAAAAGATGAAGGAATTTACCCTCACACATACCTTATGCTCAGTATAAGGGTGAAAATAATTTTATTTTAAAAAAATTACATTAATGGACTTAAAAATTTATACTATAAGGGTATATAATCATTATAAAATATACTAGGCACCTTAAAAATGATATATAGGTTCTTATAACTCCATCCTCGAAGGAATTCTCATCGTCATGAAGTCCCACTAGAGATCCTAATTAAAAAACATAATCCACTTCATTTGAGAATCAATCTCCCACTCTAAAGTCTCATACCAGACCAATATGTGTCTCTATAAGATCCAAATTGTGTCGTTATCTTTCCCCAGGACACATTCCCACCATCAATGACTATACATAATGACCATTCATCATACGATGCATCTGAATCAAACTCATCACCCTGACATTATAAAACAAGAACATAATTGATTATGTATATCTACAGATGATATATGTGGAAAACATCATGTGTACCTTGTTATCTTTGAGGAAAACCCAAATGGTAAATCACCATCCCTATATACTTGATGATCTTAATTTCTGAAGAAAATAACAGTTCAGCTTTCCATGCTTCTAATTATATATATTCCCAAATTAAGGAATTACTCACCACAAAACATAATCATCTATAGTGAACTCCAATGATCTCCTCCTATGGTCATCATATGATACTAGTCTACTTTGAGTGTCGACCAAATAATTTTACATCAACAACAATCATACCTAATTCTCTTGAGTTGTTCTTAGACACAAAATAGATACCTCTCCCACATCATTCCAAAATTATGGTTAGTTAAAAAGTCTTCCACAGAGAAACAAATAGGATTCAATATAAATATAATATTAATAAAATTTATTATAATAAAACACTAAAACAGATATATGATCATCCCATGATCCTTCAAGGTCACGGATAAATGATCAATGTATGTCCACATGAATCAGGATCCTTATTTTACGCTATCTTTCTATCTGTGTGTTATATACCATAATTAATCAGAGATTAGTCCCTTGAGCCTATTGTAAGACCAAACAGATCCCAAAAATAAAAGTTAATTTATATATGAAATAATAATCAATGGAAGTATTTGAAGATGTAAAATATAATAAAAATTTATTATTTACAACTCAAACATATAAAGTTTATTATTGATCTGTATGAAATGGTATACCTTAGTTAGTAGATCAACTATCACACTTAAAACATCATGATTCCTTGAGTTCATTTGAAACACTTTCATAAAGTCCATAATTATAGCATCTGATGTTTATATGGTCACATGATGTGGATATAATAAATAATAAGGATACTTATTTTAGAATTTATTCTATAAAATTAAATACATTAAGAAATAAAAAAACAAATCCCCTCATCCCACCTAGTGAAGGCACACACATGTTTTTAAACTAACTTTCTGTTCATTTACCTGTATTGAATTTTATTTTTGTAATATGGCCTGATAGGGAAAAAAGTAATAGATAATTATTTATTTATTTTTTCATAGACTTTTTTCATGGGATTCCATAGTGTTTTAGGAAACAAATTGGTTTTTTTGTTTAATGAAAGTGTTTCACGGTTGGCATAGGGTTTGGAAAACTATGCACCATCAAACAATTTTTTTTGGCAACATTGTGTTTTTAGAATAGGGCTTACCACACTGTTAACACTCATTCTATAAACTATAATGTTTAATAATGTGTCTGGTTCTTTTTGGATAGTGAGGGGTTCATAGTTAACACACAGTTTTGTAAAATGATAAGGAAATACGTGTGAATTATATAGGACATTAACAATCAGAAAATTTTTGATATTTTATAACAACATATAACCCAAAATACACCCCTCTCTCCACCAATCACGTTCTATAGCCCTAGGAACCTCCACTATCTTCAAAGTCTCCCTTGGTACTCCATTTATTGGTGTTTTGGCATAAAGACTCTATGAAATCACCATGTATGTGGTTCTCCTCTCTTTTTCCCATACTTTTTTTCTCTATAATTCCCTTATGGGGTATTATATATCTAATAGGGTGGATTTTCTTTTCAAGGTTTTATATTATTTATTTTGTTTTTGATCTATAATTTCATTGATTAATATTTCTATTCTAGGATTTTTTGGTTGTGAAGTTTTTTTTTCTTCATTTTCCTAAAATTTATCCATATTAGATAGGTGGATCCATGCATTATAATTATAATATTATTATAGAATGGTTTATTAAATTTATAAATATTTTATATGATTTATTTACAAGGTGAAAAATATATTTTTTATATATTTTCTCATGCAAATATGATGAAAGTAGATTTTATAAGGGGAATGAATATGTTTTATTGAATTCCTTATTGTGGGGCTCTATAAGCATTTTTTATAAATTGTTTGAAGGATGGGAATGTTTTTTAAATGTATTACATGGGGAGAATATATTTGGACGTGATATTTTAAAATTAAATGGATTTATATTGATTGATGGATTCATTTTTTTATATCTTTAATTTTTTTTGTAAATAGTTTAAATGTTTAGAAGCATGTTAAATATGGAATTACATTATGTGTGTATTTAAAATGGGCTTGGACCAAGAAAATTTATAAGTTAAATATGTGTTTTTATGGACTTTAAGGAAATGGGATTCATGGATTATTCATGTAATTTGAAAAGTGTTCTTAAAAGATTTCTGTATGTGTAAAATAAAATGTGGTTTGTTTATGAAAAAATGGTTTTTTCTATGTAATTACATTTGAAATGATTGAATTATGTGTGTATTTGAAATACATGGAATTGATTTGTGATTGTTTTCATTCATGATATATGTGAAATGAGTGATTGATCGTAAGGTAATCCATGGTATCTAGCTGAGATGATTAGTTATAGTATTTTAGTAATAAAGATGTGGCTTTTCCTAGTTTCACATAGCTAGATTGATAATTAAAACAATAATTAAAAATTTCTTAAGATCTAGGACTACTAGTTCCATGGTGTGTCCCCTCAGAGTGGATGATCCGTTTTAATGATGATGGTTGTAGTTTTTATACCATGTTTCACCAAGGTATGAGGTTATACTGTCTCACTCGAGCTACATTACCCCAAGGGATTTTCCAATGATTTTCTCTTGTGATAGGGAGAAATTATGTGATGTGGTTCCATTCATCACCATACAGTTCAACATGATTGTACTTTATTTTAAATAATTTTTTTGAAAACAAAATTTCCATTTGAAATGTTTCTAATAAATTTTTTTTGCTAAATCATGGTTTTCTTAAAATAAATTCTTTATAATTTTCTAACATATTTTTTATAAATTTTCATGTTAAATTGTGTTATAATAGTATATAATTGAAACTTTACTTTTTTGTGGAATCTTAATTGAATTTTCTTCACACATTTCATAAAATGTTAGGAGTTTGTATAACTTGATATGTGTGACCCATGAGATGGAAAGATGAGTTACGAATGTGTTGGTGGTTCAAGTTTCTATTTTTCTACATGATGCAGGTATTTTTGGTGGTATATTGAGGGTTATTCCCCAAATATTTCATGGATGTTTTTAGAACATTTTATTTTCCTTTCATTTGTAGTAATTTGGTTTTTGTTATAAATATAAAACCAAAAATACATAATTTTTTAATCATGTTTGTTAATTTTAATTTAGTTATGTATTATTTTTTAGTTATTACTATTTATCTAAATGGGTTAAATCATTCCCAAACAATAATGTCGATACATATGCATTATTTATAGGCTCTAAAAATCAGTAATGTCCTCGAGCAACACAAAAAATTAGATTCATTGTCTGGTTAGATAGAACATCAACTTGGTTTTTGATAAAATTGTTTCCCAACATTTCAGGCACATCTTGGTCAAGTTATTTGGGTATAATTTTGTATAGAATAGTGCAAAAAATTTATATTGTTTAGGTTTTCATTATGAGTAGGGTGTTGGTCTATCAAACATTTTATAGGAATCGATAATCAATTTTAATCATGATTCTTTTGGATTCATTGGTATTTATAGTCTATTTTGTGTTTTGAAATTAAAATGGAGTTGGGATAAAGGTCACATTGTGCTCATAGGGCATTGAAATCCAAGTTGGGATTAGAGCATGGCCTTATAGTAATTTATATGATATTGTTGTGAATGAAAAATGGATGCCACCACTTTGACCAGTTCACCCAACGACAGATGTTTCCCCTTGTGAATTGTTTATAGAATACATCCCCATGAAAAATATTTTTCAAACGATTAGTTTGGAAATTTTTAAAACTGGTTTTTAAAATATAAACGGTTTTGTTATTGAGATGAGGTAAAATATGTTTTCATAATCACTTTAATGAAACTTTCGAAAATGGATGATTTTAAAAAATCGTGTAAATCTTTATGAGACAATCAAGATTGGATTTTTCAAATAAAAACATTTGGTTTATCCAAATAGGTTATTTTTAAATGATTAGGTATTTCAGTAAAGGTTTTAGAATTATAATTTAAATTGTATTTGTAGAAGAACTAAAAAGTGTTCTGAATGGGTTAACGTAGAATATGAAACAAAAATTGAATGTGATGAGATTTTATGGGATTATTGTGTAGAGTTTTAATATGGGTTTATATTTTTTAATTATTGACCAGTTGAAAAGTTTTATGAAATATTGTAATTTTAGTTAGATTGATTCCTTGAAAGTGTTGGTTTAATGTCTTTTCTTGGAATGTGGAATAGATTTTTTGGAACATTGGTATTCTCAGATGTGATCATATTCCTGTATATGTGTGGAAAATTAGGTGATTCCTTAGTTTGGCTAGATAATATTCCCAAGAAAGTCCCCAAGGGATAACATTGGTGAGTGCTAACCCTGCCATGATTCATTTCATTTCAATTATGTTTTTATTGAATGGATGTCTTGTCTTAATAACAAATGGTTTTTTGTGTTCCTTATTTTAGTTCTGTAATATTTTATTTGATGTGTTTTGATCTTGAGTGTTTTTTTGGATTAGTGTTTCATCATTGATTTCATGTTTATGATTTTTTTTGAAATGATGTTTAAAGGGTTAATTGGAAAATGATTTGTGAAGAATTGGAGTTTCATCCCTTGGGTGTGTTCACAGTTTTATTTGTGGTGTGTTTTGACTGATGGGTTATTTGACAAGGTTTTTGGTCACCTTATTATACAGTGTAAGCCTCTATGATATTGGAGGAATATTTTATGTTTTTTCGTCGGTGGTTCATCGTCATAATATCATCTAAATAATCCATGTAATGACTTTCATCCTGAGATTTAGCAATTGAATGCACCTTTATTTTTTAGTTATGATGGTCCTCTTGAATTAAAAGAGTGGATGTTTTGAGATTTGAATGAATCATTAGTCTCATTGTTTTACTGAGTCATCAAAGGTGAATTTTTTCACCATTATGACTCATGGAATGGATTATAAGTGGTGAACGGAATTCTAGTGATGGATATAAGCCAAAAGTGGTTTTTGTAGACTATAGTACATACAGGTCATTGGATATCAATTCAACTTTTTTTTTGGTGTAGGGTGGAATTATACCATTAGTGTAGGAATATTATTCAAAAGGAGTCATCACATATGAATTCTTTGAGGACTTTTTGTGCCATTGAAGGCCAATATCACTTACAATGGCTCTTTCGGTAAAACCCTAGGAAGTGTCGTGGTGCTTAGAAACCTCCTCAATGAACAGCCCTACACATTTTTAGATCTATTAAGCTATATAAGAATTTGTTTAGTATACCATTATTTTTAATACTTATTTGGACGTATAGGTTGCATCCAATGGTGTGGTGTGATGTCATTTTTTATATTGAAATGGAAGAGTTGGATTGTTTCTCTTTTGAGAAAATCATCTTTAAAATATTTATGTTATACTTTCAATATTCATGAATTTATCCATTCAAAATAGAGGGATGTTCTACATGTTTTCTCACTAGGATGAAATATCATGATGCATATACTTCTTATAAGAACCTATTTTGGTGAAATTGTAATGATGGAGCAATGTGAGAATGGTGGGAAGTTGTGTTATATTGGGTACACATAGAATGATTTGTGGTTTATTTTGAGCCCAAAGGAGGTTTTATTGTTGGGTAATGATAGATTCCTATTGTGATGCATGAGATGATTCGTACAAAAGGTCTATATCAAAATGCCCTAGTGTGAAGCTCATGTACAATCAAAAATAATGTTGGGTGTGAGTGACCATGGTCTACATTCGTCTCTAGTATTGAATGAGCACTGTTGAAGATTATCTATTGAAAATTCTATGTTTTAGCATGGTTAGGTTGTTCAGTAGTGGTGTGAAGTCCCCATTCATTGTTTTAACCCATGTGGGTAGAAGAGTTACTCCTCGCTTATAAGGAGGCATGGTTTCATCTAATTCTTCATCTTACGTGGTTATAAATTTTTTGATGTGAATCACTGTGTTGTTTTCCATGTGTGGTAATACTTGTAAATAATTTTTTTCTTACTTGGACCATGTACGGTAGGTTCTTTATGTGGCAATGGACCCTCTACACGTCTCATTGAAATTCCTTCTTGGGTAAATCTGTTCTAACTCATTTCAAATGTTGAGGATTCTATTCTAGCCTCCCTATGTGAAATACATAGTTTTGCTTCATGTGTTCAATTGGAAGTGGATTGTCTCATTTACTTCTTCTTATATATGATATCATCCATTGAGTAAATGTTGGAGTCAGAGGGCAGCCACTAGTTAGATGATTCAAGGATATGTATTTTTTTATGCTTTTTTAATTTATTTAGTTAGTTAGAGTAAACAGTATGAATTTTATTTGTTAATTTCCACAGTGCTCTTGGCTTGAGGGGTATTCCATCCAGGTGTGAGGATTCATTCTTTTTGATCAATCAACCATAGGTGTTCTAGATTTCCAAGGGTGGAATGAATAATGGGATAGAGAATTATCACACCCGGGTTTGGATTTTTATTATAGTATATAGTTTTTTAATGGCTATATGTTTTACTATCAGAAAAGAAGTGTGGAAGGTCTACATCTTGAGAATATAGTCTTTTTTTCTAAATTTATTTATTGAAAATCGTTAGTTTTTTTGTAGAAAATTGTAATTTTTTGTGTTAGCATTATGTGGAGCATGGTTGTCGCTTGCTTTGTAAGACAATGATACACTGCCTAGGTAATCATATATGTAGGTTGTATTTTTAGATGGGGGATAAAATCAATGTTAGTTAATGTTATATATTATATGATTGATAACCATGAAACATGTTTCTGTTTTATAGTGAAGGGAACAGATTCGTCATACAGTTTGGTAAACCATGTAGGAAAACCATAAGACTTGTCTTTGCCTATAAAAATCTAAAAATTATGGATGTTTCCTTTTTTTATTAATCTCCTATTACAACCATTTATCCCATAATCTGGATCTCCATCCATAGGAACTTCCTCAAAATACCATAATTCCCTCAGTTCCCTATTTATGTGGTGGGTATGGCTTACAGTCTCCCTGACATCCTTATTTAAGTCACTGCCCTAATTTTTGCCTCCTATATCTAGGGTTTACCTAATTTTATCATGGGGTTCATAAATCCAATGGGTAGGGAAGCCTATTATGGTTGAATATTATTAATTATGGTTTGATCATGAATTTTTTTTGTTAATCATACCTCTATAGGGACTTTTGGTGGTGTGAATTTGGTTTCTCTTTATTTAAAAGATTTTTCTACACATGAGGAAGGTTGTTATATGCTTTGCAATTTGGAGATTATTAATTTATTTTTAGACATGAAAAGGGAGTGTCCCCTAAGACTGGATAGGTTAATTATGAGTTTTTCTTGGAATGTTTTCAAATGGCTTTCTTGGATTTTGAATGTTGTGTGAAAAATTAGGTCAAACTATTTGGGAATTTTTAATATGAAATTTTTTTTATGGGAAATGGTGGTTTCTATGTAGTGCTCTCAGAATTCAGTGACTTATTTGTGAATTTGAAATACATGGCATTGATTTTCGAATGTGGTGATTCATGATATCTATAAAATGAAGGACTTATATTAGAGGAATCCAGGGAATCTAGGTCTGATGACATAATATACAATTTTAATGATACAGAATTATCGAGTCCTAGTTTCACATATTTGGATCGATGCGTACTACACTAACCAAACATGTATTATGATCATATACAAGTAGGAAATTGGGGTGACCCCTCATAGTGTCCCGTACATTGGAAATGTTATTTTTATGGTTTATATACCATGAATAACCATTCTAGGAGGTTCTAGTGTATCAATCGATGAAGATTATTCATAGGTATTTGCGCATTCTTCTCTCATGTGACATGAGACTTTCTGTGATGTGGTTCCATCAGTCATAATATGTTGAACCATGAGGGTATTTCATTATAATGAATGTTTATTCAAGGAAATGATTCATTTTAAATGATTCCATTAAAACCATTGTGATGATAATGATTTTTAATAATATGTTATCTTGAAATGGTTCTAATGGTATTTGTATAAAAGTTCTTGTTAAATTGGATTCTAATGTTGTAGCATGGAACATTATATTTTTGGTGGAATCAAACATGGATTGTCTCACGTCCTATGTACACGTGTGGGTGATTGTAGGCCATATAATGGGTAAACTAGGTAAATGAAATATGATTCATGGAGTTCTCTGTTCTTTAGATTTTTAGAGTTCAACATGTTACATATATTAGAGGTGGTGGCATGAGGGTGATGCCCCTCTAGTTTCACGATGTTTTTAGAACAATTTTTTTATCTATTAATTTGTTGTTATAATTAGAAAAAAATAAATATGAAAATTGTTGTACACATTTTGGTTATGGTTATGTATGTATGTCTTTATTATTTTTTATTGGTATTCATAAATATCTAAATAGGTTAAAATCAATCTCAAATTACAATGTTGATTCCCAAACACTAGTTTCAAACCAATGGGGTCGATGATTCCCTTTGGGCCATACCACACTCTAGATCATATATCGAATTCTATGAAACATGATTATGTTTTTTGAAAAGGCACCAAAACTACCTTATGTTTTTCTGGTATATCTTCTTCAACCCCAAATGCAATATCCATCGAGAGGAATGGGATTAACTCATAATGTATTATTTGATGGAAGATAAACCTAAATATATCCCATGTACATATTACATGCCATCATCATTAAAGCACTATCCTCCGTTTAGATTATCTCCCATCTACCATTCTTGCATCATCGTACAAAAAACCAACTCATAGGCCAAATTCACTAGATGCACTAAATATGACATGATTAACAAAGGGTAAGATGCAACTTCCAATCTATCCTTAGTCAAATACATCCTCAAATCCGATAACATACACATCATACCCACTCTTCATTCAAAGACTATTCTCTATGATCTCGAGAATCTTGTTTCTATCTACGGAGTGAATCTCTTACAATGTTACTCTTGACAAGTGCATAAACCATATCAGATACAAACATATGTAGATACTAGACCCAGGACATGTACCTCAAATTTATGTATCACTTTAAGATGATATTGAATAGGATCATATAATTTTTTTAATTAACAATCATATATTCAAAGAGATTGTGTCACCAATAATTCAAAGCATAGTCCACATGTGCCAACTCTATGTGATAGGTAAGAGAGTTACACTCATGGGGTCATAGAGGGTGATATCCTTATGATATAACCCAATATTCATACATCAACACAACCCCAAATAAAACTCATAATGTATCTAAAAATAAAATATAAATTATATGAGGTTTTTAGAAAAGTATCTACTAGAACTACCACCAACCACCTATTTAGATCAAGTAAAAATTCCATAAACAAATATGACTATTGACATTACTGAAAACAGTTTATCATGTCGGTTATTTAATAACCGACGTGATAAACCATTCTCCAGGCCTTTTATTACGTCAGTTATTAAATAACCGACATGATAAACCATTCTGCAGGCCTTTTATCACGTCGATTATTAAATAACCGACGTGATAAACTATTTTCTAGGCATTTTTTCACATCGGTTATTAAATAACTGACGTGATAAACTATTTTCCAGGCATTTTATCACATCGGTTATTAAATAACCGACGTGATAAAACCAATTTTTTTTAACAGAATGCAGTCATCTTCTCTCCACCAGAATCAACCAGAAAACAAATCAAGAAATTGTACCACAAAAACAGAAGTACATCAAAATTAAGCATGTACATAGATAACATATAAAACTTACCCCCTAGACAGCATCCACCCTCATTTATACCCCATTGACAGCCCTCCCCCACCCCATTGGAGCCCTCACCCTCATGTATACCCCCCAGACAGCCCTCCCCCACCCCATTGGAGCTCCCACCCTCATGTATAGACCTTGGACAACCCTCCCCCACCCCATTGGAGCCCCCACCACACTCCTGGACTGCCCCCGACCCCCGGACACCCCCAAACACCCCTCGACAACCCCCCACCTGCCTGAACAGCACCTCCTCACCCCCTCATCCCACTTGACAGCCCCCACCACACCCCTGGACAGCCCCAAACACCCCTGGACAACCCCCCCCCCACCCCTGGACAGCACTCCCACACCCCTGGACCTACTTCCCACACCCCTGGACATCCCTTCCACCACCCAGGACTGTCCCCCCACCCCACCGGACAGCCCTCCCAGACCGCTGGACACCCCCCAACCCCACTTAACACACCCCCACACCCTTCGAACCCCTCCCCCACAGACCCAAATCCATACCATAAAAACTATCAAAAGTAGACCAAAACCAGAAGTAGAGAAAAATTAAACATTCACTTATATAACATTCAAAACATACACTGTAAACTTCAAAAAAAACTAAATCCAACCTAAAAAACTACCAAATACACAATTAAAATGACAATATTCAAAATTACATTTTACATTACAAACAACTAAAATTCAATCAAACCTGTAAAATAATTTGACCACTCCACTTGTACGTGTTTGATGTCTTCAACAGTATAGGGTTGAGGGTCATCAAAAAGCTACAAATGAAAAAGAATATAGTTAACGTGTATAATGAATAAATCAAATTGAAATATTATTGGAAAAGTTTAGGAGGAAATCGTACCAGGTCAAAATTCACAACTGTCCCAGTTGTTATTATTTCATACATAAATCATAACATATAATATCCGCATTCGATGAGGCATTATTGTTCATGAAAATTCTATTTTGAATGAGTGTAAATTCAATATATTATTTTTATCTAAAAAATCAAAAAGTACAAATTATAAATGGAAATTTACCTTCTCATTTACATATTAGATCTTTGCATTTATTTTCTTTGTGTTTTTTCGAAAGTAGACCCATGCACTGTTAGAAAATAATACGAATGGGGTAAATTTAAAATTCATTATAATATATAAAACTATTGAGAAATTGAAACATACTTTTCCAATATATTCTTAAAACTTTCCCGCACATCACCATGAACAAAGAATATCCAATAAAGATATTTCTCCCTTGGCCAAAAAATCCCTAACATCCAATGATCACTGATAAAAAGAAATTTAATGTTAGTGGTTTTTTATATTAAAAGATAATTAACTCTTTGAGAGAAATGTGTTTCATACCTCTCACAAAATGGAATCATCCAACATTGTCTGAGATATTAATAAAAATAATTTATCAAAACTTTTATTATTACTTGAGAAAGTAATATTTTATTTGAAAAGACAATGAGGGCATGTTTTTAAATCATAGACTACCACAAATTGTTCTAGATCATGCATTGAACAATTCATTCCATGACCAAAATACAATCATGTTTCATAATATAATTCATTATCACAGACAATGAGAAAATATATCTAACAAGATCAAGATGCATCACAATATAAGACATATACATTCCAAATTTCATGTAAGGTAAGGATATGTATACGTCTGAGTTTGTATTGGATCTCTTATATAATTTCTTGAATTAAATCACCTAGTTCATGTGAAGGAAACTAAATATAATGTGATGGAGATTATAACCTTGTAAATATTGACCATCACAACGTAATATATCATAAATAACAAACCAAAATATTTAAATGTAAGGTAATAAAATTAATTATATCATGATGTCATCGTATGGGAAGAAAATACATAACCCTAAAGTGGAAGGATATCCAAAGAATGAAGTAATACATAAATAATAATAAACAATCTGCAGTTGGTACTGATGTCACATCCATATCAAAAAAATTATCTACTCAGATACATGATGTTGGGTCATTTTCCTTCTATAGATCCCTAAACCAGATGTCTGCACATTCTCCCAAATTCTCACACATGGCATAAATAAGTAACTCAACAAGAAACCACTAATTCATCCCTAACACAATTTCTAACTAAATATAAAATGATGTATTCCCTGATATAATATTAATGATCAAGGTAACATTCAACCACAAAAGTGGTGAGACATCATACCCTAAATAAGCTACAATAACCCTTGACCCCTAATACATAGGAATGATTCATATAAGTATCTTGATGTTATCTAATACACATTATAATTCATACCACAATTCCAATCATCAGTTTAAACCCTATGCATGTCAGCCCTATTTCAATGTTTTACCATTAATGAACCCCACACACCACACCCTAACAGTGGTTGTTAATAGGAACACCACATCCTCCTCCCTAGAGGTGTCATAATTCTCAAATTATATTAATCTCAACCATATATATTTGATGTATTTGGATGTGAAAATCACTCTTGAATGAAAATATCTCATATCAAACTATAGCTAATGTATATTAAAAACCCCTACGCGGCCCACACCTACATTAGATGAAATTTACATTATCTAGGTCCTACAATAAAATGATCTACAGTCATTTTCCTTTTTCAAATCATTATGCACCCATCCAATGGGATATATAACAAATACATATCAAAATATTTATCCTTATACATGAAAAAAATGAGCAATTGCATATTCCATACACAATGTAATACATATCATTACAAGGATCGATAACAGATTTCATGAACAACCATTAAACGGTTAAAAATAGACACCAAATTGACATCATAGTTGATAATGGGTTACATAGGATATAAACATATCATAAAAACAAAATTTATTAATAGGTATGATTTATAATCAATCGAATCATAGTGACATAATGTAAAAGGTCCTACATTGTAATGAACACATGTCATTCAAATTATTAGCATTAATACTAAATGTCTTATATGAAATCATCAAATAAATCACTTATACATACTAATTACATTATATTTCTTTCCAATGATTCTTAAAACTGATTTGACATTATTTTTTAATCAAAATTTTGAATTTGTAAATTTTGTTAAATAATTTCTCCCTCAAATAGAATTTCATAATTATTATTATAATGAAAAAATGATGAAAATTTATTTATTAGGGTATAAATTCAAAATAAACACGTGATTATACTTTAACACATCATCATAAACCTATAAAAATAATATGAAAATAATTTATTTTTATTAGATAATTCTAATTTATTAACATTTATGGGGAATTTTAAATTTTTATAGTCATCTTTAACTTATTTTATACATTTTTAATGAAATTAAAAACATGGAATCTAAATATTGAAAAATAGAAACCATGATATGTGGAGAGAGGGTTTATTATATTCTTATGAAACAAAAGTATAATTCTCATTAATCAAATAAGTACATAATATATATTAGATTTATGAATTTTATTCTTCCTAGCCTAAATAGGATATCGAAATTGAAGTTAGTAAAAGGTTCATGTATTTTAAAATAATGAATTCCATTTAATTGTTTACAATATTGGAGCCACAAATTAAAACCATCATTAAATTTTTCTTTTAATATAATATTGAATGAGAAATGATTAAATACTTCCAAAATATGAGTTATGAAAATTAATTGAGTTAAAAATAGATTTCATACTATATAAGGTTATAAAAAGGATCAAAACACATTTCTGGTTTGATATTGGAAAAAGAACGTGAAAAACTAAAAAAATAATTACACTAAAAAGCATGTTTCATAACGTTAATCTATTTTTCACATTAAATAATCATATCCATCACACAAGTTTAATGAGTTTACAATGATGAAACCCTTGTAAACAAATTATTTACCTTACACGACACTTTAAATCTAAGGTTTGCCTTTATATTATTCCATAGATTACCATATGAAACCTTTTTAAATACATAGCTCTCAATAACCCTTACACATTCTTGGAATATGAGGAATTTCTTTTTTTAAATTTATGTAAAATATTCTTACCATTATAGAGTTCCTAGGTTAACCACATACAACCTTTGTAAAATCATTTTTACCCTTCTGTAGCTCCTAAAACATAACAAACATAATGGAATACAAAAATTACCCTTATATAGACCCTATAATATGGGTAAAGGAAAAAAATAAAATTAATAATTTAAAAAAATTTAAATTAAAGGAAATATATTTTTAAAAAGTAAATGTTTATAAACACTATAATAATTCATAGGCACATTTATAAAAATATTATGTTACAAATACCCCATCTAAGTAATTCTCTTCCTCGACCAATATCTTTAGCAATCCTTGTTTCCTAGCGCAAGACACTATGAATGAATATTTGAATTCCAATACCAAGTAACCTCCTAGACATGTACATTACACAATAATATCAAATCATGTTGCACCATCTTCCTCCATTAAACATTCCAACCCTTGTTGAAAATGATGATTGATCATTCCACATATGATGAATCTGACTCCATAACAATGTCCTCATAGTATATAACATTTTCATAATTGACCATGTATATCCAAAATAGAGATAAATGAAACACAGAATTGTTAGATTAGAAATGTTAATGAATTCTCAAAACATTAGTACAATATCCTTATATGATTTATTATTATGAAAGGTCTAATAAATGATGGATATCTATTTACTTGCATTTGATGATATCGATTACCTACCTAAGGAGTTACTATTATGAAAAACATGTCACCCATAGTGAGATCTAATGGTCTCCTCCTATAGTAACCATATGATCTATATATTGTACATGTGGTGCCCAAATGATATTCAATCAAATAGTCTCTATCAGATGTCTATGACACAAATTTTGGTCCAACAATTGTTGTCTCACGCACCTCATTATAGAATAATGATAATCAATAATATTGACTAAATAGAGCCTCATTGGGAATCATATGAATAAAATCTCAGTATCCTTCAATATATGAATACTCCACTATAATTATATGCTCATACAATGGTCCTTCGTGGTATATGATTCCTGATCAAAGCATTTCCTAACAATATATACTTTCTTGTCATACCATCCATCTACCATTGAGATATATTCAATGCCCAATATTTTCTGAGTTCCCAAAGCATTCAATAAGATATTCTAAGACTCTAAAATAAATCATGTGACTCTATATGATATAATTATCAAAAAAACTCTATAAATAAGTTCATTATCAGAAAAAAATACCATTCCCAACTCATCCATAGAATGCGTATCCTAGATCACAATGAAATATGACACCATAGTCACCAAATAAACTATCACCTATACAACATCATGATTTTGTAAGATTCCATGTAACCATATAAAAAATTAAATAGTGAAGTAATTTTATTTCAACATTATAATTTGAAATGGATTGATTAAACCACCTGGATTTTTATGTTCATCCCTTACTC
Source organism: Viscum album (assembly GCA_963277665.1). Classification (NCBI taxonomy): domain Eukaryota; kingdom Viridiplantae; phylum Streptophyta; class Magnoliopsida; order Santalales; family Viscaceae; genus Viscum; species Viscum album. The sequence continues at coordinate 556,331,059 of OY728165.1, read as the reverse complement.
TATTATAGGTAAGAAAACATGAAAAAATCTAGCAAATATCCATATACACACATGAACACAAAAACTCACATATGAGGTCATGGTAAATCATTATCAACTTGAGGAGAACTGTCCACATGGTGGAGTTGGAGTATCTCATAATACCATAACTAACAGAATAAGGGATTATTACACTCTCATGGACAGAAAACATGTTTTCATTATCTAAGGATAGAACTAACATAGGATCATATCATGATAACCATTCTCAAATCACCATACACTCAAAATCTATCTACTAGTTGGAAATTGCCTGCTATAATAAATAAGATGTTAGAAAAACTTCCACATGTAACATCTCCAATGTCAATAGTCATAAACATACTCTAAGGATAAAAAAAAGTTTCACCTCTCTATCTCTGAAGGAAACTATTTATGCTCTTTGGATTACTACCTATTCATGACAAGATGATCAAAAAATTTGTTTTCCTAACCTACTGTGTATTCTATCATTGATTCAAATGTCTATAGATGCATCATTTAGTGCCCATATAAAAATTTACGTCAAACATTGAGAATACATACTAGATTAAATTATGGTATGTGGGTGGAAAATCATATCACTAAAGAGATATTGTTTCCCACAATTCCTAGAAGAGACAGCATCTTCCAACTACAAGTCATGGGTATGATCATTCTAGTCAAGGGGTCACATATTCTAAGACTCAAAATGCTACTACCTGATAATTTTTCAACAATGAAACACCCAATCCAATTCCAAAGGAATCAAATATGTTTTTATAAACCATTTTAGTTTCCAAAAAATTCATCACTTGAGATATCTTCAACCTACTACTCATATCAAGGAATGTTTCATAACACTGATCTAAATCATAAAAAATAACGAATTTTTAAGAAGTGCTACCATTTGGGATTACCAATTTAATAAATCATAGATTAAATTCAATTAGTACTCAAATAATCTATGTTAATTGTTGATCATGCATACATTATAAGGGGGATAATAATACATCACTAACATTGTCATCATTGGGTATTCAATTATATTTTCCTCTAACACCACATTACCATGGAAATTGACCTCATGGATCCAAAAGTGACACTTTGATAACATGATAAATAGATGATGTCATAAATGGGTGATCTAGACTATATCATGATTCTGGACATGATTCTATGAGGCTTATGAATAGATATGTATGAATTTAATGAACACCATGATAAACATGTTTAGCTATGAGAGACAGATATTATTTATGAGGTCTATAAACAACAACAGAGGATTCATCAAACCGAATGGAATCAATATAAACTCATAAAACTCATATATATTAAAATATTATTTATTTGCTATGTGTCCCTCCCTAACCTAACATTGATGGTATCTATAATAGATTTTGATCTTGGTAAACCAATGATCTCCATGAAATTTATTAAACTAAACATTGATTCCATGAAATGGGCTTATATTCTTCACAATTACTGGGTAAAACAATATGTAATCAATATAGCATGGAAGAGTTATATCCAAATTTTTAGAAAACAATAATGGTTTACCTTTGGGATATGTTTTTTGGTATAATAAACACATTATTGTCTAATTTATCAACTTGTATATTTATTTCATTTAAATCGGTCGATGCTATAAGATTAGGAAGAATCAACATAGTTTATTCCCCTAACATTAGTAATATTTAGAACTCAATATCCTTCCAAAGAGGTTTACAAAAAATTTATTTTAAGAAGAAATACTAATAATGATATAAAACTAGATGGAAGGATAAGGGAACTAACAAAAATCATATTAAAAGACCAATGAAAAAAACTTATATTATAATAGGACCAATATAACTAAAATATGGTACTTCTATTCTTGTTCACAACTATAACACAATGACTATTAAAAAACTCTACCTTTGGGAAAGTAAAAGATACATTTATCAAATAGAGGTTTTTTGTGTTCTTGAAATTTCTTATGTATGTCCATCCCAGTGGTCACATTAAATATAAACATATTATGGATCATGAAAAAAAAATTATAGCTTTTAATAATTAATAAACATCATTAACATCTCATAATATTTAATACCTTTATTCATTTGTTGTGTTGAGTTAAAAAAACTCAAATATATTATAATCGATATGTCCATGACAACTACCACTTGAGAACAGATAAATGAATGGGAATAATTAATATCAATCAATGTATTAGATATATAAGTGTTGATCATGACCATACCTAGAACCATTTATTTTCCCCCACCAACATCAACTAGATCTTGATTTACTAAATAACCGCAACTAACATTAGTTTCACAACCCTCTACCGATATTCATTCATGTCTAAGGATTTTATATCCTCTCATGAGGTCATTTATACCTAGATTTTCTTTAACCCTGTGAACAATTGTTAGAATCCCCAATGGAAAAATCATTGATGGTAATCCATGACGTAATGATAGAATTGCATGTGATGAATTCATGATGAATTTAAAATATGACATCATTTCCCATAATTTATGGTCATTATTTAATCACCTCCCATATTATACAATGAGGATGTCCTACTTTTTCAACATTATCTACTTCCTGACTAATCATGAATATCATTCAACCTTGTATTACAAGAAGAGAAACATGTTGTAGTGATAGGAATATTAGTCATTGGTTAACTATGGGATGGAATCCAGCCTCCTTGTCATTCCAATATTAGAGAGTTATCAATGGTTACAGACTGAAACGACACCTCTTTGTATATTATTAGATCAAATATATTTTATTAAATATTTATTATAGGATGGAGGAATGTCTCAAACATCTTGGTATTTTGGGCATCATTCATATCCATAAGAGGGCCATGTGTTGTTACATTATGAAAAGTATTGAATATGTAGAAATGGACATCGATCCGTGATGAAACTCCATGAACTCAAAGGTATAGTCCAACAACATCACATTCAGATAATATAGTTTTAGGAAAAATTTAATAATGGTCACCGAGGTAAGATCCTATTCGATTCCATCACATTTCTTGGTAGTCCAACATATCATGGATTCTTACTATATCATGAAGGAAACCTATATAGATCACACATCAATATGATTTTTTCTAGGTCAATGATTATGTCAAGTATTTTATAACATACTCTATATGATGTGGTCCTATATTACATTGATTTGTTATTGAACAATGCAGTTAGATGTCCAATTAATAAATAGTCATTGTATTCATAATTCTTCCACCTTAAATGGAAAAATTTTGAAAAATCCCCCAATGAATTGGTTAGACAAACTGGTTCACTGGATTTTTTATTAGAGAATACAAAGTATCTTCCTCCCACACCACTAGTGGTGTCATAGACATATGAACCATGAAAAGGGAATCATGGGCCACCTATGATGGAGATATTATTAAACATGACCATTGTTGAACATATAAAATGACAAAAAAATATTTAATACATTTTATGGTGTTAATATTGACATTAACCAATCTATCAGATTACACAAAGGTTCTCCTTGGTGGCTATCAATAACCGAACATATGTCCCACATAGAATTACCTAATTATTAATCCTAGACCTCCATAGTGACACATTAGTCCTAATAAAATATAAAAAATACATAAACATTCTCATGTTCAACTAAATAATTCCAAAAAAGATATCTCTATTTTTAATAGAATCGAGATACAACCCTCAATGAATAATACATGTTAATCATGAATAGATAGAACATATCATGAAATTTAAATCTTTTTCAACTATATTGTTCCAAAAAGGAATAGTTATGAAATGGGATACTATTTTCTAAATAATGAATAATTAATTCACATAAAATCCAACAAAAGAGTATAGAAAATTCCATCAATGGTTTCTCATATATATGTTACTAATGAGGTGGTCAATCACATGGTTTCTATGCCTCAAAAGTTCCATATAACATCTCTGAAAACTACCATAATCCTAAATTGAATATAAATAACTTAAGCATTGACCAATGATAAAAAATTTTATAACCGTCGATCGAATTACTCAATTGGGACAAGAGTGTCACATGACCTCATTATGGGCTCCCTTTACATTAGAGGCATCTAAGTAGAAGTGAGTGTCTAATATTTCTTAGATAGAATATACAATTGGAAATATTTTTTGTCAAAATAAAATATATGTTAAATAATTACCAAAAATATACTAATATATGGAAGTGATATTAAATATATCATGATTTCATTATAAAATAGGAAATTATATTAACTATAATGTAGAAGCTGAACTATTGATGTTCAAAATTCAAAAAAACCAGAAAATGAAATCAAATAAAGATTGTCGTGACATTGTATCAATATATAGTGCCCTATATGATCTGTAACTGAATGTATAGACATGTCCCACCTATGGATCCCAAACCATGATGTCTACACATTCTGCAGAATTCCCAACCAGGGTGTGATTAAAAAGCATTTAGGACACCATTAATGAATCCTTAACAAAAGTTAATAAAAACTTTAGAATTGTCTATGTTATGATATATAGGAAATTATCACATAATCATACATGGACACATGTTCTAGGTCATCATTAACCAATGATGACACAATGAACACCAAACTCACTTACATTAGCATTATACTAGTATGAATTTCAATGTTAGTCACTAACCACCCCATGTCTTACCAATTCCCCAACGTCAGTTATAAAGCTATTATTTATAGTCATGTTTCTATGTTCCATATTTAAGGAATTATACATGACCCACAATGATGGTGGTAATTAATAGGAAAACCAGACACCCCGCTTTGAGTGTGGTCATAATCATCAAATGATGGTATGACATAAATGAATTATTTATTTATTTGGATGTGAACGTCACCAGTGTATGGAAATATCCCATATCATTTTATAAATAAATGATACTCAATTCCCCTATATGGTCTAATCCCATATCATTAGACATGACTATGATATGAACCATTCAATAAAATTAGCCATAGTCTACAACCATGTTTAGATCGTCATGATCCACTCAAAGATGTCGTCTATAAAATTTTGATCCACATGATCATCATGAAGACTAAGGTATAGTTATATAGGATATTTTATACATTAAGAAATATATACTATAGAAAGGAAAACTAATACATACCAGGAAAATACTTATGAGGATAAACATAAAAACCCACATGAAAACATAACATATCATTAATTTGAAATGCTATAAACATATCACAAAAACACAAATCAAAGATGGGTTTGAAGAATAATTGATCATAACATGGAAACATAGAATATAATTCCCTATACCGTGAAGAAATTACAACCTCAAGCATTATAATTCCAAAACCATTGGATTTTTTTTAGTACCAAAAGAAGTCCAAGATACCTTGAGTGGAGGGTGAATCAGGGTATTGATCTTATTTTCTAAATTCTTTCTACCCCACAAACTAGTTTTCTTTATTATTAGTGTCACTTTTTTATGAATTTTGTGTAAATGTTGATCTTATTAATTCATTATTTATCTTATGTTGTGGCATTAAATGTAATGAATGAAAGAATGTATTAGGACAAAACGATTTTTAGAAGGTTTAATATCACTGGGTAACATCCATGGAAAACAGAATAATGATGTTCTAGTTGTACAACATTCACTAAGGCTCACTTCCAAAAATTATAGTTTTAGATATTTCTTATATATAACCCAGATCACTACCATTGCATGGTTTAGGTTCTTCTTACAACATTTACAAGGGTCACTCTCTATGTATATTTCTATACATAACTAAAGTAAGAAAGGATCATGGTCATAAACTTCCTTCAATCACTATTTTGGTATAGGATTAAACCCAAATTTATAGAATTCTAGGTATATTCATTTGTATGAATGAATGAATCCTCAACTATAGGTAGATTCTAGGTTGACATTGCACAATCATCTAATAAATTAATACCACTTAATCCTAGATTCACTAAGATGTTCCTTCTAATCCACTATTGTGATGTTCACATCCTTTGTCCATATCCTCTTTCTTGAAGCTCAAATATCCTTCTTGAATCTAACCATCCTCTAACAATGATCACTTAAAAATGAAAAATAAAAAATCGTTATCGATGCACAAATAGAATTCGTGAAGATCATTCATTTAATGAATATTACATAGCCCTTGAGAATTACCTTACATTTATGATGGTCAAGAGTTTTAGTTATGTTTTTATTCCATCACAAACCTTTTCACTTCTATCTTTCAAAAACCACAATTCGTTAACCATGCATCGAGCACAACCTTATAAATTCCAAAGCCTTGATAATTTTTTATGTATCACTGATCTTATGAAAGGTTAATAGGGCTATTTATATGTGTTTCCACCAATTATATAGGCTTCCCTACAATTTCATCATCATTTTTCTACGATCCATAATTTCCATTGTGATGCTACATTTTTTATAAAGGTCCACAAAAGAATATCATTATTGATGATCATCGTAATTGAAAAGCCTATCGCCAATAATTTTTTCCTATATAGTATTATTATCAAAATGATCCTCACCTTCATCTTTCATGAATATCATTGTACATGTGGATATCACAGTAAAATATACCTCTGGACTCGAAAAATTACCTTGGAAACATTTTTTTTTCAAAAATACACAATCAATGCAAAAAATATTGTCATGTTTATATGATGGATTTTTTAACCCAAAATTGAGAATGAATCATTACATATATCATGTCCCTATTCTACTTGACTCAATATTTTCTCTAAGTATTCTTATTCCCTATTTACAACTGATTTCTTATAAAAAAATTTATACTCCATTGGGGATAAATAAATTCCCTCTATGATATAATATCTAAATTATCAATATAATACCTATTATGCTACCAATATCATTCTAAAATAATAATTATAAATTAAACATGTGATTTTATTTTTTATCTTTAGGATAATCCTCAAAAAAGAATATGAGAATTATTTGATATTATTCCATATTTATGAGTTATTACCCATTATTTTTTATTCTTCATTTCTTAAGAATAACATTAGAAAATATTATTTTATATATTTCTCATGATATATGATTTATATAATTTATCTATGAAATAAATAACACCTAATGAATGTGGTGATAAATATACAAAGGGGGATAACATGCATAGAAACCAAAGAATAATTTTTATTGATCTAATAAGAACATTAAAGATCTTAGGCTTATGAATTCTTTACTACTCTAACCACGGAGAATATCAAAATCAAAGGAACCATAAAGTATATGTATTTTTAATATAGGCTTAAAAATGTTTGGATTGAATCTTTGAAACCCCCATTTAAAATTTCCACATAATTTTCATCTAAATATAATCTTGATTAAATTATTTTTTTAAAACATCCAATAATTGAGTTGCAAATTTTAAACAAGTCTAATTTTTGATTCACAATTTTTTCCAACCTTAAAAATCCAAAAAACATGTACCAGATTCTTGAAGGTAAGAATAATATATATTAAAAACCATCGTTATACCAAAATTATTCCAACCTAAGGGTGGCGTGGCATAACCCTTATACAAATATTATCTATTTCATCATGGTAATGAGTTTACCCTTTCTAAAAAATTATAAACATAATATTACCCTTATGAAACCCTTGAAATCTAGGGGTTTCAATTACATAATTATATATTTTCCATTAAATGACCTTTGTTAATTATGATTTCTCAATAAAATATCTAGATTACCGTTATATATACATTAATTATAAGGTGTTACCTTTATGTATTATCTAATAAAAATATCTTACCATCTGTGAGTAACCCTTATGATACCTTTTAAAAAAAGTGAATCCATTTTAAAATTCCCTAAACCCATATTGTGTATTGGTAGAGTTAATTTACCCTTACAAATACCATATTCTCTACATAAGTGTAAAAATAAAATTTAAAAATTATTAAAAAATATCATAATGTAATTATAAATTATAAATAAAAGATAGTATAAGAATTATAATAATTCATATTCAACATATATAACTAATATTTTATATAGGGAATAAATTTATGAAACTCATCACTCTATTAGAATATAATACGATTCCCCCAGACTGTTTTCACATGAGAGGCAATATGAGAAAATCATAAAAACATTAATGATAATAAAAATCTATGTTGAGAAACATATATATCTCAATAAAATTATTCGGATGTCTATAAGAGATATCAACTTCTCTCATTTAATGGATATAATGATAAAATTTTTTGTGAAAGAAAATTGAAAAGGAAGGGATCTTTTAGTTTTTAGAAGTCACACAAAGCATGTTTATCATATTGTTGGTGATTTTTTTAAGTGTTCAATACTACTACCATGTGTTATTCATAGACACCCATAGATCGAGAATACAAATTCTATCATCAAAAAAATACCCCAAGTAGTTAATGTAAATTTATAAGATATGATTAATCAATTATATGAAAATTAATAGTTACATCATAATGAGAAAGTTAATTAAATGTTATTAATAATGACCATAATATCTTTTAAAATATTTTTCCAGAATATACTATCCCTTAACAAATATATACTCATACCCCCATCATAATTTAGTTTTATTGAAACATTACTCACTTTTAAATTATTCAAATATATCTCCAATTCATTTTATAGGATTCCTATTCTTCATAATTATATAATTTACCTTAAAAAAATAATAAAAAAGATAAACGTAACCATCTACCCTCCCAAAAAAGAGAACTGAACAACCGCAATGTGACATACTAGGTATTATGAAACATTTAATTTCAAAATCATCCAACTGGACAACAATTCCATCAATTATGTTACTTTTAATATATAATATATAATTGTTATAGTATTGGTTCATATTTATTTGTATAACAAAAAAATTTATTCCCTTTTATGTGGTAAGACATATAAAATTTAAAGGTGAAACATCTGGATATCTATTTATGATTGTGGAGAAATCCATTTTATTGATTTAAATAAGAGTTCCCAAAGTCACTACTGCTAGAAAATAAGATATATTCATAACCATTTTTAATAATACAACCATTATACCAATATTTTAGATCCCATTCTTCTATAATGAGATATAGAATCCAATTAAAGGATATAAAATGAACTCTTTATGCATAATTATCGATGTGGAATTTGTAAGCTACCAATTAATCGATTACTTAATGAATACTGATTATACTAATTTCCATTGAAAAATTACATATCAAGCTTATAGAAATCAATAATTATAGAACTAATTGGAAATTATATCCTATTACCTACTGATTTCCAATAATTGTTTTCATTCTCATAAATGAGAAATTTTTTTCATATACAACCCCATAAGATTCATGGCATGATAATTAATAAATGAGAGGTATGTTCCTTTATCAAATAAATAATTCATAAGAGTTTAGTTCTAAAGTTAGGTATCTCAAACCATCAAAGGGCTATATTGATCATGTATTACTATTCCCCCCCGCCACTATATAAATTTTTACTAGGTAAACTCAAATAATATGTTATTTCGTAATTCTATTAAAAAAGATATAGTGTTAGGATGTTCCTATAATCACATTGCCTCTGTATATTTTTTTGTCCAATAACCATTTTTATGAAGTTAAAATATGTTAGTATAGAGCATTATAACACATTTGATATGTCTCCACCTATTTTTGTTAGTTTTCTACTACAATAACGACTATGGTGTTAGGTTTAACCATAAATTTGAAACTTATTATTTATATCTATACAATAATTTTCTTTATGTTCCAACAATACTCATTTTAAACAACCTAGAATGACATTGAAAATGAGGGAAAATAAATGGAGGTGGCTGGTTGGATCATAAGTGTGATGTTTCGTTAAACATATGTTTCCCTTTGCAGCAAAATTTTATATTGGTATTTCCCAATTATACCTGTATAGGTATAATTATACCCCCTATAGAGGTTCACATTATTATTTTTTCATATACTTTAACTCTATCTATCATCTGAGAATAATAATCAATATAAAAAATGATAACTTCATAAATAATGTCTCATCACAACCCTAATTCCAAAGATATACACATTAAGGTTTTTACTAGAGGTGACCTCGGGAGATAATGTGGCTATATTTATCAACAAATATTATTAATAAAAGGTAAAAATATTATCTTTGTAGTAAATAAGTATATCAATTTTTATCTTATCATTATATGGGTATAACTATTTGATAAACAATTCATCGACCACTGACCATGTAAATTCTTTGTCTTTTTTAGATCGATAAACTATATCCCACCACTACCTCACAACATCATTGAGAATTTATAATACCAGATGTACATTGCTATTTTTTAGGGTTCACATAAAATCAATGATTATTTTAATTCGACGAATCAATTCTTTTATGCTTTTCGATCACAAATCCCACTACAATATTGATGGATTCAGCTTTTATAATTAGAATGATGGATTTTCGTAAAGGGGTAACTAAATATTATATCCATTTCAGACAGTTTAAATATCTTTTAATATATGATGGATTAATTGTTTTATAATTTAGGGATCTGGTGGAACCATATTTTTAGTTGTGTTTTTTGAATTTATATTTTTCATTCTACTGTTATTTCTTTATAGACAGTACAAATTTCTAGTTGGTCACAAAATTAAAACCAAACCCAAGGAATCATATAATTGAAATCAAAAGGAACCAAATTATCAAAACAATATTCTAATATCCCTAAAAAACAATTTAAATGACTATATAACTCTCTACTAATGCCTGATACTCTATACATATAATCTTATACAAATGTGATGAGGTCAAAAAATCCACAAAAGTAACATATGATATACTTTCACCCAAAACCCACACTAGTCACCTGATGTCAAATATAAATTGGTTATATATGACTCTTTATGTTCATACTTTTTTATTCAAACATAACATATCTCAAACACTATTATCCAATTAGAATGATCAGTCCAATATAAAACCATTTTTTAAATAAACCCCTAAAAAATTTAATTGGGAAGAGGAAGAGGTGGTAATGAAGATATGTAATAACCATAAGACACAAAATATCAACAATTAATTGCAATAGATTTATGAAAACATGGGGGAAATTTTTAATCTCTAATAAACAATGGACATCATACAAAAATGAAGATACATAATAATATTCATAAAGGTAACAAAAATAAATCCATATCCTAAACAACTAATCAATTTCAAATTTGCATTAGAAAAAAAAGAGTATATGAAAAAAAATTATAATGTGAATGATTAAGGTAACAATGTTATTACTATTCATAAAACATGAATTAGTCAAATCCCATGATCCATCACCTATCTTCCCTAACTAAAACATTTTTCTTCTTTTCTATAGAAATATGAAATATTCCCCATACATATATCATGAAACATAAAAACTATATATAAACCAAGGTTCATATTCTAGGATCATATATATTGATCTAGTATTCAATCAACCATGATCTTCCAATACATGCAATTAACACTAGAATAAGATAGAATATTTTCTATAAAATAATCATGGGTATAGGAAAATTATCAGAATAATTTCATAAAATGAATAATGTTTATTTAAAAAAAATATTATATAGAAAAATAGTAATCATTCCATGATCAATAAATTTATAAATAATTCATTTATTAAACAATATGTATATTTTTTCACTTGGAATACCGATTCTATACAATCACACACACATGCATACGTCTAATATGACCAATAAAATTCACATGAGTGGTAACTCATTAAAAACTCCAATGTTTTTTTTGAATAAATATTTTATTAAATATGGTTGTTAATGTATAGAAAATATTTTGGTTCTTGGGTGAATAATAAATAATCTAAAAATGTATGAGGACATTATTCCATGAGAAATAAATTCGATGGAAAATTTATGTGGAATACGTGGATAGAAATATTCCATGGAACCTAATATTGGAGAACCCATTAGAGGTGTAATATATTTTTCTATTTATTCAATTTTAGACACTCTAGGTTAAATGTTTTGGTGATTAGTGATTAATTAAACATTTATGATGAATATATTCACCTATTTTAAGAGATTTTATCCCTAAAATAATATTATGCATGTATTCTATATGTTTCATCACATTTTAAAATCATTTTATGGAGTTTAAAATTGTTTTAATTGTTCCAAAAAATTTATTTAAGGTGTTTTAAAATGATTTAATGGAGTTTGAATATTACCTAGAGTAGGTCAATGTCCATTAAAAACTAACTATATAAGACATCATTTTTTGAGTTCATGAGAAAATGGGTATTCCATAAGCATAAGTTTCAATGTACTATGATTATTAGACTTTTCAAAAAAATGAAGAAATTAGCCACACTGAAAATTTATTAGAATAGATATTATGATTTTTTGGTTCATCATATAAGTATTTTGATTATAATATTTTTCCAAACATATTGACTAATCATAAGAACTCACTACCCATCATAAATATTTGAAATATTTATGGAAATTATTACAGGAAAGTGCATATTTAATTTTCTAGGTTATGATATGAATCATTATAACAACAATATATTTTTAAAAATAATAATTTTCTAATGTAATAAATTGATGTTCCCATAGTAATAAATCAAATTTTTATTAAAAATTTCAATTTTATGGTGGATGAATAATTAGGATTCTTGTTTACAAATCTGATAAAAGGGAACTTATTTTTGATCATTAAAGAGAAATTAAATGGTGGTATAATCATCATAAAAAACTAAATTAGAGTGTTATTTAAGCATGTCAATAAAGTAGAGAAAATATTCATCCATATAAAAAGATTTAAATGTATAATGAAAAATAGTGTTCTGTGAATTATTTATTTCTGAGAAAATAAAAAAATATTTATTTGGTGTTGTACATTTAATTTTAGAATACAATGATGCTTAGATATTCTATGAACTAGTATTATTTTGAGTAAATTAAAATGAATAATATAACTACATGGATATATTGACATAAAAAATGAACTTATAATGTTTTCCTGAATAATGTTACAGATGTTCCATAGAACCTTGACAACCATCATATCAAAACCTATATCATATTTATTAATGGTTGTTAGAGTGTTCATGATTAAATTATACTAAAGCATGGGAATTTCACCATTACATTATAAATGATATTATATCACGATTTCAAGAATAATGTAAATTTATATGATTCACATGATGTAGATATGACTTGTTATGTTTATTATGTTATTGTAAAACAATTTATCCACTAATTTGGATACTACGAAAGAAAAATATGTTGAGTCTGATATGTGTTTTAATATAAAGATATTAATGTGATTAGAAAATAAAAAATATAAATAATTATATAAATAATATCTCATTATTGTTGTAAATATCCCATAATGATCTTTTTGGTTGAGTATAAAAAATAATAAAATTTAATTGAGGGGTTTCAATGAATATTCAATGAATCAAAAATTCAGGGTGTGAGGTTTCCTAATTATAAAAATTAGGCATTCAATGGTAGAGTTTATTTATAAATAATTCATATTCCAAATTAATTTCCACTAAATGTTGTTATTTTTATTTGAAAAAAATTAATTAAATTTAAGGATTCTACATGCACATGAGAAGATCGAGGTGGGAAAAAAGAGAAACTAACAACTAATACTTATTGAGAAGTTATTATTGGTTTTTTAGTGATGGTAAAATAAGATATATTTTAATGATGTAAAAAATTCTGGTTTTATTGAAGATGAATAATAATACAATACTATTCTGGAGTTTCAGAATTGTTGTATATGAGTGCTGAAATACTCGAGAGAATAAATGAGAGACTTGTGTGAGTAGATTTGGTTGTAGTTTGAAAAACTGAGATAGGAAATTTCTAATCACATTTGATTTAATTTGAGATTAATTGGTAATCAATGACAGTTATTTGAGAGGAAGAATATATGGTCTTAATTATGATGAATCATAAAATATGGAGAATCTTAATTACATTAACTAATGATTTCTAAAATAGAAAAATCACAAATACATGGTCGGATTTTATAGAACATGTGTAAATGAATATATATTTTTAAAACATTGAGTGAATAGATGAATATATTGTGAAGCTAGTGGTGGATGTACTATTGGATTAAATAATCTAAAATTACATTGGAATGTATGAAACGGTATACATAGTGAGACTTTGTGTTTTTGTGGGATATGCCAAACCACCGTATTCATTTAGTTATCATTATAGTAGAGAATCCAAGTAAGGGAAAATTAAAATGTGAGGGAGTATTTGTATAAAATGTTGTTAAAAATAATATGTTCCTTTTATTTTCATTATTTTCAATTATGTGGTAGAAAAAATCCTAGTAAATGTTCACATATATCCAATGATAATAAATAATAAATGAAGCTGAATTCCAACTGATGTAAATGAATTATAATTTTTTAAAAATTATCAACCCCTGACAGCCACCCTCTTAACTGTCTACACAAGTACATCGTATATAATATCTTGTATTAAATCCAAGCTTCAAAATGAATAGGTCATTTGGATTATATCCATTAAATCATATGTATATGTTTCTCCCTAAAAAGAAATTACACCATTTTTTTAATTATTATATATGATATATATATAAATTGTATATTTGATATTTTAAATGAACTACCTCAGATATAATAATAAATATCCATCCCATTTAGTAATTGATTTGATGTTTTTTCCAATACACCAAAAAACAATAATAATAGAGGGGCCAAGAAGTAATGAAATAAAATAAAGAATCAACCTAAAATATCATATATTGATGTAAATTGGTATTTTATTGTTATAGTTTATTTATTTTTTTATGGTTATTCTTCTAGTGAATATCGATGAATCAATAGTGATGGTTTAATTAAAACTAGATAATACCTCTATCATGATTTTATTAAGGATTTTGAGAATTTTAAAATTTATGTAGATATATATAATAGTATATTAATAAATTTTATTCAAAATGGATACTCTTAGTGGAAGAATAAGTAGATAGAGTAGAAGATGCATTGTAAAAGAAGATGGGTCACTTGAATAGTCATACATTACTTGTTAAATCCTTGGGTGAATCTGACATAAATTGAAATGAAATAATTTATTTATATAATAAATAATAGTTGATAAATGAATCTGATAAATATATTTTTAAAACTACCATGAATGATGTAGTATATTATATAGAAAAGCATAAAAAATCATCCAATGATATCATTACCGACATAGTATAAATTAAATTAAAAACATTGAAAGAGTTGGATAATTTATTGATGATGATATGAAATGTGAATGAGTATAATTTTTAGAAGTTTAATAATGATTTGGAAGATAACATCATATATATTAAAGATTACATGAATAGGTTACAAATGAAATTTATTGAAAAAATTCATAAATTGAAAAAGTTATATGAAGAAAAATATGTACATTTCTACTAATAATATAAAATGTATGTTTCCAAAAAAGCTTTTGATATGTGTCATATATCATCTAAAGATCATGATAGGGTTTTAGGATGTGGGATATCATATATAGAATCAACCACCATAGGATGATGGGAAAAGATATTCAATAATGTAGAAAACGTGTTATGCACTAAATATGGTATTTCAATGAGTGTTGGATATAAATTGAAATCAATATAATCATGGAAATATAAAAATACTAAGACATTGAAAAAATACAAGGATATAGGTTGGTATTTCAATCAATGGATTTACCCAAAACAGATCGAATTTATTTTAGGTTCTACCCAATAACCATCATGAATAAAAAATATGGACTAATTTTAAGCATTATAAAATGTTTGATATTAATTGGAAGGTGTGGGTTTAGAAGGAATTATCGGTAATAGAATACTAATTTATAGAATAATATCCTATTAGAGGGAAATTAGAGTGTTTTTAAATCAATTGGAAGAAATATTGATGAAAAATGGTAATCTATTATAATTAATAAGGAAATACATATAAAGAATAATCTATCCATAAGGATCAAATTTGAATCACTAATAAAACACATTCAGATGTGAAACATTGGTGGTTATATTTATTGGGAATATTGGTACAACCCTATAAAGAATCATATATTGGATAGAATAATATAAATCCTCAATATTATAAGAATCATGTTAATATTTAAATGTTTATATCTTGTATAAAAAACCTATGAAAAATAATTCACACAAGAAATCAGGATGAAAGAAAACTATAATGTTCAACATAAAATAAAAAAATACATATACTAGGGAAATAAAAGTCACATCATAGATCATTGTAAAATAAACATGACATTCATGAATTTTTACATAAAATTAAAATGAATAGATAAAAAATTAATCAAATAGATAGTTGAATTTTTTTGGTGTTTGAAAAACTATGTGAATTGTATGAGAGTCTTCCACATGTAATAAATTCTATGTTAATAAATGTGTCTATGGATAGTGTATTGATTCAATAAGGTTTTCCTTATGAATTTTCCATTCCTTTTTGTTTTGAAAATTATAAACACCTTATACTTAAACAAATCCATATATTACTTCTCTAAGGAAAATTTCCTTCCTTAAAGTAATTTACCCTAACCTAGATTTCCTTATACATGTCAATATTTATCTTAAGTATAAAAATTTCATTCATACCTAAAACCTTGAAATCATATAATACTTAAATATGAAGCATTCTGTTTTAGGATCCGAATTATGGATATGAACTGTAATGATGTTCTACTCAGAATTTCCGAAATGAACTAAATTGAAGTTCCACTTTGAATTATGGATTTGAACTCTAATGAAGTTCCATTCCGAATTATGGATATAAAATCTAATGAAGTTCCATTCAGTGTTCTGGATAAGAACTCTAATGATGTTCCATTATGAATTCTTTATACGAACTCTAATGAAGTTCTATTCCAAATTCGGGAAACGAAATCTCATAAAGTTCGACTCTGAATTATGGATATGAACTCTCATAATAGTTCCACTCTGAATTATGGACTCCGAAAATTTACTAGTTTGACTCCGAACATCTATGAGTTAGACTCTAAACATCTATGAGTTAGACTCCGAACATTTACTAGTTCTTCTCTGAAATTTTACTAGTTCGACTCCGAACTCCTATAAGTCTGACTCCGAACTCTGTATGTTCAGGTTCTGAATTCTAGTGAAACCAGTTTCTGAATTTCCTTAGAAATTCCGACTCCAAATTTCTACGGAATTCAGGTTCTGAATTCCTACAAAATATAATCCAAATATCTTTTTATTACAGACTCCAAATTCCATTTTAGTTAGACTCTGGACTTTTATTTTCGTACATTCTGAACATCAGTTTTTCATATACTTATACTTGTTTCATTATAAAATGATGTTGTGGTTTCAGTTACACGTGTCTTTTTATAAAACGATGTTGACATTATGTTTCTAACTAACCATTGGTTAAGTGACATGTGTACAGGTCTCTCGTGTATTTAAGGAAAATATGATGTTGGTGGAGGGAGCTGACCTTTGGAATTTAGCCTATAAATTGGATCTCATTTGAAAAATGCCAATATATCTTTGAAATCCTTGCCATCTGTGCATACATGCTTTTGAATTGATTTCTAGAGAGATATTCTCTTATAAATTCTCAAGCTTCGTGCAGAAAGTTTGAATGAATTGTTTAAACTACACCATGTGTAGATTGGTTCGTGAGACTCCGATTGTTGGTGATTACAATCGAGGGCTTCCAAGGATTGGAAGATAGAGGTTCCAACACCTGGAAGTTGAGGGATTGCTTGCTGAGGAAGACATAGGTGTCGACTACATTATAGATGAGGGCTTGCGTGGATATTTAGAAAGAGACTCTGATCTTTGTATCGAGGGATTTCCCTAGTGTGGTAAGACAGACATGTCTGAAAGTATAAATCAATTGACCTTTATCCAAGGTTGTTGGATACCATTCTCTTTGGGTTAAAAGATTTATATCATGTTAATTGTTCGTATTACAAGTTTTTACACTTCATTTTGTATTGTAATAAATGAATAACATTATTATATTTCCTTACCCTTGTACTCTGACATAGTAAGGATTTATACCCTTTAAGGTAGAATCTCATATTGTAAACATTTATGAAGTTTCAATTTCCAGATCCATATTTCCAGAACCTATTTTTTGGAATCACTTTCCAGATTTAAGCAAGTGTATAGAACCAAAAGTTTGTAACTTCTTAATTTGTCCCAATCATTCAATTGGTGTTAGAGGTGTTGTGAATTTTCTTAGTTTAACATTGTTAAACATATATCTTTCCTTCTTTAAATTAATTTTTATAGTGAACAATTCACCCCCCCTCTTGTTTATTGAGCATCTACATCGTTATTTCTATCCTACAATTGGTATCAAAGTAGGTATCTAAAATACGTATACTCGCATAATAGTTTTTCTTGTTCAGTTTTACATTGTTATATATTTTCCTTTCTTAGGAATAATTTCCTTTAATCCGAACTTTTTTTATTAACAAGGTTTTGTGTAGAAAGATTTTTTTGGCATGGAAGGTTTAAATGTTGGTTCCATCGACAACTTAAACCCTACAAGAACATAAATTTTTCATGGTAATGATTATTAGTATTGGAGAGATTGAATGAATAATTTTGTTATAAAAACTAGTGTAGATAAAATTTTTATTCTTACTGAAGGTTATAAAATTCCTGATAAGGAAGTTAATGCTTTCACAAAACACGAGAAGCCTCGTTATCAATTAAACTATAATGTACGCAATACTCTACTAGGTTCAATGACTAGGAATATATATAGCCACATTTTTTCTGTTGAAACAGCTAACTGTATATGGAAGAAACTTGAAGTTACACATTTTGGTACATACATATGTTGAGAGCTGAGTATCATGGTTTTAACTTTCTTTATGGCGAACCGATAAGAAAAGTTCAACAAATATTTATGACTATCGTGAATATCTTACAATATATGGGAGAGAATGTACTATATGATAAATCTCTTATGGATAAGATTATTTCTATTTATCCCAATGAGTGGGAGTAAATGAGAACAACTATTTATGAGAACATGAAGGTTACTCAAATTTCTCTTGATGAGATGTTTGGAAATCTTCTCCAACATGAAACAAGGATGAAGAGAGATGTTAACAACATCAAAAAGAAGAATGCTAATGGTACATTTTGTGTTTACTACAACATAAAATCACATGAAAGATAAGAATCCTAAGAGATTTACTAGGTCCATGTCTGTGAATGTTACTTTCCAATCCGAATCTAGTGAGAGTGAAGTATCAAAAAATGAGTTAGCTAATCTTGATCGAAGGATGAAAAAAATAGCTGCTCAATGAAATTTCCAATCCAAGTATAAGTAGAAGGAAAGGGAAGATAAGAAAGATTCATAGGTCACATGCTATGAATGCAAGAGAAGTGGACACATAATACCTGATTTCCCTATGCTTAAAAATAACAAAAGAAAAGATAGTCACTCTAAAAGGAATGGGATGAAGTTTTACAGAGCTAAAGCTAAGAAAAGTTTGAAATCTAATACTACATGGAGTGCTAGATGTGGAGAATCTTCAGATAGAGAATATTTAGAATATGATTCATCTGATCAGAAGAATATGGGATTCATTAATAATACTTCTTTTCCACATACATGTCTTATAGACAAGGTACGCTCTACCGAGGATTTAAGAAATTTATCTCTTGATAAGAATTACTATTCCGAAAATAGTACTTCTGATGAAGATATTTCATCCTCAGAAAATGAAGAACCTTCATATGAAGCAGTATCTATATTTTACACGTTACATGAATAAGAAAATTGTAAAATTTCTGAGAAATTAGACAAGTAAAATACTAGGGAAGAAATTTTACAAAATAGATTTCATATCTTTCTTCAGATCTCAAAGATAACGAAGAGCTTTTAGAAAAACTTTCTAAAGACCTTGAGAAAGAAAATTCGGATAAGGAAAAACTTTCTAATGATCTTAAGAATTCTATTTTAAAGATGAAAATTTTTGAGGAAAAATATAACTCTAAGGAAATGATTCCAGAGGATAGGAATTTTGTCATCAGACTGAAATATGAAATATTTTCTCTTAAAAATCTCCTTGCAAAATTTACCTCTAGGAAGGAAAATTTCGACAAGATGTATTCACAAATTAAAACTCACAGAAACACTACTGGAATAGGTTATACTCACCAAAAACCAATTTTCAAAACAACCATTTTGTTCCTTCTAGAGCTCCTTTTTTCACTAAGTGTCAAAGTGGTGGGCATTGGAAGAAAAACTGTTCCTTGAATTTTTTTAAATATCTTGTGTTTCATAAAGCATATTTCTCTAAAAATGTGGATACCCAAAATTTTATTATTTAAAAATTCCATATCCAAACAAGTGTGGATTCTAGGAACATAACTTGTTTCTCATTTTTAGGAAAATAGGGAATGTACCAACAAAAATACATGGTACAGGGATAGTGGATGTTCCCGACATATTACTTGTAACAAAATCTATTCCGAAAATATTATCAATATGAATGGAAGAAAAATAACTTTCGGAGATAATGCTCAAGGAGAAATTATTGGTATAGGTAATATTTTTCTTCGTGGTAAAACTATATGGCCCCATCCTTAATCCTTACTTAATATTGAATTAAATGAATAATTCACATTGAGGATCTTTTCAGGTTTAGAGTTTTAGAGAATTAGGACTTAACTATTACATCTCAAAAGACTACAAAGTAGTCACTTCTACTAAAATTCCATAAAATAAAAACTCTTAAAAAGAAACATGTCTACTTCCATGTTTTAGATAGCATGACATTCCCTTGATCCCATCCTTGAGCCTATTACACATTATGTCCTGTGAAAAACATTTCAAAAAAACATGGGCCGAGCATAAAAAGCTCAGTAAGGGATACACAAAGAATGAGAATTGTTAGTTTTTTAAAACAACAAGTAAACCATGTATACTTTATCAATGTAATAACTTTAACCTTTAGGAAGTAGTAAAAACTCTTCACTGAATAAAATATCATTACTTACCCTTTTGTAACCAAATTATTACCATAAAACCCTTATAAAGAACACATACATATAAAGGTAACTTGGGACATAAGCATACATAAAGGAAATAACCATAGGGTCGACTTCCACACATATCACTTAATGGAATAGCCATACGGCTAACTTCCATAAGTAATTCATTGGAGGTTATAACATAACCACCCGTCCTGGTATTCACGGCACCACCCGTCATATTTTTTACCATGTAACCACCCGTCAAATGTCCAAGTACCATTATAAAATCATAAGACATAAAACAAATATAATGGAAAGAAAAAATTTCCACACTTTGATCACAATATATCACTTAAATATATTGTCATAACAAATCCATTATAAAAACCATTTTTAATACCAACATACATAAAAGAGTATTTTGTATTTATTTCATTTTAAAAACATTACATCTTGATGAGGAAGCCAAAGACCAAATAATACTCGCGACGGCGGAAAATGTTGTTGTCCCCACGTACATTAAAAGAAACATTCCTTTTTTTCGTTTAGTAAAACGCTTCATTGAAAAATATTCCTTTTCTATAAAAGTAAAATTCAAAAGGTTTTTATACACCATATAAATTAAAGTTTTGTATAAAACGAAACATGCCTTAATGAAAAGATATCGGGACGAAGTCCCATACCTCATGTCCGACGTGACTCGATTGCTCTTTAATCTCATGAATAATAAACTTTAGTTAATTTATACTTGCTTTAGAACATTTTTTAAGTTCATTATTCCTTGTATATCACTTATTACCATGTTATGAATACTATGTAATTATTTAAGTTAATAGTGGTCGTTTTGTCGATCCTTGGTACTTGAGTCAAAAATATACTCGTTATAATTACAAGTTGTTCATGTGGTAAAATATACATTATATAATGAATTATATTCATGATTTAGATATCATATATATCATATATATCCAGTATATACTTGCATTTATAATATTACATAATCATTTAGAAGTAAGAAATGAAATGCTCCGTTCATGGTGATGGTAAGCCGTACGTACGCATGAACGCCACTTTCATTTCTATGTCATATTAATGGAAATAAAACTAAATGAGTGGTATGTATATTTTAATTACAGAATTATATTCATCACATAGATGTAACATACATCATATATATAAATTATATATATGTACATATAATAGTACATTACATTTGGGGATAAGAAATGAAATGCACCGTTCATGGAGACGTTAAGCCATACGTATGCATGAACGCTACTTTTATTTCTATCTCATACATTATTGGAGTGAACTCATAATGATATAAAGTTATATTTTAATTCTAGAATATTATCATATATAATATCATTAAATACATTCTTCATACGTCCCACGTATGGGATTAACGAATCAAATCACTTTGAGGGGCGGTAGTCCGCACTTCCTAAAATGAAATTATCGTATTTAACCACAATGGAAACCATAAAGGTATTCCACAAATGAAAAATACAGAAGATTAAGTAAAACATAAACATATTATATATCATATATAAATATAGTGTCATCTTAATGGCCACCTTTTATGGTGTTATATGAGTGTTGAACAATCATCATTTCGTGAGGCATAAATTCACCATCCACAGAAATAATATGTTCTTTAACCATTAAATGAAGGTGTGTGTAAGTGTATCTCGAATCCATATTATAACAACATCCTATTATATTTAGGATACTGGTTTGTTTACAAAATAAATGAATAAAAGAGCTTAGGGGGTTGGAGAAGGAAAATAATACATAAGAACATAAGAGTAGACACTACCTTTAAAACGGGTAACTATTTTTGATTTGAGCTCAAAGGCTTCCTTGGGAAGACTTATGCCCAATGTGAGGCTTCTAGGAGTAATAGAGGTATGTGGAGAGACAAAAAGAGTAGATAATTTCCGAACCAAAGTCTTCAGAGGTGTGGGTAAGGAGGTAGATGTGGGGGCCTTTTATAAGAGGAGAGGAGAAGCACTCTTGAATGTTAAGAAATGATACTTTATTATAAAATGATTTTAGAATAAACTGGGTCCCAAAATTATATATTTAGAGTATAAGGTGATAAGGTCTCGAAATCCACCCATCCAACAGGTTTTTAACATGTGTAGGTCTTAGATTTTAAATTATTTTTTCATTTTATTTAAATCTTTAAATAATGAGGTAATCACTGCATCATCATGGTGTCATATATAGGTTAATTTATATAATGTCAAAAAATTATAAAAAACTATCATCATATATGAAATCTTTTTATCTTTCTAATAAATATTTATAGTCAAAATTATGACATGAATAACCCCCATTAAAAATTGTTTTAGTAAAACATCTCATGTTTGTTACATTTTTATTTTATCACTAAATAAAAAGCTATTAATGTCATTTTCCTACCAAAGTGGCTCCATGGGGTCCCCAAGTTGACTCATGGATACTCATGGTCGTAAATGACACATCTAATAAGGGTGGGACATGTGTATAGGTCATTTCATATTATTAAAACATTATTTTTACCTTAAACTACATTAATTACCTCTAATCGCGATTAAGAACATAAAAGTTACTACGCACCATAAAATTATTTTAATCTCATTGAACCATATTTTACTTCCTAATGACAACCATGTATGTCAGATTTTTGAAATTCAAAACACTGAGGTGGCAAAGTTTCATTTAAACGAAAAATCCGTTTTTTTAACTACAACATAGTGGTTTCACTATTCATCAAAAATTGAAGTTTTTCAGAAAAATACCAAAAATTCACCGTAATATATATTTGATATTCTGGACAAAAAAATGATTTCTATTTTACTAAATTCAAAACATATAAGTTGCATTAATTAATTTAATAATTAATTCCCGCTGTCAAAACAAATAGCGTGTTTTTAAGAAACAATATCTATTAATAGCTTGACACTAGTTTAAGTACAATTTCATAGAGAAATTAATTCCAACAGCCACTATTGGATTAAATGGTAACAATAAATTATAATTTTACTTTAAAAACAATTCAAAAGATAATCTAATAATATAAATAAATTATATTAAAAATAGTTTTTGAATTAAAATACAACATTTTTCACTATTCACTAAAAAATGAACTTTATCAGAAAGATACCAAAAATATACACAAAGTAAATTTTGATGACTCTATTTTAATAATAATTTTATTTTGTCAAATATAACACATAACATTTTCAAAAAGTGGATTTAAAAGAGGTTCGCCATCAAAAGGCGATTAATCGACCTTCTAAAGAATATTAGAATGTTTATGCTTAAAATTGAATTAATTCACATTTTTAATCCTCTAAAATTTATTGTAAAAAGTAAAAATATTTTAAAACATATATAATCATTTTTTAGTTAGTTCTATTCATTACCTCCATTACAACGGCTAGGTGTTAACCACGATTTAAAATAATTTTTTTTATTATTATAGTGCAATGTAAGATTTCGAAGGAACTCGTTGTTGCGTATTGGGTAAGCCATCAAGCATAGCATTCCCTTTAAATTAATATGAACATTTAATTCACAAATAGGGATAAATATAAAAATTTAAAATTCTTTATTTACCTAGGGTGTTACATCCTTCCTCCCTTTTGTGAATTGTGTTCTCGCAATTTTAAAATTGGGCTCGAAAACATCCTTGAAAGTCCCACATCAGAACAAGAGTCGGTAAAACAATCACTTTAAAATAAAGAATGAGAAGTATAGAGGTCACACGAGTTAACCCATACTAGGATTCCATGTAGGAAACATGGACATGGAGGAGAGAACATAGGGTCATGTTCTGATGGAGAGTGATAGAATACATGTTTAGGCGAAAGTTAACCACAAGAAAATCACAAACTTGTGATGGGTTAAACGGTATTCGATTCCCAGGTAGGAAAAGTTAATAGACAACATTTTTGTTTTAAGTTACTTTTTATTGAGGAATTTATTCATAAGGAAAAAAAATTACATATCATGTTGACTTTCAACTTTTATTTGATTTCTTAGACAAACTCATATTTTCTCCAAAAGATGAGTATTTAGGAAGACTTGTTCACATTAAGAGTACTATAATAAACTTCTAGACAATCACCTAATCCAAAAAAGAGAACTATATACTTCACATGTCATAAGACATTAACCAAAACCAAAACCAAAAAGGTTTGTACAAGATCAGATAATCCTGAAAACGATATCCCTTTATAAAAAAACATATTCTTAATCTCAAAAATTTGTCCAACAAAACCCAAAGTTCAACGAAGACCATTCGATAAACAAATTTTCCATAAAATTCTTCAAAGTAAACCAAAATAAGATTGAAACCCAAATATTTGAAGGATTTAGTCACATAGTCTTCCAAGATAAATTGTAACATTTATCTCCAAACAAAATCAGTTGCTCTTAAAGTCTCGTATTGAAAAGTAATTAACCTAATCATATATCCTCCATGATAGGTTAATAAATTTCCATAGATAACCCAAAAGTAACTTACTCTTAATTCATAAAATCATCTAACTAAAAAGAATCAGTCAAACTAACCAGGGACATCACGTAGTCCAGTGGTAGGTGATAAATACAAGTTGCACTTTGGTTATGGGTTCGATTCCCACAGCTTTGTCCGACGCGACGGGTTGTCACACGGTATGCGTGTTGTCCTTTTTACAATACTATATAATTCCTAAAACATTCCCCAACAATGAGATAAAATCATCAAAAATAACCATAACATTATTTAACCTCAATTTTATCTACTAACTTTCACTTTCCATCATAACATATAGCAACCGATAATTAACTCAAAAATAAGGATCATATAAACCCAAAGGGTTCTTTATAACGATGTCCAGAAAAGAACAGATAACTATTCCTTGAATAAAATTTTCATATATAAATCATCAAGGTTACACATACTATAAAAATTATTCTAATGTAACCCCATCAACAAAAGAGACTTAATACTCTTAATAATTTCACCATAACTCTTGAATCCCTTATACGTTGACTTCTTACTCATTTAACATTATTCATGATCCATTAACCATTCCTTTCCAAATAATTATGAAATACTTATTTCCTACAAACAAAATCATGAATCATATCCTAAAATTCCAAAATAGGAAAACAAAAGTTAAGAAATAATCCATACCATTGACGGGTCATTGTCAGTTTCTTTATCCTCAATCGGAATGGAATTAGGTATTGGTAAACGAATATTTGTATGATCTTGGTGATGCCATTCCCGAAACATCTTCATAGGACATGCGTTTGCATAATGACCATACACACCACATTTAAAACATTCAATTGATCCCTCAGAAAGAACGTATATCCCTTTCAACGAGTCGACTAGATGCTTTCTTTTTCCGTGGCAGGTTCTTGCTTTATGACCACTATTTCCACATCTATATCATATTTCTGTCCCTTTGAAACATTTTCCTAGGTGTTTCTTTCCACATATTTGACACATAGGTTTTTGAACACGCTTATCTTTATGATTATTACCTCTAGTTCTGTAGGGATTTTTCTCTCACATATATAATGCCTTAAAGAAATCACCAAGGTTTAGGTGTTCAATCATGACTCCAGATAGTTGGTTGAGGATAAACACAAGAGTTCTCATTGCAGCTCCTATATCATTCAGTTGCTCGCTCATAAAACTATCACAATTTCCATCACATCCACCGTTACTTTGGTGCCTGATAGATCCATCCATTTACTAAAACCAACAAGGTCAGTGTGAGAATATCAACAAAACCATCATGTATTAAAGAGTAAGATAAGAACTAAGATATACTTACTCATTAACTTTATCTAAAACTAGGAGTCTTTCTGAAATCATAACCATTATGGTAATGTCACTTATGCTTAGAGAATACCCTAACCTCTAATGTTATCTAAACCGACCTCTGATACCAACTATAAGGCCCCGGCCATGAACCTTAATTAGTATGGAATTAAATGAATAATTCACATTGAGGTTCTTTTCAGGTTTAGAGTTTTAATGAATTAAGACATGACTATTACATCTCAAAAGATTACAATGTAGTCACTTCTACTATATTTGCATAAAATAAAAACTCTTAAAAAGAAACACGTCTACTTCCATGTTTTAGATAGCATGACTTTCCCTTGATCCCATCCTTGACCCTATTCCACTTTAAGTCCTATGAAAAACATGTAAAAAAACTTGGGGTGAGCATAAAAATCTCACTAAGGGATACACAAAGAATGAAATCTATTAATTTTAAAAAACAAAAAGTAAACCATGTATACTTTATCAAAGTAATACCTTTCACCTTTAGTAAGTAGTAAAACCTCTTCACTTAATAAAATATAATTACTTACCCTTTTGTAACCAAAATATTCCCATAAAACCCATATAAAGAACACATACATATAAAGGTTACTTGGGATATAAACATACTTAAATGGAATAACCATACTGTCGACATCCACACATATCACTAAATGGAATATCCATACGGCCGACTTCCATACCCAATGCATTGGAGGTTATAAAGTAATCACCCGTCCTGGTATTCACGGCACCACCCTTCATATGGTTTATCACGTAACCACCCATCAAATGTCCAAGTACCATTATAAAATCATAAGACATAAAACAAATATAATGGAAGGAAAACATTTCCACACTTTGATCACAATATATCACATAAATATATTGACATAAAAAATACATTATAACAACCATTTTTAATATCAAAATACATAAAAGATTATATGGTATTTATTTCATTTTAAAAACATTACTGCTTGTTGAGGAAGCCAATGACCAAATAATACTTACTGCGGTGGAAAATGTCATTGTCACCGCGTACGTTAAAAGAAACATTCCTTTTTTTCGTTTAGTAAAACGCTTCGTAGAAAAAGATTCCTATTGTATAAAAGTAATTGTAAAAAGAGTTTTATACACCATATAAAAGAAAGTTGTGTATAAAATGAAACATGCATTAATGGAATGAGATTGAGACGAAGTCCCATACCTCGTATCGGAAGTGACTCGATTGCTCTTTAATCTCCTGAATAATAAACTTGAGTTAATTTATACTTGCTTAAGAACCCTTTTCATGTTCATTATTTCTTTTATATCACTTATTACCATTTTATGAACAGTATTTAATTATTTAAGTTAATAATGGACGTTTTTTCAATCCTTGGTATTTGAGTCAAAAATAAACTCTTTATAATTACAAGTTCTTCAAGTGGTAAAATATCCATTATATCAAGAGTTATATTCATGATGTAGATATCATATATATCAATTATATCCAGTATATACAGGCATTTATAATATTACATAATCATTTATAGGTATGAAATGAAATGCACCGTTAATGGAGACGGTAAGCCATACGTATGCAAGAATGCTTCATTCATTTCTATGTCATATTAATGGAATTAAAACTAAATGAGAGGTATGGATATTTTAATTCCAGAATTATATTCATCACTTAGATGTAACATGCATCATATATATCCATTATATATTTGTACTTATAATAGTACATTACATTTGGGGATAAGTAATGAAATGCACCGTTCGTGGAGACGGTAAGCCGTACGTACGCATGAACGCTACATTAATTTCTATCTCAAACTTTAATGGAGTTAAATCATAATTATATAAAGGTATATTATAATTACAGTATAATATCATATATAATATCATTAAATACATCCTTTATACATCCCATGTATGGCAATAATGAATCAAATCACTTTGAGGGGGCGGTAGTCCGCACTTCCTAATTTGAAATTATCATGTTTAACCACAATGGAAACCATAAAGTTATGCCATAAATGAAAAATACAGAAGCATAAGTAAAACATAAACATATTATATATCATATATAAATATAGTTTCATCTTAATTCCCACCTTTGAAGGTGTTGTATGAGTTTTGAACAATCATCGTTTTGTGAGGCAGAAATTCACCATCCACAGAAACAGTATGTTCTTTAATAATTATATGAAGGAATGTGTAAGTGTAGCTCAAATAATTTTTATAAAAACATCCTAGTATATTTTGAATACTGTTTTTGTTACAATCGAAATCAATAAAATGATTTTAGGGGGTTTGAGAAGCAAAATAAAACATAAGAACAGAAGATAAGACACTACCTTTAAAATGGGTAACTCTTTTTGATTTGAGCTCGAAGGCTTCCTTGGGAAGACTTCTACCCAAGTTGAGGCTTATATGAGTAATATAGGGATGTGGAGAGACAAAAAGAGCAGATATTGGCCGAACCAAAGGTTTGAGAGTTGTGGGTAAGGAGGTAGATTTGGGGGCCTTTTATAAGAGGAGAGGAGGGGCACTCATGGAAACTTAAGAAAAGATACTTTATTATAAAATGATTTTCGAATAAAAAGTGTCACATAATTATATATTTAATGGATAAGGTGATAAGGGTTATAAATCCACCCATCCAATAGTTTTTTGACATGTTTAGGTCTTAGAATTTACATAATCTTTTCATTTTATTTAAATCGTTAAATAATGAGGTAATCGCTGCATCATCTTGGTGTCTTAAATAATTTAATTTATTTAATGTCTAAAATTAATAAAAAAATATCATTATGTAGGAAATATTTTTATATTTCTAATTAATATTTATCGTAAAAATTATGACTTGTATAACCCCCTTTAAAAATTGTTTTAGTAAAACATTTCATGTTTGAGACTTTTTTATTTTATCATTAAATAAAAAGTTATTAATGTCATTTTCCTACCAAAGTGGCTCCATGGGGTCCCCAAGTTGACCCATGGATTGTATTGGTCAGACATTACACATCCAATATGGGTAGAATATGTGTCTAGGTCATTTCATATTATTAAAACATTATTTTTACCTTAAACTACATTAATTACCTCTACTCGCGATTAAGAACATAAAAGTTACTATTCACCAAATATTATTTTATTCCCAGTAAACCAAATTTTAAATCCTAATGAAAACCATGTGTGTCAGATTTTTCGAAATTCAAATCACAGAGGTGGAAAAGTTTCATTTAAATGAAAATTTAGTTTCTCTAACTACCACTTAGTGGTTTCACTATTCATAAAAAATTGAAGTTTTTTAGAAAAATACCAAAAATTCACCCTAAGATATATTTGATATTCCATACTCAAAAATGATGTCTATTTTAAAAAATTCAAAAAATATAAGTTGAATTAATTAATTTAATAATTAATTCCCACTGTCAAAACAAATAGCGTGTTTTTATGAAACAATATCTATTAAAAGATTGACACTAGTTTAAGTCCAATTTCAAAGTGAAATTAATTACAATGACCACTATTGGATTAAATGGTAAAAATTTATTCTAATTTTACTTTAAAAACAATTCAAAAGATTATATAATCATATAAATAAATTAGATTAAAAAGGGATTTTGAATTAAAATACAACATTTTTCACTATTCGTTAAAAAATGAACTTTATCGGAAATATACCAAAAAATTACTCAAACTAAATTTTTATGTCTGGATTCTAAAGAAGAATTTTATTTTGTCCAATATAACACATAAAATTGTCAAAATGTGGATTTAAAAGAGGTTCTCCATCAAAAGGCGGTTAATCGACCTTCTAAAGAATCTTAGAATGTTTACGCTTAAAATTGAATTCATTCACATTTTTAATCCTCTATCATTTATTATAAAATGTAAAAATATTTGAAAAACATATATAATAATTTTGTAGTCAGTTCGGTTCATTCCCTCCATTACAACTGCTAGGCATTAACTACCATTTAAAATAATATTATTTTATTATTATAGTGCAACGTAAGATTTCAAAGGAACTCCTTGTTTCGTATTGGGTATGACATCAAGCATATTGTTTCCTTTAAATTAATATTAAACTTTTATTCACAAATAGGGATAAATATAAAAATGTCATATTATTTATTTACCAGGGGTGTTACAAATACATTTATTTCAAATGTTTTGTTTGTTAAAGGTCTTAAGAACTACCTCATTAGCATATTACAATTATGTGATGAATGATACCATGTGAATTTTAAGAATAATAAGTGATTAATACATAATTCCAAGGAAGAATTTATTCATTATTCCCATAGGAAAGAGAATGTTTACACTTTGAACATAGAAGACCTTAGGATCCATGACATATATTGACTAAGAGCAATAGAAGATCATTCTTGGTTATGGCATAGAAGGTTAAGACACTGTAACATTATAAACTTATGTAAACTCTCTAAGAAGAAACTAGATATGGATCTACCTGAGCATAGATTTGATTCTTATAAATTTTGTGGTCCTTGTCAATATGGAAAGAAACATAAATCTAGTTTTAAATTAATCGGTGAAGTCTCAACAACGGATGCGTTATAGATGGTGCACATGGATCTTTTTGGTCCAACACAAACTGGAAGCATTTGAGGCAAATACTATGTGTTTTTTCTAGTTGTGGATTACACTAGATTAACATGGGTCTATTTTCTAGCAAATAAGTTTGAAGCTTTTTATGATTTAAAAACTTTTAGAGCTCATGTAAAAAATGAGAAAAACCTTCCATTGAAAATTATTATTAGTGATCATGGAGGAGAATTTCAAAATTCTGATTTGAAACTTTTTGTAATAGAAAAGGTATTACTCACACTATTCTGTTCCCATAACTCCTCATCAAAATGGTGTAGTTGAAATAAGAAATAGAGATAACTAGAACCAAGTTGAGTCACTATTCTGTTGCCAAACATTTTTGTGCTGAATTCGTAACTACTGCTTGTTATAACATAAAGTGTGTTTTGATTAGAACATATCTTAACAAAACTCGTTATGAGTTATGGAATGGTAGAAAACCTAGACTTTACTACATCAATGTATTTGGTTTCAAGGTATTCATTCTGAATACTAAAGATAACTTACACAAATTCACACAAAAAACTGATAATGAAATTTTCTTAGGCTACTCCACAACTTCTAAGGATTATAGAGTTTTCAATAAAAACACATCTACTGTTGAGGAAATAGTACATGTCAAATTTGATGAAACTGATCCTTTTGTTTTTAATCCATCCCAACCTAAATCCTTGGGTTTGTTTTCAAAAACTGATTATCAACATTTGATAGAAGATCATTCTAATATAGAAAATGTTAATGAAGATGCTTCTGAAAAATTTACCCCCGATGATTTCATACTCTATGCTGATAAACAGGTTTTACAAAACCCAAATCAGTTGTTTCTTAAGAACCATCCTAGTGATATTATCATTGGTGATGTGAATCAACCTGTAAGGACTAGATGTTCCTTGAGAAATGAAGTTGAACATCTAGCATTCCTTTCCCAAATGGAACCAAAGAGCACTGATTAAGCTTTAGGTGATAATAATTTGATCAGAGCCATGCATGATAAACTAAATGAATTCGAAAGTAATAATGCCTAGACCTTGGTTAAAATTTCCAAGGAATCATCTGTTATTGGAATAAAGCGGGTCTTCAGAAATAAGTGTGATGAAAATTGAGTCATAGTTATAAATAAATATAGACTAGTTTCCAAAGGCTCTAATCAGAAAGAGGGAATAGACTATGAAGAAACCTATTCTATTGTATCTAGACTTGAATCTATTCGTATCTTTCTTTCCTTTACAGAATTCTTTAATTGTAAACTTTTTAAAATGGATATGAAATGTTCTATTCTTAACGGTTATGTTCAAGAGGAAGTGTTTGTTGAGCAACCTCCTGACTTTGAAGATACAAAACATCTTGATCATGTTTTTAGACATACCAATGCTTTGTATGGCCTTAAACAAGCCCCACGAGCTTGGTATGATAGAATTACAAGATTTTTGATTCAAAATAATTATGTTAAGGGAAATTCAGATCCAACCCTTTTTATAAAGAAAGATAAGAAAATTTTTTGATTGTCCAAATTTATGTTGATGACATTATATTTGGTTTAACTCAGCATTCTTTAACTAATTTGTTTGTGGATTTAATGAAATCTGAGTTTGAAATGAGTATGATGGGTGAGTTAACATTCTTCCATGGGTTTCAAATTTCTAAAAAACCAGAAGGAATCTACATATCCCAACATATGTATATTAATGTTCTTCATAAAAAGTATCGGTATGACAACACTAAGAGTATAAGTACCCGTACTGGTACCTCAAACACACTTGATCATGATGAATCTAAGAAACCAGTAGATCAAACATCTTTTAGAGGTATGATATGAAGTCTAATTTACATGATGGCTAGTCATCCAGACTTAATGTTTTCAGTATGCTTATGTGAATGATATCCACCCAATCCTAAGGAATCTCATTTAAAGGAAGTGAAAATATTTTTTCGCTACATAATGGGAACCATGGATCTAGGTTTATTTTATACTTCTGGAAATGATTTTATCTTAAAAATAATTTCAGATGCAGACTTTGGTGGATTTAGAATGGATAGAAAAAGTACATTTGGAACTTTTCATTTTTTAGGAGATTCGTTAGTTTCTTGGTCATGCAAGAAGCAATACTCAGTAGCACTCTCCACTGCTAACGCTGAATATGTAGCAGCTGGAAGTTGTTGTGCTCAAGTGTTATAGATGCAACACACACTCAAAGATTATGGCTTGAGTTTTACTGAGACCCAAATTATGTGTGATAACAAAAGTGCCATTGCCCTTATTAAAAACCCCACACATAACTCTCGTGAAAAACACATAGATATTATGCATCACTTTATTAGAGATCACAAACTAAAAAGAGATATCATTCTTCAATTTATTGGAATGAATGATCAACTTGCTGACATTTTCACAAAATCATTATCTTCTGATAGATTTGAATACATAAAATAGAAGTTAGGAATGATAATTGTGAGGTAATCCTTCTTCATTAGCTTCTTGTTGAACAATTCTCTTTAAAGTAATAAACTCATTTTCATAGGGGGCATACATTTTCTTATTAGCATAATCAAAATTTTCGTCATCAGTTTTTTTAAGTATTTTGTAATCAAAATTTTCTTAGTCGGTTTTTTTAAATATTTTGTAATCAAATTTTTCATAGTCAGTTTTTCAATCTTTTGTAACCAAAATTTTTGTAATTCAGTTTTAGGAACTGATATTTTCGTAATGGAAATTTTTCAGAACTGGAACATTCGTAATGAAAATTTTCATACTGGAATTTTTCGTACTCATACATTTCATAATGCGATTTTCGTACTCATACTTTTCATACTGGAATTTTGGTACTCAAAGTCTTTTCAACGTTATGTTTTTCGTAGTATGTTTTTTCTAGTCAAATTTTTCTTCAAAAAGAATATCACCTATTATGAATAAACATCCCGGACAATCTGAAAGGTATGATTTCCTTACTTATGTTTTTGTATTCAGATTTTACTTGAGGGTATTTTCTTATGAGTTTTAATATTTCTCGGATTCTAGTTTTCTTAAATCCGATTGTTTTTCATAAAACCTCAAAAGATCGGATTTATGATTTCCTTGCGGGAATATTTTCAAATGTCAGATTCGATCAAATGGTTTTTCAATTTTTAGATGGATTTTGGAAGCTCAAAGGTCAAATCCATCACCTATATAAAGGGGACCCCTGAGGGTTGTCCCACATCGATTTTCAAACTCTCGCGTGTTGAAGTCCTGTCTTCCTTATTAAAAGTCATTCTGAATCTTCCAAAGCTCTTCATTCTAAATGTCTGTTGAAGATACTTCTTAGGATATGTCAACAACGAAGCCATTCTCAAAATGGTTAGTTTACAGGGAGAGGTTAGTGAATTTGTGTTTCTATAAGAATGATTCTCTTATATATATTAATATTATATTGAATGGATGGGATGATGTTTTCATATCAAATCAAGAGAAACAGGATCCGGTTTATACAGATTATATTGTTGAGTTTTATGAATCTGTTTCATTCCTTAAGGAAGATTGATGAGTGAATTTTTCATTCAAATCATATGGGAATACTTATATGTTATCATACACCAAGGCTACAATCTTGGTGGGTCTATCTTATGATGGAGAAGCTATGTTTTGTTCACATGAGCTTCCATATGCGCAAGGAAGTCTTAACAAAGTGAAGGAATTGAAATTTCATGGACTTAAAGATGTTAAGACTGCTATGATATCTCATCACTCTTCAAATAGTCGGATTCTACAGTTGTGTGTACAAGGATTTTTTGTACCAGGAATGGGTGATACTAATAATCTTAAGAAGAGTGATCTATACATATTAGATTTTTTGGTAAATCTAAGGAAGTTGAATTTGATGAGGCATGTTTTAGTTACAGTTAAGAATATTAAAGAAGGGAATATGAAAGATGAGATCATAATATATATGTCCTTGCTTTCTAAGCTTATTATAAGTATTCTTGATTAGTTTCAAAATTCTTACACTTTCGAGCAAAGAAATTATAAGTTAATGCTGGTTAGTGATGATACATTAAAGAGGATGTAGATGGGTTTTTCTGTTGTATCCAAAAAATTCTAGACTTTACCAGAGGAAGCGGCCAAGGAACCTCAGAATGATAAAAAAACTCTAGATCCATATAAAAATGTACGGAAGAAGAGAAAGTTGAAAGGAGTTGTGGCTGTAGACAAGACCCAGAAAGCTAAGAAAACCCAATCTGCACCACCCAAGCCAAAATAAACAAAAACGCCTACCCATATGAATTATCTGCTAAGTGGAGGGAAGGCAAGGTGAAGAGAAAAGAAGGGGACCCTCATTTCGGATTAGATCCTGCTGAGGCTAAAGCCTTAAACGAGAAAGATTATGATGAGTTTTAAAGACATGCAAAACAAATGAAATTGAATAAAAAGATGTTAGAATAATAGGTTGATCAATCTATTATAAAAGAAAATGATATGGCTTCTGAGCAGATTTTGGTTTCGGAAACATTCTTTACTGAACCATTACCAAAGAATCCTAGGAAGAAGTACTCCACTCCGGAAAAGTCTAAGGGTAAAGAAGTTGTTGAAGAAGTAGATAAAGAAACAGGTGAAGGGGTAGAAGAAGAAGTTTTTGAAGAATAAAAATAAGTAGAAGAAGGAAGTGATGATCTAGATGACTTGATCATACAAGTGGAAGATTATCAAGAAACAGCTGAATATTCAAAATTAGTCACTCAGGGAAAGGTAGTTGAGAAATATGCTAAGGAAGATGATTTTCAGGAATTATAAAATGAGTTATCTAATGAGGAAGTAAGCTTTGAGAAACATTTTCATGAATAAGGAGTAGAAAAGGATTGAATAGATGATGACAAGACTGTTCAACTATCAGAGAGTGAAGAAGAATCTCCAGTTGATCAACCCATTCTGAAAACTGATAAAGGTAAGCATGTGCTCATGGATAC
Source organism: Viscum album (assembly GCA_963277665.1). Lineage (NCBI taxonomy): Eukaryota > Viridiplantae > Streptophyta > Magnoliopsida > Santalales > Viscaceae > Viscum > Viscum album. Next base: position 556,294,645 of record OY728165.1, on the reverse strand, counting down.
ACCAACAAAAGATATTATAACAAATAAGAAGGTTGGTGGTTCTTCTAGAAGTAAGCTGGTGAAAAATGAAGAAGAAAAAACCCCAAGAAAGTTATAAGATTTGTAGTCATCAGCACATCGTCACGACTTTGTTGTTGAATCTTTGAAGAAATTGGTGGACACCATTCTTATTTTTCCCACCATAGACTCAAGGTTCTAAATGATTTAACATATTCTAAATCAGTTGTCAGAATCCTTATCTATGGTTATGGATATGTGTTTGAAAATTGAAGCTGGCCATAAAAATTTTGTCATAAATTTTGATGTTCTTAAAAAATCATGAAGCAAAATCAATCTTTGGTCAAAGAATGCGGATTATGACATGGCTGAGTTTGATCATTCTCAAAATGATGTTAAAGATCCTTTTGACACCAAGGATGCCAAAGTAAAGGATCTTCATGAAAATCAGAACCATGGGAAAAATTCTCATAATCAACAAGGGAAGGACTTGAATGATAAGGATAAATCGGTTTCCCTAAATTTTAAAAGGGATAGAGATCTCCGGATTGAGCTAGAAGGAATTCTTGTAATGCATTATGAGCTAGTGAAGTTGTAGAAGGAGGCCATGGTGTCTTTGGAAGAGTTGTAGAAAGGTCAACAAATAAGGATCACAACATTGGAGAAGCATGCTGAGGAGGATCAGAAATATTTTAATAAGCTAAAAAAACACTATTGAAAAATATTATTCCGAAGAAAAATGAGGACAAATAGGCAAATCCCATCTTTTGTTTCATTTTATTTTCCTTTTAAAAATTATTTCAACTCTAATGAAATCTCTGGTTGTTTATATTTGGTGTTATTTAATACTAATGTTCCAGGCACTTTATTTTTTTTCCATTCCCACAATTCATTCAGAAAATTACAAAGTGGGAGAAGAAAAATGAACTACTCCTTAGGGGGTGAAGGAAAATTTCTAAACTAAGAAGAACTATCCTTTTCTAAGGGGGAGTTCTCATTATGATTCCTTCATTCTAATGATAACTCCATTCCAAAAATTCAGAATACAATCCTTAGAGTTCCAAAGCCTTAGGGGGGAGTTAGTTTTATTCAGTATCATCCCTGAACAAAGAGAGATAACTTTTAATTTCAGAGTCCAATGAAATTTTTAAAAGTCCTTATATTCTTTTTCAAAAGGTTGTTTATGAATTCCAAAAAGGGGGAGATTGTGGAGTCAATAATGTTTTCCTTAAGACTTTTCCATTCATTCTTGTTTTGAAAATTACAAAAACCTAGTACTTCAGCAAATCCATATTTTACATCTCGAAGGAAAATATCTTTCCTTAACGAAATTTACTCTAACCTAGATTTATTTATACATATAAATATTTTTCTTATCTATAAAAATCAGATTCATACCTAAATCCTATGAATCATTTAAAAATTAGATATGAAGAATTCTGTTTTAGGATCCGAATTCTGGATATGAACTGTATTGAAGTTCCCCTCCGAATTCCAGATATGAACTGAAATGAAGTTCACTCCGAATTCTGGATAGAACTCTAATGATGTTCCATTCTGAATTCTGGATTCGAACTCTAATGAAGTTATTTTCTGAATTCTATATACAAACTCTAATGAAGTTCCATTCCGAATTCTTGATATGAACTCTCATATAGTTCAACTCCGAAATATATATACGAACTCTCATAATCCTTCCACTCCAAATTATGTACTCCAAAATTTTACTAGTTTGACTCTGAACTTCTACTAGTTCGACTCCGAAATCCTATAAGTCCAACTCCGAAATCTGTAAGTTCAGGTTCTGAATTCTACTGAAACCAGACTCCGAATTTCTTTAGAAATTCAGTCTCCAAATTTCTACAGAATTCAGGTTCCGAATTCCTACAAAACAGAATCCGAATATCTTTTTATTACAGACTCCGAATTCAATTTTGGTTAGACTCCATACTTTTATTTTCTTACATTCTGAACTTCAGTTTTTCTTATAGTTTTACTTGTTTCATTATAAAATGATTTCATTCGTTCAGTTACACATGTTTTATTATTAAACGATGTCGTCCATTCTGTTTCTAACTAATCATTGGTTAAGTGACACGTGTACATGTCGCCTCAAAATTTAAGGAAAATATGACTGTTGGAGGAGGGAGCTGATTGTTGAAATTTCTCCTATAAATATGAGCTAATTTGAACGATCTCAATAAAACATTGACATCCTTGAAATTTATGCTTACATGCTATTGAAGTGATTTATATATAGAGAGGCTCTTATAAACTCTCAAGCTTCATGCAGAAAGTTTGAACAATTTGTTCAAACATTACCTTGTGCAGATTTCTTCATGTGACTCCGATTGATGGTGATTACAATCGAGGGAATCTTGGGATAGGAAGACAGAGGTTCCAACACCTTGATGTTGAGGGATTCTTGCTGAGGGAAATAGAGGGTCCGACTAACTTATAGTTGAGGGCTTATGGGGATAGTAAGGTAGAGACTCCGATATTTGTATCGACGGCTTTCCCTGGTATTGTAACACCCCACCCCCCTTTAAGTACAACGTCCTCTTTTTGGACCCTACATCTCAACCCCGGCAGTGCACCACACTTAAGTCGGGGTAAACTCTGATAACAAATGTGACAACCGAGTCCTAGTGACAGCACAACCACACCGCCTTAACATGGCCGTCAGGTCCTGGCCCACTAGGTACCACCAGTTGCCCCGCAGACACGTGGGGCCCACCCTAGGGTACACCCACATCCCCGAACTGGTCAAATGACCATTGAAAGTGGAGTCAATAATGTTTTCCTTAAGACTTTTCCATTCATTCTTGAATTGAAAATTACAAAAACCTAGTACTTCAGCAAATCCATATTTTACATCTCGAAGGAAAATATCCTTCCTTAAAGAAATTTACTCTAACATAGATTTCTTTATACATATCATTATTTTTCTTATGTATAAAAAACAGATTCATACCTAAATCCTAGGAATCATATAAAAATTAGATATGAAGAATTCTGTTTTAGGATCCGAATTCTGGATATGAACTGTATTGAAGTTCCACTCCGAATTCCAGATATGAACTGAAACGAAGTTTACTCCGAATTCTGGATAGAACTCTAATGAAGTTCCATTCCGAATTCTGGATACGAACTCTAATGAAGTTCTATTCCGAATTCTAGATACAAACTCTAATGAAGTTCCATTCTGATTTCTGGATATAAACTGTAATGAAGTTCCATTCCGAATTCTTGATATGAACTATCATATAGTTCAACTCCAAAATCTAGATACGAACTCTCATAATCATTACACTCCGAATTATGGACTCCAAACATTTACTAGTTTGACTCCGAACTTCTACTAGTACGACTCTGAAATCCTATAAGTACGACTCCGAAATCTGTAAGTTCAGGTTCTGAATTCTACTGAAACCATACTCCAAATTTCCTAAGAAATTCAGCCTCCAAATTTCTACAAAATTCAGGTACCGAATTCCTACAAAACAGAATCCGAATATCTTTTTATGACAGACTCTGAATTCAATTTGGGTTAGACTCCAAACTTTTATTTTCTTACATTGTGAACTTCAGTTTTGCTTATAGTTATACTTGTTTCATTATAAAAAGATTTCATTCGTTCAGTTACACATGTTTTGTTATTAAATGATGTCATCCATTTTGTTTCTAACTAATCATTGGTTAAGTGACACGTGTACATGTCCCTTCGAAATTTAAGAAAAATATGACTGTTGGAGGAGGGAGCTGATTGTTGAAATTTCTCCTATAAATATGATCTAATTTGAAAGAGCTCAATAAAACATTGACATCCTTGACATCTATGCTTACATGCTGTTGAAGTGATTTATATAGAGAGAGGCTCTTATAAACTCTCAAGCTTCGTGCAGAAATTTTGAACAATTTGTTCAAACTTTACCTTGTGCAGATTGCTTCATGTGACTCTGATTGATGGTGATTACAATCGAGGGATTCTTGGGATAGGAAGACAGAGGTTCCAACACCTTGATGTTGAGGGATTCCATGCTGAGGAAAACAGAGGGTCCGACTAACTTATAGTTGAGGGATTGCGGGGATAGTAAGGTATAGACTCCGATCTTTGTATCGACGGCATTCCCTGGTATTGTAACACCCCACCCCCCTTTATGTACAACATCCTCTTTGTGGACCCTACATCTCAACCCCGACAGTGCACCACACTTATGTCAGGGTAACCTCTGATAACAAATGTGACAACCGAGTCCTAGTGACAGCACAACCACACCGCCTTAACATGACCGTCAGGTCCTGGCCCACTAGGTACCACCAGTTTCCCCACAGACACGTGGGGCCCACCCTAGGGTACACCCACATCCCCGAACTGGTCAAATGACCAATGAAATTCCCCACATGACAGCACATGTCTTTTCCAGTGCTCTTTGTCCCCACTCACACACACCTTGGGAAACTTCCCAGAAGGTCACCCATCCTGATCACTACTCCAGAAGAAGAACACTTAACTGTGGAGTTCTAATCAGGCAGGCTCCCAAAAACCGAGGTGGACCTTGTTGACATGATTCATATCATTTAGTAAATTAACCTTTTATCTTTTAAGAAAGTTACAGTTGTGGGTAATACAAGCTTGCTTGAAAGTATAAATCAAGGGACCTTTATCCAAGGTTGTTGGATACCCTTCTCTTTGGGTTAAAATTTTTATATCTTGTCACTTGTTTTTATTACAATTTTTTCCGAAGCATTTTGTATTGTAAGGAAAGTATAACCTTCTTACATTTCCTTAGACATGTACTCTGAATTACTTAAATTCTATACACTTTAAGGTAGAATCTCATATTGTAAACATTGATTAAGTTTCATTTTCCAGATCCATATTTCCGAACCTGTCTTTCGGAATCACTTTCCAGATTTAAGCATCTGTATAAAACCCGATGTTTGTAACTTTTTACTTTGTCCCAATATTTCAATTGGTGTTAGATGTGTTGTGAATTTTCTTAGTTTAACTTTTTTAAACATAGATCATTACTTCTATAAAGAAATTTTTAATGTGTACAATACCCCCCCTTATATATTGAGCATCTACATCGTTATTTCGATTCTAAATTTTGAAATAAGGAGTTGAATAATTTCTCCAAATTAATAAAATGGATTCCCCAAAATGAAGAAAATATTTTGAAAAGGTAGAAAGAATTTGTGGACTCTTATTCTTAATATACCACTATAAAGAAGGAATCCAATCCCAATAACAATTTTTCACATCTTCCAAGACGTTCTCATATAATAAGACTAGACCAATTAAAAATGGATTAAAATCTAGATTATACTAAAAATAAATCTATTATTCTATGTTATATGGTTTAATTGTTCTTATATACTATTAATGTTTTATAAAATAGAATGAATATGACAATAACCAAATGTGAAATTACTATACTGTTAATGACAATGAAAGAATAAAGAAGTCTATAAATTTTAGACCAATAACAAAACGGGGTTTCATGTTTGATGAATCCATCTCAATTATATTTTACAATATGAAAATATACTAGAAGATCTACTAATGTCCCAAATTTTTTGATGGATTTTAAATGACAGGTGAAGAGGTTATGAAATCTGAAGTGTATTCCCTTATTTAGGATTTCTAAAAATATGGGTCAGAAATGAAATTTACCAAATGTACATAAAATTTTAATATTAGAAAACCACAATATATGTTGATGTTTGATGTATGATATAATATCTCATAGTATTTATATTATTTGTTATTATTATAATCATTAAGGGTTGTTGGTATGATTAAAATGGGATTTAAATTACCTGCACATGAACATTTTAATGTGTCTGTTATGATGAGTACATGGTTGTATACATTTTTGAATTTTTTTTTCAAAGCCAATAAATGATTCTTTGAGTTTTTATAAAATGGTGAGTAGTAATAGATAGATTTATTGTGTGAAAAATTGACTCATGTTTTCTCTATCGGGTTTTCCCACATAGGCTTTGAATTTGATGGATAAAATAACATTATTATGAAACATGTGATAACATAAAAGAACTGTTGATTCTTTATTATTATGTAATTTCCATAATATCATGAAATTGGAAAATAATGATTCATTCCAAAATTCCCCATTATGGAATTATAAATGGGAGAGGAAATTGAAAACAATTATCCACTTATATTTCCCTTGGTATCAAAATCATGTGATATAATATAATAATGTTGGACAATATGTTAATGAATTACAAAAAAATATTTTAAATTTTGGAGTATCTTATCATTTTTATTTATTTTAAATTTAATTTAGACATTTCACATTGATCACTAACGTAAATGTGGTTTCCATTTATAATTGATAATAAAAAATGAAGGGGAAATTTATTTTTTCCAATGGAGTGTTTGGTTCAATATGTTTTGATATGACATTTTCAATGTGATAATACAATTATTATTTCTCAGCTGAGGAATCCAGTATCAACCCAAGAAAAGAGAGCTCCATCCATGACGAATATATTGAAAATAAAATGACTTTAGAATATATGATTGGATTGATTCATTCGATTTTATAGATGGAAAAGAAATCTATGAAGAATATATACTTTTTTATTGAACATATAATGTTCATAATCTCAAGGTTCAAGGTTGTAGTTATCAAATATGGATTATTATGAATAAAAAAAGGGTTCCACCAAATATGGAAGATTTAATCACTAAAATACACTTATTTTGGAATTATATTTGATAAAAAACTAAAAATTAATATTAAGGGGTTTTTATATATATTAATAATTAGTATAATGATTTTTAGAAGTATGATGATTATGAAATTAATTTTTGGGAATTATTATATCATGAATAATTGTATTTGAACGTAAACATAGAATTCTTCAATTTAGTGTTCATGAGAAAATGAATATGTTATGAGCGTAAGGATTTTCCTAAAATGAACAAAACACTTTTCTTCTGAACATAAGAATTTTTAATTTAAGAATAATGATTTTAATAGAAAATTAATGTTCGCGTTCTTCATATAAAATTTTCGATCTTAAGTTTTTACTTCTTTTAATTATTTATCATATAGATTAACGTCCTATATAAAGGCCTAGAATTCTAAAAAATGGACATTTTAAAGGGTGAACTTTTTTTGTGGTATATATAATTATTCTATATTAGAAGATATGTCCCAGAATGTAAGAATTTATGAATGTATGAATTTGAAGTCCCATATGTAAGATATCAATAATTTGGAAAAACTGAACAATTCTACTAGATAGAAAATTGAGATTCTATATTTAAATATAATAAATATGAAATTATATTTTAAGATGCATGATCTATAAAATAATCTTATATAAACATAACAACCTTAATTAGTGGGAAATCCAAGAATATATTCAATAAGGATCCTATATTTATCCATTTTAAAAAGAATCATATTTTAATGAATGTTGTAGTCTATGGAAATATTTAAATCTATGGAAATATAAATATTATGATGTAGAAACTATTCATTCATATTCAGAATATAAGGTTTCGTATAGAATCTATATTATACGATTTTTGATGTTTTCAATAAGAAGAAAAAATTCATGAATTTTTTGAAGTAGAATAATGAACAAATCATGTATTCATGTATAATTCTAATGATGTTTCATTAAATATAAATATTTTCTTTTTCAAAGTCAAAATACTTTTAATTATTGGTTTGTTCGAGTGTTCATAAGTAATTACAATAGAAATATATGGATTTCATAAAGAATTAAAAAATGATATGACTTCCATATATTATAAATCTAGAAAACAATATGAGTTCCCTCATGAAGATATGGATTTCGGTAGATCTATGTAAAACTAATAAAGTATGCAATGATTTTTTTGAATATATTTGACGAAGAAGTGGGAAAGACTGTTGTGTGTTTTAATCTGATGATAATATTTCCATGAGAGTAGTAAAATGACAAGGACACGATGAAGATTTTTTCCCTCTTGTACATATCTTTAAAATATCATTGTGGGAATGTATAAACAATAACTAATATAAAATGATGATATCCATATATTATTACTTGAGCATAAAGAAAACATAATGAGGATAAATATAAATCCAAAATGGACATTATTTGATGGAGTTTTATCAATTTTTGTGAGCTATTCACTCATATTTCCCTTAAATGTTTATTATTTTGATGTGAGGAATTTTATTTTCTTAATGAAGATACCTAAAATGATAATCTCAAGGGCAATGAACTAAAAAATTACAAATTAGAAACTATTATTGAGTATGAGAATTCATTATGGTTTTGAGGTATGAGAACCCAACATCTCTCTCTATGAAGGAAAAAACTACATGCGGTAATGAATAGGAAGATGAATGCAACACTACTCAGGTTTTTTAGATTCATTATATATTGAAGATAAAATATTTGGGAGGATTTGTGATAAAGAATTATGATAAGATTTAGTTGATGTTTGTAAAGATAAAATGGGTAGCAATAATTTTGTGGGTACTTATATAGAGGAGATATAATTATTAAATAAAAAAATGATAGTGGAAGGATATCTGATATTATAGATTCATGAGATTCATAAATTGAAGAAGTTTTCTACTTTAAAATAGTACCTTGAACTACATCACTTTAATTTTCATTTTGCTATGATGTAAGACCAATTTGAATCATGGTATTTTTTGCAAAACATTGTGATTATATATGAATTTTGTATGATGTTGGTTGTTGTTATCCCAGGGGAATTAGGAATATTATTTTTATATGAGATATAAGAATGTTTATACAATGTGAGACTCTTTATTATTGAGGGAAATAGAAAAATACTATTTTTAGTTCTTCATAATTATTTTGGAGAATAAATGTTGGGTCACATTACCAAAATGGATGGGAATTTGTGTTTACATCAACCTATGCATACATGAACCATATCATTTAGAATTTCAACCCTTTAAATTTCTTCATCTTTATAATCATACACATTAGAGCATAACATCCTAATTTTTGAACCTACATCTCAACATAGATAGTTCAAACACAATTTCATTATTGTTCATCCATTAGTACCCACATTATAGACAAAACACAACCCTATATAGATATTACAACATTTTTTTAATATTTATTATATTATTTAATACCACACATAAGGATTGTAAATGTATAAATCCTTTCGAAACATTTAAGCATAAAAATTTATCCCATAAGTGTGCTACTTCATCACCCAATAAGTTCTTTATAAATAGAATTGTTCTTAGAAATATAATACATAATAAACTGAATCATAATGTGGGTAAAGGAAACATTTGAAAGGGTGTAATTAGATTCCCTATAAATAAAACAATAGAGATATCAACCCATCATTACAATAAGGTTATTAAAACATGATAATAACCTTTCAATACCATGCCCTTAATATCATAGATCATAAAATCGAGATATTGAACAAATATTTATAGTTAATAATAAATAAATCATAATTAAATCAAAGAACATAATCCAATAAAGCGTAACACTATTATAGGTTTGGGAAATGCACATAATCATGGATAAATATTTCCTTAATAGTTAAAGTCTCACTACCCAAAATATCATTGGGGATTGAATTCACTCTCCAAACAATTATAGTAGTCATCGTTCACTTCCATGACTGTCTAATTTTTACAAATCCATTATTAAACTTTGTTTAAACCTCATCCTAGTTATATTTATACCATGAGATATTAATTTTTCCCAATTCATTGGCACGAGATATTTGTCCCATCAATCACATAATGAATTTTTTTGATATGTGTGCCAAAATATAATAGAAAATTTATCATATCAGTACTATTGAAATAAAATGGGTGTCATAAACATTTCATCATATCATAATATGTGTTAATGATATTGGTTTCATAATCATATCACTATTTCCTTATAGGATAACTCGGGGAAAAAGAAGTGGATTACATAATAATTTTCTCATAGTACAACCAATTGAATAGAATTTTGTTTCATAAAAGTATTTTCATCATAAACATAACATATAATATTAAAAATAATAATTGTATCCATGGATCATATTCCCATTACATCATATATTATATCAGTTTATGTAATATTAGATTGAAAATCATTTTAAAAGAAATATCACATTGTAAATTTCCTGAGGAAAATTTCACTGCACTAAAATTAATTTTTTTAAAAAAATTCATAAAATTTTGGTTAAAAATTTTATAATTGAAAAGAATATTTTAACAAATATAATTAAGGGATAAAAAATTTAAGGGTATTTACATCGATAAATTTTCATTCATGCAATTCATATTGAAAAAAATATTTATTTCACATTTTCATGAAAATAAAAATTGGCCTTGTTTTGAAAATGATATGAATATTCCATTAAAAAATTGAAGAGTAAATCAAGGGTAAAAATTTCCTCAAAATATCATATTTAGAATTATAAAAAAAATTTGGAAATCATTTCTATAAGACAACATTTTGGATGAAAAAGTGATTTCGACTATAGAAGTAAATAAAGATAATTTTTCTTAAAATCGCGATTTTGAACTATTCAGTAAATAAAGATAGAAAAATAAATGGAGTCATATATTTTATGATGAGAACTATATTATAAAAATATAAATGAGTTTTTTTAGGGATTAATCATAATATTTTAATATTTGATGCTTAATCAGGTACATTAATGATAAACAATTAGATTGTATCATATTACCATTACCACTTTATGAACTTTAAATCATTAATACCATGAAATAATATTGATAAATATAACTTATAATATCATGATATTAAATAAACTCATGAAATAACTTATCAATGTGGCTATATATATCTCACAAATTAAGAAATGGGTATAAAATAACATACTACTTAGAAAAGGAAAATTGGGAAAAAAATACCTCACCATATGTCTCATATTCCTTCATGAACATTAAAATATAGTTTATAAAAAATATAATTTTATTATAAATATATTAAATATAAATAAATATATATACTAAAAAACATATGATTCACTTATTACATTTTATTACACATTTATTATTAAATACATGTTAATTTCATGTTTTGGGAAATTACTACATTGTTGTTCAAGTATGTATTGATTAATTAATTTCGATGACATTGATCATGATTTCTTAATAAAAATAATATATACTATGATATAAATATAATATAAATTTATTATAAATATATTTATAGTAATCCATAAAATTTATAGATATAAAATGAAATACACTTATCATTGTGTTGGTGGGTTGTACAAACACATGAATATTTTTTCAATTTTCATTATTTATTGAAACGATTAATGGAAAAAAATATTTTATATTTATAGTATCAATTTTATTTCGTATATATCACATATTTTCATTAAAACATAATTTTTTACATTCATATAATGTGTGAATGAATCACATCCCTTCAGGATGTGCTAGTCCACCATACATATGAGAAATGTTATCGTGTACCTATAGAATGAACATTATGAATTTATAAGTCATATAATTTTTGAATAAGTATAACAATATCTTAAATTTTATTATATGAACATCAATTCTAAAATTTTATCCATCCATGAGAGGTGCTAATGGAGAAAAAAACAACATTTGTTCACGATGCGCCATTATCACGTAGACACCAATGATGATTTTTCTTCAATTAAATTAGTGTAGATTTGGTTGTAGTTCATTACCTTAATTAAAAAAAAATTACATAATATTATTATTATATAATTTCTTTTTAATAATAATTTAAATGGTTTGTGGGAGAAATAAAACAAAAATACTTCCAAAACAACGTTTCCCCTTGTTTGGGAAACCACTATTGGTTTTCCCCAAAAGCCTTCCATGGTTGGATTTATGACAAAAGTAGGATTTTTTTAGTTAGAGGAGAGAATCGAAGAATATATTTTGAAATTTATTGGCTAAGAAAAATGGTTATGGAAATATTAATAGTAGAAGAGAAGAGGATGCATTTTACATGTTTGGTGAGTTACACGCTAGTTATTTTGGAAAGAAAATGGTGTGGCCATATTTTCCACATTCAATGAGGCCCTAAAATGGAACATTATTGAGAATAATACATTATATGGTATAAATAAATATATTAAAAAATTGAAATTTTTTGAATAATTTTTAATCCATATCTTATTAGTTTAACCCCATAAAAACTTTTTTTAAGTTTAACTCTTTTAAATATTTTTTTACTCTTCGTGATAGAAAAATAATAAATTTCACTTCTTGGATAATATATATCATTCATATCAAAAATATGAAATCCATATTTTTTAATTCCATTTCGAAATTTTAATTTTTCTTATTTTAATTTAATCCTACAAACACCAATACATTGAAATTTTCTAAGGATTAAATGATATGATGCTTTAATAGTTTTAATATAAAAATTAAATATAAAATTTATTCAATAAAAATAAATAGAATAAATAGATATATAAGTTTACTAATTTGAATTTTTAAACCATCTTAACACAATTTTAATATTTTTGAATTATTTTAAAGAAATTACATTTCATAATAATGACATGTTACTTTCATTATTCGATGAAAAATTTAGCATTTAAAAAAATTTAAAATAATTTAATCTATGATAATATTGAAATAAATATTTAATAATATAAATTTATTTTTTCAATTAATTTTTTTTAAATCAGAAAAATAATTTATGTTCATATAAGTGTGTAGCAGATGATTAAATTAAATTTTTAGAACAATACAATTCTTAAACTTGAAATAATAATTAATCATATCCATTTTATAGAAATAACAGAAGATGATTTTCAAATATTTTTTATAATATATAATAAATTTTTTATATAAAATAAATCAAAAAATATATTATTTAAAATTATTTTGATACAATATGTTTGTTCAGTTGGAAGATATTTGTTTCGAAACCTTTTTCTTTTATTTTCTAAATGCTTTTATATTTCATTAAAATATATTGGTCAAAAATTATTTATTTTATATAAATGCATAAATCATATATTTTAATATTTTATTTAATCATTATCATACCCTCCAATCCATCATCTAGTTGATTTGTATCTTCTTAAATTAATAGTATAATACATTTCATTAAAACTCAGTGTTTCATATTAAGAAAGATAAAATAAATGTTATATGTAATGAAAAATTACAACAATTTTAAATTTATTTGAAAAACAAATTTCCAAATATCTTAGAGTATTATAATAAAAACCACATCGACCCCTTTTCCATGTTTTTACAGCAATCCATTTAAAAAAATAATTGGAATCATAACCAATGATCCCTCCAATAATATTATTTGAATTATATCAATTGGGTCCATAGTTAAATGTTTCTTATAATGTGTAATATTTAAAATTTTCCTATTTTTCCAATCTATTATATATTTTAAGATGAATTTTATATGTTTGAATAAGTGTCTTAGATAGAAGAATCAATCACCAAACATGTTAGTAATGAATTTGAGGTTTCTGTCAGGACACTAAATAATATTAATAATGGAGAGATCAATAAGAAAAAAATAGAAAAATATGAAATAATAAATAACATCCATTAAATTCAATAATGATAGTAATGATATAATTAAAAAACATGTTTTTTATTCAAATAGTTATTGTAGTTTGAAAAGTGGTGGTTATTTCATTAAAATGGGTGAGGATGTCTATCTCGTGGTGGATCATCATCTGAATTATTTCTCAATTTAATTAGTGATATATATCCTCATATTCATTAATGAAATTAAAAAGAAAAAATCATAACTGAATGAAGTGGATGATGTAGAGGAATTTGAATTTAAATATATGACTATATCCTTCAATACTCTAATGATTTTAGTAAATATAAAGGTATAATTCATCTTATATTGAAATGAATATATTTATTCAATTAGAAAAATAATTATTAATATATGGAAGTTAGAAATATGTTTTTAAGAATGATTTTGAGGATGCAATCCACATTTTGGGGAATCTTTACAATTTCTTCATGGATTCCAAGACATCCAAAATTCAAATTAAATTAACAATCATGAAGTATCTGGGTTATTATTTAGCATTGACAAAGAAGGGGAATAGAGATATTAATAAAAAGTTTGATATTGACTTGAAGCATAGTTTTATAATGTTTTAATATGATAAAAACACTATCAACCTAAAATATTTTGATATGAAATATCATCTGGATAGTCTATAATTTTAAAAATATGCACTATGACAACAGTTTGTGAAAAATTTTGTTTTAAAAAAATCATAACATGTGATTCCTATATCAAATTGTAAAGATCTGGAAAATTCAAAGAAATTTTTTTTCTATAATTTATTTTCAATTTTATGAGTCTACAGATTCTAAAGGCACCTCATTCCAAGGCCCGGAGTGCCCGGAATAATTTTTAATGTTTTGTTAAGCAAAAATTAACTCGTGTAAGATGTTTTTCTGAAAAAGTGCAATAACTCATAAAATGTTAATCGGATGAAAAATCTGAGGGCACCATTGCACTTATGATAGTGGTTTTAACCTAACTGCAACTTATGTTTTGTCGGTGCGGGGCTCCTGTGAAAAATTCCAAAAATGGAATAATAGTAAATAAAATAATTTAATAAATAATTTAATTTTTTAAATGATTATAACTCAAAAATGGTAACTAGGATTAAAAATATGAGACCACATATGAACTCGGGAGGGAATGCTTTATTTATGAAGATACTATCATTGGCATGCACATGCCACATGAAAATGATAGTTTTTGGCCGCAAATAAAATATATAAGTGATAATTATTTTATTGTAAATTTCATAACATCTAAACGATAACTCGGATTGAAAATCACAGAGTACCTTTGGGTTTGTTGGGGTTTGATTCACTTAGGCAGAGCCTAACCTCGACCGACGCCTGTCGAGGGTAAAATATAATAATTTTTCGAGCATTTGTTCGGATACGTTTAGTAAACGTACATACGTGTTTTTCTATCTTTTGAATTGGTGCTCGGAATCGAATTCGAGGACACCGATAAACTTGAAGCTCTATTATTCTCTTAAGGGGACCTTTACTGCAATTTCATTTTATATAGGATGGATGATATAAATTGGGGATTCTAATTATAAATTAAAAAATAAATAAAAAATTTTGTGCACCACATTCTTATATAAAAGGTGGTTATAGTCTCTAGGCGGAGGTTAAGAGTGGCGCCCAACACACCCTAACCTCCATTGGGAGGATATATCTAAGGGTGGGTCCCACATGAGTTCCAAACTATTCAACTCCCCCTTAAAATCCGTAAACCCCTTGAACTCCAAAATTTAGGAGGATGGACCTTCCTTTATTAATTGGGAGCCTCTTCATCTCCTCCCTCCTTTTTTATGATCCAACTCAACTTTTAATTAATGAATGGATATGGCTTAATGAATTTGAATCCCTTTGAATTCATTAATCCATCCATTAAAAAAGTGGTGTGTTTTTATTTTATTTTGGCTGGAAATATTCTCTTGGGAGGCTTGGAAAATTAGGAAGAAAGTGTTCTTGCCATGATGAACACAAATAACATCTCCAAAATGGAACGACTTCATTCGACGAAGAATGATGTTTCCACAGAAGAACGACGATGTGTCTTCTTCCTTTCAGAGACCTCCATTCATGTTAAAGAGTGGTTGTCGTCCGAAAAGAACATTGACAACACTCCATCCTCGAACATTTATCGAAGCCAACTAAATCGACGTCCAACCCATTTCTCGTAACTCTGCCGAGAGAGTACCATTTACAAGGTAGGGGAAATATGTATTTTTTATTTATAGGTGTGTTTTATACCCTCGAACCTTGGCGATTGATTTTTGTTGATGGTGATCTAGTTTTATCATCTAATGCAGAGGGCGCAGGCCACACAAACACAGCCCAGAGTCCCATCATTGAACCTTTTCTATGTTGGCGACTTAGGCAGAGACGGAAGGGTGATGTGTTGTCATACCGTGCCGGAGGAAAGAGGCCACGACCATGAGGCGACAGTGACCGAAGTCGGCGGCAACCAGAGGCCGCAGCCAGGCCGGGCCACGACGGTGGAGGACTGGCACCATCGTGATGGCCACGTGGGGGAAACTACATCCCACTACCACGGGTCACTCGGCCAAAGAAGAATCTATTGGCCTCATGCCAGATGGCCTCAATAAATCGACCAGATAATGCTGGTTGGACTGGAGAACCGCAACACAGTGCTGCGGAGGAACCACGGCCCGCTACCACGAGCAGCTCGGCGGACGAACTGGCCGGCTTCCTGCCGGCCGGCCTGAAAGAATCCATGGCGCCGCTTGGCGCCGCGTGGGAAGAATGTCGGCCCGCTATATGGGCCACTTGAACCATAAAAAACAAGACTTCTTTGGCCTGCCTGGCAGTAAGGAGGAGCGGTGCCGCTCAGCGTCACCAGGTGAGCCGAACCGGCCTGCAACAGTAGGCCGAGTCTGCGGGTAGGCCTCGCCCTACTGGGCTGGACCCACCGCGCCGGGTCCGTGGGTGGGTTATACACACCCTGGTTGGGGCAACCCCCAGCCAGTTCAGACACTCCGAACTGGGTCGTGGCGACCCGCCATCCCACTGGGCTTTACGGGCTGGGCCCATTTTTTCTTAAATGTAAATAACTTCTAGATCACGTGTTCGATCAACATGGCGTCAGCGGAATGAGGACTCTCATGATGAGGCAGTCATTTTGCGATACTCTATGTGATTTTTTCACAACTATTTAAGACCACCGGGTTTGGAATGAACGTAATTCAACTGGGCCCCTGGAACTAAAATGCTAATTACTCTAAGATTGGGTGTCCGATTGACGCACCGTCTGTCATGTTAGGTTCCTTATGATGAGATAGAATTACGAGATACATAAAATTAGGACTTCGTGTTAGTTGATGTATCGGAAATTGACTTGAGGAAAAGTCCCTCCATGAATCGAGCGTGCTGTGTGCGAGAACCTTAGAGCTATGTGCGACTGTGACGACTACTATAACGGAATCATACGTGGGTTCAACAGCGACAACTACTGTACTATGATACTTTGATGGTTCAACAATAATGGCTATTATATCGGAATCCTCCATGTGTTCGACGGTGTTTACTACTATTCGTGTATCTTGTGTGGGTCCGACAGTTTTGACATTTGTTCTTGTATCCTATGTGGGGCCAACATAATAGCTAGTCTTGTATCCTGTGTGGGTCCGACATCTTAGCTAGTCTAGTATCCTTTGTTGGTTCGACCACATAGATGAATCAGTGAATAAATATGATTATCTATATCGCTATACAAGAGATGTATACATGTGTGAGCTAAGTCATGTCTTTCAACCATTATCATCAAGGTGATTGAACTTACTTCCTTTGTGGATTTGGTTAGTTATTGGGCTCGAGAGTTGGAGCCGTAATAGGATTGATAACTTAGGTATATGTATTGGAATTTATCTAAGTAGGGTTTTTGATACTTAGTGTTTGTATCTTTCTACTGTGGGTTATCCTTTGTGTATTTTTGAGACCGTGAGGGTCTCGGGTTCCCTACTGAGTATAATTATACTCAACCCTGCATGGGCTATGCCCGCACCTCGTTCTGTTGGATGCAGAAAACAGACATCACTGATCGAGGCAGAGTATACGAGGACTGGGTGGTACACATAGGTGGACCTCACGACGAGTCTGCACCCGGAGGAGACGAAAGGATGTGGAGCACTGAGGAGCCTATCTTTACCTACCCTTCAGGTATGATCTGTTGTGGACGATCCAGGATCTGTTAGGCATCTTCTAGATATTTTTCTTTTTAGATGTACATATTTTCCTTCCCTTGTACTTTACTATTGGTCTTGTATTTTCTACCCCATTCCTTTAATCACTTCCTTTTGTATATAGATTTAATTAGTGTTTACTTCCAATTTCGTACTCTATTGTTTTGGTTTACTTTTTAAAGGCAATGCCTTCCCTTACATTCGGTATTATGCCTTTAGTGGAAGTCGTCAACCCCTGACCTATGGAAGGCGGGCTTTATGTAGTTACGACACGTTCCCCAATGAATTTTCGTGATAAATTAGTATCAGAGGAGTTGTTTATACCATAAAACATAGGACTCTGATCCTTTTATTCTATGAAGCAATAGTGATAAGAGTATTGAGTATGGTTTTTAGTCCATGGAGTCCAGTGTTGGTGCGGCAGCCGATGTATCCATAATCCAGGACCCTGACCTATGATTTCTGACTTTGTTCCCGGAAACATTGATTGCTTGTGTGTTTTAAGAGTTTCCATTATGGTCTATTTGAATCAGCTCACCGGGTATAACCTTTTGACCAAAGCACACTTGTTCCTTATCTGGATGCCACTATGGAGACAAACAGTTAGGGTTCCTGAGAGAGAGAGTACAAGATGAAGTCCCACTGAGCGATGAGGCTCCGGTGTAGGGCCCTCTTGCTATGTTGGCACCTTCGAGTGGTGTAGCAGCAGTACCACCACTAGTTAGGCAGTAGATTCGACCAGCCGCACTAGAATATGGTGAAAGCCTACTAAGTGCGCTACATGAGTTCCACCGGCAGAGGCCTCTGAGGTTTCAAGGCGAGACATATTCCCAGCCGGCTAAGGACTAGATGGAGGGGATTACTAGAGATTTCCTCTTAGTCGAGGCACTAGTAGAGCAGATGTTGATTTAGCTACTAATATTTTTCAGTTAGTGACCATGAGGATGGTCCACATAATGATGACGTTTCGGTAGTTGGACTATTTTCCAAGATGGTAATTTCAGTCAGTGTGCCATCTATATCACTACCCATTGTTCAACAGACACTACCAGTTGTATCTGTAGAGGAAAGTTGTAGGATTAGTGACATAAATGTGTTTCAGCACCATATATCCCTCATGTTACGAGGATATCCCGACCGACATGCGGCTGGCGACTGGCTTGAAATGGTGGCTTAGAGTTTTCTAGATCATATACAGCTTTTTCAAGATGACATGTCTGTAGCTGATTATTTATTGAGGCATACCAATCATTCTTAGTACTCGATCAATATTATTCGATCAGTTCACTAGACCTCAGACCTCTGAGCGAGGTGTGATTAAGGATATTCGGGCCAACACTTTTTCCTCTATGCATTTATACATATGTTAGAGTTCTAGAGAGAACATTTGTGGTTTAATTTTAATGGGATGAGTGGATACAGCCAGTGAATGTTAACAGTTGGAAAGCATGAAACTGGCGTCAGTATCAGAGACAAGGGTATGTGAGATGTTTCAAGAAGAGGAATTGTTATGGACAGATGAATCTATAGGGAAGTAGGTTTGGAATCAGTGATAGGAAAGCAGTATGAGGTGGTGAACATTTCGACAGGTTATAACCACCCGCCTTTATAGTCCCCGCTAGGATCAGGGAGCTGGATGGCAGAGGAAGAGTGTAGCTTCATGCCGTCAAGGAGTGTGACACAAGGGCTCTATGAATAATTTGAGGTAAGTTCTTGGTCTACTACTATCTACCATATCAATAGACATAGTGACCAATCATTCATTCCTTCCATGAATCATGTCCCAGACCTGGAGTTTCTGGTTAAGCTGTTGACTTGTCCTTCCATTATGAAGATACCTTTGGGAGGATACTTGATAATCACACTTATGAAGAAAGTTTCATATGACCCTTGAGGTGAGAGTTTTGGTTGGAACCTCTTGGTGGCAGCGTCGAGGCCTTAAGCCGTTCGTTTGTGTATGGACTGGGCAACCAAAGTTCATACACAGATTGACTATTTTAGGAAAAAGGTTGTGGTTTATCTACAACATTGGGATGGAGTTTTCCTTGGTCAGTGAAAAGGAAAACCCAGGAAACACGAGATATAATCATGCATAATAGGGTGTAGTCGATCACTCAGAAGTCAGCAAGACTTACCTTTGTGGCAGACTACTCCAGTGTTGCAGCACCACTAACAGCTTTGACGAAGAAGGGGAAACCCTTCGTATAGTCAGAGAGATTCCAGCAGAGCTTTCAAGAGCTGAGGCAGATGATAACTAGTGCGCCAATCATGAGGCTACCAGAGGAGAGCATTGGGTACATAGTTTACTACGATGCATTAGGGACCAAACTTGGGTGTGTCTTGACATAGGAGGGAGCAGTGATCACGTATGGTTTCGGCAGTTGAGACTGCACGATCAGAACTACGCAACCCATGACCTAGAGTTTACAGTAGTGGTCTTCACCTTGAAGATGGGGTGGCACTATCTTATGGGCGAATGTTTTAACATATACTCTGACCACCAGACTGTCATGTATATCTTCTCATATAAGGACCTGAACCTGAGACATCGATGATGGATCATGTTCCTCCAGTACTGTGACTTTGAGATAGTATATACTCCTGGGAAGTGGAATGTTGTAGCAGATTCCCTCAACAGAAGATCAGGCACTCAACTGCTAGGAGAGACGAAAATGAAGCTGGACATGTTGTAGATATCCTATGTGGGTCGAGGTGGAGTAGCCATTTTCAGTATCTCACAGTCAATCCTCCACATCTCTAGCAAGTTAGAGAGGAAAATCATGTGGAAATTTACTGTGAGATGCAACATGCTCAGATATCCTCGGGACATGCACCAGATTGAATTTATGAAGTTGGGGAGTACGTCATTCTCATCAGAGGATGTACCATGGTACCATTTTCAAAATAGGAGGAGGTTTTGAGGGAGTTACACACTTCCCCTCTATCGGTACATCGAGGAGTGGAAAAGATGTATCGGGATCTCAGATGACAGCACTGGTGGCCTGGTATGAAGAAAGCAGTAGTAGAGTTTGTCTCTCGATGTCTCACTTGTAAATAAGTGAAGGTGGGGCACTAGGTTCCAGTAGGCTTGGTTCAACCCTTAGATGTTTCAGAGTGGAAGTGGGACGAGATATCCATGGAATTCGTGACGGGACTTCCACGTACATCCAGAGGAAACGACTATGGCTGGGTGATCGTACACTGACTCACAAAGTCGGACCACATCCTATCGAATAGAGAGAAAGGCTTAGCAGTGAGCTTAGGACACCTCTACGTTCACTAGATCATACAGCTTCATGGTGTGACATCGACTATCATCTCCGATTGAGATTCTCGTTTCACTTCTCGTCTATAGAAGGGGTTACAGGAGGATTTCGGGACGCAGCTTCGCTTGAGCACTGCCTTCCATCCTTAGATGGATGGTGAGACTAAGAAGACCATTAAGACTCTCAAGAAAATGCTTCGTGCTTGTGTCCTCGACTTTGGTCGCAGCTAGGAGGATCACTTACCCTTGGTGGAGTTTACATACAACAATAGCTACCACTCCACCATTGGCATCACCCCTTACGAGGTGTTGTATGATTGACCTTACAGATCACCACTGTGCTGGACTTACCCATGGGAGTTTTCACTTGTAGGACCAGTGATGGTTCAAAATATGATGGAGAATGTGCAGATCATCCTGGAGCAGATGAAAATAGCACAGAGCAGACATAGGTCCTATGCTGATAGGAGACGGAGACTGCTGGTGTTCGGGGATGGAAAACACTTCTTCTTATGGGTCTCACCTCGACGGGGTCTACACTGATTTGGTCAAAGCGACAAGTTATCACCATGATTAATCAGACCATTATAGGTCCTCAGTAGAGTAGGCGGTGTATCTTACCACCCATCCCTTCCACCACAGTTGCATCGGGTGCATGGCATCATCCATGTATCTCAGCTGAGGAGATATGTGCACGAACCGTCCCACATCATCAACCATGGGGAGATGGAAATTTATGATGGTGAGACTTTCATGGAGTTTCCAGTGGAGATTGAGGATTGACTGAAGCAGGTCGTGTCTGGAAGATCGATTCCTCTAGTGTGTGTTCGTTGGAAGCACGGGAACCTTTAGGAGAGCACATGGGAGTGGGAGGCTCTGATGCATGCTCAGTACCCTCATTTTTTTCCCTAGTTTGTGTTGTAGCATTATGGGGACATAAAGACCTGAGATAGGTGTATTGTAAAGAACATGAAATTTAAAGTGAATTTTTTTTCGTTAAATTATTTGGAATTTTACGAGTCCGCAGTTTTTTACAGCACTTGAATCTGAGTCCCGGTGTGCCCGAAATAATTTTTTGAAGATTTGTTAAGCTTAAATTAATGCACGTAAGCAATCTTACTAAAAAAGTGGAATAACTCTTAAACGGTTTCTCAGATCAGAAATCTAAGGGAACCATTGTGCTCAGGATGGCGGGTTTACCCTAGGCGCGACTTATGTTTTGTTGGCACGAGTCTCCTGTGAGAAATTCCAGAAATGGCATAACTGTAAATAAAATAATTAAATAAATTATTTTATTTTTTAAATGCTTATAACTCACAAATGGTAGCTCGAATTAAAAATATGATACCACCGGTGAACTCGTGAGGCCATTATTTATTGAAGAAGATACTATCTTTGGCCAGCATGGGCCACCAGAAAAAGTTTGTTTTTGGTATCAAATGAAATAATTAAGTGATAATTATTTTATTGTAAATTTCATAAATTTTAAACGAAAACTCGGATTGAAAATCGGAGAGTACCTTTGTGTTAGTCTGGGGGTGTTTCATTTAGTCAGATCCTAACCTCGACCGGTGCGGGTCGAGGGTGACTGATAATAATTTTCTGAACTTTTGTTTGGCTACGTTCAGTAATCGTACGTGCAGGTTTTTCTATCTTTTGAACCGGTGCTCGGAATCGATATCTGAGGACACTGATGAACTCATAGATCTGATATTCACATAATGGTACCTTTACCGTAGTTGTGTTTTTATAAAAGATTGAAGTTATAAATTTGGGTTATTAATTAAAAATTAATAATTAAATAAAAATGTGTGTTCAACACATTTTTATTTGAAAGGTGGGTAAAATATCTAGGTGGAGGTTAAGAGTAGGTCCCACCACACCCTACCTTCCCTTGTGAGAAAATAATTATGGATGTGGCCCATATGAGTTCAAATTATTCAAATCCCCCTTAAACTCCTTAATCACATTGAACTCCCAAATTAAGGAGGATGAAACTTCGTTTATTAAATGGGAGCCTCTTCATCTGCTCCCTCCATTTTTAATAAGCCAACTCAACATTTAATTAATGAATGGATGTGGATTAATGAAATTGAATACCTTTAAATTCATTAATCCATCCTTTAAATAAGTGGTGTGTTTTTATTTTATGTTGGTTGGACATATTATCTTGGGTGGTTTGGAGAATTAGGAAGATATTGTTCATCCCACGAAGAACATCTCCAACGAGTAACGACATCCACTCAACAAAGAATTCCATTTCAAGCAAAGAACGATGATGCGTCTTCTTCCTTTCCACAACCTCCTTTTTCTTTAAAATATTGGGTGTCGTCCACAAGGAACATTGATGACACTCTATCCTTGAACATTTCTAGACATCAACGAAATCAATGTCCTCCCTCTTTCTCGCGACTCCGCTGACAGTGATCATGTTGCTATCATCTAATGTGGAGTTCTCGAGCCGAAAAAACACGGCCCAACGGCCCTCTATTGAACATTGTTTATTTTGGTGATGGAGGCAGAGCCGGAAGGGCGCATTGTCGTCACACGACTCTAGAAGAACTAGGCCACGACCATGAGGCAGTGGCAACCGATGGTGGCGACAACCGGAGGACACAGCCAGGCCGGGCCGAGGTGGTGTAGGACCGGTGCCGTCGCGCCGGCCGCGTGGGGGAAACTGTGACTCGTAACCGCTGGTCGCTCGGCCGAAGATGAACCGGCTGGCCTCATGCCTAATGGGCTGGAAGAACCAGACGGAAAATGTCAGCGGGGCTGGAGAATCGCGACACCGCTAGGGGGCGCACTGCGGAGGAACCGCATCCCGCTTCCGCAGGCCGTTCGGTGGATGAACCTGCTCGACGGATGGCCACCAAGATGAAGGGAACCACGAAACCACGTGGGAAAAATAGCAGTGCACTGTGCGGGCCGCTCATGCTGGACAAAACCGATCATCTTGGCTGACTAGGCAGCAAGGAGGGGTGTCGTCGGGTGAGCCGAACCGGCCCGCAACTGTGGGTCGGGTTTGTGGGTGGGCCACTCCCCACAGGGCTGAGCCAAACCCCCTACTGCGGTCACACCCACTATACCAGGCTGGGCCGACCCCCCTACCGCGTCGGACCCGCCGGACCGGGCCAGGCCGACCCGCCAGCCCACTGGGCTTGACTGGCCGGGCCTTTTTTCTTAATCATAGATAACTTCTAGATCGTGCGTCTGATCGATGCGTCGTCTACAACAATAGGTATCTAGCGATGAGATGGTCCTTTTGAGATAATGAAAGAATGTTTTTTAAAACATTGGAAAATGGCCAGGTTTGGAACAATTGTAATTCTAACCAGGCCCCTGGAAGGGAAATGCTAATAAATCTCAGACTAGTCATCTGATTGACGCGACGTCTATCACTTTGGGTTCCTTATGATGATACAGAACTACGGGATACATCAACATAGGTCTTAGAGATAGTTTATGTATTGACACATGGATCGATGAGCAGACCCTCCTGGAATCGACTATGCTGTGTGCGGGAACCCTAGAACTGTATGCGACTGCGATGACTATTGTACCGCAATCCAACGTGAGTTCGGCAATGATGAATACTGTACTGGGATCTTCCATGGGTTCGACGACAATGGATATTGTACCAGAATCTTCCATGGGTTCGATAGTGATGACTATTTTTCTTGTATTCTTTGTGAGTCTGACAATTTTGACTTCTGTTCTTATATCATGTGTGGGTACGACAGAGTAGATGGTCTTGTATACGGTGTGGGTCTGACAGCTTAGCTGGCCTAGTATCCTGTGTGGGTACAATTTTTTTGATGAATTAGTGACTACATCTAATCATCTATATCACTATACAAGTGATGTATACCTGTGTGATCCATGTCTCGTCTTTCAAGCATTATCATCGTGGTGATTGACCATTTTTCCTTTGTGAATTTGGTTTGTGCTTGGGCTGAAGAGTTGGATCCGGACTGTGATTGATATCTTAGGTATATTTATTGGCATATACCAAAGTAGGGTTGGTTGATACTTCGTGTTTGTATATTTCTACCGTGGTTTATCCATTGTTGATTTTTGTGAGACCATGAGGGTCTCAGGGTCCCTACTAATTGTCATTATACTCACCCCTGCATAGGCTATGCCCGCATTTCGTTGTGTTGGATGCAGACGACCAACAACACTGACTGGGGCTTAGAGTACATGGACTGGACAGTACCTAGAGGTGGACCTCACGACGAGTCAGTACCCAGAGGAGACGGAAGGATGTGGTGCACCGAGGAGGCTATCTGTACCTACCATTCAGGTAGGATCTGTGGTGGATGATCCAGGAGCTGTTAGGAATCTTCTAGCTGTTTGTCTTTTTAGTTGTACCTGTAGTTTTTTTCCTTTTAATTTACTATTTGGCTTGTATTTCCGGCCCCTTTCATTTCAGAACTTCCTTTTGTATATAGCTTCACATAGTGTTTACTTCAAATTGTGTACTCTGTTGTTTTTTTTACTTTTTAAAAGCAATGCCTTCCCTTACTATTATGATTACACCTTTTGTGCTAGTCGCCAGCCCATGGCCTATAGAATGCGGGATTGGGGTAGTTGTGTCCTGGGCTACGAGGACGGGTCAGGACACAAATTATTCTCACATTATTTTCTCATGTATCATATTATCATATTGAAAATTATCTATTTCCGGAACATTCTGAACTGTATACCATTACACATATAAATTTTCATGTCCAGAATATTGAATTTTTGTGAGTGATTGTAAAATTTTAAAATATATAAAAAATGGTAAAATAATATTGGGGGGGAAATAAAATATATACATAAGGATATATATGAGTGTTTCAAAAACAATCACCCAATACTAAGTGAAAAATTTGGGGTTACGACCCAAAACCAACCAACATGAAAATATGGAAATATTACTAGCACCAGTAAAAGATAATGTATAATTGGGATGTTATTGTATTTTTTGAAATGGTTGAATAGATATTTAATTACTATAATACTATATATTTTTTTTAAAATTATATAAACCCAAAATCAAGGGGGGTATTAATTAAGGGATAAGAAATACAATATAAAATAAGGTAACACATATGAAGGACAATCTATCCACAAGAAATATATTTGAATTACTTAGAAACATATATTAAATGTTAATCATAGGTGGTCATATTTATAATTACTGATGGTAAAATTATAATGATTATAATTTATGGTCCTAAGAGAATATTTATCCTCAATAGGCTTAGAATAATGTTATGAAATAAAATATTTCTTCCTTGTGTTAAAAATATTCAAATGGTAATTCACCCAATATGGCCATGATGAAAATGCACCAAGATGTTTAACGAAATCAAAATTAATTCGTCTAATATAGATAGAAAATAAACATAAGGAAAATTTTATAATTTACATTAATTTTAATTAATATAATAGTAATATTAAAATCAAAAGGAAACCAATTCACTAAATGGATAGTCAGACAGTTGTGTTTGTTGACACACCATGTAAAGTTTATTAGAGGCTTAAAATGTGAAAAAGTTAGAGTTAATAAGTTTGTGTGATAATTGTGTAATGAGACAATCCATAGTGTTGTAAAATATAGGAAATAACTTCTCAAATATGAATAGATGATAAATCAAGAGGGGAAATCATATGTGGGGTCCTGATTTAAATCTTCCACTACAAAGAAGGAATACACACACTAAATAAATAATGAATAAAGACTGAGACCCACTCATTACATATCTATGTGAAGCATTTCCCATCACCCCATAACTTTTACCTCCAAATACATATTCAAATATAATGATATAATAACAATTGAAACTTAGGTTGTATAAACCTTGAACCCTCTTCCAGATTGATGTAGTGACCCTAATGCACTAATGGGATATGTTATAGCTTTACTACACCTTCTATATCTATATAATATATCCACATAAACTCATCATATCTCCAATTATATAGAAAATCCAAAAAAGAACTTACCACAACAACATATCTCCAACCACAAACTGACACCACTTACCATACCTACATACATAAAAACAACATCACTACCACATAACCACATTATAACCATATCACCTCATCACTACTACATACAATATATCACTATAAAACCGAAACAAAATCCCATCTCAACACATCCAAACATCCCCTTTACGAGATTGCAGGAGAGTGAGAGAAAGAAACCATCAAGATCCCGAACATCGTGGATGTTAGGGGTGCACCCATAACCCAAAACCTTATATGTGTGTCAGTTGCATTACATAACTTTGGTGGTATCACGTAAAAAATAATAGAAATACAAGGAATATATATTAATCACGTTAGACCTACATTGGGGAACCTTCCATTCAAACACCTCTATATATGTTCACCTTCCACTTATTTACTAGTAATTAATTATGATGATATTCATGTATCATCATTCATTATTACATTTATCACTTCTCATTTCACTAAACACCACAATCCAAACATAATTTGACCAACACATGAACTCTCATCACATCAACCACACAAAACCATCACATAATCTATTCCATAATCTCAAAAATACTATTATTTTATATGTTATTATTCATTTAACAGTAATAATTCAATATACCTAATAATAACATTTACCACAATCATTCGTGAAAATTATATTGCCACATTAACCACTATTTTAATCATTTTTTTTCAATTTTTTCGTCAATATTCCACAACTTATTATATATTATTCAAAAATTGAATCATTTTCCCACTTCCCATATCCCTATAAAATTTATCAGATTGAATTAATTTACTCATGAAACTCATAAACATGGGTGGAAACACAATATTCATATTTAATCTATCACACCTCTTTCCCAAAAGGAAAATGAAATTATATTTAACCACCTCTTCCAATTCCATAATATCATACTACAGTAAACAATGCTCATAAAATCAGAATATCACTACAAAAAAATACAACCAATGCTTTTCCTCTATCACTAAACAATCAAATATCAATCCTTTTAAGAAAATCTTCTAAATCAACAATAACAACAATGAAAATTCAATGGAATACTAACACTATATTTGTAGAAACAACTGCCTTATTAATATTTGATCAGTTATTTACATATTTATTCTTGAGACAACAATATAAAATTCTCAATTCAATATTTCCACACTAATCCATTAATATCCATAACTAAATAATTCTACATATTTAAATATTTTTAACATGAATTATTATGGAATCTATTATATATAAAAACATACATAAAATAAATATGATAATAAATTGATTTACAATAATAAAAATGCATGTAAGAATTTTCAAATAAATATCAAATCCCAATTCATTATTAAATATATATATTCATTAGGTTAATATTATCTATTTACCCAAGGATATATAAATAATAATTTATCCACATTAAAAAAATATAGAATTTTAATACCCCATACTAGTAAATTAACTAAAAAATGCAACACAAAAATTGAATGGATACAAAGCATAAAAACCCACAAAAATCCCCAAAATAAACTACAAAAACTATGGACATAATCATAGATCAATAATGTTTTCAAATTAAAATGAAAACATAAATAACATTCTATAACAATCCTAAAAAACAGGAACTAGAAATAATGGATTAATAGTGAAGAGAATAGGATCTTAACTCATTGGATGTTTGAATCACTTTAGAAGTCACCAAAACTGAATATGTGAGGGGTAAACATGTTTTAAATAATAAATAAGAAAGAAAAATAATACCATCTATAACCTATTAATATATTTATTTAAGGGATCACACACTCTTTCCTAAAATTTATATTTCATAAATATACTTAGTATATAAAATAAATCAACAAGAAACATTAGATTATTTTATTGAGGTTCAATTAAAAAATAAATTATACAACTGTGGTGAATATTGATTATTATTTCACTCACACATAACATCTAAATTTTTTCATGCTAATGTTCAGTAAAATTTTATAGACTTATAATCATAAATTGTGTAAAAATAAAGTACACTTTCTTATACCTCCTAAAATTGTAGAGCATTGGAAAAACCCACGCCTCCCTATTAAAATAATATATTTGGATTATACCACATTAAAATTATTATCAATAGTATGGAGTTATCATGAACCTACAATATAATATGTTCTTGATATCTTTTTTCATTAAACATCAATCCATGTGGCAAACTCCTTTATTCTTAATACCTTCCAATATAGTGATATTAAACGATAGGCATCTCAATCATAACTTATGATTTAATGAATTATAATTATATTTCTATATGATATAATGATAGTGTAATCTATAATCCTTGGATCTTATTATTTGATCAAAATAATAATATTTTGTAAAAATACAAGTATTTATCTTTTGTTTTAATCCTCAAATAGATAATAATATTATTTTAATAAAAAATTGGATTTATTCATCTTCATCAATAAAAAGGGATTATTTAAATGATAGATAGGTATAGGGGTGTCAATGTTTTAACTTTGACTTATATATTATAATAAATAATAACAATTTCATCTCACAGTCTTCATAATCAATTCCACTACATCTTCTTCAAAAACTTTATATTTATAGAAATGTGTGAATATAATATCCATAATATTTGATTCTTAAATTATAATTATTTCATGGAAAAAAATTATAATTTAAATAAAAACTGATATATATTATAATTATTAAAGAATTTGTATATTATCAACATGATATTCCATAATTATCATAAATCCCTCTATCTATAAAACAATCATGACTTCAGTCAAAAGATCTATATGTAAAACAAGTATCATCACTATCATAGTGTAAAGTTCTTCATAATTATGAGGGATTATTTAGGTTGTTATATGGTTTTATAAATACATCTCCAATCATAATGTCTGAACATCTATACTCTCATTATAATGTAGTGCCTAGGTTTTGTGGCCGGAAACCATGTCATGCAGATTACTTGAAATATTCTCTTTATCACCCACGGTGATGTAGAATTCCAATCATGGGTTAATTATACATTAATCTCCAGAACTAGCATTAGATTGATTGAATCATTATATAGCCTCACATTGAGAACTTTTTCTTAATAACTCATGATTACTTCATATTCATTTTTTTATCACTGAAATCATTTGCATGAATCGTGTCTTACTCACAAAAGTATCACGAGGATTTGGATTTCCGGAAAACCACAACATTATCTAAATTAATTTATATAAATATGATTGATAAAATATTCATGATCCTTTAATTTTTCCAAACATATATACCTTATCTAATTTATATACATTTTATGTATTGAAGTAATTCTATATACTATTTTGTTTCCTCACGTTGAATGCATTGGAATAACTTACATATCACTAAGATATGATTCAATTTTCATATTTAAATTCATTAAAAATAGCACACATCGCCCTTAATGTTATCACATATTGAATGGTACATTTTCTTTGTAAATTTCCTTACTTCTCTCAAATTAATAATATTACTTATAAAACAAATAATATATATCCCATGTCTAATTATTATATTTATGCATTTATGTGTTTTGGAATATATTACATTCTTCTAAAAGGATATGGCATCTCGTATTGGGTTGTTAATTTTTTATTTTTTCATAATAATCAGAATATATTATTTATGTGTAGGGAAAATATTATGTATCATAGTTTATTTTAGTCCTTTAAAAATTCCAAAACATCCTAGATATCATATTTTCATAGCATTCATCGATCTTGTTTTCTCAAAAAAAAGATTTGATTTAAGTAAAATATTTCAACACTTTAACAAACTGAATAACACATTATAAAAATATAAAGAAATATATAATATTCTCCTAAATAATCAATATATCTATGAAATATGTAAAAAAAAAGTTAGATTATTTTTATTGTATAATAGTACCTCTACACATTCGGTTATTCATAATCCACCATTTATGTATATTATTATTATAATATATATCATATTAATATGATAATACATATCATGGATTTTTATATTGCAATATTATTATATTATATGAATAAATATAATATTAATTTCTCTTCATACTACATGAAATAGATAACAAATCACCATCATTTAAAAATATGTGTAAATATATTCAATTTTTCAATGTCTACTTAATATGATTGTCCATATAAAATAATATTTAAAATACCGTAAGAAATTATTTAAATGTGATTGGATATCACAAAATATAAAATTATTGATCTCACAATAAATCTCATTTTCTCTATGTGTAATGGAAGAAGCTCGCATTAAATTTCCATGGTGTTTTTTCAATTCTCATGCATTTTTTAAAACAAACATATTTTAAAACATTCAAAAGAATAATTTAAAATATCATTAATATGATTGGTAACATGAAACTTCATTCATGAAACTTTAATAAATAAATATTTACATGAAACTCATTTCCTTCATCATCATGGGGAACAAAATAAATCAATGTAAAGAGGACTAATAATATACACCATAAAATGTTTTTAAATACCAATATATAGAATGATTCTAAATATGTTCATTTATTTTATTCTCTTTTATCCTAATTAAAAATTAATTCAAAAAAATGAATGTGTATTGAATAATTCACCCCCTTTTATAACTAAACCATCATTGAAAGAAACAATTCTCAATATATATTTACATCAAACATATTTCTCTCATATTTATTGATAGTCCATAATATTGAAAAAAATAAACCCTAATAATATCCTCATTAAAATTTAATGTCTGTAGATATATAGATCATTTATGAAAATATTTTCTTCTTTAAGACTCATCCAATTTCTCCTTTTGATAATAAAAATAAATAAACATTACAAAGGATTATATAATTTAAAACAAACAAATTTCCAAAATTTATTACATAGTAAATATACATGATTAGTGCTTGATGTAAAAAATAAAATGGAAATATTTAGATAAAAATGTGTCCCTAAAAAATATAATATGATACTAAATATAAAATTATCATTATTGGGGATGTGTAAATATGTAAAGGATAATACTTATAATTAACAATATTTTTTATAGTATATTTTATCATATTTCACTAAAAAATTATTGCACTAAAAAATTCCTTAGGTTTTTTAGATTTAATGCCAAATAAATTAGGTACATAATACATAATGTACATAGATCATAAAAAATATAAGCATTAGTTGATTTTATTAGAATAAAAAAATATTAAAAAATCCTAGATCACATAACTACAAATGATTTCCTAGTGATATACATAAAAAGAATAGCGTGGGAATAAATCATAGTATGTGGATACAAAATGAAATGTAAATTGATAATCATGGATTAAAAAAAGTTATAACATCCAAAATAGTCATTAGTATAAGAGACATAACATGAAAATATGAAAACAATAAAAAATGATACATTTATAATAATATCAGTGAGGCATATCATAAGGTGTTGTAAAACATACTACCAAGGATTTACAGCAAGGATTCTTGCAAAAGTAACATGGTGTGTCACCAATGAATCATAAAAATTTATTCTCTAAAGATTAATTCTTACCCCAAATAATTAGATCACTATCAGCTAACAACATTCATATGGATAACCATTTATATTCCACAAATATCATATAATATTATAAATTATTTTATCATTTTATACCATTAGTTGGGAATGTGGGATTTATAAATGAATGACACTAATAAAATGTCTTTTTTATATATCGATTAGAATATTTATGAACGAAATATGGGTTGGGTATACAGAACACAAAATTTCTGCATAGGTAGTCAAAAAACAATTTTAGTATCATAACAGGTATAAATTAAAGATTGAGAAATGAGATTAAGGATAGATATAGGTCAAATATATTTTATCATTCATTATTTATATAGTAAATAAATGATTATAAACATATAAAAATATAAATAAATGAAAATAAAAATTCTTATTACATTGTAATTTCCTAGAGTAAAAACAGAAAAAGAAAGAGAGCCCCTTACCTTGCAATGTTTCCTATTAAATCATATGATGACCTCCTTGTGAACATAGAATTTAATTGGAGATACTCAAAACATATAAAATTTGAGGAATACAAATCTCTTTGTGTATAGAGTGGAGAGGAATGGATGAAGGGTTGGATATATATACTAAATTAAAAGGAAATAATTATTTATTTTTAAATACAATGATTTTGAATAATAATTAAAAATAATAGAATCTCATTGGCCCTAACATTTATTTATACGATGGTGTTTTAAATTTAGGGATAGGGGTTTATTTTTATAATGTTTTAGTAGAAAATAAATGTGAATAATATTATTTTGTATGTATAAAAATTAATTATTCATAAATAGTAGTTTTGGAAATCATAAAATATATGTTGTGTTTTAGAATATTATTTATGGTATTAGAAAACTAAATATATTACATTTAAATACCATATATTAAATATAAATCCTATTATTGGTTGATCAATAATCTATATTACGTATTTCATCATATTATGTCATTATGATATCATTATACTTTCTATATATACAAACTATTTTCTACTTCTATCCAAAAAATAGTTTGTCTAAAAAAAACACAAATTACTAATGTATGGATAAATTTAATTTGATGATTTAAAAAAAGGACTCCCATTTTATTAGAATGATTTTTATTGTCATGATAAATATTATTTTTTCAAATAAATTACATATTTCTTTAAAATGTTCCGTTTTATAACACGAATAAATTTTATAAACATTCAAAAAACTACATAATACTGCATAAATTCTATTATTATTAGTAGATGAATATATATTTTTTAATTAATGTATTATGAAAATAAAATTTTGATTTTAAATTTATAATTGATTATAAAACTTAATTTTAATTAAAATTATACATATATATTTAATAAAAATGAAATTATGGTTTATTTGAATGGAAATTATATTTTACCATATTCATCCTATAGTCATGTAAACATTATCTTTTATAAAAAAGTGATACATTAATAATATTGGATTAGTATCAGTAATAAATTATTTTGAAATCAATATAAACATTAATACTTCATAATGTCTAGATACATAACCCCCTTTTAGAGTATCATAATCTTTAAGGGTATCTATTGAGTCAATATGTTTCCTTATGAATTTTCCAATCCTCTATATTTATAAATACACAAACACATTTCATAAGGAAAATTATCCTTCCCTATGAATTATTATCTTATGAAAAATATTATTTCTCTAGGAATAGTTTTATACAAACAATTCGTTTTCAATGCCTTTTTAATTGTTTTCTCAAAACAAATATAACAACATATTTTATAAGAAAAAAAATTGAATCCTCACCTATCCTATAAAAATATTATTCCTTGAAATCTTATTAATATGTAATTTTGAGTCTGATTTCTTCGGAAATTATTCTCCAATTTTTATTGAAACTCGTCTTTGATATCTCTAGAAATCAGTCTCTAATTTCTCCTCAAATCAGTATCTGATTTATTCTAAAAAAAGACTCATATTTATCTTAAAAAAACTCAAATTTCTTCAGAAACAAGACATTGATTTATCATGAAATCAGACTCTCAATTCATCAGAAATCATATTCTAAATTATCATAAAATAAGACTATGAATTCAATTTTT
Organism: Viscum album; assembly: GCA_963277665.1. Lineage (NCBI taxonomy): Eukaryota > Viridiplantae > Streptophyta > Magnoliopsida > Santalales > Viscaceae > Viscum > Viscum album. Next base: position 556,259,967 of record OY728165.1, on the reverse strand, counting down.
TTCAAACTCAATAAATATTCATAAATCATATTCTGAATTTATGATAAATCAGATTTTGGACTCCTCATAACATAGACTCTGAATATCTATTATTTCAGAATCTGTTTACTCGTATTTTTAGAATCCAATGTTCATTTCCATATTAATTTGATTATAATATTTTCTTATAGTTACCACATTTCCTAAAAATAAAATTTCCTTTTTTTGGATCCTAAACATGTTAATGATTCTTAAGAATAAAAATGTTTTAAATACATTTTTTTTCATACAAATGATAATGTTTCTCATTTTTTCTTATATAAAACGGTGTAGTACAATATGTTTTTAACTAACCATTTTCTGAGTGACACGTGTACATGTCCCCTCGATATTCAATGAAAAAATATGATTTTTTAGAAGAAGTTGAACATTGTGAATTTCCACCAATAAATACCCACTAAATTCAATATATCGATCTAAAATGATACATTATCACAACACACATATCAATATTACATGTTGTGATGTGATTTACATAGATAGAGACTCTCATGATTTGTGTGAATGAAGTGAAACACTTGTTCATGCTGGGAATGACTTGTTCAATCTGCATAGTGCAATTATGATTGGAAAATAAATCTAGTCTTTCTAGGGATAAAAAGTTAGAGGTTCTGACTACCATAATGTTCGAGGAAATTCAGGATTAGAAACACAATATCTGATAGTATTATTCCGTACATACGCTGGTGTGGGTAAGACAATATTTCCTAAATGTATAAATCATGGGAACATTATCCAATGTTGTTGGATACCATTCAGTTTTGGTTAAAGTCTTTCTTATAATTTTTTACTTATTAATGTTAAAAAATTTAATTCCACTACATTTTTGTTAAAGAAAGAATCTATAACAATATTATACTTTCTCATACATGTATACTATGATATAAATATCATTCATATATGATTTATGGTCGAATCATTCTATAAGTAAGCATCTATTAAGATTCTTTATAATATCCTTATTTTTTATCTTAATAAATATTGTTTCTTATTTATATACCAAATAGGGTTTGTGAATCCATATTGTTCATCTTTTTAAGACATATATTTTCTTAATGATAAAATGAATGTTTTTAACCATCAATTAAGGCCTCATATTGTAATTTAGCCTCAAAATCAATATTCTGATCATACAACTATTATTGGAGTAGGTCTCAAAAACACTTATACATATATATAATTTTTCTTCCTCAACTATTTTTTTTATATTTTACTTTTTCATGTTTTTTAAATATTTTTTTATATAATATTTTGCTAATAATTCTTTGTGTGAAAAGTTATATTGTATTAGAATAGAAGGAATGAACATTGGGTCGATAAAAAATTTAAATTATAATATAACACCAATTTTTATGGAAATGATTATGAGTATTGGAGGGATAGAATGAGAACAATTCTTATTCGCACTAGAGTGAATAAATTTTTTATTCTCACTAATGAATTCAAGATTCCTAACAATGAAATAATTTCATTGACAAATCCAGGAAAATACTACCATAAAATAAACTACAAGGTATAATATAATCATTTTTTCCATGTCCAGGAATATATATAGTCAAATATCTTCATATGATGTTTCTAATAGAATTTGAATGCAACATAAAGTTACACATTTTAAAACATTAAAAGTGATAAAAACTATAAGATATATGATAAGAGTTGAATGTCATGGTTTTATGTTTATTTAGGGAGAACCTGTTTGCATGGAAAATGGATTATTTATATCATCAACAATATTCAATATTTTTTTATAAAAGAATTTATGATCATGTTCTTCTTTCTAAGATAATAGATATTATTCTTAATTATTGGGAATATAAAATGGTAGGTAACAGTGAAATTTGAAAAGTATATATCATCACTCCTGATAAGTTATTTATAACTATTATTTGATATAAAAGATTATTAATAGATATGAAGACATTAATAAGAATAATAATAGTAGTGGAAGTGTTTGTTTAACTACTACATGTAAGTCCAAGACTCTAGAAAGGGTAACTGGATGTTAACCAAATAACACTACTACAATGTATGAATCAAGTGATAGTGATCATTATGAGAAGGAACATAAAAATCATTCTAGAAATATTAATTGTATTGTGGGAAATAATGATATTTAGTAAATATATAATAATAAATACAAAAAGGATGAGAAGTATTTTGAAGTAACATGTTATGAATTAAAAAGGGATGGACATATCATACATGAATATGTTATGCTCTAGAAAAAATACATAAATGATATGCATTCTAAATGAATCATAAATATGTACTAAAAATATAATTCTAATAAACTCATGATGGATAATGACACTCGAAGTTACAATGGTGGTAAATAATAATATGAACCATTGAAATATGAATCTTTTAGTCAAAAGAATATTGGTCTTATATCCAGATTATGTATTGAAAATAATTTTCTTGTGGATATGCTACAAAATAATGAATCATTGTCCTTTATTTCTATAAAATAAAATTTTCTTAATGAATAATTTAATGAATCATTAGATGAATTATGTTATTCTATAAAAGATAATACATTACCATCATTTGAATAAGTCACTAGATTTTCAAAATTACTTGATAAGGATAACATTAACGTAAAAAATGTTATAGAATGTAAATTCAGGAATTTGTATTTATAAAAAGATGTATCATATCATTCAAAAGATATTTCTAAAAAAATATTGGTATTTTGAAAATATTTCTAATAAGCATAAGGAATTAAATTCTGAGAAGGATAAACTTTTTATGGATCTTGAAAATTTTATTTCTAAGAAAAATGTTTTAGATATCAACTAAATATCTAATACTAATGAACATAAGGAATAATATTTAGTCCTCAAACTAAAATTGGAAATATTATCGTCAATGAAACTTTTATCAAATTATACCTCAAGAACGAAGTGATTTGATAATATTTATTTATATCTTTCTCAACTTATCAATACACATTGATTTGGTTATACTCATAGAAAACCTATTTTAATTCATAACTATTTATTCCCAAATGTTATACTTCTTTAATTAAGTGTTAATGTAGTGGAAATAAAGGAAAAATTGTTCTTTGAATAAATATTAATCCTTAGGTTTTCATGCATCATAATTTTCTATGAAAATGAGGATACCTAGTATTTTACATTCTACAATATTTCGATCCTGAATTGTTTGGATTCCAAGAGCCTAACTATTTTATTTTCCTGAAAATAAATGACTTTCCAACAAAAATACATGGTACATGGATAGTGAATGTTCATGTAAGATGATTCATAAAAAAATAACACTGATAATATTATCTAAATGAATGGAAAAAGATTAACATTTGGAGAGAATTATTTGGGAGACATTTTTGGTATAGGTAACATTTTTTTTCATGAAAAATACTTTATTTCAAAAAAAATTATTTTTGAATGGTATTAAGAATAAACTTATAATCCTAATCGAATTACTATGTAAATTTTAGGACTGATAACTGTCTAGTACATAATTAAATGTAATATTTTATTCTCTCTGTTCTAGGAATGAGAATGTTAATGAACTAAACTTATAAGACCATATAAGCCTAGATCTACTATAAATTATCACAATGGAAGATAAATCTTGGTTATGACATATAATTCTTTTACATTTTAATCATAGCATCCAATCCAAACAATGAGTGAAGTGCTTTTTTATTTATATACCAATGCATATATTTTCTTCTTCAAAAGGTTGTGATCCATGCGAATATTGAATTAATCATAATTCATGTTTTAATTCAATTAGTGATGTCTGAACTTAAGATGCATTACAACTTTTTCATATGGATCTATTCGGTCTGTCATAAACAATATGTGTTGGAGATAAATAATATTTATTTGTTTTAGTTAATGATTATAGTATATTTACCAAGGTCTTTTTTCAAGTAATGAAATGAGAAGACTTTTTTATATTAAATATTTTTCAACTAATGATAAAAAATAATAAAAAACCACAATTAATAAAAACTCATAGAGATCATGGGGGAGAATCTGAAATTTCAAATATTAAATTTTTTTACATATAAAAAGGAGTTACTCATAAATTCCCAGCATCAAGAACTCCACACCAAAATGGTTTATTTTAATTAATAAACTGAATTATTCAAGAGATAAGAAGATCAATGTTCAGTGAATATTATATTTCAAAATCATTTCTTTGATGAAGAATTAAATACTTATTATTATACTATAAATTGAGTTTTAATGATACCTTTTCTTAATGATACACCTTATGAATTTTGGACTATTAGAAAACCTAATGTTTCTTAATTCAAGTATTTGATTGAAAATTATTCATCATGAATACTAAAGATAACAAAAATAAATTCTCATCCCAATCAGATGATGAAACTTTCATAGGCTTCTCCAGTCCATCTATGTGTTATAGAGTTTTTATAAAAAAAATTCATTTACTATCGAAGAAATAGTACATGTTAAATTTGATGAAACACATCCTTTAATTTTTAAACAACCCCATTCTACATCTTCATATATGTTTTCAAAACTAATTGTCATCCTCTATCTTAAGATTCGTCTAATAAAAAAATTACTCAAGAAAATTTTTCGATGTATTTTCACCAGTATTATTTTTACCTTATATTGATTAAAATGTTCTACAAAATCGAAATATATTGTTTCTTAAAAATCATCCCAGTGATAGTATCATTGGGGATGTAAATAAAACTGTAAGGAATAGAATTATTTTATGAAATAAAGTATAAAATATCATATTTCATTATATATGAGAACATAAAATAATTGATGATGATTTTGGAGAAGATTATTGAATTAGAGATATGCATGATAAACTAAATGAAGTCGAAAGGAACAAATATTAGAACTTAGTTAAAAGACATAAAAAAATCTATAGTTGGTGTATTATGTTCCTTCAAAAATATATGTGATGATTATAGAATCATTGTATAAAATAATGTAACATTATTTTCTATTGGATATATTCAAAACGAAGGAATAGACTATGATGAAACTTATGTTCTAGAATCTAGACATGAATATATTCATTTTATACTATCCTTTGTAGCAATCTTAAATTTTATCCATTATCAAATGGACGTGAGGTGTGCTTTCCTTAATGGATAAGTTCAAGAGGATATTTGTGTTAAACAATCTACAATTTTGGATGGAAAAAATCTTGAATATATTTTCAAAAATACTAATTCTTTAGGTGAACATAAACTATCCCCTAGAGCCTTGATTCAGAGAATAAAAAGATTTTTGTTAAAAATAACTAGGTTATGGGAGTTGACTATCCATTAATTTATATATATAATGATAATTTTTTAAATTGTTCAAATATATGTTAATGACATTATATTCAGGTCAACCCAACAATATTTAATTGATTAATTTGATATATAATGAAATATTTTTATGAAATGAAAATGATCGGGGAGTTAACATTTTTCTATGGTTTCCAAATATCTCAAAAACTAGAAGAAATATATATATATATATATCAACATAATTATATTAATTAAGAAGTATGGTTATAAAAACATTGAATATATAATTACTTCATTCGGTACATCAAATTCTATTGATCTTGAGGATGCAGGGAGACGATTAGATCAAACATCTTTTAGAGGTATGATATGATGTTTATTATACTAAACATATAGTCATATGGATTTCATTTTTTTTAGTATACTTATGTGCATGATATCAATCTCATTGAAAGGAATATCATTTAAAATCATTAAAAATAATTTTTATCTATTTATAGAGAACCATTGATTTATGAATTTTATATTATACTATAAATGATTTTATATAAATTTCAAAATGCTAATTTGTGTGGATGTAGAATGTATAAAAAAAGTACATCTATAACTTAAAATTATTAAATATAATCATTAGCTTCAATGTCATGAATGAAGAAATACTCAATATAACATTCCACTACTAATGTTGAATATGTATTAGTTGAATGTGGATGTGCTCATGTTTTGTGGATGAAACACACAGTTACTAGAATATAGATAATGTGTGATAATACTACTTAGATTTACCTATGAAAAAACCATTTACATAATTTCATGAAAATAACATAGATATTAGGAATATATTTATTAGGGAACACATATTTAATCAAGATATCATTCTCAATTTTTCAGAACAGAAAAAAAACTAGCTGACTTTTTAAAAAATATCATTACCCTTCGATATATTTGAAAATATAAAACAGATGATAGAAATTATAACCATAAGTTAATCATCCATTATTAACTTCTTTTTTTAACCCATATCACTACATTAAGATTCTAATATACATAGAGGGAGTAAATATATTTAATCTTTTATTTTTTTAAATTTTTTTTTCTGAATCATAATTTTTTTTCAATAATTTTTGTTTGAACTGAGACTTTTTGTTCATTATTAATTTTTAGAATAATAAAATCTCATTCCTTAATTAATATTTCTGGAACGAAATAATTATATTAATATCATTATAAATATTAAAAATTCATAATGAGCAATATGGATGTTAGCTTTACATAATTTTGTAATCATAATTTCATTTTTTACTTCTTGTTATTTCTATCTAGTTTTAAAAAAACCATATCGGATTCACGTTAATCAAATCCTTTTTTTTAAAACCTAAAAATAATGAAACATATATATCCACATTCATGATTGATATCAACTATCAGATCTTATCAAGTAAATTTCAACAATTATATTGTTTTGGGAATAAAAACTATCTCTATGAAGCCAATTAAAATGACCTCGATATTCGAATCCCATAACGGTTATTCTAGTGGTTTTGCACTTTAGCTCAACTATTCTTCAAATCATTCATTTTATTTTATCTTCTTCATTATGCTTTGAATATCTCTTGATACTTCCTCACAATATCTGATGTCATCTATCAAGGAAATAAAGGATTGGTTGATTTTAAAAGATTGGTTGGTGGACCCAAATGTCATTTTAATTTGGGATTCTCTCATTTCAATAATAATTTAGAATAATTGAAGGGAATTAGTTTTCATTGCCACAGAAAAGAATCAGAATATAGTATATCATGAAATACTTATTGATTTCTATGATTTATTTAGTTTTTATGAACTAGAATGAAAATAAATGTTTTCGTTCAAGAGCTATGGAATGGCTTATTCATTATCATTCAACATGGTTACAACAATTATAGATATACCTTAAGAAGGATATGATATATTGTTTTATAACAAGCTACCGGAAAATGAAGGTTATTTTGAGAAATTTATGGTAATTGATTAACTTGGACCTAAAGGAGTTAATTCCCCAAATATCAATCATCAATAAGCCAATTATATATTTTTATCACTACGGATAGATACATTTCACATTCCAAGGAATAGTGACAAGGATTACCTAATGAATTGTGATATCTTAATAATTAATTCATTGGTTAATATATTGATGATAAATTATATCATATAAATTTAATTGACTATCAGAAATTTCTTGAATGGAACCCTCAAATATCAGATTAAAATGCATCCAAAAATCTTGTCGATGATTATTATAATTTGCCTAGAATAATTTCTTATTCTTTATAGTTTAAAACCCAATATTTAATGATAATGTTGGTGTGTTGTGATACAGTGTGGGTGACCAAAATTGTTTTTTTATGAATATATGAGAGTTATTTGATCTTAATTATAGTGATGTTAATTATATCATCAATAATGTTGACGTATGATAAAGGTCCATGAAAACCCCAAAAAATTCAAGGAACTGGAACGAAAAAATAACGTAAAAGTACCAGAGTCAGTATCTTCTCCATCCAATCCTAAAAAGAAATATAACTTTTCTTTGGAAGTGGTATCCTGGTGGGGAGATCATAAGAACAAAAAAAATAAAGGAGATTAATTGTTTGAATTAGACCTTAATGAGGTTCAGGCCTTGAAAATCCATGCATCCTAAGAGCATGAGAATAAATCAAAATAGAAGAGTTTAAAGAAAATATGTTAGAAGCTGATCTTCTTCATGCTCTTCGTCAAGCTATAGAGAAAACATCTAAAAAAATTCAGGTACCAAAATCCTTTTTATAAGAATCAGTTAATATTGAATCTCAAAGTGACGATAAGAGAGATATAGTTTCAATTATCAAAAACATTGTTGAAGAAGAAGTACAATATGATGAAAAACAATAATAATAAATAGAGGAAGAGGAAATTGAAGATGTAATAAAAATGGTGGAAGAATTCCAAGAGAAGGAAAGTACATCTGACAAGTTTTCTATAATAAATTACCAAGATGAATCAACCATGATAATTTTAGAAGTGAATGATAATGACACACATGATGAGGTTGATAAACCTTAATATGATGGAAGTAGTAATAATTATTTTATTCATCCTGATGACGTCAATGAATTTTCCAATAAATATGATGTAAAAGTTGTTTATGGTGATGATAAAATTATCCATGTTTCTAATAAGGGTCATGAGACTTCGAATGATGAGAAGGAAATCTCTAATGATGACAATGTTATTAAAGTGTACTTGATTATCCAAATAAATCCCATGATTCAAAATCTAAGAAATGTGTTGTTGGAACATATAAGAGGAATGTTAATGAGGAAGATAAATATCCCTCACTAGTAATGAAATATTCTTCAAAATATTCATCCTTTTTGGGATGCGACTTTTTTTCTAGCCCTTAAAAACCTAGTGAATACGATTCCCTTATTTCCTTGTATTGACTGTAGATGCCAACTACATAAAAAATATTCAATAAATAGTCATATTCAACAACAATTCTCAAGGAAATTTTTGTCAAAATTGAATATGTGTTCAAGACTATTCATTTTGATTATGACTCTCTTTTTAGATCAGGAAAGAAGGTAACCGAGTGGTCTATTTTAGTAATTGATGATCTTAAAATCAAAGATTATTTCCAAAATTATACGAAGGATTCCGTTGATGAGTCAGATTACAAGATCATGAAATTTTCCACAAGACTATCAGATAAGTTAAATAAATTAAATGGTTCACAGAACCATGAGGAAAAATACTTGTATTTAAAGATAAATTCAGTTGATATAAATTGTAAATATGAATGATTACTCAAGGGAATATATAGAATAAATGTTCAAACAGAAAGAAAAAGTGGTAAAGTATCATAGATAAATCCATAAATCTCAGAAATAAAATATTAAAGATATTGAAAAGAAAAGTCATGATTAAGAACGGATGATCAATAATATTTAGGATGATCATATATAGATGATGAAGTTGATGGAGATCTTAATATAGTTAATTCCACAGTAGAATAAGATGAATGTGTTATTTTCATAAAACTATAATCATTTTTTGTATTTTCTGTTATCAAGTATTATCTACATAATAATTTTTTTTATTTTTTTGATTATTTTTCATTCTATAATCCTAACCATTCAGGTATAATTTTATTTATTTCCATCCATTCCTCATTAAAAATCATAAAGGGGGAGAAAATAATGATCAAAATGAATATTAAGAAATAATATGCCATAGTAAGGGGGAGACTAAATAAAGAAGATGCTATTAAGTAATAGAGAAGTCACATCTCTTAGAAAGACAAAAATATGATCATTATGTATTTCAAAACCTAAGGGTTGTTAGTCATATTAATTATGGGTCTTATGTAAAGAGAAATACATATTGAATTTAATGATCTAAAGAGAAATGATCATTCCACATATATATATATTTAAATTTGATTCTGCTTTCCAAAAATAGGGAGATTGTTGAGTCAATAAGCCTCTTCATAAAAATTCCAATCCTTATGTTTTGGAAATCATAAACACATTTCTAACAGATAATAATATTTTGCTAATAAATCGTTTCTTATATAAAATTATATTTCTGTGAGAAATTTTTTACTCACACCCGTGGATTTCAATATCATATTTTAATGTTTTCTAAAATATTGTTTAAAAATAATTTAAATTTCAAAAAAAATTAAATCCTCACATAACAAAGAACCTTATAATTCCATAGAATTCTATTTTCCTATAATTGTGAATCTAGTATCTTCAAAACCAAACTATGATTTCTACAAAAATAAAACTTTTATTTCTCTTAAAATAAAACACTGATTTCTCTTGAATTTAGACTCCAATTTCTTCTGAAATCAAACTCTGATTTCCTTAGAAATTATAATATGAATAATAAAAAAATCAATCTCATATTTATTTAGATATAATATTTCAAATTATCTAGAAATCAGTCTCTAAACTATCCTTTTTTAATAATTAGAAATCATCATAGATCATATTCCAAATATATCCAAAATGATATTGTAGATTCCTAAAAATTTCAACTCTGAATATAAATTATTTAAGAATACAATTGATCATATTTGTAGACTATGATACTCAATTAATTATGAATATTATTTTATTGTTTTATTAAAATTACCAAATTTCCTTGATTTAACATTTCATTTTATTAGATCATAAAAATGTTAATGTTTCTACAGATTAAACATGATTTCTTCACATATTTTCTTCGTATACTTGATAATTTTTCCAAAGTATTCAAATATGAAACAATGTTGTTCAATATATTTTTAACAAACCATTGGTTGAGTGAAACGTGTATAAGTCCCTCCGATATTTAATAAAAAACATGGTTGTTGGAGGATGAGACGACAATTGGGATTTTTTTCCTATTTATGCCCTATTGTTTGAAGATTTCGATATAAATTTATACATTGACAGATCCCACATCTATTGATTACATGTTGGGATTATTTGAAGTAATTTCTAGATAGAGAGAGACTCTCTTTATTTGAGAAAATACTATGAAAAACATGTTCATGTTGTGAATAACTTGTTTAGTATGACTAGTTCTATTTTGAATGGCTGATCAATCCAGTCCTTTTAGGGATTGGAAGGAAGAGGATCAGACTTACTTAAAGTTCAAGAGATTTTTTGATTATTAAGACAAGCCCTAATACTATAATGTAGGGATTACCCTAGAGTGGGAAAAATAACCATTCATGAAAGTATAAATAAAGGGACCTTTATCAATTGTTGTTGGATACCATTCCCTTCCGGATAAAATATTTCATTTTCCTATTTACTTATTTTTGTTATAATTATTAATTCAAATTTATATTTTTATATAAGGAATGTATAACTTTCTTATAATTTATTATAAATGCATACTATGTTATTAATAAGATTCTATATGCTTTAAGGTATAATATTTCAATAAGTAAACTTCTATTATGTATCTTTATAGGATCGATATTTTCTAATTATAAGAAAAAATTTTCCATAGTTAAAAAATAAATAGGGTTTGAAAATACATAATGTTTAATTAGGTTAAACATAGATTTTTTAATGATAAAAAAGAATGTATTAAGTATACAATTCATCCTCTCTTGTAATTGAGCATCAGCAGCTATATTTCAATCCTACAGAAAGGTGTGTGATGGTGGTACATTCAAAGGTTTGTTCAAATATCATTGATCCTAATGTGATATATTCTAAGTTAATTTCCAACAGTAAATTATTCCACTGGATTCTATGTTATTGTATATCAGACTCATATTAGTCAATGTTAAACTAGAGTGATTCCACCTCTATCCCAATATTTGATAAATGAAATTCATTAGAGATATAACTAATAGTTTTCTCTATAGGTTCTCAATATTCCTAAATAGTATATTATCATTTACATTTTTATAAAAAATTCTAATATTAACATTGTAACATATACATCACATACATTCATTATTCCCAAATGATATATCAATAAATAGGTATAATTTATAATATTCACAATTATTAATGTTTCAATAGTCATGTGATATTAAGAAACTAGTGGAAACATTAACACTGAAACCCTATATAAACTCTATAACTTTCATACTTTATCATTCTTCTCTTTAGATATATCTATTTATATATTCTATGATAATTTCTTCCATATTAATCATCAATTTTTTTAATGTCCTCATGTAATAAGTTATTTTCATTAAGGAATTAAGAAAAATAGAGTTTATCAATTTGGTTTCACTATTCTTTTTCCCATATCTAACAATATTAATATTAGATGCTATATTCAATATAATATTATAATTTTTAAGGATTTTATATTTGTTTTATAAAAATTAATTGTAAAAAGTAATAAAAAATTTATTTTGAAACAATAGTTATTTTATTGGATGAAATTCCATATTCTTATATTCTCCACCATGAAAAATTGACTACCTTGAATTTTTTTTCATTCCTCCAATTAAATTGGGAAATTATTTTCAAAAATTAGTCTAGTATAATGGTTTCTTATTCAATCATGTAATTTCTCCAATACAATTTTATGATTCTTTTTATTTTATTCCTCAATTAGATATCCATTTTATATTGAATTTAGATTATCCCCTCTTTATGTGATGTGTTTGTGTCCAATTATTTAAAACATGTTCCATGTTTTTATTTTGGGTATGACATATATATTTCGTATAGGGACACATGGACGACGTAATAGACCTTAGAATCAATTTTGACTATTTTTAATTGATAAGAAACCTCTCAGACACAAACAAAAATCTCATTTTGTTAGATGTAACATGGACATAGTTTTCAATTCTTCCAAAATATCATAACACGTTCCATATTAATATTTTGTATAATTCCTAATCAGTGTCTTATGATTTTAGTCTTTACTCTTATTTCTAATATAATAATTTCTGAAACTGAGAACCCTTTATAAGTTTTTTAATCATTTATTACTTTTATCAAGTATATTTCAGAATTTTTTCTCAAAAGATACTTCCTTCTTCAACTTCATCAAAAAATGTTGGATATCTATAACTTTTCCCAAATATTGCTACATAAACACATTAAAATACCTATGTGGAAGATATTTTTATATTATAATCCAATTTGTGAATGTTTTTTGCCCCATCCCCAATGAAAATCAGGACACCAAGCACATAATTTATGTTTTTTTTTTAAATAGTCTAATTTGAATATCTATTTATTTAAATATTATAATATGTTTTTTGGTTCATTTTTTATTCATATCCTTTTAAATAATCATATTTAACATAGAAGTAATTATATTAATATTTCCTAACACAATCTATTATTATATTCCTTGAAGTCACACAACTATTTGGATATATAGATGAGCGGTGTGCTCAAGGGTAAAATCATTTCATATAATTGTTAAATGAGAATTATTTGTAAATATATCCATAATTATTTATTTGTAATTTTTCCCTTGTATATCATAGTATGGTTATTTTTAAATTACAAAGGGATTCTATTCCACTTCCATATACAAATGGATATTGGTTTTAATACTACATATGTATGTTCCTAATTTTGATTCACTCTGTGATAAACCAATCATCTTGTTGTATAATCTATAATACCTCATTTTATATTATCCTACCAATAATGACCAAGTATATCACTATACATTTTAGTTCTTATGAGATGTATAAATAATATAGTGTAGTGATAATTATCTATCAACACATCCTTATAATCCAATATATTTGGGATACATATCCTTGTACCAAATCTCAGCACCCCCTCTTAATCAATTCATTAAATAGTGAACATTAAATTTTTCATATCTATATCTTCTTTTGTAACATAAAATCATCTCTTGTATAGGTCTTTATTATTCCTAATAAATATAGATCTGATATAATTTTGGGTATGATGGATGTTGTCCCTTCCCTTATTAATTCCATGACCATTTTTACCATGTCCTTGATCAATGGATCTCCTTCAATCCTAATCATTCCAAGAAATCTATGAAAATTATATCATAATACATCAATAAGTATTTTGATTTGTAGGTTGATAATGAATATAGACATTATAGTCCATAAGAACATTTAAATATCCTTGGTTTAATGTCTAGTTAATTTTGATTGAGTATATTCATAATACTTTAGTGGCCAGTGCATATGATTCCATTATCTCCATAAATTCAATGTCTCTACATCATAAACTAAAAATAAATAAAACTATCTTTAAATTATGGGTATGATAATTCTTCTCATGAATCATTAACTATCAAGATTCGTAGTACATCACCTTTTCATTCTTCATGTGTACACATAAAATATCATTAATTGAAGCATCAATATATATGAAAACCATTTTGTCAAAGGGTTTTATTATCACATGTGCACTGTCCAAACTATTCATTCTTTTGTTGAAACATCATTAATAGACTTCTCTAGATTTATGTAACATTATTTGGAATTATCATGGTTATTTTAATAAAAACATGTTATTTTTTCAGAAAATAAATATATATTCTTCTGAAAAAATGACCCAAAAAATCCACATCACTGTTGTCGGTTGAGGTATGCCCATTATGAAAATTATCTTATCTAAATAAACTAAAAAACATTCCATGGTTGTAATGTAACCAAAAAGGATAATTATTATAATTAGAAAAAAAAATTATATATATTTTTTTAAAATCCATTCATGTCTCAGAGTTTTTTATATAACCTTAAATTATCGTTATGCTCCTCGTAATTTTTTTCATATATTATAATATTATTTATACCGACTAATAAATATTTATTTAGGTAGTCTCCAAATATTCTATTTATGAAATCCAAAAATAGAGTATGAGAATTAGGTAATACAAATGTTATAAAAAATCATAATGATCATATATTTTTTAGAAAGTATTATTTGGGAAATCTCATTTTGTTACCCTCAATTGGTATTCTACAATCATTTTCCAATAGTCGGGAGTATTATTTACCATAATTTGTTTGAATAAATGATAAATTGTTTCAAAATAATTTATTTTTATCCCATAATGTATGTTTTTCCATCCTTATATATTTTATCATAAGACAATAATTAGAGAGATAATCCATCATATAATTATGTCAATTTCAACCATATTAATGTATACTACATTTCTGTATATATTTTTCATACCAATGTTAATTAGAGAATATATATATATTTTCCATTGATGTTATAATAAAACATGATATGTTTTTACTGTTAAATCCACTTTTAATTTTCTAGGGTTCAATTTTATTTTTTTATAAACATTAATTAAATAAGGTAATGTGTTGAACAAGCATAAAACATTGTACATTCTAGAATTCAATTAAAAATGATTATATTGTGTACCACATCATTTTCAGCCTCAATATTATATATCCTGATAAATAAATTACGATATTAGTCCATTGGCCATAGGTTGGGTTGAATGTGGTTTCCCATTTTTACTTTTATTATAGAATTTTATATACTATCTATACTTGATTAATTGTAAAATAATTTATTCTTGTATCATATTTCTAATGTTCTTTAGATATTAATTTTTAGGCTTTAAGTATCAATAATAGTTTCATACAGTGTGTACAACCTTTCCTATCTTGTTAAAAATCCATTTTTCTTAAAGAAAATTACCTAATGTCTCTTTAGATATTTGTTTCACATGGTAAATGGTAGATTGTTACATTATCATTGATGGTTAAAATTCATCATAAATATTGGATCCATCCTTATATTCTAATCATTTACTCCATGAGACCATTGTGTATCTTCAAACACTATCCCCACTATAATAAGACACTATAATATCATCTTATAAGTTGCACAGTCTTGGATTTTTATATCTTACTGAAGAATTTTTATTATTCCATTGAATTATCAACTGATCTTATCATCATAATCATTGAATAAATTGATTCATATGAAAAATCTTTTTAACTATTGTTTCATAACCTCCGAATAATTTATATAATTTTTTTTTCTTAAGAAACTCCAATTCCATTTTTTTGGGAGGCATGAGGATATTTTTTATTAAAAAACATTTTTTAACACTTCCCACTCCATATCATAATATTAATCATTTATCATTTTGTTTATGAACTGTTTCTACTACAGATTGACATCACACTCAAGGAATTATACAAAAAAATTATCATTATCTTACTCAGGACAACATAGTATAAGAAATATAATTTATATATTGTTGATCCATTTTTCTATGACCAATATATATTTGGATTTAATAAAATATGGTACTTGTATATACATAATGGATTCAACATATAGTTTTTCTTTCTTCGAAGATGACTAAAACACCACATTGTTTATGATATATTTCATAACCTAAGACAAAAAATTCAACATTAAAATGATTTTTCGACATCAAATTTCAAAATATTTGGAGGGCCATAATTTTTTTATCAATCACATCCATTATATACATAGTTCATACTATTATCCACAAATTTTTAAAATATTAAAATTTAAATGATAATATTGATACAATTATAAATAATTATATGTTTGAATTTAACCATAAAATTTTCTATTTTCAATCTTCCTAGATTAAAAAATAAGTTTATTACAAAATAAAAGTAATTTTAGTTACTATATATCCTTCACAATGGTTTCTAATGAGAATATGAGTATCCCAAAGCTTATACCTTAGGATTGTCAAACCATGCGTGTAATTTGGACCTCTTATTGTGAATCACGTAAAGATCGAGTCAATACATAGACCAATTTTTTTAGGTTTATTACACATTATTGAAACTATGTCAAATCATGTATCCCCTTATTTAAATCTATGTTGGGTTTTCATTTCTAGAAATCATCTCAGTCTATAAATAACCAAAATTATACGATTTTTTATAGAGTACAATGTATCCCTAGGATTATTTGTAATGTTTTATTTTTCCAATTTCAACAAATAACTATACATTACATTGATACCAAATAAAACTTCCCATATTATTCTTATAAAATATAAATCAATTTTTCTTAAAAAATAAAAATAATACATTCAGTAGGATATTTTTAGGATTTGTGTATTAGAAAAAAATTATATAATAAAAGTACCGAAATAATAATAAAAAATAATAATCTTTATGCAATTCTACAGAAATAATCTTTATTATTCCATCCTAGACCATCTTAATTGAAATGATTTCGTAGGTCATAAATCAAAAGTAAAGGGTTAGAATAATGGTCGTGAAGGGGATTGATAAATAAAATGGAAATTAAGTGATCATCATAGAAAAAATAGTATTTATAAAATAAGATAAAAATATTTTTTATTTCATTCATAACATGGAAATGTAGAAAAAAACGAGACATTAATAATAATATCTTCAAGGATCATTCTAAATGTTTCATAAAATATATTACCATAATTTTCAACTAATGTATCACAAGACATTTTTATGGTGTGACAAAAATTTATCCCTCACATGTAATATCTGGAGATAAATTCATAGCTTCATGCATTAGAGTACTATCAGGGTAAACCCATAAATGGATAAATTTATGTGTTTTAATTAGATTATATAAAATAAAAAACCTTTTCATCATTTTTACACTTGAGTAGGGTTTGTGGGTTTTGCAAATGGATATCCCAAATAAATGAAGTATATATATATATATATAAATATATATATATAAACACCCTTCAATTAAAGTATGTTTTTGTATTCAGTTAAAAAAATTATGAAATCAGAAATTAAAAGAAATAAATATAACATATATATATAATATATTATGAATATAGAAACCTGTGTTTTTATTGGATGAAATTCCAATGGAATTTTAAATTTTTCATTTAGTGGATAGTATATTTTCTATATTCATATTAATAATGACATTAGGTTTTTTTTGGTACATATAAAAATATTTTTTATATTTTTCTAAAGTTCTGGGTTGTGCCTCAGCCGTCTGGTTGTGTTTCTAGGAAATTTGACTCTAAGAACAAAAATCCTAGAAGAATTGGTCAGGGAACATGGTTCATCTTAAGTCATGTGGCCTACCAGAGGAAATTGTGTTGCCTATTTAGTATGGTTAATGTTTTCACATATCATTTTGAAAAACAATGGGAACAAGACTGCATGATTGTGTGTCTTAATGTAAGTATTGAACTATGGGAAAAGACATATATTTTAAATTTATTATAAATCTGAGTGAATGAACCCCGAGAACTCACTTCTTAGGCAATGACACTTTTATAGTTGGTGCACAACTTAGCCAATCATATTCCCAAACTACTTGAATCATTAAATTGGCATGAAATTACATAAATTTTCATCCACTCTTAATTTTTTGATCAAAATATATTCCTCTTAACATGGAACCATACTTGTACTTTTGAACTACTCTACTCCTCTCATAGGCATCTGGTGGTCTCCCAAATCTATTTTGAGAATTATCCACCATCAGTCTCATTAAATAAAAAAACATTGCCTTCACTATTTTAGATCCTTTAATAGTTTTAAATATCCTTGTGTAAACTATTTTTTGACCTAATTCAATGTATTTTTATGGACTTTGTTTGTTTCTTCAGTTCCTCTCAAATCAGAACTAATAAAGTATTTTAATTTGTTTTTTGGGAAATTCTTAGTATAAGGCATGTTTTATATTGATTTTCTATTAGGTATTTCAAATATATAAAATATCTCACATGTAAAACATGCTAGAATAACCCTGGTAACTATTAAAAATAATAAATTTTCTTCAATTAATATACATAACATTTTTTTGTGTTGTGTTTAGAACCTACAAGGTGTGGTTAGAGGCAATGAAATCAACACAAATCACCCCTTTAAGAGGTTTTTGTTTTGATTAAATATTTAATGTTTTCTTCTTTTGTTTGATCTAATCCTTAGGTGTATATCATATTTAATAATTGTAACACCCCAAGATTTCATAGTATGTTATTTCTTCAAAGTAATTCAATAACATATACGACACGCAACATCGAGGTCAAGCACACAATGACCTACCAAACTAGCCGTTCAAAATCAGTTATAAATAGTATTACCTGAATTTGGAACAAAATAAAATCCTTATAATTTTAGAATCCATATTATGAGTTTCTTAGAAATAATTTATGAACTCAATCATTTTTTCTAATAAAAGAAGTATTTTTAAAAAAATATACTTTTTCCGCCTTTTAATGGTGAACCCTTTTTAAATCCAATATTTGAAACTTTTATATATTTAATTTTACAAAATAAACTTCTTATTTAGAATTAGGACATAAGAATTTAATTTCAATATATGATTGGTTTTTTCTGATAACATTCATATTTTGGTTAATAGTGAAAAATATAATATTTTAACAGAAAATGATTTTTTTAATCAAAATAATTTATAGTGTAAAATTATAAATTTAAATGATTTGTAATTATAAATAAATTATATTTTTACCATTTAATCCAATTATGGACATTTTATGTAATTTCAATTCGAACTTCGACAAAACAAGTGTCAAACTTTTGATAGTTATTATTTTTTAAAAATATGCATTTTGGTTTTTATAGCGGGAATTATTTTTAAATTAATAAATTCAACTTGTATGTTTATAATTTGGTAAAATATACTTCATTATTGAATTCGGAATATCAAAATTAGCTTAGGGTGAATTTTTGTTATTTTTCTAAAACCTTTTAATTTTTGATGAATAGTGAAAAACAATGAGTTATAGTTTAAAACAAAAAATTTATTTAAATTATTATCTAGTTTATTTAAATTTATTTTAGGTAAAAATGCATAAATAATATCTATATAAATTCTATTTAATTCATTGGAGTATATTTATAATAATTTTAGATATATAAAAATTTTATTGAACTTTTCACCGTCTTTTACCCATCTCCTAGGAGAATTTGAAAATTCATATAAAACATAATTTAACTACTTTTTTAAGTGTAATTTTAATAATCAGAGAGACACAGTTAATATCATGGAGTAAAATGTGGTTCAATAAGATGAAAATAATTTTTGGTGAATAGTAACTTTTTACTTTTATTTATCACGGTTAAAAGTAAATATGGTAATTAAGGGTAAAAATGATGTCATTATTACCCTAACACATGAATTAATTATATTTGTACAGTCTAATTCGACCAAAAACAACAATATAATTAAATATGGTCCACTTTGGTTCACATTATTTAGATTAGGGAATTTATTATTATTTAATTCAAAGAAGAGTTATAAGTGTTAAATTCAATGTTTAATAACTAAAACATTTTTAATATAGGGATACACAAAAGATAAATTCGACTAAAAATATTAATTAGAAATATAAAAATATTTCCTACATAATGGTATTTTATTTTTAATTTTTAGAGATTAGATAATTAAATTAATTAATGATACAATGATGATGCAGTAATTACCTTATTAATGAAAGAATCAAATAAAAGTTATTATAAATATTAAAATAAATATAATTTGAATGTTTTTATGAACTCTAATAATTTTCTAGGTGAATATGACATGGTATGGATGATTCAGTGTATCTTGTTCTATGTAATCAACTTGGGATGACTTTCAAAAAAACAAAATACCAACTAGTGTCAAAATTGACATAAATTAATATTTAAAACAAATAAAATATTATTGGATGAAATAATATTCTTAAAAATGTATGTTCCATAAAAATGGATTAAATAATATTATATATGTTATTAATGAGCCACTTTAGCTCCTCTTGGAATTTTATAGCATGTTTATTACCCATATAGAGTAAGAATACAAGAAAACATTGTAAAAGTTAATCTATTTAACTATATGTTAAATCTAAAAGATAAATTTAAAATTTAACCTAAACTTGTCTAAAACCTATTTTATGAGTATTTTTCAACCAATACACTCCTTAACCTTTATATTATACATCTATGAGCCATTAGAAAACGAAAATTATTTTATTATCAAATAATATTTTAAGTTCTTCCTAAGGTGCCCCTCACCCCTCTTATAAAAGGGCACTCTTCCTTCACCCTAATTTAGACTTCCAAAGCCATTTGGCTCGGCCAAACCCTACCCAAATATCCGCCCAACTTCCCTTACTTCAACCAAGAGGACATAGTTTGATCATAAATCGATCCAATGGATCTCTTTTGATCAAATCAAAAGGAAGAACCTGAAAACGTGGTAACGATTTCCCCACCCTCTTTCATGTTCCTTTCTTCTTACACATCCCTTTTATTTGTTGTTTCCATTTTGAAATAATAACTCCAGTATCATCTATATACTTTAATGTTATTATAATTATGGTACAACCAAATTAATTATTATATCCACCCTTTGAATGACATGTCACAATATGTGCGTATGTTCGGCTAACCATCTCCACGTCGTGGTGTAATTGTAATTCAATACATTATTATTTAATTGGGTATAATAATGATGTGTATTTGATGTAAATACTAAATATAACATGATAAGGATTCGGTATATATGATATAACATCCATATATATATTATTTCAATATCAAAAGACTGATTTTTTCGCTTGTGCGTATATACAGATTACTATCTCCACGACGCGATGAGATTCATTTCCAAGTTCACAATTCATCAATGATTATAAAAATATATATTACTAATAATTATGTATTATATGAAATAATAATTCTACTGGATATATATATATATATATATAATTATTTATTTACTTACTTATATCTTTTTCATTTACTTCGGTTCAATACTATATGAAAACAGAAACAACATTTATGCGTACGTACGGACTACCGTCTCCATAAACAGTGCTTTCCATTTCATATATTTATCTATTATACATATTTATATTCTAAATATATATGATATATAAATCATATTTTATATTTTTGAAGTTTTTAAATCATGATCTATGTGATACAATCAACAGTAACAAGTTAAAACACGTACGATAAAGAAATCGATTATTAACCGAAATATTAATATAACATGGAAAATATTGTTAAATGGGTTGTATAATGTCATAAATGAATAATTTATGATATTATAAATATTAATATGCTTCTGGTATAATTTAATATCATACTATTGTCATCATAGAGGAGGTTAAACGTATCTTCAACTAAAGGAAAGTACACAGTAAGGGGTTTTCATCTCACTCCTTATTCCAGTGAGATTCATACCATATTGTCACTATTACCTTTTTGGTTGTTTATGTACTACCCATTATTATTTTATTTGTGTAATATACTTTACTTTATGTGTATTTACATATTCATTGTATGATGCCTCTTTAATGGGGGGTATGTTTCCTATGTTACCAAATTGGTAATGGTTAATTTCAGAATCTCTTTATTATCCAATGTTGTTTTTACGTAACTATCTATTGGAAAATATTTATTATCCATGTCCATGTTTCATTAAATATTTTTTAATGGGATTATATTAAGGGAATTTTTACTAAAACACCATTTTAAATGTTTTTAATAATTATTCTTCTAATCCATTCTCATTAATGTCCATGTTTTCAAAATGATTTTAGGGATTTATTTAAATGGACATGAATGTATTAAAATGTTAATTACTTTTAAATTTTCAATGTCTTAAGGGAAAATTTTATTCAAAAATATATTTAAATGTATTCCTTTCTAAATTGTGTGACTTTTAAATGTTTTCATGAAAAAGGGATATTTCTCTCAAAGAGTTATACAAATCATTTTCATCAATGTAAAAATCATTTAATAGAATTTTACCTCGTTTGAAGATGATTTAATATGATACAAATATTCCATATTGTGTTGAAGGTTTTGTGATATGTTGGACTGTGGATGTGTTATTATTATACCATTCATGGTTTATGGGTATAGTATCGAAATTTCGTATGCTAGTTTTACTATGAATGTATATGTTATGTTTAAACCTTTTCATATGAGAAATGCATTAGACTTAGTATGTGACGGGTGGAGCCCGCTATAGCTCCTCGATGCATCGATAGGTCACATGAGACAAACTAGTGTCTTTGCACAAGGCCTTGACCAAATCTTTTTTGTAGTATTTGCACAAGGCCTTGACTATGTGGTTATAATAGTCTAGCATTATGAATTACATAATTATGAAAGTGGTTAGTGATATTTCATGTGATTATTCGACTAATAGAATATCCATGTGAATAAGTAAATGGAATAACTTCATTTTAATATTTTCCATATTATGCTAAAGTTCATGTTTAAAAATATTTTGTTTTAGTTATACATTGCCTTAAATGTTTGTGCTTATTTATGAATGTTTTTGCTGTATTGTTATCCATAGTGAGCATCTGAGCTCACCCCTTTCTATGTATTGTTTTTTCTAGGATTCCAAGAAGTGTATTTTTATTGATATGCAGGGTTAAGCCAAGGGAATAATGGAGTTCATAACCAATTTTTTTATGTTTTTTGTATGTTATAAAGTGTAATGTAACATTCATGTATGTAATCTATTTTCCAAGACTGCTAAACTGATCGGTTCATCAGGACTTGATTCCTTGTTATCATGAAAATATATTAAAATAATGCACCGACTCTGGGTAATTGGGTTTGAGGCATTACATTTGGAATCAGCGTAAGTTTAGCAATAACCATGGAAACTACATTTAGATAAACTCTGATTAGATCACATTACCGTAAGATGGAGTTTAAAGATTAGTGTAGAAGAAAATCCTTGAATTTTGGTAATGTAATGATTTAGTAAGTTTTCCAATCAAATACATCCCTGTCTGGATACGAGCATGTAGAGGAGGATCTGGCACAGATGTAACTAGGTGTAAAACCCAAAAACACCGCTTTGAGCTAGACTCGAACGAGAACTGGTGCACGACAATGGGCCTTGCTTCACTCTTGGTTACGACACTCCAAGGGGAAATGATTAGGATAATTCTCATTTTAATTACAAACCACTATGAAGGGTTTATGAGTATATACCTACTCAATGAAATTTTTTTACTGATTATGGATTATATCCACAATCTATTCAATTTACGTTAGGTATTTTACATGTTTGTAATTTTGAATTGTGATTCATAAACTTACCTAGTGTATGCAATTGTATAGAAATGACACCCAGTAGAAGGAACGTGAACTACAGTAATATGTACGATCCAAAGAGTGTGAAGGATCATATCGTTCATGGTATTATGAAAATATTAAAAAGGGAAATATTCTCCCATATATTCTCAACATATAAAGAAATAGTATCAAGTGTTAATAAGATAATTAAATAATTATCTATGTTCTATGGATTTTATGGGAAGCAAGAGAAGTAAAGGATGGAAGAGAGAATGATGGATAAAGGGAAAAGGGTAAAGAATAATTTTCCCATATGTGATAACTGTGGGAAGAAACACCCTAGAACTTTCCTGAAGGGAATGGGAGTTTGTTATTAGTGTGGAAAAACAGGACACCAGGTACATGACTGCAAGCGAAACAAAAAGGTTTCAAATGTAAATAGTTTCATCTGCAAAAAGATGGGACATTACTCGAACCAATTTCCATGTCATAAGAGTATACCGAATATTATGTTATTGAAATATAAAAAATTAATGATGCTACCTCAGATGAAGTGGAATAACTAGTGTTCTTTTGTGGTTATTTCATTTGATTGTTGTATCAACAATATTCTAGTTACATGAATTATTGAGATAAATAATGGTTGTACTGCAGTACTATTTTATTGAGTATTTTATATTATACGGTTCTAAGAAAAGTGACATAATAGTAAGATACACTTTTTTGGAAAATACATGGTTAAAAGAAAGGAAATCATCAATATGGTCCTGATAATGGGGTACTGTTTTTGGAATAATAGTTGGTTGATTTTGGTAATTCAGGATGTTACGATGTTGTAAAAGAATACATGATGAAGGCATTCACTTGTTATTACCTGGAAAAAAGGATCCTTATTATGTTTAACATCCTTATAAATTTTGGACTAAGAGTTTGGATATAATTATTTCAGATAATTTTAAAGGATGGAATGGATTGTGTTTGAAATTAGATACTTCTGTTAAGGATATTTTTGGATTGCCTTTAAAAGAACAACTCGGAGGCTGGGCAACAACCCGTCGTGTTCAGCAGGGCCCTGAGACATGAAACCTCAACCGAAGGGCGATAAGGTTGTATCAACAACCACAGGACCATGTGATGTCATGTATTGAATAATGTATTTTTCTTAAAGGGGTCTAGCAGATCAATTATAAATTAATTTTTTTGGAACCCTACACGAATAGGATAAATATAATATTTTTTATGTTCTATTAACTTTTAGAGTAAAAGATGAGTTTGTGGTAGAAATTAGTTAAAGGATGGAAATCTACTTGACAAGTGTACATTTTTTTATTCTCTTATTCTATGAAGATATAAAATCTAAAACCTTCGGTAAGGAATATTAAAACCAAAAATGTGTTATCCTAATACCATACTTTTTGTTGAACTGATGGCATTTTAAATCATCATTGATTGGAGGCTTTGAGGCCCACAATTCTAAAATTGTTTGTGATTGATGACTTCAATCACTCCCTATAAATATTTACATTTTTTCTCAAATTATGTGTCTCTAATTTCCATAGTTTTTCTCCTAATCTAGATCATAATTTGGGGGTGGCTTTTTCAATCCCCTTTTCCTCTTATTAAGATTAAATTTTATTAACCCAATTTCTGATGTGGGATTTCCCAAAGGTATTTTATATTTTTATCCTTTTAATTTTGAAAAATAATGTCAAATTGTGCGGAAGAAATTTATATAAGGACTGAATAATGATACACCCCATGATTTCATAGTAAATTATTTTTTCAAAGTTATCCAATAACTTATACTACACGAAACATCATGTTTAAGGAACCACAACATACCAAACTACTCATTCAAAAGTGGTTATTTATAGTATTAAATGAAATTTTGAACTATATATAATACTTATAATTTTAGAATCCATATTATGAGTTTATTAGACATAGTATAAAAAACCATTCATTTTTTCTGATAAAAGAATTATTTTACAAAAAATATACTTTTACAGCCTTTTAATGGTGAATGCTTTTTAAATCCAATATTTGAAAATTTTATATATTCAATTTTACAAAATAAAATTCTTCTTTAGAATCTAGACATTAGAATTTAGTTTCAATAAATTTTTGGTGTTTTTGTGATAACTGTGATATTTGGGTGTGTAGTAAAAAATACTATATATTAACTGAAAATGACTTTTTTAATCAAAATAATTTATACTGTAAATTATACATTTTAATGGTTTGGAAGTATAAATATATTATATTTTTACCATTTAATCCAATTCTTGTCATTTTAAGTAATTTTAATTTGAAATTGGATATAGACATGTGTCAAACTTTTGATAGTTATTATTTCTTAAAAATACACCTTTTGGTTTTGACAGGAGGAATTAATTTTAAAATTATAAATGAAAATTATATGTTTAGAATGTGGTAAAATAGACTTCATTTTTCAATTCATAATATCAAAATTATCTTAGGGTGAATTTTTTGTATTTTTTTGAAAACTTTTAAATTTTGATGAATACTGAAAAACACTGAGTTACAGTTTAAAACCGAGTTTTTATTTAAATAATTTTCTATTTTATAAAAAATTATTTTAGGTAAGATTATATAAATAATACCTATATATGTTAAATGTAATTCATTTGAGATAGTTTATAATAATTTTAGAAATATAAAATTGTTATTGAACTTTTCACCGTCTTTTACCCATCTCCTAGGAGAATTTGAAAATTCATATAAAACATCATTTTACCGCTTCTTTAAGTAGAATTTCGAAATTACGAGAAACACAGTTAATATCAAGGAGTAAAATTTGTTTCAATAAGGTGAAAATAATTTTAGGTGAATAATACCTTTTTACTTGTATTTACACAGTTAAATGTAAATAGGGTAACTAAGGGTAAAAATGAAGTCATTATTACCCTAACAGATGTCTGAATTCTGTTGGTTAAGTGTAATTAGACCAAAATAATCCTTATAATAAAATCTGAACCTCTTTTTTCCACTTTAATTAGATTAGTACAATTATTATTATTTAATTCAAGGAAGTGTTAAAAGTGTTAAATTCAATGTTTAATAACTAAAACATTATTAATATAGAGATAAACAGAATATAAATTTGACTATAAATATTAATTATAAAGATAAAAATATTTCCTACAAATTGGTATTTTATTTATAATTTTTAGAGATTATACAATTAAATTAATTACTGATACAATGATGATGTAGTAATTACCTTATTAATGAATGAATAAAATAAATGGTATTATAAATATTAAAATAAATATAATTTCAAAGTATTTATGAACTCCAAGAATTTTTTAGGTGAATATGACATAGTAGGAAATTTTAAATGTATCTTTCTCTAAGTAATCAACTTGGGAAGACTTTCGCAAAAACAAAATAATGAATAATGTACAAATTGACATAAATTAATATTTAAAACAAATACAATATTATTGGATGATATTATATTCCTAAAAATTTATGTTTCGGGAAAATGGCTTAAATAATATTATATATGTAATTAATGAGCCTATTTAGTTCCTCTTGGAGGTTTATTGTATGTTTAATAACAATATATATAGTAAGAATACAAGAAGTCACCGTAAAAGGTAAACAATTTAACTAAGATTTAAATCTAAACGATAAATTTATAATTATAACCTAAACATGACTAAAACCTATTGGTTGAGTTTTTTTCGACCCATACCCACCTAAACCTTTAAATAATACATTTTGGAGCCATTAGATAGCAAAAATTATTTTGTTATAAAATAATATATTATGTTCTTCCTATAATGCCCCTCACCCCTCTTATAAAAGGGCACTCTTCCTTCACTCTAATTCACACTTCCAAATCCATTTGTATTGACCAAAAACATGCCAAATATGCTCCCAAATTCTTTCAATTCAAATTAGATTCCTTATTTTGATCATAAATCCAACCTAAGGTTCCCTTTTGGTAAAATCATTAGAAAGAACCCGAAGAAGAGGTAAGGATTTCACCACCCTCTTTCATGTTCTTTTCTTCTCACACATCCATTTTATTTGTTGTTTCCATTCTAAAATAATATCTCCATTCTTTTTATATACATTAATGTTATTATAATTATCTTACAACCAAATTCATTAATATATAAACCCTCTGAATGACATGTCACCAAACGTGCGTACGTACGGCTTACCGTCACCATGTCGTGGTGTAATTGTTATTCAATACATTATTATTAGGATGGATATACTAATGATGTGTATTTGATGTAAATAATAAATATAACATGATAAGGATTCGATATATATGATATACCATCCAATTATATATTATTTTAATATAAAAAATGATATTTTCGCTCGTGCGTACGTACAGATTACTGTCTCCATGACGCGATGAGATTCATTTTCAAGATCACCATTCATTGACGATTATAAAAAGATATATTTTAATAAGTATGTAATATATGAAATATTAATACTACTGGAGAGATATATATATATATGTATTTATGTATTTATTTACTTATATATATCTTATTCACTTACTTCCATTCAAAACTGTATGAAAACGGAAACAACGTTTATGCGTGCGTATGGTCTACTGTCTACATAAACGGTGTTTTCCATTTGATATTTATATCTATTATAAATATTTATATTATAAATATATATGATATATAAATAATATTTTATAGTCTTGAGATCATGTTTTATATTCTGGAAGTATTTAAATCATGATCTAAGTTATAAATTCAAGGGTAAAAAGTTAAAACACGTACGATAATGAAAGTAATTATTACCTGAAATATTAATATAACATGGAAATTATTATTAAATGGGTAGTATAAAGTCATGAATGAATAATATATGATACTATAAATATTAATATAGTTCTATTATAATTTAATAACATACAATAGTATTCATACAAGAGGTTTAATGTATCCTCGACTAAAGGAAAGTGCAAGGTAAGAGGTTTTCATCTCACTCTGTATTCCCGTGATATTCATACCATATTGCCACTATTAAATTTTTTGGGGTGTATTTACAACCCATAATTGTATTCATTCTGTAATATAATTTAATTTATGTGTATTTAATTATTCATTGTATGATACCTCTTTTATGTGGGTATGTTTTGTAAGTTACCCAATTGATAAAGGTTAATTTAACAATCTCTTTATTATCAAAGGTTGTTTTTACGTACGCAGCTAATGGGAAATTTATGTCATCCATGTCCATGATTCATTAAATAGTTTTCAATGGGATTCTATTTTGGGACTTTTTACAAAAACTTCATTATATAATTTTTAAAGATTTTTTCTTCTAAACCATTCTCATTAATGTGGATGTTTTCAAAATGGTTTTAAGGATTTATTTAAATGGACATGAATATTTTAAAATATTAATTAATTTCAAAATATTCAACGTGTAATGGGACACTTTGATTAAAAAATGTATTTAAATGTCTTCCTTTCTAAATTGTGTGACATTTAAAAGTTTTCAGGAAAAAGGGATATTTCTCTCAAAGATATATAAAAATAATTTACATCTATGCCAAATTAATTTAATGGATTTTAAAATCGTTTGAAGTTGATTTATAATGATACAAATCTTCCATATTTTGTTGAATGTTTTTTGATATGTTGGACTGTGGATGTGTTATTTTTATACCATTCATTGTTTATGGGTAAATAATCGACATTTCGTATGCATGTTTTATTACGAATGTATATGTTATGTTAAAACCTTTTCATATTAGGAATGCATTGGACTTAGTATGTGATGGATGAAGCCCACTATAGAACCTAGATGCATCAGTAGGTCTCATGAGACAAACTAGTGTCTTGAAAAAAGGCCTTCACAAAATCTTATTTGTAGTCTTGGCATATGGCCTTGACTATGGGTTTATGATAGTGTAGAATTATGAATTCAATCATTATAAAAGTGGTTAGTGATATTTCATGTGATTATTTGAATAGTACAATATCCATGTGAATAAGTAAGTGGAATTACTTCATTTAAATTTTTTCCATATTATGCTGATGTTCATTTTTAAAAGGCTTTTGTTTTAGTTATAAATTGCCTTAAATGTTTATTCTTATTTATGAAATTTTCTGCTGTATTGTTATCTTTATTGAGAATCTGATCTCACCCATCTCTATGTTTTATTTTTCAAAGGATTCCATGATCTATATTGTGATTGATATGTAGGGTTAATCCAAGGAGATAATGTCATTCATAAAGGATTTTTTATATTGTTTTGTATATTAGAAAGTGTAATGTAACATTCATGTATGTAATCTATTTTCCACGACTGCTAAACTGATTCATCCTTTGGGACTTGATTCCTTATAATAATGCCGATGTACTAAAATAATACACCGACTCTAGGTAACTGGGATCGGGGCGTTACAATTATTAAATTATAATGCTTTGATATCCTAAAACAAATCATGAGATGTGATTAATTGTTGAAAGTAATGTAATTGGATTTCCTAATGTCAACTAAAATAACTATTTAATTAAAAATGACATGTTTTTTTTAAAAACATTCAATTATATGAACTACCTCAAATTGTAAATGTGATATAAGTTTTATAAGATTCATGTATGTATGGTATGGGTGTTCCGTGGTCGAATTTGGTGTTATTAGTTTTTGATGTCGATTACTTTTGTATGTTGCCCCTTTTCATTCAAAAATGAAAAACAAAATAAAAATGTCCCTATTAGGGAAACCATGTTTCGAACAATAGAATTTTCAATAAAATTGAATTATATTTGTTAATTCAATTTATTAAATACATTATGATTCCATGAATGATACTCAATATTTCCTCCATAGATTGCTATGTATGGGATCAACAAGTGTTTGATCATCTAGATTGTGAGATTGTCTAAATTCTGAGGATTACAGTAGTTTCCTTGGATATTCCTTCCAAAAAAATTCATTCCTTAGAATGAGTGATATTTTTTCCCTTGGGTAGACAAATTTGATGGTCTCAGGACATATGTGGGCACACCATGAAATGAGTGAGACTTGGTCCACAATGTGTGATACCTTTTACATGATATGAGGTCATTGTCTCACATGAAGGGAGGAGTGATAATTGAGTAGACTTCAATGGATCAAATTTGATGGACTCCATCAACGGTGGGTATTTATGGAACTTCGGGTGTGATACATGGTTTCTATGATAAGGATCTTATTGGGCAGGCCCAAGCTATTGGTTATTTAATTTTTTTAATAACATTTATTGTAAAATATTATGTGGCATATTTTTTATCCGTGGGATGTGTATTCCAATAAAAATCACAATGTAGTATTTTTTGTCTCATGATACCAATTTTATGACATTTTATTATAACTTTTGTTTAGGTTTCATAGTGCTCTAAACTTTTTAGCACAGCCGAAGCAGGTATGGTATGGACAGGTGTCCTTGAGAAAACTGTACATGAATTGCTTATTTATTTATTTCGATTTAATAATTTTCCATTTTATATACATGAAAACTGATTACATTATATTCATGAACTACATTTTGAATTAGAAACCATTGGGCGTGGTCTCGTGAGTATATGTCACACACTGCATAGCGCGCCATTACAATGGGGTTCCGAATATGATACTAATGTCTTTGTGGCCATTATTATTTTTTTATATTCACTATACCTGAGAGAAAAGTATAAAAATGATTAAATGTTACTGTTTAAGATCATGGAGATCACAGGATTGATTTTTATATTCTTTCATTTATACTTATATTTATTGAAGTACAAATACTTCTTAAATATGCAGTTATATAGAAATTCAGGAATATATTTACTTTTTTTATTATCTATAATTATTCATTTGTATAATTTATGTTCTGATTGTTTTCATCCATTTGTTCTTTTTTTTGTCGCTTGATTTATTTAGTCTTATACTAATGTGAGACTCGGATCAGGAGGATAAATAAAACAATAGTTGTAGATTACAAAGGCTTATTTTTAACATTAAATATGGTTATAAAACCTTAACAACATTATCATAAGTTTTCAAAAATACCTCTACTGTGAACAAAACATTCTTTTTTAGGTTGTATTAATGAAATTATGTTATTTTATGTGGGGTATTAGGGGTGGTTATTTTAGTGGGGGTTTAAACAACCTTTAATTCACATAAAATTTTAAGAGATGAATAAATTAATGTTGGAAAATTCTTGTCTACGATTAGAGTGGTTTAAACAAACGATTTTTTTAGAAAAAAATTCACATAATGTTTTTTAGTATTTTTGGTAAAGGCTCAAGACTAATTTTTAAATTTTATTTTTTATAATGTCATTATTCTTGAGAACTGTGTACCAACTAGTGCAACAATTCCTCTAAGAAGACTCACCCAAATCCCCATCGATGGCCCCTCCATAGATTCCACTTTTATGGTCCCCCATATTCATGAGATCCTCTAGTTCAACAATCCCCACTACCATGCATTCCTTTTCCCAATGAATGCCCCTTTAAAAAAATCCACCCTAGGTCACCGCAAATAAAATGCATTTTCCAGGGCTTGAACTCAATTTTAAAAATGATCGAGACCTTATAAGAATCCACGAATTACTGCTTTTCCAATTTTTTTCATTTTATAATGTACCTATCAATATATATATTTATATATTTTATTTATTATTCTTATATATGTTATTTTTATAATAAATTTCAAAAACATATTAAGAGTAATCCAATAACTAGATTATATAAAATAATTTATTCATGATTTTATTATTTATTTGTCTTATCATATATATAATGTTCATTTTCCAATATGTATATATCGCAAGATATATTCAAATATATATATACACATTTTTAGATGAATAATAATTGATAATTATAAAAATATATTTATACATATGGAACTCACAAATATAAATAATATATATTTACTTATATATTATTTACTATATTTTTATGTATATACAATCATATATTTCAAGTATTTTATATTTAATTATTACCCAAATATATTATACACTATAAATATATATATATATCAATTATTTACATTTATGAAATTAAAATAAAAATAATTTATATTACATATTTATATGGATAGAAATGTCTATTATATCTTTGAGAAATAAATTTATATGTATAAATATATATATATATATATACATATATTATTTATATATGTTTATAATTTAATATATTTTTATTATAGTTTATTTAAAATAAATAAAATTAATATAACATATGGTTATATATATATATATAATACTATGTTATATATATATTAATGTAATATAATATAATTTTTCTATGTAGAAAGATATTTTTTTTATTTGATTGTAAATATATTTTACACATTAAATATATTTATATTTATAATTATATTCATATAAATTTTAAATAATGTATAGAAACATATATTTAATATATTAATTTAAATACTTATATTTATATTAATATATGTTTATTTATTTACTTGTGAATATTATATATATCTGTATTTGTATATATTTATAATGTATTTATAAATTAGTTTTTATATATTAGTATGTATGCACTGTATTACATTTATGTATATAATTGGATAAATTTATAATATATGTTATACATAAAATATATAAAATATAAATACAATTGAAAACATTATTCATATAATATACAAAATCTCAATTATTTTCATGTGTGTGTAAGTATATCTATAATCTATTATTATTATTATATATTTTATATAAAAAATATGGTTTTTATATAATATATTAGAAAATAAATAATTTTTACAGATTTATTTATATAATATATTTATGCTATTATACTATAAATAATATTATATGATATACCATTTTAAAGAAATTAATATTTATTAGTGTACACAATGTACAATTATATTTATGTATATATATAAATATGAATATATGAAATCATATAAATTATTTATAGAAATATATATCGATATAATATGTTTATATTGTGTATTTAAATACCTATCTATATTGTGTTTTCACTATATATATATTTAGTTATATTAAGGATAAAAAACAATTGCAGGGTTTCACAAACCCCTCAAATGTATTAAATTAGATGTGGTTCAAAATACCTTCTAATAAACATTATTATAAGTGCTTCATAAACCCCCGATAATTTATATAATTTGATGATCTATAAAGAAACCTCTAATTTCATAAATTACATGGTTCACCCCCCCCCCTCACCCCACCCTGATTAATTTCATGCATTAAAATGGGTTCACAAACCCCTCTAATATAATAAATTATTTGTGTTTCAATCCCGCCTATAATATAAATGATTAGTTTTAATTTTTGAACCCTCGTCAATTTGATAAATTTTAGGGGGGTTCATAACTCACTCTCAATTCATAAATTAGAGGAGGATTAAAAACCTCTATAATTTAATAGTTTTTAGGGGGTTGTGGACCCACATAGTAATATTAAAAAACAAATTACACTATATATATCCCCTAAAAAAATTTGAATATTATATATATAATAAAAATCCATTTGAATTATATATATATATCCTTTCTCCATTAAAATCTAACGGATCATGTATCACCACTAATTAATTATTCACAAGTGGTTTTGACATAACCACATATAAAATAAAACAAAATATCATATTCATAAAGCTAATATTTTTAGAAGGAGTTTTGAACACCCACAAAATTAAATGACATACTGATGTTGTTATTAAACCACTCTAACATATAAAAAATATAATTTAGATGGGGTTGTCTATAACCACTCTTATCCCCCTATTTTTTCTAGTATCATATTATCTCCACCCTAAAATCATTAGACCCTTGTTGATTTTTGGTAGACTCTAGAACATAATTAGGAACTCTTGAGGCTATGTGGTGACAAGTCTGGTTGCTTGTTTCATAGTCAGTAAGGCCAGGATAATACAATGTCTAATCAGAGACTTTATTTTTCTCCTTTAAGATAATATTTTGGGTTGGTGGACAAGAGAAAAATAATGTGTATGTGCTTGGAAAATATCCATGTCTAGCAGTGATAAACCCATGTATGGGGAAAGGTCCAAGTGGCATGGGATGGGATTTTTGTTGTTGTAATTCATTATTATAGTCGATTATGATTTCAACTTTAGCGATTGGAGTAATTTATACTTCTTACTCAATTAAGATATTTAAAACTTATTACCGTTGAAGTGCTATGGTAAGGATGTAGAATTACATGAATCATTACATGCACATATGTATTCATATTACATGTATACTCCATTCCATGTAGTTGGTATATCTATGTAGTTTAAAAATTGGTCGACGTTCATTTCATGTTTTATTAGCATTCATATTATTTTACATGTTATAAATATATAAAACAAGATTATTTTTTATGTGCATAGTTTATTCAATTTCATGTTCCATTGTATAATATGATGTCTGAATTATTTAGTATTATTACATGTATAACATGTTTCTGTAATTTATTTATCTGGAATTTCTTGTATACAATGGTTTGTTGATTAATTAATATTCCCAACTTCACATGCAATTAAAGGGTGTATTCCCTTCTTACATAGCAATATTCCATGTCGTTTTTCCTCATTTAGAACTTCTTTATAATTCCTAGAGATTTATTTAGTATTCGTAAAGGCTTAAAATGTTCTAGTTAAATAATAGTATTGTTTTCTCATATCCTATTCTTCTACACTTATTCATCATATAAATTTTATTTATATCTTATGATAGAATACACATTAAAATTTAAATGTAATGGTGTGTTAAATAAATTTCAATCATCAATAAATGTAGAGTATTCCTATATTGATTTATTATTATATTATATTTCAAAAACAAATCATAACATGTTTGATCAATGAACCATATGATTCCATGGGATAAAATAATAATTTATTGCGACTAAATGGGAACCAATTTACAATGTATAATGTGTATTAACCCCTACTAAATTAGGAAATGGTTACCCATATAATTGATCTGTCCTTATATGAATATTATATATATATATATATATAATATTTTCTATGTATGTGATAACTGATAAATTTTCAATTTTACATGAATTTTTACCATGATAAGGGACTGTAATATAATTTCTGTGCATGGTAACCAATACAAATAAATATATAAATGAACAACATGACTCAAGTAGATATGTTAGAAGATATTTAATATAATATATTCTACACTAATCCTAGGATGGTATGTTATGATATATGTTGTTTATGGTATATAACAATTATGGGTGTTTTAGATAACTAAATATTTAAAATAAAAATTGGTAACATTTTGATCGACACTGGATGGCTGAACATGACCCTCATAAGTCACATTAATTTTCATATTTCTTATTACCAAAATCCAATTATGGTATGATAATTCCATGTATTTTGGTCATTTACAGTGTATACAACAATTTACATGGTCTTATATATAGACTTGTGGTGAAATATTATTCGACCAGTCCCCGATTTATTTAATAAGTAACCGTTAAATATATTTTGAGATGTATTTATATGATAACTTTATTAATTAAAATTTTATTTATAATATAAATTATGTCTTTTTCAATATATATTAATTGATATTTTCTTTTATTTAGACTTATTTTAATAATTTGATAAATAAATTAATGGTACATAAAATGAATTAAATGAAAACAATTTCTTAATTGAAATAGGATTCCAATTTAATAAATAATTTTGTAACATATTGTTTTAGATAATTTGACTTATTCATTATGGTTTACCTAAAAATAATAACATTTATAATAGATTCCCAGAAATGTTAAATGATGTGAATTTGCTATTATGAAATGATAAATAATTAAATGTAAAAATATATAAATACATAAATGAATCCATAAGTGTTGTTCATAGCATGAACCATCGAGTAAGAGTATTTTTAATAATTACTGGGTACTTTATTGATATATGGGTATGATAATTACCATTATTCCTTTTTTTATATCATGTACCTTAGAGTTAGGCAGTAGGCCCTAGTGACATTTTCAGTGTGAACCAATAATAGGGTCAACACCTTCAATTGATGTAAAGGGATAACCACTTTTAGGTAGTGCCAATAGATCATAAATGAACTTTATAATTTTTCATTCACATTTCCTAATGTGAGGTTCTATATTGATTTTCTATCCATCATATTACTCTTATCCTTTAGCCTCTAAAATAACCCATTGTCTTGATGGGTGATTTCTCACTGTTTTGACCCTCATTAAGGGCGTGATCATCATGTAATTTTCTATTTTAATTGCGTATACATGTCTGGGGAATGGTCAGCCACCTGATAGGTCATGTAACTCTTCATCATTATCAATAGTTTTAAATTACTCAAGATTTCATCATGATATTTTATAGTTATTTGGATATTTATGAATCTAAGATAGTCATTTTTTGGGGTTTATCAGCTACTGGATTAATGGGGCCAATAAACCTATTGTTAGTATCTTGGATGTGATTATTTTCAAGAACCCTTATGGGTAGTTTGCATCGATACATGAGGATCATATTGTTTTCTTAAACTAGAACATCGAACCATTTGAGTTTGGTGTTAATCATTTAATCATGAGTTATTGGGCTTTATCATCGTGACATCTCTAAGGTAGAGTGACCCATGTTATAATTGTGTTATGAATTGTCTGAAAATTCATGATTTCATCCTAAAAATGAGTATATGATTAAAAAACATGGCCTAATATTTATCTTTGACACCTAAAGGGATTCTTTGTTCATGTACCTATGTGGGAGTGTCATGTGTATGTTTAATGTAAATCTGATCATAGTGTTCTTGTCGCGTATAGTCCCCCTATTTATTTATCATAATAATTTTGGAGCATGCCATACCTGTCGAGGACCTGGAGATAGTGGTATATGCTTAGTGTAATGTGATACAAGATTCTTTTTTCTGATAATGATGAATATTATTCAATGAAT
The DNA here is from genome assembly GCA_963277665.1 of Viscum album. Classification (NCBI taxonomy): domain Eukaryota; kingdom Viridiplantae; phylum Streptophyta; class Magnoliopsida; order Santalales; family Viscaceae; genus Viscum; species Viscum album. The sequence continues at coordinate 556,222,198 of OY728165.1, read as the reverse complement.
GTGGGTATAATTGTATCAAATGTTTTGTAGCTGGTTCTAAAAGTAGAGAATGCACAATTGTGGAACGGAAATTTGGAAATGGGTAGTACTGCTTTTAAACACCCTTCGGTCTAGTGTTTTTTTAACCATGTATGTGATTTCAAGGAAGAATGACAATGAATGGTTTGATTCGAATTTAATCATTGAAAATAAACACATGTTATGGTTGTATTTCAATAATTGATCTTTAGTGATCAGATGGTTCTTTGAGTATTAAAGACATTATAACTAGATAATAGTGATTTTATAGTATGTAAAGTAGATCTCCTTACTAAATAATCTATCTTGTAAAGGTTCTACTACTCTTACTTCCCATATATGGTTTATAGTTGGTTGGGAATAGTACTGATCCCTACATCATGAGATAGTAAGTGTGACTTAAATCCAATTTGGTTATAGATTAAATCATCCCAATTATATCTTCTATTATATATGAGAATTATAATTAACTATTATTGATATAAAAGATCCTCAAATCACATTTTCGGAATACATAATACATTTCAAAATAGATTTCCAATGACTGTATTAGTTTAGCGCATTTGGAAAACCAGAAACATAAACAATGGTATATATGTGATCTAAATTATCCCCCAATAGGTTATTCGGGAATATAATTATTCTTATACACATCATAAAAAATACATATATTCATTACGAGGGGATGGATGCTTGAAAATTTGTGACATTGTGTGTTTTGTATATGAATACAAGGGACACATGTATGTGTATGCATGAGAAGAGCTGTTTGAGAATGTGATAATATCATTACAAGATCTCACATGACATATCAATGATCATAAGGATGAATCCTGGAATAATTATTGACAATTTATAATAGTGGAATCATAAATAAATAATGAACATAGGTCGTGAAATTATAAAATATGTATAAAACATGGAATTGTGGAAAAAAATGTATGAATATAATATCATTTAAATAGTAGTCAGGGCATCAAAATGAAGGACATATTAGTAGACATAGAGCTTTACTAAACCATGCTAACTCCCCATTCCAACTATGTATTATTAAACTATATTCTCTTCTTTTTTCCAGCCCTATAATATTGAACTCCTTTGTTCTCTTACTCATAGAATGACAATATCATGTGATATAAATATTTACCCAATGCATTTAGTAGTGGTATAGGTCTAACCTATCTAATAATGGAATAATACATATATTTTCATAAAAATAATAAAAAATCACATCGTAACCCAGGAAATGAAATTGGTATCATATATTTGTAATCATATTATAAACTGTTGATAAATATTCAAGTTCTGTAATCACTTCCTTCAAAGTATAAAAAATAACTGAAAAGCTAATTTTAAACAAATATAACCCATGAAAGGGGAATTTTTTTGTAAATTCCATGAAAATAAGAATTGAATAGTGGGATAAGTAATATTAATGTAATCATTGATTCCTTTTTTATAATGGAATTGGTAACACCGATAATGATTGAAAATAATCCTAAAAAAATTATATCTTGAAGTAATTTTGAAACCAATTTTTCATTGAGAACATATAATTAACAATGAAATCATAATGAAAATAATTTCATTTAAACCAACTTTTAAAAACATTTTCTTAAAATTATAATTTTCAACAACTAATGGAATCTTCAAATAAATTACAGAAAATAAATTCATAAATTATATATGTGGTAAAAAGAATATACTCTTTATAGTGTAAAAAGGTAATAAAAATACCTCATTCAAATTGTGGTAAAAATATACCTTTGAAAAAATTAGAAAATAAATTTTATAAATGTTCTTTAGTGATCATATGACAACAGAATAATATTCATGGAAATATTTTTAGAAAACATTGTTTTGAAGACGCATAGATTTTGGACCAAAGAGGGCGGGAATGTCATAATTTGATAAAAAAAATTCCCAATTATATTAGGTACCAATGAGTAGAAAATAAAACTAATACATGATGGAATAAATATAATTCATATTATATAAAAACTCACCATATTTATTGAAATATGGGTCATATTATTCCATCAAACAGAACATGGTGAAAATCAATATCGAAAAATAGAGAAATTTTATCAATGAACTCTTAAAACATGGTGACTGTAATTTATAATTATCACATAGAAATATGATTCTACATAGAGCTTAGAATATCAATAAAATATTTATATTCTTGATATAAAATTTTAAGGTTAATTTGTTAACCTCATATAATAATATAATGGTAAAACATGGCATTTGCCTCAATGAAAGAAAATTGAGATAAAATTTCATTAACGATTTGGTAGCATTTTAAACATAAAACCGATGAATGAAAGATAATAAAAATATTACTAAATTAAAATATATTCATTTATATTTTTAATATAATACCTTAATGGGTATTATATACAACACCCAAATTAAGTGAGCAATGAATAAATCATATATCTCATTAAAAAGAGATTGAGATGAAATTGCTTTACCTTGAGTCTGAATTGTCTTGTTTGTATTAATATTCAAGAATAATAACCATTTGTGAATTAATTACATAATTCATAACCTTATCCATATTTATTATTAATTTTACATTAATTATTACCATTTTAATAAAACAACAATAATTATAATGAATAATTATTTTTGTTTTGACAAAATTCGGCTCATGTGTTTAAAATGACTTTGGTTGGTCAACTGTAGTGAAAGGGGTCATTATATAAAAATATCCATAAAAATAATCAGGACATAATAATAATATTTTTACATTTATTAATCTTTTAAAACCCATCATTAAATGTTTTTGTGAAAAATTATCTATGTTACAATTATGGACATGATAAGCCATATGTAAATATGATTAATGTTTCAATTCATTAATGATCATTATGAAAAAATAAAAGTATCATTAATAATTATAAAAGATTATTTATATTCAAAATTCCATATAAATTAATAATATATACATATATATAGTTATTGTGTTGTAAAAGGAATCACATTGGGTTGAGGAGCCAATACTCCACACGTCCATAAATGATGTCATCACATTTTATGTGGGTTATTAGATAATAAATAAAATTGTATTTATAATATATTCAGATTTATAATTATGTAAATAATATAATATATAAGTTTATTATCTATGATATTTTAAACTAAACCTTCCTTTTTTAAATTCCATGTATCCTGTGAATGAATCACATAACTTTGAGGTGGAGGTAGTCCACATTTCAAAATGGATGTTATCATGTTTAAAAATAATGAAATGAATAAAAATATTTTGCTATAAAATAATTATTGATTAATAATTAATTTTTACATACTATATTAATCATATATTGTCAAAGTGTCCATCATATTTTCCAATCTTTGTAGGTGACAATAAAAAAACAAACAATCATCGTTTCAAGAGTAGGTAGATTGTTTTAATTGAACGATATGTTCCTTAACAATTAAATGGAAGTATTTATAAGTTTCAGTCAAGAAAATCATATGAAAAAATATCATTATATTTTGGTTATATGTGTTTTTATATAATCATGAAATAAGGATATATGATATAGTGGACTATGAAGATATAAGAATGGGTCTTTATGAATAATGTTACATATTATTTGATTTACTCCTATTGGTTTGCATGAATGGAATTCCTTGGATGGATTTATCCTTAAAGGGAGGCTTGAAAAAGGATGGTAGGGATTACGGGGAGCAACTTGGAAAGATTTTAGTCGATCCAAAGGGTGTTGATAGGTTTGAGTAAGTGGGAGGATATGATTCCTTTTACAGTGGAGGGGTAATGGCTCTCTTGTAATATTTTGGAAATATAAAACTCCACTAACTTATTTTATGATATGTGGATCCAATAATTTTATAATAATGATAAAATAGAGTATAATTTATAAATAATCCCATAAAGTTGTTTTTGTAAAAGTGTGTAGTCTAATTGGTTCTTTAATGATATATAATATTCACTTATTATGTTTAATTTAACCATAATCATTGTAATTAATTTTATTTACATTCTCTAATATTTTTGGTCAAAAACTATTTTACATATATTATAAGTTATAAATAATACTATTCAAAATATGCAATGTATTTTTAATAAATAAAAATGCATAATTAGTATATATTAATTTAAATACAATCTCATAGATTGGATGATATCGTGGGTTTTTTAAGATAAAATGTCTAAAAGAATACGATGTATTTATATTAAATTTAAAATCAAATTGATTACAATTACAAAAATTGTATTTATTTATAAAATTTTAAACTTATTATTCATTAAAATTGATAAAAATTATTACGTAACTATATAAATAAATTATATGAAATGCATTTTTAATTAAAATTCAGTATTTTTTCTATTAAATAAAAAATTATTTTTCATTGATATATAATTTTTTTAACATATACTAGTTTTTTGTTACATTTCAACTAAGAAATTTATGATGAAAAATAATATTTATAAAATTAACCAAATTTATAATTAATGTATGTTCTCCACTAAAAGACGTTAAAATTTCCCAAATAAAAATATTAGGTTTTACCTGTTAAATTAGATTTATTGTTACCTTATTTAAATAAATTCAATTATATGAATATAAAATATATTAATTTGGATATATAAAATATATACTAAATTCCATTTAGTTACAAATTGTAATTTATTTAATTTATTAGGATTAAAAGATCATTTAGATCATAGTAATAGTTTTCGATAAAAAGACAACCTTTAAATTAAATTAGATCTTATATTCATATCAAAATAATATGAAACTAATTAAGTCATTTTTTATTTCATTAAAATGATATATAAATATATACATTATTTATTTTATAAATTTGGTAAAAATTAATTTAACAGATGAGTTATATATTATGATATATTATTTGATAATATTTTATTGTTTAGAAACACCCAGTATCACGTGTTATGAAAACCATTGAGGAATTTTAGTCTTACATGTTATGTAATATTACCATACTATTCCATATATATAAATATTACATTTACATTGTTTATAGTTCATGATTATGTTGATATTTCATAAAACAGAATCCCAACATAGTTCTTTAAAAAAATTTATATTTACAATTGTCAGTGTTGCGTAAAATGAAATTTACCAAAAGGATTAATTTAATTGGGAAAAAATAATTCATAAAATTTCATTGTGATATATTCTTCACTGATTTAAATGAATTCCTACATGAAAATTTATTTTGGATATCAGAGTATTAATACATGATATTTTCATTAACATAAAACCACATCATAAAAATGGAACCTAAATAATCCTTTTCAAACCTATAAGGGAGGACATAACACTAGATCACCTTCTAATACCCTATATCAATGATATTGAAGGAGGAAATCTCTCAATTTTGTGTTATAATTATCCATGATTAAAATTGAAATTCCTGAAATGTATTAAAAAATAATTGTATACTGATCTTCGATTGAGTTCTTCTTATCACACTCAAACTGATGGGAAATTGAAAGAGGATAATATAAAAAATATAATAATATTGATGTCATGCTAAATTTATATTCAAGTAATGTGGGATTAGTATTTAAAATAGGTGGTTTTTTCTTATAACAATATATTCCATTATAGTCTTCAAATGTCCCCAAATAAAGCATTGTATAGAAATAGATGCCAGACACAAACATGTCGCGATGATTTTGGTGAGACGAATTTTTTGGGCCTAGGGCATGTGGAGGAAACAACAAAAAGGTAAATTTTATTCAAACCCATATAAAATAATCCCAAGTTATGCGCAAGATATATGATTATAATTGAAGGATTAAATTTGAATTTCATTTGGGAGAAAACTTTTTCTAAAAATTATATCCCTAGAATGATGTAATAATTTATGGAAAAAAGGGAAATCAGACGCTTTGTACATATGAAATTATGAAATGTTGGATATAATTTATGTTATGGACTATCATCTAGCATTTATACATAGACTTTCTAAGGTATACAATGAGAACCATTAATCATTGTTGAGAATGTACATGCTAGGTCGAACACATGTACTCACTTATAAATGTATTGAAATGGAATCTATCTTTTCATATTGTGAACAGGCTATCTGGATTCTGGACACTAAAGAACATGTTTTCAGTAATAATAATGATCAACTGGTAAAGGTAATATTCAAAAAACATAAAATTAAATAGGAAACTTGGGATCATGAGGATCATGGGATGAATTACTTCCCAACTCATTTTATGAGGTAATGTTCCTATAATTTCAATGATGAAATATTTGTAAGGGGGGAGAATGTCACACCTTGAGGTTTTACAAATAAATTTATCATAAAATGCATGAAACATTGTGTCTATATGAAACAAATTTTTTTTATGATACTTAAAACCAAGATGTTAAAAAATATTTTCCTGAAATTGGGGTTTGAATTTTGAAAAACGGGTATAAACTGTTGTGATCTATATGATATTTGGGGTCTGATAGGATATTCTTAATATTTTTTTTGAATAGTAACATGACCCTTATGAATATTATTATTTCCATTATTAATAGTAATTGGACCAATGAAATTGTACCATCACCTAAGATGGTATAAAGAATACTTTTTTTCCAACATTTCTATTTGGTGTTTTGTTTTTCTAAAAAATGTGATGAATTTGGTAAATTGATTTTTTCAGGTAAAGAGTATACTTTTTAGAGAGATTTAAATTATTATATCTAGAAAAGGTTTTATTAATATTTATTTTAATGAAATATTCTTATCAAATCAGACTTCTTTAATTGTGAATGGTAAAATAATTTTAATTATTAAAAGTGTCACTGGTTTTCCTATACATTTTTATGTCCTTTATAATTTTTTAATAAATTAGTACATTCATAGAAAAAATATATATTTTAATAATTATATAATTATAATAATAAAACTAATTTTATTTTTTATTTTAGGATATAAATATTAGTATAGTCTTAATATATGATAATTTTAAAAAAAACATCAGTTTTTCTAGAATAGTAAAAATACAGATTTAAGTTATTAGTATCATTAATGATGTCTTAATTATTTAATTATTAATATAAAATTACAATTTTATTATGAAAATTAATATATGATATGATGTGTCCCTTTTGGCCAATACCATAGTAAAATACCATGGTGAATCTAATTTTTTAACATAAAACACAACTATGGTGTTCTCAAAAATATATAAAATTTTCCTCATATTTGGTATAAATACCCACCCATTCATTCCATTACATTCCATTAAAATTAATCATCTTATAATATTTGATATTTTTACCTACATAGGTGTCATACCAAAGTTTCCTCAATCCCCTTTGATCCCAACCTTCATGTTCATGGAGTTTCTCTATAGTGTAATGGAATCTACCACCCCTTTTATTTTTTAACCATTTCATTTATGTTATTTCATTATGATTTACATTGGATTGTGGTGGGATAAGTCATTAAATATTCATATTACAGTCTAAATATTTAAAAATGGTGGATTACACCTATTTATTTTATAAATATATTTTATGAATATTTTAGTGACACTATTAGGCTGGAGAATTTTTCGTAAGGGATTTTTAAACTTCTCTTTTTTTCATTCAAGTTCATTTATTTTATTGTTATCTCCAAAATTACCATCACCCAAATGGTATGATAACACATGAATAAATATATAATTGTATTTTTTGTGATAATTGACTAATTCATCATCATCTCTCATTTCCCCTCATTTAAAAAACAACAAACACATCATCCTAGATGTGTTTATTTATTGCATTCATGGATTCTGGGGTTTTAGTTTCTCATACCATATTCTGTGATGGTCATGAAAAAAATTTTACTGTTGAAATAGAATATAATATATGTTTTACAAATTACTAAATGTTTTCTAACCAGTATATATATAAATGACAAAACTAGTTCTTAATAATAATAAAAAGTGTCATAAAAATGTAAATGAATATCACTAATGGTCTTATATATGTATCATCCACATACCATATACCGAAAGATATATATAACCATTTAAACTAGTTTATGTTCATTAATAATATATATGTTCAGTTTTGGATAATTATATTCAATCTACAATAACCCCATTCCTTATAATAAACCGGGCCAATTAAGAAATCCAAGAAAACGAACACTCCGAAATGACCATATTTAATATTATAACAAATTACTAAGAACATAAATAATAGTAATAAAATAATAATTAATAAAATATTTGTATATAAGGTTCTGAGTTAATAGATTCATGGATTAATTTTGTAATCTAGGATGTTGAACTCATGTGCAGAACACATTCAGACATAAGTTAAGGGTTTCCAACCAGAAAATCAATTTTCTTTGGGGTTACTCTCTATATCTCTTTATCCAAGTTAAATTATTAATTATTATCATGTATATCTAAATTTTTTTTTTTATATGTTTACTAATAATAAACCTTCTTTATATTATGGGGTATAATTTTTTTATAAATATATTTCTCCATTATTCATGATAAACAAACCCGATTGACGGAATCTTCTCAAATTTTACATATATTAAAGAGAACAATATAATATTTATTAAGACGTAATTATTTTTATATATATACTAATTTAATAATAAAAAACTCATTTATTTAATATGTGGTTTTTTGAAATGATTATCCCAAATGAACTATAATATTTAATGTAAAAGTATATTTCTCTAACAAATTCCTTAATGATTTTATTATAGTATTATTGTCTAATTAAATGACTATATTGAATGTTATTTATTATTGATCATAATAAATTATTTCTATCATATATGATGTTTTATAGAGATTTTTATTATCAGTTTGACTATGGATGTTCTATCTTGATACCATTTACCATACTAATCATAATGGGTAGTGTTTATGTGTAAAAATCTGGGAATGTTCTTTCATAGTTTCGTGATGTTTCATCCTAGGTAAATAATGAATATGAAATTTTTATATTTATTAATATTTGTAAATTAATTATTAATTTTACTTTAAAGGGGAGGTTATGTTTGATAGTGTAGATGATATACATCAATGACTTTATTCGAAATCTTAAATTGTGCACAACATTGGGTCATACTAAAAAATAATAATACAATATTATTATTTTAAATGGTATTTAAATCTTTGTCTTTTTATTGGTGGTAATAAGAATAACTGACTACAAAATGATTATAAATGTTTGTTAATTTTTTTTACATTTATCGAACAAAAGTTAGATTCATAAAATGTGAATAAATATAATTTTATGAATAATTTACATTGAAATGTTTATTTACAGCCATTTGATGGAGAAACCTCTTTATATAATGTTTTTTTCACATTATTTGTTCTATAATAAAAATAAAAATAAATTCTTTAGAATTAGGTCATCAAAATTGTCATGAACCAAATCTAGTTGCCACCTATAACAGCACCAAACCTACCCTGTGACAGGGCTGTAAGGGTGTTCCCTATCCCCATGGGATAGCACAAGTTCTCGGGTATCATTAATTTAGTTTTGGTAATGATTAACTAGATTATGAAAGCATAAAACATTAAAAAAATTCCATAATATAATTCATTAATTTTTGAAAAAAACAAGTCTTAAGAAAAAATGAGAAATGAATACATTTGTTTAAAGACAACAAAAGTGGTCCAAATATAAATAAAGACAATAGCGAGATATCCCCAATGACTCCACCTAACAAGGGGTCATCACCCACATGCCATCTCAACAACTCCGCACCAAGGACGAGAACTAACACCCTAAACCGCCATCACCCATAGCCATCCCTTTACCTGAGTAAAGCATAATAATGTATACATACACCCAAGGATTTCATAGAGGGTGTGGTACTAAGACAAATAGGATACCACACAATTATTCCAATGATCATGTAATTCAATGTGAAAAAGCAAGAAATTTTAATATGCAAAGAAAAGTAGTGATAGAATCCAAGAAATCAAACATTCAAGAGAAAACAGTTTTCAAGCTAAAATATTATGAATGATAAAACATTTAAATATACTTTTTATATACTATAAATTACTTCCACAAACACCCCAATACAATGTCAAATACCACAAACACAACGAGCAACAAAATCAGGAGCACCCTTGGGCACTAGATAGTCTCTGGCCCCATGAACCTCATACATCGGGGTAATGTAACAATATTAAAATCCATTTTCATTCATGATCCACTAGTAATGACCATAAAGATAACCTATTGGTCCCCAATAATAAACCAAGTAGTTTATTTATAGTTGTCTTTATCAAAATGCAAGGTGAAACTGGGACAAAACTCATCTTGTCCACTAGCCGTACTAGTACGCATCTTCCCCCCCAATGTTCCCAGGATTCCCCCTTTGTACTCAAACAAATTAATCATTCAACACATATTTATTTTCATGTAAAAAACCACTAATAGTAACATAAAACCATTACAATAGCTATATGGATTTTATACGATTTATAACACACATCAAAACAATTTGAGTTTCAATAAAAACAACTTCTCCAAATCATACCTTGTTTTGCACACAAAACTCTTAGAAAATCACACATTAACATCTTGTGCATACGCACATAAACCAAAACAGAATTTAAAGAACCTTAAAAATTCATTGAACCCATTAAATTAGTTATAAAACAACCCCCAATAAGCATCACATTGAATAGCCAGGTAAAGAACCTAATTCAACACCAAATTGCTACTCAAAAATCATTTTCTTAACAAACGTGACCCAAAACAAATTTCACATAAACAAAAAAAGAATAATAACATTGAAAAAATTATTTTCATCCCTAATACAGTTCAATAAAATCAACTAAATAATTTCAGGGAAGCCGTTAAGGAACCAACAAATGATTTATATGAAAACCCTAAATTTCACATGAAATTCGAATTCAAATTTCACATGCAATACAAACACCACAAAAACTCATATTTGTAGAATTAATAAAATTAAATAGGCATAAAAATAACATAAATACACCATTATAATCATAGATATTTAATAAACATTGGAATCACCAACCAAAGTAATGAAAACCCTTGAATCACCGTGCGAAAATCAAGTCGCACCACCGCCGCACCAAGAGGGACTATGAATAAACATAAAACCACCAAAATTTACCATGAAAACCCATGGTTAAAACCAATATTTGAAACCGTACAACATGTTCATTTTTTACTTTGTGAAAAAGTTAAAAGGCCCTAATAAAATTAAGTGAAACCCTAAGCAATTTGAAAGAGGAATGAAATGGACTATCAAACTTGAGGGATCTTGATGAAATATTCCAAAATACACCAATATATGAAATTTAAAATAGCCACAATTCAAGAGTGGATCAGACAAGGATGAGGGGGTAATTTAGAAAATATAATGGAGGAAAAATTGTAAGAATTGAGAGAGTTATGATAGAATTAACTTACCTATTCAAATCTGACAGATTTTAGAAACCCAAAGATGTTCTACACTCAATCACGAGGGATATGATCTCATAGGTTGGTGGGATGATACTGGGAATGCAGCTAGGATCAATGGAATTATTTAGAGATTATAATCAACGATAAATACTTAAAATATTATATGTTATTAATTAAAGAAATTTGATACTTAAAACTGGAATTGGGCTTCCGAGAAGGCTCAATCCCTTAAATAAAAACCCATATAAACCTTGGTAATGGATTTATAAAGGCTCAAAATTGAAATGGTGGTGTTAATATGTCAGGGTAGGCCATATATGAGTTTTAATGGGTGGAAAATATTAAAATGAAAATGATATAAAAGAAAAAATATATATTTTTAAATCTGGATTTCTGGCTCACAATTTGGCCCAATTCATGAAAACTCACCCATTCCTCCGTAAAAGCTTGGGAAACCCCAAAACCAAAGAATGAATGTAAAAAAATGAAACATAGCTTTATAATAAGTCATGTATGTAAAAATTATACCCACCATGAAATCTTTTCATCCCCAGAAAGCGACAACATGGCCAAATAGGAAAATCAAACTCAACTGATAAACAATGATGTACTTCTTTGCCAAGATTTACCCACAGGGGCCAAAACAACTCTAGTGATCATTTATGGAAGGATTAGTCTCACAACCCAAAATAACAACACATTCCTGAAATTATCAATGGCATTCATACGTTATAACAAAATAAAACTCTGCAAACACTATCCGATAAAAACTCAATAAAATCACCAAAACAAAAAACAACTTCGAATAAGGTTACACTTACCTTCCATTAACTAATCCATTGGGCGCTCTCCAAACACAACATTTTCTAAAGAATGATTTTTGTATCATGATAGTAACGAATGAGACTACCTACTACCATGACAATACAATGGTTAAATCTGAGATATTGGTACGGGGTGACACAAATATATACCCCACCTTAACAGAAAACCCATATTTGTCCGAGACAAAATCAAGACACTAGTTGGTGGAGGCCTGAATGGTCTCCCCCATACAAAGGAAAGAATTCCATTCAAATATTACGATGGAATGTACATGAAAATCATAGTGGTTCTCCCAAAATTAAGAACCAACCATCTTAACTAACCAGCAAGGGCCGACAAAGAAAGTCCAATTTTTTTAAAGAATTTGGGAAGGGAGGAGGGTCAGTCTACAATGTTTGGGAAACTGTGCCCTAACAGCGCTGATAATTCATTCTACATTGCTTCCTAGAATGTATACACTAATAATAAATCAATAATTGTGTCCTCAACAAGTCTATCCAAATTTCCATCCATTCTCTAATGACTCGATGGAAACCAAAGGGGGGTGGAATAACATTAGGTGATGACATGGGTACATGTCCCGCAACCTATTTCCACCAAATGAGATCGAAAGAATAAAGTTTATGACACTATATAATTAAACTCTTCTTATCATTCATACTAAGGATAAGACATTTTACAAGGGTTTAACCAACCAAGGGATTTCCACTGACTACGGGCCATCTTCTCTCCAAGACCTACAGCTGGACCTCAAATGATTGATGCATCTTCGACCTCGCAGTTAGGCTTTGGAAACCCCCTAAACGAGAATTATTCTTTTGGATCCACCAAAAACTATATTGAAATCCCAAATAATATTTCCACGAAATAACACATTCCAATCTCAATTTACCCAAACATTATAATTCATTGAAACAAGTGCTTAGAAAATACACACACATCACAACTTGTTTCTTTGAGTGAGAAACTATAAATGTAAATAACACTTATAGTCACCTTCCTAAAAACTGGAATACTTTTATGTTTTTCAAAAGGATACATTCTCCCAACATAAATAGACTCTCATTGGATTTCACAACATTCACATTTATAGTTAATCGAGTGAATGAAATCTCAATCCATCACCGAACATGACCATTGCTAATGATATAAACAATGCATGGAGTGGGACCTTGTACAACATCCCCACAAATCACACAATTCTAGAAAGTCACCATAATATCCTCTCGTGACCAGATATCCAACACTGGTACTTTAACGTGAAATCCTTCTTCAAAGAGACTATGAAAGAACGAGAGGACCTCATAGACACCATCCAGATACTCATCCATGCAATCATTCACAGACCACTTCCACCTTCAGCAAATCAAGAAACACAAGAAGCTAATGTATCTTTCAACTATCCATTATCAATCTCCCACTACAAGGGGATGCACACAACAAAGAAAGGAAATGGTGTAGAATCAATCTAAAAATCTCAATAAAAGTATTCCTTACATTGATCAACTGGAGGATCTTCCAATGAAAAAACAACCTAGGATCCACTTCAGTTAACAGGCCCCAGCCTTATACCTTAGATAATCTTGAGTTACTTCAATAATACACGTTGAGGATCTTCTCATGTTTACTGTTTTAGAAAATTACATCATAAAACATGCATTACATTCCACATTTAAAAAAAGTAGTTACATAAAAGATAGTACTAATTTTTCCCATAAACGAAAACGTATTTAAAATGAAACATGGATTCAATCATGACACTTCCTTGACACTATCATCACATCATGTACCTTTCCCTTGACTCGTGAAAAACATTTCAAAAACATGGGATGAGCATAAAGAGCTCACTAAAGGATATAAAAGTATGAAATGAAAACATTATCCATGCATGAAATCATACTTTAATCATAAAACATAATCAAATACTTCATAAAATCATGAATAAATCATGAAAATCAAAAGACATAAAAGGTAACGTGAGGCATTCATAACATTCTTACGTAGGGAGTAACCCTCTTGTTTACGTTTAGAATACCCATCAGAGTATATTCCCTAAATCTCTTCGGAGAAACCTTAATGTTTAACTCCTTCACGTTACCCAATGCATTGGAGAGCTATATAAGGCTCACCCACCCTTAGTTTATCATGGAACCACCCGTCTTCATAAAAATTCACAAGAACCATAACATAATCGTATCATATAAAACATGAATAAAGGAAACATAACATTTCCACTTTTCAATCAAAAGATATCAATACAACACATTGATATAAAAACATTATGGAAAAAATTTTCAACACCAAAATAAATGAAAAGTAAAACATGGTATTTATTTTTCATTCGGAAAATGTTATGGCTTGTAAAGGAAGCCGAAACTCAAATAATGGTCACGGCGGCGGAGATGTCGTTTTCACCACATACGTATGACAAAAAAACATTACCTTTTGTCATTTAGTAAACTCTTCGTATAAAAAAGATTCCTTTTGAATAAACGTATAAGTCAAAGGTGTTTATACCCCGTATAAAAGAATGTTGCGTATAAAACATAATATGCCTCAATGAAAGGAGATTGAGACGAGGTCCCTTATAAAGACGGTATCATTGGATTAAGGATAAATCAATTGCATAATTATGTGTGAAAAATAAATTCACCAAATATAAGTGGATATTATGTGTAAAAAAATAATAGGTCATTCACACTTAATCATAGAATGACATATTCAAGTAGTACAAGTTTATCCCAAGGAATCAAAACTGGGTTAAGAAGTTCCCATGCAAAAATTCGACAACCTAACAACGTCACATCAAAATTCAGAAAATGAGTTTATGAGAGATAAAAAGGGTATCTCTTCACTTTTACATTAAATTTTCAGAAATAAGGATATATGAGAACATATACCAACATAATAAGATGTAATTTAAAAGACATAACAAATGCAGTCTTTTTAAAGAAGAGGAGGGTAAAAGGTCCCCTTACCGATTTGAGTAACTTTCGAAACGTACACCCCACTGAAGACGGGTCATACAATGAAGATGTAAATACCCATTATGAAATTATATTACACAAATAGTATAATAGTGGTATGTACATACACCACTCAATGTAAATGGTGGAAAATGTAGCATAAATCTCACGAGATTTAATGTGAGATGAAAAATCCCTTACGAAAACTCGGCAGCCTAACGTCGCCACTCAAAACTTCCAAAAATATATTGATGAGATCAAATAGGGTCTATCATAATATTAAAATAAAATTTATATCAATAGTAATATTAAATAACATCCCCTAACATAACAAATAGGAACTTAAAAGAAGTGACACAAATGAGAGTACTTGAAAACAAAGAGGGAGGTTGGATCTCTGACGAAAATTCGGCAGCCTAACGGCGCCACTCAAAACATCCAAATAGATTGATGAGAGAAAATAGGGTCTCTAATCATATGTAAATAAAACATACAGTAAGAGTAATATAAAATAACATCCCAATAATAATAAAGATGACCTAAAAAGGAATGACATAAAGGAGTGTACTTAAAAAGAAAGAGAGGGGTAGGATCCCTTACCTTGGGTCCGACTTGACTCGATCATTCTTTAACCTCCTGAATAATAAACTTGAGTTAATTTCTACTTGATTAAGAACCTTTTTCAAGTTCATTATTCCTTTTATATCAATTATTACCATGTTATGAACACTATGTAATTATTTAAGTTAATAAATGTCATTTTATCGATCATTTCTACTTGAGTCAAAAATAAACTCATTATAATTACACGTTTGATCATGGGGTAAAATATCCATTTTATCCATAACTATATTAATTATGTGAATTTCATATATATCCATTTTATACATGCATTTATAATATTACATAACATTTTGTGGTAAGAAATGAAATGCACCGTTCATGGAGATGGTAAGCCATACGTACGCATGAACGCTACTTCCATTTCTATTTCATATTTAATGGAATTAAAACATAATGATACATAATAGTATTATAATTAAATTATGGTATCATATATAATATCATTAAATTTATCCTTTATATGAACCACATAGGGTATTAACGAATCAAATCCCTTTGAGGGGAAGTAGTCTGCACTTCCTAAAATGAAGATATCGCGTTTACCCATAATGGAAACCATAAAGGTATGCCATAAATGAAAAATACAGAAGCTTAAGGAAAATATAAAAATATTATATATCATTTATAAATAATGTGAAATATTAATGTCCACCTTTGAAAGTGTTAAAATAATATTGAACAATCATCGTTTCGTGAGGCAGAAATTCAACATCCACATAAATAGTATGTTCATTAACAATTAGATGCTGGTTTGTGTAAGTGTAGCTCAAATACTTTTTATAAAAACATACTAGTATATTTAAGATACTGGAGTTTTTACAAAATAAGTGAATAAAAAGAATTTTTGGGGTTGGAGAAGCAAAATAAAACAAAAGAACACAAGTGAAGACATTACCTTAAAATCGGGTAACCCCCTTTTGGTTTGAACCACAAGGGTTTCTTGAAGAGCTTCCTGCCTAAGGTAAGGACTCTAGGATGAGGAGAGGGATGTGTAGAGACAAAATGATCAGAGATTGGCCGATCCGAAGGCTTGAGAAGTGTGGGTAGGGAGGTAGAGTTGGTGGCCTTTTATAAGAGGAGAGGAGGGGCACTCTTGGAAAGGTATAAAATGTTAAATTATTTTCAAATGAGTTTCTGATTTTAAAGGTCCCACATTTATTTATTTCTAGGATAAGGTGATAAGAGTTCTAAATCCTCCCATACGATAGGTTTTTGACATGTGTAGGTCTTATATGTTACATTATCCTTTCATTTTATTTAAATTGTTAAATAATGAGGTAATCACTGCATCATCATGATGTCATAAATAATTTAATTTATTTAATGTTTAAAAAATATAAAAAAGCTACTATGATGTAGGAAATAATTTTAGATTTCCAATGACTATTTATAGTCAACAATCTGACTTGTATAACCCCATGTAATTTTTTTTTAGTAAAACAATACATGTTTGTGTCATTTTTAATTTTATTTTAAATAAAAGGCATCAATGTCATTATCCTACCCAAGTGGCTCCATGGGGTCCCAACAATAGACCCATGGGATTTATTAGTGGGACATGACTCATACAATTTGGTTAGGACAACTATCAAGATATTTTCATTTTATTATAATATCATTTTTACCTCAAATCACACTAATATACTTTAATCATGATTAATAAAACTTAAAAGTTACTTTTCATAAAAAATTATTTTCATCTCATTGAACCACATTTTACTTAATAATTAAATTAACTTATATTGGATTTTTGAAATTCAAATCCCAGAAGTGGTCATGTTCCATTTATATGAAAAATCAGTTTATGTAAGTACCTCTTTGTGGTTTCACTATTCATAAAAAAATTTGGTTTTTCTGAAAAATACCAAAAATTCACCCTAAGCTATATTTGATATTCCGAATTAAAAAATGACGTCTTTTTTACCAAATTCATGACATAGAAGTTTCATTAATTAATTTTATAATTAAATTCCACTGTCAAATCAAATAGCGTGTTTTTAAGAAACAATATCTATCAAAATATTGACACTCGTTTATGTCTAATCTCAAAGTGATATTAATTCCAATGACCACCATTGGATTAAATGGTAAAAAAAATATCTAATTTCACTTCAAAACCAATTAAAAAGATAATATAATCATATAAATAAATTATATTAAAAAGAGGTTCTGAATTAAAAAACAACATTTTTCACTATTCATTAAAAAATAACTTTATCGGACAAATACCAAAAATTTACACAAAGTATATTTTGATGTCCTGATTCTAAAGAAGAATTTTAATTTGTCAGATATAACACATAAAATTGTAAAAAATTGTATTTAAAATAGGTTCGCCATCAAATGGCGATTAATTGTCCTTTTAAAGAATATTAGAATGTTTATGATTCTAATTGGATTCATTCTCATTTTTAACCCTCTAATATTTGTTGTAAAATGTAAAAATATTTGACAAACATATATAATCATTTTTTAGTTAGTTCTGTTCATTCTCGTCATTAAAAAATCTAGATTTTAACTACCATTTAAAATAAAATTATTTTATTACTAGAGTGCAACGTAAGATTTCAAAGGAACTCGTTGTTGCATATTGGGTAAGCCATCGAGCATAGTGTTCCCTTTAATTTAATATTAAATTTTTATTCAAAAATATGGATAAATATAAAAATTTCATATTCTTTATTTACCTGGGGTGTTACATCCTTCCCCCCTTTTGGGAATTGCGTTCTTGTAATTTTAAAATTGGGCTCGGAAACATCATTGAAAGTCCGACATCGGAACAAGAGTCGGAAAAAAAATTGCTTTAAAAGAAATAAAGGGAAGTACAAAGGTCACTCGAGTTAACCCATACTAGGATTCCATGTAGGAAAATAAGGAAATGGAAGAAAAAGAAAAGGGTCATGTTCTGAGGGAGAGTGATAGAAAACATGTTTAGGAGAAATTTTACCACAAGAAAATAACATACTTGTGGTTGGTTAAACGGTATTCGATTCCCCAGTAGGAAAAGTTAATAGAAAACATTTTTGTTTTAAGTTAATTTTAATTGAGAAATTTATTTTTGATCTGAAGGAAACATACTTACTTGTCATGTTGACTTTCAACTTTTCTAGATTTCTTACACAAACTCATACTTTTTCTAAAAGATTAGTATTTAGGAAGTCTTGTTCGCATTAAGAGTACTATAATCAACTCTTGGGAATCATCTAATCCACAAAAGAGAACTGTATATTTCCCATGTATTTAGACCCTTACCAAAATCAAAATTGTTAGAATATGATCAGATAAACTAGAAATGGATAACCCTTTATAAAAGGAAAATCTATTCTTAATCTCCAAAATTTTTCCAACAATACCCAAAGTTCAACGAGGACCATTCGATAAAAAATTTGTCCATAAAATTATACAAAGTAAACCAAACTAATATCGAAACCCAAATATTTGAAGGATTTAGTCACATAGTCTTCCAAGGTACAAATTAACACTTATCTCCAAATAACATCACATGCTCTAAAAGTCTCATATTGAAAAAGTAATTAACTTAATCACATATCCTCCATGATAGGTTAATAATTTCCATAGATAACCCAAAATAAACTTACCCTTAATTCATAAAACCATCTAACTAAAAAGAATTATTCAAACTATCCAGGGAATTCTTCTAGTCCAGTGGTAGGAAATAAGTTACAGTCACACTTTGGTTGTGGGTTCGATTTCCGCAGCTTTGTCCGACGCGACGGGTTGTCACACAGTCTACGTGTTGTCCTTTTAAAAAACTCTAAAAATAACCATAACATGTTTTAACCACAATAGTTTCCTTATACCTATCATTTTCATCCAAATTCATTACGATCTCAACATAATAATTCATTATGTCTTATTTCACAACCATTAAATAAAACAATTCCCAAAATTAATAACAACATACCTTGTTCATGGTGTCCACTCGAATTCATCGTCATATTTTTTACATAGGTAGAAGTCCCGTGAATTAAAACAATGATTTAGAGATCCTTCAAAATCATTTTCTTCCTCCATCCAAATACACCTTGTACAACATGGGTCATATGGGTGTTCACAGAAAAAAAGTTTTGGAAAATAATCATGTATGACATATAATTCCAAAACATCTGATAAAATATGATTTCTATAAAATAGTCAGATATAATTTGAGTTGAAACTCTCTATTATTGTTCCTTTTAAAATACCATAAGTATGTGCTATGAGAATATATTTTAAAAGCAAATATAAATAGGTTGTGCAAGGGTCTCATTCCTCTGCATCATTTTTAAAATCATAATATTCTTTAAATTCATTGGATAAGGTAAAATATTTGAAAATACTTTGATAATATTTACCATTCTTGAAAATATGAGAATATTGTGAAAATATTATTTGTCTAAATACAACCCATGATCCACGATGATAACGAGGTATATTGGAGGTGTTTGATATCTCAAACAACTACTTGAAAGAGAGTGGTATGATAGAAAAAGTTTCACAATCATCCGAACATGACTTTGAAATAATTATTGCAAGCATGTCATTACGAATAGATAGGAATGTCATTTGAGATACTCCTCCTTCCATTCGTAACTTACTTTACATGACCTGAAAAAAGATATAAAACAAGGATTTAACTGAAATAATAGATATAGGGACTAACCATATGTCTAACAAAAACTCATAATCCCTAATGTTGTCTAAACCGACCTTTAATACCAACTATAAGGCCGCAACCTTAAACCTTACATAATCTTGGGTTACTTCAAGAATACACGTTGAGGATCTTTTCAGGTTTAGAGTTTTAGAGAATTAGATCATAAAACATGAATTACATTCGACATTTAAACAAAGTGGTTACATAAAAGGTAGTACTCATTTTTCACATCAATAGAAACATATTTAAAATAAAACATCGATTCTTTCTTGAAACTTCATTGACATTATTATCACATCATGTACATTTCCCTTGACCGGTGAAAAACTTTTCAAAAACTTGGGATGAGCATAAAAAGCTCAGTAAGGGATATAAAAGTACGAAATGAAAACATTATTCCAGGCATGAAATCTTACTTTACTCATAAAACATAATCAAATACCTCATCAAATCATGAATAAACCATAGAAATCATTATACATAAAAGGTAACTTGAGGCATTCATAACATTGTTATGTAGGGAGTAACCCTCTTGGTTACGTTTGGAATACCCATCACAGTATATTCCCTAAATCTCTTCGTAGAAACCTTAATGTTTAACTACTTCATGTTACCCAATGCATTGGCGAGCTATATCGGGCTCACCCACCCTTAGTTTATCACAAAACCACCCATCTTCATAACAATTCCCAAGAACCATAACATAATCGGGTCACATAAAACATATGTAAAGGAAACATAACATTTCCACTTTTCAATCACAAGATATCAATACAACACATTAATATAAAAACATTATGAAAACCATTTTCAATACTAGAATAAAAGAAAAGTAAAACATGGTATTTATTTTTCATTCAAAAAAAGTTATGGCTTGTAGAGGAAGACGAAACTCAAATAATGGTCACGACGACAGATAAGTCATTGTCGCCTCATACGTACGACAAAAAAAACATTCCCTTTTGTTGTTTAGTAAATGATTCATATAAAAAATATTCCTTTTTATTAAACGTAAAATTCAAAGGGGTTTATACACCGTATAAAAGAATGTTGTGTATAAAACAAAATATGCCTCAATGAAAGGAGATTGAGATGAAGTCACTTACAAAGACGGTATCATTGTATTAAGGATAAATCAATTACATAATTATGTGTGAAAAAATAATTCACCAAATATAAGTGGATATTAAGTGATAAACAATCAGAGGTCATTTAAACATATTAATAGAAGGAAACATTCAAGGAGTACAAGTTTTTTCCAAAGAATCAAAATTGGGTTAAGAAGTTCCCTTGCAAAAATTCGACAGCCTAACGACGTCACTTCAAAATTTAGAAAATTAGTTGATAAGAGATAAAAAGTGTATATCATCACTTGTACATTAAATTTATAGAAATAAAGATATATGAGATCACATCCTAAAATAATAAGATGTAATTTAAAAGTCATAAAAACGAATTCTTTTTAAGGAAGAGGAGGGTGAATGGCCCCGTTACCGATTTGGGTAACTTTCGAAACGTACACCCCGTTGAAGAAGGGTCATACAATGAAGATGTAAATACCCATAAATGAAATTATATTACAAAAAGAGTATAATAATGGGCAGTACATACACCACTGAATGTAAATAGAGGAAAATGTAGTATAAATCTCACGGGGATAAAAGTGAGATGAAAAAAACTTTACAAAAACTCGACAGCCTAACGACGCCACTTAAAACTCCCAAAAATGGATTGATGAGATCAAATATGGTCTCTCATAATATTAACATAAAATTTACTGAAAGATTAATATAAAATAACATCCCCTAACATAACAAAGAGGAGCTTAAAATAAGTGACATAAAAGAGAGTACTTAAAAAGAAAGAGAGAGGTTGGATCTCTTACGAAAATTCGACAGACTAACGGCGCCACTCAAAACATCCAAAATGGATTGATGAGAGAAAATAGGGCCTCTCATCATATTAACATAAAAATTACAGTAAGAGTAATATAAAATAACATCCCAATCATAAGAAGTATGATCTTAAAATGAATGACATAAAAGAGTGTACTTAAAAAAGAAAGAGAGGGGTAGGATCCCTTACCTCGGGTCCGACTTGACTTGATCATTCTTTAACCTCCTGAATAATAAACTTGAGTTTATTTATACTTACTTAAGAAGATTTTTCAAGTTCATTATTAATTTTATATCACTTATTACCATGTTATTAACACTATGTAATTATTTAAGTTAATAATGGTCGTTTTGTCTATCATTGCTACTTGAGTAAAAAATAAACTCTTTATAATTACAATTTTGTTCATGGGGTAAAATATCCATTATATCCAGAATTATATTCATTATTTATAAATCATATATATAATATAAATCTATTATATACATGAATTTATAATATTACATAACATTTCGAGGTATGAAATGAAATGCACCGTTCTTGGAGATGGTAAGCCGTACGTACGCATGAACACTACTTCCATTTCTATTTAATATTTAATGGAATTAAAACATAATGATAGATAATAGTATTATAATTCTAGTGTGGTATAATATATAATATCATTAAATCTATCATTTATACGTACCACATATGGTATTAATGAATCAAATCACTTTGAGGGGGCGGTAGTCCGCACTTCCTAAAATGAAGATATCACGTTTACCTATAATGGAAACTATAAAGGTATGCTATAAATGAAAAATACATAATCTTAAGGAAAACATAAAAATATTATATATCATATATAAATATATTGAAATATTAATGGCCACCTTTTAAAGTGTTAAAATAATATTGAACAACCATCGTTTCGTGAGACAGAAATTCACCATCCATAGAAACTGTATGTTCATTAACCATTAGATGTAGGTGTGTGTAAGTGTTTCTCGAATCCTTTTTATAAAAACATTCTAGTATATTTTATATACTGGATTTGTTATAGAAGAAATGAATAAAAAGATTTTAGGGGATTGGAGATGCAAAATAAAACAAAATAACACAAGTGAAGACATTAACATAAAATCAGGTAACACCCTTTGGTTTGAACCAAAAAGGTTTCTTAAAGAGCTTCATGCTTATGGTAAGGCTTCTAGGATGAGTAGAGGGATGTGTAGAGAAACAATTATCATATCTTGGCCTAGACAAAGGCTTGAGAGGTGTGGGTATGGAGTTATAGGTGGGGCCTTTTATAAGAGGAGAGGAGGGGCACTCTTGGAAGGGTATAAAATGATATTTTTTTTCAAATGAGATTCGGATTTTAAAGGTCCCACATTGATGTATTTCGAGGATATGGTAGTAAGAGTTCTAAATCCACTAATCCAATAGGTTTTTGACATGTTTAAGTCTTATATTTTACATTATAATTTCATTTTATTTAAATCGTTAAATAATGAGGTAATCGCTGCATCATCATGATGTCATAAATAATTTAATATATTTAATGTATAAAAATTATAAAAAAAAATTTATGAGGTGGGAAATATGTTTATATTTCCAATGACTATTTATAGTAAAAAATATGACTTGTATAACCCCATGTAAAAATTGTTTTAGTAAAAAAATACATGATTGTGTCATTTTTACTTTTACTTTAAATAAAAGGCATTAATGTCATTATCATACCCAAGTGGCTCCATGGGGTCCAAAAAATAGACCCATGGGTTTTATTGGTAGTATATGACTCATCCAATAGGGTTAGGAAATGTTTCAAGATATTTTAATTTTATTATAATATCATTTTTACAATAAATCACACTAATTAACTTTAATCGCGATTAATAAAACATAAAAGTAACTTTTCATCAAAACTTATTTTCATCCCATTGAACCAAATATTACTTAATAATGAAAATAATTTATATTGGATTTTTTAAATTCAAATCACAAAAGTGTTAATGTTTCATTTAAACGAAAAATCAGTTTTTGTAACTACCACTTTGTGGTTTCACTATTCATAAAAAATTAAGGTTTTTCAGAAAAATACAAAAAATTAACCCTAATCTATATTTGATATTCCGAATTCAAAAATGATGTATTTTTTACCAAATTCATAATATAGAAGTTGCATTAATTAATTTTATAATTAAATTTCGCTGTCAAATCAAATAGCGTGTTTTTAAGAAACAATATCTATCAAAAGGTTGACACTCATTAATGTCCAATCTCAAAGTGATATTAATTCCAATGTCCAACATTGTATTAAATGGTAAAAATATATTCTAAATTAACTTTAAAACCAATTAAAAATATAATCTAATCATATAAAGAAATTATATTAAAAAGTGGTTTTGAATTAAAATACATCATTTTTCACTATTCATTAAAAAAAAGAATTTTATCGGACAAATACCAAAAATTTACAAAAAGTAAATTTCGATGTCCCAATTCTAAAGAAGAATTTTATTTTTTCAAATATAACACATAAAACTCTCAAAAAGTTGATTTAAAAGGGGTTCGCCATCAAAAGGCGGTTAATCGACCTTTTAAAGAATATTAGAATGTTTACGCTTAAAATTGGATTCATTCGCATTTTTAATCCTCTAACATTTAATGTAAAAAGTAAAAATATTTGACAAAAATATATAATAATTTTTAGTTAGTTCTGTTCATTCCCGTCATTACAACGGCTAGGAGTTAACTCCCATATAAAATAAAATTATTTTATTATTATAGTGGAACGTAAGATTTCAATGGAACTCGTTGTTGCGTATTGGGTAAGCCATCGAGCATAGAGTTCCATTTAAATTAATATTAACATTTTATTAAAAAATATGGATAAATATAGAAATGTCATATTCTTTATTTACATGGGGTGTTACATCAGTTGTGTACTAACTCTTACAGGGGCGTACCTTATACAACAGTTAATCCCAAGGACCCAACCAAGATGGTACATTGGTCGTGATTTACCACAAACCCAATCCAAACATATGAAAGGAACCACCGTAAAATCATCCCAAAACATTTCTCAGAAGAGACCATTAACCGGCACTTCAGCACAACTTATATACCAAAATCAAACCCAAAACACAATACAAATAGTAGGGGTTCTTGGACTCAAGACATCCCACAAAATCAACATTTAATAAAACAAATAATACACACCATCCCAAAAAATTCATAATGACATCAAGTATCTCATTTAAAATATTATTTTGGAAGATAAATGGTTCAGCGGTTAGCATATTCACCAATGGTACCCCATGGGACTCACACATGCATATTTTTGGGCCACACTGGGCACCCACCTCATATCCATCCCAGAACTCATCTAGCTAGGCCATAAACTATCCATCATCCCATATAACCCCATGCATATTGTCGGTCATGGAATCAACAAAGGTTAAACTGAAAAATTCTTTACAATTTTTAAAACCAGAACTGTCAACCAATACCTCCTTTTTCTCAAAATAGCTAAGCAAAAAATCAGACCCGAGTTACATCTTACTAAGATTTTCTGAATGAAATAATAATTTAAATGAAAACTCACTTTTAAGGAATACACATTAATTTAAAAACATATGATCACATTAAAAACCTCTTAATAGTTTAGAAAAGTCCTTTGGAGACACCTTTCAAAAACCAACCATGACATAGTTCATGCTTTCAAAAGAGGTGAAAACACACAATTTTCTAGTCCAATAAAATTCTAAAAATTTTGTTCTCCACTTTAAAAAATCTTACCATTACATCATTTTTAGATAGTAATTTCACAAAAACTTTATTCTTCTTAAAACCAAGTCACTTTAAATAAAATGTTCCAATATTTCAGAACTAAAGAACACAAGACAATGCTTGAGGAAACAAGTTTCAATGCGTTACATAGACATATGGTTGGAGGAAATATTTCAGTCACTTCACCATTATAGAGAGTGTTCTAGTGAATATCCCTGGCTACACATGGCTTCCTAGACCCTACGAGCCCACCGAGACCATTAACCTAAAACTTCTTTCATTTCCCATAAATATCATTAATCCATGAAATACAAAGGACTCATATAAAACATGACTTACCCTGGAAACTCAAATATTGTCATGTGGTTTAGTGACCAGGAACACTATCCATAATTGAAATACTAATTCCCCACAATCCTAACTCCTGACTATCCTAATTGTTCCCTAAATAACGTGACCCAAATATTTAACTAGAACCTCCTTTGATACCATTTTTTAACGACCTGAATCTGGTCGCCACCAATACCAACACCAAATCCATACTTTGACAAGGACCAAAGGGCGTTCCCTATCCCAACATGCTGGAAAAAGTTCCTGTGTATCATTAATTTAGTTTTGGGAACAATTTACCCGATTATGAAAGCATACAACTTTAAAAACATTCCATAATATAAATCTGAAATTATCGAGCCAAAAAAGTCATAATCAAAAACCAAAATTGAATACATTGGTTTAAAGACAGTAAAAGTGGTACAAATACAAATAATTAATACAGAAATATATCCCCAAGGACTCCACATGACAAGGGGTCATCACCCACATTCCATCTCCATAACTCCGCACTGAGGATGTGAATTAACACCCTAAACCACCATCACCCATAGCCTTCCCTATACCCGAGTCAAGGATAATAAAGTATACATACACCCAAGGGGTGTATTTAGGGTTTGATACTATGCCCAATTGGATACCACCCAGTAATTTCAATTATCATACAATACCACGTGAAAAAATCAAGCAATTTTAATATTCAATGAAAAGTAGTGATTAAATAAAAGAAATGAAACAATCTATTGAAAACAATTTTCAAGTTAAAATATTCAGAATGTTCACACATTTAAATATAAATATTAGATAATTTAAATTAATTCAAAAAACAACCCAATACAAGGTCAAATAACACAATCACAATGAGAAAAATAATCGGGAACACCACTAGGCACTAGATAGTCTCAGGCCCCATGTACCTAATACCTCAGGGTAAAGTAACCATAGTAAAATCCATTCTCATGCACAAGTCACAAGTAGGGAACATACCCATAACCTAGTGGTCCCCAATAATCAACCAAATAGGTTAATTAGAGTAGTCATTATACATATTCTATGTGAAACAAGAAAAAAACCCATCTAGTCCACTAGTCGTACTAATACACATCTGCCCCACCTCAGTACCCGAGCTTCCCTCTTTCTGGTCAAACAATTTCATCATCAAAAAATATTTATTTTCATGTAAAAAACCACTAATGGTAACATAAACCCAGTATAGTAGCTACAAAAATTTATACCATTTAGAACACATATCAAAACACATTTATTTTCAATAAAAACATCTTCTCCAAATCTTTCCTTGTTTTGTGCTAAAAATTCGTTGAAACCCCCACCATAACATCATGTGGATAATCACATTAACCAAAAAATAATTTAAATCTCCTTAAAAAATTTTTAAACCCATTAAATGAGTTATAAAATAACCCCAATAAGAATCACATTGAGTAGCCATGTATAGAACCAAATTCATCACCAAATAGCTACTCAAAAATCATTTTCTTAACAAACATGACTCAAAATCAATTTCTCGGAAAAATCAAAAACAATAATAACATTAAATGAATTATTTTCATCCCTAATAAAGTTCAATCAAGTCAACTAAATAATTATAGGGTATCCGTCAATGAACAGTCAAAATATTTATATGAAAATCCCCCAAATTTCACATTAAATTGGCATTAAAATTTCACTTGCAATACAAACACCTCTAAAACTCCTTTTTTCAGAACTAATCAAATTAAATAGGCATAAAAATATTATAAATACACCATTATAATCACATATATATCATAAAAATTGTAATAACATACCAATGTAATGAAAACCATTTAATCACCATGTGAAAATCAAGTCGCACCACCGTCGCACCAAGATGGAATAAGAATAAAAAATAACCACAATAATTGACCCAGAAAACCAATTTTTAAAACCTAGAATATAAACCCTACCCCTATTCATTTGGTACTCCATGAAAAATGGAATGATCCATAATTAAATTTAATGAAACACTAAGAACATTGAAAGTGGATTGTAATGGATTAACTTACTTATAGGATCTTGAAGGAATATTACAAAATACACCAATATCTCAAATTGAAAATTTCCACAATTCTGCAGTGGTTCTAACAAGTATGAGGAGGTCATTTATGAACTAGAATGAAGGAAAAATAATTTGAATAGGTAGAGTTATGATAGAAAGAACTTACTTCCTCATATATGGCCAATTTTAGAAACACTAAGATGTTCGGCACTCAATCACGATGGATATGAGCTCCAATGTTTGTGGGAGGATACTGGGAGCATGGATGGGTTTAATGGTATAGGTTGAGGTTTGGAATCACCAAAAAGACATAAAATTGAATATTTGATTCATTAAAAAAATTGTATTTTTAAAACTTGAATTGGGCTTCCAGGCAGTCCTGATCCCTTAAATAAAAACCCATATAAACCATGTTAATGGATTTCTAAAGGATCCAAATTTCATGGTGGTGTTATTATGTCAGGGGAGGACATGTATGAATTGTAATGGGTGAAAATATTAATAAATGAAAATGTTACAAAAAATAAAAATTTATTTTTAAATCTGGAATTTGTCTCATGGTTTGGCCCAATTCACGAAAGCTCACCCATTACCCAATAAAAGCGTGGGAAACCCCGTAAAAAAATCATGAATTTAAATTAAAGGAAAAATACATTTAAAATATGTCATTTATGTGACAAAAATTCCCTTTGGGTAATTTTTTTATTTCTCTGATTAAATTCATTTTTTAAGTAATATAGAATAATATTGTATTTTAATTCAAAAGTGCCATTTTATCTAATTTATTTATTTATTAACATTATATTTCTAATTGTTTTTAATGTTTAATTATAATTTTTTTTCCATTTAATCTAATTTTTTTCATCAGAATTAATTT
Organism: Viscum album; assembly: GCA_963277665.1. Lineage (NCBI taxonomy): Eukaryota > Viridiplantae > Streptophyta > Magnoliopsida > Santalales > Viscaceae > Viscum > Viscum album. Next base: position 556,192,764 of record OY728165.1, on the reverse strand, counting down.
CACATTGAAATTGGAAATAAACAATTATCAATCTTTTGATAGTTATTATTTCATAAAAACACGCTATTGTTTTGATAATAAGAATTAATTTTTAATTAATTAATGAAACTTCAATGAATTTAATTTGGTAAAATAGACACCATTTTTGAATTCATAATATCAAATATAGATTAGGCATAATTTTTGGTAGTTTTCTTAAAAACATCAATTTTTTATGAATACTGAAACCACCATGTAGTAGTTAAAAACTGACATTTTTCATTTAAATGAAATTTTACCACTTATGTGGATTGAATTACAAAAATCTGACACACACGGTTGTTATTATTTAGTAAAATGTTGTTCAATAAGATGAAAATATTTTTTGGTGAATAGAAACTTTTAAATTTATTTACCGAGGTTAAAGGTAAATAGGGTAACTCAAGGTGAAAAGAATTTTATAATAATACAAAATTACCATAAAAATTTTTTTTTCCTTATTGGTTGACTCATTTACGACCATGGGAATCCTTGGGTTGATTTGGGGACCTCATGGGACCACATGGGAGTGATAATGACACTTTAATTTAACTAACATAAAGTAATGGAAAGTTTTACAAAAACAAATAGCCTTTAGTAAATCAATTTTTACATGGGGTTATATAATCTATATTTTCGACTATAAATATTCATTAGAAAGCTCATAGTATTTAGAAAATTATGTTACTTATTTTATAATTTTTATACATCATATAAATTAAATTATTTATGTCACAATAATGATGCAGTATTTAGAACATTAAGAAAAAATTTAAAATAAATAATATTATTAATTTTAAAATAACATTCATAACCTTCCCAATTATTCTTGGATGAATTTATTTCGACCATTAGTCATCCTATATTCTATTTTATTTAGTTTTAGATATTTAAAATTGTAAATCATTATAAAATAAAATTATATCTTCAGAATTTCATAAAGAGCCCCATCCCCCCCCTTATAAAAAATCCTCCCTTATAACTAATTCCTCACACCTCCATAGCACCTTAGAAGGTCCAAACCCTGCCCAAATAAGCATTGATGATCACTATAGTCCTCATATAACCCTTTACTTTGTCATAAATCACTTTAATAAGTCCTTTTGGATCAAACCCATGGGAGTAACCCAAATTAAAGGTAAATGTTTCTCCTAACTCATTTTCTTTTATTTTACTTCTAAAACCCATAAACTCTTTTTATTCATTTCTATTATAAAAAAACCATTATCCTAAATATAGTAGGATGTTTTAATTTGATGTATTCAAACTACCCTTACACACACCTATATCTAATGGGGGAATAATATACTCTTTTAGTGAATGGAAAACTAACGCCTAATGAAACGATGATTGTTCGATTGTCACCTACCATATCTCGTGGTGGCCATTAAGATGGAATTAATTTATATATGATATCTATTATGTTAATGAATTATTTATTATTCTGTATTTTTATTATATAGCATAAAAATATGGTTTCAATATTGGGTAAATGCGATAATTTTATTTGAGGATGTGTGGACTACCGCCCCATCAATGTGATATGACTCGTTAATTCCATTTGTGGGCTGTATAAAGTATGGATTTAATGATATTATATATGATACTATAATGTAATTATAATAAAAATATGTATCATTATCTTTTAATTCCATTATAATAAGAAAAAGAAATGAATGTAGTGTTCTTGCGTACGTTCGACATACCATTTCCATGAACGATGCATTTCATTTTAAAATCTCCAAATGTTATGTTCTATTATAAATAAATGTATATACTAGTTATATATGATATATATGGTATCTAAATCCTGAATATAATTATGTATATAATAAAATTTTGTTTATGTGAACAACTTTTAATTATAAGAAGTCCATTTTTGACTGAAGTACCAAATTTCGAAAAAATGACCATTATTAACATAAATTGTTACATTCTATATATAACATGGTAATAAGTGATATAAAAGGAATAAAAAACTTGAATATTTGATCTTAATCATGTATAAATTAACTTATGTTTATTGTTCAGGGAGAATAAGGAACAAACAAGTCATGCCAGACAAGAGTTAAGAGCATCCTTATATCACTGTCAATTCCATGATATTTCCATAGTTCACCACTTATTTATTTAATGTGGTGTATTGTGTACTACCACTTGATATATATTATCATTATAGTATTTAAATTCATTTTATTCTGTGATTAATTTTGGGGTTATTATCTTTTTTTCATACGACTTGATTGGTTACAATGTGGTAAGGGGTTTTCATCTCACCTTTTATTCTAGAGGGGTTCATGCCATATTTTCCACAATTTCCTATTGTTTGGCATCTGAACTTCCCATGATTGTTTTACTTGTGGAATATACTTTAATAAATGTGTATTTACATCTTCATTTTATGATTCTTCTTTCATGGATTTTATGTTTTGTATGTTACCAAATCAGTAAGGGAACCTTTCACCCTCCTCTTTTTAACACTTATTATTGTTATACCTTTTAATTTACATCTTATTATATTGTGATATGTTCTTATATATCATTATTTTTTTATTGTATTTGTACATTTGATGAGATACCATTTTTTCTCAAATCAATTAGTTTTTGGATTTATATTGTGACGACGTTAGGCAATCAAATTTCTGTATGAGAACTTCTTTCACCCAATTTCAATTCTTTAGGTTAAATTTATAATTATTGATTATGGAATGCGATTAATTTGTGTGAATAACCTATTATTGTTTCAAAAATAATATCCACTTATATTATGTCTATTTTTATTTTTCACGCATTATTATTTAATTGATTTATCCTTAATATTAGGATATAGTTTTTATAAGGGATTTTTCAGAAATTACAATCCATTGAGACTTCATTGTTTTTATGAACCAATTCACTAATATGTGTTGTATATAATGTACTTTGGCATAATATATCATGAATCCATTTATTCTCTAGGTATTTTAATGTTCTGATTAAATGTTATTCCTCAACTATTAGTATTCAAGTGTCTCTCTTTTTGATAAAAACACTTTAACTAAATTATCGCTTTAATTGTTTTAAATATTTATTATTTTAAATATTTATCATCATTTTACATGTTATAAAAATGGTTTTTATTATTTATTTATATGGAAATTAATGTTTTCAAAAGATAATTCATTTAAAATCTTCATGTGGTATGGGACACTTGGATACAAAAATATCTATAATAAATGTTTTAAATGGTTTTTAAAATGATTTGATAAAGCATTTCTTATTTAAATATATTGATTTGATATATTTTCAATTGAATGTAGAAATATTAGATTTCCTTTATGCTTGTGTTATATGTTATGAATATGTTGTGGTTATTGGACATATTTTAGGTATATGGGTGGTTCTGTGATAAACCTAGGGTGGGTTAGCAAGAGATAGATCTCCAATACATTAGTTAATGTGAAGGAGGAAAACATTAATGTTTCTCCTAAGTGATTTAGAGAATATACTGTGTTGGGTATTCCAAATGTGACTTCTTATGTATCTGTGATAGTTACAATATAAGAATGTTATGAATGCCATAAGTTACCTTTATGATTTATGATATATAGGTGTTATTCATAAATTTTATGATTTCATATGGTATGTTATGTTTGAAAACTATAGTTTAATTGATTTGTATGTAATTATGGGATAATGATTTCCTTCCTCATTTTATAACCCTTACTAATATTTTTATGCTCATCCCATGTTTTTGACATGTTTTCTATAGGACTTAATTATGAATAGGGTCAAGGATGTGATCAAGGAATTGTCATGCTATCTAAAACCTAGAACTAAGCATGTTTTTTTAATAGTTTTTTACTTTATCAACAAAATGGATACTGACTAGTAGTGTCAATATGTAATATTCATGTTGTTATGTAATATTTATTGCCTAAGTATATAATACTCTATACCTGAAAATATTCTCAATTATAATTCTTGACATAATTCATGATTATGAAATGAATAAGGATGGGTCCTTATAGTTGGTTTTATTGGTGGGTTTAGATAACTTTAGAGGATAGGGTATTCATTAAGCATAAGTGACAAAACCATAATGGTTATAATTTTAGAAAGAGTCATATTTTTTTAATAAATCTAATGATTTTATGACAACTTGAATTAGTATATCGCAGTATTTACCCTCTTTATTAGATTTTATACGATTATTTTATTGATATACTCACACTTACAATTTTGGTTTTAGTAAATGGTTGGATCGAGTTGGCGCCAAAGTAACAGTGGATGTGAAGAAAATTGTGATGGTTTTCTGACTGAGAAATTGAATAAAATTGGAGCTGCAATGAGAAATCTTGTGGTTATTCTCAACCAACTATCAAAATTTATGATTGATTTCCTGAACCTTGGTGATTTTTATAAGGTATCGTATAAGCGAGAAACAAATCCCCACTAATGTTCAGGTAAAAATCATAAAGGTAAGTATATAAAAAACCAAAATTTCAAGGATGTGTAATGAAAAACATTGTGAAGGATTCAAAGGTACAAGAAGATGATATAGAAGTTGCAATTAATATCATAAAGCAAGAACCTTCCATTGAAAAAGGAAGCATCGAATTGACTCTAGGAATGGGAAATACGTTCTTTCTAAGGGATCAATTGAATTTTTTAAAGGTGGTTTGCATGGTCATTATACAAACATATGTCCTACGAAGATTATTTGGTAATGGGATCACCAATATCATACAAATATATTGTTACCAATACCAAATTCCATTATAATTAAGGATGAGTAAACTGACAATGGCTAATGAAAGGTATGGATTTTTTCTTAAATAATGTCTATACATTATTGAATCTTAATATTTGAATCATGATTTGGAATATAGGAAGAAGAAATTCAGAATAAGTTGGAAAATAATGGTTAATGGATCATGAAGAACGTTGAATAAGTAAGAAGTAAACATATATATGATTCATGTGTTAAGGTAGATTTTAGGATGGTGAAATGCTTAAAAGTACTAGGGCTCTATTGATGATGAGATTACATTAGATGACTTTTTATAGTATGTGTAACCCTACTGATTGATATAAGAAAATCTTATTCATGGAATAATTGTCTTCTATTTTGTTGATATAGTTATAAAGAACCATTTGGGATTATATGATCCTTGAATTTGAGGAAATTAGAGGTTAATATATTTTAGGATACAAAATGAATTTTATTAGATAACCATTAAAATATGTTATGGTTAATTTTGAGGAATTTATCTCTTTTTTGGGAATGTTATAAAATTATATAGTTTTCTAAAATGGAAAAAACATAGACCGTATGACAACCCATCACGTCAGACTAAGCTTCAGGAATAGAACCCACAACTAAAGTGTGACTGGGGTTTATCAACTACAACTAGACTACGTGATGTCCTTGGTTAGTATGACTAATTATTTTTTAGTTAGATTATTTTATGAATCAAGAATAAGTAAATTTTGGGTTATTTTTGGAAATTATTAACCTATCATATATAATATGTGATTTGGTTAATTACACATTAGTATTAGACTTTAAGAGTAATTGATGCTTTTTTGGAGACAAATGTTAAGATATACCTTGTAAGACAATTTGATTAAATCCTTTAGTGATATGGGATTAAATCATAGTTTTTATTACATTGAATAATTTTATGGAAACATTTTTATTAAATGGTCATTGTTGAACATTAGGGTTTTTTTGACATATTTTTGTGATTAAGAGTAGTTTTTCTTTATGTATATGATTGTTTCTTTGGGTATTATATGATCTCTCACTAACCATTTTGGTATTGCTTATTGTATAAATACATGATAAATATATAGTTATTATTTTTTAGATTATGTGATACTCTATTAGTTCGTTCTATAAATTCAGGTGTGACCACATCATCTTGAATACTCATCATTTGAAAAAAAATGAGTTTGTGGTAGGAGTTTAGTTAAGGATGATAGTCTACATGAAAAGTAATTATGTTTACTTATATTTTAGGTTATGTTCATATATAAATTCCTCAACATTATGAAATGTAATATAAAACAAAAAATAATAATTAACTTTTCCTACTGGGGAATCAAAGACCGTTTAACCCATCAGATGTTTGTGATTTTCTAGTGGTTAACTTTCTCCTAATAATGTTTTTTATCAATCTCCATCAGAACATGATGGATTATTTTCATCTCCATGCCCATGTTCTAATGAAATCCTAGTATCATTTATCTCAGGTGACTTTTGTATATATATTTCTTTCTTTTGAAGTGATATTTTTATTTACTTTTTTTCTGATGTGAGACGTTCAATGATGTTTCCAAGCACAATTTTAAAATTTTAAGGATGCAATTCCCAAAAGGGGGGAAGGATGTAACAACCCAGGTAAATGAAGAATATGACATTTTCATATTTATTAATATTTTTAAATTAATTATTAATTTCTATTTAAATGGGATTCTATGTTTGATTTCATACCCAATACACAATAATGGTTTTCTTTTAAATCTTACGTTGCACACAACATTGGTCATATTGAAATATAATAAAATAATATTATTATTTTTAAATGGTAGTTAATGCCAAGACATTGTGTAACATCCCAGGTAAATAATGAATAAAACATTTTCATATTTATTAATATTTTACGAATTAAATATTAATTTTACATTAAAGGGGTTGCTATGTTCGATAGCGTACCCGATACGCAACAAAGAGTTTCTTTGAAATCTTATGTTGCACACTAGTAATAAAATAATATTATTTTAAATGGTAGTTAAAACATAGCCGTTGTATTGGTGGGAATGGATAGAAATAATTAAAATATTATTATATATGTTTTTTAAATGTTTTTACTTTTATCTAAAAGGTTTAAAATACGGAAAGAATTCAATTTTAGGCGTATATGCCATAGTTTTCACTAAAGGTTCACTTATCGCCTTTTGATGGAGAACCGTCATTAAATATAGTTTTGTTCACTCTTATACATTCTATTGGACCAAATAAAACACTTCTTTAGAATCGGGACATCATAATATACTTTGTGTAAATTTTTGATATTTTTCCGATAATGTACATTTTTTTAATGAATAGTGTAACATGTTGTATTTTAATTCAAAACCTCTTTTTAATCTAATTTATTTATATGATTATATTATATTTTTAATTGGATTGAAAGTGAAATTAGAATATATTTTTACCATTAAATCCAATAGTGGTCGTTGGAATTAATTTCACTTTGAAATCAGACTTAAACTAGTGTCAATCTTTTGATACTTATTGTTTCATAAAAACACACTATTTGCTCTGACAGTAGGAATTAATTATTAAATTAATTAATTAAACTTATATGTTTTGAATTTTATAAAATGTACTTCATTTTTGAATTCGTAATGTCAAATATAGCTTAGGGTAATGTTTTGGTATTTTTCTGAAAAACTTCAATTTTTGATGAATAGTGAAACCACTAAGTGGTTCTTAAAAAACTGATTTTTCATTTAAATAAAATTATACCACCTCTGTGTTTTGAATATCAAAAATCTGACAAACATGGTTGTCATTAAGAACTAAAATGTGATTCAATGGGATTAAAATAATTTTTTTGGTGAATAGTAACTTATTAAGTTTTTAATCGCGATTAGAGGTAATTATTGTAGTTTAAGGTAAAAATAATGTTTTAATAATATGAAATGAACATGAAACATGTCCCAACCTCATTGGATGTGTCATGGCCGACCATGAAAATCCATGGGTCAACTTGAGGACCCCATGGAGCCACTTTAGTTGGAAAATGACATTAATACCTTTTTATTTAATGTTAAAAAAAATGTCACAAAAATGAGTTGTTTTACTAAAACAATTTTTACATGTCGTTATAAAAATAATATTTTTGACTATAAATATTCATTGTAAATTTAATAATATTTCATACATAATATTTTTTTTTATAATTTTTAGAAATTAAATAAATTAAATTATTTATGACACCATGATGATGCAGCGATTACCTCATTATTTAACGATTTAAATAAAATGAAATGATAATGTAAAATATATAACCTAAACATGTCCAAAACCTATTGGATGGGTGGATTTCGAACCCTTATAACCTTATCCTCAAAACACATCAATGTGGGACCATTAAAATCCGAAACTCATTCTAAAATAAAGTAACATTTCCTTACCTTCCAAGAGTGCCTCTCCTCTCCTCTTATAAAAGGCCCCCACCTCTACCACCTTACCCACACTTCCAAAGACTTTGGCTCGGTCATCCCATACCCATTTTGTCTCTCCACATCCCTCTCTTACTCTTTGAAGCCTCACTTTGGGCATAAGTCTTCCCAAGGAAGCCTTTGAGCTCAAATCTAAGAGAGTTACCCGATTTTACGGTGATGTCTTCACTTGTGTTCTTTTGTTTTATTTTGCTTCTCCAACCCCCTAAACTATTTTTATTAACTTATTTTGTAACAACTCCAGTATCTTCTATGTACTAATATGTTTTTATAATATGATTTCGAGCTACACTTACACACATCTACATCTAATGGTTAAAGAACATACTGTTTTTGTGGTTGGCGAATTTCTGCCTCACGAAATGATGATTGTTCAATCTTCTTTTAAACACCTTTAATGGTGGTCATTAAGATGTCACTATATCTATATATGATATATATTATGTTTATGTTTTCCTTATTCTTATTTATTTTTCATTTGTGGTTTACCTTTATGGTTTCCATTGTGGGTAAACACGATAATTTCATTTTAGGAAGTGCGGACTACCACCCCCTCAAAGTGATGTGATTCGTTAATGCCATATGTGGGATGTATACAGGATGGATTTAAAGTTATTATATATGATTTTATATTGAAATTATAATATACCTCTATATCATTATTATTTCTTTCCATTAATTTATGAGAAAGAAATGAAAGTAGCGTTCATGTGTACGTACGGCTTACTGTCTCCATGAATGGTGCATTTCATTTCTTATCCCCAAATATAATGTACTATTATAAGTACATATGTATAATGGATATATATAATGTATTTTAAATATAAATGATTAGTATAATTCGGCAATTAAAATATACATACCTCTCATTTAGTTTTAATTCCATTAATATGACAAAGAAATGAAAGTAGCGTTCATGCGTACATATGACTTACGGTCTCCATGAACGGTGCATTTCATTTCTTACCTCTAAATGATTATGTAATATTATAAATACATGTATATTCTGGATATATATGAAATATATGATATCCAAATCATGAATATAATTCTAGATATAATGAACCTTTGACCACACGAACAACATGTAATTGTAAGAAGTTCACTTTTGACTCAAGTACCAAATATCGAAAAACGACCGTTATCAACTTAAATGACTACATAATGTTCATAACATGGTAATAAGTGATATAAAAGGAATAATAAACATGAAAAAGTTTCTTAATCAAGTATAAATTAACTCATGTTTATTATTTAAGACGTTAAAGAACGATCGAGTCAAGTCGGACCTGAGGTAATGGACTTCGTCTCAATCTCCTTTCATTGAGGCATATTTTGTTTTATACACAACATTCTTTTATACAGTCTATAAAACCCTTTGACTTTTAATTTTATACAAAGGTAATCTTTTTATACGAAGCGTTTTACAAAACGACAAAAAGGAATGTTTCTTTTAACGTACGCGGTGACAACGACCTTTTCCGCCACCGCGAGTATTATTTTGGTCTGTGGCTTCCTGAACAAGATGTATTGTTTTATTTAAAATGAAATAAATACCATATACTATTTTATGTATTTTTCTATTGAAAATGGTTTTTATAATGGATTTTTTATGTCAATATATTTATGTGATATATTTTGATCAAAGTGTGGAAATGTTTTCTTTCCATTATATTTGTTTTATGATTTTATATTGGTACTTGGACATTTGACGGGTGGTTACGTGATAAACCATATAACGGGTGGTGCTGTGAATACCATGATTGGTGGTTACGTTGTAACCTCCAATGCATTGGGTATGGAAGTCAGTCGTATGGTTATTCCATTATGTATGTATGGAAGTTGGCCGTATGGCTATTCCATTAAGTGATATGTGTGGAAGTCGACCGTATGGTTATTCCACTTAAGTATGTTTATGTCCCAAGTTACCTTTATATGTTATGTGTTCTTCATATGGGTTTTATGGTAATATTTTGGTTACAAAAGGGTAAGTAATGATCTTTTATTCAGTTAAGAGTTTTTACTACTTAATAAAGGTGAAAAGTAATACTTTGATAAAGTATACATGGTTTACTTTTTGTTTTGACAAACTAACAGTTTTTATTCTTTGCGTATCCCTTACTAATCTTTTTATGCTCACCCCAAGTTTTTTTTGAAATGTTTTTCACGGGACTTAATTTTGAATAGGGTCAAGGATGGGATCAAGGGAAATTCATGCTATATAAAACATGGAACTAGACATGTTTCTTTTTAAGAGTTTTTTTATTCTATGGAAACGTGGTAGAAGTGTCTACATTGTAAATCTTTTGAGATGTAATAGTTATGTTCTAATTCTCTAAAAAACTAAACCTGAAAAGATCATCAATGTGACTTATTCATTTAATTCAATATTAATTAAGGTTTAAGGTCGGGGCCTTATAGATGGATGTTTAAAGTTTTTACTTTTATTCAATAAAATTTAGAGGAATAAAATGTGAATAAATCTAATTTTACTAATAATTTACAATAAAAAGTTTATTTACTGCATTTTGATGGAGAAACAACACTAAATAATGTTTCGGTCACTTTTATATGTTCTATATGATAAAATAAAATTCTTCTTTAGAATCGGTACATCAAAATTAACTTTGGGTAAAATTTTGGATATTTTATGATAAAATGAATTTTTTAATGAACAGTGAAAAATACTATATTTTAATTCAAAAGAGACATTTAATCTAATTTATTTACATGGATATATTATTTTATTTATTGGTTATAATGTTTAATTATATTTTATTTTTACCATTTTATATATTGTTGTTCGTTGGAATTAATTTCACTTTGAAATTGGACATAAACACGTATCAATCATTTGATATGTATTGTTTCATAAAACCACGCTATTTGTTTTGATAATGAGGATTAAATTTGAATTAATAAATTAAACTTCTATGTTTTGAATTTGGTGAAATAGACATTATTTTTTAATTCGGAATATAAAATATAGCTTAGGTTGAATTTTTTTTCTTCTAATAACACCAATTTTTTATTAATAATGAAACCATAACCAGTAGTTAAAAACTGTCATTTTCCATTAAAATGAAATTTTACTTCTATGGATTGAATTTCAAAAATCCAACATACAAGTTTGTTATTAATAATTAATTTGGTTCAATAAAATGAAAATAATTTTTTCGTGAAAAGTATATTTTGACTTTTATTTACTGCGGTTAGAGGTAAATAGGGTAATTCCAGGTAAAAAAATATTATAATAATATAAAATTACCTTATAACTTGTCCTAACCTTATTGGGTGAGTCATTTAGGATCATGGAAATATTTGGATCGATATTGGGACCCCATGGAGCCACTTGGGAGTGATAATGACACATTAATTTAATTAACTTTATGTAAAGGCATAAATGACATAAACAAATATCTTTTAGTAAATCAATTTATACATAGTGTTATAAATGTTATATTTTATACAATAAAAATTAATTTCAAATCTAAAAAACATTCCAAAATTATGGCATTTATTTTATACTTTTAGACATCATATATGTTAAATTATTTATCACAAAACAAAGATATATTATTTACCTCATTATAAAATGATTTAAAATAAATAAGATTATAAATATTAATGTAACATAAAAACCAGTACAATTAATATTGGATGAATTTATTTATACCATGAGTCATCTTATCTTAGATATTAATTAGTGTTTTACTTTTATGAACCATACATCATTATATATTAAAATAATATTCTCAAACATTCCTAAAGAGCCCCCTCCTCCCCCTAATATAAATCCCACACTTCTAACACATTCCTCACATCTCTCAAGTCCCTTGGATCATCCAAAACATTCCCAAATAAGCTCTAATGATCAATATATTCCTCCTAGAAGACTTACCTTAGTCATAAGGCACTTCAAGAAGTTCTTTTGGTTCAAACAAAAGGGAGTTACCCAAATTAAAGCTAACAGTTTCTCTTACCTTCTTTTCTTTTATATTACGTCTAGAAACCCAAAAATCTTTTTATTAAATTATTTTATAACCACACCATTATTCCTAATATACTTGTATTTATTTATGAGATGTATTTAAACTACAAATACACACACCTTCATCTAATCTGTAAAGAGCATACTATTTTAGTGAATCGAAAACTAACGGCTCATGAAACGATGATTGTTCGATTAACTATTAACACCTATCATGGTGGCCATTATGATGGAAATAATTTATATATAATATATATTATGTACATTTTTTCTTTATTATTATGAATTTTTATTTTATATCATGCGTTTTGGGGTTCCATAATGGGTAAATGTGATAATTTTATATGAGGAAGTGCGGACTACCGCCCCCTGAAAGTGATATAACTCGTTAATTCAATATATGGGACATATAAAGGATGGAGGTAAAGATATCATATATTATATTATTCTGAAATTATAATATAAATTTGTGTCATTATGTTTTAATTCCATTAAAAAATAAATTTAAATGAAAGCACCGTTTATGCGTACGTACGACTTACCATCTCAATGAATGTTTCATTTCATTTTTTACCTCCAATTGTTATGTACAATTATAAATACATTAATATAATGGATATATATATATGATATATATGATATATAAATCATGAATATAATTCTGGATATAACGAACATTTGACCATGTGAAAAACTAATAATTATAAGAAGTCCATTTTTGACTCAATTAACAAATATCGACCAAACGACCATTATTAAGTAAAACCATTAAATGTTGATTATAATATGGTAATAATTGATATAAAATGTATAATAAAAATGAATGTGGTTTCGTAACCAAGTATAAATTTACTTAGGTTTAATATTTAGGAATTACAAGAAACAAACATGTAACACCCTGACCCTAGATTCCAAGAGTCGGTGCATTATTTTTATACATTGGAATCATTAAAAGGAATAAAGTCCCAAACGACCGATCAGTTTAGCAGTCTTAGAAAATAGATTGAATACATGAATATTACATTACACATTATAACATACAACAGAACAAATATCCATTGAGTATGTCATTGTTCCATTAGCTTAACCCTATATGTCAAACATAAAACACTTCTTGGGATCATGGGAAAAATAAACCATAATAGTGGGGTGAGCTAAGATTTTCAGTAAGGGTAAATAATTTAGAGAAAGCTACAAACGTTTATGTAAATATTTGTAATAAAAAATATATCCTTTTGAAAATAAACTTTAACATAATATGGAAAAAATAAATCAAAAATTACCATATAATCATGCACATGTATATTCTACTAGTCGAATAATCACATGTAATAACTAATTTAATAATGAGGGAATGCCTAACACCGGAAATCACTACCACATTGTCAAATAATTGTGCCAAGGCTTCAAATACATTTTTTGTCATGGCCTTGTTCCAAGACACTAGTTTGTCTCATGAGACCTATCGATGCATCGAGGAACAATAGTGGGCTCTACCTGTCATTTATATAGTCAACTGGATTCCTCCTATAAAAAGGTTGAAACCTAACATAAACATTGGTATTAAATCTAGAATAATAAATTTAAATACTTTATCCATAAAACATTATTGGTATAAAAATAACTCATAATCAATAAAACATATCACAAATCCTTAAATTCAATATTGAAGATTTATATCATAATAAATCCTCTTCAAACAAGATTAAAATTTATCAAAGAATGTTGACATAGATGAAAATGATTTATAAAACCCATTGAGAGAAATATATATTTTTCATTAAAATTTTAAAACGTAACACAATTTAAAAAGGAATAAATTTTAAAAACATTTTTGAATCACAGTGTCCCCTACCACTTTTGAAACTATTGAATGGAATTATCATTTTAAAAACATTCATGACTATATATAAAAATCTTTAAAACCCATTTTCAAAACCTAGAAATTAATGAGAACGATTTAGAAAAATAAATATTTAAAACATTTAGATGATGCTTTAGTAAAAATTAAATTAAAATGAATCCATTTGTAAAATATTTTAGGAAACATGGACATGGATAATAAATATATCCCAGTAGTTACAAACGTAAAAACAACCTCGAATAATAACGAGATTTTTAAAATAACCCTTACTTTGCAGTTTCCTTTAGTCGAGGGTATGTTAAACCACATGTATAATGAAAATTTTATGTTATTAGATTATACCAAAAACATATTAATATTTATGATCTCATACATGAATCATTAATGACTTTTTACTACCGATTTAGTAATAATTTCCTTGTTAAATTAACATTTTGGGAAATAATTGCTTTCTTTACTGTATGTGTTTCAACTTGTTAATCATCATTGTATCACATAGATCAAGATTTAAATAATTCCAGAATATAAAAAATTATTTATATAACATATATATTTATAATATAAATATGTATAATAGACATATATTGGAAATGGAAAACATCGTTTATGGACATTTTAGTTCATACGTATGCAAAAACGACGTTTTAATTTTCATATCTTATTGCACATAACTGTGTGAATATGATATATGTAAGTACATATATATAAATATATTTATATATCAGGTAGAATGATTATGTAATATATTACATATATATTAATGATTTATATTTTATAATCATCATTGAATGGAGAACGTGGAAATGAATCTCATCGGGTTGTGGAGACGGTAATTCGTACGTACAGAGGAGAAACAATATCATTATATTGATGGAGAAATATTATGTAATTAGATGGTATATAATATATATAGAATCATTAAAATGTTATATTTATTATTTACATCATTTATACTCATTATTATACACATCCTAATAATGATGTTTTTGAATAACAAACTACACCATGATGTGGAGACGGTAATCCGTACATACGCACGTATGGTGACTTTGTCATTTATAAGTTGGATAGAATAATGTATATGGTTGTACCATTTTTATAAAAACATCAAATTATTTAAATTATACTGGAGGACTTATTTTAGAATGTAAGCAATAATGAAAGAGGAAGTGGAAGAATAAAAGAACTTGAAAGAGGGTGATGAAATCAATACATGGTCCTTGGGTTCTTCCATTCATTTGATCAAAAGGTCTACATTGGTTGGATTTCTGACCAAAGGAATGCCTCTCGGATGAATTTAGGTTAGTTAGGAGGATATTTGGTCCATGGTTGGCCGAGCCAAATGGACTGGGAGTTCTGAATTTGAGAGAAGGGGAAGTTCCCTTTTATAATAGGGGTGAGGGGCACCTTAGGAAAAACTCAAAATATAATTTTATAGTAACTTCATTTTAGGTTTATAATGGCTTCAAAATGAATTATTTAAAGTATAAGGTGTGTATGGGAAAAAAAACTCATCTAATAGGTTTTATATAGGTTTAGGTCACCATATTATCCTTAACATTTAGATTTAACTTCTAGTTAAATAGTTTTACATTTACCATGTCTCTTTGTATTTTTGTATTATATGGTTAATAAACATGATATAAAAAGCCAATCAAACACCAATTGGATAATTAATGTCATATAAATTACTGTATAAGTCTTTTGGCCAACCATTATATTTATAGGACTATTATATCAATTAATAATATAATATTTGTTTTAAAAACTATTTTTTGTAAATTTTGACTCTATATGTTATTTGTTTTTTTGGTAAAATCATAACTACATGATTAATTAAAAAAATTATTGAATCAACCCTAAAATGTCATATTAACCTAAACATTATTTTAAAAATCAGAATTCTCATATTACATTTATTTGGGTATTTATAATATCATTTTTTTTAATATTTTATTAATAAGGTAATTGTTGCATCATCATTGTGTCATAAATAAATCTAATTATATAATGTATAAAAATTATAAATAAAATACCATTAAGTAGGAAATTTTATTATATATACAATAAATATTTATAGTCTAATGAAATTATGTTTAACCATATATTAAAAATGTTTTAGTTATGAAAACATGATTTTATCACTTTTAACTCTTCTTTAAATTAAATAATAATAAATGTCTTAATCTAATTCATGTGGACCTAAAGGAACATATTTTACTCCTTAGGTTGTTTTGGTTCTAATTATACTTATCCAATTGAATTAATTCATGTGTTAGGGTAATAATAATATGATTTTTATCTTTAATTACCCTTTTTACTTTAAACTGTGGTAAATAAAAGTTAAAAGTTACTATTCAACAAAAATTATTTTTATCTTATTAAACAACATTTTATTACTGATATGAACTGTGTCTCTTAGATTTTTGAAATATTATTCAAAAAAGTGTAAAATTGCATTTTATGCAAATTTTAAAATCCTCCTAGGAGTTGTGTAAAAGGCGGTAAAGAGATCAATAAAATTTTTATATATATAAACTTATTATAAAACTATTAAATGAATTACATTTAAAATATATAGGTATTCTGTATCTATTTTTACCTAATATAAATTTAAATAAAATAGAAAATTTTTTAAGAAAAAAGTTTGTTTAAACAATAACTTAGTGTTTTTCACTATTCATTAAAAATTTTTATGTTTTTTGAAAAATACCAAAAATTCACCCTAAGATAATTTTAGTATTCCTAATTAAAAAATTAAGTCTATTTTACCGAATTCAAAACATTGAAGTTGTATTTATTAATTTAAAATTAATTTCTATTGTCAAAACCAAAGGCGTATTTTTAGGAAATAATAACTATCAAAATATTGACACTTGTTTATGTTCAATATCAATGTGAAATTACATATATTGACCTGAATTTGATTAAATGGTAAAAAAAAACTATTTATACATGAAACCCATTAAAATGGATAATTTAGCAATATAATTTAATTTTATTCAAAATGTTTTTAAGTAAAAATATAGTATTTTTCAATATTCACTAAAATATGAATGTTATCAGAAAAACGGAAAACAATTATTGAAACTAAATTTTTATGTCCAGATTCTAAAGAGGAATATTATTTTGTGAAATTTAATATATAAAAGTTTCAAATTTTGGATTTAAAAAATGGTTCACCATTAAAAGGCAGTAAAAGTGCATTTTTTAAAAATACTTATTTTATCTGAAAGATTGAATTTTTTCTTGCATTATGTCTAAGAATGTAATAATCTGGATTCTAAAATTTTAAGGATTATATAAAGTTCAAAATTCAGTTAATACTATTCATAACCGCTCTTGAACGTCTACTGTGGTTTTTCGTGGTGCGCTAGAAATCGGTGTTTCTTGTAGTGAAAGTTATTGCATTACTTTGAAGAAATAACATACTATGAATTCATGGGGTGTTACATTCTTCCCTCAATCAATAAATTTTGTCCACACAATTTGAAATACGTTTTGAAAAATAAATGGTTAAAAATAAATAAAACTTTTGTGGGAAGAGCCACATCGGAAATTGGGTTAATAATCTTTAATGTTTATAGGAGGAAAAGTGAAATGAAAGGATCACCAACAAATTATTATCTCAATTATGAGAACATTAGTGGAAATAAGAGACAAACAATTAATGTAAAAATGTAAATATCTAGAGAGAGTGATTGAGGTCCTCAGTCACAAACAAATTTAAAATTTAGGGCCTCAAAGCCATCAATCTGCAAGGATTTAAAATGTCATCGGATAAAAAAAATAAGGTATTAGGATAACACATTTTTTGTTTTAAGATACCTTATTTAATGTTAAGGAATTAATTTCATCATATAATAAGTGAATAGAAAATATATATACTTTACAATTAGAGTTCCATCAATAACTAATTTATACCTCAAACTCATCTTTCACTCTAAAAGATAATAGAATTTAAACAAATATATTACATTTATCCTATTCGTATAGGTTTACAAAAATAATTTATATATAATTCAATTTTCAGAATATTTTAGAATACTAAATTATACAAACCCATACATCACGTAGTCCAATTGTAGGTGATGCACTTTTATCACCCTTCGGTTGCGGGTTCAAGTCTCATGGCCTTTCCAGACGCGACTAGTTTTCGCCCGACCTCTAGGTTGTAATTTTTTATAAAAATACAAAAACAAACATAACAATAGTATCCAATCTCAATCATAATCAATTCCAACCTTTAGAATTATCCAAAATACTTCTATCCAATCTCTCAGTCCAAAATTTTTAAGGATGTTAAACACAATGAAGATTATTTTTTCCATGTAATAACATGTGAACACCTTCATCATGAATTATTTTAAAACATGGTAACACAATGAATTACCATTAAACATATTTTATTACAATCATACTCCCTTATCATTTATATAATACTGGATATATTCTTTATATCCAAAAATATTTAATATTTCAACAATGATGAAATAATCAAACTATTAATCAGTTTGAAGGAAGTCAATAATATCCAAAATAATTTATCCAAATCAACTATCTCTTATTAAAAAATAACTACCTCATTATTAGGACCGTATTAAGGATTATATTTCCTTCAAACATGTATTTTTTTTCCAAAAAGTGTATCTTAATATTAAGTCACTTTTCTAAGAATCTTGTTATCTCAAATCAATAGTAAAATAGTACTGCAGTACAATCCTTATTTATCTCCATAATTCATATAACTAGTATACTGTTGATATAACAAACAAATGAAATAATTCAATAATAACAACATAATAACACTAGTCATTCCTTTTCATCTGAGGTAGTATCATAACATGATTGTTATCGAATAACATCATTTGCGTTATACTCGTATGACTGAGACATTGATTCACGTAGTTTCTCAACACCTTTCGGGTGAATAATTTTACAATCGAATAATTTTTCATACCCTTGCAATCACACACTTAATGTCCTTTTCCTTTACATTTATAAAAAACTCCCTTTCCCTTCAATCATTTTCCAAGGTGATTCTTTCCAAATTTATCATAAATGGGAAAATATTTCATTCCCCTCTTCTCTTTATCCATCTTTATATCTACCATTTTTTTTCTTCTCTTACATCCCTTCAAAGCCATATGACTCATAGAATTCTTTACTTATCTAATTAACACATGATATTTTTTCATCATAGGTTGAGAATCCATGGGAGACTATTTCCCTTCTAAATGTTGGCTTAATACCATGAAAGATATTACCCTTCTTACTCATTGAATCATACGTATTTCTGGAGTTCACATTACTTCAACTGGGTGCCATTTATCTACAATGGCATACACTGGGTCAGTTTATTAATTGCAATGAATATTTCCAAACATCTAAAATACCTAATCTAAATTTTACAGTTTATGTATATAATCCATAATCATAAAAATATTTTCATTGAAGAGGAATGTAATCATAAATCCTTTATAATGATTTTTAATAAAAATTAGTATTATCCTAAGCATAAACTCCAGGAGTGTCGTAACCAAGAGTGTAGCAAGGCCCGTTGTTGTGCACCATTTCCCGTTCAAGTCTAGCTCAAAGCGGTGTTTTTGGGTTTTACACGTAGTTACATATGTGCCAGAGTAGCCTCTACCTACTCGTATCCAGAATGGGATGTATTTTCTTGGAAAACTCACAAAATCTCTACACTAACAGATGTTATTCTATACTAATCCTCAATGTATATCTTAGGATAGTGTGCTATAATTAGATTTTATCTAAATCTAGTTTCCAAGTTTTTTTATAACTTTCTTTTGATACCAACTGTAATGCCCCGACCCCAGATTTCTAGAGTCGGTGCATTATTTTAATACATTGGCATGATTATAGGGAATCATGTCTCAAAATAAATATCAGTTTAGAAATCTTGGAAAAATAGATTGCACACATGAACATTACATTACACTTTCTACCATACACCAAAAAAATCCTTTTATAATTAAATTTTTCCCTTATCTTAACCCTGCATTTCAAAAATAAAACAATTTTTAGGATCCTGGGAAAAATAAAACATAAGAAAGGGGTGAGCTCTGATGTTCAGTAAGGGTAAATAATTTAGCGGATTCTATAAAAGTTTTAGGTAAGATGTGTAATAAAAAAATAGCCTTTTAAACATAAACATGAGCACAATATGGAAAAAAATCAAACATTACCATATAAACAAGGACATGGATATTCTACAAGTTGAATAATCACATGTAATAAGTAATTTCCTAATGAGGGAAATACTAACCCCGAACAACATTACCACATAGTCAAGGCCTTGTGCCAATAATACAAATAATTTTTTTTCAAGGCCTAGTTTTAAAACTTTGTTTAGTCTCATGAGACTTGTCGACGCATCGAGGAGCTATAGCGGGCTCCACCTGTTAGTTACAAAGTCCACTGTATTCCACATATGAAAAGGTTGAAACATAGCATAAACATTCGTATTAAATCTAGCATGCAAAATCTCAATACATTATCCATAAACCATTAATGGTATAAAAATAACACATCCGCAGTCAAACATATCACAAATAAATTAATAAAATATGGAATTTTTGTATCATAATAAACCAACTTCAAACAAGTTTAAAATCCATCAAAGGATGTTGACATAGATGAAAATGATTTGTAAAACCCTTTGACAGAAATATATCATTTCCATGAAAACATTTAAAAGTCACAAAATTTAAAAAGGAATAAATCTAAAGAATTTTTTTTACTCAAAGTGTCTCATACCACTTTGATAAATTTTAATGGAATTGACATTTTATAAATATTCATGTTTATATATATAAATTCTCAAAAACTATTTTGAAAACATGGACATTAATGAGAATGATTTAGAAGAATAATATTAAAAACATTTATAATGATGTTTTAGTAAAAAACCTCATAAAAATACTCCATTTGAAAACACTTTTATGAAACATGGACATGGATAATAAATATTTCTTAGTTGATACTTATGTAAAAACAACCTCACATAATAAAGAGATTGTAAAAAAACATTACCTTACACTTTCCATTAGTCGAGGGTACGTTCAACCTCCTATATAATGAACTTTGTGTATTACTATATTATACCAGAACCATATTAATATTTATGATATCATATATGATTCATTTACGACTTTATATTACCCATTTAAAAATAATTTCCATGTTAAATTAACATTTTGGGTAATAATCGTTTTCTTTATCGTATGGGTTTTAACTTGTTAGTCTTGATTGTATCACATAGATCATGATTTAAATAATTCCATAATAAATAAAATGATTTATATTCCATATATATTTATACTATAAATATGTATAATATACATATATATGAAATGGAAAACATTGTTTATGAAGTCGGTAGTCCGTACGTATGCATAAACTCTATTTCTATTTTCATATCGTGTTATACAGAACTAAGTGAATAAGATATATGTAAGTACAAATATATATATATATATATATATATATTTATATTTATATCTCCAGTATCATGATTATGTCATATATTACATACTTATTAATGATATATATTTTATAATAATCGTTGAATGGTGAACGTTGAAATGAATCTCATCGCTTCGTGGAGACGGTAATCCATTCATACTTACGTGAAACAATATCATTATATTGAGGGTGAAATCTTGAATAATTAGATGCTATATAGTATATACAGAATCATTAACAAGTTATATTTATCATTTACATCAGTTATACTCATTATTATACTCATGAAAATAATAAATTGTTTGAATAACAATCTACACCACGACGTGGAGGCGGTAATCTGTACGTACGCACGTATGGTGACTTTGTGATTTATATGACAGTTTGAATAATGAATATGGTTATACCATTTTTATAATAAGATCCCAGTATATAGAATATACTTTATTTGTTATTTTAGAATGTAATCAACAAATAATGAGGAAGTGGAATAATAAAATAACTTTAAAGAGGGTGGTTAAATAATTACCTCTTCTTCAGGTGCTTCATTTTGATTTGATCAAAATGGTTCCATAGGATGGATTTCTGACCAAAGGAAGCCCTCAAAGATGATGTTTGGATAGTTTTCAGGAAATTTGGATAGGGGTATGACAATCCAAATGGCTTTGGAGGTGTTAATATGAGAGATGGGTAAGTGCCCTTTTATAAGAGGGTTGAGGTGCACCTTATGAAAACATTAAACTATTATTTTATAACAAATTCAATTTAGGTTTCTATTGTCACCAAAATGAATTATATAAATTCTATGGAGGTTATGGGTCGAAAACCATTCAACAAATATGTTTTTTCAGGTTTATGTCACCATATTAACATTAACATTTAGATTTAACTTTTAGTTAAATAGATTGACATTTACCATGTCTCTTTTAATTTTTATATTATATAGATACTAAACGTACTGTAAAATTACAACTGAACCCGAATTAATTCAATAATTTCATAAATATTATTATATAATTCCATTGGCTGTACATTACATTTCTAGGACTATTATATCAATTAATAATATAATATTTGTTTTAAAAACTATTTATGTCAATTTTGACACTATTGGGTATTTGTTTTTTTGTTAAAATCATAACAACATGCTTACATAGATAAAAATGATTGAATCAACCCTAACATGTCATATTAACATATAAAATTATTTTAATTCATCATAAGTATCAAATTACATTTATTTGGGTATTTATAATATCAATTATTTTAATAATTATTTAATAAGGTAATTACACCATCATCATTATGTAATAAATAAATTTAATTATTTAATGTATAAAATTTATAAATAAAATAACCTGATGTATTAAATTTTTTTATCTTTCTAATGAGTTTTTATAGTCAAAATTATCTTATGTATAACCCTGTATTAATAATGTTTTAGTTATGAACTTGAATTATCACTTTTAACTCTTCTTTAAATTTAACAATAATAAATACCCTAATCTAATCCAAGTGGACCGAAAGGATCATATTTTATTCCCAAGGTTATTTTTGGTTTAATTACACTTATACAATATAATTAATTTCTGTGTTAGGGTAATAATAATAACATTTTTACCTTTAATTACCTAATTTACTTTTAACCGTGGTAAAAAAAAGTGAAAAGTTACTATTCATCAAAAAATATTTTTATCCTATTAAACCACATTTTACTTAATTATAAGAACTGTGTCTCTCAGATTTTTGAAATTTAATTCACTGAAGTGGTAAAATTATGTTTTATGTAAATTTGCAAATGCTCCTAGGAGGTGGGTAAAAGAAAGTAAAAAGTTCAATAAAAAAATTATATATCTAAAGTTATCATAAAATTAATCCATCGAATTACATTGAAAATATATAATTATTATGTATCTATTTTGACCAAAAATAAATTTAA
Source organism: Viscum album (assembly GCA_963277665.1). Taxonomy (NCBI): domain Eukaryota; kingdom Viridiplantae; phylum Streptophyta; class Magnoliopsida; order Santalales; family Viscaceae; genus Viscum; species Viscum album. Next base: position 556,169,232 of record OY728165.1, on the reverse strand, counting down.
TTAAAATAGATAATTATTTATGTAAAAAGACTGTTTGAAACCAAAATTTATTGTTTTCACTATTCATCAAAAATTGAAAGTTTTTAGAAAAATACCAAAAATTCACCCTATGCTAATTTTGATATTCCAAATTCAAAAATGAAGACTATTTTACAAAATTCAAAATATATATGTTGCATTTTTTAATTCAAAATTAATTCCCGTTATTAAAACCAAAAGGCATATTTTTATAATATAATAACTATCAAAAAATTGACACTTGTTTATGTTCAATATCAAAGTGAAATTGCTAAAAATGACCAGTTTTGTATTAAATGGTAAATATATAATATATTTATACTTCCAAACCTTTAAAATTTATAATTTAACAATATAAATTATTTTTATTAAAAAATTAGTTTTCAGTGAAAATGTATTACTTTTCACCATTCAACAAAATATGAATGTTATCAGAAAAACACCAAAAATTTATTGAGACTAATTTCTTATGTCCTAATTCTAAAGAAAAAGTTTATTTTGTCAAATTGAATATATAAAAATTTCAAATATTGGATTTAAAAAATGTCCACACTTAAAAGGTGGTAAATGTGCATTTTTTTAAAAAATTATTCATTTATCTGAAATAAATGAATTTGTTCTAGAATGATATATAATAAACTAATAATATGGATTCTAATATTATAAGGATTATATAATGTTTAGAATTCCATTAATACTATTCATAACTGCTTTTGAATAGCTAGTTTGGTATGTCGTGGTGCACTAGAACTCGATGTTGTGTGTAGTGAAAGTTATTGGATTACTTTGATGAAATTACAAACTATGAAATCTTGGGGTGTTATAAAACTAGCCAATTCAGACATGTGGTAAGGGATTTATTATATCACATTCAATTCCATGATATTTTCATTGGTCTCCACTTATTTATTGCATGTGGTGTATTGTGTACTCCCATTTCTTATATATTATCATGATTTTATTTATATTCATGGTATTATGGGATTCATTTGGTAGTTATTATCTTTTTTCAAACGAGTCTATTGATTAAAACGTGGTAAGGTGTTTTCACCTCACTTTTTATTCTCAGGAGATTCATGCTATATTTTCCACTATTTCCTTTTGTGTTGCGTATGTACTTCCCATGATTGTATTCCTTCTGAAATATACTTTAATTTATTTGTATTTAAATCTTCATTGTATAATCTATCTTTAATGGGGTGTATGATTAGAAAGTTACAAAATCAGTAAAGGAACCATTAACCCTACTCTTCTTAAGAATTATTTCTATTATCTCTTTTAATTTACATCTTCTTTTGTTAGGATATGTTCCCCTATATCCTTATTGATGTATTTTTTTTATTTCCCTATGATTAGATACCCTCTTCCCTCTCATCAATTCATTTTCTGAATTTTAATGGTACGTATTTAGGATGTCATATTCATGTAAGGGAACTTCTTCACCGAATTTTAATTATTTGGGTTAAAGTTTTCCTTTATGATTTTTTCATGCTCTGAATATGTGTGAATAATGTCTGATTTTATCACACATAATATCCACTTATATTTAGTGTAGTCTTATTTATCACCCATTATTTTGTAATTTATTTATCCTCAATCTATGGATATAGTTTTTATAAAGTATTTCATCTTAATTTAGATTCCATTGAGACTTCATTGTTGTTATTCACAAATTCACTATTATGTGGTTTATATAATTTCCTTTTGTATAATATATAATGAATCCCTTTATTCACATGATATTTTAATGTTTTGATTAAATTATATTCTTCAATTATTTGTATTCAAGTGTCTCTCTTTTTGTTAAAAACTCTTTAACTAAAATATCATTTTAAATTTTTAAAGGATTTATTCTTATATATATTTCTCATTAATGTCCATGTTTTCAAAATGTATTTTAAGATTTATTTATATTTACATTAATGTTTTCAAATGATAATTCATTTAAAATCATCAAATTGGTATGGGACACTTTGTTTCAAAAATCAATTTATTAAATGTTTTAAATGGTTTTGAAAATGATTTGATAAAGCATTGTTTATTTTAATATCTTGATTTGATGTATTCTGATTGGAATTTGGATATGTCATCATTTTTTTTATTTTTTTGTTATGTGTTATGATTATTTGATGGTTATTGGTCATTGTTTACATATATGGGTGGTTCCATGAAAAACAAAGGGTGGGTGAGCACGATATTTCTCTCCAATGAATTGGGTAACATGAAAGAGGTAAAGGTTAATGTTTCTCTTAAGATATTTAGGTAATATATTGTGATGGGTATTCCAAATGTGACACCATATGTATCTCTGATAGCTACAATGTATGTATGTTATGAATTCCATAAGCTACCTTTATGATTTATGATATGTGGGTGTTATTCATAAATCTTATGATTTTGTGAGGTATGTTATGATTGAAATGTACGGTTTCATTGATTTGTATTTAATGATGGGATAATGGTTTCTTTCCTTATTTTAAAACCATTTGTGAGCTTTTAATTCTCATCCCTTGTTTCTGATATTTTTTTACAGGACTTAAAGATGAATAGGGCCAAGGATGTGATCAAGGAAAATTCATGTTGTCTATAACAAGGAGCAATATATGTTTCTTTTTAAGAGTTTTTTATTTTTTCGAAAAAATGGACACTGTGTATTAGTATCTACATGTAATATTAAAGTTGTTATTTAATATTTATAACCTAATTATATAAAACTCTAAACATAAAAAGATCCTCAATGTAAATTCTTGACATAATTCAAGATTATGTAATGTTTAAGGACAATTCATTATGCATGCGGTGTATGTGTAGAACCTTAAATATAATAGATTAATTGTATATAGTAAGCGACTTGTGGTGTCTTTTATAGCCCTTCAATGCATCGGTATGTCTCATGAAGAAAAATAGAATTTATTTCCAAGGACATACTCTAGTATTTTTAGACGTCATGTTTGAGACCTTGACAATATGTTTGTTATATCATGTATTATGCATTCCATCGTTATTGTATTACTATTTGATAAACCATGTGAATATTTGACTATTAGAATATCAATGGTTATGTTTCATTCTCTCATGATCATTTATATGGATTATATAATAATATTTCATTAATTCCATATTATGCTCATGTATAAATATTAATGGACTGAGTTTTCAATTATTCATGAAGCCTAGACATTATTTTTATGATAATATCTACTATATTACATACCCTTTCTGAGCAAATGACCTCACCCCAATATTATGTTTAATTTTTCCCTAGGTGGTGATGATGTATACAAATTATGACTTGCATGGATCTTATAGGAGTTTATGTGAGATTCAAAATAAGTAGATATGTTGTATTTCATTTCATGTTGTAATGTAGAATATTGGTATTTGTATTTTTTCCAATGATAATAAATTGGTTATGAAGTCAGCCTCACCTTATTCTTCACAAAATATCTTTTAAATTTAAAATTAAAATCAAAATTTATACCCTTATGAGTTTAACTAGTCTGCAATGATATGAGACTGGAGAAAACATGAACAAACACTCTATATTAACTTTCCAAACCTCTGAATCTCTGAATGTCATTGGCATTTATTGGATACATTCATGATCTAAATTTCATTAAATTTTGATAATTCATTGATACCACAATAATATATATCACATTCCACATAAATTTCACCTCTCAGATCTAAATCTCAAATTTTGAGACCTTACCATACATACAATTTTATTTCATTGATAGAATAATGATATACAAATAGTCTCAGTGTTATTCTTTTATCTTGGAGTCCCCCAAAATGTCATCAAAAAATAAAAAAAAAATTCCAAAAAATAATGAAATATAATGTTCACAAAATCCATAAACAAACCAAAATTTTTACTAATACAATTTGGGATAACTAATAAAATCATAATTATTATATAAGATCTTGAATTCTATATGAGGTATATTCTCTTCTCAGCCCATCAACATATTGTACCCTTACTGAAGGACAATAATTGAAAATAATTATTTCCCTTAATGTATATCAAAATGTTCACGAATTCTTAGAAAACGAGTACAATTCATAATGGTCACCTGATTCAATTTCTGATAGATAATACCTAATAAAGAACTCCCACATGCCTTCGTAGAAATTATGATTGGTGAGTCCCATGGTTTCATTCTAGGATGTGTAAATCATTTAACAAATGGGTTCTCATTATTTTCTTAACATCCAAAAACATTGAAATTTATATTCAATAATATAGCATAGAAATAAGAATTATACAAGGGAGTTGTCAATAGAAATCTAAACCTCTCCTTATAGTGGTAATCTAGAAATATCGCCTGGAATGACCAGGGGGTACTCACAACCAACTGTAAGAAATAATCCACCTCAAAAATGAAAAAATGAATCCTATAAAATATTTAAAAATTGTTATGAGATTACCCACACATAAGAAAAATGGAATTTTCTTTCATGGTCTAGTGTCCCTATCAACATAGTAAATATGAGTGACCCCATCAAAAGACAAAAAATACACAAGATGGTGATAACAGTTAATCTAAGAATTAACGATGTTCATCAAATCAACATTGATTATAAAGATTAATATGTAAATATCGTGATCTAAAAATTATCATACCACCTGGATGTCAAATATAGTCACCCGACAAATGGGACACTTGAATCCTTGTATTGGACTCTATTCAAAGGTCGTTGATATATAAAATAAGTGCGGTATAAGTTCCAACATAATGAACATAATGTAAAAAAATATAATAATATAAAAAACTAATTATAATTGGTATCAAACAAGAATAAGAATATGTAAGAAACAATAAAAACCATTCCAATAACAGTTTTTGCGACTACATTAAATTCATTTTGTTCATACTCCACTATATAGAGAAAATTCATTTTTCCTCTAACCTAATAATTTTTAGACACATGATCATCATCGTTAGATTTTTTATAGAACACTCGACATTTGGAATTACCTTATTTAACCTACCAACACATAGTGAATGTGGATCTATATGTACTACCTTTGAATATATGATAACAAAATTTTTCTATATTCCATGATATTTCAAAAAAATGAAATGTATTGGGAGCCTCCACAAAATTTTCCATGGTATGACCAACATTCCGACACTATTATAAAACAATCATATGCTATCATCATGAATCCATAAAAACTAATCCTAAAGAAATCTAAATACCTTTGAACTTCTTTTGGGAGTATGAATATAAACCCTAGCTAACAACTACAACAATTGAATCTCCACAAAAACATGTCTTCCCATCCATGTTTTTCTCATCTAGAGAGGATTTGTAAAATAACTATAAGAAGGGCAGAGGGTACATGAAAATCAACATCAATAGAATATCATATCTTATCCCAAACTGAAAACATTTAAGATTTAGTTACTCATTTGTTACGAATATCTGAGATTGTTTCAAATACTGAATAAAATTGGTAAGATAATTCAAAAATTATAAGCTACCTAACTAAATGGTTCAAAACACAAAGATCATTTTGACATGTATATTCTCAATATAAAACATCTGATTAAATTTTTTTAAACGATGATTACATAATTTCTCCAAGATACTATGATTTCCTAATATTTTAACACCAAATCTATCATGTTCCCTCAATCATTTACGTGTTAAACCAAACATTATGTCCATAAAAGTAATAACAAATATCAATATCCTCTCAATCAAATCATTAAATTACACAGATTCATGAGGTCACTTGTCAATATTAAAAATAGGTGGTTTCTTCTTAGTGAACTCAGATCTATGATCCATTATGCATTATATGATCCCAACAACCATTTGGACCATAGTCAAAATAATGCAGATTAAAACATATACTAACAAAGGGTCAATTAGAGGATACAGCTACATAAGCTATCTCACAGATACCTCTCTAAAATTTAGAAGTCCTTTTATCATAAAAAATTTCTAATAAAAACAATAAAATAACCAATTATATCACGAACACATTCTGATAATAATAATAATTAATTCATAATTTAAATAATGGTTTAAATCAATGATAATTTAAATTAATTCGTAATTCTACCAATCAATGCAACTAATTAATAATAATAGACAAATTCAAATAAAAATATGATAAACTTATTCAAATATTCCAACACCTTGAGTCTAACTCCTAATGAAACCCATTATAACCCATGGAAACGCAGATTTAGTGATTGGGGTATGATGGAGAAGCCCCATTTCTATACCTACTATCTGAATCCCGAGGGTCTCAACTCCTGTCTACCCAAGACATAGAAACAAACATAGGATGTGTTAATACACATCCGGATATGGTTTCTATTTGATACAAAATTTTAATAAACCATATTAGTCAACCAAACCATACACCCTAGTCTGTCATAAAATGTCGAGGCGAAGAAAAAAAATAGATCCAGACTTACAACATGATAACTTTGAGAAATTAAAAGATACAACAAAATATATATAATCAATGAAAATTTAGATAAATTGAAATGTATGAATAAATAAAACCCTATAAGTCCCCCAAAAATGAAAATTCACATCCAAACAACCCCCTATAAAGGTAAGAAAAAAAAGAGGGAATCTCACATGCTAAAATATGACCATCCTAGATCATATAATATATCATCTATAAAGTCCATAATTCATGATTATGGTGAGATTGAAAATCCCTTTATGAAATGAAGAAAATTTCAATTGAAGTTCTAATATAATAAATTAAATAGTTATATCTTTTAAATTAATTATAGTTTTGAGAATTCTTTTCCTAAAATCTAAATGATATTGTAAATAATTTTCCCTTCTAGTTTTAATAAAATCCATTTGAATTATCAAACTAGAAATATGAAAAATAGAAGTGATAAAATAATAATCCATATCCATGCATCTTATGTTAATCAAGTAAAAACATATATCCAAAATACTATGATGATATATAATGTAATACAACCATATATATATGAAATATTGAGCAACAATCCATTGCAGAATCCATAATGTGATAAATCATACTAAATTACTAAGAATACAATTATTTTGGATCACTACAATGATGTAATACATACTAGATATTAATGAACATAACCATTAATAACATTGGATCCATCCAATATTGAATACTAGTAAAATTAGTCCATTTCACAAAGGTCAACTCTTACTGTTGTCACACACATTAAGGTTACCCATGGTTATTTCTGGACACACCAAATGATTCCAATGTGTTATCATTATAAAAATAAAATTCTAAACCATGATCACAATTTTATAAACCATTTTCAAATATAATCTAATCTTATATGGTGATTAAAACCCAATTTTTAAATCAGAAAAAAAATAAGGATAAATTTCCATTAATAACATTTTGATATACAGTAAATACCTTGAAATCCCATATCACATCAAATTAATGAAAAAATAATGTCAATTAATCAATAATGAAAATCAATACATCATATTAACCAATTCTATGAAAAAAAAACATACCTTAAAATTGAATTAACAATGCCTCTTTATGAAATGGTGACTACAAACCAGGAGTTCATCCTTAGAAATATTAGGCGTGACAAGAAACTCAAATAGATCAATTGAATAAAAAATACAATTAAAAATTAAAACAACAATTTATTTCAAATCAGTATACCACACCAATTCTATGATAATCCAAAAGTATGGTATACACTAAGAGGTGCAGTGAAAAACCCATGAAAATCTCTCACCGATAAAGTTATCTATAATGGTGAGAAATATCAAATATTACCTCAAGTTGATCTATGGGTTGATCGTGGGATGATACATAGTTAAATGATATGAAAATAACTCATATAGTTTCCCAAAACAACATATCACGATATTTTCCAAGAATGTAATCAATTTATATGTCGTGCACTCTATAGAGGTTGGAATCACAAGAAAATGAATTGAATATTTATTTCAACCCCATTTTCACCATATAATTACATGATACCACTTTATGGTATATAAACTCTTAATAACCAAATCATATTTCATGGAATCATCTTGGTTACCATTATAATATTTGTAATCACCCAACAGATAGCTAATAGAATATTTGAAGTATAAAAACATCAAATCACACTGTATATTCTATGAAATTATAGAGAAACACTCAAATCCATTGACATGTTTATAGTTTGACTCCATTATTTCATATATACATGCATCCCAAAATATTATCCTATTTTCAACATAAATGGATCTACTTACTTTGGAAGCTAATTAATGAACCCAAACAAGGACGATATATAATGTATGTAGTTGATTGTACTTGAAAAGAATAATGAGGTGATACATACCGTTTTCTAAGAAGTTATAATTATTATTTCATTAGACAATTCTATACTTATTTCAATCGAATGGGAATAAAATTAATCCTTATTATGTATGTTGTAATACTACCTCTCAAACCAATGTAATTAATATTCCATCATCACCTCTCATGGATATTTATGATGATGGATTTAATATACATATATATATATATGATATCAATGAAATTTTTATCATTTGGGAAATTTAATTTATCATATATTGTATGACCTTTCCAATCATAGGAAAATTATATTTTCATTCATGTGTCTATGCAGATAACCACTACCATAAAATGATTTGATTTTTTATTTCATTACCACATCTCTAAGACGATTTATATAAGTGTTTTTAAAGATAAAATATGATATAATAATAAAAAGATAACATAATTCGTACATTTTATTCATCTTCATTGTCAAAATGGAAATGGTACTCATGCTATTGTATGAACAACCATTTCTATGATCGTAATATAGATCATTAATAATATCGATATATTATTATTTGTTAAAATGATTAAAATGATATATAAAAATGATAATTATTTAATTATTATGATTATATATATGGTTTAATAATGAACTATTTGACTATGGTAATCAAACCATAGTCATTTTGAATATATGAACTGAATATCATCAAAACGCAAGATATAAAATTGAATGATTACATAATTGAATATGACACAACAAAAATTAAAATAAATGTAGTTATAAAAATAAAAACTATTCAAAGAAATTTAAATAATCAACATGAATTTATTATTCAGGAATATAAGGAATTAATGTGATGATTCCAGCTTATGAGAAATGATATCTTTAAACAACACTTTTCTTCAGGTTATGACCATTCTATATTCCATTCACATTATATGTCTCTATAATTAATGTCATGGAATGGTTTTAAATTTTTTATATACATCTCTCACATATAGATTTATATTATTATCCCTCCATTTTGTAGCGTAATAATTTCCATATTGTAATTTCATAAATTTATTCTTTTAAGATATATCTTTTGATTCTGATATGAGGAATTATTATAATACCGATTTTTTTAGGACAATTCATTTATTTATAAATTATGTTTGATTTACCTTTTTTGGAATATATAATCAATGAAATATTGGTATTTGTTCCACAAAATAGTTCTCTAATTAATTGGATAAATCATTTGTCTTATCAGAGGATATATATGGGATATGGGAGTAATCTAAATCAACAATGGGTCTTTATCAACTGTGTGATGTTTTCTTTGAAGTTATAAATGAATTATGATAATGTAGTGTTTTTTGTTTCAACAACATTTTCATTAATTCTATGGTATTTGGATAACTTTTTTTTATGTTATAATCCCATGTCATTACTCATTATCAATTTTTTATATATGATACTATACCTTTCAATCACATGTTATGTTTCCTTATCAGGTTTACTTTCTTACTAGTTATTTTATCTCTAGCAGTTGTTTATGTATTTTCAAGCTCATCCCATGTGGTTTTAGGAACTCTAAGGGATAATGGATCTCAATATAGAAATTCAAATAATCATTTTTTTAGTATTAGTTTAAGGTTCTATAATGTATATATTCTAATCAGAGCATTCCTTTTTTATTGTTATTTTTTATTAATTGATATTATTTGAAAATTTTGGTAATAGTATTTGTAAAGTTACTCAGGATACAATAGTAGCTATTAGAGGATGATGTAGTTATTTTTTTGGACTAGACTGCAATTCATTATTGATAACCCTATAGATAAGTATAAGTGTAGGAAAATATCCTAGATTTTTAATTGGTATATAGAGATATAATTTTACAAGAAAATACATCTCTAGGTGGATAATACATGTGGATGTGGCTCAATAAAACAATTATGTAGGGATAATAAACCCCAAAATATAATTTTGTGAATTGAATAAATCATCACCTGGTGTATGAAAATAAGTCCATAATAAACCCTTTGTTGGACAATACCAAGTGATATTGTTTAGAAATTGACCAAGATGTCAAAATAATGGAGAAAAAGATGAAAAACATATTATGTTAGAAAAAAGAAAAAATATTGATGGGTAACAATTATTTTAACTAGGAGACTAATAATATATCATATACTTATAATTTATAAGAAATTACTTATAATTTCATATGTTTACATATTTTATGTTTATTATTTAATGTATTTTAATCTTATTTTTGTCCTTCATTAGATCAGAGTGAATAATATAAGACACCATTAAAACATAAAATGTTATAGGATATGTGATGATTTAACTAATGATATGTTGTATATTATGGGATAGAGAGTTGGGAAATTTAATTTATTATTTGATAAAGTCTCTCATGTTATTAATTAATTGAAATCATGAAAAACATCATCCTTCTACTATGAATGACCACATTGTAATTTAGTATTTTATGTCAATAAGGAATCCTACAATTATAGGATCCTCAGATTCCATCAACAATGAAAAAATGACTATATCCATTGAGAGGATACTTTCTTTCCTTTAATTCATAGAATAAGAGAATGATGCGTTATCCATTTATCACATGGCTGGGAGAAGATGATCATGGGTAGATGCTAATTAAGAAAAAAATTCTAAATATGACACTGATTCCATAAAATTTAATGAAATCATGAACAAATATTCCAATAAATATTGTCCCATAATTCATATTATTAATATGGATGTGATTTCTTCAAACGAAAGAAAAAGTATGATGACTCTATCAGGGCATATGAGATAAACATCACAAGGCTAGAATGCTATGCCTCTAGGTTTATCATCATCCTCAAAGGTAATGTTGACACATTCTTTATTTTGTTAAATACATTGATTTGAAAATATTTTGATATATAATTAATTAATAGATAATATGATATTTCATGGTGTCCTCTCAATTTTGATATGTAGATTAGTGTCACTTAGTGGTTTCATAAGTCTATATATAAAAAGTGGAACATAGATTTCACATCAGGGGGATCCAAATATAAATCTCATGTGGGAAATTAATCCCAACACACCACATATCTACTAGATGGGTATATGTATAAAAAAATTAATGTTAGACATGAGACTCTTCATGTATGGAAAATAGGGGATTGGGTTAATAAAATATATTTAAAAATGTTTTCATTTAAAAAAAATTCATTGGTTTTTCAGAGAACATAATATAATTTACGTTGGAAAATTTTAGATATATACTTTTATAAAAAAATTAAAATATTAAAAATAATTATATCATATTATAATTTGGTAAATTTTTGGAAATTTTTGGAAAGATTTAATTTACAATAAATAGTTTAAAATTGTATTTTTTATTGATTTTTCATTTGTAATCATTAAAAAAATTAATTTAAAAGTATATTGGGAATTTATATTCATTCCAAATTAACAAAAAATATTATTTATTTATATATATTCTAATTATTTAAATTCTAATCATCTTTATTTCTAATATTGGTATAAGTACATCATTGGGATTAAAAACACATATTTCTGATAACCCATTTTCATCATATTTTGTGGGTTTAATTTTAAATTTAGTTATTCCAGATAAAGAAATTGAATGCGGTTAATTGGATTCCATATATGGAATAAAAAATATTATTAAATAATTTATACTAAATTTTATGTCAAAATGAATAATAAAAACTGTAAAAATGTATATCATGACTATTTCTAAAACAAGTTTATTTGGGTTAAACTAAAGATATATGGGTTAAAATGACCAATAATTTCAAATATCTATTTTTTAGAAAGAATTATACCCTATAGAATATAATATTTTGAAATTATATATTTTGGAAACATTTACTGTGTATAATAAATTAGTTATTTTATTCTGTTTAAAAAAAACCAAGCAGTTCCTCTCCTCCCCATATAAAACGACACACACTCTTCTCTAATATACATAATTGGGTATCTATTGGAATCATCCAATATATAAAAATATACATCAATAACATAACCCTAAAAATCTAGAGTGCCTGTTTTTATAATAAATCCATCATAGTATGGATTTTGGTATCAAAGTTACGATGTTTTCAAAAGAATAAGTATAAATATTAATAATGTGTTTTCATTTTATTCCATATTGAACCAACATAAATATTATTAAACAGCGATTAGATAAAAAAATAAGTATATAACATATACTAATATTTTATTATGTTCATTTCATAACCTACATCCATCAACCCTTCCATCAAATGGGAGCCAAACCCATCATAAATGTGAATGGTCGACAACCACCCCATGAACTAATTTAATTCATTTTCCATCATCTTCTCTCATGAATATTTATGATAAAGGATTAAATTTATTTTAATATATTAATTAAATATTTATGATTATGTATTATTATTATATAATATTTTATACACCTTAATGTTCTTAGAACAACGATAATGTCATCCATGCTTATGTATGAATTATCACCTCCATAATGAGATGTAATTCATTTTTTCATTAATTAATCTCAAGGATGGAAATTTTAAGTAATTTAAATAAATAAAATGAAATATTTTATGTAATTATAATACTTATAAATAACAAAATACATTCCTATTTTCCATCATGATAATTGAAAAATGGAAACATTTCTCATGTGTGTGTAGAAGCAACTGTCTCCATGATCATAACATAGTTCATTTTTCATAAATGATTTATATATTAGATTGAAAATAAATATTGATGAATAAAAAATGAATATATTTCATGATTAGTATGTCATAGATGATGTAATAATTAACTATTAGACCATATTCAACATATCTAAGCCATTTTGGACATATGAGATGAATTTTTTTCATAATGTTGAATGTGAAATTAGTTGATAAAATATTTAAAAATGACTTGTTAAACAATAAAATAAAACATATACTATATTAAAAAATTGTCTTCTTAAATATGATAATTAACATGATTTTATTATTTAGGATGATATGGAACAGAGATGATGGGTCCGGATCGAGGTAAGGTGTCTCTATGAACAACCATTTTCTTTCTAAATAACATTATCTATATATAAATATACTTATTTACTGTTGTAAAAGTATTATATATTTTTAATATATCTTGCACATATATACCTATATTATTATACCATACCATGATGGGGTAATACATTTGTTATTACCATTTCTAAAATTCATTATTTAATAAATCACTTTAAATTATGATATGTGGTAGGTTAGTTAACCAATTTTCATTCCCTAAAAATTTCATGGGTTTACTCCTTATATCTGACTTCAATTTTTTATAGCATATAATAATGAAGAAATTATAATAGTTGATCCAAAATGGCTCTCCAATATATTTTGTAATTCATTATTCTCATGAGATTTAATGTATGGAATAATAGAGTACACAAAATCAATATGGGTATCCTTCCAACATGTGATACACTTTTCAAATTTAACAATGAATTATAATTACGTTTCATATTAATTATACATTTCGCTGAATTTTAGTGTCTTATTATTCTATTTTATTTATGATATTATACAATTTTATTATTCACATCCTTTAACTTTTATGTATTCATGTTTTCCCTTTAACTCCAATATAATGTTTTCTTATCATATTTATTCACATACTATAATTTTTAAATCACATATTCTTACTATGTATAACATAGGTTATCCCAATAAATTTTTGGACCTTAATGGTATTTAGAAGATAAATTTGGATAAGAAAATAATTTCATTATATTTTAGTCTCACATTACTATTTTATGAAACAACACTTAAAAATAATCTTCAAATTTTAAATAAATATTTTTTATTGATAGATAATTTTGTAAAATATTATATAATAATGTGAATAATGTATTGGTTCACTGTCAAATGTTTTATATTATGGAATAGTTATGTTTTGGTACTTTGTATATAATTATTTATTTAAAACACTAGTTATAATAATACGTATAGAAAAATATCTTATAATTTCAATGATGTACAGATATAGAACTTTCTATGAAATCGCATCCCAATATATATACTAAATGTGGATATGGATAATGTAGAATTGTACATAGTGGTAATAAAACCAAGAATGAATCCTAATGAATTGAATATATCATCTCCATGTTCCTAATAAAATTCCTTGTTGTGCAACATATTTGAAACCATCAATAAATATGACTTGATAATATACAAAATCACATTGAAACATTTTAATGGAAATGAATGAATTAATAGGTTAGAAAACCTAATCATAATTATTAGGATGGGTATACAAGATTGAATCCTAGAGATTCATATTACAGGATAATCATTCAATTTATAAGTTATACCATAAAAGATTATATGTTTCTATTTTGAATGATTATTAGTTAATTTATTATCATCTGGATTTTTCTTATTCTTTAGTTAAAGGGATGAAATTGGAGAATCCATGACAGTAACCATCATGATAAAAAATGTGATAATTTATTATATTATATTCCATAACAAATGGAATTCATTGGTGAGATCTTCATGGTAGTATTTTATCAATTAGTTCATGTTATGAATATCAACATCAATCGTGTAAAATTACCTCTTTATTCTAGAAATGTGAATGTTACAGTTGAGTCTTTTATGTGACAAATTCCTCATTCATTTTGATATTATTGTAATATCAAATTATGTAACAATTGATACACTCCATTCAAATGATATTCACATGGATTTAATTCCTAGAACAAGAGAATGATGTTCTATACATTTATCACATGGAGGGGGGAGCCTAACTAGGGTAGTTTTTGGTCAAGAATATTATATACAAATAATTAATTCAATCAACGTTATGGGAAGAATTAATAAAAATATTTATAAATAAATATTTTGAATTAACTCTCTATCAAAAAATGTAGTAGTATCTTAGAATAATGAAAAATGAATATGAGTTTATCATGAGTTATAATGAAAATTTAAAACATATATCATGTTATATATATGACATTTTCATCAACATCCAAAACATTGGTTGAAATTTATATAGTGGATTATTGATTAGTTTTAAAAAACAACATTTATTTACGACATTCAAATATAGTAAGAGATTTTCTATTATGCCATCAGAGTTGAGATGGATATCAGCAAATATATTCTAACTTATTGGACTAGACATAAATAGTGTAAAATTGAGTTTCGTTCATTAGGATCCATTGATAAATATCATGGAGGTATGAAAACCCATTGTCATATATGTGAAGAGTGTGCGAAGAAGATTCATGAAAAAAATATAATTGGAACTAGTTGATTCTTCATGTGTTGAAAAGAGGAGAATCAGATTAATTAATGTTGGGGGAAATGTGGAGAGACATTAATTCAATGAATGAATATAGGTTTTAGTTCAACACACATCATGAACTACAATGTTTCAATTAAAAAGAACATTGGATCATTGCAACCCAAAACCCCATGGAAATGGTTTTAAGAGAAAATAAATCTTAATAACAATCATAGTAAATATAGTTAGGAGGTAAATAATCTATCAATACTACTAAGGTAAATCATAACAATGATATTATGACAACACTGCTTTTTATTACAACATAAACATGATTTATTACATAAAAAATCACTTGATACAACAAAGATGATCAAGAGGTTTAGTGTATTTGGGGCTTAGGATTATTACATAAATACATGAAACATGAAATAAAACATCTTTTATTGAAAACTTCCTTTACATGACCATTACATTCCCTCGTACCTATCATTGCATGGGATAACCTGAGGACATCCATAAAAAACGGGTGAGCTATAAAGCACAGTAAGGGAATACACATGGAATAACATGAGGAGTAAAAAACATGTTAGACATTAGGCATATCAATAGTGAACAATAGATACATGAACATAAAGTAATGATAAAGCATGATAATCATTACATGGAAATGTGGCAACAACACTTTAAATGGAATTAGCACGATCCAAGACTCATTGCACATGGAGAATGAGTAAATGCTCATTGCACATGAAGCACGAGTAAAACCTCATTATAATTGAATTATCACGATTAAACACTCATTACACATGACGTATCATGATACTATACTTTACCCAATGCATTGGAGTTCTAGAATGGTTCACCCTTCATAAACATTTCATTTCATGCATAAGTGTGCCACATGGATCATAAAAAATTTATTCATAAAACATAATCATAAATGTAGAATTAATACATGAATCTTTATAATCAATAATTAAATGTGCATAAAGTTGAATACCCTTGATAGAGAAATGGGCATGGTATTCACTACACAATGGCATTGGATTAGAAAATCGGTTCAAATTCAGCAGCGTAACAGCGTGGCATAAGAATTCATAAAAATTGTTGATGAGAGAGAAAGTGGTGTCTCATCATTTAAACATGAAATGGACAGTAAGGGTGGTCATATAGATAAATTTCCATACAACTGTAATGGAATTTAGATTCATGATACAAAAGTATAGCTTCAATGTAAAAGAGGAGAGAGAAGTTCCTTTTGAAATTTCGGCATAGTAACGGGTGTACATGGGAGGCATTTAATGAAAGATAAATGGGTCTTCCATAATTATAACAATAAGAGGGTAGTATGGGGGAGGTCTGAAACCATACCCCATCATTAATAATTGAAATTAAAAGGGAATAACAATACGAAGAGAATTGGACAAAAATGAGAAAGGAAGAAACAACTGTTACTTGGAAGTCCACTTCCAAAGGCTAGAGAGATGTTTGTGACAGGATTTTTGGGAGCTTGGGGAACCATTGGAGGATTATAGAGAGAGTAGGGGAGAGGTTGGATGAACTCCCAAGGCTTTTAGTGAGGATTATGTGGGAGATCGCGTGGGTTTATATAGGAAATGTGATGGAATACTTTATTATTTAGGTTTGGGACCCGTTATATTAAATTAATCCAAACCACAAACCATACCATGGTTTTTGCCCATGTTTTTATGGAAAAGGGAAGAGGAAATAAATATTTAATACTTCCAAAGTCGTAACTTCTTAAAATAAGAGGGTTTATTATATGGAGGTGAGTCACACTCCCATGGAAATTAATTTAAAAAGACAAGGTGTTTAATAAGTCTTGAGGGGTCCATGAATGTTTTGAAAAGTAAGTCAAACAAACCCAAAATTACATTATTTTAACGGTAAACATATTTTGGCCGAAAATAAACATTATAGTACATTATTACATCACTATTGGGTCATTATGATGTCAGAAAATACATTATATATTTAATCGGTATTTAATTTTTACCCAAAAATTTGGCTGTCTAAGAAAATTTTGAAAAATTCACCGTTGGATAATTTCGACGTCCTGATTCCAGAAATAACATTTATTTTATCTTAATAATTTTCTAAATATTTTAATTTTCACTTTTAAAATTAAAATCGTCATTTATCGAAAATTCACGGGTTTTGACAGAAATGACTCTCAAACCTTAATAAAAATTATAATTGCATTCATTAAATTATAAGATCATTTATATTTAATAAAAATTAATTTTATAATAATAATAATATTTTTATTAAAATAAAATTTAATTCAAAATAACCCTTAATTTAAAAAAAACATTCCTAATTAAATAATAACTAAATAAACTATTTTTACATTAAAAACTATTTACAATGTATCGATAATGACAAGAATGTATATTTATTATTATATAAAAAATAATATACATGAACATATTACGAGAGATTTGTTACATAACCCCTTAAAATAGCCGCATAAGACCTAAGGGTAAGGTGTGTGATGGTGACAGACTCTTGGGGTGGCACGGATAACATCGTTCGAGTGGAAATCTCTATCAACTTCTACTTTTCCCATAGTAGGTTCGGTTAGAGCTTGACATGATGAAGCTCAGCTTGGGCTTGGTCAAGAGCGAATCCCAAGGACGCCACCTCTTTTTCGAGCTCTGAAAAATGGGCATCATATGGAGCAATTCTACTATATGAGGTCACCTCATCTTTTGTATGATTAAATTGGATTTGTTAAAGAACTATATTTATACTAATCTTGTGACCATTGTTCAATGGATATATTAGCAATGGTCAAAATATTTAACATAAAACCAAGGAATTTAAAATTTTATACAAACATAAATAGATATTTAATTAGATCAAGAAGGATTTCCATTAATGAAACTTCGGGTCGTTACAATATGCCCCCCATATGAAATTTCAACCTTGAAATTTTCTTTTCCCACACTAAAACATATGTGGGTAACTCAACTTCATCATTCCCTCTGATTCCCATGTTGCTTCTTCGAACATGTGGTTTCTCCACCACACCTTGACAAGGGGCATTGTCTTATTTCGTAGAACTTTATCTCTACGATCTAAGATCTTCACTGGTTTCTCCTCATAATAAATAGCATCTTACAATTGTACCACCTCATAAGAGAGTACATGTGATGGGGCCTGTATATACTTCCTTAATAGGGAAACATGAAAGACATCATGTACTTTGGCCATGGTAGGTGGAAGTGCTAGTCGATAGGCCACAGCCCTGACACGGTCAAAAATCTTGAAGGGGCTCATGTACCTTGGACATAACTTCCCTTTCTTTCCTAACCTCATGACCTTCTTCCATGGAGATATGCATAGAAAAACCATGTCTCCAACTTTAAACTCAACGTCTCGTTGACCGTTATCTGCAAAAATCTTCTGTCGACTCTTGGCTGCATTGATATGCTGCTGAACGGTTTTCAACTTCTCCACCATTTCTTCGACCATTTCAGGTACACGCAGCTTACGTTCGCCGACCTCATCCCAACATGTCAGTGTTCTTCACCTTTTCCCATACAGGGCATCATATGGTGCCATTTGGATTCTTTGTGGAAATTGTTATTAAAAGAGAACTCAACTATAGGAAGATGTCGATACCATCCTCCTTTAAAGTTCATTGAGCATGATCTCAACATGTCCTCAAATGTTTGGATAGTCCACTCGGATGGGCCATCAGTTTGAGGATGATAGGCCATACTCAAGTTCAGTTTAGTATTCAGAGAATTTTAAAGACTCTTCCAAAATGTAGAGGTGAATCTTGGATCTCAGTCAGACACAATAGATAGTGGTACTCCATGCAACCTTACCACTTCCATGATATATATCTTTTCCAGTTGATCTAAAGAGAAATCCTATCGAATAGAAATGAATTGTGAAGTCTTTGTAAGACAATCCACACCAACCTAGATTGCATTGTTACATTTGGATGTCCTTAGATGTCCAGTGAAAAAGTCCATGGTGATGTTCTCCCATCTCCATTCTGGTATGGGAAATGGTTGCATCATCCCCTTAAACTTCTATCGCTCTGCCTTCACATGCTGACACACCATGAAATTTGATGTATATTCAGCGATATCCTTCTTCATATTATCCCACAAAATGTTTTCTCGGTGATCTCGATACATATTTTTGCTCCCTGGGTAAATAGAGAAATTTGAACTATGTGAATCATCCAAAAGTTCCTTCTTCACCTTCGAACTTTATGGAACATATATTCTTTTCCCAAATCGCACAATTCCTTCTTCATTAACATTAAACTATGAGGGTTTCCCTTTTTTGATAGTTTCCACTTTTTCTGGAATTCCCACATCATACTTTTCAACATCCTTTAACCTTTCCAAAAGAGACGGTTGAGAAATAATTTGTGAAAGGATTAATGAGGTTCCCTTCTTTATGATTCCCATGTCCATATTCATCAAGTCAAAAAAGATTAGATCCTTCTCAATTCTAATCATTGATAAAATCGCTTGTTCGTTTCTACTTAGGGAATCTTCCACCTTGTACGCTTTCCCATGGTGGTAATGTATTGAACAGTCATAATCCATGATGAGCTCTACCCATCTTCTCTTTCATATATTAATCTCTTTATGTGTGAATATATATTTAATACTCTTGTGGTCAGTATATATCTCACTGTTCTCCCCATAGAGATAATACCGCCAGATTTTCAAAGCAAAGATCACCATTTCCAACTCCAGATCATGTGTTGGATAGTTTCGTTCATGCATTTTCAGCTGCCATGAGGCATAGGATATCACTTTATCATTATGAATCAACACAAGACATAATCCCTTCTTCTAAGCATCACTAAATACCACAAAAAGATCCCCACTTGTGGGTAAAGTGAGCACTGCTGTAGTGATAAGCCTCCTTTTCAACTCCTTGAAGTTTTTTTCTCATTCATTACTCCAAGAAAACATTACTCCTTTCTGAGTTACCTTGGTAAGATGGTTGTAAAATCGTGATAAATTCCTCAAAAATCGCTGATAATATCCAGCTAACCCTAAGAAGCTATTGATATTCGTTACCGATGTTGGCCTCGGCCGTCCCTTAATTCCATCTGTTTTGGAGGGATCCACAAATATCCAATTTCTTGTGTTGATATGGCCCATGAATGAGACCTCCTTTAACCAGAACACACACTTGTTCTACTTTTCTTAGAGCTACTCCTAGCGTAATGTATCTAGTAAAGTTCTTAAATTCCCTTCATGATCCTCCTTGGTTTTGAAATATATTAAAATACCATATATAAATACTACCACAAATTTGTCAACGTAATCTCTAAAGACTCTATTCATTAAATCCATGAGGATTTTTGGAGCATTAGTGAGTCCAAAACGCATTACTATGAATTCATAGTGCCGGTATCTTGTGTGGAAAGAAGTCTTGGGAATATTTTCCTTCTTCACCCTTACATGATAATATCCAGACTGCAAGTCCACCTTGGAGAAGTATTTTTCTCCACGCAGCTGATCGAACAAGTCATCAATTCGTGGGAGAGGATACTTGTTCTTTATCATGATTTTTTAATTTCACTATAATCGATGGAAATCCGCATTGACCCATCCTTCTTCTTCATGAAGAGGATTGGTGCACCCCATGGTGAAGCACATGGGCATATAAACCCTTTATCCAGATTCTCCTATAGATGTTTCTTTAGCTTTTCAAGCTCTACAACATCCATTCTATAGGGAATCTTGGATATTGGTAAAGCCTCGTGTATAAGTTCAACTGAAAATTCGACATCTCTTCTAGGAGGAAGACCAGGCGTTCCTCAGGATACACTTTAGCGAATTCCTCACAATAGGTATTTCTTCAAGGATGGTTTCTTCCTTGGACTAAATCATTTGAGTCAGATATGCATGCTCATAGGGCTGTAATATCCATGCTTGAGATGATGGAGCTAAAGGAGATTTATCTTCCTCCTCACACTTGTAAAGAATCGGGGGTTTATTCTCTATATGGAGTTTGATTTCCCTCACCCAATAATTTATGTTGGTTCTATATAAGGAAAGACAATCAATGCCAAGAATTGCATAAATTTCCACCAGAGGGATTATTATGAGGTTTTCTAGGAAATTAAATCCACATATTATAATAGGGGAGGACTTATATTCATGGGATTCAATGATTTCCCCATTTTCCATACTCCCCAACACCTTCACTTACAGGATTTTTGTTAGTGCTGGGATTGTTCTAATAAACTTTCAAGATATAAAAGAATGTGTAGAACTTGAATAAAAAAGTATGTTTTCTATTCTTGAATGAATAACTAGTGTACCTATCACCACTTCATTTTCGGGTTTCGCATCAGAAAAAGTGATGGTAAAATCTCTTCTTGCTGCCTTGGAGGTTGTTGGTGGCCTCTGAAAACCCTTGGATTAGGGCACTGATTTGGAAAATGACTCGGTTCTTTTCATTTCTAGCATTGAACAACGCGTTGAGGTTTGAATAGAGCGTTCCTCTCCTCTGTCACAACTGTGGGTCTTTCTTGCTGACAGTTAACAGCTAGGTGCCCTTCTCTTCCACACCTAAAGCATTTCCTTGTCCCCTTAATGAAATTTCCAGGGTGCTTCTTTCATTACTTTTGGAAAGTGGGGTGCTAGATCTTCTTACCACCATTAGATTTATCCATCGGACCACCAGAATTTAATTCCACCTTACGCTTCTTATCTCCATGATACACCTGTGATTCTCAAATATCCATTTTGTCCTTCAGGGCACATCGGAAAATATCCTGATAGCTGTTGAAGTCATGGACTGGTAATGCTTTCCGTAGGCTAGGATTCAACCCACCAAAGATGCAGTCAACATTGCATTCTTGGGTAACGACAAAGCCGGAAGAGTATCATGTAATCCTTGTGGTGTTTTCCACTTACGCTCCAACAGATTATTTGTCTTCTTTCATGAGGGAAATGAAGTCCCTTTCCATCTTAAGCTGGAGGGTGCATGGAAAATATTTAACGAAAAACATCTTCAAGAAATCCTTCCATTCCAATGCCACAATATCCTCCTCAGGCATTGTATTTTTGACCACCATCCACCATTGTTCAGCTTCACCCTCCATTCGATAAGCTTCCATGAGAACCTTCTCTTGTTCGGAACATTGAAGGATGGAGAAGATCTTTTCAATGTAGTTGATCCATTGTTCAGCGATCGTGGGATCAGATGATCCACTAAAATTCAGAGGCCATTGTCTGATTAAGCTATCGATAGCGACTTGTTCTTTCTTGGGGGGTGTTGAACGTTCCTCTTGACCCGTGTTTCTATTCAAAACTTGAGTTAGCTGATAGAGAAGCGTGACAAAGTTCATGATTCCCGCTCCCATTGGATTGGGAATCGTATTAGTAAAGTCATCACACTGATCTTCACAACGGTTGTTAGCCCGATTCCTCCTATTACCAGCCATTGGCTTGAATAAAAGAAAAGTTATGGGTAACAAATAATGGGTAATCCAAAGAAAAAAGTTGATGACTTATAAATAAACTTTTAGTACCTTAAATCATGAGTCTATAGGCTTCAATCGTGGTTTTTCATGATCTACTTTCTAACATATATTCTTAGGGTCATTTTTTCAATTCCCTTAATAAGGGTTCATACTAAGCTTGTGATTTTTTCAAAACATATCCCTCGAGAGTGTCATAACCAAGAGTGCACCAAGGCCCGTTTTCATTCACCGGTTCCCATTCGAGTCTAGCTCAAAGTGGTGTTTTCGGGTTTTACCCCTAGGATACATCTGTGCCAGAGTCGCCTCTACCGGCTCGTATCCATATAGGGATGTATTTACTTGATAAAACACTTACTCAGTACCTAACAAAACAGAGGGATGATTTTATTATAGTTAGTCTTGTCTCAAAGGCTTTACTATGGTTTTATAATCCTAATCCCAAAAATAAATATACCTATCCTCTGATACCAACAATGAAAACCCTGCTTTTTATTACATCTTAAACATGATTTATTTCATAAAACATCACTTGATATAACAATGAAGTTTGAAAGGTTTAGTGTCTTTGGGGATTATGATAATTACATAAAAACATGAAACATGTAACAAATTTTTTTTTATTGAAAACATCCTTTACACGACCACTACATTCCCTCGTACTTAGCATTGCATGGGATAACCTAGGGACATGCATAAGAAACGGGTGGGCTATAAAGCCTAGTAAGGGAATACACATGGAATAACATGAGAAGTACAATAATTTTTAGACATTAGGCATATCAATAGAGAACAAGAGAAAAATGAACATTGATTCATGATAAATCATGATAATCATAACATGGAAATGTTGCAACAACACTTAACATGGGATTATCATGAGCCAAGACTCATTGCACATGAAGCATGAGTAAATCCTCATTGCACATGACGCACGTGTAAACCATAGTCGCACTTGAATTAGAATTATTCAACACTCATTGCACATGATGTATCATAATACTATACTTTACCCAATGCATTGGATCTCTATAATGGCGCACCCTTCTTAAACATTTCATTTCATGCATAAGTGTGCCAAATGGATCATAAAACCTTGATTTATAAAACATAATCATTTATTACACGATAAAGTAATGTTTAATTCATACATGAAAATTTATAATCAATAAGTAAATGTGAATAATGTTTAATACCGTTGATGGAGAAATGGGCATCATATTCACTACACAATGGCATTGGCTTAAAAAATCAGTGCAATTTCGGCAGCGTAATGGTGTGACATAAGAATTCATAAAAATGGTTGATGAGAGGAAAAGTGGTGTCTCATCATTTTTACATGAAATGGACAGTAAGTGGGTCATATATATTCATGTCCAAACAATTGTAATGGAATTTTGATTCATGATACAAAATTATTGCTTGAATGTAAAAGAGGAGAGAGAAGTTCCTTTCGGAATTTTGGGATAGTAACAGGTGTACATAAGAGGAATTTAATGATAGAGAAATGGGTCTCACATAACTCAAACAATAATAGGGAAGTATGGGGGAGGTACGAAACCATACCCCAACATTTATAATTGAAATTCAAAGGGCATAACAATATTTAAATATTGGAAAAAATGAGAAAGGAAGAAAAAACCCTTACTTGGAAGTGTGCTTACAAAGGCTAAAGAGAGGACTGTGAGAGGCATCTTGGGATCTTGGGGCACCTTGGAGGGATTCTAGAAAGACTAGGTAAGAGTTTGGACGAACTATAATGGTTTTGATTATGGAGGAAGTGGGGGGTTGGGTGGGTTTATATAGGAAAGGTGAGGGAATTCTATATTATTTAGGTTTGGGACCCCTTATATTAAAATAATCCAAACCACAAATCATTTTAGGGTTTTTTGCCCATGGATTTTGGAAAAGGGGAGAGGAAGAAAATATTTTATAAGGCCAAAGTCCTAAATTCTTAAAATAATAGTGTTGCTTATGTGGAGGTGAGTGACACTCCCATGGAAATTAATTTAAAAAGACAATGTGTTTAATAAGTCTTGAGGGGTCCATTAATGTTTTGAAAAGTATGTAAAACAAACCCAAAATCACATTATTTTAATGGAAAAACATATATTTTCCGAACATAAAGATTATATTATTTTATTGCATCACTATTGGGTCATAATGATGTCATAAAACAAATTATATATTTAAATGGTATTTAATGATTACCCAAAAATTTGACTATCTCAGAAAATTATGAAAAATTCACTGATGGATAATTTCGATGTCCTCATTGAAGAAATAAAAATTATTTTATCTAAATAATTTTATAAATATTTTAATTTTAACTTTTAATATAAAAACTGACATTTATGAAAAATTCTCAGGTTTTGACAGAAATGACTTTAAAACATTAATAAAAATTATAATTGCATTCATAAAATTATAAGATAATTTATATTTAATAAAAATTAATTTAATAATAATAATAATATTTTATTAAAATATTATTTAATTCATAAAAATAACTTAATTTAAAAAATAATATAAATCATAATTAAATAATAACTAAAAGCACTATTTGTACATTAAAAACTATTTACAATGTATCGATAATGACAAGAAGGTGAATTTATTATTATATAAAAAAATAATATACATGATCATAGTACCAGATATTTGTTACATAACCACTTAATACAGCCACATAAGACCTAAGGGTAAGGTGTGCGATGGTGACAGATTCTTGGTGTGGCTTGGATAACATCGCTCGAGTGGTAATCTCTATCAACTTCCACGTTTCCCGTAGACGGTCCTGTTCAAGATTGACATGATGAATCTCATCTTGGTCTTGGTCAAGAGCGAAGCCCAAGGACGCCACCTATTTTCCGAGCTCCGACAAATTGTCGTCGTATGGAGAAATTCTACAGGATGAGGCCACCGCTTCTTTAGTTTGAGTAAATTTGATTTGTTAAAGCCCTATATTTATACTAATCACGTTATCACTGTTCAACGACTATATCAGCAACGGTCAAAATTCTTAACATAAAACCAAAGAAGTTTACATTATATATACACATAAAGAGACATTTAATTACATCAATAGAGATTCCCATTAATGAAACATTAGGTCGTTACAGATTTGGTGTGAAGAAATATTATTAATCATTCATGATTTGTGAATATTATTTTTTACTATGTTTCTATATATTATTTAAAATTATTCATGTCTTGTAGAAATATTCTCATACCACCTCTAAATTTGTTTATTAATTTACATGTGAGAATAAATAATATATAATTTTTTATACAGAGTATATAATTCCTTCCCGGTTAAATTTTGTTGACTGAATGTAACTGTAAATATCAAATTTATTTTGTTAATTGATTTTCATAGTATAATCGCCATGAATTGGATATCATTATATAAATATTAAATCAACTGTCAAAATTTGGTGATCACTCATCAAATATCATGTCATTATATTATATTTTTCATTTATAAGAACGAGGATGAATGTATCTTGGAATATTCTTCTCATGCATTGATTTGATTTCCATATGAGAAATATTATCTAATGAAATTTTCTGATACAACGAATATAATATATATTTAAGACAAGCCTATTGTGATGGATTATAGAGATGTATTTCCCCAATATTTTCATGGTCTTTATTTGGTGTAAATAGATGATTTCTGAATAAAATATACTCTCGGAAAACTGAACATATCTAAAACTTGTTATAAAATTACCATTATTAAGTTATATGGAAAGAAAATATGTTACCATATTATCTAGAAATTGGTTTTATATGCTCATGTTAATTGCATTAGGGTGTACGAGTCTTCCACATAAAAAAGAAAGAGGAGTCAATGTGACCTTGTATTGATCATCATGAACTCAAAAAATTTGTTAAAATGAACAAGTATACCCTGTCATAGATAAATTAATTTTTCAATTAACTATGTGGGGACCTATATTTTTCTATGGATACCTTCAGTTCATATATCACTAATTAATGGTAAATAATAAAGATATTACCAAAACATCCTTTTAAAAAAGGGATATATACTACGAGTTTATAATTATTACCCGTAGATTCACTAATTCTACAAAAATATTTACAAACGTAACGGATATAATCTTCTGATATTAACCTATAAAATTTGTTGGAAGTATTTATAGATGATATTTTTATATACACTAAATGAATGTAAGATCATGATAATAATTTCAATACAATTATAATTTCATTTTAAAAAATATTTGTTATATGAATAATATAGTTAATTTGAGTTCTGGAGAATGTAATTATAATTATTGTTGTATGTTATCACCAGTAACATGGTATCTGTAGACCCATCTAATAAACTGTATATTATAGAATTTCATAGAACATTATATGTAAAAAATATCTATATATTTCATGGACTCACTAGATATTTCTTATAATTTATGATAAATTTTCAATGATTTTCAAAACTCTTAACCATGAAGATTCGAAATGGGGTAAATTATGTTGGACATGGTAATTCAATGATAGATTTAAAGATATGAAAAAGTTTATTATCACTAAAGTAGTTAATATTCTTCCATCACGAGGGGATATTTTTATTATATTTTACAATACTTTAAATGATGTTTTGGAATGAGTACTTATTCAAAATTTAAAATTGATTTCCTACAATTCAAGGATATTAAAATTTCATGAGATGAACTATCTAATGCATTATCTAGAGTCAGAGGATGTGATATTTTCATTATAAATATGGAATAATTATCTATATTGGTATATATGTGAAATATATATAGATTATAAGAACCCTAAATTTATATTCACACAACAAAAGCTTAATATTTTCTAATAAATGTTGTGAGATATAATAAGTGAATATGACTACTCATTCCTCTACCATCCTAGGAATGGAAAAAAGTAACATATTCCTTATGTATAAAGTGTAAAAAAAAATTAATTATTGAGAATTAACAAGGATCTAGTATACATAAATATTTAATGGACACACACGGTGATTGTAATGGACGGAACACCATCATTTTTTTTGGGAAATTAGTGTGCAACCATCCCTTTTAGAGATGCTAAAGGATGTTCAATGATATAATATGATAATTTAGAATATTGTAGAAGCTATAAGAAAAGGAAAATCCTTAGTGTTAAATATTTATGTAGTTGAATTTTTAGGATTTTTTTCATGAATATGTGTACCATAAAATCCCATGATATATAAATAAATATTTTATTATGTGCATAGCTCAAACATTTTCATCCAAAACCAGGAGTATGAAGATGTATAAAAATATCCATGAAAACTATAATTGTGACTATATCTAGAGTAATATTTTAGAATATACTCAATGGGTTTTGTATTTTATAAAGTGAATAATTAATGGAAAAATTTAAAGTGGTGATTCAACCATTACCCATAAATACAAGGAAATGGGAAAGTATCACTTTAAAGTTTTTCACTAGTTATTCAAAGGACTCAAGAGGGAACAATTATAAGTGGGTTGTTGTGATTAATTTTAAAAATAATGATCACTATATTGTAATTAAATATTAATTATCACTCAGTAAACATTCAATAATATACATTTTAGATGTGGTGGGGCATCATGGAACACAACTCTCAATTGTATTAGAATAAAATATGATATTTAATTCCATGTTATTTTTTAGTATAAAACATGCCTTAAATACTAAGTTGAATATAAAATACCACCCACGAACATTATATTATGGAAAATATGAATGGGATATTCATATACTAGAAGTCATGTTGAGATAATTCATGATGTGCTCCAATGAATGATGGGATAAATAACATACCATGGTTATGTTCTCATATAATAATAGAATTCAATCATGAATCCAAAATGAATCATTTTGAATCACTCCATCATCATAGTTTTGAAACTCCTTTATTTGGTGATTAATATTTCTAAAATAATGTTTTTAGAATAAAAATGTTTTAGGAAATAATAGAAATTTTCTTTAATATTCAGTAAGGAATAAGACCTCTATGAGTTAATAAGAGATATACGATGTCAATTATTAAAGACAATTGAAGTACTATATTTGAGATTAATTGTATCTATTCATAACTACATCAAAGAGAATCATAAAAAAATTTATGAAGGGGATGATAACCCATAGGTTCATTTAAACCTTTTAGATTCTTGATTATATCATAGTCATGCTTTATTTAAATTAACTCTCTATAACTCTTTCTTAAGTACATGTCGATTTCCATGTATCAATCTTGAGAAAGTACAAAAAAGATTCCTCACACATGCTAAATTTAATGCTGATATAAATATAAAATGATATTTTTATTAGAATTATCTGATTAATATATTAGATCATAGAGATAATGTTTTATTCATCATGAACTCTCACATTGTCAAAGTACTATATAGGAACCATAAATACGAAGAGCCGACAAGGGAATCGAAGGATTCCCTATAGTAGAAGTACAGAATAATATTTTATCCTTAATATAATATTTGAAATTTGTAGGATGAAATATCATAACAGTATAATAATGTAATAACTAGAGATTTTATGAATTTAATTTTGTTCAAAATCATATATGACACGTAACACTGATTCTAAACTAACAGTGAAAGATTATTATTTAAATATTATAAAAATATCATAGCCATTAAAATGGTGGGTATGAATAGTATTAAGTAACATTTTAAATATATATAAATTTCCTATTTATTATAAATTTATTGATAAATTCATAGTAAATAATCACCTTATTTTGAGAAAATACATTTTACGGATCACAATTCCATTTTCATCCACAAATTCTTTTGTTGTATTTTTTGAGAATATAATATAATTAATAACTAAAAACCATAAAAATAACATTTTTAAAAATTGTAAATATTTTAAAATAATAATATAAATGTTAACAAGGGGTGACAATTGGTAATTTTGTTTTTATAAATATTTTTTCTGTAAATAATATAAAATACTAATTTTTTGTAGATCATTTATATCATTTAATTATATAAATAAATGAAAAGATTGAATATTATTTTAATATTATTTAAAATTATATTATGTAAAATTTTGTTATATATATTTTAATTAATTACATTTTAATCATCTTCATAACATATTTTGTCATCTGTACATTTTTTTGGTTTAATAATGCATCTTTATAAAAACTCAAATTCATCAGGTTATGATTGATTATTTTTAAATTGAATTATTCCTCTTATATAAATTCAATATAATTAAATGGAATTCA
Organism: Viscum album; assembly: GCA_963277665.1. NCBI lineage: Eukaryota > Viridiplantae > Streptophyta > Magnoliopsida > Santalales > Viscaceae > Viscum > Viscum album. The sequence continues at coordinate 556,138,883 of OY728165.1, read as the reverse complement.
TATTAGAATCTTAAAAAAATAATTTTATTTAATAATGAAAACCAATGTTTTCCTTAAAAAGTATTGTAAAATAATGTAACAATTTATTGTAACAATTATGTTTAAAACATGATTTATTGGGGTTAAACTAAAGTTCTAAGTGTTAAATTTACCTAATTTTTTTTTATAATTTATATTTAACTCACATATTTATAATTCATATCATATAATATTTTATAATGGTCATTTTTTAATCCTTTCTTTAATATCAAATTTATATATTTTATTATTTTCAAAAAATCGATGTGGGTCATCACCCATAATTATATAATGACCACCCCACTCTTCTCCTCTCCACACATCAAGATCCATTTGGTTCATCCATGATTTATCTATATCCACTAATTGAAACATTACCAATAACCTACATTCTCCATTTTGATAAATAAACTATCCTATGATGGATTTATGTAAAAACATAAAAAAGTTGTCTGAAGAAGTGGTATAATTCTTAACCATGAATTATCAATTTAATTATTTTTCCACACCCAAAAAATATTATTGAACTACAATGATATAATAAAATTATTATATACCATATAATTATATTTTATATGTCAATATACTAAAATAATTCATTGTATTCTTCTGTTAATTGGGATACGAAACCACTGTTCATGTGTACAATAGACAACGACCTCATGAGAAAATGTAATTTATTTTTCATCATCCCCTATCATGAATATTTATAATAATGATGTTAATTTATATATATGTCTTTAATGAAATATATATAACTATTTAAAATTAATATATCATATATTTTCTTACACATCCAATAATATAAAATCGATGACCATATTTCTAAGTACATGTGGATTACCACCTCCATGAAGTGCTGTGATTCTTTTATTCAATTCTGAAACTCATGGATGGTATATATAAGGGTCTAAAAATAAATTTCATTATATTTATTATATAATTATCATTCATTAATGATAAATTAATATATTTTTCTTTCCATCCTGGTCATTGAAAATGGAAACATTTCTTATGGGTATGTATGACCTACCATCTCTATGATTGAAACAAAATTATGTTTTTATAATCATTTTTTATTATTGGTATTATTGGTATAAACTTTTTATAAAAATTATAATTATTTCATGATCATTTTCCTATATATTATTTAAAAATGATATCCTAGACCATATGCAACCTACCAAACTCATTTTTGACATACGATCTAAATATGATCAAAACATCAAATGTGAAATTAATTGATTATATAATTGAATATTAAATAATAAAAAATATTAGAAAAGGAATAATGAACATTATAAGTGTTATTAAGAAGGAATTTATTATCAATGATTTTTTATTAAAAATGACAAGGTACAAATGTGACGATTTGGGCTCAAGGTAAGGGATCTCTCTAAATGACCATTTTCTTCAGGTTATGACCATTCATTATATAAATTGAATTCAATATAATTAATGTTATATAATTATAGTAAATTGTGTATATATTTCTCAAAAAAATGTACCTGGATAATTAATCCTTAATATTATATGGTAATACATTAATTAATATATATTCACAATTTAATTCATCATATAATTATTTTCTACGATTACATGACATATGATTATATAACCCATTTTATTTCAATGGGAAATTAATATATTAACTTCTTGTGATTGATTTAATTTTTAAGGAGAATATAATAATTCATATATTATCATGGATGATCCATTATAGAACACTAGTTTACTGTATAATTATTTTCTCTCACATGCTGTCATATATGGGATTATGGAGTAAACCTAATCAACTATTCGACTCTATCCGCCATGTGGAATAGTCTTGTATGTTATCCTTTACATAATCTTATTTCATTTTTTATGTTTCTTCAAGATTTACTATATTTATAAGATGTTGTGGTACCATAAACATTATGTTATTCTCTTATGTTATTACTCAAGATCCTTATATTTTATGATGTTATGGTATATCTTTGACTCACATGTTATATTTACATATCAAGTTTATTCTCTTACTTTGCTTTTTAAATCACATGCTTTCCCTACATATACCTTGGATAATATATATAGTTTAATAGACAAACAATATTTAGGACATCATTATATATATTAAATAAAGTTATTTAATTTTATTCCCACATTAATGCATTAGGAAACTAGTCCTCCAACAAAATATGGCATTTTCAATAATATTTTTCATTTATGAATATTTATGATAAAAATCATGCAATTATATGTGTAAAACTAAATGTGTTTCTATAATTATTAACCCATGTCTTGGGTCCTATTAATTTGTTTTCTTATTTAATTTATTCAATTATTTATATTTCAAAAATGAAAAATCTTCAATGTAAATATAATTATCTAAATATTAAATTTTAATACTATCTATATAATCCAATGAGGTGACCACCATGGTTAAATAATAACATAATTCTCATTAAAATATAACACCCTTCCTAATATCATTCCATTTAATTCTTATATTACTATCTCCATTAAGGTCAATCATTTCTATTTAATCATTGAAGATAAATATTTCTAATAATACATTGACAAAACAAATATTGAGATATTTATTAATTAAATAACTTCAACTAAATTTTTAGACTCATAAAAATGAATATAGGGATAAATAATCAATCACAACCTTCCTCATAAGAAACCACCCTAGAAAAAATCCATAGTGAACAACCCCAAAACCATTCTTAAATATCATCCAAAACCCTAGAATAATCACTATAAAACCCACTAGAGTGAAAGAGGATAATGAAAATATGGATAAGTGGATAATATATCACATTAAATTTGAAGCGTTTGATCTTGATAATGATAAGGATTAAACACTCAAGAATAACATTTAATTAAAACCTAAAGAGACTCCTCATAACTAACACCATGACTACCACTATAGCATGGTGATTGACTAATGGGAAAAAACTATACTATATGTATCTATAATATCTATAAAACCCTTCTAAACATATCCAAATAATGAGAAATCCCAATGGAAAAATTAAAAATCTAGAACCTTATATTATATATCTCTTAAAAAATAAAATCGTTGAAAATATAAAAAAACAAGAAGGAATGAAAAGTTGAAAAAATAAAGACAGAAAAACCTATTAGATACCTCCATAGGAACTTTTTAATGTCATAACTCAACTAAAAAATCATAGGAAATAGGGTCTATATCTCACAAAATCATGAGTTGTTTCATAAATAAAAAAAGGTAATACATATAATCACAATAAATCATACGGTAGATAACATGGAATATTAAGTGTGCATAGTCAAATGATTTTACAAGATAATCATATCCAATCCATCTTGCCACAACAAAAGATGATCTAAATTAATAATATTAAAATATAATAACATCACCTAATAGTACAAAATATTAATATTGTATGAATAACCTTAAACATACAACCTTATCAGGTAACTAGTGTTGGAATAATCACTGAGATATTGATGAATATATGATACATTAAATATATCATTAATAAGGCTCATCTATGGGGGAACAATTATTTGATATTCAACAACAACAACACATTACAACACCCCAAAATTTCCAATAATCTATGTAGATATAGTACTCCACTGAATAAACCTCAACTATCTATGATAATGAGATAACATTAAGAATAAATGAAATAAAATTTAAAATCGAGTGGCCTCTTATATTATAAGTATAGAGAAATTAATGATCAGGGTCTTCCTTTATTCAATCATGAATAATGTGAACCTTATTTATCATGTTTTGTACCATTTTTTTTGAGATTAGTTGACTCTATAAACTATGTCTCACATTATAGTGATATGAATGTTCGGCCATAAAATGAATCAAATGAGGTTATACCAATTGTTAAGTGAAAAATTTGATTTATTAAAAGTAATATATGGGTATTTATATTACAAAAATAACCCAAAAAATAGAACAGATGCATCCAACATGTCTTAAAAAGTTTGTATGATCCATTTTTTGGATCATATGACATTGGATGAAATGATGTTTGAAAGAATAACTATTATGTAAACTCCCAAATGATCATATATATACCCTAATGGTGAAATAAGTATTTCAATAATATATTATTATATTTTAAACCCCACTAAGACATTAAAAACCCTCTAAAAGGCCTCAATAAAAAAACCCATCTGATTGAATCCTTAATTTGTAACTGCTAAGATGAATTTTTCATGTGTTCCATGATCTCGAATATAACATAATTTCATCCAAAATATTAAGGTAATGTTATAATAATTTCTTTTTTAATGTCCTCACACTTCCATTAATGAACAATGAAAAACTAAAAAACCCCAATAAGAACACAATACATAGCCTTAACCTTCTACAAGAATAAACATCATGATAAATCATATTGAACCAGTAACTTAATATAAGAATACTAGAACTACAATGTAAGGAAAAGACATATAATATCTGGACTAGGATGTACCACCATGAAAAAATGTGGAACTCTTGAACAATGATGACACACATCTCCACAGAAATGATGACCCTCAACAGAAAAAACACCTGATTAATATAATCCATAAACCATCCATCAGTGACATAATCACAAAAAAATGATATCTATATACCACCAAATTATAATCTTCCTACATGGATTCATATACATTATAGACATAAGACTATTATAAAATAATCTGATATAGACACCAGCTTCCCTAATCCTATCTCATTTCCATGTTCACCCATATGAGCTCCTCTATCACTCTAAATGAACCATTTGAATCACACAAAACAACATAAGATGTGTCCCGCCACTATGAATTGGACACAAAATTACATTTTTCTGGAGAATAAGATGTTTTAATATCATAATATTGAAATATTTCAAATTAATTTCAATTGAATAAGGTCAAATATTTTTGGGAGAAGATATACCTCATAGTCATGTTATATGAGTAGACCACACAACATTTACCGATGATATAATTCTATCATAACAATAAAGAAAACATATTTATTTAAATATCAAGATCTATGGTTGTTTAGTTATGTTCAAGAGGCTATAAATATAAATAATGATAAATGATAACCACGTTCTAATATATCATAACCCCAACCAATCACATATGTAAAACATCATACTCAAACTCAAATATTACACTTGATATGAGTAAATAGCGAACATGAGCACTAAATATCTTCTTATTTAAATATTTTATAGTAGTCTGAAAGTAGTTTTGAGACAACCCAGACATTGTTACGTAGATATAGTCGTTATTTTATTATACTGGAACATGATACCAGAGATTGCATCTGTATGGATAAGATAGTCTAATAGTCTGAGGAGATAAGAATGTATTAATTATTATCACATTATATATTTTAAAACATTAAATAAAAGATAAAATTTATATGATAAATTTATTATTTAATGTAGTATATTCTTAAATTCATTCATATATCCCTTCTTTTTATCCTATGTAGTATATAACAGAATAATGGGTGAGCTCAGGATCATTAAAATGGAAATAATAGAACAAAATATATCACAGAATAATTAAAACATAATTAATATTGGAGAGATAAACTCAAATAAAATATATATTATAACTAATATATATCTAGTAATATATCTATTTAATAAATAAAATCATTAATAAGAACATGTATAATAATTATTTATTTCATAATGATAGAATGAATATTGTCATTCATCATAATCTTACTAACAATTACTCTTTCCAAGACGTCATACAAAACTAAATAGGATCTAGGACAAATTCACAAACTATTTTTTCATATTATACATATTAATACTTTGGGGTTCTACAAAAATATGTTCCTATAACTTACAGTGTTTAATTTAATTATCATATAAATTAAATAAGTAACAATTTAATACAAAATCAATATAAAAATACATATTTAAAAAATAGTATAAGCAATTTTGATAATATATCTAATCAATTAGTATATAAATATGATAATAATCAATACAATATAACATATTCAATGGTATCATTATATTATATCCTTTTTTAAATAATAATAATAATCAAATGTTGTTTAAAACGATGAAATTACTTTTAAAAAATCATTAGAATAATTATTTGATAAAATCCATTTATATTTTGAATACAATTATTTAAATTACATATTATTGTTTTTTATAATGGAAAATATATTACATTAATTGAACCATAGAAACATGTAATACAATATTAAGGTCAATTAATATTTATTACAAAGAGAAAACTTATTCATGCGGTAAATTTTAAAACCAATATTCCATTCACAACATTGATAAAAACTAATCCATTAAAAAAAAGATAACAATGATATTTTAAAAAAAATTATAAACAAAAAAAATGTGTAAATAATTATTTAATAAATCACTGATGTATATTTAAAATATTAAGGAAATGTTAAATGAAAATGTATACATGAAAGAAAAATATTCTTGACTGGATAGAAAATCAAATTCGGTTTTCCATAAGAATTATTTAGTGGACTTTTTAGTGAATAGAGTGAGAAAATTTCATTGAAAACATGTATCTTCTATAAATAATTATTTTAAAACAAAAAAAATATGTTTTTATAGATAGATCATATAATTTCCTGATTGGAAATTTCAGAAAAAACAATACAAAAAAATAGATATTGTATTATAAAACCATTACCAATTTCATAAAATATTAATTATAACTAATAAAAAAATGAAACAAAATTAAACATAAAATACGATAAATATAATTTAATTCATTTTATAACATTTCCAATGGGCCATTATATGATTCTCTTGAAAGAAAAAGTGGTGGATATGGAAAGTGTATCATAAAAAAGTGAGATGATAAACTGTTACCATAGGTCTGAATTTCTTCATAAGTTTTTTTACCTCATGTAAAATAATGTTAAATTTATTATACATTTATAACTGAAAAATATTATTTCATATCATAATAATTATTATTTACCATATTAGCACTCATTGAAAATATTTTGTTATTATTGTCAATTAGAGTGTTAAATCATTATAGTTTCATTTTTGTTTTCATACCCAAGTAATGGTACTTGCATCATGATCATTGTTCAACCATCTATATAATTTTAAATATGATTTAAATATCATATATATTCATTATTTACATATTTACAACATTATATAAAATAGAAATATGGATAAAGAAATTAATTTTTTCATTGTTATGATATTCCATATGAAGGAAAGAATGATAAATAATATTTTATCATTAATAAATATTAATTATATAATTAATATAACATATATTTATTAAATATATAAACATATCCATATATTTTCTATGGTGATGGTAAATGAATCATATCACAATTTGTAGGTGGTAGTAAAAAGATACACATGAGAAATAATTGAATTTCCCATTTAGGGAATTAGAAAATAGTTGTCTAAGAATCAGAATATATTATATGTATATTTATAATACATGATTCGTTATTTTAGAATGAATTAATTAAATTTAAAATAATTAGAAGAATATATAAACAATAATTTAGTCATCTTTCACAATTACGTAATCATTAAGAGGTCGCCTCTGGTTCACACATTGAAATGTAATTAGATGGTATTAGTGTTGTAAGTAAACCCATTATAGAGATCGAGCCACAACTACCCCACAACCGTCTTCATTGTCCAAGGGTACAGACATGTGTCGATGTCTCAACAAAAATGAGGAGGTCATAAACTAAGAAACAATACACACAAAAACAGAAAACTCAATGAAAAAGGTACAAAGGTAATATACAAAAGATGAAAATGTACTTAAAATAAACCAAACATGAATGAAACTCTAGAAGGAACAATTTATGGTCATTAAAAATAAATTTAATGGGGTAAATAGAATCCAAAAAATATAAAGAAAATAACCAACCCAAACAATTAATCGATAATAATGCTTAATATTCCAGCTCATATATACCATGTGTTGATTCTTACACATGGTCGAAGCACCCAATACCTCTATGATCCTCTAAAATAATAGCAATCCAATCCATCATCTGAAAAAGGCCTGACATGTGGGTGAAAATATCATACAATTGTGAGTATATTCATATCCAGTTGAACACCAAGAAATGGTGAAGGGGGAGCAATAAGAGATGCAAACAAAGAGGAAATTAATAGACAAAACACGGTATAATAAAAGAGTATATCTCAAAAACACAAAGAGTAATGGTATACTCATTCAAACTCAAGGAGCTCAACACTATGAGAAGATAAAATCTTCATCATTAATTTACTAAGTATATTATGAGTATTGAGTCATCAAACCCTGTATATCTAGACATGGAATCCACATGGGATACCCCAAACATCATCTTCTCTCTACGAATGTGTGTAACCAAACAAAATTAATTGGTAACTATGAAGGATATATATATAAACATAGTCAATGAAATCATAATGATAGTGTAAGGGAATGTCCATATCACCGCTCATCCAAATTATAATAGTAGCCAAACATTCTAAAAGGAATTTTATCAATGATGCCTGTGATTCCACATGTCTTCTCTGAACACATACGTTCATGGAACTCAGTCAACACACCTTCATACTATCCACTTTGGGAAGCACTGACCCAGCATCAATGTTTTTGGTCGCAGCATAAGGATGCACCTTGGTGGGGGAAATCATTTCTTTTCCTTGTGATTTAATGGATATGTCAAACCATGTTGGAAAATTGTGACACATATTTGAGAGCCACACTCTTCTATTAGTGATCCCATGTTGTGGTGCGACAGGATGTTCCTACATTTATAGTCACTGAGGAACTCTACTGCCCATCTCAACTTGAGGGTAACCCAATGGAATGACATTAGGAACACTACAAGAAATTAAATCTATATCCATGGACCCATAACAATGTTTTATTAGTCCATGAAAATAGATATATAATTTCCACTATTTAATAAAACCATCATGGTTATATAGAGTCCATCAAATGATTCCCTTAATTTTGTATCAGGATCATCCTCCCATAATCAGCTACTCACCCCACAGTGCTCCTCCCCATTGAATTCTCCTCCCCAACCACTTCTCCTCCTTGACCTCTCCTCACGAAGGTGCCCTACTCTATAATGAATTCTCCTCCCCAACTTCTACACCCTAACATATCCTCACTACAGAACCATCCTCCCCAATGAACTCTCTCACCACGACTCCCTCCTCCCCAATGAAGTCTCTCATAGTGGAACCCCCTCCTTAGAGATCTCTCCCACCACGGTATCTGCCTCACCGACATCCTCTGTCTCCACAATTCCCTCCACCCTGACACTTATAATAAACAAAACCCTCCCCAGTAATTTATACCATATCAATTCATCAATGATATGATTTTAATGTTGTACTGTGATTTTAATTTCATGTGATGGTAATTTAGATCTCCCTTCATCTTGAATAAAGGTAACATGGGGTTTGTAAAATACATCTATGATAGATTCAGATCTACCCTCTCAGGGTGTGGATTCCTTTTGGGATGAATTAATTTCTATCCCTCATGCAATGATTCTTTATGAGAAAAAAATGAATTGATTAAGTCAAGGATTATTTATAGAATATTCTCCATGTAATAAAATCATGTGGAGGCATATGGTAGATCAAAATAGGGATTTTATCAAGTTTTATATATTCTTATCTATCACGATCGTGCTTGTGTTATCTCACAATAATTATTATTTGTTATAAAAAAATGGAAGGTATTAATGATATTCATGATCCTTGTGGGATACATAATCTAATTTTATATGACATGTGTTGGCCAAGTGACTGGAATCTAATATTCATGGTTGATAAGTTCGCAATTGTTAGGTGAATTCACTTGATGAAGTATATAGTCCATATTCACGAGGAATCACTTAATTAGAAAACCACATCTATGTCCCTTAATATTAATTCTCCTCAAATTATCTATTTCAATTTAATATTCATTGCATCTATTCTCATAGGATGTAAAGTGAAACAATTATGTGGTGGGTAAGATATATCCATGAAAATTACATTTTATTTAGTTGAGGCCATCAATGTTATGAAATAACTCTATATTTTGAGGATCTATAAGATATTTAATCTACCACATACACCATCTGAACACCCATTCATCATGTACTTTAGTGAGCATGATATTTTTTTGGATATAACAACATTATGGTCATATTTTTTGTTTCATGATATATGTTATATACATGGATAATTATAATTAAATATACTTATGTATTAGGAATAATTGTGTTCAAATCCTCATCATACTTTTTGGGGGATTCATTTCCATAAATATATTTTTGTCTAAAAAAACTATCATTGATATTTTTAATTTGGGTAGTCCATTTTATATTATGATCACAATGTGGTTCCCCTCTCTCTTTCTCTATTAAATGATCCACCAAAAGAATGTTTTCTTAGGAAAATTTTATTGACTTTTCAATGTATTTTATTAAACGAGATCCTAATGGGGGAGGATGATCATAAGGTGGATGGATCCAAGATAAGTTTTCCAATGAAGTCCCTACTAACCAAATTATGGTAAAATACCATTTAAGCATAAGGGTGTAATAAATATCTTATCTATATGGTATGTAGTTATTATACCACCATTATGACTATCTTTGAGGATGAAAAGGTTCTAATAATATTCATGAAAATATGGGGAGGGGTTTCTCCTATAATACTACAGAGGTAGTTTCTTCAATAATATTTATTTATATTTGGGCTTCAACAAGGGAATGTGTTTGGTGTAATACCTTTCTAGGGTGAACAGTTCACATGAGTATGGGATTATTTATGATGGATTGTTTTTGTATTATCTAAAATGGAGGCATGTTTAACCTTATTAGAATCATAATTCATTAGTATGTAAAAATATTTTCCTACAAGGTATTTAATTTCTCAAATGGGTTAATTCTGATATTTTTCTAACATAGATCAGCTGGAATATATAGAGCTAGGTGCTGAGAACTATTAGGGGGTGTAGTGTGTAGGAAGGGGGAAGGAGTGCAGGGGGAGGGGGCTATCCCGTTGGAGGTGTTTGGGGTAGGGGTTGGGGGCAGTGTGTAGGGGGTGGGGGTACAGGCAGATGGGGGGAGTGGTGGTGTAGTGTAGGGTGTGTCATAGGGTAGTGTGTAGGGAGGGGGGAATGGGGAAGGGGGGAGAGGTTGTCTAAGAGGGGGTTGTAGTTGGGGGGGGGGGGGGGGCAGTGTGTAGGGAGAAGGGGGAGGGGCATGGGGTAGATGAGGGGAGGGGTATGTCCGTGAGGGGGTTTATGGGGTAGGGGTTTCGTATGGTTAGTGTGCATGGTGTGTGGGGGTGCAGGGGGAGGGGGGAGGGGGTGTGGGGGTGTAGGTGGAAGTAGTGCAAAAACACAATTTAACATCGTTTTTTTTACATCGGTTTTGAATCGACGTCTATAAAGGAGACAAAAAAAATGATTTTATGCATCAGTTGTTATAAAACCGATGCTGAAAATTATTTCATTAAGGGTTTCGGGGTCGGTTTTATCAAAAACTGACGCTGAGACATTGTCGAAATTGAGGTTTCAGCATCCGTTTTTCAAAAATCCAACTCTGACGGTCAATTTAAACTGGTTTTTGGCATCGTTTTTATTGAAAACTGACACTGAAACCCCCGTTTATTTTTAAAAAAAATTAGGCATCAGATTTTAAAATAACCGAGGTTGTAAATAAAAAAAATAGAAAAATATGAAAATTACACTTTTAGAAATATCGAAACCCCTGTATAAAAAATATAATATACATCAATAGTCAAATATTATTTATAATTAAAAAAAACATATAACATACATATACCAAGCATAAACCAAAAAAAAGATGACGTTGACAGTTATAAAAATTTAGTATAGACGTACCAGAAATTTACGGTAGGCTCATTGTTGGTTATTGATGAAGCATTCATTTGATTATTGTCAGATAAAACACTTAATATTTAAAAAGAGATTGGTTTTTAAACCCATATGTATTATTATTTATATATATTTTAATATACATACATCAAATCAAAATCAGACATAACAAATAGTTTGCAAAAGTAGATTGAATATGGGTCATTTCAGATTGGGAATAAGACTATGAATCATTGAATACCTAAAATAATATTGAATGATATGAGGTTTAAAAATAAATTAATATCGAAGAAAATATAAATAAATTAATACAATTAACCATATTAAAATCATTATATTCACCCAGTTCTGATTATCTCGTACAAGAATCGTAAAATATAATATCCACATTCAAAATTTCCAATTTGACGATGACACTGCAGTTATAAAACAGTAAATTGATAATAATTACAATATATAACAATAAATATTGGGAAAAAATATAATATAAAATATAATTACATGTAATTATACATATTTGATTTTCATTAGTTTCATTACTGACATGAATTCCCTGTTAAATTGTTTTCGTGAACTACATTTTCATATATATAAACTAATAATACATGTCTAAGCAATGAAAATTAAACATAATGAGCTTATAAAAAATAAAAATAAAAACATACTTGTTTAATAAGGTAGAAAATGGTATACGAAATGTTCATAATGAAGTGAAAAAACAATATAAGGATTATTCACATGGGAAAAATACACTTAACATCCAATGTCCCCTACGATAAAAAAAATTCACAATTAATGACATTTTAATGATTATTATTTCATAATTATGTTTATGTTCTTACTTATCATGAAATATAAAAAACCAACATTTATTCTCTGTTTGTGATAATCACTCAGATATATATTGAACTCTATCATCATTCTTCACATTTATAACTTCCAAGGAAATGTACTCTGGATCTATAAATCATTAAATTCATGTTCTTTCATTTTGTAAAATAAGCTTGTGTAGATACCTAAATTAAAAAGAAAATATAGTTATTTAATTTAAAATCATATTATATCAGTTAAATTGAAATTCAAACATCAATTTACCTACATGGGAAACAATTTCACCACACTCATATCAAGCTCTTCAAAATCAACTAAATTCATCATATCTTCATTCATTATTCTCAATTGATAACCGCTTTCACATATATCAGGTGTCATCCAAATCATAGAGATATAATTCAAAGAATTAGATTCATGAGATAATCATTGTAACACAGAAGAAATACTAGATGGTTCTAAAGTCGACTATTACTAAACATTATGTTTCATTTGGGTAGTTTCTTGTGCTTTTGGATATTCATATACAAGTTATATGTCAGAAGACATTATATGTAATTTTGAATCATTTTTAATTAATATTAAAAAAATTCATACCTCATAAGAAATATAACATAGAATAATATTTGTCCAAAATAAAAAATTGCTCTGACAGTCTCCAACACAGGTGATCTCCTTAGTAGGAAATGGTATTATAGTAGTACGATGTATAATATCAAGTACTGATACACTAACCTATCCCATATTCATAGGCTAATGAAGTATCGAGTCCCAAAAAAAATGCACCTGTCCTAATGCAAAAATATGTACATGAGGATTACCAGCGAAAAACTCACAATATAAGGCTTGATCAGACCGAGGTGGTCGAGGATCAATGTAAGTAGATGAATAAGGGTAGTTCGAGTGAGCAGGATGAGAAGGCAGATAAATGAAAAAGGTATATTAGTTTTTATAATTTATAAAATAGAAAAATTGATGAAAAAAAATAATATTCCTCGAAAGGCTACGCAGGAGGGGTGTGTTATGTAGATGGGGAAGTGTATTCTAAGAGAGGAGTCTGAAAAGGCTGAAAAGGATAAAGGTATATTAGTGTTTATAAATTATAAAATAGAATAATTTATGAAAATAAATAAATATACCTCGAAAGGCTGCACAGATGTGGATGGGTATGCAGGTGGGGAAGAGTAGTCAGAGTGAGAAGGCTGATAAGGGGGAAAAATTTAAAAGTTATATTACTATCTATAATTTATAAAATATAAAATTTAAGGAAAATAAATAATATACAACAAAACATTGCGATGATGGGGAAGGGTAAGTAGATGGGGTAGGGTACTCCGGGTGATCAGGCTGAGAGGGCTGAAAAATGAAATTGTTATATTAGTGGTTATAATTTATAAAATTTAAAAATTTATGGGAAATAAATAATAATCTTGGGAAGGCTACGCAGACGGTGACTGTCTTTCCATGTGTTCTAATAAAGCCTTCTACACTACTGCTTGAATTCGATCACCCAGAGACTGTTTCATATCTTTTAGCTCTTCTTTTAAGGATTCTTTTTCTGGGCCTCTTGATTGATTACTCTTACCAAAAACCTTCTAAATACTAACACCTACCTGATATCCTCTAACATGGTAGGGGTGTTCTATCAATACCAAAATAGTGGCTAGGATGACTTTCCTACCCTCGGGGATAAAATAACCCTGTGTCTCTTGCTCCTGATGTTCATCCTGAAATGAAAAATAAAAGATTAAAATTTGTGTTTATAATTTATAAAATAGAAAATTTTTTAACAAATAATAAATATTTACTTAGAATTATATCATCCAATTGTTGAGCTTCCTCTGTAATATACTATTTTTTTCATCTTTCCCGTTTCCATTTATCATGGAAAGTAGGAGGAGAAAGAGGACCAAACTATAACTCTTCTGAACCAATACTTGATCATGCTCTTAATGCTTCAAATTTTTCTTCAATCATTTTCTTATCCAAATACGAATACCCTCCACATGATAAAGTATGAGGGTATACATTTCTCAACTCGATCTCCTGAAGAGATCTCCCGGAGGATTGTTATATAAAAATAAACTACTATGTAATAAGAAATATATATCATAAATTTTAAAATATAAAATAATTACCATACCTAAAATTTCTTTTCATGGAGACTATCAAAAAATCTCTTCCATGTATCTTTATCGATAAATGGATATATAATTGATGGGCTTTCAAACCATATCATTCAAAAAACATTATTTTTTGTCATTTTTGTTTTAAAATCTTTCCATCGAACCGCCACTAAATAGAGATTTATATTCTTAATTTCTATGGTTTCCTCAAAATTGAATGTCATCTGTAACTTAAAAAATATAATATTTCATTTAAAATATATAATATTCAAAAAATGAGATAAATGATATCCATTAAGATATTTTTCCATCACTGCTTCCCAAAGCTATTTCTTTGCCGTCCTGTCAAAAGACTACCAATCAGGATATATAATATTAATCCTGCAACAGCTCTACATCACTATATAACTGACAAACAGAACTGCATTGGGCTGACTATATTATTATTATCATCAAAATGGATGATCAATTTTTCAGGATCATGATCAAGTGATAGTTTTGTTAAATGTGTAATACCATGTTTACCAACATGAAAACATGATTTGTGAGTAGTAACAGGATAAGTCTCCTTCACCGAGGAAAGATATGTAGTCCTGAATTTTTTTTTTAAATTAAGTGTTTTATTTCAATAAATAAGTATATTACTAAATATTTAATAATATGTCAAAATATACATACATCAGTAATTTCCCCTCTCTGTCTTTATTTGACATTGTTACTGGAAAGTGTAATGAAATTTTGTGTACCCACATATCATTATAAAGCTGAATAATTAGAAACGAGGAATACAAAAACAATTAAGTAAAAAAAAAGAGGCTTTTATTTTTAAGTTTCAAAAATGAAAAAAAATATATATATTTATAAGAAAAATTAAGAGAATAATTTATTGTTTTCCCACATGCTGTCATCATGTTCATTACATACTTCATGAACTATGTCTATTTTATACTCATTCTAATCATCTAAAAATTTCTTAATAGATGAATAAGGCTCGTCTAAATAACTAACATCCTCATCATCATCCTCATCACCCTAATGGTATGTTTTTTCTTGAAAAACAACTGAACACTGATCATTCGATGGATCAATGACACAAAATACTTGTTTTTCATGTGTCTCTATGATAAATGGTTCCTCATTGTAATTTAATATTTTCAAATAAACCAGTTTAAACCCATATTCATGATGTTTCACACCACTATTACTATCAACGCAATAATACTTAACAAAAGTGACTTGAAATTTTATATAATCAATTTCCCATACGTCTTCAAGAACTCAAAAATATGACATTGATGCATAAATTGGGATTTTATCATTAGCACTCAAAAAATACATGGCTTCGGAAAAAACCATCACACCACTATTATGAACGGTACTCTTGTTATCCATTTTTTTGTGTAAAATGTGTATCCATTGATATCCAAACCATGCCATGTTATCATATTAATATATGGTCCCCCTGCAAACCACTTCAATGTTTCTGATACATGTATATCTGGGGTGACTTTCCCTTCAAACCATGAAACAAATGTCTTCTTATGCTCAATCATCACCCTATTTTTGTTTCTTTTTTAATATTGTAACATTAATTTAGAAATATGTGAGGATATATATTATTAACCCTCATATGTGTTGTTAAAAATGTATAAATGTCCCTACATCACTTCATCAGCTAGAATGAACTTTACCTTTAAGCCTCAAACCCATCTACCTTCACTATCAATAGTTATATGTCCAGACACAGGAAGACCAATATTCTCTACCTCATAAAAATAATTAGTACAGAACTCATTCACCTATTCTTAGACATATTTATGAATAATAGAGGCATCTGTTCGATTAGTATTTTTAACATATCCTTTCAAAAATTTATATATATTTCAAAATGATACATCCATCTTAAATAAACTGGCACACATATTCTTATCTCATGCACAAAAATGAATCATTAGATAAACCATTATATCAAAAAATGATGTTGGGAAATAAATTTCTATTTGACAAAGAATATGAGTTTCTTTATTCTCTGACACATAAAACAAATTTGGATCAACGACTTTTCTACAAATGGATTTGAAGAAATTAAATAACATGATGATAGTCTTTCTGACAGCTGTCAGCAATATACAACGCACTGGTACTGGTAGAAGTTGTTACATCAACACATGGAAATCATGATATTTCATACCTATTAATTTACAGTCCATCAATGACACCAAATTATTTACCTTTGAAGAAAAACCAAAGTGGTAGAATAATACCATGAAGACACTGAAAAAAATTCATCTTTTCAATCTTTCATAATGTGTGACAGGATGAAGGTAAATATGTTTGGTTTCCTTTCACAGTGGGAGATAACTCAAATGTATTCTCATTAATATCAATTCCAATTTTTCATGCAATCCATCTTATTTTTCTTCTATGTCTTTGAATGTTCCAATGAAACTGTCAAATATGTTTTTCACAACATGCTTAACATCAATGTTATGTTTTATCTCTAATAATGTCCAATAAGATTGTTCAAAAAAATATATTGCTTCTTCCAGATATGTTTTTGAAAACCAGAACTCCTTCTCTTTCAAAATGTCAAATCAATATCTTTCACTCGGTCATAGTATTATTTAACTGATAATGGATGAGTGGGAAGGTTTTATTCGTATAAACCGTTTAATTCTTTTTTTAATCTATGATAAGGTTGACGAATTCACAAAAATCTTCAATGTCCCATTTTCACTTTCCTTCTTCCATTTTTTAGTTGATGAAATGATGGTTTTTCTTCATAAATTGGACATGATTTATGTCCCTTAACTCTATATGAAGATAAGTTTCCATAAGCAAGAAAGTCTTTTATAGTGAACATTATCGTATCACGCAAATGAAAATACTTTTTCTTGTATGCATCGAAAACACTAACACCTTTATCCCATAGCAGTTTCAAATCATCAATCAATTGTGAAAGATAGACATCGATATCATTTCTTAGTTTCTTTGGTCCAAAAATCATGAAGATCAATATAACATATTTTTTCATCATACATGGATGTGGTGACATGTTGTAAACTACTAGAAAACAGGCCTTGAAATATGTTGGCGACTGGGGCTCTGATATGGATTCATTCCATCAGTACATAATCCCATTCTGAGATTTCTAACATTAAATCCAAAATCATGAATTTTTTATAACATTTTAACTAGGGTGAGTCATCAGGGTAAAGTAAGTTACCATCAGAGATGATATTATATGAATTCCATCTTAACTTTTTGCATCAATTTAATTATAAAATAGATGCTTCAAATGTGGAATTATGGAATGGTACCAAATTGCATTAGCAGGAGTTTTGATTCTGGTACCTAAAAATGAATCAGATTTGAATTATAAAAATTTTATGCAAAAAATATTGGATTTTATCATTGGAAAGTACAAAATTTATTTCTCATGATGTTAGATGGAATCACCTGAGAATGAATCAAAGTTGACATTCCCATCTATCTTATAGTGTGATTTCCCACATGTATGAAAAATTGATAAATATTCATTTTCTTTCCGATACAGTACACAATAATTGGGGAAAGAATTTATCTTTTTATACCCATATCCCATTGGGCATAATATTTCTTTCACCTCATAATTGGAATCTGGAAGCCCATTGCCTTTTGGAAGTAGCTCAGTTAAAAGCTCAATTAAATTGGAGAAAAATTTATAACTCCACCAATTTCTTTCTATTATGTTAACTAATCTCAATACTACTAATAACACAGTATACTTACGACAACCTAGAAAAAATAGTTTCTGAGAATCTCTATAAAATCATTCAATAGTTTGTGATCATTCGACTATTTCAACACATAAATAATGAATTAATTATTCAATATGATCCTCTGACACATTATGAATATCATCATCAAAATTGGATGTTGAATTTATAGTTCTTCCACCATGCAAGATCCAACATGTATAATTGAGGATAAAACCATAACAAATGAGATGATTCATGATAACTTTGTAGTTTAACATTCTCATATTTACACACTTCACACATAGACAG
This sequence comes from Viscum album, assembly GCA_963277665.1. Classification (NCBI taxonomy): domain Eukaryota; kingdom Viridiplantae; phylum Streptophyta; class Magnoliopsida; order Santalales; family Viscaceae; genus Viscum; species Viscum album. The sequence goes on along the minus strand of OY728165.1, from coordinate 556,119,985 downwards.
AAAATCAAATCAATGTTTTGAATATGTTGTTTAGAGAATTCAAAAAAATTATCAACTCATTTTTCATATTCACTATTGGTTCTTCGTAAATGAATCCAATTACAATCCATTAGATACCTGATGTCACAATATATTTCATGAATATATTAACACATATAAAAATTTAAATATCTATCAGATAAATTGTAAACAAAAACAAATTTAATAGAAACTATTGATAATGAGATAGAAAACATCAGTTATGAACCACATTTACAAATAATAAACTTTTTATTTTCATATTATATACATGTGTGTTATACTGATATTATAATTTATTTATAAAATCATTATTCTAAAATTTATTAGTTCATTTTACATAGTTGTTAAATTATTTCGATGTTTCATGTGTCAATATTATTTTAGATTGCATTAATATAATGGATGGGTAACTGAATTTGGTTGAATTTTTATTAGTGTCAATGTAAAAAGATGCAATTTTTTGATAGGATATTTAATAATGTATAATGACATAATATTTAACCATGTCATAAAAATTTAAAATAAAATATAAACTAATAATTGAAGAAAATCAATAACAAAATTTAATGATAAATAATTTATCTACAAAATTAGAAAAACATACAAAATTTTAATTTTAACCCAAATGGAGATCCTTCATCCAAACTATGTTCTGTATAATGACTTATAAAAACAAACATTGAAAATCTATACCAATAATGATAATACTAATGAAAAATAATGATACAAAACAACTAAAAATAATCCACCATTAAAATTCATGTAAAATATTATTATGGAAGAAGAAATAAACAATGGAAGATAAATTAAGAATGGATAATGGTGAATGGAAACCGAAAATCATGAAAATGGACTAAAACCATCAATAATGGCCACCCAAGATCACAAATAGGGCTTCACATGTCATAACTATTTGATGGTGCTGCCACGGGATTCGATATCAATGATCCAAAAAATGAGGGTTTTGCGACAAAGATAAATTTGAAGACTTTCGGTGTCCTTTTTGAGAAAACCTACTCCCATAATCCCTTATTTTTATTTTCATTATCTGTTTTGGTAAAAACCGACGTCGATTATATCAGTGTTTCGTATTTTCAGCGTCGGTTTTTGACAAAAACAACAACAAAAATAGAACTTATGGCATCATTTTTCCTCAAAACCGATGCCAAATCATTTTTTTTGTCATTCCGCGTCGGTTTCACAAAACTGACGTGAAATATCATGAAATAATGGCTTCTAGTGTCATTTTTCATAAAAATGACTCTAATAAGTTCCCAAAAATACTATTTGCGTCAAATTTCTAACAAACTGATGTTATTACGTTGACATTAAATCCCTTATTTCTAGTAGGGGGGTCCATGTTGAAGTGCATAAGAAGGGGGTTCAAGGGGAGGGGGTTGTCCATTAAGGGGTGGGAGGTGGGGGGGGAGGGACAGTGTGTAGGGAGTAGGGGTGTGGGTGTGTTGGGTGAAGGGGGATGGGGTGCAGGGGGAGGGGGTTTTGTAAGAATGTTATAATTTATTTCTTTCCTATATTGAAATGGATGAAATCTAATACCTCATCGGTATGGTGGAATTTGATATCATTGTATAATTTACCATCATTGTGGTTATTTTTTACCATATTCATAATACATATTGAATTTTTTCTCCCATACATGGTTGCTAAAATTAACTAAAGTGGTAAACCATAACGAAACACTCAATTTTATTCACTTTGGGAAAACAATAAGAATAAAATTATCAAGAATTCGAAATACCTCAAATGTGTGGATGTTTACATGATGATTCACTTACCCAAGTCAGTTCAATCATCCTCGATAGTGAAGTAAGGTCTTCAATACAATATCCATGAATGAGATAGTTATATGATTTTCCCTCATGTATATTATAGAAAAGATTATTTCTCATACATAATATAGGTATGCTTGAATGATATTTTCAATCAAACTATTAAATTTCCCATGAAACATATCATTGATTTTAGGTCTTGAGGATTCTTCCACGTGGATTGATTCATGATCCGATGTACCATAGTATATGAACACTAACAAGTGGTTGTACTCTATAAAATGGTGTGAATAACATGCAAAAAAAATTTGACTCTTTTTTAGTCTTCATATAAAACTTCTCACATATACTTTCTAATTATATATATGTCTATTTTTCAAATACATTATTAATAAAGTGAGTAAGAACTATTTATGAATGAATCTATGAATCTAATCCCACATTGAATCCTATCTATGTAATAGGTTATATAATCTACTCATTTTTCATGTCTTCTAATGATAATTGAAACACTCTAAATTTGATTTGATCTTTAGGTACACCTCATGGATTATAAATCATGCACACTATATTTTCCAGCTTAAAATTTTTTTGGAGTATTTTCTTATAATCCCATGAATCTATTTTAAGAGATGTATATGTTTATTTTTTATTCGAACCCAACTTTATTTTTATGGATCATAATTTGACTTTTTTAATAGATTATGAATGGTACATATATGTATCTATTAGTTTGATCTATTTGAGTAATAATTTTTCACATATTTTAAATTTTTTGAATTATTTTTAGAAGTGGAACAAAAAATATTTAATTGAAAAATTTAATTTTAATAAAATCATTTTCTAAAAGTTCAATTTTTCTCAGATATTATTTATCCTCACAAAAAATAATTCTCATCCTATAGATAAATTCAAAATATGTAATCATTCTTTGCTTTTTTCATGAAGTGAAATCACATTAATGACGGAAAATGAAATAAATAAATAAATATAAAAATTAGTGCACCTCTATAAATATTATTCCAAATGTTTAACACATATGTTATATTTTGATCATGAATAATATTAAAAATTTCCCAATAATCTAGTAAAAATTGTGTGACAAAACAAGTATCACTAAGAAGAATCAAATAAAGGGGATTGTTATATATGTTTGGGGTTATAGTTATATGTTTTATATAATTGTAATTTAATTCTAAAAACTAGTGTGATAAAGTGATTGTGTGTGTTTTGGAGAAAATATAATGTGTTTAAAATTGATAGATACTTACAGTTCTATAGACTTTCATTTGAACAATCTACCTCAATCCTCTATAATCATCCACTCCATTTAATCAGAAATTAAGTGTCTTGTGAATAAAATACAACAAACATTATCATTATGTTTTCATATAACATAGAACCATGTAATAAAAATATTATTCTACTACTATAACCTATCCAATGTGGTTAAGGAACATTGGGAACTCTGTAACCAACATCACAACACTCCAATATATGAGGAACGTGGAAGGTTAAGGGTGTGGATATGTGGAACCCAATGAAAAGAAAATGAGTTTGAGAGGTTCACAAAAGATAAGGTATGAGAAACTAATTCATTTTTTCATACCAATAGCTACTTATAAATATGAAATAAATAGAAATAAAAATAGTAAAACCAATGAGATTCAATAGTGATAATATGGGATTATCTTTGGCATGGACACATATGGTCCATAGATTACCATCAATAGATTTTATAAAAAAGAAATAGAAAAAATAAAATTTCCAACCACCATTATAGTAGATTTACTTCCTTTTATAAAGATAAAATATGGTCTATAATAAATCTCTAGACTTTGAGGATTTTAACAAATAATACCAAACGTATGATTATTACATGTGGAATAGATTGAGATTCTTTTTCAAAGATTTCCCTATTTCTTATACCATTTTTAATCACCCAATGATTCTAAGATAACATTGATGATCTCCATCTATAAATCCCAAATCTTCATTCCAAAATTTTCCAAACCTAGCATATATGCATTTGTTTTGTGTCATGTGCTTATGAGTGTTAAAAAAGTGTAATAATATTCAAATAAAAAATTACTTATGTGTGTATCAATACTTTTTTATTCTACCATAGTAATCATGACACCTCATACATAATGTTTTGTGGCTTCTCAATATTTCAATATTACATGATGATCTTTGTGAAATCATATCATATGAGGTGACTGACCAATGTGTAGTGTCATAGAAATGTTTAATCTTGAGATATTGTATTCCTTAGTTAAAATTCATGTTATAGGTGGTGATAAAATGATGATGTATGTAGAAACATTTCATTATTTAATTTCACGTTTAAATTTATTTATGTCATATGGAATTATAGGTTCATTATATTTTTCAAAAAAAAAATAGATCATTGCATACCCCTAAAGGAATAAGGATAATCATACATGATAATTTTTACATAGGAGGTGATATTTTCATTTTACTAGCCTTAGAAAAAACTTCCTAAATAATTTTCCATTGCCACAAATTGTAACGTAACATTTCAAAAGATGTGGTGTTTTTGTTAAAGGTAACATTAATATTTATATATTGAATAAATGATGTTTCTCTGGATTTTTATATATAGTAGACAATTGTTTTCCATTTAAAAAGAAGTGTATTCTCAATGACATGTAACTTCCCATAATATAGGTGGATATCAACCGAATTTGTAGGTTCTGATTACATATTGAGAATACCACTGTTTCTGAATTCTCCCATATTTACCATAATATATAATTCTCTCTATATATATATACATTTATCATATAAGTTTTATTTCATTGGTAATATAATTGAGTCATTTGGAAAAGTATATTATCATAAATAACAACTCCCCCATTATAGTCGTTGGTTGGAACATTTACATAAACATTCTATTGACACTTCCTAGATAAGTTTAGTTCTTCTATAAATACGGAATCACAAAATATGATCTCGTCATTTTTCCTAATATGAAATTATTTTTCCCTCTTCCACAACCGCTATTGATTTCTTAATTAAAAAAAACAAACCAAAATCATCATATAATTTTATAAATACATCCAAAAAATTCCATTATATTTTTGAGGTTTAATTCATTTATATTTGATAAATTTATTTTTAAAAACCCCCAAGGAATGGGATTTATAACCTTAAAATAATAAAATATGTGGGGATTTTTTCACAAAAAACAAAATGAAAAAAATATGAAAATTGGACTTTATAAAATAAATATTAAAATTCTTATTTTATTACTAATTTTAAAAATTATAATTATAATCATTCCTAGATTTTTCAATTTCACTCCAATTAAATTTCATAACCATCCTATATTTATATTATTTGTAATATCTCTTCTGAAATTTCCTTTTATATTTACTAATTTTCCATCCAAGATTCATCAGACATGACATGTTCAATATTTTTATATTCATAACATATAATATGGTTTTTAATTTATTTATTATTTTATAAAATATTAAAAAATAAGGGTAATTTCTAAATAAAATGTGACCATTTGAAAATACCCACTATATATAAGAAGAAACCCTTGATCAAGGAAGAATCTACCAATTTTCTCTCTAAAAAATATATGGTGGGGAAACTAAAATTAGTGTTCCAACAAATAACAACTATTTAACAAAATAATTACATAATTAATTGAATATCCCTACTCACTATCAAAATCATGTTAGAGGAGGAAATTTAAACAAAAAAACAATGTCAGAAGGGGTGCCACACATTAGAAAACACATTAGTGGATATCTTTTACAAAAGTTAGAAACCTGTGGTGCATTTCACGATGTAGAGTATACATTAACGAATCATTGAAATCATCGAATAGATTTTTTTTCCTCAATGGATGAATAAATTGGGGTAGGGAAACTATTTCCACTGATATACACTATCACATTTAGGATACCATGAATATTGACTAAAGATGGATGATGAAGCCATCAGAATAGACATTGGAAAAAATTCAAAATTTTGAGTTCTAAAGAAAATGTTGAGACCCAAAAAAACATATAAATAGAATTGATACAATAAATATAAAAACAACTAATAATAAATATTCAACATAAAAAACAATTATATGTATAATGTTATTTTATGGAAAATGTACTATGTGGCCATTGGAAAAGAAGTATAACTACATAATAAGAATTAGTGGGAGAAGATTCCAAGGGATAATAGAAAAATATATTGTGAACCAATATTAGTTTGTCAAAAATCTGAAAACCCACTATAAAAGTAATGTTGATATTCAAGGGGTGAATAATAGGGCAGAATGGATAAAAATTATATAGGATAACAAAGGAGGGTCGTGCCGCCGATATTGAAGGATAAACCATAAAATAACTCCAAAGAATGATATTACTTATGCCTCCTCAGGCCCACATCTCACACTATATCATAATATTGATTATTAGGCTTCCATGGTCACATAATATTCCATTATTTGAGAGGATATAGTTCTCATTTCTCTTATCCTATTTCACTTGGTGTTGTTCCACTGGATCAGTGAAACCACACTATGAGGGGGTGGGGGGGGAATCATGGTATCTAACTATATACCAATTAAAACTATTTCCTTGTACCAATGCATATATTTTAGTGAATGGATATCAAACTCAACATTACCTCCAAACTCTTATTTTCATGTACGATATTTGATTTTTTATGATCTCGTTATTTTTTTTATCTATTTGTGGTTGTTAAGTTTTTTTCTATAATTTTAATGCATGGTGGTGTAGTGTTTATTCTTTTTTAAGAATTTATGATGTTTTTTTGAGTATTTGACATAAGGTTCGACATGTTTATGTAGCTAGAAAATAAATAGGCTGTCAAATGGCTTGTAGGTGAGACCCACTAACCAACTTGTGGGATACTTGCATTAAGAATTTATTACAAGAATTCCACTGGCTATATAGTGGCATGTCAGTATTAGGGGATTCCTATAAAAATATCAAATTATATCCAATGGAATCCTACCAGACAACTGATGGAATTTCTAGTTGTGTAAGAATTATTCCCGAGATTGACATGAATATAAAATTACGGAGGTAATAGTTATTTTATTCTATTTTTTTCAAAAAAAATAGTAACCATTTGTTGTGTTTTTAATCAAATTAACATGGCATACACCATGCATGACGAATTGATGATTTCGAGTTTACTCTTGAGTGTTCAATATTAGATATTCTAGACCTTGGTCTGTATCATGATTGGATACATTATCCCCATGTAGAAACTTTTTAATCATGTGCCTTTATATTTTTTTATAACAAATCATAAATTATATGCATACCTTCATCATATTTATTTATTTGAAAAATATTTATATTTATGAGTGAAATAGGTTGAATATGAATTGAAAATGGATATAATCTAATCGTATAACAAATGTGTATGAGTATATGAAAAGAAGGTATATAGAAAATGAGATAATATTGTAGGTTGTGTAATATATATGAATATGCTGAAGAGCATGTAATCCTGTCTGAGATATGTTTTTTATATGTTATATATTATAACCTAAGGATCCCTGGTAGGGAGATTCTTCTATGTAATGAACTAGGGGATCTCATTAGGTGCACCGATGACTTACCAATCCTAAGTGGGTGTGTTACAAATTGGGTTGGTATGGTATTATGTGTCACCTTCGAATCCATAAATGATTTTTCATGATGTTAATGATTTCCAATTACATAACTTCATCCTAATTCATTTATTTCATAGAATTTGTAGTGTATAAAAAAACCCAGTTCCATTTATTTAATATTCTATTATTTACTTGAATTAGTTGATTCGCATGAATAAAAATTTATTGGTTTTTTATAGAAATCATGTGTGATAAATTGTTTTATGTGGGTTTTAAATATTGAATTCCATTACAATATAAAAAATATTACTATTTTCCTATTTGTTACATGCAATGAAAGAAAATGAATTGTGAACCCATAAATATCCTAGACTTCTTCCTCCCACAATTTTCAACAATGATCTTTAGGTTAGACACAATAAATGTCTAGGGGGATACTACAACGGCGGTGTGAAGGGTGGGGGAGTGTGTGGTTGTGAAGGGGGGGGGGGTGGAAGGAGAAAGGTGGCGTCTATGAGGTGTCTTGGTGATGTTCAAGAGGTATCTATTGGGAGGGGGTGTCTAGGGGATGTTGAGTAGGCATGTTCTTGGTTATGGATAAAATGTTAATGTTTCTAAATTATAAATACATTCATGTGATTTTTGAATGGATGGATTTGTAGTTAAACCATATTATCTTTCGGGGATAGAAAATACATGAAGATGTGGACCGTCCACTCTATCCAATCTTATGCTACATGAGGATCTTGGTCGCCATATAACCTCAGATGTATCTAATGATGGAACATGTACAGTTCACATTTCTTTTTCGTTTCCTCAACATACTATCTGGAGACAAACTCCTAGTCTATAAGAGTAGGTGTTGTTTCCTAGCCACTAGGTATAAAGTGGTCATAGGATGAAATTGGAAGAGAGGCCTTGTATCCAATAAGGTCATCGTCACGAATGAGTTCATGTATCCTGGCTGGCTTGTGTCATTGAGGAATCCTAAAAAGAATCATGGAGTACTATCTTCATATGAGAAGTTATATATATTTGAATGATAATGGGGAGATGACTCATCATGGGAAGTCAAAGACTTAATCATATAATTTGAATCTACAACTAATCCATACCACAAATATCTCAGTATGTTGGGTCAACATGAAGGTATTACGGGTAATGGTGAGTGGATATGACGGTTGCTGCACCATCAATTGAAAATGTATACTAATATCCACCCTAGAGACACTTTGACAATGTTACCCTAAACCCAACCAAATGAAATAACTGGGATCCATTCAAACAACATACCACTGATTTTACTCTCTCTAATACCAATCTATCAAAACCTGAATCAAGCCATGGATTTAGCTATACGTACCCCCAAAACTGCCTACATATGCTATGGGGTGTCGATAGGCACCGAAGGAACACAAAAATTTGGGACGAATTTACCTAAGAACCAATACACATGCACATATCTCTATTAATGGAAATTTTCAGTGGGAATGTTTAAAAGAAGAAAACTACTATAATGTAAAGCAAACATGCTTGAACCTAAAGATAGAAAAATATACAAAAGTTTAATATTAATGTAAAGTGGAAAAATACACACCTAACCAAATAAATGTCCCATAAAATACAAACTACAAAATATTAATCAATTGATAGGGCCAATCTCTTATATCACATGTTTAGACAACTACACATGGTCTGAGAAACTAATACCTCTATGCTCTTCTGAAATAACTGTAGACCTGATTATAGTCTTCAAAACACACAACACGTGGGGGAAAATCCCATGTAGGGGTGACTAAATACATTACCAATATAATAATGGAATTTTATTATGGGGATAAGTATTGGAATCAATATAAGAAGAAATAATTAGATTAAACACGGTATAGTAAAAAGTATAGATAAACCCAACCAATAGTGAAAGTAAACTCATCCAAACACAATGAGTCCAACACACTGAGAATATTAACATATCATCGAGTCTTTGATAACTATATAAGGAGATTGGACTAATCTAACCATGAGAAGCAAGACACACAATGCACCAGGCATACCAGAAACATATTCTGCTCTCATATTAAGAGAGTATCTAAGCCTAATGAGTGGGTAAAAGTAATGAAATATATATATTCTTAGTCATAGGAAAAATGATAGAGTAAGGGGATCTCCATTACAAATATAAATCCAATGATATGTGTAGAAAATTGTTCCCAATGACAGCACATCAACAATGCCTAGAAACCCTTGTGTCATCCGAGAAAACAAAATTCTTAAGAACTCAATAAAAACACCTCAATACTATCATATTTTGGAATCACTGAATCAAATCACTAATTCAGGTCATGTAACAAGGATGATTCTTGGTGTAAAAATAGTTCCTCTTCCTAATGAGTCAAAGTTTTTTCATACCACATATCATCACAATGACACCAATTTGAGAGCCACACACTCTTTTAAAGGATCATGTGCATTCATGTGATATGGAGTTCTTACGTTGTTAGTCACTAAAGAACTCCACAACCCAGCATGGATGGAGAGTTAAACTCTAGAATATCATCGGGGTATGACAATGTTGGTCTTACTAGAGGGTAAGCCTGGGAAGATCATCAAGAAACACCACAACCAAGCATTTATGTTGGGTATGAATAGTATTGTTATCAGGGAACTTCACTTCCTAGCTACGCTAAAGGGTAAGAACAGAATATTGAGGAACCACGCTGACTAGTAATAATAGAGGGTAACAATGAATGATAATATGGGACCGCCGCTACCTATCCCTATAAGAGGGAAATCCTAGTTCTTAAATTTGGGAATGACATTACCCAGCACTAATGGAAGGTATTCCCAAAACACCTTATGGATTTGGTATTATTTCCACCATCATCAGGTATCACCTCAGCGTGTTCCAGGAATAAATAATATTATATTTTATCTCTTAATATACTATAATGGTAATAAAATTGTTCTTAATATAAATCAACAAACATAGTATAAACATGGAACAATGTTTATGTTTAAATGATTACAATATGGTCATTCAAAATCTCAAAATACAAAATCAAGAAGAATACACCATTTAAGGGGTCCCACACGGCATGTGTCCCAACTTCTCTTCTTACACGTTTATTTTTTCATTACACTGGTGTCTATCAGTGTACGAGTACATTCCATATAGGTGGACTATAATGAATTTCAAACCTATCGAGCGGTTGAGCAAGGTAGGGAATCCCTATCTATTTACATCTACATGGAGTCCCCATCTGTGTGAACAATGAAAATAATTGTACAACCAATGAAGGGGTACATGTTGTGTAACAGAGTACTATATGATATGTTAGCCTTATCATTACCCAATCCCAAGCACAATTGTTGATAGATGATACACATTGTGTGTTCATCATTATACACATACTGTAGATGAGTTTTCACCAACAATATCATATTTCCTAGATCATCATCTCATCATTGATTCTAGTCAAACAAACAATGATCCTGATATGTGTTATCCCAAAAACATCTGAATTTAATGAAAATTGTGATTATGAACCGTTGAACACTATAAATTGGTATCAAATATACATGGGGTTTTCTTCAGATGTTCCAAATTCTAGAATTCATTTGACTATAATTTTTTTGATATCAAACCAATAGATTGATCATCACTTCCATATTAATATCTCTGGTCTGTAACTAACTCATTGATATATTTTCATATCATTTATTTTCCACATATCTGGTTTCTTGATCATTTTCATGTCGCCAAAAAATAATCAAACTAGAAAACCTCAGGATTCCAATGATAAAGAACACGAGGGAACATTGGAGATATTTTTAAAAAATTATGGTGTAAATGATTTTTGGCCAAGAGATCGTGATTTCAAATCTAAAATATGCTACAATGTTAGATAAATTGGTGTAATAAATTAAATATTAGTTCTTATGTGGATGAATGATTTTAAATTGTCACATATTTGAGAAAAATCATAAATCTACTCGCTTATTTTAAACTTCTTCTGTAAATCACCAAAATACATGTTCTACCTTAGATTGGATCACTCTCTAAGGAGAAACACATCTACCAACATATAATGTGGATTTATTGCATTTTTTCGCATTGATTTTTATTGATCTATAGGTTCTTCATTTATTGACAATGGATTCATCCAAGGAAGAGGGGTGGAGAGATTCACTGGTGAATTTTGAATTATTAGCCAAATATGGCCAAATACATTTTCAAATATTTTTATGAAATATTTTTATGTTAAAATTTAATTAATTATTTAAAATAACAATTAGTTAATCATAAATGTATATCTAATGAATAAGTGTTCCTATCATCATGTGCCGAAACATTTTATGTTGGTCTTAGGGTAAACACTATACATCATACTCAAACATGGTCTCACATTTTTGATATAAACAACCATTTATGCAATGATATTTAATTATCCACAAACATGAAATAAAAAATATAATTTTGTATTGTTTTTAAAATAATTCAGTTCATACCGGGTCTCGTAATCTAATGTCATCATAGGACCTAATTATTGATGTATATAAAGAAACTTTTCAACATCATACAAGGGAAAAAAATTTCTATACAATTAAGATGTGATAATAAACCAAATAATGATTTGAATGAATATTTGATTGTATTTTCATGTATTGTCTAAGTCACAAGGTTAAATTTTATGAATAATGGTGGAGAACATGTTCTCTTTTATAAGTAATGGGAAGGACATAGAGGTAATTACACAAAATATGTTTATAAAATAATGTTGTCTTTTTATTCATGAAATATCAAATGAACATGAATCTTAATTTTATAAAATATATTATATAAATATATACAACTAATTAAATTTATACATTTTAATTGGAATTTTTCCTATTCTCTTGTTTAACCCCTGTGAAACCCTTTTAACCATAACCATGGTAACTTATGTTTGATTATTTTTACCATTTATTATTTATAAAATTATTCTAAGTTTATTATTTAATATAAATTATTCTAATTCAAAAAAATTATTCCATTGTACAATATTTAATTTTCAAAATTCTAAAAAATTACTTGTAACAAATGTTCAAAAAATTCATTGAAAACAATCTATTGAAAATTTTTATATTAAAAAAATGAACTTCAATCAAAATAATATATAATGCAGATTATAATTGAATTTAATTGATTGTTTAAAATAAATATAAACACATAATTCTTTTAAAACAAATTAAAATTGAAAGAATCCTTTTAAATTATTTATGTTAACAGAATAACAAAAAAAATATGAACATAAACATGACATTAATATCTGAAATATTAATCATATATTTATATCCTTAATAATACAATTTAACATGAATTATATTAATTATTAAATGTATGTTTTTTATAGATATGAAACTTATGACCCTTTATTATTATGATCACATTCTAAAAGCCATGTTATCAGGTTTATTTTTTTACATTATTCCTTGTTTTCCATTACTATACATTATAAATTACCAATTTTTATGTTTCCTTCTAAATTTTATGAAGAGATTCATTGTGTATGACATGAATAAGAGGGATTACAGGAATGAAGAACCTTGTGAGGCATAATGTAGAACACATATTTATCTATGATTATGTATCTATGATTTGAAAGGCACTAAACTAGTATGATATTTGGGTGTTTATTTTTGTAATGTTGTTTATATTATGAAAAAATGATGTAATGTTAATGTATGTCAATGTTTGGTCATTATAAGAACCATAGGGAATCATCAAACTTCCATATCCTTCTAATACCCTTGAACAATAACTTTTATTATATGAGGCATCTATATATAAATATAGTAACACACACCATTATTAGGAGTAAAAAACCCAATAATGATGGACTGGTACATAATATACACTCATAGAAATAAGACTATGTGAATGTAAGAAACTCCCTCAGTGCACCTAACATTTCATGACTAGAACTATCATAGATCATCATAAAACATTTCCTTCTCCCCACCTTCATAAAATCCATCAGATGAATGTCCCTTGACTGTATAGTAACAAAATATCTCATATAAGAAGAAATTTCCATGATTATATGATGAAAACTATTACTTCTAAATTCCCAGTTGTGGGTCGCACATTTCTACACTAAGGTAATCAGAAATCAAAGTACATACATAATAATTTTCCTCTCCTAATGCAAAATGAATCCAATCCAGGCTAAGAGGAAATGAAAAACACCTAGTACTTGACATATATAGTGACCCATACATTCCATAAGTATATATTATATCATTTATTATGAATAATAATTACATTACAAAAACACACAAAAAATTAAAATATTATTTTAGTATCTTTGGAAAAATGAAAATAAAAAAAATATCCCATTTTTTAATTTCATCATCTCCACTTATTATCATTATAACTTTTACTATTATTTTAAATATAATATGTAATAAATTTCATCATAATTTTAGAATTAAAACATATAAAAGTGATATAATAGATGGAACATAGGGGTATACTAGAGATATACTTAAGCATCAAATGAATATAAGGGTATGAGAACATGATAATAATATTTAGAAATGATACACAACATAACACTATTCATAATATCGATTCATCGAATATGTAGTGGATGTTTGTAATACATTAATAAAAAGGGCTTAAAATGCCTTTATTTAAGAGATAATAACATTGTATTAATTAATATATTTGTTTCATAGCAAAAAATAATAGAAATTGTTATATCAAGGCTACCCACTGAGATAATCATAAACTTTTCTGCATGGGATTACCACCCGTGAACCTTATTTGGGCATGAGATGTCCTCTCGTGTACCCTTTGATGTAAAATAAAATTAATAAGTACCCAATGTATTGGGTGGATATATAGATTCCACCGTTTATATAATGAAAATAAATAATATGTATGGGACAATTACATACAAAATTCATCATATCATATCACATGAGATGAAATTGTTAAAAAACATTTATCTTTCCAATAACTATTGAAAATAGATATTTTTCATAATAATTAAATTATATAATCCTAGAATAAACTATTTAAAATATTTGGGTTTCATATTAATTTTTTCATGGCATAACCCATGGGATATAGATGGGTTATGTAAAAATTGGGTCATAATAAACCATTCAACGAAAGAAACAAAATGTTATCCTTGGTTTATATCCATAGTAAAAAATATTCAACATAAAAAAATGTCATATAAGATAGAAAATGATTATATTTTTTAATTTAAAACATTATTTTATAAAAATAATTTTTCATTGATAATTTATTTTGAAAAAATAATTTTTATAAAATTAATTTATTTTCAAATAACCTGAAAAGCATATAAATGAGTCCATAGAAATTATTTCAAATATTTTATTTGTAATATATAATTTATACTTTGAAAAAAAATTTAGAACATATCATTTTTTTAAAATACAAAAATGTAATGGCCCCTACCCCATAATCTCGGTGGTGATGACTTACATAATATAATTGGAATATATAGAATTGCCCAATACCATGGACCAAAAAATTTAGATATTTTGGAAGACTAGCTTATATAAATGATACCCATAATACATTGGTAAAATAAATTTATGGGAAAAAATTTCATCATCCTTGAAAATATTTCCAATAATTCATCATCATATCCCACGGAAGGGAAATAAAATAAGGGTGAGATCAAATTCTAAAAAACGGTTAGGTACCATGGAATTAATCATGAATAAATAATAAGAATCAATAAATAAATTTAATTTTTTGAACACACATGGACTTGAGTTAAGAAACTCATATAGTATTGCATTAATAATATGGAATGGTAAATAGCTGAAAACACATGCTATTTGAACAACTCGAATTTAGATAGTCAGTAAATGAATAATGAAAATAATCCATTGGGTTTTTTATGGAGGAAATATAATGTAAAATAATAATAATTGAATTCGCATGGAAGAATATTCTTAAATATTGGATGCCATTTTTTTAGGAACACAAAACCATTGTGTTCATGAATTTTCACATCACAGTTTCAAATATACTAGGTTGAAACCCATCTGATTAACATATTGATTTATTTCATGAGACTACTGATGCATTGAGGGGATTAATTTAAATGGTCCCCAAACTATGTCGTACCTATCATAATAATTCCACCCATACTGAATAAATTCATTTTATTCATAACCATTATACTGTATAAAAATAACATTTCTTATTAAAGAATATATATTTAATAAAAATTTCCCCAATAATCATATAATATCCAAATAAAACACCATATATGAAAATTCTACAATGTTTAGGAAATAATCATATAAATTATACAGAGAAATGAAAATTTAATATAAATTTAATGTCCAATGAACATTTATTATAAAAAAAATTATTATTTTTAGAGAAGATCTGTAATCTATGTAAAATGTGATATTCTTCAATAACTGTTACCAATTTTTAAATTTCATGTTATATTCCCTTGTATGAAATAATTAAATGTAAAACATAAAATACAATTAAGAATAAATTATTAATGATAATACATGTCTCGGGGTTGTATATGAACCATATAAACGTGGATTGGTGTGTAACAACAAATAAATCTAAATGGATTGTAAATTGAGATAAAATCCATTACCTTCTTCTTATTTTTGGTAAAACAATATTTAACCTCTTGAATAATTTTTTTAATAATGACACAATGTTTTAAAACAAATATATTAATATTTATAAAATCATATATTTCCCTTTTCTTACATCTGATCACCCTTTTTTAATAATCAATCATTATTTTCATTGTTTCAGGTGTTAATTGTGTTTTTAGTTTTTTTTAACTTATTCTTTTTTCCCACATATAAAAATCCTGATTTTATCATCTAATTAATTTAAAACATTATAAAAATATCAAATATATTTAATATACATGTATTTAGCATAATCCATAAAAATAGGTGAATGGAAATTAAATGCCTCGTTCATGGATAAGGTAGTGTATATGTACACATGGATGCAGTTTCCATATTATTGGTATAGTAATTAAAGGCAACTAAATGATATATATTTATACTATTATTAAAATATAAAATTTATTTATTATATATTTAATATGCATATTCATAACATCCTTATTAAATTCTACGAAATGTTTTATCGAATCACATCACTTCGCAAGGCGGTTGTATGACGTACCCCCGAATGACATCATTGCCATTCCAAAAGATGAATTTATGAAGGAATGTTTTATATATTAATTCAAAAATCATTAATACATATTAAATATTAAAATTAAATTATAAAAACATAATTATAATCATTATTACCAACATTGAATACTGGTAATGATAAAATTAATGTCATCGGTTTGGGAGGTGGCATTTCGCCATACACATGTACCATGATTTTACAACCCACTTTATGGAAGTGTGTGATGATTTATGTAATAACTTGGAATTAAAAACATACTAGTATATTTAATATATTTAGTTTATTATAAAACAATAATATGAAAATAATTAAATGAGGTGACGGAGGAAATAAGAACACGCATTTAAATAAACGTTATGCCTTTTTCGGGTATCCATAATAGGTTTTCACTTATCCCATACTATGTTTTATTTATACCCAATATAAGGATTCAGGGATTAAGGGAAGTGATTTTGGAATTTATTTTGTCATGTAATATATTAACCTATGTTTTTTGAATGTTGTGAATTAGGGGGGGAGTGGGTGGCCTTTTATTAATGGTGTGTGTGGAAAACATGTAAATACAAAAGAGTAGTCATTATTGGGAAGTATCCATTACCACACGTTCTTCTAATAATAAAAATTATTATATAAAATTGGTGATATGGTATAAATATGGCCATTATTTGGGGTATGGACACGTTTTGGGTAATTTCAATACCTTATTATTTATGATAAACCTATTGGTAGCACCATTTATTCCATAATTGACGTGATTATCATTAACATTGTCTTCAAATGACATTGATAAAAATTCATTTTGAATTTATAAGAAAATACTAATTAATATGAATCTAAATTTGGAATAAATATTTTAAAATTCAACACATTTATGTTGAATAATTTTATTTGAAATTATTCCATTAGAAGGGTCTAGAAAGCAGGTTTTTAATGTCAAAATGTTCAATGTTAAACTATGTTTTTATAAGTAAATTCAATATAAAAAGGATTATGTTGACATAAATTTGACTAAAATATTTATAATTTATAAACTCTTTCATTAAAATAGAAAAAAAAATTAAATAATAATTATTAATTATTTAGATAAATTATAATTTTCAATTAAAATATATAATTTATCATTATTAATAAAAAAATAATTCTTCTCATAAAAATAATGAATACTCACCTATTTTTTTAAATTATGATATCCAAAGTATTTTTTTATAAATTTCACTAGAAATATATACAACCTCTTCATCCTCATATATAATATTTTATTGAAATATTTAATTGAGATTTATACATTTGGGTTTATAGAAGATATTATTTTTTACCATTAAATAAAACATTGTCTGTCAATTTTTGTAAATTTTTATAGAAACTCCATATTATCACATCCTCCACATCATCTTCTAATACATTAAAATTTGAAAAATTAAAAAAAAATTACACTATATCTGATCATGAATATCATCAGTGGTATAGTTACCATAAATATTCATTAGTCTCTAATCATATTCTAATAATTTAAAGACAATATTTTTTCAAATTTAAAATTTATATATTCTTTTTCATCAAAATTCTATTAATCTAAAAAATATATTTTTTTCCACATCTCTTGTTCCTAAATTTTAAAATGAAAATCCATATTTTTCTTGATATTAGTCATTAAGACACTTCTATTAGACAATTTTATAACTTTTTTGAATGTGTAGAATATCACCTAGTGAAATTGTACATAGATAATTTTATTTCAATGCTAATACCTTGTCACCAAACTCGTTGGGAAAATGTGCAGAATAATTTTAAAAACAATATCATCCTCCATATTCACACAAAAACCTCTAATGGTGATCATTATTTCATTATCAAAAGTGAAGATTCCATCTAATATTAAGTATTTATTTATAATGAGGTCTTTAAAATTCAACCTCCGAAAAATATACATATCAATATTTATCATCCAACTATCTTCATAAAAGTATTTTAAATTATTCATGATTAGTTTTAATATATTCAATCCAATTTTATTTTTTAACTTATTTTTATAAATAGAAGAAAAAATGAACTTAAATAATGATAATCATTCTACTTATTCGTTGAGTCAAATTTGGTCATTGAAAAGTCATTACCAAATGGAATAAAACAATCCCTTATCACATCCAAAACATCCAAACACATTTAAAAAATATTAATGAATAAAATATTTCAATATATAATTGTATTTACCATCAAAATTGGGATTCCCATTTTATATTCATTAAATTATGATTTCCCATCATCATTGTATAAATATAATTATGAGATATTTAAAAATAATGTTACTCATTCTCCTTGAACTCCAAATAGAAATATTTTAAATAATGAAACCCAATTTCTTAAATATCACATGATAAAGACCATTAGGATTAGTGGTAATTCACTAAGGTGCAGGGTGGGGGTGGATTAGTGAATTGATTTAAATTTTATGATTCAATTAGAAATAACCATCCACACAATTTAATGTGACTGAGAATACTAATTTTATTCAATCCAAAATAGATACATAAATAAAACAACATCTTTTTACATGGTCTTCAGCTCAAAATATTTATTTCATCAATAAAATGATCTAGAATAACAAAAGATCATAAATCTCACTAGTATCATCATTGTTTATTATAACATTTTGGGTTTTCCTATGAATTTATTTTTAATTATTTGAATACGAATAATTTAATTCTTCCCACACTAATAACAATATTAAAAAAAATTCAATAATATGCGAGTCTTCAATATGATCATACTTTTAGCATGATGACATAGTGTAGCCTCTTCTCATTCCTCTTGTTTTTTAATTTTTATATCATTAATCAATATTTATTTTATTCTCCTTATTGAAATTTCACTATACACTCACTCTCAACATTACTTCATTTACACCATAATTTAAATGTTTGAAAACTCGTATGTGGACATTAAAACGTGAAACACATTTCTTGAACTTCTTATTTTAATTTATAATTAAAATTTGGAGAGAAAATGTCCTTAAAATTTGTCCCTAATTCTATGTTTTTAGGCATAGGATCCCCCAATATTTCATATTCACTATTGATATGATTAATGAAATTTTTGATAGACTGTGAGTATAAATTTAGTTATTAATAGGGACACATTATCAGATCCACTGAAAATATTGAGTATCATTTTTTTCCATTTGTTTATCTCCCATAAAGATAATGTGTTGTATTCTATATAAGGATGATTTTACTCACCATTATTTTCACAATTTAATATTGTATGAACATGTAGTCCTACCACACAACTATTTAGTGAAACAACTCTCAACTCATATTATAAAATGATATGTTCTACCCTTTTAGAATCAATCAGTTATCTTTTTCATTCACAAGGACATGTGTTATAATTCTGAACCCTTAAAGTTGATCATAAAACAATTCCTGGTCCATTTTATTTATATGAAAAAAATATACAAAAAAAGAATTCTAAAAATTCTAAAAATTGATAATGAAATTTTTTTCTTGAAAATTTTGATTCCTAAAAAATCACACATGTTTTATAGAAAGTAAATAATGATAATAATTAATTATTTAAATATTATGTATCAATAACTTTATGTGTATACTTAAAAAATATCATAATCACAAATGATCCTACACGACATCATCAGAAAATTTTACAAGCCACAACACATATCATATTTAAAATTTTCAACTGAATCACCTCTTGAAACCCCAATTTCATATATTATCATATCATTTAATAGTTTATCCATGTTCATTACTTCATAATGTTTTGGTCATAAATTTATAATCATACCAAATATTGTTTTAAACCTTGTTCCCTATATTTCAATGGATTAATATTTTCTTATAATAGAACCACACACATGATGTGGTTGATCACAACATTGTGATGACACATTCACTTTAAACATATACAAACACTATTACTAAACCATTGAAAATATTTATTATTATTCAAAAAATATCAAAATACTAAAAAACAATGATAAAATATAACATCAAAAAACCCTATGGTTTAACATGAATTAATAATTAAAAATAATATCCAACACATAAATACATCTAAACAATTCTCTACACATCTCTTATTTAACTCTTATCTGAATCTTTCAATCACGGGATCATCATATAGATGTGACCCTAGAGATGTGTATGTTATAAAAATATTATAGTATAAAAAATTATCTCTAGATATTTGTCTTTATAATAGAATTTGATAATATATATACTACCATCACTAGAGATGTGTATTTACCCTTGTAAATAATGTGTAATCTTGGTTGTACTTTAGATAATAATGGATATTTCAAATTCCTTATGAACATATGATGTAAGAGTCGGTGTGTACTTCATATAGGTTCTCATGATATTTTCATCTAGATTGAATTACTAAGCATGATATTTATTATACTCCGGAGATATATTTTCCATTCTTTATTGATGAAATTTTTATTTAGATAGTATCATGAATGTGAGATATAGTTGGATTTATATGGATTCATATATTTTTATGGTTATTATTCCAAATACTGTTAGTTTATTTAAAAATTACTTATTATTGACACAAATATACATTGTATGGTTATAAGTCCAATACAATACATCTAAAGAATAAAAAGGGTATGGTTATACCCTACCATGTATATGTAGTTGAAAATATTCATGTTGTGTCCATAAAAATATTTATATACAAATTATAGATTATAATGTTTCCAAGAGTATATTAGTGGACATAGATTCTCAATGGAGTAAATATCTCAGTATGATTAAAAAAAATTTACCAATAAGATAATCATTTCATCTTATATAGATGAATGAGTTATATATGGTGGTTTATTTATATCATTTTTCATTGTATCCTTATGAAATTGTAATACATATGAGTCTATTATATATTTTGGTTTATATTCTAATTTTTTGAGGAGTATCTTGATGTATGATAATATATTAATGGTTAATTTATAATAAAAGTTTCCAATTATATTGTGGATACATCAACAATATTGGTTATATCATATTATAGAGGACAAGCGCTTTAGGAATTCACATATCAGTAAGAAAGTTAAATATACTTTTTACCTTTAATGATTTAAAATAAACATTCCAATGGATAAAAATAATAATAATAATGATATAATAAAACAAAAAAAACACTTTATATATTAGTTGATAGACCATATATTAATGTTAAAGGAAGAAATAGAAAATAACTATGTCCATGATAAACTGAAATAAGTGTCCATCAACTTTCAAGTATCTTCATTGTAAGAATTTTTTATACTACTAAGATCATAATTGAATTATAGTGGGATATATTTCGTTGAATCACTATTAGTGTTCCTCTTTTGTTATGGTATTTTCCAATAGAAAACCATTTTTAATTCACCACATATCCCACCACGCATTGATAAAATGTACCATAAAAATTAAATAATTACGATAAATTAATCCCAAGATATATTTTTTAAAAAAAGCAAAAAAAAATTTTTATACAAGTTGAAATAATGTTTCCACTATAATTTACCAATATTATGTATATAAAATATAATTTATTTTCTTAATAAAATTATTAAAAATTCAGTGAAATATGATAATTAGATTAAAAAATATATAAAAACAAATTGTTTATACATCCAATCTTTGTGATATTAATGTTTAATATATTGTGATGATATCATCATTCAAAAACATTTTTCCCGGATTCATGGACGATAATTTACATTTCAATCATTCGAAATTAAAAATTCATTTATTAAATTATACTAATAATTAATGTGATATTTGATATAATTTAACTTAATATAACTATTATTTAATTAGAAAAAATACCCTAATTAAATAATCAATTAAAACACATTTCACATAGATGTATTGAAATTCAAAATAAATATTTTGATGAATATAACCTGGATAATTAAATTGATAATACCAAGAATTCCAATGAAGATGTAATCATGTATTAGCTATCTCATCTAAACATTTAGAGATCACGACGTACTATCATAAAATAGTAAAATATAATTATTGAAACATATTTGATATTTTGAAATAATAATGGCAGTTTGTTGAATTTTCTGACCATAATCACTCCACAGTAACAAAATTTTTGTACTACATCACCTTAGTAATTACTACATATATAATAGAGGAAGCTAAGTACTAGTGAATGTTTGTGATAATTCATTAGGGATAATATACAATCATATAAGTTTAAACCTAAATGTTTAAACTAACATATCATCAATTATTACAATAACTAATAGAATGAAATGGAATTTCATAACCATCTCATGAAAAAATAATAATAAACCCATTTGTTATATTTATAATGAGTTTCAAAAAATATAAAATGAGCCAGTATTTCACCAACTACATATTCTATAGAGAGATAATATGCATATTAATCAAAAAAATAACCTAAAATTAACAATTATCTAATATTCTTTTAGCCTTTCCCATATCATTACTTTGTTTGAGACATCCTTCTCAATAATGTAATATTGTACCTTATCCCTAGTTATACTATTGGAAATGAGGTCTTCCCATGTTTTAATGTTATTTTTCCCCCGAAAAGGATTTCAATTATATCTCATTAGGCCACCAAAAATTATGTCCCAAACATAGATAATAAATATTTGGAAGTCATAAAATGACATGGAGAAGATATTATACAAAAGACCATAAATAAATAAATTTCATGACCACAAGAACCATCAATGAATCAAGGTGTGACCATAACTTCTATGTCCAGTTCAATAAGTTTCTAACCACAATACATAACAAAGTCCAAGGGTTAGATATGTTCCTACCCATAATACCATCCCATATCAAAGATCATTATGATTATAATATCTCACTATAGATACCATTAAATTATATAATCATTTAGGGGATTACTTTCAATATAACATACCATCAAATTACACTATCAATGATGGGATTAAAACCCACCCATTATAAATACCATATAAGATATTTATTTGGAGGATCTATACCCACTAAAAATATCATCATAATACATCATCATCATGTGAATTAGAATCCATCAAATATAAAAATAAAATATCATAATCATTTGAGGGTTATTTTTTATAACAAATTATAACCATGTTGTATCAAACAAAATATGGGTATTATTTATTACACTATATATCCTTTATATATAAAAAATATAGTGGAGATTATATCAAAGCTATTTAAACACCATATATAATAATCATTGGTGGGATAAGTGGACCTTAATTACATCACCATATATTATAATTATTGTAGGGAATAAACACACCACCAATATATCACCACAATTCATTGTGGTAGATTGGATAAGTGAATGTTGACACTCTGTTTTTCATCACAGAGTCCAAAGGAATATAAAGGGAAATGACTTAGCACAAATTGATTCATCCTTTGAAAAAAATATCAAAAAATCGACAAGGTATGAACAAGGATAAGATTGCCCATAAGTCGCGCAAGTTTCCTTATAGTCGTGAAAGTCCACTTGCGCGACGCATTATGGTCGCGCAAGTAACTTGCGCGACCTAAGTGATAACCGCCCAGGGTCTTCTCCTGCCTATAAATAGACCCTGTGGGCCCCCCATTTCAGAGAGGAATTGTTTCCAGAATCCCAGATTTGAGCTCCCGGCACCCTAGTCTCTTCTCAATTCTTCCGGAACACTTTTAAGGTAATTTCATACCTTGAACGGAAGATATAAATATGGGTAGGAAGGCCTAAGTGTTGAAACTTGTCAACACTTGCACGCCTAGGTGGCCAGCCCTTAAGGGGAATGGCCACACTTGAACGCCGCCTTACTCCTTCAATAGAACCTGCGTGCCCCTCTCCTGGAAGAACCTCACGAGGATTCTAAAGGCCTTAACCAATGTTGCTCAAGTATTACCCTGCTGGTTGAACACCTCGCAAGTACCCAACTTGTTTTGCAGGTATACCTGCGCGACCAAGACTTGCACGCCCAGGCAGTACCTACGTGCCTGCCAGGACTTGCGCGCCCCTGCCTTTTGGGGTTCCCTTCTTTCCCATTTTACCCCTCTTAAGCCATTCCATCTCTCCTATTCAATATTTAGTCTTCAAGACACTCTTCAATGCCATTTCTGGCATGATTTATTGATTTGACTTCTTTATCCGAAAGGAATTCTGTGGAATATCCCACAAAATATAGTGATTTACACATCTTTATGTCACTATAGATTGAGATTTCATTCATTCAACATCATCCTTTAAGATGAGAGAATCCAAACCTGGGCTTCCTTTTCAGGAATAAGTCACAGTCATCATTCCTTTAACCTAGGCCTCTTTTTCAGGAGTAAACCCCAGCTATAAGCCCCCTAAACCTGGGCCTCCTTCTCAGGAGTAAGCCCCAGTCTTAATTTCTCTCAATCAATCCTAATTTACCCTTGATCTGGGATTTGTTCTCAGGAGTAAAACCCAATCATCAATCCTCTCCAAATTTTGGGCCTCCTTTCCAGGAGTAAGTCTCAAGTTAGAGTATTCAAAGCTCCATGAAGCATATATACCTTTATGGGCCATGTTCCTGGATTTCTTCTCTGATGTTAATCCTAATCTTCATCTATTTTGGGCAGTCATACTTATATATGTCCCACATCATTTCCTATGATTGCATCTTTCATGGACCAATTGTCTAATTTTTACTAATACCTCTTGTTTCTCACACCGAACATGACTCACGTGAGCTTAGTGGGTAAAAGTAATTATGACATCCTTCTTTGAGCCATCAATCATAAACATCATACTCCCTTACTTGAACTATGTGGGTTCTTATTCCTTTTCCAAATCAAAGGATACGTAGGTAACCCATCTGTGGGTTCGATCCCAACTCTGAAATAATCCATGTCCTTCTGAATGACAATAAACTTCAAGTGCCCCACTGAGTGGCTTTGAAACCAGCATGGTCATCATAATGACCAAGAGACTTTTATATAAATATGTCGAAGGATACCATTGACCAAGAATCGTTAATAAATACAGATGATTCTCTATCGATGAAGAACCTCGAATACATATAAAAGATTCTCCAAATTTCCTACATATTTGATCATTGATTGTCAAATCTAATGGAAAAGCTAATTTTATACTTGGTAATGTAATAAGGATTCACGGACATAACTTAAATCTATAAATAGAGTCCCGGAGTAGACAATAATTCCCCTCAAAAAGGTGTGATGAGTCCAACCTCCCATCCTCTCAACCAATGAAAATTCTTAAGCCTTATCAGTCCACAAACTAATGAGTGACTACCTTTGGAATGTAGGTCCAAATGGATGTGGAATCATTGGATGTTTTAGGTTCTACGAACAAACCTGTTAGAAACCGATCAGAAATTTTGAACCTCCCATCAAGGATGTCATCCCCAAATTCAGAGGGAAACAAAAAATAGTGAACCCGACGTGAATCCTTAACCAAGTTAAAATGATGTTTTACCTATTTGTTAGGATCCTATTTAAAACTCAATGAGAGGGACAACAAAAAAACAATCATTGACATATGTGCTCATCCAAAAGAAGTAGTAGCTGAATTTATCTTGATCACGTCTGTTATATCAAATAGGCACTCTTTTCCAAGATCTTCTGCATTTCCATAATGGATGATCCCAAATTCACACATGTGAATACTACTGTTGTAAATGCCACTGCTGCTATTCCTACTGGATCGTCATACACTCTGAGGATGACATCACCTACTCAGCATCTTCAATGTTGGGTATCAAATGCGCTGGTTAAGGAGTACCATGAACATGGTACCATCCCAACTCTAGAGGATTCCCTAAAATACCTCCAAGAGAACAACTCACACCGGTCGTCCAGACAACGACGACCAGTGATCAAGAAACAGGTAGTGCTAACTACTATCTCCAACCGTTTCAGGTCGTTATACCCAGAACACAATCACCATTCACTCCCTTATTCTGAGGAAGTGAATGAGTAGGTCCCACAGGGACTTAATTCAATAAGACAAGAGTCCTTCCTGAAGGCTCCCACCAACAATCACTCCAAGACTCGTGCGGCAGTGCGCCCTCAACATGATGAGTGTACCGACTCCAGGAGTTCGGCTCATGTTCCTAGAACCCGAGCAGACAAGAAGAACCGCCAGAGGTGGAATCCGGTCACCATTGAGCAGGTTCTCATCTCTTACATCTCCGGAGAAGCCCACCAACCTAACTTGGTGGCAAGCACTGAGCAGGAACACACACCTGCCCGTTTTAATTCCTCTGTCTGGCAGACTCGTCTGGAAGCATCATGCCAATCCCGCCAGGAAATTCTGGAGGAGTACTATAGGAAAAAACATACACCTGTTTATACATAATCAGTTAGTCTGTAGGCTCATCTGACTACATATGATGGAGCTCGACAACCACATTTGGCCAAGTGAAATTAGAAGGCACATACACCTGCTAGTATTAATCAAGACTACCAACAGTCTCTCTTGGTAGCACACGGAGAAGTCAGTCGGAAAGCTCCGGCGACAAACAGGAGGCAGACTCAACTCTCTGCCCCCACACTTGAGTACTGTCAGGATTCACTAGCAGGAAAAGGAGGACAGGAGCAGGCACATACACCTACTCCAAGCACGGAATGGACATATATCACCGTTTCGGCAGTTAAAGTCACCAAGCATATTTTATCAATGGTGATAGAGCAGAAGCAAATTCCTGCCCATATTCTGGATGCTTGCGAGGATATTATAACAGCTTCAGCAACATCTCAGGGAATGACAAATAAATATATCCCTACCAGTGGAGTGACATGCCAAAAATTCACTCTGAAATAGAGATACACATCTGCTCCAGTTCAAGAGGGTTGTGGGGCATACTCCCCCATATCATTCAGACAACCAAGTCAGGTACATACACCTTATTTGAGTGGAGATCGTCAGCCTAACCTGGCCATCTTTCCTGATTAGGCACATACACCTACTCAGAGCATACACATTCATCAACAAGTGGTTTCCAAAGTGAGTAAGAAGGCGTCTAAGAAAAAGACCTTGCCAGCACAGTCATAAGATCAGTGTCCAATCTGTAACAAGGCCTTGCTCGTTGCTGGAGTTATTGAATCCCTTAGAAAGTTATCTATTGGAATTAAAGATTCTACTCACTCATTTCCCAATAATGGGAACATTAATTCCGAAGGTCTTCAATAGACACTTCCTCATGAAGGCTTTCTTCATGACAATTAGGTAAATCATGAATTTTCATCTTCAGATTAGAGCCACAGGAACCCTCTGTGTGGTCGGAAGACCAAGGAGAAAGAGATCTCATCTTTTTCCGTAACCCATTATTGTGGTCATCCCTATGATGATGAATTTCACTGTGAAATTCCTCCCCGCAGTAGTGATGCACATTGCCCAGAAAATGCTCCAGTGGACAATGTAGTGTCGAGTAAGCCCTCTTATCTTGAGGCACTTGAAAATGCGAAACTAGTCATGTCTGATGCTTCATCTCTAGTAGGTGAAATATTTTATCAATAAGAATATAGACTAGGGTGTATGTCATTCTTTGAACCTCACCTAAGTCATGAATCTTCTAGTTTGATCAATGATTTCTCTACCAATCTTGTTGAATTTGATGAAGCAACAAGGAAACATCAACTCTGGTCAAAATGGGTTGAAGAATATTCAATATATGATAAAGAGGAAATAATGAACATGAGAAAACAACTAGAAAAAGGTGAAGTACCCATCATGTTTTGGCCTCTTGATGACTCTCAGTATGACATTCCAAAGATGTTGACTGAAGATGGAATCCATGATATTCGTCTCAACATATGGAAAACTCTTTGTTAATTGAAGAAGAAGGTAATATCATATGTTGAATATGAAAATCAACTTAAGATAATAGAAGGGTTACAACGTCATATTGATTTGGAATCTCTATCAGTCTCTCGATAACTGAAGGCTGAAAAGAAGTAGAGATCCCTTCAACGTTCATGCCTTGGAGCACTATGAAGATTGCGTCAGTTAATTACCAATGCCCCATCTGGTATTTATGTCAGAAGGTGGGGTGTTCACGGAGCACTACATTTCACAGTTCTCTCCAGTCAGCAAAGCCTTTCGAAAATGGTCTAATGCAATGTTATTGCCAATGGTCGTCCACAGTCATTGGGCATTGTTTGTAATCAAAATCTTTCTCATGAATAGGCTTCAACTAGTTCCTCTGAAAAACAATAATACAGAGAACAAGTTGTTGAATTACACCTACATCAAGAAAAAGAGAATATTGAACAGGCCTCTCGAATGGAGAAAGCACATCATCAAGTGACAGAAGTTTCAAAAATCATCCAATGGTATTTTGAACTAGGTAATAAAAGTGGATACATGTTAATGCATCTAGCTAATTTTCGTACTAAAGTTCGCAAGATCAAGAGAGATTTTAAGAAAGTCTCAGACATATCATGTCAAGAGCCGCCCCAGCATGCAAGACTGGGGACTCTTTTAAACCACCCCTCGGTTTCAACAAATAGGTTTCGAGGAGTTGAGCGGGAACAGTAGGAACATCCCCAGTCCACCGGACTAGGGAACTTTTCAAATCAACAATCCCATTCTCAGAGAAAGTTGGTCTTTTCTCGATTGCGGAAGAAGCCTCATGAGGAACGAAGTGCCAAATTATCAGGATATTCCCTCCAAATTATGGTTTGTCAAGAAGTTCTCGAGGGATTGAATCAACAAAAGGAAATGTATCATCAAAGACATGGAAGAAGGCAATATCACAGAAATGCTGATAGAAGGGATGTGATGTGTTATGCATCAATCAATGTCATCAATGCCGTTGTTGCTGATCCACCAGATGAGGCTCACTCAGTAGACTCATATGAAGACGTTCCTACTCAAGAAGATGTATGCACCGATACAAATGAAGAAGGTTTGTGTACACGAATATCAAAGTATTACTCAGAACCTAGGTAATCCTTCGAGTAACCCACTTCTCCCTCTCCGAAAAGGGTCCAACAAAGGGAGGGGAAAGAATCATGTTACATATACTTCCTCTGGAGAAAGCCAATTTCTCTCACTAGAGAAAAGGATTGCACAACAGGAGGAAGAAATGAAAGAATTAAGGAGGTTGAATACAGAACCACTTCAGAATAGTCTTCTTCTTAAGCGTGATGGAGTCAGTCAGCCAAAGGATTTTGTTGTAGCTATTGATATGGATTAGGAATATCTTCCTTTATCACTACACCCTCACAGGTCTAATCCTATGGGTCAAGTACAACAAAAGTTGATAGTGCTACCATCAGTTGCAGCACCAACCACCACATTCGTCCATGCTCCAGTAATTTCACCTACCCATGAACAAGTTCAACCGGATGTTTCTCAAATTCTAATAACTACCATTGAGTCATTAACAGCTTTGTTAGAAACTATGGAAGTTAAACGTGCTCAGATTCAACCAGAAAATAAATTTTACCCTGAATGGGTATATTAAATCTCTCCTCCATCCAGTTTTGGAAACCCTTTATTCCCTACTTTCAATGGATCAGGAGACCCTGAACAACATTTGACACATTACGTTTCTTATTGTGATCCTATGATAGGAACTCTGGAGCATCAAGAAGCAGTAAAAATCATATTCTTTTTAAGGACCATGCAAGGACCAGTCTTTGTCTGGTATACAAGCTTTCAATCCCAGTCAATTATCAGATGGGGGGATCTTTGATAAAAATTCCTTCTTCAGTTCAGCTCATCATTGCCAAAGACGGAAGTTTTAGATCATATAAACTATAAGAAAATGAATAATGAAAGAGTCTCTGATTTCATTTCTCATTGGAAGGGATTAACATATTCCCTGAGCTTAGCACTCCCTCAAGAGGAACTGTTGCCAATCTGTGTGGCAAATCTGCATGACGAATTTAGCATGTCGTTGATTCCTGTGAAATACACAGGATGGTTTTGAGACCTTACTTCAATCGCTCATCAGATTGAAGATTCCCTTATACAGGATAAGGATAAATCTCGTGTAATTCCATCAGCTCCAGGAAAGAGAATGGGTAAAGCAGAAACTGCTACAGTAATTCTTAAACAACTGCATATACCTGTTCCTACTTCAAACCCTTCATCTTCTCAAAGGGCTCCACCTCCTGAGCACAAAAAAAAAGTCTGTTTCGTCCAGATGATCAAAGAGATCAAAGAAGAAAAAAATTTGAGAACTTGAAAATCAAAACATACTCTTTCCAAAATGAACAAGTTCATGGTTACTTCATTTCGGCTCTGAAAAATAATCTGGTTCAATTTCCATGGCCCAAAAGGCTAAACAAGGAAGGAGATGAAGACCGTCCCAATTATTGCCCCTTTCATCAAATTTTGGGGCATCCCACCCAGGAGTGTTTTGTCTTCAAAGACCTCCTGCAAAAGATGGTCGACTCCGGACATGTCAAATTGAAAGGTTCTTAAGCTCAGGTAGCATTTGTTACTGCTACAGTTCGAAAGGAGGAAGGTGAATGGAAATAAGTCAAAGGAAAAAATGCATAGAAGTATGATGATTGGATAGTCAAGAAAAACTATAAATTGAACTCATTCTAGTTTATGAACACAATTAAAGAAACCAATTGTGTCTTCTGTCATTAATTTTGGGGAAAAAACCTTTTCATTAATGGGAAAGTCCCCAAAGAAACGGCATAATTCAAAGAAGAAAAAAGAATCAGAAGAAGATGAGTATGTGTCAAAGCCTATGTTGTCTTTGACTCTGGCAGACTTCATTACATCTACTTCAAATCCACGGGCACCGCCCCGCCAAACGGCATAGCCTAACCTGGCTAATCAGGCAGAGTCTTCATCAGATGAAGAGATAATATTCGGTTTTGTTAATATGATTCAATTAACAGATCCATATGCCAGTCGTAGTTTCAATTTTGATGAGCCTAAATTCCCTGTATCAAACAAGGGAATCAGATGAAGTTCTAGAGGTTCAGGATACAGGGGAATATATGGATCTTTCATAAGCCACTACCCAAATTCTACCCCTACTAGAACTGTGTATGCAGCAGAAACTCGTGGTAGAGCCCTTCATAGAGCTCAGCAAGAACAAGAAAGTTCTTCTACCAATAGAAAATTCAGCCCTGGCACAGTTATTTTGGTAGACCAATTGAAGGTTCCATCTTCTTCCTCTCAGCAAGTAAATGGATCTAATCGGTCTAATCGTCCAAAACCAAGGATGTTTCCAACTCCTATCCCAATACATTATGCATCAACTTTCAAAGCATCTGCTTCCAAGGTACCTGCTAAACCACATATTACTATTGGGAAACGCAGACCTCTAGATCCAAAGTATGATATATTGAAACACTTGGACCATGTACAAGCCAATTTATCAATTCTTCATGCTTTGAATCTTTCATAAGATCTTCGGGAAGCACTAATAGAGGCTTTGTCAAGTCCTCAGGAGATTGAAACTGAAATTGCTGCAGCTGAATTCTTTCACATAGAGAATAATCCTACAGAATACCAGGCAATAATATCTTTTACTTTTAAAGATGAAGATGATGTTGTGCATGGGCATATCAGACCTTTGTATTTATCTAGCAAGGTCAATGGTGTAGATGTCTGAAAATATTTTATTGACAACGGTTCAGGAGTCATCCTCATGCCCATTCGTACACTTCCTCGATTGGGCCTCACAAAATCTGATTTATCTCCTTCTAGCATGATGTTACCAGGATATGATTAAAATGAACACGAACCACTAGGCGAAGATACACTCAGAACATAGTTTGGAGATCATGTATCCAATTTGGATTTCATGATTGTTGATCAAGACACATCTTTCAACGTCTTTCTTGTAAGACCCTGGCTACATCAGCATGCGTCTATCCCTTCATCGTACCATCAATGTCTCAAATACTGTTTCAATGGTCAATTTGGAACATTATATGGTGATAAGGGCCCATTCAAGTCAAGTGAGTATGAATACATTGAGGCGGAATTCTATCACATTAATGGAAATGAGAAATCCACAACAAAGGAAATTACCAAAGTTAATGCTCCATAGGGTTTGGAGAAGATTCCAGTAAATCCATTTACACATGTGATTAAAGATTATGTGTTGCATATCAATCAAATTGATAAGGTATACACAAATCAAAATACTCTTATGGAATGATCCGTAATGTCAATTACAGCAATCATGCCAGACAACATTGGATAAATTGGTAACCCACCAAGCAGTAATGAAAGCACAAATGGTGACGTCTTCATTTCATCTGCTGAAATCCAACAAGTATATACTTTTCCAATTAGGCTAGAAAGAGTTATAGCAACATTATAGGTGAACAATGATGTCGATTTTTAATCCATAATTTCCTCTTTATTACCCAAAGAAAACTCTTCATCATCAATAGGGTAAGAAAATGGATGCTTCCTCTTCAAAATGTGCAAATTTTGACATCTCTTCTGATCATGAAAATTCTGCTTTGTCATCCACAATGCAAGTAGAAATGGAAGAAATAACACATGATGAAGAAGTAAGGGAATATCTTTGAGATGCTCCTCCAGAATTTGAATAGGGTATCTCTACCATTGTGTGTGAACTCAGAGAAATAAATCTGGGTACAAAGGAAGATCCACGCCCTACTTTAATCAGTGTGGCCATGACCCTTGAAGAGAAAGAGATGTATATTTCTTTTCTAAATCCAAATAGAGATATTTTGGCTTGGATCTATACAGAAATTCCCGGGCTTGATCCTGATGTTGCTACTCATCATTTGGGTTTACCAGAAGAACATCGAGGATTTAAGCAAGTCATGAGAAGAACACACCCAACTTCTTCTTCTAAAATTGAAGCTGGTGTGGCTAAGCTTATCAAAGATAACATCATCATATAAGTTCAGTATCCCATGTGGTTGTCTAATATTTTCCCTGTAAAGAAGAAGAACGGACAAATTAGAGTTTGCATCGATTTCAGAGATCTTAATCGGTATTGTCCTAAAGATGATTTCCCAGTTCCGATTACATAACTTTTAATTGATTCAACAGCTGGCTATGAAGCACTTTCCTTCATGGATGGATATCTTGGATATAATAATATCTGAATGGCCCCAGAATTTGAGTAATCTACAATCTTCAGAGCCCCTTAGGGTGTTTTTTATTACCGGGTAATGCCCTTTGGCTTAAAGAATGCAGGTGCAACATATCAGCACGCCATGCATCCTATCTTCAAACCCTTCTTAGGGAAGTTTGTTGAATACTATGTAGAAAATTTGGTGGTTAAATACAAACAATGTTCTAATCACTTGGCTGATTTGGAAGTCATATTCCTCAATCTTCAACAACATAATTTGAAGATGAACCCCTTAAAATGTGCTTTTGGGGTAACCTCAGGCAAATTTCATGGATTTTTTGTATGCCATCGTGGTATTGATGTTGATACTGAGAAGAACAAGTCAATACTTGGTATGTCACCTCCTCAAAATTTGAAATAATTAAGAGGTTATCAAGGAAACATAGCCTATATTCGGAGTTTCATCGCCAATTTGGAAGGAAAAAGTTTACCCTTTACAAAATTGATGAAAATGGGAGTCACTTACTAGTGGACTGAATAATCTCAAGAAGTATTCGATATTCTCAAGAAATACCTCTTGAGTTCGCCGGTACTCATGCCACCTATTGAAGGAAGACCACTTATCCTCTACGTGACAACTCTAGAGTGATCATTGGGTGCCTTTCTTGCTCAAAAGAATGATGCTAGGAATGAAAACAGCCTATACTATCTCAGTTGAACTATGCTTGAAGCAGAAACCCGGTATTCAAGTATTGAGAAGTGCTTCTTGGCATTAATCTTTGTAGTTCAGAAGTTGGGACACTATCTAAAACATCATGAGGTCCAATTGGTATCTCACAATAACCCGCTCAAGTTAATCCTTAGTCTTCCAATGATTACAGGACGTCTAGCAAGGTGGACAGTTATTTTGCAGCAATTCGACATTCAGTATGTGTCTCAAAAGGAGATAAAGGGCCAAGCTCTGGCTGATTTCCTGGCTGAACACCATTCAGTGGAAGACACGTCATCAGATATTGAACTCCCTGAGGATGAAGTCTTCTCTATTCAAGAAAGTCCTCAAGCATGGGTAATGTATTTTGATGGTTCTTCCAGAAGTCCAACAGGGAAGAAAATGGAAAATCCTAAATTCAACAAAGTTGGCTTAGGAATTGTGCTCATTTCTCCAGAAAAGGTAGTGTTACCTTATTTGTTCTTATTATGGGATGGTGGTACCAATAATGAATCCGAATACCAAGCTCTTATCGCAGGCTTGGAATTAGCGCTTCAAGCACAAGTGAATCACTTAAAGGTTAAGGGTGATTTAGACCTAGTAATCAAACAAGTAAATGGGGATTACACCATCATAAAAGAAGAACTAATCACTTTGAATGATTACGTCAGAGAGTTAATGGAGGAATTCACTTCATAACCGATATTTTCTTATGTCCCAAGATCACAAAATGCTCAAGCTGATGCACTGGCTAATATAGCCACAGCTCTGGCAGATCCAAATCGGGACGAGACAACCATCTGTATTGCCCACCGTCGTGCAATTTCACCTTATATTCAAATCAGAACAGAGGAAATTAATGAAATTAGTCCCATTCCTAAACCGTATGGTCATACTACAGGATGGATGTCACCTATCAGGGAATACCTTCAAAATGGAACACTTCCACCTGATAGAGATGAGAAAGAACAAATCCAGCGATGTGTGGTCAATTTTACTCTTTATGATATCCCATATAACCTAGAGAAAATTCACTAAAAACGTGGTTTTGATGGAGTTCTCTTCAGATGCATTGATGGTGAAGAGACAATGGTTGTCACGAATGAAGTGCATGCATGAGTCTGCAGTGCCCACCAGTCTAGACATAGATTGTCTTATCAAATTTGAAGGCTTGGATACTTTTGGCCATCAATGATACGAGATTGTGTTGATTTAACCAATAAGTGTCATTCATTCCAAGTACATGAACATCATTCATCAACCTCCAGAGTTGCTTCATACAGCTAAATACTTGTGGCCATTTTCCACATGGGGGATGGATGTGGTGGGACCTTACCCTTCGGTTACGGCCAAGTAGTTTAAGTACATTCTTACTACTAATGACTTATTTTCCAAATGGGCAGAGACAATACCTCTCAAGGAAGTCAGTTCTAAATGTGTTGTTAGCTTCATCAAGTCTAACATCATTACCAGATTTGGTGTCCCTCATACCAAATTGACGGACAATGGCACTAACTTCTGTTCATCCGGGGTGAAGAAATCATATCAAGAATATAACATCAAATCCATCCATTCATCTCGGTATCATGTAGCAGCCAATGACCAGATAGAAGCCTTCAACAAGACTCTTTCAAAAATACTGAAAAAGATGGTGGATAAAGAAAAGAATTGATGGCCTGATAAACTCTTTCATTATTTATGGTCTTATTGGATAACCACCCGCACTGCCACGCGATCAACTCCATATTCATTGGTATATGGAACAGAAGCATTCTTTCCAATTGAAGTTCAATTACCCTCTCTCAGAGTATCCATTTACAATCATTCATCTACAGATGAGCAATCTAAAAAGCGATTTAATGAATTGGAACGGTTAGATGAGAAAATATTGTGCACTTTTCACCACTTGGAAGTCTATTAGAATTGAATAGCACGAGCTTTTAACAAAAAAGTTCGTCTTCGTTCATTCACTCAGGGAGAATTGGTATTAGTTCTCAGAACTCCAATGATACCAGGAAAGAATCCTCCCAAGCTTTAGACAAAATGGGAAGGACCTTATTCAATACATAGGGTCTACTCCAATGGAGCTTATTCATTAATCTCGATGGATGGAGAACTCATCACTACTCCAACCAATGCCAGATGTTTTATGAATTATTTTGTATAAACTGAAAAGTACTCATTTTTCCTTGCTATATGATGTTAAACTAGACAGCAATGGTCCAGTATGACCTTAAACTGCAACTTGGTCCAGTATGACCTTAAACTGCAACTTGGTCCTGTATAACCTCAAACAGCATCATCAACGGTCCATGCATTTGACCCTAAACTATTTGCAAGTCCCTTACATCCAGCATGAAGTTAAACTGTGACGTCCTAACTACATGATTCTAAACTGTATAAATGTCCCTTACGTCCGGAAAGTCATTAAACTACATAATCATCAATGGTCCCATTTGACCTTAACCTGCACCATGGTCCAGTATGACCATAATCTGCACCACCACCGTCTTGCAAGAAGTTAAATTGCATCATCAATGGTCCATACATATGACCTTAAACTATTTTTACTTTCGTCCCACACAACGTTAAACTGTGAAAAAGTTCCTTAAATGTTTCAGTATGACCTTAAACTGCACCATGGTCCATAGTGACCATAAACTGCACCATGAGCAGTCCATGCATATGACCCTAAACTATTCGCTCTTTCGTCCACCATGATGTTAAACTGTGGAAAAAAGTACCTAATTTTTCCTCACTGCATGACATTAAACTACACAGTCCCCCTTCCGTCTAGCATGACGTTAAACTGTATTGTCCCCATCGTTCTAATTACATTACACTAAACTGTACAGAAATTCCTTGATACGTCTTACATGACATTAAACTGTAATTTGTCCCTGCTACATGACATTAAACAGTGCAGCACCAATAGTCCTAACTGAAAGACGTTAAACTGCATAGTCCCTTCATACGTCCTACATGACGTTAAGCTATGTATCGTTAAGGTTGGTGCTACCTCTTTTTTCTCACACTGAGTATGACTCACGTGAGCTTATATCAAACCTCAACCATAACACTCTCTCTGGGACACTAACCATGTGTAAGTTCCAACACAATTTTTTTTATTTAGGTCATTGTCCCCAAGAACATCTTGATCATTAATTCATTCTTTAATTGAACTACACGGACTTTGATCCTGGACTTCCAGGCTGGGTATGTAGGAAACCTCCCATTGTTTAATCCCAAAATCAATCTTTTCACATCGGTTCACCTCCATATCATACGATGTTAATTCGTGAAACCGCCCCTAGAATCAATATCTTTACATTGGTACACTTTCGTCTTTGTTATACGACATTAAACTATACAACACTTTTTTCTAGTATGATAATAAACTACAATATTCATTGATATGCACACTTGAGATCGTACCATTATTTACATTGATTTTTAAATCATGTTTCATTTCAGAAGACTACGTGCATACATGGCAATGCCTAAACCTTTTATCTTGGGTTAAACCATCATTGTACTAATGTCCCCTTTCACCATTCACATGTACGAACCAAATTTTTATAAAGGTTATTTCTAGAACTACGTGGGATTGATTCCCATCCTTATTGGATACGTAGGAACGTTCGAGTGTCGCTCGAATCCATCCCTAAGTATTAGGGACTAACCCCAAATTCCACTTTCAGTCCCTTGACTGAAAAGTCCCCATAAAAACACACACTCTGTATTTCTTACAATGGTCCAAGCTCTATGACCCTAAACTAAGATCTCTAATCCTTTTGTCCCACGGGACGTTAAACTGTAGTTTAAGAACTACATATGGCTTGATTCTCACCCTTATGGGATACGTAGTGAAGTCCAACATTTCAATTCAGGACGCAGCCACAACATGATTATAGTTAGCATTGATCTGTGTATCTCTGTATACATTGAACAATATCCATATTTATGTGTCATAATCCTAACCTTAAATATTTTCAGATCCTCATAAAGCTTTTCATGACTTCTAGTTACAAAAATTTCAAACATCTGATTGTTCTTTTGTCTGACTATGCAGCACGTTCCCATAGGCGGCCTTGCATAAACAGTCTACATAATAGACTTGTTAGCCAAAAGATACTATTATTTGACTATGCAGCCAATTCCCTTATGTGGCCCTGCATAATTCAACCCCCTAATAGGTTTGTCGGATAGTGGTATCTTCATTATTGGGAAGAATGCCTCTTTTGTCCTTATTTGTCTTAAATGACAGTATGTAGGGATCCTCAAAAAATGACCTTCCTTAACATATTTGTCCCATATCCTTATTCATGATCTGGAATTTATGTCTATGGTTTATATTCTACATCCCTACGTTTGGATCAAACCTTCATTGGAGTGATATTCGTATAGTTCTTCGATAATATTGTTTGGAAATATCTTCTCCAAATTCGAGTACCTCTTTCCATACAGAAAACTCTATACTTTAGAAGATTTGAATGTCCATAAACATTCACGGGATTTTAGCACTAGGAAAGTAAATTTCTGAGAGTTCTTTTGCCTAACTATGCATCACGTGCCCATTGGAGGCCTTGCATAAACAGTCTACATAACAGACTTGTTATCCAAAAGATACTATTTTATTTAACAATGTATCCAATGCCATTAGGTGGCCCTGAAAAATTCAATCCCCTAACGGGTTTGTTAGATAATGGTAACTTCATTATTGGAGACTACTTCTTCTAATTCCTTTTAGCTCTTTTTCATGTCATTTCTTAGATTCAATTATTCTTAAGTCATAGCTTACATATTTTCCCTCATACTTGAGTATGGTAATATATTTACAGATGAATGTTCAAGGAATTGAGTCAATTCTATTCCATTTCGGTCAAAGCTATTTCAACCATAAACATTAGCCTTTTTATGTCCAACGTGCATGACTTTAAAATTCCCACAAAAGACAAGGGAAGTCTGAATAAAATTCAAGTTCCCAGATCACTAAACATATATTTTGTATGGTTTAGGTAACATTGAGAAATTAAAAAGGTTTGAAGTTTGTAGGGTTATTCACATTAATCCTAGTAAAAATCAAACTATACTTACTAGGCACATTGGCATAGGTAAAATATAAATCATTTAGAAAAAGAGAATGCAAGTACAAATGATTGAAGATAAAAGTACCAAATAATTAGAGGGACATTCACAAATTGGAGCCTCTTCTCTTTTTCAGGAGTTTACAAAATACAGTCAATATATGTTTTCATTTGATGTACAACATCCCGAGCTTCATCAGCAACTACTTGAAGCTCATGCACTCTATCATCTTAATTCTTATCAGCTTGATGGAGTGCCTTCATGGCATCTGCAATGGCTTTCATAACATTCATATGAGCTCCCTCCAATGAATTATTAAGCTGATCAATTTCCCCAGTAACATCATCTAACTGTTGCTGGAGCTGCACCTGTTGGACGACTTTTTCATTGAATTTATACTTCATCTCCTTCATCTTGGCAGCATAATCCACTTCAACTTGGGATACCGCAGCCTAAAATTCACATATGTTAACTGATAGTTTCACTCTGATCAAATCTTCACGACACTTTTTCTCCTGTTCCCTCCTGAAAATGATCTGTTTCACCGCAGCATGGATCTTTTCAAATCCAAAACCTCCAAGTCCTTGTATGAAAAACTGGGATGGCAATCGAGGGATTTTCAATGATAGCTCTTCTAAAGGCACCTCAGATATGATTTTCCATATATTGTTCCATGCCTTGCATCGTGAAAAGATGAACTCTTTAAGCATATCTGGGTCTGATTCAACATCATCATCACAGGGGGCATGTAATGTGGGATTAATGCACTTAAAGAAGTTCCTTGTTCTGCTCTTTCACCCCTGATTTGTGCTTCTTCGCTTACAATTTCCGTTGGGGGCAGAGGCTAAGGCCTCACCTCCAAATCTAGCCACTACAGTTGATGGCCCTGCATGATTAATTGAAAGATTTGGTTAGCTTCAAAGGATAAGAAAAGAATCGATTTTCTTGAAAATTAAGTACAATCACAAATATTGTTATCCATTACCCGACGGTGGGTCAGCAACCTAAAAAGACTCCTCCCCATCTTTCCCAGTCTCAACAGGATCTTCAAGATGGGTCTCAGGAGGGTTTATTGGGTTTAGGTCTACTTGAGCTAATGTTTCTCTAATGGTAGGGTTGACATCAATGTCCACACCCTCTCCAGGCATTGACAGTTCAACAGATTATACGGATGAAACTGCATATTATTTTCTGTCATGATTAGAAGTGTAAATTAAAAAAATATATTTACTGGTCAAAGGATAACATTCATGCCCAAGGTCTTATAAATCACATGACAACATTGCATGATAATAAAATTCTTCTAAATTCATGCCATGATTCATCATTTCATCCAATGATATTTCAGAATCCAGGTTAGTCTCACCAGTGGGAGCGTTTGTTGCATCTTCTTGATGACTTACGTCCGGTAACCCCTGACCCTGGACAACATGTTCATATATAATCACAACATCAGTTGCAACAGTCGCCAAAATCTCTAATGCAGGAGTTGAACCTGAAGTATCACAGAATGGAAGTCATTCATCATTTCATTCAACATTTTTATGAATCATTGTTGACTTACCAGAAATAGGTTCTTCTCTTCTTGAAACAGCAGCAGGAGGGATACTGGGAATATATGCTAGCTCTTCTCCAGGAGCATCCAATTCAGCTTGGATATATGATTGTTCCGCAGCACCCTCTGTGGTCTTTGAAGGAGGATCAGTCCTTTCCCTCACGGGGAAATTGAAGAAGCCCCTACAATCCCCAGAAATATGAGTAACCATGTGGTCATGAGTATAAACTCATGATTACTTGATGGACTTACTGCTGCTAATGAAACGTTTAGCTATGGACTTCCTCCTTCGATTCCTTTACTTCTTTGGTTTTTGGGAGTATAGGTAGTCTCCCTTATTGGCACTTGGATTGGAGAATGGAAGGCTATGTCCAACGCCTCATTAATGGCATGCTGGCCTAAAGATATCTCGCCTGGTTTGCGAGGAGAATCAGCAGCAGCACCGATGGCAGTACCACCAGGGCTATACTGTGGTGAAGGAACCCCAGTTCCTTTCTTTGCAAGCTACAAGATGAAGAATATAACTTCCTTAAGTAACAAATATTATACTAAAATCAAGTTGCAAAGAAAATA
Source organism: Viscum album (assembly GCA_963277665.1). Taxonomy (NCBI): domain Eukaryota; kingdom Viridiplantae; phylum Streptophyta; class Magnoliopsida; order Santalales; family Viscaceae; genus Viscum; species Viscum album. Next base: position 556,078,389 of record OY728165.1, on the reverse strand, counting down.
AGTAAAGAATACATACATCATCAGGAGCCACATACTCATGACGCTCCTCATCTCCATAACCACCAGCCCCCTCAGTGGCGCCACGATCGATCATTTCCTTCACCCGCCTGGTGATAGGAACAAACTCATCAGTTGCATATATGAGCATTTCCAGCTCTCTGATGTAAGCCCACACTTCATTTGGGTTGTCCTCGTATTGAAGATTTGTATAATCCATAAGATTCCCTATTCCAGGGAGTTGTAGGCCCTCACACAAATCCAGCCAGGTGGTATCAGTACCACAATATAAACTCTTCCATAGCTGGACATCCTCTTGTCTTAGATATGAAGGCTGTGAGGAAGGTCCTAAAATTATTGACTTCAATTTCTTCCCAGCTCCTGCAACTACAGATAGAGAATAAGAAAGTAAGACTTATTTCTTTATAAAGTAGCAGTGATTAAATTACTACAATGAAGTAACTCACTAGGAGTTGATGGAGTGGGTCTTTTAATTCTGGCCGAAGGATTATATCGGGCACGAGACCACAATGCCGATGGTTGTGCCTCATCATCCCCATCATGGTAATCCGGTCAATCAGTTCTAGAAGAGGAGTCTGTCGAATCAACTTCAGGTGGGGAAGAATCACCTTCATGAGGAAGGATTTCTTTCTCTATAGTACTCTTCCTTTTACCCACCTGATAAACTGGGTGATTCAATATCCCTTTGGGGTATGATGCTATCCAGTGTTCGGCATAATATGTAGCCAAATTATGTACCACTTTTTCAACTAGTAGATCTAATACTTCCACAGTTTTCTCCATTGACGTCAGCAGCCATAGCTTCTGAGAAACCATCGGATGTTTCTCTAACCTGACATGTACCGGAGAAGATACATCAATCTATTGCAGACATTTGAATTTATGTGAAAATCTATATGGAGAATAGGCCTCGCATATGATTTCTCCGTCAATCCTGGAAACTAGCACAACATCCTTGCAAGCTAGCATGTATGCCCTCAAATCCAAATGGGTTGTCCCATCATCAACAAACCGCCCTGTTGGCGGACTTCCATAGAGAAAGAAGATGAATTTCTTTAACATGCTCAGCCTCACTTTCATGTCATACTCATTAACAACTAATGGATCAACTCCAGAGAATGCTTGCACTGATGGCCTGAAAGAACTTCCAGGAATTTGTAATCCATTCTGTACATTGTAAGTCCTGAAGTGAGTGGCGATCCATCCCCACAAAACTTGGAATGGTCCCACTATTATTAAAAGATATTTACCCATGTAGACATGAAGTAAACTCCTGTGAATCTTTGCTAAAATGGGGGTAGCCAACCCAACCATTTTTCCTTCAGCCAACTTTACCACAATGACGAAGGTCCCTGGCCTGACGCCTTCCTTAGAATTCCTGACCGGCAAGAGTTAAACACTGAGCCACATTGCCAAGAATCCCGCCAGACGAGTCTTCTTTGAGATTCTATGATTCAATTCATATCCCCACTTCTCGAACTCTCCTACTTCTATAGTTGGCCAGAATGTTCCAGGAGCACCACTCTTCTCAGGTTTTGGGTAGGTGGTAGGATGTTTGGGCCTCTTATCCATGGATTTAATTATCTTGGATCATTTTTCGTTCGGCTCCTTCTCCTTTGGATCCCTCTCTTTCGTAACAATAATAAATACATTCATCCATTCCTCTGGATGAATATCCTTTTTATAATGAGTTAATGAGGTCTCTGAACTCTTGAGCCTATTGATGATCTTAAATAAATCCCGAGCTAATGAAGGAGTCTTCTCTAAATCATTCCAAGTCACCTTGGGAGAATGAATTCATCATACATATCGCCCAAAATTGGAGACCCTGAGACCTTGTGGACATCCCACAAACTGATACCCACATCTCCATGAGTCAGATAGAAAGAATTTGTTGTTGGGCTCCAGTGGCTGAGTATCTCCGTCACAGAGTTATCATGTCTGTCAACATATGTTTGCCCAACCCATACAACTTCGTCTATTGTATCTCTCTTCAAATCCTCGACAAACTCTGCACAGGTTTGTCGCACCCAGTATTCCCACATCCAAGTTGGCTTTATGCCACCCCTAGAATGAAAGTCCCAACTTTTCTTCCAGTCTTTGTATTGATCCATCTGAGCATTTTGTAAAATTGAAGGATGAAAATGTGGTTGTAGCTCACGTGTATGATTTTTCATATCTGGTGTGTAAGGGATATGATGCATCATGTAGGCCTTATCCACTATTCTAGCATTTAGAAATACTCCTCCACCTGAGATATTTGCTGAAGCAAAGTTAGTGTAATTATGAAACCACGAAAATGGAATATAGTTCTTTGCTTCTGGAATGGCGACATCATGCAGATGACCATAGCCATACAATGACAAATAAGTGCTCTGTGGGAAGTCACAATGATATTTCTTCAGATACTTAGCAAAATTCAGAAGAGTTCTATCTTTGACTGTATAATAATCATGGCCAATGATGTTCATCATATCATCTATCCGCTTTCTAGCCAGTTCATCAACTATTTCGATTCTAAGATCCATTGATTCTGCAAAATTTTTGAATAAATTAAATTCCTAAATGGATTGATTTGTCATAAACTTTGTGAAGAAATTTGAAAAAATGGAAACAAAACTAAGGCGCGCAAGTCTAAACTTGGCACGCAAGTGTTCTTGTGTCGCGCTTGTTTTTAGCGCGCAAGTATAAACCGCGCAAGTACAAATACCTAGATAGCAGCGCGGTGGCAAGGAAACAGTGGAAAGAAGAGACTTGCATGGCGAAGATGACTTGCGCGGTGAGAGCTCAAGAATTCGGAATCAGATTCTATTCACGGCCAATGAACATGTATTTATAGGCAAGGGGGCCTATCTTCGTGCCTACACCCAGTGCGCTCCAGCCCTGGGTGCCTCCAACTTGCTAGCCAAGTGTTGCGCATTGAACACTTGCGTTCCACCTTTCCTTTGAATGTCTTCTTTTTCCTCAGAGTCACATCGTCATTTCTTTCGGATCCTACTATGAGGGGGGATTTTTGTTGACACACTTTTTTTCGTCACATAGTCCAAAGGAATGTTAAGGGAGATGACTTAACACATATTGATTCATCCTTTGATGAAAATATCTAAAAATCGACAAAGGGACGAACAAGGAGAATATTTCCCATAAGTCGCGCAAGTTTCTTTATAGTCGTGAATGTCAACTTGTGCGACGCATTATGGTCACACAAGTGACTTGCGTGACCTAATGGATAACTGCCCGGGGTCTTCTCCTGCCTATAAATAGACCCTGTGGGCCCCACATTTCGGAGAGGAAATTTTTACAGAAACACAGATTTGAGCTCCCGGCGCCCTAGTCTCTTGTCAAAACATCCAGAACACTTCTACGATAATTTCTTACCTATAACGGAAGATCTAAAGAGGGGGAGGGAGGCCTAAGTGTTGAAACTCATCAAAACTTGCACGCCTAGGTGGCCAGCCCTTAAGGGAAATGGCCACACTTGCGCGCCGACATACTCCTTCAATAGAACTTGCATGCCCCTCTCCTAGAAGAACCTCAAGAGAATTCTAAAGGCCTTAAGCAAAAGTTGCTCAAATATTACCCTGCTGGTTGAACACTGCGCAAGTACCCAACTTGTCGCGTAGGTATACCTGCGCGACCAAGACTTGCGTGCCCACGCAGTACCTGTGCGCCTTCCAAGACATGCGTGCCTCTACCTTTTTGGGTTCCCTTCTTGCCCATTTTATCCCTCTTAAGATATTCCACCTCTCCTATTCATTACTTAGTCTTCAAGACACTCTTCAAATCCATTTATGACGTGATTTCTTGATTTTATTTCTTTATCTGAAAGGAATTCTGTGGAATATCCCTCAAAACATAGTAATTTATACATCATTATGTCACCAACGATTGAGATTTCATTCAGTCAACCGCATCCTTTAAGATGAGAGAATCCAACCCTGGGCTTCCTTTTCCGGAATAAGTCCTAGTTATAATTCCATTAAACTGGGCCTCCTTTTCAGGAGTAAGCCCCACCTATAAGTCCCCTAAACCTGGGCCTCCTTCTAAAGAGTAATCCCCAGTCTTAATTTCTCCTAATCAATCCTAATTTTCCCTTGATCTGGGATTCCTTCTCAGGAGTAAAACCCAATCATCAATCCTCTCCTAATATTGGGACTCCATTACAGGAGTAAGTCCCAAGTTAGATTATTCAAATCTATATTAAGCACATATACCTTTATGGACCCTGTTCTTTGATTTCTTCTCTGATGTTAATCATAATCTTCATCTATTTTGGGCAGTCATACATACATAAGTCCCACATCAGTTCTTATGATTGCATCTTTGATGGCCCAATTGTCTAATTTTCACCAATACCACTTGTTTCTCACACAGAGAATGACTCACGTGATCTTAGAGGGTAAAAGTAATTATGAAATCCTTCCTTGAGCCATCAATCATAAACATCATACTCCCTTACTCGAAATATGTGGGTTCTGATTCCTTTTCCAAAACAAAGGATACGTAGGTAGCCCATCTGCGGGTTCGATCCCAACTCTAAAATAATCCATGTCCTTCTGAATGACAATAAACATCAACTGCCCCACTGAGTGGCTTTCAAACCAGAATGGTCATCATAATGACCAAGATAATTTTATATAAATATGCCGAAGGATACCATTGACCAAGAATCTTTAATAAATACAGATGATTCGTTATCAATTAAGAACCTCAAATAAATATAAAAGATTCTCAAAATTTCCTACATATTTGATCATTGATGGTCAAATCTAAAGGAAAAGCTCATTTTGTACTTGGTAATGTAATAAGGATTCACGAACATAACTTAAATCTATAAAGAGAGTCCTGGGGTAGACAATAATTACCGTAAAAAAGGTGTGATGAGTCTGACCTCCCATCCTCTCGACCAATGCAAATACTTAAGCCTTATCAGTCCACAAACTAATGAGTGCCTACCTTTGGAAAGCAGGTCCAAATGGATGTGGAATCATTGGATGTTTCCGGATCTACGAACAAACTCGTTAGAAACCGATCAGAATGTTTGAACCTCTCATCAAAGAGGTCATCTCCGAATTCTGAGGGAAACAGTGGAAATACTATAATACCACCTTATAACCTAGTAAAATTAGTGGGAAACTCAATTGAACCTATGATACCTTAAATATGTTGGCCTCTCGAGGAAAAAATCTATTCCATTCATTAAAATAGTACTCATATTTTATCATGATGTTTCCAATATTCTATTCCACGTGGAAGTTTTTTAAAAAATTAGGGAACCCAATATGGTACCTTATGGAATTTCATAAATCATAATGGATACCCTAGTATCATAACAATCAAGTTGGAATTGACATGTCTTGATCTGTGTTCCAGATACCCATAAGTTGACTACTATATCCAGGCACCATACATGTAACTATTGAATGAGTTTTCTACATATATTCTAGAATAAGTAGAAATAATTCAGTATATTCAAAAGAAAAATCCACAAGGAGAACAATAATAGTTTTAAAAACTCTATATAAACCCTAAGTACAATGATAATATACTAGGAAATAAATATTAACAACATTAGTCAATAAGGAGATGTTATTCCATTCTCAAAAAATCATCAAAATGAACTATCACTAAGTGTTGATTTCCCCTTTCTCGAATCTAGACGAAGAAAATCTATATTCACCTCCATAAAAAGGAAAGTGGTGATCATTATTCTGATTAGGGTCTCACTACATTTTCCATAATAATATTACATAATAATTATCCATGTAATAATTTCTCTTTTTAAAAAATTGAGTCATTGAATTAAAAGAACATATATAAACAAATCACACGTTTCTTTTCAACAGAAGGAATCATATAAAAACAATATCCTTATAATCATTTTATATAAAACATTTTACAATAATGTAAAATTCATTTGAAAACAATTGTAATAAGAAATATTATATATATAAAAATAATAACAACTGTTATAAATGGTCATATTCCAAGAGTTTTGATTTTTCCAAGTTATTGGATCCTTAGACACTCATATATTGATAATAGAAATGTGAACAGACATCCCTTGGATTCTAGTAAAATAGGACAAACCAATATACTTTTGAAGGGAAGATCTATGAATAATTTTATGTTAGAGTTGTAAATCATTAATATATTTTGAGGTCAATTTTAAACTAGTTTGTTTATTACTAATAAATCACTATATGTTTTGGAATTATTAAATTCTAACATATAATAAAAAATGAGAAAATTATTTAGAAACTATTAAAAACAAAATTAATTCAATTTAAATTCCAATATTTCATCTTCAATTTAAATAAAAAAATAGATTTTTAATCAATTAAATTTTTCCGATGAGTAAAATAAACCAATAGTTCTTATCAAAATAGTTTGAGGCAATTTTTTCAAATGAAAATTTAAAATATATATCAAATATAAATTTTAATGTTCTATCAAATTAAAATAATAGTGTAAATAAATTTATTTTAAAGGTTTTACAATTTTCAATCTATACCAACTTTAAATCCAAATTTATAAAAAAATTGGATTTTCCAAATTTAATTGAATGTAATTTAAATAGTCATTCATTTAGAATTTTAATTAATTGTACAATTATATAAATAAGAACCTACCCTAGAAAATGGGATCATGTAAAAAGAACACCTACCATGGAAAACTCCCATGAATTACATCGAGAAAAGTAATTTCTGAATCAAACATGGATTAATGATCTAAAATAGTGTATTTTAGTTCCCATAACAACAAGAAGATATAAAAAACCATAATAAGGGGAGAAGGATATTGTGGGAGAGAATGAAATAGGTAATATTTATTAAAAGGGTGAGATAAAATGGCATTTTAATAGAATTGATCCATTTCAGACTGATTATTGAGGATCCAACACACCACTAGGGCCACTCTAATGAAATAGAAATTGTGTTAGGGTCAAATTGAAATATCTGGCACTTAAAATATAATTTTTGGAATTAAAAAAATTTTAAATAAAAATATATGTTTGCATAGTTTCTTATAGGGGAAGATGTTCTCCAAATTATTCCCCCTAATCATGTACCCCTCCAATAGGTTACACAATTTGTCAAGCCGTCTTCTAACCATGAAAACTATAGCTACTTTGGATTTCACAGTTTACCCCAATTTGGTACATTGTTGGAAACAACCATTATTTAACCATGAACAATTCTAAAAAAATATAAATTTTTAAGGATCACCTGACACACCCCCAAATATGACCCAACCAAAATATTACGTAGAGACGGGTGGAGGAGAAACTACAAATGGTAACATGTTATTACAAACTACCCACCATAGAAAATGTATACCCATAGAATTCATGTCAATAAGTCTCCATTACCATTATTTTAGGCCAATACTCTTTTATCAATGCGACCCTCTTCCCAGTCTCACGATATTAACAATTTTTATTCCATGTTACTCAACCCAAATGGACAATCTTACAAATATGTACATTTGTTTCCAAATAAAAAATAATTACTCTTGCTCATCCAATGATAAATTAGGATATATGTCATGATCACTCCATCAATGAACATGATATGGAAAAAATCATAGTTACTTTATGTGGAACACTTTTTTGTATTGATGTTTTCTATGTAGGATGTACGAAATTAAAATACACATTTCACAAAAACATAAAAAAAATAAAAATGCCAATATTAATGGGGAGAAATCATCCCTTTATTCCCATGGCTTTGATGACCCAAACTGTCTATGTCATTCAAGAACACCTAGTCACAAATTTTAAATACCAACTGTCTATATTGACGATCATCATAAGAATTATAATAGTACTATGATATGAACATTATTTGATGAATCAACGAAGTTATTTCTACCATCTACTGACCCAAACAATATCCAAAAAAGAAAACTTCACTAATATCTGACCATTACAACAATGATTTACAAGGCTAACTATACAAGGAATCAAATTAAGAATTGTGATCACATATTAATGAATCTTGTTATGAAAAACTCAACTATTTCTAAATGGTCATGTCAGTCCCCACTAAAATAAAGGATACAAAAATGGTGCAGATCCATATATAAATATTTATATATTTATATCTGAATTTCAATTTGAATAAGATTGGTAAGTCATACTCAAATATATTAGTTATCTTATTTCCTTATAAAGCCCTCTACCAACGAATGATGTAAAACAAATATCTATATTAGAGGAAATAGATGATTGAAATCTACGAAAATCAATAGTATCTTTCAAATAAAGACCTTCCAACTCCTCAACATTTTATAGATGACAAATGGGTATAAGGAATAATATTATTTCTACCTATTGGTAAAAACCCTTATCTCATTCTTATGTATCATGGTACATATCTTTTGAACCAAAAAACCCACTTAGATCTCATCCCACTTATTTTTCAGAAATGGATGTAGCTTATGAAAAAAAATCTCTCTCTCGTTCTTAGACATGAGCTATTATAAAATAAAATAATTTGAAAGAATAGTTTTACCTTAAATGATAATTTGCTGATAGAATCGATTTTGCATGTCACAATATATATTTGTGGTTACAATGTGAAAAACATACTATGAATTATAAAAATCCTCCACCACATAATGTTCTCCCCAAACGGTACAAAAAAACAATACTAAATACATAGAATATCCAATATCAAGAATGTCCACTCAGTAATGGTATTCCCACCATAAAGATACCCTCTAATGTTATGGAACCCCTCACAATGATATTATTCCAGAAGGATCATCTCTAGAAGTGGAGTTTTCAACCGAACACTAGGTAATGTAACATTGACCCCTATTTCAAAATATTTCACAATAAGTTTTTGTATAATATCCAATAGGTTCAACTCTTATAATGATTCATTCATTGTCGGGGTCAGATGTTTCTTACTCAATTTTTACTAATGACATTTTATTTCCAATGGTATATGAAATATTGAAATAAAATGATAACATATATTCCCCATATCATCCCAAAAAAATTAAATTTTTTTAATGAATATATAACAAAAGCTATTATGGTATGATAAAATATTAAAACTTTCTACGAAAAGGTAATCCCACCAAATCTTTAGTTCATTAATCATAGATGCTATTTCATTGTAATTGCTAAGTAAATTCATCAGGTGTGGTATAATATGATGAGAGACATATTCTACTATGTGATAACCATATTAAATAGAATATCCAAAATCAAAACTAGATGAATCATAAAATACCCAATAAGTCTTGTTAGACTATAATAGAGTAAAAAATAGTATTTTAGTCAATCTATTATTTATTTATACAAAATAACTGTATCATTTATTCACCACAAGAAAATATTACTCCATTAAGAGTTATAATGATCAGTGGATATTATAAATTTAAGAAGTACTTTACACACTAGTGATAATATCTACCTAATCCAAAGAATCCCAAAATCCCAAAAACAAAAAGTGGTTTCTCCATTATAAAAACATCATTTCCTTCATCAGATCAATTGAGATACAATGTTCGAATACAACATTTTCCAAGAACATGACATCCTAAATCTATAAATTACATTTCGTTAGCTTGTTATAAAATTAGTTATTTTTATAAAAACACTGAATATCGCTCAAATGAATCATTTTATCATCCTCATACATAGATTAAACAGTGATGTAATTTAGAAATAAAACCATAAATGTACCAATTCTACCAAGTAATATTATGTTGATCTAATCTATGAAGATAATAGGAGAACTAGATAGACCAATTGGAATGAAATATCACTCATAATGTCCTTTAATACTAAAAAATGTGGTTTTTTAATGTCAAATTTTATTATTCTCATGTGATGATAAACAGATCAAAGATAAATATTTGATAACCACTTCAATAATTTCCATTGGTCAAAAAAATCGTCAACCTATTCTAATATTTACTTGTACATTACCATAACTCGAATGTGTATTTGTAAATACAAAAAGTGGATAAATGACACATAAAAATTAGTGGAAAAGAAAATAATCTCTACAAAAGGTGTAAAAATATGAAAATATAGACATTCTCTAAAATAACCTCTAACTTAGACATCAACTATTCCATTCCATCCAGTTCCATGCGAAACAATGAAATAGAAAGTCGTTGAGTATGAGGTATAAAATCAATTTTAAATCTACCTCCCAATGTGGTCAAGAAATAGAAAATTTAGAAAAAAAAATTGAGTTCCATTATGAAAACTGAAGTGAGATCATTGACAATATATTACTACTCTATATCAATAATGACCATGAATATTACATTCCTCAACTCGATATAATAGTATCTGACTGAACTCGACCTCATGTCTGATTATCATTGAATGATATGACAAACCCCATTAGGTATAGTAATAGAGACATAGAAAAGGAAAATATAAATCATGTATTTACTAGAAATGAACAAATTCATCATGAATATGAAATAAATAGGTTTCATGCCGAGAACCTGAAAATTCCATGAAATCATGATATTAGATATTATGAATGCATGAGTATGGAAACCAAGACCTTATTATCTCATTGTTCCGAGTGTTATAAAAATATAAATCAAATAAGATAAAATATTATTATGTTGATATAAAATATTGACAATATTGGTTGATATAAATGAATGAGATGAACAATACAAAATATAGTTTTCACTAAAGATAAAAAAACTGGGATGATATCTTTAACAGTCTCTATAATCGTATCATATTCATGTATAGACTATCCTACTATGGGAAGAAGGTGTTTCTGGATGAATTTTGTTGGAACCCATTTTTACATGAAGCATATGATGTAAATACATTGTATTTTAGGGATTCTGATCTTATTCCACTATATGGAGTGGAAAATATATGAAAAAAACTGAAATTGATCTACCCATCCACATGAACCTCATATATTAAGGGCCTTAGTGCAAAGACATTTTTATTTATTAGGCCTACCACATGTGTAAAAAATCAAATATCCACTAACATGAAGAACATAATTATAATAAGAAAACTTTTATCACGAATTATCATGAGAATCATCAATATTACTGATTAATTTGATGTATCTCACAAAAATATTAATGTGAGAAAATGGAACTCCTGACCAACACAAACTACACTCCAGATTAAGCTCAAATATGATCACTCTATCTATAACCTCAATTTAATAAGAATTATTCTACATGAAAACGTGATGAATAATATTATATCGATGTCCCATCTAAAAAATTAATGTTTTTAGTATATCATTATATATAATCTACGGTGTGAACTACAGAATATTATCAATGATAAATTTATAATTATTTATTTTCCTTTCATCCTAATCAAGTTTGAAAAACTATAAATCCATAGACAAAACTATTGAATATATATAGAACATGATTGTTAAAATATCATTACATTTCATATACTCAAAGACCTCATGTATCTAGTTCATCGACATCTAGTCAAACTATCTCCTTCAGGTACCTCCTGCGTGATTGTGGGATATTTCACCATGATTTAATCAGCTGCCTCCTTAAACTAAAACAAATATCCAATCCTCCTCAACCATTCCACTTCCTATTGAGGATCATTGGAGCTAGGGAAAGGTGGTGGATTATATAAAAGTAAATAATGAGCCCGATTTCTAGAATCGCCATTCCTAAGTAACATAGCTGACGTCTGAATGGGAATGGGGGATGATGCCTAACACAGAGCATGGAAAAAACACAATACAATATCAACTATAATATGGTCCGCATGTGTATTTTTTCATTGTGGTTCATCAAAATCTTCGTCCTATATCCAATACACACATCCTCTCATAGTCATTATTCTCTATAATAAGAAAACTGATATTAAAGTCATTAGCAAGGATACTTTTATCGATAATAAAACATGAAAAATGTCGGACATTAATACATTAAAATGAAATAAAATAATTGGATTTCTTCTACCCATATAATAATTATAAAAAATACATGATATATTATTCAAGATGATATTCCCAAACTACCCATGGAGACACAACTCCAATTATGTTGAGAGATGACCTTGAAAAAACTCATAATTACCTCCAAAATAATTGAAATGTTTGTAAAACTACTTACTAAAATGATTGAATAATTTTTATCCATTATCAGATACAACTTTTTCGTGAATAGGAATAGGTACGCTGGTACCCTGAAACCCATGCCAGAAAAGATATTTCTTAAAGGTACTTCCCAACAATTATGGGTAGCCGAATAACACCCGAAATCACAAAAGATAATGATGAAAATATTATTCCATAATAAAAATAATAAAAGCTAATACAATTCATTATTATCAAAATTAATCAACATAGTAAGAATAGTACCAGAAGTCAAATATGTATATCAACCGAAAGTACAACCAAAATATACCTCAAAATGAATGACAAACAACCCATGTCTCAATAGACACAGTACTCCATGATCAGAGTATCAAAAAAAATATGATCCTCTAAATATCGAATTACCCTTTCCCAATCCTAGTAGAATAAAATCTAATAACACCCTATAGAAATGGTATGGTGTGAGATAAAATACTTGTAAGGTCACACCAATAGTTCCATACGATGATTACAAAATAATTATCAAACTAATTACATTAATATTTAAATAATTCATGAATGGATATATAAGATAATATTTAAATTATTTGAAAATAAATCATGCATTTCATTTCAATATATTGATACATTACTTTACAAATTATTAATAATCATCTTAAATATTTTTTTTTATTATTTCACAAGGAATACGTAAATATTTTTTAAAAAACAATTAAATATATATAATAGTAATCAAAAAAAGCATCCATGGTAATTTTTCAAGTGTAATGATAGTTCAATATAATGTGATTCTCATATACTCATATTGTCATAATAGAAATGGGAAAACATGTCCCGATGATAATATTCAAAGTTGACTAACCATCATCCTAATGAAGATGTGATCTGCAAGTAGGATTATATTAGAGTTCAATAGAATCAATCAATTTCTATTGTAATTCCAATATAAAATCTCTATACGTAATAGCTCAGTAATAACCAAGTCTTAAATTTGTTATAATAAATAATCAACAATTGGAGAATAGTTTTAAAACAGTTTTACCAAAACATACCAATTATCAATTCCTATATGCCAATTTCCATTAAAAACCCATATTGTTATTTTAATCAATTCATGAATTTATTATGATAAAAGAAACAAATGGATCTCATATAAATATTGTAATCCATTTTTTTATGAATACTAATTTTAAATCAATTAGACAATCAAATTTCAGTATTTAATTAATTTTAAATAACATCCCAGTTCATTTGGGGTTATGGGGATTCTAAATAAAATTCCCAATTGAATTTAAAATCCCAATTCACACTTGATTTTATATTCAAAATTTAATTGAATTCAATTTATGAAAATAATAAATTCATCTTTAAATATACTTTTCAATATAATATGGATCTACCTACTCTAGATCACGAGATCACATAAAAAAACACCTATAATGGGAAATTATAATTATTATAATTAAATTAGTAAATAAAAACTATATTAGATAAGTTTGTGTAAAGATTTTATATCACTTAAATATATGAATATATAACAAACCATATGGACGAGATTAGAAGAGAGAAGAATAGAAGAATCATGTTACTTACTTTTACCCAAGAGAGTTTGAAGGCTATTTTACTATTCTATGATATCATATAAAAGAGTTTATACGATCCAAAACTACCTATATGCATACACCAATGAAGTTAATATTGTTTTAGGGTCATACGAGACTATCAAGCACATAAACTGGTTGTTTTAGTATATTAAAATACATTTTCATATGAAAAAAATTAAATTTTTCACAATTTCTCTGAGTGGGCGACATGGTTCCCCAAAATTTACAACCTCACTATGGTACCTTATAATAGGGTAAACTATTTTTCAAAAAACTCACTAATAATTCAGACCAAAAGAAACTACAGTTCTTAGTTTAGTCTTTGTGGTCTCACATTTTGGGTAAACAATTTACCATCTGTTTATAGAAAAATTCATTCCAAAATTTCTACAACATCACCCAAAGAACCCACAAAAGTAACCAAACCAAATAATGTTCAAAATAAAATTCTAGAAGTACCTGAAAATAGTGGAATAATAATAAAGGTCACATCAAGTCCTAGACAGCCCTATTTGGTTCATTATATCAATGCCAAAAAAATTTGAAATCCTTTAATAATAAGTTTTTAATGAATATAAAAGTAGTCATGACCTCATCATATATAATTTTAACATATAATAAATACAAATCCAGATCATCATGGAATGGGTGTTACGTTTACTATCACATCATATATATGATATGTTGGTACACACTCAAATAACCTATCCAAAAATCACCATCATTTTATACCATTATACTATCTATTACGAAGACATCACACTCTCCATATGAAGGGGAACTATCCATATAGAAAACAAGTCATAATAAACTTTTACATTACAACATATTTTCTAGGAAATTTTGGTAATATATAAATAAATCATCAAATAACATATTAATTTATTGCATTATAAAACATAAAAATATAAGCATTGGTACAATATTGAGTTACATTATCTCTCGTGAGTTTTTTTAAGAATATAACATCTCTTAGATATAACATTTCAGAAAATATAACTTCATTACCTGGGGAAAATGTAAATAAAAATTAGTTATCATAGATATTCAGTAGTGTTGTATAAGGGTGATATGTATGTATAAACAAGAGTATCCAGGAAAGAAAATGAGATCATTCCATTAGAACACAAAACCGTATATATATACGAACAGAAACCAGAATCTTGAAATAAGGTTTAGTAGTTCATAAGGCATGAACCATAAGGAATTAAAGAGTATAATACATGAAAGCATAACATAGGATTATTGCATTTTATATCTCACAGAAACATGAAAATGAAATATCATTCCATACAAGTCAAGGAAAATTTATTGAACGTATCACTCCAGTTCATCAGGACAACACCAACAAGGCGATACACATCACCATCTCTAGCCATATTATTTTTTTATAAGGGATCAGGTTTCCCTATCTTCCCATAGTGGATGTGGTTTCCCAGTAATCCCAATGTGGATTGGGTTTCCCGATTATCCCTATGTGGGTTGGGTTTCCCCGTATTCCCATAGTGGATTGAGATTACCCATCATCTTTTGTGGATCGACTACGTCGATGTGATTCCCAAAATTATCTCATAATAAATAAATATTTACCCAATATACATCAGGGAGATATAGGTCGCGCCCATATAAAAATGAAACTATACATACATGGTCCATAGAATCATTAAAAACAAAATCGCAACTAATTAAATGAAATTGGTTTCATAAATACATAACCACATCTTAACCATTCTAAAAATTCAAGTTTCATAATCATTTAATAAAACGATAAGCTGAGAATGGTATATGGTTTTGGAATAATATAACCCATTATAGAGTAAATTTTTTTATAAAAATGATACCATCAAAATATAAATAATTTAGATAAAGAATATTAATGGAACCCTTGGATCCTATACCCATTAATGGAACAACAAACACCAGTGGATTTAGAATTATATGAAAATTTTTATTTAAATATCTAGTATAGAAATTTTTGGAGAATAACTTTTCATTTTTTAAATATTCATAAAATCATTTTAAAACCATTTTTATGAAAATTCAATTGATTTTTTTAAAAAAACATTTTAAACCCGTTATGATTGAAAACTATTTGAAAACAACATTCATAGAAATTAAATTGAATAAATATAAATAAATCATGAAAATGTTTTGAATACAATTTCGATAACAATATATTAAAATTATATAAAGAATAAAATATATCATTCAAACACATTACATAGAAAATAATCTTTTTAATACAAATAAGGAATGATTTTAAAATTAATTACAAAAATTTGGACATAAATTTTTTGAAAACCTTTTTAGTAAGCATTGTTTAAAAAAATAAATTTCTAATGGAAATGAAAAATAAAGTCATGCTTTCCTAAAAAAAATTATAAATTATTTTAAGTAACAATGATTGAGAAAAGGTAGTAACTCATGAATATATCATGAATATATAGAGTTCATGAAAATTCATTTTTTATATTGTGATATGGATCATATCATTTTATTAATGGAACCATAGTCATAATCAATTTCACTAAAGATGGGATTGTTTCAATAAACTCCGACTTATTGATAAAGTTGAATTACACACCCAATTATATAAAATTAAATTATAGAAAACATATAATATCCATAAATTTAATATTTTACTATTATAAAATTTCAAATTTCATTAAAAAAACATATAATAGAATATTTGGGGCATAATATGACATTTCTTTCAAACAATGAAAATTTAGACCAAATTACTTTACAGATTCATTAACTTTTAAAACATTAACTCTATAAAAAAATACCATAAAAATAATATTATAATATACATAAATTTACGTATAATAATCTTATAACAAATCAAAGTGATGTAAACAAGCCATGTAAAATCAATAGGAGGTGAACTTGTCTTGTGACTCACATAAAAAAAGAATGAGAAGAAAACAATTACCTTAATTATTGATTCATTATTCACATGTTCATATATCTTGAATAATAAATATTATATTAATTTAAATATATAAAAATACTATTAATATCATATATTATAGCATATTCGGGTTTATATTACTCTCTTATTTACACATCTATGTTAAGGTCATGTTTTTGGTAATATCAGCTATATTTTTCACATGTGACTTAAGTTTTTATATTTTATGTACTAATACATATATCATGACTTCAATAATTTAAAAAGTTATATAAATATCATTAAAATTAATTATATATGTATTTATAATAATATATAAAGGTATAAATATGAAATTTAAGAAATTGTTCATGGAAACGGTAGGTCATACATATGCACAAACATTGTTTCTCTTGAATTATCATATTAAAAGAACGAAAGTAGATGAAATATATGTATATATATAATAAAAATTATTGTAGTATAATTATTAATTCATATATATCATATAATTTTACTAAAATAAACATTAATACGTTCCATGTAGAGTGTGAACAAATCACATCACTTTGAGGAGGTAGTGGTCCAAACTCCCTCAAACAACAATATCATATTCACGCAAAATGTGAATATTAAAGAAATATGATATATAAAAATTCTGTAATAATAAATAAATCATTTATATCAGACAAAATTATATATATATATCATATAAAATATTGCTTCCATCATAATTCTCAACCATGAGAGGTAGTCATAGAAAAATTAACAACATCAATTCAATGAGGCAGTAGTCTTCCATAAATAAGAGTTTTATGATCGTTACCCATTAGATAGAAGTATGTTTAAGTGTTCTATAAAACATTATAATTAAAATATATCATAAAAATTATGATTATGTTTTTATTATATGATAGTATAATAATTAGAATTGAGGTTTCAGGGAACAAAAATAAAACAAAGGATCTTGATTTTGGATGTTACCTCTTCCTTAGGAAACTACTTTTGATTTTCAACAAGCAACATAAATTCATGGTTTTATTCCTAATGGAATGATTATATGATTATTTTAGGGATGGTGAGAGACTTTTAGGAAATTTTTATAGGATTAAAAGTGGATTTTTATATGTAAGGAAGGAGAACATTGGATGCATTTTTATATTGGAGGAGTAGTGGAATTCATTAAAATACTAAATGGAAAGAGCTAATTGGAGGTATACATTACACTATGTGAATAATAAATTAAAAAATAATGGATTAATGTGAATTTATAGTTGAAAAAAATTAAAAAAATTGAAATTTAGATTTTTTATCAATAATATTATGGATTACTTATATTTTTCATTTTAGCATTTAATTTAGTTAACTAGTTTACAAAATATGTAATTTAACCATGAAGAGAAAATTAATGTGTGATGAATAAGAAAATTATGTACCACTAAATTATAAATATATAATATAATTCAAATGATATTAATCTCATGTGTGTTGGATAATAATTTCTGTCACGACCAGACCCAATGGGGCTCGAGCCGCAACTCCCCAAGCCAGCATTCAATAGGCCAGGGGCTGGCGACTAGCGCCGAGTAGGCTTTCACACACATGGGAGGCATTAGCCTAATGTACCTATACACACGCACCCACAAACACCTCCATGAAATATTGCATAGAAATAGAAAAAAGAAAAGTAAATGCATGCATACACTATCCCACAACCAGAGTACAACAAATGTACAAAAGGGAAAAATAGGGCCCACCAAAAAAACTACAAAGCGCGTCCAACCTGCTCTGAAGAAGGAGAACGCTGCAACAAACACCCGCCGGAAAGCTCCCTCAGCACAGCTCCGGTAAACAACCCAGTCAACTTGCTCCCCAAGCTCCACCTACTTCGGGTCCTCCTGGGACTCCGTCAAAAGGCTTGTGGTCTGCACAAGACACAAACATGTGCGGGAAAATCCCGTGCAGGGGTGAGTATAAACATACTCAGAAGGCACCCCAAAACCAAAAACCAAAGAGAGAAACTAAAAGGCATCAGTCCGCTCAACCCAGCCAGATGGAACCCAGATGAGAGAGAAACTCCATCTCGTGACCATCCTCGGCTAAACACAACCGGTCAGCTCAGCTCAGGTGTATTCCCATACATACACCTTGAACAATACAGATATACTTAGCTCATGCCACAAAGCCACAAAAGGTACCGACCTCAACACCAACAACTGGCCCCAACCAGTAGAGTACACCACACGAACACTCTCATACCAGATGACATTAATTCGAGAGATACAGTCCATTGGGTTTCTCTCAAATCTCTCATACGCTCACCCGAGAGATCACACTCATCGGTTGGCATCACAGAGGATAACTTTCCGAAACAAAATAACCACCAAACTCCTCGGATAGGGGATCGCCGCTAGGGTCTGCTAGGGGATACCAATACCCACTACGGTATACATAGCTCACAGATAGGGGATCACTCCCACGGTCCACTGGGGGATAACATGACCCGATTTGGCAAACGTAGTTCTCACAGATAGGGGATCAAAACCAGGATCCGCTGAGGGATACCACAACCCGATCTGGCGCTCGATAGAATCTCAACACTCAGATAGAGGATCATTGTCCATATAAAGGTGGTCACAACGATACAGGAACCCTATCTGGTATAACTCGCGATGTAGGGGATCAAACCGACGATGCTTCAACCCTACCGAAACCACGCGCTGAGTAGGGGATCGCATACGCGATGATACCGCAACCCTACTATACACCTCACCCTGAGTAGGGGATCATAAACCCGATGATGCCACAACCCTAATGTGCACGACCCATCGTGTAAGGGATCATATTCCCGATGACACCACAAACCTTACGGGGTTAACCTGCTATATAGGGTATCAGCACCCATGAATAAACTGTCACAGCGATACCAAGAACCCGATCTAGGGTAAAGATGCTAAAGGATTCCGCTCCAGGCCCAGCGGAGGGATTCCACAACTCTAACAGTTTAAACATCCCATCGATATGATCACTAACATATATGAAGGTTGTGATGCCATTCTAACCCTCGTTGTAACGAACCGAGGGAGAACCCTCAACCACT
This sequence comes from Viscum album, assembly GCA_963277665.1. NCBI lineage: Eukaryota > Viridiplantae > Streptophyta > Magnoliopsida > Santalales > Viscaceae > Viscum > Viscum album. The sequence goes on along the minus strand of OY728165.1, from coordinate 556,058,685 downwards.
GCTGGTCCAAACGTCGCTAACCCGAGAGACCCGCCACAACGCCACACTGCGCACATCCTAGGCCAATACCGAGGCCACCGTCACGATCTACGCGGAAAAACACGCAGGATATGTTGCTTACACGCCTGAAACGGAGCACCGGTGAAAAATTCACTATTCACCGTAGCTAGCTCGTGCGGGGCCCACACAACGATCCCGAAACCCATCGAGCGGACCGTACCACGACGATCCCCTCGGAAAAACAAGAAGAATCGACTACTAGCTCATCCCAAACGGACACCCGGTGAAAAGGCACTATTCACCGAAGGCCAGCTCGGGTGGGGTTCATGCCTGGATTCTGAAACTCGTCGAACGGATCCCACCATTGAGATCCTTTCGGAAAAACACATAGGATCGACTATTCATCCTACAAAATCAGACTCCTGATGCAAAAGCTGCATTTCACCGCAAACGCCAATACCCGGCCTCGTGGGGCCCGCACCCCATTCTCAGTCCCAACACCCGGAAACAATCTCAAAAATTCCGTTGTACCATCAGCGTCTCAACGCCATTGACGGCACGTCAATCGGATGCTCCAGGTAGAAGTTACAACGGCCCGAACTCGTAAAATAATAAAATCATATTATTTTATACGACGTTTCTAGCTCCCGGGCCATGATCCCGAACCATTAAACCCTCGAACCCACACCGGAGGGTTTGCCTCGTCGTCAGGGTCGCGTCGCCGCAAACGGCGCGCGAATCCTGCTCCCGGATTGCACGATATGAGGGTTTAAAGACCCCCGTATAGCAAAAAGAGGTCGGACCGGCCACCGCCGCCTGCCCGCCTTGGCCGGCGGCTCTCCGCCGCGCGGCACCCGGTGCCGCCGCGCTCCGGCAGTTAGGCCGGCGCGCCGCCGCGTGCCGCCCCGGCCGGTGCCTCCCCGCCGGTGCCGCGCCGGCGCACCTTCCGAGGTCCGCCTGAGGCTCCTCGGGGGGTCCAAACGCATATCCGGAAGCATCTGCACGCCCCCCAGGACCCGATCTACCCATCTGCAGGTTCAAAACAGAGAAAAACGCAGAAATTTGGAATTTGGGATTTTCAAAACGTAAAACGCCTACCTCGCGGACGAAACGCCGACGTTCTGCCTTAGATCTGCGCTCTAGAGCTTCCGCTGCACGCTCCTGGAACGTTCACCGTCGAATTCTGAGCTCGTGGGCGCTTCGTTTGCTCGATTTGGCGGAGTGGCGGAGAAGAACGGCAGAGAACGTCGAGAGTAATGATAGGGGGGGTGATGCTATTTATATCAGCCGCCCGCCGGCGCCAAACCCGCCTCGGACCCGATGCCCAATGCGAACAAATCTAAGGTCACCCCTAGGATAAACGCACCGTTCTTAACGCAACAGTGGACTCAAATTTTCCATCCAAGACTCCGTTCAGAAGATATTCGAGCCGACGCTCACACACTAACTTCGCTACTTATTTACGAAAATGCCCCTGGTGGCATTTCTCACCGCAGGCCCGCGCCCGCAAAGTTTACACCCCGCCTAGGGTAAAAGGCACGTTCCTGACGCAACTGTGCCATCAGATTTCCGTTCTGATCTACCATTTATGAGATATCAAACCCCCACCATGTGCATAGTATAAAAATACTTAATATTTTTATATAATTTTTTTCGGCCACACCGAGCCTCAGAATCGCACGCCGTCTTCACGCCTAGCTCTGGAATTATTCGTAGAAATATTTCAAAGTCTGACAGGGCCAAAAACCCAGGTCGCTACATCCTGCCCCCCATAGAACATTTCGTCCTCGAAAAGTCCTAAGCCCAAGGGAAGTGAGTGGACTCTCAAGTGGGTCTCACACACCAGAGAGTTCACCAAAAAACACCCATGCCCGAACATATAAGTCATAGGGACTCATCCACCACACCTCGATACTATCCTCTTTGGGCGGCACTGACTCACCCGGACGGTTTTAATCGCGTCACAAAACGTGTCTCAGTGGGGGAAGGATCTCTCTTTCTTATGTATTCGAAGCACTCCAAACAACACCCACTCAGGGTCTTACCAATTCCCTAAAAAAACTCGATCAAGGATCAAAATGAAAGAGTACCTCTAAACAGTGTCTGACAAACTACTGCAGTATGTAGAAAAGACACAAGGCGTACCTCTATCCATTCGCGGCGCCTCTGGGTCGACTACCTCCCGGGAATGCAACTATCCTCGCCCTCGGCCACCAGCTCTCTGTGCTTGGCGTGGACAACCTGGGGGTGGGGTTGGTGGCAACTGGTACTACCTACCACCGCCTACGGCTGCACCAGATCCGCCGCCACGTCCACCATCTTGCAGACCTCCTTACTCGAGACGCTTCCTCTGCCAAGGCGGTCCATCGACCGACTCCCTATTAGCAGCACACTGGGTCGGACAATCTCTATAAATATGTCCCCGACCGTCGCCAGCATTAGAACACCACTCTTGCAGCTGTCCAAAACTGGCCTGCGAGCCCTGTGATCCATGAGCCTCAGATCCTCCATCCTGGTGTCTCCTCCTGAAACGTCGACCACGTCCTGACCCCTGAGTCTGTCGTCAGCTACCAGATGTCGATCCGACTGACGAAGTCTCAGATCTCGAGTGCCCAGCACTAACAGTGGGAATCTGCTCAGCCAGAAAACTCTCCACCACCAATGCTCGCTCCAGCACTTCAGCATAGGTGGGCAGGCACAAGGAAACCACACCTGCTCGGATGTCCCGGCGTAAGCCCTGCTCGATGGTCCGAGCCTAAAGAACGTGTCTCGAACCATTTCTAGGGAGTAGCGCGACAGGTCTGTAAACCTCGCTGAGTACTCCGAAACAGTCATGCTCTCATGTCGATGATGCAAAAGCTCTTGGATCTGCACTGACCTGAGTGTCACCAGATAGAACTCTTCCCTGAAGAGCCACACAAACTCTACCCACGTGAGCGTCTCCTCGTCATGGGACTGCATCACCAAACTCCGCCATCGCCCGGAAGAACCCTGCTGAAGGTTCCCCGCTAGGACCACCATCTGATCTGGAGGTGTCCTCACATGGCGGAAAACTCGGGTGACTGCCTCAAGCCCGTCATCAGCTGCCTGGTGGTCTGGATCACCCCGGAACATCAGAGGTAGCTGCCTTTGGAACTCATGCAGCGCACTCAGCCTGCGCGCAACCTCATCCAACAATGCTGGCACAACCCGCTACTCGACACGTGGTGGATCAACTAGCCGACCACCTGATGGTGCAACCTCAGAACCTGCGCCCTGCTACACAGCCTCTACATGGGGCGGGTCATCAGCACAATCCTGCTGCGGAACCCTCACTGGGTGTCGTCGTGGAGGCATTCTGAAATACATTCAAGACGCACCACAGTCAAATAGTATATCCAGAGAGCTGACTCATGAAGGGAAAGGAAAACCCAAACACCCAGTCCTATATGATGCATGTACCATTATGTCTTTGGGACCAGTATACGAATCTCCCGAGTGGAAAGGTAGTTTATCAGAGTCCTGGTGTATGGACACGTCGGCCGCCGCACCAACACTGGAGTCCCTGGCCTGAAAACCGAACTTGAATAATCCTAACACTATCTCTATGAAACCCAAAACAATCTCACAGCTAGACCAGCTACACTCTATGTTCTCAAAGTTGGAACCTCCTCTGATACCAGTCTGTCATGACCCAACCCAACGGGGCTCGAGCCGCAACTCCCCAAGCCCGCCTCCAATATCCCAGGGGATGGCGACTAGCGTCGAGTAGGCTATCACACACATGGGAGGCATTAGACTAAGGTACCTATACACATGCACCCACAAACACCTCCATGAATCAGTGTAGAGAAATATAAAAAATAAATGTAAATGCATGCATACACAATCCCACAACCAGAGTACAACAGAAGTACAAAAGGAAAAAACAGGGCCCACCAAAAAAAACTAAAAAGAGCGTTCAACCTGCTCTGAAGACGGGGAACGCTGCCACAAACACCGACTGGAAAGCTCCCTCGGCACAGCTTCGATAAACACCCTGGTCAACTCGCTCACTAAGCTCCGCCTACTCCGAGTCCTCCTGGTACTCCATCAAAAGGAATGTGGTCTGCACAAGACACAAACATGTGTGGGAAAAGCCCATGCAGAGGTGAGTATAAACATACTCAGTAGGAACCCCAAAACCCAAAACCAATGAGAGCCACTGAAAGGCATCAGTCCGCTCATCCCAGCCAGAGGGAACCCAGACGAGAGAGAAACTCAATCTCGTGACCATCCTCGGCTAAACACAACTAGTCACCTCAGCTCAGGTGTATGCCCATACATACACCTTGAACAATCCAGATACACTCAGCTCACGCCACAAAGCCACAAAAGGTACCGACCTCAACACCATCAACTACCCCCAACCAGGAGATTACACCACATGAACACTCTCATACCAGATGACATTCATCTGAGAGATACACTCCATCAGGTTTCCCTCAAAACTCTCAGATGCTCACCCAAGAGATCACGCACGTCGGTTGGCATCACAGAGTATAACTCACTGAAACAACATAACCACCAAACTCCTCGGATAGGGGATCACCGCTCGGGTCCGCTAGGGGATACCAAGACCCACTCCGGTATACATAGATCACAGATAGGGGATCACTCCCAGGGTCCTTTGAGGGATTCCACGACCAGATCTAGCATACGTAGTTCTCACAGATAGGGGATCACACCCAAGATCCACTGGGGGATACCACAACCCGATCTGGCGCTTGACAGAAGCTCAACACTCAGATAGAGGATCATCGTCGATATAAAAGTGGTCACAATGATACCGAATCCCTATCTAGTATAACTCGCGATGTAGGGGATCAAACCGACGATGCTGCAAACCTACCGAAACCACGCGCTGAGTAGGGAATCGCATACCCGACGATACCGCAACCCTACTATACACCTAACACTGAGTAGGGGATCGTAAACCTGATGATGCCCACACCCTACTGTGCACGACCCACCGCGTCGGGGATCATATTCCCGATGATGCCACAAACCCTACAGGGTTAACCTGATAGATTGGGGATCGCCGCCCGTGAATAAATGGTCACAGCGATACCAAGACCTGATCTAGGGTAAATATGCCTGAGGATCCCGCACCGGGCCCACCGGAGGGATGCCACAACTCTAATAGTTTATACATCCCATCAAGAGGATCACTAACCTATACGAAGGTTGTGATGCTGCGCGAACCCTCGTAGGAACAAACCGAGGGAGAACCCTCAACCACTACTAGTCCAAACGTCGTTAACACGATCGACCTGCCACAACGCAACACTGCGCACCTCCTAGGCCAATACCGAGGCCACCGTCGCGATCTACGCGGAAAAACACGCATGATAGGCTGCATACCCGCCCGAAACGGAGCACTGGTGAAAAATGAACTATTCACCATAGCTAGCTCATGCGGGTCCCACACAATGATCCTGAAACCCATCGAGCGGACTATACCACCGCGATCCCCTCGGAAAAACAAGCGGAATCGACTACTCGCTCGTCCCAAACGGACTCCCGGTGAAAAACGCACTATTCACTGAAGGCTAACTCGGGTGGGGCCCACGCCTGGATTTCGAAACTCGCCGAACGGATCACACCATTGGGATCCTCTCGGAAAAACACAACACGATCGACTATTCATCCGCCAAAATCGGAATCCTGGTGCAAAAGCTGTGTTTCACCGCAAACGCCAAAACATAGCCTCGTGGAGCTCGCACCCCGTTCTCAGTCCCAACACCCGGAAACCACCTCAAAAAGTATGTCGTACCATCAGGGTCTCAACGCCACTGACAGAACGTCAATCGGACGCTCCGGGTAGAATCTACAATGACCAGAAGTCGTAAAATTATAAAATAATATTATTTTATACGACTTTTATAGCTCCCGGGCCACGATCTCAAACCTTTAAACCCTCGAACCCACACCAGAGGGTTCGCCTCATTGTCAGGGTCGTGTCGCCACAAACGGTGCGCGAATCCGCCTTCTGGATTGCATGATACGGGGGTTTAAAGACCCCCATATAACAAAACGAGGCCGGACCCGCCGCCGCCGCCGGCCCGCCCTTGCCGGCGGCTCTCCGCCATGCGACGCCCGACGCCGCCGTGCTCCGGCGGTTGGGCCGCCGCGGGCCGCACCGGGGACGCGCCGGCGTCCCTTTCGAGGTCCGCCGGAGGCACCTCGGGGGTCCAAACGCAGATCCGGAAGCATCTACGTGCCCCCCGGGACCCGATCTACCCATCTGCAGGTTCAAAAAGAGAAAAACGCAAAAATTTGTGGTTTGGGATTTTCAAAACAAAAAAAACCTACGTTGCGGACGAAACGCCGACGTTCTGCCTTAGATCCATGCTCCTGAGCTTCAGATGCACGCTCCTGGAACGTTCGCCGTCAAATTCCGAGCTCGTGGGCGCTTCGTTTCCTCGATTCGGCGGCGAAGAACGACGAATAACGTGGAGAGGAACGATACGGGGGGGGGGGGGGGTGATATTTATATCAGCCGCCCGCCGGCGCCAAACTCACCTCGGACCCGACGCCTGATGCAAACAAAAGTAAGGTCACCCCCAGGGTAAACGCACCGTTTTGAACGCAACGGCGGACTCAGATTTTCCATCCGAGACTTCGTTCAGATGTTATTCGAGCCGACGCTTGCACACTAACTTCGCTACTTATTTACGAAAACTCCCCTGGTGGTGTTTCTCACCACAGGCCCGCGCTCGCAAAGTTTACACCGCGCCTTGGGTAAAAGGCACGTTCCGTAGGCAACATTGCCTTCATATTTCCGTTCTGAGCTACCGTTTAGGAGATATCACACCCCCACCACGTGCATAGTATAAAAATAATTAATATTTTTGTAAAATTAATTCTGGGCACACCGGGCCTTGGAATCACACGCCGTCTTCGCACCTAGCTCTGTATTATTGGTAAAAATATTTCAAAGTTTGACTGGGCCAAAAACCCAGGTCGCTATAATTTCAAAATAAGATCATATAATGGGAATGGACACTAATTTAACACAAACTATACTAACATTGTTTTAATATTTAAGGGTGTATATATTAGTTATAGAAGTTAATTTACTCCAATAATATGATATAATTTGTGTTTATTAATACATAGAAATAACATTGTATAATAAATGGTTATGATTAATTATAAATCATTTTTAAAAATAAAATTTATTTAAAAATAACATTAATTTCAATTTTGATATTAATTAATCAATTTCCTTTTAAAAAAATCATTTCTATTTTAATATATTTAGTTCTCATATATTTAATATGATATTTTAATATAAAAAATAATTTAAAACAATAATTCATTAAATATAGTTTTACAATAATGTTTTTAGCATCATTTACAGTTTTTAATTTTTAACTAAATAATCAATGTGATAGCGTTTGTTAGGGATTTTAATTGATTAGTTAATATCTAAAAATTATAGATAAATAATTATGTCAAAAATAAATCAATTATGTTTCATAAGGATATGTATAACTTAATATATTTTCTTTTTCCATATATCAACGTTCTAGAAATGTTAAAGGTATTTAAATATCCATTTGTGACATTTTCCAAACATAAATAATGAATTAAAGAAATATTATTGAAAACTATGTCAATAAATAAAAAAATTACAACTATAAACTATTATATTATAAATACGGATATAAAATGGATTTTAGATAATTTTTTAGGTAATTTTGTATCTTTATTTTATGGTCTAGTCCATTGATAAGCTAATTTTTCTCTTAACCCCTGTTATAAATTTCAATCACTATCATTGATAATATTTTTGAAAACTAATTTTCCCTTATTAGAAATTAAAAATTATTCTCATTACAAATGTTGATTACATTTTTCAAAATTATAATCACATTTTTTTTCAAAAATTTATTTTAATTTAATCATGTAGACATGACAACAAAACATGATTTTGATGTAAAATTGATCAAAAGATTGAAATATTTTTATATCTAATTTTTTATATGAAATTTATTATAATAAACTAAAATGAAATAATTTATTTGCAATTTAACTAATTAAACATGAAACCATACTCTAATATAATTTAACTATATAAATATATTAGTTAAAAAATTAGTAAATTAAAATATATTCTTATTAACTATTCCTCAAACAATCAAACATCATAAAATATTAAAAAAATTTACCCTATAGAAATTTTAATGTTTTTAATAAAAAATGAAGGTTTATTGGTAAAAATCATTTTAAAAGATTAATAAATATTAAATATAAAATTTTTCAACAATAAAAGGTTGTAAAATCACTATTTAGAAAAACATAACTTTTCATTCACAAAATTGGATTTATTGTTAAGTTAAAATAATAAAATACATTGGTTGAGTTTCAAATTTTTTTATGAATATATAATATATAATTTACATATTTATGAAAAACATTAATTAGAAGAATTTTGTTTATTTTATCGAGATATAATTGGTCTTTTATAGATAAAAATAGTTTTCCAAGAAAATTAATTTCATTAATTTTAAATAGATATTAATTTCATATCTTCTAATTGGAAATAAAATTATTCATTATTTATACATGTGTAAATATATTTTTTATAATTTAGAAAATTTTATTCATAACTACCATTCTAAAGGCTAAGAAGTAGCTATAATAATATTTTAATAATCATATTAAGAGTAAATTATTGTTCGATAAAATCTGAGGCTTCTACGTAACACTATATTTCTAATAGAATTGGTATTATCTATAATATAAGAAAAATATTCCGTTACATTAAATTTATTGTTGGATGAAATAAAAAATATGAAAAAAATTAAATTAATTTATATAAATAGAAATAATATTGATGTGATACATTCTATGCCCCTTAAATTAATTTTTTCCATTAAAATTAATAACATTTTTAAATATTTAATACTTGATATCTATTTTCACTGAAACCCTCATCATAAAAGTGAATACTAAAATTTCTTTAATGAAGGGAATTTTGGAAATATGATGGGAAGTAAATTTTACTCAGAACTATTTTTCCACATGGGAAAACAATATTTACTATGAAAACATGTACGTGGAATAGATAACTAACACAAATTTCATGAGGGAGTGTGATTCAAAATAGTTGCAGGATATAATTAACAATCACAAAGCCATAAACATGTGATGATATAAAGAGTCATTTGATACATATATAAATAAAGTACTATGGTAAAATTTCCTATTTCAATATCACTACTAAATATTCTATGAATTATAATGCAAAGATATACTTACTATATTCCATACAATGTCACCTTTTTTTGTTCATAGATCAATTCACCCCTTAACTATTTCTCCATAAAGGTAGGTGAATTTTTAATTCAGAAAGCACTAACATATCATGACATCCATGTTAAGCCATCTAATTTTTCATTAGTTACCACCATCAAAATTTTATAAATTCATTTTACAAATATTCATAAATAATCTTATAGTGAGATAATACATTAATCACATAAACTTCATCAGAAGTTGAACTTAATAATTCCATAAATGTGAGACCATATAAGATTTTTAAATGATAAAAACTTAATTACAGTAGAATAATAAACTTATGTATATAATATATTTTTACGAAACCCATCGTTATTATATTCTATGTAGAGTGTGACTGAATCACATCACATTGAGGAGTCGTTAGTCCACACTTCCTGAAATAATATTTTCATATTTATACCAAATGGAAATCAGGATTTTATGTAGTAAAAAATAATTCCAAAATCATAAATATATCTTAAATATCTTATATACATATATAATTATAAAATGAGTTTACAAAATTCTTTCCAACCATGATATGTGGTAATGGATAATCAAAAATCCTCATTTCATGAGGAGGTAGTTTTCCGGAGAAATGAACGATAAGTTGAGTACCCATTAAATGGAAATGTATTTATGATTAGGTTGAACCCTTAGACTCAAATAATATAAATATAATTAGTAAAAATAGGTTATTATATATGTATGTAATAATAAAAATTTAGGTGGTGGAGAATGAAAACAATACAAATGAGCTGGAGGAGGATGTTATCTCTTTTTTGGGTAAATATTAGTTGGCACCAAAGAGAATCCATTTATTCTTTTACTCCCAAAGGTAGGATTATAGGTTGAGAATAGTTGTTTTGGGAGAGATTTTATAATGTTTTTATGATAAAAATTCGATTGACATGCTTGATGATGGGGAATAGTGAATTCTTTATGTAGTGGTGGAAGAGGGGAATTCTCGTAATATCAAATGGTACGAACAAATTGGAGGGATCCATTAACTAATGTGATTAAATAACTGAATATAATTATTTTACATTTAGCCAATTGTCAATGAAATCTCAAAAACAAAAAAATAGGCAAATTATTATAATTTTCTGCGAAATTTGACATGTTTCATAATATTCTTCATTTTAGTTTTCTATATAGGTAACTATTTTTCATTCCAATATAATTGCACCATTAAGAGAAAATTATAGTATGATTTATTATACGATATATCTTTAATTAATTATAAATATTAAATAAAATTTTAAAAATGAAAATATCATTTTTGGTGGTAATTAATTTTAAAATGAGTTCATCTAATATGTAAAAACACTACATTAAACTGTACCATGATAATAATGTTTTGATATTTAAATTCATATATATTCATTATAAAATATCCTATAGTCAATTAATAGAAATTAAATATTATTTACTAACATTTTATAATATATTTTATTATTTTATTATTTTTATTAATTTTATTTTACTTTTTAACATTTAGTTTTTTGTAATATAACAATAATTAAAAGTTTTACATTAATTATTAATTTTAAAAATAAAAATATTAAAAAAATATATTAAATAAAGGTATATTATGATCAAATCTGTGTAAAATAATATATTAATCTAAAAAATTAATTCATCACAATAATTCATTTAATATACTTTACATTTAATGTTTTTATAATAAATTATTTTATTTTATTATTAATTGAATAATCCATGTGTTAGTTATTTATATTCATATAATGTAAACAATTAATCTCTAAAAATTATTAATAAATAATAATGATATAAATATATCATTTATATTGAAAAATTTTATGTATAACAGAAATTTTTTTGTTTTTACATATCTCAATGTTTTATTAATATTAATGGTAAGGAAATTACCATTTTTTCTGTTCCGTACAAAACTTATGAAATATTTCACTTTTATTTTATTTTATCACACTAAGTCATAAAATTAGAACCGTTAATGGATGTAGTCTAACTATGGGAATCCAATTAATAGTGTACAAGTATCTAGGAACTTTTTCCCAAATGGTTTGTTTTAATCGTTTGATATGAAAAATTCTCTCTTAATCACTATTAATATTTTTTATCACATTAACTAATCACTTAGGGAAGAAAAGTTTCACATGTTATAAATTATAAATTATGTTCATTATAAATATTGAATAAATTTTTTCAAATAATAAGAACATAATTGGCATAAATTAATTTAAATTTTTCCTACATATAGGATGACAAAGAGGAATTTAAAAAATGTTCAAAATATCAACATTTTTCACAACTAATTTGAATGTATAATTGTTAAAGAAGATATAAATTGGAATTTTTGTTTTAAAATTGATATATTTAATATCTAAAAATAATTCAAAATATAATTATTATATATAATGATATTAATAGAAAAAATTGTATTGAATTAATATTCAGTTTCATTTAGTATTCATTAAAAATAGGAACTTCATAGAAAAACACAAAAAAAATCACCGTAATATTATTTTTAGGTCCATATTCAAATATTTATGTTTATATTTTAAAATAAAAATTATAATGTTTTCATAAATCATATTCAAATTGGGGTATCAATTAAAAGGCTTTAAAATGTTCACATAGAAAAATAAATCTTTTTATTTATAAAATTGGATTTATTTTTAGTTCATAACTGTAAAATTTATTCGATTAGTATAAATAATATTTATTTAATAATATATATATATATATATATATATATATATTATTTAAAATATAAATTAAAATATTTTTTTTAATTTATTGATAGAAAATTGTGTTTGAATATATAAAATAAGTTTTAATCAAAAAATATTTTAATTATGTTCAAATAGTTTTTACATTCACTTATATTAATTTATAACCAATGAATTGAATTTTTATGCATTTGTAATTTTTTTATAAGATAGTAATTATTTTTTATAATGTTAATTTTAATGGATCAGTGGTAGGTTATACAATATTGTAATAACCATATTAATAGTATATTTTATTTCATTAAAACCATGGTCATTCATGTAACATAGACTATTGAAGGGACTTGTTATTTTGTATAATATAAAAATTACTTAGTGATGCATGTACCTCAATAAAATATTAATTTTTTTGTTAACAAATGCACACAATAGTAAATTTATATATTTATATGAAGAACATAAATTGTTTTGTGAAATGAACAATCTCAAAGATATGAAATTAGTTTGTAATAACATTTTTAAAAAATAATAGGGTATTAAAATGGAACATATTCAATGGTCCAATATAATCAGTCATTAAATTTATACCCCTATAGGATCCATGTAAAACATGAAATATATGACGATCAATAATACAACCATTCGTTATAGTTCCATCAATATTTGTGTTCGATGGTTCATCGACACCATAATAACATCTATTAAACACACAAGTATTGATGAACTGAATTACTTTATATTTTGTGGTTTATTTAAAACAATTTGTGAGACCACATATCACATGAAATATAAACTCTTGAATAAACTTTATAGAGGTGTTCAGGGCCCACCCGCCTCATTCAAATTTATTTTCAATGAGATCATTTCAAAAAAAACATATTGACCAAACTCATTATAAATCCCTCAAAAATTTCCTTTGTACTTTTGTTACTAACTCTATAAAAGACTCATTTTATCAATTATAAAACATTCACAAATGAATAACTTATTTAATGGACAATCCAACCACAACCTAGAGACCCCAAAATCAGTTATTATGATAGAAAAAAAGAAATTGGGGGGGGGGGATTGGGGGTAGGATTAAACTATATATTGAATGAAACAACGAAGTTACATTAATAATAACTTATTAATTATGGTGAACTAGATAGAAGAAATGAGAGAGGATTTGAGCATCCCCTTCTTTGAACATCTTAAAACCAAAGAATCTGAAGGGGATTTTCAATTTAATTCCCAAATAGAACATCTGGGACCATGTTAATTGAAACAATATTACATTCATATTGCTGGGTGACCTAGAGTGATGATGATATACTTATTCATATTTAATCCATTCAAAGTGTGGTATAACTATTATTCAATTCCATATCATCCCTGAACAAAACAAAACCTCATCCTCACATATTAAAGTATTATTATGGAATGACCCTTTCCTTTATGGCATATAAATCCACCAAAACAATACAAATTACATGGATTATATGGATCCTAATGTAATTTTACCCCCAAAAATTCATTATACCTCCTCCTCAAGAAGTTGTTATGGTGAATCTCCTATTTCACAGAATAATCCATCATTGGGACTTTGATGATTACTATTACTTATTAGAAAAACCATTAACAATCAAAAAGGAAATATTGAATATTTGAGAGTGACATCTTCGATCAATATAAACGTTAAATATCAAATATTTTACCATTTATCAAGAATTTAAAATTAATTGTTACCCCCAATGTATGATAGAATGTACCTTATGTATCATACAGTTACCCTTACCAGTTATATTGTATTTTAATACTTTTCTACACCCTCAATCTTCTTAGTTATTGGAAACAGAAACATATTTAATTTCCAATATGGAATCCCTTACATATATTCTTTTTTAATATACAAACCCACATGTATTGAGTTTTATTACATAATTTTGGAATTTTAGAACTGTTACATATAAGAACACATACATATAATGCACCATAGACTCCATCACATTAAATATTATATATATATATTTAATCTAATATCATGTTATGGGTTTGTGGAATGTTCTTCTATCTTCATGGAATAAACCTATTTCATCCTATAATATATTAATACCCTATAAATAATATTCTATGATACAAAAACCATATAGTATATCATAAACTACATACTATAATTGATATTTATAACAATTCCACCAAAACCATTCCCAAACATTCACTCTTGATCTAGATATTAATCTTGTTCTATTTATCAAATCCAAAAAATCATAATAGAGATATTTCTAATTTTTTAAATTAAGATTTGAAATAATTTTCCCAAAATATCCTCGTCACTGAGATCAATAATTCCTATTTTCTATGATTGTCACAAAACAATAAGAATTCCAGTAATTATTACACCACCTATAAGACTGTTCATCCATGTGAAGTATCTTTATGAATCCTTTAAAATCGATTTTTTACAAATGATCCTCAATGCATTTTTAATTTCCATTTTCCCATTTTATATGTTTGTATAGATACCCATCCAATCCATCTATATAAATCCAAAATTTCTGATCCCAAAAATATATTACATTATTTCAATGATAATTCAATAAAATGTACTCTCACTCATAATTCACCTTCATGATCAATAACATCCAAACACCTTAGATGGTTTCACACCATAATAAAAATTTTAAAACCAATATAAACCATCCATTTCAGAAAAATATTACACCAACATCATAATAATGATCTATTCATGAAGAAATATAGTAATTATCAAACCATATACATCATTCATCATTGGTTGACATCACACTTCTATAATTTGACATCACTCACTAAGCACCACCCGAATGCATTGTCAAAACATATTTATTAGTACGTGTCATATTTATTTTTGTACTATATCTATAACAAAATATCAATATTAATTTCATATCGTGGTGTGATTCTAAGATGAACAGTCATTCTATAAATAATATCACTCTACCATTCTTTACCCGAAAACACACACCCAGTCACACTACTCAACCATTATCATTATTTTAGAAAAATTTAGATATCTAACATATAGTCTGAACATGATTTTCATGGACTGAAAACCATAGCTTGTTATTTTAAATTTATCACACATATCATATCCACTTCTATCTACAAGATGACTAGAATTAGGAACCTCTTTTAGGATTATTCAATCTACAAATCTCAATTTATGTTAAATTAAAACTATTAAGAAATCGCAAAAAAAACAATGATCATATTTTTTTGATACCCATCATATAAATTCCATCATTACGTGTCCATGGGAATTAAGATAACTACCATCAACTGAGAGAAAACCCTTTTCACTCTGAAATCCTGGGAATATTTCGATATGTTTTATTGATATTGAGTTTACCAGTTGAAATTAATCCCAATACAACTAAATATCCACAACCTAACGCCCAGTATCAATCTATGTGACTCAAGTTCCCTAATTCTTCTCATTATCATATGACTCTCACATTCCATCAAAATACAGGTCCATCCTAATACCTCTAGAATATCAAAATATATATGGTAAAATATTAACCATAGATGAGGCACCCTCATGATTTCTTTTCTGTCATGAAGAGTTACATAGACCCTAGAAATTTCAAAAAAAACCATTAATCTTGTTACAATATTATATATTTCACAATAGATCATAGTTTTTTAATCACATAATTTTATATTATAAATATAAATAAAACCAAATGAACCCTAATTCATTTATGTACCTCTTTATAGGGGAATTTGATCGTGCAGCAATAATATATACATGAAAAATCCTTTATTAGTAAAACAAAACATGTCCCTAGCCCAGTGTACCCCTTAAAATATCCTACTACTGTCTCTTCATAAGGTGTCATTTCCATTGTTATATTTTATTACAATGAAATAGTGTCCCACCGAATTCCAAAGTCATCTCATATCTAACTACTACTCTTGTTTGATAGTTTATCAGATCATTTCATTCCTAAATTCACATGATTTATTTATGAACTGACTATAAATCGCCTATTGTTCATCGAATTAATTCTTGGAATGTTAGTCATACTAATAGGTTAACCATGTTTTTGATACATGTATGAAATATGAAGCATAAAAATATAATATTTCACATCTTCAATAACTACAGAATCGTAATGAATATACTTGGCACATGATAACACCTCATTTTCAAAAACATTGAAGTAAAATAATCTTCCCAAGATTCATTTATTTAAAGGCACCAAGGAGCAGGGAATGACACTTCTACATTTTGATGAACATGTATGTAAAAAATAATTTATAATAGTAAAAGTAAATATTCCTGATAATCAATCATAACACCAACTCACCAATATAAAAAGATATATATAAATTTCTATAGTATCCTCATGTTATCCCATACTGCTTGTCCAACACATTCCAAAAATAATGGAGAAACATCCATTTATCCATTTTAGATACTGAAAAGAAACATCTATATATACAGAATCACTAAAGGGTTCACTAAAACAGACACACATATGACATATCATAAAAAGTTCATCTATACACTCTATCACATTATCCTATATTGGAATTTTTATACAAGACATTACACTTAACTCAAAAGGTAAAATTTTAAGCATATAAATGACAATTCCCATTAATGAATCATATGATGACAATAACCACAATATGTTTTGGTCATGTATAATCCATCAACAGGATAGTATATAAAAATGTAAGTTACTATAGAAACATTAAAAAACAAAAAAATATTTTATTTTCACTAACATATTTCACAGTGACACATAAGAATAGATATGTCGGGTCAACCTATATTCCTAAAAGGATTCATTAGGAACATGTATCTGGCCTCCTCAGCTCAATAGAATATCTAAAGACCAATATATCATAAAATATTTGTCTTATTATGTATGATGTAAAATTTTATATTGATAAATTAAATTAAATGATTCCAACTACTTAGACTTTTAGACATATTATCATGCATGTGATATCCTGAATCAATAAAAATAAACTTTACTAATTATTACAAGTTATATTTCATGTATTCTATACCCCAAATAGTTAGAAAAATTATTAAAATCTATTATTCAATTTAATCAAATCCTAACTTGGACAATTCTACAATAACTAGATTCGAGTTTCAAAAGGCCTTAAACACACCTCTATATACTCGATAGATTTATGATTATTAGCGAGGTTCGACCCTGATACCATGGGGAGACTAAACACACATATTAGAGGGGAAAATAGTGAAATTGATTTACTATTTATAATAAAAATAACTAACAGACTAAAATAATTTATCATAATAAGAATTAACAAAAATAATAAAAGACTTCACATGATATAAAATTTTCCCTTTCCAAAATATAAAAACAGTCATGTAGACACAAACATGTTCTCCCATGTAAAAAACAAAAATAATATATAATATAAGTAAAAATTACTAAAAACCCAATAACCTAGTCCTGAGTCCCAACTTGATCACTTCTGATGACATCATCGAAGCTCTCTTGAACTATTATCCAATACATGGACAATGCACTACCTAAAACTGTTAATATGAGCTTTTGTTGGATAATAATGTGTTAGGAACACCTATGAGTTCTATAAGAAAAACATAAAATTTCTCAAAAAATAGTGTCTCTAACCAAACATATATGTACATCAAATGTAAAATTTGGTCTGATACTAAAAATAAATATAAACATTTTAAAAAATAATTAACATTAACAAATATACCATCAATTTCATCCTTTTCTATCATACCATATTTATACAGTTCCTAATGTCTCTAAACATAATACATCTCTAAATCCAACAGTCAAATGGAAATCCACCCACAATAAAATCATAAATAATATATTTTTCAGACTTAGTTCCCACCCTAGGATTATTAACTTCATCAGATACCATTGTTTAAAATTGTAATAAGAAAACTATTACACATTAAAAATAAACATCATATATTATAGTCACTAGGGGGATTAGATCCCTATATATATATATATCTTATTTCATAATCATTTGGGGGAATATTTTAAACCCCATACTACAAAGATTTTTCACACTAGTAAGAAGTATTACCATACACCTTATATAGTCATCATATATCATAATTGATGAGGTGATTAATTACCACCTCCTATAAATATCATAAATTAAATATTTTTTTTGTTTAAAACATATTCTCAAATATAAATCTATGTCATAATTTTTTGGGTAATAAATAGCCCTATGAGATATCACCACATATCATAATTGTTTGGGGATAAGTGGCCTTCCTAGATATCACTATATATCATAATCACGTGTGTTATAATTTCAATCAATCCAAATATAAAATACATTGATTGGTGTCTCATACACAAACATATTCTCATAAATATAAATTTACAAGGCTATATCATATTTATCCCCCTAATTCTAATCCTATTTAGATTAAATATAAAATTATATTATCCACTATATTCATCTAGGTCACATCAATGACTAAATATCAATTGTCGTCTCCTAATTTCATTCAAAATTTTAGGTTCAAAGACGTTTTCATAAATGTAATATAATATCCTAACATATCCAAGATATCAACTTGTAAAAATCATCCATACAGAATGTATTATATAAAAAATATATATGTGTTGTCCTATAGATCCTCACATATCTAATTAATGTATTTTTGGTCCACACACACCCAACCTGCACATATTTCCTCTCAATAGTATACCTATAATCCAACAATTAACTAGTCATCATATTCATGTAAACTAAGGGTACTAAAAAACCTATTTCAAGGTCTAATATTCTCATTATTTAAATTAAAATCACTCTAGGGTCCTTTGATTGTATAATATCTAGTATTTTCAAACCATTGACCACATATTATTGAGGAATCGTGATTAGTGTTAAATTTCCTCTCATGGGAAAAGAAAAATCAATTTTACTAAAAAGGATTAAGAAAAAAATATATATTTATAATTCAATTTTTATCCCATATGATGGGAAATATCATTAATCACATTCTTTTGAAACACACATATTGTTGTGTTTTATTTGTTGTCAATACTCCTGGATGAAATTTTCATGATATAAATATAATTTAAAGAACAATTTCATTGATATAATTTTGATTATTCATTCCTATTAATGGTATGGATATTGGACTTGTCAATTATCCTATCTTATATGTGTGTTATTATGGTATAAGGGCTAAAAATGTCCTTGGAGCATGAAAGTATGTGGACTCAATTTCTCATTTATAAAAGAAGATTTATACGGAGTTCATCCATTTGATACTATTTTATATCAACAAATTAATCAGTGGTTATAAATAAAATTATGTTACTAATAAAAATAGTAAATCATGGATAATAGTCATTTAAAAAATTTGGATGAAGGTTTATTACATGATAATCATTGTATGGAATCAAATATAACATTTATTTAAATTTTTTTTTTACTTTTCCCATAGAGATTAAAAAATTATTTATATTATGTAATATTGTAGACTATGAGAAAGTATGTTTATATGTTATATCCATGTGTTTATAAATCATCATGTGGGTTATATCGTTTAAAATGTTTCTAAAATTCTTATCAACGATGTACCGAAGATGTTGATGTAATTGAAGGTTCATTGATATACTCCATGATGAATTTATATCCTAACATAATATTTTAAAACTTATATTATAGATTTAACATGATTTTATTTTATAAAAAATTAATTTTTTATGTCTGAGTTTAATTTATAATTGTGGAGATGAGACTATAAATTTTTTGTCATTCATTGTTAGGTAATAAAAAAGTATCCAATGCATATGTGTGTTTGTGTCAACATGTATGAGTATTAATATATTGAAAACATCTTGAAATATGTCAAAGAAAAATCTACCTTTTTTATTCATTTATTGGGGTTGTGATAAAAAAGTGAATATATTGACAAGATGCACTGTGAAATGTGTGAATAAATTACTCAAACAGAAGTGAATCTATGTAATAAATTTAAATATTTACATATTGCTTAATAATGTTTAAATATCATTCAAACTATGTAGAATAAATGTTTTAAAAAATACAAATATATTGAATGTGATACATAAAAGGTTAATATACAATATGTAAGAGTAGTTATAATATAATTTTTACGTGGGTTGAGATGTATTGTGATATGTAATGGTATTTTCAAGAACTAACCCAGATAACCCTCTTTACCAATACCGAAATCAATACATCCACATAATCCAGAAGAAGATAGTATAAAGGGATATAATCAACTAATAAAAATTCATGAACTAAAATTCATCAAATCAAGATATTTATCCATCAATGGGAAAAGGATCCCCTTCTAAAAAATGATAGAGAGAGTGAAGATTATGAAAATACATAATCAAATTGATATTTCACTTCTCAAAAGAGATTCATAAACTTAAACAACACATTGATCCATGATATTTCAGTGTAAGAAGGGGAAAATCACATATGTAGAGTCTCCTAGGTCAATAGATTCAAATTATTCTACAAGAATTTTTGTTTAGAAAAATAATTATATCTATGTAAAAAACATGGATCCATCATTCCCAATTTTTACAACTTTTCCATCACTAGATAACCTACATCTTCAGCCAACTAACTACTAGAGGTAGTAATAATTACAACAGTTCATTGAATGCCACCATCTAGATTTTTAAGTTCCAATAAACACTATATTCTACCATCCATTAAATGGACCACTCATGGATATCACTGTCATTTCAGTGGTCTTCCAATAGAAATATCCTAATGCCATAATTCTCATGTATCCATTATAGCTATATGATCCTACCTAATCATGTGATGAACTATGAGGAAATCATCCGGCCCATCAAAAATAATTTAACTCTCCCTTTACCACATAAAATGATCAATCAATAAGAAACTACCATGAAAAAATATGTACAGACGGATATCAATATAAAATAAAATATCAAAAAAACCAGGTATCATACTAAAAAGAAT
Organism: Viscum album; assembly: GCA_963277665.1. NCBI lineage: Eukaryota > Viridiplantae > Streptophyta > Magnoliopsida > Santalales > Viscaceae > Viscum > Viscum album. The sequence continues at coordinate 556,037,668 of OY728165.1, read as the reverse complement.
GTTTCAGGACATTACAACTTCTCCACCATTAAAAATTCATTCCCATTGAAATCCTATCATGAAGACTATTTAATAATGATATGAGGCCACTTTTCACTCACCATCAACTAATATTCTTACATATCATGATAATTAGAACCATGATTCCATAATACATGTACCATAGGTATAGAATCTATAAGAGGAATATATATATGATAATAAAAAATATATATTGGATTCTCAGTCACAAAAATATCATGTTTCACATCAGGGACTGCAAAATTAAAGATGTGAGATGGGACTAAAGGATTCTTTCTATGATATAGAAAATGGATCATGTCATTGATCAATGTAATCATCTATGGAAAATTAAAAACTTATACCACATTTCTAGGTCTCTCCACAAAATAAAATGGAATCATTCAACTTAAGTCATAGTTCTATTATTTTATGATATTTTGATGATGTAACAGAATAGATACCCTAAAAAATAAATGGAATCATACTAAAAATTAAAAATAAAATTAATAATGATCTGTATAATATTTTTTTCAAAATTATAACCTTCACAAACATATTGGAAACCATATTTATATTCTCCATTTCTTCATGTAAAAAACAATTCATTGCCCGTAATGCTACTCAAATATCCAACCAATTGAGTAGATATTGACATGTTTATATAAATAGGAACTCAATTAATACAATATTAATTGATTATAGGTTTCTATTAATATAGGAAAACTCAACCATCCCTTAAATAAAATCTTATGCATCTCCAATGTCAAGGGAACAAGTAGGGATAAAATTCTCTAAAAGTTATATAGCCTTTTGCATCTAAAAATCTATCTTTTAATGGTACCACATGATTAAACATGCCTCATATTCCATCGATTCCAGGAGGCCTATCCAAAATCATTTTGTGATCCATGGATTCCTATTATAATGAAATGTTATTTTAAACACTATGAAATTGGATGATCAGATTTATATATAAATTTCCCATGTCCCCATAATTTTCCATATCATGAATGGTAATAAATTTATCCAATTTAGTTATTTGATATATCATTGCATAGAGAAAATGATATATTCCTGGAGTTTATTAAATCCAACCCATAATGTCCATCCATAGATTATCTCAGATCTATCCCCTCATTGGATGGGGTTTAAGTAACCCCAAAGGATTATTTTTCTCATCCATGAATTTCTGATAGGTATAACTGAATGAAAAAAATCAATGTTTTTTCATTTCATACTTGGACACTAGAATCTATACCTCATATTATAAACCATTTTTGTGCATATATAAATTTCCTACTATGAATGATGAGAACCCCACACCACATTGTTGATCATAGATGACATTACTCATAATGGTTATTAAATAAAATGATATCATCAACAGATTGTGTCCACTCACTAATGGTCTCCCCATTATATATTTGGAATATCTATAAAAGTAAACATATTATTAAGTAGTGGTTTATGAAGAATCATATTGAGAACTGTGGAAATCAACTACACAAATTCTAAAACAACATCAATCATTTCTTCTAAAAATCCAAAATTCATTCATGTAAGAAGATATTTTATATACCACTCTTATGAAAAAACCTTTATATCATGGTATGTTATTTTTCATACTCAAATCATAAATAATAACACCCCCTTCTTAGGGTTTTAGTAAAGGTTGAATTAAAAAAAGACACTCCACAAATCACCTCTAACAACATTTCAAATATTCTACTGAGAAGATATATATGAATATTTTTCAATCATAGAAAATGGTAATCGTTTTATTAGATGTGAAATTTAATATAAATTATGATTATGAATAATAGTTCCATTTTTGAGAGAATGTGTGTTGTAGTTATTTTCATGAGGATAATGTTAATGTGAAATATAAGACATAACATGACAATACTACATGAGAATGAATCACAAATAAGAATATGAAACATAAAAAATAAACCACATATCCATGCCCAGCTTCTGGTGGAGGTAACACTTGATTTGTAGTGAAAAAAGTTAAATTCATTATTTTTTTGAAATTTTTTATCTCAAATAAACATCACTCAATTCTATGTGAGTGTGTTTAATATAGAATCCTATGATGAGAAATAAATTATGAATCATAGGTAAATATAAACAAATACCAACACCCTCTGAATATCATATGAATTTATTGGTTCCTCAAATAAAAAAAATGACATTTACCATGCTTGGATAAACTGAGAAACAATGTTGTAAGATCAAATTTCATAATATTAAAACCCAATGATTCTATATTTTCCACTTATGTAGTATTATAAATTTTTAATGACTATTGATGTTCTTATAGACTACCTTAAGGTAACAAACCTGGTCGTTCTAGAATTTTTTTGTAATTTAAATGTCATTCATGATCACCACAATGAAGGAATCAAGGTTGTAGAGACCCGTATCTTGACGTACATTGACATTACATTACTTTTGCGGAATACTTAGTACATTAAAAAAACACACACACAAGGACCGTAATAGTTTAGTGTCTTTGGAAACTCGGACTATAATCCTCTAATCGTGGTGAAAGATCTTAAAAATCTCCCATAAAGATCTTCGTTTTTTTACCTAAAACCTTTCTTTATATCCTGGGGAAAAGAAAACATAAAAGGGTGAGCTCAAAATCTCCGTAAGGGTAAACAAAATAAATATCAATCACATCATATTCATAAGAACATAACATTTTGGAAATCATAACCTGCAAAAGAGAGCATAACTTCATAATCATGGGATAAATCATGGCAGTGAAAAAGTAATCCCAATAATCATAACTTAAAACATGAAACTTTGTGGCATACACACATAATCATAGATAATCATTTCTTGTTAGTCAAGACTAATTGCCAAGACTATCTTAGTGGACAAAGTCCCTTTCGGAATCGAGTAACCCTCGTTTCAGTCTTGTTTCACTGAACCGGTATAACCTACCGTTCCAGCCCTGTCTATCTCATGAGATATAAAATCTTTACCCAATGAATTGGAGGGAGATATAGGTCCCACCCATCTTATAATGAATCCTTTCTTATGTGTGCCACATAATCATAAAACATACATCATCGCATAACACATGTAACAAAAATGGGATTCTTGAAACATCATGACATCATAAATCAATTCATATAAGATAAAGGAATTCATAAAAATAATTCCATCACAACATGATCAAATCAATGTAATAATAGTGATAAAAAAAGAACTCTTTATTATCTTAGATGGAAAATAATTTTGATAAAACACTTGAACTCCATTCTTGAGGAAAATATCCTTTCTTCTTCAAAAACATTTTTCCTTTCATAACATGTCATACAACTTTAAAATAAAAGAAATTGATTAAAAATAAACTTGAAAACTTGTAAAGGAATCTTCTTGGAAACAATGTTTTAAAAATCCATTCATGCCGTATAAGTTAAAAAAACGTTCTTCGTACTTTTGTCGGAAAAGTCAAAAAGTACCTCGTACGACAAAAGATTCCTTTCATACATATTACTAAAAACTCACCGAAGGGTAAAAATGGATTTAAACAATTGTAGGTGGATGGAAACAATATTACATTTTGATGAAACATTGATGTGGATGATAAAATACACCCCAGTAAATACTTACGAATAATCAATCTCGGATAAAAATGAGATTGTGATATTTCCCTTACCTTAGGTCCGATTTGCTTTGTACGTGTCCGAAGATCCTGTATAATGGTTTAAATAATGTCATTGACTTATTAAATAATCATATTCATTGTTATGATATCATATATGGTTCACTTATTATATTACCCGTTCTTTTGTAAATTCCATGTTAAAGAAGCGTTTTGGGTAAAATCGTTTCTTTTATCGTAGGTGTTTTTACTTGTTGTTATTGACATTATTATTACTTATATCATGATTTACTTACTTACAGAATATAAAATATGATTTATATATCATATATATTCCGTATATATATATATATATAATAGATAGATAAATGAAATGAAAAACACCGTTCATGGAGACGGTAGTCCGTACGTACACATCAACGCTGTTTTCCTTTCCCTATTGTCTTGAATGGAAGTAAGTAGATGTCATAAATATATATATATACATAAATACAGTAGCTTTATAATGTCATATATTTCATTATTATTTCTTATATATACTTTATAATCATTCTTAAATGGTTAACATGGAGAATGAATCTCATCGCGTCGTGGAGACGGTAGTCCGTACGTACGCACGAGCGATGATATAATTTCCATAAATATTGAATTGAATTGGAGTGGACTATACAATATATCATAATCAATATGATGTTTTAATATCTATGTATAGTTATTCTTTACACCATTATACCCATCCATGTAAGGTGGTGGTGGAAAATATATTACACCACGACGTGGAGACGGTATTCCGTACGTACGCACGCGCGGTGATTTCTTTTTCCGTAGGATAGATAGATGGTGAAATAGGGGTGTTTCATACTTATAATAACATATCAGTATATGAGTGATACTGATGTTATTACTTCATAATGAAACAACCTAAGAAGAAGAAGTGGAAGAAGAAATAAAAGAATTGGTAACGGTAATTACCTCTTCTTTGAAGCGCCTTTTGGAGACCTCCTCTTAGGGAACTAAAATTGGTCTTTGAGGAAGACCAGAACCTCTAGGATGTTTCTAGAGAAGTGGAGAAGATATTTTGTCAGGGGTTGGCCGAGCTTGAGTGTTCAAATTGGTGTGAGAAGAAGGGGGAGGAGGTGCCCTTTTATAAGGGAGGAGAGGGGCACCTTAGGAATATCTCAAAATATTATTTTATATTAAAGTCAAAATCGGTTTATAATGGTTCCAAAGGGTCTTATTTCGAAGCTAAAGTGGGGATGGGTCGAAATCCTATCAAACAATAGGATTTAGACAAGTTTAGGGTATTATTTTAACCTTATCAATTAGATTTAACTCTAAGTTAAATAATTTAACTTTTACCATGTCTTTTTGTTTTCTTTCACTATATTGTTAATACACTTACTATAACATGCCAAAATAACACCAAATTGTTTATTATTAATATATATATCCTTATCTAAGTCATTTGGCCTAACTTTAGATTCTTAGGAATAAAATAACAATTAATAATATAATATTTGATTTAAAAACTATTTTGTGTCAATTTTGACACTATTTGATATATGATTTTTGTGAAAGTCATAACAGAATTATATGTTCGAACCAAGTTGATTAAATCCACACTAATATATCATAGTAACCTAGAAAATTAGTGTAATTCATAAAAAGTCTCAAATTACATTTATTTTGGTATTTATAATATCAATTATGTCAATATTTTATTAATAAGATAATTACTGCATCATCTTTGTGTCATAAATAAATTAAATTATTTGATGTCTAAAAATTAAAAATAAAATACCATCATGTAGGAAATCGTTTTATCTTTCTAATAAATATTTACAATCGAATTTATCTTATGTACATCCCTATATTAAAAATGTTTTAGTAAATAAACTTTGATTTTGACTCTTTTAACTCTTCTTTCAATTAAATAATAATAAATGTCCTAATCTAATCCAAGTGGGCCTAAATGGTCATATTTTATTCCTAAGCTTGTTTTTGGTCGAATTACACTTGTCCAATAGAATTAGGACATGTGTTAGGGTAATAATAATATCATTTTTACCCTTAATTACCATATTTACTTTTAACCGTGGTAAATAAAAGTAAAAAGTTACTATTCACCAAAAATTATTTTCATCTCATTGAACCACATTTTACTTATTGAAATCAACCGTGTCTCTCGGATTTTTGAAATTCCATTCACAGAAGCGGTAAAATTAAGATTTATGAAGAAATTAATTTTTTTTAAGTACCACTTAGTAGTTTCACTATTCATCAAAAATTGATGTTTTTCAGAACAATGCCAAAATTTCATCCCAAGCTATATTTCATATTCCGAATTCAAAAATGAAGTCTATTTTACCAAATTAATAACATAAAAGTTGCATTAATTAATTTTGTAATTAAATCCCGCTGTTAAAACAAATAGCGTGTTTTTAAGAAACAATATCTATCAAAAGATTGACACTTGTTTATGTCTAGTTTAAATGTGAAATTACATCCAATGACCAAAATTGTATTAAATTGTAAAAATATATTCTAAATATACTTTAAAACCACTCAAATTAATTATTTATTACTATTAATTATTTCGATTAAAAAAGTTGTTTTTAATTATAATTTAGTAATTTTCACTATTCATCAGAATATGAAAGTTATCCGAAAATTACCAAAATTTCACCTTAGGCTAAATTCGATACTCCGAATCCAAAAATGAAGTTCATTTTGAAAAATAAGATTTACAGAATTTTAAAAAGTGGTTATTACTATTCATACCGGCTAGTTTTAATAATATTTTAATAGCATATCGTTGTTTAGTGAAACTCGGTATTCCGTATTACACACGCTATCGAGGAAGGTCGCGATTGCGTGTAATGCAAGGCAAGTCAAGGATGCGTGTTGTGCAAGCTCCTTTTGGTGTAGCATACAACACAAGACATTAATAAAATTAAAAAGAATATTTTTTATAAAATCTTGGGCTGTTACATTCTACCCCCCTTAAAATGAATTTCGCCCTCGAAATTCGTCGGGGTTATAAATGGTTTACTATTTGAAAGTTTTTTAATAGAAACCCACATCGTAAAAAGGAATATCAAAACCAATCTTTAAAAACAAAAGTATGAAACGTAACGGTTACCCAAATAAACTAATCATTGGGTTTCCACATAGGTGAAAATATGGATATGGAAGAGAAATCTAACCATCATGTTCTGATGGAGAGTGGTAGAGAACATGGCTATGGAAAAGCCAATAATCACAAATCCATAAATTTGTGACGATCTAAGGTACCATCCGATTCATCAGGTATAAGATCACTAGTACAACATTTTTGGTTTTCAAGATCATTTCCCTAAAGTTGAAAATTTGAATTGGAATAAATACTTTCTTTATTTTGGTACAATCTCACTATTGTTCGTGCCTAGAACAATTTCCACTTCATCTCTTAAATAGTTGAATTTGTTATTCGTGAAGTGTTAGCAGATCATGTGATAGAATGACAGGTCATTCCATCTGTCTCAAACAAAAGGTTAGCAAAAATTATATACATAAGTCGATCTATAGTGAGATTAATCATATATAGTTCCTAAAATGGACTTATACTTCATATATCATACTGCTTAATATAATAAAACTAGTTTCTACTAAATAGGGACTTCCTGTAGGCCAGTGGTACGCGATAAAGGCCAGTCGCACTTCGGTTGTGGGTTCGATTCCCACAGCCTTGTCCGAAGCGATAGGCTGTCTCCCGTCCTGCAGGTTGTCCATTTTCTAAAACTATATTACTATAACATCCCATAATAACGAAAAAACTTCTATCCTTAAACAATACTAACTTATGTCCAACATAATCCATTCCAATCTTTAGTCCTATCCATAATACTGCAGTCCATTCTCATAACATAGTGAAAACGATTACCAGAGATTTAATACCATCGTTGATCCCCATATATCATAAGATATATCTTGTTGGACACATTCCAAACATTCAAACGCCTTAATCTTGTACTCTCTTGAATACCCATTGAACCTTAGTGAAAACTTGAATGCAGTTAAATGTTAACACTTTCAACATACCAAAATCCTCAAAATTCTATATACTCAAACCATGATATCACTTAGTCCTTATATCAATCATGAGCTCATGAATACTGTTAAACATTTCATTTCCTCGTTTTCCCTTCATTATGCGCATAATATCTCAATCACTTTGAATACCACATTAGACCAATACATAAATATTCCAATATTCCATGATACAACATTATTTTGGAATCCCATTACATAAAAATTTAATCATTCCACCACATCGTTGTCATATTCAACATCGCCAATAGTGATCGCATGTGACTTCCCTTTGTCCTTTGCCTTAAGCGGTTCCTCATGTCGATCATCACTAACCCTTGGATTAGGGCATTTATTGGCATAATGTCCCATCTCCTTGCACTTGAAGCATTGAAGTGTTGGTTGTGCGTTCTCTGCAGTGTTTGCTTTATTCACTTCATTAGAATCCCTTTTTCCATTACTTCGACACTCAGCTGCTCGATGACCTTCTTTTCCACACTTAAAACATTTTCTAGTCCCTTTAAGACAATCTCCACCATGCTTCTTTCCACACTTTGTGCATAAGGAAACATTCATCTTCTTTTCACCATTATTCTGAGATTTCTCCTTGAACTCCATCTTTCGTTTCTTGTCAAAACCATGAGATGGATATGTAACACCAACTTCCATTTCTACCTTGATAGCACAACGCACAATTTCTTCATAGCTACTGAAGTCTCTTATAGCTAATGCCCATCAGAGACATGGTTTTAAGCCACTGAAAAATCGATCAACTTTACTTTCAGGTGGGATGATAATGCCAGATGCATACCTTGCAAGTCTTGTAAAATTCGCTTCGTATATAACAACAGATTCATCATCCTTTTGCTTTAGTTCAAGAAACTCCTTCTCCATCTTCGTTCGAAGAATACGAGGGAAGTACTTACTGAAAAACAAGTTCTTGAACTCGTCCCATTCCCTGGAATCAATTTCATCTCTTTTCCTTGTATTTTTGATAAGCTTCCACCATTGATCAGCTTCACCTTCCAAACGATATACTGCTAAGATGACTTTATCATGTTCAGAACATTGAAGAACTGAAAATATCTTTTCAGTAGTACTAATCCATTGTTCAGCAACTAATGGATCAGTAGACCCACTGAAAGAAGGCGGACGCTGCCTCATGAAGGATTCAACAGAATGTTGCTCCTTCCTTTGCTCGTTTGGAAGTCCTGCATGATTCATAGCTTGAGAAAGTTGTGTGAGCATGGCTACAAGATTTTGCATTCCAGCTCCCATATCGTTTGGTTGCTCAGGGGGGGAAATCATTGCATTGTCCATTGCATTGATCAACACGGTTCCTTCGGGTTCCAGTCATCGTCTAAAACCCCAAAAGAATAGTGTGAGAGGCAAAAATCATGCTAGGGAAAACAACATAATAAAGGGGTAGTACCCTCAATATCTAACATCTTAGGTTAAATTCTAAGATCGTTAGAGAAATTCTAGGACTATAACCTATACGTATACTTAACCTTAGAGACATCCCTAGACATACCTTAGAAATATCTCTAGGGATCTCTCTAACGTTTTCGCATCCTAGTTTCCAAAGGTTGACTAAACCTTTCCTCTGATACCAACTGTAGAGACCCGTATCTTGACGTACATTGACATTACATTACTTTTGCGGAATACTTAGTACATTAAAAAAACACACACACAAGGACCGTAATAGTTTAGTGTCTTTGGAAACTCGGACTATAATCTTCTAATCGTGGTGAAAGATCTTCAAAATCTCCCATAAAGATCTTCGTTTTTTTTACCTAAAACCTTTCTTTATATCCTGGGGAAAAGAAAACATAAAAGGGTGAGCTCAAATTCTCAGTAAGGGTAAACAAAATAAATATCAATCACATCATATTCATAAGAACATAACATTTTGGAAATCATAACCTGCAAAAGAGAGCATAACTTCATAATCATTGGATAAATCATGGCAGTGAAAAAGTAATCCCAATAATCATAACATAAAACATGAAACTTTGTGTCATACAAACATAATCATAGATAATCATTTCATGTTAGTCAAGCCTAATTGCCAAGACTATCTTAGTGGACAAAGTCCCTTTCTGAATCGAGTAACCCTCGTTTCAGTCCTGTTTCACTGAACCGGTATAACCTACCGTTCCAGCCCTGTCTATCTCATGAGATATAAAATCTTTACCCAATGCATTGGAGGGAGATATAGGTCCCACCCATCTTATAATGAATCCTTTCTTATGTGTGCCACATAATCATAAAACATACATCATCGCATAACACATGTAACAAAAATGGGATTCTTGAAACATCATGACATCATAAATCAATTCATATAAGATAAAGGAATTCATAAAAATAATTTCATCACAACATGATCAAATAAATGTAATAATAGGGATAAAAACAGAACCCTTTATTATCTTAGATGGAAAATAATTTTGATAAAACACTTGAACTCCATTCTTGAGGAAAATATCATTTCTTCTTCAAAAACATTTTTCCTTTCATAACATGTCATACAACTTTAAAATAAAATAAGTTGATTAAAAATAAACATGAAAACTTGTAAAGGAAGCTTCTTGGAAACAATGTTTTAAAAATCCATTCATGCCGTATAAGTTAAAAAAACGTTCTTCGTACTTTTGTCGGAAAAGTCAAAAAGTACCTTGTACGACAAATGATTCCTTTCATACATATTACTAAAAACTCACCGAAGGGTAAAAATGGATTTAAACAATTGTAGGTGGATGGAAACAATATTACATTTTGATGAAACATGGATGTGGATGATAAAATACACCCCAGTAAATACTTACGAATAAACAATCTCGGATAAAAATGAGATTGTGATATTTCCCTTACCTTAGGTCCGATTTGCTTTGTACGTGTCCGAATCTCCTGTATAATGGTTTAAATAATGTCATTGAATTTTTAAATAATCATATTCATTGTTATGATATCATATATGGTTCACTTATTATATTACCCGTTCTTTTGTAAATTCCATGTTAAAGAAGCGTTTTGGGTAAAATCGTTTCTTTTATCATAGGTGTTTTGACTTGTTGTTATTGACATTATTATTACTTATATCATGATTTACTTACTTCCAGAATATAAAATATGATTTATATACCATATATATTCAGTATATATATATATAATAGATAGATAAATGAAATGAAAAACACCGTTCATGGAGACGGTAGTCCGTACGTACGCATGAATGTTGTTTTCCTTTCCCTATTGTCTTGAATGGAAGTAAGTAGATGACATACATATATATATATACATAAATCCAGTAGCTTTATAATGTCATATATTTCATTATTATTTCTTATATATACTTTATAATCATTCTTAAATGGTTAACATGGAGAATGAATCTCATCGCGTCGTGGAGACGGTAGTCCGTACGTACGCACGAGCGATGATATCATTTCCATAAATATTGAATTGATTTGGAGTGGATTATACAATATATCATAATCAATATGATGTTTTAATAACTATGTATAGTTATTCTTTACACCATTATACCCATCCATGTAAGGTGGTGGTGGAAAATAGATTACACCACGACGTGGAGATGGTATTCCGTACGTACGCACGCGCGGTGATTTCTTTTTCCATAGGATAGATAGATGGTGAAATAGGGTTGTTTCATACTTATAATAACATATCAGTATATGAGTGATACTGATGTTATTACTTCATAATGAAACACCCTAAGAAGAAGAAGTGGAAGAAGAAATGAAATAATTGGTAACGGTAATTACCTCTTCTTTGAAGCGCCTTTTGGAGACCTCCTCTTAGGGAACTAAAATTGGTCTTTGAGGAAGACCAGAACCTCTAGGATGTTTCTAGGGAAGTGGAGAAGAGATTTTGGTAGGGGTTGGCCGAGCTTGAGTGCTCAAATTGGTGTGAGGAGGAGGGGGAGGAGGTGCCCTTTTATAAGGGAGGAGAGGGGCACCTTAGGAATATCTCAAAATATTATTTTATATTAAAGTCAAAATCGGTTTATAATGGTTCCAAAGGGTCTTATTTCAAAGCTAAAGTGGGGATGGGTCGAAATCCTATCAACCAATAGGATTTAGACAAGTTTAGGGTATTATTTTAACCTTATCAATTAGATTTAACTCTAAGTTAAATAATTTAACTTTTACCATGTCTTTTTGTTTGCTTTCACTATATGGTTAATACACTTACTATAACATGCCAAACGAACCCCAAATTGTTTATTATTAATATATATATCCTTATCTAAGTCATTTGGCCGAACCTTATATTTTTAGGAATAAAATAACAATTAATAATATAATATTTGATTTAAAAACTATTTTGTGTCAATTTTGACACTATTTGATATATGATTTTTGTGAAAGTCATAACAGAATTATATGTTCGAACAAAGTTGATTAAATCAACACTAATATATCATAGTAACCTAGAAAATTAGTGGAAGTCATAAAAAGTCTCAAATTACATTTATTTTGGTATTTATAATATCAATTATGTCAATATTTCATTAATAAGATAATTACTGCATCATCTTTGTGTCATAAATAAATTAAATTATTTGATGTCTAAAAATTAAAAATAAAATACCATCATGTAGGAAATCGTTTTATCTTTCTAATGAATATTTACAATCGAATTTATCTTATTTACAGCCCTATATTAAAAATGTTTTAGTAAATAAACTTTGATTTTGACTCTTTTAACTCTTCTTTGAATTAAATAATAATAAATGTCCTAATCTAATCCAAGTGGGCCTAAATGGTCATATTTTATTCCTAAGCTTTTTTTTGGTCGAATTACACTTGTCCAATAGAATTATGACATGTGTTAGGGTAATAATAATATCATTTTTACCCTTAATTACCCTATTTACTTTTAACCGTGGTAAATAAAAGTAAAAAGTTACTATTCACCAAAAATTATTTTCATCTCATTGAACCACATTTTACTTACTGAAATCAACCGTGTCTCTCGGATTTTTGAAATTCCATTCACAGAAGCGGTAAAATTAAGATTTATGAAGAAATTAATTTTTTTTAACTACCACTTAGTAGTTCCACTATTCATCAAAAACTGATGTTTTTCAGAACAATGCCAAAATTTCATCCCAACCTATATTTCATATTCCGAATTCAAAAATGAAGTCTATTTTACCAAATTCATAACATAAAATTTGCATTAATTAATTTTTTAATTAAATCCCGCTGTTAAAACAAATAGCGTGTTTTTAAGAAACAATATCTATCAAAAGATTGACACTTGTTTATGTCTAGTTTAAATGTGAAATTACATCCAATGACCAACATTGTATTAAATTGTAAAAATATATTCTAAATATACTTTAAAACCACTCAAATTAATGATTTATCACTATTAATTATTTCGATTAAAAAAGTTGTTTTTAATTATAATTTAGTAATTTTCACTATTCATCAGAATATGAAAGTTATCCGAAAAGTACCAAAATTTCACCTTAGGCTATATTCGATACTCTGAATCCAAAAATGAAGTTCATTTTGAAAAATAAGATTTACAGAATTTTAAAAAGTGGTTATTACTATTCATACCGGCTAGTTTTAATAATATTTTAATAGCATATCGTTGTTTAGTGAAACTCGGTATTGCGTATTACACACGCTATCGAGGAAGGTCGCGATTGCGTGTAATGCAAGGCATGTCAAGGATGCATGTTGTGCAAGCTCCTTTTGGTCTAGCGTACAACACAAGACATTAATAAAATTAAAAAGAATATTTTTTATAAAATCTTGGGCTGTTACAAAGGTACTTGTAGAAAATAATATTAATAGACTCCATAAATAAAATTGGATATTAAGTTATACCATGTGATATACAGATATTATTAAAATTTACATACCTTATCCTAAATATAGACTTCGATTTATCGGAATCCTTGATCCTAACCTAGTGATTACTAGACCAAACATCAATCTTAGAGAACAACTTTTCTTCCATTGAATGATATAACAACTCATAAATATATTGAAATAGATAAATGGACATGATCATAAAAATAGATATTTTTATAGTCAATGAAGAATATAAGAGATCCATCATACTTCTTGGGGAAATTCATATGTGATTCCCAATGGGACAAAATAGGTCGAATGATGGCTCTTAAAATAATTTCGTCCAACTATTCCTTTAAATATTTCAATTCAAAACATACAATTAAATAAGATAGAATTAATTTTGAATGAGTACCTGCCAAAACAAATTAAATATAGCTCTCTTTTTAGTGGTATGTCATTAATTTCTGATGGAAAAGAATCATAAAACTCAATATCCATAAGAGGGAGACCACCATAGACAAAAAATTTGACTCAAATTCAGAATCAAACACGGTATTAATTATTCCTAGATCTATAAGAGGAGGTATGATATGAAAATTAGTTTTTGCAATATTGTATTTAAAAACATAACACTCCACATAAGGTATAGTAAAGGAGACATTATGGAGATAACATTTAATGTAGGATCATTGTATAATTTACGAGTCCATCAAATAAATAATTCAAAGATTTTCATATCAAGAAGAAAAGTCATAAATGAGAACAATTTATGAAAAGGAGATATTTTATGAATGGAATTGGAGACCCCTCTCTCTCATCATCTTGAGAAGGAGAATTATTTCAACCAAATAATTCTTTACCTCTATAGGAAAGTTAACAAGTACCTAGTGGGGGTTTAAATGAATGAATGAGTTTCACTAGTATCAAATTAGTTAGATACTTAATAAGATGAATAAATAATGGTACATATCACTATCATTAGTCCAATAATAATTCTTACTTGATACACATCCACCCCATGGATATTATTTGATCATGTTTCTTAGGGATAGATATCAATTTCTCATGAGTCCTCTCACTTTATTTCTATATCCTATGGGTATTAAATACCACATACAAAAAAATAGAGTAATAAATTAATTAATAACCTATATAACTAACCTAATCATTCATATGTAATATAAATCTGTAGTTCCTCAATGTATAGATTCTTTGGGTGCGCAACATTCCCACATTAGAAATAACTTATGTTCTATTAGATTATTCTATTGTTTATTTGAAAAAAGTCCACTATTGAGGACCACCAATACAATTTCACCCATGGGAATAATCAATTCAAATCACCCCTTTAATGGGATAACTCAAGCTTCCACTATTAGTAACATGAACTCCATTCAACCCTGAATGGACATCCAAGTCAATTTCATACATCAACGCGCTATCCATATAATCATCATATAGGATATAAATTTATATGAATATATGATATCAGATATCTGATCAATGGACAATGTGGAATCCAAAATGATTTATCTTATCAATCTATTCAATATCATGTGAGAATTTATAATGGATAAAAAATTATTTTAATAACTATTAATTTTCCTATCATAATTATGAAGGTCATGAAATTACATGAAATTATCTAAATCATAATAAACATAATGATATTTCTACGTGAAACATTACTTGTTGTATTTCCATGTTACGAAATAATTCTTATTTTATATAAATTTCATATCCCAACACATAATTTTAGGCCATTATAGTTTGATTATTTCATGTTTAACTTTAATAGATTTCAGTATCTTTATAAATAGATAGTTTCTCTCAATATTTCCTAACCCATCCTCTTATTAACCATGGTCATTTCTTCCATTTAAATATTTTGGGTAATGATAATAAAATATTTGCACATGATCTATGATATTGCCCCTATAATGAACCATACATTACATACAGTGTTATTAATTTTGAATTGAATCATACTTATTACAAAATATAACAAAACTATGATAGTACCGTATATGTATAGTGTCTTTAGAAACTGGGAAACATAAACAACAGGTCATAAATCATCTACATTGTCTCTCATTTATCTCATCATATCTAGAGTACCATTCGAAGTATCATATTTAATACCCTTCTTCCTGACCAAGGGAAATGAAAACATACAAATTGTGAGATCAAATTCTCAGTAATGGAAAACAAAGGAATTATCAATCATATCATATTCATAAGAACATAAAATTTTGAAAATATTATCCTGCAAAAGAGATGATAATATAATGACATGGGATAAATAATAGTAGTGAAATGTAATCCAAATATTCATAACATAAGACATGAAACATTTTTTAATACGCACATAATAATAGAAATTCATTTCATATTAGTCAATACTCATTTACAAGGCCATCATAGCGGACGAAGTCCATTACTGAACCGAGTTCACTCCTCCTACCAGTCCTGTATCACTGAACCTGATTAACTTGATCTTCTAGCCATGTCAATATCATGTGATATAAATCATTTACAAATGCATTGGAGAGAGATATAGGTCCCAACCATCTCATAATGTAACCAATCTTATGTGTGACACAAAATCCTAAGTCATACATCATTGAAAAACCTATGTAATAAAAATAGGATTCTTAGACATCATGCTATCATAACAAAATCCAAATATGATAGAAGGAATTCATAAAAATAATTCTATGATAACATAATCAAATCAGTGTAATAATAGTGATTGAAACATTACCCAATATTATCTTAATGGAATATAATTTAGATTAAACACTTGAACTTCATTCTTTATGAAAATATCCTTTCTACTTCAAAAGTATTTTACTTTTCTCTACATTTCATACAATATTTTACTAATAGAAGTTAATTGAAATAAACTATAAAACATGTAATAGACGATTCATGGAAATAATTTTCTATGAAATCATTAAAATCAATTCAGGATGTGTAAGATAAAAAAAATTCTTGTACTTTGGTCAGAAAAGAAAAATTTATCTCGTACTAAAAACGACGAAAGATTCTTTTCATATGTTTTACTAAAAATTCACCAATTGGTAAAAATGGATTTAAAAAATTTTAGTAGGATATTAATAATATTATATTATTGAGGAAACATGGATGTAGATGATAAATATGCCCTAGTAAATTCTGAATTACGAACAATCTCGCATAAAAATGAGATTGTGAGATTTTCCCTTAACTTAGGCCTGATAAACTCTGTATATATCAGTACCTACTGTATAATGATTTAAATAATGTCATTGACTTATTACATATTCATATAATTTTTATTATAACATATATAGTCATATTATTATCTTCTTATTAGTAATATTTCATGGCTACATTTTATTTTTGTTTTCATTGCTTTATGTTCTTATGTGTGTTTTATCAAATAAATTCAAATTACTCTTTTTAGGTTATAGATACATTATATAAAGAATGGTATTAGAATAATATATATAATATTTATTCATTCAATTCGTTTATATAATCATGTTTCAATGAAGATCATGTATAACGAATCACATCGCACCGTAAAGACGGTAAGCCGAACGTACACATGAGCGATGATATCATTCCCATATTTATTGAATGGTATTGGAGTGTATGATATAATATCTCAAAATTAGTATAATTTTATAATAATAATATATTGTTATTATTTACACCATTATACACATCCATGTAAAGATGTGGTGGAAAACAGATTACACCCTGATGAGGAGACGGTATTCTGTACGTATGCATGCACGGTGAATTCATTTTTTGTATGATGGATAGAAGATTAAATAGAGTTGTTTCATGTTTATAATAACATATCAGTATATGAGTTATACTTATGTTATTACTTTATAATGAAACAAATAATTAATAGAATGTATAATAAGAACTGAATTTGAACGGATCAGTAAAGGATATTACCTCTTCTTCGACGAGCCTCTTCTAAACCTCATCTTAGGGCACTAAAGTAGGAATTTAAAGAAGAACAAGACATTTAGTATGTTTATAAGGAATTGGAGAAGTGAAATGGGTAGGTTTTGTTTGAGAATGAAGGCACAAAATGTTGTGATGAGGAGAGGGAGGTGGTGCTCTTTTATAAGAGAGGTGAGGGGACCTTTTGGAAACCTGTAAAATATTAATTTATAATAAACTCAAAAACCACATAAAAACCTCCAAATATGACCCAAATATAAATATTAAATGATATAGTGTTATAATATTATCAACCAATAAGATTTATACATTTTGGGAATTTATTTCAATCCTTATGAACATGATTTATCTTTATTTAATCTATTTAATTTTATTAGTGGTAATAATATTCTAAATTATAAATTATTATAAATAATTATGTATGTGTTGTGAATTGTCCATAGTTTTATACTTTATGAAATTTTAGACCATATAAATTTAATTTTTTAATTTTTAAATATTTTTATGATTTTTATACAATTTTATAATATGTTATTTTTATAAAATTAAAGTAGTGTCAATTTTGAAACTATTAATTTATTTGAATTTAAATAAAATCCACAAAGAAAATATATTAAAAACAAAATATTTAATATATTATTAACATGTCATATTCATCTAGAAAATTTGTGGAGAACATTAATTAGTTCATATAATATTTATTTTAATATTTTTAAAGCCATTTATTTGATCTACATCATTATTGTGTCATAAATAATGATAATTATTTAAACCATAAAAATTATAAATAAATTATTATGATTTTATAATTTTATAATATTTTAATAGACTATTTATATTCGATGTTTTATGTGGTTTATCACTAAATTTAAATTATTTCACTCATAATATTTAAGAGAGTGACATGTTGTCACTTTATTTGGTTATAATAATAATTATATCATTTTCACGGTCAAGAGTCCATGAAATGAATCTATTTCGACCCTTACGTGATATTGGTCTACTTTTATTCATGCAATATAATTTTGGTAGGTCTTAGGGTAATTTTATAATCTTATGTTTACCCTTAATTACCCAATTTAACTTTAACTATAATAAATAAAAATTACTGTTGTTACTATTCGTAATATACAATAAATTAGAAGTAACCTTTTAACATAATTTAGACCCAATGAATCTAAATATGGAATCCATTTTTTAAAATTCAAAACATAGAACTTGCAGTGAATGATTTAAAATTATTCCCAATATTAAGAAAATGCGTTTTTAAAGTTAAAACATTGTCAAAGATTGAAATGTTTTTACCTATGAATTCAATGTAAAAATAATGGTAATGAAATAAATTATATTAAATGTTAAGAAAATATTCTATTTTACTTTAAAACCATTATATTTTTAATTTATCTCTAAAAATTATCCTGATGAAAAAAGATGTTTTTTATGAAAAATGCAGCCTATTTTTACTGTTCATCAAAATATGAAAGTTATCATAAAAGTATAAAAAATTTATCCAATGTATATTTTTTTATCCTGATTTGAAATAAGTAGTTTATTTTCCAAAATTGAACTTATAATCATGTAAATACTTATATTTAAAATGGGTGTGCTATCAAAAGGCTCTAAAGCTGCATTTTTTAAAAAATACTTTTATATCCGAAAAATTGATTTTGTTTCCATATCTCATAATATAAAATGTGTAAGATGAATTATAATGTTATAAAAAAATTCAATTATTACTATTCATACTGGCCAGTTCAAAATATTATAATAATATTTCATTTTTTAGTGAAAATCGATATTACGTACAATGCAATCTACCGAGGAAGGTTTCTCTTACCTGTAACACATGCCAAGCCAGTGTTGTGTGTAGTGAAAGATTACTTTGGTGTTTCATATAACATAAGACATAAAAAATATATATATTTCTCATAAAATCTCAGGATGTTACATTCTACCCCCCTTAAAATGAATATCTCCCATGAAATTTGTCCCATCTTAACAAAAATATGAGGATACCACTCCCTCATCATATCCTGAAGATCCCATGTAGCTTCTTCTAATTGGTGGTCATTACATAAAACTTTAACCAAGTGAGTGGCCTTTTTATGTATTACTTTTTCTCTATGATCCATAATTTCTATCATTTGTTCTTCATTAGAACGATCATGGTCCAGTAGTACAACTTCTGAGATTTGTACATGTGAAGTATTAGGTATGTACTTTCTCAAGAGAGATACATAGAACACATCATGAACATAAGATAGATTTGGTGGATGTTCTAATCGGTAAACTACATTCCCAACAAAATCCAATATTTCGAAAGGACTGATATACCTAGGGCTCAGATTGTCGTTCATTATAAATCGCATTACTCTCTTCTAAGAAGAAATTCATAAGAACACTTTATCACCCACTTCAAACTCTAGGTCTTTTCTTCGGTTTTCGGCATAAATTTTTTGTCGACTATGAGCTTCTCCTATGGGTTGTTGAACATATTTGACCTTTTCTACCATTTCATCAACAAGATCCGGTCCTAATCTCTTTTTTCGCAACTTCATAGCAACAAGTTGGTGTTATTCATTTGATTTAATAGAGAGCTTCATAAGTAGCCATCTGAATAATGGAGTGAAAGCTGTTATTATATAAAAATTCCACCAAAGGGAGGTTGTTATCCCAAACACCATTGAAATCCATAGAGAAAGCTCTCAACATGTCTTCCAATGTTTGAATTGTCCTCTCAGACTGACCATCTATGTGAGGATGATAGGCAGTGCTGAAACTCAACTCTGTATCTAGATCATGATGAAAACTTCACCAAAACATCGCGGTAAACCTCGGATTGCGATAAGATATAATGGAAAGTGGTACTACCTGAAATCCGAACACATATTTTACATATATCCTGGAAATATGATCACGAGAGAGGTCCTCTCTAAAAGCAATGAAGTGTGCTAACTTCTTAAGAAAACCAACAATAACCCAGCTAACATTATTGCCTTTGGATGTTTTGGGAAGTCTGATGACAAATTCCATAGTGATGTTTTCCCATTTCCATTCTTTTATGGGTAATGGTTGTAACATACATTTTGACTTATGTCTCTCAACATTAACTTCCTGACAAACCAACCATCGAGAGACATATTCTGCGATATCCTTTTTCTTTCCATCCATGTACATCTTCGCACTTACGTGATGAATAAAGAATGAAGAACTATGAGGCTCGTCCAAAATCTCCTTCTTTAATTCTTGTATGGTAGGAATACATACACTGTTCTAAAAAATTATTATCCCATCACTATCATCGTTGAATTCAAGAACACTTCTCACCATCTTTTTGAAGCCCAACATCCTCTTTCTGCACGTCATTAATATTGTGTTCAATACTTAGACATATCCTTAGTGTTCTTACTAATTTGTTCACATCATAGTTTCCAAAGGTTGACTATACCGTTCCTTTGAAACCAAATATAACGATCCATACTTTACATACAATGTTATTATTTCTGAATTGAAGAAAAATTATTAAAACATATAACAAAACAATTAATGGACCTTATGGGTATATTTTCTTTAAAAACTAGGATACATTTAAAACTCGTTCATAAATCATATACATTGTCTCCTATTTATTCCATCATATCTAGAGTCCCTTTTAGCATATCCTACTTAAAACCCTTCTTCCGGACCTAGGGAAAAGAAAACATACAAAGGGTGAGCCAAAATTCTCAGTAAGGGAAAACAAAGGAAATATCAATCATATCATATTCATAATAACATAACATTGTGAAAATCTTATCCTACAAAAGATATCATAATATCATGACGTGGGATAAATCATAATAGTGAAATATAATCCAAATATTCATAACATTCGACATGAAAAATTGTGGCATACACACATTATAATAGAAAATAATTTCATATTAGCCATGACTCATTCCAAAGACCATCATAGTGGACAAAGTCTATTAATGAACCGAGCTCACTCCTCATTAAATTCCTGTATCATTTAACCATATTAACTTGTAGTTCCAGCCATGTATATCTCATTAGATATAAATCTTTATCTAATTAATTGGAGGGAGATATAGTTCCCACCCATCTCATAATGATTCCATTGTTAGGTGTGGCACAAAATCATAAATCATACACAATGGCATAACCCATGTAATAAAAATGGTATTCTTAAACATTATTCTACAATTACAAAATCCATACAAGATAAAAGGAAATAATAAAAATAATTCCATAATAACATAATCAAATCAATGTAATAATAGGGATAGAAACATAACCTTATATTATCATATATGGAAAGTATTTTTGATAAAACACTTGAACTCCATTCTAGAGGAAAATTTACTTTCTCATTCAAACCATATTTTTCCTTTATCAACATTTGATACAATTTTAAACAAAAACATGTGAATTGAAAATAAAAAAACATTAAAAGGAAGCTATAGGGAAATAATTTTCTATGAAATCATAAAAATACATTCTTTCTGTATATTTTAAAAAAACATTTTCGTCGTACGATGGCCCGAAAATCAAAAAGTATCTAGTACTAAAAACAAAAAACTATTCCTTTGATATCTTTTACAAAAAATTCACTAATAATTAAACATGGATTTAAACAATATTAGGAGGATAGAAATAATAAAACATATTGAGGAAACATGGATGTAGATGATAAATATTTCCCGATAAATTCTGAAGAATAAACAATCTCGGTTAAAAATGAGATTGCAAGATTTTCCCTTACCTTAGGTATGATATACTATATACTTATCCTAACCTCCTCTATAATGATATAAATAATTTTATTTACTTATTAAATAATCAAATACATTGTTATGATATCATATATGGTAATATTCTTATCTTCTTATTTGTAATATTTCATTGCTACTTGTAATTTGTGTGTTCATTGCTTTATGTTCTTATGCGTGTTTTCTCAAATAAATTCTTATACTTTGTTTAGGTTATAGATATATCATTTACATAATGGAATTAATATAATATATATCAGATTTATTAATTAAATTCATTTATATATTCATGTATTAACTAATATCATGTAGAACGAATCACATCGCACCGTGGATATTGTACGTCGTACGTACGCACAAGCGATGATATCGTTCCCATAATTAATGAATTGTATTATAGTAAATGATAGAATATATCATAATTAGTATAATTTTATAATAATTATTTATAGTTTTTATTTACACCATCATATACATACAAGTAAGGTGGTGCTAGAAAACAGATTACACCACTGCGTGGAGACGGTATTCAGTACGTACGCACGAGCGGTGATTTTGTTTTCCATATGATAGATAGAAGGTGAACTAAATGTTTTTTAATATGTATAATAACATATCTTTATATGAGTGATACTGATGCTATTAATTTATAATGATACAAATAAAGAAGAAGAAGTAGAGGAAGAAATAAATTTGAAAGTGTCGTTAAAGGATATTACCTCTTCTTTGAGGCGCCTCTTCTAAACCTCCTCTTATCGAACTAAATTTTGTCTTTCAAGAAGACCATGACATCTAGTATGTGTATTTGGAAGTGGAGAAGAGAAATGGTCAGGGTATGGCCGAGCATGAAGGCTCAAAATGTTGTGCGGGGGAGAGGGAGGAGGTTCCCATTTATAAGAGAGGATAGGGGTAGTTTTTGAAACATCTAAAATAATAATTTATAATAAACTAAAACACCACATAAAAACATCCAAAAATGACTTAAATACAATGCATATATGAGATAAGGTTTTACTCTCATCATCCATTTAGATTTTTACATGTGGGATATTTATTGTAAACCATACCAACTTGATTTATCCGTATTTAATATATTTAATTTTATTTGTGCTTATAATATTGAAAATTTTAAATTTTTAGAAATAAATTTTTATGTGTTTTAAATTTTCTATAATTATATTCTTTATGACATTTTTGACTATATAAACTTCAATTTAAAATTTGTAAAAAAAATTTGATTTATAAACAATTTTATAATATGTTATTTTTATAAAATAAGAATAGTGTCAATTTGGACACTATTCATTTATTAGAATTTAAATAAAATCCTCAAAGAGGATATATTAGAACCAAAATATTTAATGGATTCGTAAAAAATTATATCAATCTAGAAAATCTGTGGAGAACATTAATTTGTTCAAAGATCATTTATTTTAATATTTTTAACACCAATTATTTGATATTTCAAACAATTAAATAATTTCTACATCAGTATGGTGTCATATTTAATGATAACTAAAAAATACCTAAAAATAATTAATAAATTCTCATGATGTATAGAATTTTATTATCTTTCTGAATACTATTTTTTTTGAGGTTTATCACTAAATTAAAATTATTACACTTATAAGATATAAGGGAGTGACATGTTGTCACTACCTTTGGCTGTAATAATAATTATATCATTTTCATGGTCAAAAGTCCATGAAATGAATCTATTATGACCCTTATGTGATATGGGTCGACTTTTATTCATCCAATTGAATTTTTTCAGGTATTATGGAAATGTTATAATCTCATTTTTACCCTTAATTAACTGATTTACCTTTAACTGCAGTAAATTAAAATCACCGTTGTAATAATTCGTAATATCAATAATGTAACCTATTAAGATAATTTGGACCCACTGAATCCAAATATGGAATAAATTTTTCAAAATTCAATAAACACATATGTTGGAGTGATTAATTTAAAATTAATTTCATTGTTAAGAATACGGGTTTTAAAAGTTAAAACATTGTCAAATATTGAATTGTTTTTACATATGAATTCAATGTAAAATTAATGGTAATGACATAAATTATATTAAATGGTAAAAATATATTTTATTTAAAAATTAAAACCATTAAAGTTTATTATTTAACCATATAAATTATATTGATGAAAAAAGTTGTTTTTTAATAAATATATAGCGTCTTTTTTACTATTCATCGAATTTATGAAAATATCAGAGAAGCATAAAAAATTTATCCAAAGTAAATTTTTATATCTTTATAAAAAAGAAGAAGTTTATTTTGTAAAATTAAACATATTAAATTGTCCAAAATTATATTTTAAAATGTTTGTGCCATCAAAAGGCGGTAAAAATCCATTTTTTTGAAAAGTACTTCTTTTATCCGAAATATTGATTTTGTTTGCATATATCATTCTAGAAAATGTGTAAGATGAATTATAATGTTATAAAACTCAAAATTTGGTTAATAATATTCATAATGAATATTTCATAATATTATAATAATATATCATTGTTTAGTGAAACTCAGTATTGCGTACAACACAAGCAACTGAGGAAGGATTCTCTTCCATGTAATGCAAGCCAAGCCATTGTTGTGTGCAATGAAACATTACTTTGGTGTTGCATATAACATAAGACATAAGAACATATATTTATGATAAAATATCAGGGTGTTTCAGACCTTTTTATGTTGATCCACTATACCCTATAATGGATGATATTTAGCTCCATAACCATGATCTTGTATCACATGCATTGAAATATCTCAATGTTTCTTGTCAACTAGAGGAGTTTTTTGCCTTGGTTTATTAAAAATTCCATTGGAATGTTTGTTTATAAGTAATATTAGAGTGAATTTTACTACCCATCAACATAAAAAAAATAATTGAACGTTATTAATGAATCTCAGGATCCTAAATTTTATCAATTATAATTTAATATAGAATAAAAAAGATGATCCCTATTAAAAAATGGTTAATAATCCGGTCAAAATAAACCTCAAATACACCTTTTTCAACTACCCATAGTTACTTAAATCTTTATTTGATTAGATATTTCCTTGAAATAGCTTGTATCATAACTCTTATTTCATAATAAAATAATATCTCTTATCAAACTTAACATCCAAAACTACATACCAACATTGAAAAGAAGACTCATACTCCATTGTAACAATTTTGTATAAATTAACCACGATAAGACACAAAAAAATACCCAAATAAATTTTAAAATATACTACTCAATAGTACAATCAAAAGGATTAGAATTAACCAAGAATGACACCATCACCAAAATTCATGTTTAATGATTGGGATCCTTAAATTGTAAGAGGTTATATAGCTATCAAAGACTTATATAGATAATGTTAGTAGTTTTCATTATAAAATTAAGACAAGAACTACCAGAAGTGATTGAATGATTCAACCAACACTCAGATGTGGGAATATTGATGATTAAATTTTCAAATATCACCTATATAGAGACTCTAAGATCATCAGAGTTTAATTTGGATTGATTGATATGATGTTATAAATAATACATATTTTGAGTTGAAATCATATAAGATACCACCGTTCCCAATCTCACCCAATTTATCATCATTAGAGAGAAACATTATACCAATTTATAGTTATTGGAACATGGAATTATGAATGCATGTTTTAGTAACTAACTAGCTGAACAATAGAGTAACAATACGATCCCCACCGTATCATCCATCCATCAGTAATTCATGGAACATCAAAATATAGATGATGAAATTAGTATAGGTGGTCCCGACTACCTGAATTTTCTTGTTTCCATTATAACTACATAGACTTTATGACCCTTGTGAAAATATTGAAGGAGAACATTCAATCTATAAAATAGAATATGAAATCATTTTATACACCTCAAAAGTCTCTCCAAATATTAAATAAAAATGAATCAATTGACACAAACATATAACTACATGAAAATCTATAAGATACAATATAATATGATTATGACACATTTTTTCATGTGTTGGGATGTTATAGGCACTGTATAAGAATACATAAAATGCATTTTTTTATGAAAATGTGATATTTTTAGAAGACAATATAACAAATTAGGATTAATTTATATGATTATTAAATAATTTTCACTTAATTAAATATCAGAATTAATTATTGGTTGTGATTATTACTCGAGAAATTATTTAAGGGGATTGCAATATAATGGTTCATTACATAATTTAAGAACATAACTATCATGATTATAAAGGTTATTGTAAATGATTAATGATGTGTATTTGTTTATGAATAATGATTATTAAATAATGATATTTCATATCATGAAAATAAAAATAGTATCACAAAATGATTTATTAGTGAAATGTGTTTAAGGTCATTCTATAATTAGAGATATGGTAAAAATAACAATTTTAGGACACCAAAAAAACAATATAATAAAATATCTAAAACCTTTGATGAATAAAAATATATATCATGATAGTATTATTATTCCAAGGTGTGTGATGAACATAATGTTAGGGGACAGATCCATGATGCAAAAAGAGATTCTACAAAGTAAATTTTAAAAGATATACATAATACATTCAATGAGAAAAAACCTAATACCCTAACATTATAGTTTCATGTTTATATGAAAACACAGAAAAGTAATTCTAGTTATTTGGGTGACAAAAGGTCTTGATAATTATAGTATTTTAATGAATAAAATGACTAAGTATTCTTGATGACCAAATGATATTATAAATGATCATGTTTCATAATTCATGGAAAATGGTAATTGATGTTTTTTATAATATTCGGATAATATTTATGTGGCTTTGATAAAATATAATATGATTACATTAAAAAATATTTATGTTTTCAAGAAATTGTATTATTATATTGTATATTAAGATTTTCAATGAGTGTAGAGAGAGAACAAAGAATGATATTAGTTGAAGAATACATTGAGATAAAAATATAGTGTTTAGAAACCTTTGAGAAGTTTATTATTTATGTGTCTCGATCAACATGAAAAAGTGAGGGGTCATCATTTCTTTTAAAATTTATCACATTTCATAGGAATAATAACTAAGGATTATATCCTATTATATATCTATATTGAAGTAATTTAGGATTATGATTTTTGAGGACATAAGATATAAGTAATAATGATATCCTATGATATTTAGTGTTTTCTTATCTGAGATGTTTTTATTTGAAATCAGTACAGATTAAAGAAGTTGGTCATAGATTGTTTTAGTGTAAAATGTTCATATCCTTTCTTAACAATTGTAATTTAAAAAGGAGCATGGTAAAATTTGTACATTTTGATTAAATTTATTGTTGGTATTAGATCATGAAAATATTTTTTTTGTGCTTAAATTTTACTTGAAGAGGGATTGTACTATAGGTACAGGGGTAAACACTCACTATAGATTCTTATTGATTATAGAATAGGATATATGTGTATATATTATAAAACACCATATAGATGGGATTTTATAATCCCTATTAGAGGATTATAATGTTAACAAACCATTTTGTGACATATTTCATTGTTTGATATTTTCATTTATTTCAGTTAATCCAAATGTAAATTTTGAAAATAAATTGAAGATCGATTCATTTAATATTTGTAGATATAATTTTGTGGGAAAAAATTAATTGAGTAATTAGTTATAATAACTAGTTAACCTCTTCTTAGTGTATCATTATGAAAGAGATAACAACAATTGGTATCAATGTGTCGTTCCCACCTCATATTTGTTTCTCAGAAATATAAAGCAATGAATTTAATTTTTGGATTTTTTTCTCCCATAGTATTAATGAAGTGAAAATTTCAAGAAGAAGATGTATTCCTCACAAAATAAACCATTTAAGATATATATTTTAAGACACTGGTTAATATAATGAAACAAGATTCAAATATATTATATAAAGAATCATCAAATAACTAGAATAAAATGACCATCATTATGTTAAATGTTATCAATGTGGATCTCATTATGTTATATCAATTAGAATATTTTCTATTTAGGAAACCTGTGAGATGAAGGGATATTTCAAATGTAATTTGAAATGGAAAATATTTTTCTTCTACAGTATTATTGATGAAGATAGGTCTAGTATGAATTTTGAAGATATGGTTTTTGAATCCATAGTAACAATAAAAATAACACATTTTCTGTAGATGGTCCAAAGCATTCATGAGATAAGGGTATAGCTAGTATCCCTTGTCAATTATTTCATATAGACACAAAATATATAATTGTAAAATATAAAATATAAGAATACTTATAATATGAATCAATTAGCAGTTTAATGGAAAATATATATTTTTTCCCATTTATGTAGTACCTTTACTTGTTTTCATTATAAATGTTAAAATGTATATCACCCTTCATAGAGATTTGTGTGATGGGATGGTAATGGTTTTTTTAAAATTATTGTGATCCGTTAAAATATTTTTAGATAGGTAGGAACCATAAATTAAATGAATGTTGAGCGGGTAGATTGGTTTTCTAGATCCATGAATGTGTTGATTAGTTAAAATAAAAAGAATGAGTATGACATGAAATGGATTTGAAAAATTATCAATGAAATTGAAACAGTAATTACTATCAATGACACTCATATTGGCATCAATGACAATATGATTAATGATAAGGATATTTATTTGAATGAAAACAACAAAATTCAGGATGATAAATTTGATATGATTAGAAATTATTATGAAGATATATTGATGTCATTAAATAATGATGATTAGTATTAAACATATTTTTATAAGACGAAAACTTCCATAAAGACATTATGGAATGATCATTATTCCAAATGACCTCTATTTTATTGATAATTAGTCTAATATTATCTAATGATTTTCCTTCAAAATGATTAATAAGGGAACCTTCAATTCTATAAAAATATTATTATTCTAATTATAGTTTATATTAAAATTTTATGGTTAATAACATGAAATATACAATAGTAGATGAATAAAATTGATGAAGAGCTGACAATTATAATAATGGTGGTAAATGAATGATAAAAAACTTCCCAAAAACATTACCAGAAAATATATGAAAGGGAACAAATAATCAAGTTATAAAATTAGTAGATAATGACATTCAATGTCCAAAATAAAGGCTTGTTGGCTACTTCTAGTTCTATAAATGTTTTGAGTAGAATTTAATTATTTTTTGAAATAAAGTTTCAATGTATTATAGAAAAAGGAATCATTTATCTATGGCAGAATGTCTAAATAGATGAAAATTAAATAGAATAAAAATATGTTTAATTTTATGTAAAATTTATATGAATGTAATAAAAATACAATTAAAATCACCCCAATTATTTCTATTGTGTATAATCAATATTATATATGTCAAAAAATGATATATATTAATCATTTTTTTCTGTAAAATTACAAAAATTATAAGCTTAAGAGGGTATAAGTGTAACACCCGAGACTATTATAAGAAATATTTTGTTTTTATTTTATATAAATCATCAAATTAATCATTCACTACACACAACACTATCTTGGCTTTCATTACACACAATCGCGTCCTTCCTCGATAGCTTGCGTCGTACGCAATACCGAGTTTCACTAAACAATGATATGCTATTAAAATATAATTAAAACTAGCCGTTATGAATAGTAATACCCAATTTTTGAAATTTTTTAAATTTCATCTTTCAAAATGGACTTCATTTTTGGATTCGGAATATCGAAATTATCCTAGGGTGAAATTTTGGTATTTTTCTGAAAACTTTCAATTTTTGATGAATAGTGAAAACACTGGGTTACTTTTTAAAAACCCACTCTTTATTTAAATAATTATTTATTTTATTAATATTTTAGGTCAAAATTGATACATAAAACCTATATAAGTTCAATTCAATTCATTGGTGCCATTTTATAATAATTTTAGATATAAAAAAATTTTATTGTACTTTTCACCATCTTTTACCCACCTCCAAGGAAAATTTCCAAATTCACATAAAACATAATTTTACCACCTCTGTGAGTGGAATTTCAAAAATACTAGAGACATGGTTGATGTCTGTAAGTAAAATTTGGTTTAATGAGATGCAAATAAATTTTGGTGAATAGTAGCTTTTTTACTTTTACTTACCACGGTTAAAAGTAAATATGGTAATTAAGGGTAAAAATGATATTATTATTACCCTAACACATGTCATAATTCTATTGGATAAGTGTAATTCGACCAAAAACAACCTTAGGAATAATATATAATCATTTAGGCCCACTTGGATTAGATTAGGAAATTTAATATTAATTTATTTAAAGAAGAGATAAAATAGTTATAATCAAAGTTTAATAAGTAAATCATTTTTAATATAGAGTTATACATAAGATAAATTCGACTATAAATATTCATTAGAAATATAAAATTATTTCCTACATAATTTTATTTTATTTGTAATTTTTAGACATTATATAATTTAATTTATTTATGACCAAATAATGATGCAGTAATTATCTTATTAATGAAATATTGACATAATTGATGTTATAAATACCCAAATAAATGAAATCTGAGACTTTTTAAGAATTAAAATAAATTTCTAGGTTAATATTACATGTTAGTATTGATTTAATTAACGTTTTTCGAACTAATCATTCTGTTAGGATTTTCACAAAAATCAATTACAAAATAGTGTCAAAATTGACATAAAATAGTGTTTACAACAAATATTATATTATTAATTGTTATTTTATTCATAAAAATCTAAGGATCGGCCAAATGACTTAGATAAGGTTATATATATAAATAATAAACAACTTTGGGTTCTTTTGGCTTGTTATAGTAAGTTTATTAACCTTATATTGTAAGAAAAAAAGAAGACATGGTAAAAGTAAAATTATTTAACTTAATGTTAAATCTAAATGATAGGGTTAAAATAGAACCCTAAACTTGTCTAAATTCTATTGGATGAGAGAATTTCGACCCATCCCCACCTTAGATTCGAAATAAATCAATTTGGAGCTATTAAAAACCGAATATGGCTTTATAATAAAATAATAGTTTTAGTTTTTCCAAAGGTGCCCCTCTCCTCCCTTATAAAAGGGCACCTCCTTTCTCTCTTCCTCACACAACTTGGAGCCTTCATGCTTCGGCCAACCCCGGACAATTTATCCTCTATACTTCCCTAGAAACATCCTAGAGGTGCCCTTACGAAGCAAATCATACCTAATCTAAGGGAAAATGTCACAATCTCATTTTTATCCGAGATTGTTTATACTTTGGTATTTACTAGGTTGTATTTTATCATCCAAATCCATTTTGACTCAATATGTAATATTATTTCCATCCACCTACAATTCATTAAATCCAATTTTACCCCACAGTGAGTTTTAAGTAAATGATATGAAAGGAATCTTTTGTCGTTTTTCATACGAGGTATTTTTTGATTTTTCTGGCAAAAGAACGAGAGGAATTTTTTTAACTTATACGGCATGAATGGATTTTTAAAACATTATTTCCACGAAGGTTCCATTACAGGTTTTCAGGTTTATTTTTAATCAAATTCTTTTAGTTTAAAATTGTATGACATGTTATGAATGGAAAAAGATTCTGATGTAAAATGGATATTTTCCTCAAGAACGGAATTCAAGTGTTTTATCAAAGGTATTTTCCATCTAAGATAATATAGGGTTCTATTTCTATCCCTATTATTACATTAATTTGATTATGATGTGATGGAATTATTTTTATGAATTCCTTTATCTTATATGAATTTTTTTATGATGTCACGAGGTTTATGAATCCCATTTATATTAAATGGGTTATGCAATGATGTATGATTTATGATTTTGTGAAACACATAAAAATGGTATCATTATGAGATGGGTGGGAACTATATCTCCGTCCAATGAAATGGGTTAAGACTTATATCTCCTGACATAGACATGGCTAGAATGGCAGGTTAAACCAGTTCAGTGAAACAGGACTGAAACGAGGTATGAACTCGGTTCAGAAATGGACTTTGTCCACTAAGATAGTCTTGGAAACATGTCTTGACTAATAAGAAATGATTCAATATGATTATGTGTGTATGCCACAAATCTACATGTTTTATGTTATGATTTTTGTGATTACATTTCACTACCGTGATTTATCCCATGTTATGAAATCATGATCTCTTTTGCAGGGTAAGATTTCCAAAATGTTATGTTCTTATGAATATGATGTGATTGATATTTCTTTTGTTTACACTTACTCAGAATTTGAGCTCACCCTTTTTTATGTTTTCTTTTCCCAGGTCAGGAAGAAGGATATTAAGTATGATATTCCGAAAGGGACTATAGATATGATGAAATAAATTGGAGACAGTGTTGATGCTTTATTAACCAGTTGTTGTAGTATCAAAATAACAATGTAGATGCTCAATATATAAGAGGGGGGGGGGTGAATTGTATACTTTAAAAATACTTTTGGAAACTTTAAAGTTTGATACGAATAACAATGTTTTCCTTGGACAAGGAAAGATGTTCAACGAAGTCAAACTAAGAAAATTCACAACACCTCTAACACCAACATGAGAATTGGTATAGGGTTTACAAAATGAGATTCTACCTTAAAGCATATAGAATCTAAACATATCAAAGTACAAGTGTAAGGAAATATGAGAAGGTTATACTTTCCTTACAATACAATATACAGCGGAAACAATCATGTAGTAAAACTACAAGTAACAAGATATAAGTCTTTTAACCCAAAGAGAAGTGTATCCAACAACCTTGGATAAAGGTCCATTGATTTATACTTTCAAGAAAGTCTGTCTTACCCACACTAGGGTAAGCTCTCGATATGAAGATCAGAATCACTGTCTTGCTATCCCCACAATCCATCATCATGAAGGTAGTTGGAACCTCTATCTTCCTCAGCAAGGAAGCCCTCGAACTTCAAGGTAGTCGGAACCTCTGTCTTCATATCCCCAGAAGTCCTCGAATGTAATCACCAACATTCGGAGTCGCACAAAGCAATTTGAATGAGCAGTTCCGTACGCAGAATGCATGAAAATATTCTCTCTCTAGAAATCACCTTAATAGCATGTGGTCTCTAGATTGATCAACCTCTTTCATCTATCATGCATATGTTGTGAGCTCTTTCAAATGAGCTCTTATTTATAAGCAAATTTTCAACGGTCGGCTCCCTCCTCCAATGGTCATATTTTACATGGAATTCGGAGGGACCAGTACATGTGTAACTCAGCCAACGATTTAATTAGAAACAGAATAAACAAAACCGTTTTATAAAAAACAATGTATAACTGAATGCACGCCATTGTGTTGAAATGAATCATATGTAAGTTAAAGCTTACCAATATTTCAGAGTGTAAGCATGTTAAAAAGTTCAGAGTCTAACCAAAATGAAATTCAGAATGACAAAATTAAGAAAATTTCAGAGTCGAGCTTCTTAAGAGTTCGGAGTCGAACTACTTAAACATTTGGTGTCGAACTACTTAATAGTTCGGAGTCGAACTACTTAAGAGTTGAGATTCGAACTATTTCAGAGTTCGGAATCAAACTACTTAAGAGTTCGTAATTGAACTACATAAGAGTTCGAAGTCGAACTACTTAAGAGTTTGGACTCAAACTACTTAAGAGTTCGGAATCAAACTACTCAAGAGTTCGGAGTCATACTACTTAATAGGTCGGAGTCGAACCACATAAGAGTTCGGAGTAGAACTACATAAGAGTTCGGAATGAAACCACTTAAGTGTTCGGAATCGAACTACTTAAGAGTTCGGTGTCGAACCACTTAAGAGTTCGGAGTCGAACCACTTAAGAGTTCGGACTCGAACTACTTGAGAGTTCAAAATCGAACTACTTAAGAGTTCAGAATCGAACTACTTAAGATTTCGGAGTCCAGAATTCGGATCCTTAAAACGGAATACTACAAAACATATCATTATATGATACCGGGATTTTGGTTAACAATCCATGTTTTTTAGTTAAGAAAAATATTGCTAAGTATAAGAAACTAGGGGTTAGGATAAATTTCCTTATGGAGGTAAAATAACATTTTCATAAGTATAAGGTTTTTGTGATTTTCAAAACAAGATGGAATGTAAATGTCATAATGAAAACCTTATTCACTCAACAATCTCCCCCCTTTTGGAAAACACAAACATCCTTTCAAAAAATAGAAAAATTTTATTTGGCTTTGAAATTAAAACTTATCTCCCTTTGTTCATGAATGAATGTGCATACAAATAACTCCCCCTTAGGCATTGTAACTCTACGAATTGTATTCTAGATTTCCGGAGTGGGGTTTTTATTATTGTGAGAATGAAATGAAGGTCTCCCCCTCAGATAAACTCCCCCTTACATTGGGATGGTTCTTTAACGAAATTTTCTTTCTCACTCTTTTGAGTAGTTCTTACCCTTCTCCCACTTTGTGATATTCAAAAAGAAATAAAGGGAAAGGAAGGAATTAAATTACCTAAAGCATTAGTTCATAGAAGCCCAAGATACAAACAACCAAACTCTTATTAGAGTTAAAAACATTTTTACATGGAATGACAAAAGCAACAAAAGATCGGAGTGGAGTCATTTGTATTCCTTTTCCTTTGGGATCTGCTTTTTTAACAAGTCTTTGATCTTATTTAGATCTCTTAGATCTTCCTCATCTTGCTTCTCCAATGATGAGATCTTTTCCCCTTGAACTCTTAATGCTTCTGTCTGAGCTTTCAATTCTTCTTCTTGCATCTTGACCAATTCATCTTTCTGAACGACTCTTTTCTCAAGCTCAATCCGGAGATTTCTATCATTTATAAGACTTTGAGCCAAAGAATTTTCCTTGTCATTTGGTTCCTTCACTTCTTGATTCCAGGAACTATGCTAAATAATCAAATCATTGTGATGATTCTTAATCTTTTTATCTGTTGTGTCAAAGGCTTCTTTCCCATCATTCTGGAAATTATCAAACACAACCAAATCTTATTAAACATTCTTAGACCACTTGGTTATCTTACTGGAAGACTTTCTATGCACATCAT
Organism: Viscum album; assembly: GCA_963277665.1. NCBI lineage: Eukaryota > Viridiplantae > Streptophyta > Magnoliopsida > Santalales > Viscaceae > Viscum > Viscum album. The sequence goes on along the minus strand of OY728165.1, from coordinate 556,002,374 downwards.
AATCATTATGAAAACTTTTCTGTTCCACTTCTATCTTCACACACATTTCCATTAACATGGATAGTGTCTCTAATTTTTGATTTTGGGTTTGCTGAAGCATTTGACATCTGGAGTCAATGGTGGGAAATATTTGAATGACGTCCACCAACTTCTTCAAAGACTCAACAATAAAATCATGACTCTGAGATTATGATTTCGAATCAGATACATCTCTTTGAGGTTTCTCCTCTTCAACTTGCACCAACATCCTTTTAGAGGTACCACCAACCTCTTTCTTCCTGATAACATCTTTAATAGGGGTCTTCATCAAGACTTCCTTCCCTTTATCAGATTTTGGAATAGGTTCCTCATTAAGAGATAATTCCTCGGATCCAGAAACTCGAATAATCTAGTCTCCATCTGGTTTTTGTTTTACATGACCTTCATCTTGAAAATTCTTCTCATAGGATTATTCCTCATCAAAAAAAAAAAATTTCTTCTTCTTCCTGATGTTGCTTACTTGCTTCTTCATTTACCTTACATAGAGATACTATCTTTGTGGATTCAGCCTTTTATTTATATTTCATCTACCTGCTTTTTTAAGGCATCCAAATCTTCACTATCCTCTTATTACACTTCCTCTAATTCTTCCTCTACTTCTACTTCTTTAGTGACTTATTTTTCAGCCTCATCAACTGCTTCTTTAACCTTGGTCTTATCCGGAGAGACATAACTCTTAGCTTGAATTTCTGGTAATAAAGGTTCAACATAAAATGTTTCTGGAACTGGAAGCATTCCGGAAGCCAATTCTGTATCTTTCAGTACATATTATAGTACATCAGCTTCAGACATTCTCCTTTTCATTTTCATTTCCTTCGCTTGCTTCTCTAACACTTCAGTAGTTCTTTGTTTCAAGGCCTTAGCCTCTGCAGGGTCCAATCAGAATTGTGGATCCCCTTACTTCCTCTTTTCTTTTTCTTCCCTCCACATACCTGTTATATCAACTATATAAGTTTTCTGCTTCTTTGGATTGGGAGAGCAGACTGAGTTTCCTTACCCTTAGGATTTTCTTCATCAGCAACAACTTCCTTAGCCTTTCTCTTCCTCCTTTGCTTCTTGGATGTTTCCGGAATCTGTGATTCTTTTTGAGATGCTTCATCCTCTTCCACAGATAGAGGGAAAAAAATCCAGATTCACTGGAGAAACCCATCTTCATCTTTTTCATAGTATCATCCCTGACTAGAATAATCTTGCAATTCTGGATTTTTAATTTTCAAGCAACTTGGAAGGATTCTAAGCAACGAACTATCAACCTTGATAGTAAAGCAGGGTATATAATAATTTGAGCTCTCAAATTTCATTCCTTTTTGTTTATGATCGTAATCAATACATGACTCATCAAATTAAATTTCCTTAGATTTACCAAGAAATCTAAAACATAGATATCACACTTCTTCATATTGTCCTTGTCGCCTCTTCTCGGAACGAGATAACCCTACACCAAAAGGTTAAGAATCTTTTTGTTCGTAGTGAGATGAGAAATCTTGGCTGTTGTTGCATCCTTAAGTCCAAGACACATTAAGTCTTTCACCTTATTGAAACATCCTTGCTCATCTAGAAGCTTATGAGAACAAAACTCAGCTTCCCCCTCATAGGACAACCCAACCAAGCTCGCAGCCTTGGTGTAGGAAAGTTTATATATCTTACCGTAAGTCTGAAAGGAAAACCTTTCTCTTCCATCTTCGATCTGGAAGGAAACAGACTCATATAATTCTACCTATAAATCCATATACACCGGATCCTACTTTTCTGACTTGAACAAGAAAATATATTCCCATCCATTCAGTCTTATATTCTTAGTTACTATAGATTCAAGACTGTAGAAATCTGGATGCACTAATCTTTCCCTGAAGACTATCCACTCAGAGATTGGTTTCGTGGTTGAAATATATTGAGATGTAGCTTCTATAGACATTCGGAGTGGAGAAATCTGAATGATTCTGAATGACTTTTCACAGTTTGGAACTGGCCTTAAGAAATGCAGCAGGGCTTCGAGATGCAAAATCTTGAAAAACCTATGTGGGATGAGAAATAGGGTCCCCTTTATATAGCTGATGAATGTGACCGTTGGTCCTTCAAAATCTATATAACGGTTGAAGAAATTCATGATTTGATCTGAGGGTTGAGAATAATCCCACAAGAAAAACATGGCTCCGATCTTTTGAGGTTTTAGGGAAAACATTCTGATTTGAGGAATGAACCGGAATCCGAATTTTTATTAAAAAAACAAGGAAAATACCAGAAAGAAAAATAGAACTATGAAACTATAAGTATGGAAATTATAGATTTCGGATTGGCTAGAAAAATTGTTCGTATCTGGTAATATTCATCTTGAAGAAAAAGAAACCTCAGTACGAAAATCTACATTTCGAAAAATGTCATTACAAAAATCTCGTTACGAAAACATCAAGAAAAAGATCTCTATTGTGGAAGATCTTATTCTGAGAATTTTAATCATGAAAATTTCAGTTCTGGAAATTCCTATTCCAAAAATTTTAGTTTTACAAATTTCCATTCAGAAAACTTTAGTTTTAGAAATTTCCATTCCAGAAACTTCTATTCCGGAAATTCTAACTCCGGAAACAAATTTAGTAAAAAAAAACTTTTGAAAAACAAATTACGAAAAGAAAATTTAGTAACACTAACAAACAAATGCACTCTGCCTATAAAGAAGGAGTTTATTACTGTTAGGAGAACTGTTCAAAAAGATGTTATTAAAGAATTATTACCTCACGTTTATCATTCCTAACATTTGATTAATATATTGATATCTATCAGTGGGTAAAGATTCTGTGAAAATATCAGCAAATTGATCTTCTATTCCGATAAACTGAAGAATGATATCTCTTTTAAGTGTGTGATCCCTAAGAAAGTGACATTTCCTCCTTTTGTTTTGATAATATTTTCAAAATAGCTTTTGTTACCAGTCATGTGCCGGGAACATCCAGTATCCATGTACCATGTGTTGTTGTTGGTACTCCCTTTATTTTATTGAAATCATGAAAAGAATTATACTTTCGGAATCCAAACTTGTTTGGATCTGAGATTCTCGGATAACAAAATTTTATGCACCCACATCTTCTTTGATAAACATTCCTTATGAAAACCTGAAGATTGGGTTTTGTTTAAAGAACAATTCTTTGCCCAGTGACCACCACATTGACACTTGGTACAAAATGGGGAACTTTGTGGAACAATGTAATTGTTACTAAAAGTTGGTTTTGCATGGGTATAACCAAATCCGGATATGTTTCTTAAAGGTCATATTTGGGAATACATATTATCAAAATTTTCCTTACCATGGGTAATGTTTGATAAACACTTATTTAAGGAGAAAACATCGGACTTCATATTTACAACCATGTTTTTATCTTCAAAATCATTAGATTTATAACTACAACATGGCTTGAAGAAACTTTTCTTATAAATTAATTTTTCTAACTCTCTAGAAAGTTATTTCTTCTCATAACATAATTCCTCATGATTTTTTGAAATACTTATAAAATCAGCATTTTTCCTATCAAGATCTTTTGAAAGATCTGATATTTCTTTCGTAAGAATAGAATTTCTAGAGTTTGTATTATCAAGTTTTTTATTATGTTTAGAATTATCAATTCCAAGAAGTTCAGCAAACCTAGAAACTTCTTCATAAGTAGGTAATGTATTTTCTTCATCAGAAGAGGATTCATCATCAGAAGAATTATAATACACTTTATCATTAGAATATAAAGAAACATTGGTCAATGATTCAGCATTTCGTACCTTATCCATAAAACAATGATTGTTAATAGGTAGTCTGGATATAAGACCAAGATTCTTCTGTTCTGAAGAACCATAATCAGAAGATTCATCTGAAGAGTCACCACCACTGGCACTCCAGGTGTCATTTACATTCAAGACTTTCTTAGATTTGGTTTTGTAGTACTTCTTTCTGCTCCTTTCAGAATTCCTTTCATTCCTTTCTTTCTTTTTGAGCAAAGGACAATCGGGTCTAATATGTCTAGCTCTCTTGCATTCATAACAAGTGACTTGTCCATATTTCCTATCTTTCCTTTCCTTTTTCATATGCTTGGACTGGAAATTTCTCTGGCCAGCTAACTTGTTCATCCTTCGAGCAATATTTTCTAACTCATTTTTTGATACTTCACTTTCACTAGAATCTGATTGGATAACCATTTTCTTAGACTTGGACCTGGTTACTCTCTCTGGAGTCTTAGCTTTTATATGATTTGATGTTGTTGTAAAAGCAACAGTACCATTCCCATTCTACTTTTTGATGTTTTCAGCATCTCTCTTCATTCTTGTTTCATGTTGAAGAAGAGTTCTGAATAGCTCATGGAGATAAATTTGAGTGACCTTCCTATTCTCAGCTATAGCCGTTCTCTTTGATTCCCACTCATTGGGCATAATATCAATTATCTTATCCACAAGAGCTTCATCATATAACCCTTTCTCTCCCATAGACTGTAAACTATTCACTATAGTCATAAATCTCTGTAGAACTTTGCAAATTGGTTCACCATAAAGAAAATTGAAGCCATGATATTCAACTCTAAGCATAGCTCTTATAGTCTCAATCACTTTAGAAGTTCCAAAGTGGGTAACCTCTAAATTCTTCCAAATACAATTAGATGCTTCACAAGTAGAAATTTCGCTATATATATTTCTAGTCATTGAACAAAGTAAGGTATTCCGTACCTTATAATTGAGTTGACACTCTTGGTTTTCCTGGTTAGTGAAAGTTCTAACTTCCTTATCAGGAATTTTATAATCACGAGTAAGCATTCTGAAATTGTCCACTCTAGTGTTGATAATAAAAGTCTTCATTAGATATGTCCAGTACTCATAGCCATTACCATCAAAGAATGGTGGTCTTGTAGGAAATAGATTATCTATGGAGCCAACATTGATTCATACCATACGTTAAAAACATTCCAACCAAACTAGTTAGTAGAAAAAGTTTGTAACCACAATGTTTGGAATGAAAAAGTTTGAAATGAAAAAGTTTGAAATGAAAAAGTTCGGAAGGAACAATGTTCATAATAATAAATAAATAATAATGAAAAGGTGATCAATGAAAAACATATACGTGAGTATAAGTATCTCAGAAACCTCCTCTGATACCAATTGTATGATCGAAATAAAAATGTAGAAGCTCAATATACAAGAGGGGGGTGAATTGTATACTTTAAAAATTACTTTGGAACCTTTAAAGTTTGATACAAATAACATTGTTTTCCTTAGGCAAGGAAATAAGTTTAACAAAGTTAAACTAAGAAAATTCACAACACCTCTAATACCAACTTTAGAATTGGAACAAGGTTTACATAATGAGATTCTACCATAAAGCGTATAAAATCTAAACTTATTAAAGTTCAAGTGTAAGGAAATATAAGAAGGTTATACTTTCCTTACAAAACAATATGCAGCAGAAAAATAAAGTAGTAAAACAACAAGTAACAAGAAATAAGTCTTTTAACCCAAAGAGAAGGGTATCCAAAAACCTTGGATAAAGGTCCCTTGATTTATACTCTCAAGAAAGTCTGTCATACCCACACCAGGGTAAGCCCTCGATATAAATATCAGAATCTATGTCTTTAATTCCACGCATGCCCTCAACTTCAAAGTAGTTAGAACCTCTGTCTTCCTCAGCAAGGAAGCCCTCGAAAATCTAGGTAGTCGGAACCTCTGTCTTCATATCCTCGGAAGTCCTAGAATGTAATCTCCAACATTCGGAGTCGTACAAAGCAATCTGAACGAGCGGATTAGTACGCACAAGGCATGAAAAGCTTCTCTCTCTAGAAATCACCTTAACAGTGTGTGGTCTCCAGATCGATCAAACTCTTTCATCTATCACACGTATGTTGTGAGCTCTTTCAAATGAGCTCATATTTATAGGCAAATTTCCAACGGTCGGATCCCTCCTCCAACGGTCATATTTTCCATGAAATTCGGAGGGACCTGTACAAGTGTAACTCAACCAAAGATTTAATTAGAAACAGAATATATGACATCGTTTTATAATAAACCATGTATAACTGAATTCATGACATCGTTTTGAAACGAAGCATATGTAAGTTAGATCTTATCAATATTTTGGATTGTAAGCATGTTTAAATGTTCAGAGTCTAGCCAAAATGAAATTCAGAATGAAAAAATTAAGAAATGCTTGGAGTCGATCTTCTTAAGAGTTCGGAGCCGAACTATATAAATGTTCGGAGTCGAACTACTTAAGAGTTCAGAGTTTAACTACTTAAGAGTTTGGACTCGAACTACTTAAGAGTTCGGAATCAAACTACATAAGAGTTCGGAGTCAAACTACTGAAGAGTTCAGAGTCAAACTACTTAAGAGATCAGAATCGAACTACTCAAGTGTTCAGAGTCAAACTACTCAAGAGTTCAGAATCAAACTACTCAAGAGTTTGGAGTCGAACCACTTAAGAGTTCGGAGTCAGATGACCTAAGAGTTCGGAATCGAACTACTCAAGAGTTCGGAATCGAACAACTCATGAGTTCGGAGTCGAACCACTTAAGTGTTCGGAGTCAAACCACTTAAGAGTTCGGATTCGAACTACTTAAGAGTTCAGAATCGAACTACTTAAGAGTTCATAATCGAACAACTTAAGAGTTCTGAATCGATCTACCTAAGAGTTCGGATTCCAGAATTCTGATCCTTAAAAAAGAATACTCCAAAACATATCATTATATGATACAGGGATTTTGGATAATAATATGGGTTTTTCAGTTAAGAAAAATATTTCTAATTATAAGAAACACTGGGTAAGGATAAATTTCCTTATGGAGGTAAAACAAAATTTTCTTAAGTATAAGCTGTTTCTGATTTTCAAAACAAAAAGGAATGGAAAAGTCATAAGGAAAACCTTATTGACTCAACAGTTGTTTATGTTTCCCAGTTTCTAAAGACAGTATACCTATACAGTCATTTCATGGTTTTTTTATATGTTGTAATAAGTGTACATAAATTTTGAAGTACTGACAATGTATGTAAAGTATGGGTCGTTATAGTTGGTATTAGAAGAAAGGTATAGTAATCCTTTGGAAACTAGGATGTGAAATCCTTAGTAGGAACTCTAAGGATAAGTCTAAGCATAGAACACAATATTAGTGTTTTAGAAATTGACATGAATAACCTATTATAAGACCTTAAGTGTGAAATTTTATTCTTGATTATGTGGTTTTCCTACTATAATTAGTGTTTCTCACACTACTCTTCATGGTTTTAGTCAATGGATGGAACCCGAAGGAACTGTGTTAATGCGGAATGCGACGGGAAATGCAATGATTCTCCCCCTGAGAAACCAAACGTTATGGGAGCTAGAATGAAAAATCTTATAGCCATTCTCACACAACATTCTCAAGCTATGAATCATGCAGGACATCCAAACGAGCAAAGGAAGGAGCACCATTCTTTGGAATCCTTCATGAGGCAGTGTCCACCTTCATTCAGCGGGTCTACAGATCCATTAGTTGTTGAACAATGGATCATTACTACTGAAAAGATATTTTCGGTTCTTCAATGTTCTGAACATGATAAAGTCATCTTAGAAGTTTATTTCTTGGAAGGTGTAGCTGATCAATGGTGGAATCTTATCAAAAATACTAGGCAAAGGGATGAAATTGAATCTATGGAATGGGATGAGTTCAAGAAATTATTTTTCAATAAGTAATTCCTTTGTATTCTCCGAACAAAGATGGAGAAGAGTTTCTTGAACTAAAGCAAAAGTATGATGAATCTGTTGGTACCTATGAATCAAATTTTACAAGACTTGCATGGTATGCTTCTGGTATTATTATCCAACCTGAGAGTAAAACTGATTGATTCTTTAGTGACTTAAAACCAAGTCTTTGAAGGGAGTTATCCATAAGGGACTTCAATAGCTATGAGAAAATCGTTCAATGTGCTATCAAAGTTGAGATGGAGATTGGAGTAACCCATCAGTCATATGGGTTTGATAAGAAGAGGAAAATAGAATTCAAAGGAAAATATAAAGATCACACTAAAATGATGATGAGTTTTCCCATATTCTCAAAGTGAGGAAAGAAACATGGAGGGAGTTGTCTTAAAGGGACAAGTAAATGTCTCAAATGTGGAAAAGAAGGTTATCAGGCATTTGAATGCTGCAATGATAGGAATAAGATGTCTAGTGATGCGAACAATGAAAAGGCAAAACAGAGTGCACCTCTTAAACTTCAATGTTACAAGTGAAAGGAAATGGGGCATTATTCCAATCAATGCCTTAATCCATGGGTTATTGATGATGATCGACGTCAACAAACTCTTAAGGCTAAAGACAAAGGAAAGTCACATGCAATTTCTATCAGTGATGTGGAATACGATAACGAAGTGGTGAAAGGTACACATACCATCCACTATAAAGTAGAAAATGTTTTATTTGATTATGGATCCACCAACTCCTTTATTTGTAAATAATTTTTTAAGGGTATCACCGTATTACATCAAAAATTAGATGTTGAGTTAGCTGTGACAACACCTAATGGCACAACAGTCGCATCAAAAGTTGATAATTCTTCCCCATTGAAGTTTGTGGGAAAGTGCTTCTTTCAAATCTTATGATCCTTCCTATAGTAGAATTTGATGTGATACTTGGCATGCATTGGGTTTCTCTATATGGAGCTCATATCAATCTCCAAAGAAGAAAAGTCACATTTCATATTCCAAATCAATCTATGATCGTCTATCGATGCAAGGATGAACATAACCTTCCAGTGGAAATTTCTTCCATCTTATGCGTTTTGATTACACTAAATGGAGGTTATTTATCTCAAATGGTTGGAGAGAAACTGAAGATAAAAAATATGCCCATTGTACGAGAGTTTGCCGATGTCTTTTCGGAGTAATTGCTAGGTCTTTTACCAAATCGTGAAGTTGAGTTTTCAATCGAACTCGTACCTGGTGCTTTTCATATTTCAAAGACACCTTATAGAATGACCCCAATTGAGTTGCAGGAATTGATGAAGCATTTCCAAGAGAATCTTGATAAGGGATTAATATGCCCTAGTGCGTCACCTTGGGGAGAACATGTTCTGTTTGTTAAGAAGAAAGATGGATCAATGAGACTATGCATTGATTATCAAGAACATAACAAGATCACTATCATGAACAAATATCCTCTCCCATGCATTGATGACTTATTTGACCAACTACACAGAGCTCAATACTTTTCCAAGATTGATCTTTGTTCAGGGTTTCATCAATCAAGGGTCAAAAGGGAGGATATACCAATGAAGATTTTCCGTACAAGGTATGGACACTATGAATTTATAGTAATGCCATTTGGTCTTACTAATTCTCCTACTATCTTCATGGATCTAATTAATAGAGTCTTCAGAGACTATCTTGATCAGTTTGTGGTAGTCTTTATAGACGACATTCTTTTCTATTCAAAGAGGAAGTAAGAACATGAAGATCACTTGAGAATTATATTGAAGACCCTGAGAAAGGAGAAGCATTATGCAAAATTTACAAAGTGTGAATTTTGGATTCAAAAAGTTGCATTTTTGGGTCACATAATCTCAAAAGAGGGGATATCTGTGGATCCAGCCAAAACAGAGGTTATTGAAAGATGGTCGAGACCAACAACAGTAATTAAGATCAGAAGTTTTCTTGGATTGGCTGGATATTATCGGCGTTTTTTGAAATATTTTTCACAATTATATAATCCACTCACCAAGTTTACTCGGAAAGGAGTTAAGTTTGTTTGGACGAAGGAATGTGAAGAGAATTTCAAGGAGTTGAAAAGAAGGTTATCCAGTTCACCTATTCTCACACTACCTTGTAGTGGAGAAAGGTTTGTGATCTACAATGATGCATCCAAGAAGGGATTAGGGTGTGTTCTTATGCAAAATGATATGGTGATATCTTATTCCTCATGAAAGTTGAAAATACATGAGCAAAATTACCCAACTCATGGTTTGGAGTTAGCTGCTGTAATATTTGAATTAAAGATTTGGAGGCATTATCTTTATGGAGAATGGTGTGACATTTATACTGATCATAAATGTTTAATGTATATTTTCACACAAAAGGATCTGAATATGCGCCAAAGAATATTGTTGGAGCTAATTAAGGATTAGGACTGCTCAATTCATTACCACCGTGGGAAGGAAAACAAGGTTGAAGATGCATTAAGTTGACAAGACTGTGCTAGCTTATCCATGATGAGGATAAAAAAAGATCCAATATTTATGGACTTAAAAAGGATGGATCGTGGAATTATAATGGAAGGGGAAAAATATTATCTTTTTCAAATGAATGTTCAACCATCTATACATATGAGTATTAAAGAGGCACAAAAAGAAGATGTATAGTTACAAAAGAGGTTGAGAAATGTTCCTGAATTCAACCTCGATTGTGATGGGATAATAATCTTCAGGAATCGGGTTTGAGTTCCCCCTATCCCTGAATTAGAGAAGGAGCTGATGGATGAGGCTCATAATTCTTTATTCTCTATTCATCCTGGAAGCACGAAGATGTATATGGACCTGAAAGGGTACTTCTGGTGGGATAGAATGAAAAGAGATGTTTCTGAATATGTCTCTCGATGCTTAGTTTGTCAGTCAGATAAATTTGAGAGACATAAGTCTAAGGGGATGTTACAACCATTACCCATACCAGAATGGAAATGAGAAAACATAACTATGGACTTTTTCACTGGACTTCCTAAAACATCCAAGGGCAATAATGCTATCTGGGTCATAGTTGATCGTCTTACAATGTCGGCACACTTCATCACTATTAGAGAGGATTTCTCTCTAGATCAGCTTGCTAGGATATATTTAAAGGAAGTTGTAAGATTACATGGAGTACCACTTTCTATTATATCTGATCGGGATCCGATGTTTACATCAATGTTCTGGCAAAGTCTTCAGCATACTTTGGATACATAGTTGATTTTTAGCACTTCTTATCATTCACAGACAGACGGTCAGTATGAGAGGACGATTCAAACTCTAGAAGATATGTTGAGAGCTTTCTCTATGGATTTCAAAGGTTGTTGGGATCAACACCTACCTTTGGTGGAATTTTCTTATAATAATAGATTTCAGTCCAGTATTCATATGGATCCTTATGAAGCTCTCTATGGAAAGAAATGCAGGACTCCAACTTGCTAGGATGAAGTTGGGGAATGAAAGCTATTAGGACCTGATCTTGTTGATGAGATGGAAGAAAAAGTACGATCAATTCAACAACACATAAAAGCAGCTCATAGTAGACAAAATAGTTATGCCGACAACCGAAGAAAAGGCTTATAGTTTGAAGTTGGTGATAAAGTGTTCTTATGAATATCTCATTGGAAAAGAGTAATGCGATTTGGAAATAAGGGAAAGCTGAGCCTTAGGTATATCAGTCCTTTCGAAATAATGGATCATGTTGGGAAGGTAGCTTATTGATTGGTGATTCCACTGAATCTCTCCCAAGTTCACGATGTGTTCCATGTATCTCTCCTGGGAATGTACATACCTGATCCTTCACATGTACTCAGCTCAAAAGTTATACCGCTGGAGCAAGATATTTCTTATGCAGAACAGCCGATATAGATTTTAGATCATAGCAAAAAAAAGTCTTACGGAACAAGACCACTCGCTTGGTGAAAGTTTTATAGAGGAACCACCAATTAGAAGAAGCTACATGGGAGCTTGAGGATATGACGAGGGAGAGGTATCCTCATCTTTTTGTTACAATGTACGAATTTTGAGGGCGAAATTCATATTAAGGGGGGTAGAATGTAACACCCGATACTTTTATAAGAAATATTTTGTTTTTATTTTATATAAATCATCAAAGGAATCATTCAATACAAACAACACAAGATTGGCTTTCTTTACACGCAATCTTGACCTTCCTCGATAGCTTGCGTCGTACGCAATACCGAGTTTCACTAAAAAACGATATGCTATTAAAATATTATTAAAACTAGCAGTTATGAATTGTAATACCCACATTTTAAAATTTTTTAAATTTAATCATTCAAAATGGACTTTATTTTTGGATTCGGAATATCGAAATTAGCCTAGGGTGAAATTTTTGCATTTTTCTGAAAACATTCAATTTTTGATGAATAGTGAAAACTCTGGGTTACTATTTAAAAATCGACTCTTTATTTAAATAATTATTTATTTTATTTTTATTTTAGGTCAAAATTGATACATAATACCTATATAAGTTCAATTCAATTCCTTGGAGTCATTTCATAATAATTATATATGTAACACCCCAAGATTTCATAGTGTGTTATTTCTTCAAAATAATTCAATAACTTGCACTACACGCAACACCGAGTTCAATCACACAATGACTTACAAAAAAAAAATCCATTCAAAAGAGTTTATGAATAGTATTATCTAAATTTTAAACTTTATATAATCCTTATAATTTTAGAATCCATATTATGAGTTTCTTAGATATAATGCAAGAACAAATTCATTTTCAGTATTGCACTTTTATCAACTTTTAATAGTGAACCCTTTTAAAATACAATATTTTAAACTTTTTGACTAAATAGGGACATCAAAAATTTAAAATGAAACATCCCAAGCTTCCACGGTACACTTTCTTTGAATAATACAGTAGCGTGTGTTGTACACAACCTTGAGTTTTAACACACACCACAACCAATCAAACTAGACGTTATGAATACTAATACCTACTTTTTGAAATTATATATATTTTATATTTGAAAATGGACTTCATTTTTGGATTCGGAATATCGAATTTATCCTAAGATGAAATTTTGGTACATTTCGGATAACTTTCATATTTTGATGAATAGTGAAAATTACTAAGTTTTAATTAAAAACAACTTTTTTAATCAAAATAATTAATAGTGATAAATTATGAATTTGAGTGGTTTTAAAGTATATTTAGAATATATTTTTACCATTTAATATAATTTTGGTCATTGGACATAATTTTACAATTAAACCGAACATAAACGAGTGTCAATCTTTTGATAGTTATTATCTCTTAAAAACACGCTTTTTGTTTTGACAGCGAGAATTAATTTTAAATTAATTTCTGCCACTTCTGTGTTTTGAATTTAGGAAAATATATTCCATATTTGGAATCAGGATGTTCAAATTGTGTAAATAGGTAACTTTTATTTTTAGACATTTTGAATAATTACTGCGGTAAATATTTTATTTACCATGGTTAAGGGTAAATCCGGTAAATAAGGGTTAAAAAATAATATTATAATAATACATAATTACCCTAAAACGTGTCTTAACCCTATTGGTTGATACATGGTCGACCATGGGAAGCTTTGGGTCTATTTTGGGACCCCATGGATCCACTTGCAAGTGATAATGACACTTTATTTTAATTAAGTTAAAATGAATACAAAAATGACACAAGCATATATCTTTTAGAAAAACAATTTTTACATAGGGTTATATATGTTGGATTTTAAATTATAAATATTCATTAGAACGATAAAAAGATTTCCTACATAATGATATTTTATTTATAATTTTTAGACATTAAATAATATATTTTATTTATGACACAATGATGATCCAGTAATTACTATAATAGTGAAAAATTAAAATAATTGATATTATAAATACCCAAATAAATATAATATGAAACTTTTAATGAATTAAACTAATTTTCAAGGATACTATGATATATTAGGATTTATTTAATTGACTTTTTTCGAAGTAATCAATCTGTTATGAGTTTCTCAAAAATCAACTATTGAATAGTTTCAAAATTGACATAAAAGAGTTCTTAAAACAAATATTATATTATTAATTGATATTAAATTCCTAAAAATCTAATGTTCGTCCGAGAGACTTATATAATGATAGGTTCATCATTAATGTACCACTTGGGGGTCTCTTGGATGTATATAGTAATTTTATTAACAATATTATATAAAAATACAAAGAGACATTGTAAAAGTGAAACTAATTAACTTAGAGTTAATACTTAAAGATAAGGTTAATATAAGTACCCAAACCTTTCTAAATTCTATTGGTTGAGTGGTTTTCGACCTATCCCCACCTTAACCTTTGAATAATAAGCTTTGGATCCATTAGAAACTGAATATGAATTTATTATAAATTAATATTTCTAGCTTTTCCAAAGGTGCCCCTCACCCCTCTTATAAAAGGGCACTCCTCCTTCTCATTTCTTCACACCTTCAAAGCCTTTTTGTTCGGCCAAACTCTGCCCAAATACTCTCCCAACATCCCTCACTACAACCTATACGCCTTAGTTTGATCAGAAAGCCAACCTATGGAGCCCTTTTGATCAAATCAAAAGGAAGAACCCGAAGAAGAGGTAATGATTTCGCCACCCTTCTCCAAGTTCATTTCTTCTTCCACTTCTTCTTCCTTTGTTCTTACCATTCTAAAATAATAACTCCAGTATCTCACATATACTGTGATGTTATTATAAATATGGTACAACCATATTCAGTATTCTATCCACCCTTTGAATAACATGTCACCATACGTGCGTACGTACGGACTACCGTCTCCACGTCGTTGTGTAATTGTTATTCAATATAATATTATTTGGATGGGTATAATAATGATGTGTAACTCATGTAAATAATAAATATAACATGTTAATGATTCTGTATATATGATATACCGTCCATTTATATATTATTTTAATATCAAAAGAATGATATTGTCGCTCGTGCGTACGTACGGACTACCGTCTCCACGAACGCGATGAGATTCATTCTCCATCGTATCCATTCAAGTATAATTATCATTTGATGATTTAAAAATGATGTTTAAGGACTAGATATCATTCTGGATATGAATAAAATACAACAACCATGGATTATGTAACAAAACATATAAAAGAAAATGAGTAAGTTAACTCCCGAAACGACGATAATTCTAAGATATTATTAACAAATCAATGTTAAAAGATCATATATGATATCATATTATTATATATGATTCTTGTATAATTTAATAACAACTATTTCACAATTATACAGGAGGTTAACCTACCCCAACCAAGGAAAAGTACAAGGTAAGGGGTTTTCATCTCACTCCTTATTTCCGTGAGATTCATGCCATATTGCCACCATCACCTTTTGTGAGGTGTATGTACTACCCATAATTATATTCTTTGTGTAATACACTCTAATTTATGTGTATTTACATATTCATTGTATGATACCTCTTTCATGGGTTGTATGTTTCATAAGTTACCAAATTGGTAAGGGTTATTTCACAACCTCTTCATTATCCGAGGTTGTTTATACGTAATAATCTACTGGGATTTCTTTATCATCCACATCCATGTTTCATCGAAATGTATTTCAAAACATATTTATTATTTACAATAATATGGGTTAAATTCATTTATACCCTTGTTTTACTTTTTGTAAGAGGATTATAAAGGAATATTTCCGTCGTTTTCAAAACAAGGTCCTTTTTGACCTTTTCGACAGAATTAAGATAAGAATTTTTTTTTACTTATACGGCGGGTGTAGTTATTATCCGCCGTTATAAAATCATCAAACATTTCCTTACAAGCTTACAAGAATATTTTCAAGAAAATGTTTTATTTTATATGGCTCTTAAATGTTTTCAAAAATAGAAAGAGATATTTCTCTAAAAAGTGTTTTGATTTCATCTATGTCAACATCCTTCGACGGATTTTACGCTTAATTGAAGTTGATTTTTTATGATACAAAACTTCTATATTGTATTGAAGGTTTTGTGATATGTTTGACTGTGGATGTTCTATTTTTATACCATTCATAGTTTATGGTGAAACTATTGACATTTCGTAGGCTAGTTTTAATCCGAATGTTTATGTTATATTTCAAACTTTTCTTCAGATGAATGTGCTAAACAAGTATGTTCCGGGTTGGGGACCGGTAAAAGTAAGCCCTCCTGGTTGGGGACTGGTAAAAGTAAGCCCTCCAGGTTGGGGACTGGTTAAAGTAAGCCCTCCAGGTTAGGGACTGGTAAAATTATGCCCTCCGGGTTGGTGTCCGGTTATTAGAGGCACTCCGGGTTGGTGTCCGGTTATTAGAGGCACTCCGGGTTGGTGTCCGGTTATTAGAGGCACTCCGGGTTGGGTTCCGGTTATATGTAACCCCTAGGTCTTGGGATGAGGCCTAGACAATGAAATTAACGTTTGACATTATGAATTCCAACATTATGAAAGTGGTTATTGATTTTTGCATGTGATTATTCGATTAGTAGAATATCCATGTGAATAAGTAAATGGAATTATTTCATTTTATTTATGTCATACCATGTTGAAAGTTCATATTTAAAAGGCTTTTGTTTTAGTTATAAATTGCCTTAAATGTTTATTCTTATTTATGAAAGTTTCCGCTATATTGTTATCCTTACTGGGCATTTGAGCTCACCCCTTTTCTATGTTTTATTTTTCCCAGGATGTGAAGAAGTAAGTTATGAATGACCTTCAGGGATTTTATGAGGGGTTAATAGTGTGGATTGTGGAAACATTATGTTGTTGTAGTAGTTTTTCATTTTATTATGTAATGTAAAACGTATGAATATATCTAGTGTTTCCAAGGCTACTAAACCAATCGGTCTTTCGAGATTTGATCTTTCTTGTGATCATGCCAATGTTATGTAATAATGCACCGACTCTGGGTAACTGGGGTCGGGGCGTTACAGTTGGTATCAGAGGAAGTTTAGTACAAACCTTGGAATCTAGATTTAGATAAACTCTGATTAGAGCACGTAGACCTAAGATGAAATTTGAGGATTAGTATAGAAGAACTTCCTAGAATTTTGGTATTGTAGAGATTTTGTGAGTTTTCCAAGCAATACATCCCTGTCTGGATACGAGCATGTAGAGGCGGCGCTGGCACAGATGTACCTAGGGGTAAAACCCGAAAACACCGCTTTGAGCTAGACTCGAACGGGAACTGGTGCACGACAACGGGCCTTGCTGCACTCTTGGTTACGACACTCTCGGGGGATATGCTTAGGATAACTCTCATTTTCTTTACAAATCATTTTGAAGGGATTATGAGTATATACTTCCTCAAAGAAAACATTCTTATGATTATGGATTATATCCATAAATAGTTCAATTTATGTTAAGTGTTTTATAAGTATGGGATTATGTATTTTGATTCATAAACTGATCTAGTTTATGCCATTTTTTAGAAATGGCGCCCAGTAGAAGCAATGAGAACTCCAGAAATGCACATGATCCAAAGAGATGGAAGGATCATATCTTTCATGCTCTTAAGCTAGAATTTATAAGAGAAATAGTCTCCCATGTATTATCATCATATGAAGAAATAATATCATGTGTTTATAAGATAAGTAAAGAGTTTACTAAGTCCTATGGCTTTGAAGGGAAGCAAGAGAAGAAAAGGATAGAAGAGAGAAAGATGGATAAAGGGAAGAGGGAAAAGAAGAATTTTCCCATATGTGGTAACTGTGGAAAGAAACACCCTGGAACTTGCCTGAAAGGAATGGGAGTTTGTTATAAGTGTGGAGGAAAAGGGCACAAAGTACATGACTGCAAGGGTAAGAAAATGGTTTCAAATGTACAATGCTTCATTTGCAAGGAGTTTGGACACTACGCGAACCTATGTCCCAGTCATCAGACTATGTCACAAATGATGTTAATGGATAATAATCAAGTTATGATACTACCACAGATGAAGAGGAATGATTAGAGTTCTTATGTTGATTATGTCAATTGAGTGTTGTATCAACAATGTATTTGTTATAATAATTATGGAGTATATAAGGATTGTACTGAAGTACTATTTCATTAAGGACTTGAGATTGTGTGGAAAAAAGAAAAGTGACTCAATAGTAGGATAAATTTTTGGAAAATATATGGTTGAGAGAATGATAAATCATAATATAATTCTGATACTGAGGTAGTGATTTTGGAATAATATGTGATTGTTTTGGATAAATTATATTGGATATTCTTGACTACCTTGGAACTGATTAATGATTTGTATATTCCATCATTGTTGGGGTTTAAAACATTTTTGGATTAATGAAGTATATCCAACATTCTATATGGAATAAGGGAGCATGAATGTAATCAATAAGGAATATGGTAATTCAGGATGTTTCAGTGTATTAAAAGAATACATGATGAATGTATTCATATGCTATTACGGGGTAAAAAGGTTCTACATTATGTTTACCTAACTTATAAATGTTGGACTGTGAGGTTGTACAGAAGTATATTGGATAGTTCTAGTTTGGATTATTTTGGATTTCCATAAAAGGACAACCCGGAGGTCGGGCGACAACCCGTCGCGTCCGGCAAGGCTGCAAGACTTGAACCCGCAACCGAAGGGCGATAAGGGTGTATCACCTACCACTGGCCCACGAGATGTCCTGGATTAAATAATGTAGTTTTTATTAAACGATCTTGTTGATGAATTATAAATTCGTTTATTTTGGAACCCTATACGAATAGTGTAAATAGAATTTTTTTACATCCTATTATCTTTTAGAGTGAAAGATGAGTTTGTGGTAGAAATTTATTAATGGATAAAACTCTAATTATAAAGTAAGTATATCTCCTTATGATCATATCCAATCTCATAAATAAATTCCTCAACATTAAGAAAATAAACATAGAACAAAAATGTTGTCCTAGATGGTACCTTAAATCATCACTAATTTATGGCTTTGGGATTGTTGGCATTTTCATAGCCATGTTCTCTACCACTCTCCATCAGATAATTGATGGTTAGATTTTTCTTCCATATCCATATTTTCTTACATGGAACCCTAGTATGTGTTATTTTCGGTAATCTTCATACTTTCGACTCTTTATTTTAAATAGAGGCCTCATTAATTCATTTTTCGATGTGGGATTTCAACTAGGATATTTTGAAAAGTCAAAAATGTGTTATCCTAATACCCTATGTTTTGTTGAACCGATGGTATTTCAAATCATCATAGATTGATGAATTTAAGGACCTCAATTTTATACTTGTTTGTGATTGATGACCTCAATCACTACCTATAAATATTTACGTTTTTCCTCCAATTATATGTCTCTAATTGCCACCAATGTTCTCCTAATCGAGATCATAATTTGGTGGTGACCCTTTGATTTCTCTTTTCATCATATTAAGACTAAATTTTAGTAACCCAATTTATGATGTGGGTTTTCCCACAAATATATTTTCTACTTTCAACCTTTTATTTTTGAAGAACAATTTCAAATTGCGAGGACGCAATTTATTGAAGGAGGGGAGAATGTAACACCCCAAGATTTCATAGTGTGTTATTTATTCAAAATAATTCAATAACTTGCACTACACGCAACACCGAGTTCAATCACACCATGACTTACAAAAAAAAATCCATTCAAAAGAGTTTATGAATAGTATTATCTAAATTTTAAACTTTATATAATCCTTATAATTTTAGAATCCATATTATGAGTTTCTTAGATATAATGCAAGAACAAATTCATTTTCAGTATTGCACTTTTATCAACTTTTAATAGTGAACCCTTTTTAAAAACAATATTTTAAACTTTTTGACTAAATAGAGACATCAAAAATTTAAAATGAAACATCCCAAGCTTCCACGGTACACTTTCTTTGAATAATACAGTAGTGTGTGTTGTACGCAACCTTGAGTTTTAACACACACCACAACCAATCAAACTAGACGTTATGAATACTAATACCTACTTTTTGAAATTATATATATTTTATATTTGAAAATGGACTTCATTTTTGGATTCGGAATATCGAATTTAGCCTAAGATGAAATTTTGGTACATTTCGGATAACTTTCATATTTTGATGAATAGTGAAAATTACTAAGTTTTAATTAAAAACAACTTTTTTAATCAAAATAATTAATAGTGATAAATTATGAATTTGAGTGGTTTTAAAGTATATTTAGAATATATTTTTACCATTTAATATAATTTTGGTCATTGGACATAATTTTACAATTAAACCAAACATAAACGAGTGTCAATCTTTTGATAGTTATTATCTCTTAAAAACACGCTTTTTGTTTTGACAGCAGGAATTAATTTTAAATTAATTTCTGCCACTTCTGTGTTTTGAATTAAGGAAAATAGATTCCATATTTGGAATCGGTATGTTCAAATTGTGTAAATAGGTAACTTTTATTTTTAGACATTTTGAATAATTACTGCGGTAAATATTTTATTTACCATGGTTAAGGGTAAATCCGGTAAATAAGGGTTAAAAAATAATATTATAATAATACTAAATTACCCTAAAACGTGTCCTAACCCTATTTGTTGATACATGGTCGACCATGGGAATCTTTGGGTCTATTTTGGGACCCCATGGATCCACTTGCAAGTGATAATGACACTTTATTTTAATTAAGTTAAAATGAATACAAAAATGACACAAGCATATATCTTTTAGAAAAATAATTTTTACATAGGGTTATGTATGTTGGATTTTAAATTATAAATATTAATTAGAAAGATAAAAAGATTTCATACATAATGATATTTTATTTATAATTTTTAGACGTTAAATAATTTATTTTATTTATGACACAATGATGATGCAGTAATTACTATAATAGTGAAAAATTAAAATAATTGATATTATAAATACCAAAATAAATATAATATGAAACTTTTAATTAATTAAACTAATTTTCTAGGATAATATGATATATTAGGATTTATGTAATTGACTTTGTTTGAAGTAATCAATCTGTTATGAGTTTCACAAAAATCAACTATTGAATAGTGTCAAAATTGACATAAAAGAGTTCTTAAAGCAAATATTATATTATTAATTGATATTAAATTCCTAAAAATCTAAGGTTCTTCCAAGAGACTTATATAATGATAGGTTCATCATTAATGTACCACTTGGGGGTCGCTTGGATGTATATAGTAATTTTATTAACCATATTATATAAAAATACAAAGAGACATTGTAAAAGTGAAACTAATTAACTTAGAGTTAATACTTAAAGATAAGGTTAATATAAGTAACCAAACCTGTCTAAATTCTATTGGTTGAGTGGTTTTCGACCTATCCCCACCTTAACCTTTGAATAATAAGCTTTGGAGCCATTAGAAACCGAATATGAATTTATTATAAATTAATATTTCTAGCTTTTCCAAAGGTGCCCCTCACCCCTCTTATAAAAGGGCACTCCTCCTTCTCATTTCTTCACACCTTCAAAGCCTTTTTGTTCGGCCAAACTCTGCCCAAATACTCTCCCAACATCCCTAACTAGAACCTAGAGTCCTTAGTTTGATCATAAAGCCAACCTATGGAGCCCTTTTGATCAAATCAAAAGGAAGAACCCGAAGAAGAGGTAATTATTTCGCCACCCTTCTCCAAGTTCATTTCTTCTTCCACTTCTTCTTCCTTTGTTCTTACCATTCTAAAATAATAACTCCAGTATCTCACATATACTGTGATGTTATTATAAATATGGTACAACCATATTCAGTATTCTATCCACCCTTTGAATAACATGTCACCATACGTGCGTACGTACGGACTACCGTCTCCACGTCGTGGTGTAATTGTTATTCAATATAATATTATTTGGATGGGTATAATAATGATGTGTAACTCATGTAAATAATAAATATAACATGTTAATGATTCTGTATATATGATATACCATCCATTTATATATTATTTTAATATCAAAAGAATGATATTGTCGCTCGTGCGTACGTACGGACTACCGTCTCCACGAACGCGATGAGATTCATTCTCCATCGTATCCATTCAAGTATAATTATCATTTGATGATTTAAAAATGATGTTTAAGGACTAGATATCATTCTGGATATGAATAAAATACAACAACAATGGATTATGTAACAAAACATATAAAAGAAAATGAGTAAGTTAACTCCCGAAACGACGATAATTCTAAGATATTATTAACAAATCAATGTTAAAAGATCATATATGATATCATATTATTATATATGATTCTTGTATAATTTAATAACAACTATTTCACAATTATACAGGAGGTTAACCTACCCCAACAAAGGAAAAGTACAAGGTAAGGGGTTTTCATCTCACTCCTTATTTCCGTGAGATTCATGCCATATTGCCACCATCACCTTTTGTGAGGTGTATGTACTACCCATAATTATATTCTTTGTGTAATACACTCTAATTTATGTGTATTTACATATTCATTGTATGATACCTCTTTCATGGGTTGTATGTTTCATAAGTTACCAAATTGGTAAGGGTTATTTCACAACCTCTTCATTATCCGAGATTGTTTATACGTAATAATCTACTGGGATTTCTTTATCATCCACATCCATGTTTCATCGAAATGTATTTCAAAACATATTTATTATTTACAATAATATGGGTTAAATTCATTTATACCCTTGTTTGACTTTTTGTAAGAGGTTTATAAAGGAATATTTCCATCGTTTTCAAAACAAGGTCCTTTTTGACCTTTTCGACAGAATTAAGATAAGAATGTTTTTTTTACTTATACGGCGGGTGCGGTTATTATCCGCCGTTATAAAATCATCAAAGATTTCCTTACAAGCTTACAAGAATATTTTCAAGAAAATGTTTTATTTTATATGGCTCTTAAATGTTTTCAAAAATAGAAAGAGATATTTCTCTAAAAAGTGTTTTGATTTCATCTATGTCAACATCCTTCGACGGATTTTACGCTTAATTGAAGTTGATTTATTATGATACAAAACTTCTATATTGTATTGAAGGTTTTGTGATATGTTTGACTGTGGATGTGCTATTTTTATACCATTCATAGTTTATGGTGAAACTATTGACATTTCCTATGCTAGTTTTAATCCGAATGTTTATGTTATATCTCAAACTTTTCTTCAGATGAATGTGCTAAACAAGTATGTTCCGGGTTGGGGACCGGTAAAAGTAAGCCCTCCAGGTTGGGGACTGGTAAAAGTAAGCCCTCCAGGTTGGGGACTGGTTAAAGTAAGCCCTCCAGGTTAGGGACTGGTAAAATTATGCCCTCCGGGTTGGTGTCCGGTTATTAGAGGCACTCCGGGTTGGTGTCCGGTTATTAGAGGCACTCCGGGTTGGTGTCCGGTTATTAGAGGCACTCCGGGTTGGGTTCCGGTTAGAAGTAACCCCTAGGTCTTGGGATGAGGCCTAGACAATGAAATTAATGTTTGACATTATGCATTCCAACATTATGAAAGTGGTTATTGATTTTTGCATGTGATTATTCGATTAGTAGAATATCCATGTGAATAAGTAAATGGCATTATTTCATTTTATTTATGTCATACCATGTTGAAAGTTCATATTTAAAAGGCTTTTGTTTTAGTTATAAATTGCCTTAAATGTTTATTCTTATTTATGAAAGTTTCCGCTATATTGTTATCCTTACTGGGAATTTGAGCTCACCCCTTTTCTATGTTTTATTTTTCCCAGGATGTGAAGAAGTAAGTTATGAATGACCTGCAGGGATTTTATGAGGGGTTAATAGTGTGTATTGTGGAAACATTATGTTGTTGTAGTAGTTTTTCATTTTATTATATAATGTAAAACTTATGAATATATCTAGTGTTTCCAAGGCTACTAAACCAATCGGTCTTTCGAGATTTGATCTTTCTTGTGATCATGCCAATGTTATGTAATAATGCACCGACTCTGGGTAACTGGGGTCGGGGCGTTACAATATATATATATAAATTTTATTGAACTTTTCACCATCTTTTACCCACCTCATAGGAGAATTTCCAAATTCACATAAAACATAATTTAACCGCTTCTGTGAGTGTAATTTAAAAAATCCAAGAGACACGGTTGATGTCAGTATGTAAAATGTGGTTCAATGAGATGAAAATAATTTTTGGTGAATAGTAACTTTTTTACTTTTATTTACGACAGTTAAAAGTAAATAGGGTAATTAAGGGTAAAAATGATATTATTATACCCTAACACATGTCATAATTCTATTGGATAAGTTTAATTCGACCAAAAAAACCTTAGGAATAAAAATATGATCATTTAGGCCCACTTGGATTATATTTGGACATTTAATATTAATTTATTTAAAGAAGGGTTAAAATAGTTAAAATTTGAGTTTAATAAGTAAATCATTTTTAATATAGAGTTATACATAAGATAAATTCTACTATAAATATTCATTGGAAAGCTAAAAACATTTCCTACATAATTGTATTTTATTTTTTATTTTTAGACATTAATAATTTAATTTATTTATGACACAATGATGATGCAGTAATTATCTTATTAATGAAATATTATCATAATTGATGTTATAAATACCCAAATAAATGTAATTTGAGACTTTTAATGAATTAAAATAAATTTCTAGGTTAATATGACATGTTAGTATTGACTTAAGTAACATTGTTTGAACTAATCATTCAGTTATGATTTTCAAAAAAATCAATTACAAAATAGTGTCAAAATTGACATAAAATAGTTTTTAAAACAAATATTATATTATTAATTTATATTTTATTCCTAAAAATATATGGATCGGCCAAATGACATAGATAAGGTTTTATATATTAATAATAAACAACTTGGGGTTCGTTTGGCTTGTTATAGTTAGTTTATTAACCTTACAGTGTAAGTAAACAAGAAGACACGATAAAAGTAAAATTATTTAACTAAAGTTAAATCTAAATGATAAGGTTAAAATAGAACCCTAAACTTGTCTAAATTCTATTGGATGAGAGTATTTCGACCCATCCACACATTAGATTAGAAATAAATCAATTTGGAGCTATTAAAACCGAATATTTCTTTATAATAAAATAATAGTTTTTGTATTTCCAAAGGTGCCCCTCTCCTCCCTTATAAAGGGAACCTCCTTCCTCTCTTCCTCACACCACTTTGAGACTTCAACCTCAGCCAAACCCTGCCAATATATCCACTCCACATCCCTAGAAACATCCTAGAGGTCCTGGTATTCTTCAAAGACCAATTTTAGTGCCCTAAAAGGAGTTCTCAAAGAGGCGCTTCAAAGAAGAGGAGGTTCAGGCACTTACGAAGCAAATCAGACCTAAGGTAAGGGAAAATATCACAATCTCATTTTTATCCGAGATTATTTATACTTTGGTATTTACAGGGGTGTATTTTATCATCCACATCCATGTTTCCTCAATTTGTAATATTATTTCCATCCACCTACAATTGTTTAAATCCAATTTTACCCATCGGTGAGTTTTTAGTAAAAGATATTAAAGGAATCTTTTGTCGTTTTTCGTACGAGGTACTTTTTTACTTTTCTGACAAAATTACAAGAGGAATGTTTTTTTTAATTTATACTAAATCAATTTATTTTAAAAAAATTATTTCCCTGAAGCTTCCTTTACATGTTTTCACATTTAATTTTAATCAACTTTTTTTAGTTTAAAATTGTATGACATGTTAATAATGGAAAATGTTTTTGAAGTAGAAAGGATATTTTTTCCTCAAGAATGGAGTTTAAGTGTTTGATCAAAATTAATTTTCATATATGATAATATAGGGTTCTGTTTATATCCCTATTATTACATAGATTTAATTATGTTGTGATGGACTTATTTTTATGAATTCCTTTATCTTATATGGATTGTTTTATGATGTCATGATGTTTAAGAATTCCATTTTTATTACATGGGTTATGCAATGATGCACAATTTATGATTTTGTGGCACCCATAAGAATGGTATCATTATGAGATTGGTGGGACCTTTATCTCCCTCTAATTCATAGGGTAAAGACTTATATCTCATGAGATAGACATGGCTGGAACAGAAGGTTAAACCAGTTCAGTGAAACAGGACTGAAATGAGGAATGAACTCGGTTCAGAAATGGACTTTTTCCACTAATATAGTCTTGGATATGAGTCTTGACTAATAAAAAATGATTCTATATGATTATGTGTGTATTAAAAAAAGATTAATTTTTTAAGTTATGATTATTGTGATTACATTTCACTACCATGATTTATCCCATGTTATGAAATTATGATCTCTTTTACAGGGTAGGATTTCCAAAATGTTATGTTCTTATGAATATGATGTGATTGAAATTTCTTTTCTTTACCCTTAGTGAGCATTTGAGCTCACCCTTTTTTATGTTTTCTTTCCCTAGGTCAGGAATGAGGTTATTAAGTAAGATATACCAAAAGGAACTATAGATATAATGAAATAAATGGGAGAAAGTGTACATGCTTTATGAACCAGTTTTTTATGTTTCCCAGTTTCTAAAGACACTATACCTATATAGTCCTTTCATGGTTTTGTTATATGTTTTAATAATAGTACTTCAATTTTTAAGTACTAATAATGTATCTAAAGTATTGGTCATTATAATAAGATTATTCATCCTTGGGAGAAACAATACAAGTCTAATTTTGATAAAATAAAACAATTTATGTCAATGAATATTTCTACTATAAATTGAAATAGTTTCTTATATTGTGGAAGATGTGGATATTTAAACAATCGATACATAAAAATCTGAGTGATATTTTTGAATTATTTAATAATAAGAAAAATAAATAATAAATAAACGAAATATATAAGGGAACTAGTATAGGGGATGAATTTTTTGGGATATCACATTGTAGTTTGAGGATAACTGATTGTGTTTTAAACAGATTCATTACAATGTGTCAAAAACAATTTTAAATATAATTAAATATAGATAATGATTATGTAAATGGATGTTATTAATAGAATAATGATGTTCAATGTGAAGGTGTCTAATTTCATGAGGTGTTTTTCAAAAATGATAACCCATGTTTTAATGATAATTTTTGTTGTAGGGTAAAAAAATTATCAAATGTAAAGGGATTTTTTAATCATACTACTAGCTTAATATATAATTTATTTATAGATAATTATATCATATATAAATCAGAGTACATTGTTATATGATTTCAATATTAATAATCCACTAAATGATATTGCATAAAATATTAATGAGATGACAATAATATGATGAATTTTATAAAATAATGTGACAAGGGTTATACCAATGATAAATAAAAAACAAAATTATCCATTTGGATGAAAGGAAACTAAAAAAATGTTTCTATTAATAATGAAAAAAATTATTTTTTAAATTTTTCACATATGCAGTGTGTTTCATTTAGAATTTCATGGAGTTAACGGTACTGCATAATTAAGATGAAAATCTAAAATAAGATAATTTTTGAAATTTTATTACAAACAGGAAAAATGATAACATGATAAAAGTGATCCAAATTTTCATATATTTATGTACATTTAATAAAAGTTTTCTAAAATAATGATATAGTTATAATAATTATTGTATGTAGGGGAGAAAGTTTGAGAAGAGTTCAAAATTATATGTTTTCTCAGAATATATAATTCATGGAATATTATTTAAAATATATTTAAAAAATGTATGTAAAAAAATTCTATCATCTATGATTTGAAAAAAATTATTAAAATGTTATGGGAGATCTTTCAAATTTATAAATTGAATGAAGAAATGAGCACATTTTTACCATGTTAAGTAGTGGGTGAATTAAATTATATTAGTTTTTTAGTTTTATAAATTTTTATATTGATGTGAGTTTACAAATTCAGGTTGGTAAAAGGACATGTGAATATGAAGAAAATATTTATATCATCATGATAATATTTAAAAAATCAATACGCAAGGGTATCTATGTTAATATTTTTTTCTTATTGTTTTATGGATATATTTTTTTAAAATCCTAATATTTTATTTTCATTTTAATAGAAATAAACATTTAGTATTAGATAGCTTGATTTAAACCATGAGTCTTAAATAAAAAGTGACATAGTTTAACATTATAAATCATCTTTTTTATTTGATCATATGAATATGATTTATAGAATTATGGAATATATGTTTAATATTTTTTCCTATATGTAATCATCTAGATTAATTTCTATGAAAAGATCAATAATTTTTGAAGAAAATAATTTAATTATTTAATGACTTATTTTTTAATGAAATATAATTATAACATGTTATGCATTATTATATATATTTTATTATCTATTAAATTATAGTTTAATTACATTTTTTAATGTATAAATAAACATCCATGCATTGGAATAATGTTTTGTAATGAACATATAATAATTTATAGTTAAATATATTTATTTCTAATAAAACTATTTTGATGTGAACAATGTGTCTTTTAAAATAATAACGAAAATAATTTTTTTGTATTAATTTTTTTAATAAAATGTACATATTATATAGTTTATAAAATTTTTTAACATTCATTTTATTATATTTAATAATAGTGGAATTTAAAAAATCATTATTAATATTATATTTATTTTTAAAAAAAATTTGGATTCATTTCTTCTCTGGATAATTTTTAAATTAATTTTTTTAGTAATTGAAAATGAATGTAATAAAATGGTATCATTATTTATTCTATATATTTTAAAAAAATTAAAATGAGATTTTATTTTTATGTCACTATTAATAGTAAAAAAAAAGAATTTTTTTTATCATAGTTAATGTTAAAATAAGTTTACAAGAGGGGTGCAAATGAAAACATAAGGGTAATATTGACACGTAAACATGTATAATTATTATTTTTGGAGATAGTTTTTTCATATATTATGTTAAATTTTAATCCTTGTCAATTTGGAATAATTAAACAAGATAAATACATTAATTATACTTATTAATTGTAAATAATATTATATGTCTCCTCTCCGTCACATCAAAATGTGCTCCTCCACTACACCGTTATTCCAGAAATTTTTCCCTTCAATATATTAAAATCCATAAATAATTAGTTATGATATTCATCACTTTTATCATAGAGAATATTATCATCTCATATTACCATTATTTCAAGCCTAATGTGTAATCCTAATGAGATCACATAATGAATTTGTATAAACATTAACGAATCTCTTTCAATTGTATTTATTATTAACATTATATAAAAATATTGAATATATAAAAACATTATCAACATTGTATCATAAGTTCACTAAGATGTTATTATGATTATTTGAATACTTTTTTCCATATCATTTCCATCAAATGGGAAATGAATGTATCACTTGTTTGTATACGAGGAATAATTCTTCCACATATCGATATGATTTCTTTTCCACATGACCACACATTGAATGATATAATTATAGAATTTAAAATTATGACTAATATCTATGATATAAATATGATTTTGAAATGATAATTTTTTTCATTACTTCTTTTTGTTATAAGATCAAGACAATGTTTATGAGTACCAATAGACTAACATTTGTATGAATAACATAATTCATTTTAATTATATATACTCTTTGTGGGTGATTATAAATATTTATAAAATTAATATATATGATATTTATATCATAAAAATTATTTTTGTGGTTATGTAACCATGATCAATATGCATGGACCATAATAGATAAATCAATATAATTCTTCTAAAACATTGTAATTATCACAAGAAATAATAATTTTAATAATGAAATATTAATACATGGGCATTGAAATGATATAGGTGGATAATATAAGACATTATAAATATGAATATGGTTATTTTATATATTAATAATAATTTTATATTTATTATAAATGAGTTTATAGATTATATAAAGCAATATAGGATTCAGTTATGGGTTTTATATTACAATCACAAATTTTAATGGGATTGGTTATTAAGAAATTTATAGTGATAAAAATAGAGGTTGTATCTAAAAAAAATATTATATTTAATATATTACTATTATTTTTTTAAATTACATATTTTATTTCCATTTCATTTTTTAAATGTACTCAAAATTTAGAAATATTTATTTTATGGAAGACCATCATTGTTTTTATTTCATGTCAGTTTTTTCATCTTCAATTACCATATATTATTTTAAATGGTTTATGAATGTTATTAAAATTTTATTATTATTTAAATAAATTAATTTTATTAATTTTTTCTTCAATATAAATGTTTTTACTGAATATTATATTTTTATTCGGAATTCGGTTCACTTCACGAAATACGTGAACAAAAACTTTTGTTAACATAATTCATAAAAACTTTTTTTCCATCATCGTTATTACTACATTATTTGAAGATTACATTCCACGATTGTAGTTATATATTTTAAAAAAACTATTTCCATTGATATTTTTGATATATTTTTATTTTTAAATTAGTCATTTAAAAATTAAAAGTGTGTTTTTCTAGAGAAAATATTCTTGTCATATTTTAATGTCATTATACATCTAAAATTACTACCCTTGACATTAGTTATGATTAAACATGGATATTATTCAATGATGAACCCATATTATTTCTCTAAATAGATAATGATTATGATGTTTAAATATTTAGGACAACTATTTTTCCATCAATTGTTACTGTTTTAGTAAATGATAAATGACTTTATGATCGTGGTTCATATATATAAATTTATTAGGATTAAGGAATGGGAATATATATTAAGGGGATCCATTGAATTGGGTATTGATTAAAATTTTATGGGTTTAAAGGGTTCATTGAAGGTTATTCCATTCACATTAATATAGATCTCAAGTTCTTCTTCGGATCCGAAACCAGGTACATGGGTGGTTGTCCCATGCCTAACTTGTGATGAATGTATTAGTTTATAGACATGAAATTTGATTTATATGGTTATAGATGTGATCTAAATTATTTAACCCTCTATGGGCATGATATTATTCATATTTTATTGACTGTTGTATCATGTTATTTAGTTTATTTATGATTCATGTCTATTGTACTTCCATTATTTATGATAGGACTCATGATTATGATCATTGAATTGTTGGGTATTGATTTCAATTGTTTTGGTCATCTTATCATATATTATTTAAAATTTTATATTTAAATTATTATTGACATAACAAGTCTTTATCCTTATAGAGAATCTAATGTCAACCGTTAATATGTTTACATTTCCACATGATATAAACAATTATTTTAAGTTTGATTTTTCTATGAAGGGTTCTACTTGTGATGATCTTAGTCGATGATGGTTAATATATTTTATGTTAATTATATTTATTGTACAAAAATATATGATGGCACTTAACCAATGTTTTCTTTCCAAGATTATAATTATATGCTATGAAAATTACAATAATAAGTTCTACTATACATGTAAGTTTTTCTTAGGTATTCTAGACAGGAATCACATCATTGATTAGTTATTTTTAGAATAATGGAAGATAAAAAATTAGTGATAACTCCAGGATAATAATATTTATAGAATAGCATCCTAATTTATACAAAATAATAGATTGCATCATTCCATGAAAATAAATAATTTTTAGGATTATATAAAATTGAGTGGTTTTGTCATATATCCACATAGGGTTAATAACTATTATAGATGAAGTTTTGGTATAAAATCAATTTTCACTATTCAATGATTTGTTTGACAACAGATTCACAATAAGATCTCCAAGGATATGACTATATTAATTTATTTTTTTCGATATGAAACATTTCAAAGGATTTGAATAGATGATGACGATGGATGACCAATGATAAATGTAATGTATCATAGATTGAATATAAAATTCCATGATTTAGATATTATGTAAATTATTTTCATGATTATATTGTTTCCCTATATGATTATTGTTTCTCATAATATGGTTTTTGGTTTTAATCATTTGTTGTAACCTACAATAATTATTTTTATACATAATGTGATAAAAATATTATTATTTCCCTCTTATGAAAATTAATTGTGTGGGATATGTAATGGAAAGGAATTATTTTTATGATTATGTATCTTTATCAAACCACAGATCATGTTGAGATTCCTAATTATCAATGTAGGGAAATATATTCTATTGAGATCTTTATAAGGAAACCTACATATACTTTTACTAGGTCTCTTGATCAACTAATTTATTTGAAATTGATCAGTAGCACTAAAAAGATATTTTGAGTTCTCTATTTCTGAAGGAATGAAAATTTTGTTTTATATATTTTTCATTAGGAAAGATAACACATAAATGGTGGAGTCATTCCAATTATAAAAGGAGATAAGAAATAAATGACTATATGGATTTGGATGAGTTTAGAATTTCAAATTATTTTAATTAATTTCATTATTTTATTTACATTTATGTGTAGAAGTAATTTTTTCCAAAAAAAAATAAGGATGATAAATCATTTAGTTACTAGGTGGAATATTTTACAAGACATAAAAGAATATAATATAGTATTACCATTGATGAATAATAAAAAAAATTGATTCTATTGGGTATTAAAACCATATCCCAAAATGGTTTTATGAATGAGATATTTCAGTCACTCTGATGATATCGTTCAATGTTCCCTTTATGTATAAATGGTTTTCATAGTTATACAACAATGTGATGGATTTAATTAGAATATAAAGGTAGATGTTAAAGGGAATAATGATATTAAATACCATATATAGAATGATGAGGATTCTTCAGTTATTTCTAAAATGTGTAATGGAATATGGAAAAGTAATTATAATGGGACTATTAATGGTTTTATTTGTGGAAAGATGACTATATAGTAATCTAATTTCGATGTGATGAAATAAATATAAAAAGTAATGAAAATAGGGAATAAACTCATAAAATTGAATCACAAAGACTCCAATGATTCATATATAAATATTATTGTATTTAAACTATGAAGTTCTCTATTATGAGGGTTAATTTTGATGATCAACATCTGTAGATTGAAAGGCCCAGAGATAAATGGAAATATCCATCCATCACTCTTTACAAGGTGTATTATGATAAGGAATTCATAACGGGTAGACATTATATCAACTGCAGTACTACTATTGTCTTCTTTGAAATGGTATTAAATCTCTATTTCATATCCAAACAATTTTATAATTTTATCATATTAACACTAAATTGATTTGATAATGAATTTGTAGTGGAAAATAAATATCGTGAGATTATAGATTATCAAGACTATTATTATAATTAGATTAAATTATTTAGGGATGGGCATCCATAATATCGTATTATTCTCACCTTTGTAGATTTTCATATTATTTTGGGCACGGATTAAATTTATTTATTTGAATATTACGTAAATTAAAAAGTAATAGAGGTCACATTTGATATTTTCTACCATCCTATGATTTTCCATCAGTGGGATGATAAATGTTCCCATCCAATAAAAATTATATCTATTTCCTGAGTATTTATTCCTATTCAATGGGGGTATTTTTCATATATAGTTTAAGATAAAATCAAAATCAAGGATAATAACATTGTACGTGAGTTTTTTGATGTCATTACAAGTTAGTATCCTACTCCTACTATGAATCATGATATTGATATCTCAATAGAACTCATACCTGATGCTAAAACTATTTTAGTGAAATTATATAA
The DNA here is from genome assembly GCA_963277665.1 of Viscum album. NCBI lineage: Eukaryota > Viridiplantae > Streptophyta > Magnoliopsida > Santalales > Viscaceae > Viscum > Viscum album. The sequence continues at coordinate 555,968,987 of OY728165.1, read as the reverse complement.
AATGGAGATGATTATGATGTTGGAATTGAAGAATCAAACCCACATGAATATTTGGTAAATAACTCATTCATCCAAGTGAATCACTAATGTCTGAATCCTCTCTATAAATATATTTATTTAGGGGTTATTGAATTATATATTGGAATATTAAAAATATCACAATGAATAAAATGTATCTTTTTCCCCATATTAATGATTTGTTGATCAATTATGAGGAGGTTAATATTATTGCAAGATTCAACATCGATCCAGATAATATTAATTGAGGTTGAACAGTGAATTCATACCCATGAAAATAATTGATATTATGGATGAACATAATGAATTTATAAATATTAAATAACATCTTACTAATGACCCCTATATCTTCATGGATTTAGTGAATACACTCCCTATATATTACCTTGATCATTTTTTCATAACTTTTATTTATGATATTTCTATTTATTCCATTTGTAATGAGGTGTATGATGATCACTAATGAATTAAATTAATGATCCAAATGAATGACAAGATTTATAAAATTATTTCTAGGTTTGGAATTATTATATAAAAATGATACAATTATTGGTCATATAATCTCATGAGGATTTGTACCATTGGTCCATAAAAAATAGCGGGTATTGAACATTATACCAAACCATACACTGTGACTATGATCAATAGTTATCATATATTAGCTAAATATAATTTAGGCATTTTAACAGATTTTTGAAATCTTTGTATTCCACATACTATGTTAACTTGAATGGGATTCACGTTCTTCGAGAAAGATTCATTTTGCTAAAAATCTGGAATATGAAAATAATGATGGTTAGAACACATATAAATACACAACCATTTAGTTGATAAATGTTTTTCATTGTTACATAGGCCTAGAAAATAGGTTTTGGATATATTTCAATTCATAATGATATGTTGACATCTTCTGTATCATAGTAATTTAATGTTCATAAGAACAATTAGCTGACTCATTATTTATAGTTATCATGGGTAATGTTTTGATTACATATAAGAGGCATTATATTATTTGGTAAATTTTTGTCATATATTCTAATAATATAATTTTATATTTTATATTAACTCAAATGGATTTGAATATTAAAAAGATAATATTTTTGGATATGATTGAAAATTATGATTTCGTAATACAATATCACCTTAGGAATGATGTCAAGCCAGATAATGCTTTTAGATGAAATGATCATTCTAGAGTATCCATTATAATGACCCCATAAATATAACATATCTGTATTTCAAAATTATAGACTATGAAATCATGATGGATTGGGAGAAACTCTATTTTTTTCATACTAGTGTTTGTCCATCTATCCACAAACACATTAAAGAAGCACAATATAATAATATAAAGTGACAAAATATGGTTAGAAATGTTCTTGAGTTTGTCATTGATTTTGAATGTTTTAAAGGTTATACGAACTGTGTATTTGTTTTCAAAATCGTACTTGAATAATGAGATATATATAAAATATGATATCTCATCCTTATATATTCATCAGTGAAGTTTGAAAATGTACATAAATCTCAAAGAGTATTAATTTATGAAAAACATGATGATGTATATTTTTATGTATATATGTTTCTCTTTGTAATATAATTATGATAATTATATGTGATAAAATTGAAAGGGGTTGTTAAAATTGATACCCATAATATATTGAAAAATGTAAAACAACACCATGAATTTTTCCATTGGACCCCAGATTGTCTAAAATCCATAATTCAACATGTGTTATACGCAATAACTATATGAATTTATAACACTTAAATAGTGTTAGAGAATTTTTTTTATCTTTATTATACATCAAGGAAGTTTATTATTAAATTTTATGTTTTCTGGGAGCACCAAATTTGATTTTATCTCATTCAGATCTAAGGATTACATCGATGTTCAAGAAAAGTATTTAGTAATATCTAGATACAATGTTATTATTGTTTAATTATTATCATACCCTTATATATAAAATGTTTTAAAGAATAATTTTATCCTTGTAGGATAAGATATGAACATATAAACTATATTTTAATAGTGAATGTGATCAAAACCATATTCATATCAAATTCTTTTTTAATAATATTTTTTATTTGAGAATTTAGATAGATCCTTTTGAAAACCTGTATTCAATAATGTTTAAAAGTAAAATTATAATTCCTTTAATATTTTTTTAATAGAATAAATATATTTTAATATCTATAAATATGAAACAACAATAATTATGTGAATTTAAATATGTTATAAAAAAACCAGTATTTATATGTGACCTACAATACCCAAAGATTTATTAGTAAGTTATATTCTTCTTTAGTAATTCAATAACTTGCACTACATGTAACACGGAATTCGTGTACACCGTGACTTACCAGACTAGCCATTCAAAATGAGGTTGTGAATAGTATTAACTGAATTTTGAATGTTATATACTTTATATAATTTCAGAATCAATATTATATGTTTCATATACATAATATAAGAACAAATTCATTTTTTCATATAAAGTAAGTATTTTTAAAAAAGTAGATTTTTACCAATAATAATAAAAAAGTCTTTATAAAACCAATATTTGACACTTTTATATATTATATTTAATTAAATAAAATTCTCCTTTAGAATCATGGCAGAAAAAAAATTTTGGATTAATTTTTTGTACTTTTCTAATAACATTCATATTTTGATGAATACTGAAAAATACTTATTTTTAATTGAAAACAACAATTATAATCAAAATAACATATAGTTTTTAATTATGAATTTGAATGTTTTGGATGTATAATGAAAATATATATTTATTATTTATTTCAATGTAGGTCATTATAAGTAATTTCACATTTAAATTTGACATAAACACATATAAATCTTTTGATAGTTTAAACTTTTTAAAAAACTGCTTTTGGGTTTCGACCACAAAAATTAATTTTAAATTAATTAATGAAACTTATATTTCTTTAATATGGTAAAATATAATTCATTTTTGAATTTTTAATAACAAAATATGTTTAGAGTAATTGTTTGTTATTTTTTGGAAAAATTTCTATATTTGATGAATAGTGAAAAACTATGTGTTATTGGTTTGAACCGTCTTTTTATTTAAAAAATTATTTATTTTATTTAAAATTATTTTAGGTAAAAATAGATATATAATACCTATATAAGTTCAATGTAATTCATTAAAGCCTTTTTATAATATCTTTATATATATATAAAAATTTATTGAACATTTTACCATCTTTTACACACCTCCTAAGAGCATTTTTAAATTTTTATAAAACATAATTTTACCTCATTAGTGAGTTGAATTTGAAAATTCAAAGAGACATAATGAATATAAGTATGTAAAATTTTGTTCGATAATATGAAAATAATTTTTCTGAATAGTAACATTTGACTTTTATTTACCACGGGTAAAAGTAAATAGGGTAATTAAGTGTAAAAATGATAACATAATTGCACTAAAATATGTCCTAATTCTACTAGATAAATATAATTAAACCAAAAATATCCATTGGAATAAAATATGATCCACTTTGGTCAACATGGATTGGATTGGGACATTTATTATTATTTTATTTAAAGAAGTGTTAATAGAATTAAACTCATGTTATAATAAGTAATCAATTTTTAAGATATGGTTTTACAGAAGATAAATTCTACTATAAATATTAATTAGAAAGATAAAAATATTTTATACATATATTTATTTTATTTATAATAGTTATACATTAATGAATTAAATTTATTTATGACACAATGATGATGTTTTAATTAATGTATTAATGATATATTAGAAAAATTTATATTATAAACATCCAAATAAATGTACATTTAGTTTTTTTGATGAATTCCACAAATTTTATTCGATAATATGATATTTCAGTGTGGGTGAAATAATTTTTATTCGATGTGATAATGTTTTAATGGCTTTATAAAAAATTAAATACAAAATAGTGTCAAAATTGACATAATTGAGTTTTTAAAACAAATACTGTATTATTAACTGACATAATATTACTAAAAATATTTGTTTCGGCCAAATGACTTTTATAACATTATTTATATTAATAATTAACCCCTATGGGTTTTCTTGGTAGTTTATAGTAATTTTATTAACCATATAATATAAAAATAAAATAGACATTGTAAATGTCAAACTATTTTACTAATAGTAAAATATAAAAGATAAGGTCAATATGGTGACCTAAAAATGTATAAAACCTACATGTTGATAGGTTTTCGACACATTCCCACCTTATTCTCAAAAAATCATTTTTAAGACATTAGAAACCGAATATGATTTTTTTATAAAATAAGAATTCAAGATTTTCTTATAGTGACCCTCACCTCTCTTATAAAAATGCACTTTTCATTCCCTAAATTTCATATATCCAAAGCCTTTTCGCTCAGCCAACCCATGCCCAAATATCCTCCCAAATTACCTCACTTCATTCTAGTGGCCTTACATTGAACAGAATGCCAAGCTATTGAGCCCTTTTAATCAACTCAAGAGGAAACACCAGGTGTCGATGTAATAATTCCACCACCATCTTTCACGTTATTTTCTTCTTCCACTTCTTCTTTCGTTGGTGTTTACATAATAAAATAATAAATATAGTAACATATATAGAAATTTATTCTACTATAAATATGGTACAACCATATTCATTATTGTATCCATCCTAAAAATGAAAATGTCATCATATGTGTGTACGTACGACTTACTGTCTCGACGTTGTGGTGTAGTTAGTTATTCAAACACTAAATTATTTTTATGGGTATAATTATTAGTATAACTTATTTAAATAATAAATATAACCTGATAATTATTATGTATAAATTTTTTACCATCCAATTACAATTTATTTCTCCATCAATATAATGATATTGTCACTCGTGTGTACGTATGGAATACAGTCTCCACAAATATTACGAGATCTATTTCCCAATCGCAACCAATAAAGAATAATTTTCATTTTCTGATTAAAAATAATTTTCATTAACATATTATCATTATGAATATTAATCAAATAAATCATATCCCTAATAAGCACATCTTACGTAACAAAACATATAATGGAAAATGAATTAGTTAACACCCGAAACAATGTTAACTTTAAAATATTATTAACAAATAAATATTAGAAGATATTATATGATATAATTTTTATGTGTATGGTTTATTTATAATTTAATAACAATTATTTAACTATTATACAAGAGGTTAAGATACCCTCAACCAAAGAAATGTACAAGGTATGAGGTTTTCATCTCGCATCTTATTTCTCTGAGATTCATGCTATATTGCCACTATTTCCTTTTGTGTGGTACATCTAGTACCCATGATGGTATTCTTTGATAATATACATTAATTTATGGGTATTTAAATCTTAATTTTATGAAAATTCTTTCATGGTGTGTATGTTTTTTATGCTAATAAATCGGTAAAGGAATATCTGATTTAAATTTTCACTCATTGGGATTTACGTATACATCATTGGTTTTTTTACTCGAACATTATGTGAGGAATAACTATTAATTATTTATGTAGTTATTTCCACTCACTTTTTTGTGTATATACCTTTTATTCACATAATCACTCCATTGATAAATTCACATTCCATTGATATGAACTTGTTATGGGTAATCTTAAATCAATTTTCTTTCATTGAGTTAAACATCCAAGTCATTGGTTTTTCTTATTAAAAGAATATTTTTGAATGTAATGTTATTGTTTTACATGAATATAAAATTATATTGAGTTTATTTAAACTTTTCAAACAAAATTATATTATTGATTTATTTTTAATCTAATGATACAGTCCTTATAAGGTATTTCATCTCAATTTACATTCTGTTGAGACCTCTTTGTCATTAAGGACCAATTAAATTTTAGAAGGTGTATTTGGTGTTCTTTGACATATTATATCATGAACTATTTTACTCTCATGATATTATAATGTTTTGATTAATTTTGATCCTCAATTACTAGTATTCAAGTGTCTCTAATATGGTTTGGTACTCTTCAACTAAATTATTATTTTAAATGTTTTAAATATTTCTTCTTCTAAACCATTCTCATTAATGTCCATGTTTTCAAAATGGTTATAACTATTAATTTATATAGACATGAATATTTTGAAATTTAAATTCCATTAAAATGTATCAGATTGGTATGGGACACTTTTATTCCAAAATCTCTTTAAACGACTTCTTTGATAAATAGTATGACATTTAAATGTTTTCAAGAAAAAAGGAATATTTCTCTCAAATAGTTTTAATGTCAATTTTAATCTACGTAAATATACTTATGTGTATTTATTCTTGATTAAGGTCGATTTACTATAAAGAATAATCCATATTGTAATAATTGTGTTATGTTTGACTGTGGATGTGCTATTTTTTTCGTTCATTGTTTGTGGATAAAATATTGAGATTTCATAAGTTAGTTTTAAAATGAAATTTTAGATTATGTTTCACCCTTTAATATGAGGATTGTATTGGAGGGTGGAGCCCGATATAGATCCTTGATGCATCAGTAGGTCTCTTGAGACAATAAGTCGTGGAATTGGAGGAGCCCTTCCCCAATTTTATATATAGTTTTGGCCAAGGCCTAAATCATTTTTAGACATCTTGGTCTAGGCTTTGAAAATTTGTTTCAAAATTAACGGAATTATAAATTCCCTCATAATGAAGATAATAATTATTGTTCATGTGGTTATTCGAAAAATATAATACCCATGACTATGTTTTATTATGGAATTATTTACCCTACTCATATTCCTTCAATAAAGTTTTAATGTTTATTATTTGTAAAGGAATGACTTTTTAATTATTCACCATGCCTACTGTTTATGTTATCTTCCACTATATGGGTTACCCTTTCTGAGCATTTGAGCATAGCCCTTTCTTATGTTTCATTTTTTCAGTATATGAAGTAGTTATATATCAGTTACATACATGCATAATATAAGAGACATGGATGTTTCTAATGGAATAAATTTGTGTTGTATTTCTTTTCAAATTGTAATGTTGAACCTATGTATGAATATTGATTCAAATAATCCCATAGTAATCAGTCTTTTAGGACATGATCAATTGTATCATGAAAATGTTTTGTAATAATGAATTGACTCTATGTAACTAGGGTTGGGGAGTTACAGTTGGTATCAGAGAGAGGATAGTAAAAACTGTGAAAACTAGATTTTGAAAGACTCTGATTAGATAATAATACCCTAAGATAGACTATGAGGATTAGCATAGAATAACATCCTAGAATTTGGGTAATGTATAGATTTTATGAGTTTTTCAAGAAATGCATCCATGTCTTGATGCGAGTAGGTAGATGTGGCTCTGGAACAGATGTACCTAGGAGTGAAAACATCGACAAGAAGTTTCCATATTGAACTGATATATCCTGGTAGAAGACAATGATCCTTGAATCAATTTTGGTTACGACACTCTCGGGGGATATGGCTATGGTAATTCACATTTAATTGAAAACTAATCTGATAGATTTTAATATAATATGAGAATAAATAATCTAAGTAAATCCTAATGTGATTTATATTAAATATATGGTGTTATGATATTCTCTAAATGACTTTATCACTCAAACTATGAATTATTTTGTTATTCAATAATTGGATTCCAAGGAAGTCATAGTAACATTGAACATGATGTACAAGGTGGGAATGGTTTTAGAATTGAGCAAAAAATCGATTGTTGATAGGTGTAAAATATATCGTGTTCATTCCAGATCATTTTTCCAAAAATATGATAAAAAAAATACAAATTAACCAAATCCCAAACTCCATAATGAAGTGAAACTTTGTGAGTGATAAGGGAACCAGTAGTGGAACCTAGGGAGAAAATAATCCTCAATTACCATCTGGCAGAAAATGTGGAAGGAGACACCTAGGAAAGTGTCTCAATGAAACAATGATGTGAATTATGTGTGGAAAAGTAAGACATAAAGTAAATAATTTCCATGAAAAAATGAAGTGTACTATGGATGAAAATATAAATGATCACAAAAATCTATTTGCAGGCATTTTCAATAATTTTAGGGGACCTAGTAATTACCTGATTGAATGTCATAGTCTATAGGATAACCACATGGTCAAGGAAGAACTTATGTAGAAATAAGTGGATGATGAAATCTATAAAATTTGTAGTGCTATTTGTTGATGGGATTACTTTGGAAGACTTTTCTCTTGTATGTGTGACACTGATGATTGTTAGGTGAAAATTATATTTTAGGAATAATTATCTTTTATATTTTGATATATTAATTAATAACCATTTGGGTCTATAGGAACCTTGAATTTGAGGCATTTACAAGTTATTAAATATTATGATGAAAAAGCATGGTATGAGATAACATTTGTGGTGAAATTATGTTATTGTTATTTTGAGGAATTTATCTCATTTTTGTAATGTTATAAAATATAGTTTTTGAAAGAGGACATCATGCAGACTGTGTGACAACCCGCCGTGTCAGACAAAGCTACGGGAATCGAACCCACAACTAGACTGTGATTAGTATTTATTGCTAACCACTAAACTATGTAAAGTACCTGGTTAGTGTGACTAATTAATTTTAGTTAAATGATGTTATTGATCAATAATTAGTTTATTTTAGATCTTATGTATTATCAAATAGATATCCTTGGTATAAGAAAATGATATGGTGATTAAATGATAAATGTTAGCATGGAAGACATTCGCTCTGTTGGGAACACTATATGCCTAAGAAAAAAATAATACAATGGGATTTCATATGAGGATTAATGGTGGATTTTTATCTAAGTTTTTCTTGTCGATTTATAGCGATTTGAGTTATTTATGGAAATAGTTAACCTATCATACTCAATATGTGATTTGGTTAATTACTTTTAAGTATATAACATTAAAAGCAGTTGATGTAATCTGAATATAAAATTTAACATGGAGGACTACATAATCATATTATTCTAATATTGGGGTTTCAATATTAGATTGAATTATATTGAATGATTTTAAATACAATTTTTTATTGAATGGTATTTATTGATCTTTTGGTATTGTTGGTTTAATATTATAAATTTAGATTAATATTTCTTTTTCTGAAGGATTATTATTTTTGTAGATCATCTGATCTTGTACTAACCATTTTGGTTTTTATTAATCTCTAAAGATAAGGTAAATATATAGTTTATCCATTGTGGATCATGTGATTCTCTAGAATATGATTATAGTGCATCAGGTGTTACCATGTCATCTTGAATAATGTTCATTTTAAAAAATAGAAGAGTAAGTGGTAAACATTTATTAAAGGATTAATCTATAATTAAAAAGAAAGTATATATATTTATGTTCTTATTCAATCTCATAAATAAAATCCCTTACATTATGTAATGGAACATAATACAAAAAAATGTTTTCATTTACATTTCCAACTGGGAAACTAATGACAATTTCTCCCATCACATGTTTGTGGGTTTTTGGTTGTTAAATATCTCTTGAACATGTTTTCTATCACTCTCAATCAAGAAATGACACTTAGATTATCTTCTGTATTTGTGTTTTCCTATTTTGAATCCAAATATGGTTTTTCTCAGGTTACCTTTGTACTTCTCTTTCGTTCAATTAATGTGTTAGTTTTATTGACAGTTTCTCTAATGTGGGACATTCAAGAATTTTTCATGACGAATTTTAAAATTGTGAGGACGCAATTTCCAAATGGGGGGAAGAATGTAACAATCCATGATTTCATAGTAAGTAATTTTATTTATTTTAATTTAATATCTTTCACTACACTCAACACCGAGTTCAAGCGCCCCACGACTTACCAAACTAGCCATTCAAAAAGTAGTTATGAATAGTATTAACTAATTTTTGAATTTTATATACATTATATAATTTCAAAATATATATTTTGTGTATTCTAGACAAAATATAAGAACAAATTAATTTTTTCATATTAAAGATTTAATTTCCAAAAAATGAAATTTTACCACATTTTAATGGAAAAACCTCATTAAATCCAAAAATTTGACACTTTTATATATTCGATTTAATAAAATTAAATTTTTTTTATAATAGGGATATAAAAATTTGTCTAGATAAAATTTTCTACTTTTCTGATAACATTCTTATTTTGATGAATACTGAAAAATACTAAATTTTAATTAAAATCTACTTTTGTAATCGAAATAATTTATACTGATAAATGTTTCATTTTAATTTTTTGGAACTGTAATTAGATTATATTTTTATCATTTAATACAATTTAGGTCATTATATGTAATTTCATATTTAAATTTTACATAAACACATGTCAATCTTTTGAAAGTGTTTAATTTTTTAAAAATTGATTTTCAGTTTTGACAAAGAGAATTAATTTTAAATTTATTAATTAAAAATTTATGTTTTGTGTTTTTTATAATATAATTCCTTTTTGAATTTAGAATATCAAAATTATATTAGGGTGAATTTTTAAAATTTTTCTAAAAACATTCAATTTTTGAAGAATGGTGAAAGACGCTGCATTATTGGTTAAAACCGAATATTTATTTAAATATTTATTTATTTTATTAAAATTTATTTTAGGTCTAAATAAATACATAACACCTATATATGTTCTATTTAAAAAATTGGATTCATTTCTAATGAGATTATATATATAAAAAATTTATTGATATTTTTACTGTCTTTTACCCACCTCCTAGAAGAATTTCAAAATTTTTATAAAACATAATATTACCCCATATGTCAGTTGAATTTCAAAAAACAAAAAGACACAGTTAATATAAATAAAAAAATTATGGTTAAATAAGATGAAATTTTTTTTTGGTGAATTGTAACTTTTGACTTTTATTTACCCCGGTTAAATGTAAATAGGATAATTAATGGTAAAAATGATATCATAATAACACTAACACATGTATTAATTCTATTGGATATGTTTAATTAGACCAAATAAAACCTAAGGAATAAAATATGATCCAATTTGGTCAACATTGATTAGATTAGAACTTTTATTATTATTTTATTTAAAGAAGAGTTAAAAGACTTAAATTCAAGTTTTAATAACTAAACCATTTTTAATATGAGGATATATATAATATTGATTCGACTATAAATATTTATTATAAAAACAAAAATATTTTATAAATAATTTTATTTATTTATATTTTAAAACATTAAATAATTATATTTATTTATGAAAAAATAATGTTGCTGTAATTACCATATTAATGAAATATTAAAATAATTGATATTATAAATATCCAAATAAATGTACATTTAGACATCTGATGAATTCCACTAATTTTATAGGTTAATATTAAATGTTAGGTTTGGTAAAATAAATTTTATTTGTAGTGATAATGTTTTATGGCTTTCAAGAAAATAAAATACTAAATAGTGTCAAAATTAACATAAATGAGTTCTTAAAATGAAAACTATATTATTAATTGATATAATTTTCCTAAAAATATAATGTTCCTCAAAAGGACTTATATAAAGTTCTATATATTAATAATTAACAGAATTGGGTTTTAATGGATTTTTATTGTAAATTTATTAACCATATAATGTAAAAGTACAAAGAGACATAGTAAATGTCAATCTATTTAATAAAGAGTTAAATAAAGAAGATAAGGTTAATATAGTGAGCTAAACCTATCTAAAACAACTTTGTTGAGATTATTTCTACCCATCCACACCTTATGACTAAAATAAATCATTTTTATCCATTAGAAACATAACATTATTTTATTACAAAATAATATTTCAAGCTCTTCCAAAAGTGACACTAACCTCTCTTATAAAAGGGTATTCCCCTTCTCTTAATTTCACATCTTAAAAGCCTTTAGAATTGGCCAAGCCCTTGACGAAATATCATCCCAAAATCTATCAATTCAACCTAAAGGCCATAATTTTATCATAAATCCAACCTACTGAGACCTTTTAATAGAATAAAAAGGAAACACACAAAGTATATGTAATAATTTCACCACCCTCTTTCATGTTTTTTTCTTCTTTAAATTCCTATTTCGTTGTTGTTTCCATTACAAAATAATAAATACGTTTCAATTTATATAAATTTATATAATTATAAATACGGTGAACCCATATTCATTATTCTATCCATTTTTATAGTTACAAAGTCACTATACTTGCATACATATAGCTTATTTTCTTCCTATTGTGGTGTTGTTTTTTATTCTAACACTTTATTATTTGGATGGGTATAATAATTAGTATAAATGATTTAAATAATAAATACAACATGATAATGATTCTTTATATGTGATATAAGATCCAATTAAATATTATTTCACCATCAATATAATGATATTGTCACTCATGCGTACGTATGGATTACCGTCTTCACGAATGCGATGAGATTAATATCCCCATCATAACCATTAATGAATAATTATCATTTGATGATAAATAATATTGATTAATAACTTAATATTATTATTTATATGAATCAAATACATCCTAACCATAACAAACAAGGCTTCTGTAACAAAACATATATAGGGAAATGAATAAGTTAACACCCAAAATGAAGATAACACTAAAATATTATTAACAATGAAATATTATAAGATCATAAAAGTTTTTATGTTTATTTATATGGTTATTTTATAATTTAATATCAATTATTTAACTATTATACTTAAGGTTAAAATACCTTTGAACAAGGAAATGTACAAGGTATGTGGTTTTTATCTCACATCTTATTTCTGTGAGATTCATGCTATATTGCCACTATTTCCTTTTGTGTGGTGTATGCAATTCCCATGATTTTATTCTTTGTGTAATATAATATGATTTTTGTGTACTTACATCTTAATTTTATGATACTTATTTCATGGGGTGTATGTTTCGTAAGTTACCATGTGGGGAAGGGAATATCAAATTTCAATTTCTACTCATTGGGCTTTACGCGTACTTCATTGATTATTTTACTCCTAGATTATGCGTGGAATCACTATTTATAATATATGTAGTAATTTCCACTCACATTTCAATATATATTACTTTTATGCACATAATCACCTAATGATAAATTCATATTCCATTGATATGACCTTGTTAAAGGGAAATCTTAACCCAATTTCCATTCATTGAGTTAAACAACCTAATCATTGGTTTTGTTTTTTATAAGAACATGTGTGGATTTAATCTAATTTATTACACTAAATATCCAATTATGTTGAGATTATTTTTATTTTTCATCATAATTATTTCATTTTTTTCTTTAATCAAAGGATACAGTCTATATAAGGTATTTCATCCCAATTTACATTCATTTAAGATATCTTTGTCGTTATGCACCAATTCACTTTTATTTGGTGTATATACATTCCATTGAAATATTATATCATGAATCCATTTATTGTCATGATGTTTTATTGTCTTTTTAATGTAATTCATCAATTACATTTATTCAAGTGTCTCTAATTTGGGTAGGAACCCTTTAACAAAATAATTGTCTTAAATGTCTTAAATATTTATTCATCTAAATCATTCTCATTGATGTCCACGTTTTAAAAATGGTTTTAAGTTTTTATTTAAATGGACATGAATGATTTAAAATTTAAATTACTTTTAAATGTTTCTATGTGGTATGGGACACTTTGATTCCAAAATATCTTCTAAACGACTTCTTTGATAAATATTGCATCATTTAATTTTTTTCAAGAAAAATGGAATATTTCTCTAAAATAGTTTTAATGGCCATTTTCATCTATATAAACATCCTTCAGTGTATATTATTATTGATTGAAGTTTATTTATCATAATAAAATCATCCATATTGTATTAAATGAGAAATTTTTGACTGTGGACATGCAATTTTTTTGACATTCATGGGTTGTGGTTAAAATATTGAAATTTTGTATGATAGTTTTGATATGAATAATTAGATTTTGTTTCACCCTTTCATAGGAGTAATATATTACACTTTGTAAGTGACAGTTCGATCCCACTATATCCCCTTGATGCATCGGTATGTCTAATGAGAAAATTAGACACAGAATTTTTTAAGGCCTTTCCCTATTTAATATATGGTTTTGGCTTAGGCCTAAATCATTTTTGACTTCTTGGTTGCGATCTTAACGAAATTTATCATAATATCTGGCATTATAAATTCTCTAATTATTAAAATAATAATAATGGTTCTTCTGGTTATTCTACTAATAGAATATCCATGGCTGTGTTTTATTATGGAATTATTTACTAATATCATATTTTGTCCATAAAGTTTTCATGTTTATTATTTGTAGTGTAATGTGTTTTTAATAATTCACCATGAATAATTTTTATGTTATCATCTGTTGTTTTTCTTACCCTTACTAACAATTTGATCTCACCGCTTTCTTATGTCTCATTTTCCCAGGATATAAAGAATTTTGTTATGAGTAACATGTAGGAATATACTATGAGTCTTGGATGTTTCAAATAGAATAATTAAGTGTTTTATTTTTTTATAGTTGTAATGTTGAACTTATTTATATATATTTTTTCCAATAAAAATAAACCAATTGATTTTTTGGGACATGAATCCTTGTATCATGCTAATGTTATGTAATAAAGCACAAACAATGGGTAACTGAGGTTTGGGCGTTACATGAAAATTATTATATAATCCTTGAATTAGTGGGTATTAAAACTATTATCCACATCATGAAATATATATATATATATATATATATATATATATAATTTTCCAAATTAATAAAAATTGACTATTAATTCATTGGAAATTAAAAATTATTTTATGTGAAACTATTTCATGCTTCAGAAAATAAATTTTCTCAAAAACAATTGCTTAATATATTTTCAATGTAGAAATTACAAATAATTTCATACCAATTTATAAAATTTGGTTTATAAATTTAAATTGATTTTGGAAATCATCATATCTAAATTATCATTGAGTAAAATTGTGGTAATTTTTAGAAATGATTTCCATTTCAATAAAACGTAAATATAAAAAATTTTCATATAAAATCATTTATTTTCATTAAATCCATTTATTAGAAATGAAAAATATATTTTGGATTTAGTATAAAATTAATATATTATCCATTAGATTTAGAAGAAAATAATTTTTTTGTATCAACAATATTCTTGACTATAATATAAGATATGTTATATTCTTAAAGACAATTTTTTCTAAAAACTATTTTTCATTCAGTTTTAACAATCTATGTTGATATTGATTACTTACAATTATATAAATTTAATTTAAAATATTTTATACCATTATTTAAATTAAGATTTTAAATATTATAAATATGTACATTTTTCATTATATATTGTAACTTTTCAAAAAAAATTTACCTCAATAAGGGTAAAATGAGTTTAATAGGGTTAAAATTTTCATATAAGGTCTAAAATTTAGTTGAAACCCTTACATTTTGTCATATGTGATTAATTAGACCATATCTTTGCTAAAATAAATTATGTGAAAATTTAGTGCCATTTTATATTAATAAATGAATTTATATTGTTTTATGTAAGGAAAATTACAAAATTTTACTCTTTTGAATTTAATATTCCTTATATGTTCACATAGAGATAAAAATATTTTATGAATGAATATAAATGTTCATTTTTAATATGATTAATTTATTCTAATTATGGTAATTTAATTTTAAATATTTTGTAATTCAATAATTAACATAAATTATTATACAATGCTAACATAATGATTATTAATAATCAAGATAAATCAAAGTTAATGACATTAAAAACATCAAAATATATATATTTATGGATTAATTTTGGTGTAACCAGAATTTTATTTTTAATTATAATTTTTTACTTTATGGATAATTTTTGTATATTTTTATTTGATACTTATATTAATATATTTTATGTTTTAATATAGGAATAGTTATTAAAATTAATATGGAGGTATTTTATGAAATATAAAATATTCTTAAATGATTTTATAAGAATAAAAATATTATAGTATTAGAAGGAGATGGTATATGGAAATTACATAATGAGAATATTTTTCTTCCAATTATTATATTAAAAGGAATTTTATAATCCTTAGTAATTTGAAAATGTATTTCTACAGTTATGGTTATATAGGGTTAATGATTGGGGGTTAAATTAAGTGACAAGTTTCAATCATACCTAAAAACTTGTTAAGATACAATTGTTTGAGTTTATTTTTTCCGTATATCCTATTAATTTATAAATTAATCTAATTTGGAAAAAAAATTCGATGAATTTTCAATTATAATATTTTAATGTTTTTGAAAATTAATATGAGTATATATTCCCTTATTTATCTTCCTTACACCAATTTGATTCATATAGCTCAAAAAACAAACCTGCTTTTCTTATAAACATCCATGTTCAGGAATTCATGGTCATGGTCTACTTGATTACCCATTTCAAGGCTACTGAGTAATGTATATAACTGATAATACTATAACAACTCATTCTCTATATGATTTATTTTAATAAATTAATTTTAAAATACAGAGACTTCAAGTTCAAACATCACGAGATTCTGAAGCTCTCTGTTCTTGTAAATAATTTTGGAAACAAATTAGTATGTAAAAATATAAAAACACTTGGAGAATGACATTTAATTTTTATAACTCCTGGAAGAGTGATGGGATAAACAATTTGAGGGCATTGTTGCGTCTGGGACCATAGCATTACCATAGGAGGAGACATACATTTAATGGCGTGGGAAATACGAAAAAGATATATTTGAAAAAAAAAATCATTAAAAATATTTTTATAAGAATATTTTTTTGTTGGAGCAATGAAGATTATATTTCCAATTTTTATTAATCCAATATAAAAAATTCTAGGGTTAAATTTCATTACTCTAATATAATTTTTGAGAGCTCTAGGGAGAAGAAAGCGTGAGAGGAGCTTTTAGAACGCAAAGAAAAAGGATTCAAAGTTCAAGATCACTCAACAATGTATCGACGAATGAAAAATGTCAATGTTATTCATCGATTGATAAAAACTTAAATTAGGGAATGTGATTACATTTGTTTCTACCTTCAGTCATCATTAATTCTACTAAGATTAACATGAATCAATCAATAACAGTGTGATTCATGAATCATATACAGATCTGGGGGTGTGGATTTATGTCACGAGATCCTAATCAATAATAGATTCATGTTTATATTGATTTATGACTAGTTTGATTCATGTTTAAATTTAACCATGGTTAGAATTTTATATCCTTTCCCAATTTTAAAATTACAACTTGGACTGATTGAGGCTGAAACAAACAAGGCTCGATCCATCTACCTCGGGTGTTCATGTGAAATTTATCATTCCTCTCTATTATTAATTTCAAAATATTCATTTCCACAATAAAATATGAGAGACTAGAAGATCACAACTACAGTTATCTATGGTCTAGGTAAGGACTCTGGCGGCGATTGAAGAATGTCATAGCAGGAGACCACCATAGCAGAGGGTCACGGCTCGACGGCCGGTGGAGCGAGGGAGTTGGCACACGCTAGTGGTGTGCCTTGATGGTGGATATGGATCATGGAAGGAGGCCACTATTGGCGCATGGGGATCATGGCTCAATTTCTATGTTTAAAAAAGAGCCCCGAAACTATTTCATGGGTAGCTGATAATGGAAGATGATAATGACCAGTGGTTATGTGGGCATACGTGGCTATCGCGCCTCATCACTCTACTAAAGACAATTATCTAGCTAGATTTTTGGGGGAAATCTATAGTGCCTACTACATCAAGATCAGATTAGAATCGCCCACTTGAGAAGACCATGTACATTGGGCGGGATAGCCTCAGGCATGGCTAAACGCCTTGGGTCAGGCCGGTGCAGTGGACCAGGCAGGACTCCAGGAGTTCGGGTCAAGCCTAGAGGGTAGGATCGACCTAGAGGGTCTATACAGACATATACATTGGGTCAGGTCGGTGGACCCTTGGATGGGTCTGGTTGGGTTGGTGCGGCTGGGTTAGAACAGACCCAACCCGTCCCACCCCTTTTTACAATGAAGGCCATAACGTTCAAACTCTATCTTCGATTGATGAGATATTTGCAGTGTAGGAACCCTCACGATGAGGTGGAACTTTTTAGATGGCTTGTTGAGTAGTTAAAATATACCAGTATAGGTGCCATGTTTCCCCTTGGTTCTTCCCCGAGTGTTCAGTATGACATTTCATGAAAATCGCATCAAGAGAAGAGCCCCCAAGAGATTTGTAAAATTTCCATGAGACGAGAGTGAAAATCTATGACCCCGACTTGAGATCATAGGTAATTGAAGTGAGATATGAGTGAATGGATTTAATCCTCCATTTAGTTGGTGGTATCTTAGGGTTTATGGTATTCTTTGAAATCCCTTACATAATGAGCCTCACCATAGGGTTAGTGGTACTATTTAAGAATCTCCTATGGTGTGGGGTAACACAGATTTGGTTCATCTTATTCTTTTGAATCCTTTTTCTCTATATCATGAACAATTACTATTGGTTTCTAATTTGGTGGGGCCAAGGTCAGTAGAGTGTTATAACTGACTTTTTTTGGTGACAGACCCATTCCTTCCTCATGGATACTTATGAGTATATCTGGATATCCTTGTTGTATGTATGAGCATATAATTGTGTAGAGATTAAAATTCCTCCCATGTGTGTCTTTTCTTTGGAGGTAACAGTGTGTCCTAATGTGTATTGTTTTACTCACCCCTATACGGGCCTTCACCTCATATGTTGTGTTTTGGGCAGATGACCGATGCTTTGACGATGTTCTAGGTCGAGTTGGACAATGGCTCGAATATGATGATGCCTTGGTATATCAGACATACTAAGGGGATCCTTGTATTTTTCTAATACAACATCAGTGCTCTCATTAATAGGTCTGTATTTCAAGTTCTATTTCTTTTAGGTATTATATTTTGGACCTAGTTTGCATTAATACACTTGACATTTCAATTTCACTCTGGATTAACTAATTTTACGTTATGTGTTTTTAATTCATTGTGGTTGGAGACCTCCCTTCCATTTTTTCCTTTTCGGTCCGTGAGACATGTGTGTGTGTGCGTAGGTAGTTTGGATATGGACTCTCATCTGTGAGACATAACTCATCATCTATAGTCTACAGCCCCTGCCAAATTCAAGATGGGAATGGGGTACTCCTCGCACGGGCACCATAAAATGGGATTGATATAGGGTGGTATCCAAGCAGTTTCAGTTCCATTAGGGGACTGAAAGTCAGAATGACTGGGTTGGGGAAACCATGTTAAGTGGTTTGAGTTCATATATTAGGCTAGGAAATATATTGTTGGTTCATTAGCCAACGTATCCACACATAAGGACTCTAGGCACCTACATTCCAACTCGGTCCATGAAAATACATGTTGTAGTGAAATGAATGACAAATTAATCATATCAGAATGGGTTGTTTTATCCATGTCATTCTTGAGTCAGCTATCCAGATATACTCATTTAAATGTGGTTTATCATGATCTATTTCAGGGTACCTCCCTACAGATAGCCATCCAGGATCTTGATGTGTGATCACAAGGATCATACACTTATCAATGAGATGTCAGTGAAGGGCCCCCTGTGAAACATGGTTATCTTGGATTGTCTTCCTACTATGGTACAACTCGTTGAGTTCAAATTGATTCCAGAAGTACCGGTAGAGGAATCACTCATGATCTAAGAATTTAATGAGTTCGAGAGACTGATAACTCATATGATAAGGGGTTAGAAAAACCCATAGATAATTTTGGATTGCCTGGAGGTAGTTGAAAATGTATTTCTCCTTATGATGACACTTCCTGATCAGATATCAGTCTTAGGCACAAGACTTCTACAAGGATCAGTATGATGGTGGTAGAACTTATTGATCCAGATGCATGACGCGGTTACCCTCACATGGATAGACATTTTTTATCTCTTAAAATAGGATTTCATTCGGGAAACATTTCATTATGTATGTATAATGAAGCTACTGTAGCTATTGCAGTGCACCATGAATGTAGTTGAGTTCTTATCAAGAATAAATGAGAATTATAGCTACTCGACATACATGGTGTGAGACCCATTTTTCAGGGTATGATATTATGATCATGGACTATTTTGGGAGATTAGGGGGTCTATGGTAAACCCTTTCATCCCTACTCAGGCTAGAGTACTAGCGGATGATCTGATCTTAGATATCTATTTGGCAAGATAGATGCCAGTAATAGGGGCTACAAAAAGCACCAAGTACCAGAGTTTTCATTGTGGGTTTCCAACAACCCAATATGGGGACCATGTGGTATACATCCTCAAGGATACAACCCTAGGATACGGGACCTGTTAAGAGAGGATCCCAGGGAATAGGGGGACAACTGAAAGATATGTTGTGTTTTTCATGTGGTAGTTATGGATAGTTGGCTCAGGATAGCCTGACATGCCATAAGGGTTATTAGAGAATGGTTGCGGGACAACAAAGGTAGAGAAAAAGGTTTAAACAGGGTGGACATCAGGGATACAACAAATGTGGAAACAGATTTTGTAGAGCCACATGTAGTGGGCGCAAGATTGGCGTATTAATACCACAACACCCTAGTAGTCCACCACGAGCTCTGGGAGTCGGTGGATAGGGTAGAGGAAAAAATCAGGTTATGGAGACATATGACCCAGGTTCTATATATATAATTAGGGATGTGATATTTTTCTTATCCATTATATATGTAGTTGTTATAGGCACAAGTTCCAGTTACATCTTTGTTTCTACAAACATTGTTCGGTTCTTGGATATTCTGGATGAGCCATTCTCTCAATCAATATGTTTTGATAATCCACCAGGAGGGATTTTAGGATTATCCATCGGTGTTGTCGGTGATATCTTAATAATTGAGGTGGGAGATTTTGTTGGGACCTCCTAGTAGGGACATCGAGGCCTACCGACGTTATTCTATTTTAGGACACATTATCCACATTCCATACCAAGATTGACTATTTTAGGAACTGAGTATGTAATATCCACATGTATAGGAACTATTTTTCTCATACCGGTTAATATGTATGACATACAACATAGGAGGGTCATTTTTAGAGGAGGTTGCAGACAATCACTCATTAGTTGGCTAGCTTCACCTTAGGTGCACTGAAATAGAACATCCCTAAGCTTTCAATAGTGGTGTACAAGTATGGGTAAGTGTTCCACGAGGATGTTCCGGAATTACTTCATAGGAGGTAGGTTGATGTCTGCATCGATCTATACCTATAGATTATAGAGATAACCACACCTAAAATCGAATTGCTATTGCGGTGCACTGAGAGTATAGGTTATAATTTAAGGATTTGCAAAAGAAGTTCTTCCGGGTCCCCAGTGTCTAACCATGGGAATCCCCAGTGTTGTTATCCAAGAAGGAAGTCAAGAGTTTGAGGCAATGTGAAGGCTTAGGCCACCCAAACAATGTGACAGTGAATAAAAAGTATAAACTACCTAGAATTAACAACCAATTCGACCATCTAATTAGAGAGAGGTGGTTTTAGATGTTAGAACTTAGATCAGGCTATAGTCATATTCGTTTATGGAATGAAGATATACCAAAGACAACCATCAGGTGTTTCTATGGCCACTGTGAGTACCTGGTAATTCCATTCGGCATAACCAACACCCTATCCATGTTCATTTGACCCATTAATAGGATATCCATTCCCTATATTGATAGTTTCATCATGGTTTTCAATGATGGCATTCTCGTGTACTAATAAACCAATGAGTAACACATGATAAAATTGAGTATGGTCCAAGATACAAATCGATATCACTAGAATTATGTAAATATCTTATTGATCTAGATTCAGGAGTCCCCTTTTCTATAAGATGTTACTTCATAGGTTGGAGTTGTGGTGGACCCAGTGAATATTGAGGCGGTGATTTCTTTGGATCCACCCAATATTGTGACCAAGGTATGGAGTTTCCTAGGGTTCGATAAGTATTATAAAATGTTCATTTCTGACATTTCCAGGGTAGCAACTCCCTTTAAAGCCCTGATTGAGAATTCATATCCATTTTTTGGTAAACAAAATTCTAGTTGTGTTTCCAGATTTGATATGAAGGTTTATGCATTATCTCAAATTGTAACTACCATAAGAGGGTGTAGGGTATGTGGTCTTCAATGATGCATCAGGTACCAGACTCAGATGTGTCCTGATATTGTGGAAAGAGGTTATTGCCTATGGTCATGCATGTTGAGGCATCATGATCAGAACTGTAGAAATCATGATCATGAACTAGCAGCATTTGTCTTTTCATTGATGATGTGGAAGAATTACTGGATGTCGGAGTGGTTTACCATCTACTCAAACTATAAAATCCTAATGTATATGTTTTCCCATAGGGAACTGAATTTGATACATATGATGCTGTTATATTTCAACCTAGTTTATGAATTTGAGATTATTTATACTACTCCTAAGAGGAATATTGTGGCAGACACACTTAGCAGGAGGACCATCATATAGATGCGGAGTGAGGCATCATAGAATTTGGCCGCATTGTTGATAACCTTCATGGTTGATGGTGGAACTGATTATCACTAGTCAATGGTTATAACCCCTCCACTATTGGGTGATATAAGGAGGAACAACATGGTGATATCAATTGTGAGTCCCTACGTACATTTTTATCCACAGGGTATTCCCCCTATTGATATTCAATATGTGGGGAGCATGTTGTTCTCTTCATAGGGTGCATGGATGTGTTAGGGGCATTGTGAGAGGAGGTCTTGAGGAATTTTCACATATCCCCATGGACTTAAATACTATATTCAAAAGATGTACTAGGACCTCCAACACTAGTGTCATTGGCCAAGTATGAATATGGAAGTGGAAATCTTAGATTTTTGGGGACTTAATTCTCTGAATGTTAAAGTAGATCACTAGGTACAAGCATGCCTTACTCATCCCCTATAGGTGCAGAAGTGGAAGTGGGATGGGATATCAGTAGAATTTGTGATAGTATTACCATTCACATCAATGGGACATGATCCCATCTTGGATATCATTGGTTGACTGACCACGTCAGTCCTCTTCCTACCTATCCTTGTGTAGATTTCCGTAGATAATTTTTTATGCCTCTACATCAAATAGATTGTTTAATTTCACGGGTTTACTTAGATTATACTTTAAGATAGGGATGCCTATTTCACTTCCTAACCCTGGATGGTTTTAAGAGCTTTTTGGGAACCATTTTTTCTTGATAAAATTATTTCCCATACAAAAGGGCGGACAGACGGAGAGAACCATTCATCTCATAGAGGACATGCTACTTGCCTACATCATGGAAGTCAATAATACTTGGGAGGACTACCTACCACCAGTAGAGTTTTCATAAAACAATATCTACCAATCAACCTTTGGAATAGAATGATTTGAGGCCTTATATTCACAACTGTTCAAATCATCATTATGCGAGACTGACCCTGAAGAGTTAGCACTTATGGGGCCAGAGTTGGTGCGGGCTACCACCGAAACGGTACAGATCATATAGGAGTGGATGAAGAATGCATAGATCTGATATAAGCCATATGTGGATTGAAGATAGAAGACTAGGGAATTCAATAATGGATTTCATTTTTTTCATCTGGGTCTCACCTCAATAAGGCTTCCTGTGATTTGGCCGGAGCGACATGTTGTCCCCGATGTTCATCATCTCCTTACTGATTCTGAGCAGAGTAGGCATGGTGGCGTACCACAAAGATCTGTCAAAAAAAATTCATTGAGTACTTGATATATCTCACATAATCCAACTGAGGATGTACATGCATGATACATCACATGTTTTTTTACTCAGGCGAGCAGGACATTGAAGACGGGGAGATGCTTTCGGAGTTCTCAGTGGATATCTAGGATCAATAGTAGTAGACCCATTATGGGATGTAAAATCCTCTAGTTTTCTTCTCTGGAAAGCAAGGGAACCTTCACGAATGAATCTTGGTGTGGGAGGCTTAAATGCAAGCTCATCACCCACATCTTTTTATTGAGTATCCCTTGTTTTAGATTACAAAGTCATAAATCCCTAACGTAAGGAAAATTTAATGGATTATATTTTCTTGTGGTTTAATTTTATAAATTAATTTGGAAAATACAAATACTACATTATATTATTACATGAGATTTTAAGTCCTAGTGTGCTCGGAATATCATTTTTAAATAAATATTACCTTTTAAATTATAATGTACATGAAAACTAACATTAAATTTTTAGAACTCTCAAATGGGGTACCAAATCAAAAATCTGAGGGCATGGTATTTTCCTAAATAATGTATTTATTTATGGAAAGTCCTAACATCATCCAACACTATCCAGATTATAAAAATAGATATTATGTACTCAACCAGCAGTAAAAATATTTTGATAAAAAAAAATTTGGGGGGCAGTAAAGACTCTATTTCCTTTTTTTTAATCCATGATTTAGGGGTATAGAGTTACATGTCATAACACTGAGATAAAACTTGAGAGATTCGGGGAGAGGAAAACATTAGAGGAGTCATTAGAAATATATGAATCAGTATTCAAGGATCGGGATCACTCAACGATGGATCGACAAATGAAGAACGCAAACTTTCTTCATCGACTGATCCAACTTAGAGGTAGGGAATGTGATTCATCATTCAATAATGGATTGAATAACTGATCATACACTAATCTATGCTGGGGTTATTTTTTGAAATATCTTAATCATGAATCAATTCATGTTTATATTGATATATGTCTTGTTGTATTCATTTTTAAAATTATCCATCGTTTGAATTTCACATAAATTCCGTATTTTTGAATTCTAACACGGACGACTCACTACCGATAGAAACAATGATCAATCGTTCCACCTCTAGTGTTCGTGTGATATTATTCCTCTCTTTTCTACTGATTTTCATGATATTCATCGCAACAAAATTCTATAAATGAAACAATGATTTCAATGGTGGTAATTCATGGCCTAGGCGTGGAACACATTCATGATATATCGATCTCGTAGTATGAGTCTGCAGTGGCGAGGGAGGTGGTGTGTGCTGGTGGCTTGCTGTGGCAGTGGAGGAGGCCCACGGTAGGAGGCCACATGTAGTGAATGGGAGGCCATGACTTGACAATCTGGGTGATGCGGGAGGTGGTCCCCCATGACAAAAAAATGATTCTTGTAGCTATGCTGCAAGTGGCGAACAAGGGCTACTAAATAACGCTTCTGGTGGGGCATGGATTCCATGCCACATCACTCTCTTGGATACTGTGATCAAGCTAGACCATGAAAATGACCTATGAAAGAAACATATATTGGATCATGTCGCCTTTCATGTCATGGGAGGATTGGAAAGGAACACTCTAGCGGGCTGTGTTGATCGGGTGAACTGGCATCAGTCTAGTCCTAGTGCCTTGTGTAGGGTTGGAGGAGCGGACCCGGCCTGACCCAACTAGTATAGGTCAACCCAAATAAGCCGGGTCAACCATAATATCTGTGTTGGAACCCTCTGTCTATTATAGTTATCCATGTTATGTCAGATAGTGTTGGTTCCATGGAAATGGTAAGTTCGGTAGGCATGGGTCTGATTCAGTTGGTCTGACCGGATCTAAAAGGACACAGACCAAACTCACCCTGTTTTAGCACAATGTCCATACCATTCAAATCGTAAGACTGATTGATGAGTAGTTACTTTCATTGATACCCATGTGATGTGGTAAACCATTTTAGACCATATTTTGTGTTATAAGATAATACCATTATAGGTGTGGAGTGTCCACATGGTTCTTCTCTCGAGGATTCAGTATGAAATTTCATGGAAATCCTGATGAGATACAAGTCCCAAATAGAGTTGTAAATCCTCATTTAGATGGGAGTGAAAGTCTATCACTCTGGATGGAGTTCTATGGGTATTGAAATCACCTACAATTAGAGGTAATTAATCCTCCATCATGATAGTTTTATCTTAGGGTTCACATTATTCCTCGTAATCCCCTACGTTTCATGTCGAACAATATGTTTCATGTTATTATATGAGAATCCAATAAAATGTGGGGTAACATAGAATGGGTTTGTGATATTCATCATAACCCCATATCAATTTTTCATGACCCTTGGACAATATTTCCTAATTTGGTGGGGGCCAGGTTAGTGGATTCTTATGACGGAATTTTAGTGGTGACTTACCTCTTCATTCCTCATGGATTATTATGATTATGTCTCGATATCTTTGGTATATGTATGGTAAAATACCTTTTAGTGCTGAATATGATCTCTGTTGTGTCTTTTCATTATGGTCTTCGGTGAATTAGTAAAAACTATTTTACTCAACCTTGCATGGTATTTGACCACATATTTCATTTCTTGTGAAATCAACTGATTCTTTAACAATGCATAAGGTGGAGTAAGACCAGGGCCCAGACCGTATGAGGCTTTGTGAGTTCAGACGGACCAAAGTGTTCCAAATATTTTTCTTCTACATATTTTTAACCCTCATTTTCTTGTCACTCAATGTTGTTGCCTTCATTTTTGGGCTTGTATTATGGACCTGGATTACAGTACTTCACTTTACATTTTGGGTTAACTCTGGTTTTATTACATTTACATTTACTGGTTTGAATGCATGTGGGTTTTTATTTACCCTTCAAAATTTTATTGTGGCATAGGATACATGTGTGAGTGTCTATATTTATGTTGTCTAAGGCCTCCCATTTTTGATATGTTCTTACTAGATTCTTGTTAGTTTCCCCTGCAATATCCATGGTGGGATTGGGGGGGTCATAGAATGGGCCCCACCAGGACAGGTTGTTACACATTCTGTAGAGGAGGAACTCATCTTACGTGACCTTTATTCAATTTATATCTTCTTCTAGCTCCTCTAAATATATGGTATTCAATATAAAATAAGTAAATATACACCTATATATATAGAAATTTCATTATTATCATATTAAAATAATTATCCACCACATTTTCTAATAAATGATAACATAAGGTATCACTCAATTATACATGTTCACTACTTCCTCAACACATTTCCATCAATCATTATCCACCACCATTATTCATGTTTGGTAATAAATAGGGTTTTAATGTTTATATATTATCTTTATGACATAATTATAATTAATTACTTATAATATATTCTCTACCTTATTTCCACTCCAACAATTTAATAATGTCAATTTCTTCTATGGGTATGTGTGGACCACCCACTCCAAGAAGATATGTGATACATTTTAATTATATACTTATATGCAAGGTTATAAGGATAAATTTAAGTAATATATATTATATCTATGATATATGAAATATTATTTATATTGAATTATTAATTTAACTTATTTTGTTCCATCTACTAAGAAGTGGAAAACATCACTTGTGTGTACGTATGAAGTACCATGTCCACATGGTGATGTATATCATTTTCATCATGTAATTAAAAAAATAAAAATTTAATATTATTTCATTAATGAATATGATACATATTTCATGGTTAATATTCAATAAATGAAGAAACTGTGACCAGTGATCTTGTAGAGGAATCAAAACGAAACTTACATGGAAAATAGAAAAGTGTTCAACAGAATAGACATTTTAATGAAGAAATTGTGAATAAATGAATAATCTTAAAATATAATGTAATGATAAGAATAATTTTATCTTTGAAAATGGTGTTTTAATTCAGTTTTAAAAACAATATATATATATATATATTATAGAATATGATTTAATTCATAAAATGTAGTATAATACTTCAGGTTGGGGATTTGTGTTTAAATAACATATTTATAGGGATTGATTTTGTCTGAATTAATATTTATTAAATTTTATGATCCTTATAAATTAAAATCGTTTCATTTGTATTCCACTAATTTTATTTATGAAATTTTTATTATTTAATTAAAATATCTTATCTTTGGTATTCCAACTTCTTCAATAACATTTTCTTGAAAAATTGTCATTATTTCCATTTTATATTACAAATCCTTTTAATAATATATCAATATCAAATTATATTTTCAAGGACTAATAATTTTATTATATGAATAAAAAAATAATTTTTACTAATTTTTATGTTTTTATTTATTTGTTATGTGTAAAATATTATTTCCATTTTTTGACCATGGAAATTGTTTCAAAGTTGATAACATAATATTTATTTTAATGAATACAAAATGAAAAAAAATTCCAACCATTATGACTAATCATATTTATATTATTTACTCTACAAGAATACATGTTTATTTTTTTTACAAAAACAATTCTAAATATTAAGGAAATTTTATATCTTAAATAATTATGTTAAAAAAGAAATGTGTATTTTACTCATGAAAATTCCAATTATATTTTAAAGGCAATTTATCATTTATAATAACATCCTTTTATGTTATTAATGTTTCACAATGTATATGATCCAATGGTATCATCTATAATTTTTATACATATAGTAAATTATTATGATAAAGAAATATTTAGGAAACATATTTTAATTTTCCATCGTTAGGTTAGGATGAGATGATAATTTCTTCAATCCACATGTTGAATACATTTGAATGGTTTTGATTATTTGGATATTGGATATGTTATATCTCGTAATTTTATTGGGTAATATGTATTTATTGAGACTATAATGATAAATTTGGAAATTATTTCAACAATATGTTTTCACATTTTTATGTAAAGAATCATTTCTTTTGAGCTATTCTGACAAGATTATGCATGGAAATGATTATTAATAGAATTGTTCAAATTTTTTATCATGATTATTATTTATCCAACAAAAATATCATATTCTTATGCATATAAATTATTGTGTGTAATATTTTTACAATATTAATATTTATTATGGTTATAATTCTACATTTATATGTTATGATACTTGAATGGTCATCATTGATTTGATACCCTATTCAATATTGCATTTATATATGAAATAATATTTATCTTTATTATCTTGATTTTATGGGTATGAATATTTTATAATGAGATCATATATGTTTTTATGTTAAAACATCAATATTATTATCTTATGCTCCCATATAACGATTGACTGACATCTCTCATGTCT
Source organism: Viscum album (assembly GCA_963277665.1). Taxonomy (NCBI): domain Eukaryota; kingdom Viridiplantae; phylum Streptophyta; class Magnoliopsida; order Santalales; family Viscaceae; genus Viscum; species Viscum album. The sequence goes on along the minus strand of OY728165.1, from coordinate 555,939,925 downwards.
TCCCATATTGAGAATCCATGCTCACAATTTATTATGTATACTTTTCCTCACATAATAATGAAAATATTTTAGAATGATACTATTTATAAGGATATTAAATTTGAAAAACACAGTGAGAGATGATATAATTTTTTATTATCCATTTTTTACATATCCATTTTTCCATAGTCACAAAGACAATGAACTTATTGGGAATATATTATTGTCGGATATTGTGAATATTAAACTATGAAGATGTAATATTTCTTTATGTAAATTATGGGTCACAATAACAATGTTTATGTATTATATTATAGAAATAAATATATTAAGACATGATATAGCTAAGGAAATGGAGGATAGGGGTAGATCCATTAAAATTCACACAAAGGTAGATGATATTTGACCTAAATGTTATGCTAAAAACCACCAATGAGATCTGGAATTCAATGTTAGTGAGAAGAAATTCCAATGAATTTTTCCATGTAATATATTTATAAGACATAGAAATAAATGAATGGTGAGCCGTTGGTATATTTGTAACTCTACGATGCATGATAGAGTGTGGACTTTTCCTATAACTTGGAACATGTAACAACCCTATCTCATTTTTATAATTTGTTCCATTTATCTCTATAGGGGATGTACACACAAGACCCTTTACATGCACTAAAAATAAGGGATTTCCCACTAGATAATAATATTTCATACTAATAAATAACAGATGAATACTTGGATCATAGACATACAGTTCTTGGGTACAAGACTTAGCTATTAGTGAATGATATTTGGAGGAATTATAAATTATTAGAAGATAAGTGGGAACCTAAGTATATGAAAATTCATATATATCATTGTTTTCTGTATTAGTGTGAAAAAATATCAAGGGTGATATTCAGAAGAAAGAGGGTTTATAATTTAATACCACAATATCATGTATGTTTTTCCTTTCAAATATACTTGTAATATTCATTATATCGATTTAGAAACATCTTATAGTCTAAATCAAAATATAATATTGTATACCTTTATGAAATTACTGTTAAATTACATGTTATGAAAAAGGTTGTAATAATTATCTTATATACATATATATGTTTTCCAAAATTAAACTTTTTTGATTAATTCATAATAAATAATCAAAATATTTTTTAAAATTAATTTAAATATTAAAAGTACAAATATTTTTAGAAAAGTATTTTTATACATTTTTTATATTATATAAAAAATATCAATGATCTTTATTAATAATTTTATTAAATGAAATAAATTTTTAATGTTGGATAATCATATAAGAAATAATTATTTAATGTTTATTAAAATAGATATAATAAATTAATGTTATAAAATATATGTTTTTCATAAAACTACTTTTATATGCGAATTTTTTCATAATAAATTAAATAAATCAGTATTTATAAATTTTATTAATGAATCATAAATATTATATTGGAAAAAAAGTTATTTATAATTCCTTCTATAGAATTTATTTCGAAATAAATGAATTTAAATTCAATTTAATACTTAAAAATATTTTTCTGAGAATTTTTTTTGTTTTGTTTCACGTATTTATTTTAAAAATAATATCATTAAATTATATAAATTTAATACGATAAAATGGAATAAAATTTTTGAAAAAATAATGTCATAATTTTTTATTTAGTAGGATATCAATTTTTTCAAATGTAATAAAATCAAATAGTAATAATTTCATACAAAGGGTAAGGTCATTCTTGGTTAACCATTGGGTTGTGGTGTGAATAAAATATGATGTAATGGTAATATTTTCAATAAAATATTATTATAATAATTTTTATATCTATTTAGAAGTTATATTATCTTTCCAAGGTTGAATTTTCCATTTTATGCATTATACTATTGATATCAATTCAATATGATTAAAATTTTAATGTAATTCCATTTGTGTCCCCTCCCACACTTATAAAAAGTAACCTCCTATCTGAAAATATTATTGGATATTGAGCCCAAAGGATTACATAATCCTAACCCTTATACACTCTTAAATTCCATCCCATGCTCATATATCCCCTATTCACCTATTTAGATGAATCTTTCAAGGCTAAATGTTTAAGACAAAGGAGTTCTCTCAAGATCCTAACCAAGATCATTCATTTTTATTTCTTATAACACCTTACAAAACCTATTTTATCAAATATACCATAATTAATATAGTATAATAAATATAATAGGATTTTATTATGATGATATAATAATATATTGCATACAATTTTCCATCAATTGGGAAATGGAAGTATTTCTCATGTGTATATGCCAATTAGTACCTCGATATAATGATATGATTAATTTTCCTTCACGAAATCATATTTGTGGTTATAATTATGGTGTTAATAAAATATTATATGTATATAAATACTATGATTCTGGGATGAGAAAATATTATTTAACTTTAGTTCAATTTTTTCTTTAGATAATGAAAATAACATTCATTTCTAAGAACTCAATATTATCTCCATGAATGGTGCAATTAATTTTTCAATATTTATGATTTGTTGGAATGTTATTGATTTTTTAAAAAATGAATATATATTACATTTATATTAGTAATAAAATTATATACAAGATGATATAATGATCAACATATATTAATAGTAACCATTGAATCTAAACATTAATAAAAAATGAAAACAAATATCACACAGAATAGTGTATTTAATTGAGAATTATTAATTAAATGGTGTAAAAATGTGATAATGGTCAAATATATGACATTATAAGTCTTTATTGGGTATTTTTGTAGAAATATAATAATTATAGACTTATTATATTGGTTTTTATTGTTCATTTGAAGTAATATTAACTTTAGGTTAGGGTTTTACATTACAATCTAATTTTTTTACTATGAATATTTATAACAAAAATTATGGTAATTACATGTTTTGATATATCAATTAAAAATTTCATGATTTTTTTTGAAAATATTATAATTTGATTATCTAGTTTTTCTTTAAAATTTCCCAATACATCCTAAAATTATAAAGGATATTTTTTTATTTAAAATAATCATTTATTAAATTGAGTAATGGATGATTTATTTTCATGTCATTATTTTATTTAAAATGTATTCAGAATATAATTTAATATTATAATATAATTTTATAAATAAATTATTATCCATTTCATACTTTCTATAATAAAAATTAAACCCAATTTTATCTAGGTTTTTTGAATAAGGTAATTTTTACTAAATTTGTGAATTGAATCATTGTTTTAATGCACACAACATAGAAAAATGTGTACCCTATAATGAATATATTTTTAATTAAAAATCTATTTATATGATTCTATGTTTTATTCAAAAAAAATTTCCAAATTATTTTTATAATTGTAGTATATTAAATTAGTGATTTCTAAATGAAAATGGTATTTTTTCCATGAAATGTTTTGTATTATTTTAATGGTATGTTTCAACTATGATTACATCTTTTGATGTTAAAAAATATTAATTGGGGGAATTATTCTACGATACCTTACTTATTATTTATCTATATTGTTTGTGGTTTTATAATATAATATTTATGAATATTATTTTCTTGTCAACGTCATTTGTAATGATTAATGTTTATTGTTTTTACAATTTTGGTGAATATACATAAACAAATTATGATTATGTTATTTGTGGTTTGGTTATATCCCTACAATGTATTTGATATAGATTATTGCATTATGAGCTAAAATTATAAAATGGATGTTATCCCAATACTAAAAAGAGGGTACATATAAGTTCATCCCATGACTAATGTAGGTACAAATGTGGTTATGAAAATCTTAATATGTGATAAATGTCTTAGTGATTATCCTTGATATAATATTATTAAGATTATTTTTTCAAGGATTTCTGACAGTCCTTTCAAAAATGATGTTTTTACATTTTTATACTCCCATCGATCATGTTCTTTAATTCCTTTATAATTCATGTCTTCTGAATATAATATTGTTATTCCATGAATAATTATTATAATCTCTGAGTTTTTATTTATGGTTTTCAATGTTTATTCTACTGATCCTATTGGAAATACATAGACAAAAATGTCTTCATATTGTATGTCAAACCTTTGGAACTTCATCTATTATACATGAATAGAAAATGGGAAGATAATTGGCCATCTCACTAAAATTAGTAAAACTTGAAAAAAAATCTAATTAACGAACATAACAACATTCAAAAATTAGAAGAATAATAGAAAATAAAAGAGGGTATAAAGAGTTTATGTGGTTAAAACACTCAGGTTACATCCATAGGATAACTCTACCTCAAAATTTATTATTATGAAATTAAAAGAATCATACTTCCTTAATTTTTAATTAAAAAAATAATAATTATTAAACAAAATTATAACTACATTAAAATTTAAATAGATATGGGAAACACACAACACTTTTATAGTAGATCCCATCTTGTATTGGATGTTCTAAATCCATAATAAAAATTAACAACCTTTCTGTGATACTAGAAATATATATTTACTAGTAAAAATTACTACCTAATTTACTAATTATAATGAACCACCATTAATCAATTAAAAATTTGACTTGCTTCATATAATACAATTTACATTATAGATTAATTTTGATTGTATTCAAACATCATGGATGATGTTCTTTGAAAATTACTTTACAGTTGGATTTAATCAGGAAATAATACAATGGTCAAATTTCGAATGAATCCAATTATATTTGGAAAAGTTGTGGGCAATTTATTTTTTCATATATTATGTTTTTGATAAGATAATGGTTGTCATCATATGGTATGTATTTATATTTTATAGGTTCAAGATCCCAACTTGATCTATTAATAACAACAAAAATTTATACAATATAGGCTATCTTGACATTTCCTTTGAATCATCTTACCAAATTATTCACTCCCTCTTGTTCCTCCTCTAGATTCATTGAATATTATTCATATTAATTTTATACAAATTTAATAGTGGTTTTAACCCACTTTATGGATCTTAGAACTACTGTATTATATTAGATTCAGTATCTTTTAGTACACCCATATTTACCCTTGTAGATATATTCATAGGATTGTGTCTAAAACATACACCTCCAAAACAATAATAATTAAGAAATAAAAGTGAGTAGGAAATTAAAATCATATGATTCTTATATAAATAAATAATATGAATCATTTCTTGGGACACAAATATGATGTGTGCCACATATTTCCCTAAAAAGACAAGATATGTGGTTTAGTATTGTGCATCCTTACTGCTCCAATAGTTTTTTTGAGTCTGTTGTGATTCGTAGAAAACATCCTTATTAATAAGACAGGGTCCATGGGGTTTTTCATTAACCACAATTTATTTTTTATTAAAATGAATCCAAATATCACATTTTCCTTTATCATTAAAATGAATTATTTTTGGAATATTAATTTTTTATGTATAATACCCACATACCTCCTAAGAAACATTAATATATAGTGTACACACTCACATAAAGTCCATTCTATATGATAGATTAATATTTTTATAAAAAATAATTCATTTTATATGACAACCTTGCTTTTTATTTCAACTTAAGAATGCTTTATTACATAAAACTTCACTTGATACAACAAAGAAGATCGAGAGGTTTAGTGTATTTGGGGCTTAGGATCATTACATAAAAACTTTAAACTTGAAATACAACATCTTTATTGAAAACATACTTTACATGACCACTACATTCCTTCGTACTTAGCAGTTCATGGGATAACCTGAGGACATGCATAAGAAAACGGTGAGCTATAAAGCCCAATAAGGGAGTACACAATGAATAACATGAGGAGTAAAATACATGTTAGGAAATAGGAACATCAATAGAGCATTAGAGTAATATGAACATAAAGGCATGATAAAGCATGATAACCATAACATGGAAATGTGGCAACAACACTTAACATTGAATTAGCATGAGCCAAGGCTCATTGCACGTGGAGCATGAGTAAACCCTCATTGCACATGAAGAGTAAACCCTCATTTCACTTGAATTATCATGAGTCAACACTCATTTCACATGAAGTATCATGATAATATACTTTACCCAATGAATTAGAGCGCTATAAAGGGCACACCCTTCTTAAACATTTCATTTCATGCATAAGTGTGCCACATGGATCATAAAACTTGGATTCATAAAACATAATCATTTATTCCACGATAAAGAAATGTGGAATTCATACCTGAAAATTTATAATAAATTATTAAATGTTCATAAAGGTGAATACCCTTGATGGAGAAATGGGCATGGTATTCACTACACAATGATATTGGCTTAGAAAATCGGTGTGATTTCGGCAGCGTAACGACGTGACATATGAATTCATAAAAATGGTTGATGAGAGAGAAAGGGGTTCCTCATCATATTTACATGTAATGGACAGTAAGGAGGTCATATAGATACATGTCCCAACAATTGAAAAGGAATTTAGATTCATGATACAAAAGTATTGCTTGAATATAGAAGGGGAGAAAAAGGTTCCTTTCGGAATTTCGGCATAGTAATGGGTGTACATGGGAGGAATTTAATGAGAGAGAAAGGGGTCTCTCATCATTCAAAGCATAAGACTGCAGTATGTTAGAGGTGCGAAACCATACCCCAACATTCATAATTGAAATTAAAAGGGCAATACAACTTAAAGAAAATTGACAAAAATGAGAAAGGAAGAAAAAAACCCTTACTTGGAAGTGTGCTTCCAAAGGATATAGAGAGGCTTGTGAGAGGCTTCTTGGGAGCTTGGGGCACCTTGAGAGAATTCTAGAGAGAGTAGGGAAGAGGTTGGACGAACTCCAAGGGCTTTGAGTGAGGAGGAAGTGGGAGCTTGGGTGGGTTTATATAGGAAAGGTGAGTGAATTCTTTATTATTTAGGTTTGGGACCCCTTATATTAAAATAATCCAAACCACAAACCACCCCCTGGTATTTCCCATGGTTTCTGGAAAAGGAAATAGGAACAAAATATTTTACAAGGCCAAGGTCCGAACTTATTAAAAAATTAGGGTTGCTTATGTGGAGGTGAGTCACACTCCCAAGGAAATTAATTTAAAAAGGCAAAGTGTTGAATAAGTCTTGAGGGTTCCATTAATGCTTTGAAAAGTAAGTCAAACAAACCCAAAACCTCATTATTTTAATTATAAAACACATATTGTCCGAACATAAGGATTATGGTATTTTATTACATCACCATTGGGTCATTATGATGTCATAAAACACATTATATATTTAAATGGTATTTAATTTTTACCCAAAAATTTGACTGTCTCAGAAAATTATGAAAAATTCACCGTTGGATAATTTCGACATCATGATTCCGAAAATAATATTTATTTTATCTAAATTATTTTCTAAATATTTGAATTTTCACTTTTAAAATAAAAACTGACATTTATAAAAAATTCACTGGTTTTGATAGAAATGGCTTTCAAACCTTAACAAAAATTTTAATTGAATTCATAAAAATATAAGATCATTTATATTTAATAAAAATTAATTTAATATTAATAATAATATTTTATTAAACTATTATTTAATTCAAAAATCCTTTAATTTAATAAAATACAATTCTTAATTAAATAATAACTAAAAACACCATTTGTACTTTAAAAAATAATTACAATGTATCAAAAATGACTAGAAATTATATTCATTATTATATAAAGAAATAATGTACATGAACATGGTGCTACTTATTTGTTACATAACCCCTTAAAATAGCCGCATAAGACCTAAGGGTAAGGTGTGCGATGGTGACAAACTCTTGGGGTGGCTCGGATAAAATCGCTCGAGTTGTAATTTCAATCCACTTCCACTTTTCCTGTAGAAGATCACGTTCGAGCTTGACTTGATGAAGCCTAGCTTGGGCTTGGTCAAGGGAAAATCCCAAAGACGCCACATCTTTTCCGAGCTCCGACAAATGGGCTTCGTAAGGGGAAATTCTACTGGATGAGGCCATCACTTCCTTTGTCTGAGTAGAAATGGGTTCGTTAAAGCCTTATATTTATACTACTCAGATGATCACTGTTCAACGGCTATAAAAGTAACGGTCACAAATCTTATCGTAAAACTAAATAAGTTGACATCTTATAAAAACAATTTTCATAAATAAACATTTAACTGTATCAAGAGGGATTTTACATTAATGAAACTTTGGGTCATTACAATATTCCCCCCTTAAGAAATTTCTCCCTAGAAATTATCCTTTTCCCACACTAAAACAAATGTGGGTAACTCAGCTTCATCATATCCTCCAACTCCCAAGTTGCTTCTTCAAACTTTTGGTTTCTCCACAACACCTTGACGTGGGGCATTGTCTTATTTCGTAGAACTTTTTCTCTATGATCTAAGATCTTCACTGGTTGCTCTTCATAAGAAAGATCATCTTCCAATTGTACCACCTCAGAAGAGAGTACATGTGAAGGGTCTGGTATGTACTTCCTTAAGAGGGATACATGAAAGACATAATGTAACTTCGCCATAGTAGGTGGAAGTGCTAGTCGATAGGCCACAGCCCCAACACGATCAAGAATCTCGAAGGGGCCGATGTAACTTGGACTTAACTACCCTTTCTTTCCAAACCTCATGACCTTCTTCCACGGAGATATTCGTAAAAACACCATGTCTCCGACTTTAAACTCAAGGTCTCGTCGACGATTATCTGCATAACTCTTCTGTCGACTTTAGTCTGCCTCGATATGCTGCTGAATGGATTTCACCTTCTCCACCATTTCTTCGACCATTTCTGGTCCAAGCAGCTTACGTTCACCGACCTCATCCCAACATGCCGGTGTTCTACACCTTTTCCCATACAGGGCTTCATATGGTGCCATTTGGATGCTCGAGTGGAAACTATTATTATATGAGAACTCAACCAGAGGAAGATGTTGATCCCATACTCCTTTAAAGTCCATTGAGCACGCTGTCAACATATCCTCAAGTGTTTGGATAGTTCGCTCGGATTGGCCATCAGTTTGAGGATGATAGGCCGTACTGAAGTTCAGTTCAGTATTCTGAGCATGTTGAAGACTCTTCCAAAATGTAGAGGTAAATCTTGGATCTCTGTCAGAATCAATAGATAGTGGTACTCCATGCAACCGTACCACATCCCTGATATATATCTGTGCAAGTTGATCCAAAGAGAAATCCTCTCGAATAGCAATGTAGTGTGCAGTCTTTGTAAGACGTTCCACAACAACCCAGATTGCATTGTTGCATTTGGATGTCCTTGGAAGTCCGGTGACAAAGTCCATGGTGATATTCTCCCATTTCCATTCAGGTATGGGGAATGGTTGCATCATCCCCTTAGACTTATGCCTCTCCGCCTTCACTTGCTGACACACCAGGCACTTTGATGTATATTCAGCGATCTCCTTCTTCATATTATCCCACCAAAAGTTTTCTCGGAGATCTTGATACATCTTTGTGCTCCCTGGGTGAATAGAGAAATTTGAAGTATGTGCATCATCCAAAAGTTCCTTCTTCAGTTCCGAACTTGATGGAACACATAGTATTTTCCCAAACCGCACAATTCCTTCTTCATTAACATTAAACTCTGAGAATTTTCCCTTTTTGATAGCTTCCACTTTTTCTTGTATTCATGCATCATCATTTTCAGCATCCTTTATCCTTTCCAAAAGAGATGGTTGAGAAATAATTTGTGAAAGGATTGATGATGTTCCATTCTTTATGATTCCCACATCCATCTTCATCAAGTCTAAGAAGATTGGATCCTTCTCAATTCTCATCATTGATAGAATAGCTGGATCCTTTCTACATAGGGCATCCGCCACCTTGTTCGCTTTCCCAGGGTGGTAATGTATTGAACAGTTATAATCCTTGATGAGCTCTATCCATCTCCTCTGGCACACATTAAGCTCTTTCTGTGTTAATATATATTTAAGACTCTTGTGGTCAGTATATATCTCACATTTCTCTCCATAGAGATAATGCCTCCATATTTTCAAGGCAAAGATCACCGCCGCCAACTCCAGATCATGCGTTGGATAGTTTAGCTCGTGGATTTTCAACTGCCTTGAGGCATAGTATATCACTTTATCATTCTGCATCAGCACACATCCTATGCCCTTCTTCGAAGCATCACTGAATACCACAAAAAGCTCCCCACTTGTGGGTAAACTGAGCATGGGTGCAGTGATAAGCCTCCTTTTCAACTCCTTGAAGATTTTTTCGCATTCATCACTCCAAGAAAACATTACTCCCTTTCGAGTTATCTTGGTAAGAGAGTTGGACAATTGTGAGAAATTTCTCACAAATCGTCGATAATATCCAGCTAACCCCATGAAGCTACGGATATCAGTTACCGATGTTGGCCTCGGCCATCCCTCAATTGCATCTATTTTGGAGTGGTCCACAGATATCCCATTGCTTGTGATGATATGGCCCAAGAATGAGACCTCCTTCACAAAAAAAAACTCACACTTTCTATACTTTTCATAGAGATTCTCCTTGCGCAAAGTCTCCAGTACAGTTCTTAAATGCTCATCATGGTCCTCCTTGGTTTTGGAGTATATTAGAATATCATCTATAAAGACTACCACAAATTTGTCTAGGTAATCTCTAAATACTCTATTCATCAAGTCCATGAATATTGCTGGAGCATTGGTGAGTCCAAAAGGCATTACGATGAATTCATAGTGCCCGTACCTTGTACGAAAAGCAGTCTTGGGGATATCTTCCTTCTTCACCCTTACATGATAATATCCCAACCGCAAGTCCACCTAGGAGAAGAATTGTGCTCCACGCAGCTGATCAAACAAGTCATCGATTCTTGGGAGAGGATAATTGTTCTTTATCGTGATTTTTTTAAGTTCACGATAATCGATGAAAATCCGCATTGGCCCATCCTTCTTCTTGACGAAGAGGACTGGTGCACCCCATGGTGATGCACTTGGGCATATAAACCCTTTATCTAGATTCTCATGTAGTTGTTTCTTCAGCTCTTCAAGCTCAACAACAGCCATTCTATATGGAGTATTGGATATTGGTAGCGCCCCAGGTATAAGTTCAATTGAGAACTCAACATTTCTTCTTGGAGGAAGACCAGGAAGTTCCTCGAGAAATACTTCACCGAATTCTCTCACAATCGGCATTTCTCCAAGGGTGGTTTCTTCCTTGGACTCAATCATCTGAGCCAGATATGTGTTCTCATAAGGTAGTAATATCCATGCTTGAGATGATGGAGCTAAAGGAGATTCATCTTCCTCCCAACACTTGTAATGAATCGGGGGTTGATTCTCCATATGGAGTGTGATTTCCCTCTCCCGACAATTTATGTTGGCTCTATATAAGGAAAGCCAATCCATGCCAAGTATTGAATCAAATTCCACCAAAGGGAGTATGACGAGGTTCACCGGGAAATTCAATCCACAGATTATAATAGGGGAGGACTTATATTCATGGGATGCAATGATTGCCCCATTTTCCATACTCACCGACATCTTTACTTCCATGATTTGTGGTGGTGCATGGATTGTTCTACTAAACTTTTGAGATATAAAAGAATGCGTAGAACCTGAATCAAAAAGTAGGTTCACTATTCTTGAATGAATAACTAGCGTACCTGTCACCACTTCATTTTTGGGGTTCACTTCGGCAGAAGTGATGGCAAATGTTCTTCATTGTTGTCTTGGAGGTTGCTGGTTGCCTCCGATAACCCTTGGATTAGGGAACTGATTTGCAAAATGACCCGGTTCTTTGCATTTGTATCATTGAACTACGCGTTGAGGTTCGAACGGAGCATTCCTCTCCTCTGTCGTAGCCGTGGGTCCTTCTTTTTGACAGTTAACAGCTAGGTTCCCTTCTCTTCCACACTTGAAGCATTTTCTTGTCCCCCTAAGGTAATTTCCAGGGTGCTTCTTTCCATACTTTTGGCAAGTGGGGTGCTGGAAGTTCTTAGCGCCATTGGATTTATCCATCGGACCACCAGCATTGAAGTCCACCTTACGTTTCTTGTCCCCATGATACCCCTGTGATTCTCCGATATCCATTTCAACCTTGAGGGCACATCGGAAAATTTCCTCATAGCTGTCGAAGTCACGGATCGCTAATGCTTTCCGCAAGCTAGGCTTTAGCCCACCAAAGAAGCGGTCAACCTTGCATTCGGGGGTAACGACAAAGCCGAAAGCGTATCGTGCAAGCCTTGTGAAGTTTTCCTCGTACGCTCCCACATATTCTTCATCTTTTTGTATGAGTGAAATGAAGTCCCTTTCCATCTTAAGATGGAGGGTGCATGGAAAATATTTATCGAAAAGCATCTTCCAGAATCTCCTTCATTCCAAATCCCCGATCTCCTCCTCAGGCATCGTATGTTTGATCAACGTCCACCATTGATCAGATTCACCCTCTATATGATAAACCGCTAGGAGAACCTTCTATTTTTCAGATCATTGGAGGATGGAGAATATCTTTTCAATGGAGTTGATCTATTGTTCAACGATCGTGGGATCGGATGATCCACTAAAATTAAGAGGCCTTTGTCTCATGAATCTCTCGATAGTGACTTGTTCTTTCTTAGGGGGGGGGGGTTGAACATTCCTCTTGACCAGTGTTTCTATTCAAAACATGAGTTATCTGAGAGAGAAGATTGACAAAGTTCGCGATTCATGCTCCCATTGGATTGGGCATCTCATAAGTACAATCATCACACTGATCTTCACAACGGTTGTTAGCCCGAGTTCTCCTATTACTGGCCATTGGCTGGAATAAATGAAAAGATAGGGGTAACACATAAAGGATAATCCAAAGAAAAATGTTGATGACTTGTAAATAAACTTTAATCTCTTTAACTCATGGTTCTATAGGATTTAATCCAGGATTTTCATGATCTTCCTTCTAACATATATTCTTAGGGGCATTTTTTTCCCTTAATAAGGGTTCATACTAAGATTGTGAATTTATCAAAACATATACCCCAGGAGTGTCGTAACTAAGAGTACAACAAGGCCCATTGTCGTGCACCAGTTCCCGTTCGAGTCTAGCTCAAAGCGGTGTTTTCGGGTTTTACCCCTAGGATACATTTGTGCCAGAGCCGCCTCTACCTACTCGTATCCTGACAGAGATGTATTTGTTTGAAAAACCACTTACTTAGTATTTTCCAAAACTTAGGGATGTTTTTATTATACATAGTCTTGTATATAAGGCTTTACTAGGGTTTCCTAATCCCAAAAAAAACTAAACCTATCCTTTGAAACCAACTATGACAACACTGCGTTTTATTACAACTTAAGCATGCTTTATTACATAAAACTTCACTTGATACAACAAAGAAGATCGAGCGGTTTAGTGTATTTGGGGCTTAGGATAATTACATAAAAACATTAAACTTGAAATACAACATCTTTATTGAAAACTTCCTTTACATGACCACTAAATTCCTTCGTACTTAGCATTTCATGGGATAACCTGAGGACATGCAAAAGAAAAGGGTGAGCTATAAAGCCCAGAAAGGGAGTACACAATGAATAACATGAGGTGTACAATACATGATAGGTAATAGGAACATCAATAGAGCATTAGAGTAACATGAACATAAAGGCATGATAAAGCATGATAACCATGACATGGAAATGTGGCAACAACACTTAACATTGAATTAGCATGAGCCGAGGCTCATTGCACATGGAGCATGAGTAAACCGTCATTGCACTTGAAGCACGAGTAAACCCTCATTGCACTCGAATTAGAATGATTCAACACTCATTGCACATGACGTATCATGATACTATACTTTACCCAATGCATTGGAGCGCTATAAAGGGTGCACCCTTCTTAACCATTTCATTTCATGCATAAGTGTGCCACAGAGATCATAAAAAATGGATTCATAAAACATAATCATTTATTCCATGATAAAGGAATGTGGAATTCATACATGAATCTTTATAATCAATTAGTAGATGTGCATAAAGGTGAATATCCTTTATGGAGAAATGGGCATGGTATTCACTACACAATGATAGTGGCTTAGAAAATCGGTGTGATTTCGGCAGCATAACGGCGTGACATAAGAATTCAAAAAAATGGTTGATGAGAGAGAAAGGGGTTCTTCATCATATTTACATGTAATGGACAGTAAGGAGGTCATATAGATACATGTCCCAACAATTGAAAAGGAATTTAGATTCATGATACAAAAGTATTTCTTGAATATAGAAGGGGAGAAAAAGGTTCCTTTCGGAATTTCGGCATAGTAACAGGTGTACATGGGAGGCATTTAATGAGAGAGAAAGGGGTCTCTCATCATTCAAACAATAATAGGGCAGTATGGGAGAGGTGCGAAACCATACCCAAACATTCATAATTGAAATTAAAAGGGCAATACAACTTAAAGAAAATGGACAAAAATGAGAATGGAAGAAAAAAACCTTTACTTGGAAGTGTGCTTCCAAAGTCTAGAGAGAGGACTGTGAGAGGATTCATGGGAGCTTGGGGAACCTTGAGAGGATTCTAGAGAGAGTAGGGCAGAGGTTGGACAAACTCCAAGGGCTTTGAGTGAGGAGGAAGTGGGAGCTTGGTTGGGTTTATATAGGAAAGGTGAGGGAAATCTTTTATTATTTAGGTTTGGGACCCCTTATATTAAAATAATCCAAACCACAAACCATCCCATGGTATTTGCCCATTGTTTCTGGAAAAGGAAAGAGGAAAAAAATATTTTACCAGGACAAGGTCCGAACTTATTAAAAAATTAGGGTTGCTTATGTGGAGGTGAGTCACACTCCCATGGAAATTAATTTAAAAAGGCAATGTGTTGAATAAGTCTTGAGGGCTCCATTAATGCTTTGAAAATTAAGTCAAACTAACCCAAAACCTCATTACATTAATGATAAAACACATATTGGATGAACATAAGGATTATGGTATTTTATTACATCACCATTGGGTCATTATGATGTCATAAAACACATTATATATTTAAATGGTATTTAATTTTTACCCAAAAATTTGACTGTCTCAGTAAATTATGAAAAATTCACCGTTGGATAATTTCAACGTCCTGATTCCAAAAATAGTATTTATTTTATCTAAATAATTTTATAAATATGTGAATTTTCACTTTTAAAATAAAAACCGACATTTATAAAAAATTCACGGGTTTTGACAGAAATGGCTTTCAAACCTTAATAAAAAAATTTAATTGCATTCATAAAATTATAAGATCATTTATATTTAATAAAAAATAATTTAATAATAATAATAATAATTTTTTTAAATATTATTTAATTCAAAAATCATTTAATTTAATAAAATATAATTCTTAATTAAATAATAACTAAAAACACCATTTTTACCTTAAAAACTAATTACAATGTATCAAAAATGACTAGAAAATATATTCATTATTATATACAGAAATAATGTACATGAACATGGTGCTACTTATTTGTTACATAACCCCTTAAAATACCCGCATAAGACCTAAGAGTAAGGTGTGCGATGGTGAAAGACTCTTGGGGTGGCTCGGATTACATCGCTCGAGTTGTAATTTCAATCAACCTCCACTTTTCCCATAGACGATCACGTTCGATCTTGACTTGATGAAGCTCAGCTTGGGCTTGGACAAGGGAAAATCCCAAAGACGCCACCTCTTTTCCGAAATCTGACAAATGTGCTTCGAAAGGGGAAATTCTACTGGATGAGTCCATCGCTTCCTTTTTCTGAGTAGAAATGGGTTCGTTAAAGCCTTATATTTATACTACTCAGATGATCACTGTTCAACAGCTATAAAAGTAACGGTCACAAATCTTATCATAAAATTAAAGAATTTGACATCTTATAAAAACATTTTTCATAATCAAACATTTAATTGGATCAGGAGGGATTTTTCATTAATGAAACTTCTGGTTGTTACATTTTATCTTTTGGAATTCCCTTTGAGTTCCTAAATTAGTTTGACATGATCATACACTTAGTCAGTCAACTAATCTATTTTTCATGTATGGTCATCAATTTTGATCTTTATATCAATATCCATTTTTGATATTCCTATAATTATAGATTTAAAAATTATAATTTCATCCATTACTATAGTATTTTATTCTTATTAGACATTATTATAATGATTAAGGAAAAATTAAACTCCATTACATATCATTATCTAGTACCAAAAAACATTAATTTCTTGTTTAATGGAATCATGTTCTAAATCATGGTAAAATATTCCCTTATAATCGACACATTCATAATTACTATCCTCTAATTATAGTTTACCTATGAAAATCGGTAGAAAATTCCCTCAAATCCTCCCACTTAAACTACGTAAATGCTGATATTTTCTTGGAAATAAGAGTTATTAGTTTTTTTTGAATTTCCATTGGGATATTATTATTTAGTTTCTCAACCTTAAATATTTTCTTTGTGGTTTATTTTTCTTCACTATAATCATGAAATTTATATAGACATCTAGTAGTATGGGTTAATCATATAAAACTATTAATAAAAGATTGTTTAAGATTAATTATAAATATTCAAAAACATATTTTTATATTTTATTAAACAGTTGACATTTCCTTTTCTGAATACATTTTATAATAATTATTATCCATCATTGACATAATTATTGTATTTAATACAACTTCCTAGGATATTAATTATTTTAATAACACATTATTGTTATTCCATGCCTTATATTCCATAATAGTGATGTGAAGAATTTATTGAGTCAGTTTGTTTGGTTTGTTTTCACTATGTATCAAATATTTATGGTTGAAATATGGTTTAATTCATCCCATGATTCTATTCATGAACTTATATCATAGAGGATTCCTACATGTCTATCATATCCTACTCTATGAAGTTCAACTGGTCAAAGAATCAATCAATATAATGATTCAATTGAATTTCAAAATCAATCTATGTTTTATAATATAACACATTGATTATTTATGAAAAATTCTTTCTCAAAAGAAATTTAATTTCTTTGATAGATTATGTTTCCCAGAATATATATTTTTAACAAAATATAAAATATTATTATTATTATTGTTACTTATAAATGAAAAATAGAACATAGTTTTAAAACATGTAAGTATGAATTGGAATAAAAATATAACAAAAAATAAGTATCAAGAAATTATTCAAAGAAAAAATATTTATGAATAATTATATAATTTATGGTAATTCTATTATATGGATTTAATATAAATTGTTCTCCAATATTTTTTATTACTTTTTGTGGAAAAATAAGAAATAACTATTATCATCACATTTTGAAAAATTAATTCAAAATATAAAAATAATATTTGGAATCAACATTTTAAATTTTCATAGTGTGATTATGTTTTATATTTTTAGAAACTATTATTTCATAATGGATATTTTTAAATGCAAAATGTAATTTTTTTTAATTTCACAGTATTTAAAACATCATTTTATAGACTATTTTAAAATAAAATTTAGTTTATTTATATATTAATTAATCCCATTTATGTCACGAACCGAATCTAGTTTCCATAAAATGCAGCACTAAACCCGGCCTAGGACAATGCCCTATAAATTTTACCAATCCCCTTGGACTGGGACAAGTTCCCAGGTATCATTGATGTTTGTTTGAGAACAATTAACCTGAGTTTGTATACATAAAACATCGAAATCAATCGATAAAACAAATCTAAAAATTCATGCAAAAAAAGATTTAAAAAAAATACATAACTGAATACATAGGGTTAAAAATAAATAAATATGTCCAAATAAATATAAAATTAGAAAAAAAATATCCCTAATGACTCCACATGATAAGGGGTCAGCACCCACAAGCCTTCACCACATCACCACACCATAGAAGAGATTTGTCAACCTATACTGCCATCACCAATGGCTTTTCCTTTACCTGTGTGAAACATGATCAACTCAACTTACACCCAAGGGGTGTAAGTAGCTTTTCAGGCTATGACCAATAAGATACCACCATGATATTCCATATAGTAATCAATACTTGATAAAAAGTATGCATGTTTTGATAAGCATTAATTGGTAGAAATAATTTCTAAGGAATAAATTTTTTAAATGTAAACAGTTTAAAAATTGAATTTTTAATGATTCACCACATTTAAATAAAAAATATAAGATAATATATTTTATAATTAAACTATAATATGATAATGATAAATACAATATATACAATGATCCCTAATCTCAGGAATACCCCCAGGCACTAGTTAGTCTCGGGCCCAATCTACCCCATAGCTCGGTGTAAAATAACAAGAACAAAATATGCCCTAATTAAAGATCCAAAAATTTGGAACAAACCCATAACCTAGTGTTACTCAATAATCATCTATATAGTCATTTTTGTGATTTTTTTATCCATTTTTCTCAGTGAAACTTGGATAAAACTGCTTCGGATCACTAGCATACTAGCACATATCTGCCCTCTAAGATACTCGGGTTTTCCCCATTGTACACAATCCATTTTTTTCATGTTACCAAAAGGCTCTAAACTATAAAACACACTTTCTAATCATATTCAAAAAAAAATAGTAGCTACACATTCTTTTCATCACTTATATCAATTTATAATCCCATTAGAATTTCAATAGAATATCTTCAAAAAAAGTAGCATTGTTTTTCACACAAAATCTATTATATAACCCACTTTTAACAATTTGTGCATACCCTTACTCACCAAAAGTTAATTTCCAGAACATGATAAATTTTATCATTCCATTAACTGAGTTATAAAACTACCCCAATTGGCATCACATAGAATTGAAAAGTAAAACACCCAACCTAATCCAAAATTGGTACCTAAATTTTATTTTCTTAATTACCATCACCAAAACCAAATTTTGAAGAAAATATATTACAGGATATGTGATATAAAAATGTAAATTAAGAAAAAATAACTCATCTAGTAGTTTATACACATGGAATCCCCTACCACATGTGTCAAAACACCTGAATCATTGTACAAAAGTACAACTGCACCACCACCACACAATAGGGGACTTAGATCAAGCCTAAAGAAACCATAATATACCCAAAAACCAAAGATTAATCCCTATGTTCGAATATAAATTTTTTGTACATTAGAAATATCAATAAAAAATGAATGAAACCTTATGAAAATATATGAAACCCTAGGAAAACGTGAAAAAGAAGGAAGGAGACCCACTAACATGGGTTATCTTGAAGAAATTTCCATAAATACCATAGTATTTAAATTTTAAAATTTCCAAAATAGAATTTGAGGTTATAATAAGTCTTATATTGTCAGGTGAGAACTGATATGGGGAAAAAAAGTAAAATATGAAGGTGTTATGAAGAAAAAAATTATCTCTTTAAATATAGATTATTCGAGAAATTCTTTGAAGTTTTGACTGAATTCGCGATGAATATAATCTCCAAAGAGGGGAACATAAATTGGGGGAGTGTCTTGGGTTATTTTTCCTAGGTGAGAGATAGAATCACAAAAAACCATAAAACTGAATAATATATTAAAAAAATTATCCTGAAATGGGTTTCTGGGCTAGAACTATTCCATGAATAAAAACCCAACTCCAGAATGATTATAGATACTTAAAGAGACTGAATTTATGTGGTGGTTTTAAATATGTCAAGGGAGGTCATGTTTTTAGTGGAATGGGTAAAAATATTTCAAATTTATATAGTTTTAATTGAAAAAATCGGTACTTAAATCTAAAAATTGTCTCACGGTTTGGCCCAAATAATGAAAACACACTCATTCCATAGAAAATACATGGGAATATCCCAAAACAAAGCATGAATTGAAATTAAATGGAATGTACATTTAAAATATTTCTTGGATTTTCCAATTTATTTTATCTAGATAAATTTATTATTTAAATCTTATTTGTAATTATTTTATATATATACAAAATGTGTCTTTGGAAAGAAATTTTGATCAGGTTAATGTAATGAAAAATTAATTTATTTTTAAAAATCATGTGAATGTTAATTATAAAAAATGTATTCCATATGTTTAATCATAATAATTGATATTATATATATATTTTTAATTTTATTATTTTCCATACAGACTTTAAAAAATAGTAACAATTAATTATTGTAGTGACGGTTTAAATGATGTTTTTCAGGTTAATTGTGTATGTGTAAAAATTAATAGTCTACAAATATTGGAAAATTATTTAATAAATTGGATATGATATTTATAATAATGGTTTAAAAATTATCCAGTAAGGCCCTTTTTTGTCTTTCTAGATAAAATACCATGGTAAATTAAAACATACTAGTTACCATGGGGAAAACAAAAATTTTAAATTTTAGATAACATAAAGGGTAAAGGGAATTACATGTTTAAAATAAGTGTATATTCTTATGTTGGTGGTGTTTCAAGAACATATTATCCTACAAAAACAATATTTTTTAATTTTGGAGTCACATGAGGTGAGACTCACTTCCTATTTTTTAATAGTTTTTTGTATTTACAAAAAAGACACACCTCCTACATTATAAAATGAATGTTTCTTACCTCAATTATTCTAACCTCTTAATCACAATGGATAGAACAATACCTGAATAAATTACTCCAAAATATAATTATCCACCATCAATATCCATTGGTTCTCCCAAAAATACTATTAGAGTATCATTAATAAGCTATCCAAAGGAGGTTATTCTTTGAAAATGTGATTGTATTCACTATGTTTTATATTCTTTTACTTCTTATCTCACCATATTAATTCATGTATTAACAATTCCAATATAAAAAATATAGCATATTAAATTTTTATATGTTATTATACTTATGTAATAATATATATATCTATATAGCATCTTCGATTAAATTAGAAATGAAACCTCAATCACAAGTAGGGGTTACAACCTTGTGAACAAATGGAATTCATATTCCATCACAACCAATCAATAAATTATATATTTATGTACATAAATTAAATAATATATATATATATATATTATAATGATAATCAATGTATTTTAATACAATATATACCTTCATACCTTAAATTCAGTGGGAATATGATAACATTGTCATGTGCACATGGTACTACCATCTCAAAAGTGCTGTGACTCATTTCTATATAAAAATTTAAATAAATTTTTTAGTTATATTTAAAATTATTTTATGTAATATATAAAAAATTAACATTATTGTAGAAAAATGAATTTATATTTACCTTTCCTCATTCCAACCATTGAAAATATAGAAGGATCATTCTTCCATTTATACGATCAACCATATCCATTTATTATGAAATTAGTTATTTATCATTTAAATTAATGGATTTTTCATGACAAGTCCCGTAGAAACCTATTCCATAACTAACCCATGTTGACCTTCAATTGGACAGGGTCTTGTGACTAGTATTAATTAGGCAGATCTGGAAAATGGCAGGCTTTTTCGTATGTACTTGTATGCACACACACACGTATCAATGCAACAAATGCCGAAATGTACAGGTACTATGTAAAAAAATATTGCAATTTATTATATCTCATAACAAGACTATATCCATTAATGTATTGAAATAAAAATAGGGATAAAACATGCCCACCAATGAAAATATTCTACTTCTACAATTACAACATGTAAATCATGATATACTGGGACAGTAATCGGAAAATCTACTGGAACACACCTTAGCGTGACATGTCTCACAACACATTGCCTCATCCTGAACCACATGGAACTACATAAAAGGGTCAATCATCAGCACATGACATGAAAGATTCTGTAAAATCCCATGGAGGTAAGAGTAAAACAATACTTAGTTGGACATCTTGAAACCAAAAAGTAATTCCACATACGAAGTAGCATGATGGAATACCAAAAATAAATACCACAATGTATATTCCAAAAAATAAAATAATGGAAAAAATGAAATAAAATTACAGAATAAATAATCATCTCTATTTAGATATATGTCTACAATATATATATCAAGAACATACATATGTACTCTAACCAATAATACAAATTGTCTTAACCTGAAGATTAGTCTCTATATGAAACATAATATACATAATAAACAAAACCTCCATAATTGACACAGTATATATAAGACACACATTCTCTAGAAGACACGTAGACCTGAGGTCACATCCAACCACATAAATGTTTACACTAATCAAGATTGTTCTATGAGAAATAACTCTTTGTGTCATTCAGATGTATACACACTTCCAAAAAAACCCATCTTATGATATCTAGAAAGTATTGTCTCATCGTTAGGTTCCAAATGTTATAGATATTTTTTCAAATAGTTGTTAGGATGGAATGTTATGGTTAGTTGAAAATTCCAGATGGGGATTTATAGGGCTGTGGATTGACCATGAGGGTTGATCAGTCGATCAGACTACCCCCCCCCCCATTGTTGACAGCCCCGTGGAAGCCCATGTTGCAGTGGTGGTCAAGTGTGTCGCACATGTCAGGATCCTGTTAAATATTGGTCCACTATGGCTCAAAATTTAACTCTATAGTCGATTGTGGCTTGGTTTGACTATATAAGACAAACCCTATACCGCCCAATATGTGGGGTCTATCCTTGTCCACTGAGAGGGCCTGGAACCCCTCGCTGGCATGGATGGCCATGCCGGCCTAGCCGACATGCTCAAATCCATCCACAATTCAGGTCCTTCTTGATCAAACAGTCTCTTATGATGACCAACACTAGTCAAAACGGCCACCCAACTATGTAATTTGGCCACTGTGTCCCACACGTTTCAAGATTCTCCGCACCGATGTGCACAACCATACACGGCCGATTGTCATCGCCAGGACTAGCCACGAACTACCTTTTATCCCCAATGTACATTACTTATTTTGGTGAAAAAAAATTTGAAATGAAACACCTCTATAATCCTTTGGTCTATAAATACACTAAACCGATATCTATTTTTCACTGCCACTATTTAGTTGGTCCGATAGTGTTCGAAGCCTCTATGAAAGTCCTGGCATGATCACTAGGGTCCAACAACAATGAAATCCATGAATAGGGTTGATGAAGCACATGAAAACCCGAATAACGATCCTTTTCTTTTTTTAGGTTGGACTCAATTCGTTCCTTTTAGAAGAATAAATGAAGAGGATAAACTAATCTCCCAATAATCCAACAACAACAACCCATCCAAATACAATGATCAAATCATAGATCAATATATTTGTTGATTTAATCATGTTAATACTGAAAATTATTAATGGTGAAAGGAAATTAGAAATAAATTACCCTACAATGGATATGTATCATTCATAGTCGTGGATTGATTTTCTTTGGAGATACCACAATTGTGATCCCTGGTCCCAGTGTTGTCGTCAGTGCCGAGATAATTATCAATGGATTCTCTCTATTAAATCAAGGGTATTTCATGGGAGATAACCCTAACTATGGGTCCCTACCTAGATCATATTTTAAATAAGAAAGTTTATATCTTTCAATGTAATATTATATTAAAGTACACTCATAATTTATTTTATTCATTAAATGTTCTAAAAATCTATTTATCATATCTATCCCACACCCAATTATTTTATGATTTTACTAGAGAAAACACCACATAATTAATGAAATAGTGGGCTTTAATTTCCATTCCATGTTACTATAAAAAATTTATTAGTATTTTATAATGAATTAATTTTATTTATGATAATTTCAATGATGCATTTTTTTCATATGACCCCTAAGGAACAATGTTAAGTTGTTCATAGTGTAAAGACACCAATATAAGCCAAATGTCATCCTGTTAATTCTAATATCGAAATCAATTTAAAATATATTAAATTTTTTTACAAAATATGAATTCTTTTTCTGTTAAAAAATGCAATTTTTAATGAATAGTTCCAGGAACACCTGGCCTCAGAATCACATTCCTTTTTAGCACCTGGTCTCATAATTTTCCAAAATAATTTTAAAAAATAAAATTGGTAAAAAGATACATTATATTCTCGTCACCTAAAGGATTTACATCCATGAAAATTTGAAACAAGGGATACTAACCCAAATGATTGTACAGATAATAACTCTAATCCTTTCGATTTCATGCGGTATCTTGGATTTTCCCATACTATCACTAAACATGATAAAGTGGAATTGAACACCCACTGTAGAGACGCGAATCATGACGTACATGGACATTACATTACTTTTGAGTAATACTTAGTACATAACAAAATCACACACACGAGGATCGTAATTGTTTAGTTTCTTTTGAAACTCGGAACGTAATCTTCTAATCATGGTGAAAGATCTTCAACATCTCCCATAAACATCTTCCTTTTTTTTCTAACCTAAAACCTTTCTTTATATCCTGGGGAAAATAAAACATAAAAGGGTGAGCAAAAATGCTCAGTAAGGGTAAAAAAATGAAATATCAATCACATAATATTCATAAGAACATATCTTTTGGAAATCTTAACCTTCAAAAAAGATCATAATTTCATAACATGGGATAAATAATAGTAGTGGAATGTAATCCCAATAATCATAACTTAAAACATGGAACATTGTGTAATACACACATAATCATAGAGAATCATTTCTTATTAGTCAGGACTCATTTCCAAGACTATCTTAGTGGATAAAGTCCTTTTCTGAACCGAGTTCATTCCTCGTTTCAGTCCTGTCTCACTAAACTGGTAGAACCTACCGTTCCAACCATGTCTATCTCATGAGATATGAAATCTTTACCCAATTCATTGGAGGGAGATATAGGTCCTACCCATCTCATAATGATACCATTCTTATGTGTTCCACATAATCATAAATCATACATCATTTCATAACCCATGCAGTAAAAATGGGATTCTTAAACAACATGACAGCATAAAACAATTCATATAAGATAAAGAAATTCATAAAAATAATTCCATCACAACATAATCAAATCAATGTAATAATAGGGATATAAACAGAACTCTATATTATCTTATATGGAAAATAATTTTGATAAAACACTTGAACTATATTCTTGAGGAAAATATCATTTCTACTTCAAAAACACTTTTCCTTTCTTAACATGTCATTGAATTCTAAACTAAAAGAAGTTGATTAAAAATAAACTTGAAAACTTGTAAAGGAAGATTGTTGGAAATAATGTTTTAAAACCCATTCATGCCGTATATGTGAAAAAAACAGTCATCTCGTACTTTTTTCGGAAAGTCAAAAAGCACCTCGTATGAAAAACGACAAAAGATTCCTTTCATATCTTTTAATAAAAACTCACCGAAGGGTAAAATTGTATTTAAAAAATTGTAGATGGATGGAAATAATATTAAATACTGAGGAAACATAGATATGGATGATAAAATAATCCCCAGTAAATACAAAAGTATATAGAAAATCCCGGATAAAAATGGGATTGTGATATTTCCCTTACCTTAGGTCCAATTTGCTTCGTAAGTGTCTGAACCTCCTCTTCATTGAAGCTCCTCTTTGAGATCTCCTTTTAGGGCACTAAAATTGGTCATTTAGGAAGACCAGAACCTCTAGGATGTCTATAGTGAAGTGGAGAAGATAATTTGGCAGGGCTTGGCTGAGCTTTAAGGCTCAAAGTGGTGTGAGGAAGGGAGGGAGGAAGTGCCCGTTTATAAGGGAGGAGAGAGGCACCTTTGGAATAACAAAAAATATTATTTTATTATAAAGCCAAATTCGATTTTAAATAGCTCCAAAATTTGATTTATTTCGAAGATAAGGTGTTGATGGGTCGAAATCCTCTCATCCAATAGAATTTATAAAAGTTTAGGTTCCTATTTTAACCTTATCATTTAGTTTTAACATTAAGTAAAATAATTTTACTTTTACCGTGTCTTCTTGTGTTCTTACACTATAAGGTTAAAAAACTTACTATATCAAGCCAAACGAACCCCAAGTTGTTTATTATTAATATTTATAACCTTATACAAGTCATTTGGCCGAACCGTATATTTTTAAGAATTAAATAACAATTAATAATATAATATTTGTTTTAAAAACTATTTATGTCAATTTTGACACTATTTGGTAATTGATTTTTGTAAAACACATAACAGAATTATTAGTTATAAAAAGTTAATAAAATCAATAATAACATGTCATATTAACCTATAAAATTAGTGTAAATCATAGAAGTCTCAAATTACATTTATTTTGGTATTTATAACATCAATTATGTCAATATTTCATTAATAAGATAATTACTGCATCATTGTTGTGTCACAAATAAATTAAATTATTTAATGTCTAAAATTTACAAATAAAATATTATTATGTAGGAAATATTTTTAGCTTTCTAATGAATATTTATAGTCGAATTTATCTTATGTATAACCCTATATTAAAAATTATTTACTTATTAAACAATGATTTTAACTATTTTAACCATTCTTTAAATAAATTAATAATAAATGTCCTAATCTAATCCAAGTGGGCTTAAATGGCCATATTTTTTCCTAAGGTTGTTTTTGATCGATTTACACTTATCCAATAGAATTAGGACATGTGTTAGGGTAATAATAATATCATTTTTACCCTTAATTACCCTATTTACTTTTAATTGTGGTAAAAAAGTCAAAAGTTACTATTCACAAAAAATTATTTTCATTTTATTGAACCACATTTTAGTCCATGATATTAACTGTGTCTCTCGTATTTTCGAAATTCCACTCACAGAAGCGGTAAAATTAAGTTTTATTAAAAATTTTGTTTTTTAACTACCACTTAGTGGTTTCAATATTCATCAAAAAATGAACGTTTCCAGAAAAATACAAAAAATTAGGCCTAAGCAATATTTGATATTATGAATTCAAAAATGACATCTATTTTACCAAATTCCGAACACACCAGTTTTATTAATTAATTTAAAAATTAATTCCCGTCGTCAAAACAAATAGCGTGTTTTTAAGAGATAATAACTATCAAAAGATGGACACTTGTTTATGTCGGGTTTAAATGTGAAATTACATCCAATGGACAACATTGTATTAAATTGTAAAAATATATTCTAAATATACTTTAAAACCACTCAAATTAATAATTTATCACTATTAATTATTTCTATTAAAAAAGTTGTTTTTAATTAAAATTTAGTAATTTTCACTATTCATCAGAATATGAAAGTTATCCGAAAAGTACCAAAATTTCACCCTAAGCTATTTTCGATATTACGAATCGAAAAATGAAGTCCATTTTGAAAAAAAAATTTACAAAATTTCAAAAAGTGGTTATAACAAATCATAACGGCTAGTTTTAATAATATTTTAATAGCATATCGTTGTTTAGTGAAACTCAGTATTGCGTACTACACACGCTATCGAGGAAGGTTGTGATTGCGAGTAATGCAAGGAAAGTCAAGGTTGCGTGTTGAGCAAGATCCTTTTAGTGTAGTGTAAAACACAAGACATTAATTAAAAAGAATATTTTTCATAAAATCTCGGGGTGTAACATTCTACCCCCCTTAAAATGAATTTCGCCCTCGAAATTCGTCGGGGTTATAAATGGATTACTATTCGAAAGTTTCATTGATAGAAACCCACATCGTAAAAAGGAATACCAAACCCAATATTTAAAAACCAAAGTATGAAACGTAATGGTTACCCAA
The DNA here is from genome assembly GCA_963277665.1 of Viscum album. Taxonomy (NCBI): domain Eukaryota; kingdom Viridiplantae; phylum Streptophyta; class Magnoliopsida; order Santalales; family Viscaceae; genus Viscum; species Viscum album. The sequence continues at coordinate 555,912,399 of OY728165.1, read as the reverse complement.
ATAAACTAATCACTGGGTTTCCACATATGTGAAAATATGTATATAGAAGAGAAATCTAACCATCATGTTCTGATGGAGAGTGGTAGAGAACATGGCTATGGAAAAGCTAGCAATCACAAAGCCATAAATTTGTGACGATCTAAGGTACCATTTGATTCATCAGATATAAAAGCACTAGGACAACATTTTTGGTTTTCAAGATCGTTTCCCTAAAGTTGATGAAATTGGAATTAGAAGAAATACTTTCTTGATTTCGGTATAGTCTCGCCGTTGGTCATTCTTTGGAAAATTTCCACTTCATCTCTTAAATAAATGAAGTTGAATTTTTCATTCGTGATGTGTTAGCAGATCATGTGATAGAATGATGGGTCATTTCATCTGTCTCAAACTAAAGGTTAGAAATGTTATCAAATAATACATAAGTCCATCTATAGTGATATTAATGATATATGGTTCATAAAATAGACTTATACTTCATATATCATACTTCATAATATAATAAAAATAGTTTCTACTAAACAGGGAATTCGTGTAGGCTAGTGGTAGGAAATAAAGGCCAGTCGCACTTCGGTTGTGAGTTCTATTCCCATGGCTTTGTCCGACGCGATGGGCTGTCGCCCGTCCTGCAGGTTGTCCTTTTTCTAAAACTATATTACTATAACATCCCATCAATAATATCAAAAAAACTTTTATCCTTAAACAATACTAACTTATGTCCAACATAGTCCATTCCAATCTTTAGGCTTATCCATAATACTGCATTCCACTCTCATAATATAGTGAAAACGAATACCAGAGATTTAATACCATCGTTGATCCCCATATATCATAAGATATGTCTTGTTGGTCATGTTCCAAACATTCAAAGTCCTTAATCATGTGTTATCTTAAATACCCATTGAACCTTAGTGAAAACATGAATGCAGTTAAAATTTAACACTTTCCACATACCAAAATCCTCAAAATTCTATATACTAAAACCATGATATCACTTAGTCCTTATATCAATCATGAGCTCATGAATACTGTCAAATATGTCATTTTATCGTTTTCCCTTCATTATGCACATATCATCTTTTTTCCAAAAATATCTTAATCACATTCCATGGTTACCGGAACCATAAAATTATAGAAGACCACAATAGACCAATACATAAATATTCCAATACTCAACATTATTTTGGAATCCCATTACATAAACACTTAATCATTCCACCACATCGTTTTCATATTCAACAACACCAATGGTGATCACATGTGACTTCCCTTTGTACTTTTCCTTATGTGGTTGCTCAAGTCGATCATCACTAACCCTTGGATTAGGGCATTTATTGGCATAATGTCCCATCTCCTTGCACTTGAAACATTGAAGTGCAGTAGGTTCATCCTGTGTATACCTTCCTTTGTTTTCATCATTAGACATCTTCTTCCCATCATTGCGTCATTCAAATGACTGATGACCATCCTTTCCACATTTGAAACATTTACTTGTCCCTTTAAGAAAATATCCACCATGATTCTTTCCACACTTTGAGCATAAGGAAAAATTCATCTTCTTTTCACCATTATTCTGAGATTTCTCCTTGAACTCCATCTTTCGTTTCTTGTCAAAACTATGAGATGGATAAGTAACACCAACTTCCATTTCTACCTTGATAGCACAACGCACAATTTATTCATAGCTACTGAAGTCTCTTATAGCTAATGCCATTCGAAGACTTGGTTTTAAGCCACTGAAGAATCGATCAACTATACTTTCAGGTTCGATGATAAATCCAGATGCATACCTTGCAAGCCTTGTAAAATTCACTTCGTATATACCAACAGATTCATCATCCTTTTTCTTTAGTTCAAGAAACTCCTTCTCCATCTTTGTTCGAAGAATACGAGGTAAGTACTTATTGAAAAATAAGTTCTTGAACTCGTCCCATTCCATGGACTCAATTTCATCTCTTGGCCTTTTATTCTTGATAAGATTCCACCATTGATCAGTTTCACCTTCTAAACGATATACTGCTAAGATGACTTTATCATGTTCTGAACATTGAAGAACTGAAAATATCTTTTCAGTGGTACTAATCCGTTATTTAGAAAAAGTGGATCAGAAGGCCCACTGATAGAAGGTGGACGTTACCTCGTGAAGGACTCAATAGAATATTGTTCCCTTATCTGCTCATTTAGAAGTCCATAATGATTCATAGCTTGTGTAAGTATAGCGATAAGATTTTTCACTCCATCTCCCATAACATTCATTTATTCAGGAGGAAAATCATTGCATTGTCCATTGCATTGTTCAACACAGTTCCTTCGGGTTCCAGCCATCGTCTAAAACCCAAAATGAATAGTGTGAGAGGCAAAAATCATGATAGGGAAAACAACATCATAAAGGGGGAGTACCTTCAATATCTAACAACTTAGTTTTAATTCTGTTAGCGTAATTCTAGTAATATAACCTATAAATATACTTAACCTTAGGGATATCTCTAGACAAACCTTAGAAATATCTCTAGGGATATCACTAAAGTTCTCGCATCCTAGTTTCCAAAGGTTGACTAAACCATTCCTCTGATACCAACTATAGAGACCCGAAGCTTGACGTACATGGACATTACATTTTTTTGAGGAATACTTAGTACATAACAAAAACACACACACGAGGACCATAATAGTTTAGTGTGTTTGGATACTCGGAACGTAATCTTCTAATCATGGTGAAAGATATTCAACATCTCCCATAAAGATCATCCTTTTTTGCTTACCTAAAACCATTCTTTATATCCTGGGGAAAAGAAATCATAAAAGGGTGAGCTCAAATGCTCAGTAAGGGTAAAAAAAAGAAATATCAATCACATCATATTCATAAGAACATATCTTTTGGAAATTTTAACCTGCAAAAGAGATCATAATTTCATAACATGGGATAAATCATAGTAGTGAAATGTAGTCCCAATAATCATTACATAAAACATGGAACTTTGTGGAATACACACATAATCATAGATAATCATTTCTTATTAGTCAAGACTCATTTCCAAGACTATCTTAGTGGACAAAGTCCCTTTCTGAACCATGTTCATTCCTCGTTTTAGTCTTGTTTCACTGAACCGGTATAACCTACCGTTCCAGCCATGTCTATCTCATGAGATACAAAATCATTACCCAACGCATTGTAGGGAGAAATAGGTCCCACCCATCTCATAATGATACCATTATTATGTGTTCAAAAAAATCATAAATCATACATCATTGCATAACCCATGTAATAAAATTGGGATTCTTAAACAACATGACATCATAAAACAATCCATCTAAGATAAAGGAATTCATAAAAATAATTCCATCACAACATAATCAACTCAATGTAATAATTGGGATATAAAAAGAACCATATATTATCTTAGATGGAAAATAATTTTGATAAATCACTTGAACTCTATTATTGAGGAAAATATCATTTCTACTTCAAAAACACTTTTCCTATCTTAACATGTCATTCAATTCTAAACTAAAAGAAGTTGATTAAAAATAAACTTGAAAACTCGTAAGGGAAGCTTCTTGGAAATAATGTTTTAAAAAGCCATTCATGACATATAAGTTAAAAAAACATTATTCTCGTACATTTTTTGGAAAGTCAAAAAGTACATCGTATGAAAAACGACAAAAGATTCCTTTCATATATTTTACTAAAAACTCACCGAAGGGTAAAATTGGATTTAAACAATTGTAGACGGATGGAAATAATATTACATAATGAGGAAACATGGATGTGGATAATAAAATACACCCCAGTAAATACCAAAGTATAAACAATCTCGGATAAAAATGAGATTGTGATATTTCCCTTACCTTAGGTCCATTTTGCTTCGTAAGTGTCTGAACCTCCTCTTCTTTGAAGCGCCTCTTTAAGATCTCCTTTTAGGGAACTAAAATTGGTCTTTGAGGAAGAAAAGAACCTCTAGGATGTTTCTAGGGAAGTGTAGAAGATAATTTGGCAGGGGTTGGCCGAGCTTTAAGGCTCAATGTGGTGTGAGGAAGAGAGGGAGGAAGTGACCTTTTATAAGGGAGGAGAGTGGCACCTTTGGAATAACTAAAAATATTATTTTATTATAAAGCCAAATTCGGTTTTAAATAGATCCAAATTGATTTATTTCAAAGCTAAGGTAGGGATGGGTCAAAATACTCTCATACAATAGAATTTAGACAAGTTTAGGTTCCTATTTTAACCTTATAATTTAGTTTTAACATTAAGTTAAATAATTTTACTTTTACCGTGTCTTCTTGTGTTCTTACACTATAAGGTTAATAAACTTACTATATCAAGCCAAACGAACCCCATGTTGTTTATTATTAATATATGTAACCTTATCTAAGTCATTTAAATGAACCATTGATTTTTAGTAATAAAATAACAATTAATAATATAATAATTTTTTTAAAAACTATTTTATGTCAATTTTGACACTATTTGGTAATTGATTTTTGTAAAACTCATAACAGAGTTATTAGTTCGAAAAAAGTTAATAAAATCAATACTAACATGTCATATGAACCTCTAAAATTATTGGAATTCATAAAAAGTCTCAAATTTTATTTATTTGGGTATTTATAACATCAATTATGTCAATATTTCATTAATAAGATAATTATTGCATCATCGTTGGGTCACAAATAAATTAAATTATTTAATGTCTAAAAATTACAAATAAAATATCATTATGTAGAAAATAATTTTAGATTTCTAATTATTATTTATAGTCGAATTTATCTTATTTATTACCCTATATTAAAAATGATTTACTTATTAAACTTTGATTTTCACTATTTTAACCATTCATTAAATAAATTCATAATAAATGTCCTAATCTAATCCAAGTGGGATTAAATGGGAATATTTTTTTCCTAAGGTTGTTTTTGGTCGAATTACACTTATCTAATAGAATTAGGACATGTGTTAGGGTAATAATAATATCATTTTTACCCTTAATTACCCTATTTACTTTTAACCGTGGTAAAAAAAGTCAAAAGTTACTATTCACCAAAATTTATTTTCATCTCATTGAATCACATTTTAGTCCTTGATATTAACCCTGTCTCTCAGATTTTCAAAATTCCACTCATAGAAGCGGTAAAATTAAGTTTTATGAAAAATTCAGTTTTTTAACTACCACTTAGTGGTTTCACTATTCATAAAAAATGAACGTTTCCAGAAAAATACAAAAAATTAGGCCTAAGCTATATTTGATATTATGAATTCAAAAATGAAGTCTATTTTACCAAATTAAAAAAATATCAGTTACATTAATTAATATAAAAATTAATTCCCGTCGTCAAAACAAATAGCGTGTTTTTAAGAGATAATAACTATCAAAAGATTGACACTTGTTTATGTGTGGTTTAAATGTTAAATGACATCCAATGGACAACATTGTATTAAATTGTAAAAATATATTCTAAATATACATTAAAACCACTCAAATTAATAATTTATCACTATTAATTATTTCTATTAAAAAAGTTGTTTTTAATTAAAATTTAGTAATTTTCACTATTCATCAGAATATGAAAGTTATCCGAAAAGTACCAAAATTTCACCCTAAGCTAATTTCGATATCACGAATCCAAAAATGAAGTCCATTTTGAAAAATTAAATTTACCAAATTTTAAAAAGTGGTTATAACTAATCATAACGGCTAGTTTTAATAATATTTTAATAACATATCGTTGTTTAGTGAAACTCGGTATTGTGTACTACACACGCTATCTAGGAAGGTCGTGATTGCATGTAATGCAAGGCATGTCAAGGATGCGTGTTGAGAAAGCTCCTTTTGGTGTAGCGTAAAACACAAGACATTAATTAAAAAGAATATTTTTCATAAAATCTCGGGGTGTAACATTCTACCCCCCTTAAAAGGAATTTCGCCCTCGAAATTCTTCGGGGTTATAAATGGATTACTATTCGAAAGTTTCTTTAATATAAACAAACATCGTAAAAAGGAATACCAAAACCAATAATTAAAAATCAAAGTATGAAACGTAACGGTTACCCAAATAAACTAATCACTGGGTTTCCACATAGGAGAAAATATGGATATGGAAGAGAAATCTAACAATCATGTTCTGATGGAGAGTGGTAGAGAACATGGCTATGGAAAATCCATCAATCACAAAGCCATAAATTTGTGATGATCTAAGGTACCATCTGATTCATCAGATATAAGAGCACTAGGAAAACATTTATGGTTTTCAAGATCGTTTCCCTAAAGTTGATGAAATTGGAATTAGAAGAAATACTTTCGTGATTTCAGTATAGTCTCACAATTGGTTGTTCTTTGGACAATTTCCACTTTATCTCTTAAAGAAATGAAGTTGAATTTTTCATTCGTGATTTTTTAGTAGATCATGTGATAAAATGATGGGTCATTTCATCTGTCTCAAACAAAATGATAGAAATGTTATCATAAAATACATAAGTCCATCTATAGTGAGATTAATGATATATGGTTCATACAATGGACTTATACTTCATATATCATACTGCTTAATATAATAAAACTAGTTTCTACTAAACAGGGACTACTTGTAGGCCAGTGGTAGGCGATAATGGCCAGTCTCACTTCGGTTGTGGGTTCGATTCCCACGACCTTGTCCGACGCGATGGGCTATCGCCCGTCCTGCAGGTTTTCCTTTTTCTATAACTATATTACTATAACATCCCATCAATAATATCGAAAAAACTTTTATCCTAAAACAATACTAACTTATGTCCAACATAGTCCATTCCAATCTTTAGTCTTATCCATAATACTGCATTCCACTCTCATAATATTGTGAAAACGAATACCAGAGATTTAATACCATCATTGATCCCCATATATCATAATATATGTCTTCTTGGTCACATTCCAAACATTCAAAGGACTTAATCATGTGTTCTCTTGAATACCCATTGAACCTTAGTGAAAACATGAATGCAGTTAAAAGTTAACACTTTCCACATACCAAAATCCTCAAAATTCTATATACTCAAACTCGGATATCACATAGTCTTTATATCAATCATGAGCTCATGAATACTGTCAAATATGTCATTTTCTCGTTTTCCCTTCATTATGCGCATATCATCTTTTTTCCAAAAATATCTCAATCACATTCCATGGTTACCGGAACCATAAAATTATTGAAGACCACAATAGACCAATACATAAATATTCTAATACTCAACATTATTTTGGAATCCCATTACTTAAACACTTAATCATTCCACCACATCGTTGTCATATTAAACATCGCCAATGGTGATCGCATGTGACTTCTCTTTGTCATTTTCCTTAAGTGGTTGCTCATGTCGATCATCACTAACCCTTGGATTAGGGCATTTATTGGCATAATGTCCCATCTCCTTGCACTTGAATCATTGAAGTGCAGTAGGTTCATTCTGTGTGTCCCTTCCTTTGTTTGCATCATTAGACATCTTCTTCCCATCATTGCGGCATTCAAATGCCAGATGACCTTCCTTTCCACATTTGAAACATTTAATTGTCCCTTTAAGAAAATCTCCACCATTCTTCTTTCCACACTTTGAGCATCAGGAAACATTCATCTTATTTTCACTATTATTCTGAGATTTCTCCTTGAACTCCATCTTTCGTTTCTTGTCAAAACTATGAGATGGATAAATAAAACCAACTTCCATTTCTACCTTGATAGCACAACGCACAATTTCTTCATAGCTACTGAAGTCTCTTATAGTTAATGCCCTTCGAAGACTTGGTTTTAAGCCACTGAAGAATCGATCAACTATACTTTCAGGTTCGATGATAAATCCAGATGCATACCTTCCAAGCCTTCTAAAATTTGCTTCGTATATACCAATAGATTCATCATCCTTTTTCTTTAGTTCAAGAATCTCCATCTCCATCTTTGTTCGAAGAATACGAGGGAAGTACTTATTGAAAAATATGTTCTTGAACTCGTCCCATTCCATGGACACAATTTCATCTCTTGGACACGTATTCTTGATAAGATCCCACCATTGATCAGCTTCACCTTCCAAACGATATACTGGTAAGATGACTTTATCATGTTCTGAACATTGATGAACTGAAAATATCTTTTCAGCAGTACTGATCCATTGTTCAGCGAAAAGTGGATCAGAAGGCCCACTGAAAGAAGGTGGACGTTGCCTCATGAAGGACTCAATAGAATATTGTTCCCTTCTCTACTCATTTGGATGTCCAGAATGATTCATAGCTTGTGTAAGTATAGTGATAAGATTTTTCACTCCATCTCCCATAACATTCATTTGTTCAGGAGGACAATCATTGCATTGTTCAACACGGTTCCTTCGGGTTCCAGCCATCGTCTAAAACCAAAAAAGAATAGTGTGAGAGGCAAAAATCATTCTAGGGGAAACAACATAATAAATGGGGAGTTCCTCAATATCTAAAATCTTAGGTTTAATTCTGTTAGCGTAATTCTAGTACTATAACCTATATGTATACTTAACCTTAGGGACATCCCTAGACATACCTTAGAAATATCTCTAGAGATCTCACTAAAGTTCTCGCATCCTAGTTTCCAAAGGTTGACTAAACCTTTCCTCTGATACCAACTGTAGAGACCCGAATCATGACGTACATAGACATTACATTACTTTTTCGTAATACGTAGTACATAACAAAAACACACACACGAGGAACATAATAGTTTAGTGTCTTTGGAAACTCGGAACGTAATATTCTAATCATGGTGAAAGATCTTCAACATCTCCCATAAAATCGTCCTTTATAACCTAAAACCATTCTTTTTATCATGGGGAAAATGAAACATAAAAGGGTGAGCTCAAATGCTCTGTAAGGGTAAACAAAAGAAATATCAATCAAATCATATTCATAAGAACATATCTTTTGGAAATCTTAACCTGAAAAAGAGATCATAATTTCATAACATGGGATAAATCATAGTAGTGAAATGTAATCCCAATAATCATTACATAAAACATGGAACTTTGTGGCATACACACATAATCATAGAGAATCATTTCTTATTATTCAAGACTCATTTATAAGACTATCTTAGTGGACAAAGTCCCTTTCTAAACTGAGTTCATTCCTCGTTTCAGTCTTGTTTAACTGAACCGGTATAACCTACCGTTCCAGCCATGTCTATCTCATGAGATATAAAATATTTACCCAATGAATTGGAGGGAGATATAGGTCCCACCCATATCATAATGATACCATTCTTATGTGTGCCACAAAATCATTAATCATACATCATTTCATAACCCATGTAATAAAAATGGGATTCTTAAACAACATGACATCATAAAACAAATCATATAAGATAAAGGAATTTATAAAAATAATTCCATCACAACATAATAAAATCAATGTAATAATAGGGATATAAACAGAACCCTATATTATCATAGATGGAAAATAATTTTGATAAATTTCTTGAACTCTATTCTTTAGGAAAATACCCTTTCTACTTCAAAAACACTTTTCCTTTCTTAACATGTCATTCATTTCTAAACTAAAAGAAGTTGATTAAAAATAAACTTGAAATCTTGTAAGGGAAGCTTCTTGGAAATAATGTTCTAAAAATCCATTCATGTCCTATAAGTTAAAAAAACATTCTTCTCTTACTTTTGTCGGAAAGTAAAAAATTACCCCATACGAAAAACGACAAAAGATTCCTTTCATATCTTTTACTAAAAACTCACCGAACGGTATAATTGGATTTAAACAATTGTAGATGGATGTAAATAATATTACATAATGAGGAAACATGGATGTGGAGGATGAAATACACCCCAGTAAATACAAAAGTATAAACAATCTCGGATAAAAATGAGATTGTGATATTTCCCTTACCTTAGGTCCAATTTTCTTTGTAAGTGTCCAAACCTCCTCTTCTTTGAAGCGCCTCTTCAAGATCTCCTTTTAGGGAACTAAAATTGGACTTTGAGGAAGACCAGAACCTCTAGGATGTTTTAGGGAAGTGAAGAAGATAATTTGGCAGGGGTTGGCCGAGCTTTAAGGCTCAATGTGGTGTGAGAAAGAGAGGGAGGAAGTGCCCTTTTATAAGGGAGGAGAGGGGCATCTTTGGATTAACTAAAAATATTATTTTATTATAAAGCCAATTTCGGTTTCAAATAGCTCCAAATTGATTTATTTCGAAGCTAAGGTGGGGATGGGTCAAAATACTATCATCCAATAGAATTTAGACAAGTTTAGGTTCCTATTTTAACCTTATCATTTAGTTATAACATTAAGTTAAATAATTTTACTTTTACTGTGTCTTCATGTGTTCTTACACTATAAGGTTAATAAACATAATATATCAAGCCAAACGAACACCAAGTTATTTATTATTAATATATGTAACCTTATCTAAGTCATTTTTCCAAACCTTATATTTTTAGGAATAAAATACAATTAATAATATAATATTTGTTTTAAAAACTATTTTATATCAATTTGGACACTATTTGGTAATTGATTTTTGTAAAAATCATAAAAGAAACAAATATTTTTAAAAAATTAAATAAAATCAATACTAACATGTCATATTAACCTAGAAAATCAGTGGAATTCATAAAAAGTCTCAAATTACATTTATTTGGGTATTTATAACATCAATTATGTCAATATTTCATTAATAAGATAATTATTGCATCATCATTGGGTCACAATGAAATTAAATTATATAATGTCTAAAAATTACCAATAAAATATCATTATGTAGGAAATCTTTTTATCTTTCTAATGAATATTTATAGTTGAATTTATCTTATGTATAACCCTATATTAAAAATTATTTACTTATTAAACATTGATTTTAACTATTTTAACCATTCTTTAAATAAATTAATAATAAATTTCCTAATCTAATCCAAGTGGGATTAAATGGTCATATTTTATTCCTAAGTATTTTTATGGTCGAATTAAACTTATCTAATAGAATTAGGACATGTGTTAGGGTAATAATAATATCATTTTTACCCTTAATTACCCTATTTACTTTTAAGCGAGGTAAAAAAAGGCAAAAGTTACTATTCACAAAAAATTATTTTCATCTCATTGAACCACATTTTACTCCTTGATATTAACCATGTCTCTCGGATTTTCTCAATTCCACTCACAGAAGCGGTAAAATTAAGTTTTATGAAAAATTCAGTTTATTAACTACCACTTAGTGGTTTCACTATTCATAAAAAAATGAACGTTTCCAGAAAAAATACACAAAATTAGGCCTAAGATATATTTGTTATTAAGAATTCAAAAATGACGTCTATTTTACCAAATTCAAAACATATGAGTTATATTAATTAATTTAAAAATTAATTCCCGTTGTCAAAACAAATAGCATGTTGTTAAGAGATAATAACTATCAAAAGATTGACACTTGTTTATGTCTGGTTTAAATGTGAAATTACATCCTATGGACAACATTGTAATAAATTATAAAAATATATTCTAAATATACTTTAAAACAACTAAAATTAATAATTTATCACTATTAATTATTTCTATTAAAAAGTTGTTTTTAATTAAAATTTAGTAATTTTCACTATTCATCAGAATATGAAAGATATCTAAAAAGTACCAAAATTTCACCCTAAGCTAATTTCAATATTACGAATCCAAAAATGAAGTCCATTTTGAAAAATAAATTTTATAAAATTTGAAAAAGTGGTTATAACTAATCATAACAGCTAGTTTTAATAATATTTTAATAGCATATCGTTGTTTAGTGAAACTCGGTATTGCGTACTACACACTCTATCGAAGAAGGTCGTGATTGCGTGTAATGCAAGGCAAGACAAGGATGCGTGTTGAGCAGGCTCCTTTTGATGTAGCGTAAAACACAAGACATTAATTAAAAAGAATATTTTTCATAAAATCTCGGAGTGTAACATTCTACCCCCCATAAAATGAATTTCGCCCTCGAAATTCTTCGGGGTTATAAATGGTTTACTATTCGAAAGTTTCTTTGATAGAAACCCACATCGTAGAAAGGAATACCAAAACCAATCTTTAAAAACCAAAGTATGAAATGTAACGGTTACCCAAATAAACTAATCACTGGGTTTCCACATAGGTGAAAATATGGATATGGAAGAGAAATCTAACCATCATGTTCTGACAGAGAGTGGTAGAGAACATGGATATGGAAAAACAAGCAATCACAAAGCCATAAATTTGTGACGATCTAAGGTACCATCTAATTCATCAGATATAAGAGCACCAGGACAACATTTTTGGTTTTCAAGATTGTTTCCCTAAATTTTATGAAATTGGAATTAGAAGAAATACTTTCGTGATTTCGGTATAGTCTCACCGTTGGTCCTTCTTTGGACAATTTCCACTTCATCTCTTAAAGAAATGAAGTTGAATTTTTCATTCGTGATGTGTTATCAGATCATGTGATAGAATGATGAGTCATTTCATCTGTCTCAAACCAAAGGATAGAAATGTTATCAAAAAAATACATAAGTCCATCTATAGTGAGATTAATGATATATGGTTCATAAAATGGACTTATACTTCATATATCATACTACTTAATATAATAAAACTAGTTTCTACTAATCAGGGACTTCCTGTAGAACAATGGTAGGTGATAAAGGCCAGTCGCACTTTGGTTGTGGGTTCGATTCCCACGGCCTTGTTCGACGTGATGGGTAGTCACCCGTCCTGCAGGTTTTCCTTTTTCTAAAACTAAATTACTATAACATCCCATCAATAATATTGAAAAAACTTTTATCCTTAAACAATACTAACTTATGTGAAACATAGTTCATTCCAATCTTTAGGCTTATCCATAATACGGCAGTCCACTCTCATAATATAGTGAAAACGAATACCAGATATTTAATACCATCGTTGATCCCCATATATCATAAGATATGTCTTGTTGGTTACATTCCAAACATTCAAAGGCCTTAATCATGTGTTCTCTTGAATACCCATTGAACCTTAGTGAAAACATGAATGCAGTTAAAAGTTAACACCTTCCACATACCAAAATCCTCAAAATTCTATATACTCAAACCATGATATCACTTAGTCCTTATATCAATCATGTGCTCATGAATACTGTCAAATATGTCATTTTCTCGTTTTCCCTTCATTATGCGCAAATCAGCTTTTTTCCAAAAATATCTCAATCACATTCCGTGGTTACCGGAACCATAAAATTATTGAAGACCACAATAGACCAATACATAAATATTTCAATACTAAACATTATTTTGGAATCCCATTACATAACACTTAATCATTCCACCACATCGTTGTCAAATTCAACATTGCCAATGGTGATTGCATGTGAATTCCCTATGTACTTTCCCTTAAGTGGTTGCCCATGTCGATCATCACTAACCCTTGGATTAGGGCATTTATTGGCATAATGTCCCATCTCCTTGCAATTGAAACATTGAAGTGCAGTAGGTTCATTCTGTGTATCCCTTCCTTTGTTTGCATCATTTGACATCTTCTTCCCATCATTACGGCTTTCAAATGGCCGATGACCATACTTTCCACATTTTAAACATTTACTTGTCACATTAAGAAAATCTCCACCATGCTTCTTTCCACACTTTGAGCATAAGGAAACATTCATATTCTTTTCACCATTATTCTGAGATTTCTCCTTGAACTCCATCTTTCGTTTCTTGTCAAAACTATGAGATGGATAAGTAACCCCAAATTCCATTTCTACCGTGATAGCACAACGCACAATTTATTCATAGCTACTAAAGTCTCTTATAGATAATGCCCTTCAAAGACTTGGTTTTAAGCCACTGAAGAATCGATCAACTATACTTTCATGTTCGATGATAAATCCAGATGCATACCAGGCAAGCCTTGTAAAATTCGCTTCGTATATACCAACAGATTCATCATCCTTTTGCTTTAGTTCAAGAAACTCCTTCTCCATCTTTGTTCTAAGAATATGAGGGAAGTACTTATTGAAAAATAAGTTCTTGAACTCGTCCCATTCCATGGACTCAATTTCATCTCTTGGCCTCGTATTCTTGATAAGATTTCACCATTGAACAGCTTCACCTTCCAAACGATATACTGCTATGATGACTTTTTCATGTTCTGAACATTGAAGAACTGAAAATATCTTTTCAGTGGTACTGATCCATTGTTCAACAAAAGTGGATCAGAAGGCCCACTGAAAGAAGGTGGGCGTTACCTCATGACGGACTTAATAAAATATTGTTCCCTTCTCTGCTCATTTGGAAGTCCAGAATGATTCATAGCTTGTGTAAGTATAGCGATAATATTTTTCACTCCATCTCCCATAACATTCATTTTTTCAGGAGGACAATCATTGCGTTTTCCTTTGCATTGTTCAACACGGTTCCTTTGGGTTCCAGCCATCGTCTATAACCCAAAATGAATAGTGTGAGAGGCAAAAATCATGCTATGGAAAACAACATAATAAAGGGGGAGTACCTTCAATATCTAACATGTTAGGTTTAATTATGTTAGCTTAATTCTAGTAATATAACCTATATGTATACTTATCCTTAGGGACATCCCTAGACATACCTTAGAAATATCTCTAGGGATCTCACTAAAGTTATCGCATCCTAGTTTCCAAAGGTTGACTAAACCTTTCCTCTAATACAAACTGTAGAGACCCGAAGCTTGACATACATGGACATTACATTACTTTTGCGGAATACTTAGTACATAACAAAAACACATACACGAGGACCATAATAGTTTAGTGTCTTTGGAAACTCAGAACGTAATCTTCTAATCATTGTGAAAGATCTTCAACATCTCCCATAAAGATCGTCGTTTTTTTTCTTACCTAAAACCTTTCTTTATATCATGGGGAAAAGAAAACATAAAAGGGTGATCTCAAATACTCAGTAAGGGTAAACAAAAGAAATATCAATCACATCATATTCATAAGAACATATCTTTTGGAAATCTTAACCTGCAAAAGAGATCATAATTTCATAACATGGGATAAATCATAGTAGTGAAATGTAATCCCAAAAATCATAACATAAAACATGGAACTTTGTTTCATACACACATAATCACAGGTAATCATTTATTATTAGTCAGGTATCATTTCCAAGACTATCTTAGTGGACAAATTCCCTTTCTGAACCGAGTTCCTTCCTCGTTTCAGTCATGTTTCACTGAACCGGTATAAACTACCGTTCCAGCCATGTCTATCTCATGAGATATAAAATCTTTACCTAATGCATTGGAGGGAGATATAGGTCCCATCCATCTCATAATGATACCATTCTTATGTGTTCCACAAAATCATAAATCATACATCATTGCATAACCCATGTAATAAAAATGGGATTCTTAAACAACATGACATCATAAAAAAATTCATATAAGATAAAAGAATTCATAAAAATAATTCCATCACAACATAATAAAATCAAAGTAATAATAGGTATATAAACAGAACCCTATATTATCTTAGATGGAAAATAATTTTGATAAAACACTTGAACTCTATTCTTGAGGAAAATATCCTTTCTACTTCAAAAACACTTTTCCTTTCTTAACATGTCATTCAATTCTAAACTAAATAAAGTTGATTAAAAATAAAATTGGAAACTTGTAAGGGAAGATTCTTGGAAATAATGTTTTAAAAATCCATTCATGCGGTATAATTTAAAAAAACATTCTTCTCATACTTTTTTCGGAAATTCAAAAAGTACCTCGTACGAAAAATGACAAAAGATTCCTTTCAAATCTTTTACTAAAAACTCACCAAAGGGTAAAATTGTATTTAAACAATTGTAGATGGATGGAAATAATATTACATATTGAGGAAACATGGATGTGGATTATAAAATACACCCCAGAAATACCAAAGTATAAACAATCTCGGATAAAAATGAGATTGTGATATTTCCCTTACCTTAGGTCCAATTTGCTTCGTAAGTGTCTGAACGTCCTCTTCTTTGAAGCGACTCTTTGAGATCTCATTTTAGGGAACTAAAATTGGTCTTTTAGGGAGACCAGAACCTCTATGATGTTTCTAGGGAAGTGGAGAAGATACTTTGGCAGAGGTTGTCTGAGCTTTAAGGCTCAATGTGGTGTGAGAAAGAGAGGGAGGAAGTGCCCTTTTATAAGGGGGGAGAGGGGCACCTTTGGAATAACTAAAAATATTCTTTTATTATAAAGACAAATTCGGTTTTAAATACCTCCAAATTGATTTATATCGAAGATAAGGTGGGTATGGGACTAAATCCTCTCATTCAATATAATTTGGACAAGTTGAGGTTCCTATTTTAACCTTATCATTTAGTTTTAACATTAAGTTAAATAATTTTACTTTTACCGTGTCTTCTTGGGTTCTTACACTATAAAGTTAATAAACTTATTATATCAAGACAAACGAATCCCAAGTTGTTTATTATTAATATATGTAACATTATCTAAGTCATTTGGATGAACCTTATATTTTTAGGAATAAAATAAAAATTAATAATATAATATTTGTTTTAAAAACTATTTTATGTCAATTTTGACACTATTTGGTAATTTATTTTTGTAAAAATCATAACAGAATTATTAGTTAGAAAAAAGTTAATAACATCAATACTAACCTGTCATAGTAACCTATAAAATTAGTTTAATTCATAAAAATCTCATATTTCATTTATTTGGGTATTTATAACATCAATTATGTCAATATTTCATTAATAAGATAATTATGGCATCATCGTTGTGTCACAAATAAATTAAATTATTTAATATATAAAAATTACAAATAAAATATCATTATGTAGGAAATCTTTTTATCTTTCTAATGATTATTTATAGTTGAATTTCTCTTATGTATAACCCTATATTAAAAATTATTTACTTATTAAACATTGATTTTAACTATTTTAACCATTCTTTAAATAAATTAATAATAAATGTCCTAATCTAATCCAATTGGGCCTAAATGGTCATATTATATTCCTAAGGTTGTTTTTGGTCGAATTACACTTATCCAATAGAATTATGATATGTGGTAGGATAATAATAATATCATTTTTACCCTTAATTACCCTATTTACTTTTAACCGTGGTAAAAAAAAGTCAAAAGTTACTATTCACCAAAAATTATTTTCAACTCATTGAATCACATTTTAGTCCTTGATATTAACCATGTCTCTTGGATTTTCGAAATTCCACTCACAGAAGCGGTAATATTAAGTTTTATGAAAAATTCAATTTTTTAACTACTACTTAGTGGTTTCACTATTCATCAAAAAATGAACGTTTCCAGAAAAATACAAAGAATTAGGCCTAAGATATATTTGATATTATGAATTCAAAAATGAAGTCTATTTTACCAAATTCAAAACATATCAGTTACATTAATTGATTTAAAAATTAATTCCCGTCGTCAAAACAAATATCGTGTTTTTAAGAGATAATAACTATCAAAAGATTGACACTTGTTTATGTCTTGTTTAAATGTGAAATTACATACAATGAACAACATTGTATAAAATTGTAAAAATATATTCTAAATATACTTTAAAACCACTCAAATTAATAATTTATCACTATTAATTATTTCTATTAAAAAAGTTGTTTTTAATTAAAATTTAGTAATTTTCACTATTCATCAGAATTTGAAAGTTATCCGAAAAGTACCAAAATTTCACCCTAAGCTAATTTAGATATTCCGAATTCAAAAATTAAGTCCATTTTGAAAAATTAAATTTAAAAATTTTCAAAAAGTTGTTATTACAATTCATAACGGCTAGTTTTAATAATATTTTAATAGCATATCGTTGTTTAGTGAAACTCGGTATTGCGTACTACACAGGCTATCCAGGAAGGTCGCGATTGCATGTAATGCAAGGCCAGTCAAGGATGTGTGTTGAGCAAGCTCCTTTTGGTGTAGCTTAAAACACAAGACATTAATTAAAAAGAATATTTTTCATAAAATCTCGGGGTGTTACACCCACGAATGATACTCTCTTATCAATCCTCAATATCCATTGGGTACTAAATAAAACTTTCCTCATCATCGATGTATAGAACACCATAGACAATGACGTGAGATTGTTCTTGTACATAGGTCCTCAGCTACGACACATGGAAGATGTCATGAACTTATTGTAGTTGCGCTAGTAGTTCCAAGTGGTATGTAACCTCGCTAATTTTACATGTCATCATGAATGATCCAATGAACCTTGACGATAGCTTTCTACACTGATCAAATCTCCAAAATCCTCATCATGTTGAAAATTTATGGGACTCATGGACCCCTTATTTGATCACCAAAGATCATCATTGTATAGCAACACAAATCTTGTGATAAATTTTTGTTGTCTTCATTTAATCATATAACATTTGATCCTTCGGTATAGTCTAATGCACTATTATTGGGGCCATTAGTGGTGATAGTATTGGGTCCCTCCAGGAAAAAAGTGTCCTGCAAGGTCCCCCCATTCAAGACCTCAAATGGTGTCATTTTTATGGTGGAGTGGTGTTGTTGTTTTTATGAAAACCCCACTAGGTTTAGGTGACACTCTAGTCTATGGACAAAATATAACATCCATGCCCATAGAATACCCACCAAAACTTGTTTGGTTGACTCTGTCTAGTGATTCGTCTGTGGGTGAAACACTATGATCAAGCATAATTCATTCCCATTAAACTCCTTTAATCACTTCCACAACGAGGATGTATAGGGAGCATAAATATTTAAAACAATTAATTGTGAAAATTTCGGGAATCAAACGAACTTGTATAGATCAAGGTGTCCCAAGATCTCCACATAAATTTTCTCCTAAAAAACTTTTATTTGGGATAAATTGGTGTATTAGTCAATGATCACATATATGGTATAATTTCGTGTAGATTTATAAGGTAAAAATATCACATAGTCCATCAATATCCCATCCCACATACATTAGGACCCCTCAAGGGGTAGATTCAATCCCACTAGATCATGGTGCTTGACCTAGACTTACAGACAAATGATGCATCGAGAAAAAAAATATGAAACTACCTTCTTCATCCATATCCACCATTAATAACGTCATAGGTCTTGGTATATATTCAACACTCCTAGATATATTGTCAAAGGGTATGTATGGAACTCCCTCAAAACCTTCTACTAATATTCAACTAGTAATAATGTTCACCCTTTGAAATGAAATATGTTTTCTACACCATTAAAATATCCATTAGGGGAATTCCCTATGTACATTTGAGAATGTAATTTTTCTCCATTGTAAACCCCATGTAGATCATCTCTCATCCTATATAAGATTATAGGGGCAAATAATCAACTAGAGTCAAGTTCTTCCATCCCGATCCAGAAATGATAACAGCAACAAGGATAAGAACTCTGATGCCTCATTCAAGAACAAAGAATTGGATCTCCTGCTGAGATTATCTACAACCACGTTCCTATTTTCATGATTATATACAATTGAAAAGTCATAGTCTTGGAAGGAACAATAGACATCATCTCTATCTCATGATTAGATTTTTATGAAATTATATATACTTGAGACTCATGTTGTCAGTGTAGATGATAACCTTCTCACCCAATAGGTGTTGTCCCCACATCTTAAAATAAACTACAACTGCTAAACTAAGATCTTGGGTCTCGTAGTTCTACACTTTTCTTATCAGCTTTCACGAACAAAATTCAATCACTACTTTCCACTAAAAATAAACAAAACCAATACTTGTTCACTATGAATCACAGAACACTATGTACTCAGTACCATCCTCTTCGAATCTAAATATGGGAGTGCTCGTCAATATCTACATCAAAAAATAAGAACTCTCATGGCCATTCATTGTCCATGGGAAAAATATTCCCTATCATTTCAATGTTATCAATGATCCTGCCACTCTGGAAAAGTCATGTACAAACCACTGATAGTACTAAGCCAAGTGAAGGAAACATTGTACCTTTGCTAAAGTCTTGGGAGGCATCCAAGAACTCACTGTCTATATCTTCACTAAATACACAGCTAATATAGACATTGAATTGATGTGTCTCTAAAAATGGACCTATTGAATATATAAACGAATATTTGAGAGATAACTATAAATTTTGTGGTCTTGGATTGAATCTATTGAATTCCTTATGTGTCTCATATGCTCCACTTCAGAGACCGGGTACACTGGGTTTTCATCAATGAATACCACCATGAACTAGTCAATGTAATGCCCCGAGATCTGGTTCAGGATCCCCATTAACTCTACTATGGAATTATTCACACAAAAACAATCTCCATGAACTCATAGTGACCATAAAAATATCTCAATGTATTCAATCGTATATCCTCATCCCATACTCCTAGATAGAGATAGCTAAATCTATGAGAAATCTTCAAGAACCACACTACCCTTTTCAACTGATCAAAGAGTTCATTGATTATAGATATTAAATAATTATTCAACATTTTCATATATTTTTGGCATAATAATTCCATACATAACTTCATTCCTTTGTACACATTATTGATAAACAAAACAAGGCATCCCACATTGAAACATTGGGTCTTATGAAGTCCTTCCTCTACATGTTCTCGAACTACACGCTCAGGTCACGATACTCTGGAAGCGGGATGGTATATGTATTTTTAGATATCACCTCCATGATGGGATATATATCAATGAACAATTCTACCTCCTTATAGGGTGGTAACCTTGGAACATACTCATGAAATATGTCCTCATACTTTTATACTATAATAAGATACCATGGACTAAAATCAACCACTACACTGAGGGAAAGGATATCCAGTTAATGGGTCATTGGTTGCACCCTCTTATGTGTTAGTATATCCTACAATTCATGTATTTAATTTTCACCAATGATGGAAAATATTGTCTGATGACTACTAAAACACCGCACTCTATGCCTGAAACATTTAATCTATGAATGAACTATGGTTAAACATTCAATCTACCGAGAGGGATTTCGTAAGTCACTTCCATGAATAAAAAGTTATCCCAACTAAAAAATGTCACCACCATGAGAAATGTCACATTGTTTGCAAGTGGTTGTGATAATTTAATCCGTTCCCATATGAGTCTCTAAGCGCACAGTTAATTTTACTGTTTCAATCAGATTCACTAAGTCTTGAACATAGTTCGTGGAATCAGAATAAGACTAGAACCTATGTCTTCAAAATTGCTTCTAGGGTGGAAATGATTATGATTGTACCCCTAATCATCCCCATATCCTTGGGTTCAAAATCCTTAATCACCTATAGCTGGACTATTCCCTATTCATAAACACCCTGAGCCTCTCCTAGAATACATGGCGGTGGTGTTGGTAATAGGTCGAATGTTTGACCACCTGGTACCTGATGATATCTCCCACTGTTGGTGCCCTCCCTGATATAACCCTCTTCACTAGTAGGGCTTTTTCAAGTACCACATAATATGTAGGAATTAAAAGAGATATAATGGATTCCCTGATATCCTTGTGTAAGCCCTAATCGATGATCTGCGCCCTGAATAATGAGTATCATACCAAATCAGTTG
The DNA here is from genome assembly GCA_963277665.1 of Viscum album. Lineage (NCBI taxonomy): Eukaryota > Viridiplantae > Streptophyta > Magnoliopsida > Santalales > Viscaceae > Viscum > Viscum album. The sequence goes on along the minus strand of OY728165.1, from coordinate 555,890,866 downwards.
ATTAGCATGAATATTGGGTAAATCATTCAGAATACTGTACCATAGTCTGACTACACTGCTGAAAATATATATGCTCATATATACCAACAAGAGAAAACATGGCTAGAAAAAAATATTCTATTAAGTGATTATATTAGTCTTCCCAAGAGAGACTCATCTAATTTTGTGTTTAAGTTACTATGCTCCACCATCTGTTCCAACGTTCCCAAAAACCGACTCGACAAAAAGAAATACATTTGGTCATATTGAGTCATCAAGAGGTAGAAGACATGGGTAACTATCTCCATCAAATCCTCAACTTCTTTGATGTATGGATCACTAATAATCTTAGTAGATCACTATCTATGAAACTTATTCTATATGCTCAGAATGCATGCATTTTTAGCTGGTTTTTCTGGTAATATATGATGTTAGATGGGTAGTGGTTTAGTTAGTGACCCACCTAGAGGTTCTTTCTATGGTACATGACCATGTAATGATGTCTCGTATCTAAGGGGATCATCATCATGATATCATAATGGAATCATGGCTGGATGTCTGTGTGGAGGCATCCAATAATAACAAAAGATATACCACGATTAAAAGTGTATATCTAGAGATAATAATCAAGAAGGAAATTAAAGATACAAAACTTTCCAATAAGTTGCATGAACAATTATATCTCTCAGCAACTAGTTCTTTCATAATCAATAATAAAAATCCAGTAGATTGAGTCTGGGTGTATGGATATGTCAGCTGCTGAACCGACATTAGAGTCCATAGCCTAAAAGCCAACATGAAACACAAAACATTGTATCCCAAAACCATCCTCACAGAATCTATATCCCTAATGTAGAGATAACCACATATTATACCAATCATTCATGACCCATCCAAGAGGGGCCCGTTCCATTACTTCCCTAAGACAACCTCCAATATTCTAGGGGATGAGGACTAGCATCGAGTTGGTTATCCCACAAATGGGTGTCATATTTTTATATACATGAACACATGAACACATATCTATGCCAAAATTACTAAAATTTAAAATAAATAATGAATTAATGCGTGAATAACATTATATCCCACAACCAAAGTACAATAGTGAATGTAATAAGATGTATCAGGGCCAAAACATGCCGAACAAAAAAAATGAGACTACCACCACAAGTCTAACATGTAATGTATGTGTCACAAGTAATGTCATCATAAAATCTACCATAATACAGATCGTCCCATCCGATCACACAAGGATACACCTGGTTATAATATACATGTAACTCTATTAATGCTTTTATTACTTGCATAAGATGCAACACGCGAGGGAAAATCCAGTGTGGGGGTGAGTAAATAATACATAGGGTGACAACTCGAAACCAAAATGAAATACCAAAATTGAAACACCATGTAGGAATACCATAATGGAATTCTGAAAATGAATTTACAGAAAGTAATACAATAATGAAATACCACAAAAACAATTCCACGAAGGAATACATAGTTATCTACACATAGATATATGTCTACATAAAATATACCAACAACATCAAGATATACTAAAAGAAATAAGACACACATTACCAATAATATGAACTATCTCAATAAGGTGCATAGTATCTATAAAAAACATAGTCTCTATTGGACACACAGTCTCTATAAGACACATAGTCTCTATAAGACACATAGTCTCTATAAGGCACATAATCTCAAAGGCACATCCAGCCCTAAAATGTTTTTCTCTAAGAGAACTCATTATTGGAGAAAACACTCCACAATATATTAGTTTTTAATAACCACTCCCTGAAAAACAACTCTATATATATTGGAATGGTCTTCTTCCCTTAAGGGACCAAATGATACAGATGTCTCATCAAATATACATCTAGTTTGAATATGATATCCATTTGAAAATACGAGAAGGGGGTTCTCTTTGATGTGACCCGACCATGGCGGTCGGCCCCCTCCCTCTCCATAAGAACCCCATTTTCCACTGCCTCATGGAAGATCTATCTTTTGTGGCAGTAGATAGTGGCCACATGCTAGCCGATCGATCATGGAAGGGTCTGGCTGCCCTGGTTTGACCCCTTCACTAGGCTTCACCCTCTCCAACAAGGATAGGCCCACCTCACTGGCATATCCCACAATGGCAGAATTGTTTTATATATCAACCCCGTCTACTTTTTGGGAATTTTTTTCCCACATAGTCAATCATGGAAGCCACCTATGGTCAACGTGGCCACCACATATCACATGGAACTAGATGTGTCGTGCCACCCTACATTGGCCACCAGACTCTTCATTCTGTTGTTAATTGTTCATCCTATGTTGTTCCAATAAAAGAAACAAAAACAACTCTGTGACACTTGGGTCCCGAGATACACAGATTCAACCTCTATTTAATATTTCCCCCAAATTAGGGTTCTAATAATTTTCATATCCTCTTAGAAATTAAATTAGCGACCAGGAGTATCCAATGGTGAATATTTCCAAGAATAAGAGAGGGAAATAAAAATAACACATGAAAACTCAAACATAGATTTTGTTTCTATCATCCTTGATTCATTGTCTTTAATTGATAAACTAATACTATAATGTAATCACATTATAATCCAACAACAACAAAACAACCTCCATCAACTATCAATGTGTATATTATTATGTTTGGGGACTGACACACATTATACGCCCTAACTAGGATATAGACCATTCACTTTTGAGGAATGATTTTCCAGGTAGATCCTACAATAACGATCTTAGATCCTGGTAATTTTCATCACTAAATGTGAATTCTCAAAGTATTCCCTTAGATCCACTATGGAATTTACATGGTTAGGAACCTAACCCTGGGTCACTGCCTCGCTCATCATTTAAATAATGTAGCATCATTTGGATGGAATAACATGAAAATATAATTATATTATAATATATTTTATTCACTAAAACATCTAAAAACTATTTCTCAAAGTGTACCAACACCGACTGATGTTAGGCCTCGCTAGGGGAAAAACTTCATTATGAATTAGACTGTGGTCTCAAAATTCAAAAATGAACCGTCATTCCTAAGTAGTTAGGATTTTAAAATAAAATAATTTTGTTTGATAATTTTATAAACGGTTAAATCCATGTTGAAATTTTTATTAGATGAACCGATCAGACCAATGATAGGTCACACATAGTATACAACCACTACTATAAGCTCAATAGTGCCCTAGGGTTTCTGATCTAAACAACCTTTTCAAATATATTTCACTTTTTCATCAGGAAATCTGTGCATGTGTTCTATATAAAACATATCATTTTTGAATATATTTTTCATGGCACACCAGGACATAGAATCACAAGTTGTCTTAGGCTCTCGTCTCAAAATTGTTACAAATAATTTCTAAAAAAATATATTACAATTGAGTCACTATAGGATTACTCAAAAAAATATGTAATAAATGAATGTTATATTTATATATTGTTTAATATTAATATATTTTTAAATCATTTTAAATTAAAATATAATGAAGCTACCAAAAAAATATACATGAAATGCCACACAATTATTACATGAAAGATAATTTTAATATATAATTTATAATTAATGGGTAATAAATCATCATAAATAATTATTTTACGGTATTATATATATAAGAATATTTTTAATATATTTATTATAAATATATCTTTACTATTAATGTGGATTTGACATTTAAGAAGTTGGTCAAGACTTATGGGGAGGGATTTCATGTGTCATTATGATTTCATGGACACTTATGTAAAATTCACCACTCATTTATTTCGTTTGGTGTATATAATTCCAATTCTACATGTTAAATAATGAATATAATTATTATAATGATATTTGAGGGTTCATATTAATTTATTCTCAATATTGGATTATGATTTAAATGTTTCCAATGTGGTAAAAATATTATTGTCTAACTTTTATTTCCACGAGACATATTATATATTCACCCCTAATTTATTCAATGTATTTAATATTATGTCCATGATGTTATTTTATTATGATTATTTGGTAAAATTTGTGGATTTATATGTCTATCTATGGTTCTTTCTTTCATGGGGATCATGATTCTATCATTACAAAACTGATAATGGTTTACTATTATAAGATCTAAGTATAAAAATATATTCAATGGTTATAAATACAATGACAAAATGATATGATAAATGTACAAATAAACACATGAATATATTATCCATTTGTTATTTCATTAAAATAAATCATTCTTTCATTTAAAACACTTTATGTACTCATGAGAATAAAAAATAACATTATGAAAAATCAAAATTAGTTTTCTCTTTGTTCAATAACGTTTTTTCTCTTCTATATCCATGTTTTTTCAATAATGATGTAAAATAATCGTCTTAATATTATCCTATAATTTATTAATCTAATTTTTACCCATTTTTTACTAAATGGATTAAAATATACTTATTGACCTTTTCCAAAATAGGTAGTGTTTGAATTTTATTCTAAAAATGTATGAGGGATACTTGTTTTTACATGTATTATAAGAATAATATTATGAACTATCTTAACTACTCAATATTTCAGATCCTACATTATAATTTTCATATATATATTTTAATGGACTTTATTTTGTAATTTTTTTTAGAAATTTTGTATTGGAAAGATTTTTTTATATTTAAAATTTTATTTACTTCATGAAATTTTCCATGCAATCATTGAAAATAATTTTCTATTGAGGATGGAATACTTTAACATTACATCAGCTCTATCTAGGATATGATCCCAGTATCCCATACTCATTCATTATATATATTTTTTATATTTACAGTGAATTTTTTGTCTGTACTCAATCATTTCCATGTGATATTATATAATGATAAGATAAAATGTTTATGAGTCCAATTTATTTTCCATGGGATTTTCCCTGATGAATTTATTTTGAACCGCATTTCTATTCTACTTTTTTCTCATGTTGAATGTTTTATGATAATGTGGAATTTATATATATATTATTTTCATTTTTTTACCTGTTGGATATATATATCCGTCTAATGCAACGGGTAAAGAGTTATATCCCATGAGAGAATCAGGTCTAAAATGAGAGTAAACAAAGTTATTTAAGGAAATAACTCAACTAGAGAGATCTTTGGAGTGAACCTAGATAAATATGATATATTTTGGAGTGAACCAATTCGTCTATGAATTTTTTTACAATAGTGCATAGATACCAAGGAATTGATTTTTTATGCTTATGTGTACGCTATAAATATATGTTTTATGATAATTGTATGATCTCATGGATTATGTTCATTAATTCTTGTATGAATCACTTCTAATAAATAGCAATGATTTATTCCATGGCTGATGAGTATGATCTTTGATATGCTGGGTATAATTTTTCAAAATTATTGTTATGTTCTCATACTCTTATGCTCATGATATGATTATGTGATCATTGATATCTTCTCTGTTTACCCTTATAATTAATCTTACACAACAATTTAGTATGCTTCCATTTCACTGTATATGTAGAAAGGTTCTATTTTTTATATATATAAAAAGTGTGCTCTTTTGGAAGAACATTTTGGGTGATGATGTAGATATTTATGGACCGATTCTTTCTGTACATAGGTGTAAAAATTAACTAAATTTGTCAGGTTTTGGTGAGGTTCATAATGATATATAATGAATACTCACCAAATAATATATATTACATTTTTTGTATTGTTTTGGTAACCATAACATTATTATCTATATAATACCTTATTTTTTAAATGAATAATTCCTCACATAGACATTGAGAGGTGTAATTGAAGACATATTTCCATAAGAGAATTTATACGACCTCTATCAACATTATAATTATTTATTTTCAACAATGGGTGAAGATATGAATACTTAATAAGAAAATAATTCCATTATTATTTTTTCAATATTATTTTAAAAAATAAATATAAACGGTGATATTGTTGAACCCACATGGTGTTGAGTTGTATGCGCTGTTAATATGTATAGAGTTAATGTGTAAAATTTTCTGATGATTTAAACAATTATAACACTGATGAATTATGTATATCAATATATTTTTAAATAGAATGAGTTTGGAAATCATAAGAATGTTCCAATTATTGAGTTTATTTTTTATATAATGATTTAAAATCTCATTTGTCAATGTAAGTGAGTTATTTCCATTGCATAAATGATAGAAGTGATTTATATAATTTCATATAATGTAATATTGTTAGATATCCATTCATATGAAAATATTTGAAGAAGTTATTGATTTTCATAATATAATAATATTTTACAGATAATACAAATTTTCAAAATATGAGTTATGTTTTGTTTTTTGATATTATAGGTTGAGAATAATATTATATTAATTTGATGAAAATATTTTTCATTGAGTATTCCCACTTAGTGTGAAGTATGTTATATATTTGTTCTCTTGGAAGAAGTTTACACTGAGATCTATGAAATTATATCCCAGTTTTTATGAAGTCTTATGGGTCATATCATATGGGAATTTAAATGGATTAGATTGAATGAATTAATAATATTGTTCCGGATTATAAATCTTTAGTAAATTTTTTTAAGGGGTACATATATTACATGATAACCTTTAAATCAATACAAAATCATCTTAAAATGAAGTTATTTTATCAATAAATGGTAATTGAAATACATACCATATCATATGTAAGATTAATATTGAGGATTATTGAAAAAATTTAAGAATAACTAAAATAAAAAACTATGATATCAGAGAAATATTGAATAATGTTAAATAATATTTATATATTTTTTGTAAAAAATTTCTAAATGAGAATAATTTTTAAGGGTCATTCAGACAATGTAGACTTAAAAGTGTATAATCTCTCTATTAACTCTAGAATATTTTATTATTAAATATATTATATTTAATATTGATTAATAAATAAATTAACAGAGTTTTTAAGCATAATGTGATATAATACGTTTTCTTCAAGGAATATATAACTTTTTCTCATTGTAATAAAGGTGATATTTCCATAATCAAATATTATGATAGATGGTTTGCTCAGATGATTCTTGATTCACATCTTAGTGAATATAATTGTTGATTAATTTTATAACCATGAACAAAAAGTTTTATAGGGATTAAAATAAGATTATTTTATTTTTATATCAAAATATTAACTATTATTATAATAATAGAGAAGTGTATTGATTAATTAAATGGTATTTCATGATGAATAATTATGAATTTAAAATGAGTTTCCACATAGTGAAGATAAATATAACCATGTGATTCTCTCTAAAATTTTAAAAAAATTATACTTGTACATTAATTAGTTATTTTGTCACACCACTAATATGAGGAACAGACTATAATGTACATTGAATATTTTATTTTTAATGATTATGAAGCACATATTTCATTTTAAGAATAATAACAAATTATAGTGTGTGGTAAAGAGAAAAACATTGGAGAGATTTTCAATGATCATAGGGATTTACATCATCAGAAATAATATCACCACATAACATTATTCATAAATGTTTTCATGAAATTATGGAAGAATTAAAACATTTCTATTTTGGAGAGATGTCCATAGAAAATATAGTATCATAATCATATTAATGTTATTGACATTTGGAGTATTGATTATTACCCAAACCACATTATGTTATTATATTAAAAAATTATTTTTTATTCCTTTCAAATTCATATAATTATTATCTTATGTATTTATTAATGTTTTCATAACATTTATTGTATCCTAATAATTCATTTTTTAAAATGTATTTATATTTCATCATATGATTATTTGTAACATGTTTCATGAGTTTTATATGGGTTTATATAATAAATATGTCATTAAGAAACTATAAATATATTTATTTAATTTTTTTTACTTTTCCCACAATGCCAAACCCAATATAAAATTATCCCATATAGTAAAACTAGGTATCCAATTCTCCCACATAGCCAACCATGTATCCAAATTTAGATTTTTGGTAATCATTTCTATGTCTACTATAAAATATGTAACATAACACAATATTCGGTGATTATTTTTGTGTTGTAATGAAAATAATTTTATCTACCATTAATTTGAAGTAATAAAATTAATAATGTATATTAAACATGTCATACATTGATTTATATGTCTCTATTTGTTCTCAGTATGAATTATATTGTTTTCAAAACTAAACATGACATTATATAAAAGATAACTTGAGTTATTGATTAAAATAAGTGGTTTGTTTCACCTTTATGATGATAATAAAATATTATTATTTTATTTCAAATGTCCCCAATTTATATTTTTCTCTTATAAATGTTTATCTTGGTTTTGAATTTTATAACTCATGTTTATTAAAAAAAATTACAGAATAAACTACCTAAAAAATGCACTATGAGTTCCCTTATGTGGATTAAAATATGGGAATTTGATTTTATTAATTAAATACCTGAATATACATGCATTTAATTATGTAAAATTTATTATGTGATTCAAATACATATATTCATATAAATCGATTCCCTTATGTGAATAACATATATGAATTCAAATACATGAAGATAACTATGTGGAAAATATGAAACAAAAAAAAATATTCACTTATGTGTGAAAAATTAGTAATATTTATCTAAAAAAATTGATAGTTACATATATTTTTTATTTATGTCGTTATGATAATTTCTATAGGTTGTTCAAAAAATGGAAACTTGAACTATTTTATATATTAATTGATATTTTTATTTTTTTCTTGTTTTTTATGAATACTTTTATTGTTTTATTGATTATAAAATTACAATTTTATTTTCTAGAATTTAGGATAACATGTTTAATATTGTTTTAGGGAAAATAAATTTTAATTTTCATAAGATTCTATGTGTTTGGAGAATCAAAATTGATGTTTTGGGCAAGAGTTATTATAATTCAGAATAGTTGAAATATTAATATTTAATCTCAAATATCAAATTTTCTTAAATGTATATTAATATATATTGTTTACAATTATATTAATTACTATAATTTAGTTCCATGTACATTTTTTTGTTTTTTTATATAATATCAATTAAGATGGACATGAATTTTATTTTTGATTTACACATGAGATATTATCATTGAAACAATCATGGAGAACTCTAAAATAGACTATTGGTTTCCCCTATGATAGTCATACATAGGGAAGAAAAAAATGATACAGATTACAAATTCAAAGGATATTAATAATAAGGAATATATATATATATTTGGTTTATTGAACCAGTTCAAAATGAGATGGTTGGGGTTATTCTTAAAACATTTATTTGTGATATAATTTTGATATGCCCTTAACTAATCCTCAGTTTTTTTATCCTTCACTATTAGAGAGTTCTTAACTTTCGTAACACTAAAACATGATGTTTTTCGTATCGTTTTATTATTTTACTTATTAATATATATTTTTCTAGGGGTAATTATAATTATTTATAATACCTATTTAATGGTAGGATAGAGGGTTTTAAATCCCAATAAAAAAATTTAGGCATTGGTTTATCCCATTTGGTTGGAAAAAGGGAATAATTTTTTGGTTGTGACTCCATGTATAAAAATATATAATAGAGTTTGGTTTTCTACTTGATGGGAAAAAATATTTTTAATTACTTTAATCCAATTGTGAAAACATTTGTGTAAGAATATATTATAGTATGTTCTATCTCAAACTGTTTATGAGAGGGGTAAAGGCTAGACTATGATATTGTGGATCCAAACCTCTATAAAATTGTATTGAAACTATTTATTTTTTCCATTCTATTTATATTGAATTTTGGTTATATAATATTAAAATATATATAAAAATAAAATGTTCAATTCCCCCCTTCTTGGATATTATTCTATCATATATTTGAATTTATCAATTGGTTTTTAATTTTGACCACTTTATGTATATTATTTATCTTATCTATTTTCTAGATTAACCATCATGGGGAATATATATCATTTACAATGGAAAAAAATATTTTTAATAACATATGGATATATCAAAGGCCACTTAATTTTAATGAATCTTATTATGGATATTAGAAATCTTGGATGGATGTATTTGAAAAAAACATACCATTGATCACATGTCGATAACTGGATCGACATAAAAAAAATTTGAAGTTCAATCTGAATAATAAGATAGTAATATTTTTTTAAATCATATTTCAAATTACAAGGTGAAGATAATTTTATATTATGAAATAAGTAAATATAAATATATTCCTCTTTTTTTATGAATAATTGCACTTGAAATTTGGAAAATCATTAATGTATCATATTTTTGGTTATATAACATCATTGTAATACTGTTAGGATTATTAAAAGATAAATATCATGAATTTAATCTTGATAAATGTTTAATTTTTAAACAAATTTTTCATATACATTATATTATTATAAATGGTATTAGTATTTTTATTAATACTTTGGAAAATATTTTAATGGTTTAAAGGGTATATTTATCAATTCCTATAAAGTGGAAAATTTAAATATTTTATGAAGATGTATGTGAAAAATAAATTGAATAGATTTTTGATGAAGTTGTTGGATTAATTATATAACATGTTTTAGGAATTATAAATCATTCAAATTAATATATTAAAAAATGTGATTTTATTTATGTCAAATGTTTCAGAATTATCAAAAATATTATATGATACATAGAGGTTAAATAAATGATAAAATATGTTTTTAAAATTTGAGGATATAGAATATCTAAAGGCAATGCATGGATATCTTAAAAACGCGTTCCAATTTTTAATTTCACGGAGAAGAAGACAATTAAATTTATTTCCATTGATACATAATATATATTCTTTTATTTTTTATGATAAGGGTCACCTCATGCCATTTTGGCCAAGATTATTTAACAGAAAAAAAGGGATGAAATAAAATATGAAAAATAATATAATTATAGTAATATGAAGTTTCATAGTGGATTCATGTTTTGATAAAGTATATGGTTCTTTAAAGGATTTAAAAAATGGATCCCTAGTGGTTTCATGAAATCAAGTTAGAGACTCCACAAAATACTCTCACTCAAAGTCTTATTTTGTAAAAAACACTAAAAGGAGATTACATAAAGAAGTTATTAGACATTTAACATAAGGATAAAAATGACAGTAGTTTATATAAAAATATCTAGAGTAAACATAATTTTTTTTTTGGAAAATAAAAATGTTAAGACTTTTTTATAGAGATACAAAAAATCATATCATTAACATCTATAATGTAACCTATAAAAATATAAATATACTATTGTCAAAAATAAAAAAATGATGAGAGAATTTTAATTCAATTAAATAATCAATGATGGTGATGCATGGAATTTTTATGAAGTTATTAAATATAATGAGATGTTCAAAATGAAATAATAATGTACAAGTCAAATCATAAAAACTATTTCAAGGTAGTGAAAACTTTTTCAAAATGTTGAGATTCAATAAAATCAGAAAAAGTGACATGGACATGGATATAAAGTATTTATCCTAAAATATATAAAGATATATTTGTTAATATTTAAAATTTATTTATATCTATTGCAACATGTTTTAGATTCCAGAAAATATGTCAATATAGAAATGAATATTCATTTAGATTTTCATGATCTCTTGTATATAGTAATGGTTTCATTTATAAAACAATATTTTCTAGATTTACTGTAAATAAGTGTTTCAATTAAGATTGGATTCCCAGTAATTCATTTTTGGAAACAATTTGGTCACACATTTGAATAGGTACCAATGTATTCTTAAATATTTATTTTTCATACATATGTATTGGATGCCTAAAATAGTAGTTTTGTATATGGAAAATGGATTTTCATGGGATATGACTAGTTACATATCAATTATTCTATCATTTTACAAATACAATCAAGGTAATGTAAAATTTGGTTGTATTTATATAGTAATAGTTAAATGTCTCAGTGATCTTAGAATTTCAAATTATCATATTATTTATACTGTTTTATATTTGTAAGGATAAAATAACAATTTGATATTAATTTCCCAATTATTATGTGAGACAATGTGTATTAAATTTAAAAATTATAAACACACTTTTTTAAATATAAATAAATTTTCTTTCATTAAAATAGAAAATTACTCATTTATCCAAATAATTTTTTAATTAAATTATCATAATATATAATATTTAAATTTCTTATAAAATGAGGTTAATAAATCCTAATATTTGGTGGATTCAAAAGTTATACTAGAGCAGAATATTTATATATTTACACATACATAATGAGTATTACACCATTAATTATGAATCATAGTAGAAAGGTAAACAACATAGATGTTGTTTCATGTGAATTAATAAAGTAAATATATAATGACACATTTTATTATTCATTTTTATTTGTTTGGATCTTTCAAAAGTTCTAGTTTGGGTGGTTTGACACATTTTATTTTCATTATTGATGATTTTAGTAGATACCCTTATGTTTATTTATATATAATTAACTTGGAATAATTATCTATATATATCAATTTTTCTTAATTAGACTAAAATTTTAGTGTACAGTCTTTTAAATCAATAAGAAATGATTATGGTGGTGAATTATAAAATCTATAATTTTTAATTTTTTGTGAGTTAAATGTGTATTACTAATATATTTCACCTCCTAGAACTCCTTAAAAAATTATTTAGATGAAAGGAATAATAGAACTCTTTATGAAATGTTGAATACCATGATAAATGAGTTCAATCTATATAAATTATTTTATCTAGACGTATTGAGTTTCTATATCATGTTACAAATAGAATTATTTAAAGACTCTATTTAAAAAAACACCTTTTAAGATTTGTAAGGTCAAAATCGTCAAAAATATTATATTTTATAGTCTTTGGGGGGCCAATATTCATTCTTGATCATATAGATTCTTCAGATAAATATTTTACATAAAAAAATTTGAAGGTATTTTCTTAGGAAATTTAAATAATTGTAAGTATTATAGTGTTTATAATAAAATTACAGTTATTGTTGAATATTCAATTTATCTATATTTTTATGAAAATTATTTGAATAAAAGGGATGATGATATTGATCAAATTTGGGATGAATTTAGGGAATATTATATTAATGATGTGGAAAATCAAGATAAACATACACATATTGGGGGAAAATATATCTTATCGTTATGAACATATTTAGGAATAATCTTAGAAGACTCATAGATGTTATCCTACATCTAAATTATTTGGTAATAATGAGTCAAATGTTCAAACTATGAATCATTTTTATGAATTTTTTTACTTATAATGATTTAAATTTTGATTTAATACCCCCATATATTTGATGGATCATTAAATGATTTTAGTTTGACATTTTCTAGAAAATATGAGTTATATTAGTTTCATATATATTATATTGGGACATTATAATTTCCACTAAATGGTTCTATTTTTATTAAAACAAATGGATCATTATAAACAATATTAATTAATCAATAAATATGGATAAAATAAAGATAGATTAGTTGTTCAAGGATATTATCTAGAAGAAGGGATTAATTTTGAAAAATAACTTTCACTTGTTTGTAGATTAAACTAAATTAGAATATTGTTTTCTTAATCAAATTTTTAAGGATTTAAATTATTTAAAATGGAGGTTTAAATTTTCTATATGGAAATATATCTTCATTAAAATGTGGTAAAAATATTATTTTTTGAAATAAAAAGAATCATGATTTTGTTTTAAATAAACAAAGGAATTATATTAAATAAAATATTATATTTATGATTAGTATAAAATGAATACTAAAAGATTATTGATAATAAATAATGATAAAATGGATTTATATTATTAATTAATAAAGACTATAATGATATTATGATTATGAAAATATATTTTTATGTATTTCGTTTTGGTATCATGTGTAATTAATTGTACAGATATTTTCAGAATAATGAAATTTTAATTTGATATGAGTATAAGGTGGGAATAAAAATCCATTTGTAGTCTATATATATATATAACAAATTAAAATATTTTTTTAAATTAAATCATTCATACTATATGTATAGATAATAAATATGGCTAGAATATTCAAAAAGTTAAAATACTCCAATGAGTACTAATTTAAAATTTGACTTACTTATATCGAAAAAATATATTTATGTTAAGACTTATATAGAATTTATTATAAGTATTATATAATTAATTTCAACCATGATTTATTTAATTATTTCAGTTTTGATGTGTTCTAAATTTCACAGTTACCCCAAGGAAAGTAACATTAAATTTGTTAATTAGATTAATATATATGATAAATAATTTTTTAATACTAGATTATATTATTTAATCAAAACTAATTTTTATTTGACAAAATATTCTGGTTCAAATTTTAGATGATGCAATATTGACATTAAAATAACTTCACATATACATTATTTTCTATATAAATATTTATTTTCAAGGGATTTAAGGTAAGAAAATATTTTTTATCTTTTTAATATTAAATCAAAATACATAGTTTCAATATATCCTAGTTATAATTTTTATAGATTAAGAGAAAACTACAAGATTACGGTTTTGATATAGATAAGATTTATATATTTTAGAACTATAATTCTTCAACTTCTATTTTCAAAAAACCTTTAAACACCCTAGGACTAATCACATTGATGTAAAATTTCATTTTCTTATTGATCAAGATTAAAATGTGAATATAAATATTGAATTTATTTCTTCATAAAATTAGCATTCTGATATCTTTACTAAGCCACTAGAATTTCATATATTTAAAAAAAATCAAGAATTAATTTCATAAGATGGATATGTAAATTTAGTATTATAAGCATGAATGGTGGATAATTTTTAGTGTGATTTATCAAATAATATTTTGTATTATTTATTTGAGGTTTAGATTAATATGGAGTCTGTTTTATTGTTTTATATATTCAATTTATGTTAATAATTTTTTATTATATTCTGGATTAATATTTTCTCATATATACCAGTTTTTGTATAGCTTTTGGTTTACACATTTATTGTTTGAAAAAGGTTATATTATAAATTATTTCTAATTATTTTTCACAAACAAAATTTAAATTATGAATAATATATCTAAATCATATTTAAAACAATGGTAGACTATATAAGGAGTATACTAAACTAACCCAAGTTGATCACGAAATGTTATAGCTAATCGATATATGGTAGGGCCCTAAGGGCTTTCCTGATTCCCATGGGTATACATATACTGTCGATAATCGTTAGATTAAATGAGGGAACAATTTGTAATGCCCCGACCCTAGTTACCCAGAGTGGGTGCATTATTACATAACATTGGCATGATCACAAGAAAGGTCAAATCTTGAAAGACTGATTGGTTTAGTATCCTTGGAAACACTGGATATATTCATAAAGTTTTACATTACATCATAAAGTGAAAAACAAATACAACAACATAATGTCTCCATTGTCCACACTATTATCCCCTCATAAAATCCATGCAGGTCATTCATAATTTATTTCTTCACATCCTGGGAAAAATAAAACATTGAAAATCGGTGATCTCAAATGCCCAGTAAGGACAACAATGCAGCGGAAACTTTTATAAATAATAATTAACAATTAAGGAAATGTATAACTAAAACAAAAGCCTTTTAAACTTGAAATTAAACATAGAATGGAAAAAATAAAATGAAATAATTCCATTTACTTATTCACATGTATATTCTACTAATCGAATAATCACATGCAATACCAATAACCACTTTCATAATGATGGAATGCATAATGCCAGACTATCATAACCACATAGCCAAGGCCTCGTGCCAAGACTAAAAATATGATTTTTCGAAGGCCTTGTGACAAGACACTATCTTGTTTCACGAGACCTACCGATGCATCAAGGAGCTATAGCAGGCTCTAACCGTCACATATTAAGTCCAATGCATTCGCATATGAAAAGGTTTAAACATAACATAAACTTTCGTTTTAAAACTAGCATACGAAATGAAAATACATCATCCATAAACAATTATTAATATAAAAATAATGCATCCACAGTCAAACATATCTCAAAACCATCAATACAATATAGAAGTTTTGTAACATAATAAATCAACTTCAAATAAGCATAAAATCCATCAAAGGATGTTCACATAGATGAAATCAAAACTCTTTTTAGAGAAATATCCCTTTCTATTTTGAAATAATTTAAGCATCAATTATTTATAAAATAAAACATTTTCTTTGAAAATATTCTTATAATCTTGTAATGTAATCTTCGAAGATTTTATAACGGCGGAAAATAGCCGCACCCACCATATAAGTTAAAAAAACATTCTTATCTTAATTCTTTCGAAAAGGTTAAAAAGCACCTTGTTTGGAAAACGACAGAAAGATTCCTTTAAAAAACTCTTATAAAAAGTCAAACAAGGGTGTAAATTACTTTAACCCATATTATTGTAAATAGTAAATATGTTTTTAAATACATTTTTAGGAAACATGGATGTGGATTATAAAGAGATCCCAGTAGATTATTACGTATAAACAACCTCGGATAATGAAGAGATTGCGAAATAAAACCTTAACTTGTAATTTTACTTGGTTGGGGTAGTTTAACCTCCTATATAATGGTGAAATAATTGTTAATAAATTATTCAATAATCATATACATTAATTTGATATCATATATGATCTTTTAACATTGCTTTGTTAATAATATCTTAGAATTATCGTCGTTTCGGGTGTTAACTTACTCATTTTTTATATGTTTTGTTATGTAAGACATGTTTTTAATTGATAGGTTGTATCTTAATAATATCCATAATGATATAAATTCCTTAGATACTATTATTAATCATCAAATGTGAATTATATTTGAATGGATACGATGGAGAATGAATCTCATCGCGTTCGTGGAGACTGTAGTCCGTACGTACGCACGAGCGACAATATCATTGTTTTGATATTAAACTAATATATAATTGGATGGTATATCATATATATAGAATCATTATAATGTTATATTTATTATTTACATGATTTACACATCATTATTATACCCATCCTAATAATAATTTATTGAATAACAATTACACCACGACGTGGAGACGGTAAGCCGTACGTACGCACGTATGGTGACATGTTATTCATAGGATGAATAGAATAGTGAATATAGTTTTAACATATTTATAATAACATAACATTATATATTTTATACTGGTGTTATTAATTTATAATGGTAACAACAAAGGAAGAATAAGTGGGAGAAGAAAGGAACTTAAAAAAGGGTTGTGAAATCATTACCTCTTCTTCTGGTTCTTCCTTTTGATTTGATCAAAAGGGCTCCTTAGGATGGCTTTCAGATCAATCTAAGGCCTCTAGGTTGTATTTAGGGAAGTTGATAGAGTATTTGGGCAGGGTTTGGCCTATCCAAAAGGATTTTATGGTGTGAAGTAATGATAAGGGGGAGTGCCATTTTATAAGAGGGGTGAGAGGCACCTTTAGAAAAGCTAGAAATATTAATTTATAATAAATTAATATTCGGTTTCTAATGGCTCAAAAGTTTATTATTTAAATGTTAAGGTGGGGATGGGTCTGAAACCACTCAAACAATATAATTTAGACAGGTTTGGGTCATTATATTAACCTAATATTTAAGTATTAACTCTTTGTTAATTAGTTTCACTTTTACAATGTCTCTTTGTATTTTTATATTATATAGTTAATAATCTTACCATATACATCCAAGAGACCCCCAAGTGGTCCATTAATGATTAACCTATCAGGATATAAGTCTCTTGGACGATGATTAGATTTTTAAGAATTTAATATCAATTAATAATATAATATTTGTTTTAAAAACTCTTTTATGTCAATTTTGACACTATTCAATAATTGATTTTTGTAAAAATTATAACAGAATGATTACTTCGAAAAAAGATAATTAAATAAATCCTAACATGTCATATTAACCTACCAAATTAGTTTAATTCATAAAAAATCTCAAATTATATTTATTTTGGTATTTATAATATCAATTATTCTAATTTTTCATTAATTAGATAATTACTCCATCATCATTGTGTCATAAATAAATTACATTATTTAATGTCTAAAAATTATAAATAAAATATAATTATGTAATAAATCTTTTTAAATTTCTAATTGATATTTATAGTCGAACATCCAACATATATAAACCTATGTAAAAATTGTTTTTCTAAAAGATATATGCTTATGTCATTTTTGTAATTATTTTAACTTATTAAAATAAAGTGTTCATATCACCTACAAGTGGCTCCATGGGGTCCCAAAATCGACCCAATGATGCCCATGGTCGGAAATGTATCCACCAATAAGGCTACGACACGTTTTAGGATAATTTGGTATTATTATAATATTATTCTTTAACCCTTATTTATCGGATTTACTCTTAACCATGGTAAATAAAATATTTATCGTAGTAATTATTCAAAATGTATAAATATAAAAGTTACCTATTCACACAATATGAACATACTGATTCAAAATATGGAATCCATTTTTCCAAATTCGAAACACAAAAGTGGCAGAAATTAATTTAAAATTAATTCCCGCTGTTAAAACACAAAGCGTGTTTTTAAGATATAATAACTATCAAAAGATTGATACTTGTTTATGTTCGGTTTAATTGTGAAATTATGTCCAATGACCAACATTGTATTAAATGGTAAAAATATATTCTACATATACTTTAAAACATATCAAATTCATAATTTATCACTATTAATTATTTTGATTAAAAAAGTTGTTTTTAATTAAAATTTAGTAATTTTCACTATTCATCAAAATAATAAAGTTATCTGAAAAGTACCAAAATTTCACCTTAGGATAAATTCAAAACTCCGAATCCAAAAATGAAGTCCATTTTGAAATATAAAATATATATAATTTCAAAAATTAGTTATTACTATTCATAATGACTAGTTTGATCGGTTGTGGTGTGTGTTAGAACTCGATGTTGCGTACAACACACGTTATTACATTATTCAAAGGGAAACGTACCGTAGAAGTTTGGGGTGTTACATTCTCCCCTCCTTCAAATAATTTTATCCTCGAACATTCTATAATACTACCGCATGAAAAGATTCGAGTGGTTCTTCATCGTAAGTTTCTCGGGTTCCCACGTTGCCTCTTCCATCTTATGGTTTCTCCACAAAACTTTTACCAGACGCGTCGTCCGGTTTCTCAGCACTTGTTCTCCCATATCAAGAATTCTGACGGGATCTTCACAATAAGACAGATCGGGTTCCAGTTCTAATTCCTCATAGGTTAGTACATGTGTTGGGTCAGGCATATATTTCCTCAATAGAGATACGTGGAAAACATCGTGAACATTGGAGAGACTTGGCGGCATTGCCATTCGGTAAGCTACAGCCCCAATTCGTTCTAGAATTTCGAAAGGTCTGATGTACCTGGGACTCAATTTACATTTCTTAACAAAATGTATGACTCCCTTCCATGTATATACCTTCAGGAAAACATGATCACAGACTTGAAATTTCAAATCCTTCCTTTGATTATCGGTATAGCTCTTCTACCTACTTTGAGCTGCTTTGATGTGAATTTGGATTACCTTCACCTTTTCCAGTGTTTTTTCCACCAGTTCTGAACCTACAAGTTTTGTTTTACCAATGTCATCCCAATAGGTTGGTGTGCGACATCTCTTTCCGTATAACGCTTCATATGGTTCCATCTGAATACTCGAATAGAAGCTATTGTTATAGGAAAATTCTACCAAAGGTAAATATTGATCCCACATACCCTGAAAGTCAAGAGAGCAAGATCTCAACATGTCTTCTAAGGTTTGAATAGTCCGTTCTGATTGTCCGTCTGTCTGAGGGTGGTAGGCAGTGCTCAGATGATGTTTAGTATCCAAGGCTTTCTGATGATTTTTCCAGAATCTCGAAGTAAAACGGGGATCACGATCAGAAAAAAGTGATAGGGGTACTCTATGAAGTCTCACAACATCCTTAATATATAGTATTTCTAGATGTTGTAGTGGTAGATCTTCTCTTATAGCAAGAAAATGTTCTGAATTGGTAAGACGATCAACAATAACCCATATTTCATCATTCCTTCTAAGAGTCTTTGGTAGCCCCATGACAAAGGCCATTTTAATATTTTCCCATTTCCACTCTAGTGTGGGAAGAGGTTGCATGACTCATCCAGGTTGTTTCCTTCCAGCTTTCACTTGTTGACAAACCATACATCTTGACACAAAATTGGCAATCACCCTCTTCATATTGTCCCACCAAAAATGTTCCTTCAAATCTCTCTACATTTTGGTGCTCCCATGGTGTATAGAAAAATTGGAACTATGAGCATCATCCAGCAATTCCCTTTTTAGATCTGGTATATCGGGAACACAAAGTCTCTTCCCAAATTTCAAAATTCCATCTTCATACACAAAGTCTCTCAATGTCCCATCATTCACAGCTTTAATCTTCTTTTGAAATTCTTCATCATCGGTCTGAGAACTCTTAATTATTTCTAGAAAATATGATTTGGCAACCATTTGAAAAAGCATTGATGTTTCACCTTCCCTGGTTATTCCCATTTCCATCTTCACTAGATCCATGAAAATTGTATCCCTTTGAATTCTCATATTGTTCAAAACTCCATCGTCTTTTCTGCTCAAGGCATCTACCACCTTGTTTTCCTTCCCCGGGTGTTAGTGTATCGTACAATCATAATCCTTGAGTAATTCAAGCCATCTACTTTGCATCATGTTGAGTTCTTTTTGTGATAAAATATACTTCAAACTCTTGTGATCAGTATAAATCTCACATTTTTCACCATAGAGGTAGTGCCTCCATATCTTCAAAGCAAAGATCACAGCTGCTAACTCGAGATCATGAGTAGGATAGTTTTTCTCATGAATTTTCAACTGTCGTGATGCATAGGCAATAACCCTATCATTCTGCATAAGGACACAACCAAGTCCATTCTTTCGATGCATCACTATAAATAACAAACCCTATCATTCCCCGATGGTAGAGTCAATATATGAGCATTGACTAATATTATCTTCAGTTCTTCGAAACATTCTTCACACTCTTTTTTCCAAACAAATTTAACCCCTTTACGTGTGAGCTTCGTTAATGGGTTAGCCAATCAGGCAAAATTCTGGACGAAACGTTGATAATAACCTTCAAAACAATAAAACTACGTACCACAGTTATACTCGTAGTTGATGGCCATTCTTGGATTGACTTGGTCATAGAAAGATCAACAGAGATTCCATATTTATAGATAATATGGCCAAGAAAAGAAAGCTCCTGAAGCCAGAATTCACACTTGCTAAACTTCCTATATAATTCATGTCGTCTTAGAGTCTTCAGGATAATGCACAAGTGACATTCATGATCTTCGTAGATTTTAGAGTATACCAAAATATCATCAATAAATACCACCACAAATTCATCGAGATATTCCTTGAAAACTACATTCATCAGATCCATGAATACAGAGGATGCATTAGTCAATCCAAAAGGCATTACTGTAAACTTGTAATGCTCGTACCTGGTTCGAAATGCTGTCTTCAGAATGGCTTCCTTCTTCACACCCAACTGATGGTATCCATATCGAAGGTCAATCATTGAAAAGTATTGATATCCATGCAGTTGGTTAAATAAATCATCAATGCATGGTAGGGGATACTTGTTCTTTATTGTTATAGTAATGATCTCCCTATAGTCGATACATAACCTCATAGATCCGTCTTTCTTTTTAACAAAAAGAATAGGGGCTCCCCATGGAGAAACATTAGGGCGAATAAATCCCTTATTACTCAATTACTCTAGTTGTTTCATTAGCTCAACTAATTCTACAGTGGCCATTCTATAAGGGGTCTTCGATATAGGCCTTGATCCAGGAATTAAATCATTGGAAAACTCAACTTCTCGTTCTGGAGGATTTCTAGGTAAATCTTCCAGAAATACCTCTATATATTCCTTCACAACAGGTACATCCTCTATTTGAACATTCCTTTCCTCAGCCACAATCATTTCATTCTCTTCCTCCCCAATAATTGAATTTAGTTGAGCTGTTGGGGGTGGATCTAGATAAAAATTAGGTGGTGTCGATTCTGATCTAAAGATAAGGTGTTCCTTATCATCATCATTAAGAATCATAACCTCTTTATTCTTACAATAAATCTTCACATCATAGTCTGAAATCCAGTCCATACCGAGGATTATATCAAACTCAATCATAGGTATGACGAAAATATCAGCAGATAAAGAACATTTATGTGATCTAATGGGGACTGATTCACAAAACTTTGTTGCAATGATACTTCCCTTAAGAGTTTTAACTGACAACTCCCTTGTAAAATCAAATTCAAAATATCTAATTTTATTAGCAAACTGGGAAGATTTGAAACAATGTGATGATCCAGAATCAAATAATGCATTTTCTAAACTTGAGGAAACCATTAAATTACCTGCCACCACGTCTTTCAAAGCTTCTACCTCAGCAGTAGTGATAACATAATCTTGGCCTTGATCCCTTGGCCTTTTCTGAGGTAAGTTCTCCTGACGCTTAGAACATTCATTTGCACAATGTCCCATCTCCCTGCAATTGTAGCACTGAACATTGGTAGCTTCCTTCTTCTCTTTGCAATCACGAGCTTGGTGGCCTTTTTCACCACACTTGTAACAGACTCCCGTTCCCTTCAAGAAAGTACCGGGGTGTTTCTTCCCACATTTACCACAGGATGGATATTCAACCTTTCCCTTCTTCCCCTTATTTCCATTACCATATTGATCAGCAGATCTCGTCTTCTCTTGCTTTTCTTTAAAGTCATAAGACTTAGAGAATTCCTTTTTGGTCTTGATAGCACATGAGACAATGTCTTCATATGACGAGAAGGATTGTGAGACTAATGCTCGATGGAGAAATGGTTTTAACCCATCAACGAAACGATCAATATTACTTCTTGGGTTACGTATATAATCTCCAGCATACCTTTCTAACCTTATAAAGTTAGCCTCATTCTTTGTGACATTCTCATCCTCCTTTTGTCTCAGACTCAGAAATTGCCTTTCCATATCTTCTTGATGGTCGCGAGGAAAGTATTTTTATAAAAAAAGATCTTTGGACTCCCTCCATTCCATATTTGAAACTTCATCATCTTCCATCGTATTTTGAATCAATGACCACCATTGATCAACATCTCCAGTGAGGTGGTAAACTGCCATGATAAGTTTTTCCCTTTCACTACTCTCCAAAGCCTGAAATATTTTCTCAAGGGAATTTATCCATTACTCAGCTACTAAGGGATTTGTACGCCAATTGAACGTTGGTGGTTGTTTCCTTATGAATCGATCTAACATTGATCCTCCACATTGTGGACTAGGGTGCTCCATACGGGTAAGGTTATTATTCATAAGCTGGGTGAGATGTCCCAGTATGGTGATTTGCTGATCAGAACCAGTTGCATCTCTGGCTCCACTATAATTATCTTGAGCATGAGGGAAATCCCTACATGGAGTGTGTGCATTGATACGGTTTCCATTTCTTTCACTAGGCTCCATTTCTAAACAATGTCACAAACTAGATCAGTTTATGAATCAAAATACATAATCCGATATTTATAAAACACCTAACATAAATTGAACAATTTATGGATATAATCCATAATCATAAAAATGTTTTCTTTGGGAAATTATATACTCAGAAACCCTTCATAATGACTTGTAATGAAAATGAGAGTTGTCCTAAGCATATCCCCCGGGTGTGTCGCAACCAAGAGTGCAGCAAGGCCCGTTGTCATGCACCAGTTCCCGTTCGAGTCTAGCTCAAAGTGGTGTTTTCGGGTCTTACCCCTAGGTACATCTGTTCCAGAGCCGCCTCTACCTGCTCGTATCCAGACAGGGATGTATTGCTCGGAAAACTCACAAAATCTCTACAATACCAAAATTCCAAGAATATCTTCTATACTAATACTCAATGTCCATCTTAGGTCTACGTGCTCTAATCAGAGTTTATCTAAATCTAGCTTCCAAGGTTTGTATTAAACTTTTTCTGATATCAACTGTAATTCCCCGACCCTTGTTACCAAGAGTCGGTGCATTATTACATAACATTGGCATGATCACAAGAATGATCAAATCTCGAAATACCGATTGGTTTAGTAGCCTTGGAAACACTAGATATATTCATAAAGTTTTACATTAAATCATAAAGTGAAAAACTACTACAACAATATAATGTCT
Source organism: Viscum album (assembly GCA_963277665.1). Classification (NCBI taxonomy): domain Eukaryota; kingdom Viridiplantae; phylum Streptophyta; class Magnoliopsida; order Santalales; family Viscaceae; genus Viscum; species Viscum album. The sequence goes on along the minus strand of OY728165.1, from coordinate 555,866,662 downwards.
CCATAGTCCACACTATTATCCCCTCATAATTCCCTGAAGGTCATTCATAATTTACTTCTTCACATCCTGGGAAAAATAAAACATAGAAAAGGGGTCAGCTCAAATGCCCAGTAAGGATAACAATATAGAGGAAACATTTATAAATAAGAATAAACATTTAAGGCAATGTATAACTAAAAAAAGATTTTTAAACATGAACTGAAACATAGTATGGAAAAAATAAAATGAAATAATCTCATTTACTTATTTACATGGATATTCTACTAATCGAATAATCACATGCAATACCAATAACCACTTTCATAATGATAGAATGCATAATGCCAGACTATCATAACCACATACCCAAGGCCTCGTGCCAAGACTAAAAATAAGATTTTGCCAAGGCCTTGTGCCAAGACACTATTTTGTCTCATGAGACCTACCGATGCATCGAGGATCTATAGCGGGCTCCACCCGTCAAATATTAAGTCCAATGCATTCCCATATGAAATGGTTTAAACATAACATAAACATTCGTATTAAAACTAGCATACGAAATGTAAATACTTCATACATAAACCATGAATGGTATAAAAATTATGCATCCACAGTAAAACATATCACAAAACCTTCAATACAATATATAAGTTTTGTAACATAATAAATCAACTTCAAATAAGCGTAAAATCCATCAAAGGATGTTGACATAGATGAAATCAAAACTCTTTTTAGAGAAATATCTCTTTCTTTTTTGAAATCATTTAAGCGTCATATATTTATAAAATAAAAAATTTGATTTGAAAATATTATTATAAGCTTTTAAGGGAAGCTTTGAAGATTTTATAACGTCGGAAAATAGCCGCACCCGCCGTATAAGTTAAAAAAACATTCGTACCTTAATTCTGTCGAAAAGGTTAAAAAGCACCTTGTTTGGAAAACGACAGAAAGATTCCTTTATAAAACTCTTATAAAAAGTCAAACAAAGGTATAAATGAATTTAACCCATATTCTTTTAAATAGTAAAAATATTTTTAAATACATTTTTTAGAAACAAGGATGTGGATGATAAAGAGATCCTAGTAGATTATTACGTATAAACAACCTCGGTAATCAAGAGATTGCGAAATAAACCCTTACCTTGTACTTTTGCTTGGTTGGGTAGATTAACCTCATGTATAATGGGGAAATAACTGTTATTAAATTATTCAATAATCATATACATTAATATGATATCATATATGATCTTTTAACATTGCTTTGTTAATAATATCTTAGAATTATTGTAGCTTCATGTGTTAACTTACTTGTTTTCTGTTATATGTTTTGTTACATAATCCATGTTTGTAATGGATAGGTTGTATGTTAATCATATGCAGAATGATATAAAGTCCTTAGATACTATTATTAATCATCAAATTAGAATTATACTTGTATGGATACAAGGATAATGAATCTCATCACGTTCGTGGAGACGGTAGTCCGTACGTATGCACAAGTGACAATATCATTCTTTTGATATTAAAATAATATATAATTGGATGGTATATCATATATACAGAATCATTATCATGTTATATTTATTATTTACATGATTTAAACATCATTATTATACCCATCTAAAAAATAATTTACTGAATAACAATTTCACCACGACGTGGAGACGGTAAGCCGTACGTACACACGTATGGTGACATGTTATTCAAAGGATGGATATAATAGTGAATATAGTTGTACCATATTTATAATAACATCATTGTATATATATGATACTTGAGTTATTATTTTAGAATGGTAACAACAAAGTAAGAAGAAGTGGAAGAAGAAAGGAACTTGAAAAAAGGTGGTGAAATCATTACCTCTTCTTCACGTTCTTCCTTTTTATTTGATCAAAAGGGCTCCATAGGTTGGCTTTATGTTCAAAATAAGGCCTCTAGGTTGTAGTTAGAGAAGTTGAGAGAGTATTTGGGCAGGTTTTGGCTGATCCAAAAGGCTTTGAATGTGTGATGTAATGAGAAGGGGGAGTTCCCTTTTATAAGAGGGGTGAGGGGCACCTTTGGAAAGGCTAGAAATATTAATTTATAATAAATTAATATTAGGTTTATAATGGATCCAATGTTGATTATTTAAATATTAAGGTGGGGATGGGTCTAAAAACACTCAATAATTTCTACATGTTTGGGTCATTATTTTAACCTTATCTTTAAGTATTAACTCTTAGTTAATTAGTTTCACTTTTATAATGTCTCTTTGAATTTTTTTATTATATGGTTAGTAAACATACCATATACATCTAAGAGTCCCCCAAGTGTTCCATTAATGAATAACCTATCATGATATAAGTCTCTTGGACGATCCTTATATTTTTAGGAATTTAATATCAATTAATAATATAATATTTGTTTTAGAAACTCTTTTATGTCAATTTTGACACTATTCAATAATTGATTTTTGTAAAAATCATAACAGAATGATTACTTAGAAAAATGTTAATTAAAGAAATCCCAACATGTCATATTAACCTAGAAAAGTTTTCTAATTCATAAAAAGTCTCAAAATATATTTTTTGGGTATTTTTAATATCAATTTTTCTAATATTCCATTAATTAGGTAATTACTGCATCATTAATGTGTCATAAATAAATTAAATTATTTAATGTCTAAAAATTATAAATAAAATATAATTATTTAGAAAATATATTTATCTTTCTAATGAATATTAATAGTCGAACATCCAACATATATAACCCTATGTAAAATTTTTGTTTCCAAAATATATATGCTTATGTCATTTTTGTACTTATTTTAACTTAATTAAAATAACGTGTCCCTATCACCTACAAGTGGATCTATGGGGTCCCAAAATCGACCCAAATTTGTCCATTGACGGACATGTATCCACCAATAAGGTTAGGACACGTTTTAGGGTAATTTAGTATTATTATAATATTATTCTTTAATCCTTATTTACCGGATTTACCCTTAACCACGGTAAATAAAATATTTACCGCCGTAATTATTCAAAATGTCTAAAAATAAAAGTTACCTTTTCACACAATATGAACATATTGATTCCAAATATGGAATCCATATTTCCAAATTCAAAACACAAAAGTGGCATAAATTAATTTTAAATTAATTCCCGTTGTTAAAACAAAAAGCGTCTTTTTAAGATATAATAATTATCAAAAGATTGATACTTGTTTATGTTCGGTTTAATAGTGAAATTATGTCCAATGACCAACATTGTATTAAATGGTAAAAATATATTCTAAATATAATTTAAAACCACTCAAATTCATAATTTATCACTATTAATTATTTTGAATAAAAAAGTAGTTTTTAATTAAAATTTAGTAATTTTCACTATTCATCAACATATTAAAGTTATCTAAAAAGTACCAAAATTTCACCTTTGGTTAGATTCAATACTCCTAATCCAAAAATGAAGTCCAATTTGAAATATAAAATATATATAATTTCAAAAATTAGTTATTACTATTCATAACGACTAGTTTGATCGGTTGTGGTGTGTCAAGAACTCTATGTTGCGTACAACACACGCTATTACAATATTCAAAGGGAAACGTACCGTAGATGCTTGGGGTGTAACAAAATTTATCCTAAAAAATTAGATTATATTATCACTATAAATGAACAGATCATCCCTTCATATAAACATATCCAAACTGAGCATCATAAAAAAAATCAAAATACATTAACTGAATAAAAAAACCTAACTAGACTTGTGGAACATAATTTATCCATGTGGCCATGAGGTTCACTCTATGATACCAAAACCAACCATCTCTTATGATTATTGAATCCAAGAAGAAACATAAAATAGAAGAAAAAAATAAGAAAGATGTATAGGTTTGAGTATTTAAAACCTATATGCATTCCTAGAAAAATTTATTCCCATTGGACTTATTTTAAATAAATAAAAATATAATTTAAGTTTGAAATAAAATATATAAAATAAATATTTTTCACATATTTTCCTGTTAAAGAGAAATGTTTACCATTTCAGTTTTTCATTATTGTCCCCTAGGAAATGGGAGATCTAAGGATCTCTAGAAAAAATCTATCACATACTATACATATAGACTCATACCAGAAATCAAGCTTTACTCAAGGACATAAAATTTCACACTCATGCTCTATAAAACCCTATATCATCCAACCAAGAGAATTATATCAAATAAATTAAATTTTACAAATCATAACCCCATCTATCGGAAACTCTCTAGAGATTTATTCTAACAACTAAATAATTATTCCCATTAAATTCCCAAGTTATTCCAACAACCCATTTCAGTTTTTTAGAGAGGTTGGAGCCCACCGATACTAACCACGAATCCATTCACTTAAAAATATATCATATATCAATATTTAAAATAATACGGCTCAGTTTGAGTAACACAAAGGATCAATATTTTTATTTATAAAAATATATTTCAATTGATTCCACACTGAGGAATTCATATTTTTCCTAATATAAATGGTTCACATGGAGTACATAGCAAGGATTTAACATCGATCCAAAGAAATGGATTACCTGGATTCCACATCAAGGAAATCACATCAATTCAATATAAATAGTGAAATATAATTATCTATTGAGTGTTTTTATGAGAGTCATTTTCATAAGTTTCAAAAAGTGTGAAACATGATTCAAGCATCATTTTACAAAGATTCAAAACCACCATTCCAAAAGGTGAAAGCATCCAATTTTCCATTTCCCAATAATTATTTTTCATAAAAATAATTTATCTTATAATACCACATGTTAAAATAAAAACAACATCCAATAAACGTCCTAACGGGCCACACATCGTTATCAAATGAAAAAACATTTTATAGAGAAGAATGAACCCCACATCCATGTTCAAAACCATATATAAATACATTTGGAAAATCCAAAACCACCATTTAGATATAAAAAAATTTCTAAAACCAATCCATGTTTAATGATATAATAATCACTAAGAAAAATTCCAACAGCGAATTTTAACAATCAATTGGTGTTCTACATTTGAAAAAATTTATATTAACATCATAACAAGGATGAAATCAACACATTCCAAACTAAAACATTATTAAAAATATCACACATCACTACATAACATATAAAGAAGGTGATAAAATCATCAAAAAAATGTTTTTTAAATTCAATGGTGAAGTGTAAAGGGAAACATACCTCAAATCTCATGTGCTTAGACAACACACTCATGAAACAACCTATACAATGTTTCAAGGGCCAAAAAAAACCTAGAGGAAACCTAATAATGAAAAACCCAAAAAAATAAATAGAAAAATAAAACCTAGATATTATTGACCATCGTAAAACAAAAACTAAATAAAAAATAGATGAAATATTAAGGGGGAAGACAACTGGATAATACCATAAAAAATAGAACTATACATGATGAAATCCATAGATCCACACTCTGGGAGGGAAGGTGAACATTGGATAAGAAGGGAGTGAGCCCCATAGGATTTCATTAACCATAGGAAGGGTGAAATGGGAATTTTGAGTTGAAATATGTATATCTTATTATGGGAATATCCAAAAAAATAAGACATGGTAATATGGATAATTAGGTTGCATGGTTTTGGAAAATATATACCAACTATGTGATACGGTTCTACCCAAATTCCATAACCATGAACAAGCCATTTTGACATTTTTAATAAAAATTTGTGGTCTATGAACTGTAAAGAGATTCACCTCAAATGACTCATGGTTTCTAGGTCTAAGATTAATAGTTTTCTCTTACTATGCTTGAACCATGCTCTACCAGTGGTCAAGTCCAAAATACCCACTATTTTAAAAAAAACTATTAGAGTTAATAATGAATGAATATGGGATCAATGAGTAATTATGTATGAACAAAAAATTTAAAACCCATAACAACCAAAACCTAAGCGAAAACCCATTATCCAAAAAATAAACTAGTTCAAAAGATGAAAGTAAAAATTCATGGTCAACAAATCTCCCCACCATTAAGGAATTTTTCCATGAGAAAGTCACTTTATTTCACTATTGTTCAGTCTTAGACTAATGTTATACACAATCTCAGGATCAAAACTATAAATAAAATAACACCTCAAGCACCACCAAATAGATCATTCATCTATTATTCACAAGGATCCAATGATCCAGAAGCGCTTCTCAAAATACGATGGAATCTCAAACTGCATTTCTATAAAACCTCCTCCTACTAGACCAATACAAGATTCCAAAAAATTTACCAACACACGATGACAGAATGGCCTCAACACAAATAGAAATTAACCATCACTAATAGAATCTATTATAAATCACAAAGAGTCTCCTAGTGGGTCTCCCCACTATTAAGAACATACGATCATAAATCACCATCATTGACTGACACTGAAAACCCATCATGGGTAAATATAGAAACACCTAAGGTGGACCAAAAACGCCCACCACAAGTGAATGTTATGAAATAAACTCAATTTTATGTTTCAAACCCATTAATATATCACATGGTATAAACCCGCAACAACATCTGATTAGAAATTATAATTTGAAAAGAACAACACTAGAATTAGAAATTAACGTGGTTACCACCCCTTTTTATAAATAAATAGTATATTTTCAATCCATATTATCATAAGAATGAAATGACGTATCTAGCAATATTTACAAAAAATTGGACAATAATGAAAAATAAGATACACCATGAATGTGTTAAACTTTTCTCATTCTAGTAATGAAGGTAAAATCAAGTCCACTATTCCCCGCATAATTTATTATTATATATATGTAATATTTACTTTGGGGCCTATGGATAGAGCCCTAATTCCCTGATTCATCAACTTCTTATCATCAAAGAGCTTATAAAACCCTATTAAAACTCTATATTTCCATCAATAAAGTTTCTTAGAAGGTACAAACGACATCCTATTTCACAGAAAATGAGAAAAAATTTGTTCAAGACTTTCAAGGAGTCAAAATTCACATCAAAACAAGAGAAAATAGAAAATAATAAAAAAGAAAATCATACTCCCATTGAAAAATAATCTCTCATAAGATACACAAAAACACATATAAAATATTAAATAGACCACAACACAAAAAAACCACTGAACACAACCATTAAAACAAATAAATCATTATATAGAAATCACCATAACTTATCTCATAATGTCACCATACTCCATAAAACTGGCCCCATGTCGCTTCCATGAAATACACTGATATAATCATTACATGAGGATTGTGTTTTCACAAGCATGATAAGTCATTAGAGCACTTGGATACAAAAATATATTAGTATTTTTATTAATAAAATTATTAAATAATATTATAATAAGTATAAATGAAGTTAATGAATGACCAAGTGGAATTTTAATATCATTTTTATCACCAAGAACCATTGAAACATTCACCATTTTCATAAAGGAATTCTCTTCACCAGCTATAATGATTAGGGGAAGTATTATATCCTGATGAACTCCTAGTTGAACACCCTCAAGAAATACCAAATTATTCACTATGTTGGAAAAATAGATTAAAATAATCTCTACAACCATATAAAAAAGGTATGAAACTAGATCATAAAAAAGGAAAAAAAATAGATACATTAATCCATCACCGTATTTCATAAAACGCATCTACATCTCATTCATTATATTTGATAAATACTGAGAGATGAATGAATAAATAAAGGAATCCCATGTGGTTCCTTCATGAGGATTGGATTGAGAAACAGATTTCCAACACTTATAAGTCAAACGCTCAAGCATAATTTTCGGAAAAATAACATTTATTACCTCATTAAACCCAAAAAGTTTGAATATCTATTATGTTTTCCACATTCATGCTTCCTCTTCGAGAGGATATTCTTCATCATAAAATAGAAAAGGATTCAACATTTGAAACTAGATTAGGATGTCCTTAGTTTGTTCAAATGAAAAAATTATAAATAAACTCCACCAAAGACACACCTCATATATATATGAACTAAATGGGGAATACACTATGAAACAAGGAAAAAAGATCTCAATAAAAACAATCATTTCAACCACAATTCTAAAACTGATAACACAACATAATACACTTAGAAATCAAAATATATTTCTCCGCACAACATCGGTTAAAAAATATATGATTTTAATCCCAAAAATACTTTTGAAAAAAAAGATCATGGATTCCTTCACAATCACCATTGGTATTCTATGTATCCTCACACATGGCCATACTCGTGCCACCCACATGAACTCATCAAATCATTCCAATTAGGGAACTCATCCTGACATAATCATTCATCTGCATTCCTATACATATCTTAACCAACATACCATTTCACAATATCTACCCAATTATGATTTCATTTATTCACAAATGATTCCAAAGCTCACCAACCACTAATAAAAACCCATTATAAAACATTACACATCAATCTTCGTTGTACACATCAAGAATAAAAATCATGGGAGCTCTATTGAAAAAAATTCCTCCCATCCAAATAACTGTCTATAGATCAAAAATCTAGTTATAACAAAATAATTTTTCAAAAAAATCATTTATACTAATATAAAATGAATTTCAAAAACTATATTTGAAATAAGATTCTATTTCCCTATTAATAATCACTGACAAACTCAATGTATTCAGTATAAAAATCTGATTCCACTAAAACAATTCACTTTACCCCAATATTACTCTGTAAATATACGTTTCTAGTATCTTTCATAAAAATATTATTGAAAATAATTTTGTACCTTACCAAAACCAAAAATTCACCACTCAAAAATACAATTTTAACAATTCAAAACACAAAGCTATTCAGAATAGTTTTTATAACCAAGGAAGACCCTATGAATCCATGATGGGCAAAACCAATCTAATGAGTGAATTGTTCATATGATTGGTGGATGTATTCCATTCACACAACCATCACAGGGATCCTTCTATAACCATATACATAGATCCACATGTCTTTCTAGGATCTATAAGCACATTGAGACCTTTTCCCAACTCTATTTTCATTTTACACCCTCAAAAAATCCAAAAGAACCCAATAATCTAAAAGGTACATCACTACCCCTAGAAACATGTGGTTTGACATCAAAGGTGTTGGCCAGACACTCCCTTATACCATAAACCCATTATTTGAAATCCTTACTCCATATATATTGTCATTCTAAATAATAAAGGGTGTTCTGGAGACGTGGTCCACAAAATATAAAATATGGTTTAGATTATATTTTTCCTTGGAAAATCCCACATGGACCTCAAACCCCTCACTTAAGTATATCTGTGGAAAGGACCTAAGGGTTTTATTAATACCCAATGACTGGAAAATAGTGTAGAGAATCATCAATGTTACCCAAGAAATGATTTATCCACATAAAAATAAATAAAACTATTAATAGAAATAAATAGAACATGTCGAAATATATGCATATCTATACTGAACGCCATATACACTATTCTAAAAATAAATCAACTGAAAAAACATAAATGTTCTTGAAGACCCAAATGTCATTATGTGACCTTGAGGGTAACTCAACGACACCAAAACCAACCATCACTCTTGAAAATTAATCCAATATAAATTCTACACAAAAAGGATAAAAATAAACAACTATAGGTTTGCATATTAAAACATAGTTTGTGTGATCAAAAAAATATTCCAATGCACGTTCTTTATATAAATATACAACATTAACATTTATAAAATAAAATATATAAATGTAATTTATTAGAAAAATCATTCTTTTTTATCAAAACATGGTTCTTTTGTCATTTCCATTATAAAAACAAATTTATGTTCATTGAAGAAAACATTAATAGTTTCAAGTAAAAAAATTGATGTTTTCTTTTTTAAAAAAATATAGTCGATTGTAAATATTTTCCAATAATTTTAAATATGAAGCAACACATTCCAATTTTTTACCCCATGCATGAGATCACTAACATTGATCACTTAATAAGGAAAATGTAAATAAGAACACAAGAATAACCAACCAACCATGAATCTCAATAATCTAATGTAGAAAATTATGTTCTAAGATACATGGGATATCAAAGGTGTTCATGATGTAATCTAAAGCATATTATAAATCACAACTCATCATGGATAGCATGCCTCACTTGATGAAAATAATTTTATCTGTCTTTCTCAATATCACCCTATATGGAATAGTTGTGGGGTCCAATCCTATAGTCATAAAACAAAACAAGACACATCCATTACTATGGGAAAATAGCCAATGAGAAGTCCAAACTATTAATGAAATAATTCTCAATAGATTCTCTAGTTATGCTAGGTTACCATGTCATGAGTCTAGAATGTGTGTGAGTAAAATGATGAAACCAATTATCCAGTCACATGAATGTATATCATATATAAAAAATTAAAAAAACATGAATCACCCAGAGTTACTTAGTTTATCAATCACTTGCCTTAAAACTAATTGATCTCAAAGTGGTCCACACTGATTATATCCCATTATGCTCAAAGTAAATGGATCATCAGGAGTCCATAGTGAGGATTTCCCATCCATTAACATAAATGGATCATAAATATTCCACAATGATCAAATCTAATTTTTTCATTATAAAAAATTAAAGAGAATTATTATTAGAGATTTTTCATGATACTGATTTTCATAAGATTCACAAAAGTGCAAAATGGGCCATATGAATCATTTTTCTAATAATCAAGGCCACCTATCCAAAACGGTTGAAATGAACCATTTATCATTTCAAAATAATTTTGAAAAAATTCTTTTTACTTTCTCTCACCATATGTGAAAAAAAACCTCTTTAATTAAAATGCCAAATGAGTGACACATCATCATTACATGCTGTACATTTTTCACGAGATAAATGCAAAAAACATTCAATTCCAACCCAATTTATAATAAATTGGAAAAACCAAGACCACAAATTAAAAATAAAAAAAATAAAAAATCCATTAAAAGTGTTAAAATCCACAAAACACATGAAAAATTAAACTGATCATTTTATTAAACACTTGGTGATTTTTATTTGAAAAAACAATTTGATTCAGATCATAATAAGGAGAAAATCACCACTTTTCACACTATTCCATTATTCCAAAGATCAGGTATTAATATTAAACATATTATGATGTTTCTATATGAATGAAGAAAAATAAGTCATAAATTAAATAGCTTTGGGAATTGGGAAACCTACGTTAAATATCATTTGTTTCCATAATTCACACTCAAAAAAACCTCACCAAGCATTCAATATCCAAAAACAACCAGGTGGAACCCTAGAAATGGAAATCCACAAACATAAAAAAACATAAACACTACATCCAAATGAAAAATTGAGAAGTGTAACAAAATAAAAATGGATGAATGAGTACTGGGGAGATGATAATAGCAAAATAACATGTAAAATATAGTGGTAATCCTGAATAAATCACATGTTCCACACCATGTGAGAGGAGGATAGCCTTAGAGAAGATTGTAGGAGGGCCCTTAGGGTATCACCATTACTAGAAGGAGGAACTTGTGTTTTTTAGAAAATAATATTCAGTTAGAATACGAATTTCAAAAAAATTAACACCTAGAAACTATAGATAGTTAGAACACACATTTTGGGATATTGTACACTAATAATGAAATATTGTTCAATCCTAATGAAAGGACCATATAAATTCATTCTGAGCTATTTTCTTTTCAATGCATGTTCATTTCTACCATATATAGGTGATCCTAAAGGCTCACACAGTATTCTAGGCTTAGTTGTATAGATTCCTCAAACCATGTGCCAACCTTGTGCAACCTGTTGGAAAGCCCAATAACCCTCATATTCACAAAACAACACTTTTAGAAAAAAAATAATGGACAAGGTATCATTTTTGAAAAAATTACCACCTACAAATTTATAACCCATAACACCTAGAATAAGAGAGAAAACCCATGAACCAAATGATGAACTAGAAAACTGATTATAATTAAAATCTGGGTGTGACAAATCTCCCCACCATTAATTCCTTCTACATGAAAAAAGACACAACATATTCTAGTTAATAAATTGATTTAAATGGTTTTATTAGAATATATGATTCTATATATCAATCCAATAACACCTCAACCACCGCTAAATAGAACAAACACCAATTATTACTTATGGACCAACAATGTGGAACATCTTCTCAAAACACGATGGAAGGTCAAAACACACTGCTACATAACTGCATCCTATCAGACCTACACCATAAGTCCAACCATTTAGCAAAATGAAATGATAAAATGGGATAACCACAATTATAAATTATCATGAACCAACTGAATTTTTAATATTCCACAATGAGACATGTTGTGGGTCTCCACACAATTATGAACTGACCACCTTTAATCACCAGCACATACTGACACATAAAACACATTATGGGTCAATTTTGAAACTCCCTATATTGACCATAAGTCCAATCTACAGGGTTCAATGAAGAAATAAACTCCTAATAAAAATAAAAAACTAGAATTTATTTATACGGGTAATCCACCTAGAAAAAACCAATCATAATTTCAAATTTGAAAAGGCACCCAACTAGAATTACAAAAGAACGATACCACTACACCTCGTTAAAACAAATGATAAACTATTTAATACATAATGGAAAAAATTGAAATGAGGTCTATAAACATCATTCCCCAAAACAAGACCTTTATTACCGAGAATCTACAATAAGATCACTTAATCATTCTCCATTATTTCACTAAATGAAACACATAGGTCAAGGAACCTCAGAACCATGATTTCCTCCTACATGCAAGATTCCCTCTAGGTCCTATTGGTGGAGACCCGATTCCTCGAAGAATCAACTTCCTTGTATTCAATAGATGATAAAATTGAGTTGTAATTCCTTAATTCCATAAGGGAAGTGGTTATGAAGATACACATGCAATTGTTTTTAACGTCACACACGATATAGCTGGGGAAAGACACTAAATGTGGAAAACAGAAACTCAAAATGAAAAATGAAATAATTATACAAAATAAATATATGCCCTCATTATAATTGAAGCTCTAAAAAGATACCCACATAAACCTATAAAATTATAAAGATAAATAAAAAATTCAAAACTTCAACTAACATATCCATTATAAAAAGGAATCATTTTATAGAAATTCACATTAAATTCATCCAGAAAATAGCACCATACTCATGAAAATAGGCACCCCATAAGTTCCTAGAAACAACCCAATATAAACATATAATATAGCCTATGTGACTAATGGATGTAGACAACATTATATAACATGGACTTGAAGTATTTGTATTATCTGGATTACTAGACTAATGATTGAACACGATCATCCACTTAGTTTAAGCTAAGGTAGGATCAAGAAGACTTTTAATACCATAGACAACACCATGATCCATTGAATAATTTTACATTTTATTTCTAGAATTAAATTTAAAACTACTAGATATATGAGTAAGGATGTATTTCTCATGAAATTCCAATAGCATTATGGGAACATGAAATTATTTCATCGTAAAATTCAAATGTGATGTTAAACCGAACTCTTACACTATCCACTGCAAATTTTGATTAAGCTCGCACTAAAAATTTCAACCCATCGAGGAAACAACTATAGAAAACTTTTAAAGGTTTAGAAATAGATCCAAAAATGGAAAAATAATTTGAAAACTAATTTGTCACCCTTTTGTAGACATTAAGTATCCATCCCCTTCATTAAAATCCTTATCTCAAAGAAATAATTATAGATGACAGAAGCCTTGATGAACACCCCTATCAGTCTATCATAATGCTTGGTTCAAGAAACCAACATCTATAAGTTCTAGGATGGAACCTCAAGAACAAATGTAGAAAACCTATCTTTTCAAGACTCATGAAACTGAATCAGACCAAAGACTCTTTCTATTTTATTCCTCACCTATTTTGGTTCGAGTTGATTGATTTAACTATAAAATAAAAGAGGATTCATGTTTGGAATCACAAGAAGTAAGTCTTTAGGTTTAAAAACTAGAATACTTCTTAATGATAAATCACAAAAGGCCACAACATTAAAATCAATTGAATCCTTATGGGAGTAGATCCTGAGAAATATGAAAACCAATATCTGAATCCAAACCAACATTTCAACAAGTGTTGTAAAACTCAAAACAATGCGTAAGAATCACTTCAAATTCATAATAAAATATACCCCAAAATAATGGATTCAAATATCGAATATTTTCTCATTGAAAATATATTGATAAAATGACTCCAAAATTGGTTTTATATTTACCAACTGTATTACATAGTGCCTCACACATTCACATTTCTGTTCCACCCCATGGAACTCGTCAACTCATTCCAATCATATCACTTATCCAACACTCATCATCCATCCCATTTCCCACACTTATTTCAACCAATTTACCATTTACCAATATTAACATGCATCCAAATTCAATTTCTCACAATTTTTTTAAGAAAAAGTAATCAATAAAAAACATTATCAAACTCTACACTTAAATCCACATTGTTTAATTCATGTATACAAGTATTGTGAGGTCAAATAAAAACCCATTTAATCCCATTCAAATTATTTTCAATATATCAAAAAATATCCTTCCAAAAAAATCATTTGATAATAAACACTATTTTTCGTATTTAAAATGAATATCTAATACCATATTTGAAATATGATTATATACCCCAACACTAAACATGAAAAAATATGGGTTTTTAAAAAAAAATTAATATCATTAAACCATATAAATTTTATCCCAATATTAGTTTAGAAAAATCCATTTTTTATTTCATTCATAAAAATGATTATTGAAAATAATTTTCCATCTTCGTATATCAAAATCATCAAAACTCTAAAATCAGGTTTTTAACATTCTAAATCAAGTGTTCCAAAAACATTATTCATAAATAATGAAGAACCAAAAAAATATAAAAGGGAAAATGGTGTTGATGGGTGATATGATCATATGGTTGGTGGCCATATTCCATTCAATCCAATGTCAAAGATAGTCCTATAGGATCATGTCCCCAGCTCCACAGGGCTGGATAGTGTTTAAGAGCTCACTAAGACCATGGGAAGAACTCTATTTTCATTTTGAAAACAAAAAACAACCTATAAAGAAAATATGAACCAAAATGAACCCAACGTAGGAAGGAAAAACATGGATATGCATCAAAATTGATCATAATCACTCCCTAATTCATACAACCCTTTCATTGATAGTCCAAATCCATCTAAATATTTATCCAAAATAAAAAAGGGAATTTATAAAATTATTTCATCTAATGAACCTACCTGGATATAATACAATTATATTATGAACCAACTATAGTCGACCCCAAGGTGGATAACCAAATCTATCAGTGTCAAATACCAATTGGAGTTCTTTATTGATGCATGCTGGAAACTAGTGTCGGCAATCATCATAATAACTAAAGGAGAAATTTAAACATATAAAATATATTAAATAATCAGTGTAATTAAATAAAATAATAAAAAACATATACATATCCAAACCATATATCATTTACCCAATGATGAAAATAAATTATTGAACAAGAAAAAATATTTGTACGATAACCACCATATCTCCGTGTGAACCTATGGGTCACTCACTGATACCAAAACCATGTGTCTCCCATGATGACAGATGTATAGCTAAAACCTACACCACAATCTAGAAACACGAAGGAACTATAAACATCAATAATAAAACTATGTAGGCATTCATATTTAAATGTATTCCAAATACACAAACAACAAATAACGAAACATCAAAAATAGGTTTGAAATAAGTTTTTTTAAATTAATCTATTCCAATCATTATTCCATTAAATAAAAATCGGTTCTATTTCCCATTTTCATTCTAAATATTATATTTCTTCAAAGAATGAAAAATTAATAAATTCATTGAACAAAATGTTTTTTTGTTTTAAAATAGGAAAATATAGAGTCAATAATTTCCAAGAATTCTAAATCCAACTCATTACATTCCAAATAAATACACCAGTCATGGGAGAACCAATAATGATAAAATAATAATGGAAATGTAAATATAAAAACAAGAGTATCTAACCCGAAATTTATCAAAATCATCGACCACAGAATACTATGTTCTAGGAGAAATTTTAAATCATAGGATATCATGAAAAAATCCATAACATACTATAAAATGGGACTCATTGTCAATGTAATGACTCACTCGATGATATTATACAGTATTCCAACACTTAATCACAAACTATATGGTTTGAATGAGTGTAACTATTCCATTTAAGTAAAATAACAATCAATGTCCCATTCAATGGGACACTAAATAGAGCAAAATCATATCTACTTAGTAAATAATTATCAGAAAATTCACTAGATATGATAGGATCCAATTTCAGGAGTATATAAATGAGTTGAGCCAACTAATTCACAATGAACATCCAATAACATACACACTTATCATATATAAATAATTCCAACATCATGCATCTCCTCAGGTCACACCATGTAACAATATATTTCCAAAAAAACAAATAGAGTTAATGTAGTGAACAATTAGGATCTCTTATTCATCTTAATGTAAATGGGACACATTGATTCCATAGTGTGGATGTCCCATAAATTAAAATAAATGCATCACAATGACTAAACTGTTTGGTAATCCCATATATTCAATATAAATAAGACAGGATAAGTTTCTGTGGATTGTTTTTATGATAATCGTTTTCACATGTTTCACAATGGTGTGAAATGGGCTTCAAGAATCATTTTCCAATGATTAAAAACAACACATCAAAAAAGGTTCAAACACACCATTTTACAATTAAATTTCATTTAAAATTTTTCAATTTATGATGGCACAAAAAATGTGAAAACCAAACCTAACTTCATTAAAATTACAAACAAGACCCACAACAACATCAGATTCCATAACATTTCCAAGAGACAAAAAAATACCATATTCATGTCTAAAAATATTTATAAATCCAATTTAGAAATACATGACCCCTATTTAAATATAATAAAACATTAATAAATCCAAACCACACATTAGAATCCTCAAATCACTTGAAAAATCCAACATTACATTTCATCAAGGACATGGTGTGAAACATTTGAAAAATAATTCTATTAAATTCATAAAAATAATGAAATAACAAATTTTCCCCGCTAACCATTATTTCAATGGTCACATATCATTATCTAACATATCAGGAAGCTGTAAAAATAATGAAAACAATAATTTTTAAATTTAAAGGGAAATAAAAAAATAAACCTACCCTAAACCACATCTGTTTCGATAATGAACACACAAATCCAAATCTCCATATTTCCATGAGACATAAAAACCAAGAGGAAACCAAAACATTAAATTACACAAGAAATTAACTAAGGGAAACATAACACCTAGATAAAAATAACCAATATAGAATAAGAAATCAAGAGAAAATGGAAGAAAGTGTAAGAGATAAAAGAGAATATGACAACTTCGTGGCAAATATGGACCCAAACATGAACAAATAACAACATAAAAAACATGGTAGAGGAAAAAATCCTTGGATATTATTCAAATATGATGCTCAAGGTCAAGAATAACATAGAAGGATAATATGAGAATTTTGGGTAAAAAACATGAGAGAGTTGAATATGAATTTCACATTTCTTTTGACTTGGGCATTGTATAATTTAAGAGAACATGGTTTGAGAAACCATTATCCAAATATGTGATTTTGTTATTTCCAAATATAAAAATTATGCATATGCTTTCTCAGTGGATTTCATAACTGTGCATGGGTCATGTGGCCTTGACCAGAAGAACCTAAAATTTCAAACCACATCCTAGGATAGGATGCTTGATTTCCTCTAACCACGAACCAATCGTTCTTCACTTTATATAGACATCAATAACCCCACTATTCAACAAAAACTCATAGAGAAAAAAATAATGAACACTGTATCAATGATGAAGAATGTATCACCTAAAAATCTAAAACCCTACTTACTCGGAACTCATGCGAAAAACCATGATCCCAAAGACGAATAAGAACTAGTAATGAAAAGAAATTTTATTGTGATAGTGGCTCCATGACATATATAATTGATATATTCAATATTATAAAATAATTAATAAAAATATATTGATTTTATTTTATCATTTATTCTTGAAAAAACTACTTATAATGTAGATTTAAATTTTTAAACATACATAAAATAACGGGGAGTTAATTTCATATATCAATCTACAGAATTGTAGAACTGTAATAGTTTGAAAGAATATTTTAATTTCATTAATATGACTTTTATTTTTTTTAAACTATTAGATAATATATATAATATGTTTATTTTTTGAAAATATACATGGTTTTTATTTATATAAAAGTTGTTGAATATTGAGAGGATCCTTCAACTACATTATATTTTGATAACAATCAATATATTTTTAATTACTGTAAAATAAATAAAATTATTATCTTATAAATTAATTAAATAATACATATCATGGATTATATAGTAAAATTTATTGACTTAGAAATCATTATATTTAATGTTTATATTGTTCGCAACGTAATTTATATGTTTATGTTGAGTACCTCAGATGAATATGACAATTAGATCCCTTAAATAGTATTTATTCATGTATTTACTATTCTATCATATCAATACCTTCTATAAAATTCATCCATATATATATAACACATATCCAATTATCACACATTTCCAAACCATGTAGATCAATTATACAGATTTTTTTACCTTCTACATTGTGACTATAAATTGGGATTAATAAATCTAATGTGTGGGAATATTATAAATAATTATATGTACATGAAAATGATATAAATTTCAATAGAATAAATAAAATACTAAATAAATATATATCATTTCCAATATTATGTAATAATTCATTATATGTTTAATTCAGAATTGTATAATTTTTAAGATCTATATTGATACTGTATATTAAATAACATGATATATTATGATTAGGGTTATAATTGATTATTTAAACATATAGTTAAATTTTATCAATAATAGTCTGAAAGACCCAAATAATATTATATAATATATAAGGCCTTATTTAGGTTTTGAATTTGATAGGTTAGGTTTTTTATAAATTTATGGAATCAAATATATAAAATAAAATATGTGAATTCACATATGCGAATTCAGTTATATGAATTCACTTGTGGAAATAATCTATATGTATTATATTAAATAATTATTATATTTTAATTAACACATTGGAATTTAGATAAATTTATTCTCTTATGTGATTCACCTATATGATTTCAGAAACATTGATTATCTTACATTTATCAACTACACGAATTCAACAACGTGAATTATCCTATGTGAAAATATGATACACATAAAAAACAAAATATATGATAAAATTTAGTAAAATTTTTCATTTAAAATTACCAGTTATATATATGATTCTTTAATATTGTTATGTTGTTTTCTATACATTGTTCAAAATCATGAATGTAAACGTTTTAATATTATTTAGTAATTTCATTTTATGGATGTTTTTTTATAAATAATCAGCATTTTTTATTCATTCTATGTCAACTCAAACGTTATCTAGAATCTCTACTGACATGTTTATATTGTTTTATGATGAATTAATTGAAATTTACTTTACATTATTCAGGTATGGTACTCAAGATAAAATTTTAGAACTTGAGAAATTCAAATTCATATATATTAAAATATAAAGAGTTATTCATAAATATTATCAATGAGTTTTCTGATTAAATTAATAATTATCATTTACAATAACATTTATCTTTTAATATATTTATCTGTAAAATATATTAAATTTATTTTTAAAATTTTGTGGAGAAATCACATGAATATTATTAATTTATACATGGAATATTATTTCATAAACATACATGGAATACTATGAATTAGTTTGTTTATTTTCAATTGTGAAACTATCACATTAGGAAAATGAAATATGGAATAATATTAAAATTTTCAATAATTAGTAGATGGAAAAAATTCAAAATATAGTGATGGTATAATGAGTAAAAATGAGGTGTTTGATGAAATTATTTACCTATACATGTTATGTATTGTATTGATCAACTAAATCTCTCATCTAAACATAAATTCATTGATTCTTTACTCCTACAGAGTTTTTTTCAACCACAACACTCCCGCAATAAATTTTACATCTATTTTGTTATATCATTATATTAAATTCTATGTGTATAAATGTAATTGGTTATAAAACCCATTAGATGGTAGGATAATGGGTTGTGAATACCAAAAAAATTAATTTATTGGGTTGTGACTCTATATTAGAAAAAGGAATGAATGTTCTGGTTATGTCTCTATGATGAAAAACTATGGTTGGTCTTCGGTATATGTCTCCATGAGAAAAAGGGTTTTAATGTGGTTTTGAATAAATGAAGGAAACGTTAGTGTACATTTCCAGTATAAATGATGTTTATGTGAGGGTTTTATGTCATAAAAACCTCAATAAATACATTCCCTTTTAATGTAGCATAGTGGTGACCATAAAGTTGTCTCTCGAGGGGGTAGCCGTTCGAGTTGCAAAACTGCCACTTTTGTTATTTTTTTTTTGCAGAAATGAAAATGGGGATTTGATTAACAATGTTTAAATAAAATTTTAATTAAATAATAAAGTGAAATAATTTTAATGGAAAGATAATGTGGGTTTGAAATCATGAATAGAAACAGCAGTCACAGACAAGATTCACCCTCTCAGACACTCCCCTCATCCTTGTATGAGAAAACACTTTATTTAAATTCCTAAATGTACTCCCAACGAACCTGAGGTGTACAATCAAATTTGAAAAGACATTATATTTAATACTTCAATATGATTGTGGTCCTACCTATAGAATTTAATTAATTAATTAAATACCTCTAAGTAATTTAACCTAATTGAATTCTCTAGGCTCAATGGCAAGACCACACCAATGAATTTTAAATAGAGAAATCAATTGTTCTACTTTATGGATGGAACAATAAAAAAATGTTGAAAATATATTTATGAAAGAAATAAACCATATTCATTCAAAAATATAGGTTCAAGAGAAATTCAAAATGATATTACACATTAAAATCCAAAATTGTAAGAGAGTACATGTCGGGTGTTGTCGGCCGCAACCACTTGTCGCTTAGCGATGCATTACATGATTAGTCTTAATCTTCTATATTTTATTCTCAAAGGACGTAATATTCTTAAGGATATCAATAAACACCTTCCCCTTTTCTCTCTCAATCCAACTCCCTTCATGAAAGATGTTGTGGTGATGAATGGAATGTGATTTAGATGTAGGAGCTCCTCTCCTTTTATAGACAGATCTCATATTCAAAACATTGTCACGTTTTTAATCCATTAAATAGTCAATTGACGCATGGAACACTACATACATGTTGTTCATAAATATGTTTTCTGTCAAACCTAAAAATTTAGGATTCAATATACCCATCACGGAGGAGTTATGATTTTTTTATTGTCAATCACTTTCCCTGGATGAAGGTTCCTAGAAGCTTGCGTCAAAAATCATTCATTCAATGGCAACCAAAACAGATTACAAACTGAATTAAATTAATTGTGTGACCAGACCTATGAGTTATCTTTCATATACATGTAGAATCACATAATTTTGAGGAGTTTAGTCTGAATTATGTTTCCATTACGATGGTGGGATCCACACAGTCCTCCCGGAAAAATTGTCAAAATCATTAATTTTTTTGGTCATCAAGATGCATGAATCTGACCCGGGTCCCAAAGACAAAGATGAGTGAAATAAAATAATGGTTCCAAAACATGTTTAATTACAATATTTAAAAATATATTTTATGAGAAATGATAAAAATACCCCTGTCATAAATATATGTTAAAAATACAGAATTATGCAATTTAATCTTTTTATCACAAAACATACTCTAAATCAAAAATTGAAAAAAATAAGATCAAATTGGTAAAATTCTGAGGTTTAAATCATTAAAATAGACATGAAAAACAGTGGAATTATTATCTCTATCTATTCCCCCACACTTGGTTCTTGGACTCCGGAACATATGAGCACAGAATCAAGGACAATAAAACACATACCAATAGAGTTTACCAATTTACCAAAAATAATTTAAAAGATATCAAGCCCCATTAAAGAAAAATATTTAAAATTATAAATTCAAATCATTCAATCCATTTTCACTTCTTTTTTCTTCTCATGCACATAACACACTTAACTCTCATTAATTTGCCCTCATCACATGATATAGATTTGTAATAAGGCTTTTCTCATCCATCTCTTGCAAGAATTACCACAATATTGATAAATTTATACATCTCCATCAGATGCGAGACATGAACATGATATTATAATGAAGCATTTACAAGGTTTTTCTATGTATTGGGGTGGGTAGGATTCAAATTTGAAATATTCAGTGGCTGAGTAAGGTGGGATTGGCTCTTTTTGAAGTAGAAATGCATGATTCTAATTTTCACACAAGTATGGTCTCCCCCATATTATCCTATAAAAAATAATCTTCTCAGATTATCTATTTTCCATCCCATTCCATCAATATCTCAGTAGTAAATGTGACTTTTTTTAAATCTCCATATAGGGGACAACTTATTTCAATTTAGAGCTCCAGACAGGCACAAATCCATTTCATTTGGGAGCTCTAGATAGGCACAGCTCTCATAAAAAATATATTCCAGCATCACAAATATGTCTTTAATGTTTTAACTTTCTTTCAAAGAAATACAAAATGAGGTCTCACATCATGAGTCATCTTCCCTCCCCCCCCCAAATATATGTTCAACTAGATCATTCATTTTTACTTCCAGAGCTGGTTGGAAAGGGAAATTTGGCTTGTAATGTGGATGATCTAATAGGCTATACATGGATACTAATGGGTCAATAAAGATAAAATTTTCAAGGAAGGCCAAAATAAAAAGGAAAAATATGAAAAGGGGGCTCCAATATCCAAAAAATTCCTCAATAATTTTAATCACAAGTATCTCAGCCCTCAAATGTTTATAGAAATAAATAAAGTTCTGGTTTAAACAAACATGAATTCATTCTCTCAAGATTGAGGTGAATGTAAAGATGATGTAAAAATTGGACCAGAGGCGTCACAAGAATGATAATTTCAATTAAAATTTTAGTGATATGTTCCATGAGATTTAAAAATCACTGGTCATTTCAAGAATTTTCCAAATTTGTGAACTTGAAACAATGTCATTTTCAGCATTCATTTATGTTCAGTTTCCGAGGATCAGTTGGTTCACTCCTTGGCATGAGTTTCAAAAGAAATTTAAGAAATTGAAAAACTTTTTTTTTCTATTTTATTTTTTTAAGAGGTAAAAAAATTGGAAAGAAAATGCATAATATTTAAAAAAGAAACACGATAAAAATGTAAAGAAATTTTGGAAAAAAAATAAAACAGAAGTTTCTAAAAAACTTATCGACCCAGTATTGTGTCCCCCCACACATATTATAGGAAATTTTCTCATTGTCTAGTATTTTTTAGCATGAAATCAATGAAATTAAAGATATATAAAAAATAAATGATAAGGAAAGACACAACCTAGCATCAATTATATTCCGTGTCATGATTTTGAATCTCCTCCCGTGGAGGATCCTGAAAATTTTCTCAAAATAGCTTCATTCTATGCCCATTGATAGTGAATGATGTCCCATTGTCTGGATATTTAATATTTATTGCACCAAAAGAAAAAACATGAATAATGATGAATGGGACAGACCATTTGGAATGATATTTACCTAGGAAGAGTTTCAATCTAGCATCAAACACCAGAACATTGTCTCACTCTTTAAAGTCTTTGTTGAGAATCCTCCCATCATAACTGTCTTTGCTTCTCTATTTATATAACCTGGAGCATTTTTATACATTATTTATGATCACTTCTAGCTCCTGCAAACAATATTTTATTTCTTTCCCATCTGAATATATGTTCATGTTACATGTTTTTATAGCCCAAAAGGATTTGTGTTCAAACTCAACTAGTAGATGAAAATATTTTCCATAGTCCAATATAAATGGTGAGATTCCAAATGGTGTTTTGAGAGCTGTTATGTGGGCCCAAAGAGCATCATCAAGTCTCAAACTCCAATCCTTTCTATTTGGTTTCACTCTTTTTTCTAGGATTTTTTTGATCTCCCTATTGTACAAATCATCCATTCCATTTGATTGGGGATGATAGGGCGTAGAGAACCTATGATTATCACCGCATTTCTTCAAAAGATATTCCAAAGTTCTATTACAAAAATGGGTCCCATAATCTATAATTAGTAACTTTGGAAATCCAAACCTGGAAAACAAATTTCCTTTCAGAAATTTGGACCCAATTTTTGCATCATCAGTTTGGGTGGGGATAGATTCTACCCACTTGGACACATAATCAACATCTAGTAAGACATATAGATATCCAAAATAATTGGGAAAAGTCCCCATAAAATCCATTCCTCATACAACAAAAAAATCACAAAACAAAAGTGGTTTTTTTGCATCTCATTCTGCTTGGAAATGTTTCCTTGGAATTGAAAATTTTTCAGGTTCTACATAATTTGAAAGCATCTCTAAAAATGGTGGGCTAATACCATCCAAGATTTAGAACTTTTCTTTCTATTCTATGTGGTCTAATGTGTCCTCCACAATTTAATGTGCTTCATAAATGTAGGATGGATTAAAATTCAGAGTTCAGAATGCATCTTCGTATCATTTGATCACAACCAATGTGACATAAATAAGGATCATCCCAAATGTATTTCTTTGAATCACTAACATATATACCAATTTGAGGTTTAGAAACCCAGTGGGGAAGTTCATTAGAATCCAAATAGTTCACAAGATTAGAAAACCCTGGTATTTCACTTTGAGTGGAAAATAAATCCTCATCTGGAAAGGTTTCCATAATTGGCGGACACATCTGATGTTTTATATTCTCAATATATGGTATCCTGCTCAAATGATCAGCAACAAGGTTCTCACATCCTTTATTATCTTTAATTTCAACATAAAACTATTCTAAAAGTAAGATCTATCATAGATGCCTTGGTTTTTCATCACGTTTCTTCATCAAGAATCTGATTGTACAATGATCGGTGAAAACAATCAGCTTGGAGCCCATCAGATAACTTCTAAATTTGTCTAGAGCAAAGATAAAATCCAGAAGTTAATTCTATGTTGTTGTTTTGTTTGATTGGACATGATCAAGATTTTGGGAGTAATATTAAATCATATGATATTTCTTTTCTCTCTATTGACTCAATACTGCCCCAATAGAAAAATCAGATGTATTAGTAATGATTTCAAAGGGAATGTCCCATTTAAGAGGAGGAACAATAGGAGTGGTTATTAGTCTATTTTTCAGATCATGAAATGCATTTTTTCAATTCTCATCAAAGACAAATGAGGCATATTTTTTGAGTAATCTATCAATGGATGTTCAATCGTACTGAAATCTTTAATGAATATCGTATTAAATCAAACATCCCCAAGGAAGGATCTCACATATCTCACATTTTTTGGGTATGGTAATGATTTAATGACCTCCAATTTGGATTGGTCAAATTTAATTCCCTCATTGGACACAACATGTCCATGATCGACCCCTTTATCAACTATAAAATGGCATTTTTCATAATTTAGAACAAGGTTCTTTTCAATGCATGTTTCAAGGAAATGTGCCAATATTTTCATACAAATTTCAAAAGATGATCCATATACAGTGAAATCGTCCATAAAAACTTCCATGCAAGTTTCCAAAAAATAAGATAATATGCTTATCATACAACTTTAAAAAGTTCCTGGGGCATTACATAAACCGAAGGGCATCCTTCTGTATGCAAATTTCTTAAGGGGCATGTGAAGGTGGTTCTCTCTTGATCCTATGGAAAAATGTGAATTTTAAAATATTCCGATAATCCATCATGAAAACAATAGTGGGTTTTCCCAGCTATTCTTTCATGGACTTGATCAAGGAATGGTAATGGGAAGTTGTCTTTCCTTGTATCTAAATTGAGTTTTCCGTAATAAATGCACATTCTCCATTTATTCGGAAGCCTTATGGGGACAAGATCACCAAAATCATTCCTTAAGATTTTAAATCCACCTTTTTTAGGAACATCATGGACTAGACTTATCCATTGACTATCAGATATGGGAAAAATAATTCCAGTAGCCAGCAGGGTGGTTATTTATTTCTTTACAACTTCCAGAAGTGTTGGGTTCAGTATTCTTTGAAATTGTCTTACTAGTATAGCATTCTCCTCTTGTAATATTTTGTGCATGAAAACTGATGGACTGATTCCTATTATATCATAGAGAGTCCATCCTATGGCTTTTTTGTGGGACTTGAGAACTTCCAACAATTGGTTTTCCTGGATTTTTGAAAAGTATTTTGAGATGATTATAGGTAATTGTTTATTATAACCTAAGAAGGAATACATGAGGTTATCCAGAAGGGGTTTCAATTCAATATCAGGTGGGGTGGTTCCATTCTCAATAGGGAACTTCTCAAACGCTAGATTTTTTAGTGAATCTCCATGTTCATCATAGTGATCTCTTTCTATGATCTCATGACTTGTTTCATGTGAAAAAATGGAAACTTCTCCTAAAATAACACTAACAGGTTCATCTTCATCAATTCTCAGATGTCCAGTCTCAACATCACATGACTCTTCACAGTCTCTAATTTCATCCTCATATTGATATTATTCAGTATCATAAAAATTCCCATATTTTTCCACATCAGTTGGTATGTCATCATAGATAAAATCATGTAACATGACAGAGGAAACCCAATCAATAATGCTTACATGAGGAGCTGAATGATCCTCAACTGGGAGTTTCATTGAATGAAAAATGGTTAAATGAACAACATATCATCCAAATTCTAGTGAAATTTTTTTCATCTGAACATTGATGATTTCTTTCGTCATTTTTAGAAATGCTCTCCCCACGATGAGGAGAGAATGTGTGATGAACCGGTCATCTTGTATATACAAAACATAGAAGTCAATAAGAAAGATCATGTATCTCACTTGAACAAGAACATCCTCTATAACTCCAGGAGGTTTGGTGGTACTTTAGTTGGAATGTTGAATGGTAATTCCAGAGGGTTTTATGTTTCGAAACCGAATAGATGAGTAGAAAGTATGTGGAATGACATTGATCGAGGCCCCTAGATCAAGCATCACATCTTTGAATTCACATTTCCCAATGGTACATGGAATGGTAAATGTTCCAGGGTCATTACACATGATAGAAAGGGAATATTGAATCATCGATGAAACATTACGTCCTAATATTACTTTTTCACCTCTGTTGAACCTCCTCTTCTTGGTACACATGACATTCAGATACTTAGAGTACCTTGGAATCTGTTTCACAGCATCCGACAAAGGAATATTTTCTTGGACTTTCTTGTATGTTTCCAAATCCTCCTTGCCCAATTATTTTTCAGCACTTGACATCGGTGGTGGTTCACACCTTGGAAAAGGCATCGGAGGTTTGAATGTTTCGAGGGTATTTTGTGTATTTTTTGGAGGAACAGAAGGAATATACATCCTCTTCCAATCACTCTTTGTTCTTTCAAATAGGATTTCCACTCCAGACTTTGTGTTTCTATCAACTTCAGATTTTTCAGCATTTTTTTCAAGGGTATGATTTTCATCAACAACGTCGATAGTAGGCTTGAGGTTCTCAATTTGAGGGTTGTTCAATTTTGTTTCACTCCTCAGTTCAATTTCAATAAAATTTTCCTTCCCATTATTCCTCAGATTTACTTGTGTCTTTGAGGGTAAACCACCACACATTTCATTTGTTAGGAAATTAATACTAGAGGAAGGTTGACTCATTTGAGTCATCAAGGTATTCATTTTTTTTCTTGTTTATTGTAAAATTCTTTTAGTTCCCTTATTTCCTATTGTTGTTTCCTCATCGCTTCTTCAATGTTCTTATCAGAGTTTTGAGTGGGAGGGGTAGGTTGAAATTTTCTTCCAGAATGAGCATTAGTTTTCCAATTGAAATATTGAGGTTGAGAATTAATTGATTGTCCTTGGAAGAATCCTCTTGTTTGTTCATGCTGACGAAATCGATCATTTTATTTATTGTTCCATCCCTTATTGAAAATTTGATTGTTTTGAAATGGTATTTGTTGGTTTGATTGAAAATGTTTTCCTGGAAAAACTGCATTGTAGTTCTCAAGATGATACTGTGTTTGCATGTAATGGTCACTAAAATGTTAATAATAAGAACAAATCCCACAGTGGACATGTAGTTATAAATCCTCTTTAGGTTTGGGTTGGGTTGGTGGTGGTGTTAAATAGAATCATTGACCTTACCATGGTTGTAAGATCTGATAGTTGACTTGAAATTGTGTTTTTTTGGGACTAGTAGTAGGGAATTGTTGTGAGTCTTTAACATGAAGAAGGGATCTTGTTCGATATTTTTGGGAATTCTGGCCCATGTTTTCAATTAGAATCCTAGCAGAAGCTGGTGTCTTATCATCTAAAGCTCCTCCTACAGCTGCATCGATCATACTTCTATCAGTTAGACACTATCCTTCATAAAAGTTTTGAATGATAAGATAGTCTCTGATTTGATTATGGGGTAAACTAATACAAAGAGATTTGAACCTTTCCTAGTATTCGAGAAGCATTTCTCCTTGTGTCTGCCTAATTTCACAAATATTCTTTTGAATGGAGGCAGTTCGGGATGCAGGGAAGTTTTTTTCAATGAGAATATTTTTTAATTCATTCCAATTTCTAATCAAGGTTGAGTGAGAATAGAAAAACTATTTCATAGAAACTACATTTAGTGAAAAAGGAAATGACCATAGATTCATTTGATCAGCATCGACTTCATGAAGTTTCATGTTGACACATAGGTAGTTAAATTCTAGGAGGTGTTTGTGTGGGTCTTTACAAGGAAACCCATTGAATTTGGGAAGCTACAGGATTAAACTAGACTTGATTTCAAATCCAGTAGTGGCATCAAGGTACTCTATAGGATTATTTTGATTTCATCACAGGACGAAGACATTTCTTTCAAAGTTCTATTTCCATCCATTTGGATTTCAGTTTCAACTAAGTGCCTCCTAGGTGTGTTGGTGGAAGATTCACAACTTTCAACTTGGGGATTAGTAGCTAAAACCCTCGTGTGGAATGTTCTATCAATTTTGGGATCCAAAGGTAATAAGTTAGGGTTATAAGTTCCTGTCATGGAAAATAAATTAAAATAAAATCAACTCTAGAAAACTCCCCAGAAATTGCGCCAGTTTATGTGAGGGTTTTATGTCATAAAAACCTCAATCAATATTTTCCCTTTTAATGTAGCATAGTGGTGACCACAGGGTTGTCTCTCGAGGAGGTTGCAGTTTGAGTTGTAAAACTGTCAGTTTCGATATTTTTTTTGTAGAAATGAAAATGGGGATTTGATTAACAATTTCAAAATAAAATTTAAATAAAATAATAAAGTGAAATAATTTTAAAGGAAAGATAAAGTTGGTTTGACATCATAAATAAAAACATCGGTCACATACAATCTTCACCCTCTCCGACACACCCCTCTTCCTTGTATAAAAATAATATCTCTTAATTTAAATCCCTAAATATACCCCCATGGACCCCCAGGTGTACAATCAAATTTGAAAATACATCATATTTAAGACTTAAATATGACAGTGGTCCCACATATAGAAGTTACTTAATTACATAATGTCCACCAAAAAATTTAACCTAATTGAATTCTCTATGCCCAATGGCAAGGCCTCATCCAAGAATTTTACATAGAGAAATCAATTGTTCCACTTTTTATATGGAACAAGGATGAAAAAATTTGTCGAAAATATATTTAAGAAATAAAACAACCAGATTAATTAAAAAATATAGGTACAAGAGAATTCTAAAATCATATTACACATTAAAAACAAAACTCGGAAGAGTGTGTTTATCAAGTCTCGTCGTCCGCAACCACATTCCGCTTAGCCTTGCATCACTTGAGAAGTATTCATATTCTCTACATTATCCTCAATTCATGAAATATTATTAAGGATCCCAATCTCCAACTTCCCCTTTGCTCTGTCAATCCAACTCCCTTCGTGATGAATGGTGTGGTGATGAATGGAATGTGATTTATAGGTAGGAGCTCCTCCCCTTTTATAAACAGATTTCATCTTCAAAAGGTTGTCATGATTTTGACCCCTTAAATTATTGATTCATTCATGGAACACTTAATAAATGCTGTTCACATATATGTTGGTCGTCCACCCTCCACGTTTCATATTCATTGGACAAGTCATGGAGGAATTATGATTTTTAATTGTCAATCACATTCTATGGATGAAGCTTCCTGGAAGATTACTTCAAAACTCCATCATTCAATAGAAACGAAAACGGATTCCAAACGGCCTGAAATTAATTTTGTGACCGTTCCTGTGAGACCTCATTCATATAAAAGTCGAATCCCATCATTTGAAAGAGTTTTGGTCGAATTATGTTTCCATTACGATGGTAGGGTCCACGCAGTCCGCCAAAAACAATTGTCAACTTCGAGGATTTATGTGGGCATCAAGATGCATTAATCTGACCCTGGTCCTAAACACAACGATGAGGGTAATATAATAATGGTTCAAAAAAAATTTAATTACAATATTTGGGAATATTGTTTATGATAAATTACCAAAATACGCTTGTGATAAAAATCTGTTAAAAATATAAAATTATGAAATTTAAACTTTTTATCACAAAACAAACTCTAAATCCAAAATTGTTACAAATAAGATAAAATTGGTAAATTAGTGAGGTTTAAATCATTAAAATAAACAGTAAAAATAGTGGAAATATTAGCTCTATCAGATTTCATCTCTATCAGTTCATTAGTGTTGAATATAGTGAACAAAGATCATTTAGATCCAAAACAATATAAAATTATATTCATGATACTTATTTTACCATTTCATTTTCAAAAAAAATACGAAATATTTTTTTATTTTTTATAAAAAAATAGAAATTTCAATCCGACATTTTTATTTATTCAGTTTATCATCCATTTGGGACCAATAATATCATCATTCATAATTTTTCAAAAAATATTATTGAAAAAAATTGCAGAATTGATGTCTCAAATATTATAGAGTCTATATTCACACGTTTTATAGCATGTATAAATTTTAAAAAAGGATAATGAAATATGGAGTGATCAAAATAATTTATTAACACATATATTTATAGGGTTAAATAATATTGAATGACCTAACACTTGTATCATTTTATGAAAACAATTTTTTTGAATCCAGACATTTCAAAGGTTAATTAAATGATTTTTATATATGCACATTGACAAAAATCAGAATTTAGAGCCCAACCTTGCTTTTATTGACTATGACATATCCCTATGAAAAATAAAAAATAATCTATTTCGATTACATACATGTATTTTATGTAATAAGAAATATTATTTCTTATTTAAATTGAAAAGAGTGAGAATGATAGCTTTTTATATTATTATATATCAAATAATGAGGTATTTTGAAGCACTCTTCAGTATTATTTGACTTTGAGGAAGAATATCATGTCTAACATTTTTCAAAAGTGAAATTATCATTCCACCTAATTGACATTCATAGATGTGTGGGATAGAAAAAATATTCTGCAGTGTAAGACAATAGTTTTCACATAGAATGGGAATAGTGAGCTGATTCTTGTATTAGACCTATTCAGTTCAATGATTAGGTTTTCAATGATATAAAATTTTTAATTCAATATTGACCAAAAATGTGGTAATTATTGAATATAAGAAAAAACATTCAATATGTAATAATAAAACATCTTCTAGGAGGACCCCATTAAAAACCATATTGTACCTTTTTGTTTTCTTTTTTATTGTATATGTAATTATAAAAATAGAATTTATGTATAGAAAATGTGTGAGGGTTACATTTACTCAAAAGGCACAAAGGTAGGAGTGGGTATATTTTTTCCATATTAACAAATTAATAAAATTAATTAACCCCCATCACACTGATTAATAATTTATTTTGTTCTATGAATGATGTATGACATAATGAATAACCCATAGAGATATTTCCTAGGACCTCCTACCCCATTCAATGTTTTCCCTTTAAACAAGGCTTAACCACCCATGTCGACCAATCACATCACAATGCCAGCAGATATAATCTAGAAACATAAGTTCATTTCTCTATTAATAACAACATTCATAAATATAAAATAATACTAATTATTTAAAACCAATAATCAAAACTCAACTATTTATATATAAAAAATAAATATATCACATTTTAAAATAATTATACTGAAACCTCAAGCAATAGTGTTCGAACCACCCATAGTATCCAAGAATACATATAGTGTTAAAAATCCCAAATAATTAGCTTAACACATTGAATGATTGAAAAACAATGGAAATCCAAAAATTACCCAAATTAATGTTGCACCTCAATGAATGTAAAAATAAACCCAGTGTCTTTATCCCTCATGATCCACTTTAGAAAAAAAATGAAACCCTCATCATTTGAAGAATAATTACCTTTATATATGTGGTATCTTTACCGAAACAATTACCACATGAAACAAAATTTACAATTACCCGATCAATTTAATTATAATTAAAAAGAGGACCTAGCCCGAAACCCCCAAGATAGGAATAAAAAGATAACTCAAGACTAACATAATAGAGTCCAAGGGAATCATTAGAAAAAAATAAACCCTATTTGGGAAATGAACTCCACACCAGAAGAAATAGAAAGATAATCTGATGATGAAGATCTGGATTCTACATAGTCGTCATCTTTGTTCCCATCATGCCAGATGTGTGTAATGATCGTATCTCTATTTATTAAATACTTTAACATAAAAACCTAGTATGTTATGGCCCATGGTATGATAATAATGCCAAGAAGAGTTTAAAATAGTAACTTTGATTTTGTTTCAAATGATGCTAGCCTTATATTTTTCCATAAAAAAAGCCAAACCAACAAGCATTGACCGCACCTCATATAGAAAAGAGTCCCCCAACCAAGAGTAGCTATGAAGGTAGTGATAAAAGACCCTCTGGAGTCACACAAAAGACTCCAACCCCACATCATTTCCAAGATACATGAGCCATCAATGTTGAGCTTTATCCTCTATCTCATGGGGACCAGCAAGTCTATAGACTAATAGAGGAGGGGATATAAGGAGATGAACCTGTAGACCTAGGTAAATTAATGGTACAAAAATAAATAGGAACATGCCAGTTTTCACCTAACCGTCATGCTCTACAAACAATATTTTCAATATGAATTATATGGAAGTCCATGAACTGATCCTTCCCTCAGACTGTGTCGTTTTTCTTGAAACCCATAGACACCAGCTATTGGTGAAAAGGATATAGTCGTGCACTCACATTTCATAATACTTATCCCTTGCACCATGGAACTGACGCTCTAAAAAAATTATCATCATTATTATCCTATAAAGACACACAAATAAAGATACCCAAACAACTCCACATCCTTCAAGCACACATCCCCATGAAAAACAAGGGATGGATGGACTCTTCTTCATGCGAGTTGCAAAAAAAAATTCTCAAATCCAAATGGACATCGTAGCGCTGGATAATATCATTAGTGGGGAGGGCATTGTTTCTAATCATCCGCACTTGGAAAATAGTTTGAAATGGAGAAGTGGATGGAGATAGGTGTTCATCCTCCACATTTGAAGACAAATTGAAAATTAACATCATAACAAGAGTGATCTATATTAATCCAATGAAAATCCATTAATCCCCTAGTAAAATGAAACTATGTATAAGTTTATTTCTAGGGTGTACCATTGGGAATAGTTTATAGTGGCTTTATGATACACACATCACAACATGAACCCTATGTGATAGTATTGAATAAATTTCTGAACATAACCAAATCCATAACACAATACCTAGGGTAAAAAAATGGAATGATCCTTCATTTCCTAGTTAAACCAATCATTTTGTGTGGCACAATATTATTTCCCACCCCTCTATGGATTGATCCTTCCCACATGATGATAACATACAAAACAATTCTGGTGCTATAACATTATATTTTCCATAACACTATAATTTTACCCTTACTACTTATATTTATCTTTACATAGGACACAATAACACATATGTATCACAATGTTTCATTTGTGTATCACAGTAAACATTACATATGATAAATTTTCCCAATTATCCATCCCCAAAATATTTTTGTAAATCACTTATAAAATAAGGATCACCATTTTTATACATAGTAATTTTCAATTTTTTAATCTATTACATAACATATCATCACACAAATATATGACATTGTTACCCATATATATTACATTGCAACTTCAAAAGGATTACAATGAATCAATTTTAATGGTATAAGAATCCATTATATAGTTCATTTTTATATGTTATCCCATATAAATTTCTTTTTCGGTAAGGAAACCACTATTTACAATGTTGTTTACCTTTCTGCATAAATGGATGAACCCCTAAATACCCCAACCTTTATATATCACAAACCACATACACATACATAAAAAATCATTTGTAATTCCATAATATACACTATAAAATAGGGATCACATCATATTTGTCTTCATTCATGGTGATAACCACATTCATCTCTTAAAAATTTAACCAATCATTAACAGTACTCAATAACAAGCACGAATATATTGCAGAATTTCCTACTTACATTATCAATGATTTATATAAAGTCCATCCTAACCATAATATAACACTCACATGAGCACCCAACACACCACATGGGCCTCCCATTACATCCAAAAATTTCTAGTAATGTTTTTTAGTTCTAAAAATTATAAAATACAATTTTATCATGACATACCCGACTCTAAGTAAGAGATAAAAGTTTTCTTTATTTTCATCAATCGATTATTTCTGGGGTTTTCATTGATTATTCCTTCATTTTAAATTCATAGACATAATTATATAATTAGGTTATTTGAGACTACCAGATAATATTTCAACTAAGAGGTCTTATTAAAATAGAGTAATTATGTAAATTAATTATGTTCACAAATCCATTGCAATGACTTTGAAAAAAAGGGTTCCACCTTGTGAAGTTAAATTTTTTTAAATGAAATGTAAATATGAAGTTTTATTATTTTTTCATAACAATTAATAAAGAATTAATGAGGACATGTTTATCCCCAATGTGAAAATTTTATGTTTACAGTGTCATTTTACAATATGTTATAGGATTGTAAATATTTTACCATATATACAGACATATCATGAGTACAATCAACCGTGATTTTAGGTGAGAATGTTCCCAATAGAAGAGTATTACTGAGAAATTGTTTGAGGGTTTCAATGAAGATAAATATTCTTTTTTAACTCTCTTTCTAATTAAAAAAACTGACGATGTGTAACTAAATATTATTGATAATAAAGTGGTTCCTAATATTTCATCCAAGCCCTGATCATAATTATAAAATGATCATACAATATAAGGTTAATAAAAAAATAAATAAATAAAATTTATATTAATGTCACGACTCCCTCCCACCAAAGATGCCCCTCTTGAGCTGGAAATGGTGAAAGGGGGGTAATTACCCCCCGAGTCCCACCTCTAGTAGGCCCCGGAGTGGTGACTAGCATCAAGGGTTTTTTTTGAAAATTATTTTTTTAATTTTCATGAAGGCCTCTGTATGGATAAGAGGTAAACAACATTACACCACGTGGTAATCCAATGTAACATGATGATAATAAAAAATTTGAAATCCAAAACCCACACCAAACCCAATGAGACCTCGATCAATGTGTCACCGAATCAGCTGGAGTCACGTCACGTCGCGTCTTCAACATCAACACACATATCACGGTCATCAACTTATCACCACCAGAGCAGATTGCCGGAAAAGGATAACCGAGATGCTGAACCAGGACATAATATCTGCCCACTGTCGTCAAGACCAACATCACCATCAACATAATCATTTGAATCCCGCCACAGCTGATGACCAGATCTCTGGTCAAGGAAGCACTACACCAAATATGAGGATCAACACGGCCGAACAGAAGTAATGGAATCCACCATAAGAGACATCACCTGTAGCATCATCAGTCTCTCGAACTCACATCCCAAAACACCTTGGAAACCACCTTGCAGATCTATCATGGATAAGATTGGGGGAATTGTAGTGTAAGAGAAAAGTATGGAGTAAAAAATGGCCTCAACAGGTCCATGTTTCCATGGTCCCCAACATCGACTTCCTCTGACACATCCAGAAACAAACATGAACAAAACCAGAATCATAGAACTTCATCACATGAAAACAGACAAACCATATATTACTCTAGTAGCGCTATGAAAAACCTTGACCGCTGCACCGAAACCCAAAACCTATATTTTTCATCCCTTCCATCTCCGAACTAGAGAGTCATAGCATAATAAGGGGTCTGAGAAGGGCATGAGTGGCCTCCGACTTCGACAACACAACTTTCATCGGAACCACCAAAAACACCAGCGAGAACTGTCGCCGGGAGAAGACCAATAACATGAAATAGTAGTCGTCATCAATGCTGAAGGATAGAGCATCGTCGAGAAATAAAAACCAACAAGAGAATGGAAGGGGAAAGGAGAGGAGTGTTGAGAGGAAAATAGGGAGGGGGAGGCACTGGAGAATGCTCACAGAAACACCCCCTCCAAATCGTCGTCGAGGAAAACCCTTGTGTGAGGGCGAGGGGATGCCGATGAAGGTCAGAGGACAACTAGCACAATGGGTATGTGTTTTCAAAAATATGTGAGTCATTTGAATTTTAATTATTATTTACGGTCAGAAATATGATGAGTCAAACACTAAAAAGAAAAGGATCATGTAAATGAAAATAAACCCAAAACCAGCCCATATACATGTTCTATACAAAAACTGAATCAAATGTACATGTACAAGAGAAGATCCCAACTACGATACCAAAAATAAAGAAAAAACTACAACCAGTAAAACTCCAACACCCAACTAGCAAGGACCCACATAGTCCATGAAGTCCTCCTGAAAACCTAAAAGTAAACATAGGGTGAGCATAAATGTATACTCAGTAGGAAAACCTAAACCTCTTGTATACAGGTGGGGAGACATCCTAATGCCCCGTGAGAAAACAGAATGAACTAGAGCCTAGCATAGAATCTATCCACCTAGTCTTATAAGACACAATCATCAAATATCTCAATTCAATAGAGTAGTATAGTAATATTATCAATGTATGGGTACCCAGCACCACCTTCCCACTAATTACTGCTCAAGCCCTCACGCCTAATGCTCTGATGCTTCCCCCTCTTCCTGAGCTAGTGCTGCAACATGGACATACGAATCTTGGGCTAGTGCCACAACCAAGCAATATGAAGCTCATAGTATCTTGTCGACACTCAATCCTCAGCAATAACCACATCTCATCCCATATCACGCCGACACTCAATCCTCGGTCATTACCATATCTCATCCCGAAGACTCATGGGAACACATCAAATCCTCATCCCGAAGTCTCTTGAGAAATATCTTTCATAACCTGCCTGAAAGTTCTTGGGCTATAGAACCTCAAAGAGGGAGCACATGGAAGAACAGTAACCAGCCATCCTTTGGATTTTGGGAATCTCACCCTCATCCCACGGGTGTTCGGCACGTTGTGTTCAACATTGGTGGGGTGCATAAAGACACATAAAACGTATAGATTTATATAATTATATCAACCACTCAGCCCATCCTAAGGCTTCTTCTTAAATATCTGAGCACATGCCTCGACACTACTACCGCGAAAGTGTGCACATAATAAACAGTCCCAAACACCATTATGATTTTCATGTTTCAACAGTTTTAGTTTACCAGTTCCTTAACTATCGAGAAACTAACAGCAACCAAAACAGATCATACATTCGATAAACATATCCCTACCAACCACAAATAAAGTTAGGGAAAACACAAGCAACACAATACCATTTTCATTATCATCCAAACAATTCCATTGATTTTCTGTATTTAATCAACTACCATGCCCCAGAATTAATTAGTTAACTCATACAAATTTCATAATATATAAAACCATACCTATAGCCTGGTAGACAACAACCATAACCACAAACACATCGGGAACAATACCCAGACCACATCATCATTCCTTCGATACCATTTCCCGCAGCTCCGCTGCCCATCACCACCATATCATACACACAAACCCACCACCAAGTCAACTGCAGCCCCACTGTCACCTGTTCCACAACAACCCACAAACCCCACCTTCACATAATTCGACCCCAACCAGCACCAACAAAATTCATTCATTCATTTTTTTAATCTGTGTTATCATACAAGCGTTCCAAGTATTCATTTAATCATACAACATTGCATGATTAATAAATATCCTAATTATATGAATTCCATCAATGAAGCAATCTAGAAAAATAGGGAAAACATTAATTGAGCATGAAAAGGCCCCCTATGACTGTGATTTTCATTAGGCATAATCCCATTCAATTCACAACATAATCAAAGTATATGCATTGATGGAAATAAAACAACATTACAAACAAAAATTTCCCC
Organism: Viscum album; assembly: GCA_963277665.1. Classification (NCBI taxonomy): domain Eukaryota; kingdom Viridiplantae; phylum Streptophyta; class Magnoliopsida; order Santalales; family Viscaceae; genus Viscum; species Viscum album. The sequence continues at coordinate 555,828,085 of OY728165.1, read as the reverse complement.
AAACTCATCCTTTAACAATTTATTATCTTAATTTACCGGTTCAACCATATCTCAAAAAAATAAGAGGATACCCACCCCGCAATATGCTGAAAAGAGAGAGAGAGAGAGGTGAAGGTAAGATCCATAAATCAATGATTTTTTGACGACACCACGACGGTCGATGAACGCTCAAGAAACCTGTGCCGATTCTCCAAAAACCCACCTTAGGTCTCTCCTCCTAGAAAGATCAAGACCAGAACTCAACATAATTTGCATCCACACAGATAGATCTACACATACAGGTTGTAGATCTAAGAAACTATGAGAAGGCAAAGAGTCAATCAAAGTAGATCTAGAAACCAAACAAGAACGATCACATACCTCAAGAAACCAACTTCAATTCGCCAAGAGAAGCCTTCAGATCACTTCCAAAATGCTTGGGAGGGGTTCTCAAATCCTCAGGGAAGGTTAATAAAACATTAGTGCCGCATAGGGGCTTAAATGAACCATTTGATGTAAAAAAAGAGTTATATCTACAATTTTAGGATCTAAGATTAATTGCTCGCATGGTTAGTCCACACGGTTTTGCAAACCGTACGCAAACCGTGTGTTAGCTACTACCTCGCCAAACACTCCTCACATGGTTAGTCCACACATTTCGAAAAACTGTGCACTAATAGTGCATTACCCACTACCTCTAACACCAAACATTCAATGTTTGGCCGCACGGTTAAGACAAACCGTGCACAGCCATGCGAAAGCTAATACCCTTTATTCTTCCTTAAAAGACCACCCAAACACACCCCAAAGTCACCTAGACCTTCTAGAACACATCTAACAACGCATTTTCACAATGTAATACACTGTAGAGGACTAGTCCATTACATCAAATACCTCTCAAAACATTCTCATCCCCAAGAATCCAAAACCCAACTAATGAAAGGAGAGGGTTCCTAACAACTCCCCCTCGAAAGATACCTCTCAGGAGAAAACCTCCATGTTACCAAGGAGCACCCCCTTCTTCTCCTATATCCTAAACAATCACAAACATACCATTCCTCTCCCCCGTGTAACCATGCATGGAAAAATATTAATACATCTGGTCATGTGGGTGAGGGGTTTTCATTCCTCCACATTAAGATACTATCTGATTTGGGCGGCACTGACTCGCCCGCATGGGTTTAGGCACATAAATTTTAATGCATCATAACTAGGGATCAGGTCCTCCCCTACCCATATTTATGGACACTTAATACTCACTTGACACACATTTCATAGTTAACCAGGTCAATCATTTCATCGTAAACCGGTAAGAAAAAAAACAAGATAACACTCAAAAAAACTCTGGCTACTAGGCACACATCGGGGAATCCGGTTCCTAGGTACTCACCTCAATCTCACCATTCCTCCATATCACATGAACCAAAGGAATAAGTTTTCCCTGATGAACCTTATCTTCACGAACTTCGATCATCATGGGTCGCTCCATGAACATTTCATCATCCTCGATATCTAGCTCTACCTAGTCGAGGACATGTGAAACGTCGTGCAGGTACTAACGGAGCTAAGGCACATGGGAGACGTCATGCACCCTTTGCAGCAGTGGTGGCAATTCCAGTCAGTAAGCCACCTTGATGAACCGCCACAACAACTCTAAGGGCCCGACGATCCTGGGAGAAAGGTTTCTCCATTTCTGAATCTTCACTGCCCACACCGAGGAGAAACCTTCAAGAACACGTGGTCCCCAACCTCATACTCCAAGGCTCTCCTAATATTATCAGAATATGACTCTTTCTTGTCTTGAGCGTACTTCATCCTCTCTCGTATATGTTAAACCTTCTCTGTCACACTCTACACCACCTCCGGGCCATGAACACCTACTTCTCCGACCTCTGTCCAGCATATGGGTGACAAGCACGACCTCCCGTACAATGCTTTGAAAGGATCTATGTCAATGGTAGAGTGATAAATGTTTTTTAAGAGAAATATATCAGAGGAAAGTGATGTACCCATGATCCATGAAGGCTCACAGCATATATTCCAAAGTCTTGATAGTGTGCTCTGTCTAGCCCTCTGTATGGGGGTGGAAAGCAGTGCTGAGGAATAGACAGGTGCCAAAATCATGTGGAAATCCTCTCCAGACCCACGAGGAAAAATAGGTATCCCAGTTGGAGATTATAGATCTCGGAACTCTGTGCAACTGCACCACCTCATTCACGTACCTCTGAGCTTGGGCGTCAACCATAATTGACTACATGATTGCTAGGAATTGAGCTGATTTCGACAGCTGGTCCACCACTACCCAGATGGCATCACAACCCCCTTGAACTTTGGGTAGTCCCATGACAAAATACATCAAGATGTAATCCCACATACACTCGGGGACATTTTAAGGTTGTAACTGACCTCCTGGGATGCAGTGTTCAGACTTCGCCTGCTGACACACGAGGCACTTTGCTACGAACTCTGATACTTCCCGTTTCACCACGGGCCACCAGAACTACCCTCTCAATCCCTGGTACATCTTGGTAGCTCTCGGGTGTACTTCCATTGGTGAGTTGTGAAACACACCGAGAACTCTCTCACGCATTGCCTCTGGAACAAACAACTTCCCCTAGAAAATCTTCTGATTCCGACCATCCTCCGACCATCCTTCCGGTGCATTGCCACAACCAGCCCGATCACGCATCACTTCACTTTATGTGTCTCCCCACTGAGACTCCTCCACCTACAGTAGTAGGGAGGACTCCAGTATCATTTGAAACAGACAACCCCTACCACCATCTTCTCATTCATTAAGGTGTAGTGCAGCCAATTCATCCCTCACATTACATATATCTACTAACTTTCAAACCACGTCCTTCCTCCTACTCAATGCTTCAGCCACCACATTTATTTTTTCTTTCGATGTAAGAGATTTAGAATTCACAGTCTTGAAGGAAATCCATCCACCTTCACTGCTGCATATCCAGGTCCCGCTGGGAGAAGATATACTTCCAACTCTTGTGATCCATGAGTACCATGAAGCTCTCCCCGATGAGGTAATGCAACCAAAACTTCAATTTGAACACAACCGCCACAAGATCTAGATTGTGGGAGGCATAGTTATGTTCATGAAGATGTAACTTCATAGACCAATAAGAGATCAGTCCTTTCTGTTACATCAGCACGCACCCCATGCCTTGGCCTAAGGCATCACAGAATACCTCAAACATTACTCCATCCTCTAGTAATCTCAACACTGGGGAACTAACCAACTTTCCTTTTAGATAACTAATGGCTTCCCCACACTGCTCATCATACTTGAAATCTCCATCCTTCTTTGTCAAGGTTGTCAAAGGTGCTGCAACTCAGGAGATATTGGGCACGATCCTCTGGTAATATCCTGCTAGTCCAAGGAAAGTACGAACTTCTGCAACGTTCTTCCACTACTGGAAAAACGACCTATACCCACGGTTCAAAACCGTGGGTATAGCCCCCAAAACCGTGGGCTGGAACATCGTTGGGATATGGGTCTTGACCTATACCCATTTTTTTAGAACCGTGGGTATAGTTGTTTCATACACCAACACACTAGTGTATAGCGTGGAAGAAACTTACCCCACGGTTTGAAACCCGTGGGAAATTTAAAATTTTCATAAATGGAGGTAGAAGGTTTCAAACCCATGCCACCCACAGTGAGACTCAGACCAGCAACACAGCGGATCAACCGAGCTGACTAATTTATATTTATATAAGGAAAATTTTATGATAATATATTAATAATAATGATAAATAAAAATCGAAACCAGCGGGTTTCGAACCCACGCCCCACGGAAGGCCTCAGCGCCGCACCAACTGAGCTGTAATATTTATCTTTTATATAATAACACTATCTGCATATATATATATATTAATATTCTGTATCGAAATTCAAAAAAGCTTACGTGGGGTTTCAAAACCGAGACTTCTGCTAAGACTCGCTACCGAGCCCCCACAAACAGACCGACCGACCTGGAATATTTATTTGGTATATGTTCATATATCAGCATATATATATTTGTATGTGAAAAAATGTCTACCCGCCAAATTTTTCGTGTCCCGCCTAAGTTTCATTCCCCACCATAATGCGGGAATTCTATACCCATGGTTTTGGAGAACCATGGGTATACGTATTCAAAAGAAAATCTTATTTCTGATGGTTTTCAAAAACCGTTAGTATAAGTCTTTGGGAAATACCCTATACCCATAGTTTTCTCCAAAACCGTGGGTATAGGTCTTAAAATAAAACAATACCCACGGTTTTTGGCACAACCATGGGTATAAGTGGCCTATACCCACGGTTCTGGAAAACCGTGGGTATAGGTTTCCCTATTATCCATATACCGATGGTTTTTTTCAAAACCGTGTGTATAGACCTATTTTCCAGTAGTGTTGGGCGCTATCCAAGAAACAATTTCCTTGACATTTGATGGGTCCACCGCTATTCCTTTCTCAGACACCACGTGTCCAAGGAAGCATACTTCTCGAGTCCAAAACATGAATTTGGACAATATCCCATAATGTTAGTGATGTCGATGGACCTCTAAAACCATTCTCAGGTGCCCTGCATGATCCTCCTCTGATCTTGAGTAGATCAGGATGTCGTCGATGAAGATGAATATGAACTGGTCTAGGTATTCCCAAAAGATGGAGTTCATGAGTCCCATGAACAAGGTCAGAGCATTTGTAACACCAAACGAGATGACCAAAAACCCAAAGTGCCCATATCAGCAAATGAATGCAATCTTTGAGATGTCACCCTCCTTAACTCTCAACTAGTTATATAATGACCGTATAATGATCTTAGAGAACCAACCTGCTCCCCTCATCTAGTTAAAGTGATCGTCTATCCTCGGGAGGGGGTACCGGTTCTTGATTGTTTCATGGTTCAGTCTCTGTTAGTGTATGGATAGCCTTAAAACACCATCTGCATTTTCAACAAATAAGACTGGAGCACCCAATGGTGATGCACTCAGTCGAAAAAAACCCTTCCTCATCAGATCTTCAATCTTAATCTGCAACTCCTATAGCTACAAAGGTTCCATTTGATAGGGGGCCATCGAAATTGGATGGGCACTAGGTTGTAAGTCTATTCCGAACTCAATGTCCCATCGAGTTGGTAGAGTCACCACCTCCTCAGGGTAGAAGTCCATGAATTTGCTGATGATCTCAGTGAATTATACCATTTCCATATCCATCGACTCAATTGATAGTCTGACTAACGAGGAATGGAAGGGCTCCCCTCGCAGGGTGCCCTCTTGGAAACCCCACTCATGGATGAAAGTCACACGTCGGCCACCCACACCTGATAACACAACCCTTCTTCAAAAAAAATAAATGATGAAACTAACCGAGAACTGCCATTCGATGCCTAGAATGACGTCGTATGGCTTCATTTGTAGTAAAAGGAGATCTCCACTGGATTGGTGTGCCCCAACATTAACCAACATCCCTACAAAACACAAGACAAGATGGTCTAATCTCCGACTAGAGTACTCAATACCAGGGGTAAGAAAAGTGTCTCTATGTCTTGGCCCATGGAACATGATAGACATGGTGCCACAAAGGAGTGTGAATCTCCTGAATCAAACAAGGAATATGAAAGGGTACTAAACAATCTGATTGTACCTCAAACGCCTAATGGCCCTGCTGGAACCGCTTTCTCGGCGGCGTGAAACTGCCCATTCCAAAATCCTATGCCCCTTGGCTGTCGGCCACCTCCCCGACCACGCCCTGGTCAAGGTACCTGAGGAGCTCACTGAGGTCAGCGTCCGCCTGCAACGTCTGCCCTTGGAGAAGCAGGAGCTCGCTGCCCCTGCTGCTGCTACTGGAAGGGCATGGTTGGAAACTGTTGTGGCTGAGGTTGGTGATGTACTGGTCCACATCCAATGTAATGTACTCGGTCCGGGCACTAGTTCTAAAGTTTCCCACAGCTGCCACAGAAAAAACACCTCGGTCCTAGGCCTAAAGGAAATGGGCGAGGATCGAGCGATCAGAACTGAAACATCTGAGGCGTGCTCACAACTTGTCATAACCTAGAGGTCGCTGATACTAGAGGCCTGCTGCTAATGGATTTCCCCTTAAACGAGCCCAACTGGATTCCCTCTCACGACACACCTCCCAGCATGTGCATCCTCTCCCCCACTTCATCCTTCTTTGGGTCCTCCAAGTACGTCGGTAGGGTGAATGGAGTAACAACATACTGGAGAGGAGGTCAAAGTGCCTCCTCCAAACGTCTCACCCATGACTCTTATTCTGGAAAGAGGTCCGGAGAAAAATAGAGGAGATTCATGAACTTGATCCCCAACTCTCTCACTAACATGATCCTCTAAGGGAGGTTGAGTAGCTCATGCCACTTCTCAGCCTTCATTGGGGAAGAGAGGAATTCTTCCCAAAACTCCCTCTAGAAATCTTCCCACGTAACCTCCATCTCCCTCTTCCCCCAAAGATAGAGTGTCCACCACTGACACACCGCTCCCCGCATTTGGCTCACATCCAGAAGAACCCAGTACTCCACCAGAGCCTGGATCATGCTGGAAGCTATCACCAACACCTCTACCATGCTCTCTCTCTCCATGATAGAGATACTACCCTCATACTTCTTGATGGTCTGCCATTGAAAGGCACAAAGTGTCTACTTCCACTGATCATCCTCCTCTTATCGGCCAGCACTCTGTCGATCGACCAGGACAACCCCCTGGGCCTCGATCGCCCACACTACTCGTGGTCGTCTCCCTGGGGCCATAACTGTAAGGTATACAAGGAAGGCTTAGGCCCATGTTGTGTAAAATAATGTTTATAAATTTTCTTAGACTCCTTCTTCATTTTAGATCCCCAAAATGCTCGAGATCATAAGAACACATGTCATTACGATGCATATATCTTTCCTAGTGTCTCTACCCTAAAATCAGTATAGCCTCACTTCGTCATTTGGTAGGTCCATATACCTTTCATAGGATCATGGGGGCCCTAAATATCTTGTCCTATATGGTCTTCCCTGGCATATTTCACGCTCCAATATCACCAAACACTGTTTCCCTACCATCCCATGAATAACTCACTCTGCCTAACTCCATACATAATCCTATATCTCAACCTCCTCCTCTAATACCATTCTGCCAGGACCCCCTCCAACCAAAGATGCCCCTCATGAGATGGAAATGGTGAAAGAGAGATAATGACCCCCGAGTCCTGCCTCCAGTAGGCCCCAAAGTGGTGACTAGCACCAAGGGTATGAATTTTCACAATATTGGCAGCATTACCTTTTTTTTTATTATTTATGGTAAAAAATAAGATAAGTCAAACACAAAAAATAAAAGGAACAAGAAAATGTAAATAACCAAAAAACCAACCCATATTCATGTTTTATACAAAAACTGAAACAAAAGGACAGGTAAAAGAAAATCTCCCATGTACGATACCAAAAAGAAAGCAAAAACTGCAACCAGTAAAGCACCAAAGCCCAACTAGCATGGTCCTGCACTGTTCCTGAAGTCCTCTTGAAAACCTAAAAGAAAACGTAGGGGGAGAATACAAGTATACTCAGTTGGAAAACCTAAAGCTCTCGTGCACAGGTGGGGAGACATCCAAATGCCCAGTGAGAAAACAGAGGGAACCACAACCTAGCAAGGAATCTATCCACCTAACCTTACAAGCCACACTCACCAAATATCGCATGTCAATAGAGTATTATAGTAATATTATCAAATAATGGGTACCATACACCACCTTCCTCTTGATTACTGCTCAAGCACTAATGCCTAGCACTCTTATTCTTCCCCCTCTTCTGGAGTTAGTGCTGCAACCTGGCCATATGAAGCTCAAGCTAGTGCCGCAACCTGGCCATATGAAGCTCATAGTATCCCGCCAGCACTCAATCTTTGGCCATAACGACATCTCATCCCAAAGATACCTGGGAACCACATCACATCCTCATCCCAAAAACACTTGGGAACACATCACATCCTCATTCCGAAGACACATGGGAAATATCTTTCATAACCTTCTTGTAGGATCTTGATCTGTAGAACCCGGAAGAGGGAGTACATGGAAGAAAAGTAACCATCCATCCTTTGGATGTTGGGAATCTCACCCCTCGTCCCACGGGTGTTCGGTACGTAGTGCTCAACATGGGTGGGGTGCATAATGAAACATAAAAAGTACAGATTTATATAATTATATCAACCACTCATCCCATCCTTCGGCTTTTACACAAAGATCTGAGCACATGCCTCGACACTGCTACAACAAAAGTATGCAAACAATAAACAGCCCCAAACACCATTAAGCATTTCAAGTTTCAACAGTTTTAGTTTATATGTTATTTAACTACTGAGAATGTAACAACAAAAAAACCTGATCAAACATTCGTAAAACATATCCCTGCCAACCACAAATAATGTTAGGGAAAACAGAACCAACAACATATGATTTTCTTTTATCATCCAATCAATTCCATTAATTTTCCATATTTAATCAACTATCGTGCCCCCCAATTAATTAGTTAGATCATCCACCATTATTAATATTCACAACCATCCCTGTATCCCTACTACCAACCACCATAACCACAAACACATCAGGTACAAAACTCGTACCACATCATCATCCCTATGATAACATTTCCCATAGTTCCACTACACATCCCAACCATATCATACACGCCATCCCACAACCAAGACAACCACAGCCTCGCTGCTCACCCGTTCCACAACAACCCACAAAACACCTCTACACATAATTAGACTACAAACAGCACCCACAAAATTCATTCTTTCATTTAGTTTAATCGGGGTGATCATACAAGGGTTCTAGGTATTCATTTAATCATCTACCTTTACATGATTAACCAATTTCCCCATTCTATGAATTTCATCCACGCCACAATCCAGAAAAAAAAAGGAAACATTTAATTGCGCAATCAAAGGCCCCCAATGACCTATATTTTCAATAGGTATAATCCCATTCAATTCACAACATAATCAAAGGATAAGCATTAGTGGAAATAAAACAACAATACCAACAAAAATTTCCCCAAACCCGTCCTTTAACCAGTTATTATCTTTATTTACCGATTCAACTATATCTCAAGAAATAAAGAGGATACCGACCATGCAAGATGAACAAAAGAGAGGGAGATATGAAGGAAAGATCCATACCCCAAAGGTTTTTGACGAAGGCCTGACGGTCAAAGAACACTCAAGAAACCTGGGTCCATTCTCTAAAAACATGCCTTAGTTCTCGCCTCCTAGCAAGATCAAGACCAAAACTCACCATAATTGGTATCCACACACGTAGATCTACCCATAATGGGAGTAGAACTAGGAAACTGAAAGAAGACAAAGAGTAGATCTTAGTAGATCTAGAAACCAAAAAAGAACGATCACATACCTCAATAAACCGGCTTCGATTATCCAAGAGAGGACTTCACATCACTTCCAAAAAACATGGGAGAGGTTCTTCTGTCCTCAAGGAAGGTTAATCCCGAGTTTTGGCTACATTAGGGCTTAAACAAACCATTTAGAGGCAAAATGAGTTAGATCCACAATTTTAGGATCTAAGAATATGTGCATGCACAGTTAGTCCTCACGGGTTGACAAACCGTGCTCTAACTGTGTGTTAACTACTGCCTCGCCAAACACTCCTCACATGGTGAGTCTATACGGTTAGCCAAACCTTGAACTAACTGTGCGTTAGCCACTACCCTTAACACCATCCTCATACGGTTTGGCTGCATGGTTTAGAAAAACCGTGTGCAGCCTGTGTGAAAGATCATCACATTAGTCTTCCTTAAAAGTCCTCCCAAACTCACCCCAAAGTCACCTTGACCATCCAGAACACCTCTAACACCACATTTTCAAAATGTAATGTTCTTTAGAGGTCCATGCCATTTCAATTAAAATCCAATAAAATGATTCAAATGAAATACCGAACAACAAAAATGGATATGTTACTCTTCAGTTTTTATTATATAATGTGACATACAATTTATATATATATTCTATAAATTTGCAAACACAATTTAATAATATCATTTTTGTACATGTTTATATTAAAAAAATTATACATTAATTTTATAATCGTTTTAAGAAAACCCATATATTAAATAATGATTCATTTTTATTAATAAATCACTATAGTGGAGTATTTCATTTCATAATGAAATAAACTCTTTATAATGACCCATCAAATATTTAGGTACAAAAATGTTTATAGTGAACAGTTTTATTCTATGTATATTTTATGATTTGTGGATTTTTATATCGCATGTATGATTTTTAAAATGTTATTATATTTGTGGTATTATTTTATAGACAATAAATTTGTTTCCTTTATTGAAATAAAATTTCATTATGTTTCAAACACTAATATTTGATAAATATTTTTACAATAATATAAAAAATAATAATTTTAAAAATATATTGGTTTATTTCAATCCCTCTTCCAGTGTGAACCTATTTTAGAGAATAATTTTTTATCATACTCTACTCAATAATATTAGACTATTAACTTTATATGAAAAATTTTATATTTTCCTTCCGATAAATACTAAATAATAAAGAACCTCAATTTCTATAAAACAAAAAATTAATTGTACAAATTTTACAAGGTATAAATTTATGATTTTAATCTATGTTTAACATAACATTTTTCAGTATTATATGACATTGAATGAAAAATTGAAAATTCGTAAAAACATGGTAGTAATTTAATACTATATAAAAATTATTTTTATTAAAGGTATTGAAAATTTATTAATAATTTTTTTGTACATTATGTAAATATGAATTTAATTGGGAATCACAATATGAAATTTATTTTGACCCATGGAATACTATTTTTTCACATAAAATGAAAAATGGTGACATGTGATGAATAAATTAATTTTTATTAAAATAATTTTAAAATTAAAATTTGAAATGACATGAATTAATCATATGAAAGGCCTCAAAAAATAAAATATATCATGAATTATTTGGGAGTAACATTCAATGATAATGGAATGGACTTTATAATCTTCATATGAATATATGAAATGAGGAGTATTAATTCATCCATATGGTAATTAATTTTTTTGTCTCTTGGAATGGAAACCATTGTACTAGATTATTAGTGATATATGAATTCATGGTAGATGTTTGAAATAAATATAAGAAGGATATAGAAGAAATCATAGTGATAAAAAAACTACTTATGAAATTAAATATAATTTTTTTTTCTTTTTTACTATTATTTATTTAGAAAAGGCCAATTTATATTGATTATAAAATTTTGTATCATTTTCTAGATTTTATTCTAATAAAAATAAAATATACATTAGAATGTCTTACTAATTTATTAATTAAAATATATGATTATATACATCCATATGATTAATAATTAGAGTTCAAAATAACATTCCATGCCTTGAATGGTCATTTTATATTGGATAAAAAAATCCTTCAATTAAGTACAACATTCAAATATATGTTTTAGTTAGAAAATATCTTCTGGTAAAAACTATACTGAAATATAAGAGTATAATAAAAATTAAAATTCTATATATTTCTGTATTTATTTATTTTTTAATTCTTATGAATATAGCAATTAATAATGTATAATATAATTTTATGCTTTTATATTTCTTTATATAATTTTCATATTTAATTATATCATATTGGAAATATAAGTAAACATTTATTTTATCATGGTGATTCAAAAAATGAATATCCATATACTATAGATATTAAATTAACTATTTTTAAAATTAATAATATAATTTTTAATAAACAAAATTCTAAAATTATGAAATTAAATTTTCTTTTTAACAAATTACAATATGAAAAGATTTTCAAAATATATTATTATCAATTTATAGATCCTAAAAATATATATATATATTGAAATAAATCATTAAAATTAAAAAAAAATAGAAGAAACACACTATAAGATGTTCTTAAAATAAATAAGTAGGGATGATTAAAATTCCCTTGGAAAATTTTCTTATAAAAAAGTATATAGATGATTTAATTTAAATTTCATTTTTAAGTTTTAAAACGATGAATTTCATGAAATTTATACTTTTCCATGGAAATAAATTTATAAAAATTATTAAGTATGTTTCATCTAATATATATTATAATAATAAGAATTTCTAAAAATTTATTTCTTAAATATATATTATACTAAATCACCAACTAGTAAATAATCCCATATAGAATATGTTGGTATAATTCCAATAGTTTTTAAAAAATAAATTTATACTATTTATGAAAGGATAAAATCCTGAAGAATTAATAAATAATAATAAAACAATCATTCATATAGTGAACAAACCGACTTTGATATTTAAAAAATGAATAATAATGTTTTCAAAATTTCTAAATAAATATATGGATAAAAATAAGATATATTTGATTGTATTTTAAAAAAAATTATTCTTGTATATGGTTTTAAAAGAGGTAGTTTTTTTAACATTATTTTATAAATTAATTTTTAATGACAGATTAATTAATCAAATATATTTTAATGATATTATTTATTTTCCTCAACTAATAAAATTTTAAATTTTAAATTTTAATTATTTTTTATTAATGTCATTATAATTTAATGATTAATCTTCGTCGGTATTAAATAATATCAAATAACAATTAATTAAATCAAAATGAATATGATTTCACCAAAAATATTATATGGATTTATAATTCATACTATTAATAGTTGTAACATTTCAATTTCATAAATAGTAAATTAGATATAAAAGAAGATATAAAGATGAAACTATAATCATTATAATGGAATAAATTGTATTTTTTCTATATCATAGATAATATACCGGAAATATTTTCTTTGGTAGTGTATATGAATGATTTTATAACAATTCGATGGTGTAAAATTAAAAAACTCTTTATGACTGTTAATGATGTCAATATTTTTATTAAAGATATATTGTATAATGAATAATTATTTATTTGTGATTTTATATTCTATTGAGATTTGGATTTTTATAAATTCAAAAAATATGGAAAAAATGAAAAATTTTAATTTTAATTTATCTAATAGATATATAAGTTCATGTGCTGATAAATAATATTCTTGACACATTAATCCTTTTCTATTTCAATATAATTTAGTTTTATAATTTGTTGATGTATGGAATTAGATAATATATTGATCATTAGGTTTTATTATTAATATTTTACATTGTCTAGTAATATATGATAATACAAGTGATGTCACAACTTTCCTGATTTTTCTACATCATTTAGAGGAAAATATATTTATAAAAGGCATAACAGTTTGTTATATTATGATGAAAATTTAAATATCACTCTTTAATTTTTTTGATATGTAATTAAATAACTGATATTTGAAAAACATTTTATTCATGAGAGGTATATCTATATCAAACATGAATTACTTATAGTAAACAAAGATATTTTCCTTTCAGATAACTGCTAAAATCCATCGTTGACATCCTATTATAAAAAAATTAACACAATTTATTTTCACTTAAAGATTCTAATTAGAATTATTTTCACTCACATTATAAAATATTGAATATCATACCATATTAATTGGGACTATATATTTTAAAAAATATACATTTTTTACTTTTATAATTCATATATATACATTTATATTGTAAATTGTTATCATTATATAATTTTAGTGCATCGAAATTTCAATATTATTTTTCGCTAAATGAAACACTTATAGATGAGTATAGCATGATCATTCTATTTTACCTATATATAAAACCTATATTATTTTATGATATTTGTTATTGTAAAAATTCCACGTTGTATTTGGTTCGATAATTTCTAATCATTTTCACTATGTTTTATATGTTTCTTTTCATATTGATTTATGTGATTCAATTTTTAATGAATAATTTAATAAAAATGATTCATTATTATTATTTCATTATCATTATTCACTATTATTTTTTCTTATTATTTGTTTTGATTATGAAATTTATATTCTAGGGTTTCTCATATTTTATATTTATAAAAGTTTTATTGTATAGTATACAATATACAAATGTCAATGTATAGATAAATTTTCATGTATACTAAAAATATATTACATGTGAAAAATTACTTTCTATATTGGAATTTAAATGAAATATCTAAGATATTATAGAAATATTTTATACATATATAATATTTTGGTATAGAAAAGTATTTTAATTATTTAAGAGAATCTATAAGAAAAACATATGCTCAAGAAATTTAGAAAAGTTCAATTCCTTAGGTATGAGATGACGAAAATAATTTATCTAATGTGATAAAATTTGGATATGTTAAATACCATATGTATGTAGTGACACTATAATTTACCACTTCATATTATGATTTCACTCATACAAATAGAGATTTTAGTGGTTTAGGAAAATTATAATCAATTACGTATCAGAAACTGTATCTATGTAGAGACCCAAAGCATTACATATATGGAAATTTCATTAATTTTGTGGAAAAAATAATAAATGACACAAACAGACACCCATTGACCGTATTAGTTTAGTGTATTTGGAAATTCATAACATAATCTTCTAATCACGGGGAAATATGTTCATCATATCCACTAAAGATCTTCCCCTTATTTTCTACCTAAAACATTACATAATATCATTGGGAAAAGAAAACATAAAAAGGGTCAGCTCAAATGATCAGTAAGGGTAATCATGGAACAAATAAAGCAAACAATATACATTTGAGCATAAAAACATGAAAATAAAGTTTAAACATCAAATCATGAGTCGTGAAATAAATCTTTTTAGTATATAGGGCATATATTGTAATGGAAAGTTAATCATGATAAAATAGAACAAGACTAAAACATGTAATTGTGTAAAACCGTTAAACACATATTGTGATTTCCATATTAGCCAAGGAATTTCTTCCAAGACCATCATAGTGGATAGAGTCCATTACTGAACTTGGTTTACTGGTCGTTCCAGCCCTGTATTATTGAACCTGATTTACTTATCATTCCAGACATGTCTATCTCATAAGATATAAATAATTACCCAATGCATTGGAGGGAGATATATGTCCCAACCATCTCATAATGATATCATTCTTACGTGTGCTACAAAATTAACATAAATCATTCATTATATCCCAATGAATAAAATGGGTTTCATAAACATCATCCCATCACCACAAAATCCATATAAAACAAATGGATATCTTTTCATCATAAGAAAAATCACACCATGTAAATAACATAGTCTTTATAATTGAAATATAAACATATTAAATAATATTATTATATAAGGAAAATAGTTTTGATAAAATAGTTGAGAATATTTTTTTTTGGAAAATATCAATTCTTCTTCAAAATCAGTTTCTTTTCCTAAAATGATATCCAATTTTAAACAATAAAGATTTTGTGGAAAATAATCATCTAATACTGTAGATTAATCTTCTTAAAAGTAAGGCCTTATGAAACCATACAATTTTTTTCATTCCGTTTAATTAAAAAACATTCTTCTCATAAATTTTCCACAATAGTCAACAAGTAACTCGTATGGTAAACAAAAGAAAGATTCCTTCTATACCATGTGGTAAAATTCAAAAAGTGTAAAAATGACTTAATAAATAAATGGAATAATATTAAAAAATTTATGAAATCATTTTTAGAAAACATGGACATGGATGATAAACATAACCCCAGTAAATACTTACGATTAAACAATCTCAGATAAGAACGAGATTGGAATAATTATCCCTTACCATAGGTCCAATTACATATGTATGTGTCCGAACTCATGTATAATAGGTTTAAACATATTATTAACTTGTAATATATCCATAATAATATTTATGATATTATATATGATTCATTGGTGACATTATATTACCCGTTATTTTGCCAATTCCATGTTAAAACCGCATTTTTGGGTAAAATCGTTTCATTTATCGTTCATGTTTTGACTTGTAATTTTTCATATGATTACATAGATCATGATTAAATATTTCCAGAATGTAAAACCTGATTTATATATAATATATATTCATAATATAAATATATATAATAGATAGCTAAATGGAATGAAATACAACATTCATGGAGACGGCATACCGTACATATGCATGAACTCTGTTTTCCTTTCCTTATTAAATTGAATGGAAGTAATGAAACACACATACATAAATATATACACATAAATCAAGTAGAATTATTAAGTCATATATTTCATATTACTTATCATATACACTTTCTAACCTTTCTTGAATGGTTAACATCGAATATGAATCTATTCGCATCATGGAGA
Source organism: Viscum album (assembly GCA_963277665.1). NCBI lineage: Eukaryota > Viridiplantae > Streptophyta > Magnoliopsida > Santalales > Viscaceae > Viscum > Viscum album. Next base: position 555,811,821 of record OY728165.1, on the reverse strand, counting down.
TGGTAATCTGTACTTACGCACAAGCGATGATATCATTCCAATAATTATTTAATGGAATTATAGTGGATGATATAATATCATAGAATTAGTATTATGTTATAATAATTAAATATATTTATTATTTGCAACATTATACCAATCCAAATAAGGTGGTGGTGGAAAACGGATTACACCACAGTGTGGAGACGATAAGCCGTACATACGCACGCACGATGACTTCATTTTTGTAGGATGGATAGATGGTGAAATATGATTTTTTTAGATTTATAATAACATATACATATATTATTTATACTGATTATATTACTTTATAATGAAACAACTAATTAAGAGAAAGTAGAAGAATATAGAAACTTGAAAGAATCAGTAGTAGAGATTACCTCTTCGTCGACACACCTCCTTTGAACTTCCAATTAAAGGACTAGAGATGGGATTTTGAGACTACCAGAATATCAAAAATGATTCTAGGGAAGTTTAAAAGAGTAATGTGTAGGGGTTGGATGAGCATGAAACCTCAAAATGTTGTGATGAGGAGAGGGATGGGGTGACCTTTTTTAAGAGAAGAGAGGGGCACTTTTGGAAACCTCAAACATAATAGTAAATAATAAAATAAAACCCCATATAAAAATATCCAAAATTGAATCAATTAGAATATAAGATAATATAGTGTTTTAATATCATCAACCAATAAAATTTATACATCTTTTATGAATATTTTAAACCTTATCATTTTGATTTATCCGTATTTAATCTATTTAATTTAATTTCTGTTAATAATATTATAATTTTTAAATTGTTATATATATTGACTTATGTGTTGTGAATATTCCATAAGTAGATAAATTATTATATTTTAGACCATATAATATTAATTTTGTAATTTTTTAATATTTTTGTGATTTTCAAACAATTTAAAAATTCATTATTTTTATAAAATATCAATAGTGTCAATTTTGACACTATTCAATTATTTGAATTTAAATAAAATAAAAAAAGAGGTTATATTCGAAATAAAATATTTAATAGATTCCCAAATTGTCATATTCATCAAAAAAATTTATCTACCACATTAATTTTATCATATAATATTTATTTTAATATTTTTTAAAACCATTTATATTATATTTTTCCTAATAAAATAAATATTACAAAATTTATGTATAATTTTTTAATATAATTTTTTATTGCATAAAAATAAAAAATAAAATAATATGATAAAGATAAATCTACTATATATCGTATTGATTATTTTAATCGAATTTATCATCTTTAAATCACAACATTTAAATTGTTATATTTTTTAAAATTTGAAGGTGACATGTTTGACAGATTTTGAAATAAAATAATATAAGTGTCATAATAACTTTTATAAGGCTAAAAATGGCCCACAATTCATCCATTTGAGGATTATGGTGTAGATATTCATGAACAATATGTTTTGGTCAGTTTTTTGGGCCTTTTGCGGTATTATTATTTTAATAACAAAAATATTATTGATTTTTCACTAAATAAATAATTTCTTCATCATTAATGTATTAGATATTTAGGTAATTAAATATTTTATACAAATTAAAACTCAATTACCATAATAAATAGAAACATTTTATATTTCAAATGAGTATTTATAATAGATTGTTTATACTATATAACCTTATATTAAAAATACTTTAATTATTAAAGTTTCAGTTAGACATATTTTTCACTTTCCATTAAATAAAATAAATTAACGGTCCTAATGACATCCATGTGGGTTTTAATAGATTCTATTTCAAACCAAGTATGATTTTAGGATAAATATAATAATACAATTATATTAAATCAAGTATTTGTGTAATTTTATTTTATTATTTTTACCCGTAATTACCTAATTTACCCTTACCCGTGGTTAAAAAAATTTACCGTAGTTACTATTCATAATGACCATGAATAAAAATTATCCCATTAAATTAATTTGGACCTACTGATTCTAAATTTGGAATCAATTTTTTAAAATTTAATACATATATGTTTCAGAAATTAATTTAAAAGTAATCATGTGGTCGAAAAAATGGGTTTTTGTTTAAAACATTACAAAAGATTGAATTGATTCTTCTTACGAACTCAATGTAAAATTAATTATAATTACATAAATATTATTAAATGGTAAAAATATATTTTATTTATATTTTAAAACAATTTACTATTATAATTTAACAATATAAATTATCTCGATGAAAAAAGTTCATTTTATTTATAATTTATCGGGGTTTTTACTATTAATCAAAATAAGAACATTGTGTGAAAAATATCTAAACATTACCCAATGTAAATTTTTATATCTTGATTCAAAATAAGAATTTTATTTTGTAAAATTGAACTTATAAACTTTTCAATAATTAGATTTAAAATGGGTGCGCCATTAAAAGGTGAAAAAACATCATTTTTAATAAATACTTATTTTATCCAAAAAATTGATTTTTATCTCATAAATCATTCTAATTTTTTTAAAATGAATTAAAATTTAGTTTAATAATATTCATAATAAATGAATCATAATATAAATTATAATATATCATTGTTTTGTGAAACTTGGAATTGCGTACCACGTAAGGTATTGAGGAAGGTCGCTCTTGTGTGTAACACAAGCCAAATCAGTATTGCGTGTAGCGAAAGATTCCTCTATTATTGCGTATAACATAACCAAATCGAATTTCATTTATACATTGAAAAAAATTAATACTCAATGTTGCGTGGAGTACTTTCTACCAAACAATCTTGAAATTGTGTGTAACAGGAGCCAAGAATAGTGTTGCATATACTACAAGCTAATACGGTGTTGTGTATAGCATAAAATAATTTTATTGTAGCATAAAATAGAAGATATCAAAGAAATTAAAAAGAATATATCACATAAAATATTAGGGTGTTACATTCTACCCCCCTTTAAAATGAATTTCTCCCTTGAAATTTTTCGGAGTTATAATTGGTTTACTACATGAGAGTTTATTTCATAGAAACCCACATTTTAAAATTAAATACTAAACTATTATTTTAAAAAAGAATATTAGAAACATAACTGATAACGAAAGAAACTCATAACTGTGTTTCCATATAGGAGAATATGTGTGAAAATATAGATATGGAAGATAAATCTAAGGATCAAGTTTTTATGGATAGTGGTAGAGAACATGGCTATGAAAAATCCTAAATCCCAAAGCCATATATTTGTGATGTTCTAAGGTACCATCTGATTTATTGGATATGAGGGTACTAGGACAATAGTTTTGGTTTTCATGATCCTTTCCATAAATTTGAAAAATGGAAATTAGAAGAAATACAATCATGATTTTGGTACAATATCATCGTTGGTCATTCCTTAAACATTTTCCACTTCATATCAAAATGAAATGAAGTTGAATTTTTCTTTCATAATGTGTTAGCAGATCGTGTGATAGAATTATGGGTCATTCCATCTATCTCAATCAAAAATTTATAAGATGTTATTAGATATAAATAAGTCCAAAAAGGTGATATTAATCGTATATGGATCCAAAAAATGGACTTATACTTCATATACCATGCCACTTAATAAAATATTACCAATTTTTACTAACCAAGAACTTCATGTAGGCCCGTGGTAGGTGATAAAGTCCTTCTGCACTTCAGTTGTGGGACTGATTCCTGCTTCTTTGTCTAAAAGAATAGGTTGTCGCCGATCCTAGGGGTTTTCCTATTTATAAAACTATACTATTATAAGATTTCAGATATAATATAAAAAATATTTATCCTTAACAATAATTTTTTATGTCTTACTTGATCCACTCCAATCATTAGGCTTATCCAAAATACTTCTGTCCAATCACATAGTATAAAAAAATATTACATTAGAGTTTATCTACCGTGCAAGTGATTACCATAATTTATCTCCTATATATGATAAGATATATCTTTTTGGTCATATTCCTAACATATGAATGCCTTAATCATGTATTATCTTGAATCATGAATTACTATTGAACCTTAGTGAAACCATGAATTTTGTCAGAAGTTATCTCTTTCCGCAAACCAAAATCCCAAAATTTATATATACTCAAACCATGAGATCACTTTGTCCTTATTAAAGTCATTATCTCATTAATATTATCAAAAATCTCATTATGTCTTTATCCCTTCATTGTGAACATATCATATACTTTCCAAAAAATATCTTAATTACCTTCCATGGTTACCAGTACCATTAAACATACAATTTCAAATACTTTAGGAAAATTAATAGTGTAACAATCCATAGATGTTTCTTTAGTCCATAGTACCATTAAATTACCTATAAAACATTACTCTTGATAAACATATAATCATTCCACTACCTTCTTAAACCATTGACCGAGCTTCACCATTTTATTCCAAAAAACTTCTTTCATCTCATATATATTTTGTAGTCTCTTCATCATCAACAACATAAATGCTACCCATACGACCTTGCTGATTCTCTTCATGAGATTTTCCCTTAGGGAATTTGTTTTCATAATTCCTATATATTCCACGTTAAAAATATTTATACTTTTTTGTTGTCTTAGAAATGCCATTATCATTATTCATGGTGTTAACTGAATCTTTTCCTTTACAATTACTAGCTTTGTGACCTTTTCCACACCCAAAGCATCTTCCAGTACCTTTGAAACATTCTCCCTGATTCCTCTTCCCACATGATTTACATGAGGGAAATTTTACTTTCTTTCCTCTATGATCATCATGAAACACCATCATTCTCTAATTAGATGAGTTGGAAAATGTACCATAGCTGAGATTATTGATCATATTATGAGATTGTTTATTATGAATAATAACATTTTTTGGCCTCCCAAATCTCGTTTCATTTGGTTTCTCATGAAGAATATCATTCGATTTTCCATCATATTCACTATTAACAAGAATCTTCATGTTTTCTTCCATTTATTAAAACCCAAAAAGAATAGTGTGAGAGGAAAAATGATACTATGAAAACAACATAATCAAGGGGGTGTATGTTAAATATCTAATATCTTAGGTTTAATCTTAGGTTATCTATGATCATTATCATAATTCTATGATTTTAACATATACTTATACTTAACCTTAGGAACATCCCTAAAAATACCATAGGAATATCTCAAGGGATCTCACTAAAGTTTTCCCATCCTAGTTTCCAAAGGGTAAAAAAACCTTTGCTACGATGCCAAATGTAGAGACCCGAAGCTTGATATACATGGACATTACATTACTTTTTTGGAAAACATAATACATGACAAAAACAGACTCGCAATGACCGTATTAGTGTAGTTTCATTGGAATCTTGGAACATATTATTCTAATCATGTTGAATGATCTACATCATCTCCCATTAAGATCTTTAGATTTTTTTCTACCTAAACCGTTCTTTAATATAATGGGGAAATGTAAACATAAAAAGAGTGATCTCAAATTCTCAGTTAGGGTAAGCATGGAGAAAATAAAACAAACCATATACATTTGAACATAAAAACATGAACAGAAAGTTTAAAAATATATATCGTTAGTCATGAAATAAATCATGTTAGTACGTAAGGCATAGATCCCAAAGGAATAGAAATCATGATAAAATTGAATAGGAATAAAAAATGTAATTGTGGAAAACACTTAATATCATGATCTTATTTCCATAGTAGCCAAGGAATTGCATTCAAGACTATCATAGTGGAATGAGTCCATTAATGAATAGGGTTTACGTGTGATTCCAGCATTGTATTAATCAACACAATATACTTATCATTCCAGCCATGTCTTTCTCTTGAGATATAAATCTTTACCCAATAAATTAGAGGAAGATATAGGTCCCACCCATCTCATAATTAAATAATTCTCACTTGTGCCACAAAATAAACATAAATTATTCATCATAAACCAAAAAATAAAATGGGTTTCATAAACATCATACCATCATAACATAATCCATATAAAACAAATATATATAATTTCTTCATAAAAAATTATTACCATGTATATAATAGAGAAATTATACTTGAAACATAAAAATATTAAATAATGTCATTTTAGATGGAAAATAGTTTTGATAAAACACTTTAAATGAATTCTTTAAGAAAATATTCTTTCTTCTTCAAAATAGTTTTCTTTTTACAAAATGCCATGAAATTTCAAAAGAAAAGAATTTTGTTGAAAATAATCATGAAATTGTGTTGATAAGCTTCATAAAAATAAGGTGTTTGGAAACTTTAAAAATATGTTCATGACATAAAATTAATAAAAACATTCCTCACATATTTTTGCAGGAAAAGTCAAAAAGTACCTCGTATGGTAAAGAAAAGAAAATTCCTTCCATACAATGTGGTAAAAGTCAAAAAGGTTAAAATTAATTTCAACATTCATGAAAGAATAGTAAATTTTCATTGAAGTAATTATGAGAAAACATCGACATGGATGATAAACATAACCCCCATAAATACTTATGATTAATCAATTTCATATAAGAATGAGATTGGAATAATTATCTCTTACCGTAGGTCCAATTTTTTCTGTATGTGTCAGAAAATCCAATATAGTGGGTTTGAACATATTATTAACTTGTAACATAACCGTAATAATATTTATGATATCATATATGATTCACTTACAACTTTATATTTCCCATTCTTTTGTCAATTCAATGTAAATGCGATGTTTTGGGTAAAATTGTTTCATTTATACATGTTTTGACATGTAATTATTGATATGATTACATAGATCATTATTACATATTTCAAGAATGTAAAACATGATTTATTTAAAATATATAATCCTATATAAATACATATAATAGTTTGATAAATGGATTGAAATACATCGTTCATTGAGACAACAGGTTGTACGTACGCATGAACGTTGTTTTCATTTCCTTATGTAATTGAATGGAAGTAAATGAAATATATATATATATACATAAATCTAGTAGAATTATTATTTAATATACATATTGGTTACTTATTATATATACTTTATAATCATTTTGAATGGTTAAAATGGAGAATAAATCTCATCGCTTCGTAGAGACGGTAATCTGAACGTACACACGACTGATGATATCGTTCCCTTAATTATTGAATGGAATTAGAGTGGATGATATAATATCTAATAATTATTATTATCAAATTATAATCTTATATAGTTACTATTTATACCATTATAAAATCTAAGAAATGTGGTGGTGGAAAAACATATTACACCACGATGTGGAGATGGTAAGTCATACGTACGCATGCGGAGTGATTTCGATATTCGTAGGATGGATAGAAGGTGAAATGATGTTGGTTAATATTTATAATAACATTTATTTATATTATTTATACTGATTTTATTACTTTGTAAAAAATAAACTAAGTATGTGGAAGTAGAAGAATAACGAAACTTGAAAGAGTTGGTAGAAGATATTACCTCTTCTTTGACACACCTCCTTTGAACATCTTTTTGGGAACTAGAGATGGTCTTTTGAGAAGACCATAATCACCAAAATTTTACTAGGGAAGTGGAAAAGATTAATGTGTATGGGTTGTCTGATCTAGAAGGTTCAAAATGGTGTGAGGAGGAGAGGGGTGATGTGCCATTTTATAAGAGAATAGAGGGGCACTTTTAGAAACCTCAAAAATATTAGTTAACAATAAAATTAAACCCCACTTATAAAACTTAAAAAATGACTCAGTTAGAATATGTGATACGATAGGGATGTAATCTCATCAAACAATAAAATTTAGACATGTTTTATGTTTATATTAAACGTTATCATTTTGATTTATCCTTATTGAACCTATTTAATTTTATTTATGGTAATAATATTATAATTTTTAAATTGTTATAAATACTTACATATATGTTGTGAATTTTCCATAATTAGTTAAATTATTACACTTGACACCATATTATTTTTAGTTTGTAATTTTTAAATATTTCTGTGATTTTAAATCAATTGAATAATATTTTATTTTAATAAAATTTCAATTGTGTTAATTTTGACACAATTCAATTATTTGAATTTAAATTAAATACAAACAGAATATATATTCGAAACAAAATTTTTAATATATTCATAACTTCTCAAATGAAAAAAAAATTCATGGAGGACATTAATTTTTTCATATAATATTTATTTTAATGTTTTTTAAAACCATTTATTTGACATTTCTCTTAATAAATCAATTATTAAAACATTTATGTATAATTATTTAATATATATTATTTGTTTCATAAAAATAAAAAATAAAATACTATGATAAATATAAACCTAATAGATTTCATTAGAATAATTTTAATCGAAATTATCTTCATAAATTCACAACATTTTAATTGTTATATTTATTAAATTATGAAGGTGAAAACATTGACATCTGTTAAAATAAAATAATATAAGTGTCATAATCTCTTTTACAAGGAAAAAAATGTTCAAATTTCAACCGTTGAATTATTATGGTTTAGATATACATGCCGAACAAGTTTTGTTCTGGTTTTTGGGTTTTTTGTGGGTATTATTACTTGAATAAAACTATATTTTTGATTTTTTACTAAATAAATAATTTCTACATCATTAATGTATAAGGTATTTATGTAATTAAATATTTCTTAATAATTACAACTAAATTACCATAATATGGGAAAACATTTTAAATTTCAAATGAAATTTTATAATCAAATTTATATTCTGTATATCCTTATATTAAAAATACTTTAATTAATAATGATTGAGTGAGACATATTTCACTTTCCTTTAAATAATATAAATTAAAGATCTTAATCACATCCAAGTCAGTTCCAATAGATATCAATTCGACCCATGTAAGTTTTAAGGATAAATATAATCATCCAATTATATTAAAACAAGTGTTAGGGTAATTTTATAATATTATTATTACCCTTTATTAACTAATTTATCTTTAACTTTGGTAAATAAAAAGTACATTAGTTACTATTCATAACTCCCATGAATAAAAAGTATCATATTAACATAATTTGGGCCTACTGATTCCAAATATGGAATCCATTTTTTCAAATAAAGACACAGATGTTGCAGAAATTAATTTAAAATTAATATCGTTGTCAAAATAAACGACTTTTTGTTTAAAACATTGCAAAATATTGAATTGATTTTACCTATGAATTCAATGTAAAATTAATGCTAATGAAATAAATAATATTAAATGGTAAAAAATATTCTATTTATAATTAAAACCCATTTACTATTACAATTTAACCATATAAATTATCTCGATAAAAAAGTTGTTTTTAAGTAAAATTTAGCGTGTTTTTACTATTAATCAAAATAAGAACGTTGTCAGAAAAATATAAAAATGTTATCCAATGTAAATTTTTATATCCAGATTTAAAATAAGGACTTTATTTTATAAAATTGAACTTATAAACTTCTCAGAAATTAGATTTAAAATGTGTGTGCCCTTAAAAGGTACCAAAAAATATATTTTTTAAATACTTTATTTATCTAAAAAATTGTTTTTGTTATCATACCTGAATATAGGAAATGTGTAAGATTAATTCATAATTCAGTTTACACTATTCATAATGGATAGTTCATAATAATATTATAATGTATTTTTTCTTGAAACTCAGTATTTGAGTACCACGTACGCTATTGGGGAAGGTACCTCTTACAAGTAATGCATGCCAAGTCAATGATGCGTGTAGTGAAAGATTATTTTGGTGTTGCGTATAACATACCCAAATAGAATTTCATTTATACTTTGATCAAAATCTATACTCAATGTTTTGAGAAGTGATTTCAACCAAATTATCTTGAAATTGTGTGTAACACGAGCCAAGAATAGTGTTGCGTATACTGTTATATAATATGGTGTTGCGTATAGCACATGATAATCTTGGTGTGGCGTAGAATATAAGATATAAAAGAAATTTAAAAGAATATATCTCTTAAAATCTTGAGGTGTTACAATTGATAATTTTTATTTTACCAAAATAAAATACATATAATTTTTTGGAATTTCTATAATTAATGAATGTTATGTATCATTATTATAGTTTTATGTAAAATACCAAAAATAAATAATTAGATATTTATTATTACATATTTGAAGATTAAAATTAATTAACATCACATATTATTATGATCAATGTTATACCATTATGATTTTTTAATCTATTGTGAGATTATTTTTATATATGAATTTGTATGATGATAAATTAAAAATAAACATTGTTTATGCTATATAATAACCTTTATATAATATCTTGAAAAAAATTTACATATTAAAATTCAAATGTTATAATCGTGTTAAAGTATTTAAATGAACATTCTGGGTTTAAAATTATGGTTTTTATTTTAGGTATGAATGTATCAACATTTATAAATAAAATATGATTCTGTTTTTTAGATGAAAAAAAATTATTACATATCTTTCTAATATATATTTTCCCATATTATATCAACATATTTAGTAATATTTTTTCAATTTACATATTATATTATTAGATAAAATTGATGATCATTTTGGAATTATTTATTTTGAGTTTATTATCAATGATGGATTTATCCAATAACAAAAAGTATATGTGTATATATTTATATATATATATTCTATAATATATTGGTATATTTATGGTATAATATATAAAAAAATTATTCTATTATGTGCATTAAATCCTCCTCTTTATTTTATTTTGGAATATTAAATCATTAAAAATTGAAAGAGAAAAGAAATATTGATATGGAAGTCGAAAGAATAAATATTATACTGGTTTTCCTACATTGAATATCATATCAAAAAATTATACATTTAAAACATATTTACTCTCAAAAGGGTTTCTAAGTAAATAATTATTAGAGAATTTCAGATCTATGTTATTGTTTTGTATAATGGGTAAATATATTTTATCATTGTAAACTTAGTCATGAGATCTATGGGAGAAGGATATAAAATATTGGTAAAAACCATGTTTTAAGGGTGACCCTTGTAAAATATATTTGAATATTATACATAGTGTGAGCTTCTATAACAAAATTATAAGATCCCAAGGAAAAATATCTATATAAAAATGATAATGCCTATATTGGGTGCTTGCAGACTGGGCTGGGAGCTATTTATTATATCCCTTAAAAAATATAATTTATTTATTTATTTATTAACATTTATAATTTATTTATAATCAGTTAAATTGATGAAGTAAAATCTCCAAGAATTTAATGAGTTCTGGTTTAATAAGAAAAAATAATTTAAAGGACCCAATTCATCCCATTATGAATCATTGTCTACAGAGATCAAGAAAATATGTGGAATAAAATAACACACTTCAAAAAGGTTACATCCTTTTGATCATATCATGTTATAGATAAAAATGTCCAATAAAATAAATTTCGATTATAGTAGATGATTCAAGGGACATGATGTTAATTATTAGATATCTTTATTTAAATAGAGAGAATAATTATTGATGGAAATATTGATTTATAATATATTTGAAAAATAATTTTCTAAAATTTTAAATTATATAAGTGAGACTATATTAAATTCCAACAACTAAATGTTGTGTTATTGTTTTCTATTGAAGATACTAATATGATTTAAATTTATATGAAATTGGTGTTAACATTTATGGATTCAGACCAAATTAGTTTTGTCAATTTTATCGATTTGATACTTTACACAATATGTTGGAAAGTATCACTACTGATTATGAATTATTATAAAATGTAAAAAAATTATAGTATTATAATGGGAACATAATTTTTCATAAATCTATGATGTTTTATGGATAATTAAATAATCATATAAATGGATGAATAATTTATATTTTAAATGATATTTCATCTTTAGGACATACTAATGTAGAATATGTTGTCGAATAATAAATTTATTTCATTATATATATAAATTAATTGGTCTCTATAATATTATTTGATATTACACTAAATATAAAAGTATGAAAATTAAAATTATAACTGTACACACAATATGTATGATAATAAGATGTATAAATATGAATATGGTAACAAGTTATATAATAATGAAATTACAACATTTAAGGTTTCTAATTTGAAGGAAGAAAATAAGTATAATGATACATATTCTAATTCAGGGGTTGAATAATCTTGCATTTCAAATTTTAATGATGAACATTCTTAAAGTGGGAGAAGATTTAAAAAGTTCTATAATAAAATAATGATATTCATGATAATATGTATAAGAAATGAAGGAAACTTAAAAGAGTTTCATTCAAATGAATGAAATATACATGGGTATATCTAATCTAACTACCCTCATCTATATTATTAATGTAAAAAATGAAAAAATTATTACAACTGTAAAGGTAAATGAGCTATGAAGGATGTATGGAATGATTCTACGGATCACAGTAAATACTCAAAATATTACTCGAAATATTATAATTCAAATCAAAAATAAAATATGTTTCTTTAGGATAAGAATATAGAGGTAAAATCATTCTACAAATCTACATTTGAATCATGAAATTACAGTTATGATGATATTAATGAGTATATTTTAATGGTTGATGAAAAAAAGTACACCCATTAATGGTATATAACCACATGGGTGTATAATGTTATGTAATTATTTTATAAATAACCCATTATAAAGATCTTGTTCTACCATTTTAATTTAACAATTTTTACCCTCATTACTATTATGAATCGATGTAAATAATGAAAGGTGGAATTTAGAATTTTATATATTTTAAACAAATTGGGATAGTCCAAGGAGATTTTAAGGAAACATTGTTGTTTAATTTTATAGAATAATCATATATATTGTTTTTATAATTTTGATAACTCAAAATTAATTACTGTGTTTATGATCTTCATGATATAAATAAATAACTAGTCTCATTACATCAATCAAGTCAATACTTTTTTTCAGTCATTTTTTTAAAATCCAAGAATGAATAGACATTTTACACAATTTTGGGCCTCTAAATTGCGTTCACTTTCATCCTCCTTATGAAATCCATGATTCTTATAGAAATATGGACTCTTAGATTCCACTTTTCCCCTTATTATATTTCCACTACAAGCCTTTAGTTTCACATCTTTTGTCTATGATTCTTCATCTATACTAACCCACATTTATTATACTCATGAAAAAAATCAACCTCCATTTTCATAGTTGAATAGAATGTTTTTATCATTATATATATTTAATTCAATATAATTAGTTTGGTTCAATTAATCAAACTCATTATATGAAAATTACATAATGATTATCAAATTTATTCATGAAACCCCATCATGAAAATTTGAAATGTGAATATGAAATTATAAAAAAAATTATACTATCATTACATGAATATAATTATCATGATGAGACCCTCGTTATCATCAAAAATTACTATTCCAATCCCTTAATCCTATATGGAGGGATTTTATTCATTAAAACATATAAACTATAATCGTTGATTTCTAATAGCATAGCCCTGTAAAACATTCAATGGTAACAAATACATAATTTATCTAAAAAACCAATGAATTAAAATAATTCCCATGTACTACTTTCATATTTTCCATGAATTAAATTTATTACTTAGTAAATACCATTGATATAAATCTATCCCATGACATGAAAATATTCAAAAATGAATTTCTATTGAATCCTTACAACTAATCATCACAAAATAAATAAAATTCCAATGGAATGAAATATTATACATTTAAATGATAATGAAATATTATTTAGTGAATATTATTTATAATAATAAACAATAACACATATACATGTAAGTATATTAAATTTATATACCTCCATGTCACTATCTTAAAAAAATGGAAAATAATTCCATGGCATGGATGAATCTTACTCATACTCCTCCTAATGTGGTAAACAACATCATATCATGAATCTATCTCACATGAAATGAACCAATTACCTAGATTTAAACATCAAATAACATATCTATCACCAGGACCCAAAAATAGTGTGATATAATCCCTATGATACAAACATATAAAACCAATAATTTGAGATGAACATATCACTATGTAACAAGGTCTCTCATGATGTCACTCCCATCATAAAAACGATATTTTATACCATCTTTGAAATAGTTACTTTAACTATCCACATTACAATATCATTAATTTATATACTATATCGAATTAAAATATCACTAAAATTTAAAAAAACAAAATTCACCAACATTTTTTCACTAATAACCTCACCTACTAGGTTTGATGAAACGTTTTTCATTATAAATAAAACAGTGTTTCATTCATAACCATTTGAGCTGAGCATCTCCATTGTATGGACCCTTTCAACATTATATTATTTATATAATATTTACTAATAAATAACTATAATTAATTATAATTAATGATCATGATGAGATAGAATATTTAAATTATTGTTTCTTTTATAACAAAAAATCCTTGAGCCTTGTTATATTAAATAAACACTCCATGATAAAATTACTCCTAAATCATTAAGGAACTATCCCATATTCCAAAATACAATAATGAAATGTTTCATATAATCTCGATAAGAAATTAGATTCCTAACAATATCTATTATGTATCCTAGACATCATCTTCGATGTAACCAATATGTAACATCTCTCCTTTTATAAAAAATTTGGTTAACCACTTCACTATATGTTTACTGAAGAAGGATATAATTCCTATTATTTAATTTAGAATAGTTCCTATTTCTTGTTATAAATATAAAATCATACGGTGAAGTTGTGATCCATTTTATATATCATTTAGTGGGATGGAGATGGATGGATTCAAATATATAATAAGGTCTCTTGAAAACTATCCATCTGTTATTCTTTTATCCTGATTTCCCATGAATAAGTTGACATGAAATATAAGTGAATTTAAGTATCTTTTCTTCAAAAATATCAATGAATAAATTAATATTTATCATCATATACATTTTACAAGACAAATTCATAGAAATTTATTTCTGATTAATAATATTACTTTTTTCACAATTAATTAAAATACCAAATATATTATTAATGGCATCACCGTAAAGTTAATGTTTTTTCCATACTACTGTAGTTAATTACTGAGAAGCAGAAAATTATTGAGCTTCTTCTAATCACATTGAAACAAATCCATTATATTTAATAAAAAACAATAAAAAATAATGAATAATTAAAGAACATTATAATGATGAATTTTTATTATCCTCTAAATTTGAATAATCCTCATCTATTTTTATAAATCTCATACATTGTTTTTTCATGGTAAAAAAACATGAAATCCACCATTATACTGTTGTAACTAAGTATTATTATCATTAATAGTATGTGAATTTTTTTGGTTTTTATTTTTTTATGAAAATTTATATGTTTAAAACACAATTTTAGGTTGGGTTATTGGTTAGTATAAGTGGATACCAATTAATTACCTATATTCTATGATATTGATATTGTTTCCATCATCATCAAATGATATATTCATTCAATCCCCTATTTTTTTCTTATAAATAGTATCTTTTTTATGAATGCTATTATGAATTAATTTTGATTATTTTTATTCAAGTAAAAATGATCCACATTTTTATAAATTGACTTATATTTCATGGAAAATTGTTAACTCCACAACCATGTTTATCATGAGTTCAAAAATTAGTAATTAGGAAAACAAATTTCATTTTTGATTTATATTATAAGATTAAAAATTTATCTTCCACATTGATAACAATGAAAATAATTTCATAATTCACTTTTTGGAGTAGACATTTTATAATCTTTACTATTCAAGAATCATAAATTTCTCAAGTATTAATCTTGTTGAGAATACTTACATCATGGAGGTTTTATGTATACACAACATCTTATTCAATAAAAAATCCATTCCCTCATATTTAAAAATATGACATCCATATAATATCTCTATGAAAACATCATTATAATGATATCTATTACAAAATAATAAATTGATATCCTTTTAGTTTAAAATAATTTTTTTTATTTGACATTTAAAATAAATGTTACATTGGGTACATGTTTTATATGAAATTAATGTCCATATAAATATCAATCAATTTTCTTTGTGAATATCTATTCAAAATCAGATAATATTTTAACCTCATTATAATTATTATTTCTGTTAGTTTGTTCCAAAACACCCTCTTGGTTGTAATGATATTTTTGTCTTCTAAACCTTCGATGATATCTCTTCTTTGATTCTTGTCAACATATTTGATCACATCATGCATGGATTTTAACCAAATGACACATTATGAATAATTTTTAAAACAAATATTATCCAAAAAAAATATAATATCTCATTTTTTATAGATTTTACATCCTCTATATCTTCATTGGATGTCTCTGATCACTGAGAATAATCCTCTAACATTTTCCATCCCTACATTTTATGATCATTATATATATGTATCAGGTTATTATTTCATCTTCATTGGATTCTATTTCTATGTACAACATATTATAATATAATTCCTTGAGTATTATCACTTTAGTGACACTCAACTATTAATTTTCAAAAATATTTACTTCTGAAAATAACACAATGGATTGTGAATTTTTCTCCCATTATGATATTGAAACATATTGAGTTTAATTGATTTTTTCTATAATTGATGACTTAATATTTTTAAATATTTTATATACTTTTTAAAATATGAAAAAAACATTTTCTAATCTGATATAAAATATTTAAATTTTTTTATTGATAATAACGATTCTACATTCAAAAAATTTAATATATTTTATTTATTAAAATTTATTGTACCAAAATTTTTATGAGGGTTTATATTAATAAAGAAATATAATATATGTTAGTTATTTAAATTGATTGATTTACTGAAACATTAAAATATATATGTGATATATTTTTCTGAATGAGAAATATCAATGATATTTTGTGGATAATATAACTACTCATCTCAAAGACTCGGTTTTGTTGAGGAGTTCACACTCTTGAATGAAATTTTCTTATTTTGTACACCTCAATATATTATACTACATTATTTTGTATAAATATTATCAAAATACTAGTACATATAATATAATATTTTAAGCCAATAATATTTGATTCCAACATTTCATATCATGTAATATACCTGAACACTTCTTAATTTGAAAAGATAACTATTTTTATTTTGTTCCACTGTAATAATTGATATATATTATATGAATACTTTTTTTAGAGCCACGCTGTTTTGTGATAATGTTCTACACCAATATATTTTCATGGAATTTGTAAATCTAGTTTTAATCATATCTATTTTCTTAAATGAATATTGAATGCCTTTTCATTTTTCAACAATCAAAAGAGTGACTACGATATTTTGAATGTTGATTGGTATCATTAGATACTTCATTAATGACTATATATGCCCTGGAATTTTGTCTCAATAATCAAAAAAAAATATAGATTATTTTATTTCATCAACATTAGCGAGGAAAAAATATTAATTTTCTCAACCAATGTTATAAATATTTTCATTTTTAAATTTTTGTTTCATTAAAATTATAACATATTTACATTCAAATATGTAATCCTGATTTTTGAAATATAACACATTTAACAAGTCTCACAATTCGTATATAGCTAAAATATTAAGCACAATTCTATTACCGACCACGACATTTATTCACCAAAGTCCCTATATCAGAATTTTATATTTTATAAACTAATTATAATTAAACCATCGTTATTAAAAATGGAAAAAATTACATAATTTTTTTATTTATTAAGATGAAAATTGTTTGGTTTTATATTCTATGAAAAGTTATTCCCTATTCAAGGCACTACAATCTATCAAAATATTTTACATTCAAATAAATATACATGACATTTTACAACAAAAATATTGAATTCTTAACCCTATTTATATATCTATCTTCAATGGTGACTAAGATTGATACACATCTATATTAATCAAATTTACCATATCTTGAATAGTGGGATATTGATTGTGAGTTTTAATTCCCATTAATAATGCTTATATTTATTGATATCTTCTTTTCTTGGTCCCTTTTGACAAATATAATTATACCTTTACTGTGAATTTTAGGTATTTGTTTCCATAACATTCACAATATAAAAAATAGCTGTAAAAAATTTTAATTTGTAATTATCTATTTTTGGTTTCACTTGTTTGATTTAATTCCTTTTTTTCTTATTGAACATATATTTTTTATTCCCCAAAAACCCATAACAATAAAATTATATTTAGGATTCTTAATTTCATTCGAATTCATAACTATTTGAATACATTCATGTATTTTGATAGTAATTGAAACTTATTTTCTTCTAGATGAGGTTTCTTATGTTTTTTCGTTGAACATAATTGATGTTTACATAGGATAATGTCCCTATATATATATTGTAATTAAATTTGAAAAATCTATACTTGTGGGATAGTTTTCATATTTTATATTGACGACATGGTACCCACATATTTTCATCAATTTCTCAAACACTCAAAATCCATGATATTATCGCACGTGATATAAGTCTCTTTTTAATCAATCTTCTGTCACATCTTCATTACCCCAACTCAATGCATCGTGAAACTTTAGAAATTATTTTTCACAAAATTGGTTGGGCCATCATTAATATGTAATTTGTCTTTAATATTTAGATTATTCCTAATCACATTTTGTTATATTTTTTATCTCCATATAATATTGCACTTATAATTAAATTTAATATGGTGTTTTTTCCATATAAAAAATTATATAAATTTTTTAATCATGTATGGTGAAATTATATTTCCCAATATGTTCCCTATAAATATAAATTTCTTCAATAACAACATCTATTTGAACCATGAGGGTTAATATTCCACCAATATTATTGTTTTCCTTATCTATTTCCTCTAATATGGGTATTATTATTACATAGACAAGAACAAGATCATCTTGGTCTATGATGACCATAAAAACATCCATTATTATTTTGATTAGTGAAAATATTCATTAAAAATAAATTAATTCTAATTGAATAATGTATATTATGATATCCTCTTTGGATTATCACTCTTATATCATTCTATTGTGGGATCCTTATGTTCATTATCATCATGGAACTTCTTTATAAATACATTATTTGGAATATTAATATTTCTATATCAATTGTAATGTTGTGAAAATTTTCATTAGAATATTCGTTTTCCCTATATGAGGTTGATTAAAAAACACATTAAATCATCAATATTTTTTTATTCGTAATCACCATACATTTGGAGATTCATTATATCCTCGAATAGAAACTTCCTAAAACATCCCATTATTGAACATTAATTTTAATAATATCATTTAAAATTGGAGTCCTATAAACATTAACCAATATCACAACATGTGGTTCGGTTTCTACAAGAATCATTACATTCATGTGAAAACATTATAGTAACCTTGATAGGACTATCTCCAAAAATATTGATATCATAATTTTTTTATCTAATTCCAAAAATAGCATCATAAATGATGTTTATATGATAAAATATTTCATTAAATGTTTCATTCAATAAATTCCAAAATTAATAGTAATATTTACATATAACAATATTTAAAACTCACTTACTCTGGAAAATCGTTAATAAATATTGCAATGTTTCCCCTACAAGGCTAGTGGGGACTTATAAGACATCACCATTGAGTATATATAATTAGATAATTCCTTACCCAATGAATTTAGTTTATTATTATAAACATAAATATATGATATCCCTTCCGCTGATAAAGATACAATATCTATACATGACCAAATCACAATATGACATCCGTGTAAGAATTAATTCATAGTGGTCTAAAATAGTGTTGCATCAGATTATTCCACAATAAAAAATTTTTATTGTTTAACTTAATAATTACCTCAAGGTTTATGATTATATAAATTTCATTATATATAGATAAAACATCCATTTACATTTAAATATAATACTTCCTCATTTCTCAAAAAATGAAAATACCCTCGGGGGAATTATTATTTGTCAAAATTTCAGAAAATACTCCCACCAAAAGTATTGTTCCATGGATTAAGTAGAAAAATAATACTTTGAACATAATAAAATGTTAAAGAAATATATATTAAAGAAAAAAATTTAACTTTTTCATAAAAATAGAGATAATCTAAGACAATGACAAAATAATGTGCTGATGAACTAACAATAATAAGAAAAATAAATAGGTTTATATTTTTTACATGTGTCACAAACTCTCAATGTTTAAAATAATGACAATAGAAATAAAACACTTATTTAAAAAACATGTGTAATGTATGATTATTTATATTTAATTATATTGTTATCCACAAAACATTATATAGTTTACTCTAGAGAGTGTGTCTAAATTTTATTAACATTAATCCACATGAAGAACTTATTGATCCTTCTGGTAATATATAAATTATTATTCTTCATCCTCTAATTTTTGGAAGTGTAGATAAAATTATAATAATTTTCACTAATATTACTTTATTTTTATTTTCAAATCCAACCCATTGTATGTAATCTAATAACGATAAAATATAACTCACTTATCTTCAAGGACTTTATTTAATTTCTGTTCAAATAATCTTAAAACCCTCAACATTATATTTATAAAAATGAATAGAAACCTTTGTTTAAAATGATTCAATTTTACCCATTTAATACTAATATCCTGTCATGAAATGATAGATATATTATTCTAGAGTTATGATATCATGAACAATCAACTGGGGCCTATGCTAGGACTACCCAAAGCCTGCCTCCTAAAGGATAATGGATGGTTACTAGTGCAGATGTTGTCAACCTACCTGTCGAAGGAATTTCCTTGAGTACCTATATGTACAAACACACCCAACCACATCCCGCGAACTAAAAGTGGAAAACAAGTATAATGAAACAAGTGCTAAGTACATGTAAAACTAAAAACAAGTGGATCAAAATTAAAGGGACTTCGGTAGCAATCCGCTGACAGCCCCACTGAATGGTAAGAGTAGTTTAGCTACTGGAGGCTGAAATAGTTTGTCCTCTCCACTTGATTCAATTGGGCCCAACCTGGTCCTAGGGCACAAATTTCTCCATCGAAGCATCGATCGTCTGTACCAGACACAACACATGTGGGTGAATCCCATGAAGGTGTGAGTAACAAAATACTCAGTAGGAGACCCCAAAACATAATGAAATCCCCAATGAAAATCACTATGCATATGCATGAATAAAAACCATGAAGCACAATATATCTCACACAAGGTAGACATCTAGGTTTGTGATATAAGAATTATTAGTCACCAAATCCAACACCCCATCTTGTAGATAACTCCTCCACTATGAGTACAGTGGGAATACTTAATCACACAGAAGCCACTTCCCACTAACCTTGGGCTGATTTGGCACTCATCCCTAATGAGTAACATGGGTATTCTACATCACACATTATTACACCCAGCGTGGGACTACTGAGTCCCGCAGAGGTGCTTCACACATTTTCCAAATATGTTACTTCTCCCAGTAATGTAATAATGGTCTTATAAGTCACACAGTCTCACTACAACCATTGTCCTACCATTTCAGAATGAGGTATTTTCTGCTGGGTCATAGTCGATTCACATAGGGTAGCATGTAAGTAGTCTTTAGGTCTCACCCAACCGCTGGGTTCCATATGTAGCAAACATGGGAGAACCACTCCTCAAGCCATTCATAGCATTTCAAAATATTTATAAGATAATTACATAAGAATATCCTCATAGATAGAGTCCCGAAAAAGAAAAATGAGCGTCAATCAAATGTATGGTTTTCTTATTATTAGCTTTTTAGTAAACTGGGGCCTGTTGCATCTCGCACCTGTCGGACCCAGTCAGACCGACAAAAAAAACCCAGCCCGGGGGTCCCACATACCCCAGTATAATTTAACTAACTCAACATGACCAGGATTGGGTCTGGGTTAGTCATTTTTGGAATGATAGTGGGTCATTCCTAATGGGCCTTAGTTGACTAGGCACAATGAGCCTCACTGGACCTGGCACATATTGACTAATGTCCATCCCACCGGTTCACCCGGTGACCTGGTCATGTCTATCCCTCCATGAAGGGAACTTTTTAGGAATGCTAGGCACATGTCCAACCCACCATTGTTAGTTTGACCCTCTAGGCTATGTGTCCTACCTAACCCACTGCCTAGGAGCGTGACTTGCTAGTTGAGGACAAGTCTTCTTAGGGTGGACTTGTGGTGCACGTGGAAGGGTTCTTGCCGGATGCCACGTCCAACACCTCTTATTACCCACAGATTCAGTGGCACCTCCCATGTTAATGAGACTACGTCTCGCCAGATCACCCATATGGCCCAGACACTGGCAGCCGCCTCTAGGTAGCAACTAGTGGGTAGCACATTCTCCTCTATCATGACAGATGGATCGTGGCCACCTCCACCGTGGTGCTTACAGTGCACTACCTCATCCCACATGGATGGTTAGGGTTAGACACCATGTCCAACAGGTGGCTCCTAGGGTGGTTCCAACACCTCCATGTGGCCTACGATGGATGTTCGTTGGTGCCACTATGGCATCGACCCCTATCATGGGACACCAGGACTAATCTGGTGGTCAAATCTCTGATTTGTCAATTCCATAGGGCCACTTGGGTTTTCTCCATCCCTACCTTGGTCCCAGATTCATCTAACCACTGATTTGAGGATGCAACCACAAACAATGCACAAGTAAGTGGTTTTTAGGACTTGTTTGTGTCAGACCGCGCCCTCCATGTTAGAGGCTTAAAGTAGTGCAATGTTTGGGGATTTCAGATCAATCAAAAAATTGAGAGTTTAAACCCAGAAAAAGAAATCACAAATTGACACCCTACAACGGGAATTCATGATCCATTGATCAACTCGTTCTTGGGTAGATCTGCGTTTGTCATTGAATTTAAGAATGGGGAAAACCAATATTATACCCCACCCCTAGATGGATTGAGTATCTATCGCTAACAAGGGGAGAAGCCACCATCCTTCAAAGTTCATCGAACTGTTTGCGTTGATCGATGGCATGCATCATTAATCATTATAGAAGAAATATTCTAGTAGTTCATAATATAATCATCTTCTGATTTATCAATGTCTCTCCAACACGTCAATAAAATAAAAAGAAAATACATTTCAACATTTTAGTTATGATGTGGCACCACATTGTTATGTTGATACAAATCATTTAATGGGTATCTAGGTTGTGGGTATTTGATACATATATAAGTTCCATTAATTTTCCTCATCATCACATTTGTAGTGTCTTCATGTCACCGATTGTTGGGTGAGTAAATAAAATAAAATATCTTTTTAATGTTATTTAGGTTTTTTCCAAAAGTTCCAAAATTTAACTATTCTGTTCGGCCCTTGCTGACCGATGGATGGTCCTTCCTAGGTGAATCCTAGCATTTCGAACTCAACAAGTTTCTCATTTTTATCCATGAAGTGGTTCAAAAGTTGGTAAAACCCACTCTCACAATTACATAAGTGAACTAAAAAATTAAAAAATTCTATTCCGGGCTCACCCGACCTCAAAATAAAATTTAGTCATAGCATGTTATCCCAAAATAATTCCATATAATTAAAAATTAATATTAAATTTTTATGGAAATTCAGAGACATTACATTCTCCCCACCATAAAAATTTACATCCCTTAAATCAAAAAAACACCTGGGCCAATCAAAACAATGGGGGTACTGAACAACAATTTGAGCCCTATGCTCTTATGTGATCTCATGGAGATTCTCGTGATTCCACTGAATGAGCACCAGATTAATCGACCACCCACAAATGAACCTCTACTATTGATCCCCTATCTCTAACCATAATTCTGCAAAAATCAACCCATGGTGAATGTCCATCTTTCCCCAATCGATGGCGTGCAATGGATCATGCCCATATATCCTCAGTTAGGACACGTGGAAAACATCGTGCACATGGTTCATTTGTGGGGGATGATCTAGGTGATACAACACCTCATCAACTCTATTCATGATCTAAAAATCTCTAATGATCATCATAGGCATCTTATCACCCTATAAAAATCTCTACAATTCCCATCGGGATGAGACCCAAAGTAACACATGGTCTCCATAGTCAAACTCCAAGGGTCTGTGCATCCTATTAGCATATGATTACAACACGCTATGTGCATCAATCATCTACTCCTGGATGATCTACACCTTCTCAGTGGAATCCTGTACAAACTCTAGACCCATGTTTGTTGACTCCCCTAGGTCTTCCCAGCATAGGGATGATCTACAAGGCCTCCTGTACATGTCCTCAGATTGTGCCTTTCCAATGGTGGGGTGATAGATGTTTTTCTAATAAAATAACACTAGTGGAAGGTGGTCCTCCAAACTATGAACAAAAAATCAGACGCAAGCAGGAAGAATGTCTTCCAGAATCTATATGGCCCACTCTATATGACCATCCAAATGGGGATGAACGGTCGCTCTCAAGCACAACTGCATCTCAAACGCCTCTTACCATCACTTCCACAAATATGATTTAAATTTTCATCGTGTTCTGAAACGATCGTCGAAGGTTCCCCATGAATCTATACAATCTCATGGAAGTAAAGGCATCCAAAGCCATCTACCAGTCCTTGCTTCTGGATGGTTAGGATGTGAGCCTACATTTTGAGTCTGTCAATGCTCACCTGGATAGAATCATGGCCTTTGGATGTACATGGTAACCCCATCAAGATGTCTTTCGAGATGCCAAACCATTTCAACCCTGGTACCTCATAAGACTAATCCATATTTGTTGGAACCTGATTCTCACCCATCACATTCTGAAATGTGAGTCTTCGTGAGATGAATACATCCATTCATGTCTTCATTCCTGGCCACTATAAATTATTTCGGAGGTCCCAGTACATCATCGTTACTCTAGGATGTACTGCCAAAGGGTATATATAGAACTCCCTCAACAACTCTTCCCATAATACCACTAGTACTATGGTGAACCCCATGAAAAGGTTGATGTTCTCCACACCTATCCAAAATCTATTAGCATCATTCCCATCCGAATAACTAATCACATTGATCCTTGTAGTAAACATCCACCAGTTCTGCCTCCTTGACTCTTTGAATGTGTGGGGGAGTAATAGTCATCGACTGAAGGTAATATTCTCCATCATCATCCAATATGGTGATCATCATAGCATCTATATACTCTGTCACCCCACTCAGCCACTGAAAATTGGTCCCCTTTCTATATAAATCTTCTACCATGTTCCTCTAACCAGTAGTATATACTATCATTAATACATAGTACTGTAGGGGAAATCAAGCCATCTCTGCTATCTCAAGTTCATGTCCTTCACTGAGAAGATATACATGAGACTCTTGTGGTAAGAGTATACTATAAAATGTTCATACATAAAGTACTATCGCCAAATCGTCATGTTAAAGAACACTTATGCTAACTCCAGGACATGGGTCACATAATTCTCCTTATGCTCTCTCAATTAGAATGAGCCATTGGTGATCAGCGCTCAATCCTATGTTTGTAGACAACCTAGTTTCATGCATGATGCATTGAATAAGACTACATACTCAACACCCACCTCGGATAGTCTCAAGATTGGTGTACTATTCAGTCTCCCCCTCCGCACCAGGATACTCTGATGACATTTTTCCATCCAAATGAAGTGATATACATTCCTAGTCAGAGATTATAAAGTTAATTACACTATGGACAAGTCATCCACGAACCTATGATAGTAACTAGACAACCCCATGAAGATTATCACCTCAGTAATTCTCCTTGTAGGATCCCTAATGAGAAATCATTCTTTCTTTTCCGGATCCACAACAACACCATCCTCCGAGATGATTTACCCCATAATGTGAACCACCCAATTTCTAAAGTGAATCATTGAGAGTTTACCATAAATATTTTTCTCTCAGAGTGTATCTATGATAATCAGCAAGTGTGTAGTGTGCTCCTCCACTGCTTCCATTAAAATAAAATATGTCATCAATGAAGAACATGACAAACAAGTCATGGTAATACTAGAAACTCATTTTCATGAGTCCCATGAACATTGATGGTGCATTGGTAAACCCCAAAGGCTTTACCAAGAACTCATTGGGGCCATACCAGCCCCTGAAGGCTATCTTCAGTTTTCCCTCATCTCATACTTGATGCTAGTGATAGCCTAATCTACGGTCTATCAGGGAGAACCATTTCAATCCCTTCAGAAAATTTGAGAGGTCATCAATTTTCGGCAGAAAATAATTGTTCCTCACAGTCTACTGGTTTAGGTGTCGGATGTACCCACACAACCATATACTCCCATCCACCTTCATGGAAAATAGAACTACAGCTACACATGGGGAAATGGTCGGACATACGAACCCCATCACATGAAATCCCTCCAGTAATACCCTAATATTGTGATGCTCCACGAGAGACATCTGATATGCCGGTGTGGATATCGGTGATGTCATGGGGAATAGGTCAATATCAAAGTCTACTTATCTATGATGAGTTAGTCCTGGAACATATTCATGAAAAACACTCATCCACCACTACAATAATGAGTGGACTCCTCTCATCCACACAACCAAGGTTGAGGCCAACCAACTAGTGATTGATACAATGCACCCTCCTCTGATAAAGTTCATTCAGTGATATAATGGTTTCTTATCACTAGTGAAAGATAATTTTGTCCCCACATTATGGGCACAAAAATATATATGCTTTAGATAGTCTATCTATGCATGGAATATGGATAACCATTCCATACCCAATATGACATCAAAAGGCCTCGACACTGCTACTAAGAGATCCCAAATACTGATCTCACCACCTAGAGTAATCTCACACTACGAGAAACATTGTGTAATCATATAATACCTTCCTGTAATAGTCGTTATCCATAAGGATCAAGCCCAAGGCTCCACTGGAATCAATGAGCTCTAAACTAGAGATGTTGAAAGGAAAGAGTGACTATAATCTGTGTCTATAAGAACTGCAACTAGTATTGAGAAGATAAATATTGTACCTAAAGTCATATGCTAATCATCATGGTCATAAGACTCAGCTTCATAAAGAAAATATCTCCCATGTTCATCTACTCCATGAGGTCGATGTGGAACACATGGGATTATAGTCATCGTACATCAAACTGTTAGCCATCGACTGCTGCTTAACCTGCTCGCCTACAACGTTTATAGTCCTATAGTCCTCCTTTCTCAATCCCCTACCTCTGTCTCCATGGTCCATTGACCATTTTATGGTCATCTAAATTGAGGGTCTTCTAGTCACATTCCATGTTTCCCTACCCACCACACGCAATGTAGTGCATGGATCCTAAATAACTCCCTATAGTATGGGAGTCCCACACTACCGAACTAGAATTCAGAGGTTATCCCCTGAAATACCTAGACCACTTGGACCATCGTGTCAGCTGTCTATTGCCTCCTGAAGACACTACAGACTAGGCTCTGATGGTGTATCTAAATATTGGTTCCTCCTCCTCAAAGAATATCTCCCCATGAAGGGATAACTCCAAATCATAACCTGGGTAGGAATTCTAAGAGACACCATCAATGCTTCGATCTCTCGCATGAGTCCCTACTAAAATTATTGAGCCATGAATAATGGGTCTCAAACCATGTTTTTGGTTTTCCAATAATGATCCTTGAACCTTGATGATTACTCAGGCAACGTCATGCTACCCTGTTGATGGTGAAGCAGCTCGAAAATGTGTGCAGACGACAAGGTCGTGGGAAAAAAATTCCTCACTGAAGAGATTCACAAAGTATGGACTGGAAAGGGAATCCTCATCATGTGTTTGGATAGTAGAAATACACCATCTCCCAGCACGAACCTATAGAAATAACTCTGTCAATATCACCATATGGTCAAGCGGTGTCCTTACTGAACAGAACACCTGTGTCACTACCTCTAGCCTGTCCTCAGGGACTGAGGGATCTGTCGCTACCCTAATCCTTGGATCTATCTGTATCTAGAACTCATGAAAGGAACTGATCCTTCACATATCCTCTATTGGTAATGCTAGTAGTAACCAGTGATCAATGGGCGAAAGAAACATCGGTGCACCACCTGGTGGGGAATATCTTGCACATGTCTTTAAACTAACACCACATCGCTAGGCGGTTGTCCACACGATCACGTATGGGGATCCCCATTTTCTGCTTGTGTGGAGATATCCTAAAATTGATCAATATGTACTAGAGTCAAGAGATTATACCTTGTGAGATGAGTCATATTCAAAAAGAACATAAGGATATAAATATGATAATAGTATTTTCATGTTTATAGATGAAAATAATAATTCACGGTCATGGTGTATGGATACGTCAACTGCCACACCAACACTAGACACCAAGAATTTGAATGTCGGGCATGCAAGAGTTAACAATATATCCCGAAAAACAAATAAATAGACTCCTAGTCATAGAGGTGGATCAGACAATGTTCGGATACAACTATGACATGACACATCCCCCAGGGCCCATATTGGGACTACCCCAAGCCTGCCCCCCAATGGCCCAGGGAATGCGACAAGTGTCGAAGGCGTCAACTTTCTTGTGGGATGAATTTTCATGAATAAGTTTAATAACACACACACCTAACCACATTCAAAAAACTAAAATTAAAAAATAAGTATTCTAAAACAAGTGAAGAATACCTGTACAAATAAAAACAAGTTTTCAAGAATACAAACCCAAAAAACTGAAATTGGGAAGTGCAATGGGGGTAGGATATCAATCTACAGAAAACCCCACCTGATGGAATTTCTAGTGTAGCTACTGGAATACGATGTTTTACGTCATGTATGCTTGATCATACTTGGCCCTGCCTGGTCCTAGGCCACCTTGTCCTCTGTCAAAGCGTTGATCATATCCACTAGATAGAACATGTGTTGGGGAATCTTGTGAAAGGATGAGTAACAAAATACATAGTAAGGAACCCCAGAACAAAAAGAAATACCAAAAAAAACTTTCAATGAAAAGAATGAAGCATAAACATGAAGCTGATGCATGAATAATAGGACAACTCACACCAGGTATACATCTGGTGTAGCAATAGAAGAATCATCAATCACATCATCAAAAACACCATATACAAAAGAACTCTTCCGCTAGGAGTACACTAGGCCTACTAGGTCACATTATAGCCACATTCCACTAACTTTGGAATGTTTTGGTACTAATACCTGATGTGAATTATGGGATTGCGGAGTCACATTGTGTCTCTCCCACCATGGGTATACTGAGTCCCATAGAGGCACTTCTCAAATTGTCCAACTGAGGTAATCCTCCCCCTTGCATACCATGGGACTGCTGAGTCACACAGTCTCACTCCCACCAAGAGTCTAAAATGTCACAAGGAGGTGCTTCCCACTAGGCCATAGTCGAGTCATAAAGAGTCTGTTTCCCATACTCTTTAGGTCTCAGCCAACCAAAAGGTTCTATAATTAGCGTGCATGGGGGAACTTCCTCTCAATCCATTCATCTCATATCAACATCCATAAAATTATCTTTAGAGAATACCAAAATACATGGGTCATCTAGATGATCCCAACACTACAAATAGATTCTCAATTAGATGTATGGTTTACACATTATTAGCATTTTAGTATGATGGGTCCAGTTGCGTTTTTTCCTAGTTAGATTGACCTAATCAACCTAGGCCAAAGGGCTAAATACCCCGGTTTAATTCCACTAACTCCACCTTACTCGGTTCTCGTCAAGGTTGGTTTTGTCCTTCCTGGCCAGTGGGCCAGGCCCAATGGGCCTCACTAGACCCAGACCAGTTTAGATTATGGTCCAACCTGTACCGCCCCAACCCCAGAACACTAAATTTGATGAATTATTAGATATCATTGGAATGATCAGAAAAGATCATGTGTCGAAAGACCATTTAGTATATTTTTCTTGGAAGTACTAGATACATTCATATGGTTTACATTACATAATTAAATGGAAAACTACAACAAAACTGTTTCCATGGACCACACTAAGATCCCATAGACTATCCCTATAGGTCAGCCATAAAATACTTCTTCACATCCTAGAAAAATTAAAACATATAAATGGGTGACCTCGGATTATCATTAAGGATAACAATATAGCGGAAACTTTCATAAAAAGAATTAACATTTAAAGAAATGTATAAAACTAAAACAAAAGACATTTCAACAAAAACAACATCATAATATGGAAAATAAAAATAAAAATAATAAAATTTACTTACTCACATGGATATTCTACTTGTCTAATAATCACATTCAATCTCAATAGCCACCTTCATAATGATGGAAAGAATAATTCCAGACTTCATCAACATATTGTCAAGGCCTTGTGCCAAGACTACAAATTAGATTTTGTCAAGGCCTTATGTTAATACACTAGTTTTTCTTAGGAGAACTACCGATGCATCGAGGAGCTATAACGGGCCCCACCCGTCACATATTAAGTCTGATGAATTACTCATATGAAGAGGTTTAATCATAACATAAACATTCGTTTTAAAACTAGCATACAAAATGTATATAGTTTATCAATAAACAATGAATGGTAAAAAAAATAACATCCACATTCAAACATATCAGAACACCTTAAATTCAATATGTATGTTTTGTATCATAATAAATCAACTTCAAATAAGCTTACAATCCATCAAAGTATGTTTACATAGATGAAATACAAATTTTTTTTAAGAAATATATCTTACTATTTTGAAATCATTCAAAAGTCATATAATTACAAAATAAAACATTTATATTGAAAAAATTCTTATAATATTGTAATGGAAGCTTTGACAAAGTTATAATGATAGAAAATAGCATCACCTGCCGTATAAGTTTAAAAAAATATTCTAACATTAATTTTTTTTGAAAAGGTAAAAAATTTCCTTGTTTGGAAAACGGCAGAATGATTTCATTCAAAAAAATTTAAGGAAAAATAAGGGTATAAATGACATTAACCCATTTTCAATTAAATAATGAATTTTTTTGGAATACATTTTTAAGAATCATTTATGTAGATGATAAAGAGGTCCCAGCAAATACTTACCTAAAAACAACCACCTATAATAAAGAGATTGTGAAACTAACCCTTACCTTGTAATTTTCTTTGGTCTAGGGTAGGTTTAAATCATGTATAATGGTAAAATAATTGTTATTTATTTATACAAGAATTATATACAGTAATATGATATCATATATGATCTTTTAATATTGTATTGTTAATAATATTTTAGTATTATCGTCATTTCGGGTGTTAACTGATTCATTTTACTTTATATGTTTTGTTATGTAAGAAATGATTGGTATGGATAAGATGTATCTTATTCATATTAAGAATTATTTTTAGTCTTTAAACACAATTTTTAATTATCTTATTAAAATTACTCTATAATGGAGACGATGGGGAATGAATCTCATCGTGTTCATTGAGACGGTAATCCGGACGTACGCACGAGCGACAATATCATTCTTTTGATATTAAAATAATATATTATTGAATTTTATATCATATAGACAGAATAATTATCATGTTATATTTATTATTTACATCATTTATACATCATTATTATACCCATCTTAATAATAATGCACTGAGTAACAACTACACCACAACGTGGAGATGGTAAGCTGTACATACGCACATATGGTGACATGTCATTCTAAGGATGGATATAATAAGGAATATGGTTGTAAAATATTTATAATAAAATAATAGTATATATAATATACTGGATTTATTATTTTAGAATGGAAAAACCAAATAAATAAGAAGTGGAAGAAGAAACAAACATGAAAGAGTTGGTGAGATATTTACCTCTTCATTTGGTTCTTCTTTTAGATTTGATCAAAATATATCATTAGGATGGAATTATCACTAAAGTAATTCCTCAAGGAAGATTTTAGGAAATTTTATAGGGTACTTTGATAGGGGTTGGCCAACCAAAATGGCATTGAAGGATTGAATTAGAGAGAAGGGGAAGTGTCTTTTTATAAGAGGGGTGGGGGACACCTTAGGAAATGCTAGAAATGTTCTTTTATAAGAAAATATTTTTTGGTATATAATGGCTCCAAAATGAAAAATTTATAGTCTAAGGTGTGGATGGGTCGAAAACCTCACAACCAATATGTTTTAGATCGGTTTGTGTCACTATAATAACCTTATCTTTTAGATTTAACTTTTTGTTAAATAGTTTGACATTTACCATTTATCTTTTTATTTTTATAATATATGGTTAATAAACATAATATAAACATAAAAACGAACCCCAAGTGGTTCTTTAATGTTACCCCTATCATTATATATATTTTTTTCCGAACCATATATTTTTAGGATTATTAAATAAACCAATAATATTGTATTTTTCTTAAACTAATTTATGTCAATTTTGACATTATTTAATATTTTATTTTTGATAAAGTCCTAACAACATTATAACTTTGAAAGAAATTCATATTATAAACCCTATCATTTCATAAGAAAAATAGAAAATTATTGGAAATCATTAAAAATATGAAATTATTATTTTTTTGATATTTATAATATCAATTATTTTAATCATTCATTAATACGGTAATTACGACATCATCATTGTGTCATAAATAAATTTAATTATTTAATTTCTGAAAATTATAAATAAAATAACACTATGTTGTAAATATTTTTGTGTTTCTAATGAATACTTATAGTTGCATTTATATTGTGTGTAACAAAATATTAAAAATGATTTATTTATTAAACTTTTAATTTAACACTTTTAACGCTTCTTTAAATAAAATAATAATAAATGTCCTAATAAAATCCATGTGAACCAAAGTGGTTCATATTTTTTTCCTAAGATTGTTTCTAGTAAAATTATTGTAATCTTATAGAATTAGGATATGTTTTTGGGTAATAGTAATATCATTTTTACCCTTAATTACCCTATTTATTTTTAATCGTTGTAAAAAAGTTAAAAAGTTACTAATAAAAAATAATAATATTCATCTTATTGAAATTTTTATTA
Organism: Viscum album; assembly: GCA_963277665.1. NCBI lineage: Eukaryota > Viridiplantae > Streptophyta > Magnoliopsida > Santalales > Viscaceae > Viscum > Viscum album. The sequence goes on along the minus strand of OY728165.1, from coordinate 555,778,865 downwards.
ACTTATATCAACCATGAATTTTATATTTTTGGAATTCAACTCACATAAGAGGTAAAATTATGTTTAGGTAAATTTACAAATGCTCATTAGAGGTTTGTAATGGACGGTAAAAAGTTCAATAAAATCTTTATATATATAAAATTATTATAAACTAACGCCATGAATTACATTGAAATTATATAGGCATTATGTATCCATTTTGACCAAAAATTCATATAAATAAAATAAATAATTATTTGAAAAAAAATCGGTTTTAAACTATAACTCAGTGTGTTTCACTATTCAAAATTTTTTTAACATTTTCCGAAAAATTCACAATATTCACCCTAATATAATTTTAATATTCCTAATAAAAAATTGAAGTCCATTTTGAAAGATAAAATTTATAAAATTCCAAAAATTTGGTATTACTAATCATAACGACTAGTTTGATTGGTTTTGGTGTGTTGGAACTCAAAGTTGTGTTCAACACATGCTATTGTATTATTGAAAGTGAAGCGTAGTGTGGAACCTTAGGGTGTTAAATTATCCCCACCTTCAAATAATTTATTCCCCAAAACATATATATTATTATAGGACAAATAGACTCAGATGGTTCTTCATAATAAATTCCTCAGGTTCCCACATTGCCTCTTCCATCGTATGGTTTATCCATAGAAATTTTACTACATGAGTCTTCTGGTTTATCAGCACTTGTTCTATTTTGTCAAGAACCTTAACAGGCTGTTCACAATAAGACAGATCATGATCTAGTCCTAATTCCTCGTAGGTGAGTACATGCGTTGGGTCAGGCATGTATTTTCTTAACATTGTTACATGGAACAAATCGCGAACTTTGGAGAGACATGGAGGCATTGCCAATCGGTAATCTATAACCACAATTCATTCTAGAATTTCAAAATGTCTGATATACCTAGGACTCAATTTACCCTTATGTCTAAAAAGTATAACACCCTTACATGGATAAAACTTCTACAAAAAATTATCTCTTATTGGAAATTCCAAATCCTTCCTTTGGTTTTCGGCATAGCTCTTCTGCATACTATGAGCTGTTTTGATGTGGGTTTGGATTGCCTTCACCTTTTCCATTGTTTCCTCAAAACATTATAGCCCTATGTGTTTTCTTTCACCAACATCATCCCAACAAGTTGGTGTACAATATCTCATTCCATATAACGCTTCATATGGATCCATCTGAATACTTGAATGGAAGCTATTGTTAGGCTTTTTTTTTACCAAAGGTAAATATTGATCCCAAATAACATGAAAGTCATGTGATCAAGATCTGAACATGTCTTATAAGGTTTAAATAGTCCATTCGGATTGTCCATATGTTTGAGTGTTTTAGGTAGTTCCCAAACAAAGTTCAGTATCCAGGGATTTCTGAAGACTTTTCCAGAATCGTTATGTAAAACGTGGGTCACGATCAGAAAAAATTAGTAGTGGTACTAAATGAAGTCTCATAACATCATTAATATATATTCTTTCTTGACATTAATGTTTTAAATCATCTCTTATTGTAGGAAAATGTGCTGACTTGGTAAGACAATCAACAAAGACCCATATTAAATTTTTCCTTCTAGGAGACTCTAGTAGTCCCATAAAAAAGTCCATAATAATTTTATCACATTTCAACTCAAGTATGGGAAGTGGTTGCATGAATCATCTAGTTTGTCGCCTTACATCATTCACTTGTTGAAAAACCATACATCTTAACACAAAATCAGCAATCTCCCACATCATGTTGTCCCACCAAAAAAAATTTCTTCAAATATCTATACAACTTAGTACTAACAGGTTGTATAGGGAAATTGGAAATATGAGAATCATCCAACAATTCCCTTTTTAGATCGGGTATAATGGGAACACAAAGTCTCATCCCAAATTTCAAAATTCCATCTTCATACACAAAGTCACCCAATATCATATCATTCACAGCTTTAATCTTGTTTTGAAACACTTCGTCATTGGTCTGAGAACTCTATATCATTTCTAGTAATGGTGGTATGGAAACCATTTGAATACGTATTGAAGTTTCACTTTCCATGGTCATTCCCATAACAATATTTACTATATCCATGAAAACAGGATCCCATTCAACTCTTATCTTGTTAAAAACACCATGATCCTTTCTACTAAAAGCATCTGACACCTTATTTTCCATCCCCAGGTGGTAGTGTATAGTGAAATCAAAATCATTGGGTAGTTCAAACCATCGCCATTTCCACATGTTGCGTTCTTTCTATGTGAAAATATACTTTAAATTCTTGTGATCATTGTAAATCTCATAATTTTCATCAACAAGATAATTTCTCCATATCTTCATAGAAAAGATTAAAGTTTCTAACTCAAGATCGTGAGTAAGATATTTTTTCTCATTAATTTTTATCTGTCAGGATGGATAGGCAATAACCCTATCATTCTGCATAAGGAAAAAACCAAGTCCATTCTTGGATGCGTCACTATAAATAACAAACCCATCATTCACTAACGGTAGATTCAAGATGGTATCATTGACTAATATTCTCTTAATTTATTCAAAACATTCTTAACACTATTTTCTACAAACAATTGTAACCCTTTTACATGTGATCTTTGTTAATGGTTTATCCAACCAGGTAAAATTCTTGACGAAACGTCGATAACAAACTACTAAACCAATAAAACCGCGTACAACATGTATACTCATTGGTGCAGGTCGTTCTTGGATTTCTTTTTTATTAGAATAATCAACATGTATTCCATCCTTAGAGACAATATAGCCTAGAAAATAAATCTCATGAAGCCAGAATTCACACTTGCTAAACATTCCATATAATTCATGTCTTCTAAGAGTATTAAGAATTCCACGCAAGTGAATTTCATTATCTTCATAGATTTGGGAGTATACCAAGATGTAATCAATAAATAACACTAGAAAATCATCACGATATTCATTGAAAACTCTATTGATTATTTCAATTAAGACATATGGTGAATTAGTCAATCCAAAAAGAATTATTGTAAACTTATAATTCCTGTAAATGGATCAAAATGCTATTTTCTGAATGAATTCCTTCATCACACTCAACTGATGATATCCATATCGAATGTCTTTCTTTGAAAAGTATTGAGCTCCATGAATTTGGTTGAATAATCCATCAATGCGAGGTAGTGGATACTTGATCATTATTTTTATAGCATTGATCTCTATGTACTCAATGAATAACCTCATAGATCAATATTTCTTCTCCAGAAAAAGAACAGGGGATCCCCATGGAGAAACGCTAGGGAAAATAAATCCCTTATTACTCAATTCCTCTAATTTTTTCTTTAGTTCCACTAATTCCACTGTAACATCCCAGGTAAATAAAGAATAAAGAATTTTCATAATTATTAATATTTACGAATTAAATATTAATTTTATTTTAAAGGGGTTGTTATGTTCGATAGCGTACCCGATACGCAACGATGAGTTTCTTTGAAACTTACGTAGCACAGTAGTAATAAAATAATATTATTTTAAATGTTAGTTAACAAGTAGCCATTGTACTGGTGGGAATGGATAGAAATAACTAAAATATGATTAGATATATTTTTAAATGTTTATACATTTACCCAATAAAAGATAAAGGCTTAAAATACGGAAAGAGTTCAATTTTAGGCATATATACTCTAATTTTCACTAAAGGTTCACTTATCACCTTTTAATGGTGAACCGTCATTAAATATAGTTTTGATCACTCTTATACATTCTTTTGGACCAAATAAAACTCTTATTAAGAATCGGGACATCCAATTTTACTTTGTGTATTTTTTTGGTATTTTTCCGATAATGTTCATTTTTTTAATGAATAGTGTAAAATGTGGTGTTTTAATTCAAAACCTCTTTTAATCTAATTTATTTATATGATTAGATTATATTTTGACTTGGTTTTTAAGTGAAATTAGAAAATATTTTTACCATTAAATCCAATAGTGGTCATTGAAATTAATTTCACTTTGAAATCAGACTTAAACTAGTGTCAATCTTTTGATACTTATTGTTTCACAAAAATACGCTATTTGTCATGACAGCGGGAATTAATTATTAAATTAATTAATTTGACTCATATTTTTTGAATTTTGTAAAATATACTTAATTTTTTAATTCGTAATATCAAATATTGCTTAGGGTGAATTTTTGGTAATTTTCTGAAAAACTTCAATTTTTTATGAATAGTGAAACCACTAAGTGGTAATCAAGCAAACTGATTTTTCAGTTAAATGAAACTTTACCACTAATGTGTATTGAATTTTGAAAATCCAACATACATGGTTGTCATTAAGAAGTAAAATGTGGTTCAATGAGATTAAAATAATTTTTTGGTGAATAGTAATTTTTTTTCATTAATCGCGATTAGAGGTAATTAGTGTAGTTTAAAATAAAAATGATATTATAAGAATCTGAAAACACCATGAAACTTTTCCTACACCTATTGGGAGAGTCATGGTCGACCAAGACAAGCCATGGGCCAACTTGGGGACCCCATGGAGCCACTTTAGTTGGAAAATTACATTAATACATTTTTATTTAATGTTAAAGTGAAAATGACACTAACATAAATTGTTTTACTAAAATAATTTTTAAGTGGGGTTAAACAGGTCCAAATTTTGATTATAAATAGTAATTGGAACGCTAAAAATATTTCCTACATCATAGTAATTTTTTTATAATTTTTAGACATTAAATAAATTAAATTATTTATTACATAATAATGATGCAGCGATGACATCATTATTTGACGATTAAAATAAAATGGAATGATAATGAAAAATCTATAAACTAAACATGTCCAAAACCAATTGGATGAGTGGATTTCGAACCCGTATCACCTTATCCACGAATTATATCAATGTGGGACCTTTTAAAACCGAAACAAATTTTCAAATAAAGTAATATTTCTTTACATTCCAAAAGCGTCCCTCCTCTCCTCTTATAAAAGGCCCCCACCTCTACCTCATTTCACACAATCCTAAAGCCTTTTGCACTACCAACCCCTGCCCAATTACTCTCTCCACATCCCTATCCTAATCCTAGAGGATTCCATTTGGGCAGAATCCTTTCAAAGGAAGCCTTTAGGCTCAAATCAAAAGGGAGTTACACTTTTAAAGGTAATTCATTCTCTCTTGTTCATTTGTTTTATTTTGTTTCTCCAACCCTCTAAAATATATTTATTTACTTCTTTTGTAACAACACCAGTATATTCAATATACTAGGATGTTGTTATAATATTTATTTGAGCTACACTCTCACACAACTACATCAAATGGTTAAAGAACATACGGTTTCCATGGATGGCGAAATTCTGCCTCCTGAAACGATGATTGTTCAATACTCATTTAACACCTTCAAAGGTGGCCATTATGATGTCACTATTTTTATATATGATATATAATATGTTTATTTTTTACTTAGGCTTCTGTATTTTTCATTTGTGTCTTACCTTTATGGCCTCCATTATGGGTATACGCGATATCTTCATTTTAGGAAGTGCGGACTACCGCCCCCTCAAAGTGATGTGATTCGTTAATGCCATATGTGGGACGTGTAAAGGATGGATTTAAAGTTATTATATATGATGTTATACTGAAATTATAATATACCTCTATATAATTATTATTTCATTCCATTAAAGTATGATATAGAAATGAAAGTAGCGTTCATGCGTACGTACGGCTTACCGTCTCCATGAACGGTACATTTCATTTCTTATCCCCAAATGTAATGTACTATTAAAATTACATGTATATAATGTATATATATAATTAATGATATATCTAAATGATGAATATAATTCTGTAATTAAAATATACATACCTCTCATTTAGTTTTAATTCCACTAATATGACAAAGAAATGAAAGTAGTGTTCATGCGTACGTACGGCTTACCGTCTCCATGAACGGTGCATTTCATTTCTTACCTCTAAATGATTATGTAATATTATAAATACATGTATATGCTGGATATATATGATATATACTATATCCAAATCGGGAATTTTATTCTGGATATAAAGAACTTTTGACCACATGAACAATATGTAATTGTAAGAAGTCAACTTTGAACTTAAGAACCAAATATTGACAAAACAAACATTATTAACTTAAATGGTTACATAATGTTTATAACATGGCAATAGGTGATATAAAAAGAATAATGACCTTTAAAAAGGTTCTTATTCAAGTATAAATTAACTCAAGTTTATTATTCAGGACGTTAAAGAACGATCGAGTCAAGTCGGACCCAAGGTAAGGGACTTCGTCTCAATCTCCTTTCATTGAGGCATATTTCGTTTTATACACAACATTCTTTTATACGGTGTATAAACTCCTTTGAATTTTACTTTTAAACAAAAGGAATCTTTTTCTACGAAGCGTTTTACTAAACGACAAAAAGGAATGTTTTTTAACGTACGCGGTGACAATGACTTTTTCCGCCTCCGCGAGTATTATTTGGTCTTTGTCTTTCTCAACAAGTCGTAATGTTTTTAGAATAAAATAAATACCATATACTCTTTTATGTATTTTGGTATTGAAAATGGTTTTGAAAAATGATTCTATTATGTCAATATATTTATGATATATTGTGATTGAAATGTGGAAATGTCATCATTCCTTTATATTGGTTTTATGTTTTATGATTTTATATTGGTACTTGTACATTTTAACGGGTGGTTACGTTATAAACCATATGACGGGTGGTGCCGTGAATACCAGGACGGGTGGTTACGTTATAACCTCCAATGCATTGGGTATGGAAGTCGGCCGTATGGCTATTCCATTAAGTATGTATGGAAATTGGCCGTATGGCTATTCCATTAAGTGATATGTGTGGAAGTCAACCGTATGGTTATTCCACTTAAGTATGTCTATGTCCCAAGTTACCTTTATATATTCTATGTGTTCGTTATATGGGTTTTATGGTAATCCTTTGGGTACAAAAAGGTATGTAATGATACTTTATTCAGTGAAGATTTTTTTTACTACTTCATGAAGGTGAAGGTATTAGTTTGATATAGTATACATGGTTTACTTGATGTTTGAAAAACTAACAGTTTTCATTCGCTTTGTATCCCTTACTGAGCTTTTTATGCTCACCCCAAGTTTTTCGAAATGTTTTTCACAAGACTTAAAGTTGAATAAGGTCATGGATGGGATCAAGGGAATGTCATGCTATCTAAAACATGGAATCTAGACATCTTTCTTTTTAAGAGTTTTTATTTTATGGAGACTTAGTAGAAGTGTCTACTTTGTAATCTTTTACGATGTAATAGTTATGTTCTAATTCTCTAAAACACTAAACCTGAAAAGATCCTCAGTGTGAATTATTCATTTAATTCAATATTAAGTAAGGTTTAAGGATGGGGCCTTATAGTTGGTATCAAAGCTCGGTTTAATTCAATATTAAGCAAGGTATGCTCCAAACCTCATACGAGATCTTGATAGTAAAATAAACCGTTTTTACTCATGGTTAAAGCCAAAGTATCGAAGGGCTTTAGCTTCTCGTGAATTCAAAAGTTTTGAAAAACTTGTTCGATGTGCGGAGAAGGTAGAAATGGAGTTTGTCGATGATCATGTGTTCTATGACAAACAACAGAATAAGAGGTCTAGTTGGTAGGCAAAGGGGAAGAATTCATCAAAGAATCAAGGAGGTAAGAAAACCAAATATCCATCCTGTGAGATGTGTGGTAAAATGCATCCTGGAGAATGTTTATCCAAGTCTGGTAAGTGATTTCGGTGTGGTAAGTCTGGTCATATTGCTCGTAACTGTAAGGAAGATGATCAAGCAGGGAATGAAAAGACAACGGTAAGATGTTATAAGTGCAATGAGATGGGTCACTATGAAAAGGAGTGTCCGACAAAGAGCCTGAGTAATGGAAAGCATTTAGACTACAAGCAGAAAGGGGTGGTAAAATCCTTTGCAACAACTTCAGCAGATGTTGGTCCATCGAATGAAGTGGTATCAGCTCCAGGGAGCTCAGTATTTTTCGAAGATTGACTTGAGGTCGGGGTACCATAAGTTGAAAGTAAAAGAAGCAGACGTTCCGAAGACTGCGTTCCGTACTAGATATGGCCATTATGAATTTGTAGTTATGCCTTTTGGGTTAACCAATGCACCTGCTGTATTCATGGACCTTATGAATAAAATTTTCCATGAGTTCTTGGATAAGTTTGTGTTTGTGTTTTGAGGTTTGTGAAGAGATTATGTGTGCCTTGTGATTCACAGTTGAGAAATGAGTTGTTTTTTCGTCCTGGCAGTACTAAGATGTACCGAGGTCTGCGGGAGTATTACTGGTGGGATGGAATGAAAAGAGACATTGCTGATTTTATAGTGAAGCGTTTGACATGTCAACAGGTTAAATCAGAGCAGCAGTTACCGAAAGGGATGCTTCAGCCTTTACCAGTGCCAGAGTGAAAATGGGAAAACATATCCATGGACTTTGTTGTGGGATTACTGAGGACATCTCGAGGTAATAATGCACTCTGGGTTATTGTTGAAAGCTTGACCAAATCTGCTCATTTCCGTTCTATACGAGATACTTTCTCTCTAGATCAACTTTACCATTTGTATCTTAAAGAGATAGTCAGGTTACATGGAGTTCCTCTCTCCATTTTATCGGATCGTGATCCCAGGTTTACTTATAACTTTTGGAAAGGCCTTCAGAAGTCGTTGGGTACAGAATTAAATTTTAGTACAACTTTTCATCCTCAATCAGATGGGCAGTCAGAACAAACAATCCTGAAATTGGAGGATATGCTACGAGCTTTCTCTATGGATTATCAGGGAATTTGGGACCAACATCTTTCTTTTGTTGAGTTTTCTTATAATAACAGTTTTCATTCCAGTATACAGATGGCACGATTTGAGGCATTATATTGGAAGTGGTGTCGAACTCCAGCATTTTGGAATGAAGTGGGTGAAAGGAAGTTGATGGGACTAGAATTGGTAGAAGAGATGGCAGAAAAAGTTCAGTTGATTCAGAAAACACATGAGAACAGCTCAGAGTAGGCAGAAGAGTTATGAGGATAACCGGAGGAAGGATCTATCTTTTGAGGTAGGTGATCATGCTTTTCTCAAGGTTTCTCCTTGGAAAAGTGTGATAAGATTTGGTAAGAAAGGAAATTTGAGTCCAAGGTTCATTGGACCATACGAAATTCTGGAAAGAGTTGGATCATTTGCATACCGAGTGGCTTTAGCTCCGAGTTTATCTCAGGTACACAATGTTTTTCACGTTTCGATGTTGAGAAAGTATATGCCAGATCCATCTCATGTTTTGAGTCCAGAGGTAGTTTAGCTGGAAGAGAACCTATCTTATGAGGAACAACCGGTCCAGATTCTTGACCACATGGAGCAGGTGTTACGAAATAAGGTGATTCCTCAGGTAAAGGTTTTGTGGAAGAACAATATGATTAAAGAGGCAACGTGGGAATCTGAAAATGCTATACGGGATAAATACCCCCACTTATTTTGATAAGTGAATAAAATTGTGAGGATGCAATTACCAAAAGGGGGGAAGGATGTAACATCCCAGGTAAATAAAGAATAAAGAATTTTCATAATTATTAATATTTACGAATTAAATATTAATTTTATTTTAAAGGGGTTTCTATGTTCGATAGCGTACTCGATACGCAACGATGAGTTTCTTTGAAACTTACGTAGCACACTAGTAATAAAATAATATTATTTTAAATGTTAGTTAACAAGTTTCCATTATACTGGCGGGAATGGATAGAAATAACTAAAATATGATTAGATATGTTTTTAAATGTTTATACATTTACCCAATAAAAGATAAAGGCTTAAAATACGGAAAGAGTTCAATTTTAGGCATATATACTCTAATTTTCACTAAAGGTTCACTTATCACCTTTTAATGGTGAACCATCATTAAATATAGTTTTGATCACTCTTATACATTATTTTGGACCAAATAAAACTCTTATTAAGAATCGCGACATCAAATTTTACTTTGTGTAATTTTTAGGTATTTTTCCGATAAAGTTCATTTTTTTAATGAATAGTGTAAAATGTTGTGTTTTAATTCAAAACCTATTTTAATCTAATTTATTTATATGATTAGATTATCTTTTGATTTGGTTTTTAAGTGAAATTAGAAAATAGTTTTACCATTAAATCCAATAGTGGTCGTTGAAATTAATTTCACTTTGAAATCAGACTTAAACTAGTGTCAATCTTTTGATACTTATTGTTTCACAAAAATACGCTATTTGTCATGATAGCGGGAATTAATTATTAAATTAATTAATTTGAATCATATGTTTTGAATTTTGTAAAGTAGACTTCATTTTTGAATTCGTAATATCAAATATAGATTAGGGTGAATTTTTGGTAATTTTCTGAAAAACATCAATTTTTGATGAATAGTGAAACCACTAAGTGGTAATCAAGCAAACTGATTTTTCAGTTCAATGAAAGTTTACCAATAATGTGTATTGAATTTTCAAAATCCGACATACAGGGTTGTCATTAATAAGTAAAATGTGTTTCAATGAGATTAAAATAATTTTTTGGTGAATAGTAAAGTTTTTTCATTAATCGCGATTAGAGGTAATTAGTGTAGTTTATGGTAAAAATGATATTATAAGAATGTGAAAACCCCATGAAACTTGTCCTACACCTATTGGGTGAGTCATGGACGACCAGGAAAAGCCATGGGCCAACTTGGGGACCCCATGGAGCCACTTTATTTGGAAAATGACATTAATACTTTTTTATTTAATGTTAAAGTGAAAATGACACTAACATAAATTGTTTTACTAAAATAATTTTTAAGTGGGGTTACACAGGTCCAAATTTTGATTATAAATAGTAATTGGAAATCTAAAAGGATTTACTACATCATAGTAATTCTTTTATAATTTTTAGACATTAAATAAATTAAATTATTTATGACATAATAATGATGCAGCGATGACATCATTATTTGACGATTAAAATAAAATGGAAAGATAATGAAAAATATATAAACTACACATGTCCAAAACCAATTGTATGAGTGGATTTAGAAACCTTATCACCTTATCCACGAATTATATCAATGTGGGACCTTTTAAAACCTAAACACATTTTCAAATAAAGTAATATTTCTTTACATTCCAAAAGTGCCCCTCCTCTCCTCTTATAAAAGGCCCCCACCTCTTCCTCATTTCACACAATCCTATAGCCTTTGGATCGGCCAACCCCTGACCAATTACTCTCTCCACATCCCTCTCCTCATCCTAGAGGATTCACTTTGGGAAGAATCCTTTCAAAGGAATCCTTTAGGCTCAAATCAAAAGGGAGTTACACTTTTAAAGGTAATTCATTCTCTCTTGTTCATTTGTTTTATTTTGATTCTCCAACCCTCTAAACTCTTTTTATTTACTTCTTTTGTAACAACACCAGTATATTAAATATACTAGGATGTTTTTATAATATTTATTTGAGCTACACTCTCACACAACAACATAAAATGGTTAAAGAACATACGGTTTCCGTGGATGGCAAAATTCTGCCTCCCGAAACGATGATTGTTCAATACTCATTTAACACCTTCAAAGGTGGCCATTATGATGTCACTATTTTTATATATGATATATAATATGTTTAGGTTTCACTTATTCTTCTGTATTTTTCGTTTGTGTCTTACCTTTATGGCTTCCATTATGGGTATACACGATATCTTCATTTTAGGAAGTGCGGACTACCGCCCCCTCAATGTGATGTGATTCGTTAATGCCATATGTGGGACGTGTAAAGGATGTATTTAAAGTTATTATATATGATGTTATACTGGAATTATAATATACCTCTATATAATTATTATTTCATTCCATTAAAGTATGATATAGAAATGAAAGTAGCGTTCATGCGTACGTACGGTTTACCGTCTCCATGAATGGTACATTTCATTTCTTATCCCCAAATGTAATGTACTATTAAAATTACATGTATATAATGTATATATATAATTATTGATATATCTAAATGATGAATATAATTCTGGAATTAAAATATACATACCTGTCATTTAGTTTAAATTCCACTAATATGACAAAGAAATGAAAGTAGCGTTCATGCGTACGTACGGCTTACCGTCTCCATGAACGGTGCATTTCATTTCTTAACTTTAAATGATTATGTAATATTATAAATACATGTATATGCTGGATATATATGATACATACTATATCCAAATCGGGAATTTTATTCTGGATATAAAGAACTTTTGACCACATGACCAACATGTAATTGTAAGAAGTCAACTTTCGACTTAAGAACCAAATATTGACAAAACAATCATTATTAACTTAAATGGTTACATAATGTTTATAACATGGAAAAAGGTGATATAAAAAGAATAATGAACTTTAAAAAGGTTCTTAATCAAGTATAAATTAACTCAAGTTTATTATTCAGGACGTTAAAGAACGATCGAGTCAAGTCGGACCCAAGGTAAGGGACTTCGTCTCAATCTCCTTTCATTGAGGCATATTTCGTTTTATACACAACATTCTTTTATACGGTGTATAAAATACTTTGATTTTTACTTTTATACAGAAGGAATCTTTTTCTACGAAGCATTTTACTAAACGACAAAAAGGAATGTTTTTTTAACGTACGCGGTGACAATGACTTTTTCCGCCTCCGCGAGTATTATTTGGTCTTTGTCTTTCTCAACAAGACGTAATGTTTTTAGGATAAAATAAATACCATATACTCTTTTATGTATTTTGGTATTGAAAATGGTTTTGAAAAAAGATTCTATTATGTCAATATATTTATGATATATTGTGATTGAAATGTGGAAATGTTATCATTCCTTTATATTGGTTTTATGTTTTATGATTTTATATTGGTACTTGGACATTTTAACGGGTGGTTACGTTATACACCATATGACGGGTGGTGCCGTGAATACCAGGATGGGTGGTTACGTTATAACCTCCAATTCATTGGGTATGGAAGTCGGCCGTATGGCTATTCCATTAAGTATGTATTGAAATTGGCCGTATGGCTATTCCATTAAGTGATATGTGTGGAAGTCAACCGTATGGTTATTCCACTTAAGTATGTTTATGTCCCAAGTTACCTTTATATATTCTATGTGTTCTTTATATGGGTTTTATGGTAATCCTTTGGTTAAAAAAAGATAAGTAATGATACTTTATTCAGTGAAGATTTTTTTTACTACTTCATGAAGGTGAAGGTATTACTTTGATATAGTATACATGGTTTACTTGATGTTTGAAAAACTAACAGTTTTCATTCTCTTTGTATCCCTTACTGAGCTTTTTATGCTCACCCCAAGTTTTTCAAAATGTTTTTCACAGGACTTAAAGTGGAATAAGGTCAAGTATGGGATCAAGGGAATGTCATGCTATCTAAAACATGGAATCTAGACATCTTTCTTTTTAAGAGTTTTTTTTATGGAGACTTAGTAGAAGTGTCTACTTTGTAATCTTTTAAGATGTAATAGTTATCTTCTAATTCTCTAAAACTCTAAACCTGAAAAGATCCTCAATGTGAATTATTCATTTAATTCAATATTAAGTAAGGTTTAAGGCTGGGGCCTTATATCCACAGTGGCCATTCTATAAGGGGTCTTCGATATGGTCCTTTAACGAATAATTAAGTCAATGGAAAACTCAGTTTCTCCTTTTGGAAGAAGTCCAGGTAAATCCTATAGAAACACATCAAAATATTATTTCACAATATGTACAACTCCCATTTGAACATTATTTCCCTCACCCACATTAATTTCATTTTATTCATCCACAATAATTTAATTTAGTTGAGCTACTAGGGGTAGATCTAGATAACAATTAGAAGGTGAAATTTCTTCTCAAAATATAAGGTACTCCTTATCAACATAAGTAGTTGTAACATGCTTTTTCATAAAATAATGTTTCGCATCATAGTCTAAAATTTAATCCATAAAGATGATTATATCAAATTCAATCATGGGTATGATGATGAGATCAGCAGAAAAATTGAATTTATATGCCTTAATGGGAACTGATTCACAAAACATTGTTGAAATGATACTTCACTTTGGGGTTTTGACTGAATACTCCATTGTTAAATAAAATTGGAAATATCTAATTTTCATCGAAAACTGGGAATATATGAAACAATTTGATGACCCAGAATCAAATAAAGCATTGGATAAATTTGAGAAATACCATTTAATTACCTACCACTATGTCTTTCGGAGCTTCAACATCCGCAGTAGTGATAGTATAAGTTTGGCCTTAATACCTTGGCATTTTCATTGGTATGTTCCCTTGATGCTTAGGATGTTCATTTTCATAATGTCCTCATTCTTGACAATTGCAGCATTCAATATTAACAGCCTCTTTCTTCACCTTGCAATCACAAGAATGGTGGCCTTTTTCGCCACACTTGTAGTAGACTCCCATTGTTTTTAGACAAGTACCAGGGTGTTTCTTCCCACATTTACTGTAGGATGGATATTCAACTTTTATCTTATTCCACTTATTTCCATTTCCTGAGTGTTTTGTAGATCTCTTATTATTTTTCTTTGCAATAAATTCATATGACTTAGATAAATCTTTTTCAGTCTTGATAGAACATGAGGCAATATCTTCGTACAACGAGAAGGATTGTGAGACTAATTCTTGATGGAGAAATGGTTTTAACCCATAAAATAAATAATCAATCTCCACTCTTGGGTTACATATATAATCTACATCATGCCTCCCTAACCTTGTAAGGTTTTCATCATACATTATGACATTTACATCCTCTTTTTTCCTCAGACTCAGAAAGTGTCTTTCTATATCTGCTCGATTATCATGAGGAAATTGTTATTCTATGAAAATTTCATTAAACTCCATCAATTACATATTTGATACTTCATCAGCTTCCTTTGTGTTTTGAATCAATGACCACCATTGATCAGCATCTCTAGTGAGGCGGTAAACTTCAATGATAACTTTTTCCCTTTCGCTACTCCCCAATGCATGTACTATTTTCTATAAAAAATTTATGAATTTCTCAACTGCAAATGGATTTTTAACCCCATTTAATGTTTGTTGTTTTTGCCTCATGATGCGGTCTAACATTGATCTTCCACGTCGTGGATCACGGTGCTCCATACGGGTAAGGTTATTATTAATAACCTGAGTGAGTTGTCCTAGTATAGTGATTTTCTAATCAGCACCAATTGCATCACCAGATCCACTATAATTATATTGAGTAAGAGTGAAATACCTACATGGAGTGCATGAATTGATATATTTTTCATTTGTTCTAGTAGGCTCAATTTCTAAAAAATGGCATACACTAGATTAATTTATGAATTGTAATACATAAATCCAAACATGTAAAAAAACATAACATAAATTGAATAGTTTATAGATATAATCCAAATCATAAAAATGTTTTCTTTGAGGAAGTATATAATCATAAACCCTTCATAATGGTTTGTATGTAAAATGAGAATTATCCTATGCATATCCCCCAGGAGTGTCGTAACCAAGAGTGCAGCAAGGCCTATTGTCGTGCACCAGTCCCCGTTCGAGTTAAGCTCAAAGTGGTGTTTTTGAGGTTTTACCGCTAGGTATATTTGTACCAGAGCAACCTCTAAATATCATGGTCATGATCATAAAAGATAAAGTCTTGAAAAACATATTATTTTAGTATCCTTAGAAGTAGTTCATACATTTATAAGGTTTACATTGCATCATAAAATGGAAAACAACAACAACATTGTTTCTATAGTCAACACTATGATAACATAGACTATCCATGCAAGTCAGTCATAATATACTTCTTTGTATCCTGGTAAAAATAAAACATAGAATGGGGTGAGATTAGATTCCCAGTAAGGATAACAATATATAGGAAACATTCATATATAATCATAAATATGTAAGTCAATTTATAGAACAAAAAAATCATTTTCAACATAACCATCATTATAATATGGAAAATAGAAATAAAAATATTTCCATTTAAATACCCACATGAAAATTTCATTAGTCGAATAATCACATGCAATATCAATAGCCACTTTCAAAATTATGGAATGCATAATTCCAGACTTCATAACCACATAGTCAACGCCTTCTTCCAAGACTACAAAAAAGATTTTGTCAAGTCCATGTTCCAAGACAATATTTTGTCTCATGAGACCTACCGATGCATATAGGAGCTATAGCTGGATTCACCCATCACTTACTATGTCCAATTCATTCCTCAAATGAAATGGATTAAACATAACATAAACATTCATATTAAAACTATAATATGAAATGTCAATACATAATCCATAAATTATGAATGGTAAAAAATAGAACACCCACAGTGAAACATATCAAAAAATCTTCAATACAATATGGAATATTTGTATTATAATATATCAACTTCAAATAATCGTACAATACATCAAAGGATGTTGAAATAGATGAAATCAAAACATTTTTTTTGAGAAATATATCTTTCTATTTTTAAATATCTTAAATGAGATATAATTATAAAACAAAACAAATGTTTTAAAAATATTTTTCTAATCTTGTATGGGAATCTTCAACAATGTAATAATGTTGGAAAATATCCACACCTTCCGTATATGTTAAAAAACATTCTTACCTTAATTTTGTCGAAATGGTCAAAAAGTACCTTGTTTGGATGTCAACGGAAATATTCCTTAAAATCATATAAGGACAAATAAGGGTATAAATTACATTAAACCATTGTCTAGTAAATAGTAAAAATGTTTTGAAATACATTTTTATGAATCATGGATGTGGATGATAAAGAGGTCCCAGCAGATAAAAACATAAAAACTACCTCGGATAATAAAGAGATTGTGAAATTAACCCTTACCTTGTACTTTTACTTGATCGAGGGTAGGTTAACCTCATGTATAATGGTGAAATAATTGTTATTAAATTATACAAGAATCATATACATTAATATGATATCATATATTACCCTTTAATATTTCTTTGTTAATAATATTTTAGTATTATCGTCGTTTCTGCTATTAACTGATTCGTTTTCCTTTATATGATTGGTTATGTAAGTTATGTTTGTAATGGATAAGATGTATCTCATTCATATTCGTAATTATACTATGTCTTTAAACTTTATTTTTAATCATCTAATGGAAATTATTCTTGAATGGATACGACGAGGAATGCATATCATCATGTTCGTGGAGACTATAATCTGTACGTATGCAGATGTGACAATATCATTATTTTGGTATTAAAGTCATATATAAATGGATGGTATATCATATATTCAGAATCATTATCATGTTATATTTATTAGTTACATCATTTATACATCATTATCATACCCATCTGAATAATAATTCTTTGAGTAAAAACTACACCACGACGTGGATACGGTAAGCCGTACGTATGCACGTATGGTGACATGTCATTTAAAGGATGGATAGAATAATTAATATGGTTGTACCACATTTATAATAACCTCAAAATATATATATGATACTGAAGTTATTATTTTATAATGGAATCAATAATGAAAGAAGAAGCGGGAGAAGAAAACAAACATGAAAGAGGTGGTGAGATATTTACTTCTTCTACGGGTTCTTCCTATTAATTTGATAAAAAGGGCTTCGTAGGATGGCTTTATAACTAAATTAAGGCCTCTAGGATGAAGGTAGGATAGTTGAAAGGCCATTGTTATGGGTTTGGCGGATCCAAATGGTTTTTAATGTGTGAATTAGAGAGAAGGGGAAGTTCCATTTTATAAGAGGGGTGAGGGGCACCTTAGGAAAAGCTGGATATATTATTTTATATTAAATTAATTTCGGTTTCTAATGGCTCCAAAATGAATTATTAAAAGGCTAACGTGGGGATGGGTAGAAAACCTCTCAACCAATATGTTTGAGAATGGTTTGGGTAACCATAGTAAACTTATATTTTAGATTTAACTCTGAGTTAAATAGTTTTACATTTTCCATGTCTCTTTGTATTTTTATATTATATGGTTAATAAACATACAATAATCGTCCAAGAGAACCCAATGTGGTCCATTAATGATACACATAATATTATATAAGTATTTTTTCCAATCCTTATATTTTTTGGATTATTATATCATCCAATAGTATTGTATTTTATTTAAAAACTCATTTATGACAATTTTGACATTATTTAATATTTTATTTTTTTTATAGTCCTAAAAACAATATTACTTCAAAAAAATTATATTTAATCAACCCTTAAA
Source organism: Viscum album (assembly GCA_963277665.1). Classification (NCBI taxonomy): domain Eukaryota; kingdom Viridiplantae; phylum Streptophyta; class Magnoliopsida; order Santalales; family Viscaceae; genus Viscum; species Viscum album. The sequence continues at coordinate 555,760,608 of OY728165.1, read as the reverse complement.
TGTCATATTAAACTAGAAAATTAGTGAAATTCATTAAAAGACTCAAATTAATTTTATTTGGATATTTATAATATCAATTATTTTAATCTTTCATTAATACAGTAATTACTGCATCGTCATTGTTTTATAAATAAATTTTATTATTAATTTCCTAAAAATTATAAATAAAATACCATAATTTAGGAAATATTTTTATAATTCTAATTAATAATTATAGTTGAATTTAAATTTTGTGTGACCGTATATTAAAAATTCCTTAGTTAATAAACAAATAATTTAACTCTTTTAAATCTTCTTTAAATAAAATATTAATAAACATCTTAATCCAATCTAAATGGACCAGAAAGGTTCATACATTATTACTAAGGTTTTTTTTGGTCGAATTATACTTATCCTATAGAATTAGTACATGTGTTATGGTAATAATAATATCATTTTACCCTTAATTACCCTATTTACTTTTAACTGTGGTAAATAAAATTAAAAAGTTACTATTCAACAAAAAATATTTTCAACTTATTGAACAAAATTTATCTTACTGATATCAACCATGTCTCTCATATTTTTGAAATTCAACTCACAGAAGTGGTAAAATACTGTTTTATGTAAATTTACGAATGCTCCTTGGACGTGGGTAAAGGACGGTAAAAAGTTCAATAAAATTTTCATAAATCAAAAATTATTATAAACATACTCCAAAGAATTAAATTGAACATATATATGTATTATGTATCTATTTTTATCTAAAATAAATTTAATTAAAATAAATAATTAATTTTAAAAAATCGGTTTTAAACTATAACTCAGTGTTTTTCACTATTCATCTAAAATTGAATGTTTTCAGAAAAATACCAAAAACTGACCCTAAGCTAATTTCGATATTTCAAATCCAAAAATGAAGTCAATTTTGAAAGATAAAATTTATAAAATTCAAAAAATGGGTATTACTATTCATAAGGGCTAGTTTTATTTGTTGTGGTGTGTTAGAACATGATGTTGCGTACAACACACAATATAATATTATTCAAAGAGAAACATACCTGAAATCATGGGGTGTTACACAACCGACTATGATTCGTGGAAACAATGTCTCATTTGGCCCAGGCCGAACGCCACGGGTTCGGCCTGGCTGTATGGATCCGTCCCACTGGCAGGGGGTACGACACCCCAGTTGAGGCCTGACCCTCAATGGGTGGACCGGTGCTACGCCTAGCCAGGACATGGTTAGATGTTGTGTCTTTCTCCTCTATTTCATCGGGAATGTGATGCCTCCCACAATTTGCGGTCATGTTTCTACGTCTCACATGATCACCTAGGCCCCCCGTATGTGGGTCGCCGCCTCTACACAACACCACATCCTCCTCTTCAGCCACCATCGTGGTGTGACCTCCTCCACCATGGAGAACCTGTGGCCTGAGATGGTCATCTGTGTCATTCAACATGCGATTCTTGGGGTGGTTCCGCCACCTCCATGTGGACCATAGGTACCAGCTATGACCGCACCGATGTCACCTTCAATGATCCACCTAGTTCGCTCCGGTGGTTCGATCTCCAATCATTCAATTCCTTCAGCAATCATGGCTCGCCACCATCCCTACATTGACCCTATATTCATATTTCAACCTACTAGGGGATGCGTCCATAAATAGCTGATAAGGTAGAGGTGATCATAACTTATTAATGTCATATTTCACCCTCTTTGTTAGAGGTTTAATGTAGTAGAAGGTCCGGGGATTTCAGTTCAACCAAGAATGTAATATTTGAAACCCATATAACGAAATCACAAAAAAGACCCTCCTATAAGAACACACGATCAATGTATCAACTCATTTGTGGGTTGGTATTCCTTCATAATTAAATTTAATAATAATAAAAACACAAACACCACCCCCTACCTGGATTGAGAATCTATCACTAACTGGGGGTGAAGCTTTGAGATGTTGTCGATTCTATATCCATTAGAATTCATCACTGTTTTTCGGTGGCTTCTATCAATTTTAGTTGGATTGGAAATACGACAGTGGTTCGATAGAGAAGAGTCCATCAATTAATTGTCGTCTCTCTAGCACCTCAAACAGTTAAAAAAACACTACACATCTTTTTAGTAGTAATTCAACACCATGTTGTTAGGTTATTTCATTTATGAAACAATGTAGCTATTATGTGTCATTTACGGTGTTATTACTCTTCATGTTTTAGAGACATTATTGAGTTCCATTTATGTGCCTCATCGTCGCATTGCAACATCATTGTGGTGTCACATTTTAGTTGAGTGAATGAAATAAGTTCACTTGTTAATGTTAATTTGTTTCCAAAAATTCTAAAATTTAAAATTTCCATTCAGACCATACCATAAAATGTTTTGTCCTTCCTAGGAGAATCTCAGCATTTTGAGTTCAAATATGCCCTTTGATTTTTGATCTGAGGACAATTTCAAAAGTTATAAAAACCTTTTTTCACGTTTACATAATTGAACCAAATAATTTGAAAATTACATTCTATGTTAAATGGGCCTCAGAATCACTTGTCGTCATACCATGTAGTCCCCAAATAATTCTGTAAATTTTAAAAAAAATGACACAAAAATTCTAAGATATTACATATTAATACTTTATACTATAATAATGTGAATACACTCATCCGGATGTGACCCTAAAATTCATTTCAAAATATATTTCATAACAATTGTACATACAAAGTTTTATGATCTAATTTATGGTATGAAACATGATATCTCTGATTTATAAGGTTCTCACACTGAAATCATTTCATGGAAATAAATACAAAATTATTACATTACTAGAACATTAATTCCAAACTCTCACTTACATGACATCATCACCCATTCCCTAAAACATCTATATATTCATTAGTAAAACACAATGGAATAATACTATACCATACCAATATCTTCTCAAAAAAGAATGTTCCATCAAAAATTGAATACTCTTATTCAAATCCTTTTCAAACCACCTAATATATGAAGTATTTTTCGTTAAAAGAATAATAGATATGTCATTTTTTAAATCTTTGGTTCAGCCTTTGATATCAGGTAATATACATAAACTCTTGTTATTTTGGACAAATAACTATCATACTCATTGTCCCACTATAATAATTGATCAATATATTATGAATCATTTTTTTCATCAATTAATTTGGGTGATTATAGTCTACAAAAATAAATGTTTATGGAATTTATAAATCATATTTAATTCTCTTTTTCATGAAACTATAAACAATACCATACCATTTTAAAAGTACCAAAGATGTGACAATGGTTTTTTAAATGTTGAGAGGTATCATTAGCTACATAATTAATGACTGTGTATTCCATTGAATTTTTTCTCAATAATCGAATAATTTATATCCATGATTTTTTTCATCCAGATTAGAGAGAAAACAATTTTCATTTTCTCAAACAATTTAGTAGATATTTTCATTTTTATATTATAGTTTCTTCAAAATTTTACCATATTTCCCTTCATGGATATAATCCTTCTTTTTAAAATTTACTACATTCCTTGACTCTATCAATTTCTAAATGCAAAATAAATTTTAGTACTTTCTATTAACAACCACCAAATCTACTCACTAATGTCTCTGTCTATGAATTTTCTATTTTTAATCAAATGATAAATAAACCATCATTATTTAAAAAGGAAAAAATTACTTATTTTTTCATATTTTTTCCAATGAAAATATTTTTGTTTCCTATTTTTTAAAATGTAAATCCACATTCATGGAAACCATATATATCTCAATCTATCATATTCAATAAAATTTATATTACATTTTATATCTTATCTAATAATTTTAGGACCCATTTTATATATTTTTCATCAATGGTGAATGATATTATTACACCTCTAGATTAATTGTATTTCCATTATTTTTTATAGTGGGAAATTTATTTGGAGTTTTCATCCCCATTAATAATGATTCAAAATATTTATATCTTACCTTCTTCGTCCCCATTTAGAAATTTAATTATATTCTTACTGTGAAACTTTGGTATATTTTCCCATTACCTCGATAATATAAATAATTTCTATAAAATTTCTAATTTATAATCTTATATTATTTGTTTCTTTTTTCATTGTAATTCATTTATTATGTATAGAAAAAACATATTTTTATACCCAAACATCTTATTACATTAAAATTTGATTCATATTTATTTAATTTCGTGACTATTTTTTCTTATATGAATACATTGAATTTTTTTTGAGTAATTGAAACTGATTTTTTTCCCAGTGTGGTTTATTATGTTTTTTCATTGACCATAATTGATTTTTACTAAAGATCAAGTACCTATATATATAAATTTATTTATTAAAAACAACACTTGGGGGAATGTTTATATCATTTCCATAGACTCCATATGATCCACCTTATATTCTTCAATTTCTCAAAAACCCTAAATAAGTGATTTTTTCTTATGGGTTAGAAGTCTCCATTGATTGTTGATCTTCAATCACATATTCATTACACCATATCCAAGCACCATGAAAATTAAAGAATTATGTTTCACCAAATTGTTTAGGCTATCACTAATATATACAATTTCATTATTTTTTTATATTATTACTAATCAAATTTTTTTATTTTATGTATTTATTAATATTATATCATTAATAATAAGATATAATATGGGTTTCATGTTTTTTATATTTAATTAATAATGTTTTTAATCATTTTTGATAAAATTATTTTTCTCAATATTATCCATAAAAATATAAATTTTGTCTATGAAAAAATTTATTTCTACCTTGAGGTTTAATATTCCAACAATATTGTTGTTTTCATTACCTCTTAACTCAATTAGTGGGATTCCTATTATAGTGACAAGAACATGATCACTGAGGTATTTGATATCCTTACCATCTTCTAATTTTATTTTTTCTAGGTGAAAATATTCATTAAAAAAACATTATTCTAAATGAATAATTTCTATTATGATATCCTCTTGGGATTATCAATCTTATGTCATCACATTATGGGATCCTTATCTTTATTATCATTTTATAGCTTATTTTCAAATATTATTTTTCCAGAGAATAACATTTCTATATCAAAATTATCATTGTGGAAATTTTCATTTGAATATTAATATTTTTTATGTCTAAGGTTGATTAAAAAAATACAGTACGTCACCAATTTTTTTTTTCCAAAATCCCGATACATTCGGTGCTTTTTTATCCTTAAATTCAACTTCATAAAAATTCACTTTTTTGAAGATTAATTTTCATTATTACTCATATCTTATGAAATTGGTGTCCTATGAGCAATATCCAATTTGACCACAGGGGGTTCCTTTTCTACAAGAATACATACATTCATGTGAAAACATTGTGGAAACATTTATAGGATGACCACTATCATGGGGGTCCAACATAACTTGGTGTAATTCGACTGCCTAGAAATGACACATTTTGGGTATGGTTCTATCCGGTACGTCTTGGGTAGTGTTTGGGGCCCAAAGGGCCTCGGTGGACCTAGAAAAGTTTGGTTGAGGTCCAGCTTGTCGGATCGTAGAACGACATTGTCTCTTTTGTCCCAACATAATGGGTGTGGGTCTATCCCATTGGACGCATGTCCTGCCCCAAAACACTGGATAGGGGTGCAAACTGCTAGCTGAGGCCTAGTCTGTAACACCTCCAAATGATTAAGGGTTAAATGACTAAATGATATTACTCATGTCAACAAAGTGCACATTCCTTTTGGGATCCTATCTGATTAGAAATCCACAGTTAAGCGTTCTTGGCCTGGAGTAGTGATCAGGATGGGTGACCTTCTGGAAAGTTTCCCAGGGTGTCTGCGAGTGAAGACAAAGAAAAATGAAAAGGAAATGTGTTGGAATGTGGGGACTATCATTAGTCAGATGACCCGTTTAGAAAGGTGGGTGGACCCTAGGGTGGGACCCACGTGACTGCGGGGGCAACTGGTGGTACCTGGTGGGCTAGGACCTGATGGATTTGTTAAGGCGGGGTGTATGTGCTGTCATCAGGACCTATTTGTCACATTTGGTATCAGAGGAGGTGCGCAACCTTAAGTGTGTTGCACTGCCTAGGTTGACATGTATGGCCCACAATGAGGACGTTGTGCTCTAATGGGGGGTGATTTTAACACCTCAAAATGGTAAAGGGTTAAATTACTAAATTATATGACTCATGTCAACAAGGTGAACCTTCCTTTTCAGGATCCAATCTGATTAGAACTCTACAGTTAACAGTGCATGGCCTGGAGTAGTGATCTAGATGGGTGACCATATGGGATGTTTCCCAGGGTGTGTGTTAGTGTGGACAAAGCACACTGGAAAGGACATGTGTTGGCCTGTGGGGACAATAATTAGCCAGAGGACCCGTTCAGGAATGTGGGTGGACCCTGGGGTGGGACCCAAGTGTCTGCGGGGGCAACAGGTGGTACTTGGTGGGCCAGGACCCAACGACCTTGTTAAGGCAGGGTGTCTGTTCTGTCATCGGGACCCAGTTGTCACATACTCCACATGGGGGGACAAGTGGTGCACATGGCTGGGACTTGGTCAGATGTCACATTATGCTCCTTTACTGCCCCACAAACATGGCGCCTCCCTCATTCCATGTACGAGTGACCACATGTCACCATATATCCTGGGTGGCCCGGACATGGGTCACCGCCTCCACATGGTTCCAGGATGGCATTGTGTCCTCCTCTACTGCGACTCTTGGGTCGCAGCCTCTTCCACCTCAGTGCACACGGGTGTGACCATCCTACATTGTGGCTGGTGAGGGACGATCTCCACATCCTTCATGAGGTGGTTGTGGTGGTTCCACCACTCCACACGGCTGGCGAAGGTCACCATCCATCACTGGTAGCAAGCGCCACCATGCTGGTGGATCCTTTCTTGGGCCACATGATTTGTTCCCATGGTCAGATTTAAGATCTGGGGTGGTACCCACGTGTCTATGTGGGCAACAGGTTTTACTTGGTGGGCCAAGACCCAACGACCTTGTTAAGGCGGGGTGTCTGTGCTGTCATCGGGACCTAGTTGTCACATAGTCCACAAGGGGGAACTAGTGGTGCACATGGCTATGACGTGGTCAGATTTCACGTCCTGCTCTTTTACTACCCCACAAACGTGGGGCCTCCCTCCTTCCATGGTCGAGTGACCACATGTAACCATATATCCTGAGTGGCCTGGACATGGGTCACCACCTCCACATGGTTCCAGGCTGGCATTGTGTCCTCCTCTGCTCCAACTGATGGGTCGCAGCCTCTTCCACCTCAGTCCACATGGGGGTGACCATCCTCCATCGTGGCAGGTGAGGGCCGACCTCCACATCCTTCATGAGGTGCTCGTTGTGGTTATTCCACTCCACACGGCTGGCGAAGGTCAGCATCCATCACTGGTAGAAAGCACCACCGTGCCGGTGGATCCTTTCGTGGGCCACATGATCTGTTCCCGTGGTCAAATTTCCAATCTTTCCATGCCTTTGGTCCTCTAGGGTCACCGATATCCCCATAATGGTCCTGAATTCATCTTTCACCAATTTGATGATGTGTGCACAAATAATTTACAAGAAAGTTGTTTTTGGGCCTTATTTGTATTAGCTCGTTCCCTCCATGATAATGGTTTTATGCAGGCTAATCTCTAGGGATTTCTGTTTTATAAAACAATTGATAGTTTAGAACAGAATATTGATATCAAAAAAACCCTCCCTTCCACAAGAATGCATGATTCAATGATCAAATCATTGTTGGAATGATTCAAATTCATAATTGAATTTATGAATTAGGCTAATAAAAATTAAACAACACCCATACCGGGATTGAGGATCTTTGGAAAATGAAGGGAAAAGCTCATAGCCATCATCATTCCTAGATCCGTTAGTTTTCATCATCTATTGTTGAGGGTGTTTATAATTTTTTATGGAAAATAAATCAACCAGTGGTTTCTTAAAGAATCATCCACCTATTAATTGACGTCTCTCTAAAGAATCAATCAAATAAAAAGAAAACATGTTGTATCATTTTAGTTACTCTACACCATCGTGCTGGAATGCTATTTCATTTATGAAAAATCATAGCTTCTACAGGTCCATTAATGAATCATTTTTCTCCTGGTTTTCCATCCACTAATAGGACACATTTATGTGCCTCATGGTCGCATTAAATAGTCTCCATTTTTCTATTTTTAGTTGAGGAATAAAAATAAAATATCTTCTTAATTTTTTTTTTCGAATGGTCCAAAATTTATCTTTTCCAGTCGGCACATGCCAAGCGAAGATATCCCCGTTCTAGGAGAATTCCAGCCTTTTGAGTTCAATGGTTCCCTCGTATTTATGATTGGATCATTAGTTCAAAATATATAAAAAACTGAACACAGATTTACTTAAGTGAACTATAAATTATTCAAACTTCCATTTTGGGCTCACAGGACCTTGAAATCACATGCCATCAGAGCATGTAGTCTCAAAATAATTCCATATTATTTAAAAAAATAAATTCCCATAGAAATTCATAGACATTACATTCTACCCACTATAGACCTTTATATCCCCTAATGCCTAATCAATGGATAATCCAACATATGAGAGTACTGAGCAGGAATCTAAGCCTCTCGCTTCCATTGCTCTCCTTGAGATTCCCATACAGCCACCAAATTCAAACTATATGAATCAACCACCCAGGTATGATACGTTCATATTGATCCTATATCTCTACTGGGAATTCCAAAAATGATTCCCCATTGTCAATGTCATTATTTCTTTAGTTGATGATGTGCGATAGAACATGCATGTATCTCCACAGATAGGACACATGGAAAACATCTTGCATACGATGAATCAGTGGGGGCTGATCTAGGTATTACGCCACCTCACCAACTCTATTTAGGATCTGAAAATGATTGATGAACCTCAATTCTATCTTTTCATCCCAACCCAATGTCCACAATCCCCTTTGGGGTGAGACTTGAAGGAACATGTGGTATCCCTCCTCAAACTCCAAGGGTTTCCTATCCCCTGTTACCATTCTATTTATGCATGTTATGTATAGTCCTTATCTACTAGTGGATTATATGAAACATCTCAGTGGTAGCCCGTAGATACTATAGACCCATGACTGTCAACCCCCTTGGGTCTGTCCTGCAAAGGGGTGATAAGCAGGGCTGCGCGTACAACACCGGGAAGGAATCTATTTCAATGGTGAAGTGATATATGTTGTTGTATGAAATCTCCACTAGTTGAATGTGTTCCTCCCAACTATGATAGAAATATACGATTCAAGTTTGAACCATGTCCTCCTCTATCTTTATGGTCCGCACTATCTGACCATCTATCTAGGGATCAATGATTGTGGTCAAGCACAACTGTGTCCTGAAAACATTCTAAAATCCCTTCCACAACCATGATGTAAAGAGTTAATTGTATTTTGAGATGATATTCAATATAACCCTATAAAGCCACACTATATCTATGATGTGTGGGCGTCCCATGACCTCTATAGGTCCCATCTACTAGATTGGTAAGATGTGAGCTGACGTGGTGAGTCGGTCAATGATCACCTAGATAGAATCATGTCCTTTATATGTACATGGTATCCCCGACACGAAGTGCATCAGTATAACGTCCCATTTCCCCATTGGTATCACAAGTGGCAGAGAAAAACTAACGGGGACCTGATGCTCTCCCTTCACTTGCTGAAAAGTGAGACATAAGGAGACGAACATGTCCACTTCATTCATTATTCCTGTCCACCAGTAATAACATCGGTGGTCCCGATACATCTTCGCCACTCTATTATGTACCAGGAATAGTGATGTATGGAACTCTATCAACACCTCCTCCACCAAACTCACCGGTACTATGGTGAATCCTCTAAAAATGATGATGTTCTCCACACCTATCGAAAATCCATCAAGAGCATTCCATGAGGATAACTTAGCATGTTGGCCCTTGTAGTCAATATCCATCAATTGTGGCTACTTAACTTGTAGTAAGAGTAGAGAAGTAACTGTAATAGAATAAAGGTAATAATCTCCATCATCATCCACAAATGATATCTACATCGCGACTTTCTGCTCTTTCGACACACTCAGAAGATGCAAATTGTTCCTTCTACTAAGTGTGTCTACTTGTTCGTTCCCCATACAAGTTGTAAATACTATTTAAATGAAATTTTCGTAGAGGGGATCTATCCAGCACTGATGTCTCAAGAATAGGTCCTTCTGGGTAAAAATATATACATGAGACTGTTGTGGTTAGAGTAAAAATTAATATTCTCATCCATCAAGTAGTGTCGCATAATCTACAAGGAAAATAACACCACTACTAGCTCCATTTCATGGGTCACATAGTACTACTTAATTTTTCTCAATTATCATGATATGTTCTTGGTCATTACTTTATTCTACTTCTGGACACAACCTAGTCTAGTCACTGATGCATCGCATAAGACTAGGTATTCAATACCCTGCTTTTTTAGTCACTATATGGAGGTAGTAATCAGTATCCTCTTCAGTTCTTGTAATATATGATTAAATTTCTCAGTCCATATGAAGGATGTACCTTCTTAGTCAAATCCGATAAGGGTGATTACACTATTGAAAAGTCAGACACACACCTTAGATAGTAACAATCCAACCCCAAAAAGATATGAACCTTAGTCATGGTCTTGGGTGCCTCCCAAGTGAGAAATACTCTATCAATTCCAGATCCACTGCAACTCCTGCCTCTGAGATGGCATGCCCCAAAAATTGGACACCTTGAATCTTAAACTAGCACTTTCAGAGGTTACCATATTACTGGTGCTCTCAGAGTGTATATAAGACTATATGATGGTTTGTAGTGTGCTCCTCCTGTGACACCGTGTTCACCAAAAAGACTTCAATATGGTTTAGGACAATACAATCAATGTATGGCTTGAAAATATTGTCCATGAGTCCCATTAACACTGTTGGGGTGTTACTCATTCCTAAAGGAATCACCATGAACTCAGTGTGGACATACCATTTCATGAAGGCTATCTTCACAATGTCCTCATCCCGTATCTAAAGATATGTATAGCATGATTTGATGTATATAATAGATTACCATCTAACTCACTTCAAATGATCAGTGTGGTCTTTCATTCTCGGCAGTGGATACATTTTCTTCATGGTCACCAAGTTCATGCACCAGAAGACCACGAACAACCTCAATCACATGTCACCTTCATGTAAAATCAAACCAGGGTTTCTGTTGGTAAAAAACCAGGACATACTAACCCCTTATAATGTATGTCCTCTAGATATACCTTCTAGTCAGGAACCTCCACAAGAGCCATCTGATATGTGAGTGTGGACATAGTTTTCTTCCCGGGGTATATGGAAATGTGAATTTCTACTTCTCTACAAGTAGGTATCCCAAAATATACTCAAGAAAATTACTCCTACTCATCCACCACTACAAGAATGCTTGGAATCCTCTCATCCACTCTACCAAGAGTGAGGCCAGCCAAATAGTGTGTGATCGACATCACACTGCACCGAGAATGTTCATCCTATGAAGCAAGGTTTTACATTTGGCTAGTGAAGGAAAACCAGGTCCCATCTCCATAGAAGCATTACATTATATGCCTAAAACTGTCGATCTGAGCATGGACTGTGGATAACCAGTCCCAACACAATATGCCCTCTTAAAACCATGACATAGCTACAAGGATATCCAAACTGATGCTCTCATCTCCCAGAGTATTCTCACACTGCCAGCACCAGTGTGTAATCATTGAATCCCCTACCGTAAGATGGTCTATCCATTAGGTTCAAGCCAACAACTCCAATATATTCACTGAGATCCAAACAAGGGTCATGGAATGGAAAGTGTGACTAGAACCTATGCCTATAATAACTACAACTAAGGTACAAGAGACATAGATCATACTTATGATTAACTCTGGAGTGTCATGGTCATAAGCCTCCACTGAATAAAGGAATGATTTACCCTATTCGGTTACTCCCTATAGTCAGGTTTCACCACCAGGTGGAGGTGGTGGTAGTACATCAAACTATCACCCACTATCTACAACTCGGCCTTCTATCCTTCCACATTCGCCATCCTATGAACACTATCCCTCAAAGCTCGGTCTCTATCTCAGTTATCTCTCGATAGTCATTTGGTCATCTGAATGGCGGTTTGGGTAGTCACATGTTATGTGACTGTATACACCTCACACAAACCGTACTCTGGCTCCCAAAAATTTCCCTATAGTTTGGGAGCCCCTAACTACCGGCATAGTGTCCTAGGGTCATCCCCTAAATCTTCTGGCCCACATGAGACCTCATGTCATATTTTTTCTTCCTACTGAAGACTCAGCCACCTGGGGTCTACTAGTGGCTCTGGCTATCAGTTCCTACTCCACCAAAAATATCTCCAAAAGGAGGTCTACCTCCAACACCACATGCCTAGGTAGTGCTGTAGAAATACACCATCGATGCCCCGATCTCACGCCAAATTCCCTACTCAATGGATTGATCTTTGAAGAAAGGATCTCAAACCATTACTGTACATTCTCATGATAGTCTGTGAACCTCAATGATTACTCATCCACTGTCATTATACCATGTTGTGTGTGAAGCAGCTCTTGAATTATCATAAAGCAAAAGGTAATGGGGTAAAACACCTCCCTAAAAGGTTTCTTGATGTCTAACCATGAGATGGTTTCCATATTAAGCATTTTCATGGTAACAATAAACTCTCTCCTTCCTGATCTATACAGAATTCTCACCACCAAGATGACCAATTGGTATATAAGTTTCCTCTCTAAGTGGGAGACCCATGTCATGACCTCCAACCAGTCCTCATCGACCAGAGTATATGTCTCTACATTGAACCTGTAAGGTATTTATCTATGGAATATGGGAATGGCACTGACCCAGCAAACATCCTCTACCAGTAACTCCATTAGTAACTGGTTAACAACATTTTTTGGAAAAACCATTTCTCCACCCGGTAGATCCATCTCTAGCACAAGTCATTGAACCGACTTTTCATCACTAAGGAGGCTGTCCACACAATCACAAATCAGGATCCTGGCTAGCCATCTATGTGCCGACATCCTAAAATTGATCAAGAAATACCATGGTAGAAAAATTATTCCTAGTGAGATGAATCTTATTAAAAAAAATATATTAGGATACACTAATGAAAATATTATTTTCATGTTCAGAGTTGAAATGAAGAAATAAATGTCCTGGAATATGTAAAATTTAGCTTCATCACCAACACTGGACACCCCGAATATGAATTTCATACTCGAAACATAATATTTTTTCCTAAAAAACAAAAAAATTCAAATTCTAAGAATAGGAACTAACTGTACTCTAATACCACTTTTTCATGACCCATCCCACGGGGCCCTAGTAGGGACAACCCCATGACCGCCTCCCAAGGGCCAGGGGCTGGTGACTAGTTCCAAAGGAATCAACCTACATGTGGGGGGAATTTTCTTAAGTAACTATACACACACACACACATGACCATCCACACCCCAAAAACTGAAAGTGGAAATATGTATAATGAAATAATTACATAGTATAAGTACTAATAAAAAACATATGGGCAATAATATAAACCCAACAAAAATAATTATACCTTCTGAAATCCAAAGTATTACGTCTTATCCCCTTAATCCTATAGGGCCCCACCTGTTCCTAGGCCACCAAGTTTTTCATTGAAGCATCGATCATCTATACTAAAATTAATATGTTCTGGAAAAACCCATGCATAGGTGAGTAAAAAAAAATACTTAGTTAGGGAACTAAGAATACAATTGAAATTCCACAATGAAATCCTCATAGAGAATTACAAAGCATAAGCATGATGAAGAACCATGAAGAAAAATCTACCTCACACCAGTTATGCATCAATGTTAGAAATAGAAGAATCATCAATCACATCATTGAACATGCAGGATGTTGGATAAAAATTCCACAAAGAGTATAGTGGACCTACCATGTCAAATAGTAGCCACTTCCCACTAAACATGGACTATTGGAGTACTCATCCCTGATGAGAACCATGTGTATGCTAACTCCCACAATCTCACTCCCACTGTGGGCCTTTAGAGTCCCACAAATGTGCTACAAACCTTTCCCAACTGGGGTACTCCTCCCCATCACATACCCTATGTCTGTTGAGTCACACAGTATTGGCCCCACCATGGTCCTGAAATTTAACACATAGGTGATATTCATTGGTCCATATTTGAGTCACAAAGTGTCCTTGTCATCAGTTTTCTGGTCTCAACCATCCCCAAGATTCTTTACATAGCATGATTGGGAAAACTATCCATCATTAAAATTATTGAATCAAAACATCTATGAAATTATCATTACGACAAACCAAAAGATCTAGATCATGAAGAGGATCCCAACACAACAAACATCTCATCGATCAGACACATTTTTTTCTTGAAATTATTGATTTATTAAACCAGGGTTGGTTCAATCATAACCTGGTCTGACACGGTCGGCGGGTCCCACATACCCCAGTTTAATTAAACTAACTCGACCTGACCTGGTTTGGGTCGGGGTCACTTCTGACAATCTGGGCATGTGGGCCATGTCCAATGGCCATCATTAGACCCAGACTAGATGGGTCGAGGGTCTAGCCCACTGGATCTCCCAGCGACTCAGTAACATCTAGCCCTTCCCTAAGGGCACGAGTTTGGGCTACCGACATGGGTCTGGCCCGCTTGGAATAGTTTTGGAATGGGTCACTAGTTATGGGTGTGGTCTGTCAGTTGAGGCCCGGAACCCCAAGGGTGGACGAATGGTGTCCCTCACCAATTCATGGCCAAATACTGTGTTTGACTCCTCCACTACCCCATGGACACAAGACCTACCTCCTGTGTTTAACTAACCACTACTCACCAAATATCCCAGGAGAACTAGATGCCCCCCCCCCACAGTGTCAGAACCTCTTCTGCCCTGGCCGAAGGGCCGTGACCTCCTCAACCACGTTGCACCCATGACCAGAAAGGTTTCTCTGCCACATCTAGCATATGGAAGCTGAGGTTGCGCCTCTTCCACACAGCTAAAATGGGACATCTGCTGCCACGTCGGTGGTCTTCCATCGGTTTCACTTTACGCAATAAATGGAGTTCAATCTTGTGGTTCGATCTCCATTCCTTCTGTACTTTCAAGCCTCTCTTGTCGCCTCAATCCCCATCTTGTCCCCAGATTCATCTTTATAATGATTTGAGGATGTATCCACAAATACTAATGAAGGAAAAAAAATGATCGGGATTTGTTACTGTCATCATGAGACCTCTGCTTAAGTTTTTTAAAGTAGGGTAAGGTCATGAGATTTCAGTTCAATCAACCAAATACTAGTTTAAAAACTGAAAATTAAATACCAAAAGCCACCCCCACCCCCACAAGAACCCACGGTATGCGGATCAACACATTTGTGGATTGATATGAATTTATTGTTGAATTTGTGAAGAGGGAAAAAACATAAAGACCCCCCCCCCCCTAACTGGACTAAGGTTGCGTCACTAAGAAGTCATGAAGAACTGAGAGGTCGTCGATCCTTAATCTGTAGGTATTCACACCCATTCATCGATGTGGTTTGTCATTATTCATTGGAGAGAAAATTCTCCAGTGGTTCATCAGAAAATCGTCCACCAATAAATTATTGACTCTCCAGCTTGTTAAACAAATAAACAGAAAACATGAGACATTGTTTTAGTGATGATGTGACACAATATTGTTATGGTGTTTATTTTATGAAATAACATAGTTGTTATGCATCATTTAATGTATCTTTATGCTACATGTTTTCTATAAATTAATGATTTCCATTTATGTTCCTCATAGTCACATTGCAATGTTTCCATGACACCACTTGTCGGTTTATGAAAATAAATAAAATTGCTTTTTAATGTTTATTTTCTTCTGAATTGTCTGATATTTAAATTTTCCATTAGGCCCTTGCTGGCCGAAGTTATATCATTTGAATGAAATTCCCATCATTTTGAGTTCAACAGTTCCCTCAGATTGTCTATTCGAGAATTGATTCAAATTATAGATACACATTCTTTTCAAATTTACTTATGTGAACTAAAAAAATTAAAATTCTATTTCATTATCACCGAGCCTCTGAATCACATGATGTTAGAACATGTATTTTAAATATAATTCCATATAATTAAAAAAATAAACAAAAATTGTGAGACATTACATAAGATTACATGATTCTATCATAATGTGCATACACCCATCTTGAGGTGACCATAATATTTATTTAAAACAAAATTATTTATTTATTGTACAAACATAGTTCTATGTTCTGATTTATGGTATATAACCTAAATTATTTGATTTATAAGGATTACACAGAAAAATCTTATCATGGAAAAAATTATAAATTTTTTACTTTACTAGAACACTATGGAAGGAGTCTCACCAACATGAAATGATCTCATGTTCACCAGAACAACCATATATTCCTTAATAAAACTCAATGGAATAGACCAATACCACACCATGATCCTCTCAAACAAGGATGGTCCCTCAAAAAATGCATACTCTTCTTGACATAATTTCTATACCACCTAATATATGATGTATCTTTCTATAGAATAATAATATGTGTGTTTTTTTTATTCTTTATTTTTATAGTAATAAATATTATTTATAGAGGGAAATATATTCTTTTTTCATTTATCTTGTTGAAATCCTTCACACCGTGATTATGAATGTCATGACTTTGATGACTACAATGCATACTCTGCTTCTTGTATTGAATGATGTCATTACATGAATATATGACCCATTTCATAGACACATGACTCGTACTAAATAGATAGTTAAATAAATTCCATGTGAACTGTGACATAACATGATATACTCCTTCTGAAAATAATCAATAGATCTAATCCATAGACGTTAAATTCCCATGGCATGACCTAGTACATCACAACATGAAAATGATCAATTAAACATTTCTGATACAGCTCCTTCCATCCAACTTCCATCAATTATTATATATCCTATCACATATCCTTTTAAGATCATTGTGATGATAGGTACCACTGAAATTTTCACATAAAACCTATTAATTCACCATGTAATTTTTAATAGAAATTAAAAAGAAATTTAAAATTAAGAACAAAAATATCTTATAAAACACATGACTCATTTTTCATGAACCGTCCCTCGGGGCCTATGTCGTGATTACCCCAAGCCCTCCTTTCATATTATAGGGGCTAGAGACTAGAAGAAGAAATGTGTATCCCTAAAACGTGAAGTAATTTGTATTTTAATTTATACAGACACATAGTCCATGAACACAATAAGATGCAACCACTACGCAAACAGTTGTAGTATATAGAGTGCTGAATATAAAAGGGGCCAGAATACAAGCCCAACAGTAAATGTACAAGTACAAATGAAAACTAAAATACAACTAAAAAGGGAAAAATAGCCTATGGATCATACACATAGGATCCTTCCTGAAGGGTAT
The DNA here is from genome assembly GCA_963277665.1 of Viscum album. NCBI lineage: Eukaryota > Viridiplantae > Streptophyta > Magnoliopsida > Santalales > Viscaceae > Viscum > Viscum album. Next base: position 555,743,119 of record OY728165.1, on the reverse strand, counting down.
ATACCTATCATCTCCACAACACTCCACATCTCCCCGTACCCTCTGTGTATCACCTGGTCCTGGCACTGTCATGTCTCAGCCCTGCTTCTCATTGTCTGCACAAGACACAAAAAGGTGAAGATGAAGCCCGTGTATGGTCACGTATAACAATACTCAGCAGGGATTCCGAGTTCCCCATAGGTCTCAATGGGTTCCAAAAAGGAAAACCCACAAATCAAGGCCTCAAAATCAAGCACGAATCTATAGACATCAACTATTCTTAGGTATATTCCCATAAATATACAAATGTTATCAAGATATACTCATCTAACACATGAGTTGAGAATACCACAAAGGTAACACCACGAATGTAGAAATGCAACAAAGGTAAAACCAATGAGATAGAAGTACCACACAGGTTACACCATAAAGACAACAACACAATGGTAGAAGTACCACATATGTTACACTACTATAAAAACACCTTGAAGGTAGACGTACCACACGGGTAACACCACAATGAAGGAAGTACCACATAGGTAACACCATGAAGTTAAATGTGTCACACATATAACACCGCGAATATTGATGTTCCACATAGGGAACACCACGAAGTTAACACCATGAATGTAAAAGGCTCCACTCATAATCAGGTATAACTTAAGTATAGAAGTACAAATGAATTATCTTAAGGTTATATAATATTATTCTATTAATAAGCACTACTACTGACCCACACAATATCAATAGATACTAACCCCCGCTAACTCACATTAGATCTGACCCACACAGGATCGGTATGCTGTGTCCCACAATAGATTGACATGTAGTAAGTCCCACAAACCCACACATGATCTCACCCAAAAAAGGTCAGTATGTACTGACCCACATAGGATCTCTAATCACTGACCCACACATGATCTGATAAAATATTTCCCACAAAGGATCGATAGATGTTGTGCCACATAGGATCAATGTTCTTTCTTCACATTATAGACTTCCACAGGATTCGTCCCACCAGGTGCACTCGAGTTCCGTAGAATCTGCCCTTCAATTTATCGATCATTCCTCAACCTCCACTAATTTATTTCATTGGATTAAATCTTACACTGAATTTATACTAAAATAGAATGTTTTTGAGCATTTTTATAGTGAACACCAACTTTTCTTCCACGTCTATGGGATTAAATTCAAATTAATTTCAACCAATATTTTTATTAAAATATGGGAAAATTGATTCCACAGTAGAAATTGAATAATTTATAATGTATAAAAAATAATATTATTTCAAAAAATAATACTGAAAGAAATTATAATTAATTAAAACAAATAAGTGGAAAATTAGATTAACGATTGTCTAAACTATAATCATAAGAGACAAAATATACAAAAGACATTCCCAAAATACAATTTATGTCAATATTTTGAACATATTATCCATTTTAGATTATTTATAGAATTACTGAAGACAGTTTACTAGGGAAAATCATGGGTGTAATTCCCATTTTTCAAAAATAGACTAGAATGTCACTCCCCCGTATATGAAAATGTAATCACCCATCCCATTTCCTCAGACCTATAAAGTAAATATGGATCATAAAAAACCTTCCCAAATATGGTCCAAAAATACCTAACATCACCCTTTAGTTGTCACCATGGTAACAAATACAATAAATAAATCATTGAGTGAAAAACACAAAAGTGTTACCTGAAGAAGGGGCCACATTCATCAACATGAATTTTTTACAGTACTCCCTTCTCCACTAAAATAATTTTTTATTATTAAATTATTATATAAAAATGCCAGTATTATTGATATAATGATATGTTTTATAAAAAATTTTCAACCAACTATTACACATAGTTCCATAAAATCTGTAATGAAATTGCCATTCATGTACAACGAACTACCTCATCACGTAATGATGACAATTGTTAATACCTTCTCCAACTCTCTTGGATGGGAATTCATGAGGTAAAAAGAGTTTAATATTATATATATAAATTATCATTATTATTTATTAAAATTTATTTAATTATTATATATACATTCTTTCATGCTTTCCATTTTGTGTAAATATAATCACATCGTTTTTGGACATGTGGACTACCACATCCTCAAAGATATGTGATACATTAAGAAACTATATAGAATGTATTAACAATTTGTTTCTTAAAATATATATAAAATAGCTAAAACTAGTTTTATATTCTCTAAATATTAACCTTTCATGAAATAAGATATATCATTTTTCTTAACAACTTTCCACACGAAAAATATCATAACATCATTCGGGGACGTGTGAACTACCATCTCCTCTAAATGATGTGATTAACATTACATAAAAATGATTATATATACATAATTATATATGAATAAATAATATGTTTTTATGATATAAATATAATTATGGGAAAATAAGTATTATTTACCTTTTTCTATATAGATATATGGAAAATCGGAATGCCACTTATCCATATGTGTGGCCTACTATCTTCAAGACTATGACATTGGTTCATTTTTCATGACCATATATCATGATTTGTTTTAATAAAATGATATATATATATATATATATTATTTAATGATAATTATTCTTTATATTTTCATATAATAATATTTTGTACCATAGATGACATACCGAAGTCGTTTTGACACATATACTCAATATGGTTTGACCAATCAACATAAACATAAGAGTTAAAATTGTTTGCAAAAAATCACAGTAACTGATATAAAATAATGATAAATTTCATGAAGGGTTATAATAATATAAATACTAAATATAATTTTATTCTCTAGGAAGACAATGACACACATGAAATGTCACAATATAGATAGGGGATTTCGTCTTTATCTCCATTAAGTGGGACATTTCTTGATGATATGCACCAGTAATGTTTATAATGTGTATAAAATTCCCTTTTTACATTATATATCCATTATCATGTTATTCAGTGTTTCTTTTTAAATTTTTTTAATTTCATATGGATTATTATGTATTTGTTCAATATTGTGAGGGACAGTTTTATGTATAAATATATAATTTTGAAATATTTGTCTCCATGTTAATTTTCATTCTATTTTTTTATATATTAATAAAATGATTATAAATGATATTTTAGGTCTATTTTAAATTCCATTCAATTTTTGTAAAAAGTGATATATTTTTACATGTTTTTATATGAGTGGTTTTTACAAATGAATAAATTAATATGATATTCTTATAATACGTTGGGATAATGAGAATTCCTCCATAGTGGCCATTATATTATTTTTTTCATCCTTTGAATGTTCTCATGTTTAATTAAATGAAAATTTTCATTACATTTTATAGATATTTTTATATCGATAATGTTTTTCAATATAATTGTGTACTTTTTTATTTAGAATGGTTTTCAAAAAACTAATTTATTTTATTATCTAATAGAGGATTTTATATGTGTTTATAATGGGTATTTAATAAACAAATTTTCAAAATTTTTTGGGTTCATGGTCATTATAAATGATCGGTGCACTAATGTTTCATCGTGTGATACCATTATATATTTAAAGATGGGTGTACCCAGATATTATGATAATTCATTGGGTGATGATTTTATTACCTAGATGACTATATTGGATGTTTTTCATATGGATATTCCAATCATAAAGGGTTCTCTAAGTGTTCAATATGATAGATCATGAGGTTAATACTTAAATGTTCTACATTTTTTAGTTATTTTTCATGAAATAATTTATTTCTATAGAGGTAAAATATATTATATTTATTAAATAATGGCACATAAAAATTTATTAATAATGAATTGATTCTATAAATGTTGTATCCATGAGTTTTTTTGTTTATAATGGACTAACTATGTTGCTATTTTATTTTTTATAATTATATTATTATTCACAACATAGATTTTTTAATTATTTTTAAAGTATTTAGTGTTTATTAATGTATTGGAATAGGTCAACATAAATTTCATGAAGAGATTTACTGAAATATATCATAAATTATATTAAATGTTTTTATATGGTGGAAAAAATAGTTACTAATCGAGTGTGTCCACTTTGTATTTAATGTTTTTTTTTATAATTTAATTCATATTTTTTCTAAAATAATAAAACATAATTGATCCTCAGTTTGATATAATGTTATATTATTGACATAACCAAACAAATTAGGTTATGTTTATGGTTAGGTCCTTATAAATATAATTTCACCGTCCATAAACTCTATGTCCTAGAAGTGATTATCTACATATATATTATTTCGAAATTTGGAATCTCATATATTCTACAATATCATCTTCAACATTTCTATCATTCCCACAACCATTTGAGGTTCTATCCTCTAACATTGACCAACCTTATCCGAGATTGTAGTTGTTATACACCTTTTCCCAAAAGGGCATCATATGGATCCATTTTAATGCTCGAGTGAAAACTATTGTTGTATGAGAACTCAAATAGAATAATATGGTGATACCATACACCATATAATTACAATCATCATACTCTTCATATGGATTCCATTGTCTGAATATCCTTCTCAAAATGGCTGTCACTTTAGGGGTGTCAAGTTGTACTGAATTTCTAATCATTATTTATATAATATTATACACTATTTCCAAACATTGATGGAAATCAAGGATAATGTTCATATATAATTGATAACACTTTCTATGTAGCCTCACCAATTCTATTATGCAAGTCTATACATGTTAATATAGTGATATGTCCTCTTGAGTCTCACTGATGTGAGAAGTACTTTTAAGATGATCCATAATGAACAATGTATAATTATTTCTAGTACATTTATTTGGATGTCTAGTGATAAAATCCATTGTGATGTTTTTCAATTCATATTTTGGTATGGGTAATGGTTTCATCACCCACAAATACCCATTCCTTTCATCCTTCATGTTATAAATTACTAGAAACATTAATGTATATTTAGTGATATCATTTTTCATATTTCCCCACCAATAGTTCAATTAGAGATAACGATAAGTCTTTATTCTCACTGGGTGGATATAGAATGGGATATATTTTAGCCATTCATAATAACTTTATTTATACATTTATTTGAGGTTGTAAATTCCAATGAACCAAATTTTATGAATTCTTCCACATTAATTCTTAATTTTTAGGATTTACTATTTTTGATAGCTTCCACATGTTTTTAAATTTACACCTAATATCTTTGAGAATATTTTATCATATCTAAAAGTGATGGTTAAACAATAATTCGAGAATAAAATTAATATTTAACATCCATTATAATTATAATATACATCATTTGAATGTTTAATAATAATGTATCCTTATAATTTCTCAACAAAGATACTATTTATTCATCCTTTATACTTACAACATCAACAATTTAATTTTCATTACAAATATAGTAGTTGATAAAAATTCATATTAATTGATGTGTTCTTACCATATTATCTAAATTATTTTAATATAATTATGTTTTAATATATATTTTATGTGTTTATAATCATTACATATATTACACTTCTCTCTATAGATAATATTCTACCCAATATTCAACAGAGAGATAACAGCCTCCCACAATAGATCATGTGATCAATTTTGTCTATAAATGTACATTCTACTTCATTGATGATAAGACTAAAACATTTTAATTTTTAATAATTATAGATTCAAAGAACTTTTTTGAATCATCGTTGTATAATACAATGTGTTCCCCGCTTTTTTTGGAAATCTAGGTGTTAGCGTAGTGATACGAGACTTTTTAAAATCTTTGAAGAAGTCTTCAAAATCAATAATCATGGAAAACACGACCCCCTTATGATTCATCTATGATTATGGATTTGAAAATAGTAAGTGGTTCTACATAAATCATTGGTAACCCAATGATACTTTGAGGAAACTACCAATCTCATTTTATAATTTTTTAATCTTCCTCTAATCAACAACATATGTTTTATAAGTTTCCAAAGATATCCCTTTGATGGTGATTACATGCCTTAATAATGAATCCTCTTCAAAAAATAACACACATTTACTATAACCATTATAAATGTTTTTATAAAAGTATTTAAATGATACTAATGTTCCTCCATTCATATTGACTATATCAGAATATCATCTATAAAGACTACTAAAAATATATCAATTCATTATATAAAGAGACTATTCATTATGTCCATCAATATTATATGAGAATAATAAGAGTTATATGGGAGTTACAAAGAACCCATAATTTCCATTTCCTATTTTGGAATACTGTCATAGAAATATATTCATTATTCACATTAAATTTTTGATAACCCAACTGAAGGTGCAATATAAGGAAATAATTTTCCCCATATACTTTATCGTAGAAGTCATATATCTAAGGAATGTGATACTTTTTCTTTATCATGTAATTTTTTTGTTTTCATTTATAAATTTATAGGCACATTTCTCAACCATTTTCTACGAAGAAGAAGAACTACTCACACAATAGTGAATCAGTTTGGAATATGAAAACATTGTATTGTTTCCATTGTAATTTATTACTTAATTATTCCTACTAAATGATGTATATCCTATAATGAGTATTTTATTGGGGTAGAGATACATGTATATGATGAATTATAACAAAAAATCTAAGTTATGAGGGAGATAATGTCATTATTTTGGGATCACATTTCTATATTCTTTTATAATATAAATGTATTCGATCATGATTCCCTTATTTTTATCGACTATTTGAGCTACAAATTATTTTTCATAATTAAATAATAAAAAGAATTGAGGGAATGATTATGAAGAAGATGTATCCTCATCCTTACACATGAATATAATTGAGGGATTCCTTGGGATGTGAAGAGGGATAAACCTCACCTTAAAATTGATATCTGATTTGTATAATGATATCCAATCAATGAAAAATATAGAATAAAACTCCCCAAAGGATATAAGATGACATTTTCTGCGAGGTTTCGTCTGGAAAAATTAAATTGGCAGGAGAAATATAATTTTGATCATGAAATTTATCAATTCGTTGTTCTCCCAAATAACTCAACAATAATACGTTTCAATGGTATTTTAATATATATATATATATATAATGTAATAAAGACATGATAGAATGTATAGATATATAATCAAGTACTATATTTGATTTTATTTAATGAATATCTAGTGTACAAGTCACCATATGGTTTAAGGGATCCATATCAGTTGTAATGACAACATATTCCATTCTATGGTACCTTTGGGGTAGATGTTAAAGATTTTCCTCACCCCCATTTTACTTAGGGAAGTGGATTTCATAGTGCTCCATCTATTTTCATTTAAATAACTATACAATAAGAATGGTTTTCATATGTACCTTATTTTACCCATCCACATTATTGTGTATAATCATTTCACATAGGAATTGATCTTCTTAGTAACCCTATATTCCACACATGATGAATATTCTGGTCCTTCTTTAGTAGTATCTAGAATTCTTCTTCCCCATCATTTGACAAGTGGGATATTGGGTTTTCAATAATCCGTAATAGTTTTCAGTTGGCCTTCATAAAGAGAAATATATATTATATTCCATTATTTATTCCAACAAGACCATTGAAAATCATCAATCTCCATTAAAAAATTAAAGGCATAATGAATAATTGATTAAATACTATCAATTTTTTTAACTACTCATTATTTTTATTTGATCAGTTTCAACACACCAAAGAATCAGTTCACATTAGATTCACTACTACTGATGAAGCTAATATCATTTCATTGAAGCTTTATAATGTTATACTCATATAATCTAATTTATTCATATCTCTTTTAAATAATACTAAAGAAATTGCTTCTCTAATTAATATGGGGAGTTCTGTGAATGTACATATTGAAAAATATTTTCATGCACTACTAACATTTTAAGGAATCATTTTCATCCATAGATTTTTTAACTAGTTTCCACCATTTTTTAGTTTCTAAATTAAAATTATTATCTTCCTATATGATATTATATTTTTTTTATTTTAAAGGCATATAATATAATTTTAGTAGAGTTACTCCATTTTTATGTGTTGAGGGGATTAGAAGATATACACTAGATTGAATGATGGTGTTGCATAAATTATTAAAACATATCATTCTATTATATAAGATATGGAGGAAATTACACACGATTCACATTACTATTCAGTACATGGGCAAGTTGATCTAGTACTTTCAGAATGTTTTGGACAGCCATTCCATTTCGGTTGGTCATATCATTTGGGAAATCCTTACATTTCATATCATATTGATTTTCGGCATATGTTCTCATATTTTCACCATTAAATATGAAAAAGAAATAAAATAAAATATTAGGGCATGAGTCATATGATATCTATCATATATAAGGGATTATATGAACATCAAAGGATAACTTTATAAATTGAAAATATATCATCACATTTTATTCCTCAAGATGTAATCTAGTTTATCCATTATTATATAATTATTCCAATGGTTATTAATAATTTTTTCTAGTCGTAAACATTGAAAATAATAAATCGTGCTCTAATAAAATTTATTGTCACCCTAAAATTCTACACATATTATTATATGATTTTAAGCATAAATAATATTCATATATAAATCTAGGATTGAAATATATAATTTATTTGGAAGTCTATGTATATAAAAAGAACACAAGAAACCATTATATAACATCATTTCAATAACTAGCTCATAAATTCGTTATATATAATAAGATTTCAAAGGGAAACTTGTGGAATACGAGGAAAAACTGGATGAGCTAATAATCGTAGTTAGGGAATTAATACAAGAATGAATCATAACACATGATATTAAAGGATTACACTGGTGGAATAAAATGAAATAGAAATGTAATAACTATACGGAATCATAAAATATATTAAATGAGATAATGTGATAATGGAAACATAATAATCGGTAGGAAACATATATCATTACATAAAAATGAGTCAAGGATATTTGAAATGGCGTTATCATATGGTGGGTAGAGTCCAATACAAGATATGGTTTAATCCCCATTCCCATAAATGATATATCAATTGAATAAGTATTACCCAATTCATTGGACCTCATTCATGGGAAACTAATCATTACATGTTCATTCCTATCAGTTCCATATAAATAATAAAACATTTGGATTTGACATATCGGTTACCCAATGAAAGAAATGGGTTTTGTAACCATGTTTCATGGCTTATCACAAAGAAATTTCATAATGGTATCATTGAAGGAGTGGAATTTATTCATACGTAGACTTTAATAATAAAAAATAATCATATCTCATAATAAATTATTCACAAATGATGTGAACACCTGTAAATAAATTATTTAGTTAACTTTATAAATGTTCCTCTTTGAAACAGTTTAATGTAAAATAATAAAGAATCTATAAAAAGAATAAAGGAATATCTATTTTAATAAAACTAGAAGTGAAATAAATTATTATTTTAATGATAATGTTTCATAACTTCAAGAAAAATTACATATAATTTTTATATTGAATATGAATATGAGAATGGAACAAAGAAGGCCCCTTTATTTTGGATTTCGTATCAAATGTTATTGAGAAGGGAACCATTAAAAACAAGTATTTCTCTTTAAAATATTTATGTATTGATCTGGATACAGATGTGTGGAACATATATAATTAATTTAGTTATTTTATATATGAAAAATGATGTAATAAATTGAGATAATGATGTATAAATTGAAACCCAATGAGATAAGGGTGGTTTGAAGAGATCCCTTACCCTATGAACAAGTGTATTTTTCTGTGGAATTTAAAATCCATAAAGTACAAATGAGATTCATTAATAATTTAATACATAACGTATACAATATATATTTAGTTATAAAAATTTTATTATGTTATTGTATGGTCATTATAAATAGAAAAAATGTTCCATTTCATCATTCTGGTAGTGGTTGTTTCATGGTTTCATGATTCGTTATCATTTGTATGATTATGGATGTTCATATAGAATTGTAAAAATTATATAGATAAGAAATTTTATTATATCAATACACATAAAAAATATAAAATTCATGGATATATATTATTTTGGTATGAGGATGATTCATTTTTCAAAATGTTAATGATAAATATTTAGTTTATTTTAGTAGTTTTTAAATCATCTCAATCTAGTTTTATTTTATTAAATAGTATGTCTATATAATAGTTCTAAGACATGATAAACGTTATAATATACATATTAATCTATATTTCGACCCTAATAATTGTTTTATGAGTATTCATAAATTCCAAAATAGAAAAATGAAAAAAAAATATCAATAGAGATGGTAATCCCACATAATTTGGAAAATGTTTTCAATGCATAGAATAAGAGGACATGAGAATGTTGGTTGAAAATAGATATTCTTTTAGAAATATATCATTATTTTATATATATGATACTATAAATATTATTATTTTATGGATAATTATGGTGAGTATAATGAAGTAGAATAAATAGAATCAGAAGTAAAGGTTTGAGATATTTACATCTCAAATATCACCTCCTTGAATTACCCCTTATGTATCATTGAATTGGTATTTTGTGGAGGCTCAAAATTATTGAATGCAGTTGAAGGGATTAGAAAGATAATTGGTGAATATATTTACAAAATACCTGTAATGACCCAATGTTTTATCATTAGAATATTCTATCTTATAATTATGTCCTATAATCACATTAAAATCACAACACAATGAACTAATACATACTATGTGACCATTGAAAATAATATTGTCACTTTTGTGATTTGAATTTTGAAAAAATGACATACACTTTTGTGATTTGTAAGATTTTTGGAGTTAGACAGACAAAAATCATATTTTGAATATTATCCAACACAGATAAATATTAACCATCCCTTATGAATAGTAACATAAAAAATATGAATATATAATCATAAATAATAATAGTAAACTCACAATTGAATGTGTAAATAAAATTTATCCCTATTATAAGTGATTATATGACCAGAGTATAAGTATTGGTATTTTTTTAATTCATATATAATGAATTAAAATTTATTATTTAATTTTAATGATTTTTTTTTACTAAAACAAGTTCATATAATATTTTTTTATGTTTATTGGATTTATGATAATTTTATAATACATTATGTAATTTTTTAAAGCATTATAAAATTATGTATAATTTAAAAATAAATATTTTTCATGTAAATTATGATTTTAATTAAAAATTTAATTAATCATAATTTGAAAATTATTTCGATAAAATGAATTCATTTTTGTATTCTACACATATAATAATTGATCAAGTGAATTTTCCTAAAATAATTTCAATTTTAATGAATAGTTAGTTACGGTAATTTACTGTATATATACATCCTGTTTAAAATAATCTATTCCAAGATTCATAGCTGATGTAAGAAACCTTGGTGAAAACATACATGCACTAATTACTAATTTTTTTCAAGGAATAACAATTATTTTATGTCTTATATAATAAAAAAGTAATGATATAAATGTTAATAAAATACTCCTCTACTTCACTATAAAACCCACCCACACTCTCCTCATCTCTTCAGTCATCTCAATCCAGATTCCTTATTTAATATTTTCTCAAATATCTCCCAAAGCCCCTCCCTAACATCCAACATCTCTTTTTCTCCTAAAATAACCATATTGTTTTCCCTTAAGAGGTTGTCTGTGTAGATTGATTTAGGATGTAAATTCATCTTCTCAATTATTTTATTTTTTGTTCATGTTTATTTTTTATCTTTTATATCCTTACCGCTCCTCTTAGAAATATTATGAAAAATCCTAGACAGTATATATACTAATGTTTTCTTATGATAATAGAATAATTTATTATAGTATCTAATTTACCCTTAGTTTACACTAGTAGAAAAAAACACTATATTAGATGTGTTAATTTACCACATTCAATGGTGTTGGATTTTCAATTTCAATTACCATATTCAATTTTGGTCATGAACCTATTATTTTGGATAAATAATACTATATTATATGTATTATTTCTCATATATGCTTCTAGTTTCATTATGTTCACAAGGTTTTTCAAAACAAATATGTTCGTTGTGATAAAAAAACCTCCAATTTACCCAAAAGGTTATCAATAATGTTTTACATAATGATTCAAATTCCCTTAAAGTAACCAATTGAAATATAAAACTATGTAACATTATGGATTGTCATTAATAAAATATATCACAAATTTAAGACAATGATATTCATTTACATTATTATCCCTTCATGTATATAATTAAAACGTTTATGAAACAAACAGACCTGAAAAAAAAATTGATCCTCGTAACCCAAATAAAAAGTTATGAATGAACTCAAGAAGGTTATATTATAAACATTACGTGTCAAATAGGTTTTTTATATAATAGTTAATGAATCTAATTTTAATAATTAGGTCATTTATATCATGTGAAGAGTACCATTGGACTTATGGTAAGGGATTCTACCTGAATCTCCATTATTCTTTCAGGTTTCCCTATATTTAGTTTTACCAAAATAATGTTTCCTATACATTTTATGTTGAACTATTAAATTTTGTTTACATTCTAAAAACTCATCTACCAAGGCCCATTCCACATTATCTTTTGGGAATATACAAATTTTTATGTGGTTCCCTTCTCAATTCTTCTTGATCAGAAAAACTATTTTAAGGGAACATTTTGAATTCTTTCCCAATTTGAAGTGCAAAATATCAACTGTGTGAAGATACTATTTTTTAGAATAAAATAAAAAAATTTATTTTGAAAACATTATTGGTTAACATATTGTTTTATAAAAAATATTATTCATATTTCAATTTTAAATTATCATTAGTATTTTCATTAAAACACACTAAAATGATGTGATGCTAAAATTTATTTAATTATCTTCATAAATGTTATCAAATATATTTGAAATTACATAATGTGATATATTATTTTTTTCACTTTGGAATTCAATGTATATTTCAATTCATTTCATTCATGGGCCCCATTACGATACACCCATATATTATTCATTATGACATGATTATGATACCCATTTCATTACATGGATAACCTTGAGTTTATATATGATTGATATATATAATTAATTATATGGAAAACATATTCATGACCATGTTATAATTTGTTCTCATATATGTAAATCTAATTCATTGAGAATAGTTTAGCCACATGCTATGTTATGTTCAATGGTCTTGCTGGTTAGCCTTAACATGTTCAATCATGTGCAATGGTCTTAGCGGTTAGCCTTGTCTTGTGCTACCATGTGTAATGATCATAGTGGTTAACCAGGATTTGAGCTCCTCCTAGTGTATAGTGGATTTAATAATGCTAAATTGGTCATTTATGTTGCTTCTACATTACAATTAATACATGTTTATATAATCCCATGTTTATTTTATATGATACTATATTTTACATTTGTTTTTATGTCAGTATTCAATGACGTCTAAACCATGTGATAATGATTTATTATTATGATTATTCCATTGATGTTATTTTTATATATCCCATTTCCTATTTTATACCTAGGTTATCCTATGCCTATGTATGATCACAATGGATGTTAGGAGCACAATATGGAATTTAAATAAATAAATGTTTTCAGTTATTTGTTTTATGTACCTATTCTTCAGATTTTCTAGATGTCACGAGACTTCTCTTGAATTAAGATTTTTATTTATGCATAAAATAATATAATGCCATTTTAAAAAGTCTATAGTCACTATAGATGGTTTCATAGTATGGAATACTTATTTTTTAAATTATAAATATAGAACATTAGTAAAAACATTATGGATGAGACTATGTATAAGAAAACTTCTGTATATTTTGGTTACAAAAGAGTAAGTGGTTTATCATGAAAACACATCACTATATGGATTCAAATAGGTTAAAGTGGATCTAAAACAGATGTATCTATGGGTGAAACCTAAAGGCACCACTTTCATCTAGACTCAAACGAGAATTGGTGAACAAAAAATGGACATGATACACTCTTGGTTTGACAGTCACAGGGGATATGCATTGGTAAATTTTTTATAATAGTATGAACAACATTGAATGTGAAAGAAATCCCATCAGAATTTATGTTATGAAACAGATCATGGATAACCTAGATTTAAACCTAGGGAATACAAATTTAGGATATAAATTTCGTTTAAGAGTTTATCCTTTTATTTTTTAAGGTTTATTTTTATGTTTTTTAACTATGTATTCAAGTTCCCTAATTGTATGTTATTTTTCATAGATAATGGGGGAAATAGAAGAACACGTGAAAATAATTTGTGTTATAGGAAATGTGATGATTTACCTAATGATATTCCAAATATGATGGGAATGGGTAATAAAAACATCATAATTGTACTCACTCACTAGGCAGAAGTTATGAATAATAACATGAATCATGTTGGAGGACCTCTACCATTCTAGAAATTGAAAGTTATAGTTAAATACATCATGATGAAAAGTACTTCCATTTGAGGTGGATCTTTGTATCCCCTCCTAGTAGAATAGTTGATTTACTCCATTGAAAAAATATTCCCTGTACTTGAGTTCTTACTAGAAGAGAAATACATACTTGTGGTATATAGTATTGATGAGGAAGTCAATAAGTAGTTTATAATAATAATGAATATGATGTCCCAAGAAGAAATTGATTCCATTTATTAGGAGAAATTTTGGAGAATAATTTTCAAAAATATTTCCCCAGAACCCTCCTTCTCAAGAAGTAAATAGTGGTCATATGACTCAATTATAAGGAAGATGAGTCCATCAGGGTGAATTGAGAACACATCAAAATGCTTGAAAAGTACACCTCTAGTATTTTCATGAACACCGATATCGAGGTGGTTTTCATCATTAGTGGACTAAGGCCACGATTAAAAAATCATTGGTGATTCCAACATTGAAAATTATTGAGAAATTGTATGTTGTAACCTCAAAGTTGAAATGGAGGTCAGATAATCACAATGGTATCATGTGCCTGAGGACAAGAACTAAAAATTTTAACCTTTTATTGGTGTTTTGGAAATAAAATCCCATAATGTATTGAATATTGAACACCCCACAAGTCAAAATTGTTGCAGGAAGCATCCAGGGAAATTTCTAAAGGCAGCCATAAATTGCTTCAAAAGTGGGTAGATGGGAAATCATGCATTGAACTACCAAAGGGATATAAATAATCCCACTAATGTGGAATAAGAATGGATTTTTTCATATATACACTCAAAATATATTGTAGTTTTAGAACTACCAAGAGTATTGGAATTATTTAAAAAATTTCCATTATATACGGGTTTTTAGAGGTAATCAATAAAAACATACAAAGAAAAAAGGAAGTTCATATGGTGTCACGATTAATAAGGTTGATTCAGAGAATGATGCATTGAAAACCACACTTTTATTCATTCATGGATAGTAAATTTACAATTTTATTCTTGTTCTATGCATTCTTTCATATAATGCATGTTATTATAACTATTCCAACACCACCTCAAAATATGGAGGAAAAGTTATCTTTGATAATATATAAGGTGTAATTTTTTTTCCATGGTTTATAACTCCTCCCCAGTTTACATATGTTGACTGAACCTCCCAAAAAATATCATCATAATTCCATTAGTGGAATTCACTGTTATATTTCGAATGGAATGGTTTTCTTTATATGAAGTCATCATCAGCTATCTTGAATGGGATAGTAATCTTCACATCATGAAGCATCCTTTATTTCATTATATGTTTATTGTTGAAAATGAATCTATTTTTGAATCATTGTATCATGTGGGGTTATAACTTCCTTATCTGAAATCATGTCCATATCAAATGATTGAAACTAATGGGATGATACTTCTCTATGAATTTACTATCTTGAATGATTACACTAATGAATTCCATGAAGAGTTCCCTAGTCTTCATCCTGATTGAAATGTTGACTTTTCATTTGATCTTATTCCTAGATCCCAATTAATAGAAAATAAATCTTATATAATTTCCACCATAGATCTGAAAGTGCTAATGAAATAGTTACATGAGAATATATCGAAGGGTTTTACATGCCAAAGTGCTTCAACATGGGGGGCGCCAATACTCTTCGTAAAAAATAATGATGGATCAATGTATATATGCATTGATAATGGTGAGATCAATATATTTATAATAAAGAACAAGTATTCACAACCAATAATATAATACTTGTTAGATCATCTTCATGGGGCCATTAATTTCATTATAGAAGACCTTCAGTCGGGATGTCACTAATTTGAGTTGACGAATGATGATAATCCCAATACTACATTTCAAACAAGGTATGGACACTATGAGTTCATTGTGATGCCCTTATGATTCCCAAATTTTCCACAAAATTTTATTGAATTAACTAATATAGATTGTATATATTACCTTTGAAAATTTGTGGTAGTCTTTTTTGAGGATATTTTGATATACTCTATGAGCAAGGAGGAACACTAAGAGAATTTGAATTATCTACTAAATACATAACAAAGGGAAAAACTATACGTGAAGTACAATAAATATGAGTTATGGATGGAAGAATTATAATTCATAGGTCATGTAATCACTAACAAAGGGATATATTTAGACCATTGAATGAAAAAAGAAATTGAAGAGTGGAAGATTCTCATATTTGAAATTGATATCAATAGATTCCTTTCTCTACCTGGACAATAATGACTAGTTTGACAGAAATATTTACTATTTACGAAAGCAATGACTAATATGACACAAAATGTGGGTATGTATATAGAGACTATTGAATTTGCGGGAATAATTATGGTGATCAAAATGAGGGTTATCACTGTGCCAGTACTCACACTCCCCACAAGTAGATAACTCATTGTGTTGTAAAATAATGCTAATAAGAAGGGATTAGAACGTTTTCTCATGGAAAATGATAAATTGATATCCTACTCCTTAATCCAGTAGAGAAACCATCATAAAAACTATCCTATACCAGATCTGGAGTTGGCGGTTGTGATAACTGCGTTAAAATATTTGTGAAATCAAATCTATGGGGAAAAGTGGGAGATAATAATCATCAAAAGAGTCTCAAATATATATTCAAAAAGATGGTGCTTTATATGATCCAACAAATATGGTGGAGAAATTCATGTATTATGACTACTTAGTCCACTTCCATCCAATTGAGTAACATAAGCTGTTGCATTCTATACATAGAAAAGATCTTTCATGTTTCTCAATGATGAGAATTGAAAAGGAACCAATATTCATAGATTTTTAGAGGATCAAAAAGATAATCATTTAAGGGAGGAACATAATCAATAAATTCTCAAATGATATCAACATCCCCTCATGGTGAAAATAATGGATTCTCAAATAAAATATGTGCAAACTATGAAAAGGATAAAATATATCTGAAATGTGAAATCCTTTGAGTTCTAGATTGAGGAGGAAGGACATTTTTGATTTGGGTAGTGATATTTGTAATGTATGATCTACATATAAGGATAGAGATTTTGAATGAAGCACATAGCTCAATATTCTCTATTCACCCAGGGGAACAACTATGTAACAAGATCATTGAGATAAATTTTGGGGAGAAAATATGAAGAATTAGATTACTAATTATACATCAAATATTCCGGTATGTCAATAAGTGAAAATAGAAAGACATTTGTCTAAGGGTATGAGGAAACCACAAACCATACCAACATGGAAGCAGGAGAACCTAATATTGGATATTGTCACTGGACATCCAATGACATCAAGAGGATAGAATACTATAATGATAATTATGGATAGTCTTACAATGACAAATAAATTTTTCATAATTTGAGAGGAATTCACATTGGATCAAATTTCATGGATATATATCAAATAGGTAGTAATTATATTTGGAGTACCAATATATTTTGTATCTGATAGAGATATGATATTTACCTCGATGTTCTGTAAAATTATTCAAAATTCTCTAATCATTGAACTGAATACCAGTACGGCCTATATTTATCAAAATAAGGGCCTATCTAAGATAATTGTTGATTCAAATGATGAATATTTTAGAGCTTGTTCTACTAACGTCAACAGATGATTTGAGTAACAACTTCTATTGGTTGAATTATCTTACAACCAATGTTTCCTCTAAAGTGTCTTCATGGTACCATATGATGTCCTTTATAGAAAATTTTCTGAACATTATAATATTGGGATGGAGATAGTGAGCATAAGATTCTATGACATTATATGATTGATGAAATGGTGGATAAAGTAAAAACCATTCAGAATCACATCATGGAATCCCTATGTCGACAAAAGTGTTATAAAGAAAATAGATGATGAGATTTTGAGATTAATGTTGGAGACATGGTATTTCATTGTATATCTTGTTGGAATAAGGTCATTAGGTTTGGGACAAATGTAAATCAATTCCCCAGGTATATCATCCCCTTCAAGATTTTATTTCATGTTGGAGTTGTGGCCTATCGACTTGCATTCCACCCACCATTTCATATGTACAAAATGTCTTCCATGTATATCTCTTGAATTATAAAGTACTAGATCTTTCCCATTTACTCTCTTCAGATGTGGTACAAGTAGAGAATTATTTTTCTCAATAGGATGAGAAATTGAAGATATTGGACAGTGGAGATAATGTTTTATGAAACTATACTACTCACCTAATCAAATTTCTATGGAGGAACCATAGGTATGAAGAGGAAATATAGGAATTATAGGTGGAAATGAAGGAAAAGTACCCACACCTACTTATGGAATATATTGTATAAAGATTTTTCTAGGGAGAAATTTCTTAATGGTGGAAAAATGTAAAAATCCAATGTTCTATCAATGGAATTTCACTTCTTATAATTTCTTCATATAATCACACGAAATCACAACATAATGAACTAATAAGTACTATGTGACCTTAACACATAATATCATCCCTTCTATGATTTGAATTTTTAAAATCAAATGCACAAGCCTGTGATATGTAAGATGTTTGGAGACTGATATGATAATCATAATTTTTGGTTAATAATAGCCTACCCTTTTGAATATTAATATGACCATTTATGAATTCTAAATCGTCCAAAAGAGTAGTAACCTATCCCTATAATGTATAAATTAAACTTTGAAATATTATAACTGATAATATGATGATAGAAAAAATAATTGAAGGTTTTAATGTAAAAAATTATTAATTAAAATAATTAATTTATTTAAATGAAAAAATATTTTCAAAAAATATTTTCATTGAATACCAATTTTATGTTTTTGTGATTAAAGATATTTTTATATATAAGGAACTGGCCTTAAAACATTACATATTATTGTATTAAATGAATAATTTACATTAAGGATCATTTCATGTTTAGAGTTTTAGAGAAATAGGCCATAACTATTACATTGCATCTCAAAAAAATTACAATATAGATACTTCAACATAGATTCCATTTTTTTCATAAAATAAAAACACATAATAATAGTCTTGTCTAGTTCTATGTTTTAGACATCATGACTTTTTCATGATCCCATCCTTGACTTTATTCATCATTATATCATCTGAAAAATATTTCAAAACATGGGATGAGCATAAAAAGCTCAGAAAGGGTAATAAAATGAAGAAATTAAACATTAACACATCAATATATAATAATCAATGAAACCATATTTTTCAATCATAACATACCTCATGAAATCATAAGATTTATGAATAACACAAAGAAATAATAAACCATAATGGTTACTTACAACATCAAAATCAAACCTACATTGTAACATTCACAGCTACATAGGGTGTTACATTTGGAATACCCGTCACAATATATTTCCTAAATATCATATGAGAAACATTCACATTTACCTCTGTCATGTTACCCAATGCATTAGATAGATATCTCATGCTCACCTGCCCTTGGTTTATCACGGAACCACATGTATTCAAAACCAATGTTGAAAAACCATAACATAGTTATGATACATAAAACAATAATAAAGGAAAGATAAATTTTCCACACTTCTCTGAGAATATATTATTTCAAGATATTGATATAACCAATTATTTATCAAACCATTTTTAAAAACCATTTAAAACATTTAATAAAGAGATTTTTTAATCAATGTTTTCTATAACACATTGAAACTTTAAATAAATTATCATTTGAAAGCATTAATGCCCATATAAATAAATCTTAAAAACCATTTTGAAAACATGGACATTAATGAAAAATATTTAGAAGATAAAATATTTAAAACATTTAATATGATATCTTATTTAAAGTGTTTTTAAAATATGAGAGACAGTTGAATAAAATAATTGAGGAAATAAATATAATCAGATCATTATAATATCATAAGAATCTATGGATTCATGATATAATATGAAAAGGTGCAGTATATACACCATAAAATAGTGAATCAGTGCTAAACAACAATGAAGTCTCAATGGAATGTAAATTGAAATGAAATCCCTTATAAAATTTGTATCCTTAGATTTAAGATAAATAAATTACATAATAATAGGTTAAAAATATAGATACACTCAGTATGATTGGATAATCAGTTTACATGATTTAGAGAAAATTCACACAATTTTTTTGTAAAAACAACAACAATGACTTGGATGTTTAACTCAATGAATGGAAAATGAGTTAAAATTACTCTTATAAAGTTCATATCGATGAATTGAGAATTAATCAATGGATTGATTATGTGAATCACTCCATTGATAAATGGAGAGGAAATTACAACATAAATAAATATGCAGTCATTCTGTACATAATCATAGCATTACATAATTAGAAATTAGAAGATTAACCCATGGAATAGAAATTGGGATAAAAAGATCCATTACTGATTTGTTAAATTACGAAACACGCTCCACATGAAATAATAATCATAAAATGAAGATATAAATACCCATAATTATATTATATTGTATAATTAATACAATCATGGGTAGTACATACACCATGAAAAAGTAAATTGTAACAAACATAGCATGAATCTTAGAGGAATAAAAAGTGAGATAAAAATTCCTTACCATGTTGTTAGCAACTGAGTCGTATGAAAAAATAATAATAACCACCAAATGAATCACATAATAAAATAAATATAAATATAATCATGATAATATATATCAAATGGAATAACACAATACACCCCATGCAATAAATAAGTGGCGAACAATGGAAATCTCGTGGAATTATAAGTGACATAGAAACCCCTTACCTCGTGTCCGACTTGACTCGTTCGTTCTTTAATATCTTGAATAATAAGGTAATGTTAATTTTTACTTGATTAAAAAACATTTTTCATGTTTATTTTTTCTTTTTTATCACTTATTACCATGTTATGAACATTATGCTATCATTTAAGTTAATAATGTTCATTTTACCGATATTTGGTACTTGAGTAAAAAATAAACTTATTATAATTACTGGCTGTTCATCTGGTCACAATTCCATTATATCCAGTATTAATTCATGATTTAGATATCATATATATCCAGTATATATATGTATTTATCAAATTACATTACATTTGGAGATAAAAAATGAAATGAACCGTTCTTGGAGACGGTAAGCTGTACGTACACATGAACACTACTGTCATTTATATTTTATATTAACTGAAATAAAAACATAATGATACTTTTCTATATTATAATTCCATAATAAGTTCATATTATATATTTTAAAAAATTTCATTAACTCCATATTTTATACGCTCCACGTTGGGCATGAATGAATTAAATCACCTTGAGGGAGCGGTAGCCCGCACTTCCTCAAATGAAATTATCTTATATAGACATATTGGAATTCATAAAGGTATTTATGTAAATAAAAAATAAATAAGCATATAAAAAACATAAACTTAATATATATCATATATAAATATAGTTCCATCACAATTTCCCCCATAAGAGGCAGATAAGAAGATTGAATAGTCATTGTTTTGTGAGGCATTAGATTCACTTCCACAGAAACAGTATGTTCTTTACCCATTAGATGGAGGTGTGTGAAAGTTTAGTTTTAATAAATAAAATAAAAACCATATAGTATATTAAAGATACATTTTTTATAACATAAACTAATAAAAAGAGTTTAGGGGGTTGGAGATATGAAATAAATCAATAGAACAAAATGGAAGATGATACATTTATATCTGGAAACTCCCTTTGGTTTGAACCAAATGGGTTTTTTGAAGTGCCTTCTTCCTATGTTAAGGATTATAAGAGGAAGAGAGGGATATTGAAATATTATTTGGGTTGGGGTAGGACGAGCCAAGGGACTTGAGAGGTGTGAGTTATCGGTGAGAGGTGAGGGATTTTTATAAGGGAGAGGATGAGCTCTTTAGGAAAGTGCGAAAATATTATTTTATTATACAATTATTTTATTTTTCTAATGGTCCAAAACTAATTAGATTATAATAATATATGACTCTTTTTTTAAATAATATATTACAACATTAATTATATAGGTTTTGGATATTTTTTTAATCTTTATAATATTATTTATTTAATTCATTTATTAATGTGGTAAACACTACATCATTATTGTGTAATAAATAATTTTATTTATTTGATGATTAAAAATTATAAAAAAATATCGTGAGGGAGGAAATATTTTTATCTTTCTAAATAATATTTATTATTATAAATATAAATTATATAACCCTATATAAAAATTAATTTAGTAAAAGATATGTGTCTTTTTCTATTACTTTATGTTTATTAAAATAAAGTGTCATTAATACTCTTATGTGGCTCCATGGGGTTCCAAAATAAACCCAAGGACACCCATGGTAGTCCATGACTCATAAAACAAGGACAATACATGTGTTAAGGTAATTTTGTATTATTATGATATTCTTTAATCCTTGAATTGTACAATTTACCTTTAACTGTGGTAAATAAAAATCCAAAGTTACTATTAAGAAAAAATTATTTTCATCTTATTGAACCACATTTTACCTACTAATAACAACCATGTATGTAATATTTTTTATTTTAAATTCACAAACGTGATATAATTTAATTTTAATGAAAAAGTTAGTTTTTAATGACTACTTAGTGGATTCACTATTCATCAAAAATTGATGTTTTTATGAAAAATACCAAAAAATATGCGTATGATATATTTGATATTAAAAATTAAAAAATGATTTTTATTTTACCAAATTCAAAACATATAAGACATATTAAGCAATTTATTATTAATTCTCGTTGTCAAACCAAAATTGTGTTTTTTTAGAAATATTAACTATTAAAGGTTTGACATTTGTTTATGTATAATATCGAAGAGAAAATAATTCCAATTTCCAAAATTGGATTAAATGGAAAAAATATCATCTAATTAAAGATTAAAAAAAATTAAAAATAATATCTAACCATATAAATAAATTATATTAAATAGACGTTTTGATTTAAAAACAGTGTTTTTCACTATTCATTAAAAAATTAATTTTATCAGAAAAATTCCAAAATTTTACCCAAAATAAATTTTGATGTCCCGATTATAAAAAATAAATTTATAATAAATGTTAAAACACTTAAATAACCTATATAAGAATATTTTAGATAGTTCCACTACTTCCTACCATTACAACGGATACGCGTTATCTACCATTTAAAATGACAATTTTTTTTCAGTATAACTCAATGTCATGTGCGATGTATGATTTCAAAGAAACATATTGTTGCTTATCGGGTACGACATAGAACATAGAAACCCCTTTAAAATAAAATTAATAATTAATTTAAAAATATTAATAACTATGAAAATTTTATATTCTTTATTTTCCTAGGATGTTACATTATAAGAGGTTTTGTAATTTTTGGCATCATTATAAAATAAGTTTTATTTTTAAAATTTGAATTTTTTATATAAATTATAATTTTAATTAAAAATTAAATATATCATATTAATTTTTGGGTGAAATTGTGGTCTGTTCATAATGTACATGATTTTTTATGAATTTAGAAATACAATAATTTACCGTATATGTATAGTAGGGGTAAATTATACAATTCCTAGTATCATCCCTGATGTCAATTCCCCTAGAGAAGTAAAATGATCTAGTTACAATTTTTCCTCATGAATCATCATTGTTTCTAGTATAATAGAAAAATAATAATCTAATGCTTTAATTAGTATGAAAACCCCCATTTTCTTCACTATAAAAACTACAGACACTCCACTCTTCCATTCACTATTCTAAAGCCTTGTATAATGTGTAAATTCTTCTCAAATCTCTCCTGAATCTCCTCCCCCACATTTACTAGACCATTTTCTCTTCAAAAGGGAATACCCTCTCCCCATTATAGGATCTACCCGCTGATTAATGTAAGAATAAAATTCCTCTTTTCAATTCTTTTACCTTCTTTGCTGGTTCCTTGGTTTTCTTTTATATCCATAAATATCTACATCCAAATATTATAAAAACTATAGTACTTTATATTTATTGTAATTTTATTATTATAATGGACTAATTTGTTATCGTCTATCTTTTACCCATATTTTATTATTTTAGTAAAAACACCATCTGAGATGTGTGAATTTACAACATTCAAGGATGAAGGCCCTTCAATTTCCATTATCATTGTCAATTATAGTAATGAAACAATTAATATGGTTGAACAAAAATATAATATATGTATTCTGGGTCATATATGGTTCTAGAATCATTTTATACACATGGATTTAAAATAAAATGTTTTCAGTGAGTTAAAAAAAACAATTATCTAAAAATGTTATCACAGACGTTTTTTTAATGATACAGTATCACTAAAATTAACCCAATAATATTTACCACCATGAAACATTATGTGTGGTAAATAATAATATTTAACCATAATCATTGAAAACAATATTCATTTTACATTATTATCAATTCTCGTCTACATGTAAACCGTTCATGAAACAAACAGACCCAAACAATAAAATTTAACATCAAAACCAATCATGAAGGTTATGAAAGAACTAAATAATCTTACACTGAAAAAACTACATGTAAAATAGTTTATGAAATTTTTAATTAAAGAAACTAATTTTTTTATTCATGTCATTATGATCATGAAAATAACACCATTAGATTTTAGGTAAGGGATTCTAGCCAAGTCTCCATTATTCCTTCGGGTTGCTCTATCTTTCTTTTTACGCAAATTTTGTTTTCTATTATTTTTGTATACAATGTATTAATGTTTTCTAAATTATATAAACTCATTTTTCAATGAAAATTCATCATTCTTTGTCAGTAATATATTTATTTTATGTGGTTTTCTACTCAATAATTCTAATTAATCAACCCAATTTAAGAGAACTTCCTAAGTTATTTACCAATTTAATGTGATCTCTATCATTTATTTTAAGCCAGAAATGTTTTTATAAATATTAACTAATATTATTAAAAAATCATGGTTCAAATATGGTTTTATATATAAAATTATTTTCTTCTATTTTAAATTCACTTATGTTTTTCTTATAAACCGCTATAAAATGTTTTAATGCTATAATTTATTTAATACTATTCATAATTTGTATCACATATGATTTAAATAACATACTTTTATATATTATTATCATCCCTTATTAATTCCCATGAATGTTTTATTTCATTTATCTCATGGATTGTTTTATGATACATCCATTTATTAGGCTTTATGACACGATTATTAATCAAATTTCTATTCATGGGTACCCTTATGTTTTTGTTAGATTGATTATCTATGAATCATTATATGGAAAACTTATTCAATAGCATATTAAGATGGGTTTATACAGATAGAAATCCAATGTATTGGGTAAATTAGATTCTCATGAGATGTTATGTTTAACAGTCTTGGGGCTTATATTTGAATTGTGCTGTAATGTGCAGCAGTCTTGTCGGTTATCCATACATGTGCTATAATGTACAATGACTTTGATGGTTATCGCTGACATCAGCTCCTCTATGTGAAATGATCCTCAAATAAAGATAAATTAATTTTTTATGTTCCTTCCATAATACTATGACCCCATGTTTATATGATCCCATGTTTATAGGTAATGATCCCATAAGTTCCATTCCTTTTAATATAATTATGTCAATCCTTCTAACCCATTTTCTAAATCTATATTCTTATGATTGTTACCTTACTGTTCTTTTTATATCAGCCCTTATTAGGTTATCTTTTGGTTATCATATTCCGATGTATGAGAAAATAGGATTGTTAGAAGTAGAATATGTAGATTACTTAATGAAATATTTTTTATTTCTAGTTATATGTACCTATTCATAAAAGCAAGTAGAATTCACGATCCATGGATTGTATTCTAATATACAATCTTGCATAATAAAATATTATGTTATGTGAAAAATTCTAGGGCCTCTATTGTTTGTATTAGAGGATGGTCTTGTTATTTCTGCAGATTATGAATAGATAACTTTAGTACGAAAATAATGAAGACACTTATTATAAGAATGCATCTCTAGATTTTGGTATGAATAAAGTGATTTACCAAGAAAATACATCTCTATCTGGATACAAATAGATAGAGATGGATCTATCACAAATTTTTCTATGGTTGAAACCAAAAAACACCACTTTGAGCTAGACCGGAATGTGAACTAGTGCATGCCAACCATCCTTTATTCACTCTTGGTTTGACACTCCAATGGGACATGATTTGGATAATTAATGAGTTTAGTATGAAACATTATTAAAGGAATAAAAAAATTAATTAAGAATATATGTTTTGATATAGATAGTAAATAAACAATATTTAAAACATTGGAATCACAAGATAGGATATACTTTTCCATTAAGATTTTATTATTTTATGTATAATTATTCTTATTATCCTTATTATCTATGTATTCGAGCCCCCTAATTGTATGTTCTTTTTAATAGTTAAGGGAAATAAATAGAAGGACACAATCCAACAATCATTTTGATATGGAATGTGAATATTTACCTAATGATATTCCAAATATAATGGTAACGACTAAAAACATAAAACTAGTACTTGCTCAGCTAACTCACAGTATGAAGAATAATGTGAATCTTTCAAAATTCCCACATCCATCATGTAATTGGAACGTTACTTTCGAATTCATAATTCAACAATGTCCACCCATGTTTTGTGGATCTTATGATCCCATCATCATGGAAAAGTTGAGTGAGAACATTGAAATGATATTATCCATCCTAGAGTCTTCAAAAGAAGATAATGTATTACTAGTGGTCTATCTCTTTTATGGGGATCAAAAGATCCACAAAACATTGAGTCTAATATTGGAGGTCTATCACTTTTATACTCACTGATGTCAAGTTCTATAAAATAATTTGTGATTCGAGACACTAACATCAATGATGATATTTTCCATTAATCTCTAATGGATGAAATGGAGGTCAGAGACACACAATGGTCTCACCAGCTCTAAGAAATCAAGAAGAAAATGGAGTCTAATATGGGAGTTTAATCAAATAAATTACATGATGGATGAAAGATAAAAAATCCAACCTGTCAACATTATGATAAGAAGAATCCTAGGATCTTTCTAAAGAGAAATATGAATTGATTAAAATGTTGAAAGATGAGACAACTAGAAAAGAACTGCCAAAGAGATATGATGAATTCTACTAATGTAGATGAAAAATAGAAGTTTTCTATTTACACTCAGCCTTTAGTGTAGTGTTACAACTACATGGATCATGTTCATTTTGTGAACAATTTCCCTAAACAAAATGTTATAGGAAGCAATTTATAATAACCTCCAAGAAAACAAGGAAGGTATTATGATATCACTATTACAAAGGAGGTATTATAAAATGATTTGGCGGATGGTAAGCACATTATTCATTGATAAATAGAAAAAATACTATTTGATAATTGTACAATGTGTTCATCTATATTATTCATGTTTAGAAGAACTATTCAAAAAACAGCTCAGAATTTGGGGTATAATTAATCTATAATAGTAAAGAATGGGGTATTTATTCTGTTCAAGGTATGTAACACATCCTTGGTAAATTTATGTAGACTGATACTCCTAGAAAATATCATCATATTTCATTTAGTGTTGTTAGATGATATGAAGTGCCTAGATTGGAAATCATTACACAAATCAAACATCAACTATTTGGAAAGGGTTATCACCCTTCACATCATGAAGCATTATATAATTATTTGAAATGTAAGGATGAAGATGAATCTTAATAATAATCATTTAATCATGTTTGGATATTATGGACTTATAAAAATTCATGTCTCACTCAAATGATTGATACTATGGAGATGATACTTCTCAATGATATTCCCATCATGAGGGATTTCACTGATGTATTTCGTGAAGTGTTTCATTGACTTCATATGGATCAGTAGATTAAGTTATAAATTGAAATTAATCATGGATACCTACATATATCAAATAAACCTTATATAATGGCCACCATAGAGATGGAAGAGGTGACAAATATGTTACAGGAGAATCTAGATGAGGGTTTTAAATGTACGATTTCATCATGATGGGGTGTGCCAGTCCACTTCATAATCAAGAACGATGGATCATTAATCCTTTGAAATTATTATATTGATATCGATAAAATCATGATATAGAAAATGTATCCCCTATAATGAATATATGACTTGTTTGATCAACATCATGGGGTGAGTAATTTTACTAAGATGGACCTCTAGTCAGGATATCACCAATTAAAGGTGAGGAAGGATTATATTCCCAAGACTGACATTCGAATGAGGTATGGACTCTATGAGTTCATAATGATTCACTTCAGAAAATCTAATTCTCTAATAAATTTGGTTTCTATAATTAATTGAATAATTTGATATTACTATGACAAATTTGAGGTAGTCGTTATTGACGATATTCTGATATACAACAAGAATAAGGAGGAAGAAGAATGGAATTTGAATATTATGCTAAAGGAAATTAAGAGGGGATAAAAAATATTAAATGTTTCTTAAATGTGTGTTAAAGATAGAAGAGGTATCAGTCTCTGTGCATGTAATCACCTGCAAAGGGATATCTGTAGACCCTTTCAAGACAATTCCTATTGAAGTGTGGCCATTGAAATCATATGTAATAAAGATCCATAGATTCGATAGTCTTGCATGGTATTACCAACAATTTTTGGAGGTCATTTTACAATTATCAAACCCAATGACTAATCTTACATGGAAGATGGTGACATTTTTCAGGACATGAGAATGTGACAGATGATTTAAGGAGATAAAAAAGGTTAATCAATACATTAGTACTAACACTACCAATAAGTAGGGAACTCATTGTGGAGGTTAGTGATTCTTAAAAGAGGGGATTAGGATTTTCTTAATGAAAAATTAAAATCAGATAGACTACGCCACATAGATGTTAAAATTTTTGGAGAAAAACAATCATACGCATAATCTAGTACAGGAGGCTGTGATCTTTACATTAAAAATATTGACCTATTATCACTACGGGGAGAAGTGTGAGATATATACTGATCAAAAGAGTCAAAAAAATACATTCACATAAATAGAGATTAATATCCACCAATAAATATGGTTAGATCTTATCAAGTATTCTGACATATCAATCCACAATCATTATGATACAACAAATAAGGTGACACATTCTTAATGTAGAAAGGATCATACATATTTATCAATTATGGAATTGAAAAGTATCCAACCTTCTATGATTTGAATATGATGGAAATGGGAACAATTAAGGATGGAACATCATGAATACTTTCTAAAATATTTATCAACCATCACTATTGGTTAAAATAATGGATGATATAATAAAATATGTGAAAATTTAGAAAAGGGAGAAAGTTATAAGACATGGGAAATCCTCGGAGTTCAAGATTGATGAGGGAGGAGTAGTAATATTTTAGTCACGATTATGTGTAAAACCAATCTAATGATAATGAAGGATCTTTTCAATGATACAGATATCATAACATTCTCTATTCACCCAAGGAGAACAATGATGTGTTAGGATCTCCAAGAGAACTTTTGGTGGGACAATATGAAGAAAGAGATTACTGAGTATACATCAAATTGAATGGTCTGTCAAAAATTGAAGGTGTAAAGATAGAATTATAGGTGGATGATGTATCCACTACCCATAAAAACATTGATGTGGGGGAAACCAACAATTTAATTTATCACAAGACATCTAAGGATATCCAGATGAAAGAATGCTATATGTGTCAATGTGGATTATCTTACAAGGATATTTCATTTTATCAGAATTCAAGAGGACTTCTCATTTGATAAAAATTAAAAAAAATATATAAATGAGGTGGTAATGGTGAATGTATTACAACCTCTATTGTATTCTATAGAGATTCGATTTTCAACTCAATGTTCTGGAATGGTCTTAAGCATTCTCTAAGAACTGAACAAAACTTCAGTACAGCCTATCATTTCCATGATGATGGGAAATATGAGAGAACTATTCAAACTTGGTAAGACATGTTAAGTGCAAGTTAAATGGAATTTAAAAGAAGTATGGGGACAAAATATTCAACTGTTCTAATTGCCCTACAATAACAGTTTCCCTCTAGTGTTCGAAGGCAACTATTTGATGCTCTATATGGGAAAAGGTTAGGAACATCAATATTTTTTTATGAAGTCAGTAAATAGAAGCTTATAGGACATAATATGGTTGAAAAACGGTGGATAATATGAAAACCCTTTAGTAGCACATCAAGGAATCCAACGGACAACCAAAGTGCAATGTAGATAATCGTCGAAGAGAAATTGATTTCGATGTTAGAGACATGTTATTTTTTTCATATCACCATGGAAGAAGGTCATGAGTATTGGAATGAAATGAAACCAATGTCCTAGGTATATCAGCCCCTTCTAGTTTCTATATAATGTAGAATATGTGGCCTATTGACTATAATACCACCCACCATGTCAAAAGTACACATTGTCTTCCATGTATCCCTCTTAAAGAAGTACACACCAGATCCTTCAAATGTACTCTCTTTAGAGATGATATAATTAGAGAATGATCTTTAATAAAAGGATAATCTAATAAAGATATTGGATCATAGAAATTCAATTATAATGTACAGGAATACTTCCCTTGTCAAAGTGCAAGGGCGGAACAATATGTACAAAGAAAAAACATGGGAACTAGATGGGGAAAGGATGGAAAAGTACCCACACCTATTTATGTCCTAGATTGTAAAATGAAATTTCGATGGAAGAATTTCAAAAGGGGGATGAATGTAATGACCCAATGTTTTGTCAATAGAAATTACCTTATTAAAATTATGTAATATAATCACATGAAATCAAAACTCAATGAACTATTATGTAATATGTGACCTTTAAATAGAATCTTGTAAATTCTATTTATGGGATTTAAAAAAATCCGACATACATGGATGTGATCAGTAAAATATTTTTTGTATGATAAGAAATTATAATTTTTGGTGAATAGTAACCTTCAATTATGAATAGTAACATACCCTTATAAATAGTAATATGACCATTTTGAATAGTAAATATCCAAAAGAATAGTAACCTCACCCTTTACTATATAAAAAATTTTAGGGATCATATAAGTGATATTATGACTATAGAAAAAGTATTGGTATTTTTTATGTCATAATTAAATAATTACAATTAAATAATTAATATAAATGAAAATATATTTTCCTAAAAGGTTAGCATAAATTAATAAATTTAGGTCTTGTGGTTTTAAGATAATATTATAAGACCTTATTTAATTTTTGAAATCATTATAATCTATGTTATAGTTTTAAAATCTGTATATTTCATTAAAATAATGATTTTAATTAAAAACTAAATTTGGAAAATTTGGAAAATTATTTTTGGAAAATGTATATCCTTTTATGGTTCTATAAATTAGTACGAGTATCATATTATTATTGTTTTTTGTAATTAAAACATATTACAATATTTTATTACAAAAATATTTTCTCGAAATGTTTAAAAAAAATATATTTTAAAAATTTATACTTTAAAAAATATTTTTTGTAACAAAATTGTTTTCCTAAAAAATAATTTATATTTTTAGAATAATTAATTCTTTATGGAAACTAATGGTTTTGAATAATAAATAACTATATAACCACCCCCCTTTGAATTAGATTTCATTAATGTAAATATATTATTAAAATAGAATTATATATGAATAATAACATCTCATTGATCCTTCATAGATTTTATTAAATTTATTTAAACCTATCATAACTATGGTGTTTCTTAAAAATAATTATAGGTTTATATTTCATAATGATTAGTCGTATAATTATATCACCATAAAGTGTGTGATTCTAAAGGATGTGATAACTAATATCTATGTTCATAGAACATGAGAATGTATCTGGGTTTTTATGTAGGTAAATTGATCATTTTTTTGTCACGAAATATTTTATTTTTATTAAAATACATCCCATTGTATATGATTATATCATTCGTCCACATGATTATAGTAAATTCTTGCTACCACATATTCAACATTAGAAGTGTAATGTGGTACCAAGGGTCTCTTCATAAATAAAAATGAAACTAATTTTTATCCTATGAAATTAACATTTTCATATTTAATATTCCTATCAATTATATATCAACCAATGTTAGCATATAAATAAATTTAAAATTCAAAATTATTTCCATGTGAATAGAATAATATTAAATACATAGTTCCTATAAGGTAATGAGAAATTAGTTTTAATGATTTAATATTATACTATTTTTGTATTGTCTTGAAATATAGCAGATAATAGTACTCAAAAAATTATATCAAGAAAAAAAGAAGTTTTTTAATTATATCATATTACTAAATGAATTTTTATCTATTGGTTTCCAAGCTTCGTCATGATTTAGTGTATTGATGTTTTTGAATAGAGTACAATTATTTTTACTATTTTATAACCAAATTTCTTAAAAACATATTTTATATAATTCTATTTTGTTATAAAATTTCCTCATGGTTTTTATAAAATTTTAAACTAAGAATTTATGTTCACTCATTGATAATACTCATTTATAAAAAAGATTTCATAAAATCTGAAATGGAATCTGTTAAATAATGTTAAGTTGAACCAAATATAATTTCATCAATATATATTCCTATAATTAAAACTATATTATAAATGTATTTTAAAAAATTATATGGATCCATAAAACCAATAAAAATCTATTTTTTATCAATAACATAGACAACCTATCATACTAAACTGAAAGGGAATTTAAATAATTAGATTTATTTTGTATGTCTATAAACATATTTTGGATTTTTTTTAGTTTCAAAACTAGTTTTTTGTAATAAGTTGACTTCCTCATCAACATTAACATTAATAAAATCAAATTTACCATCTATTTTATATATTTTACAAAATAATAATATTACATAAGATGGATTATTTGAATAGTTTCAAGTATTTCTATTGAAGAATTCATTTCTTCATAGTATATTTCATCTAGACGACTATATCTTATAGAATCAGGAATAAATTTTTTACTAACTATTATTACATTTATATATTATTTATTTTAAATAACAAAATAACTTAAATTATATATGTTTCCTCAGCTCATTCAATAATATTCCAAACAACTATCCTTCATACCCATTAACATCATCATTCATTGAATTTATCCAATCCATATCACCTAATAGAAAAACATGTGTCATAATTTATAATTGAGATTAAAATTCTTGAAATTAAATTTAATATTTATGGAACTTCTAGTTCAAACTAGTTGATCAACATTAGTAATGTTATTATCACTTGGATGTTTCTAATGAAAAACATGATTATTGTGTTTTAAAATTTGTTTTCATTGTTAATATGATCAAAATAAACATGAGGAATAAAATTTAAAAAGAAATCATCATTTATTTCTTTTTTATACTAAAATTATTCCATATGTAGAAAATTGATTTTAGAAATAACATCTAAGGATTTATATTGGTGTGGCTTGAAAACAAAAGGAATTAGTTTCATATAACATTACAAGCACTGTTTTCTAAATAGTAATTGAATATTTATTAAAATTATTATAGTACATATTGATAGTGTAATTACCTAATAATATTCCATCAACATATTTTGTCCCTAATTTATGTAAATTATCCTTAATATTTAGGATAAAAATATTGCATTAAAAAACATTGGATTGAGTAACCATTTCTATTCTTCCTATCCATAATCCAGAAATTATTTTATTCATAAAAGGTATAATTGGATAATTATTTATAATATAATAATAATTATTAGACATTATATTCCAACGATATTTTGAAACTAAGAATTCCCATAGGATGGTACTAATAAAATCCCAAATAATTCTATTACTTGTTTTAACTACATCAATTTTCTATGTAGATATGGGTGCAGAAAATATATGTACAATAAATTTCATATAAAAACTGTTTTAAAATTACAATTTAATAATTATCCCCTAAGATAATTATGAACAGTTATCATGAAGATTCTTTTATCATAATAAAATTTTCCTATAATGGTTTTTAAAATAACTAAATAACTCATATATTCTTGAAATAAAATAGACCCATGTGTGTCAAATGAAATCATCATCATCATATATATATATATATATAATATTGTACAACAATACATCCAATTTGCGTAGGAACAAATAATTATATGTGATCTGACTATAAAAAACATATTTTCAAAAACAACTTATATATTTAACACTATAATTATTTCCTAACTGTATTTATAAGAATCACAAACTTTTGAAGAATCAAGCCTCTACTATGATAAAACCTTATAATTTCATTTAATAGTCGATATAAAAATATTATTTTGTTTCAATGTCCTAATATTATATGAAAGAAACAATATTGATCATCCAAGAAACTAATAGATGAAAATCCTTGTTTTTAATGAATTCTTTATTTAAACTATATGAATTCTTATTCTGATAGTCATGAAGGGAAAAATCATACAAGGAACTATATATATTAATCTATTCATTTTTGAAAAACACAAGATAATATTTTTTAATTAATTGATTTATTAATATATGGGTTTTTATATGTCTTATTACTTTTTTTTATTTATGATTTTGTAAATAGTAATAACATTACTTATACCAATTACTTCACTGTGAGCAGTATCTCTAAAAGTTACATTACAACCTTTCTTCTTGATAATATTCTTCAATAAATAAATCTTTCCACTTATATATCTTGGGAAACAATTATCCATGTACGAAATGATTTTTTTGTTCGTACCATCACGATTTTCTTAAAAACATGGAAATTAATTTTTTCGGAACACAAGCATCCTTGGTTATGATATTATAAAAAAAATTATTTTAGGTAACCACATTTTTAAAATCGTATTTTTTTAATAAAATGTAATTTTATTATAAAAATAAGCTATATAAAAACCTACAGTTTGAACGATCTTTAAATAACATTTTCATTTACAATGGTCCCCATATTTGCACTTTGTGAAAATGGAGTAGTTTTAAGACCGAATTAAATATTCAAAAAATATTTTGTTGGATTTTAAACCCATTATTGTAACATTACATTGATGTCTAATGGGATTATATATTTTATTTATGTTTTACAGTTTAATTATAAATATTGATAAAAGATTAATTAACATTAAAATATTTTATTTTTATTTTAGTACTAATATTTTATCCTCATTAAAAATAGCTTTATAACATGGTTTTAGAAATTCATTTTGTAAACTATTTTTCTCAAAAATAAATTTTTCATAATAATTAGAAAGATATGGATTATAAAGTTTTTTTATCAACATATTTTGGATGATATGACATTTCAGTTGATATAAAGACAGTTATTTAATATCCCTTCACATGTTTTTCTTGGTAGTTATCACATTTTTTAAAATAAATAAAAATTTTCGTTTCATATATGTTTATAAATTCAAAATACCTCACCAAGACATAGTAATGTATAAAATTTTTAAAAAGTAAATATTCATATCAAAAGATTTATAATTATTATCATTGTTAATTAATGTGTAGTTTGTGTTTAATGAAATGGAAATGGATTCAAATGATTTCAATTTATCAATAATACATGTATTTAAGGAATTTTTTTATTAAAAAATGTAATGTTTATCATTTTATAATATTCAATGTTTGTATAAATGTCTAGTTATCTATCCCCACCACTTGAACTCCAAATTTCATATTCTATTAGAATTTTTTTACACTTTTAATACATTTTGACATTTATATCTATATTTACTTCCTTATTATCATTTATTTTGAGTTTAGGACAATAATGTCAAATATTTCATGTCTTCTAACCGGCATAACAATTAACATCAGTTTAGAAATTAATGTAAATATTATACTTATGAAACACTTTGTATTTTTATTGAAATCCAATATTTCTAAAAATATTATTCTATCTTATATAATTTTATTCAAACTCATTATTTAATGTGGGTTCAAAAATTATCATTAATATTTAGATTTTTTTTCTTCTATGTATCATCCAAGGAAGTCCTTTTGATTCCCATTCATTTTGAATAATCTCTATAATATTTTTAAAAAATCATATATTCATCACCTCTCTCAGTAAGGGACAATAAAATATTTATAATAGTCATAATGATTTTTTGTATCATTAAAACATTCACCTCATGTTGAAAAGAAAAGTTGTGATAATCACCATGCAGAATAGATATTCTCATTTCGATTACCCTATTAGTTTTAAAATTTGTTTCTTCTAAC
Source organism: Viscum album (assembly GCA_963277665.1). Taxonomy (NCBI): domain Eukaryota; kingdom Viridiplantae; phylum Streptophyta; class Magnoliopsida; order Santalales; family Viscaceae; genus Viscum; species Viscum album. The sequence continues at coordinate 555,706,432 of OY728165.1, read as the reverse complement.
ATGTTAAAAAAACATTGGGTAACTTCACATGATGAATTATTATAGTATATGATTCGAGTCCTAAAATGAAATCTATTTTTATTTACTCTATAATTCAATTAATACACCAAATTGTATTGAATAATAAGGGTTATAACACACTTATCGGGAATATTTTAGTTACAAAAATTAATCAAATGAATATTAACATATGTGTTGATAAAAATGTATTCTTCATATATATCCAATATTCATAATCATTACCATAAAATATAAATGTTTTTCTTCCAATAAAATTTTAAAGGGTTAAAATTTTTTACCCTTCAATATTAAAATCAATAGAAAATATTTTCCATTAAAAATAATAGTATTTAATATGTTTACTAAAAACTATTCATGAAAACATATTAAAACATGTATTTGATTGATGATATAAAAGCTAAAATTATATAATCAGTAGAATCTGCTCTGATTAAATTTTTTATTGAAATGTTTTACTAGTGAATAAATGTATTGTGGTGAAATGTATTCCTAAAAAGTTGAACTAAAAAAATTAAAAAATTACACTTTTCATAAAAATTATATTACACAATGAGAATATAATAATCAAATTAACAAATAAATAATTTTAAACTATCTGATTAATAATGAAATTTTAAATGGGTTCATATACAGACTGATAAAATAGCGGTTTTATAAAAAAACTAGTCAAGATTACATTTTAATACATGAATATTTTAAATATTATCATGTAACTATAATAAATAGAAAAAAATACAATAGTAAGAATGAATTAAATTTTTAATAAAAGAATATAATCTTAAACCATAAAAGTTAAGGTATTCATAAACCCTGACTAAAACTATCCATATTTTTTATCCATTGTATGATATTTATTTTCGTACAAAGAAAGCCATAAATATGATTATTAGATATTATATTAAAGTCCTGAAATTCCTTGATTTGATGCATCAATTTATCTTTATTTATATCCCTAGAATCCCCCACACATTATCGTGATATTAAAGACAATTAAAAAATAATGAAAAGTCTAAATAACCTACAATATACACTTTGATTTCATATAACATTAACTCCCTATAGTATTCTAATGAATAAGAAATATAAGTATACATAAAAAACAACTAGAAAAATTGAGTTTCATATAAATGAACTATAAATTCCTTATATTACCGCATAGCTAAGGTATAATTATAGTTGTCATATTTCATAGTTTGTTACAATGGCATTAGACAACATGCACTTGAAAAACATGAAATAATTGAATGAATGATATAATTTTTTATCACCATTTCCAATAAAAATTATTTCTCATTGGATATAGATAATTAAAATCATTCCAAATTTAAATATTAGATTGTATAATGGATATCTTTATCAATTTAGAATCTGAAAAACTATGTAAGTTGTTGTTTAATAATTCAGTACTAGGGATAGTCTGATGGTCCTTAATTTTATCAGTAGGACATAAGTCAAACCAGTGATCAAATAAATAGTCATTAGGATTTATTAGAATTACCTTCTGTTCAATATATCATAATGAATAATTATAAGATTATAATTCAATAAATTTGAAATATTTCTATGTTTTTTTACACAGTAACATTTTCTACTAAATACAAGATAAAACACATGGGACATAAAATGTTGGAAAGCAATCTTTGAAGAAGGTGTTATGGATTTCGAAAACATAAAAAATTGAAATGTATTAAATAATACATCTAAAATAACACATTCATATGTTTACACTTTTACTAGAATTTATCAAATTAAAATATATAATTATTGGTACATTAATGTTTTTGTCTAACATTAAAAAAACAAAATAATTTCCAACTCCTCCTCTTTAATTTTTAACATTAAATCAAGATTTATATTTTTTCATTTTATTGTTCTATTTAATTTTTTAGATAGTCAACATCTTCTAGAGGAATATATTTATCTTTCGAAAGAAATTATTGATTGAATACTAAATGATATTTTTTAAAAACTATTGGTTTCAATTACTAGTAAGAATATATCTATATGAAATTATTTCAACTCCATTTTCATTTGAAACTCAAATTTTGAAATTTATTCTTCATTATAACTATTTATTTTAAAAATTAAATCTATAAATATTGTATTAATAAGTTTTTTGTAGGTAATTTAATGAATTTTACATCTTCATGTTTACTATATCCATCCACAATATCCTTATACAAAAATCATCTACTTCGTAATTTGCAATGTTTTTTATATTTTCACTAAAATTTGGGTTTTTATCTATCAAAAATGTTCATGGAATAATATATTATACTAATATGATATTCATAAATATATTATCCATTCATTTTTAAAGTAAAATTAATAGAAAATTTCCCAACATTTACTAATTAAAAACAATTCATCTGTATCTTCCCTTTATAAATTTTTTTAACTCTTTTGATACCAATAGAAAACAATGATAAATATTCATAATTACTATTTGTAAATTCATTTTATGATTACAAATATCAACATTTCTAATAAATTTATTATTATAATTCATTATGTTCCCACCAAACACAAACAACATTTATCGATCATATTTTCATTACATTTAATAACATTTTACATTCTAATTTCATAACTGATTTGATTGTGGTGAACGATAACCTAATATATATTTTTTATGGTAACTATCTAATAAGGTAGAATATTTTCTACAAATAATGTTAGGGATAATTCTCAAGAAATTTTCACTAATATTTGAATCATAATCTTGTCACTAATATGTCACATGATACTGACAGTATCATTCAACCTTGTATAGACGTGACCAATAAATACATACTCACAAATTTTGAGATCTTTTTAATTCAACCACTCAATTATATTCTTTGCCTTCATTAAAATAATATTGAATTCAATAATTATTTTTAACTTTTCCTATCTAAAATTAGCAATAGAACTAGACATCAATGTTTGTAATTCACATTCAAAAATCGATAAGAGTAAAGTACTATTATCTATTTTGGTTGTGGTAGTAGAAGACCAAACATCATTTTCAATAAGAATATTGGGGATAAATTTATGGAGAATGTTTTCTAGATGAGGATAAAATCCTTTTATTTCTGATTTCATAACATAATATCAATAAGACATGTGGAAATGAACCATCCTTTATTTCTATATGTTATAATTCCTTCCATAAGAGACAATAATCCCCTAAATATTATTGCATGTCTAATTCCCCATAAAATTATATTAAAAACGTATAAAAATATTAAATAATATATCCTTCACTCTAAAACCTCAAAAAATGGACCCACCACAATCAATGTATCGCTGATAGGGTGTGCGGTGGATTAATGATATCTTTTTATTTTATGATATATTTCTATTATAAATATTTTCAACTCATATTAAATATTTATTACAGTGTTGAAAATAATAAAAAACCACAAATCCATAGGGATATAAAATTTAAATGTTTCAATACTCATTAGGTGTATAATGTCATTGTAATGGATTGGGAATAATCTAATATGTCATAGTCCTTGAGAAAAAACATCCATTTCGGTGGAAAATGCAATAATGATGTACAATTAATTTTTTGTAATACATTGATTAATACAACAATGCATGTTCCTCTTGTAGAAAAATGATGTAAATTGACTTTTTTATCTATGTTAGAAACTTCACTAATTGTTTCAAAACATGAAACTGTGTAGTTTAAAAAAATATTCATTTTTAAATAATTAAAACACAATTATTTACATTCAAAATTGTTATTAGGTTGAAGAAACTCGTCTTAATTCAACAAAAATTCTCAATAGTATTTTATAATATGATTCATCAGTTTGATTCTTCAGTCCAAATAAATAATACTGCATTTATTTTTAATAAATAATTATGAATCCATTATTTATTTCCTTAAATTGGTCAGTTTCATTTCTATGCCTAATCCATAAAACCCTGAGTAAATCCTCCTCTATAATCATATTACATAAGGAAAAAATTCATCAATTTTTTTTCATGGAAACCATTATCAACAATTATTTTTCTAAAATATTAATCACTCAAACTCTCTATCCCACTAATGAATAATGTCATCATTTTTCTTACTTTTAAATAAATTTATATGTGTTCTAAAAACAGAATGGGTGGGAATCCAATTTTATTTTCATACACCACTAATTTCTAAACAATAAAATTTCACATACATTTTCTCGTAATCTCTAAACATTTTAGTGATTCTAAAATATTTTTTATTCATATTGAATATTCATAAATATTAAAAAATCATAATTCATAATCAAACATAAAGATTTAATTTTGTAAGTTATAATTTTACTTTCTTATAGGATTTTCACTCATAATAAACATGGAATAACATAATAATTACCATAACGATAAACCCATTGAACCTATTAAATCCTAAACATTATTTCCAATTTTAAATTAATGAAAAACATTCAACACCACATTAATAAAAGACTCATATTTTATCTTATTTTATTTTATAGTTCTAAAATAGTCAGACTGATGAACACTGTGTCTCATGATGTTACCTGTATTTATTTATCAGCGTCATCTTATGTCGAATGAATTATTATTATATACCCATATTGTGTATAATTTTATATCATTTACTGATTTCTCCAAAACCATTATTAAAAAATAATAATTTTATTCTCTATGAAAATTATTTACTAAATTATTTATCTCTATTAGATTGATTAGAAGGTGATCCATGACAATGGAATAGTATCTGGAGAGAAATTGGTTTCTCGATCCCCAATAACATATTACATGTATGTTTCATTTGATAAATCAATTGTTTCGATTCATTAAATATACCAATAAATTTTCTAATAGATGTTTTCCAACACTCATTAGATATAATTATGGAACATTGTTCAAGATAAACTGATTTTAGCACTAAATTCAATATTTAGTATTCTCAAAAACAACTGATTGATCTTATGGATTGGTTTATTCCATGAATTATAGAGTTTTAAGGATCAATAAAATGATACATATGAAAAAATAATTTCACTATCCAAATATATAATACATGATAATAAACAAATTTACCGCTAATACTTTTTACACTGAGTTTTTGAGACAAGAATGCAATCATATTTTATTCTCCTTATTCCATAATCTAGTTATTTTTACATGAATTCATCAAGACATATAACACATTAGTATCGATATAACATCATATAAAAAAATTTGTATTTAATATTACATCCCATTATTTTAGTACCTTCTGTCATTATATGAAAAATACATATTGATTAACAAAACCTTGAAAACCCATGGTCCCCTTTTCATCCATATGTTTCACAAAGGATGGATATCATGAATTCAGATGAAATATGATGTAGATAATTTTGATCATATAAAATCATCTTCAGATTCATTATTATATTTTTCTATGAATCTATTCATCCAATAGTATAGCTCACTCTGATTAAAAAACATCAATATGGAAGAAATATGATTTTGAAAACTAGATTCAACCACATAAAAGTTTCATGACAAAGTACTATATTTAATGTACATTCATAAGAATATTTTATCTAATATTAGGATTCTGGTATGACTTAATTTAATCACCAAATCATAAATATCAATATATTATTGATTACAAAAACAATGTAATAATAATTTAGAAACAACATTATCAAGAATAAAAAAACCACTTTCATCAATTTGGTCACAAAAAATTTATCATTCCAACTGAAATTGAGTAATTTGTTTTATTAAAGAGATGATACGCTGGACACTATATACAATTAATCATGCATTAGAAACCAAAATATAAATTTCAATTTAATTTCTCTTTCTAATTGACATTGAACCCAATTTTTACTGAACCCTGAAAATATTTTCCAATTGATTTTCAAAACAAATTTTTTTTCCTTATTCATTATTTTTTCATAATATATCACTGAAACCTATATATACATGTTATCACATATAATTTCAAACCCCTTTTTATTTCTAACCAAATTATTTTTCTTCTTTATCTTCTTTAAAATAAATTTAATTATTTCATTTTTTTTTCAAATCCTTTAATAATAATTATGCTATCTCTGAGGGTTCAACACTCCAAATTGATGTGTACTACATTATCATTAGTTAATTTTAATTATGTATAAATAAATAAATAGTAAAATTTGTTTATTTTTATAGGGAATTAACAATTCACCATGGTTGATACAAATGTTAATTTTATTGGTGATATTTGTATTTTAGTTCTTAGGTTACCACTTTTTAATATTAATTTTTATATAGTTTTTAATTTTAATATATCATGATGGGAGTGTTTTTTATTTGATATTAAGATCCTAAATATATTTTTTTCATACCCACTTCAATTGAGAAAAAGGGATATATATCCTTGAATTTGATCTTGCGATTTAATAGATTCTGAGAATAAATAGGGACGGGAGCATGACATACATGGAGAATCACCAAGTATCTAGGTTAACTACAATATATATAGGATTATGTATACTGGGGGACTATGATATATGGTTTTAAATTATAGATCGGTTAAGCATACTCATACCAACAATAGCTTCCTCACATTTCATTATCAAGAGAGCTAAAATTCAAATGATTTTCAATATGGTTCCATTTTATCGATTAAGCCTAGAAGAACTAGACAAGCACCTTGATAGATTTATCATGTTCGGTGACAACATAAAATTATCCAATATTCCATGTGATGTGGTAATATTATTTTATTTTAATATTTATTATGGGAGTGAGAGCATCAATAGATTCAGATCCCGCCATCCAATTCCATCACTACATAGGATGAGTCAGAATGATATTTTTCAATATGATTCATTACAAAAATCAAAATATAGTGAAACCTAGTTATAAGTTTTTATTTTCAATTAATTTGATTATGAATCCATATAATATATTTTAGATTTTTTAAAATAATATATTACAAAATTCCCCTATCATAGTAAAGTGACTCATCTTGTAATCAAAACATTATATAATGTTCAATGAAAATGAAATAATTAAATTTTTAAGGATGAAAATAAATGATAATTGATGAATATGTAACTAGAGAAAAGATAAAATCTTGGTGATAAATTGTATAATATTATTTAAAGACAAACTAATGCAATGAAGACAAAATGCATGCACATGATCGACAACAATATCATCACATGGGACAAAATGATGTCAATGTAAATGTAGATGGATACGATGATGGTCCAGTAACAACAACCCCCATTTATGTGTTAAAAATAATTAAATTATTCTTTAATATATATATTAGAATAATTATTTATATTGATGGCTGGAACAATTAAATGATCAAGGGTGCTAATAAATATTATCAGGTTACTAGAAAAATTCATCTCAATGTTTGTTACCCATAATCGATGTCCATAAATATGAATAGTAAATGACTACATTCATGACCAAAATATGGGTGTTATTCAAAGGGAGAAAGAAGACTCCATGGAATATATAGTCCCAAAATGAAATCAAAATATTGATGTTTCCCTAATTTTCTAGATTCATAGAAATAGACCATATTGTGTACTTCTAGTTTTTTTAGATGTCTATCCAAGAGAGGATTTAAAATCAATTACCCTGTGATGTGTAAATGTAACCAATGATATTCTAGAGTCATATAAGAGAATATAAGGATAACATTATTAAAGAAAAGTTAAATATCAAGAAATGTGATGGGATAAAGTAGATGAAGAGAAACATGATGAAGAGTAAATAACAAAGAACAAGATAATACTATTATATCCAGAATTATTCGTGTATGTGATGATTTATTCACAAAAATTATATAGTTTATAAAACATCATGAAAATAAATGGAAACATCCAATTTTTTGAGGCTCTAAAAAAATGAAAATTCACACAATATTTATGAATATGATGATGGCGTAAAAGATAAATTTGAGGACATTTGATTAGTTCCACAAAAACATTAGTGTTAAAATGTGGTATCAAATAAACAACAGAAAATGATAGAGGAACAATACAGTTTTTCATCCCCTATATTTTTTGTGATAATAAATTTAATGAAAATTTATCTTACTTTTGTTTTAATATCATAATCTCCATCGATTTCAAAAACATATTAATAGAAGGCCTAAGTCCTAAAGGAGATTCACATCAATTATAAGAATCAATAGTGAAATATCTACAAGGAATGATAAAATAAATCCAATTTAATGTTGACACATCTATATCCTAGTTTAATTTTTAGTGTTATAAATAAAATAGGTATGAACACCCATCATTTTTTGGAGACTAATTATGGAAACTAGGAAAACATTAATAGAACCATGATGTGGAGAACATTAAATGAGATATTTTGTACCGCATATAAGATTCAATATTAATTGAGAAATGATTAATTTGTATGTGATAGTAGATGATGAGTTCGGAGAAGATTAAATAATATGTTATGAAGATAATTCTAATGTTAATGAATTATCTGAGGTAGGTGTTGTTATATGTGTTGATATTAAATGTAAGATCACTGAATTGAAAAAAAAATTAAATTTCTGAACCAATAAGGAAGTCACTGTCAGAAAAACTAAATCCACCTCATTTGAAAATCATCAACATGTATTGATGGTATTTTACCATTAATTTTTTTTAATCAATTAATTTAAAAAATGGTGGATTAGTCGAATTAAAATAGGTAAGGGCGAGCTAATGAAATTAAACAATAATCATTCTATTTAGAAACCCATTTTCCTATTTTCTTTTTATTAATTTATTGTTAGCTACATGAATTCTCCCAAATTCAATAAAAATTAATTAAAATTTCATGTATGTTTACTTTTTTGTTTGGATTTGTTATAATGACAATGGAATTGCTAATAAGTAATACATGGAGAAATATTGATGATAAAAATCATGAATATTGTGAAATAAAATAATACACAACCCAAAAGTGATATCAACATAGAATGGGTAGTAATAATATATATCATATATTTTCATTAATATCATTCCCCTCATTTAACATTTTTATTTACTGAAATTCCAAATGTATACCAGCCTTTATTTTTACATTAATCAACTAACCATGGAGATATAATCATCCATGTATAACTAAAAATAAATGGTTCTAAATTTAATATTCAATAAATATGAAATTATGAAAATGGGGGAAATAATTTTTAGATATAATAATTATGTTTTTGATTTGAAAAATTAATATTTTGGAAAACTAATTAATTTCATAAATCATTATTTCATGAAATTGGGCCATCCATGAATACATGATTTTCTTCAAGAATTAATTAAATTATTTATATTTAATATGATGAGAACTTTTCTAATTCATTTATCACATCTAGAGAAATTTTTATCACATTAGTTCCCATAATATATAACATATATTTCCTGAGAGACTAGATCATGTTCTCTCCTCAATCATTCTTGGTATCTTACTAATGATATAACTGAGGAGAATGAATTTCAAAAATTATTAAGGTATTCTTATGTCACGACCCCCTCCCAAAAAAGATGCCCCTAATGAGCTGGCAATGGTGAAAGAGAGATAATGACCCCCGAGTCCCTCCTCTAGTAGGACCTGGGTTGGAGACTAGCACCAAGGGTTTGACTTTTCACAAATATGGGAGGCATTATCCTTTTATTATTTTTAAGATCGTGAAATAGGACAAGTCAACCACCAAAAAGAAAAATAAACAAGTGTATAGAAATAACACCAAACAAAGCCCACATGCATGTTTAATCAATTTTATAACTACGTACAAGTACAAGAACGCTCAAAAGTATAATACCAAAAGAAAAAAAGAGTACAGAAAATACAACAACTCTAACTGTCTGACTAGTAGGGTCCCGCACAGCCCTTGTAGTCCTCCTAGAAACCAGAAAGTAAACGTAGGGTGAGCATACAAGTATACTCAGTAGGGAAACCTAAAGCTCTCGTGTACAAGTGGGGAGACATCCTAATGCCCCGTGAGAACAATAGACGAACCCATGAAAGGAATTATATCCACCCAACCTCACTAGCCACACTCACCAAAAACACAATCACAACAAGTATTAGTATATAAGAACAAGATTGTATGGTACCCCACACCATTCCCCATTAGATAGATGCTCTTCCTAACAGCGAACGTCCTGACGCTGCCACACTCTCCTCGCCTGCACACACCTGGGCCTCACAACCACGTATCCCGCCCGCACAAACCTGGGCCTCACAACCACGTATCCCGCCCCCACACACCTGGGCCTCACCACCATGTATCCCACCCACACACACCTGGGCCTCACCACCACGTATCCCGCCCGCACACACCTAGGCCTCATCTCGAGGGTTCTTGGGAAAAAATTAAGCATGCCCGAAGAGTCTGGGGCCAATCCACCCATATCGAAACCTACCCGAAGATTCTTAGGTGTAAGGTCGCCTCAAGCCATCACATCCTAGGGAAGAAGGAGAAGGAGGGAGCTGGTAACTAAGGGGGACACCCTCTCAAATTAAATGGGAGTGTTCGGTACTAAGTGATCAACATGGGTGGGGTGCGATAAAACACAAAAGATATATATATATATATATATATATATATATATATATATATATATATAGCAACCACTCAGCCCAACCTATAGCTTCTAAACTAAGAAACTCAGCGCATGCCTTAGCACTTCTACCACGAAGAATGCATACAACAAACAACCCCAACCCCATTTAGGTTTTCATGTTTCAGCAGAATTAGTTTATTAGTTCCTTATCTACTAGGAAACTATCCACAACCAACCACATCGATCGTTCGTAAAGCATATCTCTGGCATCCACAATTCAAGTTAGAAAAACACAAGCACAACAAACCCTTCTTATTAACCAACCAACTCATTGATTATTTATCCCGTTCCACTACCATGACCCACCATTCATTAACTCTCCCACTTTTATTTATTATTCACAACCCATAGTCCACTCACATTAAAACCCATCCCTGTAGCCCCACTGCTAACCATCACAACCACACCGAAACCCGTACAACATTATCCCTTTAATACCATTTATCCTAGCCCCGCTGCCCATCACCATCATAACATTCACACCAACCCACAACAAGTCAACCACATCCCCGCTGTTCACCCGATCCACAACAACCCACAAAAACACCCCCATCACATGCCACATATCCAAGACAACACCCACATGTTAATTATTTCAGTTTTGTTCAACCGGGGTGATCACACAAGGGTTCCAGATTTTAATTAGCCAAATTTACGGGATTAAACAAATTCCATATTCAACAATGTTCCATTCACAAAAAACGGTCTAGAAGATAGGGCAACATTTAATTGCGCAAGTAAAGGCCCCCACCAACCGTGATTTTCAGTAGGCATAAGCCTATTCAAATCACAACATAATATCATAGGATATATAAAAAAAGTAACTGTATTCAAAACATCCTATCCCCATTATATAAGAAAATTATTATCTCTACTAAACTGTTTCAAAAGTGTTTCACGTAATCAAGAGGAAACCCACCCCTCATGATGCACAAATTAGAGAGGCGACGGTAAGATCCCTACCTCAACAGGTTCTGATAACAACGCTCCTCCCCGGATCAACTTTAGAAAACGTCCATCATCGTCCGTCACTTCTGTCAGGTCCTGGAAAAACCTCCTCTGGTGGAAGTTAGAAAGTAAATGCTGAAGTAAATACAATAGATCCAATCTCATATGTTTCGCCTCGTCGTTACAATCTCATGGCCACAGACGGATCGTAAATCAGAGCTCGGACGAAGAAGTTATGGAAGGAATAGCCTTCCAGTTTCTTGGGAGAATTCATCTTAGATGAAAGGGGAGGTGAGGGGTGAGTGGAAAAGGAGGATGGGACCCCTCCTTTTATAGGAAATATAAGAAAAAGTACCCCATGTGTACATTATGGTACACGATGTGTACTCGGTTAATTCACACGATCTCCACGTGGCTTCTAACACGGATCTGCGTTCGTTGACTGGTCAACACACGGTTTGAGGGTAACGCATACGCGGGGAAGGACTACATGGCGTGTAGTACAGGACACATGGCATGTACCCGTTTATTTCACATGGCAAGGAAACTGCTCCAACATGGCACACAACCCTTGACTTGTAATGCATATGCGGGGAAGGACTACACGACATGTAGTTTAGACATACTTCGTGTACCCATTTATTTCACATGGCATGACACGACCATCAACACGGGGTATACCCGACAAGGGGGGTACACAACGTGTACTCAAACTACACGACATGTAGTTTTGAAATTCTGGAATGTGTGGGAAAATTCCATATTACCCTATAGAACACTTTGTGGCCTTTTTTGAAAAAGGAATGGGCCGGAGAGGTCTGGGCCATTACATCAGATACCTCATAAAACATTCTCGTCCCCGAGAATTCAAAACCATCCCAGAGGAACCCAACAAGATACCTCTTAGGGATTTTGTTATAACAGGAACACAACCACCAACCCAAAATGTATGTGTTAGTAATTCCTTCTCCTATTTCGAGATATTATCCTCTTTAGGTGGCACTGACTCTCATGCACGGGTTTAATCTCATCCTCATTAATGCGTCTCGATTAAGAATTGGTTCTTCCCACTTCCATACATTATGATTTTTTTTTCAACCCACACTACCACCAACACCACACAACCCACACACTACTTGAACATGTGGTTTGGGGAAAAATTACTTTTCCTATGTCGAGATATTATCTATTTTAGGCGGCACTGACTCTCCTGCACGGGTTCAATCGCATCCGCATTAATGCATCTCGATTAAGGATTAGGTTTTTCCCTTCCCCACACGCCCAGACACGTTACACACTCCTAGAGAACAAGGAAACAAAAGGAATCATAACCAACAAGCCATGTATTTCATATATCAAAGGTACAAAGTACAACATCAACACAAAGCTCAGAAGAACAAGGGAAAACAAAAGTCAAAACAACTCCTGGTACTGAGCGTGCATCTATGTCTCCTGCTCCCAAGTCCTCTCCTCGAGGCTGCCAGGCCTCCACAACACACGAACCAAGGGAATGGTTCATCCATGAAGCAACTTCTATTTACGATCTTCGATTCTGACTTTTCATTCCTCAAAGGTCATGTCGTCTCCCATATATAACTATCCCCAGTCGATAACGTGAGAGTCGTCGTGTAAGTACCGACGAAGCTGGGAGATGTGGAAGATGTCATGATCCTTCTCCAACTGAGCTGGCAGGGCAAGTTAATATTCCACCTCGCCGACTCGCCTCAGCACCTCAAAAGGTTCGATGAACCTTGGTGAGAGATTTCTCCCTTTCCCAAACCTCCTCTGCCCCCATCGAGGGGAATCCTTCAAGAACATATGATCTCTGACCTCGAACTCCAAGGGCATCCTCCAATGATCAGCATAAGACTTCTGTCGTTCCGGAGCCTCTTTCATCCTCTCATCTATAAGATGGACTTTCTCTGTGGTGCTCTATACTACCTCTGGCCCAAGAGCGCCTTTCTCACAAACCTATGCCCAGAAAATGGTTGAATGACATGGTCTTCCATACAAGGCCTCAAACGACGACATGCCAATAGTAGAGTGGGAGCTGTTGTTGTCGGAAAACTCTTATAAAGGAAATTGGGGTACCCATGATCCTCCGAAATCAAGAACCCATGCTCGCAGCATGTCATCCAATGTCTGGATAGTCCGCTCCATCTGCCCATCGGTCTGGGGTGGAAGGTAGTGTTAAGGCGTAGCTGGTTGCTAAAAGCATGTTCTATCCCCCTCCAGACTCGTGAGGTAAACCGAGTATCCCGATCTGAGATGATAGTCTTAGGGACTCCACACAAACACACCACCTCGTCTACGTACCTCTCAGCTAAGGTACTCTTCGGGCCCGACTCCTTAATTGATAATAAGTGAGCTGATTTCGTCAGACAATCCACCACTACCTAGATAGTATCATAACCACCCTGAGCTCTGCGTAGTCCTGTGATGAAGTCCATTGAGATTTCATCCCACTTCCACTTGGGGAAACCCAAAGGATGCAACAAACCACTGGGAACATGGTGTTCAGCCTTCACTTGCTGCCACACTAGGCATTTAGCCACAAACTCCGCTACTGCCCGTTTCACCCCAGGCCACCAGAAATGTTCCCTCAGGCCTCAGTACATTTTTGAAACTCCTAGATGTATCGCCAAGGGTGATCTATGGAACTCACGAAGATCTCTCTCAAACATCACCTCCAAAACAAACAGCCTTCAATGGAAAGGAATCTGATGTCGGCTGTCGTCATACCATCCTTCTGGAGCGTTCCCCTGATCGACACTATACCGCATCACTTCCACCTTAGAGTCCCCCCACTGAGACTCTTCCACCTGATGCAACATGGAGGACTGCACTGTCATTTGAAACAAACATCCTCTAACACCATCTACACTTGCATCTAAGTGCAAGGCAGCCAACTCTCCCATCACTTTCCAAGAAACAAAAGATTCCCGAACCACTTCCTTATGCGACTTCTTGCTCAGGGCATCAGCCACAACGTTGACATTACCATCAGTGTAAGAGATATCAAAGTCATAGTCTTGGTGAAACACGACCCATCTATGCTGCCATAAGTTCAGGTCATGCTGGGAGAATATATAACGTAGTCTCTTGTGATTTGATAAGACCACAAAGCGCTCCCCAAAGAGGTAATGTCGCCACAACTTCAGTGCGAACACTACTGCTGCAAGCTCTAGGTCATGGGTGGCATAGTTACACTCGCGAGGGCATAACTACCTAGACCCATAACAGATCATACCCTTCTTCTGCATCAGTGTGCACCCCAGACCAATGCCAGAAGCATCACAAAACACCTCATACAACAAACCTTCCTCTGGAAAACTGAGTACTGGAGCACGGACCAACTTTTCCTTCATGTAGTCGAAAGCATTCTGGCACTGCTCGCTCCATAGGAGGACCTGGTTCTTCCTAGTCAAAGCTATCAATGGAGTAGCAAATCGAAAGATGTCTGAAACAATCCTCCGATAGTGACCCGCTGACCCCAAGAAACTACGAAATTCTACCATGCTCTTGGGTACTACCCAAGAAACAACTACCTCCACCTTCGATGGGTCCACCGACACTCCATGCTTAGACACCACGTGTCGTAGGAAGTGTACTTATTGTTTCATGAACATACACTTAGACAATTTCCCATAAAGCTGGCAGTGTTGAAGGACTTCCAAGAACTCCCTGAGATGCTCAACGTGCTCCTCCTCTGATCTTGAGTATATCAGGATGTCATCGATAAACCCAACGATGAACCAGTCAAGAAACTCTCGGATGAAAAAGTTCATAAGTCCCATGAACACAGCTGGTGCATTCATAACTCCAAACAGAATCACTACAAACTCAAAGTGCCCATACCTGAACTTGAAAGTCATCTTCGAGATGTCACTATCCTTCACCCTCAGCTAATGATATCCCTATTGCAGAACAATCCTAGAACACTAACCTACTCCCCTCAGCTGGTCGAAGAGATCATCTATCTTTGGAAGGGGGTAACGGTTCTTTACTGTTACCTGGATCAACTTTCGGTAGTCTATTCATAACCTGAGACCACCATCTTCCTTCTTCACGAACAAAACTGGAGCACCCCATGGTGATACGCTGGGTCGAACAAAACCCTTCTCCATTAGATCATCAATATTAATCTGCAAATCCTGCAACTCCGAAGGTGCCATCTGATAAGGGGCCATCGAAATCAGAGGGTAACCATGTTGTAAATATATCCCGAACTCAACATCACGTCGGGGGGGGGGGGTATACTCCCAACCTCCTCGGTAAAAACATCGAGGAACTCCGCAACAACCTCCACGACATCCATCATCTCCGTATCAGTTGGACCAACTGGTAACCTGCCTAACATGGAAAGGAGAGGCTGTACATGCCGGCTCTCTACCTGATAACTTATGTCACCAACAAATGATACGCGCTACCTATCCATGTTGGAGAACACGTCTCTTCTCCGGAAGCAGTCGATAACGACACTAACAAGAAACAACCAGTCGATGCCTAGGATGACATCGTATGGCTGCATCTGTAATATAATATGATACCCACTAGATCGATGTGGTCCCAACGTCATCCCACATCCCCAGCAAACACAAGATACGCTGGTCTTGCCTCCAACTAGTGTACTCAACACCAAGGGTATGGGAAGTCACTCTACGTCTAGTCCAAAAGAATGGGCTAGACTAGGTGAAACAAAGGAGTGTGAGGCTCTTGAATCGAACAAAGCAGAAATGAGAGTGCTGAAAAAACAAATCGTACCTCGCACCACCTCTGGTCCTGCTGGAGCTGCCAAATCTGATGCGTGCAACTGTCCACGCCCAGCTCCTCTGCCTCTCTCATGACGTCCACCTCCCCGACCACACCCTAGTCGAGGTCCCTGAGAAGCACCCTGAGGTCGGCCTCCTCTTGAAAAATCTACCCTCGGAGGAGCATGGTCATGCTGCTACTTGAAGGGCCTCGCCGGCAACTGGTGCTGCTGAGGTGTGCGCTGAACCTACCCACCCCCACCGTACTGATCTCAGGTCAGGAACTGACTCCGAACTTGCCCGAAACCTCCACAATAAAAACACTTCGGTCCAGGGTTCATGAAAAAGGGACGAGGACCCAAAGATCTGAACTGGAATTACTAGGGCATGCACCCCACTAGCCTGAACCTAGATGGTCCCGTCGCAGGAGACCTACTGCTGACTGACTTCCCCTTCAACTAGCCCGGCGGAATCCCCTCTCATGGTGAACCTCCCAGTGAGTGCATCCTCTCTACTACCACTGCGTTCTTATGTACCGCCATGTACGTCATAAGGGTGAAGGGGGTGACAGCATAATGAAGCGAAGTGCGAATCTCCTCCTCTAAACGTCTCACCCAAGACTCCCCATACAGAAAGATATCTGGAGAAAAGCGCATGAGATCCTTGAACTTGATCCTCAACTCTCGTACTAAGAGACTCCCCTGCTGAAGGGAGAGTAACTCCCGCTTCTTCCCCACCATGATCATGGATGAAAAGAATTCCTCTCGAAATTCCTCCTCAAAGTCAGTCCACAGATCCTCTTCCTCTATCCTCTACCCGAGGTAGAGCATCCACCACTATCGCGCCGTCCCTCTCAGCTGGGTGACTTCTAGGGAAACCCAATACTCCCTCGGAGCATGGATCAAGGTAAAAGCGATCCCTAGCTCTTCAAGCCACCCCTTCATCTTCGTATCTGATGTTCTACCCTCGTACTTCTTGAGGGTCTGACCCTGGAAAGAACGGAGAGTATTCTGCCACTGGCTATCTTCCTCCTCTCGGTCAATTCTCAATTTATCGACTGCCTGAATCTACTGAGCCTCAGCCATCTGAGCCACCGGTGGACGACGTCCAGGTGCCATAACTGTATGGTAAATGAGGATCGCCTAAGCCCTCGTACTAAGGAAACTTATCAAGGTTTTATTTTATCATATATTTTCATTAATTTCATTCACCTCATTTAACATTTTTATTTATTGAAATTCCAAATGTATACTAGCCTTTATTTGTACATTAATCAACTAACCATGTAGATATAATCATCCATGTATAACAACCATTAAATGGTTTTAAATTTAATATTCAATAAATATGATATTAGAAAAATGGGGGAAATAATATTTAGATATAAAAATTATGTTTTTTATTTGACAAATTAATATTTAGGAAAGCTAATTAATTTCATAAATCCTTATTTTGTGATATTGGGCCATCCATGAATATATGATTTTCTTCAAGAATTAATTTAATAATTTTTATTTAATATGATGAGAAATTTTCTAATCCATTTATCCCATCCATAGAAATTTTTATCACATTAGATCCCATAATATATATCCTATATTTCATGAGAGACTAGATCATGTTCTCTCCTACATCACTCTTGGTATCTTACTAATGATATGAATAAAGAGAATGAGTTTCAAAAATTATTAAGGTATTCTTATGTCACGACCCCCTCCCACAAATGATGCCCCTCCTGAGCTGGCAATGGTGAAAGGGAGATAATGACCCCTGAGTCCCGCCTCCAGTAGGCATTGGGTTTGCGACTAGCACCAAGGGTATGAGTATTCACAAATATGGGAGGCATTATCCTTTTTTTCTTTTTATGATCGGGAAATAGAACAAGTCAACCACCAAAAAGGAAAAGAACAAGTGTATACAAATAAACCCAACCCAAGACCACATGCATGTTTTAACAATTTTATAACAATGTAGAAGTACAAGAAAGCTCAAAAAGTACAATACCAAAAGAAAACAGCAGTAAAACAACTGCAAAAACACCAACTCTCTAACTAGTAGGGTCCCGCACGACCCTGGTATTCCTCCTTGAAACCAGAAAGAAAACGTAGGGTGATCATACAAGTATACTCAGTAGGGAAACCTAAAGCTCTCATGCACAAGTGGGGAGACATCCTAATTTCCCATGAGAACAATAGAAGAAACCTAGCAAGGAATTCTATCCACCCAACTTTTCTAGCCACACTCACAAAAAACACAATCACAACAGGTATTACGATATAAGAACAAGAGTACTGGGTACCCCACACCAATCCCCACTAGTTAGCTTGTCTTCCTAATGGCGAACATCCTAACACTGCCACACTCTCCTAGCCCGCACACACCTGGGCCTCACAACCACGTATCCCACCCACACACACCTGGGCCTCACAACCATGTATCTCGCCTGCACAAACCTGGGCCTCACCACCACGTATCCCTCCCACACACACCTGGGCCTCACCACCACGTATCCCGCCCGCACACACCTTGGCCTCATCCCGAAGGTTCTTGGGAAAAAAGTAAGCCTGCCCGAAGAGTCATGGGCCAATACACCCCAATCAAAATCTACCCGAAGACTCTTAGGTGTAAGGTCGCCTCATGCTATC
Source organism: Viscum album (assembly GCA_963277665.1). Classification (NCBI taxonomy): domain Eukaryota; kingdom Viridiplantae; phylum Streptophyta; class Magnoliopsida; order Santalales; family Viscaceae; genus Viscum; species Viscum album. The sequence goes on along the minus strand of OY728165.1, from coordinate 555,687,499 downwards.
ACAACCTAGGGATGAAGGAGCAGGAAGGAGCTAGTAACTTAGGGGAAAACACCCTCTCCCATGAAATGGGAGTGTTTGGTACTAAGTGCTCAACATGGGTGGGGTGAGATAAAACACAAAAGATACAAATATATATATATATATAGAAACCAATCAGCCCAACCTATGGATTCTAAATAGAGAAACTGAGCGCGTGCCTCAGCACTGCTACCACGAAGCATGCATACAAAAAATAACCCCAACCCCATTTAGGTTTTCATGTTTTAGCAGAATCAGTTTATTAGTTACTTATATACTGGGAATCTATCCACAACCAACCACATCGATCATTCATAAAGCATATCCCTACCATCCACAAATCAATTTAGGAAAACACAAGCACCACAAACCCTTATTATTAACCAACCAACTCATTGATTATTTATCTCATTCCACTACCATGACCCACCATTCATTAACTCTCCCACTTTTATTTATTATTAACAACCCATAGTCCGTTCACATTTAAACCCATCCCTGCAGCCCCGCTCCTAACCATCACAACCACATCGAAACCCGTACAACATTATCCCTTTAATACCATTTATCGTATCCCCGCTTCCCATCACCATCATAGTATTAACACCAACCCACAACCAAGTCAATCGCATCCCCGCTGTTCACCTGATCCACAAAACCCACAAAAATACCCCCATCACATGCCACGTATCCAAGCCAACACGCACATATTCATTATTTCGGTTTTGTTCATTCGGGGTGATCACACAAGGTTTCCAGATTTTAATTCGCCAACTTTACGTGGTTAAACAAATTCCATATTCAAAAAAGTTCCATTCACAAAAAACGGTCTAGAAGATATGCATCATTTAATTGTGAAAGCAAAGGCCCCCAGTGACTGTGATTTTCAATAGGCATAAGCCTATACAATTCACAACATAATATCACAGGATATATAAAAAAAAGTAACTGTATTCACAACATCCCATCCCCATTATATAAGCCTGTTATTATCTATATTAAACTATTTCAAAAGTGTTTCATGTAAACAAGAGTAAACTCACCCCTCATGATGCAAAAATTAGAGAGACGAAGGAAAGATCCCTACCTCAACAGGTTCTGATAACAACGCTCCTCCATGTATCAACTTTAGAAAACGTCCGCCGGCATTCGTCACTTCTGTCGGGTCCCGGAAAAACCTACATTGGTGGAAGTCGGAAAATAAATGCTTAAGGGAAGACAACAGACCCAAGCTCAGATGTTCTGCCTTGTCGTTACGCTCCCGTGGCTGCTAACAGATCGTAAATCGGAGCTCGGACAAAGAAGTTATGGACGGAAGAGCCTTCGAGTCTCTTGAGAGAATTCATCTTAGAGGAAAGGGGAGGAGTGGGGTGAGTTGAAAAGGACGAGGGGAACCCTCCATTTATAGTCGAGAAAAGAAAAATTACCCGGCATGTACTTATGGTACACGGTGTGTACTCGGTTAATTCACATGGTCTCCACGCAGCTTCTAATAAGGATCTGCAACTGTTGACTGGTCAACACACAGTTTGAGGGTAACACATACGCGGGGAAGGACTACATGGTGTGTAGTACTTGACACATGACATGTACCCATTTATTGCACACGGAAAGAAAACTGCTCCAACATGGCACACAGCCGTTGACTGGTAATGCATATGCGGGGAAGGACTACACGACATGTAGTTTAGACACATGGCGTGTACCCATTTATTTCACATGGAAAGACACGGCTTTCAACATGGGGTATACCTGGAAAGGGGGGTACACGACATATACTCAAACTACACGGCTTGTAGTTTCGAAATTCTTGAATGTGGTGGAAAAGTCCATCTTACCCTCTAGAACATTTTGTGGCATTTTTTTGACAACGGAATGGGCCGGAGAGGTCCGGGCCATTACATCATATACCTATTAAAACATTCTCACCCCCGAGAATTCAAAACCATCCCAGAGGAACCCAACAAGATACCTCTTAGGGATGTTGTTATAACAGAAACACAACCACCAACCCAAATTATAGGTGCTAGGAATTCCTTCTCCTATGTCGAGATATTATCCGCTTTAGGTGGCACTGACTTGCCTGCACGGGTTTAATCGCATCCTCATTAATGCGCCTCGATTATGAATTAGGTCTTCCCACTTCCATACATTAGAATTTTTTTTTTCAACCCACACTACCCCCAACACCGCACAACCCACACACTGCACGAACACATGTTTTGGGGGAAAATTACTTTTCCTATGTCGAGATATTATTTTATTTAGGCGACACTGACTCACCTGCACGGGTTGAATCACATCTGAATTAATGCGTCTCGATTAAGGATTAGGTTTTTCCCTTCCCCATACGCCCGGACATGTTACACACTCCTAGAGAACAAGGAAAAAAATGTTTCATAACCAACAAGCCATATATTCTATACATCAAAGGTACAAAGTAAAACATCAACACAAAGCTTAGAAGAACATGAGAAAACAAAAGTCATAAAAACTCCGGGTACTGAGCGTGCATATGGGTCTCCCGCTCCCAAGCCTTCTCCACGAGGCTACTAGGCCTCCACAACACGCAAACCAAGGGAATGGTTCATCCACATAGCAACATCTCTTTAAAATATTTGATTCTGACTTGTCGTTCCTTGAAGGTCGCAACGTCTCCCATATCTAACTATCCCCAGTCGATAACGTGAGAGTCGTCGTGTAAGTATCGACGAAGCAGGGAGACGTGGAAGACATCATGAACCTTGTCCAACTGAGATGGCAGGGCCAGCTGATATTCCACCTCACGGAATCGCCTCAGCACCTCAAAAGGTCCGATGAACCTAGGTGAGAGCTTGTTCCCTTTCCCAAACCTCCTCTGCCCTCATCGAGGGGAAACCTTCAAGAACACATGACCTCCCACCTCAAAATACAAGGGCCTCCTCGGACGATCAACATAAGACTTCTGTTGGTCCTGAGCTGCTTTCATCCTCTCATGTAAAAGCTAGACTTTCTCTGTGGTGATCTGTAATACCTCTGGACCAATAGCGCCTGTCTCATCAACCTATGCCCAGAAAATGGGTGAACGACATGGTCTTCCATACAAGCCCTAAACGGCGCCATGCCAATAGTAGAGTGGGAGATTTTGTTGTAGGAAAACTCTACTAAAGGAATGTGTCATAGCCATGATCCTCCGAAATCTAGAATGCATGCTCGCAGCATGTCCTCCAATGTCTGGATAGTCCGCTCCATCTTCCCATCAGTCTAGGGGTGGAAAGCAGTGCTAAAGCAAAGCTGCCTGCCAAAAGGATGTTCTAACCCCCTCTAGACTCATGAGGTAAACTGAGTATCCCGATCTAAGATGATAGTTTTCAGGACTCCACGCAAATACACCACCTCATCTACGTAACACTGTGCTAAGGTACTCACCGAGCCCGACTCCTTAATTTCTAAGAAGTGAGCTGATTTCGTCAGACGATCCACCACTACCCAGATAGCGTCATAACCACCCTGAGATCTGGGTAGTCCTGTGACGAAGTCCATTGACATGTCATCCCACATCCACTTGGAGAAATCCAAATGATGCAACAAACCACTAGGAACATGGTGTTTAACCTTGACTTCCCTACACACTAGGCATTTAGCCACAAACTCCACCACTTCCTATTTCACCCCTGGCCACCAAAACAGTTCCCTCAGGCCTCAGAAAATTTTTGAAACTCCCGGATGTCCTGCCAAGGCTGAGCTATGGAACTCACGGAGAACTCCCTCACGCATCGCCTCTGGAACAAACAACCTTCCATGGAAAAGCATCCAATGTCGGTTGTCCTCTGACCATCCTTCTAGAGCGTTCCCCTGATCGACATGATCTCGTATCACTTCCACCTCGGAGTCACCCCACTGAGACTCTTCCACCTACTGCAACAAGGAGGACTACATTGTCATTTTAAGAAAACATCCTCTAACACAATCTACCCCTTGCATCTAAGTGCAAGGCAGAAAACTCTCCCATTGCTTTCCATGAATCAATGGATTCCCAAACCACTTCCGTATGTGGCTTCCTGTTCAAGACATCTGCCACAACATTGCCCTTACCATCAGTTTAAGAGATCTCAAAGTCATTGTCTTGGAGAAACTCGACCCATCTTTGTTGCCATAAGTTTAAGTCATGCTGGGAGAATATATAACGCAGGATCTTGTGATCTGAGAAGTCCACAAAGCGCTCCCCAAAGAGGTAATGTCGCCACAACTTCAGTGCGAACACTACTGCTGCAAGCTCTAGGTCATGGGTGGCATTGTTACGCTCGTCAGGGCGTAAATGCCTAGACCCATACCAGATCACACCCTTCATCAGAATCAGCATGCACCCCAGACCAAGGCCAGAAGCATCACAAAACACATCATACAAAAACCCTTCCTCTGGAAACCTGAGTACGGGAGCAATGACCAACTTATCCTTCAGGTAGTCGAAAGCCTTCGGGCACTGCTCGCTCCATAGGAAGACCTAGTTCTTCCTAGTGAAAGCTGTCAATGGAGCAGAAACTCGAGAGAAGTGTGAAACAAACCATCAATTGTAACCTACTGACCCTAAGAAACTACAATCTTCTACCATGCTCATGGGTGCTTCCTAAGAAACAACTGCATCCACCTTCGATGGGTCCACCGACACTCTATGCTGAGACACCACGTGCCATAGGAAGTGTACTTCTTTTGTCAAGAACATATACTTTGACAATTTACCATAAAGTTGGTGGTGTCGAAGGACTTCTAAGACCTCCCTAAGATTCTAAACATGCTCCTCCTCTAATCTTGAATAGATCAGGATGTCATCGAAAAACACAATGACGAACTGGTCCAGAAACTCTCAGATGACAACGTTCATAAGTCCCATGAACAAAGCTGGTGCATTCGTAAATCGAAACGGCATCACTACAAACTCAAAGTCCCCATACCTGAACCTGAAATCCATCTTTGAGATGTCACTGTCCTTCACCCTCAGCTGATGATATCCTGATCACAGATAAATCTTTAAACACCAACCTTCTCCCCTCAGCTGGTAGAAGTGATCATCTATCCTTGGAAGGGGGTAATGGTTCTTGACTGTTACCTAGTTCAACCTTCAGTAGTCTATGCATAACCTGAGACCACCATCTTCCTTCTTCACAATCAAAAATGGAGCACCCCATGGTGATACACTGGGTCGAACAAAATCCTTCTCCATCAGATCATCAATCTGAATCTGCAACTCCAAAGGTTCCATCCGATAAGGGGCCATCGATATCAGACGCGCACCAAGCTGTAACTCTATCCCGAACACAACATCACGTCGGGGGGGGGGGGGAGTCAGAAATTCCTCGGAAAAAACATAGTGAAACTCCCCAACAACCTCCGCGACATCCATCATCTATGTATCAGCTGGAACCACTAATAACCTGCCTAACAAGGGAAGGAGAGGCTCTACATGTCGACTTCCTACCTGATAACTCCTCTCACCAACAAATGATACGCACTGCCCATCCACGTTGGAGAACACGACTCTTCTCTGGAAGCAGTCGATAATGACACTAACAAGAAAAAACCAGTTGGTTCCTAGGATGACATCATATGGCTGCATCTATAATTGAAGAAGATCCCCACTAGATCGATGTGGTCCCAACGTCATCCCACATCCTCGGCAAAAAAAAAGATATGCTAGTCTGGCCTCCAACTGGAGTAATCAACACCAAGGGTATGGGAAGTCTCTCTACGTATAGTCCAAAAGCATGGGCTAGAATAGGTACAACAAAGGAGTGCGAGGCTCCTGAATCAAACAAAGCCGAAATGACAGTGCTGAACAAACAAATCGTACCTCGCACCACCTCTGGTCCGACTGGAGATGCCAACTCTGCTGGGTGAAACCGTCCACGTCCAGCTCCTCTGCCTCTCTGAAGTTGTCCACCTCCCCGACCACGCCCTGGTCGAGGTCCTTGAGAAGCACCCTGAGGTCGGCCTCCTCCTGCAAAGTCTGCCATCGGAGGAGCATGGTCCTGCTGCAGCTGGAAGGGCCTCGCCGACAACTGTTGCTGCTGAGGTGGGCGCTGAACCTACCCACCCCCACCATACTAATCTCGGGTCGGGCACCGATACTGAACGTGCCCAAAACCTCCACAAGAAAAAAACTTCGGTGCAGGGTTAATGAAAATGGGACGAGGTCCCGAAGATCTAAACTGGAACTGGTGGGGCCTGCTCCCCACTGGCCTAAACCTGGATGGTCCCGTCGTAGGAGACCTGCTGCTGACTGCCTTCCCCTTCGACGAGTCCGGCTGAATCCCCTCTCGTGGTGCACCTCCCAGCAAGTGCATCCTCGATACAACCTCTCCCTTCTTCTGTACTTCCAAGTACGTCAGAAGGGTGCAGGGGTTGACAACATACTAAAGTGAAGGGAGAATCGCCTCCTCTAAAAGTCTCGCCCGAGACTCCTCATCCAGAAATAGATCCTGAGAAAAGCGCAGGAGATCCTTGAACGTGATCATCAACTCTCGTAATAACATACTCCCCTGCTAAAGGGAGAGTAACTCCTTCAGCTTCTCCTCCTTGATCATAGAAAAACGTAATTCCTCTCGGAATTCTTCTCAAAGTCAGCCCACGGAACCTCTGCCTCTATCCTCTCCCCGAGGTAGAGCATCCACCACTATCGCGCCGCACCTCTCAACTGGCTGACTGCTAGGGGAACCCAATACTCCCTCAGAAAACGAATCAAGGTAAAAGCAATCCCTAGCTCCTCAAGACACCCCTTCGTCTCTGTATCTGAAGTACTACCCTCGTACTTCTTGAGGGTCTGCCGCTGGAAAGAACAGAGACTATTCTGGCACTGGCTATCTTCCTCCTCTCAGTCAATTCTCAATTTTCAACTGCCTGAATCTGTTGAGCCTCGGCCATCTGAGCCAACCGTGGATGACGTCCAGGTGCCATAGCTATACGGTAAACAAGGATCGCCTAAGCCCTCATTGTAAGGAATATTCTCAAGGTCTTATTTTATCATATTATTTACATTTCTCTCCCAGAACGCCCAAATCAAGTAAAACACAATCATGATGATGCATGAACCTTCCCGAGGGTCTCTACCCTGCAATCAATGTTGTCTCACTTGGTCGTTCAGTAGGCTCAGAGTCCTTGCAACGGATCACAGGGGGCCCTAAAATCTAATGTCCTAGCTAGTCTTCCCTGGCCTTTGTCACACACCAAGATTAACCAACACTATTTCCCTACCATCCCATGAAATCCTCACTATGCCTAACTCCAGACTCCATCCTATCTCTCAACCTCCTCTGATACCATTTTTTCACGACCCCCTCCCACCAAAGATTCCCCTTCTATGCTGGAAATGGTGAAAGGAAGATAATGACCCCCGAGTCCCGCCTCCAATAGGCCCCGGGTTAGCGAATATCACCAAGGGTATGAGTTTTCACAAATATGGGAGGCATTACGATTTTATTATTTTTGAGATCGAGAAATAGGACATGTCAACCACCAAAAAGGAAAAGAACAAGTTTATATAAATAAACCCAAACCAAGCCCACATGCATGTTTAAACAATTTTATAACAAGGTACAAGTATAAGAAAGATCAAAAGTACAATACCAAAAGAAGACAAGAGTACAACAACTGCAACAACTCCAACTGTCCGACTAGTAGGGTCCCGCACGACCCTGGTAGTACTCATGGAAGCCTGAAAGTAAACGTAGGGTGGGCATACAAGTATACTCAGTAGGTAAAACTAAAGCTCTCGTGCACAAGTGCGGAGACATTCTAATGTTTTGTGAGAACAACAGAAGAAACCTAGAAAGGAATTCTATCCACCTAACCTCACCAGCCACACTCACCAAAAACACAATCAAAACAGGTATTAGTATATAAGAAAAAGAGTATTGGGTACCCCACACCATTCCCCATTAGTTAGTTGCTCTTCCTAACGGCGAACGTCCTGACGCTGCCACACTCTCCCCGCCCACACACACTTGGGCCTCACAACCACGTATCCCGCCCGCACACACCTGGGCCTCACAACCATGTATCCTGCCAACAGACACCTGGGCCTCACCACCACGTATCCCGCCCGCACACACCTGGGCCTCACCACCACGTATCCCGCCCGCACACACCTGGGCCTCATCCCGAAGGTTCATGTGAAAAAAGTAACCCTGACCGAAGAGACTTGGGCCAATCCACCCCAATTGAAACCTACCCAATGAGTTTGAGGTGTAAGGTCACCTCAAGCCATTACAACCTAGGGAACAAGAAGCAAGATGGAGCCAGTAACTAAGGGGAAAACACCCACTCCCATGAAATGGGAGTGTTCGACACTAAGTGATCAACATGGGTGGGGTGCGATAAAACACAAAAGATACCAATATATATATATATATACATAGCAACCACTCAGCCCAAACTATGGCTTCTAAATAAAGAAACTGGGTGCGTGCCTCGGCACTGCTACCACGAAGCATGTATACAACAGACAACCACTACCCCATTTAGGTTTTCATGTGTCATTAGAATTAGTTTATTAGTTCCTTATCTACTGAGCAACTATCCACAACCAACCACATCGATCATTCGTAATGCATATCCCTGCCATTCATAAATCATGTTAGGAAAACACAAACACAACAAACTCTTCTTATTAACCAACCAACTCATTGATTATTTATCTCATTCCACTACCATGACACTCCATTCATTAACTCTCCCACTTTTATTTATTATTCACAACCCATAGTCTGTTAACATTTAAACCCAACCCTTCTGCCCCGCAGCCAACCACCACAACCACAATGAAACACGTACAAAATTATTCCTTTAATACCATTTATTGTAGCCTCGTGCCCATCACCATGAAAGTATTCACAATAACCCACAACCAAGTCAACAGCAGCCTCGTTGTTCACTCGATCCACAACAACCCACAAAAACACCCCCATCACATTCCACGTATCCAAGCCAACACCCACATGTTCATTATTTTAGTTTTGTTCAACCGGGGTGATCACACAAGGGTTCCAGATTTTAAATAGCCAACTTTACGTGATTAACCAAATTCCACATTCAACAAAGTTTCATTCACAAAAATGGTCAAGAAGATAGGTAAGAATTTAATTGCGCAAGCAAAGGCCCCCTAACACGGCTCTACGGCCGTTGACTGGTCAACACACGGTTTGAGGGTAACGCATATGCGGGGAAGGACTACACGACGTGTAGTACTGGACACACAGGGTGTACCCATTTGTTGCACATGGCAAGGACAATACTCCAACACGGCACATGGCTGTTGAATGGTAACGTGTACGTGGGTATGGACTACATGGCGTGTAGTTTAGAAACACGACATGTACCCATTTATATCACACAGCAAGAAACAACCATCAACACGGGGTATACCCAACAAGGGGGGTACACGGCCTGTACTCAAAATACACGGCGTGTATTTTCGAAATTATGGAATGTGTGGGAAAAGTCTATCTTACCCTCTAGTACACTTTTTGGCCTTCTTTTTTGACAAAGGAATGGGTCGGAAAGGTCTAGTCCATTACAACTTATTTTATAACCCTTGATTCATGGACCCTTGCTGCATCTGTTATTATTTTTCCCCTAGAATACATGAGTATACATTTTATTAAATGGGTTGAATTACTAGTATATTTAATCTATTCCAAAAATGTTCACAATAGATTAATTTGTATCTAAAATAATCAATAAGGGGAGAGAATTTCCGTCATAGATACAGAAGAAAATTATATATGATATTTTTATTGGTTTTGTGATAATTTTGGATAGTCTATGATATTATTCATTTATCATTATTAGTAACATTGTTTTCAAAGATATTATCTATAGATGGTTACAAATCAAAAGTTCGAGAAAAATTGTATTTTGATAGTATGTAGCTAGGCGCTGCATGTAAGAATTTTCTTACGTTTATGTTATTAAAAAAATTAATCAAATATAATAAGTATGATATTATGATTAATTCAGGATGTTTAATTTTATCATTAGTATTATTTGTGTTTGATTCATTGATGAGACAGATAAAATATACAAATAGTCATTTCCATTGAAGATGTAACTTGATACGATACACTTTTTCTTAGAGAAAATCACAATTTTTTTATTTAATTTACATCATTTACCTTCCTTCTATAAACCACATATTTATTTGAATAAAATGAAGGATCATACATAAAAAATTGTAATTATTTATTTATATTATAGCGATACTGGATACCTTGAAATCATATAGTATGTGGTATGTTCTTGATGTATGTAAGGAACTCTATTTACTATTTTAACCCAATGATGAGCAATGAAATACAACATATGTCATATGGAAAATTTCATGATTTTTAATAATGAATTGAAAAAATTACATTAATAACACTGAATAGATAATTCCAAAAAGAAAGAGGATAAAACATGTTGATTGGATTTTTTAAAAATAAGGAATTGAAAAATTTACCATCATGAATCATGAATATTTTGTTTTTCATTTTATTTGTTGATAATATTTAAATTGATTTTTGGTAATGTGAGGCTGAACATCCTTTATATAATGTTCTGATTCCATCCTTGAAAAAAAGCCTGAATTCATTTATGGGGGATTTGAAACATCAAATTAATGCATAATCTCTAGTTTAAAAATTCATAAATTCTATAATATTAGTGATTAGTTATTTATTTTATATTTAATGAAATTGTTCATATTTGGTAAAATACATTAATTTGTATAAAATAACAAAAAGAGAAAAAAATATTCTCTATTTTTATCCAACGTGGGAATTACACAATAAAGGATGATCATATGAACTCCCATGTGGTTTGAGTGAAGGATTCACAATAAAGAGTAGGTAAAAATGTATAAAATTAAAGTTTTATGTCATAAATGTTCATACTAAAATGTATGAGTTGAGGGATAACATATCTAAGAAAAATCCATGGGAGAGAACAGATGTGAGGGAAGAAAGAGGTGTGTTATTGTGTGACACATATGTGTCTCTCCCTAAAATTACATGATAATTTTAAATTTTCATTTAATGATGCAATCCATCTTTTTTGGATATCATAAATATAAATATATAATATAAAAACATGTTTATTTCAAGGATAGATTCAAATATATTTGTGGAGAAATGGTTTGGATACCTCATTTTTTAACAGAGACTGGTTTTAATGACTCCAAAGAAGTTATGAAATCATTTATTGGTGAAATAATTAAAACTCAAGCATAGGTAGAGATCAATAAATTTAGAGTAGCTTCGTTGAAATTATAATGGATCCATATAATACTTCCTAACTTGAGAACCTAGGATATTCATGGTCCCCCGCTATTCTTATTCTCTAGGGTTTCTCTCATCCAGACTCTGAAATAAATCATGAACAATAAATTTAATTTATATGATGAAATACACCTAACCACTATCCTTATACAACCATGAAAAACATTCCATATTTATTTTGACAACACAAATCTACAAATCCTCCATCTATCCTTTTTCTAAAATTGTATCGAAAATCCAAATATACTTCATTTCTCTATTATTGATTTTAAAAGAATAATTCTATTTCAGAACATAATTTTTCACCCTTTTAATTAAACCCAATTTATTTAAATATTCTCACATCAAAATAAGATTTATGAAAATTTATTTTTCTATTTGATGATTTAATATTTATTCAACTATGTTCCAATTATTATTTTAAATTGTTTAAAAATAAATTAATAAAGAACCTTTGGTTAACCATTTAGAGAATTAAAAATGACATGTGGGATATCAACAAACTATTGATTTTATTATTGAATATAAAATAAAAATAAATTTATTAAAAAAGTATGTAACTCTAAATGTTTTCTATATTAAATTCTGTTCCATGGGAATTTTGTTTATAAGGACAATTTATATATTAATTGAACTAAATCTAAAGTGTTAGTTGAGTGGCCGAATCTACCAAATAAAATGAAATTAATTGTTTTCAAGGATTAATGGGTTACTATTACCTATTTCTAGATAATGTTTTTTGGTTTTCTAACTCACATACTAGCATATTTCTAAAAAGAATAAAATTCATACATAAAACAAAATATGAGGACTATTTTCAGGAGTTGAAATTGAAATTTAATATTTTATTATATTATAATTTCCAATATTAAATGGTCTATAAATTATGTATAGTGATTATTTTTAAAATTTAATTGGTTGTTTCTTGATGAAATATGGTCAGGAGATTATATATTTTTATCATAAATTACAAACCCTTGATTATTGAAACCAAACATATGATCATAGATATACTGCAATGGTTTTTAATTAATATTTTTTTTGTATAATTTATGTGTGAAAATACAAAATATATACTTTATTTAAAATGTAATAGTATATGGTCACGAAAAATTGTATTTACATGATTTAGTGAATATGGTTTTAACTAATAATGGAGTATGACTACAAGATTCAGCATCATCTAGGAAATTCTAATAGGGTATCTAATTCATTATATTAAAGAGATAACATATCATTAACCATGTTACATTTTGAACATGATCCTTTTAATAATAATAAAGATAATATTTTCCTAGAAATAATTAATATAGGAAATATCACATCTTTCATTTTTGTGTTACTGCATTCATCACTTCTATTAAGCATTCTCAAAATGAATATCATGTTTTTGTATTAAATTTTATATTTTTTCAAAAATATTAATTTACTTATATTTAACAATGAAATATAATATATAATCAAATTTGTAAGGCAGTATTGGATTCCATGTGATTTCCTATTAGATAATGGATTCTTGAGCGAAGATACTAGATATCCATTTTCGATTCATCCATATAGTAATAAGTTTTTTACTGATAATTAGAAATGTTATTTTTGGGATGGAATGAATAAATAAATTTTGTACTATACTTAATTGTTCTACATGTAAACATGTTAAAGATTATAAACAACATCATCATTTTCCAATTCTAGAGTAGAAATTTCAGAATATATTAATGGAATTTAGGGATGTATTAACAAATTCATCTCAACATAATAATGAATGGTGGGTTATTATTGACAAGCTTACTATATTTTTACATTTTTTTTCCTATTGAAGATTCTATATGTTTTAATAAACATTATAGGCTTTATTATAATGAGATAATTGGACTGAATGGGGTCATCTAATTATTGAATCATATTTTGATCCATGTTCTAACTATTTATTTTTGGAAATTACTTCATAAGTAATTTTTTATTGAATTAAATTTGATTAGAATGTTTTATCCAAAACATGATGGATAGTTAGGTGAAAAATTATATCTTTAAAAGATATTATTTGATATTTTATATTATATTATCAATAAAGTTGGATCAATATATTTCATTAGATAAATTTTCTTATAATTATAGATTCATTATATAAAAAAATTACACAATTTAATAAATTATATGGATAGAGGTTTTGAACTCCATCATGTTGTAATGATTATTTTTAAAGGAATTATTTGGGACTACAAATAGATGATTTTTTTTGATAATGTAAAGTCAATTCAAAATCAGATGATGTTATCTCATGTGAGGAGAAACCGACTTATAGATAACCATAGGAAAGATCTATCATTTAATGTAGGAGATCATGTTTTTCTTAAATTTTCAACATTATATAGATGTTTTTTTGCGTAAAGAATAAAAGTTTCACCCATGGTTCATTGTACCCTAAAAAATTGTGTATAAAGTGAGAATAAAATAATTTTCAGTTATCCAACCATCAGAGTATGTATTTTGTAGAAAATGTGTCTCATTCTTCTTTAATAAAGATATATGTACATGATGCATCGGTTTTTTAGAACCATGAATTTAAATAATTATAGGAGGATCTATCTTATGATTAATATTATGTGAATATTCTATATCATGGAAAGTAGTTACTAATAATTAAGGTGATTTACTATGTTATTGTTTTATCGAAGAATAACACGGTTATTGATGTAACATGGGAATATTATAATTATTTGACTGAAAATTACCCTCAATTGTTTAACAAATGAAACAAATTTAAAGGATAGACATTCATAATCAAGTTAAAATTGCAAAAACATAGGAAAAGTATAATTAAATCAATATCAATATTAATATTATTAATATTATAATGGATTTATAATAAACAACTTTTTTATAAATAGATGTAAATAATTTTCTATTCAAACATGAATAGATTAATTTAACATGTTTTTTCCCATAATTACATGCTTTTATTTAAAAGATAAATTTATAGAAATTAAAATTTTATTTTTATAAAAGGGATTCAATTTTGGATACATTATACTGAATTGTCTCTAGTTTTGAGTTTTTGGATTTTTCTAGAAGGATATATTTTAAGTGAATAGTTAAAATAATAATAATTAATTAAATATTAAATTCATTTCATGTACATAAAATGTATCATTCTAGATTAGATTAGATTTATTGTAATATTATTGCATTTTTATTAAAAAAATATATTTAATTCCATATCAATCATCATTATAGAATATATTTTTCATGAAATCATTATTTATTATTAAAAAAATATTATTGTAAAAACTAGTTTCATCGTGGTATGGATATTTAAATTGAAATTAAATTTTACCATAAAATTAAATACAATTTAGTAAGATGAATTTCATATATTGAATTATTTGTTTCAAATTTTTAATAATGTCATTTTGATTATTTGTCATTATTAATATTAACCTTTTTAAATGAGAAATTATTCACAAGATTTCCCGAAGCATCAAGGTATCATACACTAGAAGTGGTCGAGGGGTCATAGACTACTGTTTGTGATAATCAAAATTGTATTTCAAATTACCAATGATGTGGTGGTTGGTAATTTTAAAACAGACTAAAATTTAGCCAATGATTTATTTCCTTTGGAGTCATTTGAATACATTATATCATCAACTTTTTCAATTAAAATTATATATTAATATAGTACATTATTGATGGAGTTGTAGTTCAAAACATCAAATGGAAATATCACCACAAAGAGGATGTGTTAGTCAGTTCCCATAATGACCCATAAATAAGACCCCTTGGAGACATTATTTTTATCCATATGGTTGATATTTATATAATAAATTAAATAAATTGGATTTCAATAAATGAAGAATTTATTTATCACAAATTTAATGAATTCCAGATTAATGATGAAGATATAGATATATTCATCATTATGGGTGGAAATCCATCACCTTAATCATGTATAGATCAACCCCAATAGCTCTTATTAATGAGATACTTGGGGAATAAGTCAAGATAAAACATACATATCGAATGGTAATAATCAAATAGAGATTATTTATATTGAAAAAGAATACATTAATATATTTCATCATAAATTACCTATCCATCCAACAAAGCCTTATGTTTAGATTTCCCCTGATTTAATTCTCGATGCAACACTTATAAGAACGAATCACTATATGATAGAATGTATGGATTAATGGGGTTGAAGAAACAAGTATATTATTATTATATTAAGGTAATTATATGATTTTTTGTCTCGTATTGGGGATCCCAAATTCTTTTTTTTAATAATAACAATGAATATATGATTCTTTGAAATGTTTTCAAGAAAATTAACTCTATTAATATTAAGAAAATTCGTCATTTTCCTGGCATTTATTACTTATTTGATCAACCAAATAGAATATATTAATTTTCAATGATTTTTTATCATCATTTTTTTGTAAAGAATATTTATATTTCAATGATAACATTCCATCTGAGTTATAGAGATTGCGAGTTTACAATTATATATTTTGAATTGACTGATGTACCATCTATTATTATTTATCCGATGAACAAATTATTTGAAGAATATATTGATAAATTTTTAGAATTTTTGGATGCTATTGTGGTGTACTATGAAATATTCGAGGACATTTAGTATCACTTATACATTACCCTTGAGATATATAGAAAACAATGTGTTGTATGAGAATTTTACTATGTGTTAATTAATTTTTATATATATTATTTTCATGGCCATAATTTTTCAACATTTAAAATATCAGTTGATCCTTTATAGAAAAATGTAGTCCAAAAATAGACTATACAATTTCCCATGATTATGGTTCACAGATTCATTTGTTAGGTTGGTTACTTCTATTGATTGATTATAAAAATTTCAAAATTAGAAAACCCATTATCTATTAATACTCACAAATGTTATAATAATGTATGTAAAAATGAATGAGAATTATTATTTGAAGAATTAAATATCTTGTTGGGGAATTTTATGATTTTGAATATAACATTTGGAAATGATGTAGATTTTATATATTTTTTGGAATTGTGCAAGGAATTTTCAAGACTCCTAATGTGGAATTATAAATATACTACATATGAATAATGGATGATAATGGCTGGGGGAAAAACTATGAAACCCATGATCATGAATTCAATTCCATACAATTTAATCTAAATATATGTTGACACTATATCTATGATATAATTTGTTTCATATTTACAAATAAAATGATTCAAAAATACATTTTATCATTTAAATAATTCACTATGAATCATGTATTATAAATTTATCTAGTTAAGAATTATGAATTTTCAACACAGAATGATATTGGAAATGAATATATGGTATAATATGTTTTGATCCCAAAATATTATGGATTCATGGAAAAAATGAGGGTTGAAAGGGATTCATTAATAATGGATATATTAATGATCTTTCTATGAAGTTATAATAATGGGATAACATCAACATTTTTTATATGATTTATGAAACATAATTATTAGAAATGGTAAAAAGTTTGCAACCTGATGATGAAAATATTGGATATAAAATTAAAGGTGTCAATGATCGTAAATAGAAAGACCTCTTACATGAATATAGAATTGTGAAATTTTAAATGAAATTATGTGTTCTAAATATACCTAAACTAAATAGGGAATTATTTGATGATTCTTATTACTCAAATATCTCTATAAACTTTGGAAGCCACTATATGTATATCGATTTGATAGATCATTTTTGGGATAATATTTTGAGGGAATGTTTTGATTACGTTTAAAGGGGTTTGTTTTTTAAACATGTTAAGCTTGATGATACTATAATATAGGATTAATGAACCCTTTTCATATTAAAACATTTAAATAGGGAGACATTACAGTTGTCCTTAAGACTAGATTACTAAAGGCTCAAATAAATATTGATTCAATATGATTTATTATTGACCTACATACCAAATCTAAATAATTCCTTATGACAATAGTATATTTCTACATTGATCACCGTATGTGACTCTAAATTAGTATATTTATATTATTTCATGGTTCAACACATTCCATTGTTCCTGATCATGATCTATGATTTAGATTAATATTATGGAAATTTATTCTGAAGGATTTTATCGCCACCCTTCTTTTGATCCATGCTTATCGTCCTCAATGAGAAATGGAGATTAAATAGACAATCCAAAATTAAGATGAAATTTTGATATCAATCTCAATTCACAGTCATGGTATATGAGTTTAGTATTAACACTTTACAGAGTTTTAATATAATAATATCCTCTATTCAAATGATCCAATAGCTACATATGAAGCATCATATTGATTATTATTTCATATGAAAACTTTTTGAAATGATGTTGGTGAAATTAATCGTTATGGCATAGAACATATAGAAGAAACATTGTTATCAACAAAGATAATTAAAGAATATATCAATGAATTTAAAATCTAGACAAAGAGCTATGATAATAGAGAAATACTAATAAATAGAGAACTGATTTTAAATATAATGTGGGAGACCATGGTTTCATCATGATAACTTTAGGGAATTGTGTTACAACATTCAACAAGAAAATAAAAAATATCCCCTTGTACATGAATTCTTTTGATATCCTATAATTAATTCGAGATGGGTATTACCATTTTGATATTATAGATAGCCTCTTTAAAGTACATGATTTATTCTATATCTCTCTATTAAGGATGTACATATCAGACTTGAAACATGTACTTATATACAAATAAAAATAATTACGACCCGACATATCATAATTTGAAGACACTATGATGATAATAGAAACTGGAGAACATATGTTGAGTAATTCTATTACTCAACTAGTAAATGTAATTTGTAGAAATCATAATATAGAATATATTATGAGGAAATAAAATAAAATTTTAATAAATAACTACCCACATCTATTTATGGAGAGAGATGAGGGAAATTTTGATGGTGAAATTTTTTTAAAGGTGGGATAAATATAATACCCATTTATTTAATTATATGTATTATTTTAAAATTATGTAATTCAATTAATTTATTCTGTTGTATGCAACTATAGGTTCAAATTAATGTGGAATTATTATAAAAATATTGTTTTATACGCATTATAAGCTAGATAATAAAATTTTTATGTATGAATAAGAATATATAAATTATGAAATTTTGATTCACTACACATTTGTGAAATATTTTAATTGGATACAATTAAAAAACATTTGACTGAGAATGAAATGATTTTACGAAAATCTTTTTGTAGGTTTGCACAATGTGTTTTTTCAAATAAATTTAATAGAGAATTTTTAGTGAATGATTTTAATAAAACACATATATTATTTATTCAATATTATATTAAATATTTACTTAAATATATTAGTTGGTATTGTATAAGAATAAATACAGTTTAATTATTACAAATTTTATTTTCCTAAAATTTTATATTTGAATCATTTTGGATAATTATTTTATAATTAATTTATAAAATATTTAGAAATTTAAATATGATAATGTAATATAATATTTCGGAATTATTTGTTTCATATTTGGTAAACATATATATTTTATTCTCATTCTATATTAGTTGTAAATGTGATAACATTTGTTACCTTATTTGTGGGTAAAACAAGATATTATAGGATAAAAATAATTGAAAAGGTCATAATATTTCATCTCTATTAATATTGGATGAAGTTATTTATACCCGTATCATTATAGTCTAATTATTTATATGATTAATGGAAACTTTTATTTGATGATTACCAATATAATATTTAAATCCAAGAATGTTACCAAAATTACACTCGATTAGTTTTGGAAAACAATTTTGGGTCTTCATAGAGACAAAATCATGTTATTAATGATTATAAATGTAATATATGTTAATAATGAAATTATATTCATGATTATAATTTATTTTTAATATTTAGGTACTGTATTATATCCTTAAATGCTATCACAATATAAATAATATATTTATATTTTATATAAAAATTAAATGAATATTATCATAAATATGGAAATAGATTTAATTTTAGTGTTTGATAGTGTTAAAAGTAATTATTTTTTGGATATGATGTGTTATTTATGATTAAATGAATTCTATTCAAAATAATAATTTTTATTTATGAATTATATGTGAACATAAATTATTAGTGTTAATGTAGACATTTACAGTAATATTTCAAAATAATATTTTCTTATATTATTTAAAAGTCAAATAAATAAGTAATGAGTATTTGAGGGAAACACATGGTTGAAATATTTTTATTTTTCCATTGATGAAACAATATTTATCTTATATGTAAAATTATTACACTTTATCAGGGAAAAATATGATACAGTGGTAAATTATAAAATAGGGTAATGATGGGGTTAAATAAAAACATAACGTTTAAATGTGTAAAACCTATAAAAGATATATTTTTTAAATATATTTAAACCATTACATACCGTATTTTGAATACTTATCCATTTTTATTTATATCCCTCTATTAGTATGATATTAAAATTTAATATATTAAGAAATTCATAAATAACCCCTCACCTCATTTAAACAAGTTTACCCCCTCCCTTACTTATTTATAACACTATTTTTTTGATCTAGATCAATCAATACCAACCATTTTATCCTTATAAAAAGTGTATAATTATTCTAGATGCTTTGGTAATTCAAAATTACCTCACATAGTCCCCAAACAATTTATATAACGATGTTTAACATAGAATTAGTAATCATCTTTATTGAGTCCTTTATGTTTGAATCTAATTATAAACCATATTAAGCATATATAACTATCTAAATATAATAAATATAGTATAAAAAATAAAATCATATGTAATTATTATAATTGAAACACCGTATCCTATAAATTTTATATCTTATGAAAGGTCAAACACATTACTCATGATTAAGTACGACTTACCATCTTTATGAAGCATTGAAATTCATATTTCACCAGTAATTTACAAAGATGGTTATAAACCAAGAATTATTGCATGTATATGATATTTAAGAAATAAATATTATTTTTGATTATAATTTAATAAAAATAATCTTACCATCAATCTATTTTCAAATTATTACATCGATAATGCGTACACGTGGACTACACCATCCAAGAATCGATCTGATTCATATTTCATTTATATTTTACATGTACAGTAATATGAATATATTTAGGGAATATAAATTATTTTTATGATATAATATATATTCTAAGAGTATTATTTGTTATTCCACTTTCTATCATTCCATCCATCAGAAAGTGAAAACAACATTCATGCATATATACCACCTACCATCTCAATGAATGATGCAATTAATTTTTCTATGCATTTCTTTTATAAATAAATCTGTTTATCTATACATTATGTATAGAAGAGTTTTATATAATTAGTAACATTAATTATATAATAAAACAATAATAAATATACATTTATGAGAAATAGTGAATAAGAAATTTCTTGTAAAAATTAATCTACACCTGAAATAATGATTATAACATTATATTATTAAATAAGTGTGATAAAATGTTATAAATATATCATACATGAAATCATAGATATGAATATGGTTTGGAAATATAATTATAATAAATCAAAATTAATGAGGTGGATATAATGAACCACTTAGGTATTTGAAAAGAATTAATATTTATTCACAATGATTAAATTTCGTTTCGAGATTACACTCAGAAAAAGATTCAATACATTTTCCCAACTATTTTGCTCCATGTAACAGGAATTATATAAAACATTTTTTAGAAAACTGATCATATTTATCTGTTGATATGATAAATTTTCCCCATATCTATAAATTTCTATTAATTTTTTTATATTTTTTTATACAATTATATAACTTAAATCATTTTTACCCTGTCTTTTTATGTAATGGGTTGGAGGTAATGTTTTTTTCATTTTTAAAATGAGGTATTTTGAGGCATCCACTACAATAGTATGGAATGATACTATTATATATATATATATATATATATATATCATTATCATATATTCCATATTTTATGACTAATATTTTCATCACAGCTTCATTTACAATTATAGAGGATTATTTTCAGGGAAATTGTTTTCAATTATAATTACTTTGTTTTTTTAATTGAGTGTTTAAAAAAAATGAAATTTATATTTTTTTCAAGACTATTTTAGTGACTTTTCAATATAATTTATATTCTTCCATGACAACAATACATTATTTTACATATTCTTTACTAGATATTTTGTGTAATGATACCATCTCATGAAATATTAACATATTATTATCATTAGATATAAAATTTCTCTTATATATCCATATTCACTATATCAAAAAGATTATTTTTTTTCTAAACATTTTAAATTTTATAGATGTTGTGATATATAGTGAAATTATTCAATTTATTATTTAATTATTGAAAAATGTATATAATTTATTGATAAAAAATAGATTTTAATATAGTTTATTTTTAATGAGTTAAAAAAATAATTTCAAAAATAATTAATTAATTAGAAAAATAGTATGGGTATGGACCTAAATTATATTGTCCCTTGATGTATCTATAGGTCTCATAAGATAAATGAGGCGGAACAATTATATGTTTCTTTAACAATAGTATTAATATGTCTGGGAAGAAGTTCATGATGGTAATGATATCATGATTTCAAATAATATGTTTTTACTCTTTTTAAGAATTCAGTAATTATTATCGAAGATAATAATTCACTGATAATATCCATAAATTCATTTGGGTAAAAAATAATAAATGGATTATATTTTATTTTTTTACCATGCAATATTGGTTATGTATTATTTAATCTGGATAACATCCATAATTCATACATCATACTAAGCGTTTGAACTCAAAATTATTTTGTTGCATTCCCCTAGATAAAAAATAATTTATCATTGAATGAGTTACAAGGATGTTGAACTAATAATTTTTTTATATTTATATTTTATAATTCCAATTTAATATGGGAATGATGTTCAAATTTAGTTTACCAAGGCTAATAAGGTGAATGATACTAGTGGGTTAGATATCATATATCTATGAAGATTTAATAATAGAAACATTATACCAGGGCTCTTATAGATTGAGTTTTTACAGGAAGACATTTGAATGAAATGAGTCAGTATTAAGGAAATGGATGTTCATTTAAAATATTGTTTCAAATATAATTAACACATTATCTGACATATCCATATAATTTTTTTAAGAAAGTGACATGGATTGGTTTCCCAATCCATGCTAAAAATAATTTCATAAAAGAAAAGATTATAGTGAATACCCGAGGTTTTGTTTAAAAATGTTATAAAAATAATATTTTATACATTTTCCATATGAATATTTTTCTTTCTATTCCAAATTATTAAAAAACTGTATATTTAATGTATGTGAGTTGACCATTTTTTTACCATCATAACAATTAATTTTTCAACATTCCTGAAAAAATATAATAGTTTTTCAATGTATTTCATATTAATATTCATTTGACCAATATTCATTTGTAATTTTATTATTCGAAAAAGTATATTTATCAATATGATTGTGATAAATTGAATTTTTTTTACTTATTTGGTCAAATATGTTTTAAAAAAATAGATTATATACCTTTTTTATTATATGGTTATTGAGAATCATATATGATGGTGGGAAATAATGTCAGTGGTCTCTAATGAATTTAGTAATTATTTAGTTAATGACGTTGAGAATTAAGGTGGTTAACTAGGGTTGGGTACTCTAATAGTAGTAGCTTGGCTTCTACAATAATTCTAGAGGTTAAATATGAGTAAAAAAATGTTATTAACATGAATATTCTAATTACAAAATTTATTCATGAATAAATGTTGTTTTATTGATTTTTCTTTTATTTCATTATGTATGTAATGATAATTAATATTTATATATAAGTGGTTTAATAAGTTTTCCTGAGATCCCATATGCCTCAAGATTCCTTATGTGTCTTCTTATTATTCCAAAACAATTATCAAATTTTTTATTTTGGAAATTATAATGTATAACATGTTGAAAGGTTTTTTTAGTTTATCAATTGGTTATTTGGGAAAATATAATCATTTTTATGTTTTTTCATGTTTTCATTAAAATAAAATGATTTTCTTATTTTTATAACCCTTACTATACTTCTTTATAATAATTTGAGTTTAAAATGACATTATATGGATCTATGGACGGGTATAAATTTTATGAAGTGAATTATTTCCATTACGGTGAGGTCACATAAATGGGAAGAAATTTTCCTAAATGAATCAAGCATGTAATGTAAGATAATTCTATTTCTGAAAAAAAAAGTTTAACAAAGAAAATTTACAACATGTTTATGAAGTGTTTTATTTATTTGTTAAGAACAGTAATAAATGTTTTATTAAAAATAGAAGAAATTTAAACCCTTGTTATATATTATGAAATTCTGGGTTTATTAAGTTATTTGTAACTATTGTTACTATCAATGAATGATTTATACATTATTATATGTTTGGAGAATATTAAGATACACTCATAAGATACTTTGTTTTATATTTAAATATATAAGTGATAAATTATATAATTTCTATGTTGCATTATCGAAGAATTTTTTTTTCTAAATTTTATTCCACAAAGGATATAGGGGATTTTAACTAGGAATGATCCATTGTTGTAATTAAAATCAAAATAAATAACCTATAATGGATGGAATATAGTATATTGTTTCAATTTTGACTCAATTATATTAGGCTATTAAAGGTGGAACTCATGAAATGGAGTGACAAATTATCCCTAGATGATAATCTTATAATTGTTAATTTCATGTAATAATAGGCTCATGAATTTATTGGTTCACAAAAAAGGTGAGATATAAATGGTAGTTGAATGTATCGAACAAAATATTTTATTTTTTTATTATATGAAACATAAATAGTTTATTCATGTAGTTTATCATTTTTATGGTGAAGATTATTGATGGTGGTCTATTATTAAGAATTCCATGATAATGGATGATATTTATTTCATGGAGTAAAATCTTTTTTTAAAATATTCTATTGAATTGATTTATGAAATTTAATCAAATTAGAATAGAATAAATATTTATTGGATTGATTTAAAGAACAAGAAGTCTTGGTGGCCTCTTATGTTGACTACATTACTAGACAGGTAATAAAGGTAATAATTTTTTTTTAAAATTCGATTAAAATCACATATTTCATATTGGGATGATAACCTATTTATGAATAATACTGGACTCTAATGAATTTAAATGTTATGGGGAGTTGTATAATTGGTCTGTGAAGAATTAGATATATTATTCATATACTAATGCACTTCATGGAAACAATGGTGGGAAATTGTCCGGATGGTTGGAAATGAATAATACTTTAACCTATAAAATTATCTATAATACCACAAAATATTTTAAATGAGGTAAAATTAATATTAAATAATTTTTTTTACAATTTTTGAATACAATAGTGTGGAAATATCAATTATTTCACTCATGAAATAATATAAATTTTTTTTATTACAAATTTATTGAAAAAAGGGACAGTAAGAAAATAGAAATATGTTTTAATTAAAATGTTTTAGGAAATTCCAAAAATTCATGTATGAAGATCGTTAGCTTCATGGTTTAAATGATCGTGATCTAAAAAATTAATGTTTGATAATTAATTTCTAATACCATTGAAAATAAATGAATATCAAATGAATTGTTGATTAGATTAGAGCATGTTTTTTATATTATTTAAATGTTTTTTAATTTATTATTGACACATTATTTTATATGTAATATATTTTTATATAAAATTAAAATACCATATCACGAAATGTAGAAGGACCCTTCAGTAAAAATACTTGTGGTATATAATGTTAACAAGAATATTTATATACATTCATATAATCGTCTGTGAATTAAATTTCCACAGAATTTGTGTCTCCTTTCACATAGTTGATATATCTTATATTATGGTGCATATTAGACTTCTGTTTGTCATACTTTTATAGATTACAGTGGCAATGATATCTTTTCATAAAATGATTATGTTTTAATATAAGAATCAAATTATATATTAAAAACTATGTGATGATGATTGGAAGTTGATAAAATATTTAAGTGAATGTTATATAAATAATATATTTCTCAAATTAGTGATGTGATATTATAATATTATTATCCAAATATATATCGGAATGATTTTCTTGTAGACATTCATTATTAGGATGTTGAATTTACTGTATAATTTGTTATATATGCAATAAAAATCAAAATTAATGAATCGTGGAAATATAATAGAACATTAAGAATTGAATATATAGTTAAACTAGTTTCTTCCTAATAATTTTATCAACCCTAGAACATCACATCGGAATGTTTGTTTTCATCTTGTAAATTAAAAGAATAGTTCCATAAGAGTTTTAATTAAATATATAGAAAATATAAAATTCTTTTGTAAGACTAAGTATCTGTTGATTTATATCATATACTTTTTTTATCATCTTAAGGGCTCATATTATAAATATAATATTGACAATGGGATTAGATATCACTATTTGAAGGTAAAGAAGGAATAAATTAATATGATTACATATCATACTACGTATATAAATTTTGTGTTATTATTTAATAATTTTAAGTTGACAAATTAACCCATTTTATTTATGGATCTTAAAAAACATATTTCAAATATTTTTTGGATAAATTATTATAGTTTTCATTAAATACATTCTTACTTATTAAAATATTTATGGAAAATCAGGGAATTCCTAAGACATATATTTCATTCATATTTTTTAGTATCAATAAACATCAAATATGTGACTAAATTTAGTAATTTATACCTATATATTTAATGGAATAGTTCTTATTTTTAATGAAATAATTTTTAAATAAGTGTAAAAGTAGAAAAATAACATTTGATATTTCCATCAAAAGATGGAATTTGATAACAAAGGGTGATCATGGGATCTCTTGAGGTGTTAAAAATATATCTTTTAAATAAAATAATAGACTCTTGGGTAGAGAAAATTTTTTAATTTCTAATTGTTCTTTTTATTATGTATGATTTATGGGACGCAAGATATAAGACATATCCCTAGGGTGAAAATATGTCAGGGGGGGTAAACATTGTCACGGTGTAACACATAGGTGTCACACCTTTAAATACCCCGATATTTTTGAGATTACATATTACGATGAAATTTAACAATTGGTGAACTTTAGAATTAGATATTAATGTATAAAACAATGGATTATTATATAAAATGTGTGGATTAGGGTAGATTCAGCAATATATGATGATTAATTAATAGTATATCTCATTTATGGAAAGATAAATTTTCTTATGATGTGATACACTTCGTACCTATATTTATGGGTGAACATATTAAAACACAAGTAAAATTATAGAATTATAAATATAATATTGATTCAAAATTTCCAAGAGGGATCCATTTTCTATATTGTGTTGTACAAAGATACACTGTAATGGTTCCTCAATGATTGTTCTTCCCTAGATTTCCTCTCATGTTTTTTTTTTCATTATATCCCTTTTACTACCATATCACTAAAATAAATGGAATCTATTACCATGTTTTATAGTGATGTATCCAAATGTGTATCTTACATGGATTGTTTCCAATTTTTTATTCATTTATTTGGGTTTTTTAGTTTTAAATTATAATTTCAATATATTTCACTCTATTAAAACATGAATTTTTATTTTAATACCTGATAGAACAATATAATTTTTGAAACTAATTTACCTAAACCATATCATGATCATTAAATGATCTAGGGAAATTAAATTCAAATATTATATAAGGATATATTTAGTGAATTAAAACAATAGATTTAAAAAATCCTATTAGGAATAAATGTATCATAGAGAGGAGAGTGTGTGAATTGGTCATACCTTTTTCCTATATGTTTTCATTATTATATAAAAACATTTATATCCTTATAACTAATTGTCAATTTTTAGAAAAAAATAATCAACAATCTATAAGAAACCAAATATTGATATCATTGATTATCTAATAAGAGTATTTAGTACTTGGAATGGTTTTAAAATAATTTATTATCCTACAATCCACTAGAATAAATACTGTTGTTGTATATAAAAATATTAAATACATATAAACCTATGTTTCACTATGTATAATTAAATATTTCATGTGATTGTTCTATAATTAATTATGTAAATTTTCTTTTGTATTAAGATTATATACAACCACTAGTCATTTATGAACAATTAATTATTCTTCTAAATAATATATTAGTATATAAAAACATTTAAAAAATTCTTCTGTTTTAAAAACATAATCATATTGAAACAAATTTTATGGAAACTTTGGAACAAACAATTTCAATACATGGCCTAATTCATTATTTTGATTCCCTATTCAATTAAATTATGTCACAACTGATGATCTAAATATAAGTATTATTCTCTTTTTTATTTCCTTGAATTTTTTGATTTGATTTCTCATTATGATCTTGGAATCCCTAACAATTACATATACCTTATACTTATTCTATCTAAAAAAATTTCTTCATGTAATTAAGTATGAAAAAAGTAATCATCAAAATCTATCACAAAACCAATTGTTCTATTATTTTATCTATTCATGTGAATAATGTCAAAATTATTTTACATTAAATTATATTTAATAGAGTGAAATATATAAAATGGGAAGAAAATCAAATTTTTATCTAAAAAAATATTCCAAAAAATCTAAATTAAATTACTATTAAGAATAATCAATGACCATATATGGATATATGGAATCCTAGGTACACATTGTGAATCATAATATATCTACCAACAACTTCATCCTACTTTGAACATAAAAAGTGTCATTTAGTTTGATGAAAATTATCATTTAGATAACAATTTCCACAACTATTAAAGTAGTAAAACTAAAGACAAACCATTCAGTAGAACAACAAATAGATAGTATTCCATAATCACTATTGATAATTCTATCAAAATCAATATCATATGAAAAATTATCTGTAGTAGCTTCATAACATTTCACATTTTCAATTTTATTCAAAAAATCCTCATACAGATAAACTATCTTTCAATTGAAGTTTATCCATGAATAATTTATTAGTATCAACATGTGTCAGATGACACAATAGATGTTTCCCATTCTGTGGATTAGTTTCATTATATATATGAGTAATTAAGACCCAATAAAAAACAGACAACCTATTCATCTCAATGAATGTAATTGATTATATTATATACCATTATTATATTAATTGGTCTATGATCAAATCATGTGGAATGATATCTATAACTTATTTGGGTCACCAATCCCAATGAAATAAAAAATATATGCATCCTTCAAAAGAAATTTGAATCTCATTAAATAATGAATCGAAAAATTTCTAATGAACATAAGTTAAAATATCATCCAATTGATCTATGGAACATCATGTATGATGGATTATTTTCAGATCTAACTTCATTTTTTGAGATAATATTAAAATTATGATTAATCTTATAGTCTTTTTGTTTTGGGGTTCTTAATTTCCTATGGATAAATCAAAATTTACTTCTTAAAAACATCATACTTTAGCATAAAAAATCTTATGATACAACTAACAAATTTAGCATCCAATAACTCTAAGACTAAGGACATGAGACCATAAGGTATGAAAATATTATTCAATTTTAATCTTCAGTCAATTATTTTAATCATGAATTCTTAAATATATTAAGATCAATATGACTGAATTTGAATTATCTGACTTACATTGGAATGGTCTATAATAACCAATCGTTTCTAAGCCATATTCCTTTCTATGAAAAACCAAAAAAAATTAAAAGCACTGTAAAAACATGGACACCATTTCTCTCATATATTTTAAAAATATGGGATAAATATTTCATAATATTTGTTATATTGACAAAATCAATACCAAAAAATCCATCATCATTTTTAGTATTGAATATTTCTATGATGTTATTTATAAGATAGAACTTCTCACTCCTATAAAAATCATCATTTCACAAATAAATACGAATATGAAAGAAAACATCAATTAGAGAATATTTTCATGGAAAACTATTCAATTTCATTGACATTATAAAAAATTATTTTCCAAAAATTACAATAATAATACTCTAATAATTTAAAATTCAACACTTAAAGTGTTAATCTAATTTTTAAAATGAAAACAAATTATAAAAACATTCGGCTACAGATTTTTTGACATTAAAAACTACTATCATCCAACTGTGTCCCAAAAAAATTAACATTTGGATTTGGTTATCAACCAAGGATCATAAATCAGGGAAACAATGTTACTAATTCTATGAAATAATAATCAATAGTTATAATCCCTAGTGAGTGAACTGATTGTCAAAAATAATAATCATTAATAAAATAACCATTTTTTTCCCTATGATTTTATTTAAGAAACATCTTCCTAAACAAAAACATTACATAAAACATCAAAACAATATCTTCTTTATTGCAAAAAATTCCCTATAAATACATAAATTATTTTAAAATAGTCCACACAGTTATATAATGCATTTTTTACAAACACAGAACTCTTGGAAATTTCATGATTTCATAAATGGTTTAGAATATAGAATTGAATATATTGATGAAACATTATTTTTACCCCCTTTTCAAAAATATAAATATATTATAAAATATAAGGGATAGGAACACATAAATCAACCTTGTAGATAAATTAGTTTTAATACCATGTTCTATCATAGTTTAAAAAATATGCCATATTATAATGATTATTGTAAATATGTCAGAAACATTTTCCACTCTTGGAGAATACTCTAGTTTTATTTCATTCCTCCCAATATGTTATATGATAAAATGACAATTGATATCAATATATTTTGAATAGGAATATTTCAATCAATATATTGTGTTGTAAATATCAAAATAATTTTCGCAACTAAATATTAGAGGTAACTTTGGTTAAAAAATCATCTCATCCATATAATTCATCATCCATATAAGTTTTTCTGAAGATTGAGTGTCCAAAAAAATAAATTTTGTATTTAATGTTTACACGTTTTTTAATCCTACTCCAACTTGTTTTCCCCAAAAATTAATATGCACCACTTGTGGATCTTCTATCATTTACCCTTCATGTAAATTAGAAAATGTATAGAAAAAAGTTAATCTTCCTACGATGTCAAACCAGATTCATTAATATTGTGTTCCTATAACATATTTGATGTTTATTTTTATTCCATGATATTGTATTCCATTAGAGCACTTTCGAATCATGAATACAAGGAAAAACATATACAATATAATATATTAAATATGTAAAATATAACAATCTAATAATCATATTTGAAACTATTCAGTATAAACATACATTTCATCTCCATCATTAGATTACATGGTTCCCACTTGAATTAAAGTCAAAATAAGATTTTAATTTTCTATTCTATGAATTTTATGATTTAACCTAGAAAAAATATCTTAATTATGAAAAATGTCTGAATTATTTTGTAAGATCTGTATGAAAAGAATGTATTTAATTTCAGTGATCAATGAAATTTCCAAGAGACTCATATTATATTAAAAATATAGTTTACATGTTATTTATTAATTCCCAACAAATATAATACCATAGAAAAATACATTATCAATGAGATAAGTTTCCTAACATTCATTTATATAGAAATTAATATCAACACATTCTTTCATATAGACTGAATATATAATGAAGGCATCAATTTTGAAGACCATGATATTAGAGTTTTCATTGACCAATGAAATGAATTATTTAACATAAACATATATATTTCAACTTTTGTAACAAAAAGGACATATGGTTATTCAAAATACTCTTATTCATTAGGTTCTCTATTATTAAATACATATTCCAAATCCATAGGAATTATATTATAACATCACTGTTTCAAACCGTCAATAAGGATTAATATTTATTCTAACATTCCTATTGGATAATATTTCAAATAAAAATAATTTTGTACAATTTTAGAGAAAAATTTGTTTTATAGTATTTCATTATTTTTTATTATTTCATTATATTCATTCAACATGTTCTGGAATGACCACATTGTACCAATAACATTTTTTTTCTTCTATTTTAGGTATAAGTTCCAATGTACCATTTTATCAATTTGATCCAACTAACCATTCATAGATTATATCCACTTTTTATTCATTAACTGTTCATTAAAATAATTCTATATGACATTTGCATAAAAATAATTCTTTGAATCAACTATTTCATTTTTTTAACCTTTTTCCTTTGATGAACATTAATTTTTTGAACTTCCTTCCATTTTTTAACCCTTGGGTTTGGTGTACAAAATTTTTCATTAACTCTAAAAATATCTAGGTCATATTACTCTATATGCGTGGAATCACTATTGTTGAAATGATTTTATGGTTATCAATAAGAATAGTTTCATATTCTTCATCTTTCTCTACTGAATGTTTCTTAAATTCATGTTACACATCATTTTAAGCAATTATTCCTCCATATAATATAAAATAATCAATTTCATTTATTGGTACATCTATATTATTTTCCCAATGATGAATAATAAAGAAAAATACAATATTCTCTTATTTGATTACACTTTCCCTAATTTCCTCTATGTTTATTTTGTTGAAGGTTCCCCCAAAAACTCCTAAATTTTTCTAACATGGTGTTAGACATATAACATTTAATATGGTGTCATACAAAGGTATGGTATATATAAATATCAATTAAAAATATAAACTGTTGTATTCATTGTATGTCTCTAAAAGTAGTGATAATGTCTTAGTTTTGGTTACATTGTAATCCTAATATCAATAACACTTCTATTATTACATTCCGAAACTATATTCAATTATGGTGTGTATGGTTCACTGATATCATGTATAATTAATTTTTATTCAACCTAAATTTTTTAATATAAATTCAATTACTCTATACCATTATCAGTTCAGAAATTATTAATAAAATACACACATTTTTTTAGCTCCTCTCCTGAAACACATAATAATATTCAGAGCATCTAATATTTGTTTCAAATACATAATATAATTAATGTGAGTAATGTCATCAATAAAATAATTAACATACTTATCCAAAAAGTTTTATATTTCAATCATTATACCATAATTATTTAAATTAATATATTCTTGTGGTCTTGTTGATAAAATTTCAAATTTTTCACAGATATTATAGTCTATCATTTATGCCAAATTTAACAACTCCTATCTCTTTATTTTTTACCTATCTATAATATTATGAAAATTTATTTCATAAAAAACATATTCAGGTATCTCTGAAACAAATGTTTAGACATATTATTCCACAAATGACTTCCATAAATCTTGCTATGATAACATGAATTTTAAACCTCACCAACTTGGAACAATTTCTATCATTTATGTTGAAATCATGAAAAAACATTTAATTCATGAAGCTCTATAAAAATAAATTTATTTTTTATAAAATAACTATATTTTCATCATCACACAACTAGGAAATGGTGAACATGTTTTTTTTAATCCCATCAAAAAATATCCCTTTCTTTAAAATTATCTTTTCATCATCAGTAATAATAGATCCATCACATATGATTATGAGAGATTTATTAATTCAAAACATCAACATTCCTTCCATAAAATGATTCTTATTCTTGAGAAGTACTAAATCTATTTTAATATGTGAAAGGAAGGAACTATCTAAAATCATAGTTCATTCTCCTTTAATTTCTTTTAGAGCACTTATAAAAATATATATCATTCTTTCCCATTATAATTATACACATCTAGATTTTGGTAGTTACTATAAAGATGTTTGTGTATTGATAAAAATAATAAATCATTTAGTAATTTGTAAATATTGGCCACACATATCAAAAATAGTTTAATGGTTAGAATATACTATTTACTATCAATTTGTTTAGGTGTTAATACATAATGTTATTTTATATCCAAATTTTTTATTTTTTATAATAATATTTATTTATGAAACAATGATGATGCAATAATTACCTTTATAATGAAAGGTAAAAATAATTGATGTTATAAATATCCAAATAAATTTATATTGAGACTTCTGATGCATTCCATTAATTTTATAGATTAATATGAAATGTTAGGTTTTATTCAATGAATTTATTTCTATGTAATCATGTGGTTATGACTTCCACATAAATAAATTATTAAACAGTTTCAAAATTGACATAAATGTGTATTTAAAACAAATACTATATTATTAAATGATATAATAATCATAAAAATATAAGGTTCATCCAAAGAACTAATAAAATAAATGATATATTGTTAATGAACATCTTGTGGAACCTTTTTCATTTTTTAGTAATATTATTAACAATGTAAAATAATAATACTAGAATAAATGGTAAAAGTTAAACTATTTAACGAAGAGTTAAATCTGAAATATAGTGTTAATATGGTGACCTAAACCTATCTAAAACAAATACGATGATAGGTTTTAGACCCATTCCTACCTTATCCTTGAAATAAATCATTATGGGTCCATTATTAATCGAATATGATTGTATAATATCTTAATATTTCAATCTTTTCTTAATGTGATATTCACCTCTCTTATAAAAAGGTACATCCCCATCGCACAAAATCACATATCCATAGCCTTTTTTCTCCGCCAAATTCTTCCCTAATATACTCCCAACTGCACTCCCATAAACCTAAAGGAATAATTTGATTATAAATCCAATATAACGAATTCATATTTCTTGACATAGTTCCATGACACACCGATGCATCATGAAGCTATAGCGGGTTCCACCCATCACTTACTAAGTCCAATTCATTAGTCATAGGTAAATGTTGAAACACAACATAAACTTTTGTATCAAAACCAGAATACAAAATGATAATAATTTAACCGTAAAACATTAATGGTATAAAAATAACACATTTGTAGTCAAACATATCAAAAAACCTTTAATAAAATAAGGATGATTGTATAATAGTAAATCGATATCAAACAAGTGTAAAATCCATCAAAAGTTGTTCACAAAGATGAAATCAATACTATTTGAGGGAGATATCTTTTTATACTTTGAAATAATTTAAAATACGCATAATTTTAAATCAAAACAATTATTTTTAAAATATACTTATAA
The DNA here is from genome assembly GCA_963277665.1 of Viscum album. Taxonomy (NCBI): domain Eukaryota; kingdom Viridiplantae; phylum Streptophyta; class Magnoliopsida; order Santalales; family Viscaceae; genus Viscum; species Viscum album. The sequence goes on along the minus strand of OY728165.1, from coordinate 555,653,067 downwards.
ACTTGTAAGGGAAGCATCAAAGATGTTATAATGGCATAAAATAGCCGCACACACCGAATAAGTTAAAAAAACATTCTATCTTTTATATGGATGAAAATGTCAAAAAGGACATTGTTTTGAAATTGAAAGAAATATTTCTTTATCAACACTCAATAAGAAGAAAATATGGTATAAATGACTTTAACCCATAGTCTAGAAAATAGAAAAAATGTGTTGAAATACATTTTTAAGAGAAAGTGATGTGGATGATAAAAAGGTTTCTGTAGATACTAACATATAAACAACCTTAGATAATGTAGAGATTGTATAATAAATCCTTACCTTTTAATTTTCCTTGGATTATGGTATGTTAATCTATTTTATAATAGACAAATCATTTTTATGAAATTATAAAAGAACAACATACATAAATATGATATCATATATGATCTTCTATTATTTCTTTGTTAATAATATTTTTGTTGTATCATTGTTTCGAGTGTTATCTAATTCATATTCCTTTATATGATTGATTTTTTAATCCATGTTTGTTATGGATAATATTTATTTGATTTATATACATAATTATAGTAGGTTATTAAACATTATTTATTTAATCTTAAAATGAAATTTATTCTTGAATGGTTACGATGGTGGAATAAATCTTATTGCTTTCGTGGAGATAGTAATCAGTACTTACGCATGAGTGACAATACCATTCCAAAGTTGGTGAAATTCAATGTAATTGGATGGTATCTCACATATACGTAATTCTTAAACTGATATATTTATTATTTATATTTTTTATACTTGTGATTGTACCCATCCAAATATTTAAAAGACTGAATAACAAACTACACCACAATGTGGAGATGGTAGGTCTTACGAACACACGTATAAAGATGTCTCATTCATATAATGGATAGAATAATGAATATTTTTGTACCATATTAATAATAACATTAAAATATGTATAATATACTCGATTTATTATTTAGTTATGGGAATAACAAAGAATGAGGAAGTGGAATAAGAATAGAACATCGAATGTGGTGGTGAAATTATGACATCTTTTTCGAGTGTTTCCTTTTTATTTTATTAAAAGGGGTCAATAGGTTGTCTTTATAATCAATATATGGACTCTAGGTATAAGTGAAGGTAGTTGGGTGGAAACTTGTACAGGGTTTGGCAAATCCAAATGGCTTGGGCTTTGTGACTTTTAGTGATGGGGATGTATTGTTTTATAAGAGAGATGAGGGTCACTTTAGGAAAAGCCTAAAATATTATTTTATTATACAATCATATTCTATTAATTACGGCTCCAGAGAGATTTATTTCGAGGAAATGGCATGGATGGGTCGAAATCCTATCATATAATTGGTTTTAGGTAGGTTTAGTTCACCATATTAACCATATATTTTATATTTAACTATTAGATAAATAGTTTAACTTTTACCATGTAATCTTGAATTATTATATTATATGGTTAATAATATTACTATAATATAAAAAAGGAACCCCAAAATGTTTTTTTAATGATATATCATTTATTATATAATACTTTTTTCATAACCTTATATTTTTTAAAATTATTAAATCATTTAATAATATAGTATTTGTTTTAAATACATATTTATGTCAATTTTGACACTATTTAGTAATTGATTTTTATAGTGGTCATAACAGCATCATTACAACAAAAAAATTAATTGAGTCAATGATAATATATCATATTAATCTATAAAATTAATGGAATATCTCAAATGTCTCAATTTACATTTATTTGGATATTTATAAAATCTATTATTTTTACCTTTCATTAAAAAGGTAATTATAGCGTCATCATTGTGTCATAAATAAATTTAATTATAAAAATATAAATATTATAAATAAAATACCATTATTTTTTAAATATATTTATATTTATAATGAATATTTATAATATAATTTATCTTATGTAGAACCATATATTAAAAAAAATTATGTATGAAAATTTGAATATACCACTTTTAACTTTTCATTAAATAAAATAATAATAAATGTGATAATCAAATAAAAGTTTTCCAAAAGGATAATATTTTATTATTAAGGTTTATTTTGGTCAATATACACTTATCCAATAGAGTTAGGACATGTGTGTGGGTAATTATGATATCATTTTTACATTTAATTACCCTATTTACTCTTAATCGTGGTAAATAAAAGTCAAAAGTTACTATTCACCAAAATATTATTTTCTTCTTTTGAAACACATATTATTGACTGATGTCAACCATGTCTCTCTAATTTTTTAAATTCAATTCACATAAGTGGTAAAATTACATTTTATTCAATTTTTCTAACGTGCCCAGAAGGTGGGTAAAAGACGGTAAAAAGTTCAATAAAATATTATAAATCTAATATTGTTATAAATGAATACATTGAATTAAATTTAACATATATAGGTATTATGTATCTTTTTTAACCTAAAATAACTTTTAAAAAAATAATTAATTATTTAAAAAAAAAATTCGTTTAAACATTAACGCATTGTTTTTCCCTATTCATAAAAAATTTAATGTTTTCAAAAAATACCAAAAATTCACCCGTAACAAATTATGATATTAGAAATCCAAAAATAAATTCCATTTTGAAAAATAAAATTTATAAAATTTCAAAAAGTATGTATTAAAATACGTAACAACATGTTTGACTGGTCGTGGTGTATTAAAACTCTATATTTCATACAATGCATGTTACTGCTTTATTCAAAGGGTACCATAATGTGGAAGCTTGTGTAATTACATTATCCTCTCCATCAAATAATTTCATCCATGAAATTTCACTAATATTTCTGCATAAAAGGATTCATGTGGTTATTCATCATATGTTCCTTGGGTTTCCATGTTGCCTCTTCCATTTTATGATTTCTCTATAGAACATTCACCAAATTATTTTTCCATTTTCTCAAAACATGTTATCTAGTATCAAGTATTATTGATAGGCTCTTCACAATATGAAAATTCGGGTTCCTATCTTATTTCTTCATAGATTAGTACATGTGTTGGGCCAATCATGTATTTTCTAAACAGTGATACATGTAACACATCCGTAACATTGGAGCGACCTGGAAGTATTGCCAAATGATATGCTACAACACCAATTCATTCAAGAATTCCAAAAGGTCTGATGCATCTGTGACTTAATTTAACATTCTTACCAAAATTTATAACAATATTCCATGGAGATACCGTCAAGAAAGCATTATCACCTACTTGAAATTCCAAATCCTTTCTTTGGATATCGACATAGCTCTTCTTAATATTCGTAATGCATTTATGGGGGTTCGGATAACTTTTACCTTTTCCATTGTTTCCTAAACAAGTCTGTGGATGATGAGTATTAATTCACCAACAACACCCCAATAAGTTGTTGTGTGAAATCTCCATCCATACAACGCTTTATATAACCCCATATGAATACTTGAATGGAAGCTATTATTATATGAAAATTAAACTAGAGGAAATTATAGATCCCAGAATCCTTGAAAATCGAGTGAGCAAGATCTCAGAATGTCTTATAAGGTTTGAAAATTATGTTCTAATAGTCCATTAGTTTGAGTGTGGTTGGAAGTGCTCAAACGATTTTCAGTATCCCAGGCCTTCTGAAGATATTTCTAGATTTTTTATTAAATGAGGATCATAATCATATTCAATTGATAGGGGTACTTCATGAAGCCTTAAAACATCATTAATATATAGTCTTACTAAACATTCAAGTGGTAAATTGTATCTTATAGGAATAAAATGTGGTGACATGGTAAGAAGATCAACAATAACCCATATTTCATCTTTTCGTCTAAGAGTATTTGTTAGCCCCATGATAAAATACATCATAATATCATCCCATTTTCACTCAGGTGTGGGAAGAGGTTGCAAGAATCCTCGAGACTATTGTACTCCAAATATAACCTAATGAAAAACCATACAAATTTACACATTATTAGAAATATCCATATTCATTTCTCCCAAAAAAATTTTCCTTCAAAACATTTTTCACATTCATATTTCAACACAAATTTTAACCCTTTACGCTCGAGCATGGTTAATTTGTTAGCCAATTGGGGAAAATTCTGGACAAAATATTGATAATAACCTGCTAAACAAATAAATATTCCTACCATGGATATACTCATAATTGTGAGGAATTCATGGAATGAATTGGTCATTAAAGTAACATTATAAATTATGTCCTTAGATAAAATATGGTCATGAAATGAATTATCATGAAGCCATTATTCACACATGCTAAAATTCCCATATAATTCGTTTCTCCTGAGGGTTTTCAGAATATTGCACAAGTAATTTTTGTGATCTCCATATATTTTTGTGTAAACCATGTTATCATAAATAAATACCACTATAAATTCATCCTGATATTCCTAGAAAACTATATTAAATAGATCCATCAAAAAAAAGGGTGCATTAGTAGGTATAAATGGAATTACTGTAAACTCGTAATGCATATACCTAGTTCAAAATGTTATTTTCAGAATGTATTCCTTCATCACACAGAACTAGTGATATCCAAATCGAAGGTCAATATTTGAAAAATATATACATCCATAAAGATGTTCAAATAAATCATTAATGTGGGGTAGGGGATACTTTGTCGTTATTGTTAAAACATTGATCTACTTGTACTAAATCCACAACCACAAATATCAATCATTTTTCTAAAGAAATAATGTAGGGGAACCCCATGAAGAAACACTAGTGTGTATAAAGACCTTATTACTAAATTACGCTAGTTTTTTCTTTAGTTCCAATGATTATATAGTGTCCATTATATACGGGGTCTTTGATATGGTCTTTTAACCATGAATTAAATTAATAGAAAAATCAATTTATCATTCTGTTGGATGTATAGTTAATTCCTCTTGAAACACATCTACATATTCATGCACAATAGGTGCATCCATTATTTAAATATTCTTTTTCTCACCCATAGTTATTTCATTGTATTCCTCTCCAATAATTGATTATATTACGGCTACCAGGGGTAGATATAGATATGAATCAAGAGGTGATGTGTCTAGTCTAAAGATAAGGAACTTTTTATCCTCATTGAAAATTGTGACCTCCTTCTTCATACAATAAATTTTCTCCAAAAGGTCTGAATGTCAATCCATACCGAGGATTATATAAAATTCAATCATGGGTATAACGATGTGATAAAAATATAATGAACATTTATATTACTTAATGGGAATTGATTCATAAAAAATTATTATATTGATACTTCTCTTATGAGTTTTGACTGATAACTCGTTAAATCAAACTGGAAAAATATAATATTTGTAGAAAACTATGAATATATTAAACGATGTGATGATACAGAATCAAATAAATCATTATCTAAACTTGAGGAAACCATTAAATTACTTTCCACCACATCATACAGAGCATCAACATCAACAATATTGATTGCATAATCTTGGCCTTTTCTAAAGTAAACTTCCATGGAACTTAGGAGATTCATTTTCATAATTCCACATATCTCTATAATTGTCACATTTGACCTTGACACCTTCTTTCTTACCCCTGAAAAAATAACCTGGGTACCCTTTTTTACCACACATGTAATAGACTCCCATTCCATCAGCCATATACCTTTGTGTTTCTTTCCCACATTTACTACTGGATGGATATTAATTTTTCCCTTCTTCCCCTATTTCTATTTCTAGATTGTTCCATAGATCTCTTCTTCTCTTTATTTTCCTTAAAGTCATAAGACAAAGATAATTTATTTTCTATCATAATAGCACATGAGATAATATATATGTACGATGTGAAGGACAATGAGACCAATTCATAATGGATAAATTGATATAACTCGTCAAATAATCGATCAATCATAATCCTTGTGTTATGTATATAATATGCCACATGCCTTTCTAACCTTGTAATGTTAGCCTCATACTCTGGGACATTCTCATCCTCTTTTTTCCCCAGACTCAGAAATGATCTTTCCCCATCTGCTCGATGGTCACGAGAAATGTATTCTTATATAAAAAGATATTTAAACAACTTACATTCCATAATAGTAAAATATTAATTTTCCTATGTGTTTTTATTTAATGACACCACCATAGATCTGCATCTCCCGTGAGGTGATAAAATTCCATGAAAACTTTTTCTCTTTTTCCACTATCCAAATCATGAAATATATTCTCTACAGAACATATCCATTTCTCATCTAAAAATGGATTTGTTGTCCCATTGATTGCTGGTGGTTATTGCCTCATGAAGTGGTCTGACATTGATCCTCTTTTTTGTGGATCAGGGTGCTCCATATAGGTAATGTTATCATTCATAAATTGCGTGAGTAGTCCCAATATGGTGATAAGTTGATCAGCACCAGTTGCATCACTAGCCCCACTATAATTATCTTTAGTTGGAGGGAAGTCCTTACATGGAATATGTTCATTGATACAATTTTCATTCCCTCCTCTAGGTGTTATTTCTAAACAATGTCATACACTATATTCGTTTATGAATCACAATACATAATTCTAAACATGTAGAAGTCTTAACATAAATTGACCAGTTTATGAATATAATCCATTATTATAAAGATGTTTTATTTGAGGATGTATATAACAACAAATCTCCATAATTGTTTATAATGAAAATGTGAATTATCCTAAGAAAATCCCCTGGGTGTTTCATAACCAAGAGTGCAGCAAGGCCCGTTGTCATGTACAAGGATATCCCATGTCAAGCCCAAAAATCCTTATTATAGTTTTCACTCCTATGTACATCTGTGCTAGATCTGCCTCTACATTCTCGTATCCAGATATGGATTTATTGTTTGTAAATCTCACAAATTCTCTACATTGCCAATATATGTTGACGTTTTTCTATAATAAGCCTCAAACTCTATCATAGGGTAATGTTCTATATTAAGAGTTTTTCTAAATAAAGATTAAATTTATTGTACTAACCATTCAAGGATACCAACTCTAACATCAAAACCAATGTTTAATAGAGTCGGTGCATTATTACATAACATTGGCATGGTCATAAGGGATCAAATTTGAAAAGACAGATCATGTTAGTAGAATTTGAAGTACTAGATACATACATAAGTTTTACATTACATAGAAAATTATTAACAACAACAAAATTGTCTCATTTGAAAAAAATAAATATCCCTTAGAGTATCCTTGAATGTCAGTCATAATATACAATTTTGCATCATAGGAAAAATAAAACAATGAATGGGGTGATCTCAAATGCTCAGTATGGATAAAAATATTGTATAATTTTTTCAAAAATAAGAATAAACAATTAATTGAACGTATACGACTAAACCAAAAGCCAATTAAATATAAAAATCCGCATAATATGAAAAATATAAAAAAAATAATTCCATTTACTTACTCACATGGATGTTATAAATGTTGAATAATCACATGTAATATCAAAATTCAATTTCATAATGATATAATGCATAATACTGGGCATAATAACCACATTTTCATGGCCTCATTCAAAGACTATAAATAAGATTTTTTCAAGGCCTTGTGCCATGACAGTAGATTGTATCATGCGACCTACTGATGAATTGAAGAGTTATAGCGGGCTCCACCTGTCAATTAATAGGTCCAATGTATTCTCGTATGAAAATGTTCAAACATAACATAGACATTTATATTAAAAATAGAATAGGAAATGTTAATACATTAACCATAAACCATGAGTGGTATAAAAACATCACATCCACCATAAAAAATAACCCAAAACCATTAATACAATATGGAGTATTGTGAAATTATAAATCTACTTTAACAAAGTGTAAACTCCATTAATGGAATTTGACATAGATGAAATAAAAAAAATTGAAGGAAATATATCATTCTATATTGAAATCAATTAAAAGTGATAGAAAAAAAAAAGAAAACATTTATTTTAAAAATATGATTATAATCTTATAAATGAATCATCGATGTTTTTATAACGACGTAAGATAACTACACTCGCTGTATAAGTTAACAAACATTATGTCCTTTATTTTGTCGAAAAGGTCGTAATGTACCTTGTTTGGAAAACAACAGAAAGATTCCTCTATAAGAATTATATAAAAAGTAAAAAAAAGTTTATAAACATTTTATACCAATATTCTAGGAAATAGTAATTTTTTTGATATATAATTTTTAGAATCATGAATGTAGATGATAAAGAGGTCCTAGTAGATAATCAAATATAAACAACCTCAGATAATCAAGAGATTGTAGAATTATTCATTAACTTTTACATTTCATTGGAAGTGGGTGCATTAACCTCTTGTATAACAATTAAATCATTATTATTAATTTACACAAGAACCACATAAATAAATTTGATATCATATATGATCTTCTTATATTGAATTGTTAATAATATTTCGGTAGTATCATTGTTTCAGGTGATAACTATTTTGTTTTATTTTATATATATGGTTACGTAAGCCATGATTCTTATGGATAAGATGTAATTTATTAGTATCTAGAATGATATTATGTTCTTAGTGATTACTTTTTTAATCAAAAATATAAATTAATTCTAAAACTGTTACGATGGGGAATGAATCTCATCGCGTTCATAGAGATTGTAATCCGTACATACACACGAACGGCATTACCATTCCATTGATGTTAAAATTGTATCTAATTGGATAGTGTATCAATAATACATAATCCATAACATGTTATATTTATTATATACATATTTTATACACATTATTATACCAATCCAAATAATGAAGTGATTGAATAACAAACTACTCCATGACGTGGAGAGGGTAGGCCGTACAAACGAACGTAGGGTGACTTGTCATTCATATGATGGATAGAAAATTGAATATGGTTGTACCGTATTTCTGATAAATCACTTTATTTAAATGTAAATAGTGTTATTATTTTGGTTTTTCAACAACAATGAATGAGGAGGATGATGAATAAAAGAACATTTAAAGAGGTTGTGAAATTATTACCTTTTTTCGGGTGTTTCCTTTTGATTTGATCAAAAGGGATCCATAGGATGGAATTATGATCAATTTTAGGCCTCTAAGTCTAAGGGAGGGTAGTTGGGAGGGTATTTAGTCTTATTTTGGGAGATCCAAATGGCATTGTAGGTGTGATTATTAGAGAAGGGGAAGTACCTTTTTATAACAGAGGTGAGGGTCACTTTAAGAAAACCATGAAAGATTATTTTATTATACAATCATATTCGGTTTATAATGTCTCCAAAAAATGTATTTCAAGGATAAGGTTGGGGTGGGTCATAAAAATCTCATCCAATAGATTTTATAATGATTTCAGTCACCATATTAACCTTATATATTATAGTTAACTCTTGGTTTAATAGTTTATCTTTTAACATGCATTCTTGTATTATTATATGATATGATTTATAATCATACATTAAAATGACATGAGATACTAATTATATATCTATTATTATATAAGTTATGTATCTAAACCATATATTTTTAGGATTAGTATATCATTTAATTATTTAGAATTTTTTTAAAAACCCATTTATGTTAATTTTTACACTATTTAGTAATTTAATTTTGTCGAAGTCATAAAAACATGATTACTACGAATAAAATTCATTAAATCAACTAATAGATGTCATATTATTCTATAAAATTTGATTAATTCATTAAAAATTAAAATTTACATTTATTTGTGTATTTGTAACATCAATTATTTTAACCATTCATTTAAAATGTAATTACTGCATCTTTATTGTATCAAAAAAAATTTAATTATATAATATTTAAAAATTATAAATAAAATAAAATTATCTAAAAAATCATTTTAGAATTATAGTGAATATTTATAGTCTAATTTGTCTTATATATAACTCTATATTAAAAACGATTTAGTTATGAAAATTTAAATTTAACACTTTTAACTATTATTTATATAAAATAATAATAAATGCCCTGGATAACACATAGGGAGGGGGGTGAACGCAGCGAGGGTGATCGAAGCGAGATGCTCCGGTAACCCTACACTGATGGTGGCCGTCGTGGCCCCTTCCTCCTTCGAGGGGGGGGGGGGTCTTCTCCCTCAAATCATGTTTCAGGTGATGCGCAACTCAATTTTAGGGACTGCTTTGGATCTTCGTCAGATGCGGGTTTCTTCCTCCCTGAAATAGAAGTCTCGCCGAAGGTGCCTGGTTGCGTTTCAGTCCAACCTATTGTTTCGGTTTCAGTGAAGGAATTCCACGAAGCCTCATCATTACTCTCCTCAGCTCTGATCGTGAGGTTTTCGAGGCGGTGACCTCTTGTGGAGCATTTCGACAATGAGGTCAATACAAATTGGGGTTTGAAGCACCGATCTTTGGATTGTATTCTGGGTCCGCGTCAATTTCTAATTTTGTTTGCTGATGAGGAGGATCTGGGTAGAGCCTGGTCATGGAATAGAAAACCCTTCTGTGGCCTCCTGTTTCACTTGCTCCGCTGGTCCTTTGAGGCGCATATGAACCGTGACTCCCCTTACATGGAAATTTGGATTCAGTTGCCTGGACTACCTTTGCCTTTTCAGAACATTGGTTTGCTGAGGTCAATTGGTAATTCGATAGGGCGTTTTATATGTAGCGATCGAAGAAAAGCTTCTATGTCCCACCCATTTTCTACAAGAATTTGCGTTTAAATGGATCTTTCAAAGTTGCCGCTGGAGCTTGTCTGGATTGTAGTGGAGGAAGAATTCATGTATGCACAGTCGATTGTTTATGAATCATGGACCCATTTTTGTTCATTTTGTTATAGACAGGGGCATGATGGACATGGCTGTAGAAGGAGGCCCAGGGGTTCCCAAAGCTCTGATGTTCCAGATGTTTCAGTGGAGGTACCCTCAAGAGAGGGTGTGAAAACCATTAGAGCTGTGCAAGGCAGTGAGCAGAATTCTTCTGCAGGCTTTCCTCAGGATGGTCATGATCCTTCAAAGGTTGATGGGGTCACTAACATGATGGTTCATGGGGTATCTTCATGGGAGGTAGAGGATAGTTTTCCAATTGTTGATCCGGAAGTTCATAAACAGAGTTCTGTCAACCTGTGTACAGACATAGGAGTGCAGCTGGAAGTGAATGAGACCAGGAGAAAGGAGACCATGGCTGGAGTGATGATGGCTACTCCTCCAGAGGAATATGGTATAATCAATTTGAAAAATGGTGATTCCAAAGGACCGAGCCATGATTCTCTAATTAATTGTCATGGCCGGGACATTGATGGGGCCAGTACTTTCCACTTTATGGGCATGGGACTTGAGAATCATCGGGATTATAGTGAGATTGAGGTCCCAGGTCAGAACACTTCATTCAATTTGAGTAATTCCAGAGTGGATGTGGCTATACCATGCTCCTCAAACCGGTTTGCAGCTCTGGATGAGGTTGCAGCGGCTCATTCGAGGGAATATATACAAACCCCTTGCCCTCATTTTACAGAAGGTGACATTCCAAATAGTGGTGGCTACTCTAAAATGATAGGTGGACAGCCTGGGGGTGGAGAGACCGACCCGGAGGGAGTCAGCATGATCTCTTTGGATCAGATGATTGAAGAGGCTCCAACTCAAAAGAATACTGGCAGGGGATACGCTGTGATGCTGGACAGTTCTAAGCCTGTGGAATTGGTGTCTGAACAGAAGAGCAAAAATGATATCCAGGTGCAGGTAAATTCTAAGGAACTGCTTAATTGTTCTGCAAATAAATTTTCAGTGCTGGCTGATGTTGGATCAAATGATGAAGGTACTGAAGTGGCAGAGGAAATTTTAGAGAAGGAAGGCAATGCTGGTCTGGACAGATTGATTGGTGAAGGTAAAAGTCTCTGCGCTGATGACACAATCAAGATATCTCAAATGGAAGGTGGGAAGGATGTAAATGTCAACCCTCCTTTGTCCCATAAGAAGCAGTGGGGGGATATATCTGATTTTGACGAAGAGCTCCACAGTCACCAAATATCTTACAGTGATGCTGTCAAGAATGGAACTCATGAGAATATTAGCAAGGAGGTGGGAGAAAAAACTCAAAGCAGGAGGAAGCCAAGTAGAGACTACACGGATCTACCTAATCCAATGGTGACAAGGTCTGCACACAAGATTTTAGGGTCACAATAAAATGATATTTCAAATGGGTACAGTGGAAAATAAAGGAGAGGGTCCCCAAAGAGGGACAAAGGATTCAGTGGGAAACGGTTGGTCAAGGAAAAGTTGTCTGAGGAAATGCTTCGGAAGAAAAATATGTATCTTGAGATGATGCGCAAATACGAATCCTCTGAATGGGAGTCAGCTGATCCGGGTGATGATTTATCTGATGATGGGGATAAGGATGCATATGTCTTTGATGTAATGTAACGTTTTTATTTTCTTTTGACATTACTTTCACTTTTCTTTTAATAAATTTGCGGGACCAGGCATAAGTCTGGTTCAAACTTTCCTGGTAATAATAAATTCCCTAATCTAATCCAAGTGGACAAGAAAAATCATATATTATTTCTAAGGTTTATTTTGGTCGATATAAACTTATCCAGTGTACTTAAGACACATGTTAGGGTAATTATAGTATCATTTTTACCTTTAATTCCCCTAATTACTTATAACCATGGTATATAAAAGTAAAAAAACACTATTACCCAAAAACAATTCAACTTATTCAACCACATTCTACCTAATTATGTCAACTATGTCACTCATATTTATTAAATTCAATTCACAAGAGTGATAAAATTATGTTTTATGAAAATTTGCTAATGTGCCTACAAGGTGGTTAAAAGACGGTAAACAGTTTTATAAAATATTATCTATCTAGTATTATTATAAAATGACTCTAATCTATTACATTGAAAATTTATATGTATTATTTATCTATTTTTATCTAAAATAAATATATATGATATAATTATTTATTTACATAAAAAAGCAGTTTTAAACAATATTGTAATGTTTTCAAATATTCATCAAAAATTGTTTGGTTTCATAAAAATACAAATAATTTAACATATGCTAATTTTGATATTATGTATCCCAAAATGAAGTCTATTTTGAACATAAAATTTATGAAATATCAAAATGTTTTTATTACTATCATAACAGTTGGTTTGATTGGTCGTAGAGGGTTAAAACTCCAAGTTTTCGTACAATGTAATCTATAACATTATTAAAGGGAAATGTAAATTGTAAGGTTGGGGTGTTACATGTTGATTGAATAGACACACATATTTTATATTCATATATCATCCAAAATACCTGAAATACCCATAAGAATTATTATTACATTTATAGCTTCTATAGTTTCAGGACTTGGGAACATATTTTTCAATAAATTTTTTATCTTTCTCACCAAGAAATTATTGTCCCCAAAATATACTATTATCACCCGAAATATTAATCATCAATTTTGATTTGAACCAAAATATTTCAGAACCATAATTTATTATATTCCTTTTTTATACATATATATTTTAGAAACTCATGAATTCACACCAATGTTTGTTTTTTTCACATACATGATTTTCAGAGCATGCATCTTCTTAAGAGCAATGTCAATATTCTTTTCCTACATTGAGAATATACTTTGTTGATTTTAATTAGGTTAATTGAATTTTCTTGGACTATAATTTTTTTGGATGATTTATAGTTTAAAATCCTAAATATAAAATCAATAAATAAATCATATATTAGAATAAATGATGTTACAAAAAGATCATCCAATTACTTGATTGATGGGATTAAAATAGGTATACCATCATTTAGAAGTACAATTCATATTAATGTATATATGGAGGAACATATCCCAATAGTTTTTAAATTAAGATAAAATACATATGATAAACAAGATATTCAAATGAAAATAAAAAGGAGAGGATCCCATTCAAAAAAATTCCCTGTAGGGGTGTACATGATGGTTCATGTTTTGACATTGTGATAGTGAAAATGGGGTAATTATAATTTAGAATATAAATTAAAAATAATGGGGTTATGGGAGAACTTATATAAATATTAATAATTAGATGTTTTTTAGAATAAACTGAAAGAGTTTTTTGATTAAAAAAGGGGAGTGGAAGATCCCATACTTAATTTTGGAATGGTAATAGGTTTACATTATAGTTCAGGGATTGTATTAATGTGTATGAATAGAGTGTTTAATAATATATAAAAAAAATTGTAAGGAAGGTGGATGTGGGAAAAAAATCTCAACATTAGAAAATTTAAACAAATATTATAACATGAATAATATTATTAAATTGAATAGATGAGGGAGATTCCCCTAATCGTGATAGGGTGGTTCCAATTTCTTGGGATGCGATAATATAGAGATTTCGGGAAAATTGGGAGGAAATTATAGAGGTTATGGGAGAGTGGGGTATTATCCATGTATTTTACATAATATAAGCTTTAGCTTGGGTGGGGTTATATTGTAAAAGAAATATGATTTTTGTATTATTTCACAATCATTGGTATTGAACACTAAAAAATACAACAAAAACCACAAACATTCCCAAAATATTTTGATAAATAATTATTATATATATGGTTTTGGTTTTTATTATTTTATAATAACATGTTCCAAAAATTTCCAAATTATTACCTTGTTGATGTATAGGTTAGTAATTTTCAAAATGTAAACGTTTTAAAACCAAAAAATAAATTATTAGTTTTATAGGATTCATAATGGTTTTTAATATTTAATCTAATAAACTAAAAATATTATTATATTGAATTAAAAAAATATATTTGGAATTTTATTCAATTTATAGAATATATTATATCCTTTGGTTCATTATGTTGTCATAATACAGACCTTTTATTTATACTATATTCATTATTTATAATGAAATTCAACTGTATTAGAAATTTATAAAAAATTATCTGCTGTATAGATTTTAAATTCTAATTCCAAAAATAAAATTCATTTTATCTAAATAATTATACAATATATTTTAATTTTTTCTTTTAAAATAAAAATATAAATATATTGGGAAATGCGCTATTTTTTTATGATTGAAATTTTTTATCCCATACATAAATTACATTTGACTTCATAAAAATTATATGATCATATGTATTTGAAATTTTTTTTATAATATCAATTTATTAAAATTATGTTAATATGAAATTAAGGTTATTTAATCAAATTAAAATCTATAATTAAATTTGATTATTAAACAAATATATAATTTCTATTTAATTATATCCTAATAAAAATCATTTATAGATTAATAATTAGATGTAAATATAACCATTTTTATATTTATATTAAAATATAACTAATCATATTAGAATGGTCTTGTTACATAGATCAATAATACCCCATAAAACTAACTAATATTTAGATTCACAATAGTGAGACATTGATGGGGTGGTTTAGAAGTCATCGTTTGAGAAAGGATATTGGTGAGCTTGAACATCCCCCATGATTTGTTACACACAACCATTATATGTTGGATCTCAGATTGGGATTTATTATCAAAAATTCCACACAATTTTATCTCCCATTAAATATCTGACAAATAGATTCCATAGTGTATAATCCATCAAGTTGAGGCCATCAATTCCTTTTTCTATGTTAAATATATTACTTAAAACCCAATATTTTTACTAATCATATGACCATTATTCAATTTCTATATTATAAATGCTAATATTTCGTAATTGTGTTATAAATATAATTGGATATAATGAAACCAAATAAGTTAATGATTCATTTATATCCAAAAATTATAATATATATATTTTTAAATTAAAAGGGGAAATTTAATTATAAATGTTCATGTTGTCACGCGCATAGTTCCATGAATTACCATTGTTGTAAAAAAAAGTGAACAATGGGTTTTTCAATTATTTGAATAAAAAATTCCATGTGAACAACATTTCCTACCTTTATTGATAGTTTTCTATTGTATAACAGGACCATCAGATAAATTTTTATATAATATAATTTCAAACTAAATTTTAATTAATGATCAAGAACATGGAAAAATATATTAATAGTTGATTCACATTCATGAATGTTTTGATCTCAAAATTCATATAGAACAACTGTGAATGAATAAACCTATATCAAATATGTTTTCTTAAAAGTTAAGTTATATCTATAAATACTTGAGTTATTTAGTTTTTCACTTTAAATATGATTTATTTTGGGAGTAATATTTACCTTATACAAAAATTTATAGTCTTTAACTATGTTCCCATGATACTAATATTTTTTTCATTCATAATATTATTTTAGATGTCGGAAATATTTCTACAATATTTTTTATAATTTGGATTCATTTTCTGAATGAAGTGATTGGATGAAATATTTGGGGAATAATAATAATATAAAAATACATTCACTCAAATGGAATATAAGGACCCGACCATAAATATTACATAATATTGAATTAAATGAATAATTCACATTGAGGATCATTTCAGGTTTAGAGTTTTAGGGAATTATGACATAACTATAACATCTAGAAATATTACAAAGTCAACACTTCTACCCTGAATCAACTTTTTGTTCATAAAATAAAAACTCTTGAAAAAAAGTCATGTCTAATTCCATGTTAAAAAGAGAATGGATTTTCCTTGATCCCATCCTTAACCCTATTCATCTTTAAGTCCTGTGAAAAACTTTTCCAAACATGGGATGAGCATAAAAGGCTCAGTAATGGTTATAAAATAGTGAATGAAAACATTTGGTAATAAATAAATACAAAACATGAACCCTTTTACTTACCTCATGAAATCATAATATTTATGAACGACAAAGAGAAATCATAAATCATAAAGGTAACTTTCTGCATCCAAACCATACTTACATTGTAGATATCTTAGCTACATAGAGAGTTACTTTGGAATAACCATCATAGTATATTCGATAAATCTCTTAGGAGAAACATTCATGTTTAAATCCGTCACATTAGCCAATGCATTGGAGAGATATCTCGGGCTCACCCACCCTAGGTTTATCACGGAACCACCCATATACGTAAATAATGCCCAAGAACCATAACATGATCTTAACACATAACATAAGCATAAAGAAAGATAACATTTCCACATTTCAATAATAAAATCTCATTTCAATATATTGAAATAATAAATCCATTCTCAAAATCATTTTCAATACCAAAATACGTAAAATGAGTATTTGGTATTTATTTTTCCTTTTAAAAACATTCTGGCTTGTTAAGGAAGCCAAAGATCAAATAATACACGAGGCGGTAGAAAGGTCGTTGTCACCACTTATGTTAAAGAAAGATTCCTTTTTGTCATTTAGTAAAATGATTCGTAGATTAAAGATTAATTTTGAATAGAAGTAAAAGTCAAAGGGTTTTATACATTGTATAAAAGAAATTCATGTATAAAACTAAAAATGCCGCAATGAAAGGAGATTGAGACGAAGTCCCTTACCGATTTGGTAACTTACTAAACATATGCCACCTAAAAGAAGGATCATTAAATTAACAAGTGAATACCCATAAATGAGATTATATTACACAAAGAGTACAATAATTGGCAGTACAGACACCACAAAAAGTAAATAGTGGCATGTATATCATTAATCTTACTAGAATAAAAAGTGAGACAAAACCCTTTACCACGTTGTAATCAACTGAGTCGTATGAACAGAAGTTAATAACAACCAAATGAATCACATAATACCATTAATATAATGAGAATCATGATAATATATAGAAAATGGAAGTAAACAATACACCACATTTAATGAATAAGTGGCGAATAATGTAAATCTCACAGAATTAAAAGTGAGATAAGAAAATCCCTTATAAAAATTCGGCAGCCTAACAGCGCCACTTAAAAACTATTAAAATGAATTTATGAGAGTAAGATAAGGTATCTAATCATATGAAAATAAAAATTACAGTATGGTGAATATAAAATAACATCCTCTAACATAAGAACATGGAGCATCGAAGAAATGACATAAAAGTGTGTACTTGAAAAGAAAGAGAGAGGTTGGATCCCTTACCTCGTGTCCGACTTGACCCGTTCATTATTTAATCTCTTGAATAATAAACTAAATTTAAATTCTACTTTCTTAAGAACATTTTTCATGTTTATTATTCCTTTTATATAATTTATTACCATGTTATACTAATTATGTAATCTTTTATGTTAATAACGTTCATTTTGTCGATATTTGGTAATTGAGTCAAAAATGGACATCTTATAATTACATGTTTTCACGTGGTAAATGGTTAATTATATCCAGAATTATATTCATTATTTGGGTATCATATATGTAATATATATCCATCATGTACATGTATTTATAATAGTACATAACATTTAGAAGTATGAAATGAAATGCACCATTCCTAGAGGCGGGAAGCCGTACGTACGCATGAACGCTACATTCAATTCTATTTATTATTTTAATGGAATTAAAACATAATGATAAATAGATATATTATAATTACCATATAATATCATATATAATATCATTAACTCTATCTTTTATACATCCCACATAGGGCATTAACGAGTCACATCACTTTGACGGGGCGATAGTCTGCACTTCCTCAAATGAGATTATCGTATTAACCAACCATTGAAAACATAAAGGATTGATATAATTGGGAAGTAAAGAAGAATAAAGAAATCATAAACATAATATATATCATATATAAATACATTTTCATCATAATGGTTACCATGAGAGACGGTAACATGTCATTGAACAATCATCTTTTCGTGAGGTGTTAGTTTGCCATCCCCAGAAAGATTATGTTCTTCATCCATTAGATGGAGGTGTGTGTAAGTGTAGTTATAATCCTTATGATAAGAACATCCTAGTATATTGAGGATACTGGTGTTTTTAAAAATAAAGGAAATAAAAAGATTTTAGGGGTTGGAGAAGAAAAATAAAAGAAAACAATTTAAGAGAAACTGTTACCTTTAATTTGGGTAACTCACTTTGGTTTGAACCAAAAGACTTATTGAAGTGCCTTCTTCCTAATTTAAGGCTTCTAGGAGGAGTAGAGGTATGTAGGGAGATTAATTGGGCAATGTTTGGACGAGCAAAATTTCTTTAGAGGTGTGAGAAAATAACATAGAAGTGGTCTCCTTTTATAAGGGAGAGGAGGGGCTCTTTAGGAAAGAGTGAAAATATTATTTTATAATATAATTATATTCGGTTTATAATGGTCCAAAAATCATTATGGTCGAAGATAAGATTACTGATAATCTAAATAAAATCATCCAATCAGAATCGGACATGTTTTGGGTAATATTTGAATCATTACAATCTTATTTAATTAAATCATTTATTAATGAGGTAAATACTGCCTCATGATTGTGTCATAAATAATTTAATTTATATGATGTATAAAAATGAAAAAAAATACCATGATGTAATAAATATTTTTATCTTTCCAATGAATATTTATAGTCAAAAATATAACTTTTATAACCCCATGTAAATGTTAATTTACAAAAAAGATATTTGTTTATTTCAATTGGACCTTTACTTTAAGTTAATTAAAATAAAGTGTCATAATCATTTTTAAGTGGCTCCATGGGGTCCCAAAATCGACCCAAAGATGCACATGGTCGGATATGACTCAACCAAAAGGATTAGGACACCTGTTAAGGTAAATAAATATTATTATTTTTCCTTATTTTACTGAATTACCCTTTAACCATGGTAAATAAAATATTTACTGAGGTAAATATTTAAAATGCTGAAAAATAAAAGTTACCTATTTACAAAATTTGAACCTCCTGATTCCAAATATGGAATCCATTTCTCCACATTCAAAACACAGATGTCGCCGAAATTAAATTAAAATTAATTCCCGCTGTCAAAACAAAAGGCGCATTTTTAAGAAATATTAACTATCGAAATATTGACAGATGATTGTATACAATTTAAATGTGAAATTGATACTAATGAAAAAAATAAGATTAAATGGTAAAAATATAATCTATTTACACTTTAAAACCAATTAAAATGATAATCTAACCATATAAATAAATTATATTAAAACATAGTTTTGAATTAAAATTCAATATTTTCACTATTCTTTAAAAAAATGAACTTTATCAGAAAAATTCCAAAAAATTAGACAAAGTAAATTATGAAGTTCTTAATCTAAATATGGATTTTATTTGGTCAAATATAATGTATTAAAGTGACCAAAACTAGATTTAAAAATGGTTTTCTATTAAAAGACGGTAAATTGGTCATTTAATGTAAATTATGCTTAAAATTATATTCATTCATATATTAAGCCTCTAAATTTTCTTGGAAAAATATAGATACATGTATAATCATATTATAGTTAGTTTTGTTCATTCTCGCCAATATAATGTCTAGGAGTTAACTACCATTTAAAATAATAATATTATATTATTAGTGTGCAACGTAATATACCAAAGAAACCCATTGTTGTGTATCGGGTAAGCTATCGAACATATCAACCCCTTTAATATAAGATTAATATTTAATTCACAAATATTAATAAAAATGAAAATATCTTATTCTTTATTTACATGGGATGTTACATCCTTCCCCCCTTTTAGAAATTGAGTCCTCACAATTTTTATCTACTTATCAAAATAAGTGTGTGTATTTATCCCTCATAGCATTTTCAGATTCCCACGTTTCCTCTTCAACCATATGGTTTTCCCATAAAACCTTTACCTGGTGAATTAAATTATTCAAGAACACCTGCTCTCTACGATCTAGAATCTGGACTGGTTGTTCTTCATAAGAGAGATTCTCTTCCAACTGAACTACCTCTGGGCTCAAAACATGGGATGGATCTGCCATATACTTTCTCAACATTGAAACATGAAAAACATTGTGTTCCTGGGATAAACTTGGATGTAAATCTACTCTGTATGCAATTGTTCCAACTTTCCCCAGAATTTCATAAGGTCCAATGAACTTCGGACTCAACTTTCCCTTCCTACCAAAACGCATCACACCTTTACAAGGAGAAACATTGAGAAAGACATGATCACCTACCTCAAAAGAATGATCCTTCTTCCGGTTATCCGCATTACTTTTCTCTATACTCTGAGCTATTCTCATGTGCTTCTGAATCAACTAAACTTTCTCTGCCATCTCTTTTACTAATTCTAGTCCCATCAACTTCCTTTCACCTAATTCATCCCAAAATGATGGAATTCGACAACACTTTCCATACAATCCCTCAAATGGATCCATCTGTATACTAGAATGAAAACTATTATTATAATAAAATTTAACGAAAGAATGTTGTTGGTCACAACTTCCTTGGTAGTCCATCGAGCAAGCACGTAACATATCCTCCAAGGTCTGAATTGTTCGTTCTGATTGCCCATCTGATTGAGGATGACAAGCTGTACTAAAATTTAATTCAGTACCCAATGACTTCTGAAGGCCTTTCCAAAACATATAAGTAAACCTGGGATCACGATCAGATACAATAAAGAGGGGAACTCCATGCAACCTGACCATATTTTTAACATACAACCGAGCAAGTTGATCTAGAGACAAAGTATCTCTAATAGGAAGGAAATTATCAGATTTAGTCATTCGGTCAACTATAACCCAGTTTTTATTATTACCTCGAGATGTCTTCTGTAATCCCACAAACAATTCTGTGGATATATTTTCCCATTTCCACTCTGGCACCAGTAAAGGATGAAGAATTCCTTTGGGTAACTTTCGCTCTGCTTTAACCTGCTGACAAGTCAAACACATCATAGTAAAATTAGCAATATCTCTTTTCATTCCATCACACCAGTAATAATCTCGAAGATCTCTGTACATCTTAGTACTGCTAGGATGAACGTAAAACTGAGAACTATGAGATTCACATAAGAACTAATTCTTGAACTGTGAATCACAAGGTACACATAATCTCTTTCCAGACCTCAAAACACAATCATTATCAATGTTAAATTAAGGGAACATACCCTTCTGAACCACTCTACCTTTTTCTACAACTCACTGTCTTCCTTCTGTGCTTCCTTTATTATGTCAGATAGAGATGATCTCACTAACACCTGAAACAAAATAGTAGAATTTCCTACTCCAATAACTTCTAGGCCAAATTTCATCAAATCAAAAACCAAAGGATCTTATTCTAAACGTAGCATGTCTAATGATACATTACATTTTCGAATCAAAGCATCAAGAACATTATTTCATTTTCTCGGATGGTAATGGATCGTGAAATCATTATCCTTGATTAATTAGAATCGAT
Source organism: Viscum album (assembly GCA_963277665.1). Lineage (NCBI taxonomy): Eukaryota > Viridiplantae > Streptophyta > Magnoliopsida > Santalales > Viscaceae > Viscum > Viscum album. Next base: position 555,630,852 of record OY728165.1, on the reverse strand, counting down.
ATCCTCTGTCTCATGTACAATTCATTGTGAGTGAATATATACTTCAAACTTTTGTGACCAGTATATATTTCACACTTCACTCTATAAAAATGATTTCTCCAAATTTTTTAATCAAAAACAACAGAAGATAATTCCAAATCATGTGTACTGTAATTTAACTCATGTGGTTTCAACTGACATGAAGCATAATCAATTACCTGATCATTTTTCATTACGATGCAACCACATCCTTTCAACGAAGCATCACTGTAGATAACAAACTCACCATTTCTAGAAGGCAGTTCCAAATCTGGATTATTCACCAATCTCCTTTTCAATTCCTGAAAACAATAATCACATTCTTTTGTCCAAATGAACTTAACACCATTTCAAGTTAACATAGTCATTGGACTAGATAACCATGCAATGTTTTCAAAAAACCTCTAGTAATAACCTCCCAAACCAAGAAAACAATGAATCTCAGTTATATATGTGGGTCTTGGCCATTCTTCAACAACTTTTGTTTTTGAAAGATCAATAGTTATGCCATTTTTTAAAACAAAGTGACCAAGGAAAGAAATTTGTTGTAACCAAAACTCACATTTGCTGAATTTTCAATAAAGTTTCTTTTATTTTAAGGTTTTCAAGACAACCTTGAAATGAATTTCATGTTCCTCTTTACTTTTTGAATAAACCAAAATATCATCAATGAACACAAACACAAACTTATCCACGAACTCACAGAAAATTCTATTCATAAGATCGATGAATAAAGTAGGTGAATTGGTTAAACCAAAAGGCATAACTACAAATTCATAATGGCCATATCTAGTACGAAATGTGGTCTTTAGAATGTCGGCTTCTTTTACTTTCAAATGATGGTACCATGTCCTCAAGTCAATCTTTGAAAAATACTGAGCTACTTGGAGCTGATCAAACAAATCATCGACATGAGGCAAATGATACTTATTCTTAACATTGATGTTATTCAATGCTCTATAATCAATGAAAAGTCTCATTGAACCAACTTTATTTTTAACAAACAAGACAGAAGCTCCCCATGGTGATGTTCTAGGTCGAATAAAACATTTATATAATAACTCCTGAAAATGTTTCTTTAACTCTAAATGTTCAATTTGAGCCATTCGATATGGGGGTTTTGGAATTGGCTGAGCATCTGGAACTAAGTCAACAGTATATTCAACTTCCCCATCAGGTATAATAGCAGAAAACTCATCATAAAAAACATCAAGGTACTCATTTACCACTGACACATCATTAATCTGAATAGTTACTTTGTTTTCAACAATATGTGCAAGGTAACATTCATTTACATCTATTACCAGTTTTTCGACTTCCTGATATGTTATCAAAAGAAAGGGTTCATTCTTGTACACAAAATGAAAATCATTCTTAAAAGATTCCTCTTTAGCTCTGTAGTCAGTCTTTGTATGATAAACATAAATCCGATCCATGCATAATATAACATCAAACTGTACTAGAGGCAAAACAATAAGGTTTGCAGGTGGATTCTTTCCGCACACAAGGACATGAATGTTCTTATGTTTTCTTTTTGTCTCAACATTTCCTCCAGGTGTTTTTACTGTATGTTCAGTATTCCTATCATGAGATGGAATTCCCAATATAATAGAAACCTTTTCAGAAATGAAAGAGTGTGTAGACCCTGAATCAAACAGCACATTGGAATAATTTGAACAAACAAACAATGTACCTGATATAACTTCATTTGATTGACCAACATCTGCTGAAGTAGTTGCAAAGGATTTCGCCACCTCTTTATCCTTATTGTCTGGCTACTTTCCTTCGGTTGAGTTTTTTTTTGGACACTCAGTTTCATAATGACCCATTTCATTTCACTTAAAACATTTTACTGACTGTAAATAAGTTTTTGTCTTACCATTACCATGATATTTTTCAGTGCAATTATGTGCCTTATTTCCCATTTTACCACATCCGTAGCACTTACTAGAATTCAAAAGACATTCGCAAGCATGTTTTTTACCAAACTTTTCTCAAACTGTAAACTTAATATTCTTACAATCAGAATTTTTTGAAGAGTTCTTTCCTTTTGCCTACCACCTCGACCTCTTATTTTGTTGTTTGTCATAGAATACTTGATCATCGGCAAACTCCATTTCCACCTTCTCCGCACAACGAACATGTTCTTCATAACTTTTGAACTCACGAGAAGCTAAATCCCTTCGATAATTTGGAATTAATCTTGATTAAAAATTGTTGATTTTACTATAATGATCTCGTATGAAGTTTGAAGCATTCCCTGCCAATCGAGTGAATTATTCTTCATAAGCAACCACTGAGTCATCCTCCTGCCTCAATTCTAGGAATTGTTTTTCCATCATATGAGGAACCACCTTAGGGAAATATTTCTCTAGAAACATACCACTGAATTCATCCCATTCAAGAGCATCAATCTCCTCACTATCCCTGATATTTTTCACCATCGACCAACACTGATCAGCTTCACCTTCAAAACGGTAAATGACAAGTGTAACCTTTTGATGTTCTGAACAACTCATGACATAATGAATCCTTTGCATTTAATTAATCCACCCTCCAGCCAGCACTGGATCATATGATCCTATGAATGATGGGGGATGTTGCCTCATGAAATTCTCCACTACTGAAATGTTTCTCTGTGGTTGATCTGGCTGATCTCGTACATAGATACCAAAACCATTTATATCCTGAGTCAACTGTGGCATCACTGAAACAAACTGTTCAGTTCTGATTCTGACCATCTCAGGTTGCTGGTTTGGAAGGTTGTCTTCCTCCTGATATTGTCCCAACATAGCTACCATGTTTCCTCTCTATGAAACCATTCTATTCAAATTAATATCTTAGGAGAAGAAACATGGTAAACTGGAGATTCTATATGATGTCCATATTACCATAAATTACTTTATGGATATTAATTTAACAATATCCTAACTCCTAAAGTTATAAAAACCTACCTCTGATACCAACTATAAGGACCTGGCCTTAAAAATTACATAATATTGAATTAAATGAATAATTAACATTGAGGATCTTTTCATGTTTAGAGTTTTAGGGAATTAGGATATAACTATTACATCTCAAAATATTACAAAGTCGGTACTTCTACCCAGAATCCACTTTTTTTCCTTAAATAAAAACTCTAGAAAAAAAGTCATGTCTAATTCCATGTTAAAAGGAGCATGGCTTTTCCTTGCTCCCATCCATGACCTTATTCATCTTTAAATCCTATGAAAAACATTTCAAAACTTGGGATGAGCCTAAAAGTCTCAGTAAGGGTTATAAAATAGTGAATGAAAACATTTGTTCATAAATACATAGAAAACATGAACTCTTTTACATACATCATGAAATCATAAGATTTATGAAAGACACATAGAAATAATAAATCATAAAGTTAACTTGCGGCATACATACCATACTTACATTGTAGCTATCACATCTACAAAGGGAGTTACTTTAGAATACCCATCACAGTATATTCCCTAAATATCTTAGGAGAAACATTCACTTTTACCTCTGTCACATTACCAAATGCATTGGAGAGTTATCTTAGGCACAACTGCCCTAGGTTTATCACGGAACCACCCGTATATGTAAATAATACCCAAGAACCGTAACATGATCTTAACACATAATATAAGAATAAATGAAAGATAACATTTCCACATTGCAATAATAAAATATCATTTCAAGATATTGAAATAATAAATCCATTATCAAAATAATTTTCAATACGAAAATACGTAAAAAGAGTATTTGGTATTTATTTTTCCTTTTAAAAACATTCTGGCATGTTAAGGAAGCCAATGATCAAATAATACTCGTGGCGGCGGAAGGTCATTGACACCGCTTATGCTAAAGAAACATTCCTTTTTGTCATTTAGAAAAAGGAATCATAGAGAAAAGATTCCTTTTGAATAGAAGTAAAAGACAAAGGGTTTTATACATCATATAAAACAAACTCATGTATAAAACTAAAAATGTCTCAATGAAAGGAGATTGAGACGATGTCCCTTACCGATTTGGTAACTTACAAAACATATGCAACATGAAAGTAGGATTATTAAATTAAGATGTGAATACTCATAAATGAGACTATATTACACAAAGAGTGCAATCATGGGCAGTACATACACCACACAATAGTAAATATTCGCAAGTATAGCATGAATCTCACGAGAATAAAAAGTGAGACGAAACACTTTACCACGTTGTAATCAACTGATTCATATGACCAAAAGTTAATAACAACCAAATGAATCACATAATACCATGAATATAATTAGAATCATGATAATATATATAAAATGGCAGTAAACAATACACCACATTTAATGAATAATTAGCGAACAATGGAAATCTCACAGAATTAAAAGTGAGATAAGAAAATCCCTTATAAATATTTTGCAGCCTAACGGCGCCACTTAAATATTCTTAAAATGAATTTATGAGAGTAAGATAAGGTCTCTCATAATATAAAAATACAAAATACTGTATGTTGAATATAAAATAACATCCTCCAACATAAGAACATGGAGCATAGAAGAAATTACATAAAAGAGAGTACTTGAAAAGAAAGAGAGAGGTTGGATCCCTTACCTCGTGTCCGACTTGACCCATTCATTATTTAATCTATTGAATAATAAACTAAAGATAAATTATACTTTATTAAGAAAATTTTTCATGTTTATTATTACTTTTATATAATTTATTACCATGATATAATCATTATGTAATCTTTTATGTTAATAACGTTCATTTTGTCGATATTTGGTACTTGAGTCAGAAATGGACTTCTTATAATTACATGTTGTTCATGTGGTAAAATGTTCATTATATTCAGAATGATACTCATGATTTGGTTATCATATATTTAATATATGTCAATCATGTACATGTATTTATAATAGTACATAAAATTTGGAGGTATGAAATTAAATGCACCATTCAGGGAGGCGGGAACCCGTACGTACGCATGAATGCTACATTCATTTCTATTTCCTATTTTAATGGAATTAAAACATAATGATACATAGATATATTATAGTTACAGTATAATATCATATATAATATCATTAACTCTATCCTTTATACATCCCACGCATGGAATTAACGAGTCACATCACTTTGAGGGGGCAGTAGTCTGCACTTCCTCAAATGATATTATCGTATTTACCCACAATTTAAACTATAAAGGATTGATATAATTGGGAATTAAAGAAGTATAAAGAAATCATAAACATAATATATATCATATATAATTACAGTTCCATAATAATGGCCACCATGAGAGGCAGTAAGATGTAATTGAACAATCATCGTTTCGTGAGGTGTTAGTTTTCCATCCACAGAAACATTATGTTCTTAATCCATTAGATAGAGGTGTGTGTAAGTGTAGTTCGAATCCATATCATAACAACATCCTAGTATATTTAGGATACTGGTTTTGTAACAAAAGAAAGGAAATAAAAAGATTTTAGGGGTTGGAGAAGAATAATAATAGAAAACAATTTTAGAGAAACTGTTACCTTTAATTTGGGTAACTCACTTTGGTTTGACCCATAAGACTTCTTGGAGTGCCTTCTTAGTAATGTAAGGATTCTAGGAGGAGGAGAGGGATGTAGGGAGCTTAATTGGTCAGATTTAGGACGAGCCAATGGCTTTATAGGTGTGAGGAAGTTGCATAGAAGTGGTCTCCTTTTATAAGGGATAGGAGGGGCTCAATAGGAAAGAGTGAAAATATTATTTTATAATATAATTATATTCAGTTTCTATTGGTCCAAAAATCATTATGGTCGAAGATAAGATGACTCATATTCGAAATAAAATCATCCAATCAGAATTGGACATGTTTTGGATAATATTTTAATCATTATAATCTTATTTAATTAAATAATTTGATAATGAGGTAAATAATGCATCATGATTGTGTCATAAATAATTTAATTTATTTTTGAAATCTAAAAATTATAAAACAATTATCATGATGTAAGAAATATTTTTTATCTTTCCAATGAATATTTATAGTCGAAAATATAACTTGTATAACCCCATGTAAAAATAAATTTACTATACGATATTTGTTTAATTCATTTTGGCCTTTACTTTAAGTTAATTAGAATAAAGTGTCATAATCACTTTTAAGTGGCTTCACGGGGTCCCAAAATCGACCCAAGGAAGGCCATGGTAGGATGTGAACAAAAAAATAGGATTAAAAAACCTGTTAGGGTAAATACACATTATTTTGTTTACCCTTATTTAACTGATTTACACTTTAACCATGGTAAATAAAATATTTACTGGGGTAAATATTAAAAATTCCTAAAAATAAAAGTTACCTATTTAAAAAAGTTGAACGTCATGATTCCAAATATGGAATCCATTTCTTCATATTCAAAACACATAAGTGGCAGAAATTAATTTAAAATTAATTCCCGCTGTCAAAACAAAAGGCGTGTTTTTAAGAAATATTAACTATCAAAAGATTGACTGTTGATTATATACAATTTAAATGTTACCTTTCTTCTAATGACCAAAATTAGATTAAATGGTAAAAATATAATCTATTTAAACATTAAAACTAGTTAAAAGGATAATATAACCATATAAATAAATTAGATTAAAACATTGTTTTGAATTAAAATAGAATATTTTCACATTTCATTAAAAAATGAACTTTATCAGAAAAATACCAAAAAATTACTCAAAGTAAATTATGATGTCCTCATTATAAAGAAGGATTTTATTTGGTCATATAAAATGTATTAAAGTGACCAAAACAAGATTTAAAAGGGGTTCTCCATTAAAAGATGGTAAATCTACCTTTTAATGTAAATTATGCTCAAAATTAGATTTATTCATATATTAAGCCTCTAACTTTTATTGGATAAATATAAATACATGTATAATCATATTATAGTTAATTTTTTTCATTCCCACAATTCAATGTCTAGGAGTTAACTACCATTTAAAATAATAATATTATATTATTAGTGTGCAACGTATGATTTTAAAGATACCCGTTGTTGTGTATCGGGTACGCTATCGAACATAGAAACCCCTTTAAGCTAAGAATAATATTTAATTCACAAATATTTATAAATATGAAAATCTCTTATTCTTCATTTACCTGGGATGTTACATGGAAATCCAAATAGAAATAGATCATATAGTGAACACTACCAATATCATTTATTATATTTTTGGTTTAGTGTATTTGCATATTTTTGTGCCCCAATCCACTTTAAATACTCTAGTTCATTTCATTTATTCTATTTATTTTGTATTTTTTATTAATTTTTTATTGATCATATGGATAATCCATTTATGTTTATTGTATGGTGGTTTTAATTTGAATAAAATTTAAATACATAATACACCCAATATTTAGTCATTGGTAACTCCTAATAGGATAATAATTTGATGATATTAGATGAGACGTGTAGTTATTAGTTGGATACATGGTGATAAAGGTTTTCATGTAAACTAGTCATATTACCAATATAACTATATGACATAATCCATAATATTTACTGATAATAATCTACAAAAGTTATTAATTATAATTATTGAAAAATTATGATTTTTCAAATTTACTTTTTAATAGTTTGATAATTTTAAAAAAAAATTCTTTTTCATGTGTAGAAAAATTTATCCATAATTAATTATGAATCTTTTGAATATTATGAATCCTTTTAATGATACTGATTTTAGATAATTTCATTATTTTGGGAGGAATTAAATTTATAATTCTTAACACTGATTTATGAGTTTACCTCTTGGTTTGAGGATTTATTATGTAATATTTTTATATCCAATTTGTTGAATAATGTAAATGGTGGATTATTTTATGGTGTTATATTTTTTTCATAAGTTATATATTCATTTAAAAAAGTATTTTTGTTGTATAATTATAGTATATTGCGTATCATCATAGGCTTATATAATTTTTTTTCAATGAATTTGAATGAGAGACTAACATTTTAGTCATAATATATGGGGATAATCTATGTAATGGGAATTATTGAATCCTTCCTCTAATGATAAACAATTTATTTGACAAATTAAATGGAGTGTACATGTTTTCTGAGATTTCATATTAATTTCATTATTGGATTTTTTTGGAAAAATATTAATATATCAATAATTAAAATTTCAATTGTTATTATATTTATTTTTTGTTTTTATTAATATTATTTCTATTTATAAATTCAATATTTGTGGTTATATGGATCCTAAATATGGAATTTAAAACCATTATGATTATTGATGATATTATTATGTAATAAAATCATCTTTTACAATGTAATAAAGGATCAAAATGGGATATATCTCAATATGGTGTTAAAATTGAACGTGGGACATTAGTTGTATAGAATGATATTTAAGTGTTAGATTTGAGAAACCATGGTGTGTTTTCAGTTTTAATTCATTTTCTATTATTACATATTATATGAAAATATAATGATTAAGGTGGATGTTAATATAATTCATCAATGAATAATTATACTTTATAGTGTTTTTTAGGATTTACTATATATTATAGAATTTTCATAAATCATATTACTCTTACAATAACTCCATTAAATTTTTTTACGAAATATAATGATTTTATATATATTTTGAAGTGTATACTTTCAATAAATATAAATGATATGTTAAGAAGTTTTCTTCTTCTATGATATCATATGTAAGATTTTTTTTTGAATATGATAGTCATTCGCCTCAATTTTTTGGATGTGTCTTCTTTCATGAGAGAGATTTTATTTATTTATTGCCAATAATGTTATAAAATCATGAAGGATATTATACAACCCATAATATAGAGCATTCTGTAAAATAAAATCCCATATTCTCTATAGGTATTACATTATTAAACAACTAAATATGTTTTATTTATATTAACAAAATTTTAGAAATCTCTATTCTCAATAATGTATAAAATCATTAATGATATATAACATTAAATTATTAATGAATATTATTTTAATTTCAAATATACTCATGAAATGGTCAATGTTACAGATGATTCATTGAGTAAGAAGTTATATGGTGAGGATTCCTTATTGATGACAAATAAATAAAAATAATTAACATATTTAGCGTCACTTCACCTTTTATATTTTAATATTGATGTGTCATAAAGTAATTATATTTTTTTGTTACAACATTATTACTGTTTCATCTAATATAGTCCCAAGATAGGATAACCTATTGTAAATGTGATTAGATTTTTTATTATGGATGATCATTCATCAGAGAGGTAGGTTGAAGAATAGGAATTCTGTTTTGTGTTCTATAGAATAAAATTTTATCCCCAGAAAATTGTAGAAGGTTTTTTCAGGAGTTTTGTAGATCATTATTCATTATAAATATTATCATTATAAACATCTATAACGGTGTCAAGATGAAATATTAGTGTCTTGGGATGAAGAATATGGACAATGAGTTTTTTTCTTAATGTCTTGGGAAATATTTGATGGAATATGAACATTAAATTATAAAATGGTTTCCCCCATTTACTACTCTATAGTGAATGTGGGAGGAAATTTTTATTATTTTTCATAATGTTTTTACCTCATAACATAAATGGGTTTAATTTCATTTGGTTTTTGGTAGAATATTAAATGTAATTGAATTTTTATTTATTTCTTAACATATCATGTGTGGGAGATTGTTTATTGAATCCATATATGATGAATTTTATGATGATTATAAACATTTCACAGCTTATTGGTATCAAATTATGAGGCCCAATTTACATAATAAATTCTTATGGGATTAATTCTATATATAAGAGAATATTTATAGACTAAAACATTATTCCATCCTCACAATGATATTCAAACCATTTTATTGAAATAAATTATGGATTAAATATAAAGTAAATATATTTTTTAAAATTTTACTGGACCATGAAATGGAAATTAATAATTGGATATATTTTCTTATAATAATGTATATCATTACCCCTTTTTTTTAATTTCTAATTTATTTTTGTGAGACCTTTCCATGAAATTATTTTTCTAGTTATTATTGGTGTTTCTACTATATTTCTCAAATGATATTGTTGGATATAAAAAAATAATGTAAAAGTTAATATTTATTGAATGACAACTTTATACAGTATACATAAATACTATATTCATTTTATAAGGATACTATTAGAGTATTTTATTATATATATTGTTTTTTTGTTTTTCCTCAGAATGGGAAATAATTATTTGGATCGATATTTAATTTTTTAACAATATTTTGAATTATATTTTATTGTCTGGTTTAGTTAAAGAGGATTTTTATTTGTTGGAACTACATATTTGAATGAAAAAATACCCAATTTTGTTATATTTTTCTCAACATTAAAAGTATTAACATTATCCATTGTATGCCAATTGATTTTTTATCTTGTATATTGTGGTCAGAATGATTATTTTTATGCATCAAATGGTAATTTAAAGTCACAAAGGGATATTTCCGTTTTGTACGGGTTATTTCTATTGTCTGATTTTTCATTAAACAATGTTGAGTAAAAGAAACTACCATTGAATGGGAATCAAATATTCATGTGTAACATCTGTAATTTGGATGATTTTTTAATCATCAATTGTTTTATATGGGTGTATACCATTTATGACTGAATATTTGAATGTTTTTAGTTTATAAAAAATTATTCTTTTTTTTAGTTAATAATTGTGAACTTTTAATTATTGTTTTCCCATAATGATATTATGATTGTACGGATGGATTTCTAACGTCATGTTTACCCAGGGTTGATGATTTTGTAATTAAAATTATGGTTGTGTTTTCCAAAATACATGATGTTGTGGTGGGATTAAAATATTTTTTATATACATAAGTTAGTTTTTTTATTTTTTAGAATATAAGTTATTTGCAGTTTTGATATTATTGTCATGATTATATTGAAATACAATATGAAGTGGGGAAAAAAATTTATGTATGTAATATCATGTTATATAAATAAAATGATGGTTTAAATGATAACAAATATGTTAGATAAAAAAAGTTAATAGAATAATTTTTATCTTATATATGGAATAATTTTGAGAGGTCGAGGAAATTAAAATATGGAAATTATAGAGGAGTTAGAGAATATGTGTGGAGATTTTTTTTCAACATGGAAATTTAAAATAAATCACTCCATTATACCTATTATATCATGAAAATATTCATAGTGTTCAACAATAGTGAATATTATCAATAACTAATTAATTGAGGAATTGTTTTCATTATATATTGGAGGAAGGATATTCAAAATTATCATCTTTATTTTCATTTTTTAAATATTATTTATGCCATAATATTTTATTATGGGAAGATAAGTCACAATAGCCAAAAAATGATAAAGGTGTGAATCATAATTTGAAATGATATAAGAATATGAAAATTGAGGATTAATTATTGAATATAAATAAATTCTAGTAATTAGTCATCAAATAAAATAGAATTTGGAAATGGATGAAATGTTATACGATAATGAAAGTTTAGAATTTATTATATTAATATAGTGTAAGAGTGGAAAATAGAGAATAATTGATATTGATATCAGTTGATTATTGAATGTTAATTTTTTTATTGTAATTCATGAATATAATATTTAATTCAATGTCATTCATGTATTGAAATTATTTTTATTGATTATTGGTATCTATTAATATTGATTACGTTCATTTAATAAACATTAGTCTATAAAAATTAATTATATTAGAAATTGATAATTTGGTTGAGTGGGTATAATTTATGAATTTCTCTATCAACCATGAGAAATTATCATGCTACCACACCATATACTGGAATAATGTGTATAGATGATAGTGATCATAGGGGATGATGTAGATGTATGTTATATTAGTGTCATGATATATTATCAATGTGAAATTCTTACTTACAAGTAGTCCATGTCGAATTTTGTATGGGACATGAATCCTAATAAATTAATTAAGAGCTAAAATTTGGATGATTATATAACTGTTCTCCAATTTTGAACACTTATAAAACTATAGATAAATCTATCTAGTCTGAATAAATATAATAATTACGGTAAGAAGACATAGTTTGTGATGATATTTATTTGAAAGGGGATTCATTTTTGGGTGTTGTTTGTGTGGTAGAGATGTAGAACATTTTCAATCCTAATATATAATTAATTATAGAGATATAGTAATTAATTTATATGATTTTATTTTTGGTAGACCATGTTTGGATCATGATATATATATTTATATGGTTTTATTATATTCCATTCGATCATTATACATGTGAGGACATAAGTTAAATAATAAGTGTATAATATTGAACTCAATCAAAATTTGATGTGTTATGATAATTTAGAAACTGTTTTTGGAATATAATAATGAAAATTTTAAGGGGCATGTTTATGGTAATGAAAATGTAGGTGTTTTGTTCAAAAATAATATATACATATATATAGTATATGGTATGATGTATCAAGTTTAACAGGGGAGAGTCCTTGATGATGGGGAATGGTTATATAATGTTTGTCTCTAAGGAAATGTAGAAGCAACATAGTTATATTTTTTCTCTAATAGATTACCTAGGATTTGACACTAATAAAAAATTTGAGAATGAATTTAGATGGACAATGTCCCTACAAATCTATATAGATTTTTAGAAATATCTATATGTGTTAATATACTCATCGGTGGAAATGTTTTTGGTTGTTTTCTATAGTTATATTAGTAATCAGTTTCTGTGATATTATATTGATTTTTCTATTGGTTGAAAATATATGAATATTTTACAATGAGGTAAAATTGGGTTTGAAACTACTTGGTTCTTCAATGCTGTTTAGTAGAGGATAATTCTATAGCATTTTATGAGTGATGTAATTAAATGAGAATGTGTAATGTTGTTAACAGTGATGATTTTATATAAAATAGAATTGGTTGAATATTATAATTTTTTATTATATTAATTCAATACCCAAATTCATTAGTATACATAATTTACATGGAGATGTGATGATTATAGAAGGTTTCTACTCTGTTTATCTAAATGATCATCAATTATTTTTTTATAATTATTTTCAAATAATTTTTTTGAGTTGGTGGAAGTGTTAAGAGACCTCGTCTAGAGTAACATGTGGCTTATTAGGTGTTGTAGTTTTTAATGTCTTTCAGAAGATGTATAAATGTGAGTGTGTACCTATGTTAATTTATTATTTATGTCATGTTTTTTTACTAGATATATAATTATATGTTTTATTTTCGTATTTTGGAATGGATTTTAACTCTAGTATTAATACAAGGACAATGTATTCATTGATAATGGGTAATTAATTAAAATAATGTGTGATAACATACCTTTTATTCTTTCTAAAAACACATGCTCAATAGAAGGATGATTTCATGGTTTATACACAAAATAATTTAAAATTATTGTGGATTCCTATTTAGGATGTGTTGTGATATAATGGTATCTTATAATGTGTTTTAATATAGATTTTATACGAGGAATTGATGTGTACATCATGGTTGATAATGTATAATTAATTCAAGAACCTAGTATGTGATGTTCATCAAGGAATCCTGCTTGATGTAGGGTAGGATCCTATGTTCAAAATGAGGGGTCTAGATCACATGAAATGATATATAAGTAGTATTATGTTTAATTTACTGTTTCATGAGATATATTAATTAATTCATTTTTTAGTTCTATGCTAATAAATATTTTTATTTGAGATGATTTTGGAGATTGTTTACAAAATGACCCATACTCCTCATATATTAATATTATATACTAATATATGAAATTTCATTACATAACATAATGATATATAGTATAATCATATTGGACGAGTTCATTTGGAAACAATGATATATGAATAATTGTTTCATAACTGAACCATATCATCTTCTTCAAAAAAATTTCAATAAATGTATCCTTTTTAGACATATCATTCATAATACATTTATTTTAACATTGAGAAAGTTATCATATTAAAGGAATATCTCTAATTCTTAGTATGTATAAATACGAGATATATTAATGATTACATAGGAATAAGATTTTCCTTACTCTAAGATATCATGAATGCAAGATTTCCAAACCATATCCTCAATATCATTGATCATTATAATTAGAAATGTAATAAGTAATTAACGTTCACAATACATGAATCATAAATGAATAAAATAATAGATACCAAGATTGAATATCATTATGATGGATTTTTAGAACATACATAAGCCAAGAATAACATTTACATAATAGTAATGAATTATTATCAATTTTATCATTTTATAATCGGTTCTCTCTTTAACCCATAATATATGTCAATATTCACTAACAAGACTATCATATTCAATAGAGTCCCTTTCCTAACTAGATTTACTCCACATTATAGTTCTGTTTATCTAATTAGATGTCAATCATTACCTAATTAATTTGAGGGAGATATATTTCCCACCCATCCCATAAGGAAAATAATATATATTTTTTCTATATGATCATAAAACATTCATGATAACCAAACCCACGAAATGAATTGGTTTTCATAAACATTTCTTCATAGAAGAACCTAGGGAATAAAAACATATTTCAAAAACATTTCATCATTTCATCATAGAATAACTCATCGAAAATAAATTATTTTCATAAAATAAAATTTCATCATAAACATAATCAATTAAGGTTATTAATGGGGAATTAGTCATAGGTTCATATCTCATGTAAGTATAAAGTAACAACAAAACATATCATCAGAGGATGAGTTTTTTAGATCGTATGGAGCATTTCCTTGGGGAAACTAACTATTATCTTTAATATCATTTATTTAAAATATAAAAACACAAAAATATTTATGAAACCATTTTATTGAAGTATAATTTTCGGAATGTATAAAAACTGATTTAAATAATCGAGATCCCATGAAATTGGAATATACCATTCATCTCATATAATTTTAAAAGCGGAGACCATTCACATTTTCAGTAAACTATAAACAAATACATCTTTTGAAAATGACACGAATATTCAATTTATATAATTTATTAAAATTTAATATATGGTTGAAAAATTTATTAAAAATTTCTATAGAATTGTATATCATTATTCAAAATATATACAAAACATGGACATGTAAAAAACTATTTTCACTCTAAGAGGGAAATAATGTCATCTTAAATTAAAAATACCATTTTTGAATCTTGGGTATATATAAGGAATAAAATGAATCGAAAACATCTAATCTGATAACAGAAATGTAGAATAAGAAAATTCATTATTTTCTTGATATATAGACCATAATATTTCATCATTGTAAACATAATTACTATCAATCTCAATAAAAAATAAGGTTATAACATAAAAAATTTACCACTTTTTATCGTTTGATTCATAATACGTAGGGAAGAATAACATTAATTGAATCATTAAAAATAATATTAATAAATAAATTCAAGACATAAAATGTCAAATGAAATTCATATTAACCTCAACAAAAGTAGATTGGTGTATAACAAAACACATGTCCCAAAGAAGACAATATGGGAAACAATTCCCTTACCACAACTTCCAAATTCATTAATACATAGTTAAAACATATCAAATATTTATTTTAAGATTATTATACATATAGTACAAATATTTATTCATTTTATCATACCATATATTATTTACTTATGACATATTATAAATTTATTAACAATTCATGGAAAATTCATGTTTTGGGTAATAACTGCTTCAGTTTTCATTTATTATAATTTTTGGATTGATATCATCATAAACCAAGTGCTACATATTGGTTCCTCAAGAATGTTCTTTTTTTTATCATCATTCACACATCCCTATATTCCATAAGCTTTATACGACAAGATGCAGTCTAATATTTAATATGGGGAGACTATACCCTATTTATCAAAGATGGAAAACAACATAAATAAATAAGTAACCTCCAACTAATAAGAAAAAATTACCAATTTAATACCGTACTCTATAAATAAAAACATAATAGTGTGGTACCAATACTTATAATGATGATCAAAAAACCATGTAGTAAATATTTCGTTCCTCATTAGTTTAATGTGGAAATTAAAATCCAAAATAATGACACACTATAAACTATCAATTAGGTCATAACATCATGTTTGGTTCCCCTATTCATGCTCAGTCCCAAATCCACATTCATCTATCTAACATACACCTCTTTACATTAGCCTACCCTACAAACATGAAATCTGTTCATGTAATAATCAGTATTCTCTATTAGGGTGTGAGTACATCTTAGTTGTCTAACACCAATAATGTCTAATGAAATATTAGTTCATTAACATCATATATAGAAATATAAACAATAAATAATATATGAAAATGTAAAAAGTGATAACATTTTAATAATATTTATTTTATCCACTTATTCCTATATTATTAATGTGAATTCAAAATTTTTAATTTAAACTTCAACCCCTAACAAATATTGAACCATATTCCAATGGAATTAAATTTATTGATTATTTCATGGTATTTAATTATTAACATTAATTTCTAAATTCACATTCATTCATTAATTTCCAAGGGAATAATTCTAGTAAACCATCAGTATTTTGAGTCATATTCCCCAAACCACAACTCATTTATATGTCACATATATTATATTTTCAAATGAGTACAATGGGAAACGAGCACATTCGTTTGGAAACCCATGGGTATTTTGACAATAAATACCTAAACGAAAACTCATTCATAACTCAAACACAATCTCACATATCATGTTTAACAAAGATAACTCATGATATACAATTTTATGAATTTATTTCACAATTCATTAACCCTTAAAGAATAATCCAATTAACAATTTCATCCCATTATCAAACAATAATCATGTATATTTATAAATAATATTAACTCAAATGACCTTTTTAAAATTCATAAATAATAATTTCCAATGTATTTGGACACCCCATGGGTTTATATATAATATGGTATCAAAATATCCAAGGTGTCAAAAAGAACCCATTAAGTGTTTCATATTCACATGATTACCAATAAATTAAATTTTTAAATAACATTTTCAAAAATGTAAATTAAATTTCCTAATTACATTAACAAAATTGAAATTATGACATTGGATATTAATGATAAGGAAACATAACTCAAAATTGACAATGAATTATTTAAAAAACTCAATATTAAATTCATTGTAGATTGAACAATTTCACAAATATAGAGGGCATCTATGATGAAATCCTACGACCAACATACAAAGAAAAAAGATCCCTCATAACAAAGAACATTAAAATCAATAATGGATTAAAATAATCCCTCTCTACATGTAGATAATGATAGGAGACAGAGGAATATTAAATTTTAAAAATTACATACCGAAGAGAAGTAGACCCCCTCTAATAAATCTTTGATTTTATGGAGAAGATGTTTGAGTAGATTTGAAATCCTCTCAAGATACTCTATATGTAATGAAAATAATATTTTCTTTAGCTTGTGTGATTAGGAATAATAATCTTGTGTTCAAATATTTTTAATAAATTTTTTTGGGGATTAAAATCCCTTGTTCACTGTTTTGAATTCGAGGGAATATTTTTCCAAACATCGTGCCTTAACCAAGCATCCATGCTTATGGGGTGCAATGGCAATCCTCGGTGGGCACCAAATTTTTCAAATAGTTCACCTACCATTAAAACATCCTATTTATAAAGGATCATAGTTTGGTTTTGTAGTCTAGATGATTGTGTCAAACCATTCACCACCTCCTGTGCTTCCAAATGGGGTGCATAGTTTCATGGGAAAAACATTTTCGTTTTCTATAATTTTGAAGAACCAAATTGAATTCGTAATTTCTCCAAATTAACACCAATGAAAAACCAAATTTATTTTTCTACAACTAGAGATATAGAATACCATAAAATAATCATGAAACATCTCAAGAAATGATATGATATTTCAATCTTCACACATTGTAATATGTCAACCTCGATATTTACTCTAGAGAATCAATATTCATCTAAGGTAAAATGGTTATGCCATTGAGATTTCATATCTTCTTCCATATCTATTATTTTTCCATGAAACATTCATACCGCCACAATACTATGACTGTTGGTTGTGTTATTTTCCCCGGAATATTCTCAATGTGATTATTATTACGAATTATATTTTCTATAATGCATACATAAGCCACATGATCAACATTATTAACATATATCACATGAGAAAGGGTGGGCTGACACAATCAAAAAATGTGAGACATGAACAAATATCATTCAGAGAATTATACCTCAATTTAAGATCTAATCATTGTACCACATGTCTGATAATATCCCAGACATCAAATAAACCAATATGCATGTGCACTAAATCTCCTTTCCTTAGAGTCGTATAGCGAACCATAATTGGTGAAATCCAAATGAATAAGTCACCCCAAATATAAATTGAAGGGGTCAACGATGTTTATCATTATATGAAATATAAATACTGTAATCCTTATTCATTTTTATATAAATCAACTAAAATAACTCTGATATATCATTTATGTCACTCAAACCCAACATCTATGACTTCCCATCATCCAATCAACATAGAGGTGATATACATGGAATACCATAATGTCAATTGTATAGTGTAATCTGAATATTCACATTATTAATTTTATTATAGGGGAAAAAAATAAGTTCAATTTATTTCTCCAAAGATCCCTCAATGTCTAGGTTGTGGGAATTCATCCTCACATCTAATACCTGAAATGTACACTCTGATTTCCCATCATATTGTGGGTGGAAATATATAATCAAAAGTAAATAGGAAACCAATTCCATTTTATGACTTGTAAAGAGCATTATGTAATGCATCAATCATGATGTAAAATAATACACCATGAATCCACTTCAAATAGACTATATTCAAAAAATAAATAACACTAAAAAATGGAACAGGGAATGAATCTCGAATAGGGAAGAAATTGAAAACTTTTTTCAACTAATACAAAATTAACCATATCACATCATTCTTCTATGTAATCCTTGAAATACAGACGATTGAATCCATGTTAAAATCATGCCAAATTAATTTTGAAATGGGAAATGATTTTAATAAACCATCAGGTCATTGACATTTAGACTGAACCTACTAATAAGTGTATCATCTTTTCAAGAAACCCCAAAATATACATTTTCCTCACCATACACCAATATGGTCACTGAAGATCATGGTACAATTTAGAAAAATTAAGGTGCATCACCAACATCAAAGAATGACACTCATGCATCCACACGTCCAGAATACATGTTGGCATAATAAAATGTTTTAAAAATGGATGTTATTATCCTTATATATATTATAATTGTATGTTTACTCACCGCAATTATGAAAACCCATCAAGGGAAAACACTTTAATTCCTTGTACAAACACTCCCGAATATAGCTCAAGAGGGTGGTATCAACTAATTTTGATATATGGTTCATATTCTCTTATACATCATTAAATTCAATTTTCCTTTCATCTAGAATGTTCAATATCATCCACTAAAAACTAGACTCCTAAAATGACTATGTAATTTTATTCCTACTCAACGAATCTAAAACACTATTTTCCATTTTTGATCTATATTATAGATTAAAATAAATTGAAATCATACACCCACGTTATCTCTCCAATCAGAGGTTCAAATATTGATTTAAAGAGAGCTATTTTAATCTTTTTTGATCTATATAAATAGTAAATATTTCTTCCAATAAGAAATTCGGCTAACACATTAACTCAAAAACATCCGTGGACATCTTGAGGTAGTGTGTTGGGTAATTCTATTCATATGGAATAAAATATCTAGATCAATATTCCACAACTCATTCCCCATGAATCAATAATACTAGGTGGCTAAATCTGGATTCATCACAACACATGGTATCCCCATCACCCACAATTTTTAGTCTGAAAATAAATATAGTAGAAAAATAATTCATCAAATCCTATGTAGCATGATTGAATTCTCTTGAACATTCATTCTTGAAACCGTTCTAGTTCCTTCCAGAATGTGAACCTTCCAAAAAAAATTCCTAAATAAATATTTGGTGATAACCCTCCAACCCCAAAAAAATCAATAATTACAAAAATTCTTAGGGTGATCCCAAGAAACCACTCCCTAAAATTTTAATGTGTCTACTGAAACACATATTTTAGATATTATGGGACCCATGAAATTTACCCAATCAATCTATAATTGAACATTTAATAGCTTGGTGTATATTCAATGCTCTATCAGTGCACTTAGAATGATTAATGTATGGTATGAATTATCATCATGAGTCTTAGAGAACCTAATTATCTAATAATGAATAAAAATCAACAATGATATAGGTATGAGTGGAATATTTGATACATCTAGGACATTGAATAGTTAAATTTTCATCAACTGGAATGGTAGAATGACAAATTCATGTATTCCATAAATTCTAATGAAATTAGTCTACATTATATTATAATGTTTAATTGTCGACTAATGATATCCTAAACTCATTTCAATCTCTGATAACAAACAATCTAGTTTCAAATATTTAATTTTATCATTGATATGTGGATGAGGACACAACTATATTACAGTTATCAGATTAAAATTTTCATAATCAACACATAAACAGACTGTCATGTAGTTCTTTTTAGAAAAAAAAACAGAGAAACCTAGGTATATGTAACTGGATGTATAAATACATAATCCATCAATTATTCAAAAATATTATTATGATATTGAATCTATGATTGTGACATGTGGTAATGTTCAATGGAAACAAGTTCATCTATATGAAATAATTCAATTATAAACTCAACATCCTTATTAGTTGGAAACCATGAGAAGTTCTCATGAAACATAATCTCAACCGAATGTACTATAGTTGCGAAGAAATCATGATTTTCACCTTGATCATTCAAAGGTTTAATCACATCCTAGGTGGTAATATCCCCTTATTTCTAATGATCTGGCCCTACATAGTCTGCTATGATATCCCACTATCAATGATGAACATAATTTTCACCCTATAGGGATGTAAAGGTAGATCTATTACGGTAACAATGAATGTAGTATCATAATAATACCATCTAGACCATGTATAAAATCAATTCCAAACCTAAATTATTCTGTATATTAAAATATAAATGTAAATGATAATCATAATCCATTAGAAAACACAACATTCCGAAATAGAAGTCCCTCGACTACAATCCCATTGATGAGATGATAGTCATAACCCCAAAAAAAAACTCCATGTTTGACTAAAAAGTCTCATAATTTTTTAATATATAATGTATTTTGAGGAACCTATATCAAATAGATCAATAGATTGGATATAATATGCAACATTATTAATATGAGTAATTTCATCATTAAAATAATTAATATACTTAACTAAAAATGTTTATTTTTCAATAATTATACCAAAAATATATATATTAATCTATTCTAGTGGTCTTGTTGATAAAATTTCAAATTTTTCACAGAGATTGTAGTTTAACGTTTTGTCCAAATTTAATAACCCATATATCTTTATTTTTTTTCCAATTAAGAATATTGTAAAAAATTATTTAATTGAAATGATATCAAGGTTTCTTTTAAACGACTGATTATACCTTTAATTCCAAAGATTATTTCCTCCAATCAAGCTATGATAACATGAATTTTCAACCACTCCAACTGGAAAAAAGTTCAAAATTTTGTGTATAAATCATGAAAAAAAAATTTAATTCTTGAAACGCTATCAAAAAAACATTATTTTTTGAAAGTAAAAATATTTTCATCATTACAAAACTACAAAAAAGAGAACATGTTTTGTTTTATCCGATCAAAAAATATTCCCTTATTTAAATACATATTTTCATCATTAGTAATAATGGATCCATCACATTTGATTATGAGAGATTCATAAATTCAAAACATCAGTATTCCTTCCTTAAAATGATTCTCATTCTTGAGATGCATTAAATCTATTATAATATGTTATTAGAAAGAACTATCAAAAATCTTATTTCATTCACCTTTTATTTCTTCAAGAGAAGTTATAAAAATATATATTTTTCTATCCCATTATCTTTATAAACATCTTGATTTTGGGAATTACTAAGAAAATGTTTGTCTATTGTTAAAAATAATAAATGATTTAGTAATTTTTAAATATTGGCCACACAACTCAAAAATAGTTTCTAAATTTTGGAATATATTATTGAATTTTAAAAAAAACAATCATAATATTCTTTCCATGAGTGATTTAACTCCCCCTTGAACATTGATTCCTATCATTATTTATTTAATTTTTTGGTTGTTGATTAATTACCCAACTCTCGTTACCCAGAGTCATTGCATTATTACATAACGTTGACATGATCAAAAGGGATCGAATCTTGATATAATGATAACATTAGTATCTATGGAAGTACTAGATACATATATAAGTTTTAAATTACATATAAATTGAAAAAAAAACAAAAACATTATATTTATTGAACACATTCATATCCCTTAGATTATCCCTTCAGGATAGTTATAAGATACTTCTTCGCTTCCAGGGAAAAATAAAACATAGAAACAAGTGAGATGAGTTGTTTTGTAAGAATAACAATATAGCAGAAACATTAATAAATAAGAATAAAAATTTAAGGTAATGTATAAGACAAAAAAACCCATTTTAAAAATAAACAACAACATTTTATTAAAAATATTAATACAAATAATTCTATTTACTCATTCATATTGATATTTTACTAGTCAAATAATTACATGTCATATGAATAGACAATTAAAAAATTATGGAATGAATAATTCTAGACATCAAAACCACATATTCAAGGACTCATGTTAAAAATAATAATACTTTCTTTCAAGACCAAATGCCAAGACACTAGTTTGTTTTGTGAGACATACCAATGCATCAAGGATCTATAGAGGACTCCACTAATCACTTACTAAGTCTAATACATACCTCATATGAATATTATGAAGCATAACATAATTTGTTTTATTAAAACTAGCATATGAAATGATAATAATTTGACCATAAACCATGAATGTTATAAAAATAAAACACCTACAGTCAACCATATCAAAAAAACATTAATAAAATATGGATGGTTGTATGATAATAAATCAATATCAAACAAGTGTAAAATCTCTCAATATAGGTTCACAAAGATGAAATCGAAACAATTTTATGAAGATATCTCTTTTATTTTGAAATCAATTATAATCCACAAAATTTTAAAAGAAAAAAATTATTTTAAAAATATTCTTATAATCCTGTAAGGGAAGCTTAAAACATGTTACAACAACATAAAATATAACACATGCTGAATAAATTAAAAAAATATTCATTCCTTATTTTGAACAAAAAGGCCATAAAGGACATTATTTGGAAAATGAAAAAAATATTCCTTTATCAACACTCTATAAAAACTCAAACAAGGGTATAAATGAAATTAACCCATAGTCTAAAAAATAGAATTTTTTTTTGAAATATATTTTTTAAGAATCACTGATGTGGATGTTAAAAAGGTCCCTATAGATACTCATGTATAAACCACCACGGATAATGTAGAGATTGTAGAATTAACCCTTACCATGTACTTTTCATGGTTGAGGTTACTTTAGTCTCATGTATAATAGTTAAATAATTTTTTATTAAATTATTAATGAACTAAATACATAAATATGATATCATATACGATCTTTTAATACTTCTTTGTTAATAATACTTTCGTTGTATCATTGTTTCTAGTGCCATATAATTCATTTTCCTTTTTATGTTAGGTTTAGTACACCATGTTTTTAATGGATAAGATTTATTTCATTCATATCCAAGAATTATATTATGTTATTAAACATTATTTATTTAATCATAAAATGAAATTTATTCTTCAATGGTTATGATGGGGAATGAATATCATCTTGTTCGTGGAGACAGTAATCCGTACTTACGTAGAAACGAAAATACCATTCCACTGATTTTAAAATTGTATGTAATCGGATGGTATATCATATATACAAAATTATTAACAACTAAATTTATTATTTAAATTTTTTATACTCATTATTATACCCATCCAAATATTGAAATTATTGAATAACAAACATCACACCGACGTGGAGATGGTAAGTCGTACATATGCACGTATGGAGACGTGTCATTATAGGATGGATAGAAAAATGAATATTTTTGTACCATATTTATAATAACATCACATTATATATAAGTTAATTTATTTATTATTTAGTTATGGTAATAAAAAATAATGGGGAAGTGGAATAAGAAAAGAACATTGAAAGAGGTGGTGAAATAATGGCCTCTTTTTCGAGTGTTTCCCTTGGATTTTATCAAAAGGGCTGCATAGGATGGATTTATAATCAAAGTAAGGCCTCTAGGTCTAAGGGAGGGAAGTTGGAAGGACATTTGGGAAGAATTTTTCAGAGAAAAATGGATTTGGATGTGTGATTTTGTGCAAATAGGATGTACCTTTTTATAAAAGAGGTGAGGGTCACTTTAGGAAAAGCTTGAAATATGAATTTATTATAGAACCTTATTCGATTAATAATGGATCAAACATGATTTTTTTCGAGGATATGTATGTTATGGGTCACAAAAATATCATCCAATTTGTTTTAGATAGGTTTATGTCATCATATTAACCATATATTTGAGATTTAACTCTTAGTTAAATAGTTTAACTTTTACCATTTATTCTTGTATTATTATATTACATGGTTGATAATAAAACAATAATATGAAAAAATAACCCAACTATGTTCAATAATGATATATAATTTATTATATAAGTCATTTTTCTGAACCTTATATTTTTATGATCATTTAATAATACAGTATTTCTTTAAATACACATTTATGTCAATTTTGACAATATTTAATAATTGATTTTTGTGGAAGTCATAACAGCATGAGTACTTTGAAATAAATTCATTGATTAAACCATTACACCTCATATTAGTCTATAAAATTAATGGAATGAATCAAAAGTCTCAATATAAATTTATTTGGATATCTATAAAATCAATTATTTTTACATTTCATTAAAAAGGTAATTACTGCATCATCATTGTATCATAATGAAAATGTATTATATAAATTCGAAAATTTTAAATAAAATACCATTATTTATTAAATATTTTTATATTTATAATGAGTATTTATAGTTGAATTTATCATATTTATAACCCAATACTAAAAAACGTATAGTTCTGAAAATTTAAATTTTACACTTTTAACTCTTCTTTAAATATAATAATATTAAATGTAATAATCTAATGAATGTTTTCCAAAAATATCATATTTAATTCATAAGGTTTATTTTGGTCGATATACACTTATTTAACAGAGTTAGTACATCTGTTATGGTAATTAAAATATCATTATTACCATTAATTACCCTATTTACTCTAAACTGTGGTAAATAAAAGTCATAAGTTACTATTCAACAAAAATTATTTTCATCTTGTTGAACCACATATTACTGACTGATGTCAACCACGCCACTATGATTTATTAAATTCTATTCACAGATGTGGTAAAATTAAATTGTATACAAATTTTATAACCTTCATAGAAGGTCAGTAAAGTACGGTCAAAAATTCAATAACATTTTATATATATAATGTTATAATAAAATAACTACAATGAATTAAATTAATCATATATAGGTATTACATATATATTTTTAAAAAAATTATATATAAATAAAATAATTAATTATTTAAATAAAATGCACGTTTAAAAAATAATGGAGTGTTTTTCAATAATAATAAAAAAATTAATGTTTTCAGAAAATACCTAAAAATCACCCTAAGAAAATTTTGAAATTATGAATCCAAAAAATGAATTACATTTTAAAAAATAAAATTTATAAAATTTCAAAAAGTAGGTATTAATATTCATAATGGCTTGTTTTACTCATCGTGGTGTGTTAAAACTCCATGTTGCGTATAATGCAGTCTATTGCATAACTCAAAGGGAAGCATATTGTGGAAGCTTGTGGAATTACATTCTCTTCTCCTTAAAATATTTTCATCAAGGAAATTTCAATAATATTAATGATAAAAATATTTAGGTGGTTTCTCATCATATTTTCCTTGGGTTTCCATGTTGCCTATTACATTTTATGATTTCTCCATAGAATATTCACCGAATTAGTTTTCCAGTTTCTCAACACTTTTTCTCTAGTATCATGAATTATTGATAGGCTCTTCACAATATGAAAAGTCAAGTTCATATTCTATTTCATCATAAAATATTACATGCATTGGGTCAATCATGTATTTTCTCAATAATGATACGTGTAACACATCATGAACCTTGGAGCGACTTGGAGGAATTGCCAAATGATATTCTATAACACCAATTCATTCAAGAATATCGAAAGTTCTGATGTATCTGGGACTTAATTTAACATTCTTACCAAAATTTATAACAAAATTCCATGGATATACCTTCATAAAAACATGATCACCTACTTGAAATGACATATCCTTCCTATGGATATTGACATAGACCTTTTTCCTACATTGTGCTGCTTTGATGTGGGTTTTGATAACTTTAACCTATTCAATTGTTTCCATAAAAATTTATAGGCCTATGAGTATTATTTGACAAAAATCATCCCAACAAGTTGGTGTGTGACATCTCCTTCCATTCAACACTTTATATGAAATCATATGAACACTTTAATGGAATCTATTGTTATAATAAAATTCTACTAGAGGCAATTACAGATCCCACAGTCTTTGAAAATCAAGTGAGCAAGATCCCAACATGTCTTCTATGGTTTGAATAGTATGTTCTGATAGTCTATCAGTTTTAGTGTGGTTAGAAGTTCTCAAACGATGTTCAATATCCCAATCCTTTTGATGAAATTTCCATATTTTATTGGTAAAACAAGTATCACAATCATAAACAATTGATAGGGGTACTCCATGAAGCCTTTAAACATCGTTAATATATAGTATTCTAAATGTTCATGTGGTAAATTGTATCTTATAGCAAGAAATTGAGATTACATGGTAAGAAGATTAAAAATGACACATATTGCATCATTTCTTAAAGGTGTATTTGTTATCCCCATGACCAAGTCCATCATAATATCATCCCATATCCACTCAGGTCTGGAATGAGGTTGCATAACTCTTCCAGAATGTTGTCTAACAGACATAACTTATTGAAAAAACATACATATTGACACATAATTAGTAATCTCTATATTAATTTGTTCCCACAAAAAAATTTCCTCCATAAAATTATTCACAATCATTTACCAACAAAAATTTATGCCCTTTACATGTGGGATTGGTTAATGGGTTAGACAGTCGGGAAAAATTCTCGACGAAACATTGATAATAACCCGCTAAACAAATGAAACTGCGTATTGTGGTTTTAATCATCGGTTCTAGACATTATTCGATTTCATTGATCTTTGAAGGATCAATAGATATTCTTCCTTTATGGAAAATATTACCAAGAAAAGAAATATCTTGAAGACATTATTCACACTTGATAAACATCCCATATAATTCATTTTTTCTGAGGGTTTTCAGAATATTGCACTAGTGATTTTCATGATCTCTAAATCGTTTTCGGTGTACGAAGATATTTTCAATAAATACCACTAAAATGTCATTAGGATATTCATTGAAAACAATATTAATTAGATCCATGAAAATATAGAGTGCATTATTCAGTAAAAAATGAACTATTGTAAACTCATAATGCCCATATCTAGATCAAAATGTTGTTTTCGGAATGACTTCATTCTTCACACAGAACAAATGATATCTATATCAAAGGTCAATCTTTGAAAAAGATTGAGCTCCATGAAGTTGGTCGAATAGATCATCAATGTGAGGTAGAAGATAGTTGTTCATTATTGTTATAACATTGATCTCCCTATAATTAATGCACTACCCCATATATTAATATTTCTTCTTAAGAAAAAGAACGGGGGAACCCCATGAAAAAACACTATGGAGTATAAATCCCTTATTACTAAATTCCTCTAGTTGTTTTTTAGTTCCACTAATTATATATTAGACATACTATAAGGCTTCTTTGAAATGGGCCTTGGACCAGGAATTAAATCAATGGAAAACTCAATATGTCATTCTAGAAGACATCTTCGGAAATCCACATGATACACATAAGCAGATTCATGCACAATAGGTACGTCCTCTATTTGAATATTATTTTCCTCACCGATAGTTTTTTCATTCTCTTCCACCCCAATAATTGAATGTAATAGAGCTAATGGGGCGGGAATTAAGATATGAATCAGGTGGTGATGTTTCTACTCTAAAGACAAGGCACTCTTTATCATCATTGAATATTGTACTTCTTTCATGAAAAAATAAATTTTCTCCTCATGGTCCAGATGCCAATCCATACTGAGGATTATATCCAATTCAATCATGGGTATGATAATGAGATAAGAAGATAATGAAAATTCATATGTTCTAATGGGAACAGATTCAAAAAAATTATTGTAATGATACATCCCTTATGTGTTTTGACTGAAAACTCTCTTGTTAAATCAAATTGGAAATATATAATTTTTTTAGAAATCTATAAAGATATGAAACAATGTGATGATACAAAATGAAATAAAGCATTATCTAAACTTGAGGAAACCATTAAATTACCTGCCACCACACCTTTTGGAGTATTACCCTCAACATTAGTGATCAAATACTCTTGGACTTTTATATGGTAATATTCCTTGGTGCAAAGGATATTCATTTCCTTAATTCTACATATCTCTATAATTATTGAATTCAACCATGACATCCTATTTCATTCCATTGAAATAATGACCTTAGTGGACTATTCCACCACAAATTTAACAGACTCCCAATCAATCAGGAATGTACCGAGGTGTATCTTCACACATAAACTACATGATGGATATTATGTTTTTTCCTTCATCCTCTTATTTCCATTTCCAGAGTGTTCCACAGATCTCTTCTTCTCTTTCATTTATTTAATGTCGTAATACATAGAGAAAATATTTTCACTCTTTATTGCACATGATACAATATCATTCTACAATGAGAAGGAAAATGTGAATAATTATTAATGGATAAATTGATTTAACCCATCAACGAATTGATCAATATTAATCCATGGGTAATGTATATAATATGAAACATTCCTTGCTAACCTTGTAAAGTTAGCCTTGGACTTTGCGAAATTATCATCCTTATTTTTTCCCATACTTAGAAATTATATTTCCATATCCCCTTGATGGGAACACGGAATGAATTTTTCTAAGAAATGATCTATAAAATCCCAACATTCCTTATTAGATAATTATTCATCTTCATTTGAATTTTTATTTAATGACCACCATTGATCTGTATCACCTGTTAGGCGATAAAATTCCATGAAAACTTTCTCTCATTATCCACTTTCAAAAGCATGAAATATATTATCTATGGAAGTTATCCATTTCTTTACTAGAAATGTATTTTTTGTCGCATTGAATGTTTGTGGTTATTGCCTCATGAAGAGGAGTCACATTGATCCTCTTCGTTTTGGACCATGGTGCTCCATATAGGTAATGTTATTATTCATAACTTCTGTGAGTTTTTCAAATATGGTGATTTGGAGATCAGCACCATTTGCATCACTATCTCTAGTATAATTATCGTGAGTAGCAGGGAAATGCTTACATGGATTATGTGTATTTATAAAATTTCCATTCGTTCCACTAGTTTCTAATTCTAAAACAAATAAAGGGGTGAGTTTAGAAGATCAGTAAGGATAACAATATATCAGAAACATTCATAAATAAGAATAAACATTTAAGGACATGTATAAGACTTAAAAAATCATTTTTAAACATAAAAATCAACATAATATGGAAAATAAAAATATAAATAATTACATTTACTTATTCACATGGATGTTATACAAGTCGAATAATCACATGTAATATCAATATCCAATTTCGTAATGATGGAATGCATAATGTCAGATATCATAACCACATTGTCGAGGCCTTGTTCAAACGCTATAAATAATATTACATCAACTCCTTGTGCCAAAACACTAGTTTGTATATTGAGACATACTGATACATCAAGAAGTTATACCGAGCTCCACCTTTCAATTAATATGTCCAATGCACTATCGTATAAAAATGTTGAGAAAAACATATACATTTTTATTGAAACTAGCAAACGAAATGTTAATACATTAACCATAAACCATGAATGGTATAAAAATAACACATCCACTTTCAAACATATCACAAGAACCTTAATAAAATATGGAATATTGTATCATTATAAACCGATTTCAACCAAGTGTAAAATATATCAATGGATGTTGACATAGATGAAATAAAAACTATTTGAGGGAAATATATCTTTTTATTTTGATATCATTTAAAAGTCAAATAATAATAAAAGAAAAAATTTATTTTGAAAATAATATTATAATATTCAATGGTAATTTTTGATGTTGTTATAATGATAGAATATAACCACACTCGTTGTGTATGTTAAACAACGTTATTTCCATAATTTTGTTGAAAAGGTTGTAAATTACATTTTTATAAAATAATGAAATGATTACTTGAAAATAATTATTTAAAAATTCAAACAATGGTTTAAATTAATTTAACCAATAGAATTGGAAATATTAAATATGTTTGGATATATATTTTTCAGAAACACAGATGTGGATGATAAAGAGGTCCCAATAGATAATCACGTATAAAAAACCTCAGATAATAAAGAGATTGTATAATTTACCCTTACCTTTTACCTTTCCTTGGTATGGGATAATTTATCATCTTGTATAATAATTAAATCATATTAATTACATTATACAAGAACCACATACATAAATATGATATCATATATGATCTTCTTATATTATATTGTTAATAATATTTCTGTAGTATCATTGTTTCAGGTGTTAACTGATATTGTATTCCATTATATACATGGTTATGAAAGACATGATTATTATGGATAATATGTAATTGATTTGAATATATAATTAAATAATGTTCATAGGAAAATTTTCAGATCATAAAATTAAATATATTCTTGAACGATTATGATGGGGAATAAATCTCATCGCGTTCGTAGAGACAGAAATCCGTACATACGCATGAACGACAATGAAATTAAATTTATGGTAAAATTATTTGTAATTTTATGGTATATCATATATAACTAATCCATAACATGTTATATTTATTTTTTACATATTTTATACTCATTTTTATACCCATCCAAATAATGATGTGGTTGAATGTCAAACTACTCCACGACGTGGAGACTGTAAGTCGTACGTACACATGTATGGTGACTTGTCATTAATAGGATGGATATAATAATTATTATAGTTCTAGTATATTTATAATAAATAACTTTATTTATAATTTAATATTTTTATTATTTTGGATTGGGAATAATAATGAATGAGGAAGTGGAAGATTAAAAGGACTTTGAAAGAGGTGGTGAAATTATTACCTGTTCTTCAGGTGTTTCATTTTTATTTGATCTAAAGGGTTCTATAGGTTGGCATTATGATGTATGTGAGGCCTATAAATCAAAGGGAGGGTATTTTTAGGATGTTTTGGTAGTGCCAAATGGCATTTTCGGTGTGATTTTTATAGAAGGGGAAGTACCTTTTTATAAGAGAGGTGACAGTCAGTTTAAGAAAAGCATGAAATATTATTTTATTATACTATCATATTCGTTTTATAATGGCAGTAAAAAAATTTATTTCAAGGATAAGGTGGGGATGGGTCAAAAACCTGTCAACCAATAGATTTTAGACTGATTTCGATCACCATTTTAACCTTATATTTTAGATTTAACTCTTACGTAAATAGTTTATCTTTTAAAATGTATTTTTGTATTATTATATGATATGCTTAATAATATTACAATAAAATCCCAAGAGTCCCCAATGTTGTTCATTAATGATATATCTATTATTATATATGTTATATGGATGGTCATTATATTTTTAGGATTATTATATCATTTAATTATATAGTATTTGTCTTTAAAAATCATTTATGACAATTTTGACCAAATTTAGTAATTGATTTTTGTGGAAGTCATAACGGCATGATTAATATAAAAAAATTCTTTTAATCAACTATAATATGTCATATTATTCATGAAAATTAGTTTAATTCATTAAAAGAATCAATTTACATTTTTTTTATATTTATAATATCAAATATTTTAACCATTCTTGAAAAATGTAATTACTGCATCATCATTGTACCATAAATAAATTTAATTTTATAATGTCCAAAAATTATAAATAAAAAATCATTATATACTAAATATTTTTAAATTTATAATGAATATTTATAATCAAATTTATCTTATCTATATCCCTATATTAAAAATGTTTTAGTTCTGAAAATTTTAATTTAACACATAACTATACTTTATATAAAATAATATTAAATGACCTAATCTAATCCAAGTTGACCAAAAAGATCATATATTATTCATATGGTTGATTTTGGTCGAAATAAGCTTCTCCAATATAATTAGGAAATATGTTAGTGTAATTATAATACAATTTTTACCTTTAATAACCCTTATTACTTTTAACCGTGGTATATAAAAGTCAAAATACACTATTCACCAAAAAGTTATTTTCATCTTATTGAACCAAAATTTACTTACTAATGTTGAATATGTCACTTATATTTATTAAATTCAATTCATAGGTGTGGTGAAATTATGTTTAATGCAAATTTTCTAACGGGCCTACGAGGTGTGTAAAAGTCGATAAAAAGTTTTATAAAATTTAATATATCTAATATTATTATATAATCACTAAAACTAATTAAATTGAACAAATATAGGTATTGTGTATCTATTTTTATCTAAAATATCTTTATATAATATAATTAATTATTTAAATAATATGCCAGTTTCAAACAATACCACAATGTTATCCACTATTCATAAAAAATTGACTATTTTCAAAAAAATACCAAAAAATTACCATAAACTAATTTTGATAATCTGTATCAAAAAATGAATCCCATTTTAAAATATAAAATTTATAAAATTGCAAAAATTGGGTATTACTATTAATAACGGCTAGTTTTATTGGTCGTGGTGTGTTAAAATTTTAGGTTTGTGTATAATGCAAGATATTGAATTATTCAAGGGAAATTTACATTGTATGGTTGGGGTGTTACATGTCGATTGAACAAACACAAATTTTTTATATGTTTTTTAAATAATCTAAAATACCAGAAATACCCATAATAATAAATATTTCATTAATAGCTACTATAGTTTCGGGAGTTGTAAACATGTTTTTAAATAAATTTCTTTTCTTTCTCACCAGGATATTGTTGTCCCGAAAATAGAGTACTGTCACCTGAAATATTAATCTTCAATTTAAAATTTAAACCAAATATTTAATAACTATAATTTAGTACAATCCTTTATATACATATATATATTATAAACTCATGAACTAACAACAATGTTAGTTTTTGTCACATACATGATTTCTATAGCATGCATCTTCTTAAGAGAAATATCACCATTCATTTCCAACATTGACAATATCCTTTTTGATTTCAATAAGATTAAATTAATTTACTAAGAATATAATTGCGTGGATGATTTATAGTTTAAAATCCATAAAGTAAACTAGATAATTAAATCATATATTAGAATAAATGATTCTACAAAAAGACCTTCCAATGAACTGATTTATGAGAGTAAAATAGCTATATCATCATCTAGAAGTTAAATTCATATTAAACTATATATGGAATAAAATATCCCAAATATTATGAAATTAAGATAAATTACATAATATAAAAAAAATATTCAAATAAAAATGAGAAGAAGAGGATCCTGTTCAAAAAAAATTCGTGGAAGGGGGTGTACATGATGGTTCATGTTTTGACATAGTGAGAGTGAAAATGGGTCTATCATCATTTCAATTTTAAATTAAAATTAATGTGATTATGGGATAACTTAAATAAATATTAATAATTTGAAAATATGAAGAATAATATAAAAGAGGTTCTTGATTAAAACAGATAGTGGGGGATCTCATACTTAATTTTTGTATGGTAATAGGTGTAAATTATAGTCCATGGATTGTATTAATGTGAATGAATGGAGTGTTTAAAAATCAATAAATAATATTGTATGGATGGTGAATGTGAGAAACAATATCTCAACCTTATGAATTTAAACAATTGTTACATCATGTAAAAGATATTTTAATTGAGAAGATGAGGGGGAGGCACTTTATTGTGATATGGTGATTCTAATTACATGGGATGAGATAATAGAGAGATTTAATGAACATTTGGAGGAAATTATAGAGGTTAGGGGAGAGTGTGAGATCATCAATTAATTTTTAGTGAATAAAAAGGTTACATTGTGTGGTTCATATAGGAAAAGAGAGATGACTTCTATATTATTTTCCAAAAAAATGTTTTTGAAGACTAACAAAATACAACCAAAACCACAAACATTTACACAATTTTTTGATAAATAAATATAATATATATTTTTGGATTTTATTATTTTAAAATAATTTGTGCCATAAATTTCTAAATTATATCCTTATTGATGTGGAGGTGAGTTGTTCTCATAATGTAATTGTTATAAAACCATAAAATAAATTATAGGTTTTATAAGATTCATAATGGATATAAATATTTAATATAATTAAGTAAAAATATTATTATAATTAATTTAAAAAATATATTTTGAATTTTATTTAATTTATAGTATTTATTAAATCCTTTGGTTCACTATGATGCCATAATAGACACCTTTTATTTATACTATATTCATTATTAATAAGGAAAATCAACTGTATTAGAAAATTATAAAAAAATATCACTTTTATAGATTTTAAATTCGAATTCAAAAATTAAAATTCATTTTATCTAAATAATTATACAATATATTTTAATTTTTTACATTTGAAATAAATATATAAATATATTGATACATATGGAATTTTTATAATTTCAATTTTTTGAAATCCTATATAAATTACATTTGAATTCTTAAAAATTTTATGGTCATTTGTATTTGATAAATTTATTTTATAATAACATTTTATTAAAATATTATTAATATAAAATGAAAATTATTTAATCAAAATAGAATCTGTAATTAAATTTTATTAGAAACCAAAAATATAATTTCTATTTAATTATATCCCATTAAAATTCAATTATACAGTAATAATTAAATGAAAATATAATAAATTTTATATTTTAAATAAAACATAACTTATCATATTATTATGGTATTGGTACATAGATCATTAATACCCCATAAAAGTCACTAATATTACGATTCACTATAGGGAGACATTCATGGGGTGGTATGGAATTCATTTTTTGAGCAGTGATATTTATGAGCTTGAACATCCCCCATAATTTGTTTCACACAACCATTATATTTTGGATCACAGCATGTGATTTATCAAGAAAAAAACACATTGATTTTCTCTCCCATTGAAGATTCGAAAAATAAAATCCTTAGTATATAATCCTTCAAGTTGAGTCCATCAATTCCTTTATCTGTGGTAAATGGATTACATAAAACCCAATATTTTTACTAATCATGTGATCGTTGTTTATTTTCTATATTATAAATGCTAAAATTACATAATGGTGTTTAAATATGATTTAATATAATGAAACCAAATACGTTCATGATTAATTTTTATCCAAAATTTATAATATATTAATATTAAATAATGAGGGTAAATTTAATTATAAATGATCGGATTGTCATGTGTATAGTTCCCTGAATTACCATTGTTCTAAAAATAGAGAACAATGGTTTATCAATTTTTGGAAAAAAATTCATGTGAAAAACATTTCATACCTCTATTGATTGTTTTCTATTATATAATATCACCATCAGAAAATTTTTTATATAATCTATTATCAAATGAAATTTTCAATAATTATCCAGAACATGTTAAAATATATGAATAAATAATTCACATTCATGACACTTTAGTTCTCAACATTGAAATAGATCAACTATGAATGAATAAACTTACTCAAACTATTTATTCATTTAAATTATGTTATATTTATAAATATTTGAGTTCTTTAGTTCTGC
This sequence comes from Viscum album, assembly GCA_963277665.1. NCBI lineage: Eukaryota > Viridiplantae > Streptophyta > Magnoliopsida > Santalales > Viscaceae > Viscum > Viscum album. The sequence continues at coordinate 555,594,694 of OY728165.1, read as the reverse complement.
ACATTATATATGATTTATTTTGTGAGTAATAATTACCTTCTACTACATGTTATAGTATTCAACTATGTTCTCAAGACACCTATTTTTTTCATTCATAATATTATTTTATATGTGAGAAATATTTGTACTATGGTTTTGAATAGTTCAGATTCATTCTCTGAATGGAATGATTAGATGAAATATTTGTGGCCTGATAATAATATAAAACATCATTCACTCATTTGGAAAGCCATAAAAAATAGATCATAAAGTAAACACCACCAAAATCATAAATTATATTTTTGGGTTAGTGTATTTGAGGATTAGTGTGCACAAATCCCATATAAATTTTCTAGTTCATTTAATTTATTCTATTTTTTATATTTTTGATTACTTTTTTTAATGATCGTATAGATAATTCTTTTATGTTTATTATAGGGTGGTTTTAATTTGAATAAAATTTTAAAAAACAATAGACCCTGTATTTAGTCATTAGACAACTCTTAATAGTCTAATAATTTGAAGATATTAGATTAGATATGTAGTTATTAGTTTTTTATGGGGTGATATAAGATTTCGTGTAAACTGGTCATGTTATATATATTACCATATGATGTAATCCACAAGATTGAATGATAATTATCTATACATGTATTTAATGATTATTATTGAAAAATTCTTCTTTTTCAAATTTACATTTAAATAGTGTGTTATTTTTTTGGAAATGATTTTCCTTTTCATGTGTAAAAAAATACATCCATAGAGTATATAACACTGTTGGATATTATGATTATTTTTAATCATATTTATTTTAGATAATTTCATCACATTAGGAGGAAAAAATTTTATAATTCTTAAAATGGAGTTTTGAGTTTACCTCTTGGTCTGAGGATTAATTTTGTAATATTTTTATATAAAATTTATTGACTAATGTCAATGGTGGATTATTGTATGGTGTTAAAATATATTCATAATAAATATATTTGTATAACAAAGTAGTTTATTGTACATTTATAGTATATTGTGTATCATCATAGGCTTATATTTTTATTTTCAATGAATGTGAATGAGAGACTAAACTTTTATTCATATTATATTGTTATAAACCGTGTAATGGGGAATTATTGAATACTTCTTCCAATGATATATGATTGATTTAACCATTTAAATGGAGTTTACATGTTTTCTATGATTTCATAAAATATCATTATTGGATATTTTGGGATAAATATCAAGATATCCATAAAAACAATTCAATTTTTATTAAGTTAATTTTGTTTTTTTTAAAATAATATTTCTATTTATAAATTCATTATTTGTGGTTATATGGATTATAAATATGGAATTTCAAACCATTATTATTATTGTTGGTATTATATTATAATAAAATATTCTTTTACAATATTATAAATGATGAAAGTGGGATACATATCAATATGGTGTTGAAATTGGACATGGGAAATTTTTTGTATGGAATTATATGTAAGTGTTAGATTTGGAAAATCATGTTGTGTTTTGGGTTTAATTAATTTTCAATTATTACTTATTATTTGAACATAGAATGATTAACACACCAACGGTGTTACCCAATATGTCAAAATATGACTTATTTCAATATAAATATAGGAAATGGATACTTATAAATTCTCTCATCATTTATACTGCCAACATAATTATTATTTAATATTTTTCAAAAATTAAACTGTCAAATGATTTTCAAAATAATATCACTAAAATAAGATAATTTATTTTTTCTTTTAATATTACCCATTTAGTTTTTTATTAGCTGGTATATTTCAAAAAAACATAACCTCATATGATGACATCATAAAAAAATAATTATTATTTTCTAATTATATAATCATCAAATTATGATTAAATGATTAGATTTTCAAACAAAATAATCCACATGAGTCAATATAATCATAAGAAACATGATTTTAAATCATTTTTTTAAATATATAAATCCCTGATTCATAGATCATTATTCTTTTCAAATAAGTAATTATAAATTTTCATGGAAAAATAGGAATTCAACAACTCTAACACATTCCAAAATAGAAATATAGTATTTCTACCCAATTCTAAATAAGAAATAAGACTCTCATCCTTATCAATCACTAATCAACGAAAAATTAACTAATGTACTTTATGGAAATCAATATACCAATTTATAGGAAAACTCAATGAGAAATTCTTTGTAATTTAATAAGATATGGTTTGAAATTAAATTAATATGTTCATGAGAGTCAGTATAACATTCCATTATATTTTTATATACAAGATGATTATTCATCGAAACATACTCAAAATCACTATCTATGTTAAACATTTAGCATAAATAAATAATACATTATATCAATGTGATTTTTCCATTATTTTGGTTCTGAGTTATTTTAATTGTTAAATAACCTATAATTATAATAAGATATTTCCCCCCAATACCAAAATATTCAAGATATAAGTTGATACATAGTAATAGAGTAAATTATTGAGTATCCCTGAATTATTAAGAATTCATGGTATATAAAGAAAATAATTTTGTATCAATTCTCTTCCAAGATATACTATTGTATATAATATAAAATATACCACATGTTTCTATCTTTGTTTCATCCTCTGGACTATACCAATTTTCATATGTATAATCCAATATGTCTAGTTATGTGGATTTATTTTACAATTTTGTAAAATACCCCACTCTAATTATTTAAGATGAATTCCTTATACTGATAGAATGTGGGTTTCCATGCAAAAAAATTAGAAACATATGTATTAACATATGGATAATAATGTTTTGGGTTTTATCAATTTTAGGAATAAATGATTAATGATTGTTGTTTACAATAGCCTATAATACCCCATTCCAAACCAAATTATGACTTATTTTTCATATTTTGATTTAGAAATTTTTTTCCATTTCTTTCTTTAGTAGCCTATATACATTTTTAGAAACATTAACACCCAAATCATGGACATGTATGAAGTTAGGTTCAATCATCGAACTAATGTGGGTGAATTAGAGGTTATTTTTTACTCATTTCAACTTAAGGAAATTTACCCCCCTAATTTATTTTAGAATTTTATAAATTTAATTTATTTTAACAAACTACATTCATGAAAAAATAATAATGTAATGTGAGAAAAAAAATATTTATAAGGTTTGAAATTAGTGTGTGAACGTACATAATTATCATGGAGACCCACATTGGTCGATTGAAATAATTTTTTTAGGAACTGATTATATAATTATTATACTTTAGATAAACTCATTATATATCCTAATACAAATGACTACATTTACTCTCTCCAATTTTCAGTGTTTTAATTACTATAGTGATCGATCAATAAATATGTGAAACATTGTAAAGCGTGTGCTGATTTTTTTTTGTGAAAATATAAATATATTTTCTCCATCATGTAATTTATATTTAGTATAATCATGCTTCTTCTAGTGAAACTCTAACTAGATTGGATCACTAAAACTACGAAGACTACTATGATTTTTGTGGTAACCATTCATCAAAAGTACTATACCTAGAAAATATTCTATAAAAGACTATCTTTCCATATCTAACTTGTTACAGTATTCTATAAAACTATATCTAATTATTTTTTAGCTTATTTATTATTATAGATTATTCTATAGTATTTTTTAATTATCATGAAGACACCTATGATTTAAATATTCTTTTAAAAAATAATCATCAACTTTAAATGAAATTTTTTAATTTTAAATCAATAAAACTAGATAAAATGAAATCAAAAACAAAAAAAATCTATATCAATTATGATGGATATAGAAAAGATTATGTAAATAGTATAATACACCGATTGGGGGAAATATAATCATGTCTGTTATTTTGAAACTCATCAATCATGTTCAATATGTGTTATCTACTTCGACAGATGGATTCAGTTCGATGACTTCATATTATCATTCTTCCCCATCTTGATGTATTCCCATAACAATTATCTCATAATAATCAATTTTAATAATGGTTCTATGATGAATCTCTATTTTATAGACATTATCTATTGGTAATCTTTTTAAATCCCACTTAATAACTAAAACACATACACTATATAAGATTTTCATTTTAATTTTATGATCCATCCATTTGGTTTCTCTATATGATAAATATGTTTTATTGAATAAGGTTTAATAACTTTCTTCATATTTTAAATAATTTCATTACTTGAAATATCCATATACGGTTCTCTAATAATTTTCTCGTAGTCAAATTATATCAACATCGAACGTGATATCTCATCCAAATATTTTTAATAGTCGATTCAAATAATATAACTTTTAATTATATATATTTTTATTGTATCACCAATTTATTTTTTGGTATATTAGTTTTGTCATATAATTTTTATGATTTCACAAACAAAACTCAAAAATTGGATTTCTGAAAATTCTTTGTTCGATCAACTTTTTGGACTAATTAATCTCTACTATATTATTATTATTGCCTCCACTTTTACCCCACATATTTCAAAAAATCAATAAAGGTGTTAATTTATTTAAATTATCCATACTAAAATTATTGTTTACCATTCACCCCATGGACATAACAAAACTGTCTATATCTATCGACCTTCATATATCTGGTTTTATATATCCCATGATATATATCTAGTAATTCTCAATTTGAAAAAGTATTTTTATACAATTTATTTTGATAACATATTCATAAAATCGCATTCTATATTGTAATGTGCATCTATATGTCTCTAGTCCAAATACCTCTATTTGGTGAGGTTCATTTAGTAATTTGAATATTTTAATCTCAAACCCTCCCATCGTTTTCATTCTATGATCATGAGAAATATAATGATGTTGGGAAATTTAGGAACATATTATAATTGTTTTAAATTGAAAATTAACATTATATCAATGTTAAAGATTCATCATTTAAAACCCCTAACAATGTATTAATGAAAAAATAATAAAAAACCTTTGAGAAACATCATAAAAATCCATTCATAACTATTATTAAAAACAATTATCAATTAAGAGATAGTTTTTTCAAATATTAACCTGTTACAAAGACATTATGTTGGATCATTAATCTCAATATTTTTATTTTATGGAATCATTACATCATTGGTGATACATTTTTCAAAAACATTCATCAAATCAAGAACCATAATCATATAGAATGTTCTTAAACCATGCTAATATATAAAGAATTATTTTTAATATTATTTGATCCCATAATGAAAAAAATTTCATTGGATATAAAAAGACAAAATCCACTATAATTTTATATCAATCCCATTTTATGATTACCAAAACATCAAATTCATATCATATAGAGTTTTAATTCTCTATAAAAAGTATTACATTCTCTCCCCAATTAATAAAAAACATGAATGACACTCGGTGATTCTTCCATACAAAATTTTGAATGTCCTTTATGGATGATGAAAATTTTTTATATCCTCTAATAAAAAAACCATTCCATTTTCATATTTTTTATGAGAACATCATCAATTTCGTAATTTTTTATTATTTTTCAACAAAACATCTCCACCAATAACATTATCTTCTATAAATTGAAACATAGTATCAATGTTATTTGATGTCGAATAATATAGTAGTTTTTGGAAGGATTTGTGGATATATTATTATAAGTAGGAATAATATATGTTGTATAGTCATGCACCCTTAAATCATATAGCTTAATACTCATCCAAACAATAAACTTAAATTTATGGGTGGAGAAAAAATATTAGATGTTCACTGAACATGTTAATCTTATCATTTTTTATCTATAGTAAATATAAAAAAATTCAAATAAAAGTTTCCTCTTGATGATTATTTTCTATGATTTTAATCTCAAACCTAATATTTATCGGTATATCAATGAATTTTCTGGTCAATATTTCTTTTATACACGATCCCATAAAAAGATGTACCATGAACATATGTAGAAATTCTATTTTAATCGATAATATGTGATTATTTAAGATCACTATGATATATTTCACACAAAATAACTAAATAAAAATTTTGTAGCCTAGTTTTTGTATGATTTTGGAATCTTCATTTCCACATTCAATATTTTTTTGATTCACATAGTTCGTAGGTTCATAATTAGTCATCTTACAGACAATATAAATAGGATTAAAAACTTATTTTCAATCTACCATGGCAATATCATATGAAAATTACCATAAATTATTTTCTTATGGTATAAAAATGTATATTTTAAAAATATTACACTATTATGACCATAAGTAATATTAATTCTAAAAGCATTGACATTTCAATTATTTTCATGACATCTTCAAACACCCCTTTACAACATTTATCTCTTTCGCCCAAAAAATTCCATCAACATACATATTAAATATTAGGGTAACTATGTTTTTATCTATTAAATAATATTTTACATAATATACCCCTTTATAGATGTTAGAATTATTCAAGTGATTATTAATATTGGAGTACCAAGGTAATGACGATTATTTCCACCTGTATAAATATTTATTTAACAAATATTCCTTAGTCCCATAATTTCTATGTAATCACCCACATGGTTTCTAAACGTAGTATTAATCATTAATTTATTCATTTATAAAATATGACATTTACTTGAAACTATTAAATATTATATCCTTGATTCATAGACTCTAAAAATAATATTCCACAATTTAGAAATCATATAATTGGGTAAATTATTACTTAAAAATTAAAAGCTTCATCTTATGAGTGTCATTTGAAAAAAAGTCATGTTAATCATATTTATAATTCTCTATATTGGTTTAATTTTTTTAGAAATCCCACATTCTCACCAAAAAATCCATTCTTGGTTATTGTGGAACATATTCCCAATAGTCATTCTTCTCAATCGCATATAACTATTTATTAATTTTGCAATATTATGTTTTATATTTTTCATCTTATAAATCTAATTAAATATAATATAATGTGATAAGAGAGGTATTATTTTTAATAAAAAAAATTATTTAAATATCAACAGGTTGTTTTTTATTTTCAATAATGTTCTTGGAATCATTAAGTTTCTATAATGTATGTAATTTCAAATATTTTATCCCGGTTACACATTACACATCACAAAATTATTATAAATAATTAATTTCCTATATTTTATCATATTCAAAATTGAAATGTTTTATTCTCATCAAAACCCATAAAAAATATTAAATATAAATTTTATTACCTTTTGATAAAAAATATTCATTTTCAACAACATTTCCATCATTAAAATACACAAAAATTTGGAAATTTTTATTCCAAAATTTATATAATATTCTTTTAGATGAATATCCCAAAAATATTTCGTCCTCATTATTCATAAAATTGTATAGGTTCAATATTTTTTATTCTTATTAATAATTGTCACCAAAAACATGAAATATTTCACTAAATGTTTATCTTTATACCATATCTCATAGGAATATATCATGTATATTTTCCAAAAAAAACATCGGTTGTAAACACCCAATGTTGTACAAATAGCTTCTATATATAAATATGAATATATATATATAAGTTATACCAAGATAGTATACATAGTCATATTTCCCATAAACATATATTTTTAATTTCATTTAATCCATTTTGTTGATGATGTATATATCTTTGTATTTATTTTATATAACTTGTTTCCTAATGAATTATTTGAATTAATTTTATATACACTAATTTCTATAATTAGTTCTCTACATCAATATAAAAACATGAATTCTTCATTGATTTTCAATTAAAAAATTCAAAAAAATGTATCCTCATATTTTTTATTTATATAAATTATGTTGTACATCTAAGTGAATTCATCAATTAAATTGAAAAAAATACATATTTATGTTCTAATATAAAATTATCCCTTTGTGATAAAAGTGTTTAAGATCAAGGTATATTGTATAATGATTTTCATCATTGTTATTCCTTTTATCAATCTTCATGCCTTTAAGGAATGTTGATCAAATTATTACATATTTCTTATTTAGTTGGGGTATATTTCTTACATACTCTATCATATAATGTGTTCTCAAAATTCACTATCCATGAAGCCTTAAAATTAGATTTCATGTTATATTTTTATCAAAAACAGTTATGTTTATTGGATTACAGTGTTATCTAACGCGGAAGGTTTTATATTGGAACTTATTACATTGGTAACAATTTTTCCATATTCCACATATATGATGATGTAATAATGTGTTATGAATATAACATACTTACCATCATTGTAAAATTTTATAAAACACAATATATTGTGTTTGATCCCATAAACAAACAATCCATCCTTATATTTTAGTTTTTGACCCTTAATGTCATATTATATTATTCCTCTAACATTTATAAAACATTCGTTTTGGAAGGTAAATCATCCAGTGTCATGTATTTAAATATTTTTCAATATTATTATATCATCATTAATTTTTTTGAAAGAAAAAATCTCATCAACATGAGGTATTTTAATTCTTCTATCTTATAGAGTAGTCTAAAATATACAGGATCTCTCTCAAAAATTATTCACTTATTATCCCGTTCATTTATATAATTAGAATTTATTTCTATCTTAATTTTCATACAATATTTCACCATGTGACTAAAAGATAGTAAGAATTGTTTCATACTTTGGTGCCCCAAAATGTTTCACTATATTTCCTTAGGAACACATCCCAATGCACAAGATTCTATCGACTACCATTGAGGATATCATATAGTAACAAAGGGAGACTATTATTTGTATATAAAAGAAGAACAATTGATTAATAAATAAAAATAACCAAATTACATAACAAATAACCATAATAATACCATAGCTAATAAAACCATTTTCACATGATAAACCAAATCATCGAAACAATATAAATATTTATTTAGTAGATATGTCATTCCAATCCTGTGTTATGTGTCAATATGAAAAGACATACTCAAGACACAATGATAACTCCCAATAAAGGAACGAAATCACAATTTTCCCTCATCTTTGATCCATCCCAATTAATCTATATATAATAGGGATGTTTCCCAAATATTTTCTTTCTAACATGAATTTTATTTGGGTCCATATATGGGATACCGAGTAGGTTTTGTGTACAAATCAGTAGTCCATCACTTATATCATTTAATACAACATTCAATCTATAATATATTTTTTTTAGTTTTATAAAGATTTAATGACAATTGAGAAATAATTTATCACATTTAATTTTTCTTCAATTTACTAGATTAATTTCTTGGGTTGATGATGACATACGAACCTTGAAAACCTGCTCTAAACCATGGAAGTGTTTGAACCATGCTCAAGGAATATAAAATTACATTACATCATTTAATTGAATTAATCAATTCATTATTATTTCATATATATAATACATTCAATCATAGTCCAATGAATTTTTTTTTGGATTATAAAATAATTTATATAACCCATGGGTATTTGAAGAATAATCCCCTTCCCAACCTCTCTTTGGTTTCACATATTGATATTTAAAGCATCATTTCATGTGTCACAAACATTGTTACCACATATGGGCTTTTGAAGAATCTGCATGTGTTTCACACTTGATCATTTCATATATGGGGTTTTGAATCATTATTAATTGTCCCAAACACATTACCACAAAACTAAAAAATAACACATATATCTCATATTTCATACAAATCATTGTTAATAATCATTACCCTTAATATCAAACATTCACATCAAAGTTCCCTATTTCAATTTTTTTGAATAATTTTTCATCTGATTAATCATGTGGAATAATGTGAACAATTAACCATTAAACCTTTCATAAATTTTAAATCTCAATACTCATTAATCATTCAATATAACTTCCCACAATTCACCAATTTTGTAATACAAATTTCATTTAAATTTGATAATCACCTCATTCCATGATGCCCATTATTCCATTTTTCAATTAATCAATTAATTATTATAAATCACGATGTTATTTAAAAATGTGAAAATTCCAATTTATATATTAAATACATGAAATTAAAATCATTTCCATGGTAATTGAAATTTAATCCACCTACTTTAGTATAATTGATGGTCGTTTTCATGTCCAAAATGTCTCAAATTGTTGCACATGATCAATTTAAAAATGGAAAATGATATTTAAAACCAATATCCATATAAATGATCAAATAGACTAATATCTAAGATAACCTATATCTAAATCATTACCAACAAAGGATAAAAAATTCACATCAACCATAAATATGGATTAGAGGGATATAGAACCACATAATATGATATTACCTACCGAAATATATGTATATTTATCAATTTAAACTTATGTTATGAAAGAAATGTGTATTTGGAGGCACAAAATCCATCCACGAGCTCATAAAAATGAACATAAAATGTTAGGGTTGTCTCAGTTCAAATGGGGGTTCATTACAGGTTGATCGGGATTTTTAAAATAATTTTACAAGAAATATAAACTGTCAACATGAATTACATGGATGGGGGAGGACTTTCCAAACCATGTTCCAATAGTATGATTCCCCTCTTTTTTTAGAATGTTTAGTTTTTTTGGGAATAAAGAACATGATTTAAGAAAAATATTCACCAATTAGTAATTACTCAAATCCATTCAAACACAAAAAATTATATATAAATTCTTCTGAAACACACATAAAAATAAACCCACATATCCTCAAATTAACGGTGAAATTTTAACTAATTTTCATTAAATGTTTCCATAGAATTTTTGGGATTTTATAATCACCCTAGGTTATAATAGTTCGTCCTGGACCTATAATCCTAATCATCTTTACAATTCCAAGGTAAAATTTTACGTCTAGTGTTCCCCTGTATCCTATTTAATTTTGCACGTTTTGTTTTGAACTCAACCATGTTGCTGCAATACTCAAACTATCAACATTGTTTCCCCCCTCAACACTTTCTCACTATGATCCACAACATGTGACATGTTATCCTCAAAGGATGCATCAGCCTAAATATCAAAATAACAGACATCGATCACAATACATGGTTTAGGGTGATATCTTTGAGGACCTGACACATGAAATATTTTGTTCACAACAAAAAACCATTATAGAGGATCCTATCTTCATGCCACTGACCTAATTCTCCCAACAACCTCTAAAGGTCCAAATAATAAGGGTTCTAATATTCTCAGCCATAGATTCTTATGATGAACCAATATAGGTGAAATATAATATAAAAAACAATCACTCACTATAAATTTAATTTGGTTTTCAATGACTATCAACATAAGACTTCTTCCTCCACTAATATGTATCCATACATTTCTAAATAAGATGCTCTTCCTCTGATGCCTCCTATACGAGACATGATCTCAAAAACTCTTACATTACTACTAATATCCATAATATATGTGATCTACACATCCAACTATAAGAATATTTATATTTTTCACTATGGATTGGTTTGCTAAGAAATATTTTTACTGGAATAGAAAAATAGATCGTAGAGATTCTACCATAACCCACTAAGTTTAAGAATTCTCTCTCTTAAAATTTCCTCCAAAACCTGTATACTAGTATATGAATATCCATCTCCCTATGGGTGGAAATTAATATATAGAATACTATTATACCATGACACATCAACAATACCTTCTATAAGAATGATGTGAAACATGAGCCATGGTATGAAACAATGACCTATGGAACTCCGAGTTGGTGGAATATATCCCAAACTAATAAGTCACCAAACTAGTCCACAATGATGGATTATCATACAGAAATAAAAATTGATAATTTCATCATGTGATTTACTAACACACCAATAGCATCATTCATTTGAGGCATCATTGGGAGACCTACAAAAAAATCAGTGGTAAAAATATAAATATTCCATTCTTTAATGGGAAAAGACTATTGTAAACCACAAAGTCACTGATACCAAGAAATCACATTTTGACATTTGTAGAATCATGTCACAATACTTGTAATTTACATCTTCATACCAGGCCATCGATACCATCCAATTATGATATGGTACATTCTAGTAAAACATGAATATACCACCCACTTCAAGGCATGATGCTCAAACAAGATCTCTACTCACATTCTCAAAGGCCCAATAACAGGCGATATTAGTTTCTCGTGAATAGAAAATATGACGGATTTATATCAATGATAATATATAAGTATAAGATAAATATATGTGTATAAGAAAATTATCATTACATAGGACTCTCAACCCCAATCACTCAGAGGTCATTTATTAAGAGTCATGGAATAAGGCTTTCTCCTAACAATATATATAATTCATAAGTGTGTGGTATCATCAATAATAAATCATTATACATCAATGTATATTACAATAATAGGAATGAATTTATGTATTATAGAAAATAAATATAAAATAATTTATAGTGTAAGGTTTCACTACAAGATCATAATGGAAATAGCCATATTTGAAATTGTGTTCACTCCATATTAATTCATTTCTATTGTCAAGGATCACTGCTATGATAATCATAGTGAATAGAGTCACATATTAATCACTATTTAATCTCAATTAAATTTCACATTATCTAATTTGATATTATTATTTATTTAATTCATTTGATTGATATGTTATTGTACGCCCACCGATCAAATAAAAAAACCTTACCAAAGTGTTCAAAAATATTGAAATATCATTCACTATTCTATTGAATGATAACCCATGAAATAAATGTATTTCATTGGATTTAATCCTGAAATATTCTTACTTCATCTATATAGGTAATGTTGATTTTTTATCTATAAAATATCCTCATTTAATCATAATAATCAACAAAATCTATTAACATTTTACAAAAATTCATTTAAATTTACATATGAACTATCATTTTGAAGAATATAAAATAAATTTTCATTGGGAAATATAATAGAATGATGGGAAAATGATTTTATATGAAATTATCTCAGATATGTGAAATGGAGCGTTTATATAAAAGAACAATTATGATGTGGATAAAATTTGTCATTGTGGTAAATGTTAAAATAATGATTCCTCTCACACATTTATATATAAAATCATAAATAAACAATTACAGAAACAGTATAGAAATAATATTGAATAAATATAAAAATAAACATTTTCAGTTTAAATTTACTTAATTGAATTTTTTTTCGAAAAATGATAATTCATGAAAACATTTTAATGAACATGAACATGGAATAAAGATTTCATCATCCAAAGTAGAAGTAATTTCATTATTTAATTAAAATAGTTTATTGATAATATTAATATCTAATATTATAAAAGGTAATAAAATTCTAAAATACCTTCACACATTCAATAGAGCCTAAAATATATATGGTTTAATTGATAGATTGTCAATAATGTTCAGAATGGAGACTCGTGCATAAATAATTTTAAATAAAAACAATATTTCATCATAAACCCATTCTGAGTTGGATTATTTCAATCCTAAACTTCAAAATAAATAACCATAAATAATAGTATAATAAATTTTATGTAAGGATTTTTATTACATAAAATATCAAAATGGAAGTATATGTATAATTAAAAGAAAAATACATATAAAAGATGAAACATGTATCATTAATAAAATATTGAAATGAATTACCCCTAAAATATTCATAATCACCGAATAAAAAAATAACGAAAGAGATAAGTTTGAATGTTTTAATAAATATATATATAATTAATTCAAATGTTCATAAATTACAGTCATGGGAAGTACATGCACCATATAAATGAAACAATTTGTTAAAAAGATATATACCTCCTTGAAATAAATGTTACATGAATAACCCGTACAATAAATCCCATATAATTAATAGTAATTAATTAATATTGTATAATAAATTATAAATATATAATATAAACATATTAATTCATATATTACTTGATATTATTCCCTTTTAATTTTCATTTACAAGTTTATTAATATTTTTATTCATAAAATGATAATTTTGTGCGTTCACTATTTCATTTTTCATGCTTGTTTTAGTTTAGTGGTTATGGAATTTTTACATTTTTCATGGATTCATAAAAAATAGTATCAAAATATTGTATTTAATATCATATTTTTTAATTATATACTATTTTAATGCAATTTATATATTTTATTGATGAGAAATTTATTATATAACATCATTGAAATTGAAGTCTACTTGTGGGTAGAAGTGATGTTTCTCTTTTTAGTGAATATAATAAAATAATTGTAAGTAATAATTAATCATTCCATAATGTTAAATATTCCATATATATCACATATAATAATTTTATATATTCTTATGACAATCTATACAGTGGTAGAATGATGATTGAATCACATCACTTTGTTGAGCATGTTGTACTCAATTATGCATGTTCCACCTTTCCATTATCTAATGGATTGGATTTTCAAAAGGTAACTATATTTTATCATTATATACTAATAATAATTTCATTAACATAATATATTATAATAAAATACTAATATATATATTTTAATTAGGGGAGATTATGAATAAATAATACATCAGTTTTGGAGATGGCAGTCTGTAGAGACACACGATGGCATTCTCATCACTGTTTGGATGAATGATAAATGCAGATAGTTATTATATAAAAAATATTATTTTGATAAATATAATTGTAATAATTTCATTATCTTAGTGTGAGAATTTAATATTTTAAGAAGATAATATATGAAAAAATGAAATTTATTTGGGGATGAATACTAGGTATTCTTTGAGAAACCTATTTTGGATTTCTTATTAAGGGCCCTTGGGTTTGTATTTTAAGAATAAAATATCCTATATAATGTATCAAAGAAATTTTTTAAGTTATATGGGTTGCTTTTGGTCGAGTTAAGTGTAAAAAGACATGAATATGTGATAGTTTTGGTTCCCTTTAAAAATTAAAAAGAGTGTCAGACATAAAATAATAATAATAAAATTTAAAGAATAATATGGACTGTTAATATTGTATCACTTAATTTTTTTCCAATAATATTTCATTACCACTAAAAAGTTAGGATATTTTATTATTTAGTTTCTTTTGAAATTTTTTAAATAAAATAAGAAAATTGATACATTCTAATAATTCAACATAGAGTCTTATTCAAGTGTTCACTATAATATAATTTTAATAAATCTCATATCCTAGAGACATACATCATAAGAAATGGGATAAAAAGATAATTTTATGTGAATAAGAAAATCATACATTTATTATGTGATCAAATTGAATTTCATGAAGAACAATAAGTATAAAAATATAATATGATTTACAGAACAAGGGGAATGTAATGATAAAAAAATTGGTAACATGGAATGTTTCAATAAAATTTATATTATACATTAAAATGAAACCTGCTATGCTTTATCACCAATGAATCATAAATCATAATAACTATGTATATTCATGATGTTATCATAAAATATTCCATCTATTTATATTGAATTCATTAACTAGTTCGTTTGAATGTAATCAAGGAACTCAGTTTATATGTATTTATTTCATGGGATCTAAATTGATAACAATAAATAGTTCTGTTAATAAGACCTAGAGAATAATTTATATGTTCCATATAAAATAATTGATTTTGAATCTAGTTAAAGGCTTGAACATAAAATAATTTTTAACCAATTAGAAGCTAATGTGGGTTATTTAATTTTTAATACCAAAATTAATAAATTATATTAGCATCAAAGTGAATACCCAAGGATAATGAAATGATATCCGGATTACCAATATTTGAAAATTTTATTTAAAAGAGAAGAATATGAGGATTATTTTCAGATTCATGAAAGTTATAACATATTTATTTAGACAAGGGAGAAATAAGGTATAAATATATTCCCATTGATAAAAGGTATGACAAGGGATTAACATATCATTTATAACACTTATAAAAATGTAGTTCCTGATTGGATGTGAAAGGTAGGATAATTATGTTACATTGAAGTGTTGTTCCTAAAACATGTACATGGTACATATGGTGATTTGGGACACATTTGGGGAAAATTTGGCCTAAAATTAAAAATAAAATCTTGGATGATTAATGTTTTAAACAATAAGAATGGTGAAATGGGCTGATAATGATAGAAAATGGGGATGAATGGTTTAATAATTTCTAAACATAGGTCCTGGAATTATAAGTTGTGTAAAATTCAAAACCATTATATTACCCATAAATTTTAGTCATGATTATGAAAATTTTGGGCCCATTTTATGAAATTTTAAACTATTATAACCGAAGAACATTTTGAATACATCATTTGTAATGGAAAACAATTTTTTCCTCAACATGAAGTTTTTTTAAAACAAATTCTATTTTAGACTTTGGAAAGTGAGTTATATGTTTAGAAAGAGATAAATATATTTTAAAATATATTTTGTTAAAAAAATGAAATATTTTCCTTTGTGTATTTTTGGTAATTAAAAGATACAACTTTATGAAAGTAATTTTATGTCAAATATATATTAAAAATAGATAAATGATGTTTTAATATTTGATGAGAAATAATGTATTTTTTCAAATTTTGAAAAACTGACCCTAACATAATTTCAATGTGATGGTTTAACATAATTTTATATATTATATATATTTTTATAAATTTGATAATTCTATCATTTAAATATAAAGAAACATTTTTTTACTAAAAATTTCAATTTTTTCAAAAATAGACAAATTTCTAAAAAATTTAAAATTTATTAGGAAATTATAATGATATTTTTAATTTCTACAAAAATAAGAGTGAATTAAATGTACTT
This sequence comes from Viscum album, assembly GCA_963277665.1. Classification (NCBI taxonomy): domain Eukaryota; kingdom Viridiplantae; phylum Streptophyta; class Magnoliopsida; order Santalales; family Viscaceae; genus Viscum; species Viscum album. The sequence goes on along the minus strand of OY728165.1, from coordinate 555,578,003 downwards.
TTTCTTAAAATAAATGGTATTATTAGCATATTTAGTTATAATAAAAGTGCATATTATTTCTAAAATATAATTTTGTTTCAAATGCATCCATCATTCAATTTACCAAATTGGTCTTACAAAAACATATAATTTATTTAACAATGTTATTGAAAAAATGTGATTGACAGAAAAAACATTGATTCGCATTAGGGTAATTGCACAATATGTAACCACTTATAGGACAAAATACCCCATATTACAACTACAAACACCCTAATTCTATGGTTTGTAATGGTGGAAGATTCATGGGGTGGTTCATCTAACATCAACTAAGAGATAATCTCCACTAAATTTAACTTATTCCATATGTGATTTTTTTCAAGATTTACTTTCTAAATATCAACATGGAATTTTTCAAGAGCAACTCATAATGATGTAACCTCCCTCCCAAGTTATTAATAATTCGAATCAAAAGCCATGACTATACTAGTTAATACCATTAATTATATTTTATTCCTCAATTTTCCTTTAATATTACATATTATAAACAGTACTTTTGACAGTATTATTATTAAAAAATATTATAATCCCCAAAAGTCAAAAAAGATAATTTTTTTTATTTTCCAACAGTCATTCTACAAATCAATAATTTGTATATCTATCTATATATTCAAATTCACTCATTAACTTTATATTTGATAGAATTTAACTTGTGGATATATTTTTATTTTCATAAGATGTTGATCAGTTTACTGATATATTTTTTATTTCTATATCATTTTCATATGGGGTGAAAATAATAGCATATTAGGGAGATCCCTATATTCCCATTTTATATTTTATATTATATATATTTCTATTTTAATTTACGGTTGTTAAATTTGTATTGTATCATACTAATATAATATTCATTATTAATAAGATATGATTTTTTGGTTCCACAATATTTTGTACATATAAAATGTTATATAATACGACACGCATTTTAAATGGATAAATATAATTTAAAATAATATTTTGTTATATCCACCCACCTAATAACATTCATCCATAAATTATCAACTCGTATTCTTTGATGATAATTAGTTATGGTTGTTCTGTTTTTTTATTTACAATGTATCTCATGTTTCTTCATAATAATTAATTATCCTCTACATCACATTAACATGGTGAGTTGTTTTTTTTTCTTAGCACATTTTATTTATAAACTAATATATCTAGTGGTTGTTCCTAATAAGTGATTTCATGTTCCATTTGTAACACCTAAAGATTCAGTATATATAGAGAATTAATTATATATGATGATATGATATATATGAGGTATATATCATGGATATGATCCAAATATAACCTATGTTCTACATGATAGTTTTTTCCCCAATGTAATCTAGATTTCATTGGTGATAATATACTTTGGGATAAACATTCCTTTCTTTCTGATCGGCGTGTCTGTAGAGACCCAGAAATTCTGTAAAAAAACATAAAAAATCATAAATTCTTGGGATTTTTACAAGTCCGTGAAAATTTACGGAACATGATTCTAAGGCCCGATGTGCCCGGAATCAATTTCTGAAGTTTTGTTCAAGTATGTTCAGTAAACATATGATCATGATTTTACTACATTTGTACCAGTGATCTGAATTGAAATATGAGGTCACCATTGAACTCACAACATCAGTGATTTCTTAGTGAGACCTTCACCATAGTAGCATTCTATTATGATTGGAAGTTAGATTTTGGGGTTTTTAATTAAATTGAATAAAATAAAGAGTTAACTTTTCTTTGTGGTGGTATAAATCTCCAAGACGAGGTTAGCTATGGGGGCCACCACACCAAAAAAATCCCATGAGAGGTTATGGAGGTGGGGTCCACCAACTAATAACCTCCATTGGGAGGATATTCCATGATGGGGACCAGCCGGGGGTTGTATCCCCTTGGACCCCCAATTAAGTGGAGAGCCTCTTCACCTTCCTCCACCATTTATTTGAGGCAACCCACTTCATTTATTTGGTTATGCTTCACCAATTAATTAAAATACACCTTTTTAAATCCATTGAATTATTTCCAACAATTAAATAATAGAAAAACCTGTTATTTTATTTTGGTTGGAAAATATTAATTGGGTGTGACATTGAGAGAGGACTGGGAAGAATTTGAAGAACATCATCCTCTAAACGATGAATGCGAAGAATGCCTCTTCATTGTTCACTAAAGATCATCGAACACTTTCGTCGATCATCCACCTAGCCAAAAGAGAAGGAGCCAAACGTGAAGAATGCTGATGATGCTTCTTCCTCAGTCTCCTACCCCAGATGCTTCCCGACATCAACAGAACGACATCTGACTTTCCACGACTTGGTCAACATTTATCGTAATACGAGTTAGGGGTTTGAGTTGATTTTTTACCCGTTCTACGTCGTTCAATTTATTGATTGAGAAATTTTGAATGATATAACCATAATGAGGAGGGCTCAGACTTAACGAACACTGCCTGAACCTCCCACTTTGTTATTATCATTTTTTGACGATGGTGGCAGTGAAACAATACAACCAGAGTAATGGACCACGAAATAAGAAATTTCGGCCGGCGACAGGCCGACCGTGAAGAAACCGGCAGTGCAAGGCCGTCGTGTCTCTAAGAGGGTGCGACACTTCCGTGCCGTACAGAAGGAGATCCATTGCTAAGGTGGGTCGTGGGGGAGGCGTGTGGCGCCGTCACACCTTATGGACGCCAGGTGAGGTCCATGGATAGGGAGGGTCGTGATGAAGGGGAGCGGCATTGTCACGCCGCACGGTGGTGTAGAACCGCGGCTGGGGAAGCCCGCGGTAATGGGGTGCGGCGTCCTCGCTCCACGCCAGTGGGGAGGACATGCATGCCTCTTGGAGAGCCAGGAGGATCAAGACCCCGTCGAGTCCTGCATGTGCTGGACCGATGCCACCTGGCACCAGTTGGAGCTCTACCCGCACGACAGAGCCGTCCGGGTGCCAGGAGGTGCACAGCTTCCCCCCTGACCGCAGCTTAGGTAGACCTTGCGTACTTCCAGGTCGCCCTCGGGCCGGTCCCCCATTGGGCCAGGGCCGAAATCACGCCGGACCGCCCTCTGGCTAGGCTTCCCCACGGGCCGGACCGTTCACTCGGAAGAGGTCGGTCCCCAGACCGGGTCGGACCCCACTCCAGTGCAGGTTGGGTCGGGTCGATTCGACTGAGTGTGACTGGACCCGGACCCACTATGGCCAGTTTTCACCCTTTCCCCTATATCTTGGGAAACATGTGTCCAATCAATGAACAGTCTGCAGCGACATAAATCGTAGAGCGTGATGGTTCTTTTGGCATATCCCACTTGAGATTTTGACATAGTTGGGATACAGTCGGGTTGGTTTGAACCTACAAACAAACCAGGGCCCTTGAACGGAAATTCCAATAACTCACAGTCAGACATCTGATTGACGCTCTATCTGTTGGGTTGATACCCATATGACGAGGTGGACCTTTGAGATACTTCTATCTGGTACTTCGTGACAGTTGGAGTATCGACCTATAACTCATGGAGCGTATCCTTCTGAAGACGAGCGTGCGGAGTTCGAAGACCTAGTAGCTGGATGAGACCTCAAAACTACTGACCATTTGACTCAGAGTGTTTTGACTAGCCTAGTGGGAAGCACCTATGTTTGAAGAAGAATTTCCATAGTAGGGAGCACCTCGGTCTGATGCGGAAGCCCCACGATACTCGACTGGAGGAGTATCTCAGCATGCTATGAGGGGGAGCTCCTCTGTGTGACGCGGTAGACCCACATTGGAGAGCTCCTCTGTGTGATATGGCAAACCCACGATACTTGATAAGAGGAGTACCACTGGAGTCCAAGACAAAGGAAAACACTTCAGTGCGATGAGATAGGGCCACATTAGTCTTTAGAAGAGTAGTACACCAGCAGCCGATGTTTCGAAAATTATACTGGGTGTGTTACATGTTACAACCCTAGAATGAAATCCTGGTTTTGAGCTGAGACAATGACCTTTTTGTTTCCTCATGATTGAGATGGATTACTAGATAACTTAGGTATATGTATGAGCATATACCTAATAAGGTTTATCTACTGAATCATTAATTTTTTGTTATAATTATTGAATATTGTGAGAACTTTAGGGTATCACGGTCCCTACGGAGTATCGTTATACACACCCTTTCACGGGCTATGTCTGCACCTCATTGTGTTGGTTGCAGACAACAGACAACATTAACTAAGGTAGAGATTAGTAGAACTAGACGGTACCCGGAGGTGGACCACTTAGAGTGACGGTGGAGGAGTGGACAAACGGACGTGGAGTGCAGAGGAGGCCAACTGTACCTACCTTTCAGGTATGAATCCCGGAGGATGACCCAATAGCTGCCTTACGTGCATTCAATTGTACTTTTTCATTACCTAGTACTTTACTGTTGGGATTGTATTTCTGTCCCCTTTTACTCTCCATCACATCTTCTATATATAATATTGCTTTGTTTTTTTCTTCCAGTTGTGTACTATAGTTGTTTTTGTTTATTTTTATAAATTAAATGCCTTCCCATCTTAGAGATTTATCCTTTTGGTGGTAGTCGCTAGCCCCTGGCCAATGGAAGGCGGGCTTGGGATAGTCATGACACGGGTCCTAAAGAGGGGTCGTGAGAAATTGGTATAAGAGGATTCGTTTCTACCACAGAACAAGGGACTCTAATCATTCTTTTCTGTGAAAAAAAAATTGTTTAGTGTACGAAGTGTGGTTTTCTGTTCAAGGAGTCCAGTTTTGGTGCGGGCGGCCAACTTATCCATACACCAGGACCTTGACTACTGATATCCGACTTAGTGAATGGAATAATTGAATGCTTGTGTGTTTCCCAAATTTTTTCTTAAGTCATCTCACCCAGGTCAGCTCAAAAGTTTTAATCTTATTACCGTGTCACACATGTTTTTTTCAGGATGCCTCCCCACAGATCCCCGAGACTCGTACGCTCTGACATCCCACCGAGCGACGAGGCCTCTGTGTGGGGCCCTTTACTAGTAGAGGCACCAGCAGTACCATTGTAACATCCCAGGTAAACAATGAATAAAACGTTTTAATATTTATTAATATTTACGAATTAAATATAAATTTCACTTTAAAGGGGTTTCTATGTTCGATAGCGTACCTGATACCCAACAATGAGTTTCTTTGAAATCGTACATTGCACACTAGCAATAAAAAAATTTAATTTTAAATGGTAGTTAACACATAGCCGTTGTTTTGGCGGGAATGGATAGAAATAACTAAAATATGATTATATATGTTTTTTAAATGTTTTTACCTTTATCTAATAAATGATTAAGGCTTAAAATACGGAAATAATTCAATTTTAGGCGTATATGCCCCAATTTTCACTAAAGGTTCACTTATCGCCTTTTGATGGCGAACCGTCATTAAATATAGTTTTGTTAAATCTTATGCATTCTATTGGTCCAAATAAAACTCTTCTTTAGAATTGGGACATCAAAATTTACTTTGTGTAAATTTTTGGTATTTTTCCGATAAAGTTCATTTTTTAATGAATAGTGGAAAATGTTGTATTTTAATTAAAAACCTTTTTTAATATAATTTATTTATATGATTAGATTATCTTTTGAATTGGTTTTAAAGTGAAATTAGAATTTATTTTTACCATTAAATCCAATAGTGGTCGTTGGAATTAATTTCACTTTGAAATCAGACTTAAACTAGTGTCAGTCTTTTGATACTTATTGTTTCATAAAAACACTCTATTTGCACTGCCATCAGGAATTAATTATTAAATTAATTAATGAAACTTATATGTTGTAAATTTTTTAAAATGGAATTCATTTTTGAATTCGGATTATCAAATATAGCTTAGGGTGACGTTTTGGTATATTTCTGAAAAACTTCAATTTTTGATGAATAGTGAATCCACTAAGTGTTACTTAAAAAATTGATTTTTCGTTTAAATAAAAATTTACCACCTATGTGTTTTAAATTTCAAAAATCCGACATACATGGTTTTCATTAAGAAGTAAAATGTGGTTTAATGGGATTAAAATAATTTTTTTGGTGAATAGTAACTTATTAAATTTTAATCGCGATTAGAGGTAATTAGTGTAGTTTAAAGTAAAAATAATGTTTTAATAATATGAAATGAACATGACACATTTCCTAAACTCATTTTATGTGTAATGGCCGACCAAGAAAATCCATCGGTCAACTTGGGGACCCCATGGATCCACTTTAGTTGGAAAATGACATTAATACCTTTTTATTTAATGTTAAAATAAAATTTACACAAAACATGAGTTGTTTTACTAAAACAATTTTTACATGGGGTTATACAAATAATATTTTTGACTATAAATATCCATTAGAAAGATAAAAATATTTCCCACATCATGATAGTTTTTTTATAATTTTTAGACAAAAAATAAATTAAATTATTTACGACATCATGATGTTGCGGCGATTACGTCATTAATAAATGATTTAAATAAAATGAAATGATAATGTAAAATCTATGACATACACATGTCCAAAACCTATTGGTTGTGTGGATTTAGAACCCTTATCACCTTATCCTCTAAACACATCAATGTGGGGCCATTAAAATCCAAAACTCATTCTAAAATAAAGTAACATACCCTTACTTTCCAAGAGTGCCTCTCCTCTCCTCTTATATAAGGCCCCCACCTCTACCACCTTACCCACACTTCCAAAGCCTTTTTCTCAGTCATAACCTGCCCATATTGTCTCTCAACATCCATCTCTTACTCATTGAAGCCTCAATTTGTGCAGATGTCTTCCCAAAGAATCCTTTGAGCTCAAATCTAAGAGAGTTACCCGATTTTAAGGTGATGTCTTCACTTGTGTTCTTTTGTTTTAGTTTGCTTCTCCAACCCCCTAAAATATTTTTATTAATTTCTTTTGTAACAAATCCAGTATCTTAAATATACTAGGATGTGTTTATATGAATATTTCGAGCTACACTTACACACATCTACTTCTAATGGTTAATGAACATACTGTTTCTATGGTTGGAAAATTTATGCCTCACGAAACGATGATTGTTCAATCTTCTTTTAAACACCGTTAATGGTGGCCATTAACATGTCACTCTATTTATATATGATATATATTATGTTTATGTTTTCCTTATACTTCTTTATTTTTCATTTGTGGTTTACCTTTATTGTTTCCATTGTGGGTAAACACGATATCTTCATTTTAGGAAGTGCGGACTACCGCCCCCTTAAAGTGATGTGATTCGTTAATTCCATATGTGGGACGTATAAAGGATTTATTTAAATTTATTATATATGATTTTATACTAGAATTATAATATACCTATATATCATTATTATTTCTTTACATTAATGTATGAGATAGAAATGAAATTAGCATTCATGCGTACGTACGGAATACCGTCTCCATGAACGGTTCATTTCATTTATTATCCCCAAATGAAATGTACTATTATAAGTACATATATATAATGGATATATATGATGTATGTTACATATAAATGATGAATATAATTCTGTAATTAAAATATAAAAACCTATCATTTATTTTTAATTCAATTAATATGACATAGAAATGGAAGTAGCGTTCATGCATACATACGGCTTACCGTCTCCATGAACGGTGCATTTCATTTCTTACCTCTAAATGATTATGTAATATTATAAATACATGTATATTCTGGACATATATGATATAAATGATATCCAAATCATGAATATCATTCTGGATATAATGAACCTTTGACCACACGAACAACATGTAATTGTAAGATGTTCACTTTCGACTTAAGAACCAAATATCGACAAATGACCGTTATCAACTTAAATGACTACATAATGTTCATAACATGGTAATAAGTGATATAATAGGAATAATGAACTTCAAAAAGGTTCTTAATCATGTATAAATTAGCTCAGGTTTATTAGTCAGGACGTTAAAGAACGATCGAGTCAAGTCGGACCCGAGGTAAGGGACTTCGTCTCAATCTCCTTTCACTGAGGCATATTTTGTTTTATACACAACATTCTTTTATACGTTGTATAAACCCCTTTGACTTTTACTTTTATACAAAAGGAATCATTTTCTACGAAGCGTTTTACTAAATGACAAAAAGGAATGTTTCTTTTAATGTACGCGGTGACAACGACCTTTTCTACCGCCGCGAGTATTATTTGGTCATTGGCTTCCTCAACAAGCCGTAATGTTTTTAAAATGAATAAATACCATATACTCTTTTATGTATTTTGGTATTGAAAATGGTATTTATAATAGATTTGTTATGTCAATATATTTATGTGATATATTGTGATCAATGTGTGGAAATGTTTCCTTTCCATTATATTTGTTTTATGATTTTATATTGGTACTTGGACATTTGACGGGTGGTTACATGATAAACAATATGACGGGTGGTGCCGTGAATACCAGGACGGGTGGTTACATTATAACATCCAAAACATTGGGTATGGAAGTCGGTCGTATGGCTATTCCATTAAGTATGTATGGAAGTTTTCCGTATGGCTATTCCATTAAGTGATATGTGTGGAAGTCGACCGTATGGTTATTCCACTTAAGTATATTTATGTCCCAATTTACCTTTATATGTTATGTGTTCTTTATATGGGTTTTATGGTAATCTTTTGGTTACAAAAGGGTAAGGGATGATCTTTTATTCAGTGAATATTTTTTACTACTTCATAAAGGTGCAAAGTATTACATTGATAAAGTATACATCGTTTACTTTTTGTTTTGATAAACTAACAGTTTTTATTCTTTTTGTATCCCTTATTAAGCTTTTTATAATCACCCCGTGTTTTTTTTTTGAAATATTTTTCACAGGACTTATTGTGGAATAGGGTCAAGGATGGGATCAAGGGAAAGTCTTGCTATATAAATCATGGAACTAGACATGTTTCCTTTTAAGAGTCTTTTTTTATTCTATGGAAACTTGGTAGAAGTGTCTACTTTGTAAATATTTGTAGATGTAATAGTTATGTTCTAATTCTCTAAAACACTAAACCTGAAAAGATTCTCAATTTGAATTATTCATTTAATTCAATATTAAGTATGGATTAAGGTCGTGTCCTTATAGTTGGTATCAAAGGTCGGTTTAGACAACTTTAGGAGTTATAAAATTGTTAAATTATAAGTTAATTAATGGTATGACTGAAATGATATAGCATTTAATGATTACCATGTTGCTTCTTCTAAGATATATCTGTGTTAAGAATGCTTTTTCATAAAATAAATGGAGCAACTTTTCTGGTAAGGCATACATAGTAGAATGACTTTCCGAATCAATGACCAGAGATGGTCGGAATCATAATTGAGGAGTTTACTGTAGTGATGACTCAGTTGAATCAGGTGATAAATGGTGGTTGTGTTATTGATGATATTTTGGTGTTTTCTAAAAGTAAAGAAGATCATGTAATTAATTTAAGGGTTATCTTGCAAACCTCAAAAGAAATGAAACTGTATGGAAAATTCAGCAAGTGTATGTTTTGGATACAAAAAATTTCTTTCCTGGGTCACATTGTTTCAAAAAATGGCATAACTGTTGATCCTGTTAAAAAAAGTTGTTATAGAATGGCCAAGACCAACAAATGTAACCAAGATCCGTAGTTTCTTTGGTTTGGAATTTTTCTACCGAAGGTTTGTTGAAAATTTTTCACGGTTATCTGGTCTATTGACTAAGCTTACTCAGAAGGGTGCTAAGTTTATCTGGACAAAAGAATGTGATGATTGTTTTCAGGAGTTGAAAATATGATTGGTGAATACTCTAGTTTTGTCACTTCCTTCCAGGAATGGTGAGTTTTTTATATACAGTGATGCTTTGTTGAGGGGACATGGATGTGTCCTTATGCAGAATGATCAGGTAATTGCGTATTCTTCATGTCAGTTAAAAACTCATGAGTTAAATTACCCTACACATGATTTGGAATTAGCTGCTGTTTTTTTGCTTAAAAAATTTAGAGGCATCATTTGTATGGAGTAAAGTGTGAAATATATACTGATCAAAAAAATTTAAAGTATATATTCACTCAAAAAGAATTTAACATGAGACAGAGGAGATGGCTGGAATTAATCAAGGATTATGATTGTACAATTTATTACCATCCGGGAAAAGCAAATAAAGTGGCTGATGCTTTGAGTCGAAAAAGAAATGCTTCATTAGAAATGTTGTGTTTGGAACGTGATCCATTGGTTAAAGATTTGATGAACTTTGGCATAGAAGTTTTTGGTGCAGGATGTTCTTCTGTTTTGTTTCACGTATCAGTGAAATCTTCTCTATCAAACAGAATCAAGCAAGCACAAAAGCAAGACAATGAGTTGCAGAAAAAGGTATAGCTGGTTCAGAAGGGTAAGTTTCTTGAATTGAAAATTGATAATGATTGTGTTTTGAGGTTTGGGAAGAGATTATATGTGCCTTGTGATTTGTAGTTGCAGAATGAGTTGTTATGTGAGGCTCATAGTTCCCCATTTTCAGTTCATCCTGGTAGTACTAAGATGTACAGGGATCTGCAGGATTATTTCTGGTGGGATGGAATGAAAAGAGATATTGCTGATTTTACTGTGAAGTGTTTGACTTGTCAGTAGGTTAAAGCAGAGTGGGAGTTACCGAAAGGGATGCTTCAGCCTTCACTAGTGCCAGAGTGGAAATGGGAAAATATATCAATGGACTTTGTTGTGGGATTGCCGAAGACCACTTGAGGTAATAATGCAATCTGGGTTATTGTTAATCGCTTGATTAAATCTACTCATTTCCTTGCTATAAGAGATACTTTTTCCCTAGATCAAATTTCCCATTTTTATCTTAAAGAGATAGTCAGGTTACATGGAGTTATTCTCTCCATTGTGTCCGATCGTGATCCCAGATTTACTTCTAACTTTTCGAAAGGCCTTCAGAAGTCATTGGGTACTTTATTTAATTTTAGTACAGCTTTTCATCCTCAATCAGATGGACAGTCAAAAAGAACGATTCAGACCTTGGAGGATATGCTACGAGCTTGTTCGATGGATTATCAGTGAATTTGGGACTAACATCTTTCTTTGGTTGAGTTTTCTTATAATAACAGTTTTCATTCCAGTATACATATGGCACTATTTGAGGCATTATATAGGAAGTGATGTCAAACTCCAGCTTTCTGGGATGATGTGGGTGAAAGGAAGTTGATTGGACTAGAATTGGTAGAAGAGATGGCAGAAAAAGTTCAGTTGATTCAGAAACACATGAGAACAGCTCAAAGCAGACAGAGTTATGTGGATAACTGGAGGAAGGATCTATCTTTCGAGGTAGGTGATCATGTTTTTCTCAAGGTTTCTCCATGGAAAAGTGTAACAGCCCAATATTTTATGAAAAATATTCTTTTTAATTTCACTAATGTCTTGTGTTGCACGCAGCACAAAAAAGAGCTTGCACAACACGCATCCTTGACTTGCCTTGCATTACACACAATCGCAACCTTCCTCGATAGCATGTGTAGTACGCAATACCGAGTTTCACTAAACAACAATATGCTATTAAAATATTATTATAACTAGCCGTTATGAACAGTAATAACCACCTTTTTAAAATTTTAGAAATTTTATTTTTCAAAATTGACTTCATTTTTGGACTCAGAATATCGAAATTAGCCTAGGGTGAAATTTTGGTATTTTTCTGAAAATTTTCAATTTTTGATGAATAGTGAAACCACTAAGTGGTAGGTTAAAAACTGAATTTCGCATAAAACATAATTTTACCGCTTCTGTGAATGGAATTTCGAAAATCCGACAGAAACGGTTGATATCAGTAAGTAAAATGTGGTTCAATGAGATAAAAACAATTTTTTGGTGAATAGTAACTTTTTACTTTTTTTTACCGCGGTTAATAGTAAATAGGGTAACTAAGGGTAAATATGATATTACTATTACCCTAACACATGTCCTAATTCTATTGGATAAGTGTAATTCGACCAAAAACAACCTTATGAATAAAATATGACCATTTAGGCCCACATGGATTAGATTAGGACATTTATTATTAATTTATTTAAAGAAGCGTTAAAATAGTTAAAATAAATGTTTAATAAGTAAATCATTTTTAATATGGGGTTATACATAAGATAAATTCGACTATAAGTATTAATTAGAAATCTAAAAATATTTACTACATAATGGTATTTTATTTGTAATTTTTAGACATTAAATAATTTAATTTATTTATGACACAATGATGATGCAGTAATTATCTTATTAATGAAATATTGACATAATTGATGTTATAAACACCAAAATAAATGTAATTTGAGACGTTTTATGAATTCCACTAATTTTATAGGTTACTATGATATATTAATGTGGATTTAATCAACTTGGTTCGAACATATAATTCTGTTATGACTTTCACAAAAATTATATATCAAATAGTGTCAAAATTGACACAAAATAGTTTTTAAATAAAATATTATATTATTAATTGTTATTTTATTCCTAAAAATCTAAGGTTCGGCCAAATGACTTAGATAAGGATATATATATTAATAATAAACAATTTGGGGTTCGTTGGGCATGTTATTGTAAGTGTATTAACCATATAGTGAAAGAAAAAAAAAGTCACGGTAAAAGTTAAATTATTTAACTTAGAGTTAAATCTAATTGATAAGGATAAAATAATACCCTAAACTTGTCTAAATCCTATTGGTTGATAGGATTTAGACCCATACCCACTTTAGCTTCTAAATAAGACCCTTTGGAACCATTATAAACCGATTTTGACTTTAATATAAAATAATATTTTGAGATATTCCTAAGGTGCCCCGCTCCTCCCTTATAAAAGGGCACCTCCTTCCCCTCCTCCTCACACCAATTTGAGCACTCAAGCTCGGACAACCCCTGCCATTTTCCCTTCTCCACTTCCCTAGAATAATCCTAGAGGTCCTGGTCTTCTTCAAAGACCAATCTTAGTTCCCTAAGTGAAGGATTCAAATAGGTGTTTCAAAGAAGAGGTAATAACCATTACCGATCTTTTCAATTTCTTTTTTCTTCAACTTCTTCTTCTTTAGTTGTTTAATTATAAAGTAATAACATCAGTATTACTTACATACTGATATGTTATTATAAATATGAAACAAATCTAATTAACCTTTTATCCATCCTGTGGAAAAAGGAAATCACCGCGCGTGCGTACGTACGGAATACCGTCTCCACGCCGTGGTGTAATCTATCTTCCGCCACCACCTTAATTGGATGGGTATAATGGTTTAATGAGTAACTATATATGATTATTATAAAGTGATATTGATACTGAAATAGTATAAATACACTTCAACTCAATTCCACGACCATGGGAACAATATCATCGCTCGTGCGTACGTACGGACTACCGTCTCCACGACGCGATGAGATTCATTCTCAATGATTAACCATTAATGAATGATTATAAAGTATATATAATAAGTACTAATGAAATATATTACCTAATAATGATACTGTAATTATTTATATTTATATGTATGTCATCTACTTAATTCCATTCAATTCAATAAGGAAACGAAAACAACGTTCATGCGTACGTACGTACTACCGTCTCCATGAACGGTGTATTTCATTCCATTTACTGATTTATTATGTATATTCTGAATATATATATATATATATATAAATCATGTTTTATATTCTGGAATTCAGTAATCATGATCTATGTAATCATATGAATAATTACAAGTTAAAAACACAAACGACAAATGAGACGATTTTACCCAAAACGCTACTTTAACATGAATTTACAAAAGAACGGGTAATATAAAGTCATAAGTGGACCATATATGATATAATAACAATGAATATGATTCTGGAAGAAGTCAATAACATGATTTAAATCATTATACAGGAGGTTCGGACACTTACGAAGCAAATCGGACCTAAGGTAAGGGAAATATCACAATCTCATTTCTATCCGAGATTGTTTATTCGTAAGTATTTACAGGGGTGTATTTTATCATCCACATCCATGTTTCATCAATATGTAATATTATTTCCATCCACCTACAATTTTTTAAATCCATTTTTACCCTTCGGTGAGTTTTTAGTAATATGTATGAAAGGAATCTTTTGTCGTTTTTCGTACGAGGTACTTTTTGACTTTTCCGACAAAAGTACGAAGAATGTTTTTTTAACTTATACGGCATGAATGGATTTATAAAAAATTATTTCCAAGAAGCTTCCTTTACAAGTATTAAAGTTTATTTTTAATCAACTACTTTTAGTTTAAAATTGTATGACATGTTATGAAAGGAAAAGTGTTTTTGATGGAGAAAGGATATTTTCCTCAAGAATGAAGTTCAAGTGTTTTATCAAAATTATTTTCCATCTAAGATAATAAAGGGTTCTATTTTTATCCCTATTATTACATTGATTTGATCATGTTGTGATGGAATTATTTTTATGAATTCCTTTATCTTATATGAATTGATATATGATGTCATGATGTTTCAAGAATCCCAATTTTGTTACATGTGTTATGCAATGATGTATGTTTTATGATTATGTGGAACACATAAGAATGGATTCATTATAAGATGGGTGGGACCTATATCTCCCTCCAATGCATTGGGTAAAGATTTTATATCTCATGAGATAGACAGGGCTGGAACGGTAGGTAGTACTAGTTCAGTGAAACAGGACTGAAACGAGGGTTACTCAATTCAGAAAGGGACTTTGTCAACTAAGATAGTCTTGGAAATGAGTATTGACTAACAAGAAATGATTCTCTATGATTATGTGTGTATGCCACAAAGATTCAAGTTTATTTATGTTATGATTATGGGGATCTCATTATCACTTCTATGATTTATTCCATGTTAAGATATTATGATCTCTTTTGCAGGTTATGATTTTCAAAAAGATATGATATGATTTTTAGTTCCTTTATTTGCCTTGCTGAGCATTTGAGCTCACCCTTTTATGTTTTATTTTCCCCAGGATATAAAGAAAGGTTTTAGGTAAAAAAAAGGGAAGATCTTTATGGGAGATATTGAAGATCTTTCACCACGATTAGAAGATTACGTTCTGAGTTTCCAAAGACACTAAACAATTACGATCCTTGTGTGTGTGTTTTTGTTATGTACTAAGTATTCCGCAAAAGTAATGTAATGTCCATGTACGATAAGCTGCGGGTCTCTACAGTTGGTATCAGAGGAACGGTTTAGTCAACCTTTGGAAACTAGGATGCGAAAACGTTAGTAAGATCCCTAAAGATATTTCTAAGGTATGTCTAAAGATGTCCCTAAGGTTAAGTATACGTATAGGTTATAGTACTAGAATTACGCTAACGATCATAGAATTAAACCTAAGATGTTAGATATTGAAGGTACTCCCCCTTTATTATGTTGTTTTCCCTAGCATGATTTTTTCCTCTCACACTATTCTTTTTGGGTTTTAGACGATGGATGGAACCCGAAGGAACCGTGTTGATCAATGCAATGGACAATGCAACGATTGTCCTCCTGAACAAACAAATGTTATGGGAGATGGAGTGAAAAATCTTATTGCTATACTTACACAAGCTATGAATCATTCTGGACTTCCAAATGAGCAGAGAAGGGAACAATATTCTATTGAGTCCTTCATGAGGCAACATCCACCTTCTTTCAGTGGATCTTTTGATCCACTTGTTGCTGAACAATGGATCAGTACCACTGAAAAGATATTTTCAGTTCTTCAATGTTCTGAACATGATAAAGTCATCTTAGCAGTATATCGTTTGGAAGGTGAAGCTGATCAATGGTGGAATCTTATCAAGAATACAAGGCAAAGAGATGAAATTGAGTCCATGGAATGGGACGAGTTCAAGAACATATTTTTCAATAAGTACTTCCCTCGTATTCTTCGAACAAAGATGGAGAAGGAGTTTCTTGAACTAAAGCAAAAGGATGATGAATCTCTTGGTATATACGAAGCGAATTTTACAAGACTTGTAAGGTATGCATCTGGAATTATCATCCAACCTGAAAGTAAAGTTGATCGATTTTTCAGTGGCTTAAAACCAAGTCTTCGAAGGTCATTAGCTATAAGAGACTTCAGTAGCTGTGAAGAAATTGTGTGTTGTGCTATCAAGGTAGAAGTGGAAGTTGGTGTTACATATCCATCTCATGGTTTTGACAAAAAACGAAAGATGGAGTTCAAGGAGAAATCTCAGAATAATGGTGAAAAGAAGATGAATGTTTCCTTATGCACAAAGTGTGGAAAGAAGCATGGTGGAGATTGTCTTAAAGGGACTAGAAAATTTTTTAAGTGTGGAAAATAAGGTCATCGAGCAGCTGAGTGTCGAAGTAATGGAAAAAGGGTTTCTAATGTGAATAAATCAAACACTGCAGAGAACGCACCACCAACACTTCAATGCTTCAAGTGCAAGGAAATGGGGCATTATGCTAATAAATTCCCTAATCCAAGGGTTAGTGATGATCAACATGAGCAACCACTGAAGGCAAAGGACAAAGGGAAGTCACATGCGATCACTATTGGTAATGTTGAATATGAAAACGATGTGGTGGAATGATTAAGTGTTTATGTAATGGGATTTAGAAATAATGTTGTATCATTGAGTATTGCAATATTTATTGTTGTGGTATTCAAAGTGATTGAAATATTTTGGAAATAAGATGATATGCGCATAATGAAGGGAAAAAGAGAAAATGAAATGTTTAATAGTATTCATGAGCTCATGATTGATATAAGGACTAAGTGATATCATGGTTTGAGAATATAGAATTTTGAGGATTTTGGTATGTGGAAAGTGTTAACTTTTAACTGCATTCATGTTTTCTCTAAGGTTCAATGGTTATTCAAAAGAATACATGATTAAGGACTTTGAATGTTTGGAATGTGACCAACAAAACATATCTTATGATATATGGGGATCAACGATGGTTCTCTGGTAATCGTTTTCACTATGTTATGAGAGTGGACTGCAGTATTATGGATAAGCCTAAAGATTGAAATGGATTATGTTGGACATAAGTGAGTATTGTTTAAGGATAGATGTTTTTTTCGATATTATTGATGGGATGTTATAGTAATGTATTTTTATAAAAAGGACAACCTGCAGGACGGGCGACAGCCCTTCGCTTCGGACAAGGCTGTGGGAATCGAACCCACAACTGAAGTGCGATTGGCCTTTATCGCCTACCACTGGCCTACAGGAAGTCCATGTTTAGTAGAAACTAGTTTTATTATATTAAGAAGTATGTTATATGAAGTATAAGTCAATTTTAGGAACCATATGCGATTAATCTCACTCTAGATCGACTTATGTATATAATTTTTGCTAACCTTTTGTTTGAGACAGATGGAATGACCCGTCATTCTATCACATGATCTGCTAACACTTCACGAATAACAAATTCAACTTCATTTATTTAAGAGATGAAGTGGAAATTGATCAAGGCATGAACAACAGTGAGATTGTACCAAAATAAAGAAAGTATTTATTCTAATTCAAATTTTCAACTTTAGGGAAATGATATTGAAAACAAAAAATGTTGTCCTAGTGATCTTATACCTTATGAATCGGATGGTACCTTAGATCGTCACAAATTTATGGATTTGTGATTGTTGGCTTTTCTATAGACATGTTCTCTACCACTCTCCATCAGAACATGATGGTTAGATTTTTCTTCCATATCCATATTTTCACCTATGTGGAAACCCAGTGATTAGTTTATTTGGGTAATCGTTACATTTCATACTTTAGTTTTTAAAGACAAGTTTTGGTATTCCTTTTTACGATGTGGGTTTCTATTAAAGAAACTTTCGAATAGTATACTATTTATAACCCCGACGAATTTCGAGGGCGAAATTCATTTTAAGGGGGGTAGAATGTAACAGCCCAAGATTTTATGAAAAATATTCTTTTTAATTTCACTAATGTCTGGTGTTGTACGCAACACAAAAAGGAGCTTGCACAACACGCATCCTTGACTTGCCTTGCATTACACACAATCGCAACCTTCCTCGATAGCGTGTGTAGTACGCAATACCGAGTTTCACTAAACAACAATATGCTATTAAAATATTATTATAACTAGCCGTTATGAACAGTAATAACCACCTTTTTAAAATTTTAGAAATTTTATTTTTCAAAATGGACTTCATTTTTGGACTCATAATATCGAAATTAGCCTAGGGTGAAATTTTGATATTTTTCTGAAAACTTTCAATTTTTGATGAATAGTGAAACCACTAAGTGGTAGGTTAAAAACTAAATTTCGCATAAAACTTAATTCTACCGCTTCTGTGAATGGAATTTCGAAAATCCGACAGACACGGTTGATATCAGTAAGTAAAATGTGGTTCAATGAGATAAAAATAATTTTTTGGTGAATAGTAACTTTTTACTTTTTTTTACCGCGGTTAATAGTAAATAAGGTAACTAAGGGTAAATATGATATTAATATTACCCTAACACATGTCCTAATTCTATTGGATAAGTGTAATTCGACCAAAAACAACCTTATGAATAAAATATGACCATTTAGGCCCACTTGGATTAGATTAGGACATTTATTATTAATTTATTTAAAGAAGGGTTAAAATAGTTAAAATCAATGTTTAATAAATAAATCATTTTTAATATGGGGTTATACATAAGATAAATTCGACTATAAATATTCATTAGAAAGCTAAAAATGTTTCCTACATAATGGTATTTTATTTGTAATTTTTAGACATAAATAATTTAATTTATTTATGACACAATGATGATGCAGTAATTATCTTATTAATGAAATATTGACATAATTGATGTTATAAACACCAAAATAAATGTAATTTGAGACTTTTTATGAATTAAACTAATTTTCTAGGTTACTATGATATATTAATGTTTATTTAATCAACTGTTTTCGAACATATAATTCTGTTATGACTTTCACAAAAATCATATATCAAATAGTGTCAAAATTGACACAAAATAGTTTTTAAATAAAATATTATATTATTAATTGTTATTTTATTCCTAAAAATATAATGTTCGCCCAAATGACTTAGATAAGGATATATATATTAATAATAAACAATTTGGGGTTCGTTTGGCATTTTATAGTAAGTGTATTAACCATATAGAGAAAGAAAACAAAAAGACACGGTAAAAGTTAAATTATTTAACTTAGAGTAAAATCTAATTGATAAGGATAAAATAATACCCTAAACTTGTCTAAATCCTATTGGTTGATAGGATTTCGACCCATCCCCACTTTAGCTTCGAAATAAGACCCTTTGGAACCATTATAAACCGATTTTGACTTTAATATAAAATAATATTTTGAGATATTCCTAAGGTGCCCCTCTCCTCCCTTATGAAAGGGCACCTCCTTCCCCTCCTCCTCACACCAATTTGAGCTCTCAAGCTCGGCCAACCCCTGCCATTTTCCCTTCTCCACTTCCCTAGAATAATACTAGAGGTCCTGGTCTTCTTCAAAGACCAATCTTAGTTCCCTAAGTGAAGGATTCAAAGAGGTGTTTCAAAGAAGAGGTAATAACCATTACCGATCTTTTCAATTTCTTTCTTCTTCAACTTCTACTTTAGTTGTTTCATGATAAAATAATAACATCAGTATTACATACATACTGATATGTTATTATAAATATTAAACAACTCTAATTAACCTTCTATCCATCCTGCGGAAAAAGGAAATCACCGCGCGTGCGTACGTACGAAATACCGTCTCCACGCCGTGGTGTAACCTATTTTCCGCCACCACCTTAATTGGATGGGTATAATGGTTTAATGAGTAACTATATATGATTATTATAACGTGATATTGATACTGAAATAGTATAAATACACTTCAACGCAATTCCACGACCATGGGAACGATATCATCGCTCGTGCGTACGTACGGACTACCGTCTCCACGACGCGATGAGATTCATTCTCAATGATTAACCATTAATGAATGACTATAAAGTATATATAATAATTACTAATGAAATATATTACCTAATAATGATACTGTAATTATTTATATTTATATGTATGACATCTACTTAATTCCATTCAATTCAATAAGGAAACGAAAACAGCGTTCATGCGTACGTACGGACTACCGTCTCCATGAACGGTGTATTTCATTCTATTTACTGATTTATTATGTATATTCTGAATATATATATATATATCATGTTTTATATTCTGGAATTAAGTAATCATGATCTACGTAATCATATGAATAATTACAAGTTAAAAACACAAACGACAAATGAGACGATTTTACCCAAAACACTACTTTAACATGAATTTACAAAAGAACGGGTAATATAAAGTCATATGTGGACCATATATGATATAATAACAATGAATATGATTCTGGAATAAGTCAATAACATGATTTAAATCATTATACAGGAGGTTCGGACACTTACGAAGCAAATCGGACCTAAGGTAAGGGAAATATCACAATCTCATTTCTATCCGAGATTGTTTATTCGTAAGTATTTACTAGGGTGTATTTTATCATCCACATCCATGTTTCATCAATATGTAATATTATTTCCATCCACCTAAAATTTTTTAAATCCATTTTTACCCTTCGGTGAGTTTTTAGTAATATGTATGAAAGGAATCTTTTGTCATTTTTCGTACGAGGTACTTTTTGACTTTTCCGACAAAAGTAGGAAGAATGTTTTTTAACTTATACGACATGAATGGATTTCTAAAAAATTATTTCCAAGATGCTTCCATTACAAGTATTAAAGTTTATTTTTAATCAACTTCTTTTAGTTTAAAATTGTATGACATGTTAAGAAAGGAAAAGTGTTTTTGAAGGAGAAAGGATATTTTTCATCAAGAATGAAGTTCAAGTGTTTTATCAAAATTATTTTCCATCTAAGATAATAAAGGGTTCTATTTTTATCCCTATTATTACATTGATTTGATCATGTTGTGATGGAATTGTTTTTATGAATTCCTTTATCTTATATGAATTGATTTATGATTTCATGATGTTTCAAGAATCCCATTTTTGTTACACGTGTTATGCAATGATGTATGTTTTATGATTATGTGGCACACATAAGAAAGGATTCATTATAAGATGGGTGGGACCTATATCTCCCTCCAATGCATTGGGTAAAGATTTTATATCTCATGAGATAGACAGGGCTGTAACGGTAGGTTATACCGGTTCAGTGAAACAGGACTGAAACGAGGGTTACTTGATTCAGAAAGGGACTTTGTCCACTAAGATAGTCTTGGCAATGAGTCTTGACTAACAATAAATGATTCTCTATGATTATGTGTGTATTCCACAAAGTTTCAAATTTTATGTTATGATTATGGGGATCTCATTCTCACTTCTATGATTTATTCCACGTTAAGATATTATGATCTATTTTGCAGGTTATGATTTTCAAAAAGATATGATATGATTTTTAGTTCCTTTATTTGCCTTGCTGAGAATTTGAGCTCACCCTTTTATGTTTTCTTTTCCCCAGGATATAAAGAAAGGTTTTAGGTAAAAAAAGGGAAGATCTTTATGGGAGATATTGAAGATCTTTCACCACGATTAGAAGATTACGTTCCGAGTTTCCAAAGACACTAAACTATTACGATGCTTGTGTGTGTGTTTTTGTTATGTACTAAGTATTCCGCAAAAGTAATGTAATGTCCATGTACGATAAGCTTTGGGTCTCTACAATAAGTGTGATGAGATTTGGTAAGAAAGGAAAGCTAAGTTCAAGGTTCATTGGACCATATGAAATTCTGGAGAGAGTTGGATCAGTTGCTTACCGAGTGGCTTTACCTCCGAGTTTATCTCAGGTACACAATGTTTTTCATGTTTCGATGATGAGGAAGTATATGCCAGATCCATCTCATGTTTTGAGTTCAGAGGTAGTTCAGCTGGAGGAGAACCTATCTTATGAAGAACAACCAGTCCAAATTCTTGACCGAAGAGAGAAAGTGTTTCAAAATAAGGTAATTCACCAGGTAAAGGTTTTGTGGAAAAACTATATTGTTGAAGAGGCAATGTGGGAATATGAAAATTCTTGGAGAGATAAATATCCCCACTTATTTTGATAAGTGAATAAAATTACGAGGACGCAATTCCCAAAACGGGGGAAGGATGTAACATCCCAGGTAAATAATGAATAAAACATTTTCATATTTATTAATATTTACGAATTAAATATTAATTTTACTTTAAAGGGGTTGCTATGTTCGATAGCGTACCAAATACGCAACAAAGAGTTTCTTTGAAATCTTATGTTGCACACTAGTAATAAAATGATATTATTTGAAATGGTAGTTAACACATAGCCGTTGTATTTGCGGGAGTGGATAGAAATAACTAAAATATGATTATATATGTTTTTTAAAAGTTTTTACTTCTGTCTAATAAAAGATAAAGGGTTAAAATACGGAATGAATTCAATTTTAGGCGTATATGCCCCAATTTTCACTAAAGGTTCACTTATCGCCTTTTGATGGTGATCCATCATTAAATATAGTTTTGGTCACTATTATACATTCTATTGGACCAAATAAAACTCTTCTTTAAAATTGAGGCATCAAAATTTACTTTGTGTAAATTTTTGGTATTTTTCCGATAAAGTGTATTTTTTTAATGAATAGTGGAAAATGTTGTATTTTAATTCAAAACCTTTTTTTAATCTAATTTATTTATATGATTAGATTAAATTTTTAATTGTTTATAAAGTAAAATAAGAATATTTTTTACCATTAAATCCAATAGTGGCCGTTGGAATTAATTTCACTTTGAAATCAGACTTAAACTAGTGTCAATCTTTTAATACTTATTGTTTCATAAAAACATGTTATTTGCTCTGACAGCGGGAATTAATTATTAAATTAACTAATGCAACTTATATGTTTTAAAATTTGTAAAATGGGCTTCATTTTTGAATTCGGAATATCAAATATAGCTTAGGGTGAAGTTTTTTTTTTTCTGAAAAACTTCAATTTTTTTTGAATAGTGAAACCACTAAGTGGTACTTAAAAAACTGATTTTTCGTTTAAATGAAATTTTACCACCTATATGTTTTGAATTTCAAAAATCCGACATACATGCTTGTAATTAAGAAGTAAAATGTGGTTCAATGGGATTAAAATAATTTTTTGGTGAATATTAACTTATTAAGTTTTAATCGCAATTAGAGGTAATTAGTGTAGTTTAAGGTAAAAATAATGTTTTAATAATATGAAATGAACTTGAAACAAGTCTTAACCTCATTTTAAGTGTCATGGGCGACCAAGAAAATCCATGGTTCAACTTGGGGACCCCATGGAGCCACTTTAGTTGGAAAATGACATTAATACCTTTTTATTTAATGTTAAAATAAAAATGTCACAAACATGAGTTGTTTTACTAAAACAATTTTTACATGGGGTTATAGAAATCATATTTTTGACTATAAATATTCATTAGAAAGCTAAAAATATTTAAGACATCATGATAGTTATCTTTATAATTTTGAGACATTAAATAAATTAAATTATTTATGACATCATGATGATGTAGTGATTACCTCATTAATAATGGATTTAAATAAAATGAAATGATAATGTAAAATATATGACCTAAACATGTCCAAAACCTATTGGATGGGTGTATTTAGAACCCTAATCACCTTATCCTCGAAACACATCAATTTGGGACCATTAAAATCCGAAACTCATTCTAAAATAAAGTAACATTTCCTTACTTTCCAAGAGTGCCCCTCCTCTCCTCTTATAAAAGGCCCCCACCTCTACCACCTTACCCACACGTCCAAAGTTTTTGGATAGGTCAACCCCCGCCCATTTTGTCTCTAAAAATCCCTCTCTTACTCCTACAAGCCTCAATTTGGGCATAAGTATTTCCAAGGAAGCCTTTGAGCTCAAATCTCAGAGAGTTTCCCGATTTTAAGGTGATGTCTTCACTTGTGTTCTTTTGTTTTATTTTGCTTCTCCAACCCTCTAAACTCTTTTTATTTATTTATTTTGTAAAAAATACAGTATCTTAAATATACTAGTATGTTGTTATAAGAATATTTGGAGCTACAATTACACACATCTATATCTAATGGTTAAAGAACATACTGTTTCTGTGGTTGGCGAATTTCTGCCTCACGAAATGATGATTGTTCAATCTTCTTTTAAACACCTTTAATGGTGGAAATTAAGATGTAACTCTATTTATTTATGATATATATTATGTTTATGTTTTCCTTATACTTATTTATTTATCATTAGTGGTTTACCATTATGGTTTCATATTGTGTAAACACGATATCTTCATTTTAGGAAGTGCGGACTACCGGCCCCTTAAAGTGATGTGATTCGTTAATGCCATATGTGGGAGGTATACAGGATGGATTTAAAGTTATTATATATTATTTTATACTGGAATTATAATATACCTCTATATAATTATTATTTCATTCCATTAATGTATGAGATATAAATTAAAGTAGCGTTCATTCATACGTACGGCTTACCGTCTCCATTTATGGTGCATTTCATTTATTATCCCCAAATGTAATGTACTATTATAAGTACTTATATATAATGGATATATATGATGTATGTTACATATAAATGGTGAATATAATTCTGGAATTAAAATATATATACCTCTCATTTAGTTTTAATTCCATTAATATGACATAGAAATGGTAGTAGCGTTCATGCGTACGTATGGTTTACCATCTCCATGAACGGTGCATTTCATTTATTAATTCTAAATGATTATGTAATATTATAAATACATGAATATGCAGGATATATATGATATATATGTTATCCAAATCATGAATATCATTCTGGATATAATGAATATTTCACCACCTGAACAACATGTAATTGTAAGAAGTTCACTTTCGACTTAAGAACCAGTTATCGAAAAACGACCGTTATCAACTCAAATGAATACATAATGTTCATAACATGGTAATAAGTGATATAATAGTAATAATGAACTTGAAAAAGTTTCCTAATAAAGTATAAATTAACTAAAGTTTATTATTCAGGATGTTAAAGAACGATCGAGTCAAGTCAGACCCGAGGTAAGGGACTTCGTCTCAATCTCCTTTCATTGAGGCATATTTTGTTTTATACAAAACTTTCTTTTATACGGTGTATAAACCCCTTTGAATCTTACATTTATACAAAAGAAATCTTTTTCTACAAAGCGTTTTAAAAAAGGAAAAAAAGGAATGTTTCTTTTAAAGTACGCGGTGACAACGACCTTTTATGCCACCGCGAGTATTATTTGGTCATTGGCTTCCTCAACAAGTTGTAATGTTTTTAAAATGAAATAAATACCATAAACTCTTGTACGTATTTTGGTATTGAAAATGGTTTTTATAATGGATTTTTTATGTAAATATATTTATGTGATATATTGTGATCAATGTGTGGAAATGTTTTCTTTCCATTATATTTGTTTTATGATTTTATATTGGTACTTGCACATTTGAAGGGTGGTTACGTGATAAACCATATGACGGGTGGTTCCATGAATACCAGGATGAGTGGTTAGGTTATAACCTCAAATGCATTAGGTATGGAAGTCAGATGTATGGCTATTCCATTAAGTATGTATGGAAGTTGGCCGTATGGCTATTCCGTTAAGTGATATGTGTGGAAGTCGACCGTATGTTTATTCCACTTAAGTATGTTTATGTCCCAAGTTACCATTATATGTTATGTGTTCTTTATATGGGTATTATGGTAATCTTTTGGTTACAAAAGGGTATGTAATGATCTTTTATTCAGTGAAGAGTTTTTACTACTTCATAAAGGTGAAAAGTATTACTTTGATAAAGTATACATGGTTTACTTTTTGTTTTGATAAACTAACAGTTTTTATTCTTTGTGTATCCCTTACTGTGCTTTTTATGCTCACCCCAAGTTTTTTTTTTGAATTTTTTTTCACATGATTTAATGTGGAATAGGGTCAAAGATGGGATCAAGGGAAAGTCATGCTATATAAAAATGGAACTGGAATTGTTTCTTTTTAAGAGTTTTTTTATTCAATGGAAACATGGTAGAAGTGTCTACTTTGTAAATCTTTGGAGATGTAATAGTTATGTTCTAATTCTATAAAACTCTAAACCAGAAAATATCCTCAAAGTGAATTATTCATTTAATTCAATATTAAGTAAGGTTTAAGGATGGGGCCTTATAGTTGGTATCAAAGGTCAGTTTAGACAACTTTAGGAGTTAGAAAATTGTTAAATTATAAGTAAATTTATGGTATGACAGAAATGATATAGCATTTAAAGATTACCATGTTTCTTCTTCTAAGATATATCTGTGTTAAGAATTATTTTTAATAAATGAAATGGTTAAAATTTTCTGGGAAGGAATACAGAGTAGAATTACTTTCTGAATCAGCAACCAGAGATGGTCGGAATCATAATTGAGGAGTTTACTGCAGTGATGACTCAGTTGAATCAGGTGATAAATGGTGGTTGTGTTATTGATGATATTTTGGTGTTTTATAAAAGTAAAGAGGAGCATGAAATTCATTTAAGGGTTATCTCTCAAACCTCAAAAGAAATGAAACTGTATGGAAAATTCAGCAAGTGTGAGTTTTGGGTACAACAAATTTTTTTCCTGGGTCACATTGTTTCAACAAAATGGAATAAATGTTGATCCCACTAAAACAAAAGTTGTTGAAGAATGGACAAGACCCACAAATGTAGCAGAGATCCATAGTTTCCTTGGTTTGGAAGGTTACTACTGAAGTTTTGTTGAAAAATTTTCATGATTATCTGCTCCAATGACTAAACTAACTCAGAAGGGTGTTAAGTTTATCTGGACAAAAGAATGTGATGATTGTTTTCAGGAGTTGAAAAGAAGATTGGTGAATGCTCTATTTTTGGCACTTCCTTCCAGGAATGGTGAGTTTGTTATATACAGTGATGCTTCGTTGAAGGGACTTTGCTTTTTTCCTTACGCAGATTGATCAGGTAATTGCTTATGCTTCACATCAGTTAAAAACTCATGAGGTAAATTACCCTACACATGATTTGGAAATAGCATCTGTTGTTTTTGCTTTAAAAATTTGGAGGCATCATTTGTATGGTGTAAACTGTGAAATATATACAGATCACAAAATTTTAAAGTATATATTCACTCAAAAATAATTGAACATGAGACAGCGGAGATGGCTGGAATTAATCAAGGATTATGATTGTACAATTTATTACCATCTGGGAAAAGCAAATAATGTGGCTGATGCTTTGAGTCGAAAAAGTAATTATTCATTAGCATTGATGCATTTGGAATGTGATCCTTTGGTTAAGTATTTGATGAACTTTGGCATAGAAGTTGTTGGTGCAGGATGTTCTTCTGTTTTGTTTCTGGTATCAGTGAAATCTTCTCTATCAGACAGAATCAAGCAAGCACAGAATCAAGACAGTGAGTTGCAGAAAAAGGTAGAGTTGGTTCATAAGGGTAAGTTTCTTGAATTCAACATTGATAATGATTGTGTTTTTATGGTTGGGAAGAGATTATGTGTGCCTTTTGATTCACAGTTGAAGAATGAGTTGTTATGTGAGGCTCATAGTTCCCCGTTTTCAGTTCATCCTGGCAGTACTAAGATGTACAGGGATCTGCGGGAGTATTACTGGTGGGATGAAATGAAAAGAGATATTGCTGATTTTTCTGTGAAGTGTTTGACTTTTCAGCAGGTTAAAGTAGAGAGGTAGATACCGAAAGGGATCCTTCATCCTTTACCACTGCCAGAGTGGAAATGGTAAAATATATCCATGGACTTTGTTGTGGGATTGTCGAAGACCCCTCGAGGTAATAATGCAATCTGAGTTATTGTTGATCGCTTAACTAAATCTACTCATTTCCTTGTAATAAGAGATACGTTTTCCCTAGATCAACATTCTCGTTTGTATCTTAAAGAGATAGTCATGTTACATGGAGTTCTTCTCTCCATTGTGTCCGATCATGATCCCAGGTTTACTTCTAACTTTTGGAAATGCCTTCAGAAGTCATTGGGTACTGAATTAAATTTTAGTACAACATTTCATCCTCAATCAAATGGGAAGTTAGAACGAATGATTCAGAACTTGGAGGATATTCTACGATATTTTTTGATGGATTATCAGGGAAGTTGGGACCAACATCATTCTTTGGTTGAGTTTTCTAGTAATAACAGTTTTCATTCCAGTATACAGATGGCACCATTTGAGGCATTATATGGGAAGTAGTGTTGAACACCAGCTTTCTGGGATGAACTGGGTGAAAGGAAGTTGATGGAACCAGAATTGGTAGAAGAGATGGCAGAAAAAGATCAATTGATTCAGAAATAGTTGAGAACAGATCAAAGCAGGCACAAGAGTAATGTGGATAACCAGAGGAAGGATCTATCTTTTGAGGTAGGTGATCATGTTTTTCTCAAGCTTTCTCCATGAAAAAGTGTGAAGAGATTTGGTAAGAAATCAACGATGAGTACAAGGTTCATTGGAACATATGAAATTCTTGAGAAAGTTAGATCAGTTTCTTACTGAGTGGCTTTACCTCCGAGTTTATCTTAGGTACACAATGTTTTTCATGTTTCGATGTTGAGGATGTATATGCTATATCCATCTCATATTTTGAGTCCAGAGGTAGTTCAGCTGGAGGAGAACCTATCTTATAAAGAACAACTAGTCCAGATTCTTGACCGAAGAGAGCAAGTGTTTCGAGATAAGGTAATTCACCAGGTAAAGGTTTTGTGGAAGAACTATATTGTTGAAGAGGAAACGTGGGAATCTGAAAATTCTATGAGGGGTAAATACCCCCCACTTATTTTGATAAGTGAATAAAATCGCGAGGACGCAATTCCTAAAAGGGGGGAAGGATGTAAATCCCAGGTAAATAATGAATAAAACATTTTCATATTTATTAATATTTACAAATTAAATATTAATTTTACTTTAAATGGGTTGCTATGTTCGATAGCATACCCGATACACAACAAAGAGTTTCTTTGAAATCTTACGTTGCACACTAGTAATAAAATAATATTATTTTAAATGGTAGTTAACACATAGCCGTTGTATTGGAGGGAATGGATAGAAATAACTAAAATATGATTATATATGTTTTTTAAATGTTTTTACTTTTATCTAATAAAAGATAAAGGCTTAAAATACGGAAAGAATTAAATTTTAGGCGTATATGCCCCAATTTTCATTAAAGGTTCACTTATCGCCTTTTAATGGAGAACTGTCATTAAATATAGTTTTGTTTACTCTTATACATTCTATTGGACCAAATAAAACTCTTCTTTAGAATTGGGACATCAAAATTCACTTTGTGTAATTTTTTGGTATTTTTCTGATAAAGTTTATTTTTTTAATGAATAGTTTAAAATGTTGAATTTTTATTCAAAACCTTTTTTAATCTCATTTATTTATATGATTAGATTATCTTTTGAATTGGTTTTAAAGAACATATACCCACTGCCGATGATTTATAACCTATTTGATTAGCTCAAGGGAGAATGATGGTTCTCAAAGATCGACCTCAGATCCGGGTATAACGAGCTTAGAGTTCGAAATGAGGATGTATAGAAGATGACATGCGGGTGAAGATACGGCCAATAAGAGTTCTTGGTTATGCCCTTCAGTGTAACAAAAACTCCAGTAGTGTTCAAGTGTCTCATGAACAGAATTTTCTAGCCTTATCTCTATAACTTTTTCATGGTCTTCATCGTTAACATTTTGATCAACTCGATTACTGAGGAGGAGCATTCCTACCATTTGTAGTTAGTACTGGAAACACTCTGAGAGCACCAACTATATGGTAATCTCACTATGTTCCAGTTTAGGATTTTAGATGATCACTTCTTGGGACATGTAATATTGGAGGCTAGAGTTGTAGTAGATCTAGTGAAGATTGAATATGTACATGCTTGGGAGCCACCTAAGAGTGTCGTAGAGGTACAAATGTTCCTGGTCATGGATGGATACTATTAGAAATTCATTCCAGACTTCTCCAGAGTTGCAACACCCCTATCAGCATTGATGAAAAAGGGGAACCCCTTCATGTGGTCGAAGAGATTCCAGTAGAGAATCAATAAGTTGAGGCAGAGGCTGACTAGAGACCCCATCCTAAGGCTTCCAGAGAAAGGCGTAAGGTACATAGTATACTGCGATGCATCAGGGACCAGACTCGGGTGTGTACTGATGAAAGAGTGAGTTGTGATTGTGTATGGTTCTCGGCATGTGAGACAACACAAGCAGAACTACGCTACCCCTGACCTGGAGTTAGCAGTAGTGGCCCTCTACATGAAGATGTGGAGGGACTATCTATTGGGAGAGTGTTTCACATTCTACTCTGATCACAAGAGTCTCAGGTATATCTTCTTTCAGAAGGACCTAAATATGAGACAATAGTTACTGCTTGAGTTCCTCCAGGACTATGACTTCGAGATAGTCTATAATCCCGGGAAGGGGAATGTTGTTGACGATGTCATTAGCAAAAGATCTGGTATACAACTGCTAGGAGAGGCGACAAAGTAGATGGCTGCCTTGAAGATATCCTTTGTGGATAGAGATGGAGCATCTTATATACAGTCTCTCAAGGTCACTCCCCCACTTCTTCAGTGAGTTAGGGAGACACATCATGGGGACACATACTGTGAAACACGTCGTGCTCAGATATCTCCTGGGCAGGCACCTGATAGATTTTTTTAAGGTGGGAAGCACGACATCCTGTTAAAAGGACGTACCATGGTACCAGTTGAACATCATGAGGATGTGTTGAGGGAGTTCCACACTTCCCCTATAGAGGTACATCTTGGGGAGACGAAAATGTACCAGGACCTTCAACGATAACAATGGTGGCCAGGTATGAAGATGTCAGTAGTAGAGTTTGTCTCTCGATGCCTCACTTGTCAGTAAGTGAAGGCGGAGCACCAGGTACTACCAGGATTGGTACAACCCTTAAATGTCACAAAGTGGAAGTGGGATGGAATATACATGGACATCGTGATGGGTCTTCCCTGTACATCTAGGAGTCACGATTCGATATGGGAGATCATTGACCAACTCACCAAGTCGGCTCACTTCCTACCGATCATAGAGAAGGGTTCCGTAGAGAGCATGAGACACCTCTATGTGCTGGAGATTGTGTATTTTCATTGAGTATCTTCCTTTATTGTCTCTGATCGAGACAAAATGTTTACATTCCAGCTATGGAAGGGGTTGCAGGAAGCTTTCGGGACACATCATCGCATGAGAACAACCTTCCATTCTCAAACCGTTGAGGACATGCTACGTGCATATTCCCTCGACTTCGGTCATAGATGGGAGGATCACTTACCATTGCTGGAGTTTTTCTACAACAACAACTATTAGTCCACCATCTATATGGATCCTTTTTAGGGCTTGTACGGTCGACTTTGCAGATCACCACTATGTTGGACAGTCCCAGGGGAGTCATCACTAGTGGAAACATAGATAGTATTAGATATGATAGAGATGGTTCAGATCATTCTGGAGAAGATGAAGACTACATGGAGCAGAAAGAAGTCTTATGCTGATAGGATACATAGACCTCGAGAGTTTGATAATTGCGACCATGTCTTTTTACAGATATCATCTCAACGAGGTATACGATGATTTGTCCAAGGTGGCATGTTATCTCCGAGGTTAATCGGACAGTTCCATGTCCTCAGTAGAATAGGCGAGGTGGCTTACCACTTAGCTCTTCCACCCCAGTTGCACCAGGTGTAGGAAGTCTTCCATGTAACTCAACTGAGGAGATATGGGCACGACCCTTCCTACATCATCGACCATGGAAACTGGACATCGATGATGGGGAGAATTTCACGGAGATTCCAGTAGAGATTGACGATAAACAAGTATGGGTCCTTTGTGGATGGTCGATACCTCTGGTGCGCGTTCTCTAGCAGTACGAGAACCTCCAGGAGAGCACATGGGAGCAGGAGGCTCAGATTTGTGCTCAGTACCCCTATTTCTTCACGTAAATAGAGTTGAATATTATGGTGACGTAAATCCATGAGTTTGGGAGAATTTAAAGTCCCAGAAATGTTGTGATTTTTTTTTAATAAATTCAGGGGATTTTTATGAGAGCATGAAAATTTACGGTACTTGATTCTGAGGCCCGGTGTGCTCAGAATTAATTTCTAATTTTTTGTTTGGGTATGTTCAGTAAATATACGAGCGAGATTTTATAACTTTTGAACAGGTGCTCGAAATTGAAATATGAGGGCACCATTGAACTCGCAGCGTCAGTGATTGCTTTGTGAGACCTTTAGCGCAGTTGTGTTCTGTCGAGAATAGAAGTAAGATTTTGGTCTTTTTAATTTAATATAATAAAAATAAATTGTTAGCCTTTTTTTATTTGTGGTGGTTAAAAGATCCAAGAGGTGTTTTGTGGTTGGGGACACCACACCATAACTACCCATGAGAGTTTATGGAGGTGGGGAATACCCTCACATAACCTACCATGAGAGGATATTCCATGGTGGGGACCACCTGGGGGTTGTAACCCCTTGGAACCCCGAATTATTTGGAAAGACTCTTCACATTCATCCACCATTTATTTGAGCCAAGACACTTCATTTATTTGGTTATGTTTCACCAATTAATTAAACTCTACCTTTTGAAAATCATTTGAATTCTTGACGATAATAAAATAATAGACAAACCTACTATTTTGTTTTGGTTGGCAATACTTATTTTGGTGGGACATTGAGAGAGGACTTGAAAAAACATGGAAAACTTCATCCTCATAACGAAGAACGTGAAGAATTCCTCTTCATCATTCATAGAAGATCATCAAAATCTTTCTTTTATATTTAACTGAGCCAAAAGAGAAAGGGCTGACCACGATGAACTCCGATGATGCTTCTTCCTCGGTCTCCTACCCCGGATTCTTCCCAAAATCAATGGAACGACGTCCACCTTTACGCGACTTTGTCAATGTTTATCATCATACGAGGTATCGGTTTGAGTTGATTTTCTACCAGTTCTATGTCGATCAATTTATGGATTGTGAAATGCTAAATGATACCACCATAATGAGGAGTGATCAGACCGCACGAACATAGCCAGACCATCACTATTTGTTGTTCATGTTTTTTGATGATGGTGGTGGTGAAACACGACCGCCAGTGGAACAGACCACGATAAAATAAACAACGACCAGTGACTAGCTGGCCATAGAGAAACTAGCGGCGCAAGGCCGCCTGGTCGCCAAGAGGGTGCAACACCATCGTGCTGCGCAGAAGGAGAGTCGCTGTAACAGCCCGAGATTTTATGAAAAATATTCTTTTTAATTTCACTAATGTCTTGTGTTGTACGCAACACAAAAAGGAGCTTGCACAACACGCATCCTTGACTTGCCTTGCATTACACACAATCGCAACCTTCCTCGATAGCGTGTGTAGTACGCAATACCGAGTTTCACTAAACAACCATATGCTATTAAAATATTATTATAACTAGCCGTTATGAACAGTAATATCCACCTTTTAAAATTTTAGAAATTTTATTTTTCAAAATGGACTTCATTTTTGGACTCAGAATATCGAAATTAGCCTAGGGTGAAATTTTGGTATTTTTCTGAAAACTTTCAATTTTTGATGAATAGTGAAACCACTAAGTGGTAGGTTAAAAACTGAATTTTGCATAAAACTTAATTTTACCGCTTCTGTAAATGGAATTTCGAAAATCCGACAGACACAGTTGATATCACTAAGTAAAATGTGGTTCAATGAGATAAAAATAATTTTTTGGTGAATAGTAACTTTTTTCTTGTTGTACCGCGGTTAATAGTAAATAGGGTAACTAAGGGTAAATATGATATTACTATTACCCTAACACATGTCCTAATTCTATTGGATAAGTGTAATTAGACCAAAAACAACCTTATGAATAAAATATGACCATTTTGGCCCACTTGGATTAGATTAGGACATTTATTATTAATTTATTTAAAGAAGGGTTAAAATGGTTAAAATCAAAGATTAATAAGTAAATCATTTTTAATATGGGGTTATAAATAATATAAATTCGACTATAAATATTAATTAGAAAGCTAAAAATATTTCCTACATAATGGTATTTTATTTGTAATTTTTTAGACATTAAATAATTTAATTTATTTATGACACAATGATGATGCAGTAATTATCTTATTAATGAAATATTAACATAATTGATGTTATAAACACCAAAATAAATGTAATATGGCACTTTAATGACTTTCACTAATTTTATAGGTTACTATGATATATTAATGTTGATTTAATCAACTTGGTTCGAATATATAATTCTGTTATGACTTTCACAAAAATCATATATCAAATAGTGTCAAAATTGACACAAAATAGTTTTTAAATCAAATATTATTTTCTAATTGTTATTTTATTCCTAAAAATCAAAGGTTCGGAAAAATGACTTATATAAGGATATATATATTAATAATAAACAATTTGGGGTTAGTTTGGCATGTTATAGTAAGTGTATTAACCATATAGTGAAAGAAAACAAAAAGACACGGTAAAAGTTAAATTATTTAACTTAGAGTTAAATCTAATTGATAAGGATAAAATAATACCCTAAACTTGTCTAAATCCTATTGGTTGATAGGATTTAGACCCATCCCCACATTAGCTTCGAAATAAGACCCTTTGGAACCATTATAAACCGATTTTGACTTTAATATAAAATAATATTTTGAGATATTCCTAAGGTGCCCCTCTCCTCCCTTATAAAAGGGCACCTCCTCCCCCTCCTCCTCACACCAATTTGAGCACTCAAGCTCGGCCAAACCCTGCCATTTTCCCTTATCCACTTCCCTAGAATAATCCTAGAGGTCATGGTCTTCTTCAAAGACAAATCATAGTTCCCTAAGTGAAGGATTCAAAGAGGCATTTCAAAGAAGAGGTAATAACCATTACGGATCTTTTCAATTTCTTTCTTCTTCAACTTCTTCTTCTTTAGTTGTTTCATGATAAAGTAATAACAACAGTATTACTTACATACTGATATGTTATTATAAATATGAAACAACTCTAATTAACCTTCTATCCATCCTGCAGAAAAAGGAAATCACCGCGCGTGCGTACGTACAGAATACCGTCTCCACGCCATGGTGTAATCTATTTTCCGCCACCACCTTAATTGGATGGGTATAATGGTTTAATGAGTAACTATATATGATTATTATAAAGTTATATTGATACTGAAATAGTATAAATACACTTCAACGCAATTCCACGACCATGGGAACGTTATCATCGCTCGTGCGTACGTACGGACTACCGTCTCCACGACGCGATGAGATTCATTCTCAATGATTAACCATTAATGAATGATTATAAAGTATATATAATAAGTAATAATTAAATATATTACCTAATAATGATACTGTAATTATTTATATTTATATGTATGCCATATACTTAATTCCATTCAATTCAATAAGGAAACGAAAACAGCGTTCATGCGTACGTACGGACTACCGTCTCCATGAACGGTGTATTTCTTTCCATTTAATGATTTATTATATTATGTATATTCTGAATATATATATAAATCATGTTTTATATTCTGTAATTAAGTAATCATGATCTAAGTAATCATATGAATAATTACAAGTTAAAAACACAAACGACAAATGAGACAATTTTACCCAAAACGCTACTTTAACATGAATTTACAAAAGAACGGGTAATATAAAGTCATAAGTGGACCATATATGATATAATAACAATGAATATGATTCTGGAATAAGTCAATAACATGATTTAAATCATTATACAGGAGGTTCGGACACTTACGAAGCAAATCGGACCTAAGGTAAGGGAAATATCACAATCTCATTTTTATCCGAGATTGTTTATACTTTAGTATTTATTGGGGTGTATTTTATCATCCACATCCATGTTTCCTCAATATGTAATATTATTTCCATTCACCTACAATTTTTTAAATCCTATTTTACCCTTCGGTGAGTTTTTAGTAAAAGATATGAATAGAATCTTTTGTCGTTTTTCATACGAGGTACTTTTTTGACTTTTCCGACAAAAGTACGAAAAGAATGTTTTTTTTAACTTATACGGCATGAATGGATTTTTAAAACAATATTTCCAAGAAGCTTCCTTTACAAGTTTTCAAGTTTATTTTTAATCAACTTCTTTTAGTTTATAATTGTATGACATGTTAAGAAAATAAAAGTGTTTTTGAAGAAGAGAGGATATTTTCCTCAAGAATGGAGTTCAAGTGTTTTATCAAAATTATTTTCCATCTAAGATAATAAAGGGTTCTGTTTTTATCCCTTTAATTACATTGATTTGATTATGTTGTGAGGGAATTATTTTTATGAAGTCATTTTACTTATATGATTTGTTTTTTGATGTCATGATGTTTAAGATTCCCATTTGTATTACATGGGTTATGCAATGATGTATGATTTATGATTTTGTGGCACACATAAGAATGGTATCATTATGAGATGGGTGGGACCTATATCTCCCTCCAATGCATTGGGTAAAGATTTTATATTTCATGATATTGACAGGGCTGGAACGGTAGGTTATACCGGTTCAGTGAAACAGGACTGAAACGAGGGTTACTCGATTCAGAAAGGGACTTTGTCCACTAAGATAGTCTTGGAAATGAGTCTTGACTGACAAGAAATGATTCTCTATGATTATGTGTGTATGCCACAAAGTTTCAAGTTTTATGTTATGATTATGGGGATCTCATTCTCACTTCTATGATTTATTCCATGTTAAGATATTATGATCTCTTTTGCAGGTTATGATTTTCAAAAAGATATGATATGATTTTTAGTTCCTTTATTTGCCTTGCTGAGAATTTGAGCTCACCCTTTTATGTTTTCTTTTCCCTAGGATATAAAGAAGGGTTTTAGGTAAAAAAAAGGGGAAGATCTTTATGGGAGATATTGAAGATCTTCAGCACGATTAGAAGATTACGTTCCGAGTTTCCAAAGACACTAAACTATTACGATCCTTGTGTGTGTGTTTTTGTTATGTACTAAGTATTCCGCAAAAGTAATGTAATGTCCATGTACGATAAGCTTCGGGTCTCTACAGTCGCGTCGAGGGTAAGACGTGGCGGAGGGGCGCAACACCGTCGTGCCGCGCAGGGGTGCAAAACGACGGCCGGGGCGGGCTGTAGAAGAGGGGCGTGACCCTGTCATGCCGCGCCGGTGGTGCAGAGATGCTGGCAGCTCAGCCAGCTAGGAGGAGTGAGACCCTGTTGGTTCTCGCTTGTGCTGGACCGGTGCCACCTGGTGCCGTTTGGAGCTCCACCTGCATGATAGAGCAGTTCGGGTGCCATGGGGCTCGCGACGTCCCCCCTGGCTGTGGATTAGGCAGACCCAGTGAGCCGCCAGCCTGCCGGGCAGCCTAGCCACCCTTAGGTCGGGCTGCCATCCGGGCCGGATCACCCATCCGGGCCGGGAATCCCTCTAGCAGGGCCGCCGGGCCGGGCCGCCATCGGTCCTGGCCGCCCTTGGGCTAGGATGGCGCCTCGGGACGGACCGTTCCCTCGGACTGGGTCGAACCATCGGATCGGGTCGAACCCCGGTGCGGACAGGGTTGGGCTGGGTTAATCCGACTGGGTCGGACTGGACACGGACCCACTATGGCCAGTTCACACTCTTTCACCAATATCTTGGGAAATAGGTGACTAATCGATGAACCATCTGCTGTGATGGAAAGCATAGAGCATGAAGGTTCTTTTGGTATTTCCCACATGAGGTTTTTACATAGTTGGGATAAAATCAGGTTGATTTGAACCTAAAAACAAACCGATCCCCTTGAACAGAAATGCCAATAACTCATAGACATGACCTACAATTGATGCACCATCAATTGCGTTGACACCTCTATGACGATCCATACCATTGAGATACATCTATCTGGGACTTCGTGATAGTTGGATTATCGACCAGTATCTCAGGGAGCGGATCATCCCAGATAGTATCATGCAGAGTTCGGAGTCCTAGTAGCTAGATAATACATGACGACTGGTAACCTTTTGATTCTTAGTGTTTCAACTATCCCAGTGGGAAGCACCTCAATGTACTGAGGCAGGCCCATAGTGTGGAGTGCCTATGTGTGACGTGGAAGACCTACTGTACCCAACAGGAGGAGTACCTCAGCAGGCTATGAGGGGGATCACCTCTGTCTTACGTGGAAGGACCATACTGGGGAGCACCTCAGTGTGACATGGAAGACCCACTCTACTCAACCGAAGGAGTACCACAAAAGTCCAGGATAGTTGGAAGCGCCTTTGTGTTATACGATAGGCCCACAATACTCTATAAAGGAGGATAACACCAGCAGCTGATGATTTGAAAAATTTTTGGGTGTGCTACATGTTACCACCCTATAATAAAATCAGGGTTTTGAGCTATGTCAATGAATTTTATGTTTCCTCATGATTGAGATGATTTACTAGATAATTTAGGTTTATGTAAGGTCATATACCTAGGTAAGGGTTATTCGTTGATTCTTTACTTTATGGTTATCCTTTTTGGATATTGTTATACCTTTACGGTCTCATGGTCCCTATTGAGTATCGTTATACTCACCCATGAACGGGCTATGCCGACACCTCATTATGTTGGTTGCAGACAACCGGAAGCACTGACTGAGGTAGATAGTAGCAGGACTAGAAGGTACCCAGATGTGGCCCACTCAGAGTGACGGTGAATGAAGCAGACGGATGGATGCGGAGTGTAGAGGAGGCCAACTGTACATACACTTCATGTAGTAATCCTGGAGAATGACCCAGTAGCTTCATTACTTGCTTTCAATTTTTCATTTATGCTACCTTGTACTTTGCAGTTGGGATTATATTTTTGGGCCATTTTATTTTCCAACACTTCTTATGTATATAGTATTGTGTAGTGTTTTGCTTCATGTTGTGAACACTGATTATTTGTGTTTACATTTTATAAAGGTAATGTCTTTCTAACTAAGGTATTTACACATTTGGTACTAGTCGCCTGCCCCTGGACAATGGAAGACAGGTTTGGGGTAGTCACGACACGGGTCTCGAGGACAGGTCATGACAGAAAAACACATCCATGATGATATCTGAATGAAACAATTTTCCACTTATATGAATCACCAAGGTCCATTAATTGTTTTTATAAATGATCATTAGATGTCTATGATATGGTTTTATTTGATATTAGATTGGATGAAACATTTTTATCATCTTTTGAACAAGATAATGACTAATTTTATTTCACTCACTGACTCCATTCCCACTTGAATGTGTTCTACGTGAATTTCCATATATATATCTTCAAATAGTTCTATATGAATATTTGAGTGGAATATATTGTTGTGTGATAATTCAACTAATGGGACATGTCGATCCCATAACTAATTAAATTCCATTGGCCATGTTCATAGCTAGTCCAAAAGAGTTTGAATATTTATTTCAAATTGGAAATAATATTTTGGAGGATTGGATAAAATGAAATTAATTTTAGTATTCATAGAATTTAGAATAATTTATAATAATTTAAATATGATCATTGGTTCATGCTCAAAAATGATTGAAATTCATTCCCCGTGAGGCCCCATAACATTGTTTGTGTATGTCATGGTATTTTGGTTAGGAGGGAAATATTCCCTTATAATGATGCAATCATATGTCTTGTTTATTCAATCTACTGTAAAATATATCCTATTAATTACATCATATCTCTTTATGAGACACGCAATTGTTTTCATAGTGATATCATACCACCACAATATTGGTTTGGTAGTTTGTTGTAATAAAACATTATGAATGTTTAGATATTTCATCACATATTTTCTTACCACGAAACCTATAGTATAATTAGAAATATAATTCTCATATTATCCCAAAATTATAGACCACGAATTTCACAATACATTCTTGTACTTCCATGATGTGTAGATAATGCAGATCTATGAACTTTATCCTTCTACTATTATATTATATCGAGGATATATGGGGCACATAGCCCTATATTAAATTTTATCAAACCCTTTTATAAAAATTTATCCCTAGAAACATCCCATTAATGAAATATTGTATCCTCAATTGTAATAAAATATATTCTATTTTTTCTATATTTATATTCTCTAATAATGATTGTTGAAAATTAATTTAGGATGGGACTTATGATGTCCCTTCGCTTATGATTCCCATGACCAACCATACAACATCCTTGATCAATGAATAACCATGAATCCTCACAACTACTAGTAAAATAGGGTCATTCTTAACTAATTCATTAGTAGCATTGTTTTCTATTTTGATTTAATAATTTCTTGAACAATCAAAATCATTACGAAGCTCCAACTATCTCCATGTAAAATTTTCAATTATTTTTTCATGAATATATTCAATAAATCATAGTGTTTTTTGTATTCCTCACATTTATCCCTATGAAAATTTTCTGTCAATATCATCAAATAATAAACAAATAGAGTAAATATAGGTCATTTCTTAGAATATTTTTATCATGTTAATAAAACATTCATGACGCCTAAAAATCACCATGTACTATTTCAGGAGGTTTCACCCAACCTTTTTTGGAGATGCATCACTAAAAACTAATAGATACTTTGGTTATATAGGTTATAATTAACATAGGTGAAGTAATCAATCTTTTTTTTATTTCATGGAAACATTCATCACACTCTATTGTCTGGATGAACATAAATCCCTTTTGAGTTTACTATTTTAGTGAATTTTAAAGGCATAAAATTTTATTTCACAAACTTCCTTAAATATTTTTTTCTAAAAAAATAAACTATGAATCTATTTTATTTTCATTGGATGAGTCAACTCCTCTATGATCCTTATCTTGGTAGGGTTAACTAGAATTCCATTACTAGTTACAATGTGTGAAAAAAATTAAATGTATTGTAAATAGGATTCACATTTTATGATCATTCTATATAGCTTCACCTTTCTCAATGTTTTCAATGTAACCATTATCTAAACCACATTATGCACACATATTTTAAATAATATCAAAATATCTTTAATAAAAATTACCATGAACCTATCAATGTAGTCCAGAAAGACTCTATTAATTGTATCTCTGAATATAACTTGAAAATTATTCAACTAAATTGGAATATCCAATAACTCATAATTCTTATATCGTTTCTAGAAGGAATTAATTTGAATATCTATTCTATTAACCATAAATTAATGAACCCCATACAATGGCCAATTAGGGAGAATAAATTACCCCATGAAGGTGGATAAATAAATCATCAATTCTTGGGTGAGAATATATTTCCTTCTCTATGATCAAATTCAATTCTATATAATCAACACATATACTAATTTATCAATCCTTATTATATACAAAGTGTACTTGATCCTCATATGGGTACACATATGGTCAGATAAATCCCTTCACAAAAAGATCTTCAATTTATTTCCTTAATTTATAAAACTCCACATTTCCATTCAATATGTCATCTTCGATAATGTATTGAATTTAGGTTTGAGAATAATGTTGAAAACTACCTTTATTTTTATGGGAGGTCTATGTTTGCATTTAGGAAATGTGTTTATGTATTCTTGAATCATGGGGAAGTTTATTATCCTGGTACATTCATTTACATATCACTCATCACCAATCACCGCTACAAAGAGTACAATGATAGGTTCTTCTAGAAATGTTTCAGGAAAATATATATCAATAGTGAAAATAAATATTTTTAATAAATTCAAGAGTATTGAAATTTTACATTTCATTAATCGTTTAGAGATAGTGTAATCATAGTGTAGTTTCAATTACACCTTGGGATAGAATAATGTATTAATGATTACATTCTTCTTTTAAAAGACAATACAAGAGTTTATATAAATTATTAGTGATATTGTAATCCCTCTAGAAGACTTTAAAAAAAATATACTTATATACATTCAATTATTGATTCAATATAATTTTAAAACATAAGTTAAATAAAGTGATTTTAATTACTATAAATAGAAAATTCTCTTGCTTAGATTGATATAACAACATGTTTAAAATTCACCGAATCATTTGGAGGGTATATTAAAGGTGTACTGATATAAAAATGGCACTACTCCCTTTCTATAATCTGAGTTTCATGGTGGTTTCACATTATTATCATATGATATGGACATTTATTTGAAGATTTCCTATGTTTTCTAGAGTTGAATCATTGAACTTAATGGTAGGCCTGATCCATTATCTCTTATTCTATATTATTGAGATTTTGAGGCTACACATCACCATGATATCATAATGATATATTTCTATATCACCCACACATGTATCAATTTACACTACCAATAATGACGTTTCATAAATTAGTATTATCATATTTTTTTTTATTTGTGATGTTTTACTTTCTTTCCACATATCTAGTGATCAAAATTCATTCTCCAGTTCAGATTCATGTATCACTTCATATAATTCAACCTATAGGATCGTTGAATCTCACCAAACACTAATTCCACTTTGAATTCACTCAATAGTATCTCATCAGGTATTTCATTTTTATGATTAACAAAATTCATCCACAGATGGGATCGAGGTCCTCAAAATAATATGTTTATCATTCCTCTATGATTGATAAAAAATATTGAGATGTATCAATGAAGTCATGTAATATTAATTTCAATGCACTCCACGGATTAATTTCACTTCAAATTTTTAATAAAAATACTATCTCTTTTTAATCACATTTTTGATGTCAAATATTTACGAAAAAAGACTCCCATGAAATCATCCCACACCATTGCATTAATCTCACTTCTTTAATCTGTGTTTATAATCTTTACATAACACTAGTTAATTTCTTTATATATTTTCTATATTTCTAGGGATACTTTATATTGCTCAAAACATTTGAGTAACATAACGATATATTATATAGAGGTAATTCCCTGTTCAATGATGAATTTGTTGGTAGATCCACTAAAATAAGGTTCTTGTTAATGCTTGATGGAGTCAAAGGGATGTAGTTAGTTTCTAGTGGAATATGTTTTCTCCACTAGAATTAAATTATTATTAACAACTGTTGTTAGTTTATTCATCATCCTCATGATATTTTCCATTACATATTCAATTAGAAGGCTATCATTGCATCGTTTAATGCCCTAATAATTTACACAGTTCCTCTGATTTCACAATATTTATATAAAATAATCAATATAATTTGTGAAGAATGTCACATTTAAAAATATTTTAATTATAAATTGTGAATATTTCATAAAACATCATTCCCAAATGTTTTTATCAATAATATTCTAAACTAAAAATGACATTTTCATTATATTATCCATAATGGTTCAAAAATTATATGATTAACCAAAGAGGTCATGTGATATTTTCAACCTAGTATGTTGAAAAATCCATTTTCATTCACATTTTATTGATCATGTATTTCTCAATTTCTGGTTTTTGAGTATTACCCTAGGTATATCTGATATAGATCCACATCCACTATTAGAATCTATATTGTGATTTATTTTTGAGGAAACCATGTTCTTAGTATCCCCAAAATACTAGGATCGTTTCATAAATATAATAATTTATATAGTTTTTATAAAATAGTTTTACAATCCAAATTTGCAGAAATAACTAATCCTTCATTTGATACAACTCATGGAATCTTGTGTTATTATTTATTAAACATTTATTTACATAATACTAAATAAAGGATATATTAATGATTCGTTTAATGGAATATAGTTTAATAATACAAGAAAGAATAAAACATAATTCTAATCCAAGTGAATGGATCATTATTATGTTCACCAAATGAAATATTTACTATATCTCACATTCCGAGTAGATTCATCATTGAAAATTGTTGAGAATGATCCCAATAAGGGAATATGAAAGAGAGAAAATTACCTTGTGTTCATTTGGAATATCAATAATAAAAATAGGTATATTAAAACACATTGACCAAGATAACATGAGTAATAACCTGATTAAAAAAAATATTCAAAACTTTTAAAATTTTAAGCAACATTTAAAAGAGACATACATCATCATATGGCCATGGTTGATCACCAATGTTTCATTAATCAAAATTTACATATGTATTCCCTAATGTATCCTAAAACATTTCATTAATATACATTTAAATAATTAAAAATCCATTGATGTGCTCTCAGGGAACACCCTTAATGTGTATTAATTTCAAATGAACCACATAAATCATAATAAATGATTTTTTCAATAACCAAAATAGAATAATAAACATGTTTATTAGAAGTGAATTGAGTATAAATGTTCTTAAATAATCAACAAGATAATAATTTTTCACCAATGGAAAATTAATTTCGGTTTCATATATATAATTCCTATAATCATTAAATAATAATAAAATCGATGTGAACACCTGTCACGACCCGCCCTCGGGGTCCGTG
Source organism: Viscum album (assembly GCA_963277665.1). Lineage (NCBI taxonomy): Eukaryota > Viridiplantae > Streptophyta > Magnoliopsida > Santalales > Viscaceae > Viscum > Viscum album. The sequence continues at coordinate 555,533,587 of OY728165.1, read as the reverse complement.
CCGTGACTACCCCAAGCCCGCCTTCCATAGGCCAGGGGCTGGCGACTAGCACCAAGGCGTAAATCCCGATAAAAAGGGAAGGCATTGCCTTTGTAAAGTAAACAAACACCACAGAGTAAGCAAGCGGAAAGTAAACACTAAACAAAACCAGAGTACAACTGAAAGTGCGGAAAAGGAAATGGGCCAGTATACAAACCCAAACTGAAAGTAAAGTACAACTCGAAAGGGAAAACAACAACTGAAAAGTAAAAGCCGCTACACCGAGCTGTCCACTGGAAATCCCACCTGAAGGGTGGGTACAGATAGCTCCACTGCTCCACGGGTCCCGCCGTCCGCTCCGAGCACGTCCCGCCCAGTGGTCCACCTCCAGGTACCGTCCTGCTTTGCAAGCCTCGGCTAAGGTCAATGTTGTCCGTCGTCTGCAACCAACACAACGTAGTGCGGGCAAAGCCCGTGCAGGGGTGAGTATAAGCTACATAGTAGGGACCCCGAGACCCCTGAAGGTCTCTCAAATCCACAAAGGATAAACCACGAAGAAAGGTACAATCACGAAGTATCAACCGACACTGCTTAGGTATATGGATATACATATACCTAAGTCATGAATTTCAAATACGTACCAACCTCCGAGCCCAAGTACAACTCAGTCCACACAGGAAGTGAACGTATTCCACATAGGAAAGCAAAACGTAATCCACACAGGATTGCACAACACAATCCACACAGGAAAGCAATAGTATTCAGCTCACACAGGTATACATCTTCAAAAGACGATAAAGATGATCTCTGATCTATCTAAGTCGTCGGACCCACGAAGGATCGATAGGTAACTAACCCCCGCAAAAGACCCACCCAGGATCGGGCCCACATAGGACCTGTAGGCGCTGGTTCACACAGGACCGCTGAGCGCAAGGACCCACACAGGATCGGGCCCACACAGGACTTGTAGCACTAATCCACATAGGATTGCTGAGTGCTGAAGTCGTCGTCGTCGAATCCACACAGGATCTCTGTACTGTCGTCGTCGCAGTCCCAGTAGCAGTAGTAGCAGTAGTAGTCACAGAACAGTCGCAGCCAGCACTAGGGTTCCCGCACACAGCATTCTCGTTCGGAGGGTCCGCTCCACGAGCTGAGAGGCTGGTACATCAACTGTCACAAAGTCCAGAGTTGATGTATCCAAAAGTTCCGTATCGTCAACAGGAACTCAACGCAACAGACGGCGCGTCGATCGGACGCCTGGTCTGAGAGTTATTGGAATTTTCGTCCCCGGGGCCCGGTTGGTTTTTAAGGCAAAACCAACCCGACCGTACTCCACCTGCGTCCAAACCTCGGGCGGAGTATGCCAAAAGATCCGTCTCACTAAGAGGAACACAACACAGCTGACGGCACATCAATCGGACGTCCGTAGCTCAAGATGTGAGCGTTTCCGCTCCGAAGGCCCGGTTGGTTTCGTGAACGAACCAACCCGGCCGAACTCAAAGTAATCCGAAACCTTGAGTGCGATATACCGAAACGACCGTCTCGATCCAAGGATCGCGTTTCCATAGACGGTTCGTCAATTGGAGGTCTGTGGCTCAAGTTATGGCCAAAATACCTAAACTGATTCGAAACGGGGGGGTCCGGGTCCGGGCCGACCAGGCCCGACCCCCCCTGGGTCGGACCGAACCGGGTCGTCCCGACCCGGCTCCGACCCGGCCCGGCCGGCCGGCGGCGCGGCGGCCTGGCACCGCACGGAGGCAACACGCGGGGGGGGGGGGGGGCAAAGCCCCCCTCTTCTTCAAATGGCGGTGCGGCATAGCCACACCGTTTTGTCAATCAACGGCCCCCCTCCTGGGGGCCCGCTTTGAAGAGGATCCGGGGGAGCCGCCTGCCCCCCCCCCCCCCTCAAGGAAACCGCCCCCCTCTTTAATGAGGGGGGTTTTTGAGCTGGCCAGGGGAATTTATTTTCCCCGGCCTTTGACCTTCCGGCCGGCCAACTGCCGGCCGGTTTTCTCCAACGGGACCGGAAAATCCGGTCCCCTTTCCAGCTTCCGACGCCGGCGGCCCTGCCGCCGGTCTCCTCGTTCCGCCGCGGCCCGGAACCGGCCGCGGTGTTCGTCGTCCGGCGCGGTGCGACGGCACCGCGCCCCTCCGCCGCGCCTTCGATTCCCCTTGACGCGGCGCGACGGCGTCGCGTTCTTGATGATTCGTCCTCGGCGCGGCGCGACGGTGCCGCGCAAAATAATTGTACGATTATCCGCGTGGTGCGACGGCACCACGCCACCTTGTTTCCACCCGCAAGGTAAGTCAACAAGAACGATGGAGGGGGTTCGGCCGTGTTCATGCGGTCCTGCCCCCTCACGTTAAACAATAACACTTATATAAAATCCTTACGTTAGTCATGCAAGAACCATGAACAAGGATAAATAAATAAACAAAACAACAACCCCTACCTTGTGTATAGGTTCGAAGATTTGTCAACGTCCCGCGGAAGACAACGTCGCGGAGGTCGAGCATCGCGGTAGTCGTTCGTCAAATCCGTTGACGAAGAGATATTCCCGAAGAGATATGTCGTTGGCGAATCTTCGTATGCCGACGAAGAAGGCCCGAGGAGGAAGCAGTGTTCCCTCTTGTTGACACGGAAGATGAAGAAGAGAGGGGCGGCGTTCTTCGTCGGAGTTTTGAGCGTTCTTTGTCAAAGTTGAAGAAGAAGGAGGAGGAGCTCTCAAAAATCCTCACAAGTTGGCTAAATAATTCTAACCCAACAAAATAAGCTAAGAGCTTATTTTATTAAGTCAATCCAAACCATTTGAATTTCAAAGGTTTGAATTATGACAACTCAAGCCATTAATTAACCAACTTGCCTTATTAAATTAAAACGGGAGTTTAAGGGAGAAGATGAGAGGTTTAGGTTCGTGTGGGTCCCACCACACTTAATCCTCTCAAGGGAGGTTAAGTGGGTGTGGGTCCCACCCCTAACTCCCTTTGAGAGGAGTTAACCTACAAAAGTAAAATAAAAAGAATTCCACATTTTTTATTCAACTTTTTATAATTCTCCCAAAAACTAACTTTCGTCCCGCAACAAAACCAACTTCCGAAAAGGTCTCCTTAAGCGAATATCGGCGCTGCGAGTTCATCGGTGCCCTCAGATTTCAATTCCGAGCACCGGATCAAAAGTTAGAAATTCCCGCTCGTTCGTTCACTGAACGTACCGGAGCCAAACTTCGGAAATTGATTCCGGGCACTCCGGGCCTCGGAATCAGGTGCCGTCAGAAACCGCGCTCTTGTAAAATTCCAAAGAAAATTAAGAAAAAATTTCCTTGAATTTTACGGGTCTTTACAACACCCATGAATATTGAAATGGTTTAGGTATTCACTATATAATATCATTTAATTTAACGAAGAAAATGATGTGAAGTAACTTCGAAAACATGAAAGGTATAATAAATATATTTTTAAAAAGGTTTATGATAGAAAGGGGTTTTCACATAGATAAATAATAATTTTTTGAAATGTTTTGATAAAAAATGAATGAAAAGGGAGAAACAAACAATTTAAAATGCATAATAAAAAACTGATTTTGTAATAGAATTGAAAAGATGTAGAATTCATTTACATTGAAGAGTTCTTACTAAAACATGATGTTGGAAACTTAGGGGCATAAAAAATCCTTTTGCGAATATTGGGGATAATTTAGAGGATGAATCATTAGTGAAGGGTAATGGTTAAATGGGTTTATAAATATATAAAATGTGGAGCAATTGTTTAATGATTTTCAAATATAAGTCTTGGAAATCTAGGTTGTTGAAATTGAAAATAAATGTGTTACCAATGGTTTTTTCTCATGGTATTCAAAAATACATTATCATTTTTCCAAATATTAATACATTATAACATGAAACAATATAATAACACTTCATTGGTCATGGGAAATTAAAATTTCCACAATCCAATGTTTTTTGAATAAAAATTTTCATTTTAGACATTGGAAAATCACTTATAGTATCAGATATTAATTAAAATATACAAAAATAATCCATATTAATAAAATTACTTATTTTAGGTAATAGAAGTTGGTTAATTAATTACTATTTTTTTTAATATTTATTTCATAAATCATACTGAAATCATAGAACAATATTTTTATTATTCCATGAAATGTAATGTAAATTATAATATTCTCAAAAAACCATCATAACCAAATTCTGAAATAATGATTTCAAATTATATATTTATTTTATAATATTATTATTAATTATTTGAATATTCAGCTATAAATATAAAAAATAAAATTTATGGACAAATATATGCTTTTAGGACACATTCAAATTTCCGACGTTTAACAAATTTCCATGAAATGTATAAAATTAATTTATAATATAAATATAAATTATATTGTTTGAGAAGTTTATATAATTATAATATAGATATTCAAAGAACATAAATTTTTTATAAAATATTATATATTTCCTCAAAAATATTTATGTGTTATTTGCATCCAAAATCAATTTATTGAATTTTTCATACTTAAAAATATATATTTTTTAACATATTCACAAAATTTGATTGATGGAATAAAAATTTAATTTATGAAATAATAATTAGACATTATTTAACTATGGATTGGACGCAGAAACACTTATTAAACCTGCATAGTCTCTATAGTTATGGTTTAATATTGTGGTAGTTTCATGGGGTCATTTGGATATCATTGACCATGTCCTAGTCTCCACTAACACGAACATATCCCATAAGAATTTTTTTCCCTGATTAAATTATTGAATTATATTTTGGTATTGTTCCAAGGAGGACCACGTTGATTCAGCCTAATTCACAAGTTCTGACAAAAGGGATTTAAAATATAAGACACTACATGTTGAGGCCACCATTTCTTCTTCCAATATAGAATTTATTTTGTCATTATGACCTATAATAATTAATTATAACGGTAAAATTATTACCAAAGAGTAAAATTATATTTTTTAAATGAGGATAATGAATATATTGACCAATAGTTATATATGTAATCCACCAGTCTCATTGATAACATTAAATACCACTTCATTATTTAACTCACAGTTCACTAAAAATTATCTTATGGTTTTATAATAATTTTTTCATTATTTATATTGGTTTACTATTAATTTTTTATTTATATAGTTGTTTCTATGTTAGAAATCATTTTAGATTATTCCCTTGATCCATATTCTCTAATTATATATTTTTTATATTCTTTGTCCTATTTTAATGTCCAAAAATCTAAATTTTTTCTTTTCTAATTAATGTAGTTAACATTATTCATGAAATTTAACCATTTAGTCCAGGTATATTTAATATTTATTTAATATTATATAATATAAAATAAAGGTTTTCAAGAAAAATATTTCATTTAAAAAGCCCGAGTTTTTATACATTAAAAGACATGTGACTAATAATTTCAACAATTTTTAATGAGGGATGATATAGGGTCCAAAAAAATTCTACCAATATTATTTACAAGGGATTTTAAGTAATTGTAACCCATATCTATTTAGTTTGACCCCTATTTAAAGAATACAACCCAAGTCATTATAACATGATATATATTCTTTAAGGGTCAATAATGTCATTTAAAAAGGGATGGTGTATTAGAAGTGAAAATTAATTTTTATTATAGAACCATTATCAATTTTTTTAAAAATATAATATTTTTATTTTTTAAAAGAATATAATTAATTTGTTATTTGCATAAAATATATTAAATGTGAAATTTAATCCTTTTCTTTATTTTTGACTTAAAAATTCCATTGTTACGATGAATTTTAAATTGATATATTTTAATATTTTTAAACCTTTATTTTTTATCTATAAAAATGTAGAAAATTTTAATATATAAAAAACAACACAGTTTCAATATTTTAGAATATTTTTCCTTTATTTTTCTTGTTATTGAACAAGCCCTCCATTATTGATGCGAAAGGATTGGTGTAATTTTACCATTACCAATCATTACCAAAAAATAAATGTAAATTAATATAATAGAAATAATTTATTAATCCTCTAAATAAACATTTATAAAACATAATAACGTTAATTTATTATTATGAAAACATACTATAGATAATAAAAGAAATAATATGATATTTTTTTACTTCATCTTTAAATAAAATTATATAAAGTTCATTATAAAAGGAAAATGGAAAAATTATTATTAATACTTAAGATTATAATATTTATGTAAAAATAAAATTATCCAATAATATATATGATGTTTTTGTGATATTTAATGCCTTATCCGATATTTGTAACCTCAATTCTCCCATTTTAGATTTTACTAAGGTGATAAACTATACCCATGGTTACTATTCACAAAAAAAGGAATAGAAATCATACAGATTTAAGAAAATAATGATTTCAAATATGTAACTATCTTTATATGATTCAACATCATAATATGTAAATATTATTTTGTATAAATTCATTCAAAATGCAAGGAAATATTTTTTTATAAAAATCATTAATTTATGAATAAGGAAATATTTTATACCAAAATTATGTAAAATGATAAAATCATTTAAATTCATTAAAATATTTAATATAAAATGAGACTTAATTTTATATAAAATAATGAAAAAACAAATAGAAAACTTTTGTTAAAAAAAAATCACTATACATAAAATAGTTTTTATTTGAATAAAAATCACTTAGATGTAAAAAATGGTGAACATTGATTCATAATTTCGATATAATATTAGAAAATTTATAAATTAGTAATAAATTAAATTTTTTATATATAAAAAGTAAAAATAAAATTTCTATTCAGTATTCTATAATAATAATTTAATAAATGTTACATTAATTTTGAAATAATAAATTTTAACCATTCACCCAAAGAGATAAGTTTGAATGGTTTAATAAATATATATAAAATTAAATCAAATGTTCATAAATTACAGTCATGGGAAGTACATGCACCATATAAATGAAACAATTTGTTAAAAATATATATACCTCCTTGAAATAAATGTTACATGAATAACCCGTACAATAAGTCCCATATAATTAATAGTAATTTGTTAATATTGTATAATAAATTATAAATATATAATATAAACATATTAATTCATATATTACATGATATTATTCACTTTTAATTTTCATTTACAAGTTTATTAATAATTTTTTTCATAAAATGATAATTTTGTGCGTTCACTATTTCATTTTTCATGCTTGTTTTAGTTTAGTGGTTATGGAATTTTTACATTTTTCATGGATTCATAACAAATAGTATCAAAATATTGTATTTAATATCATATTTATTAATTATATACACTTTTAAAGCAATTTATATATTTTACTGATGAGAAATTTATTATATAACAACATTGAAATTGAAGTCTACTTGTGGGTAGAAGTGATGTTTCTCTTTTTAGTGAATATAATAAAATAATTGTAAGTAATAATTAATCATTCCATAATGATAAATATGCCATATATATCACATATAATAATTTTATATATTCTTATGACAATCTATACAGTGCTAGAATGATGATTGAATCACATCACTTTGTTGAGCATGTTGTACTCAATTATGCATGTTCCACCTTTCCATTATCTAATGGATTGGATTTTCAAAAGGTAACTATATTTTATCATTATATACTAATTATAATTTCATTAACATAATATATTATAATAAAATACTAATATATATATTTCAATTAGGGGGGATTATGAATAAATAATACATCAGTTTTGGAGATGGCAGTCTGTAGAGACACACAATGGCATTCTCATCACTGTTTGGATGAATGATAAATGCAGATAGTTATTATATAAAAAATAATATTTTGTTAAATATAATTGTAATAATTTCATTATGTTAATGTGAGAATTTAATATTTTAATAAGATAATATATGAAAAAATGAAATTTATTTGGGGATGAATACTAGGTATTCTTTGAGAAACCTATTTTAGATTTCTTATTAAGGGACCTAGGGTTTGTATTTTAAGAATAAAATATCCTATATAATGTATCAAAGAAATTTTTTAAGTTATATGGGTTGATTTTGGTCAAGTTAAGTGTAAAAAGGCATGAATATGTGATAGTTTTGGTTCCCTTTAAAAATTAAAAAGAGTGTTAGACATAAAATAATAATAATAAAATTTAAAGAATAATATGGACTGTTAATATTGTATCACTTCATTTTTTTCCAATAATATTTCATTACCCCTAAAATGTTAGGATATTTTATTATTTAGTTTCTTTTGAAATTGTTTAAATAAAATAAGAAAATTGATACATTCTAATAATTCAATATAGAGTCTTATTCAAGTGTTCACTATAATATAATTTTAATAAATCTCATATCCTAGAGACATACATCATAAGAAATGGGATAAAAAGATAATTTTATGTGAATAAGAAAATCATACATTTATTATGTGATCAAATTGAATTTCATGAAGAAAAATAAGTATAAAAATATAATATGATTTACAGAACAAGGGGAATGTAATGATAAAAAAATTGTTAACAAAGAATGTTTCAATAAAATTTAAATTATACATTAAAATGAAACCTGCTATGGTTTATCACCAATGAATCATAAATCATAATAACTATGTTTATTCATGATGTTATCATAAAATATTCCATCTATTTATATTGAATTCATTAATTAGTTCGTTTGAATGTAATCAAGGAACTCCGTTTATATGTATTTATTTCATGGGATCTACATTGATAACAATAAATAGTTCTGTTAATAAGACCTAGAGAATAATTTATATGTTCCATATAAAATAATTGAGTTTGAATCTAGTTAAAGGCTTGAACATAAAATAATTTTTATCCAATTAGAAGCTAATGTGGGTTATTTATTTTTTAATAACACAATTAATAAATTATATTAGCATCAAAGTGAATACCCAAGGATAATGAAATGATATCCGGATTACCAATATTTGAAAAATTTATTTAAAAGAGAAGAATATGAGGAGTATTTTCAGATTCCTGGAAGTTATAACATATTTATTTAGACAAGGGTGAAATAAGGTATAAATATATTATCATTGATAAAAGGTATGACAAGAGATTAATATATCATTTATAACACTTATAAAAATGTGGTTCCTGATTGGATGTGAAAGTTAGGATAATTATGTTACATTGAAGAGTTTTTCCTAAAACATGTACATGGTACATATGGTGATTTGGGACACATTTGGGGAAAATTTGGCCTAAAATTAAAAATAAAATCTTGGATGATTAATGTTTTAAACAATAAGAATGGTGAAATGGGTTGATAATGATAGAAAATGGGGATGAATGGTTTAATAATTTCTAAACATAGGTCCTGGAATTATAAGTTGTGGAAAATTCAAAACCATTATATTACCCATAAATTTTTGTCATGATTATGAAAATTTTGGGCCCATTTTATGAAATTTTAAACTATTATAACCGAACAACATTTTTAATACATCATTTGTAATGGAAAACAATTTTTTCCTCAACATTATGTTTTTTAAAACAATATCTATTTTAGACTTTTGAAAGTGAGTTATATGTTTAGAAAGAGAAAAATATATATTAAAATATATTTTATTAAAAAAATGAAATATTTTCCTTTGTGTATTTTTGGTAATTAAAAGATACAACTTTATGAAAGTAATTTTATGTCAAATATATATTAAAAATAGATAAATGATGTTTTAATATTTGATGAGAAATAATGTATTTTTTAAAATTTTGAAAAACTGACCCTAACATAATTTCAATGTGATGGATTAAAATAATTTTATATATTATATATATTTTTATAAATTTGATAATTCTATCATTTAAATATAAAGAAACATTTTTTTACTAAAAATTTTAATTTTTTCAAAAATAGACAAATATCTAAAAAATTTAAAATTTATTAGGAAATTATAATGCTATTTTTAATTTCTACAAAAATAAGAGTGAATTAAATGTATTTTTTCTTAAAATAAATGGTATTATTAGCATATGTAGTTATAATAAAAGTGCATATTATTTCTAAAATATAATTTTGTTGCAAATGCATCCATCATTCAATTTACCAAATTGGTCTTACAAAAACATATAATTTATTTAACAATGTTATTGAAAAAATGTGATTGAAAGAAAAAACATTGATTCACATTAGGGTAATTACACAATATGTAACCACTTATAGGACAAAATACCCCATATTACAACTACAAACACCCTAATGCTATGGTTTGTAATGGTGGAAGATTCATGGGGTGGTTCATCTAACATCAACTAAGAGATAATCTCCACTAAATTTAACTTATTCCATATGTGATTTTTTTCATGATTTACTTTCTAAATATCAACATGGAATTTTTCAAGAGAAACTCATAATGTTGTAACCTCCCTCCCATGTTATGAATAATTGGAATCAAAAGACATGACTATACTAGTTAATACCATCAAATATATTTTATTCCTCAATTTTCCTTTAATATTACATTTTATAAACAGTACTTTTGATAGTATTATTATTAAAAAATGGTATAATCCCCAAAATTCAAAAAAGATAATTTTTTTTATTTTCCAACAGTCATTCTACAAATCAATAATTTGTATATCTATCTATATATTCAAATTCACTCATTACCTTCATATTTGATAGAATTTAACTTGTGGATATATTTTTATTTTCATAAGATGTTGATCAGTTTACTGATATATTTTTTATTTCTATATCATTTTCATATGGGGTGAAACTAATAGCAGATTAGGGAGATCCATATATTCCCATTTTATATTTTATATTATATATATTTCTATTTTAATTTACGTTTGTTAAATTTGTATTGTATCATACTAATATAATATTCATTATTAATAAGATATGATTTTTTGGTTCCACAATATTTTGTACATATAAAATGTTATATAATATGACATGCATTTTAAATGGATAAATATAATTTAAAATACTATTTTTATTATATCCACCCACCTAATAACTTTCATCCATAAATTATCAACTCGTATTCTGTGATGACAATTAGTTTTGGTTGTTCTGTTTTTTTTATTTCCAATGTATCTCATGTTTCTTCATAATAATTAATTATCCTCTACATTGAAGGACCCCGGGACACCCTGAGAGGGGAGGGGTGAATCGGGGTGACCACTTTTCCTTTAAATGTGTTGGATCTTGTTCCCACGTTGGTAGGAACTTGTTGAACCTGTATGATGATTATGATCAGAATGAAAACATTCATATGCACAGAGAAGACACAACCATTTTTACTTCGTTCACCACTAAGGGCTACGTCCAAGGAGCATACGACGATAGGTTTCCGGTCGTACCTAAATCCACTATGCTTCACTAGCTGCGGATACAAAAGTTCGGGTACAGACACTCTGTCCCAGGCTCACTGCCTTTACAATTGTTCAGGGATAGCTCACTGCGTCCCTCGGGTCACTCCCGTTGACTCCCCCTAGCTCACTGCCGTTGGTGAAGTCCCACTCAGTTTATAGACGTGAGGGTCTCTTCTTCATTTGCATAAGAGTGCATCCTTTTTTGTATGTAGATGCTCTATTGAAGTTCGATTCTCACCAGAAGAAGAATATCTATTTTCCTCGAATGTACCGAGTAGTCTCTCGGCTTTCGTGCAGCTCCAAACACGCCGGTGGGCTTCAGCAAAACCAGGCGCGCTTCTCCAAGACAGTCGCGCAAGTCCCACTACGGCGCGCAAGTCCAAACTGGCGCGCAAGTGCCATCAACACACATGCGCGACTCTTCCTTCCCCAACTACAAACTTGCGCGGTCCACTTCCTTTCTCTTCCAAACCACCTCGGGCGCACAGCCAAAAACCGGCGCGCAAGCTCTACTTGCGCAACAAAACAACCACCTGCGCGACTCAACCACCTGCGCGACGAGAGGTCGAACAATCTCTCGGCCTTGAACCACGTTGCAAATGAGGAGGGGTGGTCCAGTATTTATAGGCAAACTGGACCCCCTGCGCGGCGGCGCGCAAGTCCTCGACGGCGCGCAAGTCTTGTCTTCAATAAACTCTGTCACGCAACTCACTTGCGCGACCCAACCAACACTTGCGCGACCTTCTTTCCTTAGCCAAATTTTGATGTTCTGATCCTCAAAAACAAATGGAGCGCAAGTCTTTTATCCTCCAAGAGCACGGCGCGCAAGTACCTTTTCTTTATTTTTGACTTAAAAATGCCATTGTTACGATGAATTTTAAATTGATATATTTTAATATTTTTAAACCTTTATTTTTTATCTATAAAAATGTAGAAAATTTTAATATATAAAAAACAACACAGTTTCAATATTTTAGAATATTTTTCCTTTATTTTTGTTGTTATTGAACAAGCCCTCCATTATTGATGCGAAAGGATTGGTGTAATTTTACCATTACCAATCATTAACAAAAAATAAATGTAAATTAATATAATAGAAATAATTTATTAATCCTCTAAATAAACATTTATATAACTTAATAACGTTAATTTATTATTATGAAAACATACTATAGATAATAAAAGAAATAATATGATATTTTTTTACTTCCTCTTTAAATAAAATTATATAAAGTTCATTATAAAAGGAAAATGGAAAAAATATTATAAATACTTAAGATTATAATATTTATGTAAAAATAAAATTATCCAATAATATATATGATGTTTTTGTGATATTTAGTGCCTTATCCGATATTTGTAACCTCAATTCTCCCATTTTACATTTTACTAAGGTGATAAACTATACCCATGGTTACTATTCACAAAAAAAGGAATAGAAATCATACAGATTTAAGAAAATAATGATTTCAAATATGTAACTATCTTTATATGATTCAACATCATAATATGTAAATATTATTTTGTATAAATTCATTCAAAATGCAAGGAAATATTTTTTTTATAAAAATCATTAATTTATGAATAAGGAAATATTTTATACCAAAATTATGTAAAATGATAAAATCATTTAAATTCATTAAAATATTTAATATAAAATGAGACTTAATTTTATATAAAATAATGAAAAAACAAATAGAAACCTTTTGTTAACAAAAAAAATCACTATACAAAAAATAGTTTTTATTTGAATAAAAATCACTTAGATGTAAAAAATGATGAACATTGATTCATAATTTCGATATAATATTAGAAAATTTATAAATTACTAATAAATTAAATTTTTTATATATAAAAAATAAAAATAAAAATTCTATTCAGTATTATATAATAATAATTTAATAAATGTTACATTAATTTTGAAATAATAAATTTTAACCATTCACCCAAAGAGATAAGTTTGAATGGTTTAATAAATATATATAAAATTAAATCAAATGTTCATAAATTACAGTCATGGGAAGTACATGCACCATATAAATGAAACAATTTGTTAAAAAGATATATACCTCCTTGAAATAAATGTTACATGAATAACCCGTACAATAAGTCCCGTATAATTAATAGTAATTTGTTAATATTGTATAATAAATTATAAATATATAATATAAACATATTAATTCATATATTACTTGATATTATTCACTTTTAATTTTCATTTACAAGTTTATTAATAAATTTTTTTCATAAAATGATAATTTTGTGCGTTCACTATTTCATTTTTCATGCTTGTTTTAGTTTAGTGGTTATGGAATTTTTACATTTTTCATGGATTCATAACAAATAGTATCAAAATATTGTATTTAATATCATATTTATTAATTATATACACTTTTAAAGCAGTTTATATATTTTACTGATGAGAAATTTATTATATAACATCATTGAAATTGAAGTCTACTTGTGGGTAGAAGTGATGTTTCTCTTTTTAGTGAATATAATAAAATAATTGTAAGTAATAATTAATCATTCCATAATGATAAATATGCCATATATATCACATATAATAATTTTATATATTCTTATGACAATCTATACAGTGCTAGAATGATGATTGAATCACATCACTTTGTTGAGCATGTTGTACTCAATTATGCATGTTCCACCTTTCCATTATCTAATGGATTGGATTTTCAAAAGGTAACTATATTTTATCATTATATACTAATAATAATTTCATTAACATAATATATTATAATAAAATACTAATATATATATTTCAATTAGGGGGGATTATGAATAAATAATACATCAGTTTTGGAGATGGCAGTCTGTAGAGACACACAATGGCATTCTCATCACTGTTTGGATGAATGATAAATGCAGATAGTTATTATATAAAAAATATTATTTTGATAAATATAATTGTAATAATTTTATTATGTTAATGTGAGAATTTAATATTTTAATAAGATTATATATGAAAAAATGAAATTTATTTGGGGATGAATACTAGGTATTCTTTGAGAAACCTATTTTAGATTTCTTATTAAGGGACCTAGGGTTTGTATTTTAAGAATAAAATATCCTATATAATGTATCAATGAAATTTTTTAAGTTATATGGGTTGCTTTTGGTCGAGTTAAGTGTAAAAAGGCATGAATATGTGATAGTTTTGGTTCCCTTTAAAAATTAAAAAGAGTGTTAGACATAAAATAATAATAATAAAATTTAAAGAATAATATGGACTGTTAATATTGTATCACTTCATTTTTTTCCAATAATATTTCATTACCCCTAAAATGTTAGGATATTTTATTATTTAGTTTCTTTTGAAATTGTTTAAATAAAATAAGAAAATTGATACATTCTAATAATTCAATATAGAGTCTTATTCAAGTGTTCACTATAATATAATTTTAATAAATCTCATATCCTAGAGACATACATCATAAGAAATGGGATAAAAAGATAATTTTATGTGAATAAGAAAATCATACATTTATTATGTGATCAAATTGAATTTCATGAAGAAAAATAAGTATAAAAATATAATATGATTTACAGAACAAGGGGAATGTAATGATAAAAAAATTGTTAACATAGAATGTTTCAATAAAATTTAAATTATACATTAAAATGAAACCTGCTATGGTTTATCACCAATGAATCATAAATCATAATAACTATGTTTATTCATGATGTTATCATAAAATATTCCATCTATTTATATTGAATTCATTAATTAGTTCGTTTGAATGTAATCAAGGAACTCAGTTTATATGTATTTATTTCATGGGATCTACATTGATAACAATAAATAGTTCTGTTAATAAGACCTAGAGAATAATTTATATGTTCCATATAAAATAATTGAGTTTGAATCTAGTTAAAGGCTTGAACATAAAATAATTTTTATCCAATTAGAAGCTAATGTGGGTTATTTATTTTTTAATAACAAAATTAATAAATTATATTAGCATCAAAGTGAATACCCAAGGATAATGAAATGATATCCGAATTACCAATATTTGAAAAATTTATTTAAAAGAGAAGAATATGAGGAGTATTTTCAGATTCATGGAAGTTATAACATATTTATTTAGACAAGGGTGAAATAAGGTATAAATATATTATCATTGATAAAAGGTATGACAAGAGATTAATATATCATTTATAACACTTATAAAAATGTGGTTCCAGATTGGATGTGAAAGGTAGGATAATTATGTTACATTGAAGAGTTTTTCCTAAAACATGTACATGGTACATATGGTGATTCGGGACACATTTGGGGAAAATTTGGCCTAAAATTAAAAATAAAATCTTGGATGATTAATGTTTTAAACAATAAGAATGGTGAAATGGGTTGATAATGATAGAAAATGGGGATGAATGGTTTAATAATTTCTAAACATATGTCCTGGAATTATAAGTTGTGGAAAATTCAAAACCATTATATTACCCATAAATTTTAGTCATGATTGTGAAAATTTTGGGCCCATTTTATGAAATTTTAAACTATTATAACCGAACAACATTTTTAATACATCATTTGTAATGGAAAACAATTTTTTCCTCAACATGATGTTTTTTAAAACAATATCTATTTTAGACTTTTGAAAGTGAGTTATATGTTTAGAAAGAGATAAATATATTTTAAAATATATTTTATTAAAAAAATGAAATATTTTCCTTTGTGTATTTTTGGTAATTAAAAGATACAACTTTATGAAAGTAATTTTATGTCAAATATATATTAAAAATAGATAAATGATGTTTTAATATTTGATGAGAAATAATGTATTTTTTTAAATTTTGGAAAACTGACCCTAACATAATTTCAATGTGATGGATTAAAATAATTTTATATATTATATATATTTTTTTAAATTTGATAATTCTATCATTTAAATATAAAGAAACATTTTTTTACTAAAAAATTTAATTTTTTCAAAAATAGACAAATATCTAAAAAATTTAAAATTTATAAGGAAATTATAATGCTATTTTTAATTTCTACAAAAATAAGAGTGAATTAAATGTATTTTTTCTTAAAATAAATGGTATTATTAGCATATGTAGTTATAATAAATGTGCATATTATTTATAAAATATAATTTTGTTGCAAATGCATCCATCATTCAATTTACCAAATTGGTCTTACAAAAGCATATAATTTATTTAACAATGTTATTGAAAAAATGTGATTGAAAGAAAAAACATTGATTCACATTAGGGTAATTACACAATATGTAACCACTTATAGGACAAAATACCCCATATTACAACTACAAACACCCTAATGCTATGGTTTGTAATGGTGGAAGATTCATGGGGTGGTTCATCTAACATCAACTAAGAGATAATCTCCACTAAATTTAACTTATTCCATATGTGATTTTTTTCATGATTTACTTTCTAAATATCAACATGGAATTTTTCAAGAGCAACTCATAATGATGTAACCTCCCTCCCATGTTATGAATAATTGGAATCAAAAGACATGACTATACTAGTTAATACCATCAATTATATTTTATTCCTCAATTTTCCTTTAATATTACATTTTATAAACAGTACTTTTGATAGTATTATTATTAAAAAATGGTATAATCCCCAAAATTCAAAAAAGATAATATTTTTTATTTTCCAACAGTCATTCTACAAATCAATAATTTGTATATCTATCTATATATTCAAATTCACTCATTACCTTCATATTTGATAGAATTTAACTTGTGGATATATTTTTATTTTCATAAGATGTTGATCAGTTTACTGATATATTTTTTATTTCTATATCATTTTCATATGGGGTGAAAATAATAGCAGATTAGGGAGATCCGTATATTCCCATTTTATATTTTATATTATATATATTTCTATTTTAATTTACGTTTGTTAAATTTGTATTGTATCATACTAATATAATATTCATTATTAATAAGATATGATTTTTTGGTTCCACAATATTTTGTACATATAAAATGTTATATAATATAACATTCATTTTAAATGGATAAATATAATTTAAAATACTATTTTTTTATATCCACCCACCTAATAACTTTCATCCATAAATTATCAACTCGTATTCTGTGATGACAATTAGTTTTGGTTGTTCTGTTTTTTTTATTTCCAATGTATCTCATGTTTCTTCATAATAATTAATTATCCTCTACATTGAAGGACCCCGAGACACCCTGAGAGGGGAGGGGTGAATCAGGGTGACCACTTTTCCTTTTAATGTGTTGGATCTTGTTCCCACGTTGGTAGGAACTTGTCGAACCTGTATGATGATTATGATCAGAATGAAAACATTCACATGCACAGAGAAGACACAACCATTTTTACTTCGTTCACCACTAAGGGCTACGTCCAAGGAGCATACGCCGATATGTTTCCGGCCATATCTAAATCCACTATGCTTCACTAGCTGCGGATACAAAAGTTCGGGTACAGACACTCTGTCCCAGGCTCACTGCCTTTACAATTGTTCAGGGATAGCTCACTGCGTCCCTCGGGTCACTCCCGTTGACTCCCCCTAGCTCACTGCCGTTGGTGAAGTCCCACTCAGTTTATAGACGTGAGGGTCTCTTCTTCATTTGCATAAGAGTGAATCCTTTTTTGTATGTAGATGCTCTATTGAAGTTCGATTCTCAACAGAAGAAGAATATCTATTTTCCTCGAATGTACCGAGTAGTCTCTCGGCTTTCGTGCAGCTCCAAACACGCCGGTGGGCTTCAGCAAAACCAGGCGCGCTTCTCCAAGACAGTCGCGCAAGTCCCACTACGGCACGCAAGTCCAAACTGGCGCGCAAGTGTCATCAACACACATGCACGACTCTTCCTTCCCCAACTACAAACTTGCGCGGTCCACTTCCTTTCTCTTCCAAACCACCTCAGGCGCACAGTCAAAAACCGGCGCGCAAGCTCTACTTGCGCGACAAAACAACCACCTGCGCGACTCAACCACCTGCGCGACGAGAGCTCGAACAATCTCTCGGCCTTGAACCGCGTTGCAAATGAGGAGGGGTGGTCCAGTATTTATAGGCAAACTGGACCCCCTGCGCGGCGGCGCGCAAGTCCTCGACGTCGTGCAAGTCTTGTCTTCAATAAACTCTGTCGCGCAACTCACTTGCGCGACCCAACCAACACTTGCGCGACCTTCTTTCCTTAGCCAAATTTTGATGTTCTGATCCTCAAAAACAAATGGAGCGCAAGTCTTTTATCCTCCAAGAGCACGGCGCGCAAGTACCTTTTCCAAAAACACTTTACTTTATTGGCCGATTTTTAGGCCCAAAAATTTGGCAAACACTGGGAAACAGCGCCACCTTCTCTACTGTTTTCTTCTTGAACGGTATGATCGCTTTGTTGGTACACACCCTGAACTTCCACTGAGGATTGACAACAAACACAAACCATACACCAAATCATGCTTTGAAGAACCTGGTTCCAACATTATCCCCCTTTGGGTTTGTTGGCAATCGGAATAAATTAAATAGATCTCCAACCATGAGAAAATCCAAAACGCAAGAATCAACTCAGCCAACACTCTAAGTCTACGTGAGCAATGCTCAGTGTAGAAAACAAGAGAGAAAGCTTGAATTGGGTCTTAGTGTTTTGAAATTCTCCATGACGCCCGATGTTATCCTTATTAAACTTCTCATCACAATCTTAGACTTCTCATCACAGAAGAATTTCTTGCCTTGAATTTATTCCTTTCTCCCCCATTGACAATAAAACCAAAGACCGAAAAGTTTGTTCAACGTTCAGCTCAAGCCATACTCCCCCTGGATAGTATCTCCCCCATAAACCTGCATCACAGCCATAAGCAGATAAAAACAGTTAAAACAAACAGGGAGAGGGGACTTCCGGTGCCTCCTTATGCAGTAGGAGGTGGTCGAACACCGAGGTTCAACCGATGCTTCTCAAACACAGTCGCGGACAATGGCTTGGTTAGGATATCAACCACTTGCTCATTAGTTCCAACATGATCCATTTTAATCACTCCTTGTTCAACCTTTTCTTTGATAAAATGATACCGTATTTCAATATGTTTTGTACGAGAATGTTGAACTGGATTCTTCGTAAGATCAATTGCACTTTTGTTATCGTAATAAATCACCATTGGTTGCTGCACCTTATCACCAATATCTGTTAGCTGCTGCTTCATCCAAAGAAGTTGAGTTCATTCTTTTTTGGAGGAGATATATTCAGCTTTAGTAGTACTAAGAGACGTACTTTCTTGCTTCTTTCTCAACCAGCCAAGACATTTATGCCCAATATAGAAAGCTCCACCACTAGTGGACTTTCTGTCTACTACATCCCCATCCCAGTCAGCATCAGAAAACGCTGATAATTCACTGTCCCTGCCTGCAGCAAAAAATAACCCGAAGTTATGTGTGCCTTGAATATACCTCATTATTCTTTTTACTTCTGACATATGTTCCTCCTTTGGATTACTCTGAAAGCGGGCCGCAAGGCATGTTGCAAAGACAATATCTGGCCTTGTCGCTGTCAGATACAGTAGGCTTCCAATGATCCTCCTGTACATGGTGGGATCAACAGAGTTCCCATCCTCATGCTTTCCAAGTTTAGTTCCAACAGCAATCGGAGTTGACATTGGTTTGGAGTCTTCCATATTGAACTTCTTCAGCAACTCTCTTGCATATTTTTCCTGAGAAATGAAAGTGTATTCCTTCTTTTGAATCACTTGTAACCCCAAGAAATATGTGTTCTCCCCAATCATAGACATTTCAAATTCTGATTTCATGTGGTTGGCAAATTCATCCACTGATTTCTGCCTGCTGCCACCAAAAATGATATCTTCAACGTAGACAAGAACCATGAACTGATCTTTTGGAGAATTTTTCACATAGAGATTGTGATCAACTCCTCCCCTTTTGAATTCCAACTTCTTGAGATATGAATCTAGCCGTGAGTACCATGCTCGTGGTGCCTGCTTCAAACCATATAGAGCTTTCTTTAGTTTGCAGACCTTTGTTTCATCGGTACCCAAGACAAACCCCACCGGTTGTTCAATGTAGACTTCTTCTTCGAGTACACCATTCACGAATGTTGTCTTAACATCCATTTGATATACATTATATCATCTTTGGAGTGCCATGGCAAGGAAAATCCTGATTTATTCCAGTCTAGCAACTGGAGCAAAGGTTTCTTCAACATCAATACCTTCAATCTGGGAGTATCCTTTACATACCAGTCGTGCCTTGTTTCTGATAACACTTCCATGCTCATCAAACTTATTTTTGAAGATCCATTTGGTACAATCACATTGTGACCTTCGGGTCTCTGGAAAAGATCCCATGTCTGATTCTTATCAATCTGATCTAATTCATCATTCATGGATTTCACCCAAGATTCATCTTTTGTAGCTTCTTCGAATGAGGATGGCTCTACAACTGATAGAAATGCAGATTGCGTGGTATTCCTCATCCTTCTGGTTTGAGTGGGTGCACTCATATCCCCAATTATGTTGGATGGATCAATCTCAGCTCTTTGATTTCTCCTGCGAGGTTCAGTAGAATTCTCTTCAGCCATAGTTTCTTCTTCAGATTCTTCTTCTGAGTCAACATCATTATGTGATTGATGAGTGTTTTGAACAGCTTCCTCTATTTCTGCATTTGTAGTTTCTTCATGTCCACATTCTTCATGACTTTCTATCACATTAGCATATGACGTCCGTGAAGCATTTCTGGTTTTCTATTCAATTATCTTAACATCATTGCTTTCCACAATCCTTCCCAAATGATTATTGAAACATTTGTAGGCTTTGTTGTTCATTGAGTAACCGAGGAAGATTCATTCATTTGCGTTGTCACCATATTTCCCCTGATTTCCTTCATTGTTCCTAATGAAGCACTTACTTCCAACGACATGAAAGTATTTTAGAGAAGGCTTCCATCCATGCCACAATTCATATGGTGTCTTCGTCTCACCCATATAAAGTCTTGTTCGATTCTGAATGTACACTGCAGCTTGAACAGCCTCTTTCCAGTAATGTCGTGGAATACGACTCTCAATCAGCATAGTTCGTGCCATGTTGTTCACCTGTCGATTCCTTCGTTCAACAACTCCATTTTGTTGTGGAGTTCTCACAGCAGCTACCTCTTGTTGTATCCCATGCTTCTCCAGATAATTTTCAAATTCAATGGATGTGTATTCTCCTCCATTGTCAGATCGCAACACTTTGATTGTTCGTCCAGTATCATTCTCGGCGATTCGTCGATATGTTTTCATGCAGTCAAGGACCTGTCGTTTCCGGTGAATGACCATCACACATGCCATTCGACTGTAATCATCTATGAAAAGGACAAAGTACCTTTCTCGATGAGTTCCGGCAACATTTGTTGGACCACAAACACTTGTATGAATCAGATCAAGAAGGTGAGATGCCTTTTTCTTCTTTGGCCGATATGAACTGTAGACCAGCTTCCCACGAATACAAGCATCACAGGATTTTTCACGCTCACGCTTCAGGTTGGGGATGTCCATGAAAATTCTCAATTTTGATATTTTCTCCATGTCTTGATGATTGATGTGTCCCAATCTTCGATGCCACAAATTGTTTTCTTCATCAACAGTCATGTAACATACATTTTCTTCACTATCAACCTGATACAAGTTGCCTTCTGTTCTGCATCCTTTCATAAGTGAATTGCCGGTTTTTCCCTTGATGGTGTAGCCTTTCTGATTAAAAGTAACTATAAGTCCTGAGTCACAGAGTTGACTCACGCTAAGGAGATTATGGCGTAGGCCATCTACGTAAAGGACTTTAGTCTTCTTTAGTTCTCCAATAGCTAATTGGGTACTTCCACTCCCTTTGATTTTCAGAGCCCCATCATTACCAAATCTTACTGTACCATCAAATTTCTTTATGATATTCATTAGTAGGCCGACATTACCCGTCATATGAGATGAACAACCGCTATCCCGAATCCAGGTACTGTTGTTCTTTGTAGCTTTGAGGGCTACCTCTGCAAGGTTCGATTTCTCAATCTTCTTCCTTTCCTTCCATGAGACATTAGATTGAGTATATAGGACTGATGGCCTTTCAACTATCTCTTCCGCATACCCAGGTTCTTCATAGTCAAAGTCTTCTGTTAGAGGTGATAACCTGTTTAAAAGAGCAACATTGTCTTGCTGACGAGACTTGACTTGTCTTGAACTTCGGTATGAGGTGTCTATGTCTCTTTTCTGCCTGCAATTAATGGCCTTATGACCAAAGTTAGAACAAAAAAAAACAATATCCATAGAAATTATTTCTTCTATGAGAATTAGGATATGAGGTTGTTCTTCTTTGTTGAGCATCTATATCTTCTCCATTCAGATAGCTTCTTGCCTCTTCACAATAAGACATGGTATGGCCCAGATAGCCAAAGAACTGACACTTCATGAGAGGAAATGTCTTCTCACTTGAATTTCTCCTTATACCTTATTCCTTGGGAGAATAGTAAGACTGTCTGTCATTTTTGAATGTTTGAGGATAATTTTCAGGTCTCCTTTTAGTTTGGATTGAGGGTTCCATTTTCAGCACTCTAGGTAACATTTCATCATGTTCAACTTTCATCTTGTATTTCTTTTGGATCTTTTAACTTCCAGAAGTTGATGACTCAGCCTCACAGCCAATTCCACTCTTTCCCATGCAAGCAGGTCTTTGATCACTCAAGAATTTTCCAACCCCATCTGAACCACACTTGGCTCTTGCAAGTAATTCTGCATCTGAGAATCTTCCGAACTGTATTTTCTTCCTCGATTCTTTTGGAACTGATTCTGTCTCCATTTTACTCCTTAGAGTAACTACTTCCTCATCAAGACCCTCAACAGTCTTGGATTTTTCATCCAGTCTGGATGTGAGGTCATTGATGACCTTTGCCTGCTCTTCAATTCTCAGCTTCATATCAACTGCATCATCGTTGATTTCAATTAATTTAGACTGTACCTTCACAAATTCTTCCAGTCGTTCAATTTCAGATTCAAGTTGATCAACATATTCAGTTGATTCTTCTACAATTGATTTCCACTTATTGCAGCTCTTACATTTAATCTTAAGCTTACTAACTGCATCCTTAAGTTTCACCTCAGGATCTACAAAAGTTCTCAGTTTTTTTTCACCATCAGTATCTTCTGACTTTTCAACAGTGGCCATCATAGAAGCATGGTTCCCAGTTTTGAATTCTGGTTCTTCTACATCACAGAATTCATTGTCATCTTCTTACTCTTCACAGACAAAACTCTTCCTTTGCATTTTCTTACCAGATTTGAAGTCTCCCTTTTTGAAGAACCTTCTTTGAGGCTTCTTGATGTTTTCATCTTCACTATCATCATCATTGATATTCTTCAAGCACTGAGAGACAATGTGCCCAACTTTTCCACAACGGAAACATGCGAGAGGTAACTTCCCTTTGAATTTCCCTTTCCCCTTCTGGAACTTCTTTGCAATGAGAGAAAGAATTTCTTTCTCTTCGTCATCAGCACCGCTACTATCCTTTGAGATTTTCAATTTATCCATGGCCTTGAATGCCATTTCCTTGCTCACCCGAGTCGTAGCATCTTCAGGTTTGACTCTCATTTCATATGCTACCAAACTGCTCAGTAAGTCATCTAGAGAATGTTTGGAAAGATCTCTTTCCTCAAGAGCTGACACCTTCACATTATACAGAGGTGGAAGTCTTCTTAATATTTTCTTTACAATATCAATGTCTTTTATTTCTTCGCCTAGACCCCGAATTGCTCCAACCACTTCAGTAATTCGATTGAAGAAAGAGTCTGCATTCTCGTCTAGATGCATCTTCAGATCATCAAACCGATTGTGTAGCACTTGTAGTTTCGCCTCCTTCACTTTGCTATCACCTTCATAAATATTCTAAAGTTTATCCCACATATATTTTTCTGAGGTGCAATTCATCACCTTCAGGTAAATCTGATCAGAAAGGGCTGCAGTGAGAGCATTCTGTGCTTTAGCATCTGCATCAAGAAGTTTCCTGTCTGTTTCAGTCATAGCCAGACCTGTTGGATCAGTGACATGTATTCCTTTCACAATAGAAAAAAGGACTTCCATTCCAAGAGATCTTAGATGAGATCTCATTCTGTTCTTCCAGATCTGGAAATTGCTTCCATCGAAGTGAGGGACCCCCCTGACATTGACGGCGTTTTCCATGACGAAGAAGGTCAGATTCAACACCAGCAACCTTTACCCTCTGATACCACTTGAAGGACGCCGGGACACCCTGAGAGGGGAGGGGTGACTCAGGGTGACCACTTTTCCTTTTAATGTGTTGTATCTTGTTCCCACGTTGGTAGGAACTTGTTGAACCTGTATGATGATTATGATCAGAATGAAATCATTCACATGCATAGAGAAGACACAGCCATTTTTACTTGGTTCACCACTAAGGGCTACGTCCAAGGAGCATACGCCGACAGGTTGCCGGTCGTACCTAAATCCACTATGCTTCACTAGCAGCGGATACAAATGTTCAGGAATAGACACTCTGTCCCAGGCTCACTGCTATTACAATTGTTCAGGGATAGCTCACTGCGTCCCTCGGGTCACTCCCGTTGACTCCCCCTTGCTCACTGCCGTTGGTGAAGTCCCACTCAGTTTATAGACGTGAGGGTCTCTTCTTTATTTTCATAAGAGTGCATCCTTTGTTGTATGTAGATGCTCTATTGAAGTTCGATTCTCACCAGAAGAATAATATCTCTTTTCCTCAAATGTACCGAGTAGTCTCTCGGCTTTCGTGCAGCTCCAAACACGCCGGTGTTTTTCAGCAAAACCAGGCGCGCTTCTCCAAGATAGTCACGCAAGTCCCACTACGGCGCGCAAGTCCAAACTGGCGTGCAAGTGTCATCAACACACATGCGCGATTCTTCCTTCCCCAACTACAAACTTGCGCGGTCCACTTCCTTTCTCTTCCAAACCACCTCGGGCGCACAACCAAAAACCGGCGCGCAAGCTCTACTTGCGCGACAAAACAACCACCTGCGTGACTCAACCACCTGCGCGACGAGAGCTCGAACAATCTCTCGGCCTTGAACTGCGTTGCAAATGAGGAGGGGTGGTCCAGTATTTATAGGCAAACTGGACCCCCTGCGCGGCGGCGCGCAAGTCCTCGATGGCGCGCAACATCAATTAACATGGTGAGTTGTTTTGTTTCTTAGCACATTTTATTTATAGACTAATATATCTAGTGGTTGTTCCTAATAAGTGATTTCATGTTCCATTTGTAACACCTGAAGATTCAGTATATATAGATAATTAATTATATATGATGATATGATATATATGAGGTATATATCATGGATATGATCCAAATATAACCTATGTTCTACATGATAGTTTTTTCCCCAATGTAATCTAGATTTCATTGGTGATAATATACTTTAGGATAAAAATTCCTTTCTTTCTGATCGGCGTGTCTGTAGAGACCCAGAAATTCTGTAAAAAACATAAAAAATCATAAATTCTGGGGATTTTTACAAGTCCGTGAAAATTTACGAAACATGATTCTGAGGCCCGATGTGCCCGGAATCAATTTTTGAAGTTTTGTTCAAGTATGTTCAGTAAACATATGATCATGATTTTACTACATTTGTACCAGTGATCTGGATTGAAATATGAGGGAACAATTGAACTCACATCATCAGTGATTTCTTAGTGAGACCTTCACAATAGTAGCATTCTATTAAGATTGGAAGTTAGATTTTGGGGTTTTTAATTAAAATGAATAAAATAAAGATTTATCATTTCTTTGTGGTGGTATAAATCTCCAAGACGAGGTTAGCTATGGCGGCCACCACACCAAAAAATCCCATGAGAGGTTATGGAGGTGGGGTCCACCATCCAATAACCTCCATTGGGAGGATATTCCATGATGGGGACCACCTAGGGGTTGTATCCCCTTGGACCCCCAATTAAGTGGAGAGCCTCTTCACCTTCCTCCACCATTTATTTGAGGCAACCCCCTTCATTTATTTGGTTATGTTTCACCAATTAATTAATATACACATTTTTAAATCATTTGAATTATTTCCAACAATTAAATAATAGGAAAACCTGTTATTTTATTTTGGTTGGAAAATTTTAATTGGGTGTGACATTGAGAGAGGACTGGGAAGAATTTTAAGAACATCATCCTCTAAACGATGAACGCGAAGAATGCCTCTTCATTGTTCACTAAAGATCATCGAACACTTTCATCGATCATCCACCTAGCCAAAAGAGAAGGAGCCAAACGTGATGAATGCCGATGATGCTTCTTCCTCAGTCTCCTACCCCAGATGCTTCCCGACATCAACAGAATGACATCTGAATTTCCGCGACTTGGTCAACATTTATCGTAATATGAGTTAGGGGTTTGTGTTGATTTTTTACCCGTTCTACGTCGTTCAATTTATTGATTGAGAAATCTTGAATGATACAACCATAATGAGGAGGGCTCAGACTTAACGAACACTGCCTGAACCTCCCACTTTGTTATTATCATTTGTTGACGATGGTGGCAGTGAAAAAATACAACCAGAGTAACAGACCGCAAAAAAAATAAATTTCGGTCGGCGACAGGCCGACCGTGAAGAAACCGGCGGTGCAAGGCTGTCGTGTCTCTAAGAGGGCGCGACACCGCCGTGCCGTACAGAAGGAGATCCATCGCTAAGGTGGGTCATGGGGGAGGCGTGTGGCGCCATCACACCTTATGGACGCCAGGTGAGGTCCATGGATAGGGAGGGTCGTGATGAAGGAGAGCGGCATTGTCACGCCGCACGGTGGTGTTGAGCCGCGGCTGGGGCAGCCCGCGGTAATGGGGTGTGGCGTCCTCGCTCCACGCCAGTGGGGAGGACATCCATGCCTCTTGGCGAGCCAGGAGGATCAGGACCCCGTCGAGTCCTGCATGTTGTGGACCGGTGCCACCTGGCACCAGTTGGAGCTCCACCCGCACGACAGAGTCGTCCGGGTGCCAGGAGGTGCACAACTTCCCCCCTGACTGCATCTTAGGCAGACCTTGCGTACTTCCAGGCCGCCCTCGGGCCGGTCCCCCATTGGGCCAGGGCCGAAATCAGTATGGACCGCCCTCAGTCCAGGCTTCCCCCACGGGCCGGACCATTCACTCGGAAGAGGTCGGTCCCCAGACCGGGTCGGACCCCACTCCAGAGCGGGTTGGGTCGGGTCGATTCGACTGAGTGTGACTGGACCCGGACCCACTATGGCCAGTTTTCACCCTTTCCCCTATATCTTGGGCAACATGTGTCCAATCAATGAACAGTCTGCAGCGACATAAATCGTAGAGCGTGATGGTTCTTTTGGCATATCCCACTTGAGGTTTTGACATAGTTGGGATACAGTCGGGTTGGTTTGAACCTACAAACAAACCAGGGCCCTTGAATGGAAATTCCAATAACTCACAGTCAGACATCTGATTGACGCTCTATCTGTTGGGTTGATACCCATATGACGAGGTGGACCTTTGAGATACTTCTATCTGGTACTTCGTGACAGTTGGAGTATCGACCTATAACTCATGGAGCGTATCCTTCCGAAGACGAGCGTGCGGAGTTCGAAGCCCTAGTAGCTGGATGAGACCTCACGACTACTGACCATTTGACTCAGAGTGTTTTGACAAGCCTAGTGGGAAGCACCTATGTTTGACGAAGAATTTCCATAGTAGGGAGCACCTCGGTCTGATGCGGAAGCCCCACGATACTCGACTGGAGAAGTATCTCAGCATGCTATGAGGGGGAGCTCCTCTGTGTGACGCGGTAGACCCACATTGGAGAGCTCCTCTGTGTGATATGGCAAACCCACGATACTTGATAAGAGGAGTACCACCGAATTCCAAGACAATGGAAAGCACTTCAGTGTGATGAGATAGGGCCACATTAGTCTTTAGAGGAGGAGTACACCAGCAGCCGATGTTTCGAAAATTATACTGGGTGTGTTACATGTTACAACCCTATAATAAAATCCTGTTTTTGAGCTGAGTCAATGAATTTTTTGTTTCCTCATAATTGAGATAGATTACTAGATAAATTAGGTATATGTATGAGCATATACCTAATAAGGTTTATCTATTGAATCATTAATTTTTTGTTATAATTGTTGAATATTGTGAGATCTTTAGGGTATCACGGTCCCTACGGAGTATCGTTATACACACCCTTTCACGGGCTATGTCTGCACCTCATTGTGTTGGTTGTAGACAACAGACAACATTTACTAAGGTAGAGATTAGTAGAACTAGACGGTACACGGAGGTGGAGCACTTAGAGTGACGGTGGAGGAGTAGACAAACAGACGTGGAGTGCAGAGGAGGCCAACTGTACCTACCTTTCAGGTATGAATCCCGGAGGATGACCCAATATCTTCCTTACGTGCATTCAATTGTACTTTTTCATTAACTAGTACTTTACTGTTGGGCTTGTATTTCCGTCCCCTTTTACTCTCCATCACATCTTCTGTATATAATATTGCTTTGTCTTTTTCTTCCAGTTGTGTACTATACTTGTGTTTGTTTATTTTTATAAATGCAATGCCTTCCCAGCTTAGAGATTTATGCTTTTGGTGCTAGTCGCTAGCCCCTGGCCAATGGAAGGCGGGCTTGGGGTAGTCATGACACAGGTCCTAAAGAGGGGTCGTGAGAAATTGGTATAAGAGGAGTCGATTCTACCACAGCACAAGGGACTCTAATCATTCTTTTCTGTGAAAAAAATATTGTTAAGTGTATGAAGTGTGGTTTTCTGTTCAAGGAGTCCAGTTTTGGTGCGGGCGGCCAACTTATACATACACCAGGACCTTGACTACTGATATCCGACTTAGTGAATGGAAAAACTGAATGCTTGTGTGTTTCCCAAATTTTTTCTTAAGTCATCTCACCCAGGTCAGCTCAAAAGATTTAATCTTATTACTGTGTCACACATGTTTTTTTCAGGATGCCTCCCCACAGATCCTCGAGACTCGTACGCTCTGACATCCCACCGAGCGACGAGGCCTCTGTGTGGGGCCCTTTACTAGTAAGGGCACCAGCAGTACCACTGTAACATCCCAGGAAAATAATGAATAAAACATTTTAATATTTATTAATATTTACAAATTAAATATAAATTTTACTTTAAAGGGGTTTCTATGTTCGATAGCGTACCCGATATGCAACAATGAGTTTCTTTGAAATCGTACGTTGCACACTAGTAATAAAAAAATTTAATTTTAAATGGTAGTTAACACATAGCCGTTGTTTTGGTGGGAATGGATAGAAATAACTAAAATATGATTATATATGTTTTTTAAATGTTTTTAACTTTATCTAATAAATTATTAAGTCTTAAAATACGGAAAGAATTCAATTTTAGGCGTATATGCCCCAATTTTCACTAAAGGTTCACTTATCGCCTTTTGATGGCGAACCGTCATTAAATATAGTTTTTTAAAATCTTATACATTCTATTGGACCAAATAAAACTCTTCTTTATAATTGGGACATCAAAATTTACTTTGTGTAAATTTTTGGTATTTTTCCGATAAAGTTCGTTTTTTAATGAATAATGGAAAATGTTGTATTTTAATTAACAACCTTTTTTAATATAATTTATTTATATGATTAGATTATCATTTGAATTGGTTTTAAAGTGAAATTAGAATGTATTTTTACCATTAAATCCAATAGTGGCCGTTGGAATTAATTTCACTTTGAAATCAGACTTAAACTAGTGTCAATCTTTTGATACTTATTGTTTCATAAAAACACTCTATTTGCACTGACAGCAGGAATTAATTATTAAATTAATTAATGAAACTTATATGTTTTAAATTTTGTTAAATGGACTTCATTTTTGAATTCTGATTATCAAATATAGCTTAGGGTGACGTTTTGGTATATTTCTGAAAAACTTCAATTTTTGATGAATAGTGAATCCACTAAGTGTCACATAAAAAACTGATTTTTCGTTTAAATAAAAATTTACCACCTATGTGTTTTAAATTTCAAAAATCGGACATACATGGTTTTCATTACGAAGTAAAATTTGGTTCAATGGGATTAAAATAATTTTTTTGGTGAATAGTAACTTATTAAATTTTAATCGCGATTAGAGGTAATTAGTGTAGTTTAATGTAAAAATAATGTTTTAATAATATTAAATGAACATGACACATATCCTAAACTCATTTGATGGTTAATGGCCGACCAAGAAAATCCATGGGTCAACTTGGGGACCCCATGGATCCACTTTAGTTGGAAAATGACATTAATACCTTTTTATTTAATGTTAAAATAAAAATTACACAAAACATGAGTTGTTTTACTAAAACAATTTTTACATGGGGTTATACAAATAATATTTTTGACTATAAATATCCATTAGAAAGATAAAAATATTTCCCACATCATGATAGTTTTTTATAATTTTTAGACAAAAAATAAATTAAATTATTTACGACATCATGATGATGCGGAGATTACCTCATTAATAAATGATTTAAATAAAATGAAATGATAATGTAAAATCTATGACATACACATGTCCAAAACCTATTGTTTGTGTGGATTTAGAACCCTTATCACCTTATCCTCGAAACACATTAATTTGGGACCATTAAAATCCGAAACTCATTCTAAAATAATGTAACATACCCTTACTTTCCAAGAGTGCCTCTCCTCTCCTCTTATAAAAGGCCCCCACCTCTACCACCTTAACCACACTTACAAAGCCTTTGTCTCAGTAAAAACCTGCCCATATTGTCTCTCCACTTCCATCTCTTACTCCTTGAAGCCTCAATTTGTGCAGAAGTCTTCCCAAGGAATCCTTTGAGCTCAAATCTAAGAGAGTTACCCGATTTTAAGGTGATGTCTTCACTTGTGTTCTTTTGTTTTATTTTGCTTCTCCAACCCCCTAAAATATTTTTATTCATTTATTTTGTAACAACTCCAGTATCTTCAATATACTAGGAAGTTTTTATATGAATATTTCGAGCTACACTTACACACATCTACTTCTAATGGTTAATGAACATACTGTTTCTGTGGTTGGAAAATTTATGCCTCACGAAACGATGATTGTTCAATCTTCTTTTAAACACCGTTAATGGTGGCCATTAAGATGTCACTCTATTTATATATGATATATATTATGTTTATGTTTTCCTTATACTTATTTATTTTTCATTTTCGGTTTACCTTTATGGTTTCCGTTGTGGGTAAACACGATATCTTCATTTTCGGATGTGCGGACTACTGCCCCCTTAAAGTGATGCGATTCGTTAATGCCATATGTGGGACGTATAAATGATTTATTTAAAGTTATTATATATGATGTTATACTAGAATTATAATATACCTATATATCATTATTATTTCTTTACATTAATGTATGAGATATAAATGAAAGTAGCATTCATGCGTACGTACGGCATACCGTCTCCATGAACGGTGCATTTCATTTATTATACCCAAATGAAATGTACTATTATAAGTACATATATATAATGGATATATATGATGTATGTTACATATAAATGATGAATATAACTCTGTAATTAAAATATAAAAACCTCTCATTTAGTTTTAATTCCATTAATATGACATAGAAATTGAAGTAGCGTTCATGCATACATACGGCTTACCGTCTCCATGAACGGTGCATTTCATTTATTACCTCTAAATGATTATTTAATATTATAAATACATGTATATGCTGGAAATATATGATATATATGATATCCAAATCATGAATATCATTTTGTATGTAATGAACCTTTGACCACACGAACAACATGTAATTGTAAGAAGTTCACTTTCGACATAAGAACCAAATATCGACACATGACCGTTATCAACTTAAATGACTACATAATGTTCATAACATGGTAATAAGTGATATAATAGGAATAATGAACTTCAAAAAGGTTCTTAATCATGTATAAATTAGCTCAAGTTTATTAGTCAAGACGTCAAAGAACGATCGAGTCAAGTCGGACCCGAGGTAAGGGACTTCGTCTCAATCTCCTTTCACTGAGGCATATTTTGTTTTATACACGACATTCTTTTATAAGTTGTATAAAATCCTTTGACTTTTACTTTTATACAAAAGGAATCATTTTCTACGAAGCGTTTTACAAAATGACAAAAAGGAATGTTTCTTTTAACGTACACGGTGACAACGACCTTTTCTGCCGCCGCGAGTATTATTTTGTCATTGGCTTCCTCAACAAGCCGTAATGTTTTTAAAATGAAATAAATACCATATACTCTTTTATGTATTTTGGTATTGAAAATGGTTTTTATAATATATTTGTTATGTCAATATATTTATGTGATATATTGTGATCAATGTGTGGAAATGTTTCCATTCCATTATATTTGTTTTATGATTTTATATTGGTACTTGGACATTTGACGGGTGGTTACATGATAAACAATATGACGGGTGGTGTCGTGAATACCAGGACGGGTGGTTACATTATAACATCCAAAACATTGGGTATAGAAGTCGGTCGTATGGCTATTCCATTATGTATGTATGGAAGTTTTCCATATGGCTATTCCATGAAGTGATATGTGTGGAAGTCGACCGTATGGGTATTCCACTTAAGTATATTTATGTCCTAATATACCTTTATATGTTATTTGTTCTTTATATGGGTTTTATGGTAATCTTTTGGTTACAAAAGGGTAAGTGATGATCTTTCATTCAGTGAATAGATTTTACTACTTCATAATGGTGCAAAGTATTACTTTGATAAAGTATACATCGTTTACTTTTTGTTTTGATAAACTAATAGTTTTTATTCTTATTGTATCCCTTACTAAGCTTTTTATAATCACCCCATGTTTTTTTTGAAATATTTTTCACAGGACTTATTGTGGAATAGGGTCAAGGATGGGATCAAGGGAAAGTTTTGCTATATAAAACATGGAACTAGACATGTTTCTTTTTAAGAGTCTTTTTTTATTCTATGGAAACTTGGTAGAAGTGTCTACTTTTTAAATATTTGTAGATGTAATAGTTATGTTCTAATTATCTAAAACTCTAAACCTGAAAAGATACTCAATGTGAATTATTCATTTAATTCAATATTCAGTATGGTTTAAGGTTGTGGACTTATAGTTGGTATCAAAGGTCGGTTTAGACAACTTTAGGAGTTAGAAAATTGTTAAATTATAAGTTAATTTATGGTATGACTGAAATGATATAGCATTTAATGATTACCATGTAGCTTCTTCTAAGATATATCTGTGTTAAGAATGCTTTTTCATAAAATAAATGGAGCAACATTTCTGGAAAGGCATACATAGTAGAATGACTTTCCGAATCAATAACCAGAGATGGTCGGAATCAGAATTGAGGAGTTTACTGTAGTGATGACTCAGTTGAATCAGGTGATAAATGGTGGTTGTGTTATTGATGATATTTTGGTGTATTCTAAAAGTAAAGAGGATCATGTAATTAATTTAAGGGTTATCTTGTAAACCTAAAAATAAATGAAACTGTATGGAAAATTCAGCAAGTGTATGTTTTGGTTACAAAAAATTTCTTTCCTGGGTCACATTGTTTCAAAAAATGGCATAACTTTTGATCCTGCTAAAAAAAGTTGTTGAAGAATGGCCAAGACCCACAAATGTAACCAAGATCCGTAGTTTCCTTGGTTTGGAATTTTTCTACTGAAGTTTTGTTGAAAATTTTTCACGGTTAACTAGTCAATTGACTAAGCTAACTCAGAAGGGTGCTAAGTTTATCTGGACAAAAGAATGTGATGATTGTTTTCAGGAGTTGAAAATATGATTGGTGAATGATCTAGTTTTGTCACTTCCTTCCAGGAATGGTGAGTTTGTTATATACAGTGATGCTTCGTTGAAGGGACATGGATGTGTCCTTATGCAGAATGATCAGGTAATTGCGTATGCTTCATGCCAGTTAAAAACTCATGAGGTAAATTACCCTACACATGATTTGGAATTAGCTGCTATTTTTTTTGCTTAAAAAATTTGGAGGCATCATTTGTATGGAGTAAAGTGTGAAATATATACTGATCAAAAAAATTTAAAGTATATATTCACTCAAAAAGAATTTAACATGAGACAGAAGAGATGGATGGAATTAATCAAGGATTGTGATTGTACAATTTATTACCATCCGGGAAAAGAAAATAAAGTGGCTGATGCTTTGAGTCGAAAAAGAAATGCTTCATTAAAAATGTTGTGTTTGGAACGTGATCCTTTGGTTAAGGATTTGATGAACTTTGGCATAGAAGTTGTTGGTGCAGGATTTTCTTATGTTTTGTTTCATGTATCAGTGAAATCTTCTCTATCAGACAGAATCAAGCAAGCACAAAAGCAAGACAATGAGTTGCAGAAAAAGGTATAGCTGGTTTAGAAGGGAAGTTTCTTGAATTCAAAATTGATAATGATTGTGCTTTGAGGTTTGGGAAGAGATTATGCGTGCCTTGTGATTTGCAGTTGAAGAATGAGTTGTTATGTGAGGCTCATAGTTCCCTATTTTTAGTTCATCCTGGTAGTACTAAGATGTACATGGATCTGCAGGATTATTTCTGGTGGGATGGAATGAAAACAGATATTGCTGATTTTACTGTGAAGTGTTTGACTTGTCAGTAGGTTAAAGCAGAGTGGGAGTTACCGAAAGGGATGCTTCAGCCTTCACTAGTGCAGAGTGGAAATGGGAAAATATATCAATGGACTTTGTTGTGGGATTGCCGAAGACCCCTTGAGGTAATAATGCAATCTGGGTTATTGTTAATCGCTTGATTAAATTTACTCATTTCCTTGCTATAAGAGATACTTTTTCCCTAGATCAAATTTCCCATTTGTATCTTAAAGAGATAGTCAGGTTACAAGGAGTTCTTCTCTCCATTGTGTCCTATCGTGATCCCATATTTCCTTCTAACTTTTCGAAAGGCCTTCAGAAGTCGTTGGGTACTGAATTTAATTTTAGTACATCTTTTCATCCTCAATCAGATGGACAGTCAAAACGAACGATTCAGACCTTGGAGGATATTCTACGAGCTTGTTCGATGGATTATCAGGGAATTTGGGACCAACATCTTTCTTTGGTTGAGTTTTCTTATAATAACAGTTTTCATTCCAGTATACAGATGGCACTATTTGAGGCATTATATGGGAAGTGGTGTCAAACTCCAGCTTCCTGGGATGATGTGGGTGAA
Organism: Viscum album; assembly: GCA_963277665.1. NCBI lineage: Eukaryota > Viridiplantae > Streptophyta > Magnoliopsida > Santalales > Viscaceae > Viscum > Viscum album. The sequence goes on along the minus strand of OY728165.1, from coordinate 555,498,067 downwards.
AGGAAGTTGATTGGACTAGAATTGGTTGAAGAGATGGCAGAAAAAGTGCAGTTGATTTAGAAACACATGAGAACAGCTCAAAGCAAGCAGAAGAGTTATGTGGATAACTAGAAGAAGGATCTATCTTTCGAGGTAGGTGATCATGTTTTTCTCAAGGTTTCTCCATGGAAAAGGGTGATGAGATTTGGTAAGAACGGAAAGCTAAGTTCAAGGTTCATTGGACCATATGGAATTCTGGAGAGATTTGGATCAGTTGCTTACCGAGTGGCTTTACCTCCGAGTTTATCTCATGTACACAATTGTTTTCATGTTGCGATGATGAGGAAGTATATGCCAGATCCATCTCATGTTTTGAGTCCAGAGGTAGTTCAGCTGGAGTAGAAAATATCTTATGAAGAACAACCAGTCCAAATTCTTGACCGAAGAGAGAAAGTGTTGCAAAATAAGGTAATTCACCAGGTAAAGGTTTTGTGGAAAAACTATATTGTTGAAGAGGCAATGTGGGAATATGAAAATTCTTGGAGAGATAAATAGCCCCACTTATTTTGATAAGTGAATAAAATTACGAGGACGCAATTCCCAAAATGGGGGAAGGATGTAACATCCCAGGTAAATAATGAATAAAACATTTTCATATTTATAAATATTTACGAATTAAATATTAATTTTACTTTAAAGGGGTTGCTATGTTCGATAGCGTACCCAATACACAACAAAGAGTTTCTTTGAAATCTTATGTTGCACACTAGTAATAAAATAATATTATTTTAAATGGTAGTTAACACATAGCCGTTGTATTTGCGGGAGTGGATAGAAATAACTAAAATATGATTATATATGTTTTTTAAATGTTTTTACTTCTGTCTAATAAAAGATAAAGGGTTAAAATACGGAATGAATTCAATTTTAGGCGTATATGCCCCAATTTTCACTAAAGGTTCACTTATCACCTTTTGATGGAGAACCATCATTAAATATAGTTTTGTTCACTCTTATACATTCTATTGGACCAAATAAAACTCTTCTTTAAAATTAGGACATCAAAATTTACTTTGTGTAAATTTTTGGTATTTTTCTGATAAAGTGTATTTTTTTGATGAATAGTGCAAAATGTTGTATTTTAACTCAAAACCTTTTTTTAATCAAATTTATATATATGATTAGATTATATTTTTATTTGTTTTTAAAGTGAAATTAGAATATATTTTTACCATTAAATCCAATAGTGGCCGTTGGAATTAATTTCACTTCGAAATCAGACTTAAACTAGTGTCAATCTTTTGATACTTATTGTTTCATAAAAACACGTTATTTCTCTGACAGCGGGAATTAATTATTAAATTAACTAATGAAACTTATATGTTTTAAAATTTGTAAAATGATCTTCATTTTTGAATTCGGAATATCAAATATAGCTTAGGGTGAAGTTTTTTATTTTTCTGAAAAACTTCAATTTTTTTTGAATAGTGAAACCACTAAGTGGTACTTAAAAAACTGATTTTTCGTTTAAATGAATTTTTACCACCTCTATGTTTTGAATTTCAAAAATCCGACATAAATGCTTTTAATTAAGAAGTAAAATGTGGTTCAATGGGATTAAAATAATTTTTTGGTGAATAGTAACTTATTAAGTTTTAATCGCAATTAGAGGTAATTAGTGTAGTTTAAGGTAAAAAGAATGTTTTAATAATATGAAATGAACTTGAAACATGTCCTAACCTCATTTGAAGTGTCATGTCCGACCAAGAAAATCCATGGGTCAACTTGGGGACCCCATTGAGCCACTTTAGTTGTAAAATGACATTAATACCTTTTTATTTAATGTTAAAATAAAAATGTCACAAACATGAGTTGTTTTACTAAAACAATTTTTACATGGGGTTATAGAAATCATATTTTTGACTATAAATATTCATTAGAAAGATAAAAATATTTAAGACATCATGATAGTTTTCTTTATAATTTTGAGACATTAAATAAATTAAATTATTTATGACATCATGATGATGTAGTGATTACCTCATTAATAATGGATTAAAATAAAATGAAATGATAATGTAAAATATATGACCTAAACATGTCCAAAACCTATTGGATGGGTGGATTTAGAACCCTTATCACCTTATCCTCGAAAAAAATCAAATTGGGACCATTAAAATCCGAATCTCATTCTAAAATAAAGTAGCATTTCCTTACTTTCCAAGAGTGCCCCTCCTCTCCTCTTATAAAAGGCCCCCCACCTCTACCACCTTACCCACACATCCAAAGTTTTTGGATAGGTCAACCCCTGCCCATTTTGTCTCTAAAAATCCCTCTCTTACTCCTTGAAGCCTCACTTTGGGCATAAGTATTTCCAAGGAAGCCTTTGAGCTCAAATCTCAGAGAGTTGCCCGATTTTAAGGTGATGTCTTCACTTGTGTTCTTTTGTTTTATTTTACTTCTCCAACCCTCTAAACTCTTTTTATTCATTTATTTTGTAAGAAATACAGTAACTTCAATATACTAGGATGTTGTTATAAGAATATTTTGAGCTACACTTACACACATCTATATCTAATGGTTAAAGAACTTACTGTTTCTGTGGTTGGCGAATTTCTGCCTCACGAAATGATGATTATTCAATCTTCTTTTAAACACCATTAATGGTGGCCATTAAGATGTAACTATATTTATTTATGATATATATTATGTTTATGTTTTCCTTATACTTATTTATTTTTCATTTGTGGTTTAACTTTATGTTTTCATATTGTGTAAACACGATATCTTCAATTTAGGAAGTGCGGACTACCGGCCCCTTAAAGTGATGTGATTCGTTAATGCCATATGTTGGATGTATAAAGGATGGATTTAATGTTATTATATATGATTTTATACTGGAATTATAATATACCTCTATATAATTATTATTTCTTTCCATTAATGTATGAGATATAAATTAAAGTAGCGTTCATTCATACGTACGGCTTACCGTCTCCATGAATGGTGCATTTCATTTATTGTCCCCAAATGTAATGTACTATTATAAGTACGTATATATAATGGATATATATTATGTATGTTACATATAAATGGTGAATATAATTCTGGAATTAAAATATACATACCTCTCATTTAGTTTTAATTCCATTAATATGACATAGAAATGGTAGTAGCGTTCATGCGTACTTATGGATTACCATCTCCATGAACGGTGCATTTCATTTATTAACTCTAAATGATTATGTAATATTATAAATACGTGAATATTCTGGATATATATGATATATTTTTTATCCAAATCAGGAATATCATTCTGGATATAAAGAACCTTTGACCACATGAACAACATGTAATTGTAAGAAGTTCACTTTCGACTTAAGAACCAGTTATCGAAAAACGACCGTTATCAACTTAAATGACTACATAATGTTCATAACATGGTAATAAGTGATATAATAGTAATAATGAACTTGAAAAAGTTTCCTAATAAAGTATAAATTAACTCAAGTTTATTATTCAGGACGTTAAAGAACGATCGAGTCAAGTCAGACCCGAGGTAAGGGACTTCGTCTCAATCTCCTTTCATTGAGGCATATTTTGTTTTATACAAAACTTTCTTTTATACGGTGTATAAACCCCTTTCACTCTTACATTTATACAAAAGAAATCTTTTTATACAAAGCGTTTTAAAAAAGGACAAAAAGGAATGTTTTTTTAAAGTACGCGGTGACAACGACCTTTTCTGCCGCCGCGAGTATTATTTGGTCATTGGCTTCCTCAACAAGTTGTAATGTTTTTAAAATGAAATAAATACCATAAACTCTTGTACATATTTTGGTATTGAAATGGTTTTTATAATGGATTTTTTATGTAAATATATTTATGTGATATATTGTGATCAATGTGTGGAAATGTTTTCTTTCCATTATATTTGTTTTATGATTTTATATTGGTACTTGCACATTTGAAGGGTGGTTACGTGATAAACCATATGACGGGTGGTTCCATGAATACCAGGACGAGTGGTAAGGTTATAACCTCAAATGCATTAGGTATGAAAGTCAGATGTATGGCTATTCCATTAAGTATGTATGGAAGTTGGCCGTATGGCTATTCTGTTAAGTGATATGTGTGGATGCCGACCGTATGTTTATTCCACGTAAGTATGTTTATGTCCCAAGTTACCTTTATATGTTATGTGTTCTTTATATGGGTTTTATGGTAATCTTTTTTTTAAAAAAGGAGAAGTAATGATCTTTTATTCAGTGAAGAGTTTTTACTACTTCATAAAGGTGAAAAGTATTACTTTGATAAAGTATACATGGTTTACTTTTTGTTTTTATAAACTAACAGTTTTTATTATTTGTGTATCCCTTACTGAGCTTTTTATGCTCACCCCAAGTTTTTTTTTTGAATTTTTTTTCACAGGATTTAATGTGGAATAGGGTCAAAGATGAGATCAAGGGAAAGTCATGCTATATAAAAAATGGAACTAGAATTGTTTCTTTTTAAGAGTTTTTTTATTCTATGGAAACATGGTAGAAGTGTCTACTTTGTAAATATTTGGAGATGTAATAGTTATGTTCTAATTCTCTAAAACTCTAATCCATAAAAGATCCTCAATGTGAATTATTCATTTAATTCAATATTAAGTATGGATTAAGGTCGGGGCCTTATAGTTGGTATCAAAGGGCGGTTTAGAAAACTTTAGGAGTTAGAAAATTGTTAAATTATAAGTTAATTTATGGTATGACTGAAATGATATAGCATTTAAAGATTACCATGTTGCTTTTTCTAAGATATATCTGTGTTAAGAATGCTTTTTAATAAATTAAATGGTTAAACTTTTCTGGGAAGGAATACAGAGTAGAATTACTTTCCGAATCAACAACCAGAGATGGTCGGAATCAGAATTGAGGAGTTTACTGCAGTGATGACTCAGTTGAATCAGGTGATAAATGGTGGTTGTGTTATTGATGATATTTTGGTGTTTTCTAAAAGTAAAGAGGATCATGAAATTCATTTATGGGTTATCTTTCAAACCTCAAAAGAAATGAAACTGTATGGAAAATTCAGCAAGTGTGAGTTTTGGGTACAACAAATTTTTTTCTTGGGTCACATTGTTTCAAAAAAAATGGAATAATTGTTGATCCCGCTAAAACAAAAGTTGATGAAGAATGGCCAAGACCGACAAATGTGGCCGAGATCCGTAGTTTCCTTGGTTTGGAAGGTTACTACTGAAGGTTTGTTGAAATTTTTTCACGATTATCTGCTCCAATGACAAAACTAACTCAGAAGGGTGTTAAGTTTATCTGGACAAAAGAATGTGATGATTGTTTTCAGGAGTTGAAAATAAGATTGGTGAATGCTCTATTTTTGGCACTTCCTTCCAGGAATGGTGAGTTCTGTTATATACAGTGATGCTTCGTTGAAGGGACTTGGCTTTTTCCTTACGTAGATTGGTCAGGTAATTGCTTATGCTTCACGTCAGTTAAAAGCTCATGAGGTAAATTACCCTACACATGATTTAGAATTAGCATCTGTTGTTTTTGCTTTAAAAATTTGGAGGCATCATTTGTATGGTGTAAACTGTGAAATATATACTGATCAAAAAATTTTAAAGTATATATTCACTCAAAAAGAATTGAACATGAGACAACGGAGATGGCTGGAATTAATCAAGGATTATGATTGTACAATTCATTACCATCCGGGAAAAGCAAATAATGTGGCTGATGCTTTGATTCAAAAAAGTAATGATTCATTAGCATTGATGCATTTGGAATGTGATCCTTTAGTTATGTATTTGATGAACTTTGGCATAGAAGTTGTTGGTGCAGGATGTTCTTCTGTTTTGTTTCAGGTATCAGTGAAATCTTCTCTATCAGACAGAATCAAGCAAGCACAGAATCAAGACAGTGAGTTGCAGAAAAAGGTAGAGTTGGTTCATAAGGGTAAGTTTCTTGAATTCAACATTGATAATGATTGTGTTTTGAGGGTTGGGAAGAGATTATGTGTGCCTTGTGATTCACAGTTGAAGAATGAGTTGTTATGTGAGGCTCATAGTTCCCCGTTTTCAGTTCATCCTGGCAGTACTATGATGTACAGGGATCTGCGGGAGTATTAATGGTGGGATGAAATGAAAAGAGATATTGCTGATTTTTCTATGAAGTGTTTGACTTGTCAGCAGGTTAAAGTAGAGCGGTAGTTACCGAAAGGGATCCTTCAGCCTTTACCACTGCCAGAGTGGAAATGGTAAAATATACCCATGGACTTTGTTGTGGGATTGTCGAAGACCCCTCGAGGTAATAATGCAATCTGGGTTATTGTTGATCGCTTGACTAAATCTACTCATTTCCTTGCTATAAGAGATACGTTTTCCCTAGATCAACATTCTCGTTTGTATCTTAAAGATATAGTCAGGTTACATGGAGTTCTTCTATCCATTTTGTCCGATCATGATCCCAGGTTTACTTCTAACTTTTGGAAATGCCTTCAGAAGTCATTGCGTACTGAATTAAATTTTAGTACAACATTTCATCCTCAATCAAATGGGCAGTTAGAACAAATGATTCAGACCTTGGAGGATATTCTACGAGCTTGTTTGATGGATTATCAGGGAAGTTGGGACCAACATCATTCTTTGGTTGAGTTTTCTAGTAATAACAGTTTTCATTCCAGTATACAGATGGCACCATTTGAGGCATTATATGGGAAGTAGTGTCGAACTCCAGCTTTCTGGGATGAACTGGGTGAAAGGAAGTTGATGGGACCAGAATTGGTAGAAGAGATGGCAGAAAAAGTTCAATTGATTCAGAAACAGTTGAGAACAGATCAAAGCAGGAAGAAGAGTAATGTGGATAACCAAAGGAAGGATCTATCATTTGAGGTAGGTGATCATGTTTTTCTCAAGATTTCTCCATGGAAAAGTGTGAAGAGATTTGGTAAGAAAGCAACGCTGAGTCCAAGGTTCATTGGAACATATGAAATTCTTGAGAAAGTTGGATCAATTTCTTACTGAGTGGCTTTACCTCCGAGTTTATCTTAGTTACACAATGTTTTTCATGTTTCGATGTTGAGGAAGTATATGCTAGATCCATCTCATATTTTGAGTCCAGAGGTAGTTCAGCTGGATGAGAACCTATCTTATGAAGAACAACTAGTCCAGATTCTTGACCGAAGAGAGCAAGTGTTGCGAGATAAGGTAATTCACCAGGTATAGGTTTTGTGGAAGAACTATACTGTTGAAGAGGCAACGTGGGAATCTGAAAATTCTATGAGGGGTAAATACCCCCCACTTATTTTGATAAGTGAATAAAATCGCGAGGATGCAATTCCCAAAAAGGGGGAAGGATGTAAATCCCAGGTAAATAATGAATAACACATTTTCATATTTATTAATATTTACAAATTAAATATTAATTTTACTTTAAATGGGTTGCTATGTTCGATAGCGTACCCGATACACAACAAAGAGTTTCTTTGAAATCTTACGTTGCACACTAGTAATAAAATAATATTATTTTAAATGGTAGTTAACACATAGCCGTTGTATTGGAGGGAATGGATAGAAATAACTAAAATATTATTATATATGTTTTTTAAATGTTTTTACTTTTATCTAATAAAATATAAAGGCTTAAAATACGGAAAGAATTAAATTTTAGGCGTATATGCCCCAATTTTCACTAAAGGTTCACTTATCGCCTTTTAATGGAGAACCGTCATTAAATATAGTTTTGTTCACTCTTATACATTCTATTGGACCAAATAAAACTCTTCTTTAGAATTGGGATATCAAAAATCACTTTGTGTAAATTTTTGGTATTTTTCTGATAAAGTTTATTTTTTTAATGAATAGTTTATAATGTTGAATTTTAATTCAAAACCTTTTTTAATCTAATTTATTTATATGATTAGATTATCTTTTGAATTGGTTTTAAAGAACATATACCCACTGCCGAGGATTTATAACCTATTTGATTAGCTCAAGGGAGAATGATGGTTCTCAAAGATCGACCTCAGATCCGGGTATAACCAGCTTAGAGTTCGAAATGAGGATGTATAGAAGATGACATGCAGGTGACGATACGGCAAATAAGAGTTCTTGGTTATGCCCTTCAGTGTAACAAAAAATCCATTAGTGTTCATGTGTCTCATGAAGAGAATTTTCTAGCCTTATCTCTATAGATTTTTCATGGTCTTCATCGTTAACATTTTGATCAACTCGATTACTTAGGAGGAGCATTCCTACCATTTGTAGGTAGTACTGGAAACACTTTGAGAGAACCAGCTATATGGTAATCTCACTATGTTCCAGTTTAGGATTTGAGAGGATCACTTCTTGGGAAATGTAATATTGGAGGCTAGAGTTGTAGTAGATCTAGTGAAGATTGAATATGTACATGCTTGGGAGCCACCTAGGAGTGTCGTAGAGGTACAAAGGTTCATGGTCATGGATGGATACTATCAGAAATTCATTCCAGACTTCTCCAGAGTTGAAACACCCCTATCAGCATTGACGAAAAAGGGGAACCCCTTCGTGTGGTCGAAGAGATTCCAATAGAGAATCAAGAAGTTGAGGAAGAGGCTGACTAGAGACCCCATCCTGAGGCTTCCAGAGAAAGGCGTAAGGTACATAGTATACTGCGATGCATCAGGGACCAGACTCGGGTGTGTACTGATGAAAGAGTGAGCTGTGATTGTGTATGGTTCTCGGCATGTGAGACAACACAAGCAGAACTACGCTACCCCTGACCTAGAGTTAGCAGTAGTGGCCCTCTACTTGAAGATGTGGACGGACTATCTATTGGGAGAGTGTTTCACATTCTACTCTGATCACAAGAGTCTCAGGTATATCTTCTTTCAGAAGGACCTAAATATTAGACAACAGTTACTGCTTTAGTTCCTCCAGGACTATGACTTCGAGATAGTCTATAATCCCGGGAAGGGGAATGTTGTTGCCGATGTCATTAGCAAAAGATCTGGTATACAACTGCTAAGAGAGGCGACAAAGTAGCTGGCTGCCTTGAAGATATCATTTGTGGATAGAGATGGAGTATATTATATACAGTCTCTCAAGGTCACTCCCCCACTTCTTTAGTGAGTTAGGGAGACACATCATGGGGACACAGACTGTGACACACGACGTGCTCAGATATCTCATGGGCAGGCACCTGATGGATTTTTGAAGGAGGGAAGCACGACATCCTGTTAAAAGGACGTACCATGGTACCAGTTGAACATCATGAGGATGTGTTGAGGGAGTTACACACATCCCCTATATAGGTACATCTTGGTGAGATGAAAATGTACCAGGACCTTCGACGATAACAATGGTGGCCAGGTATGAAGATGTCAGTAGTAGAGTTTGTCTCTCGATGCCTCACTTGTCAGCAAATGAAGGTGGAGCACAAGGTACTATCAGGATTGGTACAGCCCTTAAAGGTCACAAAGTGGAAGTGGGATGGAATATACATGGACATCGTGATGGGTCTTCCCTGTACATCTAGGAGTCACGATTCGATATGGGAGATCATTGACCAACTCACCAAGTCGGCTACCGATCATAGAGAAGGGTTCCGTAGAGAGCATGGGACACCTCTATGTGTTGGAGATTGTGTATTTTCATGGATTATCTTCCTCTATTGTCTCTGATCGAGACAAAAAGTTTACATTCCAGCTATGGAATGGGTTGCAGGAAGCTTTCGGGACACATCGTCGCTTGAGAACCACCTTCCACTCTCAAACCGTTGAGGACATGCTACGTGCATATGCCCTCGACTTCGGTCATAGCTGGGAGAATCACTTACCATTGCTGGAGTTTTTCTACAACAACAACTATTAGTCCACCATCTGTATGGAACATTTTTAGGGCTTGTATGGTCGACTTTGCAGATCACCACTATGTTGGACAGTCCCAGGGGAGTTAGCACTAGTGGAAACATAGATAGTATCAGATACGATAGAGATGGTTCAGATCATTCTGGAGAAGATGAAGACTACACGGAGTAGAAAGAAGTCTTATGCTGATAGGATACATAGACCTCGAGAGTTTGAGAATTGCGACCATGTCTTTTTAAAGATATCATCTCAACGAGGTATACGATGATTTGTCCAAGGCGGCATGTTATCTCCGAGGTTAATCGGACAGTTCCATTTCCTCAGTAGAATAGGTGAGGTGGCTTACCACTTAGCTCTTCCACCCCAGTTGCACCAGGTGTATGAAGTCTTCCATATAACTCAACTAAGGAGATACGGGCACGACCCATCCCACATCATCGACCATGGAAACTGGACATCGATGATGGGGTGACTTTCATGGAGGTTCCAGTAGAGATTGACGATAAACAAGTATGGGTCCTTTGTGGATGGTCGATACCTCTGGTGCGCGTTCTCTAGCAGCACGAGAACCTCCAGGAGAGCACATGGGAGCAGGAGGCTCAGATTTGTGCTCAGTACCCCTATTTCTTCACGTAAATAGAGTTGAATATTATGGTGACGTAAATCCATGAGATTTGGAGAATTTAAAGTCCCAGAAATGTTGTGATTTTTTTTAATAAATTCATGGGATTTTTATGAGTCCATGAAAATTTACGGTACTTGATTCTGAGGCCCGGTGTGCTCAGAATTAATTTCTAATTTTTTGTTCGGGTACGTTCAGTAAATATACGAGGGAGTTTTTATAACTTGTGAACAGGTGCTCGAAATTGAAATATGGGGGCACCATTGAACTCGCCGCGTCAGTGATTGCTTTGTGAGACCTTTAGCGCAGTTGTGTTCTGTTGAGAATAGAAGTAAGATTTTGGTCTTTTTAATTAAATAGAATAAAAATAAAGTGTTAGCCTTTTTTTTTATTTGTGGTGGTTAAAAGATCCAAGAGGTGGTTTGTGGTTGGGGACACCACACCATAACTACCCATGAGAGTTTATGGAGGTGGGGAATACCCTAACATAACCTACCATGAGAGGATATTCAATGGTGGGGACCACCATGGGGTTGTAACCCCTTGGATCCCCGAATTATGTGGAGAGACTCTTCACATTCATACACCATTTATTTGAGCCAAACCACTTAATTTATTTGGTTATGTTTCACCAATTAATTAAACTCTACCTTTTGAAAATCATTTGAATTCTTGACGACAATAAAATAATAGAAAAACCTATTATTTTGTTTTGGTTGTAATACTTATTTTGGTGGGGCATTGAGAGAGGACTTGGAAAAACATGGAAAACTTCATCCTCTTAACGAAGAACGTGAAGAATGCCTCTTCATCATTCATAGAAGATCATAAAAATCTTTCTTTGATATTTAACTGAGCCAAAAGAGAAAGGGATGACCACGATGAACTCCGATGATGCTTCTTCCTTGGTCTCCTACCCCGGATTCTTCCCAAAATCAATGGAACGACGCCCACCTTTACGCGACTTCGTCAATGTTTATCATCATACGAGGTATCGGTTTGAGTTGATTTTCTACCAGCTCTATGTCGATCAATTTATGGATTGTGAAATTCTAAATGATACCACCATAATGAGGAGTGATCAGACCGCACGAACATAGCCAGACCCTCACTATTTGTTGTTCATGTTTTTTGATGATGGTGGTGGTGCAACACGACTACCAGTGGAACAGACCACGACAAAAGCAACAACGACCAGCGACTAGCTGGCCATAGAGAAACTAGCGGCGCAAGGCCGCCTGGTCGCCAAGAGGGCGCAACACCATCGTGCTGCGCAGAAGGAGAGTCGCGTCGAGGGTAAGACGTGGCGAAGGGGCGCAACACCGTCGTGCCGTGCAGTGGTGCAAAACGACGGTCGGGGCGGGCTGTAGTAGTGGGGCGTGACCCTGTCATGCCACGCCGGTGGTGCATAGATGCTGGTAGCTCAGCCAGCTGGGAGGAGTGAGACCCTGTTGGTTCTCGCTTGTGCTGGACCGGTGCCACCTGGTGCCGTTTGGAGCTCCACCCGAAAGATAGAGCAGTTCGGGTGCCATGGGGCTCGCGACGTCCCCCCTGGCTGTGGATTAGGCAGACCCAGTGAGCCGCCAGCCTGCCGGGCAGCGTAGCAACCCTTAGGTCGGGCTACCGTCCGGGCCGGATCACCCATCCGGGCCGGGAAGCCCTCTAGCAGGGCCGCCGGGCCGGGCCGCCATCGGGCCTGGCCACCCTTGGGCTAGGATGGCGCCTCGGGCCGGACCGTTCCCTCAGACTGGGTCGAACCATCGGATCGGGTCGAACCCCGGTGCAGACAGGGTTGGGCCGGGTTAATCCGACTGGGTCGGACTGGACACGGACCCACTATGGCCAGTTCACACTCTTTCACCAATATCTTGGGAAATGGGTGACTAATCGATGAACCATCTGCTGTGATGGAAAGCATAGAGCATGACGGTTCTTTTGGTATTTCCCACATGAGGTTTTTACATAGTTGGGATAAAATCAGGTTGATTTGAACCTAAAAACAAACCGATCCCCTTGAACATAAATGCCAATAACTCATAGACCCGACCTACAATTGATGCACCATCAATTGCGTTGAGACCTCTATGACGATTCATTCCATTGAGATACATCTATCTGGGACTTCGTGATAGTTGGAGTATCGACCAGTATCTCAGGGAGCAGATCATCCAAGAGAGGATCATGCAGAGTTCGGAGTCCTAGTAGCTAGATAATACCCGACGACTGGTAACCTTTTGATTCTGAGTGTTTCAACTATCCCAGTGGGAAGCACCTCAATGTACTGAGGCATGCCCATAGTGTGGAGTGCCTATGTGTGACGTGGAAGACCTACTGTACCCAACAGGAGGAGTACCTCAGCAGGCTATGAGGGGGATCACCTCTGTTTTACGTGGAAGGACCATACTGGGGAGCTCCTCAGTGTGACGTGGAAGACCCACTCTACTCAACCGAAGGAGTACCACAACCGTCCATGATAGTGGGAAGCGCCTTTGTGTGATACGACAGGCCCACAATACTCTATAAAGGAGGATAACACCAGCAGCCGATGATTTGAAAATTTTCTGGGTGTGCTACATGTTACCACCCTATAATAAAATCAGGGTTTTGAGCTAAGTCAATGAATTTTATGTTTCCTCATGATTGAGATGATTTACTAGATAATTTAGGTTTATGTAAGGTCATATACCTAGGTAAGGGTTATTCGTTGATTCTTTACTTTATGGTTATCCTTTTTGGATATTGTTAGACCTTGACGGTCTCATGGTCCCTACTGAGTATCGTTATACTCACCCATGAACGGGCTATGCCAACACCTCATTATGTTGGTTGTAGACAACCGGAAGCACTGACTGAGGTAGATAGTAGCAGGACTAGAAGGTACCCAGATGTAGACCACTCGGAGTGACGATGAACGAAGCAGACGGATGGATGCAGAGTGTAGAGGAGGCCAACTATACATACAATTCATGTAGTAATCCTGGAGAATGACACAGTAGCTTCTTTACTTGCTTTCAATTTTTCATTTATGCTACCTTGTACTTTACAGTTGGGATTGTATTTTTGCGCCATTTTATTTTCCAACACTTCTTCTGTATATAGTATTGTGTAGTGTTTTGCTTCATGTTGTGAACTCTGATTGTTTGTGTTTACTTTTTATAAAGGTAATGTCTTTCTAGCTAAGGTATTTACACATTTGGTACTAGTTGCCTACCCCTGGACAATGGAAGACAGGTTTGGGGTAGTCACGACACGGGTCTCGAGGACAGGTCATGACAGAAAAACACATCCATGATGATATCTGAAAGAAACAATTTTCCACTTATATGAATCACCAAGTTCCATTAATTGTTTTTATAAATGATCATTAGATGTCTATGATGTGGTTTTATTTGATATTAGATTGGATGAAACATTTTTATCATCTTTTGAACAAGACAATGACCAATTTTATTTCACTCACTGACTCCATTCCCACATGAATGTGTTCTACGTGAATTTCCATATATATATCTTCAAATAGTTCTATATGAATATTTGAGTGGAATATATTGTTGTGTGATAATTCAACTAATGGGACATGTCGATCCCATAACTAATTAAATTCCATTGGCCATGTTCATAGCTAGTCCAAAAGAGTTTGAATGTTTATTTCAAATTGGAAATAATATTTTGGAGGATTGGATAAAATGAAATTCATTTTAGTATTCATATAATTTAGAATAATTTATAATAATTTAAATATGATCATTGGTTCATGATAAAAAATGATTGAAATTAATTCCCCGTGAGGCCCCATAACATTGTTTGTGTATGTCATGGTATTTTGGTTAGGAGGGAAATATTCCCTTATAATGATGCAATCATATGTCTTGTTTATTCAATATACTATAACATATATCCTATTAATTCCATCAGATCTCTTTATGAGACACACAATTGTTTTCATAGTGATATCATACCACCACAATATTGGTTTGGTAGTTTGTTGTAATAAAACATTATGAATGTTTAGATATTTTATCACATATTTTCTTACCACGAAACCTATAGTATAATTAAAAATACAATTCTCATATTATCCAAAAATTATAGACCACGAATTTCACCATACATTCTTGTACTTCCATGATGTGTAGATAATGCAGATCTATGAACTTTATCCTTCTACTATTATATTATATCGAGGATATATGGGGCACGTAGCCCTATATTAAATTTTATCAAATCCTTTTATAAACATTTATCCCTAAAAACATCCCATTAATGAAATATTGTATCCTCAATTGTAATAAATGATATTATCTTTTTTCTATATTTATATTCTCTAATAATGATTGTTGAAAAATAATTTAGGATGGGACTTATGATGTCCCTTCGCTTATGATTACCATGACCAACCATACAACATCCTTGATCAATGAATAACCATGAATCCTCACAACTACTAGTAAAATAGGGTCATTCTTAACTAATTCCTTAGTAGCATTGTTTTCTATTTTGATTTAATAATTTCTTGAACAATCAAAATCATTATGATGCTCCAACTATCTCCATGTAAAATTTTCAATTATTTTTTCATGAATATATTCAATCAATCATAGTGTTTTTTTGTATTCCTCACATTTATCCCTATGAAAATTTTCTCTCAATATCATCAAATAATAAACCAATAGAGTAAATATATGTCATTTCTTAGAATTTTTTTTATTATGTTAATAAAACATTCATGACGCCTAAAAATCACCATGTACTATTTCAGGAGGTTTCAACCAACCTTTTTTGGAGATGCATCACTAAAAACTAATAGATACTTTGGTTATATAGGTTATAATTAACATAGGTGAAGTAATCAATCTATTTTTTATTTCATGGAAACATTCACCACACTCTATTGTGTGGATGAACATAAATCCCTTTTGAGTTTACTATTTTAGTGAATTTTAAAGGCATAAAATTTTATTTCTCAAACATCCTTAAATATTTTTTTCTAAAAAAATAAACTATGAATCTATATTATTTTCATTAGATGAGTCAACTCCTCTATGATCCTTATCTTGGTAGGGTTAACTAAGATTCCATTATTAGTTACAATGTGCGCAAAAAAATTAATGTATTGTAAATAGGATTCACATTTTATGAAAATTCTTTATAGCTTCACCTTTCCCAATGTTTTCAATGTAACCATTAACTAAACCTCATTATGCACACATATTTTAAAGAATATCAAAATATCTTTAATAAAAATTACCATGAACCTATCAATGTAGTCCAGAAAGACTCTATTAATTATATCTCTGAATATAACTTGAAAATTATTCAAGTAAATTGGAATATCCAATAAATCATAATTCTTATATCGTTTCTAGAAGGAATTAATTTGAATATCTATTCTATTAACCATAAATTAATGAACCCCATACAATGGAAAATTAGAGAGAAAAAATTACCCCATGAAGGTGGATAAATAAATCATCAATTCTTCGGTGAGAATATAGTTTCTTCTCTATGATCAAATTCAATTCTATATAATCAACACATATACTAATTTATCAATCCTTATTATATACAAAGTGTACTTGATCCTCATATGTGTACACATATGGTCAGATAAATCCTTTCTCAAAAAGATCTTCAATTTATTTCCTTAATTTATAAAACTCCACATTTCCATTCAATATGTCATCTTCGATAATGTATTGAATTTAGGATTGAGAATAATGTTGAAAACTACCTTTATTTTTATGGGAGGTCTAGGTTTGCATTTAGGAAATGTGTTTATGTATTCTTGAATCATGGGGAAGTTTATTATCCTGGTACATTCATTTACATATCACTCATCACCAATAACCTCTACAAAGAGTACAATGATAGGTTCTTCTAGAAAAGTTTCAGGAAAATATATATTAATAGTGAAAATAAATATTTTTAATAAATTCAAGAGTATTAAAATTTTACATTTCATTAATCGTTTAGAGATAGTGTAATCATAGTGTAGTTTCAATTACACCTTGGGGTAGACTAATGTATTAATGATTACTTTCTTCTTTTAAAAGACAATACAAGAGTTTATATAAATTATTAGTGATATTGTAATCCCTCTAGAAGACTTTACAAAAAATATACTTATATACATTCAATTATTGATTCAATATAATTTTAAAACATAAGTTAAATAAAGTGATTTTAATTACGATAAATAGAAAATTCTCTTGCTTAGATTGATATAACAACATGTTTAAAATTCACCGAATCATTTGGAGGGTATATTAAAGGCGTACTGATATAAAAATGGCATTACTCCCTCTCTATAATCTGAGTATCATGGTGGTTTTACATTATTATCATATTATATGGACATTTATTTGAAGATTTCCAATGTTTTCTAGAGTTGAATCATTGAACTTAATGGTAGGCCTGATCCATTATCTCTTATTCTATATTATTGAGATTTTGAGGCTACACATAACCATGATATCGTAATGATATATTTCTATATCACCCACACATGTATCAATTTACACTACCAATAATGACGTTAAATAAATTATTATTATCATTTTTTTTCATTTGTGATGTTTTACTTTCTTTCCACATATCTAGTGATCAAAATTCATTCTCCAGTTCAGATTCATGTATCTCTTCATTTAATTCAACCTATAGGATCGTTGAATCTCACTAAACACTAATTCCACTTTGAATTCACTCAATAGTATCTCATCAGGTATTTCATTTTTATGATTAACAAAATTCATCCACAGATGGGATCGCGGTCCTCAAAATAATATGTTGATCATTCCTCTATGATTGATAAAAAATATTGAGATGTATCAATGAAGTCATGTAATATTAATTTCAATGCACTCCACAGATTAATTTCACTTCAAATTTTTAATAAAAATACCATCTATTTTTAATCACATATTTGATGTCAAATATTTACCAAAAAAGACTCCCATGAAATCATCCCACACCATTGCATTAGTCTCACTTCTTTAATCTGTGTTTATAATCTGTACATAACACTAGTTAATTTCTTTATATATTTTCTATATTTCTAGGGATACTTTATATAGCTCAAAACATTTGAGTAACATAACGATCTATTATATAGAGGTAATTCCCTGTTCAATGATGAATTTGTTGGTAGATCCACTAAAATAAGGTGCTTGTTAATGCTTGATGGAGTCAAAGGGATGTAGTTAGTTTCTAGTGGAATATGTTTTCTCCACTAGAATTAATTTATTATTAACAACTGTTGTTAGTTTATTCATCATCCTCATGATATTTTCCATTACATCTTCAATTAGAAGGCTATCATTGCATCGTTTAATGCCCTAATAATTTACACATTTCCTCTGATTTCACAATATTTATATAAAATAATCAATATAATCTGTGAAGAATGTCACATTTAAAAATATTTTAATTATAAATTGTGAATATTTCATAAAACATCATTCCAAAATGTTTTAATCATTAATATTCTAAACTAAAAATGACATTTTCATTATATTATCAATAATGGTTCAAAAATTATATGATTAACCAAAGAGGTCATGTGATATTTTCAACCTAGTATGTTGAAAAATCCATTTTCATTCACATTTTATTGATCATGTCTTTCTCAATTTCTGGTTTTTGAGTATTACCCTAGGTATATATGATATAGATCCCCATCCACTATTAGAATCTATATTGGGATTTATTTTTGAGGAAACCACGTTCTTAGTATCCCCAAAATTCTAGGATCGTTTCATAAATATAATAATTTATATATTTTTTATAAAATAGTTTTACAATCCAAATTTGCAGAAATAACTAATCCTTCATTTGATATAACTCATGGAATCTTGTGTTATTATTTATTAAACATTTATTTACATAATACTAAATAAAGGATATATTAATGATTCGTTTAATGGAATATAGTCTAATAATACAAGAAAGAATAAAACATAATTCTAATCCAAGTGAATGGATCATTATTATGTTCACCAAATGAAACATTTACTATATCTCACATTCCGAGTAGATTCATCATTGAAAATTGTTGAGAATGATCCCACTAAGGGAATATGAAAGAGATAAATTTACCTTGTGTTCATTTGGAATATCAATAATAAAAATAGGTATATTAAAACACATTGACCAAGATAACATGAGTAATAACCTGATTAAAAAAATATTCAAAACATTTAAAATTTAAAGCAACATATAAAAGAGACATACATCATCATATGGCCATGGTTGATCACCAATGTATCATTAATCAAAATTTACATATGTATTCCCTAATGTATCCTAAAACATTTCATTAATATACATTTAAATAATTAAAAATCCATTGATGTGCTCTCAGGGAACACCCTTAATGTGTATTAATTTCAAATGAACCACATAAATCATAATAAATGATTTTTTCAATAACCAAAATAGAATAATATACATGTTTATTAGAAGTGAATTGAGTATAAATGTTCTTAAATAATCAACAAGATAATAATTTTTCACCAATGGAAAATTAATTTCGGTTTCATATATATAATTCCTATAATCATTAAATAATAAGAAAATCGATGTGAACACCCATGAATATTGAAATGGTTTAGGTATTCACTATATAATATCATTTAATTTAACGAGGAAAATGATGTGAAGTAACTTTGAAAACATTAAAGGTATAAGAAATATATTTTTAAAAAGGGTTATGATAGAAAGGGGTTTTCACATAGATAAATAATAATTTTTTCAAATGTTTTGATAAAAAATGAATGAAAAGGGAGAAACAAACAATTTAAAATGCATAATAAAAAAGTGATTTTGTAATAGAATTGAAAAGAAGTAGAATTCCTTTACATTGAAGAGTTCTGCCTAAAACATGATGTTGGAAACTTAGGGGCATAAAAAATCCTTTTGCGAATATTGGGGATAATTTAGAGGATGAATCATTAGTGAAGGGTAATGGTTAAATGGGTTTATAAATATATAAAATGTGGAGGAATTGTTTAATGATTTTCAAATATAAGTCTTGGAAATCTAGGTTGTTGAAATTGAAAATAATTGTGTTACCAATGGTTTTTTCTCATGGTATTCAAAAATACATTATCATTTTTCCAAATATTAATACATTATAACATGAAACAATATAATAACACTTCATTGGTCATGGGAAATTAAAATTTCCACAATCCAATGTTTTTTGAATAAAAATTTTCATTTTAGACATTGGAAAATCACTTATAGTATCAGATATTAATTAAAATATACAAAAATAATCCATATTAATAAAATTACTTATTTTAGGTAATAGAAGTTGGTTAATTAATTACTATTTTTTTTAATATTTATTTCAGAAATCATATTGAAATCATAGAACAATATTTTTATTATTCCATGAAATTTAATGTAAATTATAATATTCTCAAAAAACCATCATAACCAAATTCTGAAATAATGATTTCAATTTATATATTTATTTTATAATATTATTATTAATTATTAGAATATTCATCTATAAATATAAAAAATAAAATTTATGGACAAATATATGCTTTTATGACTCATTCAAATTTCTGATGTTTAAAAAATTTCCATGAAATGTATAAAATCAATTTATAATATAAATATAAATTATATTGTTTGAGAAGTTTATATAATTATAATATAGATATTCAAAAAACATAAATTTTTTATAAAATATTATATATTTCCTCAAAAATATTTATGTGTTATTTGCATCCAAAATCAATTTATTGAATTTTTCATACTTAAACATATATTTTTTTTTAAAATATTCACAAAATTTGATTGATGGAATAAAAATTTAATTTATGAAATAATAATTAGACATTATTTAACTATGGATTGGACTCAGAAAAACTTATTAAACCTGCATAGTCTCTATAGTTATGGTTTAATATTGTGGTAGTTTCATGGGGTCATTTGGCTATCATCGACCATGTCCTAGTCTCCACTAACATGAACATATCCCATAAGAATTTTTTTCCCTGATTAAATTATTGAATATTATTTTGGTATTGTTCCAAGGAGGACCACGTTGATTCAGCCTAATTCACAAGTTCTGACAAAAGGGATTTAAAATATAAGACACTACATGTTGAGGCCACCATTTATTCTTCCAATATAGAATTTATTTTGTCATTATGACCTATAATAATTAATTATAACGGTAAAGTTATTACCAAAGAGTAAAATTATATTTTTTAAATGAGGATAATGAATATATTGACCAATAGTTATATATGTAATCCACCAGTCTCATTGATAACATTAAATACCACTTCATTATTTAACTCACAGTTCACTAAAATTTATCTTATGGTTTTATAATAAATTTTTCATTATTTATATTGGTTTACTATTAATTTTTTATTTATATAGTTGTTTCTATGTTAGAAATGATTTTAGATTATTCCCTTGATCCATATTCTCTAATTATAGATTTTTTTATATTCTTTGTCCTATTTTAATGTCCAAAAATCTAATTTTTTTCTTTTCTAATTAATGTAGTTTTCTTTATTCATGAAATTTAACCATTTGGTCCCGATATATTTAATATTTATTTAATATTATATAATAGAAAATAAAGGTTTTCAAGAAAAATATTTCATTTAAAAAGCCCGAGTTTTTATACATTAAAAGACATGTGACTAATAATTTCCCCAATTTATAATGAGGGATGATATAGGGTCCAAAAAAATTCTACCAATATTATTTACAAGGGATTTTAAGTAATTGTAACCCATATCTATTTAGTTTGACCGCTATTTAAAGAATACAACCCAAGTCATTATAACATGATATATATTATTTAAGGGTCAATAATGTCATTTAAAAAGGGATGGTGGATTAGAAGTGAAAATTAATTTTTATTATAGAACCATTATCAATTTTTTTAAAAATATAATATTTTTATTTTTTAAAATAATATAATTAATTTGTTATTTGCATAAAATACATTAAATGTGAAATTTAATCCTTTTCTTTATTTTTGACTTAAAAATGCCATTGTTACGATGAATTTTAAATTGATATATTTTAATATTTTTAAACCTTTATTTTTTATCTATAAAAATGTTGAAAATTTTAATATATAAAAAACAACACAGTTTCAATATTTTAGAATATTTTTCCTTTATTTTTCTTGTTATTGAACAAGCCCTCCATTATTGATGCGAAAGGATTGGTGTAATTTTACCATTACCAATCATTACCAAAAAATAAATGTAAATTAATATAATAGAAATAATTTATTAACCCCATAAATAAACATTTATAAAACTTAATAACGTTAATTTATTATTATGAAAACATACTATAGATAATAAAAGAAATAATATGATATTTTTTTACTTCATCTTTAAATAAAATTATATAAAGTTCATTATAAAAGGAAAATGGAAAAAAGATTATTAATACTTAAGATTATAATATTTATGTAAAAATAAAATTATCCAATAATATATATGATGTTTTTGTGATATTTAGTGCCTTATCCGATATTTGTAACCTCAATTCTCCCATTTTACATTTTACTAAGGTGATAAACTATACCCATTGTTACTATTCACAAAAAAAGGAATAGAAATCATACAGATTTAAGAAAATAATGATTTCAAATATGTAACTATCTTTATATGATTCAACATCATAATATGTAAATATTATTTTGTATAAATTCATTCAAAATGCAAGGAAATATTTTTTTATAAAAATCATTATTTTAAGAATATGGAAATATTTTATACCAAAATTATGTAAAATGATAAAATCATTTAAATTCATTAAAATATTTAATATAAAATGAGACTTAATATTATATAAAATAATGAAAAAACAAATAGAAACATTTTGTTAACAAAAAAAATCACTATACATAAAATAGTTTTTATTTGAATAAAAATCACTTAGATGTAAAAAATAATGAACATTGATTCAGAATTTCGATATAATATTAGAAAATTTATAAATTACTAATAAATTAAATTTTATATATATAAAAAATCAAAATAAAATTTCTATTCAGTATTATATAATAATAATTTAATAAATGTTACATTAATTTTTAAATAATAAATTTTATCCATTCACCCAAATATGAACTATTTTTAGAATATCCCCAAATTTTTCTATAAGACAATTATTATTTCTGAAGTCAAAAAATGACATATATTTCAGAAAAATGTATTCTGAAATTGATGAATTTTCCTTTAAAAAAAGATATAATCACATATAAGACTAATTTGTTTTTAAAAAATGTTCTTTTTAATTCATAACATTATGAAGCATATGTAATTTTACTAATATCATAAAAAATTGAAAAAACATTTCCCTAGAAATTTAAAATAAATTAAATTATGAAAAATTTCATTATTTATTTCTTTATTCCTTTAATCCTATTCATTACCACCAAACCCACAACTATGTTATAATAATAATTATTAAATGAACTAATTTACACAATATATCGATATTATTCTACGAAAATTATTTCATATTGTAAATAAATAACAAACTTAATAATGATAATAATATATTATTAAATACAGAGATGATATATTTTACCCCCATTAAATAAATATCACTGATGATATTTAATAAATTTTTAATGAAATTAAAATTAAAAAATTATTGAAATAAATTTTTAATGAGTACATGATTAACACACATATGTGGAATTAAATGATTTTTATTTTTATTATATTAAATTTGGTTTTTAAATGGAATTATTATCTCATTGATGATTATGAAAATACTTATTTCCTAAATATTTAATAAATAATGGATTTAGTTGTGTGAGAATTTTTCTTCGGAATGAGTTTCATAATGAATACCTTCCTAGTTAAAAAATATATATTTCAAAAATGAATACATTAATTTATCCTGATTTTGTGTGAGTTTGTGGAATTCATTTACAGCCGAGATAGTGTATGTGATCAAATATAGATATGTTATTTATAAAAAAATTATCATCATATTGTTGTGTTTTTTGAAATTTTACTCCTCTTCCACATGTGATGTTATAAATAACAATGATGAAATAATAATTCATAATAATTTAATATTAACG
Source organism: Viscum album (assembly GCA_963277665.1). NCBI lineage: Eukaryota > Viridiplantae > Streptophyta > Magnoliopsida > Santalales > Viscaceae > Viscum > Viscum album. The sequence goes on along the minus strand of OY728165.1, from coordinate 555,474,530 downwards.
TTAATTGGATCATATGATTTATAAAATAATTAAAAATTATTCTTTTCATTTTTATGCATTATTAAAAAAAATTAATAACAAATTAAGAAAATATCAAATATGAATAAATGCCACATAAACCGGAATCTAATGAAAAATAACAACCAATGATTAACATAAATAAATTAATAAATCATTGACCTTAATTTTATTCCTAAATATTTCTATCCAAATTCATAGTAGAAAAAAACTGAATGATTTGATCAGATTTTATTCTCAATCAAATTAACTTTGATCCCTAAATGGAATTATTCACTCATGAAATAACATTAATAAAATTTATGTAACATAATAAAATATTCTATAATTTATTGAAATTATTCATTAAATTGTATTAAATAAACATTTAAACACAAAAAATATATACTCTACACTTGTATACTCATTCACTATTCTTAAATGAAATTTCATCCTATAAAACAATATTATGTTTCCCTAAATCCTATATTGGCCTCGATATAGTGGACATAAAAAAAAAGTTCATTAATTTCCATTTCACTAAATCACTTTTCTATATCGTGGTTATCTAAATGTATATTCCAAAAAATATGACAAAACATTCATTCCCTTGAACCATAATTTCTTCACAATTAAATAACATATTATCTCTAATGGATATGGGTTGATTTCAACTAATTCCCCTAAAAAATTTCATCCAAAATAACTTGAATAAAATAACATGTTAAACGTTAGGAAATATATTCCTAAATACTCTGTAATGTATCATAAAATATCATTAACACCCAAAAAATCCAATCACATAAAACTTTCAAATAATATTAATACCTTAAACATATGATCATCATTAACATTATCAATGTGTAATTGTATCCAGAACTATTAAATTATACTAACATGAAATCTTTATATCATCTTATTTTATCAAAACCCCACTCCCATTCAAACTAAGACAACATAGTACACATACACCTAATTTGCATGATTAAAACATAATCTATATTTACTAGCATTACATCCAACTAAAATGACCTAAATTTTGCAATCCATAATTATAAATATCAATTCACAATATTATGTCAAATTAAATCCAAAATTTCTGTAGTAATATATTTTTAGAGACATAAGAAAGACCGATTACATAAAAAAGTCTAATTTATTCTCTACTGGTATGTTTTTTTCTTTTATACCCAGATATTGTTACTTCATAGATTTATTTCAACATATCTTTCAAAATAATCAACAAATTGATAAAAAGTTTTATATCTCACATTATACCATTCTTCATAACCTAGGTTAATATAATCGTAAAATGGTTTGACTCAAATTATTTATAAATAATAGTATGGAATATTTCAACACATGATCATATTTTTGTATTATATGATAATAATTTTATAATAACATGATAATAACTTGTGAAATTCACCCCCAATATGTTATGGTCCATTAATCACCAATAATGGAATGATGAATTCTCATAACACAATTCATAAGTCATTAGAGAATGTAATAATAAATAATAAATCATTATACATTAGAACATTGAAGAAGATAAATAAATATAATTTCAGCATATAAATAATAATATATATTAATCTACATATTAATGGAATATATTGAAGACTATAATAGTGGCTACAATTCAATAATGTATTGTGTTCCATCTATATTCCATCATTACTTTTGTTAAGGATCACTACTAATACACTAATAGTGAATATTGGCTTTGTTGAACTATGTTGACTCCCAATTAATGTTTATATTATTTCAATATGTATCGTTACATTTTTGATGAATTATAAGTCTATTTTATTTAGGGATTACAAATTTTAAAATGAAATCAATTCATACGAGTTTCAAATTAACAAAAAAATAATAAGAATTTCATCATAGAGTAACAATTCGAAAATAAATTAGATTCAAAATTATTTCATCATCACATAATCATAATCAATTATAATAAATAACATGGTTTTTATCATTGTTAAATTTCCCTATTTCAGCATTGTAAATTTCAAATGACAATGACATTGTTAAAAAATACCTAAAAAAGAAACATGAATTTTGTTATTGAAATCAAGAGAAAAATTACTAGTATTTTTTTCATAGATAAATAATTAATATTTAGTAATTTTTGTATATTTTAAATTATCATAAAAATTTATAAATAAAATTTTAAAGAAAAAACAATCATGACTGGGGGAAAATCTTTTAGTGTGGATAAATTCAAAACAAATATTCCATTACTTTTTTTTAAAAAAAAATTTCTAAAACAGGCTGTTAAAAATTTGATAAAAAAATAAAATTTTAAAAATAATATTATTATATAAAAGATTTTAAAAATTATCATTAAAAATTATTTTAATTTTTTAAAATAACATTATATGAATTATTTTATTGAACATCAACATGGAATAAAAATCTTTATCGACCAAAGGAGAAGTGATGTTTTATTTTATTCAGTTTATTTAGTTCCAAAAAGATGAGAAAGAATAGAAAAATTGAAAGTAGCATGATAGACAAGAGGATTTTAAAATATATGCGGTTTAAATTATTAATACAATATAATTACACTAATATAGATTCAACAATATAAAATCCCAATTACAATTTTAGATACAACATAAACCAATACTAAATTAGAATTTTTTAATTATAACCCAACAAAAAAATAATTGGAATTCATATATCGTCAATAAAAATTTATTTAAGATCAAATAAATTAATGTTTCATTCTTTATACCATATAAATACATGTAATCGGATAACATAAAACATGCATAAATGAAAAAAAAATTGAGTTGAAGAAAAAAAATATTATTGTTATTCTATGTCTCAAAAGATCATAGAATATATAACATTATTAGTATTAGTTATTTATCATAATTATAAATAAAATAATCCAAAAATAATTTTTTGGGATGTATATTGACTAATGAAAAGAAGGATTTGGTGAACATGACATATGACTCAGATAAATAAATGTGATATGAGAAACTCATACTATATGATTATTATTTCATTCTGTGAAATGGAAAAAATTGAATAATAAATTAATATTTATTTTGAAATTATATATTAATCATATACACTCTTATAATACCATATACAATTGAATTATAATTTCTGATTACTCATTTATTAATATTTCCTCCAAAAAACCATCATTCTAGATGCTCACCGTTCTATTATTCAAATATTTTTTTTGGGTTTTCTATTATTGGTCCCAATGTATTTATCTTGGTTTAAAATAATTTAAAATAGTAATGATTTAATAATTATGACATTTAATTATAAAGATAATTTTTTAATGTTTCTATAAGGTGGTGATGAAACTAAATTACACAACTTCATTGAGTCGGTAGTCTGCACATGCGTATAGGTGATGGTGTCAATTTTTTATTGATGAATTCAATGAATGATTAATGATAATATTTCAATTTGGAATTATTAAATGATAGATATTATTAAATGATAGATATTATTTTATCGTTATATGATCATAATAATTTTATATGATTCATATATAATCATTATCAATATATATATAATAATCCAAGAGTGGGTTTAATGAAAAATAAAATACATTGGTCTTTGAGATGATAGTCCAAAATACACATAATGATAATTTCATTTTCCATTTGAATAGATTATAAAAATATAATGATTATAATATTTAAATAATAAATATTTTTATAATCATACTTTCCTAATATAACTATATACATATAGTTAAATAAAATGTTTTAGGGTATAATATGAGACAAACAAACAAGTATGTTAGTGATGATGATTAACATTTCATTGATAATCCACCGTTGTAATTCTTAATATGGACTCTTGATGTAACACCATGACCGCAGTGTCCGTAATTTTTATCCTTTATTGGTCCCGGTTTAAATTTTTCGAAGATTAATCGTGATTGGTGGTTTCACGCCGGTGCGCGGTCACCGCATCGTTAGCGGTGACCGTACGTTCAGCCCGGGTGACAGTGTATTCACCCGGTCTTTTAAATATTATGATTTTTATGTTGGAATTTCATTATTATTATTATTTTTAAGTTGTGTTATTAATATTATAGTTATTCTTATTTTATGCATGTTTATACATGTTTTATATATATATGTATAATAATGTATATATTTACATATAGGTCTATATATGTTTATGTATATATCTTTATATGCATAAATGTCTATATATGTATTATCTTTAAATTATTTTATTATTTGATCAAAATAATTATTATTAGAATTAAAAAATGTATTATTTATTATTATTATAAGTTCTATTATTATTATTATATGTTTTATCATTATTACCATTAATATTATAAAGTTTCTTTATTTTTTATTATAAGGTTTTTATATATATGAGTCACGCGTGCGAGGGCCTCCCACTTACACAGTATCATTTAAACTACCGTGGGTTCCTGGGCATCTTTTAGAGAATCGAGTGACGGTTGCCGGCTAACCCCGATTAGACGGGTTAGTCCCCCTCGGTAGGTAAGGCCTTGTGGGGCGTGCCACTAGTTGGCAGTTAGGGCAGCCAGTTGGTTATTGACTATAGAGTACCATGCCGGAAGGTAGTCTGAACCCGAGTACGTCTAGGGGTTTTCTGGGGATGTTTAGGATCTTGCATGGTTATTGCTGATAACTTCTGGTTTATTTTTACTTGCACATGGTTTTCCTTGCTTGTTTACCTTTACATGCACCTGTTTTCTCTTCTTGTTTACTTTCAGTCATCCATCACAGCCTATACTGTTAGACTTTGGGAAAATGGTTTTAAAATGAAGATACATAATTCTGTTTATGTAATATTTGAAGATGTACACTTCTTCCCCTTTTGAATGAGATTAAAACTAATGAAAGTGAACCAACATTTGAAAAAGATTAAGGGAAATGTCTCGTGTTTTGATTTTCAAGTTAATCATTATGAATGCTTACTTCTATACATTGTAGTTAAAACCTGGAATATGTGGATTCTATATTTATTGGCAGTGTTTTGGGATTTGTCGTGTGGATCACCTACTGAGAACTTTTTGTGCTCACGCCTATATTTTACCTTTTCAGTTGCAGGTTTGTCGTGTTTCGGTTTTCCTGTCTTGAGTCGCTCAGTGAGGGAGCGACGTTGGTTGTAGTTGGGTGGTGACCCACGAGGTCACGTGGAGGTATGTCGTGGTGTAGTTTTGTTTATGTCTGTAGTGTTCATCTGTTTGATTGGTTTATATTTGTTTTTTGATCCTGTTTTTAGTTTGGGCTGAAATCATTCCCAATGATTGTTTTTTTTAATGCCCGACACTAGTTGCCATCCCGGGGGGATCGGGAACGCCCCTTAGGACTTGCCGTGGACGGACTCGGGTGACCGGTTCACGGTTGACCCGGGTTGGTTCGTGACAAAATGGTATCAAAGGCAGGTTCTTGTTATTTGGGATGTCTGGTAGATGGGGATTAGGATTGTCGGGACTCGAGAGGTAGGTACGGGAAGGACGTCATGAACCGTCGCCCGTTCCGCACCTCGAGTCGCCAGAGGTAGTTCAGGAATTGTGTCTTTATCTCTTTCTGGTTTGCTTTGGATTGAGAGATGACAACGGAGGCAAACCGATGTTACATCATGATTTCACATGGAGTAGTGGCCCGTGTGTAGTCTGAGTACACGGTTCGAATTCCTCCTAGTGGTCAACGTTGACTTGGGACATGTCCCACTACCATGACTCCAGGTTGAGCGTGACTACTAGTCCCTCACTTCAGTGGTTGATGCAAATTTGGATGCAGCTTTTGTTTTGGTCTGTATGAGTGCGTAGTTGGAAATGAAAAAGGGCATTTTGAAAAATAAAATTGAAATTGTTTCTTTTAAAGGACGTAAAATGTATAAAATGGGTTTTAAAACTGATATCTCTTGATTTGAAAATCTGTTGTTTTCTTGGAGTGAGTTCAGAATGGTTTGGGGTGAAACCTCAGGACCTCATTATGAACATCTGCACATGTGTGAGAATGCATGGAAAATGAACGTTGGTACGAGTATAAATGGAATTCGGATAAAGACATGTGCAACGGGTCATTGGAGTACATGGGTGAGTATTTTAAATTAAAGTCTTGACCTTGTTTTCTAAATTGGTTTTAAAGGGGAAATGGTTTTGGAAAAAGTTTTGGTTTGAAAGAGAATTGGTATTTGGAAAATGGTCTTGAAAAAAAAACAAAAGGGGTGGTTTTGAAATCTAAAATAAAAACGGGATTTTAAAAAGGAGATTTTATTTTGGGTTGTGTTCGCATTTGTTCGGTCTTTGTGCTGACTGTTTTTGATGAAGGCGCTTTTATTGATGTTGCTTCGGTTTGATATTCGTTTTGGATTCGTGATTTAATTGTCGCTCAGGAAATGCCACCCAGAAAGGTCATTAAGGATTCAGATAAGTCATGCCCAGTTTATGATCCTCCTCAGACTTTGCCTATTCTCCATGGTGAGCAGGGTCCGTTAGAAGCAGTGAAGTGGCTTGAAGAAGTGGAGGGTTTCTTTAGAACGTTGGGAACTCCCAAGACCGTTAGGGTTCGTGCTGTTATGGGATTGTTTGAAGGTCTAGCTCTGGACCAGTGGCAGGTGGTTTCCCCATCATCAACGCAAGTTGAAATGACGTGGGATGTCTTTAGAGTCATTTTCATCCAATGGTTTGTACCTGAGGAAGTGAATATGGAGAAAAAGAGAGAGCTTGTGTATATTCAACAAGGCCAACGGACGGTGTAGGCATATTTTGACCATTTAAAGGAACTAATTTACTTTTCTCCAGAGGTAGTGTCGCATGAGCTCATGAAGGTCTCTCTTTTCACCGGGGGTCTTCGTCCGGAGATCATGGAGCGAGTCCTCCCTTCTAAAGACCTTCGTTTCGAGAAGATGATGGAGGAAACATTCTTGGCTGAGTTGGTTTCCGGTGTGCGGGTGGTTAATACTTCAGCATCATCGGTTGTTCGTAAGAGTTCCCCCACTGGTGAGGAAAAGACACCAGAGTTACATGTTCCTAAGGAGTTATCCTCTTTGGTCCCAGCTTCCAGTTCATCAGATCGTTCAATGGTGTGCTATCAGTGTGGTCGTTTCAGGCATTTAAAGTCGTCGTGTCGCAACCCTCCGAAGACGTGTCATCGATGCGGCTGTCTGGGCCATCTGGAGAAGTTTTGCAGGAAGCGTCGCTTGAAGAGGACGCTGTGATGGGAGAATGTTAGTACCTGACTGTGAGGCAGAAGATTCTTCAGCCATCAGAGCCCCAGCCACAAGTCTCGGGGTGAAGCTCGCGCACAGTCAGGAGTTCCCAGGGTTGTGAAGCCTTGGTCCAAGTTCTGTTTTTCCGTATTGAGGGTGGGACAACTAAATACCTTTTCATATTTGTTTTCCTGTTATTAAGGTTTCAACAGCGTTGTAGATGCGTTGTTTTTCTATAAAGTGACGATGGACTTGTTCTATGATACTCTAAGCGGACTTGTCGTGTGGAGGTGATATTCTGAATTGTGTGTCCTTAAAATTATGTTTGACTCTTGTGTGGTTTGACCTCGGTTCAGCTATGTTTTTCAGATGTAGTTATGTTTTGTGGATTTCAATGGATCATGTCTCCAATTTGATGTTGGTTAAGTCTTTTCTGTGGGTTCTCTCTAGTGTGAAGTTCGTTGACTCTAGTCAAGGGTTCAATGTTCCGACGGAGGTGTTAAATCTGATCGTGATATAGGAGTCGGTTTGGATCAGTTGTGAGTTTCCGCACTGGACCCTCATTTGTATGGTAATATGTTTTGGGTGTTAATTTTTCGAACCAGTTAAGCTCTTGTGGTGGGGAGAACCCCTTCGTGTTCTCCCCTCAACCTCAGACCTCAGTTTTCTCTTGAATCGGTCGGGTGTGACCTGTGTAGAATAAGGTCATCCCCGAGATTCTCAGTTCTCTCTGGTTCCTTTAGTTCTGTTGGGGGATGGACTTAAATTTTGACCGACTATTGTCCTGGTGACTTTCTGGGGGAAAAAAGTGTCTGTGGTGGGGAGAATTGTCACTCCCCGACCGCGGTGTCTGTAATTTTTCTCCTTTCTTGGTCCTGGTTTAAATTTTTCGAAGATTAATCGCGATTGATGTCTTCACGCAGTTGCGCGGTCACCGCATCTTTAGCGGTGACCGTACGTTCAGCCCGGGTGACAGTGTGTTCACCCGGCGTTTTAAATATTATGATTTTTATGTTGGAATTTTATTATTTTTTTTTAGTCGTGTTATTAATATTATAGTTATTTTTATTTTATGAAGGTATATACATGTTTTATATATATATGTATAATAATGTATATATATAAATAGAGCTCTATATATGTTTATGTATATATCTTTATATGCATAAATGTATATATATGTATTATCTTTAAATTATTTTATAATTTGATCAAAATAATTATTATTAGAATTAACTAATGTATTATTTATTATTATTATAAGTTCTATTATTATTATTATAAGTTTTATCATTATTATCATTAATATTATAATGTTTCATTATTTTTTATTATAAGGTTTTTATAACATTATTACTATAATGTTTTAGTATTATTATTAATATATTAAAGTTTTATGATTATTATTATACTTATTATTATTATTATTATTATTATAATGTTACTAATATTATTATTATTTTTATCACATATATATATATAAACCTAATCAAAACCCTAATCAACCCTACCCCTACCCTAGTGCCGCAACACCCCCCCCCCCCCCGCTCTCTCTCTCTCTCCTCTCTCCTCCCTTTCTTCTCCCCCCACCTGCGCGCTCCCGTTTCCGCCGCTCCCCGACCTCATGCTGCCACGACCTCCCCCTGCCTCTTCGGCGCACAAGCCCAGCTCCAGCCTCCTCTCCTTCCGGCGCGACCAGTCCGTCCCGACTCCTCTGCCGTCCCGTACACCCGGCCTCTCCTCCACCGGCCCCCCTCCTGAGCGCTCCCCTCCGACCACGTCTCCGGCACCTCCTGAACCCTCCAGCGGTCCTTCCCTCGTCCGGCTCCCGTTCCGGCCCAGCTCCCCCTCGCCGGCTGCACCGCCTCACCGTGTTCTGGCCACCTCTGGCGAACACCCCCCGGCGGCCCTCTCCTTCAGCGCCGACCCCATCCCGGCTCCCCCTTCCTCTCCGACGTCCGGCGTCCCGATCCCCTGCTCGCGGCTTGCCGCACCGAGCCCGCATCTGGCACCCTCGACCTCCCCTCCTTCCGGCGTGACACCTCTCCTTTGTCGTGCTCCCCTCCAGCCGCAGCCGCCCGACTCCCCTCCCGCTCTGGTGCCCTTCCACCGCGGCGACCTCCCCTCTCGTCCAGCCTGCGTGCGCCACACCACCCCCACCCGCCTCCGCCTGTGGTTAGTTTTATTTTAGTTTATTTATTTATTTATTTTTTATTTTCAACATTATTATTATCATATCAATAATATTAATGTTATTATTATTATTCCATTATTTTTATTCTTATTAGAATTTTGTTATTATTACTATTAGATTATTGTTATTATTATTATGTTAATAATAATAATAATAATATTATTATTATTATAATTATAATTATTATTATATTATTATTGTTACTATTATTATAATTATTATCACATTATTATATTTATTAGTATTATAATTATTATCATATTAATATTATTATTATTATTATTTTATTTTTATTATGATGTTGTATTATTATTACTACATTATTATTATTATTATTATATTATGCTATTCTTTTTATTATTATTATATTATGTTATTAAATTATTATTATTAATATTAATAATATATTATTAATATTAATATTATTATTATTATATATTATAATTAATATTGCTATAATGATTATGATAATATTATAATTATGTCATATTATTATTGTTATTATTATTATATCATTATCATTATTTTTATTCAGTTGTTATTATTATTCTCATTATGTTATTGTAATTATTATTATGACTATGTTATTATTATATTATTACGGATATTAACATTTTATTATGGTTATTTCTATTATGTTATTAATATCGTTGAACCCGTTTAACGGTCTACTGTTTTAGGACCTGTTTGACGGTGCAATACGGTGTGCCCTTCTTCGCAACGGGAGATTTGCGCCATGTCATTCTTCGTTCCGATTCGAGGTAGGTCTCCCATTGCACTCGCCTTTAAATTTAGAATTTATTTATTCCTTGGATTTTCATTGAGTTTTAGTAATTTTAAAAGTATTATTAAGTAGTTATTTATAGTGTGGTGATCTGCTGATAAAAGCTGTTTAAATTCTAGCGTTTCATTGAAAGTGCTTTCCTAGTTTCAATTGTGTGCTTCCATGGTAATATTGCTAAATGGATTTTATGAAATGTGAAATTGTGTTTTGAAATGTTTTTGGTGGGCATAAATTAGTAGGTGTATTGTTTTTGTAAAATGGTTTTTTTCTTAGATCCTTGATTATAGGAAACGTCGTATGACCTTTAAACTTGTTTTTGGAAACTTTATGTGTGGTTTTTGGTTGATGAAAAATGTTTTCCATTGACGGGTGAACAAAAGTTTTGATTTCATTTAAGGAATGGTGTTCCTTCAAAAAGTGATTAATGGCCCATTTTGCTCTTGATAAAAGTGGGGTGCGTTTGTAAATTGGAAAATGATTTTTACTTGTGATACCAACTTCTTTCCGGTTTAATATTCTGATTTGAGTGTCTTAAATGAAGTTATATGTTTGTTCCTAGTTTTCAAAGAAATGACATGTTTCATATACTTTAGAAATGCTTTGATATTAAATGGTTTAAATGTAAATGATGTGGCGGACCGGTTGGCACTTTGTTAATTGTGAACTGACTAATTATACATATACGTACTTATGGGGCATCTCTACAGAGGGACTTCCCTTCGAGGGTTGTCGTGTAGCGGTGTCCGTGTAAGGGGTTGGCAAGTGCGGTGAGATGAGTCACGCGTGCGAGTGCCTCCGACTTACACAGTATCATTTAAACTACCGTGGGTTCCTGGGCATCTTTTAGAGAATCGAGTGACGGTTGCTGGCTAACCCCGATTAGACGGGTTAGTCCCCCCTTGGTAGGTAAGGCCTTGTGGGGCGTGCCACTGGTTGGCTATTAGGGCGGCCAGTTGGTTATTGACTATAGAGTACCATGCCGGCAGGTAGTCTGAACCCGAGTACGTCTAGGGGTTTTCTAGGGATGTTTAGGATCGCCCATGGTTATTGCTGATAACTTCTGGTTTATTTTTACTTGCACTTGGTTTTCCTTGCTTGTTTACCTTTACTTGCACTTTTTTTCTCTGCTTGTTTACATTCAGTCATCCTTCACAGCCTATACTGTTAGACTTTGGGAAAATGGTTTTCAAATGAAGATACTTCATTCTATTTATGTAAGATTTGAAGATGTACACTTCTTCCCCCTTTAAATGAGTTTAAAACTAATGAAAGTGAACCAACTTTTGAAAAAGTGTAAGGGAAATGTCTCGTGTTTTGATTTTCAAGTAAAGAATTATGAAATCTTACTTCTATACATTGTAGTTCAAACCTGGAATATGTGGATTCTTTATTTACTGGCAGTGTTTTGGGTTTTGTCGTGGGGCTCACCTACTGAGTACTTTTTGTGCTCACGCCTATCTTTTACCTTTTCAGTTGCAGGTTTCTCATGTTCAGGTTTTCCTGGATTGAGTCGCTCAGTGAGGGAGTGACGTTGGTTGTAGTTGGGTGGTGACCCGCGAGGTCACGTGGAGGTATGTCGTGGTGTAGTTTTGTTTATGTCTGTAGTGTTCTTCTGTTTGTTTGGTTTATATTTGTTCATTGATCCTGTTTTTAGTTTGGGCAGAAATCGTTCCCCACGATTGTTTTTTTTAATGCCCGGCACTAGTTGCCATCCCGGGGGGATCGGAAACGCCCCTCGGGACTTGCCGCGGACCGACTCGGGTGACCGGTTCAGGGTCGACCCGGGCTGGTTCGTGACACTTGAGATGGTATTTTATAAAATTGAACATTTATAATGTTCCTAGAAAGGTTTAAATGGGATTTGGTTATGTATTTGGGGCTTATGTAGTTTTATAATGTCTGAGAAATAAATGTGTAAATATTACATTTTATATGTTATGGGAATGACACACATTTAATTATAAAAAATATTTAAATAATATAATCCCCCTTTATGTAAAGGTGTACCAAAATTATCGTAATTTAAATTATTATAATACTTAGTGTCAAAATCCATTCATAAAATTGGATTTTAAAAAATTTGTGTTATTTAATCCTTGTCCCAAAAGATTTACCCCCATTATGCCTTTTGACCCATAACATGGAAACCTGATACAAAGTCTTAAGGGTTCAATAATTTGATTCCTAAAGGGAAAATTGATCATAAGTGGGAAATGGTTTTTAGTTTTAATCATTTACCATTTATATGAAAAATTATATGTTTTTATGATGTTTTAATCAACAAATTATATATAGTTTAAAATAAAATATCTTCAATGACATTTTGGATACAATTCATATAATTTTAGGATAAAAATATAACTATTAAAGTGATATTACAATTTAAATATTTCAAACATGGATGAAAATTTATTTTCATCATGAAAATAATGAATTAATTTTAATTTCTAATAAATAAATTCAATCTTTTAAAACGGGTTGTGTTGATTTTGGTCACCCCCTCACATAATGTTGTATTAGAGATGTGTAAGCATATCAGGTTATTATAAAATTAGTAATTTTTTTAAATATGTTACTATAAAAAAATAATATTTTACTTTCTAAAATAAAATTTAAAATGATTTACAATACCTTTTTTCATATTAAATCATATTTGACATATTAGAACAATGTGATTGAATTTTTTTACTTATTCATAACTAAAAAAATGTCATTATCAAATGAAAATAGAATTAAAAAGATATATTTTCAAATAAATGATGATTTTAGTTAAATGTATCTCATCAAATAAAATAAAATAAAATTTTTTATATATTTTATGTTATTATATGAAAATTTTTACCATTATTAACCCATTTAACTCTTTACCATGGTGATCAAATTCAACAATGGTTACTATTAATTATGATAAATATAGAAATGAAAATATTTGTCACATTATAATATACAGTTAATAAATATGGTATCTATTTTCTATTATTAAAATTTAATAATGTGTAGAAATTAACATTAATAAAAATTCACAAAACTCAATGAAAACCTGTTTTCTAAAAAAATCCCACGATGAGCATATGAAATGATTTTATTCCAAGAAAATGTAAAATAATTATTTCATATGAATTATTTAAATTATTATAATAGAAAATACAATTATTTTACATTAGAATATAAAAACCAAAATGGAACCCTCTAAAAATATTTTCTAACAATTAGTACAAGAATTAATATTTATTTGAAAAGAAATATTATTTAGATTTCCCATGTTTCAATCATATTTTTCAATTTTCAACGTTATATTTTTCAATTATTTATATAAATTATTATGTATATGTTATTTATAAAAAACATTTAAATAAATATTCATGTATCATATGTCATGATAATATCATAAAATTATATTTATTTGTATACTCTGTATTTTTCGCAATTCCCCCCTAAATCAACAATATTTTTAAATTCAAAAAAATTAAATCTATTATTATATTATTTTTATGAATCCAAAAATAATAATTTAGATTTTGTGGATTCATATTCTATAATTTAATAATTTATCTTCTTAATTAATTATAAGATTTATAAATAAATACCTTTTTTATTAACATTCAACCTTTAATGATAAATTTTTCTTAAACTTATCTGATTTTTTATTTATCAGTAAAAATTATGAAATTATATACTCATAAGAGATCAATAAATATTAATAATAAAAAATTTATAACCTAAATATCATATTTAATTTGCACCAATTTATAAATTTTAAAACAAAACCATGGTTATAAAATTCATATTCAAATAATAATATTTCAAAAGTATATCAATGAATGTTTATGCATTGTTTTCCACTTGGTACATTATTTTAAATGTAAAATTTTAAAATATACAACAAAAATATAATGAATTTTAATTTTTTGTTCTAGTGGGTTTTTCATTAAATTGATTCATATATTTTTATATTTATATTCCATTGGAAAAATATAAGGGAAATATTCTAATAGACAAAATGATTATATACAATTTATTTCTATTTTATTGATGAAATCATTTAGAAAAATAAGTACAATATGAATATTACTGTCATATAATGGGTGTTAGTGAGGAAATATATTTATTTGAGCATACATATAAATCATTCATTATTCATAACTAATTCATCCATCTGTTTTCTGCATAAAATTTCTATTTTCACATCATAACCCACCAACATGCACACTCATATATATGAAAAAACTAAATGGGATGTTATCTTGATTTTTCAGTTTTATTCATTAGGAAATATTTAAAATACATAGAAGCCTATTTTTATTGTTATTATAACCAAAGATTGAGAATAAATCAATTTTTTAAATTATTTATTGATGGATGAATTTAATTTTTATGTATTCTGATTTATAAATTTCCTGAATATTGATTAGAGGATGAAAATTGTGCAAAAAGTGAAATAATTTCTTTATAGTGAAATTATAGATAGGGAATGATATATAAAATCCACCCAGAGACTTTCAGGTGTTTATAAAATACACAATTGTAACATTCTATTAATAAGAATGATAATTTTATTGTGTCCATTTTTGATGTATGGAAACATTTTATTAACAACTTTATTACATTTATTTAGTGCGATAATGGATTTGAGTTTGGGGGAATTGATATCATCATGTTATAAAATTGTTTCTATAAGTTATTTGGTTTAATTTTTGGTTTTCCAATTGTGAAATAAGATATTTATATTATATTATTATATTTTATATTTTTTTATACCACAGTATTCAGTACTGTGTAATATAGCGCGATATAGGATAAGATGAAAAAAATTGTTTTTTGGATTTTGTAGATTGTTTTTCCTTGATAGAGGCTATTCACAATGGACCCATGATGAATATAGAGGACTATATAAGTGTAGGAAGAACATCACACTATGAAAAAAATTATCACAATGTGAAATTATGAAAGAAACTCGTGCAAAAAAAATAATCAAGACCAATTTTAAATCACTCTATGAACCATTATTTACTCTTGATTAAATAGTAATATGGATGGATCTATATTGAATTAATTCATGATGCAATATATATCTCCTAGTACATATACCATCTGCATGGGTCATCACATATGTTTCTAATGTTCATGTGGCTATGTAAAATTCATAAAATAAGATGGTTATGAGTAAATTAATGTTTTATAATCATCATTCTTGCCATGACCATTGATTTGTGATGATAATGAGTATATAAAGAGTAAAGTTATTCATTAATATTTTAATCCATGTTGAATTTCTACATTAAATCAATTTATATCAAACACATTTATTTAGATAAAATCATCCTTAATGTTTCAACAACAAAATCACAACAGTAATTTTTTGACATTGTCTAGATATTATAAGAATGCCAAACAATTCACACTAGACAACTTGTTTTACATAATGACGGTTTTGAGTACCCATAATAAAATAGACTCAATGTTTAGAAATGTTTGAGGGATTTAGACCATATTTCACAAAGAGATGTGATATAAACATATTATTGACTCTAATGGGAATTCAATCGTGATATTAGGGGGCTTCAATAACCGATAAGAAACATATAGGTTACCAATAAGAGGAAAACTACATGTATATTTTTCAGCTGTTTTGATATACATTTTTGATAGTTGTATTTATGTTAAATAATTTTTTATATTTAATCTATTTAAATTTATTTATAACTCGAATTATTATTTTTTTATTGTTTTAATTCTATACAATTTTATTTTTAACATAACCTAATTTTTTTTATGATGTAAAATATTTTATAGAACAATAGGAGAAGTTTGGATTGGTTGATGTTAGTGGAAACCAACTCGTTTTAACTCTATATTTATTAATTCAATAGTACGATATAATATGTGGAGTATGGAGATAAAATATTACATTCTTTGGGATCACTGAAAAAATGAGTCTCTTAATTAATAAAACCTATCATAATATTGATGATTAATTAATGAAAAATATATTGGATTATCTAATTAGATTAGATACTAACATAATGTACAAAATTTATATTTTATTATTCTATCAATATGTCATGGATCATAAATTTGTTTCAACAATAATTTACAAAATTTAATTTTAGAATTAATATAATCTCATGTTTTTTAATGGTTTTTTATTATGTGATTAAATTCATGTCAACATTTTTTGGAAATTTTCCCATTGAATACTATTTACCATCTCTTCAATATTTGGATATGATGTGATTCTATGAATTTATTTTATTTTTTAGCTTCACCTTCATACATTCATGTCATATACTATTATTTTAAAAAATTTATTATTTTTGGTGTTTTCACTATAAAATATTAATTCTATTATTGTTTATAAGAAATTATTTCCTTATTCATTTATCAATTATCATTATTTTAATTTCCCCAATTTTAATAGTCAAATCATGGTAAACTAAGAATTTCACTAAAGTCAACCCATTAAAATGTGTGGAGAAAAAAAAAGATCAGTAAACATTTCATCGATGTAAGTAAAATATAACATAGAACCAGAGTACAATGTAAACTAAAGAGAAATAAAATTAATCCAAATATGTGTAACCATGAACAAATTCATGTCGAGACACACAAGTCTCCATGGGACCACCCTTCACCACAAAACCATCTTAAACCAAAGTAGAGATATAAAGAAGAGCCTATATGTTTATGAATTCAATTCGCATTACAAATAACCTAAAAATTTAGATATAATCATATCCATATATATTAGTATGGTGTCTGAAATCGATCCAGATATGTAACCATAAAATAATAAATACATGCTTTACTATCATGTAAGCATATGTTATACATTTATGAAAAAACATTTTAACTAGACATTGGATAATAAACTAATTTAATAACATATCAAAACCACTTCCTAAGTTTTCAAAAAAATTCATAGCACGATTTCTGAATCATGAAACATTCATTTCATATAACAATGATGGAAATAATTTCAAATGTAAATTCAAATATTATCCAATATCTATGTAATAACCAATCAGGAAATAAACAATCAGAGGAAACAATCAACCTTTCAACCAGGCCCTAACATATAGTGAAATGTGTACTAGAAACTAAAAATAGAAAAATGAATGAAGATGTATCCAACTAATATAATTTCCTTACAAAATCCATTGATATAAAAAAATTACCTTCTAGTCGGGTCACACAAACTATGGATACCATGTCTATTTCCCACCATTCCAAATATTCCCAATGAACAATTATGACAATTTTTTTAATAACCATGTTTTGTTTTTTTATAATACCATTTCAAATCCAAGAATCTATTCATCAATTATTGAAAATACATTACATTTTCAAATAAAAGAAATTCCTTTTTCAATTAAGAACCCACATTAAGACATGATCCTTTCCTATTTTTAGTTTCATCCCGGACAATTCCATTTCAATTATCAAGGAAGAAATAGAGATGATGAAAACTTACAATAAATAATTTTTCAAACCTAACTGGCTATGAAAACATGGATTTAAACCCCATGATATTCATTGGGATGATGAAACACAAAGTATATAAACATTCCCATGTCTCTTTCTTGACATACCCATGATTCATTTAATGATATTTTATATTTTTTTTAAGAAATCATACTCTAATTTTATAAAAATCCATTTCAACAGAATTCTATTGTCATTTTCGGTTTGTCAATCCATTTCGTTCAAAATCATGTAAATTCCATTTTCAAAGAAAAATCCACATTAGATTATGATATCATGATATTTTTAATAAAAAAATAAACTCAATTTCAAATCTATAGGAAAAAATAACAAATATATGAAATTCAATAAATAATAAGTGTTTTACAAATACACCTAATATACATATTTGGAAAACCAAACTTATTATTAAAATTGGGATTTCAATAAAAAATATCAACCTTCTGATGAAAAGGAAAAAAGACTAAAAATGATTGACATAAAATGAAATGAAATCAAAAATAAAAAAAACTGAAATATTCAACCAAACCCTAAGAAAAAACTAAAAGGACTGATAAACTACTGAGATGAAATACAACCACAATGACGATCAATCACTAAATAAAGTGATATTGATGGGAAATGTCATACCCATTCACCTAGGGTAAGAGATATAACTACGGGAATGAGGCCAATGAACAATATAAATCCTCAGAAACAATTATAAAAAAATAAAAAATAAACTAAAAGAATTACATGGTGGGTAATAGTATATATATCATGATATTTTATATGTTATGCCATAAATGATTCACCATGTTGTTGAGAAACATATTCTCACATTACGTGATGTGTTACCTTCACTTAATTTGAATAATTCTAACATTATTTATCTAGTTTATGTGATCCATATGGAATCCATTACATGTCATGAAATCCAATTATATGTCACCTAAATGACTAGAAAATATATTAAATGAACATGCTTATGCTAGAAAGAAAAGAAATCTCTTACCTAACCGTTATTAGCATCTTCATATTTTCATGGTCAAAACTACTCACCCAATCAAAAATGGCACTGAATTGAAATATTATAATATAGCATGATATATGGTGATGAGGCATTACATTTATAGATACATGATTAATTATTTTCATCCTTTATTGAAGACTATGATTTTTACACCGTTATTTCCTATGAATCCATATTTTCATAAAATATATAATATTGATTAAGATTTTTTATCCCACTTTATGATTCTTATAAATTCTATAATATCCTCCTCTAGGTCACTATGGCCCCACTTTATTAAACCCCTAATGTAAAATTTATGTCATCATGACTAAAACTTCTCAAAATAACAACATACAATAAAAATAGAGTGTGTTTAGGAATTTATGATCATCTAGATTTGATTCTATTAATCATTTATATTATTCATTACTATAGGGAATAAAACGTTTTTATTATTTACTATTTCAAAATTAGATCACCATGTTATTAATTTATTATTTTATGTATTTGAGTCACATATAAATATTGATTATTTTATTTTTAATCATGTATATATTCCTTCTTTTTATGGAAGGGTGATTTTAGTTTTTTATCAACCACAATCAATATTTTTATTTTGATAAATCCCCTGAATTTTTTATTTTATTTTGTAAAATTCTAAATTTTGGATTTTTACAAATATTACCATTAAAAAATTCAGTTTATTCTTACCAAATTTTTCATACTAAAAACTCAACATTCCAATTTCATTATTGCTGTTATATTTCACTCTTTTTCATGGATATTTTGACTCATTTTTATGAATTTGGATATAATCCGTTCAATTATTTTTACAGAAATCATTTAGAGAATCTTTAAATCCAACTGTAATATATTATTTATCATTTATTTTAATCATGTAATAAATATTATTATATAATATTATATTATATCTATATTTTAATCATTCATATTCTTATCATAAATTAATATTTTCTTATATCCAAATTTCATGTTTAGTTTGGAATAATTGAAAACAAAATTAAATGTTTTTTGGACCTCTCAAAAGAAATAATTTTTTTCCAAATTATTGATTAGGTATGATATATTAATTTACATTTACTTCCTTATATTAATCATTGATAACTCATATATGTCCTATATCTATGATAGAAACAAAAACATCCATATTGGTGTTCTTTTATCCCACAATTTCTTTCAAATCCATTTCATCAATGTTGGAATATTACTATGAATGTGATTCTATATTTTTAGTGAATTTATTATATGAATAACCCCTTTTCATAACATTCATCGATAATTTATCTAAGTATTATTCTTATTCATAATATTAATAAATCTTCTTCGGATTTCTCATAGCACAAGGATGAAATTCTCTACTCCAAAAGCAATAAAGTGATTACCTTCATTGAATATCTACAACTTAATTTGGAATTTTATGAAAATAATTCACTACCTAATCAAATACCATTTTGTGGTGATCATCCACCATTTAGAGTTTTGTCATCTTCCTAAATGTCATTTTGTGAGAAATATTCATTTTGATAAATATTTTTCAGTATTTATCATATCATATTCATTCGGATTTATATAATTACTATAAAATATCACCATATTAAATTCATTCCATTTGATTAGTGATATCATTAAATTGAATTAAAACTCTTATCCTAATAATATCAACAACATCAAATTGATATAATCAATAATTTATTTCATTTCCTGTATTTTCTGTATTGTTTTCCACAAAATAATTAAATCAATAATGGACTTCTTTAAATGTATACCTGAGCCCTTATAAATTCTCCATAGAATGTGAAATTTATCATCAAATGAAAATAAAAAACATTCATGTATTTGTAGTTGTATATCCCACACATAGTAAGGTAATTTTTGAATATTTTATAAATTACTTTTCCCAATAAATATTAAAATTACATTGTATTTTATGACAAATTCTATCGATTTAGAGTGATATAATTTCCATAGGATCCTTTTTTATGGATAAAAATATTTATCCCAAATAGTTTAAATAAAAAATAAGGTGGAGGGGTCAAATTGTGGCATGTGAATATTCTATAAATTACCATCACATATGCTATTTTTTGACAATTAATAAGAAAACAATAATCTCTATCCAAAAAGTACAAAAAATGAACCCATGGCTAGGAATTTTTCCTTGAAATATAAAATGAGGACAATCAATGGTGCAAGAAATAGAAATATTCAATAATAATCAAAAACTACGATCATAATGTATCATTAAAATTTGGATTGATAAGTCATCCCCATCAGGTTTACAACCACCAAATAATAAATGAATAAATCAATTTCCCATTACATGAAATAAATCACTAATCCAATTGAAATAAATTATTCATTCAATTAATTTCAATAGAAATTCACCATATATATGGTTTACTAATCAACTCCACAGTTCTCTATTTGATTAGATTTGTAGTCTTCTACTATAATATCCTCATCTATTCCACCTCTCATTATTACTATTATTGTGTAAAAAACCTAGAAATCCTATTTGGAAATTTCATAGTGTTTTTATGAAAATAATATTCATCCCCATCACATTTATGAGAAAATATATCATGCCTATATTATTTGAATATTTATATTTCCCTATTTGTTAAAAATCAATTTAATCTAATTATTATGTGATAATTCATAAATTTACCTATTTTAAGATTTAGTATGTGTAACACAATTAATTAATGTTACTCCTTCCAAGAAGATAGATAATATAAATCTATAATTTTTCACACTTGATAATTTTAAATAATTAATTCCACCATCATAGTGTTGTCTTTAAAATGCTTTAAACCAAAAATTCTAAAATCGTACACCACTATGTGATGAATCAATTCTCTGTAGTAGGACATCTTCCAGATCAAAACAATATGGATCAAACCAAAAAAATACATGATAAAAAATATAATTTTCAACATTTATATATAAATGATTGATATGAATGTAAATAGTGAAATATAGATCGCTAATATAATGGAAATACACCACTAATAAGACAAAAAATCACATTTATGATCTCTTTCATAGAATAAACACCATAAACAATGTACGGTGACTGAAATACAATTTATTGGCATAATCTCATGTAAATAATACAATATATCATGATCAATTCTTCGATTCTATAAGGTAAAGGATGAAACACCATTAAATAAATAGTTGAATTTAATTTTCCTCTAAAAATGGTATTATTTATTTGATAAATTATGTCACAATTGTCACATTCATTGAAACCCTCTTCAAAATATGATAATGAATTAAATATCATGAACGTATAGTCTTCTCAAAAAAATCATAGACCATTACACATAGTGTCTTTAATGATTTAATTTATTTTTATGTATTATTTGGAAAGATAAAAAATTTCCTACATTGTGGTATTTTTTTATAATTTTTAGACAAAAAATAAATAAAATTATTTACGACTCAATAATGATAAAATGCATACCTTTTAATAATAAATTATTTATATAAACAATATTATAAATATTAAATTAATATAAAAAACCTATACAACTGTTTTTGGAAGAATTTATTTCGACCACGAGTCATCAAATCTTTGACCTTAATGAGTTTTGGACCATTAGAAACCAAAAACCATTTTATAATAAAATAAAATTTTCAGACATTCCAAAAGAGCCACTCCTCCCCCTTATAAAAATACTTCACTTCAAAACCATTCATCACACCTCTCAAGAACCTTGTATCATCCAATCCTTTCCAAAATAACCTCTCAATATCACTATATTCCACCTTGAAGCCTTATTTTAGGCACAAGACACTTCCAGAAGACCTTTTGGTTCAAACCAAAGGGAGTTACCCAAATTAAAGGTAATCGTTTCTCATAACACCTTTTCTTTTATTTTACTTATACAAACCCTAAACTCTTTTTATTCATTTATTTTATAAAAAACCAATATCCTACATATTCTAGGATCTTTTTATGAGATGTATTATCACTACTCTAACACACACCTCTATCTAACTGAGTTGTCTCTTGTATATTCTCTTTATCAATTACAATGTCATCAGTCCATATTCATGAAAATTCATAATTTACTCCTAGAAATTTCCAAACACTACCTAATTATGCATGATTATAAGGACAAATCATGGTTCACAAAAGAGTCAAATTTAGGTATAATAAGGTGGAATAAGGTGGATGGGCTATAACCACATGTTGGAAAAAGAGCCTGGGAATTACAGAATCACCACATAAGAATGATTTCATCCACAACCAATAAATTAAAATTGCACTAGAAAATAAATAACTTTATTTCATGATTCATTTATACATCAGACGTCCACAAAGAAGGAAATGAAAATATATAAGAACTATGTAGCATAATGGTAGAAAAAATGAAACACACTAATTAATCACTCCAATACCCAATATCCCTCCCCAATAAAAAATTGTAGCCACCTATAGTTCCCTTATTGCCCCTTCATAGTATATAAATACCCTATATCTATAGAAAGTAGTAAAAGGCATAAGTGGCCGATGCAAAAAAGAAAAATAAATGAAAACAAAAATAGAGCATACATGTATCATGTGACTACAAAAGTCAGTACCCTAATATAGGAACCAAAACATACAAATGCTCTTAATGTTCTTGCATGAAATGTGGAAAAATATTATATTATTGTCATCAGATTCTTTTCTACATGAATTATATTTTCTTTATTTTGGCATTCTAGATCGATTTGGTAGACAATGTTAACATTTATAACAGCATGGTTTGTTAAATTTTGTAACTTTTCTAAATAAATAATTTATTTTATTTTTTATTTTGTATTATAAAATCAATTATGTGTTTTTATGGTTCTATATTATTAATTCAAATTTTTTTGGTTCACACTTCTTAATCTTATTTCATTTGGTTTCGTGTGTTTCTTATTTTTTAATTATGTTTGATACAATCTTAATAATTGAAAGTCAAGAGTGGCCTAACTATATTTTATTTATTATGGGTGAATCACTTAGGTAAAAATGATATGATTTATTTTAGAACTAGTTGGTTTTAATTAATCATTTCAACACAAGGTATATTAATTTATTATACAATTATTAAGGAATATTTTGTTAGAATCTTACATAGGCACGTTGTGTTGTTGCGACAATCTATGTAGTGAGAGGGGAAATTGTTAATGGATGGGTGGTAGTTTCTAGTGGTATGGGACTCATTGTACTTAAATCCCTAGTTATAGTTGGTGTTTTTGGCTGTTTCATGGGATGTATTCAACGATAGGTTTACATGTGAGGGGGAATACCAGTCATATTTGAATAGAAAAAACATTGTAGATGGTAACACAACATAACAGTACTGTAATTATCTTAGAAAGACTTTTTAGAAAGAAAAAAACCAAATCATACAAATACTATGAGATTGCAATCATTCGCCTATGCGGAATAGAAATGAATAATAAAATTTTTTAACGTTTAAAATAAATTTCATAACTGAAAAATGAATTCCAATTGTAGTTTATTTTACAAAATTATTATACAACACTGATGAAAATCAAATGAAAAAAATGATCCAAACAACGTAATAATGATACAAATATTCAAAACCTTGAAATGAATTATGTATTTATTATTTTAAAAGGTAATACACAATAACTATTACATTATATAATGTGATATTCAAAAGTATGAGTAATATAACATTCAAGAGTACTTGAATAAATTTTGTTTTGTAAAAATATATATGAGAAATGTGAAAATATAGATAATATATAATATAAAAAATTGGAATATACATTAGTAACAATTCCAAAATTCTTTGAAATATTTATGAAATACCAATATATATTCTTGCATTTTAGAAATTCATTGAAATCAATATTCCTAATAATGAAATACATTTTTATCATTAATGATATATGTCATTATAAAATTAATATGTAATAGAATTTCTTTGAAAAATTATTTTTTTCAACATAATTTGGTATATATTAAAATATTATCAATAAAAATAAATACATTGAAATTAATAGCATATCATATTTACTAAAATCATTAAACTGTTGAATAATTTTTTTTGAAAATTGATTCATTATTCACACATCCAATATTATTATGTAGAGATATGTTTTGAAGAAAAAATTAATATTAGAATATAACTACCGTAAAGATATATAAATGTAATGTTTAGTCTTATAATGTTTACATTGAATGAAAATAGAATAAGAGTATGGTTCAGTTGTGTTAGAGGGTAGTTAAATCAATTAATGAATATTAAAAAAAATACGGGTAAAATTATTAGAGTAAATAAATAAATAATTATAAATTTTCACACTTTTAACATATATAGTTATGAATTTGTGGAATATTTTTTTCCCATTCGTTTAAACTGTTAATTCATTATATTGGGTGGGGTAATAAAATGTCTTTTGCTTCTACAATTAAAATAATTACCTATGAAAAGAAATAATCAATATGTAATGAATTAGTGTCGAACATAAAAATTAAATTGTAAAATCATTGGATGAGAAAATAATGGGGAGAATACCAATTTTCTAATGGGTGAAATGAAGATGGATAATGAAAATAAAATAAAACAAAAACTAAAACATACCTATCTCTTGTAACTATAAAAGTCACCTCCCAACATTTAAGAAAAAAATAAATTCTAGGGTACCTCTCGCACAAATTGGTGTATTATTATACGGATTAAAAAATATAATAAAATCATGGTAATTATCTAATATTGGATATTGAAATTAAATTATAGCAGTACATAAAATTATTAAAATAATTAGCATAAATTTTAAAAAAAAATTAACACTTGAAATGTATATTGATACATGTATCTACAATTGTTTAAAATATAATTCTTCGAATTGAACAGATTTTTTCTTCTTGGTATAATTTATTAATTAATGAATTTAATCATATAGGTTTTATAAGGACCTGTCATTGATTCTTAATTAATATTTAGTTAAGTTAATAATTCACATTAAGGATCTATTCAGGATTAGATTTTTAGAGAATTAGGCCACAAATACTACATTACTTTTATAAAATTACATAGTAGAGACTTCTAATCTATACATGTTTTTTCAAAATAATTATAATTGAAAAAACAAAAATTGATTTCAGGATATAATTCTTTTTTTATTCTAACTTTCTCTTACACTTCATTATACCCTTTGTAAACATTATTAAAACACATGGGATGATAATAAAAAAAATTTAAGTGTTATAAAATAATTAAATGAAACGTTAGACAATGAATACATAATAAATCAATGAATATATACATTTAACTTATAAAGAATAATCTCTTTAGCAGACCTCATGAAATCATTATATTACTGAATAACACATTGAAATCATAAATCATAAATATAAATTGTGGAATCCATAACATACTTAGATTGTAGCTCTCACAGCTTCATGTGGACTTATGCTTGGAATACTCATAATAGTATATTAAATATATATCTAAGGATAAATAATAATGTTTACCTCTGTCACAATACCAAATTAATTGGAGTCCTATATCGTTCCACGAGTCCTCGTTTTATCACGGTACCACATATACATGTAAACAATTCCCATTAATCGTAACATAATCATAAAACATTAAATAAGCATAAAGAAATATAAAATTTCTACATTTAAATCACAATATAACATTTTTTGATATTGAAATAATCAATTATTTCATTAAATAATTTTAAATACCAAAATATTTAAAACTAGTATAGAGTCTTTTTTTCCTTTTAAAAACATGAATTCTTATAGTGGAATCCAAATATCATATAATACTCACAGTGGATGAATTTTTTTTCTCACTACATATGTTAAAAAGAAGAATTCCCTTTTTCAATAATTAAAGTGCTTCATAAAACATAATATTTCATTTAAAATATTTTGAATGAAATTAATATAAAAACATATAATTATACACTATATAAAGAGGGTCATTTATAAACAAAAATATCCTTATATGAAAGGAGATTGAGACAAATCCCCTTATATTGAGTCTGACTCGTCATTAATATTGCATTTTCATCTAGAATAACACAAATAAGTTAATTTTTACATAATTCAGAACTTTTTGATTTTTATTATTCCTTTTATATCACTTATTATCGGGATATATGAATTACATAATTATGTATGTTAATATCTGTAGTTTTGTCGATATTTTGTACTTGAGTATAAGATGAACTTGTTTTGAGGTAAATTGTCTATGTAGTAAAAATTATTTCATCTCCAGAATGATATCCATGATATAACAATCATATATATCTAGTATATATTTTTATTTATTATAGTAAACAACATTTTGAGAAATTAATTAAATGTACCATTCATGGAGACGATAAGGTGTGCGTACTCGTGAACACTACTTTCATTTATTATTCGTTTACAATGGTATACAATTTATATGATTCATATATATATTGTAATTATTGAATAATATCATATTTTATAAACATTGCATAAGTTCCTTAACTCCACCCTATATATATTCCATGTATGGTATTACGAGTCATATCACATTGAGGTGGTGATTGTCAGCACTTCCTCAAATGAAATTACTATATCTACACATTATGAAAAGAATAGTATTATCCTATAAATTAAAAATTAAAAAATAATATAGAGAAAATAATTATAATATATATCATATAATTTATAGTTCCATCATAATGTTCAATGTGAGAGGTTTTTGGGGAAAATTGAACAATCCTTGTTTTGTGTGGCATTAGTTCACGACAAACAGAAATAGTATGTTTGTATCAATTTAATTGAGGTATGAATAAGTATATTTCAAAACATTTTCATAATACAATCCCTGAGTATTTAAAATACTATTTATATGAAAACTACATGTAAAAAATATGGAGTATAGATTGAAGGAAATGAACTTTAAAGAACATGTTATCTCTAAAAAATGTAACACCGTTTGATTTGAGGGAAAAGGTTTTCTTAATTTTTTGTACATAAAGGATAAGGCTTATAGGAGGAAGGGATAGATTTTTGGAGTATATATGAGTAGGATATGGATGATCCAAGAGGATTTTGAGGTTTAAATAAATGGCTATATTATATTCACTTTTATGAGAGGGAGGAGGGGCATTGTAGGAATGTTCTGAAGTATTTTTCTATTATAAAATGATTTTCTTTTTCAAATGGTCCCAAATGAATTTTATTCAAATATATGATGTGTTTGGGTTGAAAAAGAATATAAAAATTGGTTTTAGACATTTTTATGTCACAAAACTAACCTTATTTTTTTAGCTTTAACCCATACTTAAAAAATATTAACTATTATCATGTCTTCTTTCATTTTCAAAATATATGGCTTCTATAGTTACCATAAATTTAAAAAAAACATAATTGGTTCATTAATGGCAATTTCATCATTATAAAAGTTATTTGGAAGAATCATTGATTTTTAAGACTATTATATTATTTAATAAAGTAGCATTTGATTGAAATAATCATTTATGTCCATTTTTATAATATTGATGTCATAACATTTTTAAAATCCATAACAAGACTCATTCGAAAAAAATATTAATTCAAAAATAAAAAGTCATAAACTTCAATAAAACTACTGTATGGTATAATTTTGTTTTAATTTTTTTAATATTTACAATACCATTTATTTAAATTTATAATTAATAAGGAAATCAATACATCATCAATGTATCATTAATATACTAATTTTTTTATGTATAAAAGTTATAAATAAAATAAAATTGACGTGAATTTTTTTTCATATTAGTAATTTCTATTTATAGTACAATATATCACTTACATTTCCAAAAACAATTGTTTTATTCAATTATAAATGATTATGTTATATTTCTCTATACATTAAATTAATTATTATAAAATGTCACAATCACACCCAAATGGCTCCATGGGGTCCCAAAATTGGAAATTGGATTCCCTTGGTCAATAAAATATCATTCAAGTAGATTATGACATTTTTTAGGGTAGTTCAATATTATTATAGTACTATTTTCAACCTTTTTTTACAATATTTACCCATTATCCATGGTAAATAAAATAATTACTAAAGTTAATATTCCTATTTTACAAATATAAAAGGTAATTATTTAAAAAAATTTAACCTTAAGATTGAAAATATTGAATACATTTTTTGAAATTCAAATCCAAAAAGTATCAGTAATTAATTTAATATTAATTCTCATTGTCCAAACCGTGAAGAGGTTTTTTAGAAGTAATAAATTTCAAAAGATTGACATGTGTTTATGTTCAATTAAAATGTGAAATTACTGAAAATAACCAAAATTTGATTAAATGATGATAACATAATAGGATTTAATATCAAATCCAATTTATATAACAATCTATATATATAACTAAATTAGTTGAAAATGTCATTTTGAATAAAAATGTGATATTTATCAATATTCATTATAAAATGTGCATTATCTAAAAAATAAAAAAATATCATCCAAATTATAGTTTGATTTCCTGATTCTATAGAAGATGTTTATTTTATCAAATATAATAGATAAAGGAGATATAATCTAGATTATAAAAGGGTTCTCAACCAAAAGTCAATAAAAGAGCTTTTAAAACTATTATACTTTTTCAAGGTTAAAATTGGATTCACTGTTAATTTAAGCCTAAAAATTTATTGGATAAATATAGAAAAAATTAACAAACATGTATAATCATATTGTAGTTATTTTTTCATTTCACCAATACAACAGAAAGGCGTTAACATGTATTTAAAATAATACTATTTTTATATTATTTTTCGGTATAACTCAATGTTGTTTGTAATGAAAGATTTTAATGAAACCCATTGTTACGTGTTGAGTATGACATCATAGAATGAAAACCCTTTAATGTAAAAATAATTTATTTTTCATAAATATTAATAGTAATTAAAATGTATTATTTTATAAATATCGGGGATTCTACATCATTCCCCACTTTTGGAAATTGCAGCCTCACATTATAATTCACTTATCAAATATGTTGGAGTATTTATGCCTCATATCATTTTCATATTCCCATGTTGCCTCTTCAACCATATTGTAATTCCATAAATCCTTTACCTGATGAAATATCTTATTTCACAACACACGCTCTCTGTGATAAATAATCTGGGCTGTTTGTTCAACATTAGAAATATTTTCTTCCAACTAAACAATCTCTGGACTAAAAAAATTAGATGGATACAAAATATATTTTATCTGTATAATCAAATGAAAAACATTGTGTATCTGGGATATACATGGAGGTAAGTCCACCCTATAGAAAACTGGTCCAACATTATCTAATATTTTATAAGGTCCAATGATCCTCTGACTCAGCTTTCATTTTTAACAAAATCCACCACACTTTTCCATAGAGAAACATTGATAAAGACACGATCACCTACCTCAAAAAACATCCTTCCTCTAGTTATCCACATATCTTTTCTTCTTGCTCTGAGCTGTTATCATGTGTTTTTTAATCAAATAAACCTTTTCAACAATCTCTTCTAGAAATTATGGTCCCATAAACTCCCATTCAACTACTTCATCCTAAAAATCTAGAGTCCAATACCCTTTTTAATATAAAGCCTCAATTGCGGCCTTCTGTATACATGAATAAAAATAGTTATTATAAAAAAAACTAAAGAAAAATATTTTTATCAACATTTCAATTAAATCATTGAACAATCACGTAGCATATCTTCCATGGTTTAAATTGTTCATTCTGAGTGCCCATATGATTTCAGATGAAAATATGTATTAAAATTTACGTTAATACCCAATGAAATTTGAAGTACCTTCCAAAAGATAGAAGTAAAAATAGGATCATATCAGATATAATGGATATGGAATCTCTATTTACCGTGACTATATCTTTAATATATAATCAATAATGTTTATCTAGAGACATAGTATCTATAATAGAAAAAAAATTAGCAGATTTAGACAATCGATAAACAATAACTTACACTGCATTGTTATCTCAGAAATCATTGGTAATCTCAAAAAAAATATATGGGAACATTTTCCCATTTCTACTATGGCACTAGAAATGGTTGATGCATCCCATTTAGTAACTTCTCGTATACTTTAACTTATTGAAAAAAAATAGCTCATGGTAATGTTAGCAATATCTCTTTTAATTCAGTCCCACCAAAAATACTCCAATAGAACTCTGTACAACTTATTACATCCATGAAGAACTGAAAAAAAGAACTATGAGCTTCACATAATAATTTTTTCATCAACATTGAATCACAAGGAACACATAATATATTTATAATACTCAAAACATAGTCTTTACCGATGTAAAATTCAGGTAAGTTTCCTTTTTAAACAAATTTTACCTTTTTCTACAACTCATTGTCTTCTTTTAGTGCTTGCATTATATTGTCTACGAGAGAATATTTAACTACCACCTGAAACAAAATAGAGGAATCCCATAAACCAATAACATATAATCCAATATTAGTCAAATTAAAAACAGAAGGATCTCATTCCAAGGGTAGCTTGGTTAATACAAAATTAATTTTCTGACTCAATGCAACATCCCCATTATATTATTTTCGTATGTGTTAATGAAACATGAAATCATAATCATTAATTAATTCCAACAATTCCACAGTCTCATATTGAAATATTTCAGAGTAAGTATATACATTAAAATTTTGTGATCAATATATATTTTAAACATTACACCGTATAAATGATGCCTCCAAACATTTAAATAAAAACAACAACAACTAATTCCAAATCCAGTGAAGGGTTATTTAACAAATTATTTTTCAACAGATATGAAGAATAAGAAATTACCTGACCATTGTGCATTTGGACACAACCATGTTATTTAAACAAATAATCACTATAGTTAACAACTTCACCATTTCGGGAAGGCTGTTACAAAACATGATTGTTCACCAAATTTTTTATCAATTCCTAAAAACATTCGTCTAATTATTTTTTCCAGATGAACTAAACACCATTACGAGTTATCTTAGTCAGTGGAAAAGATAGCTTGAAATATATTCATCCAACTTCTAGTAATAACATGATAATCCAAGAAAAATATGAATCTATATTATATTTGTGGGTCTTGGCCAATCATCAACAATATTTGTTCTATCATGGTCAATAATAACTTATATTTAGAAACAATGGGACCAAAGAATAAAATATGTTGCAACCAAATCACACAAATTTTGAATTTCCCGTATATTTTCATATCATTTAAGGATTTCAATTAAACCCATTAATGACATTCATGCTACTATTTACATTTATAATATACCAATATATCATCAATAAACACAACAATAAATTTTTCAAAGAACACATAGAAAATTCTATTAACAATATCTATGAATACAATAGGTGTATTGGTTAACCCAAAAGAAAAAACTAAAAACTCATAATGGCCATATCTAATAAAAAATGTTGTGTTCGAAATGTCTTCTTTCTTTAATTAGAACTGATGGGACCATGAAATCAAGTCAATATGAAAATAATACTATGTTATTTGGAACTGAAAAGACCAATCGTCAATATGAGGAAAATGATACTTGATCTTAACAGTGATATTATTCATCTCTTTATAATTAATAAATTTTTTTATTGAACCTTCATTATTTTTAATAAAAAATATATGGGAACCCATGGTGATGTTATGTGTCAAATGAATCATTTATTTTATAAACATATATAAATTTTGTTTATCTTTAATATTTTCAATTTTAACAATTCGATTAGTGGGTTTTGAAATCATCATAGTATTAGGAACTAAGTCTATATTAAATTCAACCTCTCGATCAAGAATTATACAAAAAAACTAATCAAGAACAATATAAAGATACTCATTTACCATTATAACATCATTAATCTAAATAGTTCTATTGTTCTAAACAATATGTTCATGGTAAAATAGTTTTCCATTTTTTACTAGTTTATCAACATCTTTATATGTTATCAAAATTATGGGTTCATTATATTACAAAAACTGAACATTTTTCTAAAAATAAACCTCTTTACATCTACAGTCAATCTAAGAATGACAAATAGAATGTCAATCCATACCTAAAATAAATTAAAAACCATTAAAAAACAATAAGGAATGAAGGTAGATTATTTTCACACACAACAACAAAAAGGTTATTATAATTTCATTTTCACAATTTTATTCCATGTTTTTTTACCACGTGTTCAGGATTAATATATTTATATGGAATTCCCAATTGACAAGAAAATTTCATATAAATGAAAGAATGTGTAGTCCATGGATTAAAAAACACATTGGCATAATTTGAGTAAAAATATAGGGAACCTAATACTACTTCATATTATGTCCCAACATCAATTGAAGTAGTTGAAAATCTTTTCACTGCCCCTTTCAACTTGTAGTCTAGATTCTTTCTTTCATTTGAGATATTTGTTGGACACTTGTTTTCATAAGGATCCATTTCATTGCACATAAAATATTTTACTAATTATAAATAAGATTTTTTATTAACACAACACTAATATTTTTAGTGCAATTATGAGCCTTATATTACATTTTACCTCATTTGAAACACTTACTAAAATTCAAAAGGAATTCCAAACTGTATTTTTACCACAATTTTAAAAAAATATAAAATTATGCTTCTTACCATCTGACTTTTTGAATAGTTCTTTCCTTTATTCTACCACCTCAACCACTTATTCTACTAATTGTCAAAGAACACAAGATGATCATCAATCTCCATTTCCACCCTCTCCACACGTGAAACATGATTTTCATAACTTTTTAACTCATAGAAAGCTAAATATTTTAAACATACTGGATTAAGTCTTGAGTAAAAATGAATGATTTTTCTAACAAAATTCCATAAGAAATTTGGATCACACCATTCTAGATGAGTTAATTTATTTTCATAAGACACCACTGATTCATCCTTTTACATCAATTCTATGAATTTTTTTGCATCCAATGTCTATTCACCATAGGAATATATTTCTCATAGAACATACCTTTGAATTCATCCCAATAAAGACTATTAATCCACTCACTTTCGATGACATTTTTAACCATCGACCACCACTGACCATAATCAGATTCAGAATGGTTAACTGTGGGACAATACATTTGATGTTTTGAACACACTTGACATCAAAAATCATTACCAGTCTTTAATACAACTTTTAACTAGCATATGGTCAGATGACCCCATGAATATGGGGGATGTTGCCTTTTAAAATTTTATACTGTTGACACATTCCACTATGGTTAATTTGGTTATTCTTGTGCACGGATACCACCACTATTTATATATTCAGTCAACTATTCCATTATTATAACAAACTATTTAGTTCAAATTTAGACCATCTATGGTTTGTTATTTGGAATTTTATTTTTTTCTTGATATCATCCCATCATAATTTCCGTATTTCCTCTCCACATAACCATTCCTAACACAGATATGTCTTAGTTTGTGCAACATGGTAATCTCAATATTCAATATAATTTCAATATTATCACAAATTAAAAATAATCTATGAATATTAATTTAACAATCTCCTAATATCAAATGTTGTCTAAACCGACTTGTAATACCAACTGTTAGGCCTGAGCATTAATCAATACATAATTTTTAGTTATGAGAAAAATTAACATTAAGGATAAGTTTAGGTATAATTTTTTTAACAATTTTTCAATAAAAAATTCATTACATCTAAAAAATTAAAAACTAGTCATTTCTACTCTATCCCACATTTTTACCATAAAAAATTCCTTAAATAAAACAACAATTATTTTCATGATATTAATTTTCTTGAATAATTTTTTTCTCTTAACCTTCCTAATACCCTGTGAAAAACATTTCAGATTAACATGGGATGATAATAAAAAGATAAGGGATGGTTATAAAATAATGAAATAAAACATTATTCCTTGAATACATATACATTAATTAAATAATAAATTTCACCAATATACCATAAGATCATTATACTAAATATTGAAATCATAAGATTTAGGAATAAAAAATATAAATAAAAAATATTATTAATAACTTGTAGCATCCTTAACATTCATATATTGTAGCTTTAACAACAATATATGGAGTAATGTTTTGAATACCAATCAAATTATAATACTGAAATCTCTTTGAATAAACATTAAACCATACCTCCACCACATCACCCAATGAAATAGAGGCCTATCTCAGTCTCACCCCCTACAGTTTTTCATGGAACCACCCATATATGTAAATAAATCCTAATAACCATAACATAATTATAACATATTAATCTAGTATAAAGTGAAGATAATAGTTCCACATTGCAGTCACAATATTTCATTTCTAGATATTTACATAATCAATTATTTCAAAAAACTATGTTCAATTAAAAAATATTTAAAAAGTGTCTATGGTATTTATTTTCTTCATAAAATCATTATCTCTGGTTATGGAATCAAAATATAAAATAATACTCACAACGACTGAATGGACATTGTAACCACCTTTGTTAAAAAGATACATTCTATTTGTTGTTTAGTAAAACGCTTCATTATACAAAAGTGTACTTTTGAAAACCAACAAATGATATTAAATGAAAATAGTATAATTATACACCGTATAAAATAATTTCTTGTATGAACCAAAATATGCCTTAATGAAAGAAGATTGAGACTAAGTCCCTTACCTTGAGTATGACTCGTCACATATGTTCCTTATTCATCCAGAATATTAAAAATAAGTTAATTTATTTTTTCTCAAATACATTTTTCATGTTTATTATTCCTTTTATATAATTTTTTTACCATTTAATAATAATTACATTATTATTTTAGTTAATATCAGTTGTTTTGTTGATATTTGGTACTTGGGTCAAAAATGAACTTGTTTTGAGGTAAGTTGTCCATGTAGTTCAATGTAAATCATATCCAAAATTATATTAATGATTTTAATATATTATATATAAATTATATATATATATTTAAAATATTACATAACATTTTGAGATAGGAAATGAAATTCACTTTTCATAGTCACGGTAAGTCGTACGTATAAATTAAAACTACATCCATTTATTCTTAATATTTTAAGGAATGAATACTCAATGAAAAAAAGTTATATTATAAATATATATAATATAATATTTTATATACATTAAATAATTTCATTAAATATATCCTTTATATGTTCCATATAGTTCATGAATGAGTCATACCACATTGAGGGGGTGGTTGTCCACACATCCTCAAATGTAATTATCATATCTACATATTATGGAAATCATAATGTTTTGATGTAAATGAAAAATTATATAATAATTTTTAAATTATAGATATAATATATTTCCTGTAAAAATACAGATCTATCATAATGGCCACCATGTGAGGTGGTAGGGAAAAATTTAATAATCATCGTTTCATGAGGCAATAGTTCTTTGTACACAGAAGTAGTTAGTTTGAATCCATTATATGGATATGTTTATAATGGTAGTTCAAATAAATAAAATTAAAAATCCATACTATATTAATGATATTGGGTTTGTTAGGTAAACCAATATTAATGTTAGAATATGGAGTGGATAAGGAAACTAAAGGAAATGAACATTAAAGAGGATTCTACATTAAATCCGTATAACTCCCTATGATTTTTCTTAAAACTCATTTTGAATTGGATTATTCCCCAAGGAAAGTATTTTAAATGTAATATAGGGATGTTGGAAGATTATTTTAGAATAATTTAGATGAGAAAATCTTCTTTAGCGGTTTTATGAAATTGGTACAGGTGTTGAGATTTTAAAATAGGGAGAAGGGGTAGAATATGAAGGTTTGAAGTATTATTTTATTATAAAATGATTTTTGGTTCAGAATGGTCCCAAATGAATTTAATTAAAAAAATAATATTCTATTGGGTTGAGAAAATAACAACCAAAAGGTTTCATACAAGACCAGGTCACAAAATTATACTAATCATTTATCTGTAACCCTTAGTTAAAAACATTAACTATAACCATGACTTCATTCATTTTCCAAATATATGTTAATTATAGTTACTATAAAATTCTAATTTAACAATAAATGGATAATTAATGAAATTTTTATCATTATATTATATATTTAGCTTAATCTATGGGTTATTGGACTAATATATAATTTAATAATATAGTTATCATTTTAAAAAACACATTTATGTCAATTTTTATACTATTCATATTCTAACTTTTAAAAATACCATAACAACATTATTCATTAAAAATAACTTCATTAATTAAATATTCAAAAGTAATAAAAATCCACAACATTAATTAATGGCCTAAAAAGTATTACAATTAATTAATTTTAATATTTAAATTCTAATTTATTTAAATCATTCATTAACACGGTAATCACTACATCCGGATTGTATCATAAACATAATTTTTTTGTAAACAATATAAATATAATACCATGATTCCATAAATATATTTATCTTTATAATTAATATTTATAGTCTAAGATATAACTTATATAACGCCATACAAATACTATTTATTAAATGATACATTTTTATGTTATATTACTCTTTACATTTAATTAATTCTTATAAAATTCCAATATCACAACCATTTGGCTCTATTGGGTCCTTAAATCGACCCAAGGATTCCAATG
This sequence comes from Viscum album, assembly GCA_963277665.1. Classification (NCBI taxonomy): domain Eukaryota; kingdom Viridiplantae; phylum Streptophyta; class Magnoliopsida; order Santalales; family Viscaceae; genus Viscum; species Viscum album. Next base: position 555,437,233 of record OY728165.1, on the reverse strand, counting down.
GTCTGAAATATCGAATTCAATAAGATTAAAAAAATGTGATAATTTAGTATAATATTATTATAATATTATGTTTTACCGTTATTTACAAGATTATCCGTTTAATAAAGGTAAATAAATAATTACTGAAGTTACTATGCATCATATCCAAAAAATAAAAGGTAACTATATAAAAAATTTATACCTCATGATTAAAAATATGGAAATCATTTTTCAAAAATCAATAATTATAATTTGCGGTAATTAATTTGAAATTAATCCATTTGTCGAAACTAAATAGTATATTTTTAAGAAATAATAACTATCAAAAGATTGAAATGTTTTTATGTCATATTTTAAAGTAAAATTATTTAAAATTACCAAAATTGGATTAAATGATTAAAATATAATACAATTAATCTTTTAAACCAATTAAATTTACCATCAAACTATATAAATAAATTTGATTATAAGGAAATTATGACATAAAATGCGGCATTTTTCTCTATTCATTAAATATTGAATATTATTTGAAACATTAAAAAATTTCAGCTAAAGTAAATTTTGATGCCCTGGTTCTATCAATTATTATTATTTTATCAAATATACCATATTCAATGTGGAAAAATATATATTTAAAAATGGTTCGCCCTCAATAGGTGGTAACATGACCTTTTAAAATTATTATAGTTTTTCATGCTTAAAATCAAGATTCATTCTTATTTTAACTCTCTAAAATTTATTGGATAAATGTAAAAAAATTACAAAGGAATGAATAATCATATATTAAATTATCTATTTTCATTCATATTAATAAAACTGAAAGGCATTTAGTACCATTAAAATTAATAATATTATTATATTATTTTTCGGTATTACTCAATGTTGTCTGCAACGTTAGATTTCAAAGAAAACTGTTATTGCATGTTGAGTACTCTATCGGAAAAAAATCCCCTTTAATGTAAATAAATTCGTCTTCATAAATATTAATATAAATGAAAATGTATTATTCGTTACATATCTAGTATCATATAAGTTATTATTATAGTATGGATATATGAACTCATTTTTCAAATGAGTAAAAAAGTTGTATTTTTATATATGTAATACACTACAAAAATTTAATGTAATGATTTGATTCATCATGTGTATATATTTAGCAAAAAAAAATTATATATTTTTATAGTTTATTAAGGTGCATAATTATAAATATTTTTTAATATATTTTTTTAGTATAAAATTGAATAATTAAATAAAAAAGGTGTGTATTATGGTATATATGTGATAAAGATGAATTTTATAGTGTGTTGTGAAAATCATTCATGTAAATATTGAATGTAATTTTAAAATGTTATATATTTTTATTTCAATATTTATGAAAAATATAAAAAAAATTGAATATGTTTAAAGTCAAATTATTTATAATTCCATGCAATCTAAAAAAACCCATCTAAAATATTGAAACATAATAACAAAATAAATTATATGAAATATCATGATTATAAAATTTCACATTATGTGAGATAATTATTATGGATATAAATCAGATCAATGATATTTGAAATTTAATTCATTGTATTGTCAGTACACATATGATTCCTTGTACTAGTTTCATCAAACAAAAATGCTAAAATCATTTGAATTCCTCGATGAAAATTAATTTTTTTTTCTTATTCATGTATGTTAAAATCGATGAAATAAAAACATCACAACAGTAATAAAAAACAACAATAAATATTATTCAATGAAATTAAAATAGTATAGGAATTAAAATAGACACTGAAATGACTACAAGTATTCAACATACAATTGATATTCCACACATCACAATTATATTCTTGACCATTCAAAAATTCAAGATATATGTAGTATGATAAATGTGTAAAATTAAGATAATGTCTCTAATTATTTTTCAAATAATCATATTATTTATAGTTTTTTTTCCAAAGTATAATAAACCAAATAAGACCAAAGATAATAAAAAAATATAACCAAAAAATACTACTAAAAATATCAGTATATACAGTTTTAGTATTCATACACTTAAACCATAATATTGATTTTTCATAGGAACTTAAATCAAAGAATGACCTATAATAATTTGGTATAATTAATTTTATAAGAAGAAACCATCCTTAAATGAAGATAGTTGAACCAAATTGATCCAAACTAGATTTCCTTTAGTAATGGAGCTAGGAGAACCATGATATGACCTAGAAACAAGGATCAATGAATGAATCCCAAATCAAGAATGAACCTATTGTTTAGTAGAATGAAACTGTTAAATATAATAGAGGACAACATTAATAAATTTAATAAATAATTAATATAAATTCTTATATTAATCTACTAACCATGATCCCTCATAAAATTTGGGAGAAATTGTTTGAGCAGATAGATCTGAGAATGGGGGACATCACAATGGGTGTTCAGACATGGGGTGTCTCATGATTGACAGTAAAAAATAATAGGTAAATTATATTTTGTCAATGTAGATGGAGTAAGTAGGGGAGCAGGGATGTCTCAAGTTGATATTGAGTATAGAGGGAAGGTAAGACGTCTCTCTAGGAGAGAGAGTTGAGAGGGGAAAGGGGGGACGTCGCTAGAGGAGAAGGAGCCAAGAGGAGCTGAGGGCTAGGAGGTGGAGGATGGGATGTTGAGGTGTAGGAAGAGGATATGAGGAAATGGTCTTGGAGGGGAAGATATTCTTAGGAGGTGGAGTTCAGCGATGAGAGGAGAGTTTTCACTCTGGGGGAGCCCGATAGAAATAAAAAATGTGAAGGTGGTCCATTGAAAATTTAAAATCAGGGAAATGTATATCGATGGTTATAATGAAATCTTGGTTATATAATAGAATATATTACCAATACATATAGTTTTACTAACATATTGGTGTATATACATGGAGATAAACATGTTTTTCAGTAGTGGACTCTCTTTGTACTCATTCAAGCATCCACTTAATCAAGAAACTCCTTTGGATTTATGTCAAACAGATTCCTTGGAGAACTTTCATCCAATGGAAGGCTTAAAGAAGGAATGGTGGGAAGTTATAATATTATTTGAGAAGAGTATGTGTGGTATATGGTAAATGGTAGGTGTGAGGAAGAGGTAGTGGTGTTTTCCTTTTTAAGGGAATGAAAATGATTCAAATTGGAATTTTTGAAAACAAGTAAGCTGTAAAAATGTTATTAACTATCAACAAACATACCAAACCAATATAAATAAATAATTTCAGTTATTTATATGATCTAAAGATATAAAATGGCTATTGAAATAGTTTCTAGGTAATTTGGCCCCTTAATTCTCTGTTTTAGTCACAAATTAAACCTAATTTGACATTAATCACTATGGTTAACTCAAATAAATTTTATTAATTTTTTTTGAAAAAAATTAAAATAAGATTATTATAAACTATATATTATACTATTTATAATGATGTATGTTATTTTATCAAAAATTAATTGATACTGGAGTGGAAATTAATATTAATTTTAATCCTTCAGACGTGGCGGGAATGTGGGTTTTTAAAGTAAATATTTCAAAACCTTAACACGTCATTATATTCCATGTCAATGTGAAATATAATATAATGACATAAATTTTATAATCAGATGTAAAATATATTTATTGTTACCCTAAAACACATTTATCATATAATTTAACATTAATAATTGTTTAAAAGAAATGGTATTTATTATGTAAAATTCGATATTTTTAACTATTCATCAGAAAATGATTTTTGTTAAAAATTCCCAAAAGTCAGCCCAAGAAAATTTAAAAATAATTTTTATAAAAAATGATTTTTATTTAATAAAATTATATTTAGGAATATGTCTAAAATAACATTCATAATAAAATATGATCATTTGAGAAAATATAATTTGTAATCATAGAAGTTATATTCTAATAAGAATAAATTTTATTATCAATATGGTTTATTTATATATAAAATTATAAATTATATTGGATAATTGGTTGTTAATATTCGTATAACTATGTTTAATGGTTAGGATATAATTATCTAGATTAAATAATTTTTAACATGAAAATGATTGTTTATAGGAAACAATAGTGTTGTGTGTAATGAATTCCACATCAGTGTTGCGTATAGTGCAAGAAAAGTTGTTATTTAATGTAACATAATCCATTTTGGTATTTCATGTAGCACTAGTCAAGTAAATATTGTTTGTTTTATAAGCTAAGATGGTATTGCATGTAGTACATGCCATTTAGATTCCATTTGATAAGAATGTCTAATTTAATATTTTATTATATATATATATATTATCACTATTTATTTTATCTCCGGAAATGAACAACAAAAAATATATAAACTATTTCCAAAAAATAATAAACTCATGGGGGGATACATTCTATCCCCATTATATGAATTTCTCCCTTGAAATTCATCAGGTTATGTAAGGTTTAACACATGAAAATATCATTCATATAATCCAACAATGTAAAAATCTAAAACAAAACATCACATAGAAATGGGATGTTGGAACCATAACAGTTATACAGAGTAACTTATAAAAAGGTTACCATATAGATAAACCTTGGAAAGAAGCAAAAGAATTGACTTGGAAGTGAAATAATATATCATGTTTTTATGGAGAGTAATAGAGAACAAGGTCTGGAAATATGTAAAAATTGCAGCACCATAATTATACAATGACCTATGGGATATTATGATAATTGGAATGAATGTACTAGAACAAAATTTGATTGCATCAAGATCTATTTTATTAATGTTGATGAATCTTCATGTAAATATATTCTTGAGTGATTTTAGAACAACATCACTCTTTTTATTTTGTTGATCCATATAACCTATTTCTATAAAAAAGTGGATGAAATTTGTAATTCATAAATTACTAACATATCACGAGACCAATGACATTCCATACCATCTGTTAGCATCAAAACAAATTAATATTAAAATTATATCTAATAGAATTAATCATCATATAGAATGATAACACATTAATATTACGGAGTTCCTCTGATTTTTTCCTAAATCATTTTATAAATGTTAAATCATGTAACCCATACCATATATAAATCACTATTTATTCATTTAATATTCTACTATCATAAACCAAAAAACATTTTTATTAGAAACATAGGTCCAAAAAGTTACTGATAGAACATCAAATGTTACATTATTAATCCATAATCCATGTATTTAAAGATAATAACATTAAATGTCACCAGATAATGAAAAATAAAACATTACTTAGGAATATTCATACATAACAGTATATTAAATTACCTTATATAGAGTGAAGGATATGTAATTTTTAATTAAATTGATTCCATTCATTGAAAATGATTACATAATATTTCAATTTTTTCATTTCCCTCATAGGTTTTTTGTCTTTCCATTCACATTAGTAATTTAATTGAAAAAATTTCTATTTTAATGTTGAATCTCCATGTAATTAACACATTGATGTGTGTGGGGTCCATTATGTGGGTATTTCTCAATTTTTCCACCTTTATATAACATCCCTCCTTCAGTTTGGCATTCATCTTCTCGACGTCCTTCACTCCACACATATATCATTAAGTATTACCCCTAATAAATTTCTCTAAATGTTTGTTCCCATAATTTATGCATAAAAATAGGCTACTTTTTTTCTATGGTTCGTAGAGTTTCCATTTAACTTCATCATCGTTTTAATGTCAAAACCATGATATTGATTTGTAACTCTATCCTAAATTTATGGTTTGGATTCACAACACACAATCAATTTTAGTTACTAATATCTCATATGAAAAACACCGTTCTGATAGTTGGATTTAATTCACTTATAAACCAATCATCTTTACTTTGGGGTTGGATTATAATATTATAATGGTACCTCAAAAGTCATGGGAAAGTAGCCTCACAAGTACATAAAATTTAATCACCTTTTATCACTAACTCATGCAACTTATTTTCTACATTCATAAAAACAACAAAAGTTTCATTCATATTGAAGAATATGTTCTCAAACTCATACCCATCCATGGATTGAATATCATCTTTTTTAATTGTATAATTTATTATAGATAACCACTTTTCTAAATCTCATTATAATTATTAATGAGATACAATGACTTTATAGTGATCCAAATACTTCAGAACAAGGAATATATTTTTAGTGGTACTGATCCTGTATTTAGTAACAAGTGGATCATATTAACCTCTAAAAAGGTGGATAAATCTCCATTAATGACTCAACCGAACGTTGTTCCCACCATTTCTAATTTTAAAACTCATCATTATCCGTATCTTGAAAAAAAAATAGAATATAGAAATGATATGCTTTATCCCCACCCCCATTGAATTAGGATATTAATGTTGAAATTTGTTTCACTTTCCATCACAATGACCATTAATTCTATTCATTCCGGATCTATACAATAAATAAAAACAATATAATAGAGTAAGAAACATTTATCATAATTATGAACCACATAATCATGAATATTCACACGTAGGATGTCTATTTTGTAAAATAATACATAATCTATTAAACCTTAAGTGTATGATTGGATATTAGTATCCAAATTCAAATTGAATCATTCTTTATTATTCATGAAGTGTTTGTGAATTCCCAAATAATATACCATAGTAGTGTCAAGAAATGTATAGAGAAAGTCTTTTTTTCTTGTAGCAGAATACCATGTGTCTGGCCCAAAACAACTTATTGTAGTTGTTACCCAATTTTTCATCTTTCCCAGAGCAACATCAACTTGCAATATTGAGATAGTAGAATATTGATTGGAAACCACCTACTCAATTTTTTACCTAAATTCAATTACATTTCCTAAATTCTAACTTAGTATTATACTTATTATTAGAGACATCACTAGATACATCTTTATGTATATATGAAGTGATCTCAATAATGTTTTATCATCCTATTTTATAAATTATGAATAACCTATTCCTTTAATACTAGAAAAAAACCCAGGAATAACATACATTCATATTAAATTATTTTAGATGAATATTTAGTACGTTGAAAAAAATACATTCATATGGACTGTAATAGTTTAGTGTCTTTGGAAATAAGTAATCTAAAATTTATATGCTAGAAAAATATACTCAACAGCTCTAATAATGATATATATCTTTAATAATTATACCTAAAACTAGTCATCATAACCTATTGAAGGGAATCATTGGAAAGGGTTGATATTAGATGCTCAATAAGGAAAAATTAAGACAATGAATTAAAATATCATGAATAAGAGCGTAGAAAACATGAGCATAACATTTTAGGATCATTACATGATTATTATTTTTCTTAATAATGATTAATTTTTGATATTAAAAGAACCATAATTAAATATAAAACATTATCCCTTCATGAATAACATAGGAGAAAACCATGAAATTGGGGAAAACACATAATCAAATAAAAACACAATTTCAAGGCATCATAGAATGGACATTCTATTATGGTAGGCTTTGGGATAATCTCATGTATACCTTATTTTTTATTGGAAAGTCCTTGTATGTATCCTCTAGTATCGGTATGGGGGTGTCCTAGAGTGTACCCTCTTTTTTTAGTCATGGGATGACCTCTTGTTTACATTTTTGTTTCAATATTGAGATTTACTCATGTTTACCCTTTTAATTCATGAACAATATTTAATCATGTATACCCTCTTGTTTTGGTCATGTGATGTTTTCACATGTACCATATTTCTATATGGTTGAGATGTTTTCATGTGTAGCCTCTTATTTTGGGCATGTGATGTCCCCCATTGTACCAATTGAGCATATAAAATTGGTATTGTTAACAAATTCATTAGAAGGAGATATAGGCCATGCCAATTATATAGTGAAATCGTACATTAATTTTCAATAAAACATACATCATATCATGAACTATGAAAATACATTTATTCTATGAATATTTAATCACAACCCATGAAATAATGTGGGTATAATAAAATATTTATCACGTTGTAGCTTATAGAAAAGATTAATGAGTCATAATCATTTAATAAAATCATTACCCATGAAAATATTTTGGTTTCCAAAAAATATAACTCGTGAATAAATACGGATTTCAAAAACATATAACTCGTGGAAGATAAATAGATTTCATAAACATATAACCTATATAATAAAAATAAATTTCATGAAGATAATGGAATTAATCATAAACCATTCATAGAAATGTTATTAATAGAACATTTTTATAATTTCATTGATTTTTACGATTGACATAAAAATACATAAACATATATTGAAAATAATATTGAAATAAATTTCGAAATTATTTTTTGTGGAACATATCATTTATTCATTGAAAAAGGATTTTCAATACATAAAAAATTCAAAAAATATTTTTACAGAAAGTACCTTGAAAATATATAATGAATACTTTAAATCCTTTTGAAAACATTTTTTTCTTCAATACAAATAAAATAAACTTCAAAACATTTAAAAAAAATATTTCATTGAAATTACATTGAAACATATAAATAAATATTTGAAAATGTTTTCAAAAACATTACGTTATAAATACATTAAAAACATAAAAATGATGCTTCAAAATGTTTTCGAAACATAATAATTTAAAATAAATTGAAAACATATACTAATTTTTAAAATTTGTATTAATTTTTTTTGTTATATATATATATAACATATTAATAATGAATCAATCATTTTGAAAACCATTTTCTTTGAAATCATATAAAAGGTGCTTGAAATATTTTGGAATTTTTTTTATATTTATAAAATAATCATTAACAAAATATTGAATATAATTTTTAATGTAATTAATGTTAAAAAAATCTTTATTATTAACCCTTTAAACATGATAACTAATCATCATATAATATATTGTTGGTTAAATCGTACATGTCATATGAGGGAAAATTATTATTCCCCTTTCATGATAAAAATAATAGAAAAATTCCATGATGATAAAGTGACAAGAAGAATCATTTAATGATTGATAAAATGAAAAAAATGTAAATTATATTAATTATAATTTATATTATTATAATATTCCTAGAAATTTTTTTTAGAAATCTTGGTTTTTAATGAACACATATATCAAACCAAAGAGAGGGTAATGTCGAGATTTCTTAAAAAAATATTCTTATCTAAATTATTCACTAAGGAGTAGAAAAATAGATCCAACACATGATAATATTAATAATACCAATAGTATAATAATATTAATGAATTTTCATGATAGATGGATCATAATATTTCTTTAATGAACCCACAGGAAAAAAATATCTTGAAAACTAATGAGATTATTTCAATAGACACTTATAACATGGAAACTATAGTTCATACTCACCATGTTAGAAAATTAAATTAAATGATTAAAAAAATATCATGAAATATAGGAAATTCATGATATAACATGTAAAAATTTGGGTATATATTCATCAAAATATAATTAACGTGAAAAACAAAACATAAGTCTCAAAGAAGAAAAGTTGAGACAAAAAAATTTCACTGATTTTATAACTATTGAAATATAAACCCCATTAAAGAAATATCATAAAATGGATATTTGAATACGAATAAATTTATATATAAGAGGTATAAAATACATTTTTATGTAATAAATAAATATAATGGATGAATTTAGTGGTGATTATGCATGTACTTAAATAATATAACAGTGTAATGAAATTCTGTTACCTTGTGTTTTATCACCCATCTTACTCGTTATTGATTCCTCTTAATATGGTAACTCCATTTTGATTGTCTAAAAAGGATTATTTACAATAATTTCTTCCAAAGTGTTGTTTCAAGGATGAAAGGTGGGATTTTTAGAACTTATTTGATTAGTGGTTGGGTGAGAAAAAGGATTAAAAGATTTTAGGATGAGTGAGTGGTGGTGGTATTTTATAGTGAATGAAATTTACTCACATGGAACTTTATAAAAAACGATCGGTCTACAAATGATTTCACCTAACAAAAGACATAAAAAAATAATCCTAAATCAATAATTGAATATTTGTGGCATAAATATTGGCATCTAATGGGTTTTAGACAAGTTTATCAATCATTTTGTGACCTTAATTTAAATGCTCAGTCCTTAATTGATCTTTATTTTTCCTTAATCACTCTGATTACATTTAATCACATTTAATAATATTTTTGGTAAAATATTATTTTAATATTGCTAGAAAATATATATTATACATTTTAAAATGGTGTTTGTCAGTTTATTGAAATTCAATTCATAGAATCATAAAATTATAATTAATTTGAATCCCGCAAACATTTTTACAAAGTTCATTTTTGTTGTAAAAAGATAAAAAGTTTATTGTGTTTTTTATTCAATTTAAATGTGAAATATATTATAAAGTCCTAAATTTTATTATTTATTTAAAAATTTATCTTATGTGACTATATAAAAAATCAACGTATAATATATCATTAAAAATTTTAAAAAGGAAAATATAGTTTTGAACAAAAACGTATTATTTTTCACTATTCATCAAAAACTTATGTTTCTCAAAAAAATAACAAAGAATTAACTATATGATATTTTTAGAAATATAAATTAAAAAAAGAATTTTATTTATTCCATTCAATTTATAAATGTGTATACATATAATTTTATTATTAATATTGGTTCATTCGAGAAAAGAATATTTTTAATCATTGAAGGGCTTTACCAAAAATCATATCTTTAATTAAAAATATAATTTTTCAATATAAAAAAATTATAAATAATGTTTCACACTTAATTAAATCTTTTCAAATACCTATGTTTAATTTCTGGTATATAATTATCTTGATTAAATATATTTATCAAAAAATTTTGTTTCATAGGAAACATTGGTGTTGCATGTAATGTACCTGAAGTCACGGTTGTGTGTAGTTAAAGACAAGTTAATATTTTTCTTTTTGGAATCCATGTCGGTGTTTTGTGCACTGAAATCTATGTTAATATTGTGTGTAGTGCAAGAAAAGTCGGTATTCAGTATAGCTCAAGCCAAGTTGGTTACATGTGAATGTATTGTTAGAATTAATGTTTTTAATATATATATATATATATTATTTAAAATGTCACATCAAATGAAAATTATAAAAAATATAATCTAATGTAAAATTATTTTTAAAAATATATTGTATTTTAACAATATGATCCATTATAAGATGTTTTTAGTTTTCAGGATGAAATTTTTATCTTGAAAAATCAATATTTGTATTAAATGTTGACATTTTAGTGATAATTTATAAAATTTGAGATTGTACATTTGTTTTAAGAGAAATTTTTTATTTAAAAAGATTATATGGTAATCAATTTACACAATAAAATGTAAAATATCTTGAAATAATCTTTTTTTCATATTATATTAATTTCCATTGAATTGATTGTGTTTTTAAAATAACATTGTTTTATTGTATAATTATCATTAACATTCTAATGTTTAATCAAATTTTTCTAATCAATGGTAATTTTCATTATTCGTAATTATATATATATGAACTATTAATCCATATTTATATTTTTTCTTCACCCTAATGTTCTCTTTTTTGGAAACCTAGTTATTTTTAACTATAGATGTCATTCAAATTTCTCTTTCCCTCTTTTATAAATGATGTTTTATTAAAAAAAATTATGTTGTGGGTTTTCAAGAAATGAAATTTCAATCATACAACCCATTATTTCTAAGAATATATTCAAATTATAATTCCCCACTTTATTAATTCTGCGATAATATTACACTGAATGATTTAAAAAAAAATATCAATATCGTATACTATATGAAACAGAAATCTTAAATGAATGTGAAAAATATTATTATTTTATTGGAACTATAACCTTGTTTATTAATTGGCGTGTATGAATGGATGTAATCAAAATGTAAAATATATAAAAGGATTTTATTCAATAAATAATTGATGATAAATTCATTGAAATAAGCACTAAAATTTTAGTAATGTGATTTCATTCCTCATAATACTTTTTCTGCAAAATTGGTTTTAGTAATTTTTTCAAGAGAATATTATACATTTTATTGGAAGATATAAAAAGTTTAATTTATTAAAAAAATAAAACATTTTAAATCCAATCATAATAATTATTTTCTAGTGAATTTCATGAAATTTTCTAAGGAATTCATTTTTCAGTTAATATTAAAAAATAAAATTTTTTATAAAATGATCATATTTTTCATTAATGATTATCATTACTATCTGAAATTGATATATAATTATCATAGTTATTATAAAATAATATATAATGTAATTAACTAGAATTGATTCATCTAGAATAATAATTTTCTTATAGGTTCATTGTTTGGTTTATGTACTAATTTTTCCAAATATTTATTTTCATTCCTTTTTTTTTGTTTTTTCTTAAATCAATTTCGCCCACTTGTAATATTTTTTCCTCAAAATGGATAATAATTTTTTATAAATATTGCTAATATTTTGTAAAAAAAATTCTCTTTTTTGGTGATTATGAATGGTAATCATAATATATTTTGATTACCATATTAAAGGTATAATGATATATGTTCATTTAATATATTAAAATAAATATGGTATCAAAATCATCACAAAATTAAAGATATATTCCTTCAATTATAAAACAAAATATTAAAATTCATAAATTTCTTTTATCCATATTTTGATTATAATGTTTATATTATTTTATATAAATTTAAATTCCAAGATTTCACTTTTTAGATTTTAATATTTATAAAATTTTGTGATAGGGATTAAAAAAAATATTTGGATATAAATGGATATCATAAATTTAAATTAATTTATACTGTGTAATTATTTTATAATGATTTTTAAGGAAATAAATACAATAATTTCTTATGTTACACTGGGACATCACATGTCTATGAAATAATAAAATCAAAGAAATGATATATAAAACATTAAAAGTAATATTTTTTTGTGAGCTAATGTTTATATTTTATTTGGATGTTAATATAATCTATTATAGATGTTTAAGTGGATTATATTGTAATTATATTTCCCCAATGTGGTTTTTATGATCAAAATTTGTGAATAGTTCTAAAAATTATAATTATCGTATTAATAATTAAATAAACTAGATTAAATTATTAAATATAAAAAAAATAATGAATTTTGGAAATTAGGATAAAAAATTGTTTCTGATTTCATCCATTTCTCAATTATGAGAAAATTTATATATCACGTGTAAAATTATTATTGAATAATATGGAAAAAGTCATATCCACAAATAATGATAACATAGGTTAATAAAGGAGGTGAAAAAAATATTAATCTTCAAATAACATATAAACCAATATATATTTAATATATATTTATATTAATATCACATCATCCATATATTTTAATCAATTTATCTTTTGATACATTTTTCATGATATAGAATCATATTATATTATAATATTTCATGTATACCAAAAAATGTTATTAATAGAATTTTATAATAAATAATTTATTATTAAATAAACTAAAATTCATAAACATATTATCCTCTACCAATTAAATGGGATATGGTTTTTAATATCAAATATTGACAATTTACAATATTCATTCCAATTGATAATAATTATCCTCAAAATAGTAGTGGTAAAACAATTGACATCATAGTAATGGTCAAAAAGGTTTGTAACGGTTAAAACAAAGTGATAAGTGTGAAATACCAATAAAAACAACATTGAATTTTATTAGATGAGTGGAATTTGACCCATGCTCATCCAATCAAAAAATTTCAATTTGGTGACACTTTTCCCTGAAAATTAATTAATATTTGTTTAATAAATTAAGTAATTACAATTCTTTTTATCCCTCACTTATAAAAGTAAACCTATTATCTGTTTTCATTATAACACGTTGATCCATATAGCTTAAAATAATCCTTCCCATTTCACTTACTAACTTAACTAATCCATAACTAATGGTTTTTTCATTGATCAAAATTGCATTTTAGTGTTCTTTATTAATGGATCGAAAGGAGGTTTACCATATAATGAGGAATCTTCATTTCTAACTCATCAATTTTATTTCGTATTATAATTACTCCAAATAATTATTAACAATCTTAGAATAATTATTCTAGTCTAATAAAAATATTATTATATTATTAAAATTTAGGTAAAACTATTTCAACAACATTTTCATTATATTAAAATTGAAAAATAACTCTTGTGTAAATATATGACATAACTTCTCCATGTAGCTATGTAATTTTTTTTGCTCATGACATTACATGAATGATTATAATGTTCTATTTGGTTATGCTAATGTGTTTTTTATTTATTTTTTAAATATATTTGTACATTTTTAGTGATATTGTTGGAAGAATATATCTCAATTGTGTTGGAGTAATACTTACTTACATACATTAAGGATATTTCTTTTTGAGGTGTGGTAACATTCCTTATTGAGAATAATAATGTGTTGTTAAATATGTTAGGATACATTTTATATATGGTGATATTTTTCAATGATTTTAAAAAAGTAAAAAATATTATGATGTTTATCATGAATCAATCATATGTCCATATGTTATTTTATAGATTTTAATGTCTGAGTAGTTTAACAGATGTTTTGTAGGGGTATATGATGAGTTATGCAGGGGATGTAATGTTAATGGAATCTCATAGAAGAGTAAATAGAATCATTCCTTTGAAATTTTTTATAAGACTTGTGCCTTAAGGTACTATGATTCCAACATCTCATGTCACTAGAAAAAATAATGTTTCCATATGAATTAAATAAATAAGTTATTATAAAAAGGATTAGTATGTAATGATGATTGAATGTGATGCCATATTATGGTTGGGTTACAAAGTGATGGTGCAGAATGATTGGAAGGCGATTTATTGATGTAACGAGTTGTGAAGTAATAAACATAAAGTTCATATAGTCACTATGTAAAGCGTAGATGTAATTTACATGAACTTTATATGTGTATTGAGTATATAATGTAAATTACATCATAAATACGAATTTTATTAGATATATGATGTACAAGACGGAAAGTATATGAAGATGCTTTTAAAATCTCAATGGATGAAGGTCCATCAAACACATTCATAATATATAATCGAATGATGTATTCCTCTTTAATCTGATATAGAAATATGATGTAAATCAGATGGATGATCATATATAATAAAATCCCTATGTATTTTAATGGATGATCATCAGGAAGTGGTTTCATATTAGGATTGGTATTTAGTAAGAATTATAAAGATCCTCTAGAATGTTGTATGATATTTTATAAGACAAACATATGATGAGTAACTCATTTGTAGGAATCATTACAATGGGAAAAAAATATGGTGAATCAGATGATGAATGCTTGTGAGTTAATAAGATAGATACTATTAAGGGTATACTATATGATAGTTATTTTGTGATTATGGTAACAGACAAACATTAAATGTAAATAGAAAAAATGATCTTTATAAAATCTATGTAATGTCCTTCATAGTATAGACTCTATATATGGTTGATCAATTTTTGTTATATGTCATGATTACTGAAGTCGTTATATGTTTTTTAAATTTGTGTTTAAGGAAAATATATGAATTAGAACATTCCTAAAACACATAATATGATAAAAATAATAATAAAATAGTAGAGTTAATATCTAATTGTAGTCCAAGAGAGTGGGAAAATATATTTTAGTTCACACCAATACTCACAGAAGGTGTACATATATAAATGGGAGTAATTATAATCCAAACTAATATACTAATAGATAAGAATTTGATCTTATGTATTGATGATGATAGACCATGTTTTCTTAACTAGGGTTCCTATATATTTAAAGTATATTTCAATCCAAATAATATTCATTCGATGCAGTATAATATGAAATGGACTAAAATTCATCGGATGAAGAAGAATCAAATTAAGAGTTTCCCATTTTGTTGTTACACAGTCAAAGAATTATTCATCACAAAATAACTAACATGATTCATTAAATCAATAAATAGAAGATGTAGTCATCAGATAGAGTTTTGCAATAGTTATTTCTACATTATTTTTTAGATTATTGAACAACATCAAATAACGACCAATTGTATAGATATACATCACATAGAGGGAAAACGCATAGGGTTGAAACCCCATCATTTTCTATGTAAGCCTTCAGTGTTAGTTTAGAATAGTTAATATTGTGTTCATTAATGTCATATTAATTTCATGAATATGTTTTAAAAATAAGAAACTCATAATAGTGTAGTTTAAGGTCAAGAACATTATACACAAGTATAGGTGTTATAACATTCTTCGGTATGCTTAAAATAACATTCCACAGTGAATTAGAAAACAATAATGAACGTTTTTTTAGTTTTAACATATAACGAATTAATTAATAGGATTTTCTAATGGGATATGGATAATATCCAATTATGAATAATGAAAAATTATTTAGGATCGTAATGTTTTATAATAAACTACAGAATAAGATACCATTTCTCAGGGAAGAACCAATGTTTGATGGAGGAATGGTTACTAGGGTGTTGATCAAGATTCATCCTATAACATTGTAATGTGTAAAAAATTGATAAAAATTTCATGTTGTTGGAATAATCATCATGGAATGTAATATGGATTTTTAAAAAGAATTTTATATATTTATTTTATATCTATTTATATTTGTTACATACAAATGTTGATGTGTATATATAGATATTACTATAATTTTTAATCTAAAATTTTTCATTAATGAAAAATATATTCATTTTTTTATTATGAAACGTTCATATAAAATGAATATTACTGATCCTAATTGTATAATAATAATAAATAAGAGGGTTGTGGGATGGTGAATAAGTGTTTTTTACTTTTTCACATTTGATAACTTTTTATCCAATTATATGATAGACCTGTTAGGATATTAATTATACTATTCTCTTTTCTTTTTCATATAATAGTATATTAATGATAGTAAATATGGAATAATATATTTTTAGAAGGATCACTTATCAATTTTAATAGATTATATTATTCAAAATTTTGAAATAATTCAATAACAAACAACTATATGAAAACAATTATTTGACGTATTTTAATCAAGCATTGAATAAGAATTCACTTATGTCTCACAATATCCAATTTAGTATTTTTTTAAATCATCTCATATATGAACTTCAGACTCTTTCTGAAGGATATATTCAACATTTTTTTATCTTAGTTAGAAATTATAAGTAATTCTTCAACTAGATGAGACACTTGTATGATGTCAAAGTGCTATTTTTCTTCTCATCCCTCTTTTATACTATCAGAACAATATACATGATATACTTCTTCTTGTAATTCATCCAAAAAATAGAATGTTTTACTATAAATGTGGTTCATATACCATACAGTCATGTGTGAAAAAATCCATAGTATATTCATTATTCTTTAGTTAAAAATGGCAACAATTTTTCTCGATCAATATATCTAGAATAAAAAAACACCAACCATGATAAATGAATAAAATAATATTTATCTCAAAATTAAAATAAAAAATTATTTATATATTATAAAATATCAATACCTAATGTTGCATCAATTTCTTTTTAGTTAAATTGACATATTTAGAATATTAAATATTATTTCATGAATGAATGATCATAAAAAACTCAATATATTGACAGCTCGAATATGAATTCATCTAATATTATTACCATATTCTTTCGAAATTTCACAAAAAAATATCTAGTCAAGGAATATTGAATGTCCCTTTATCAATATTTAGGAATGTATAATACAATGTATTGTCTTCTCCAAAACTATCGTATATATATTCCATGTTAATATTCTATGTTTTATTCATCAAATAGTTTTCCCCATTTTTCAGTGTTATTATTAAGTATATTATTTCAACATGTTCATATACATTCCCATGCATAATTCCCACATGAATTATAATTTTTCTAGACTACCATGTGAGTTTTTGATCATTTAGATGAAATAATGATATTAATTTTCTTCTTATCTCAATGTTATTATTCATGAACAATGTTATCATCTTCATGTTCTCTAATCATTTACACTGGTGTATATGACTTCCCAATCAATTTTTTATTGAGTATAACAATATTTGAGCATTATTATTTATTAAATAATGTGGTAAAAGTGTTTTAAAGGAATTCAATGAGATTTAAAATAATTGTACTTCACAAACTCATCATGTTTTATTAACAAATTTTTATTTCCTACGATTCTTCTACATCTATAAAATTCATGGATCCTAGGAACTCACATCATGATATATTTCAGTTCATAGTTACATCATGAATCTAGGAGGGTCAGAATACATTGGACTATCCCTCATGAATCTTTATAGAATCATTACAGTGATAATTAAAATGATATGTCTCATTTTTTCATAAATTATAACTCAACAAGACCCCTCCCATTTTTTTGGAAAATACCTCCATCTATAATTCATTCATTCACTTACATAGATCCATTTTTTATGTCATATCGATATTTTGATATTTATTCCCTTTAAATACTATTTAAAAACATAAAATGTTTACTATTTCATGAATATTATATTCTAAAAAACATTTTTTCTCTTCTTTTGTGAAGATAGTTTCTATAATAATACTTAATATCTCGCATTTATGTTATCATAATCACTAAAATCTCCCTCGAGTCTATGAATGCACACTAACATGAACATTTCAAAGTTATGTGTCATTTTATCCCAATAAAGATCCATTTGTTGAAATATATATCTAATAAAAAATTATTTTTTTTAGAAATATTTCTCAGGATTTTCATAATAAGAAATCATCCATTCATGTTTTTAATGGGTCATGTTGTCATTCATCATAAAACATTATGGTGATCAATAACTCTTGGTGAGGTTGGAGGAAGAAGAAAAATAATCATCATGATCATATGGTAATGATTGATTTGACAGAGAGACATATGTTTTATCCATATCGTTAAATAATGATTGTATATTTATTGAACATAATCTATCACATATATATATATAATTATAATTTCCCATCTATCTAATGTATAATAACATATTACCCCCCCCCCCTCTATAATCGCGTCCTGGATACACAACCCAAACCTCTAACACATGGGCCATGCAAGAAAAGATCCAAATCTTTGGGGACCCTTGCTGAAGCTATGCCCACAGCATGAATACATCAAATGGGTTCTTTGAAATCCCATTCACCTCTTTCACTATGGATATCCTTGAATGGGTTGACCGCCATGAGATTGAGGCCAGATTCTATATATTGTAAGAGATGGCCCTTCATGGGTGGATATAGTTGGAATATTTCTTAGCCGATAGAAAACAAGAATACTAAAATAATCTATATCAATATATTCCAATTAATAATGATTCATTATGTTACTTCCTAAAATTCAAAATGAAACAGATTTAAAAATAATATATTTAATGACCTTAAAGTTACATCCATATTATTAATATCTAATTTGGATAAAACTATAAATGAAATATTCAAAATTTAATCACTTATATTCATCACATATTCTTAATTACATTAAAAACATTGTCTTGTAAATGATTATAGTGTAATGATTACTAGAAATTAATAAATTTTCTGAAATTATCATACATCTAAATATAAATCCTTTAAAAGAACATCCTTATAAAATAATTATTTAATAACTTTTACTTTATTATTTTATGTATGTTACAATCACATTGGGTATCATGGATACTTTAATTCTTGAAACATATTTCATAAATAAATCATTAACATATTTATATCAATGACATATTGAAATTTAATTGATATCTAATGAAAAGAAATAACAATAATTGGAATCAAATAAAACTCATTGAAATGTGGGATCTTTAATCACACTCGTTTTAATTATTTTCAAAAAAATTATTCTTATTCTAAGTAATAATATCAATATATTTTTCTATCCCCTTTTCATTTTTCAATAATTTATTTCATTTTATATCCAACTTGTTAAGATGAAATAAAATGTTGATTTAGATGGTGTGCCTATTTATAATTCATAAATATGTTATCCATTAGTTCGGTCTATCCTTATATGATCCATTTATTGATTTGAAAATAATTGTATTGGATTTATATAAAAAAGTTTAACTTTACAAAATATTCATGATACCACATTAAATTAGAACTCATATTCCAATACTCATGGGTTTAAAACATTATTCCATGATGAGTATAATAAATTATATATGAAACATTTGAAATAATAATCAGCATTAATCATTTACACCCACTTCAAATATAATCATGTAAATATTGTGCCACAAGATGGATAATCATCCTTAAAGAACATCCCTACCAACACATTAATTAATTAATTAAATTACTCTGCCATTGTGTTATGTTTATTATTCCACAACGATGGATTAAAGATCAATAAAAACAACCTTTTTGAATCAATGTATCACCATGAACATTCCAGATTAATTTGATTTGATATTAATTCAAAAAATGATTTTTGAAGAAACATCATAATTCTTCATTTATGTCCCCCACAATTGAGAAAATACAAAATATACCCATAGTGGTGTATTTATTAATGAATGGATTTCAAGTCATTCAATTATAGAGAATATACATGAATGGATAATCAATCTTGTGAATTTCTATATATGAAAACATCCACAACTTCACTGTGACTGGTCCTCTTAAATACATGTTCATTAGGATACCAAAATTAAAATCAAACCATGATGGTATTTTTTCATCATTGTTTTTAAGGATATGAAACCAAATTCTATATATTCATAAATTATAATACATTGTTGTATTTGTGAAATAATTACAATGTAGGAATCATTCAAAAAATATTAATTTATTATAATTTCAATAAATTATGGACAACACTCGCTACTTCAACGTTCTCTAACATATAACTTCAATCACATTCAATTCAATATAAAATATGAAAAAATAAAATTCACAAAGAATATATGATTAAAATGGATTATTCCTTACTTATCATTCTCAAAAAAAATTATATATTTCATACTATTCACACATTCAGGTATGAAATTCAATTTTGATTGAGGTTGTGCATATCCTATAACATCATCAATTAAATTTTGTATTCATCAAGTGATTTTAAATAAAATTAATCCCCTAGTAAACCATTTGTCTTTCTAAATAATTATTTTTTTCATGAATAATTGATGAATCATTTCTCACATAATGATAACCCATTCTTTTCCACACACACAGATCTTCTTTGTATTTATCTTGAATATTTTCTTAAATTTTATCAAAAGTGTTTGATTTTTCTTCAAAAAATTTTCCTCATATTCTTGACAATAATTAACTAGATTACTGATGATACATTAAGAACATTTGTAGTATATTCGAATGTTCCAAGTAACTTATAAGGATGTAAACCCTCAATATTTAATCCATACTATGAAAAAACATTATTTAAATTCATATATTTATAATCCACAGTCTTCATATGATTCTTATTCAATGAATTCTTGAGAGAGTTTTTTTATAATTATTTTCTATATACTTACCAATTTTGATTCCGTTATCTTGAATAGATTTTGGGGTCATCATTTCCCATAACATTTTTCTTTTTGTATAGATTATAATGTACTATCCTTATGGCCACCGTTTTTTATAACATAAAATATATTTTTAAACAGTCATAATATGTTGGATATTATTTAATTTTTGATCTAATATGGATTTTGGTTCATAAAATATAGAATCCACCACTTTTAATGGGGTTCATTTGGTATTTTCGATTTACTGAATTTTAATTAAAATACAATGCACAATTCAAAAATATTTGTCAACACATTCATTATCCCACATAGATTGATATTTTAATTTCTTCTTCATAAATTATATTCATTTTTATTAATGCATTGTTAGGATATATGTGGGGAATAATATTAAATAAGAATATATCAGCCCACCCTACTAAGAGTGATAGGATTTTTTAGACCATATTAATATATAAATTTAACTATGTCGTTTTGTTACCAAAAATATTCATTTCACTAGAGTAGGAAAAAATATTATTGGATGGTATGGATGGTCCCTCTTTTATTACAACTGGTTGAGATATATCATTACAAGAATATAAGATATTTTTATAAAAAATTGGAGGTTTTTAACCACAGTAATATATATTGAATAATTAGTAGAGACATCAACTGCATACTTTTTCTTTGAAGACACAATATGTTATTACTTTTGAATGGAAAAATTAACATTCAATTTTATATAATTCACATTGAGGTGTTTTTTATCCATAATGATAATTATATTTTATCCACATTTATTCATCAAAATTTTATATTAATTTTGATAAATATATAAATTATTTTTTAATAGAGTCATGCTCCCTCATCTTTTCATATTTTACATCCAATTATAAATTATCAATATCAAGGTTTTTTTCATTTTCAATTCAAATTAATGGATCATTCAATAAATATTTATAATGAGTCCCTCTTTCTCATAAAATTATTTGATCCATTTTTAGAAAATTATTTCTAGAGCATAAATTATATCATCATAGGATCCTATTTTTATGAATAGATTTAGTAATTAAATAATTTTTAGTGAAATATCTATTCAATGTTATTTTCTTCATTTTATAGTTGGGTGATTTATTCCTACATACTTTGAAAAAATACAAAACGAAGAGAGACTATTTTTATGGAAAAATAATGACGAATATCTCTTATTCAGCCTATATATATTTATTAACATATTGAATATTGATTTTTTATCATCACCATTTCTATGATATTCTCCTTGATAACATTTTACCAAATAATTTTCATATAATATATGAAGAGTAGTGGTATAAATGTTATCATTATATTTGGTGTAAAATTAATCCACATGTTCATCACATCCCTAGATTGACACATAATCATTGATGATAAGGCATGTAAAATCTTCACCTTCCAATAATTTTTATATGAGGGGCCTCTTCATAGAAATTATTTTCAATTTATTTCTCTTATTTTTTATTGTCATAGAAGAAATATAAATATTCATAGAGTTAAATGAATATTCACCAATATGTTAAATCATTATTATAAAAAGGATGAATCTCAAATTATCAAAATGAAATATCGACATCATAGAGAATCCAACAGAGGTGAACCTATGCTCGGATTGCAATTGAGAAAATAATGTTGGGATATAATCATTAATGTGAGGGGGTGTGTCTTAAATATTTTGGGGAACATTTTAAACATTAATTAATTTTTATCACATCCCATCATATATTTTATAAGATCATGATGGTCATATTCAATTTTAATTATTTCATGAATGTACATAAAGGTAGGTAATGATTATACATGATATTTAAATGATGATAACAACTCAATAAGAGTATCTAGACCATAGTATGGTCTTAAAATAATCCCATTGAATAAAAACAATAGAAACAATTCCTTTAAAATTAATATAATAATATGGCTATAAGAATTATATTTTGTTACACTATAGTCAACTGAATGTTCTTATTTATATATATTGAATAGTTTATTGTAATTCCCATGGTGATAGTCTTCTCATTCATTACATGATAATGTGCAACGAGAATAAATTCCTTTACTATGTGAGGATCTTGTTAGATGTTACAGTGATACATTTTTATTTTCTGCACTATAATATTTCTTGTAGATTTATATAGATGTTACTGATATTTATTTTTATAGTACTAAAAAAATTCTAATATATCATTCTTAATTTTATTATATGATGACATGTGTACATAGATATTTGTTACTTTCTATCTTTATCTTTTAATAAGGACTTAATTTGGTTTTATTTTTTATTGATAAAATCACATACTTTCTTCATGATTATTTAAAAAATTAATTTTCTTCTTAGTATTGAAAAAATAAAACCTTCATATTTAAATATATATTAAAAGATAAAATGTAATCGGTATATTCTTATTATTATTGATTTTCACTACACTTTCAATATTATTTCGTATAAGAATAGTATATTAGAAACAAAAAACACTAATGTCTTATTGATGAATTATTATGATATTATTCAAGGATTTAGTATCATTCTCAGTGAACTGTATTAGTTTATATACCTAGATAACATATATTATATGTTATTCATTTATTTTACATTAATCAAGGTTTAATTCTCATACACAATTTACATTCTAAAAAAAATAATTCCATCGTGTTGATATATATTCATAAAGACAAAGAATTCATGTACTTCATGCTTTGTGCACATAATTCTAGGTTCTTGGTCATGAAAAAAGAAGCACGGGTTTATTATTATTTTTGTTTCAAAAGTGATTTTTATGCATAGAGTTAAAACTCAAAAAACTAAATATTCCTTCCAATAAATGAAGATATTTTTTCATAAAACTACATATAAAAGTATCATATGATCTATACATCAACAATATTTGAAGAAAGTTGTATGGTTATTTATTGTGTTAGTAGATTGTTTCATGTAAGCAGTTCATTGTAACGATATTTTTAGTGAGTTTAACTCAAGTAAAACACCTAAAATTATTTTTATTCTGAGTGACTAAATTCGAAATGGGTATTACTTTAAAATAGACATGGTATTTACTTTTACCTATCATTGCCAATAAAATTGTGGGAAAATGTCTTCTTCTAGACACTACTTTAACAATTATATACTTTCATAATGATAATAAAGTCTATCAGATATTCAAATTTATGGGATTATATCTTTCCCTTAAATAGTATAAGTGAGGATTATGAACTCTAATCCATTCCTTTTACATCATATCTAAAATATTTATGACACATCAATAATATTATATTTAAAAGGTGTAATTATTATCTTAAATTACCCCACACATTGGTCATTTCAAAAATATTTTAGTTCAAAAATAGGAAATCTTCTCTTCAATGAAGTTGGCATCTAACTTTATGGTGAGTACCTTACATGAATTATAATACAATATAATGATTCATAAAATGCTCGATGAATACACACAAAAAAGCAAAAATTCAGTATTACATATCAATTCATCTCAAGTGATGATAAATTTATTTTGATAAAATATTTGGAATGAAATGCATAGACTATATACAAGATATATCATTGTTTTTCACCCCATAAATCATCCATATGTGAATAGATTTTGTTTGGGAGTCATTTGGAATGAAACACACTATTGTAAAAGTACTATTGGCATGTATGGAGGTAGAAATTGATGTCATATAGTGTTAAAATGATTGTGACTGATTTTATTAGTCAATAATTAATTTATTCATAAAATAAAATATTGGGTAAACAACTGCAGCACCATTTCCATCACAAATTTTTCATTTACTCATGCTTTAAGTCCTTAAAAGATAATAATTTGTCATAAAAAATTAATGTTATCATCATGTTTGACACCAAGATAGACGACACAAAATTCTCCCCACACTGACTAGGACACATCATTTTCCAATCCATGGGAACCATTGTGAATGTTATACCGATTAAATTGTGCACTACCTATGTTTTCTTATCCATATCACTAACATTTTTCCCAATAGAACCCCATTTATAAAAAACACCCCTCATAGTATATCCTAGTTACAATATGTGGTCTGGAATTGACCTCCTTTTGTGGCTATAGATGGCCTATTTTTGAAAAACATAACTGAAAATAATACTTCTAATAATTATATATATTCCAATTATTTCAAATAAATTTAACAACATAAATAATTTTATGATGGGAAAAAATTAATAGTAAAATATTTCATGGACATATTTTTCATTCCATATTATTCATCTATTTTTCAAATATAAATTCAAATGGAGACATAATCATTAAATCATCTTAAATGATCACATCTTATTCATAGAAGTAAATAGCATTTTCAGTCTATGAACATAGAGACACTTGTTATAGAAATTAATAATACTTGAACAATAAAAATATATAAAAACTCAAAGACTTAAAAACATCTTAATGATCAAAATACATGAGTAAATTATTATTCATCCATTTATCAAATATATATTCACTTTTGAAATATTTGACACTTCACTTCCTAAAATTGAATCCATTTTTACTTCTTCACCATATAGTAATAAAGTAAATATTTTTGTTCAATTAAAACCATTTAAAATAAATAATAATAATATAAAAAAATATACCATTCATGATTTAATTACAATATTCAGGAATGTGATAAAAAATTAACCAATACATTCTTAGTTAACGAAAATTGTTCCCAGGAATGGTCAATTTGTGTCATATCCTTATATCACTGTAAAATAACCACACATCTTCTATGAATAGAGAATATTAATTTAGTGAATAATGGGAGCGTTCTTATATTTTATAGATTAATCTATAAATTTTGGAGTAATATGATGTTAAATTATTTTTATATCATCTTATTATGTTAAAGAGTTGTAGTTGTTGGATTCCATCTCATTAATCATGTTTTTATGATCAGTGCTGATAAGAATAATTTGGATGTTTATGTTGAAGATAATAATTTAATGTTAATTTATAACAAAAAATTAAAAAAATATTATGTGATTTCAAATGGCTATTTAAATGTGGGATATGTTGATAAGATTATATGGAAGAAATGATAAATATAAGAATTCAATGTTACAAATATAGTGTACTAGGTTTGATGATATTTTGATGGATGCTCAAGAAATTGTTTTTGGATATATTACAATAGATATATTGATTTTTTTCAATACCAATGGTTTTGTTTATATTATTCAAGATTATAAAAACATTATATAACTTATAAGACACATTTTTGATAGATTTGTTGCAGGGATTATGATTTAGAATCTTTTTAAGATTTATCACTAGATGGAAATCGTATCATTATTATGGAATATGAGATGTGGAAATAAGAGTATTTAATAGGAATCAAATATAAAGAATATATTTTGAAGAATTTTTCAAAGAGATGATAAAAGATAAATACGATATAAAATAAATAATTTATTTTGATGTTGCAGAAAACGAAGGGGACTTCATAAAAATAACCACCCTTTCATCTAAATTATTTTTCAATTGTAACGATAATGGCCATTTTCAAAATAATTTTATATAGAAGATTTACTAATATTCATGGTATAAAGAAGAATATACAACATACATTTAAAAAGATAATGAATCATAATAAAATAACATATATTATCACCTAAAATGTTTTATGAGTATACATAAATATGTTGATTATAAATTTAGAAATGTATTTTAGTTTACTGAAATATTCATAGATAATGTTTGAAAATAGATTTATTCATCCAATATTGATGATGATTTTCAATTGATTCTAAAACATGAGTGGATTATAAAATATAATATGAACCACAAATTTAAAAAATACACAATCAATAATAAAGGGATGAATTTGAACAAAAAATATAAATAAGATTAATTTGATAATGGTGAGTGAATCAAAATGAAGTAAATCAATATTCTGTGATTAGATTTTAAAAATATAAAAAATCATGAAATTGTACTAAAATGTTACTAAGAAATTTTAATTGGGAAGGAAAAACGTAACAATTTATTCAAAAACCTATTAAAAAATGTAAAAATAATCAGTCAAAGTAGGATGAATTCTTAGAGATGATATTTTTTTTAAAATACTGTTTTCTGAGAATTAATGAGAGCTATTAGAAAATAAATAATTTATCGTAAATCAAAGAGTGATTTAATAATGATAAGAGAATAACTAATCAAATAAGTTGAGTTCAAAGGATAATCCTATCAATCTAGTGAAATCAGTGGTATACATAAGATAAAAACATCATTACACTAACATTCAAAAATTATATCTACTACTTCTAACAATAAATCCTAAATTATGAAGATTTCATATAAAATATACTCTACTAAGACAGAGTTTAATTAATCAAAAATGTATCACCCTAAAAAATCATCCCAGTTTTTTAAAAAGACAATAAAAACATATGTGAAATTAAATTATTATTTAGATTGATATAGATTTATAGGTCATTGATAATATTAATTTGTTTTCATACAAAGATAATAATGATTGGTTAAAACATGTTTTTGAAAGGACACATGTATGAATCGTGGGAGAGAAGAAATATGAATATATTAAAAATAATTCCATGAAATTATGATGATGTTGAAATTAAAGATTAGAAATTAAAAATTATTAAATATTTAGAATAATAATTTTGAAAAATAATAAATTTGAGAATATATAGTAATATAATAAAAATTGGGATGTTAATAATGTCATTAAGTATAGGAAATATTTAATAGATATTTGTCCAAATCAAATTTATATCTCTATATATGTGAATGAATCAAAAAATTAATCTCAACAGAATGTGAAAAACAAGTTTCTTAATATGAGATATAATTTGATAAATAATTTCCAACAATTCATGGTATAATAATTAAATAAAATTGTATGAGTTTTGAGAAAAACATTCATGTTAATAAATATTAAATAACTATCTAAATAGACTTTTACTATATTATAAATAATATTGTACAAAATCAAGGTAACAAAGATGTTTTGAAAGATTGAGAGATAATGATACCTTTATTATATTATTCTACATTTGAGAAGAAATATCTTAAAAATAAGTGGAATTTGAATGTAAGGAATAAAATTTATCCCATGAAAACTATATGATGAATAATAATTAGTAATAAAGACACAGATTATACTATTATGTTAAATTTTTCATATAAAGAACAATAATGTTACAATTGATTCCCAAAATGGTTATTTGTATATATTAAATTCCACGGAAATAAAGAAGAGGATGTATGAATGTTGGATGAATATTTTTGACATTTTTTAATATGAATACATGACAATCATGGAACATTGATACCACCAGGATGAGTAACAAAGTAATGCATTTATATAGGAGTAAAAATGTATATGAGGTATGATTGTAACTCATTTCATATAATATTTAATGATGTAAAAAAACTGATCTTTTGAGTGGGTTTTTTGAAACCCTAAATATATTTTTATATTTTTATTTATATGGATATAATATTTTCCTTAATATATTTTGGGAAATCCTATAATATTATGATATAGGAAAAATCATGATGAATGTTCTATATGGTATTTTTATTGTAGATAATAGTGCTCTCCTTTGACATAAAATCTCATTTGGTACACCGATTTTTACCACGTGGACATTGATTTATTTTTTATGATTCTATTTTTTAAGTATGTCATGTGATAACATTTATTATAAAATGTAGTTTTCATGTTTTTGATATTAATTAATATTCATAGATATAATCCTTATTGAACACCTTGAATTTACTCATCAATATAGGGTTAGAAACATATAGGTAGAAGAAAACCTAAAGTATAAATTATTGATTACTAATATAGTCTTCACAGAGGTCTGAATTTTTATATGGGTATCTGTAAAAATAAAAAAAGATAGAAATTTTTGTAACAATGTTTTTTTAGTTTCAATTTTTTTCAACATATAAAAATTCCAATGATGATAAATCTGGGAGAATATGTTGTTGATGTAATAAAGGAATCATTCATAGTAATGTTAAACATGTTTCCTGGTATTGTGTTAGTAAATATCCGAAGAAGCTAAATATTTCTAACCTAACTATGTTTAGAACCATCTTATATAATGTTAAATGTTTCTATGTAATTCAACATGTTCCTAACATTAATGTGTTTATCATGATTCAATAATAAGTTAAAAAGGGGATATTGAAGTTAATAATCATATATTAAAAAATAAATGATATAATACATAGGATACAAGATGTATCTATTTTCATTAACTAGAGTGTCAAAGTAAAAGAAATATTGGATGCAGAATGTGACAGTTGTCCAAGATCATGTTTACAAGATGTAGGATACCATAACTATAATGATATGATATTAAACTATTATAATGTAAAACACAAAGTTGTTCTAGCTATAAAACATGTTTTTTAAAGGTACATTTTTTATTTTGAAGCATTTTTAATGGTATTGGATTCTCCTAGAAGGGTATATATAATTATGTCTTTCATAAGGGTAAAATTCACAATGTTTAAATGTACATCGAATTCTATTGATAATGAGAACATAAAAAACTATGTTTTGGAATAAACCATTATAATAATTTCATATCAATAGATATATATTTGATGATGTTTAATGATGTGGGAATATAATGAATGGGTTATAATGTATAGATATAAAATGATATAATAGAGAATAAAATATGTATAAGGAAGTGGAGTAACAAATGTTATTTCATCACTCATGATAATTAGAATTAATATATAATTTAAACATCCTATGTTAGTATACTAAGGAATTGTTTTCAGAAATATAATATTATAGAATCATATCATATAGATATAATCATAGAAAATAATCGGATGTAGATATTTATGAAGTTGTAATGTATGATAGTCTATCAATTAGACTATTGAACAACAGAAGATACATATATTATCCATCATCATCATAGGGAAAAATATAAATCACATCATGTGGGAGTTCATAGTAATCCAATCTACATTAAATTTCATGTATGGTCATTAAACATAGGTTTTAAATGAAAATCACTATTTATAGTGTAGTATAAAAATACATTTGATAGAGATATATGATTTCATTTGATAAACATAAGTTGGGATCATTGTAGGGGTGATTCCTGATTAAGGGAAAACAATTAAATGTTTATCAGATGATATTTTATTTTGTTATTTTATCTTATAAAGTATGTCGAATGTATATCATCAGACATAGGTTTTCTAATGATGGAAAATAATAAACATGTAGTAGATAGAGGAGATCAAAGGGTCTTTACAAAAACCATGTAAATCTATTATTTTTTTTTTATTAAGCCGGTTGATCAGTTTTTTTACAATAAAGGATAAGTAATACACATATTCTATTGAATTTTGATTTTAATGAATTTTAATTAAAGGTGGATCTTTTAAAAGACATCATGTGTGTTTGAGTCTGTTATAGGTGTATTAAGTGGCTCCAAGTGAAATTTATTTGATTGGGGAAAAATATTTTATCTCTAATAAAAAATCCTAGGTTGTGAAACTATATAAAGGATAGTATGTGAAATATGAACTAATATTATTTTTACACATGCAGAGGAGATGAAGGAAAAATTATATTTAACATTGAAAATTTATCAAAGGTTCACACCAAATAGAAAAATATTTCCATCATATTATAAATTTTATGATGACGAATAACATGTAAAGACCATTATTTATTAAATGAGTAGTAGAAAACCTTCAGTAGTTGATTGAATGTTTTCATTGTCATGAAATAATGATAATAACATGACCAAACATGAATTATCTGACATAGAGGACCTATAATGAGTCATTGGATAGAGCTGAGGAATACAAATTGTTGAACAAAATCACATAGTATATTGATTTATAATATGGATATTGAAAATATGGAATATCTATTAGTTAAATGTAGCCATTATAGATTCAATTACTAGAAAATTTCTATATTTCTTTTTAGATTATATTATTTAAATATAATATTATTTACATCATATTATTATAATGATCAAGAGGATATTTCTAAGATAAAATAGTCACAATTTGGTGGAATAATTTTATGAAGATTGTATGTTGGTTAAAGAGAATAACTATGCTTATAAATGTAGATAAGATCATTCTAAATTGTATTAGAAATGAAGAAGGAAATAGATTGTAGATGAGGTTATAACCTATTTCTAAAAAAGGTTTTCTATATTGGGGTATAACTGGGTATAAAAGAGAAGATATAGAATGGAGAGTTTGGGGTATGAAAAACTAATTTTGAAGAAATGATTTTGGGCGTTAGAAACAGGGTTCTCTGGGAGAGTGATTATTAGGTTGTATATTTTTTTTACATATTCCTTTGTAATCATGTGAAGATATTAAAAGAATCTGTGTTGGGGGAATAAAATGCATGTAATGGAGTTGGACATTATACCAAAATCAATAAGTAAAATGTTCTCATATTTTTTTCATTTATATAATATTCATGTTCACTATTATAATTTGAATTTATCATATATTCAAGAATTTTTTAGATATAATGGAAGGATTACTTATAATAATTACAAATATTTCTAAAAAAATAAAATCTGATCATTAAATCACCCCTCCACATCTCATTAATCCCACATTAATATAAGAGATACTATTATTTATAGAATATATATATGTTATTTATAATATTAATATGATTCTAGATGATTAAATTAATAATAAAAATTAATTTATTTAATCCATTGAAAAAATGTAAACAACATTCATTGTTCTCTATGACCAACTGTCTCAATTCATTTTGTAATTCATTTTTCTATATATAAAATTTATGGATGAAACTACATGTATATAAATAAGAATATATATGAAAATTATGACATGTTTAGTATTTTGGAGATAATGGAACAATGATCTATTTATATGGAATAAACATTAAAATAGAGAATACCATCAAAAATAAATAATTTACATGATAGAAACGTCAATTTCAAAATATAATTACGATTAAATAGGTCTTAAAATGTGATAAATGGGTCATATATTATATTATAACCATATAAATGATTTTTATATAATAATAATAAATTTGAATTTATTATAAAATTTTATATAAAACGTTTTATAAAATTCAATCATGATGTACGAGTTTATTTCACAATCTCATCATTATTTAGGATTGTTTCTATTTATCTATCTCTTAGGAGAATATTATGATATTTATATATAAAAAGTATCTCATTTCATTATAATAAGATTATTTTATTAAATTAAAAAACATCCATTTATATTTTTCAATTAAGTAATAAAGAATATAAAATAATTTTTTCTTGTGAAATGATGGACGTTTTCATTAATTTGGGAATCATTTCCCCCCATGTTCATATATTCCAGAAAATGATTCCATTTTTTTAATTTTTATAAATTATTTATTTATATAAATTTTACCAATTATCATGTTTTTTAATATATTTTTAATTGTTTGTTCATGTAATTTTCTGAAGATGGATCTTTCTTCTAAAGTGGTAATCAAAATATTATTTTTAACACACATCAAAATAATGACATTCACAACTATCAAGATTAATAATTTTTTTATTATTCCTTTTAATACTTCCATGAATAATATAAAATATTATATTTTCATTATATTTTTTAAAATTTTAAATTTATATAACTAATTTCAAAATGAAAATATTATATTCCAATTAAATCATCCCATTATATTTTAATATTTTTCATCTATTTTGAAATTATTTGTCAATCTATCCTTTACTAAGGTTATAATCGATATATATTATCCAACATATGTATCTCTATAGTGTAATATAATATTTGAAGAGAAATTTATTGACATTATTATATTTAGTTTTCCTTATATAGACAATTATTGATTATAAGAAATGGTGATTATGATTTATATTTTATTCATATGATGAATTCAATAGACATGTTATGTAATGGGTGGGTCCTAGATTTACATAGACACTCATAGTATTTTATTTATTCTTAATAAAACATTATTCATGGTTTTGGTGAAGCCCTTACCCATATAAGTAATAACAGTATTCATGTGGCCTTGAAAGAATGTCTTTGATAACTATGACTAATAATTCGATCAATATGAAATTTTTTATTCAATTCCATGTGATTATTTGACTATTTATGAAATATAGGGATATTTTTTTATCGTGTGATTATATATATGGAATAATTTGATAATAATTTATCCCAAAAATTAAATTTTTCATGAACAAGTAATTGAATAAATTGATATTTTTAGTGATTTTCCTTTCCAAATTCATTATACCATATTTAATTAAAATAACTTTCAAAATATGTAATCCATAATATCCATTTGTGATCAAAATTTAATTATTATTTTTTCCCAGTATTCTAATAACTGTAATATAAATGATGTAAAAATATAATATATAAAAAATTATTATTTTCTAATATAAAATACATATTTTTAATTTATGTTATGAAATTTATATTTGATTTATGACTTTATCAAATTTACTATGAATACTAATCTAATATTTTAATTTAGATGTGATCACATGAATATAGTTCCACTATAATAAATTTAACATACCATATCAGACACTACGGTTGGGTTGTTTTCATGTTATTTGGTTTCCATTATTTTTTTGAGGATTTTTAGAGTAATTCCCCCCATTTAGATGATTTGGAACTTCAGTGCTATTCAATATCCAATTTCATATTGTTTTTGGGATTCAAGGGCAACTTTATACTTCATTACATGCCATGAATGGGTTCTTAGTGGATTCTAGTCATGACATAGTGGTAAAAACCAATACATATTTGGGTTTGGATGTGTATTACTGTTATTAATTGATGAGGGTTACTAAATATTTCAATGGAATAATAATAGGTGATCTTATTGTGTGACATTACATGGGAGACCATCTAACATAAAGGATATTAGGACCCCCACGATCCAATATACAGACCATAATATTACTAAAAACTTTGGTGGTAGAAATCGTAGTTATATGATAGAGCCCGATGAGAGGTATATGAATTATGATTGTATGTGAAATTGAACAAGTATAAATGTATTTTATGAAAATTAAAACAATTTTATTAAATTATATTAAATAAATTAAATACATCAAGGCCTTTTAGTTTCAATTATATACATAGGGATAGTAACTAGTCATCACCCACATGTGTTTTAGTCTAGTTTGGTGAATCAGGTCACCATGTTAGCTACTAGAGTGATAAATCTACTATATAGGTTGATTTAAAGAGAAAAAATCTATTCAAAAAATATATATATATATACAGATTATCAAAGTGTGGTCAATGAATATATAACATAAAGGAATATAGATAGTTGGAGGATCTCAAGATTGAATTCAATTTGATCAGTAATGGATAGAGAATCATTTCCTACATTCTATTTTTTATGATTAAAGGGGTTGACCATTAGTTGTAAAACTAAGTCAATAAATAGAAAAAATTGGTAGAGAAATTGTGGGATAATTAATATAGGGTTTTATATAAATAATTCATTCCATCTTCAATAATGTTTTCAAATATGATAAAGTTTTCTTCCATATAGATTTAGGATTTGTTCACACAAGAACACGATATTTGATTTAAGGAAATTATCTTTCGTTCCTGTAATCATTTCATAGATGAAGATGTCGAATATTTACATTATTAGGAGGTATTATGTACCTCTATATAGCATCCAAATACAACTTTTACATTACTTATTTATTTGGGGGGTTTGGAATATGGTAGAGGTGACTGGGAGGAATCTTGTACAGTTGGGTTCTTTATGAGAAGTGGGTCATCAGGGCTTCTCGATAGGAATGGATAATTGTATAGGATCTAGAATGTTGGGATTGGCATTGATCAGACTTCTAGGGATTACTTGTATACAATTTTACATAGACATATCAATATATTTTCCCCATATATCTACCCATATATCTATATATATTATATTCACTAATATAGTTTATGATAATGATGATTTGAAGAGTATGAAAACATTTGATGTATACCATGTTGTGGGTAGTATGTCACAATTGAATTCTTAATAAGAAGTTTATTATAGGGATTATATGCCTAATATTGTATTTATTATTGTTCTATTAAGAGGTGATAAACCCTGAAGAGGAAAAAAACCACTCCTTTGTATCCTTTGGGTTATTTTTATTGGAATTGTCTATGTGTTGGGAATCAATATGACTAACAAGGTAGTGTAGTGGGGAATGGTATGTTACTTTAATATTATCTTCTATATTTAGGAAGGGGTTTAATTTTATAATATATCATCAGTTTTTATTCTACTATACTATTTTATTTATATTTTAGGAAAATTTAAATATATATTTTTTATGTTTTTCTTAAGTTCATGTTGTGGGGATTGAGGAGAAGTTATTAGAATTTCAGTTGTGGTTGACAATTTTATTGATATTTCTTCAGGTTTACATGATGTTAGATGTGTTTGTTAGACAATGAAGGGGATAATCATAAACTCAATCACTTTATCACTCTGAGAATATGACCATACTATGTAATTCGTTAAATTTATTTGTTTTATACACTATGTAAAATTATCTAATTTATCTAGTGGAGTGTTCTATTTTATACCTTTGAAATCATCCATTGGGTGTTTTTGGTAATAGGGATCACCAAATTTATAGTAAGTATTCATAATCTATTTTTTCATAGCTATGTGATCTATCGTAAAAAAAATAATTTCATAGGAGCTATATTTTATTCTCAATATATAGAGTTTCTAGTGACTATTACAAAGAAATATTTTCATTCTACCCATTTGACACGATATAAAAAATATGATAACTTTATAGTGTGTAACCCCTCCATTTGTATTGATATGTATCAAATCAATCTATATTAGTTATAGAAGATGAGGGTTATGATCAATGATCTGATGAAAGAGGGTTTCATTTAGCCCAAAATTCCTTCTTGGGGTGTTGTTTTTTTTCAACTATAATGATAATGGTTTATTGAGGGTTTTCATAAACTATCAAATGATTAATCATGTGAATATTTAGAAAAAATATCTCCTCCTAATGGTAATTGATTAATTTATGTAGTTATTCGGGGGAAAAATGACTAATCTTCAAAATCATTGTCATTATATGAGGGTGAAAAGTGGAGATCCATAAGACTTAATTCAAGTGTAAATATTTTAATTTTGAGTTAATTGTTATTGTATTTTCTATTATAATCACATAGAATTTTTTTCTTGGGACTATAAAACTCTATTTTTCATATGATCTTTTAACATTCCATGGTAGTTTTCACTGATGATATTATTATATATTCATTTTTAGAGGTAAATCATGAAATGAATAATATTGAGGTTTTAAAATTTCATTAGCATGGTCCTCTCTATGAGAAATTTTTCTGGTGAATGTTTGGTACATGTGGCTATAATTTTCTCTGGCATATAATGTTTCAGTTTATTGTTGTTTCCAATCCATTGACGAAGAAGATTTTTATTTATTTTGAAATACCCAAAAAATTTCATTGTTAAATAATGTATCTGGTCATTATAGAAATTATTAGAGTTTAAGATGTGATTTATTTTGCATTTAATCCCCATATATAAACATAACTAGGAATTAAAAGGCTCAGATATAAACTAGCCTGTATAATGTGGTTTATTAACACATAAATGGGAAAATTATCAGTTTCTATTTTAATTAATTACATATGGATAGTGTGGAACTTGATGTATTTTATATCTCTTCTCATCTAGGTGTCTTTTTCATTAAAATATAGTTGGGATGTGATCATAAATTGGTATAGGACGTCACAACCCAACCATGATAACTAGACCACCAAGGACCTCATGTTGGGGGAAGCTGCTTTTTCAATTATGTTGTGGTGTAATTACCTTATTTGTGAGAACTGTGCGGCCTTCATGATCATAATAATAGGAGTTATATATAATTTTCATATAAATTGAATCTACATAAGTGAATATGGAATAATTTTTTATATGACTATGACATTGATATCTCCTACCTCCAGTGAAAGGGTATTATATTGTTGATGTTTTGACCATGTTTTCATTGGGAGAATCAATTAGACAATTTATGGATTCTTAGAGTTTGATAGAGGATCATGATGAAATAATTTTACATATGGATAAGTATATTGTAATTGGTTAAGAGACCTAGTTTTTTTCTTCTAATACTTTTATATATTTTTATATATATTTCAATATCTTGTCACTGAGACAGATTGCGATTCTGAGGCCCTGTGTGCTGAGAATTAATTATATATAAATATAAAATATATTTTATATTTTAAATGAATGGTGAATTAAATAAAATTTGAAACTCAAAATTGGGAGATCATATATAAAATTTGATACCATGGTAGGGTACAAAATGTGGTGTATACCCAATTTGTGATATAAAATGGGCCATCATTCGTTGTTTAGACCACTAAGTCATTGGCAGTGCAACTAAGTGGATTAATAAATTCATTAAAATAATTAATTAATTAATCCTTGACCTAAAATGATGTTATTAATATATCTAAAATTTAATTTTTATATGGTTGGTTAATAATTATCCCATTGTCAGTGAATCTCTAATCCACCTCCATTTGATTAATCGTGATCGAGCGATGATAATCTTCTTTAAAAATGTTGATCGAAGAAGGGAAAACACATTGGATTCACCAAATGGTTGGGTGAGAACATTATTTATCAATAATAAATCCAAAATCCTATAGAACCACATTATAATGTTTTTCCTCAACATTAAATGTTTCAGTGGAGCCTCTCTCATCCATGGTTTTGTGCCACATGTGGCTATGAATTGAACATATGTTCTAAAATCAAAAGTTTTTCAATTTATTAATTATAATTGGAAGCACATTAATTGTCATAGTACATGAACACATATTCAATGAGGTTTAAACCATTATTTATTTTATCCCCATTTCGTCTAATAATTCACTAATAGAATCACTGTGGTTCTTATTTCGACATTTTTTGGCCTCCTTAGATCAATCGAGTACCTAAATTGTTAATGATTCGATGAAATAAAAATG
This sequence comes from Viscum album, assembly GCA_963277665.1. Taxonomy (NCBI): domain Eukaryota; kingdom Viridiplantae; phylum Streptophyta; class Magnoliopsida; order Santalales; family Viscaceae; genus Viscum; species Viscum album. The sequence continues at coordinate 555,398,724 of OY728165.1, read as the reverse complement.
GAAAGTTGAGTAAAGCATTGATATAATTTTTTTGATGAATGGATATTCAATCCTATTATTTGGGTCTGGGTCATCATGTTTTGAAGCATAGGGTATGTTGGGAATACATTGTGAAGCCATCATTGATGATCTAAGAATATTCATAGTTTAAAATGGATGAGATCCAAATTCTATTTCTAAATCCATGTTTATTGATAATATTCAATGTGAAAACCATGGAGGTGAAGCACAATCCATGGAAAGAAGGCTGGTTCTAAAAATAGGATGTTTATTGGATACAATCTTGACTACATTCCATATATAATGACAAATACACTATGTGAAGCCTTCATTAGCTGCATCACTAGTGTGTGGAAAAAGATATGGGTAACATAGTGTGGTGTTCTCCCTTAGACGATGTTTACCCCTTCATCGGTTAGTGATTATGTGTTATGGGTAACATAAATAGAGAGACAGTGATGATGTATACAGACCCTGGATGGCCACACATAAATCATATAGTGTGGAATTACACATTTTGATCCATACAACATGTAAATGGTGTCCTAGTACCTCGACAAAACCAACCTACATGGCCTGAACATAGGATAGGATTGACACAAAATGTAGTCCAATAACACAACATGTAACCCTAGCCCAACTAGAGGCTTGTATCAGCTATATACATGGAAATGTGGTGAAATGGGGCCAAATTCTATGTGGGTTCCCCTTACACACCATATTCTATATGACCTTATTTTTGGATACTTCGAATGATTGTATCTCATTCACATGAACCTGTATTTTAACTAGTAACATTAAAATACTATGTGTATTTCCCATATAATAAGATGGTTCCCTCATATGTGAATTTTTAAATTTGATATGAAATATTAAAATTTTGGAATGTAATGAGGTCACACTAGATGATAGTAGTAATCATCCAGAATCACTTGGATTTTACAGGTTCTCTCCTAATGTAGTGTGGGTGGTGGATTTCTGTAATGATATTTTGGAGTTACCATTTGTAGGGTAAGGAATTGGACATCAATGATTTTATAGGTATTAACCTCTATTCAGAATTGAATGAGAGTTACATGATTATATTTATGTGTTACAATCTAGTAGGTATACACAGTGGAGTTCCTCTATGATCCATGTGTTGGACTTCAGCCGGGCTATGTAGTGGAATTCCCTAATTATCATTCTGAGTTACCCTCTATGAGGGTTGGGAAGTGGAGTACCTCGGTGTTCTATGAAATACTATCTAATAGTGATGGGTTGTGGAGTTCCCTTATTAAAAATTCATCTTGTTGTTACCCTCCTCTAGGTCTTAGTAGTGGATTTCCCTGATGTCAGCTTCTTTGAGAATTATCATAAAGTAGGGCTTGGTAGTGGAGTTCTTCGATGTCCTTTCCCAAGTGATACACCCCAACAACGATGGTCAGTGGAGTTCCTCATTGTCTATTTGAGATTATTACTCTTCATAGTGTGCCATAGAAACAAGATGTGGTCTAAAATATCATTGGACTCACAAGGAATAAGAATTATCTCTCCAACAATACAAATCTCTGTGATGTGACATAAAATTTTGAGGGTGAGTCATTACCACACAAAGCGGATAATATCAACTGTAGGTGAATTAGTTCCATTGATTTATGTGTTCAGATAATATGTGTGAGATGTTGTACATCATTGATAGTCTTTTGGAACTATTTCCAACATTTATTCTATGAATAAGGTGTGATATTGTGATCCCCATACTCTATCATTGTGGATTCATTCATATATCATATATAAATATATATATATTATTTTTTATGGATTTACACTTTGAATTTGAAAAATATACATCAAGGATTAGTGAAGACGCTTGGGGTATACAACATTCATTCCATGTGTATCTTATCACGGTTTTATGAATCTACTATCCAGCTATAGGTTTTGATGTCTCTATGGGTATTTCATATAGTCCCTATGTTTACCCCCTTATGTTTGTAAGAGCTTACCATCACTGTTGGATAGGATGAGTTATACACTTTCAAAACACCTTGTTCTATTAATTAATTTCTTCATTAGTTGTACCTGTTATTTCTTTATTTTCACACATATGGGGTGTTCTTCTGGGTATTTATATACTCACCCACACATGGGATTCACCCACACATGTAGCTACTTTTTAAAATTATCTTCTGGTCTACTGTGACTTTATATGATCATAGAGGTACTGGCTGGTTAGCCAATGTATGGTGGTAGTAGCTTGGAATATAGGAAATGTGATCACTAAACTACATAATTTTCTATTGTTCTGTAATGGTGGGTCACATTTTATGTTGGACGTGTATTTTTTATGATTACGTTCAGTTTACATTATATTATCTTTGTACGTCATAAAATATTATTCATGTTTGATTTACATTAAATCAGTTTTCATATTTTTTATTTCCCATATAAATTTTTTCTTTAGTTTCTTAGGTGCATGCGAATGGGTTCCTAGGAAACGTTTTCCTTGAGTTTGTAATGAATTCAGTGCTTGTCTCCAACCCCTATCTTTTGGAGGTGATCTTAGGGTAGTTTTGGCTCGAGCCCTAACATTATTTGGTCATGGATGATTTCATTCTTTCAATTTCATTCATTATGACATTTTTCTGACATTTCCCCTTAAGATGATTACAAGGTGTTAAAAAAATATTACAATGTTTCTTGAATATATCTCTCAAGTCAGGGATTCTAGTGATGGTACATTCTACCGACATATCTATTCACATGGACATTAACGACATGCATATCTACAAACCATGTGGAGACAATTTTTGTGGCGATCAAAGGCGCATGCATTATATAAGAATGAATAATTGAATGTCATTATTAAGTAAAAAAATATTATCATGTATATATATATTATTATCTGATCAATATATTCCTCGAATATATTTCGGATGCCTTCGTGTGGACATCTAGTCCAAATACATGTTCTAGATGATAATGCTGACCATATGAGTGATAATACCTCAGTTTTTGGTCTAACATGAAACACCATTCCTCCTGGTGTTCATGTAGAAGAAACTCCACAGGTCATGCCGAATATAGTCCTCGAAGTGCAATAAAAGGATATTTAATGGGTGATAAATCTTTGTGAGTTCAAGTATCTAAGACCATTGAGTTTCTCGGGCGAGCTCAATCCTGTGAACATGAAAATTTTATAGAGTTTGTGGTATATGTATTCATTATTATTTGGAATAAATGGATTATGTGGTTGAAATGGTATCCAATATTTTCCATAGAGTATATGGTCATTTTTAACAAATTTTCACATAGATTAATGATGATTTAGCACTCTCATTGGGAGAGATTTACGATCAATTAAATGAAAAGTACAACCTTTCATCCTGGGAACATTCGAGATACACGAGTTTCTGGAGATGCATTAGGAATATATTATAGTGGTTGAGTGATCAGAGACCATAATGGTTAGTCTATTAACACGATCCTGGATGGCTACTTATAGGCATTGAATTTTGACGAGGGGTCTCGTAGAGAGTTCTAATCCATCATTGTACACTTGTAAATATCCACCTACATCATGGTTTGGGATAGGGATCATGTGATAGATATATTTATGTCTAAGGGATTTAAGATGGATAGAGTTGGATGTGGGAACAATAGGGATGAGTCATCTACAGTAGCTAGTAGACAACAAGCACCAGGATCGGGAAACAAGAGAACCCTATGAGATCATGCTTAGGAATGTTGTCTCTTGGGGAATTAGTATTGAATAGGACCAAAGAAAACATGGTAGGTGAGTTTATTCTAGTGATAGGTAAGATCACAAGGAATGTTATTTCATGAAAAAACATGTGAAGCAGCCCGGTTAGATAGATGATGGAACACCATGGAATAATACAAATTGGGATCATGTATCTCTCATGTGTAGACATGGTGGTCCCCATATAGGAGGATCTATCATATTTTTAGGTGGATATTCATATATAAGACAATTATAGATATCCATCCCCCACCACCACTAAGTTCCCCTCATTAGGAACAGGGATCTGTCTGTAAGGTGTGCATATAGGTGTAGGATTTTGAGGGTTATAAAACCACATCACATGAGATGATCAAATTTATGATCTATGTTTATTATAAAATTTCATCTAAATTAAGAATGTCATGTTCCAATCATTCTATCCTTTCACTACTCCTAGTATGATATATGAATCTCCTAAATGTGGTGATATCATTACAACTATTTTCGTAATGATACGAGATGGATTTATTTTTATGTATCACTCATCTACCAAAATTAAATGTAATCACTTTTATTTGTGAGGTTCACATGAGTCATTACTGGTCATCACTATGGAGCATTGTGATGTCATACTGGGTAAGGATTTTCTATCCCTGGAATAAAACCATATTATTTTTAATAGAAGAATAGTCAGATGACTACACATTAATGGGATGCGATTATCCTTTTTTGGCAGGAGATATCTTATTGAAAAAAATGTGGATTTAGTGAATAAGAGGCTACATCCCAAAAATGAGTTAGTTCATACATTTATCTCTAGAAGTTATAGGCTCTTCCAGCATCAAGGCTACATCAGTTTTGGAATATTTTATGGATTTCTTTCGTGAGGACATTTTAGTGCTACCTTCGTGGTGGGATAATTTTTTTATCAACATGAATACAAGGATAGATCAGATATCATTTTCACTATATCTAATAATACCTACCATGATTCATGATCTACAATTTTAGATGTTGGTACATTGATATAATTGTTTCATCATTCCTAGGATTTCAACCTAGGAAGCACCATTTTTGTTTTTGAAAAATTAAAATGGGAGCTGATGAATTTGTGTGGATTATGGTCCCCTAATCCAAGCCAGGAAAAATATAAATTACACTATTCCACTATTTGATGAACTCTTTTTTCAGTTGAGATGCATGATATTATTTCAAAGAATAATCTAATATCTATCTACCACTAGTTAAGGGTAAGTGAGGTTGACATTTAAACTTATTATTATAATGTTTCTTTAGACATGGTGAGTTTCTAGTGATACACTATAATGTAATTACTTCCCCTTCTATGTTTATTAATTTGAGGAACCAGGTCCTCCGAAAATACATGGACCATTTTTTTTTGACTTAATAGATTACATACACATGTACTCTATAGTATAGGTGAGTAATGAAGAGAACATGAGAAAATTCATTGATTTTTTCGAGTTTACCATCATTACAATAATATCATGAATTGGAATCTCTAGATACACTAGGTTAATTTAATGAGGAATATGATTTGTACAGAAGCTATATTCAATGATCCAAAAATGATAAACATAGATCTTTATTAAGATACATCCTAGAATGTGTTATAGGTATGATCCTTCCAATTCCTTATGGGGTACTATAAGAGGTTTTTCATAGACTTATCCAAAATGGAATCCCCTTTGAATCTTAGAAGTTGGAAACATAATCTGTTTACCTAGTCAGACAAGTGCTAGGGGCCTTTGAGTATTTCTGGGGAAGAATAAAGGCATATATAGTGGTGAGACTACCATAGGATAGAGTGGAGTATTTCATTTATTTTTATGCCTCTAAAGCTAGACTCGTTTCAGTGTTGACAGAGATACTATAAATTATAAAATAAGGGTCGAGGTAGTTGAGATCCCATGTGTGTATCTATACAAATCATGACACAGACTTAGATGTAGTAGTATTATCCATGAGGATGTTGTAGTACTATCATATGGGAGAGATCCTTTCGATTACTCATATCGCCATTGTTTAAGGTATGTCTTCACGTAGAGAAATATGAACATGAGACAAAAACATTGGTTGGAGTTCCTATATGACTCTGACACCAATATAGTAGACATAGTAATGAATGGAAGTTTTGAATCATATTCACGTATTCGGAAGTCAAATTTTCTCATAGTTAAGGATGCACCAGAGTATTTTTTTCCTTGTGTCTAGACCTGTTTGAGCCGAAGGGCACATCATTTCATCTTTCAATGTTGTTGGCTCCATGTTATCTAGTGTTTGTGGGAATGTCCCTTTAAGAGACATAGATTGAGAGTTCATACATGGTCATATATCTGTAAGAGAAAAAATATATTGATATTATAGAAGAGGGAATCAAAAATTCATGTTTCATGGGTGAACAATGTTTCCAGACATGTAGAGGTAGGAGGTGACGGAGTTCTGCACATCTCCCTATGTTGTACATCCTAGTGTGGAGAAGATGTATAATTTTTTAGGGGGTGGTTTCTGGGGTCTAGATTGAGTAGAATGTTTTGAAAGGATTTTTCTATCCTCTTGTGATCCCATAGTTGATTTTTGATGGTGTATCCATCAACTTCATCAATGGTATATCAAGCACAATGAAGCTCCATGGTTCCAAGTAGGAGTTAGTTGGATTAATTTCAATGTTGTCTCATTTTAGTTATATCATGGAGTAGATTTAAGAGATGATTATATGATAGTTGTACATTTGGGAGTTCATTATCTTTCAGGGGTGACCTCGGTGATTGTCTCTGATCATGAATGGGGGTTTATGGAATTATTTTGAAGAGTAATTCAAAAGTATTTCAAGACCTCGATGTTGAAAGGGTAAATACTATCACCTATAGACTAAGGGGTAGACCCAACCATTCTATAGATGTGCTAGAGGAGTTGCTGAGGTCTTTCAGACTAGAATTTGGTTTAATCTGGGAGGATAAACATCCCTTGGTAAATCTTACGTACAACAATAATTACCATTCCACCAATAGAACTAAATATTTTGAGGCCATTTGTGGTAAACATTGTTGGTCATCCTTGTGTTGTGTAGTGATCAAGGATACATCCCTTGTGGGTTTTCTGTTTTTGTGGTTGAAAATAGTGAAATAAATGGTGATTCCTAAACAAATGAGGATGAACCAATGTATATAGAGATACTAGGCAGGCACTTGTTGTTGGACCTTGATGATTTAGTAGAGACACAAAATCTTTATTAGAGTCTCCCCATGAAGAGAAATGTGTACGTTTTTCTAGGTAGTCACAATATACCTAAGCATAATCAGGCAATTTGAGATTATGAAGCAGGGTGAGAATGTCGATTACTACCTCATCCTACCCCCACACCTAGAGTGGGTTCACTTTTTCATTCATTTTTCGCAACTGATGAGATACGTTCCAGATCCTATGAACAACACCAATATTAAGGGGTGGGATTAGATGAAAGAGCCACATTTTTGTATAATCCATTATATATTGGTGATAGACATGTCATGATCATATGTGGGTGGAACATCCCTTTGGTTTACATGATAAGTTAACACAAATACATATAAGACAATTTTTCAGAGATTGAGAGACTAGTGAGTTGTGATTATATATAGTGGTCTTCCTAGTTTTCAATTTTGGGGATGAAAATTTTAATGTAAATGATTTATAGATCCATTTTATAACTTATAATACATTAAAAATTTCTATATATAAATTTCTATGGCTTGGTACTGAATCAAATTTTTATTCTAAAGCCTGGTTAACCTCGAAATAATTTCATAATAATATTAAATATATATTATATTTCATGATAATGGATAATTAATGAAAATGGGATTAATCTTATTTAGTTTATTAGATAAGAATTTTGAGACCATGGATGGGTCCAGAACGTGGTGATTTCCCTAGGCACGACTAACAAATTTTTGGATGAGATACATTTATAACAGTCCCACCATTGTGGTGTACTTAAGAAGAAGGATTAATAAATTAAAATAACTTATTAATTATTTATTGAGATAAAATATTGTTATAAATATATAAATTTAGTTTTTTAGCCAAGATTGGGTCATAATTCTCCCACAGTTAAAAAATATCTCTTCCGCCAATATTTGATAAATTGGGATCAAATGATGAAATATATCTTTATCAAGGAGGATCAAAGCATGATGAATGCTTAATTTTCTTACAATCATTATGTGGGCACTTTATTCATCATCGATCAATCAAAATAGAAGTAGGACTAAAATTTTGGTATTTTTACACATCTGAATTAAATGATAATAAATATAAACTCTATTTCATGGATATGCACCACTAGTAGCATTGAAATGACAATATTAAAAAATCTGAATTATTTCAATTAATCATCTTAGCGTGAAAGAATTTTTTTTTATCATCATACATGAACACTGGTATGGCTTTTATTTAAGACTATTTGGTTGATTTCATAAACCATTCATCATGTTATTTTCAAATAAAATCGCCATTGCTCATTGTTTGATAGTTCTCTAGTGACCAGAGCTTAATCGGATACCCAGATTCATGATAAATTGATGAAAAACTAGGGAATGGTCTGAAAATACTTGATATAAAATTGTTACCATTTAAGGATATTATATATGATTATTTGGTACCATATCTTCACATGTTTAAGATTTGGGAGTGTGGATAATGCAGGAATAATCCCTCATTGATGATCAAAGTGAATTCGTAGTGAGAAACAGCTGAGATCAATAATCCATGGAATGGTATACAAATTCCAGAAGTTTTTAGTTGGAATCATAGGTGGCTCTTCTTGATTAACTGGGAAAATACATGATCTAAAAACATGCAGTTTCATGATAAATCATGACTTCAAAACCTATATATAAATACACATGGTCTCCCCCCCCCAACAACAATGCTAGAGTTTGTGAAATATAAAAGTAGGACAGTATGTAGTACTCCCTTACACATTGTATATCACTTAACTAGTTTAAATGTCTATATGATGGGTCAGACAGACATGGATACCATGTAAATGTACATTGAAATAGGTTCGAAACACATAAAACATTGTATATGGACATATAGACCATATACCATAATTCATGGACATGGGGTCTGAGAAAACAAACCAGGCCAGCCCACAAGGCCTGAAACATGGATAGGATTGACACTATATGTATCTCAACTATACAGAATGTTCAAAAATATGGATTGGAACAATGTGAAATCCAAATAGAAAACAAAATTAGTGAAGTGGGGTCAGCCATTGCATGGGTCATGTTTACATGTCATGTTCATCATGAGATCATTTCAGGAGACTGAATGACTGTATCTCATTCGTTTCAATTAGTATTTTGGTCTGTGGGATTCATTTGAGTGTTTTTTGTAAAACTTGTTGGTTCCCAAGGAGAGGATTTATATATATGATATGAAATTTCTTTGGTTTTTCATCCGTTGAAAAAAAAAACTGATGAACAAATTAATTATCCAGAAAAATCATGATGTTCCAAGAATTACCCTCTAAAAATCATGGGTAGTGGAGTTCTATAAGGATCTTCCCAAGTTACACTTCAGTAGGAAGGGGAATTAGAGTTCCCTAATATTCTAGGTGTTACCCTCATGCATTTCTTAATAGTGTTGTACCCCAATGGCCTTTATGTGTTACTCTCCAGGAGGGTTGGATAGTGGAGTTTCTCAGGATTTCAAGGGTTACAATATAGTTGGGATGTAATGTGGAGTAACTCAATGATCCTTCAGATTTACCCTCCCCCATGGTTGGGAAGTGTTTTTTCTCAACATTTTAGGCTTTACATCCAACAGGGCGGGTCCATGGATTTCCTTGATGATCATTATGAGCTACTTTCTAGTGGGGTTATGCAGTGGAGTTTTGATCTTCCAATAATTACCCACCATCTCAGATAGGCAGTGGAGTTCCCAGAGGATGGATTCATCTAGGTATTACCCTCCATTGTGGATGGGTAGTGAAGTTCCCCCATGATCTGTTCTTCTTAAATTTACCCTTCAGTAAGGTTGGGCAGTGGAGATCCCTGATGACCTTCCCCTACTGTTAACCTCTACCAGGGCTAGTTATTGGAGTTCCCTGGTGAATGTAAATGATTAGGGATATAAAATTTGAGGCACTAGTAAGTGGGTTTGTTTCACATATCCCAAAATTCATGAGGAAGATGAATTCATTCCCTAAAAATATTATTCCATGTGATACAACATAAAACATTAAGGTAAAGTCTGTTATGTAAAATGAGGATAGTATCATGATGTTTTTATTGAGTTCCATAGAATTATTTATTCATGGATGCTATATGAGATGATAGGAATTGTTGATTAATCTTTTTTACTTTTGTAAGCTATTCTTCTTTGAAAGATCTATGGGATGGAGATCCCCTTACTCTCTTTTTTAGATTATTTGACTAAGATTATATATATTCTAAATTATATATTAACTCATTGGATTTGGATACACTACTTCTAGGAGAGGAAATGATTCAAGGGGTATGGAATATTCTTTCAGTTACTAAACACTCTTAGTTGGAGGAGTCAACTCTCCCTCTATTGGTTCTTACATCATGACAGCTAGTTAATCTACTAACTATGATTATCCCATTGTGTTTTGATGAGGATACATTCACTCTTTCTTGATTTGAACAACATTTTTTTCAAAATACATTATTCTATATACAACATTCCTAATAATTTATTTCTAATACTTCTCCCACTTCACCATTTCAGAGTGATATACTAGGTTTGTATATACTGACTGCTAAATGGTCTTCACAAAAACATGGCATGTATTTTTCATTCAACAGTTAGGTTTATTGTGAAATCATAGGAGATTAAATGTAATGGTATCATGGACAAGTTACAATGGATATATATTGGGAAAAATTTCTTGGGCTGTATCAGGTATTTAATATTTTCATTTTTCATCAGTTTGGAACATATTTCTTGTTGGGTACGAATATTTTCCCTTTACATATTGTTTCCACGATTGAACAATTCTATTTTTTAGAGTTTCAAGCATGTTTCTTGTACTTCACAACATTATACATCTTTTATAATTTAACTATAGTTCATTGATTTGTTTTTTTTTCATGTGTCCATGTTCTTAAAAAAAGCCTACTCGAAGTTTGATATGAATTTTTTCTTATTGAGTTTCACTGTACTATCGATTAGAGCTTGGGCTAGTTGTAGCTAAATCCCTGGTTTAGGAAAGATCATGAAAAGAGATTAGCTACATCATATGATAGGGTATGTATCAATTTATCTACTAGCCGAGGAGCCTCAGTGGGATGCTTTTAGGTTAGACACTATTGGAAATGATTGTTATACCAACGGTTTTAAACCGTTGGTATAGGATGGAAAACTATTGGTATAACCTATACGAACAGTTTTCCAAACGGTAGTGTAGTAATCGGTGAGGAAAGACCAATACCAATGGTTTGATCTAAACTGTTGGTATAGACCACTGTATTTATTGATTTAGCAACGGTTGCAGACTAACCATTGGTATATGTTTGTATAACATTTTTACCAACGGTTTTAAGAAACTGTTGGTATATATTGAATACAAAACACTATAACAATGTTTTTAAAATCATTGGGATAGTTTTAAAATTTCTCTCAATGTATACCAATATTTTGAAACTGTTGGTATTGTATTTTTCCATACCTTCTCCCCATCAGCTCCTCCAGTAGCCCCTCCAGTATACACCTATATAAAAATAGCACAAAAACCACATACAATGAAACGTCAAACAACATAAAAACACATAGAATTGAACAAAAAAACACATTAAACCATCAAAATATTCATACATTGTCATGTACTAAAATTCTTTATTTCAATATTCATATGAAAAAAATCATCTAGTAGAGTTAATAACAGTTTCAATAACTCAAACATTATTTACACTCATTTCAATATTCATTTGACAACCACTCTTCCAGTAGAAATTCACCTCACCCCTACACAACACCCCAACCATCACAACACCCCCACCACCCCATCAAATAATAAAATGCAGAATAGTTTCTGAAATACTTATTAGTGTTGAATAAGAGATTGAAATTGGCTCAAATCCCTTTTTTTCTGATCCAGGATTTTGGTATGTAATGATTTGTGATGCATTTTACACTGAACTAGTATTTTTTATAATATATGGTGAAAAGGTATTTTCTTAGGAGTATCTTCACTTGTGAAACTATTAGTGAAACTACCCAAATCATGAAAAAGAGTTTGCGACTATCGTTGATGTGTGTAAATTTCAGTTTTTGTATTCGCTTAAAATGATGTCCTTTTGAAACAATAGAGAGACACTTTGAGTGGTTCCCGCCACACCGTGCCTCATATTAAGACTATGTTGACTCTTACATGTCACAAATGACCCATGGATCATTTTCAAAAGTATAAGCACAATCCGAATGTGTTTGGTCTGTTTTCCATATGCCAATTGTTTTTACATAAAAGCATATCCATTTTAAACAAAAGAAAGACACTTTGAGTGGTACCAGATACACCGTACATCATATTGAGGCGGGGTTGACTCATACATGTCATAGATGACCCATAGATCCTTTTTCTAAAGTATTAACATAATATGAATGTGTTTGGTCCATTTCCCATATGTCAGTTGTTGTTTTCACCTAAAATGATGTCCATTTCAAAGAAATGTGAGACACTTTGAGTGGTGTCGGCCACACCGCGCCTTGGATTGAGGTAGGTATGTCTTTTAGACGTCAAAAATGACCCATGGATTGTATTCCTAAGGTTTCAATTGAAACTGAATGAATTTGGTAGGTTTTCCATATGTTAGTTTTTGTTTTCACTTAAAATGATGTCAATTTTAAACAAAAGAGAGACATTTGAGTGGTGTCGGCCAAACCGCTCCTCGTACTGAGAAGGGGTTGATTCATTCACGTCAAAAATGACCCATAGATCATTTTTCGAAAATACAAACACAATCTGAATGCGTTTGTTCAGTTATTAAGTATGCTAGTTGTTGTTTTCACTTAAAATCTGGTCCATTTCAAACAAAAGGGAAATAATTTGAGTGGGGCTGGACACACCGACCATCATATTGAGTTAGGATTTACTCTTAAACGTCACATATGACCCATGGATCATTTTCCGAATGTTTCAATAGAATCCTAATGCATTTGGTCAGTTTTCTGTATGTTAATTGATGTATTCACATAAAATGATGTCCTTTTGAAACAAAAGAGAGAGACTTTGAGTGGTGTTAGCTACACCGCGCCTAGGATTGAGGCAGGAATGACTCTTAAACATAAAAAATGAACCTTAGATGGTTTTCAAAAAGTATCAACACAATTAAAATGTGTTTAGTCGGTTTTCCATATGCCGATTGTTTTTACATAAAAGCGTAATAAATTTAAACCAAAGAAAGACACTTTGATAGGTACATGCCACACCGTGCCTTGGATTGTGGAGGGGTTGACTCTTACTCATCACATATGACCCATGGATCATTATCATAAAGTTTCAACATAATCCGAATGCATTTGGTCGGTTTTCCGTATGTCAGTTGTTGTATTCACATAAAACGATGTACTTTTGAAACAAAAGAGTGACACTTTGAGTGGTGCCGGCCACACTGTGCCTCATATTGTGGCGGGGTTGACTCACACACGTCAAAAATGATACATGGATCATTTTACTAAAGTATCAACCTAATTCAAATCCGTTCGGCCAGTTTCAACCAACCCACACACCCTTTTAAAGCGCACCAAACACCTAAAAAACACATATTCAGTCGTATCGTGCAAACCGCACGTCCGAAATATGTTTCGTCTCCTTGTACACCTCATGAATAATAATTAGGGTATTTTCATGTGATTTAAAGTCATTTTGATGTCGTTATGCATGCATTTGACTGTAAAATGCATGTTTTGGCCATTTACAACACGCAGAGTGTTTCTGGCAAACTCAGTCACACGGCACCTCTGATTGACGTTTCGTGAAGCCAATAATTTCAAAATTCACCCACCCTTTGTTTTTGTCCAATTTCATGGAATTCTGAGGTCCTTCGGCAATTAATGTCCACCCCAAACATGCTTTTCAAGTGCACCAAACACCTAAAAAATACATATTCAGTCGTGCCGCAAAAACCGCACATCCAAAGACGTTCTGTATCCTCGTAAACCTTACGAATAATAATTAGGGTGTTTTCATGTGATTTCAAGTCATTCTAATATTGTTCGGCATGCATTTTACCGTCAAACGCATGTTTTGGCCATTTACGACAAGTGGAGTGCTTTTTCAGCCAACACGGTCACACGACACCTCTGATTGACATGATGTCTAGCCACCCATTTCACAATTCACCCACCCTTTACTGTCGTCTGATTTCGTGGCATTCTGAGGTCATTTAGCTGGTTTAGACCACCCCATGCACGTTTTTCATGAATGCCAAAGACCTAAAAATCAAATATTAAGTTGTTCCATAAAAAATGCGCGTCTAAATGACGTTTTGTCTCCTCATACACCTCAAGAATAATAATTAGGGTGTTTTAGTGTGATTTCAAGTCATTTATTTGACGTTCAACTTGAATTTGACTGTGAAATGCATGTTTTGGCCATTTACGACACGCAGAGTGCTTTTTTGGCCAACGTGGTCACATGAAACCACCGATTGACATGTCGTCTTGGCAACCATTTCACAATTCACCCACCCTTTATTGCCATCTGATTTCATTGCATTACGAGGTCATTCGTCCAGTTAATTCCACTCCATGCATGCTTGTTAATCCTGCCAAACACCTAAAAAACACATATTCAGTCACATTGTGCAAGCCACACGTCTAAATGGCATTTCGTATCCACGTACAACTCACTAATAATAATTATGGTGTTTTCATGTGATTTCAAGTCATTTTGATGACGTTCGGCATGCATTTGACCATCAAGCGCATGTTTTCTCCATTTACGACATACAAAGTGCGTTTTCAGACAACACGGTCACACGACACCTCTGATTGATGTGACCTTTTGCGGACCATTTCACAATTCACCCACCCTTTGTTTTCATCCGATTTCATGGCATTCCGATGTCGTTCAGCCAGTTTTGACAACCCCATGCACGATTTTCAAGCGCGCCAAACACCTCAAAAACATGTATTCAGTCGTGCCATGCAAACCGTGCCTCCGAATGACGTTCAGTCTTCTCTTACACCACAAGAATAATAATTATGGTGTTTTCGTGTGATTTCAAGTCATTCCAAAGTCATCCGGCCAACATTTCACCGTAAAATGCATGTTTGGCCATTTACGACAGGTGGAGTGTGTTTTTAGCCATCACGGTCACACAAAACCTCCAATTGATGTGCAGTCTGGCCGACCATTTCAAAATTCACCGACGCATATTTTTTTCAATTTAATGGCATTCTGAGGTCATTCGTCCGGTTTCGATCATGATGCGCACGCTTTTCAAGCGCGCCAAACACCTAAAAAACACATATTTAGCCGTGTCGTGAAATCCTCACATCTGAGTGATGTGTCGTCTCCTTTTACATCTCACAAATTATAATTAGAGTGTTTTGTGTAATTTCAAGTCATTCCGATGACGTTCGGCATGCATTTGATCGTCAAATACATATTTTGGCCATTAACGACATGGGGAGTGCATTTTCGGCCAGCACGGTCACACAACACCTATGATTGATGTTCTTTCTGGCCAACCATTTTACAATTCACCCAACATTTGTTGTTGTCTGATTTCATGGCATTTCGAGGTTGTTCGTCCAGTTTAGACAACCCCACGAATGCTTTTCAAGCGTGCCAAACACCTAAAAACACATATTCATCCTTGTATCACAACCACATGTCTGAATGACGTGTTGTCTCCTTGTACACCTCACGAATATTAATTAGGATTTTTAATGTGATTTATACTCATTCTGAGGTTGTTCGGCATGAATTTGACTGTCAGACACATGTTTTGGCCATTTACGACATGTGGAGTGTGTTTTCAGCCAGTGTGGTCACACGACACCTCCGATTGACGTACCGTCTATCTAACCATTTCACAATTCACCCACCCTTTGTTGTCATCGGATTTCATGGCATTCAAAGGTCATTTGGCCAGTTTAGACCACCCCATGCATGCTTTTCAAGCGCCAAACACCTAAAAACACATATTTAGTCGTGCCGTGCAAACCACTCGTCTGAAGGACATTTTGTCTCCTCATACACCACATGAATAATATTTAGGGTGTTTTTTATGATTTCAAGTCATTTCGATGTCGTTCGGAATGTATTTGACTTTCAAACACATGTTTTGGCCATTTACGACACACGAAGTGCATTTTCGGCCAGCATGGTCACATTACACCTTCGATTGATGTGTCTTCTAGCCAAAAATTCCAAAATTCATCCACCATTTGTTTTCGTTTGATGTCATGGAATTCCGTGGTCGTTCGGCTGGTTTTGACCACCCAACACAGATTTTTTAAGTGCGCCAATCACCTAAAAATACATATTCACCGGTGCTGCACAAACCACGTGTCTGAATGATGTGAAGTCTCCTCGTACAAATCATGAATAATAATTATGGAGTTTTCGTGATATTTCAAGTAATTCTGATGTCGTTCGGCATGAATTTAATCGCCAAATGCATGTTTTGGCCATTAAAGAATTGCATAGTGAATTTTCAGCTAGCGAGGTCACACGACACCTCTGGTTGACGTGCAGTCTGGATGACCATTTCACAATTCACCCACCCTTTGTTGTCATCCGATTTCATGGCATTCTGAGGTCGTTCGGCAGGTTTCCAACACCCCACGAATGCTTTTTTAAGCGCGTCAAACACTTAAAAAACACATGTTCAGCCGTACCGCGCATGAGGTGCATCCGAATGACATATTTTCTCCTCGTACACCTCACAAAAAATTATTTGGGTGTTTTCATGTGATTTCAAGTCATTCTGATGTCGTTCGGAATGCATTTGACCGTCAAATGCATGTTTTGTCCATTGAAGACAGGCGAAGTGCGTTTTCGGCCATCACGGTCATAGGACACCTCCGGTTGACTTTTCATCAGGCTGAACATTTCACAATTCACCCACCCATTGTTGTTTTCTGATTTAATTGCATTATGAGGTTTTTTGGCGTGTTTTGACCACCCCATGCACACTTTTCAAGCACACCAAACACCTTAAAACACATATTCAGTCATTCCATGAAAACTGCATGTTTGAATGATGTGTCATCTCCTCGTACACCTCACTAATAATAATTAGGGTGTTTTCTTGTGATTTCAATTCATTCAAATGTCGTTCGACATGAATTTGACAGTCAAACAAATGTTTTGGCCATTTACAACACTCAGAGTGTATTTTTGGCCAGTGTGGTCACACGACACCTCCTATTGATGAGTCTTCTAACTGACCATTTCATAATTCACCCACTATTTGTTTTCATCTAATTTCATGGCATTCTTAGGTCGTTCGGTTAGTTTTGACCACCCCATGCACACTTTTCAAGCATTCAAAACACCTAAAAACCCATATTCAGTTGTTCCGCACAAACCACGAGTCTGAATGTTGTGTCATCTCCTCGTACACCACACAAATAATAATAAAGAGTTTTTGTGTGATTTTAGGTCATTCTGATGTTGTTAGACATGAATTTGACCGTCAAATGCTTATTTTGTCCATTTACGACATACAGAGTTCGTTTTCGGCTAGCTCCCTCATACGAAAACTCTGATTGATGTGTCATCTAGCCGACCACATTAATATTAACCCAGCCATTGTTTTTGTCCGATATCATGGAATTATGAGGTCGTATGGCCGGTGTCGACCACCCCACACACGCTTTTCAAGCACGCCAAACACCTAAAAAACATATTCAGCCATGCCACCCAAACGACTTGTATAAATGACATTTAGTCTCATCATATACTAGAAGAATAAAAATTAGGTTGTTTTCAAGTGATTTCAACTCATCCCAATGTTTTTTGGCATGCATTTGACCATCAAATGCATGTTATGGCCATTTACGACACGTGGAGTGCATTTTCCGCCAGCACGATTACACGACACCTACGATTGATGTTTCGTCTTACTAAACATTTCAAAATTCATCAACCCTTTCTTGTCGTCCGATTTCATGGAATTCTGAGGTCTTTAGGCCGGTTTTGACCACCCCACGCACGCTTTTCAAGCGCGCCAAACACCTAAAAAACACATATTCAGTCGTGCAACACAAAATGTTTGTCGAAATGATGTTATGTCTCCTCGTACAACTCATGAATAATAATTAGAGGGGTTTGGTGTGATTTCATGTCATTTTGATGTCGTTAGTCATGCATTTTTCCGTAAAATGCATGTTTTAGCAATTTACGACACGTGGACTGTGTTTTTTTCCAGTGCGGTCACATGACACCTTCGATTGACGTGCCATCTGGATAAACATTTCACAATTCACCCACCATTTTTTCATCCGATTTCATGGCATTCTGAGGTCGTTCATCCGGTTTCGACCACCCCACACATGCTTTTTATGTGCGCCAATCACCTAAAAAACACATATTCAGTCGCGCCACACTAACCATGCATCTGAAAGACGTGTTGTCTCCTCATACACCCCATGAATAATAATTAGGTTGTTTTCGTGTGATTTCAAGTCATTCTGATGTTATCCGTCATTAATTTTTTTGTCAAATGCATGATTTGGCCATTTACGACACACGAATTGCATTTTCGGCAAGCGCAGTCACACGACACCTCTGATTAATGTGTCGTTTGGCCGATCATTTCACAATTCACCAAACCATTGTTGTCGTCTTCTTTTTGGGCATTCTGAGGTCGTTCAACTAGTTTTGACCACCCCACGCACACTATTCAAGCGTTTCAAAAACCTAAAAAAACATATTCAGTTGTGCCACGCAAACCACGTGTCCGAATGACATGTCATCTCCTTGTAATCCTAAAGAATAATAATTAGGGTGTTTTCGCGTGATTTTAAGTCATTCTGATGTCGTTCGACATGCATTTGACCGTTATACACATGTTTTGGTCATTTACGACACGAGGAGTGCTTTTTCGACCATCACTGTCACACGACACCTCCGATTGAAATTCGGTCTAGACGACCATTTCAAAGTTCACCCACCCTTTTTTGTCATCCGATTTCATTGCATTCCAAGGTTTTTCGGTTGGTTTCGACCACCCCACGAACGCTTTTCAAGTACACTAAACACCTAAAAACACATATTCAGTCGTGACGTGCCAACCGTGCATCTGAATGATGTTTCATCTCCTCGTACACCTCATGAATAATAATTATGGTGTTTTTGTGTGGTTTCAAGTTATTCTGATGTCGTTCTTAATTCCTTTGACTGTTAAACGCATGTTTTGGCCATTTACATCAATTGGAGTGCGTTTTCAGCTAGCACGGTCACACGACATCTCTTATTGATGTGTCGTCTAGCCGACTATTTCACAATTCACCCACCCTTGGTTTTCATCAGATTTAATAGCATTCTGAGGTCATTCAGCTAGTTTCAACCACCCCACACACATTTTCAAGCGCACCAAACATCTAAAAACACATATTCAGTCGTGCTGAACAAACCGCACATCTGAATGATTTTTATTCTCCTTGTAAACCTCAATAATAATAATTAAAATGTTTTTTTTGTGATTTCAAGTCATTCCGATGTCGTTAGGCATGCATTTGAAATTGAAACACATGTTTTGTCCATTTACAACATGCGAAGTGCGTTTTTGGCCAGCACGATCACACGAAACCTCCGATTGACATTCTATCAGGCCAACCATTTCACAATTCACCCACCCTTTTATGTCGTTCAATTTCATGGAATTCCGAGTTCATTCAGCCGGTTTTTACCACCCACTCACACTTTTCAAGCACGCTAAACACCTAAAGAACACATATTATGTCGTGCCACACAAACCATGCATCTGAATGATGTGTTATGTACTCGTACATCCCAAAAATAATAATTATATTGTTTTCCAAAATTATCTAAACAATCAGAATGAGTTGGGTTGTTTTTCCATATGCCGATTGTTGATTTCAATTAAAATGTTGTCCATTTCAAAGAAAAGTGAGACACTTTGAGTGGTGTTGGCCCCACCATGCCTCAGATTGAGGAGGGGTTGACTCTTACCTATCAAAAATGACCCATGGATCATTTTCCTAACTTTTAAACATAATATGAATGTGTTTGGTATGTTTTAAGTATGTGAGGAGTTGTTTTCACTTAAAATCATATCCATTTCAAATAAAAGTGAGACAGTTTGAGTGGTGCAGGCCACACCGGCCCTCAGATTGAGGCGGGGTTTACGTTTACACATCACATATGTCCCATGGATCGTTGTCCAAAAGTTTCAATAGAATCTGAATGAATTTGTTTGGTTTTCCATTTGTCAGTTGTTGTATTCCCTTAAAATGATGTCCTTTGGAAACAAAAGAGAGACTTTGAATGGTGTCGGCCACACTGTGCATCTAATTTAGGTGTGGTTGACTCTTACATGCCAAAAATGACACATGGATCATTCTTTGAAGTATCAACACAGTCCAAATAATATATATAAAACTATATCTAGGTATCATATATCGAATTCCAACAGGACTACAAACCGCTGCAGGGTGTCATCTTCGAGCAGGGCCAAATCACGGTGTGACCGAGGGGTGAATGTGGCGTGACCGCAGCATGACTGCGGCATGACCGCGGCATCACTGCGGCATGACCACGGAGTGACTGCGGTGTGACCGTGGCTTGACCGCGGTGTGACCGCAGCGTGACAGCGGCGTGACCACAGCGTGACCGCGGCGTGACCGCGGCATGACCATGGCGTGACGGGGGCGTGACCCCGACGTGACTGTGGCGTGACCACGGTGAGACCACAGTGTGTTAGCCCGTTGTTGTGACATCCACGGGGCATCTTCTTCCAACCAGGATTCCAAATAAATCTTATGTAGTTGTCCTTAACATTATAGAAACTGAGCTTATGTTATTAAAAACAGACTCTGGATTCAGGATTTAGGATTGATAAATATATATTTTATATTATTTGTTTTAAAAAGTGGTAATAGGTAGTTGAAAATAATAATTGAGAGTCAAATTATCACACCCTAAACTATCACTGTGAGTTTTCGCAGACTGCGCACCTCTGTTGGAGGGTTTTTATTATTAAAAATGTCTTTATTAATCAAATTAAACAATTATATTAATGAAAACTTTTTCAATATATGCAATTCAATATAATTAAGCATAATTATAAAATAAGTTATATTCAATTTAATGCATTCTTAAATTAAATAGGCTTCTATATTTGTTCAAAAATAAAGAGTTATACTAAATTCAGAAATATCCATACTAGAGTGAAAACCAGGTTCATAAATAATGAGTTATATAGAATTAAAAAATGTAATGGATCAATCAGCCCTTGATAACTGTCACCATCACCACTATCATCATTGTCCTCATCCTTACTGTCATCTCTATCCTCTTCGTCATCCTCATCATCATCCCCATGCTCATCCCCGGACCCATCCTCTCCCTTCGCCCCATCCTCACCCTCAGTCTCATCCTTGCCCTCGTCCTCCTCCTCATCCTCTCCCATGTCTTCTTCAGCATCCTCGTCATCACCTAGAATTTCTTCAACTTTACCGCCATTAGAACTGTTTCCTGATGCATTGGATAATGCACCCATAGGTGACATATATGTCTGACAAGCCACGATGGAATCTGGTGGAAGTGATGAAGATAAAACTTTCATCAGTTTCATAAATTATTTGTCCCTTGTTTGAACTTTTATTTCCAACTATATGACCCTTTTATCAGACTATCATGCATGCTATTTGACCTGTTCCAACCCGGTGGTACTAGAATGGATACCTATAGAGGACCAATACCTCGTTGGAACTATATTCTTAATAGGTTGGCAGTGTACTCGACCAGAGTGATCATCTCCCAAAACATAAAATAAATGATCATGTGGCCCGAAATTTTCAAGATCTTGGGCATCATGGGCCTCTAAAAAATCCTGTTGAAAATGTTAATATATTATTAAATTTCAAAATAGATTTTAAAATTTGATATAAATAAGTTAAAACTAAAAATATTTTCTTCTGTCGATTTATTAACCGCAGTTCCTTCTTTTTTCCTTCCAGTCATGAAAAACAATTTTTCTCGAGGGATACGTCCTCCAATATTAAATTTGTGCTTCTGTAATGACATTGAAACAATATAAAGTGCATCTATAATAATATATTCAATATTCAATAAATCAAATAATTTAAGTAGGAAATAATAAAAATGGAATGTCCTAAAGAAAAATTATAAATACAATATCGTACCAGCTGCCTCTCATGATTTGACATAGTAGTGCACCCTAATGTGTGGAGGAATTGCATTGAATAAATGATTTTATTGAATATTCCAAAATAATTTTCAATAAGAAATTAAATAATATTAATTAAAATTAAGAAAACTATCATTTCAATACCTCAAATGGGATTAATAACTTAAATTTGGAAGTTCCCAATGGGTGATCATTTGATGATATATCTCTATCAGGAAGTCATCCACGATAGGTAATGTCTCCAACTTTGTGCCCACTCAATCACACCATCCAACATACAAATCATGCATATAATCTCTCCAATGCTCTCCTAGATCCTTTTAATGCACTGGTCGTGCACCTTCTCCATCCGGGATGTTATACCAAAGTTGACCCCCAATACATTAATTCATATAAATACAAACAAATTATACATTAAATCCAATAGATTTTTTAAAAATATTTGTTCCCATGCATTATCCTTGACTTCGTGTCGTATATGTCTGTAAGATAGAGGGCTGACCATAATGATTTTGGTGTATTTGGATAGCGTCTCCAAAAAACACCTACATTCCTACACAAATTTATCAATCATCTGTCCATCATCATTGTATTCAACCATCAATTGTGTCTGGCGGTTCCATACTGCACGCAAGCGAGTATGATCCCTCCCCCGCCTAATATCAGTAGATTAATATGTTATTAAAGAAAAAAATATCAGCACAAGTTATAATAAAAATACTTTTTGGTGATAAAAATTGTTAGAGATATATTAATATACCTGTGGTAGTTAGATCTATGGGCGTCACTGGATGTGCAGAAGCTGAAGGAATATCCTTTATAGGTGGAGTGTCCCTCTGTGTTCACTCCTCAGCCACATACTGTGTCAGAGTAGGAGTCGAAGAAGGTGAAATATAATAGCTCGGAGATAATGAACCAGAAGAAAAAGATGATGGTACAGTTGTTTAGCCAACTGGTAGTGTAATCATCAGAGGACTAAATATCTCATGTGTCCCTAAAGACACACAACAAGCCCTCGTACAACCGACCTCAGTACCACGACCACCAGATGGTCATATAACTTAGAAACCTCCCCCCTCCCACCACCAGCCTCTGTACTGGGAGAAATATCAGGCTCCTCGTCGGATATCTCTCGTCTAGGGGGTGGATCCAGAAAAAAAAATTAACACAAAAGTAAACACATGATATTATAAGTTATTGAAATATATATTTTTGAAATAAAATTCTCACAATAGGGATGAGTGGAGGAATTCCCATCTGTGTCATGCGACGATTATTTTCGGTCATCTTTTTATACCACCTTTCTTCAATGGGTGTCATTTCCTTTAATGAAAATAAATATGGATGTAATTAAAAACAGATGACTAATGTGTAACCGAAAAAAACATAGATTAACCATTTTGATAAAAAAAACATGAAGAAAATGAAGATTTATGGTGGTTTGATTGTAAGTAATAGGATTAACAGTCTGAATGATGTGGCTGAAACATGTAGTTGAGAACACTACTTACTCTATAGTACGGACAACACATCATGTGGGCATACCCATGAAACAAATCCATGTGTAAATGGGACATTTTCAGCACCCAATATGGCCAAACATACTTTTCACCATAAAGGATTGACCATGTATATTTACATGGATAACCAAGTAATGTACTATGTGTATATTCCCATGTAAATTCCCAGGACACTAGATTATCATAGACACTATGTCAACCGTTATACACACCTTGTGAACACTTATACAATATCATCATTATTAAATCCATTAATAAAAACTTATTAGTCAACAACACTTGTCAATGATATTAAAATTGAACATAAATCAATAATAATATTGGATATATCAATTAAAATGAAGTCATACTCTCTTATATATATATTGAATAAAAAACGATAAATACTTCTTATGTAATACCCATAGTGTACAGAAATTAAGATCAATAAGATGTCCATGCTTGACATAATCTTAATGAAATGAGTGATTTTCATGAAATAATATAAATAAATATTACAAACAATTTATTATGAGTTCATATACATGAATCTGTAATATTTCATTCATTGAGATTTAAAAAAACTATGAATCATTAAAATTAAAACACAAGAAGGAGACACCATGCCCATATAAATGTATATGTGTAATGAAAATATTAATTGGAAAATGTGTACACCGATGTAGTGATTTGAGTACAAAATTCATGGAGTAGTGAATCATAAAATTTTCCAAAAAACCCTACAAATAGTGAATACTGATATCATTGAGAATAGATGGATATACATTAGAAGAGGGGGAATGATATCCTTGAGAAGTGGTGAACGGAGTCTAACCTGGCAGCTGATCCGATGGAAGACGTTCACCAATACTGGGGAATCTCAAGGGCTTCTGGGGGTTAGGAATCGCTTCTAGGAGAGTTGCACACCTTCTGTAATCTGCTTTTGGAATCAGGGGGGTTGCCTTAGTCGAAATTTTGGTTTTTTTGACAACAGTTATTAAAAAGTCTTGGTTAAACAATGCATTCCCAACAGTTTGATGAACCATTGGGAAAACTCATCTAAAATCCATCATTACCAATGGGTCTCATGAACCGTTGGTAAAGAACAATGCTTTCCCAACGATTTCATCAAACCATTTGGAAAACTCATTTAAATTACATCTTTACCACCATTTCATTAAAAGATTTGGTAAAGGACCGCTATACCAGCAGTTCAAAAGAACTGTTGGTATAAAAGTGTTGGGAAAACAATGATTTCTAGTAGAGAGAGGTTATGAAATATCATGTATTCTATAGTGATTGTCATGAGTTATTTATAGTGGTCGTAAATTATCGAGTGTTATTACATTGGTCAAATTTTTTCGTAATAATGATTAACTATGTTATTCTTAATCATATTTTATTATCATCCTTTATTCATTTGACTCAAAATAGAAAATATTAATCATTATTTAGAATTGTTCACTATTGGTTGGGGATGGGCTGATATGTGTTGACGATCCTTTTAAGAAATTTGGTGTTCTTTAATTTGATGTAATGTAATCTAGTTACCGGTGAGGGGTCTTATCCATTGGAAATACCTTCATGGAATTGGGATGATATATTTATTGAATTAAATGTATTTTGACATTAAACAATAGGAGGATGTGATTTTACTTTAGACAATTTGGGGAGATTCGTGAACCAAAGTGATATTTTGGTGACAAATTATTCAAGTTTCAGGAATATTTTGGTGATCTAGTTTGTGGTTGTGATATTTAATATTTATAGAGAAATAATGAACATCATCTATTTCTGAGATTCAATGTTCAGACCCTAGTCAATGAATGTATTCATTTTGTTTTTGGATTTCAGTTATTCCTAAATAATTCATCTGATCCTTATATGGATGGATAGACATGGTTGCCAGTTTTTATTTTTCAGGATATAATGTGTACTAATATTCAACATTTTGGTGGATCATGAGTGAACCATCCTTCCATGTTTGAGTTTTCATATGACAACCCTCATCACTCAACCATTGGTATAACTCCATTTGAGAAATTTTCTAGAAACCCTGGTAAAATTCCATTATCCTTGAATTAGGAAGCATCTTCGGGGGTCTATAGACTTTATTTCATGAAAAAAAATTGACCACCGTGTTGTTATTAATGACTGGGAAAATGTATTACAGAGACATTTTAATTACTATTATTTAATTTTAGAAGACTAATGGAGTTATAAGAATAATATAATGTTATCTTAAAATTTTCTCTTATTCATGAAAACTGTAGGATTGGATGGAGTAATATTCTTCTCTAGTTTATCAAACTATTTGTAGTGTTCAAGAATACAGGTAATGTGTTAGATTAGTCGGTACTTCCCCTATAGATGGGAATGATTCATGATGGTTTCCTTATATCATTGGTTATTTGTTATATTCATGATGAATAATATTTCATTCTTTGTGGTAGTTGGATATTAAGTGTAAAATGATATTCATGGAGTGGATAATCATGATCTTGAATATTCAAGAGATTGCAATGCATAATCTTTTTTCCTATTGCTTTAAATTCTATGGAATCATGGTAGTTTTGCAGAATGTTTGGTGGATACTGATTCATGGATGTTCACCCAATATACTGAGTTATTTTTAACATTGTCTTTATTGGATGAAGATATGTTTTATAAGATGATGGTTTGTTTGAGTTTATTTATATTATTCATAGAAATTTTCGTTAGTAATGAAATATGATCAATTTTAGAGGTGTCTATTAGAGAATTTCTTGGTTTCTGGTTATTTTTTATGACATGGATACTTTTTATTTTGATGGAAAAAAATAATATTAAACAGATAAAAAATTTAATAAGATGGATCCTCCCATAATTTTAAGTAGTGTTTACATAGATATTTGAAGTATTTATAAGTTGTGTAGTGGTGGTGTAATGGTATATGGTTGATTTTTGGTCTATTTTTAATCTAAAATGACTATTTTGGAGTTCTAGTTCTATGAAATTTTGATGATATTGGAATTATGGATGGTTTTTTATGGATTTCCATTTAGTTTTGTGTTTTATAAAATGGAGTTGGAATTTTGGTCATCAAAGAGTTGGTCTAGAATCATTTAGATCCAATGTCAAATGGTAGGGGAATATTTTATTTTATCCCCAAGATAGTTAACTTTAATTAATATATTATATAATCTTATCCATCCTACATTTTTCTATATTTTTCATTTTTTATTTTAGTTTACCAGGATCATCTCAATTTTGAGGGCCTTCATAGGGGTTCATCATGGTTATCTATGAGTTAAATTAACATATACATTGTCTTTGTCTCATGAGGGATGACATTAAATGATAAAAATTATGTCTTCCATTTGTTATGAAAGATACATCATTACTTGGTTATGACCAAGAAATTTCAAGGGGGCTTATACTTATGCACTAAAATGGCCTCGTTGATATGTATTTTTTCTAAGTTTGAAATGAAGAGTCATTTATTATGGTTTATTTCATTTCATAGGGAGTGAATCTCTACCCAAAATAGTAAATATGGTTCATATAATAAAAATGTTAATTTTAATTTGTTTGATGATTCAAATTTCCCTGGATTTTGAGGAGATTTATATATATAAATGTATAACATATGATATTGGGTTTTTCCTATGGATTTCATCATTATTTTTGTGGATGTGACCCATAATGAAGGCCTATAGTGTTTTATCTATAAATGTGGGTGTGTTTTCATTGTAAAAATGATTATGATATTCAATTAATTAATAGTTGACCCCAATAAATATATATTTCTTAAAAAAAATTTAATCATGAGGATTTGTGACTATTAATTCTTAGAGAATGATATCCCAGGATTTAAGGTTCCCTCTTTTACTTTCCTCCCATTATATCTTGTTATTTTAGTTATAATTTCCATAAAATTTATAATTATTTATGAAAAGTAACTTTTTCGAGTGTGTATTGAATATGGGTCACTATGGTTGATTCCAATGGTAGTACTCGTCAAATATTGATGTTATTGACCTTACATTACTCATTCTAGGGATGTTTTCCATGAGGATTCATATAAAGGTAGATGGTCTTGATTTTTCCATTTTTATTCAAGTAAACAATTGTGTCTAATATGCCATTCATTTCTGTGGGTGGATGTTTTTAGTTATTATAAAAAATATGATGAAATAGACGAAATTAATTATTTGGTATATGGGGTGATTTTTAGGCCTTTAACAAAATTCCATAATTTTATATATTTATAAATTATTTTAATTCTATTATAGTAGTGAATTACTTGGATGTTATTGTTAACAAGTTCTTATCACCTTCAATAATGTGGAAATTACTTAATATTGTTTATAAGATATTTAATGTTAAATATATATATATATATTAAAAGATATTAATTTTCTTAATGTGGTAAATAAATATAAAATCATTTTTAAGAGATATTTATTTTAGGAATGGTTTCTGAATTATATATTGTTTACTTGTATTATGTTCCTTATAATTTTTGGATTATTATTGGTTTTGTAGTGGGTTACATTATATTTTTTCATTAATGGGAATGGTAATTTGTGGTTGTTGTTGTGGAAATTTTAGTTTTAGATTATATCATTTGAAATTAGGGAATAAAGGGTTATGTGGAATGAGTGGATCATTTTATAGTAGTAGAAGAAGATTATATTTTTCTTAATGTGAGGTATGTATTGGTCATTTGAGTGTTGTAAGGTTATTGTTTAGAGTGCCTAGTGTTATAAAATTTTGATCAAAAAAACGAATACAGTTACGAGTTTGGGAAGAAATATCATGTTTATGTGATATTATTGAACTATGTAATGATGAAATGAATGGGGTAATAGTTGGGATTAAAATGATTTGTATTTGACGAATAGTTTACATTTAATATATAATTTAATGTAATAATAAATGAAATATGGATTGTACAATGTAAATAATTAAATTGTTATGTTATGTGATTATATGGGTAATTTTTAATGATTTTATGGGGTTTAGTGTGAACAGGTTTGGTTGATTGGAAGTATCGATATTTTAGTGGTGAAAATTTTGTAGTGTGGATATTAAAGATTTTTATATGGCTATAAAAGGTTTAATATGGAAGGAATCCTTGGGGTTGTTTATTATATTATTTTAGGTGATTTTAATTCCATTAAAAATCATATATACCTAACAAAATTCAAATATCCATACAAATATTCAATTGGTTTAGGTTCGTTTTGTTTACCCAATATCTTTGTTACTAAGGGAATATATGATTGGTTACACCCTTTAATGCACTCTAAATTTCAAATATAGTGTTAGTGTTTAATGACTAAAGTTATAATTCATAGGATATTGTAGTCAAAATAGGATTTTTCAGGGTTTGATGAGGTGATAAATTTTTTGTTCATGCATTATAAGAGGATGGAATGAGGATGATTCCCATTTTGTTGGTGATACCCTAAAACGTTGGGAATCTTGTTTTTTATATATATAAAAAATTTTATGTGCCTTTGTATAATATTTAATAGTTATTATGATATATATGGGTTGAGATAACAATTAAATTTACCACTTTGTTGTAAATGATCCCTGGGAATATGATTGTGAGAATCCTTTTTGACTTAATTTTTTATTATTAGGTTATTATTCGTGAATACAATTTTCAGTTATCAATACATGATGAATTTGGTTAGTTTGTTACTTTATTATGTGTTAGTTGGTTTTAATTTTTACTTAGTAGGGAATTATTAATATTGATGGACAATTTATCAATAGGATTAGAGGATTATCCATATTAGTATACAATTTTTATCAAACAAAAACATTTATATTTTATATTAATTTCAAGATGGATATTGATGAATTATATTATAAATAAAATTTTGGAACATCATATTTACCTCATATTTCCTATAATAAGTGTTTGAATTTGGTATTATATTTTTGATAAATGATTTTTTTAACATAAAATGCAATGTGGGATGTTGGATTTTTTTTATATAAAGGTGTTTTCAGTGGTTCCCATTATTATGTCTTGTGAAATATAAGGGTAATGACACCCATTTTCATTATTTATACCATTGGTTGTAGTGTCCAACCCATTTCATATCGCAAAAATGCTTCATAGGTAACTCAATTTGTTATAGCATGTCCCAGAGGGGTTATTAGTGGGAGATTATTGTTATAATTAATGTTGTATTATTTGTTTTATAGAATGTCAAAAAAATTATGTCATGTTATAGGTGATTATATGGTATGAATGAATGTTATTAGATGGGTTTCAATTAATATTTTCAAGTTGTTTGATTATTTATTTTATTTATTTAAAACAACTATTTATTAATATGCATCACTCTCTAGGATACATGATTGTATTAATTCAGAACATACATGGTATATTTTTATCCTCCTCCCATTATTGTGAAAAATATTTTTCAAATTATGTATTAATGTTTGGGGTAGTCTCTTTGAGACCATATCTCTATAAACAGGATATATATATTTTTTAGAATTTCGTATAATTTTCTACATGTGGTATATAAATGAGTTTATAATTTTCATTTTTTTTCATTTTTGTATTATTTTATATAACATAACATTCATTTATAAGCATTATTTTTAATTTTATCATGGGAAATGAATTATACTATTCATGGTTGTGTGAAATTTTAAATAATAAAGGGAATATCCATCCATATGTTATTGATGATATACCATTGCTTTTAGTTTCCCAAATATGGGTTATTAAATGTGGGAATTGATGGTTAAAATTAAAAATGTGATTTTTCACAAATATGAAATATTATTTTCATAAATAATGTATTCAAATTGTTGTCGAATTATAAAATTTAGACACATATAGAAAAAACCTTTTTATTTAATATGTACCTTATAAAATAAATTTTAATAACATATAGAAAGCAATTTAATTGCTCATCCATGATATTTATTAACAGATAATATATTAATGAATGATAATCATCATTATTATGGAGTCAATAGTTTTAACTATCTAGTGTATTAAATAGAATCCTTCTCATTTTCTATTAGTTGTTTCAATATGAATATCATAAATAATATAATCTATTACAATAAAACGTCATTAATACATTATGGGGTGATGAGTGAATTCATTGAAGCTCACTCTTTGGACTTGGTCAGGATATAAAATTATGAATTGAATTTTCTAAATATTTCCATGAAAATGTTACACAGATAATGAAATTAATGTATTTTATTGTTGGATACATTTTTTCAATTAGTAAAAGAGGATCATGATTAGAAATGCCAATATTCCATTGATCTTATAAATTATATTATATTACCCCTTAATGAATAATTTCATTTAACCAGAATTAGTAATATGATCTTATACTTGGATTGAGATAAATCTGATTTCAAAATTATCCAACATTAAAATGATATAGAGAATTTCATCTCATGAAGACTTATTATATCATAGATCACTAAATGAGTAGTTTATAGGATGATATATTTTCTATTGGAGATCAAGATATGATCAAGTCCCAATCAGAAGGACTTCATCAATCCAAAATCAATGGTTAGATGGATAAAATATGAAATAGTTCTTCGTAACTACATTTTATATTAAATAACGAATCAACACATAAAGAATAATTTTAGAATAATAGAACTAATATAAATCATTGATTAATATTTTCTTACTTTATAAAAAGATATAATATATTGAGATGAATTGGAAACATGATATTCTTTGAAAATTATCATTTTACCTTATATAGAACCTCCTAATGATAACATTTTTTAATCATCTTCCACTATTCCAATAAAATATACATTGGAATTTATATAGATATAAAATTTATATGTTGATAAATTTATTTGTTGTATTATACACAATTGTTTTTATGAAAATTTTACTTATATTAATGATATGGTTTCCATGGTTTCTTCTTAGTTCGTCTAATGAATGTTGTATTCAATGTGAATATCCAATTAAGTATTGAAATTTATTTTATTTTTCATGACATGAAAAGTTTTATAATGAATTATATATAAATTATAAATAACCATTAATATTGTGATTCTATGATAGAAATATATAGTTTCTATACATCCATATCTAGTCATTAATGTTTGTCAGATAATAGATTATTCTATTTATATTTTTTCATGTGTTTGTGTTCATGGTATGCGTTTTATTTATATTGATGAATGAATAATAAAAAATAACACCCACTTCTTATGATATCCATGGTATAATTTTATATAGGTTTTTTGATTCAACGCAATAAGATTGATGTTGATATGACAAAAATCAAATTAAATTTTTTTTGAGTCATCTGTTTTGTTCATTAACAATTCCTTCAAATTTTTTCTAGTATTTCATCCAGTTTTGTTATATATTATAGTTACAATAATATATCCAACATTGAACTATAATCATAATAAATTAATTTTCAACACATCACATTATTATCCATGATATTTTCATATATGATGAGTATATTTTAAAATATTGATGTGAAAAAATGGATTATATGTTATCTACATTATCCCTGAATAAGTTCTTCACCAATAGAAAAAATATTAAACAAATAATAATTAAATAAGTCATCCACAATCTTGGGAATTAGAAAACAAGAAATTATGAGGAATAATGAACAATATGAATAAAAAAGGTAGATACGATTTATCACCTATGTATAAAGTGATCAAAAATTGGGTTGAGATCATTATAATAAAATTGAAATATCATAAAGAATATATAATATATCATTATCATGAGTAATGGAATAAAAAATTGATGTTGATAAGAAATGAATAATAATGGAATCAAATATTATGATCTATTGGTGAAAAACATTGTAAGAATACAAAATATTATGGAGTAAAAATAACCATTGAATCTCATTTCCTTATTAGACAAGGCTCACATAGAATAATTTCACAGTGGATTGGTTTCACTCCCCCAACCATCATATCATTAGCCAAGGTTCAATCCCAAGACTATCATCGTGGAGAATGCCCCGTACAGACCAAATTACAGTCCTTACTATATCTTGATATATCAATATTTACCCAATACACTATAAGACTATATAATTCCATCACTTCCGATAAAATTATCACAAACATGTGTATATGTTTCACAACATCATAAAACAGACCTCAAATTGTAAATCAATAAAAGGAAGTTGGATTCATTGATAATTTATAAGTTCATTATAGAGTAACCCTTAGAAAAAAATGTTTCATTAATTAATTAAAGCATGGGAAAGAATAGGGTTTTAATGAATCATCCCAAAATCACCATCATCATAAGTCATATGAATAATTAATTTTTATTGTGTAATTTGATCATATACCCTTTAAAATATTATTTATTTCAAATAATGTTATCATAGATAACAACTAACTTTACAATAATCTAGATCAGTTCTGGTGGGAATACAATTTTAATAGTGATATCACTTATTTTGAATAAAAATAATTGAAAAATATAAAAGAAAAACATTTATTTGAAATTATCCTTGAAAATTTATAATAGAATTCTGAATTCATTGAGATGTGATAAAAGTAGAAAATTATATACATTTTGTGTACATTAAAACTATTTTTCCTTCCACAATATTCTAAAAAAGTCATATATGACTCATTTAGAAATTATCAAGATGTTCAATTTCGAACAACATTGTAAAAATAACATCATAGGTAAAAATGTAATTAAAAAATCTTACTAAAAAATCATATTTTTTTTAAAAAACATTAGTTTACATTGACATGGATGCAACATTTTTTTCAACTGAAAGAAGAAACATATTTTTTTCTTAAAAAATAGTATTCAGTTATCATGATTAATTAAGGATATGAAAATAAATGGAAAAAATTTATTGTACATAAATAATCATGCTGAAAAATGAGACTATACACAAATCACATACCACTTTTGTAACAATAGAAGAAATTAATTACTTATAATAAAACCTTATAAATGAATGTAAATCCATTTAATTTTTATGATAATCCGGATAAAATACATTGATGGGCACCGTACAAACCACATAAAATAAACATTTTTTAGTGTGGAATATGTATTATATAAATAGAAGTGAGATTAAGGATCACTAACATATACCTTTCCAATATATGTACTTCATAAAAAAATCATTTTTAAGAAATATATATTCATTATATATATATTCCTATAAATTACTCATATATATAATAATATATTATTTACCAATAATATCGTACACCCATTTATGAACAATACGTAACTAAATACCTTATTCCAGATGATATATTATTCATTTATCCTCCATGTTACGGAATTGAAGTCGTAGTCCATATAAATTTATTATGGTTCCATATTTTCTAGAACAATAATCATTGAATATATAATATATATATGCATTATTTTAAATATATATCTATATATATTTTTGTCCAATAAATATGGAGATAGAAAAATTAGTTACACTTTACATAGAGATGGTAGGCTGTACATAAATATAAAGACTATTTTCACTATTAAAAGTATTGAACAAAAGAAAGGTATATAATAATTAGAATTTAAATAATAATAATAATAATAATTATATATCATATATATTCATTAAATTTGTATTTATTTTTAGCCATGAAAAAATGAAGAGAATAATGTATGACATCTCTTTGTAGAGGTTAGTCCACTCATATGCATGAGTGACATTTTCGTTATCAAAAAGATAAGAATAATCTAAATAATTGTCATTAAATAATCATAATAAATATTCACATTATTGAAAATACTCTATTGATTATTTTATAATTCAGAAGATAAATTAATTTGAATTATAAAACAAATTATATTGAAAACATATAGTTAAGTGTTATACCACATCATTGAGAAATGATAATTGGATTACACCAATTATATTGAAATGATGATCTTCTAAAAATAACATTGTCACAATGAAATTTGGAATAATTACTAGAATGTATTATTTGTGTAGATTTATCATGTTATAAGGTTCGTGATGTGTGGATGAGATATGAGAGGTTTTAACAATTTATAGGGGAGGGATGGTGAACATTTGGAATTACGAGATGGTTAAATAATATGTATATCAAAATCATGTAATGTGGCACCAAAGAACCCCAATTAGAATATAATATGTTAGACGATTGATATAACCAAAAGGAAACAAATTTAGACATATTTTCGTCACATTTAAATCCTTATTTCATAATTAAACTAGAATAAGCTAATTTTTAATTTTTTTCTATTTTAAAATGATTCAAAAATAAGTTATTTATATGGAAAATATTAAATAGGAATTATAAGAAAAATTTATAAATATTTATTATCAAATTTCAATCCATTTTATAACATTTAATTTCTATTATTTAAATATTTTTTTTAATATAAGAACTCAAAATGGATAAAAATATTTTTTAATAAATATCATATTTTAGTTTAATGAAATTATCTTGAAATAAGTAAAAAATATATTTCCAAATATTTTTGTTAAATAATAAAAATGTAATGTTTTTAGATTTTTACCCTGAAAAACATTAATGGAATCTGAAAACCATTCCAGTACATGAAAACACTGAATAATATGTTTTAATTTGAATCAAAAATAACTAATATTTATAGAAAATATTGGGTATCAAATTTCAAAAGATTGACTAAAAAGACATTATATAACTCATATGGGGTTATTTGTCCATACCCCACAACCAACAGTATAAACTCAGTTTTTGGTTTTATTTCAATTATTTAATCTATGATTTTTACCACATGTTACTTTATTCAACCAGTGGAGAAATATTTACTATTGTTACTATTCATAATGACATGAAAATAAGATATACATAAAAATATATATTAATTACAATGATTCATAATATAGAATATATTTTATAAAATAAATTTCATTTAAATGGAAGTATTTAAATTAAAATTTATCAAGAAAAAGAAGATGGAAATTGGTTTTCCAATGTAATTTTTTTCTTATGTATCAATAGTTTTTTATATAAAAACGTAATATACAATTTATTATAATTACCTAAATTAGATTATTTAAAATATAATTGAAATGATGATACAATTAAATCCAATTAAAAATAAACTATATTTTTTATTATTTATTAAATTAATAAAATATGTTTAATAAATTCTATATTTTTTACTATGCATATAAAATTCATTATTTTTTAAAACTAAATAAAATATGAAACAATATTAATTATGACATGCCAATTTAAAAATAGAAGTTCAATTTCTATATAAAATTTATTAATATTTCTGGAAATTATGGATATTTTTTCTCAAAAATAGTAATGAAACCCACTTAGTATGAATAATGTATTTTTAATGTACATAATGACGTTAATTAAAACAAAGTAATTATTTTTAAAATATATTTACTTTATCTGAAAACATTATTTATATTCTTAAAAAACTACTAATTCAAAATAATTCCCCTAGTTTAATATCTTGGTTTATTTTTATATCACAGTACACTTCAATAAGACTCATAGGTATGTCTATTATAAACAAAAGAAGAAATACAAATTTTTTTATGGGAAATATATTCAAATATTTTTTTTGTTTCATGTAGTGGTCCATCAAATATCACAATCATTTTTAGACTCTCTTTTTATTCAATTTTATACATTACACTTATTTATTTGACCATCCCGTATTTCACCACAGATATTTACACGAATTTATTGATTTTATTAATGCCTTTGTGATTCAGTGCTAAATGTTATAATTTGTAAGATATAATTTTGAGTGAATTATAATACATAAACCCCATATATTAATTAACCAAAACATTTTGTAACATAAAAATGTCCTAACAACATCAAATTTTTATTATTATTATTACCTAGAAACAAATTTAATAGGTAAAGTAAAAATAATAATGTAATTTCATCATTAAATATTTGTATACATAAGATAGATAAGTAGTATTCGAAGGATGGCCCAATATTATCTCCCCAGTTAATAATAAAAATAAATGATATATAAAATATTTATAACCTTTGGTATTCATTGAATATCTTAAATCTATTGATATTATATACCAGTCAAAATCACAAAAATAAACATGTTACATCCTATGATTATGCATAATGTTTAGTTTAATGTTTACCCTACTATGTAATAATCAAAAAGTTGGGGGTAGAAAATAAAAGTAACCTAAAACATGCACACTATATTTATTGGTTAAAATCATTATTTTCCCTTTATGAATTAATTAAGAGGATTTCACTCCATATAAATGTGATATGTTTTCATATATTAGATAAAATTGAAATATTACCCTAAAATAATATTTAAAATAATGGAATAATGTTGTTAGTGACATGTTTTTAGGTAGACATGTTAAAATAAAAAATGATTTTATATTTTAAAAAATATATATTGATAGCTTGATATATGAATGAATATGAATTTATATTCATTGATTTAGTGATATAATATCCATTAGAAAGAAAAACACTAGAATTTGGTTAACATATTTTATATCAAATAATAGAAAATTAGATTTTGCACACCTTGTTAATGATATATTCATGAGATCCTTAATATTATTATAAAATATAAATATTCATAAAATGTAGAAAAAGTGTTCTAGTAATTTTTTTAATTGGTATTTCAATTGGATAAATAACAAATTTTTGAAACAATTTTTAATTACCTTTTTACAGTTTTCATGAAATAATTTTTTAATATAATATTATTAATGCCTGTATGAAACTTTTTGGTCCCAACACTAAAGGTTTTCTAGGGTCATTTTAGGTTGAATATATAAATAAATTAATGCATCATGTATAATAATTTTTTATCATTTTTCACTATGTGGATGACAAATTACATATTCCTATAAAAGGGAAAAAGTGTAAATAAAATTAGACATATTCATCTACAACTTTCCATATCATTCATCATGAATCCTTGATTTTCTTAAAATTTCACGACTTTAATTTTTGTGTATATATCAACATAATCACATCAATCTATCATAACCAATATACATCATTTATAAATTCATCCACGAATGAAATTACAGTGAAATAAGAGAGGGGTTGTCCTACAATAAACCATCTCCACCTCCATGTATCCATCATTTTTACAGTGATCATTATGTACCTAATTGTGAAAAATTATGTTATTATAAATCATACTCATGTTTTGTTGAGATAATAACAAAGATTATATAAGATGAAGAGTTGGCTAGATTAACATTTTCCATATTTATGCTTCATTTTATTTCATTTTGAATTATCTTATCTGATCAAGTCTATGTAAAAAAATTCATAGTTATACTCATCCAAAATGATTTAAAGGAAACTTATATAATTAATACACAAGGTAGTAAATTATAAAAGGTTGGGATAATGATTATATGGTATATATTTTGGGATTCTTAATGAATTAATGAATTGGATAAAAAGAGATAAATGGTCTTTGAATACTATTTCATTAAATAATGTAAATTTTATAATATTGAGATTTTTTATTTAATTATATGAGTGATTGAGATTCATTAGGTTTTTAACTGGATGAGTGGAAATTTAAAAACAATAAAATAAATCCATAGTAATAAAATTTATGTATTGTATCAAAACATTGTGTTTAAAAATTTATGTTATAATCGTTAACATTAATTGTTTCCCAGAAGATATTGTTTACTAAAAATAATTTTTTTCGAAAATATTTGATAGCATTAAATATATATAATTTCTAATCTCAATTAATGTATTATCAGTTCCAAGATTAGTTTAACTATATTATACCATGCGATATTTTTAATGATGATACCTTGAGAATTATATTATTTATCGATACTAAAAAACTTTATTATGAGGGCTCAAAATGAATGATTTTTTTAAAAAAATACTTATTATTTTTATTTGATGAAATATAGTTTCTTTAGATTATATATATTTACATATTTATATTTCTATATATATTTCTCCGCCAATTTGATAGAATTTTTTAACAGGACAATATAATTTTTTATACATTTATTCCATTTTCCCATGTGTACGATTCGATATCCATATTTTATTTATTTATGGTACACCAATCGTATATTAATTTATTAATTTATGATATATCTACTAGTGTGTTCATTTATTTTTATTTTTTTTCAATTATTATACACTTATTTCATTTTACGGAACATTGTGGATGATATATATTTTAATTCATGATTTATCGTAGATGATGCTAGGTTATAAGAAAATGATCTTAGTTGTAAATAATATATTTTTATATTCACATATAGTTATTCAAAACAATACAAAATATTAATATGATATCATATAATTTTTCAAAATATCTTACTCTGATTTAAAAATATAAAAACTTAGTTTTGTGATAGTTTTTAGTATAGAGCCCTTTGATAGGTAGACCACTGGAGGGATATGTTTTCTTGTTTTATGAGTTGTATCTATTATTATATTTAACATCTTGTACTATTGATATTAAAAATAAAAACAATATTATCTCTCAATATCACTTCTTGTACCACTGAAATAATATAGAGATAATCCCACATATATTCATGTGGTTCATTATAAAATATCATTTTGTACTGTGTTGGTCTTACATCCCATAAAAAATTTATTGGTATCAAAAAAGTGAGTTTATTAAAAATATTATCCCAATAATACCAAAACATTATCCCTTTATGATCCTCTATATCCAATACCTACTAGAATATTTCTTCCTTTCATCCATCACGAACATGAATACTTATTCACTACCT
Organism: Viscum album; assembly: GCA_963277665.1. Lineage (NCBI taxonomy): Eukaryota > Viridiplantae > Streptophyta > Magnoliopsida > Santalales > Viscaceae > Viscum > Viscum album. Next base: position 555,359,360 of record OY728165.1, on the reverse strand, counting down.
TTCTTCAACATCTTGTATAATTATTTTCATATTTATAGTTGCTACACAACATGAACGTTATTCAATATTTTGGATGAATATATTCCCCAAAGATCATACATGATCAATTATACATCTATTTTATTGATATGGTCTTAAAAAACTACATAAATAATATATATAGTCCTTGAAGATTTTTTAGACATAATTAGGTCTATATCCCCTTTATCTTCTTCAAATAAAAATTTATATCTTCTTTAGAAATTACTTATCTTTTTCCCACATTTTTTTTCTTAATTCTGGATGTATTAATATATCTCATAATTTTGTGATTTCACAAAAATATCATAAATATTTTTTGTACCTATATAAAAAAATTATATTCATAAAATTATAATAAACATTATTATATAAATAATTATAATAAATATCTCTACATTAGAGTAATTGAAATCCTATGATTTTATGGAGTATAATTTCCTCAATTGTATAATTCATTTGATTCCTGATATATTTATCATAAAAAATAATTTGAATTTTAATTAAAATATTTATTTTAATATTCAAGTGACATGGGATATAATATATCTTTATAATGATATATAAATATATATGATATCTATATAAATTATCATATTATGCCGTATTATTCTTCCCTTAAATAATGTGTTAAATTCATCATAACAAATATATCATTAATTACATGTTATCATTAAAATAATTTAATAACATAAAAAAGATACAAATTACACATGAAATATTCAAGGACATTATGTTTTTTTATTTCTCATCCACCTAAATAATTAATTATTTTGTTATCATTGTTTACTCATACACTGAATCATGCATGACCATCATGAACTGACCCAAAATTTAGCACAAAAAATATAGGTCACTGAGGGTCCATTATCTACTGAATGTATCTTCCTAAAATTATAACTAGAATATTAATTATAAAATATCTTCTATATATATGCCTTAATAATCCAAAATTACTCATAAACTCTATTATTAAAGAATTGATATATTAATTTTTACCACCCAAATAACATTTTTTCCATAGTTCACAATCGGTCATGGTAACTTCAAAAAGATCTATAACACAATATCAAATTTATGATATGTGTGGCCTAATACACTATTATTATTTTCCATTGTTATTTTATATATTAATATAAGAAGTAATTAAAGAGATATATTTAATGGTGAAGTTAGGTATTTTTGGTAATTCTATGACCCAAACATGTAGTTTATGTAGTCTTTTGAGGAGTTACATGTCGTGTGATATAGTTACATGACATGAAATAAAATACTAGAAGACTCTATGTAAAGTGTCAAAATAATTAATTATTGCACATAATTTTAGACAATAACCAAAATATAAATATTAAAAATTCTATTAATAGTGAAATACAATGGGATTTTTAATGTATGCAGGACTTGATAATTACATGACATGTAATTTGGATACACCATGTGAAAAAATCATGAAAGTATTCATTTGGAATATAGTTCAGATAAAAATTTTATCCCATCCTATAGATTTACATTCCCATGGCCTAGGTTTTCTTCTTTGGTAATTTTAAATATCTTTAATCCCTCTAAATTTTTTTTCTATGATTGCTAATTATGCATGTTTTGGTTATTCATACAGGGTAAGAGGTGTCCTTATCTCATCGGTCTCTCTATCATTCCTCCTTGAATATAGAAAAAAAATAGAGGTATTCATGGATCAATAATATTTACTATGGAATAATGATTCTACGTTGAGTACCTAGGTGATCTGCACCTTTATTTTTCATTGGTGATTCTTATTGTTTGTTTTTCGATACATTGAGAATGGTAGGTATTTTCATTTAATATTTTCTATTTAATTAACCCTTGGGTTTCGAGTTGTATTGAAATTTCATTAAATTGAATTTTAAAAACCCAACATGTTGTGAATTGGAGTTGAATTTGATGTGTGTTGGATTTTTGTATAAACTCTAAATTCTAATGTAATTTTAGATTCTATGTATTTTTAAATTGAATTATTTTTTAAATAATTTTTTAGGAAATATTGGTTAAAATCAATTGATAAAGACTATTGATTTCTTTTTGTTCCCAAAATAATGACATTAGGATAAAACTAAAATTTGGTTTTAAAATGAAATTTTTATATTGAATATAAAAATAGGGACCTTTTATTTAAAACATATTTTAAATAATATATCAATTATAGATTTATTGATTGAAAACCTGCATATTTAATGGATGTTCATACACATAAAACACAAAAAAAACTAGTTTAATTTTTTACCATTTATGGGATTTTGGTGAGACTTATTCTGCATGAGCCGGATGGTTTGTTTTACCATTACATTCCATGATCTCTAATATATGATGTATGAGAATCCTATAAATAGGAACTATTATACTACTGGGAAGATAGCCATGGTGTTTGTTATCATTATATTGATATATATTCTATTTATATAGATGTATTTTACTTGTACATATTTTTAATGTAAAAAATTTTATGTAATATGTCTATTTGATCCATTTTGAAATGTTTTTCCAAAACATTGAAATGAATTCATTTTTTCATAAGTATGTATATGTACTTCCATGCCTATTTTGATTAATATATAAGGAATGATATTTTTTATTTTTATTGAATAATATTCCATAAAACATGTTCAGGCCCTATTATTAGTATTATTATATAACACTTAACATTTACCATCAGTCATTTTCAGATTAAATTTCTTCAGGTCATAGTAAAGGGAGAGCACATATTGATGGAGGGGGGTGTTCTTCATACCTTAGGACATGGAGTGATGTTTCTATTTCGATGTTGGGTTATCGTGTATATTTTCTAGTACATTAATGATGTACTCTTTTACTTTTTATATAAATATTTGTTTTTTGTAGCAACATCCCTTTGTTTTATTATCTTATTAACATGTACATTTATATTTTGATGTGTTTATAGAAAATTAGTTCCCTCATTTTTAGGGTATGATTCCTTGTGATAGTTTTCCACACATGGGTATTCAAGAAATCCTTTGGGATATGTTAGGATTGGTGTGGTTATCATGGTACTAGGTTATCATGGTTAGGTAATGACAAATAGGTAAAAAATATGCAGTTTAACCATCATTCATTGATTTCAATATGTAGTTGAAAAAAATGTAAAAAAATAAGAGGTGGTTGTGAGTATGCTATTTTATATCTCTTATTGTAATGTTAGTTAACTATTTATGGGTGGTTTGGGAAAGGCATCATGAGGATTATTTAGAGTCATTTACCCACTAAAAATTTGGACAGGTGGAAATCTGAATCTTTTTTTCTTATATTACAATTAATCACTCTTGTTTCTATTATTGAGTGTTGATATGAGTATTTTTAGGTTGCCTTCAATGTTTTTTCTAATGTTGTTTAACATAATGACTCTAATATAATGTGTGAGTATTATCTAGGAGGTAACATCTATTAAAGACATTTTTAAACTCTCTTTGGGATCAAAATATATATGACCTTGTTATTTCATGATGTTCAAACACTCATACTGGCACCAACTCCATTGACCAATCAATATTAGTAGTGGACCCTTAAAGGGATGAATCGTTGAATCGTTTTTAAGAGTTTTTTCTTTATGAACAACCTTCATTCCATTTGTCTATTTATTACGATGATTTTTAGGATTGGATGATAAAGGTAGAGCCTCTCCTATTCATCATAGTAACTCTCAATGATATTAAGGTAATGTGTAATAAATTTAAACATGAGTGGACTAGGAGGATATGGTAGTATTTCAATGTTAAAGGGGATGATTCAAATGGATTTAGTGTAGAATTACCTTAAATATCCATTCATCATGTAGTTCAATCAATATTATATGGTGTTGGATAAGGGTATGAAGTTTTACATATTTGATAAGGATAAATTGACCATGCTAAATAATAAAAATCAATTTTTTGGAAATTTTCAGTTTTCACCTTAGACTTCATTGAATGAGAAGATGAAGAATTGCTAGTTTTAGATGGGACATCGATCAAATATTCATTATTAGGATTTAAAGATGAAGTTTACTTCTTATTATAAAATTATAAATAGGTAATTGATTGTATTATAGGATATTTTTGGTATGTTATGGTTGATGGGAGAACTTTCTTTTCTAGTGGTAGTTATATGATTTCCCACAGATGGAAGAGAATGTGTGATGATTGATACTGTGGTTTTTGATTATAGGTATCATCTAGAACTCATGTAGTGCTTCTAAGATTCATATTGACATGCTTCTAGTGTGGTAAGAATGATCATTAAAAAATTCATCTCATTGATGTAGCATTGATAAAAGGTTTATATGGTCACTATGAGGGGTAACGTCATGATAATGTCACCATTAGTGACTTATTTATTTGGCATTAGTGCATCTCATTTCCTTATTTCAGCTGGTGTTTTAAAAATTCGAAATTATAAGTCATATTATTTATCATGTGTGTTGGATATTTCTAAATCACTTGAAATTAATATATATAGGGTATCTGATATCCTTATTTTTTTCAAGTAATTAGATTTTGAGATAACATTTTATTTTACAGTTTCAGTATGAAAACTCATGATCTCATATTTGGGATGGATCAACTGATTTCTAATAAATCAATAATTGATTATTATACTTTATGTGTATCCTTGAAGCACATAATCTTGGTTTCCATGCCTATAAATGAAAATGGGACCCATGTTCATGTAAATTCAGACACTCTTACCCATATTTGTGGGAGGTGATATAAATGTTATATTTTGTTCTAGATCATGAATCATTAAACATGGATCTCCCTATAGTTTTTGTCAAATTACCTAACATTGTTTCTTATAAATTCAATGGTTTCCCACTCATAATGTAGGTAGAGTTTTCAATTGATTTAAATACTAATATTCACCTAGTTTCATTCCATCTTATTGTATACTTCCATGTGAACTAAAATATTTGATGACTCGATTAGGGGATCTACTAGAGAATGGATTTATATGCATGAGTGTGTCAACATGTGAAGAACATATCTTATTTGCCAATAATTATTAAATATATATACACTTATGTGTGGATTACCATACTAAAACATATTTTTATAGATGAAAAAGTTTCTATTTCCTTAGATTAATGATATATTTTACAAGTTAAAAGGGGATAAGTGGTTATTGAAGATTGATTATCGATCATCTTATAACTAGTTGAGAATAAAATAATATATAATTCAAAGAACTACCTTCCAGATATGTTAGGACCCTTATAAATATATTATCATGAAATTTTCTCACACCAATGATCTAGTAGTAATTATTGATTTTATGAATATGATTTCTCCATGTATCTGGATACATTATTTCTAGTCTTTTTCGATGAAACCCACTTTTACTACATTCCCAAGGAGGATAAATATCTCCATTTGAGATCAGATATGTAATTTCTGATAAATCAATATCATTCTTCAAATATTTTGAAATTTAATTTATGGATTCAGGTAAATATTTTCATTGGAAATTTGGTCACATAACATGGAACATTAGTTGATCTAGAGCGGGGGAATGATGTTATGACATGGGAGAAACAACTAAATGTTTTCTAGATTCAGGTATTGTTATGTTTACCTTGATTTTATTTACTATTTTTAGATAATTTCTCAAATTTGTATTCATTGATGATATATATTACTATTAAGGGGGTTAATATTACATTTTTTTAGAAATTTAAACATCATTTTATTTAGCTAAAACATTATTTGTCTTTTGTACTAGTTTTTACTATTCAAGAAGCTGCTCCGGGCTATGTGGTCATTAATTATGAATCAAGATCTAGATTGGGTAGTTCTTAATATAGGTTTATCAATTTAATTTCGATGGATCTTGATATCATAAGTGACCCATGTAAAATCATATGACCCATTACCTTGAACGTCGAGTAGTGATGTATTCACTTTGAGATTTGCGATCCTAATCATTTTAGAGGAAGGATTATCATATATTATTTCCAAAAGAGAATGAGTTATATTATCACTAAAAAAGTTTTTAATATTTTTTAAGGCATTTGGAGGATAAATGATTGTCTTTTGATTTCAATACTTCTTATGCCCTGAGGAAATGGAATTTTAGTTCTAGTGGGAAAAAAATAATTAGTCTGACACTAGATATAAAGGATTAATCTATAGTGCGGAACATGGTTTCTCATTTTATGTAGTTTTATATTTTTCTTCAAGAAATATAGATGTGGTTTTCTTGTATTGTGTTCTATTGAAACCCACTCCTCTCAAGTTTGATATTCATGAAAAAAATATTTACGATGAATTACAATGAATAAGAAATAATATTTTAGTGGGGAGACAATTTATCTATGGCCATTCTCCACAAAGGTTATCCTTTTTTTGGACCTATTCATTGGAATATTTCCATAAAAGAAAATATATGATGGTGGATTGAAAAAATTCTCAGTGGGAAGCTCATACATGATCCAAAATGGATTTTTATGAAATAAAATGATAATTATTGTTGCTGGGTATGAGAAGAGAACTAAAAAACATTATATCCAAGCGCTATACATTCCAATGTTAATGACCAAGCATTATAGAACTTTTTATTTTCTTAAATTACATCATGTTTTAACATAGTATATGGATGCTATTTTTATGGACCTTTTTCATGGGTTTCAGTAAACCCCAATAATAAATATTGTTATTGTAGATGTAACCAATAGTTTTACCAAATTGTAACACATTTTTCCATTTTTCATCTAAAATTAATTGAGGATCTAGGAAATATCTACATGAGAGTGATTTTTCATTTTCATCTTGTTCTGTCGTTTGTATTGTTGGATTAGTTCCCCAGTTTTACTTCTATCTTCTGTATATTACTCCATGAGGAACTAGGAATTCATGATTAATTGAGTATGATATACCATCTATATAATGATGGAATGATAAGGAGGGAAATAGAAATTCATTAGGATATGATTCCATCCTATATCTGTGATTTTGTTGGAGATTGGGATTCCACTTGGGAACAATAAATTTTTCATATATATATAGTCACTATTCAATTATTATAACAGGTCCTTATAAGGAATTTATTTACAGACATTTAAATAATTATTTGTTTGTTTAATGTTCAATGGAATTTCCCAGGTTGGACTATGCATTTTTCTCAAGATGAATACAATGATTAGTTTGAGTTTTCATAGGATGTTGATGGAATAAAACCATTATATATATTATTTTTATTGGTGTTGCACTATATTATATTCAATTTTTGATCAACTGTTCTTGAATTTTTCACCCATTTGAATCATCAATGGTTTGGAGAAATGAAAAAATCTATCATTATTTTGGGGAAACTGATGAGGTTGATGAGTTGTCTAGAAATGTGTCTTACCATTTATCACATACACCATAGCTGATATCGATACATAATTCTTATCAGAAATCATATCTATGGAATTATCATTTTAATCTATCTCATGTTTTGATATGGAGTGTATGTGGTGTTGATCTTAATTTGTCTATCATTATGCATCTAGTTGTGATAGATGGTTATAAGGCTAATGTAATTAATCAGATGATGATAGAATTTTCCCATGTAATATAGAATGATGGTTCATATTATTATAATACTTGGTGGAATGAGAAAATAAGGATTGAGTAGGGGCCTCACCATTATGATATGTAATTTTCTAAACTAGGTTTCTGGGGACAAATGTTTTTATGGTGGGTAGGTAATAACACCACGTTACCTTCCAAACTAGTGTCTATTGAGACATAATTTTTATTTAATTTTACATTGGCTAAAAAACAATGATAAATAATTGTGATTATAATTATAATGGTGATGTTTTGAATTTATTTGAATTTCTATAAAAATACCTATAGGTTTTGAAGCCTGTTGGAGATTTTATTTAAATGTATTGTGGTCAAAAAAATGATTAATGATATTTAAGATTGAATAAAATATGTACAAAACAAGAAAAATTATATATAGTGTAGAAATATTAGTTTTTTAACAATTGAAAATCAAAATTTTAGTAAAAATGGGATTTTTGTTGTATATCAGACATGAAAATAACACGACACATTGTGTAATTACACACCCTGTAAAATCTTGAGTTTCATTTTTAAGAAGGAAATTTAGCTGAAATTCATAATACCCTCCTCCAGATATCATTTCTATTAACCTATTGGATCTTTCATGGAAAATACATTGATATCTATTTTATATGTATGATCTATTAAGCAATTTATTGTCGTTTTGGATGTGGTTTTTCTCCCTCATAATGTGGTATCCCACTCTCTTTCGTATATCTCTCTTATCCAATTTGGAGTTTGATAGATCATATCATGATTTATGGGTCTTAAATACATGTTTTTTATTAATTATTATTGGTTGGTTTCATAAGTCATACACACCATCAACCTCCATTGGTGATCCCATTATGGGAAATACGATTCCATCATAAAGTTAGGTGGTCCTATTCTAGTTTGGATAATTAATTAAATATGAATTTTTTTTTGTTTTGAAATTTACTTAAAGTAAATATTCAAAAAAATAATAATTTGTGAATTATAATTGAAATTTATATTTCATAGAATCTGAAAAATAATTCCCTATTGAAATGGAATTGGATGTTGGCGTGTATTTATGAATTTTTGGACTCATGAATTAGTTTTTATGGAAAATGGGTAAAATTTAATTGATAAAAAATATGATTGGTTTTGGTTGGAAAAGTCATGAAATGATAAAAAACTATGTTTTGTTTGTGAAAGAAATTTATATATTGAAACATAAAATGGGACAATTTTATTATTATTTAATTTTAAATAATTTTTTCATTGTCGTTTGATTGATAAGTAACATGTGACCAAGGGAATTTGGGTGGTAAATTTGGACAAACACACTAGGATGGCTATTTCATAGAAATAGAATCAACATATAATTCTAAATAATCTAGTTCAATGTATTTTATCTATAATGGGATGTTGATGTATCCCATTCTATATGATCATGAGGGATATGTGTACAAATACATATTTTCATCACAAATATGATACGTGTGAGGATCCTATAAATATAAATTATATTACAATTGAGAGGGTTGAAATGGTTCTTGTTGTGATTTTTTATATATCTATTCTATTTATATTGAACTATTTTACTCTTACCTATTAATTTATATAATCTCTTTTTATATTAAATTTATATTTTTTCCATGCTTAAATTGTTTTACCTCAAATTTAAATGAAATCAGGTTTTTCATAAATAATAAATTTTTTGATAAAAATAAGTGATTTGGTTTTTTGTTAGGTGAATTTATTTTAGAATATTTTGTGACCCCCTACTAGGCTATTTAGCTCACCCACTTTATTTTCTATCAGGCTTTTTGAATATTTTCTCCCTCTAGGATCGAGTAATGGGAAATCATATTTTAGAGGAGGTGGATGTTTTTGATCCACTGGGGTAGGGATTGGGATTTCTATTAGGATTTGGGGTTTTGTGGTTTATTTTCTCATACATTGATGATATTTTTGGCATTTTGGATATTCATATTTTGACTTTGTTACTATCACCCTCTATATATTTTTAGCATACTCACAGGTATCTTTATCTACCATTATGTTTCTAGAAAAATAATTCCAATATTTATATTATATTATTATATGTTCTATTCACCAACATGTAGGGATTAGGAATTCCCAATGGGCTATGTCCAATAATCATTGTTATCATGGTATTTTGGTATCTGAGATAGTTCATGACATGAACTCTCTAATAAAATTGACAGTTTCATTTGATGTCTAATGGTAGAGTCTAATGTTGGGAGGTAGAACAAAATTCCTTGAGAATCAGAAAATTTTCGAAGGTAGCATTAGATGCTTGGTAGTAACACCTGATTCATGGTGGTTGGACATTGTTCCTAGAGGAATCACCCGGTTGTAGAATCCTTTCATGATGGTATGATCGGTGAAATAGATTTAATAGTGATCATGTATCCACAAAATACAATAATAGAGATAATGAATCATGGAAACAAATACATTAATGTTTAGTTACTAATACACCAGTCTCCAAATTCCCTTATGTATGATCTGTTACTCCACAGATTACATTACACAACATAACATCTATAATGACTACCCTTACCCGATCCTTGATCTATACACTTATGCATGTCCTTATTTCGAATAAAATACTCTACCCACAATTAGTTGTGATTTAGTTTTATTATTATTAACTATATGTATTAAACCCACACACTTCGTCACGACCTAGACATACCACCATACAACTACACATCACTTAATCTTTCGTTAACACAAAATTTTGGTTAGATTTACACCAAAACTTATAACAACTATATTGGACTCTAAGTTACACAATACACATAAATAATGGATTACTACCTTTACAATACACTATGGAGAACACCTAGATATTATTATACCCTATCATAAGATATGTAAATCAAAATGTACCCTTATACATCATGTGTTACCATGAAATTGGAAATGAATTAACATAATTCATGTAACACGCTGATATATTTGGAAAATTATTTTCAAGTAAATTATATTTTTAATGCCTTACATTGTACAGAGTGAACCGATCCTTTAAAATTAAATTGAGTTGTTGTGCATTATATGAAACACTGACTTGGATTTTGTTAGATGTAACACATTGTTTCTATGAAATATCCTTGTTTAATAATTATTTAAATCATATGATTATATCATAGCTATTAAACATATTGATATGAATAATAATAACAACATTTAAATATTAATTATATTAGTTTTATATAAATAAAACATTTTCTCAATGTCATGTAATTTTTCTTGGAAAATACATTATCAGTTTAGAAATAATATTTTTTTAAAGGGACATCATTTTATAACTATCCATGATAAATAATAAAATTAATTATAAACACTGAAAAAAATTAAATTTAATAAAATAGTCATTTGTTTTTTGTATATAATGTTAAAATTATCTTATTGTGATTTTTTTAATATTTTTCAACGATATTTTATTTTTTTGAGTAGTGAATAATACTACGATGTTGTTAAAAACTACTCTTTTTGTTTAAAAACTGTTATACATTAAAATGTTTTTAAACTCAAAATATATCTATTATTCACATATTAATCTAATGTATGTCATTGGAATATTTTTAATATTAATGTTTTATATAAAAAATTATTGATCTTTGGAACATTCATTTTACCTAACTTATTTCTACATCTACTGGTTTACCATTAAAATATGTTTTACCTCTTACGTGAATTGAATTTATAAAAATATACATACATGGTTGAAATAATGATGATATATGGATTATAATGGGATCAAATTTAATATTTCTTGAAGAGAATAATTCATAATTTTTTAGTATAATTATGGTTAAATAAAATAATTAACGTTATAAATAATATTATTATACTATAAAGATACCCTAACAATATAAATAATTTCATTATATGAGTTGTTTTAGAGTAAAATAATCTATTTGTATAAATTCTAATCTTTTTATGAAACTTGGGTAAGAATAATATATTTAGTATGTTTTATTTATATATATGATAAAAATATCATACACATAATTATAATAATATAATAATTATTAATATAGGGTCACACAAAAGATAAATTAGACTATAAATGGTTATTTTAAAGATAAATTATTTATATTCATCATGATATTTTATTTTTCAAATTTATATATTAAATTATTTAGTTAAACAATTCAATATTAATGATGCGGTAATTATTTAGTTAATTTATATATCAAGTAACTTATATTAAAAATATATAAAAAATACTATTTAACATAAATAATGAAAAAAATTATTTTTTAAAATATAAATGTTATAGATATTTTCGATGATTTAGTTCGATTTTAATATTTTTTTAAAATATTTTTTAAAAGAGAATGTATATATTGATACATAATTAATATAAATGAAAATTAAAATAAATTATATTTTATTAAATGATTTAAAATTCATAAAATATATAATTCTTTCAAATGATTCATATAAGGTCATATATGTCCTCAATCACAATGTTGGAGTTTTTTTGTAATTTTATTTTAATTATATTTACCCTAAATTTTAAAAAAAAATTACATGTTAGTGTAAGAGTTAAAGGGTTTACCAAAAGGATAAAACCAAATGATATGGTAAATAATGTAACCTAAAAGAATATTAAAATCATCGGATGGGGAGATGTATACCCATACTCATCGTACATTTGAAATAACTCACATTGGAGCTATTTGAAATTGTAAATTGGTTTATATTAATAAAAAAAATTAAGAAATTTTTATCATGTTGATGCCCTCTGCTAAAAAATTGAAGCTCTAACCTCACATCTACACACCACCAAAAGACTTCTATCTCTATTGAAACCATACATATTATCCACAATAAATTATTTTTTATGTTATAGAGGTCATTTTTATCCAAAATAAATACCATAGTGTCCCTAAGAGGAGATCCAATGAATGTCCACTGAATAAGTGGTAATTTTTTACAAATAAAATTCATTTTAATATTATTTTTATATACAATTCATATGTTAATTAAATAAAAAATTCAAGTATCATCAATATACTTAGATTTTATTATGAATATAAAAAACCATATCAATCCCTTTATCTATCTAATGAAAAACAATATAACTCTAAGCGTACGCACAACTTACCATCTCCATGTCGTAGAATAATATGTTTCTATCCCCATATATTATTAATGTGGCTTATGATGAGTTTATAGATAATATATTATATTTATAATATACTAAAACATATTCAATAATAATATCATATCGTGATTTTTAGCATCTAATATTTTGGGGAAATGATAGTTTGGCTCCCCCTTACTTATGGAATAACATCACCACGATATGATGTGAATATTTATTCACTAATATTTCATATAGAATGTAATAAGGAATTTTTTTACTAATATATATGTTATTTATAAAATTAATATGATTTTATTATTATTATATATCATATAATTTCTTTTCTTTTAACGCGAAATGAATTTTAAAACAACGTTCATGCTTAAATGTGGCCCACCATCTCCATGAACAATTTATTTTTTACCAGTAATTATAATTATAAATTAATATATACTGAATATATAGTATATATAAATATTATTTTATACTCTAAAAATAATAAATTCTTTATCTATTAAAGATAATCAATAATACAATGTCAAATTCCATATGATTAACAAGGATGTTATCACCCAAAACATAACTTTATCACGAACATAATAATAATGGGAATATATATAGTCATGTTCAAATATTATATGTCATTACATATATGAATATGTTTTTGTCATAAATGTATAATTTACATGTACATGAATGTTTAAATTTTATGATGAGATTTATGATATAAATAAATTGTTAATTTTACGATCTCATTATTATCTGAGGTAGTTTATTCGTATGAATATATTGGAGTGAACTTATCATCCATGACTATGTTTTCTAATAATATTTTCATTATATTTTCAGCTATTCTTATTTTTATTGTAATTTTATTAGTAACTATTATAAACATTTTACTACTTGAGATGAAATGAAGGTTTTTTTATTTTCTAAAAAATATATATTGTATCTTTTTTAGAAAATGTTTGAGGATATTATTTTATTTTACCTTAATGGCTTCAAAATATTTTTATTCTTTCGTGGTTCCTTATTTCCCTAAATAATACCTTATAATAAAATAATCATATGTTAAATGAAAAAGTTTTCTTTTAAAATGAATTATAATTTTATGAAACGACAAGTGTTCAACGAATAAAGGATATTTTACTCAAGACTTATTATCAAGTGATCTTTAAAATTTATTTCCCTTTAAAGATGATATTTATTTCTGTTACTCATAAATTATTTGAAATTGATACATGTTTCTATTTATATTATTTATATTAATAGTTAATGATTGGATGGAATAATGATTAGGAAACTCTTTTATCATCTACGGGATATATAATAATGTAGAATACATCTATTCATGACTTGTTATTTCATTAAATAATTGTGAAACTTGTATCTCTTATAATGGTCATGATTTGATTACATGTTTATATTCCCATTTCTTTTAATGGGTCATGATTTTATTTTATATGATCTTCTGTGATGTGTATTTTTATTTAATTATGATATGGGTGGGACCTATATTTTTCTCCAATGAATTGGGTAAGTATTTATATATCATGAGTTAAAAATATGTTAATTTTTCTTCTATTCAGGTCATTGGAGTGAATCGTCACTACCCATATGGTTTTGTAAGTGAACCCATACTACCAATCTGTCCTTGGCAGTGATTCATTTACTACTATGTAAATCATTATTATATGATTATCTTTCAACAAGAGTTAAACATTTTATTCATATGTTATTATTTCATGAATCATGTTATTTATTTCCTTATGATTCATGTCTTAAGAACTACCAATACTTATTCCATGATTCCTTTATTGGATTATTTATATGAAGGGTGTGTTATCTAAATTTCATGGTCATGTTATCATACCCTTATTATCCAGATTATAATTAAAAATCTATTTTCCCCTTTTGTAGAAACATAAATCACTTAATTATATGTTTATATTCACCTATGATATTACGATATTTATTATTGTTGATGTGTCTAATAAGAGTGATATTCTAGAAAAACCTAGTAGGTTATAATATATATAACATATGTAATAGTGTTTTGGATTCTATATTTCCAAAGGCACTAGACATATACAGCCTATGCGATTTATGTTTTGTAATGAATTATGTAATTCTATAAAAGTATTGTAATCATAATTTATGAGAAGAGATGGTATACATAGTTAGTATCAGAGAATAATTTTATTTATAATTTTGAAACTGGGATGATAAGACATTAGTGATAACCCTATGGAAATGTATTGGGATATGGAAAATTATAGTAAATTGTTCTGGAATTTTGGTAATGTATAGAGTGATTTCCTCCTAGTAATACATCCCTATCAGGTTACTATAATTGGTTGTTATTCTGAAAAATATGTACCTCTAGGTAAAAAAAAATCAAGGTGCATAGGGTCGGACCAATCATATCCTTGTACACGACAATGGGTATTGCTGCATATACTGTTTCATACTCCTAGGATACATTATTTCAAAATTCAGAAACTCTTCATGAACAATCACGAATTATTTAAATATTAGATGGAAAATAATAAACTAAGATGAACATAAGGTTTCATAGATTAAAGAATGTGAAATAATTTAGATATCATATAAGAGAGTTTTCATTATTATGTGGTTCATCACTATTAAATTTTTTTATCACTCTATGATTTTTTCTTTTAGTCAATGGATGGTTCCCGAAGGATCTTCATTAATAGAAAATGTGATTGGAAGTGTACTGATTTTCCTCATGGAAGACAAAATTCTTTGGAAGATGGAATGAAAAATCCATTCTCAACCATATTTCTCAAGAAATAAATCATTTTAGACATCTAAAAAAGAAATTGTGGGAAAGACGTTATATTGAGTTCTTTATGAGGAGATATCAATATTATTTTTCTGGGACTTATGATCCACTTATTTTCGAGGAATGGATCAGTAATAATAAAAATATATTCCTTATTATATTGTGGTTTATGCATGAGAATTTTATTCTAGCTGTTTATCTATTAGAGGCGAAGCAGGCCAGTGGTGAACAATAATTATTAATAAAAAGCTGTAAGATGAAATTGAATCCATGGATTTGGACGATTTCAAAAACATATTATTCAATAAGAAATATATGATGATTATTTTTACCAATATAAATAATTATTTTTTTTGAGATGAGAAAAAGGGATGATGAATGTAGTGATACATATGTGTCCAATTTTATGTGACTTGTGATGTACGCTTTATGAATTATAATACTTCCTGAACGTGATGTCGATAGGTTCTTTAGTGGCTTAAATCCATGTCTCGGATGGGATTTGGTCATAAGTGACAATAGTATCTATTGAGTGGTTTTTCATTTTACAGTCAATGTTGAAATGGAGGATGTGGTTGTATACAAATATCATAGTTTTGACCATAAGTGGTATATGTAGTAAAGTGGGAAATATCAAAACCATGAATTGAGAAAAATGATCATTACTCAATGATCTATGTGTGGGAAAAAGACTGGTGGAAATTTCTTATGTGTGTGTAATTAATGAAATAAGTGTAGAAAGGAAGGTAATCAGGCCCTAGATAGTGGAGGTGATGGAAAAAATTATAAAAATGGTGTGAATGAAGGTAAATCAGTACAAAATTAACCTCCCATTATTAAATACTTCAATTGTAAGGATAATGGTAATTATTTTAACCAATTCACAAACAACTGGGTTGGTGATTAAATTTTGCATCAAAAACCAGTTAAACTAATTGATAAGGAGTAATGACATTTGGTCCCCATTTCTAATCTGGTATGTGATAATAACACGGTGAAAGGTACACTTATCATCCACTCTAGAACATAAAATATCTTATTTCATTCAAGATATTCCAACTACTTCATATCTAACTAATTTTCTAATTGTTTTAATGTTACATCAAAATTATTAGTTGTGTAGGTATAAATTAAACACACAGTGTTATGATGATTTCATCTCATGTCTATTATTTATCTCTAGTTAATGTTTCATAGAATATGTACCCATGAAATATTTTCATTAATCATCTGGTTGAGTTTGATGCCATCATAGAAATGGATGGTTTTTCCCTATTCAAATCCCACATCAATTTTCATGTCAGGAAATTTACTTTTCATTTTACAAAGTATCCAATTATCATCTATCAAGGTAATGATATGTATGAATGCCCAAATGATATTACATCATATGCATGGGTAATAATTCCAACTCAAAAGGCATTTTTTATCTCAAATGGTGTGGGTGTAAATTGATATCAATGATTTTCAAATTGATTAAGATGTTGTGGCTATCGTTATAAATGAATATCATAGTCTTCCACCAAAATGAGAAGTGGTTTTCTCTATATTCTTCATACATGATTCTACACAAATTTCAATGACATCCAATAGAGTGACCCTTATTGAGTTGTAGGAATTAAAGAAAAAACTCCATGAAATCCATGATATGGGATTCAAAAATACATGTGTATAACCTTGTGGTTAACAAATATGTTTTTAAAGAAAAATGATTGATCAATGTGACTCCTCATTAATTATCAAGAGTTGAAACATTTCAAATCTGTAACAAGTATCATTTTCCATATTTTGATGAATTTTTTGATAATTTATGTGAATCTAAACACTTTTACCAAATTTATGATTATTCTTTATATAATAAATTAGTTCTCATGTAGGTTGACATATACAAGATGACATTATATATAAGATATGGTCACCGTGAATTTATAATATTGCCTTTGTGTATTACTAATTCACCTACATTATCTATAGATCAAATGGATAATTTATTTAAAGATTTCCTCGATATGTTTTTGGTTTTCGTTATAAATGATATCCTTATCAATTCAATTTGGAAGGAACACCATTAATATTACATGATAATTGTTCTCCAGACCCTAATAAAGGATAAACTGTATGAATGTTTTATAATTTGTTTATTCTGGATACAAGAAGTATCAATTTTTTGATAAAATAATTTAAATATTTGGTATCTATGTAGATCCATCAAGGAAAGAGGATATTGA
The DNA here is from genome assembly GCA_963277665.1 of Viscum album. Taxonomy (NCBI): domain Eukaryota; kingdom Viridiplantae; phylum Streptophyta; class Magnoliopsida; order Santalales; family Viscaceae; genus Viscum; species Viscum album. The sequence continues at coordinate 555,341,636 of OY728165.1, read as the reverse complement.
ATGATGGACGAGACCTACCATGGTGACTAAGATCCATATATTTCATGTTTAATTTACATATTATTAATATATTATGTTAAATTTATCAATAAAATCTAATCTTATGCTCATGTTAACATGGACGGGTTTCAATTTTCATTGGACTGTTGAATGTGATGAGAATTTCAATAAACTAGAGAAAATGTTTGTTAGAAAACTTTTTCCTAATTTTCCTTGTTGTGGATATTGGTCTGTAATTTATAGTGATGCATTTCAGAATGTATTTTTATGTATTCTTATGAAAAAACCAAGTTTATCTCTTATTCCTCAATATAGTTGATGATATTTCAGAAAAATTAAATAAATCATTATTTTGAGTCAGTAGAAGTAAATATTTCATTAATTAAATGGATGATTTATCTTTATTATGAAAATTTTTATATATATACCATTCATGATAGTCATAAACATATATACATACATAAATAGTCGAACATGCACTAGATAAAATACTTAGATCCTTTAAAAGATTATGACTTGTCAAAACATTACCACCCTTTAATGAAAACAAAGCCCTTGATGCTTTGAGTCAATGAGAAATATATATCATTCTAATGATTATGATAAAAAAATATCCAATAATTATGGTTTTTCAAAGAGTGGACTTAGAAATCTTGAATGAAGGGGAAAACCTGATCTTCGTCAATTGAATATTCAGACTCTATCATTCTTAATATTAAAGAGCCATAGAAAAAAGGTTCAAAGCTACAAAAGAGGGTTAGAAATGTTCCATATATTAATCCTGATAAATATTGAATGATGAGGTTCTTGAACTGTGCATGTGTTTCTTCCATACCAATATTAGTGAAGGGGCTGTTAAAAGTCCATCATATCTCCTCATTATAAATTAGTATATAAATTAACTTGATATATAGAGAAATGAATGAATAATTTTGTTGGGATGGAATGTAGAAAGATATTTTAGAGTTTATAACTCATCGATTGGTATTCCAAAAATTTAAGGATGATAGACTAAAATTGAAAGGGATGTCGCATACATTATCGATACTAGAATGGAAATGGGAAAACATAAAAATGGGTTTTTTTTCATTGGACTCCACAAACATCTAAATGAATTAATGATATATGAGCTGTAGTGGATCAACATACTAATTCAGCACAGATTATTTCTATCATAGAATACTTATATCGAGATAAAAATTACAGTATGTGCATTAAATAATGGAAATGTTCATACAGAGTACCTCATTTTACTATATCTAATTGGGAATCAATTTTTACTTAAAATAATTAAAAATTCATTAGCAACAACTTCATATATAACATAGTTTCATCTATTCTTAACCTCCTCAAATGGATGGTAAGTTTTATATAAAAATTAAAACCCTATATGATAGGATGAGATCTTGTTCTCTTAATTTTAAGGGTTTTTAGGATCATCACCTTAATTTAGTTGCAATTTTATACAAAAATATTTCACACTAGAATTCTGATGGCTCCTAATGAAACCCTCAATGGGATTAAATATATAGCTCTAACATGTTGTGGTGATGTTGATAAAATAAATATATTTGTACCTAAGATAACTGAAGAGATAACTCCAAAGTGTTGAAACATATAAAAACATATCAATAAATATGAAATTTAATTGAAAAGTAATGCTGATAACAAATGGTGTGATCTAGATTCTTAAATTTGTGGTAAGTTGTTTCTATTAACTTCAACATGGTTGAATTTTATGAGGATTATGAAAAATGGAAACTATCCAAAAATATATCATTTCCTTTTAAATTTATTATCATATCTAGAATTTAGCCTAACATTTGGAAAATCATCGAAATATCCCTTGGGTTCTTGATATGTACAATGTATCTATCATAACGATTTACATACGTAATCCTTCACATTTACGTTACTCAAAGTTCATAACATTGATGAATTAATTTTCATATATAGATAAACTAAATGAAATTATTTACCATACATAGAAACTTATTCCAAACAAGTCCACTATCCAAGTCAATGTTCATTGGAGAAATCATCTATTAGAGGAATTTATTTAGGATCATGAGGGTATAATGATGTAGTAGTATCCTCATTGTTTTGTACTATATTGATGGATTTGGAGAGGTAAATTCAATTTAATGGGGTGGGGGTGGATTGTAACACACCTTGTTTTGAAAATATTTTTTCTTCCAATAAAATTAATTTTTTAATATCTCACATTACGTTAAGTCAAATTTTTCTTTCATATGAAAACGTTTTATCTTTCAAAATACGCAGGTCCAACTTGTCTTTCATTACAAACCAAATTCAATTTGCATTAAAAAATTATTTATTATTCATTAAACAATATGATTATAAATTTTTCAATATACATATTGATATGACTATTAATAACAACTTATTAAATATTATTTATATTGGTCTTATATAATTAAAACATATTGACAATGAAGACTATTATTTTTTGTAAACCCTTATATGTTTAGAAATACTATTTCCTCAAAGGAACATTTTTTATGTCCCTCTTTGAAAAATAACAAAATTAACTATTTACAATCATATAAATATAATTTCATAAAATTAACATCATTTTTGAATTTATAATGTATAAATTAACATTGGGTGATTTTTTAGTAACTTTTGGTGAAGATGCATTGTTTTTTTAATTGTAAAAAATATTTCACCATAGTTAACAACTGTATATTTTAGTTAAATAATTTTTATAATTAAATTTTATTTTAATGTAACTTCATATCAATTATTCTTATAGTAATCTAATGTAGGTAATTATAATGTTTTTATATTAAAATTGTATATAATAACCTGTTGATCTTTTGAATGTTCATTTTACATGCCTTTTACCTTGGTTTGTGGGTTTAAGATCAATCTTAATTATCCATTTATATGAATTTGAATTTAAAAAATTTATATACATGGTTGAAATAAATATGGTTCTCATATTATAATGTGGAATTTTTTTTTTGGGAATTGTAACATTAGTAAAATTTTAATTTTATTTACAAAAGGTAAGGATAAATTGTGTAATTAAATTTGAAAATAATATAATTATATTATAATGATACCCTAAAACATTTAATAATTTAATTGGATGAATGGGTTCCAAAAAAGTGAACATTAGGTCAGAATAATGATATTTTTAAGCCACATAGGATCAAATAAGATATTTATTATATATAATTTTATGATAAGTTAATAATGAATGACAATTAATTTTAATTTGTAATAATTTATAATATAGGGATATATAATAGATATATTTGAATATAAATAGTTACATTAAAGAAGAGAAATATATCTTCATCAAAATTTTTAATTCTTAGTGAATAAATTATTTAATTCATTTCTTGTAAATTAATTGTTCAGTATTTTTTTAATTAAGAGAAATATCATGTAAATTATATTAAAATTGTTAATGTATATATAATTTGAAATAATAAATGAAAAGAACTAATTTTAGAGATAAAATAGACATGTTATAGATACATTATATGTGTTATTAAGAATTTATATTGATTTAATGTATTTTTTAATAGAAAACGTTTTTATAGAATCAATATTGACATTAATGATACATTAAAATTAATAATTTTTTATTAAATGATAAAAAATTCATAAAAATATATTATTTTAGAAAATTATGTGAATAAATTTTAAATTTTTTTCAATTGTCCCATTTAATGATCTTGTGGTGTTTTATATTAACAAAATTTACCATAGGGAGTCAAGAAGATATCTTGTCATGGTAATAATTAATGTCTTTAACTAAGGGTTAAAACCAAAAGATATGGTCAATAATTTTTCTTAAACCTTTTAAAAAAAATAATTGGATTGATTTATTTCAACCCATAATCAACTCAGATTTTAAATAACTTATTTTAGAGCTATTTGAAATTGAAAACTATATATATTAATTTTATATTATCATGTTTTCTAAACTCCCCCATCTTATAGAATGAAAAACCCTCATTCCCTTCCTCATATAAACATTATCTTTTTATCATGATCAAATAATGACTAATTTTCCTTTTACCAATGTTAGATATTATCTAGTGTTCTTTGTCTTCCAAAAATACCATCCCTATAGTCCCTAAGAAGATTTCCAACAAAATTCCACCAAAGATGATGTAGTGGTTTAAACAATCCAATTAAATTTATTTTATTCTTATAAATCATATGCAAATTATGTTTCCACTATAATGTAATTCATACAATATAATTTATTACTTTATATTTTTATGATTATGGGACATCCATAAACCTTCTTTTTTCTATCATATTAAAAACAATATCCCCATGTGTGCGTATGTAAAACATGCCACCTCCACTATATGGTGTAATATATTTTCCATCCCCATATTTTATGCTTGATAATAATGATTTTTTAATGATTATATACGATATTTAAAATATATTTATACATATATATTAATAATATCATGTATACCTTTTTACAGTCTAATATATTGGGAAATTGAAAATGTCTCTTGTGTTTACATATGTCTTACAATATACATGATACAATGTGACTCGTTTTATACAAATATTTTATATGTATGGTAATAAGAATTAAATTTATGAATATATATGATATATATGACATTAAAATAACTCAATAAAAATAATACATCATATAACTTCTTTTCATTTAACCTAAGAGGGAAATGAATAGAACGTTCAAGATTACGTACAACTAACTATCTCCATGAAAAATGTATTTAATTAATTAGTAAAGATTATTATAAATACGTATTCATTTAATATATAAGATATTTATATAATTTTTTATACTATTGAAATAAATAAATCATCATCAAATTACAGGATTCATGAATAAGAAGTCAAATCTAGTATGATTAACAAGGTGGTTACCACAAAAAACATAACATTAACAATATTTTAATAACGAACATGTAGTATACTATCAGGAGAAAATAATATTTGGTATTAAATAAATGAATATGGTTTTATAATATATGTATGATTAACATGTATGAGAATATTGAAGTAGTATGATGATAGTCAATATAAAAGGTAATGGGTAATTTTAGGATGTCTTTATATTTACGAAAATTTATATATTAGAATCTATTTGGGAGTATTTTTCATCACTGTCCATTTTTTCTAGAAAATATATCTAAATATTGTTTACATTATCCTATAAAAGTTTAATTTTACTTTTACTCATTTAACACTTTTTACTAAGTGGTTTGAAATAAAACATTTTTTTTCCAAACAAAATACATTGTGAAATTTTAGGGGAATTGTATGAGGAGAAAGATTTATTTTAACATATATAGAAGGAATACATATTGGCTCATTCATGATACCTTATATCATTGAATATTCTTCTATAATATTATAATATTATTATAAAAAATATATTTTTAATAAATAAGATAATATTATGATAAAATAAAATTATTTAAATGAAGAATGTAAATTTTCTTTAAGAATTATTTTCAAGTAATATTTATAAATTATTTCTCCTATTAACATAACAAATAATGGTATTACTCATGAATAGATAATGTTACAAGTTTCAATTAATATTGTTTTTCTTAATGGATTATGTGTTGATTTCATGTTCTTTATGAAAACCATTTCTCTTACATGAGTTATATGCATATGAAACCCACATCTTTTTCATGAATTATTATTTGAGGAAATGATTATGAAACCTATCCCTTTTCCATATATTATGATATGATTACATTTTTATAATAACCATATAATTTCATAGTTTACGATATTATTTTATATGATATTATTGAACAAGTAATAATGATTTCATTATTAGATTGGTGGGTCTTATATCATTCTTTAATTAAATTGTTGTAGATTTCTATCTTGTGAGATATAAATATTGAATATTTTGAACAACGATTTTCATGGGAATAAAATCTTACTACCAATATGGTTTGGTAGTTGAAACATATAACCATTATGTCCACATAAGTGATTCCTTGAATACAATGGAAAATCAGTGTTATGTGCTTATTTTTCATACACAATACCATGTTTTATTCCTAGGTTTTTCAGTCATGGATCCAGTTTTTTAAATAATTATGATTCTTAACTTATGAAATTCAAATATTTATTCCATGATTATTGTTAATAAAAATTGATATGGATTTTATTATCATTAATGTTCATGATCATATTCCCATATTGTTATTCTCATGATTATATTTAAATCTCTCCCTTATTTTCCCTCACTGAGCACTTGAGATCACCCCATTTTATATTTTCATTTCACCCAGGTTATAAATATATGTATAATTTTTTATGTGTCTAAGAAGGGTGATAATAAAGGAGAATATAGTAAGAGATAATGTGGCTCAATTTTATACACATTTTTGTGTTTTCTTTTTTCCAAAGGCACTAGAATTATATGTTTTATTAGGTTTTAATTGTGTAATGTATTATATAATTCCAAGAATATAATTTAACATTAATTTATGAAAAGAAACTATCTATATAGTGGGTATTATATGTAAAATAAAAGTTAAAATTTGGAATCTAGGTTGATAAACCCTTGGTGATAATTCTATGAAAAAGTTTAGGATAAGTCTATGGATACTAAAAGGTGCAGAAAATATTCAAGAATTTTGGTAAAGGATATAGTGAGAAGTTTACTGGAAACACGTCCCTTTATGGTAACTACAAGTTGATTTATATCTTTAATATATGTACCTAGGGGTGAAAACACTAACAAGGTTTGTCATTATTTTCTCGGTGTAACCTGGAATGTTACAACATGCCTTGTTGCACACATTGTTTGAAACTCATAGGGGATATGCTACTGAAATTCATATACTCTTCAAGAACCATTATGTAGGATTTATATATAAATTATCCATTTATCCTTTAGGATGAACACAAGGTTTCATATATTAAATAATGTTTCATAATGTATACATATAATAAGTGATGTTCCATTATAATGTGTTTCCTGAATATGGAAAAAGATATTTACTATATGATTTTTTGGTTTTAGACAATGGATTGAAATCGAAGGAACAACATTACATGAAATTTTGATGGGAAATGAAATGAATATGTTGAATATGTACCAAATTCATTGGGATATCTAATGAAAAATTTTATTTCTATGATCACCATGATTTATCATGATATGAATCCTACTGAACATCTGTATGAGTAATAGAGGGAACAACATTTTATCGAGTCCTTCATGATGAAATATCCATCTTATTTAAATGGTTCTTCTGATCATCTTATTATAGAATAATAGATCAGTAATACAGAAATGGTATTATCAATTATCTTGTGTTCGAAGCAAGATACTGTCATTCAGGCAGTTTATCAAATAGAAGGCAAAGAAAACATGTAGTAGACTCTAATTAAAAATATGATGCAACAAGATGAAATTGAATCCATGGATTGGGATTATATCCAAAATATATTTATCAATATGCATTTTCATCCAATTCATTGTACCAAAATTGGGAAACTGTTTTTTGAGTTGATGAGAAGCGATGATAAACCAGTCGACACCAATGAGGCTAATTCATGAGACCGGCGAGGTACAATTCTTGAATTATCATCCAACCAGAATGTAAGGTTGATATGAATTTAAATGGAATAATTCCGATTCACTAAAGGGAGTTTTACATAATAGTTTCTATTAGTAATTAGGATGTTGTGCACTCTACAATCAAGGTTGAAGTGAATACAAAATAAACATTCAAATATCATTGTTTTGAAAAAAATATAAGGATAGAGTTTAAAGGGAAATATAAAACTCGTGAAATGAAAAGGATGATATTTCATTTATCCTTCATGTGTGGGAAGTTTCATGGAGTAAATATTATTATGGGCGTCTTATAATTATTATAAATTCATAAAGTAATTTCATTAGGATTTGGATAGAAGAAGTGATAGTAAAAAGTCATATAATGGTGTAAATGGTTAGAAATAATAAAAAATAAACCTCCCATGTTTTTGTGCTACATCTGTTTGGAGAATGGGAATTATTTTTAACAGTCAACAAACCCATGGGGTGGTGATGATTATTGGAATCAACAAACTCTTATGTTAATGGACAGAGGGAAATATTATTCGATGTGTACTTATGATGACTGATCTGATAATGACATGGTGAAAGGTAAGCATACCATCGACTATAGAACTGTATTTTTCTTATTTCATTATATATCTAACCACTCTTTTATATCTAAATAATTTTAGAATGTTGTTAATATTCGACCAAAAATATTATACTTGGAATTAGTTGTGTAATAACCTAATGGTATGATGATTTAGTCTCATGTCTACGATTCCACTCTGGTTGATGGTTATGGGAATTTGTTTCTCAAAAATATTTTCTTTTTTCATCCGATTAAATATGATGTTATCATAGGCATGTATTAGATATCATTATATAAATCCCTCATAAATTTTAAAAGAAGATATTCTATATTTTATTTTTCTTACCAACCTAGAATCATTTCTCAGTGTGATAATATTATTGAACATCCTATAGAGATTATATCCAATGTATGTGTATTAATTCCCATATAGGATGTATTTTTTACTCAAATGGTTGGGGAGAATATTTTAATCATTGATATGTATATTGTTAGTTATTTGTTAGGTTACCTTAAAAAATAATTTCCTAGTCTTCAACCAAAACATTATGTGGAGTTCTCTATTGATCGGATACCCGGTTACAAACAAATTTCAATGTCTCCTTATAAAATTTCCCCAATTTAGTTACAATAATTGAAGAATAAAATCAATGAAAATCATTATAAGGGATACTTTGGGATAATTGTGTCACCATGGCTATCACTTCTTCTTTTTATAATGATGAATGATGGATCAATGAAAATATGCATCGATTATCAGGAGTTTAACAATATCAAAATAAATAAAAATTAACATCTTACCCGTATAGATCCTTTGTTTGATCATAAATATAGAGCACAATATTTTCCATGATTTTCCTTCCTTTTTTTATTTTCAAGTAAGGGTTAACAAGGTGGATATTCCAAATACGACATTTCTTATAATGTTTGGTCAATATGAATATATGGTAATACCTTTTTTTCATACTAATTCCCTAGATATATTCATTGATTTGATGAATAGTGTATTTAGATAACACCTGTATTTGTTTCTTGTAGTCTTTATAGATGATATTCTTATCTATTCATATAGTAATGAAGAAAATGAATATCCCTTGAGAATTCGGCTATAAACCATAAAGAAGGAGATGCAATATGAAATTTTTTTAAGGATTGAATTTTGGATAAAAAAGTATCATTTTTGTGTAACATAATATCATGAGAGTGTATAAAATTACATCCATCAAGGTCTGAGTCTGTTGAATGTTATCCCAAACCAACCATGGTGGTAGATATCCTCTATTTTTTGGATTTAATTATATTATCAATTGGTTTTGGATATTTTCTAATGAATATATAATCATAAGATAATGATTACTTGTTAGGGTACCATGTTTCCTTTGACATATGAATATGTGGATAATTTCAATTAATTGAAGATATGGTTTTTTAGTTTACATGTGATTACTTTACTTCAAAGTGTTGAAGGTTTCTAATCTATATTTACGCATACATGAAATGAATTGTAATTGTTCTTATGCATATCTATAAAGTAATCACTAAATCCTCAAAAAATATGAAGATTCACAATCAACATTACCCAACTAAGGATTTATAGTTAGTTGTAGTAATTTTATCATTAATGATATGGATTAACTATATTTATGGTGAAACGTTATATATATATAAATCATAATATTTTTAAATATTTATTAGCATAAAATTAGTTGGAAATTAACCAATGAATATGGAAAAACTGATAAAGGATTGTAACTTCTTAATAAATAACCACCCTGGGATTGAAAACAAGGTTAAAAATGTACTGATTTGAAGGGATAATACAATATTTTCCATGATGAGGATAAAAAAAGTTCCAATATTTATGTATTTGAGAATCTTATCCCTAGAACTCGTTATGGAAGGATAAAACCTTATCTTTCTCTATTGAATATTCATCCCTCAGTCCTTGTGAAAATTAATGTGGTGGAGAAGGAATATGCTGAGAAAGAAAATATGGTTATAAATGTTAATAAAATTAAAATTGATTTGGATTGAATGATATGGTTCATGAACCATGCATGTGTTCCTTCCATACCATATTTCAAGAATGTGCAGCTTGTGGAAACACATAGATCTTCATTGAATATTCGTCATATAAGTATGAAGATGTAACGTGATATGAAGGAATAATTTAGGTGGGATGGAATAAATAGATATATTTTATTTTTTGTATCTTTGTTCTTGGTATACCATCTTTTTATGACAAAATGGAAAAAAATATAAAAGGTTTTTGAATCCATTAACCATACCGAAATGGAAATTGGAGAACATAAGAAGGAATTTTTTTAATTGGACTCCCCAAAACCTCTATTAAATTTATTATTATTTTATGGGTGGTTGTTGATTATAAAACTATATTATCACACATAATTATAATCAAACAAAACTTCTCTCTGAATCAACATTCTACTATATACACTAATGAAGTTGTATTGTTGCATTGAGTACAATATTCTATTATTTATCTTTGGGACCCATGGTTTGACACAATATTTTGGTAATGTCTTCTTCAAGGAAGATACATTGAATCAAGTTTCATCACTATGCATATGCCTACCAGAAATAGTAAGTCTGAAGAACAATTCAAACACTAGAGGGTATGTTGATATCTTGTTCCTTGGATTTCAATGGTGGTTGGGATCAAAAACTTAATATCATTAAGTTTTACTACAACCATAACTTTCACCTAGGAAGTAAAATTTATCCTTATTAATCCCTCAATGGGAAGAAATTTAGAGATCCAACATGCTGGGACGATGTTGGGGGATGAAAGATATTGTGAAATGAGATCAGTGAAGAGATGGATGAGATCTCTAGAACCATTCAACAACATATCAACTGAAAAAATGTTGGTAGAATATGTAAACTAATAATAGATTCCAGTTTCTATAATTTGATATTTTTGAGAAGGTGTTTCTATAATGTTCTCCATTATATAACATTATGAGGATTATGGGGAATGAGAAACTATGTCCCAAATATATCAGTACCCAAGAAATTCATGGTCATATCATGATAGAATCCTATTACATGGAACATCCTCCAATACTATCTCAAGTACATTATCTATTCCATATATCTCTTATGATGATTTACATACCAAACCCTTCAGTTTTACTGATCTCATGTGTCATAGCATTGAAGAAGGCTATTTCATATGTGGAACAAAAAATCTAAATTTTGGATCATTCAGAGAATGTTATCCAAATCATGACCACTCACTTGGTCAAATTATTGGATGAAATATCTTGTTATAGGACCCTACATGTTAACTTGAGGATATGATGAATAATAAGATTTCATCATTTTTTGTAAAAAATGATGATTTTGTACGGTGAAATTCTATTTAATGGAGGTAATATTTTACAACCCTAGTTTCTAAGATGATTTTTACATTTAATAGATTATTACATTAATATATATTTCAATTCAACAAGTAAAATGTTACATCAACATAACAAAAAAAGTCTTGTGCTATACACAACACCGACTTGGCATGTGTTATGTGGAACACAAAGATTCCAAGAAACATCTATTTTTATAATTTTTAAAATAGATTTGATTATAACCTATATATTAAACATAGGGATTTCAATAATAATATCTAATGTTTAAATAATATGTATTTTTATTTGATTTATATAAAACTTTTTTAGAATGATGATTATAATTTTTGGTAAATCATTTATATCTATAGAAAAACTATTTTTTAAAAAAGATAATTTTTATTTTGTTTTTTGAACAATATTAATGTAAATTTAAGACACTTAGAGAAATTATAATTGATAAAATAAAAATCATTTTTTAATTCATAATATCAAAATTAACATAGGTTTAATATTTATTATTTTTCTATGTGGGTTCAATTTTTGATGAACATTGAAACATACTACACTGTTATTAAAAACAAAATCATTCATTAAAATAATTAATATATATTTAATTTAGTTTAATGTCACAATAATGAAATTATAATTATATTAATCCTATATATTTGATTTCAATATTTTTAATATTATAATTATGCCTAAAAATTATTGATGTTTTGAACATTTATTTTGTTGGACTTTCCCCGCGTCTGTTGGATTAACAGTAAACATAATTCTTCTACATATATGAATTTATTTTAAATAAATGTATGTAAATGGTGGAATTAAAATTGATATTTACATTTTAATGGGGGAAAATTATTTTTTTGGGGAATATAAACATTTTTAGAATTTTATTTTTATTTATAGAGATTAATGTTAAAATGTGTTATTAAAAGAAAGAAAAATATTATAATATTAGTAAGTTACCATATCATTTTTTCAAATTATAGTTGATGATTGTGTTTACATAAAAATAATCTTTAATTTGAAATTATGATCTTTTTTAGCCACCTCAGTAAGAATACAATATTTTTTATTTTTTATTTTAACATATTTTAAAATGCCATACTCTTGATTGTAATAAGTAAATAAATTTTTATATTTTATTACACATCAGATAAATTAGACTATAAATAGTAATTTGAATGATAATAACATTTTTTAATAATGATATTTTAATTTTTTTTAAAGAATAAATTATTTAATTAATGGCATATATAATATTTGTGTAATAATTTTTTAATAATGTGACATATCAAGTAAATAATATTAATAATATTATAATAATATAATTTAACATAATTAATGATGCACATTAATTTTATAGATTCATTAAAATATTATCTATTTATATATTATGTCTTATTTATAAGTTATCTTATTTTTTTGATATTTTTTATTATAAAATTTTTAAAAAATATAAAAAATGACATAAGTGACACATTAAATTATGCAATATTTTAGTAAATGATATAAAATACATAAAAATATTTTTATTAGTAAAATTACTTTTTTAGGTTCTAAATGTGATAAATGACCCACTTGGGGGTCTTTCGAAATATTATAGTAATTATATTAACCATAAAGTATAAAAAGATATGTTTCCTTGGTAAGTGGAAACTTCCTTTACTAAGGGTTATAACAAAAATAGATGGTTAATAATGTTTCCTAATCCTATATACAATAAATTTTGAATAAAATTATACCCCAAATCATATTATATTCTAACCTACTCACTTTGGATCAATTTTAAATCAAAAATCATATTTTCTAAATTTAGTATTTTATGAGTTTCCAAGAGTTCCCATCTCATATCTTATAAAAGTGATCCTCCTACCTCACAAACTCAAACCGAATTGATCATCCAATTTTCCCCAATCCCTAAAAAATTATCCTCCCATTATTCCTATCAATGTTTTAGTGGTCCTGGTCTTCAAAAAAGATCATCCATAGTTCCTTTAATAGGATATCCCAAAAATTTCCACCAAAGAAGAGGTAATTGTTTTACCAATACAATTAAATATATTTTCTTAATTTACATAATCATGTATTGTTTTTTTATAATAAATTAATAAATATTTTACCATATATATATATATAAATATGTTATAATTACTATTTAACAACCATATCACTCCTTTTATCCCACTTATTAAAAACAATATCACAATGTGTGTGTACGTACGACATATTACCTCTACCACTTAGTGTAATTTTTTTCATCAAAATATTTTATAAGAGAGAGATGTGAAGACTTTAATGATTATAAAAAATATTTATTATATAATTATACTTCTTTAATAATAATATCATATCTTTCTTTTTACTATATAACATTTTGTGAAGATTATAACATCGTTCGTGAGTATTTAAAACATACCATCTCTCTAATGCGATGTCACTTGTTATTTGTATATATATTACATGGATGGATTATGGATGGGTTTTATGAATATATATTTTATTCATTACATTAAAAAAATTCAATAAATATACATTATATAACTTCCTTTGTTTTAAACCAATATGAAAATTATAACTACTTTCATGTCTACGTATGAAAAACCATATATACTAATAGTGTATTGAATATATAATTAATGCCAACTATAAATAATTATATATTTAATATATAATAAATTTAAATCATGTGTTATATTTTGGATATAATTAAATCATGATTCAATCTGGAGATTCAAAAATACCAAGTGAAATTATGTATTATGAACTAGGAGGTTATCACCTGAAACCTAACATTAACATGAAGTAAATAACAAACATTTAATATAATCTCTTATGAAAAACATATAGGGTATCACATATATATATATAGTTTTTAATAAATTTGTAATGAACATTTATAGTAATTTTGAATTAGTATAATGAGTATCAATATATAACGTAAGGGTTAATTTTATCATATAATTATTATATGTGGTTGTTTATACGTAAAAATATATTCGGAAATTATAATCATCTATGATAATTTTTTCGAATAATGTTTTCATAAATTGTAAAACTATTCTCCATAGGACATTTAATGTCATTTTTAACCTTTTTTATTTTTTTACTACATTGTCTGAAATGAATTTTTTTTGAAAACATGGTATATTGTGTATTTTTAAAAAAATGTATGTAGAAAATGTTTTATTTCAACTTAAACTAAATGAATATATTTTTACACTCTTATGGATCTTATTCCCATCCTGAATCCCATATATTATTAGAATATTATTTTCAAATTAATTTTTTTAATTACCTAAAATTTTATGAAAATGAAACGTATTGAACGATGAAAGAATATTTTCTTCAATAAATATTTTCCAGTGATATTTCAACATTTTATAGCATCTAAAATGAATCAGTTTGTGTTACCAAATAATTTCAATGAAATAATCCACATTTTATTTATATTATTTATATTAATGGATTATTTTTTAATATAATAATATTTATAAAAACATTTTCTATCTGACTAGTTATATTCCTATATTAAACCCTTATTTTTATAGGTTCTTCATTGATGAAATGATTATGAAACCACTCCCATTACCAAAGGATAAGATATGATTACATATTCATGATACATATTTCATTTCATTGGTTATAGTATGATTTATAATAATCTTGTGGAACATTTTTGTATGATTTCGTTGTGATATGTTTGTGACCTATATCTCCTATCAATTAATTTTGTAAATATTTATATTTCATGAGATAGAGATAAAGGGCCTTTTCCACTAAAAAGGTCTTCGGAGTGATCCATGACTACTAAGATGGTTTGGGATGTGAACCCATACATCCAATATGACCTTGGAAGCTATCCTTTAACTACCATGGAAATAATTATTATATTATCATGATTCTTCCATAGTTCTGTGTTTTATTACATTTTATGAATTATTTTATCATGTTATTATTTTATATATGATTCATTTCATAATAACATTCAATATTTATGAGATTATTCTTTTTTACAATAATTGATATGATTTTTATGATCACCTAATTTTCGGATCATGTTCTAATACCATTATTCTCTTGATTATTTTTAGATATATCCCATGTTTTCCCTTAGATATCATCTAAATCACCTTTTTTTGAATTCCTTTCACCTAGGTTATAAATATATGTATTATGATGGATGTGTCTTTGAAGGGTGATAGTTAAGAAGAACCTGTAGGCAGATAATTTTTTCTCACTTTTCTAATGGTTTTTATGTTTATATGTTTACAAAGTCAATGGACTAATACAGTATTTGGGAATTTTATTGTGTAATATATAATGTAATTCTGCCAATGTAATCTATTTTAAATGTATTAATAAAGAGGGTCGCTATACTCAACATGGTTTAACATTATATATGTATTTATTTTTATCAGATTACATTTACATACAGAAGAGAAAAAATAATCTAGGTAATAAATAAACTATACGTATAATAGGTTACCCTTACATGTATAATGAATTAACATTATAAAGCTTGCAAAATTTTCGGAAAAAATATATGGAATTATCAATCACCCCATTATCTATTTCCATGTAATTATATTATTATTTAAATAGTGTATAAAATAAATCTACATACACATGAATATTTGTATTGTTTCATTAATATCCTAAAGATTAATCATTATATATTAAACAATAATTTCTCAAACATGACATCCAATTCAATTGAATGTGTCCCCAATAATTATCAATGATTGAACACTTCACCACCGCCAATAAAAAAATATTTTGACACGCCATTGAAAAAAATACAATGCATGGGCCCAATAATCTACCAATTTAAATTATTTTTTTCAGTTTATCATGACAATATAAAATATTATAAGTGGGATCAAATATTTTCTCTCCTTGATTTTAGTAAAATGAAGAGAATATGTTGGAATCTTATAATGTCATATTCTCTCCTTCATGAAATTCATTATTATATTTCATTGTTTTAGAGAGAACTATTATACCAATGATTCTCTTAAAAAGATAGTAATTTTATACTATTATCCTACATGGGGAAACACATTATAGTAAAAAATTGTTATATAATCAAGGTTTTATGTAATGTCTATAAAATACCATGCATGTGATATCGTGAATATAATTTCTCTATTCTCATTTATGGGGATGCTTATAATCTTATTTATCAATGAAATTAAAAATCCTATACACGCATCAACCAAAACATAATAATGATTAGGTGAACAGGAATAACTAACCCGTAGATTATTATTTTCATCAAATAAGACTATCCCAAACAATTTATAGTTATTGAATAAAATTAGATCTAGAATATAAATTTTCTTATTTCATAACTCATGTTTTAAAATCTATCTAAACTATCCAGTTTCACAGGAATTTCATAAAGATGGAATCTTTTAAAAATGTCCCCATATAAGTGATTAATAAATATTATTATTTTTAAATATTATAATTTAAAATACAAAAGTTTCAATATATTCATTGTTTCCATAAGTGGCATACAGAAACATCTTCTTAAATACATTTAATGTGAGCTGAATCAATATAAAATAATATGGAATATTGTGGAATTTATAGATTTTCCAAAAGTAATGATGATGATGATATATCCCTCTCACTATATTCCTACCACTATTTCAATGTACATTAATTCTGTTATGTGAAATTTTATTTTTAACTACATTCAATTTATCATTTTTAATTCCAACTGATTTACATTTATTTAAAAATAGTACCCTCTATTTTGGTTCAATCACCATGAATTTTTCTTAATAAAGTCAATATTTACCACACATTATATAGACGTAATCATATTTCTTCTAGATGCCTCTAATTATAATATTCTTTTAACCCTTATACTTCATGGGGGGTTTTATTCCCATTATAAAAGAACTTACATTCATCTGGAATTTGATTGTTTTCTACATTCCTCATTTTTTCCCAATGTTTTTTATAAGACCTCATTAAAAATAATTTTCCTTAATGACCAACATTTTGATGTTGTAGTATAAATTATTTGGTGGAATTAATTTCAAATATTTTTAAATAATATTCATATATTTAGAATTTTTTTTCAATATTTTTCTACAATACCAATAATTTTAGTGTAATACATGGATAAATCTACTTATTTCCTTTCTAATAATCATACTATTCTTTAGAAATTATATGTAATTCTGTATAATTATATTACAAATATATTACTTTGGAAATAATTTTTCAATCTAATTCACTCTAAAAATGAAATTTGAAATAAGGGAAGTGATCAAAATGTTATCCTTATTAGATTATATCTTGAAAAAATACGATGACATTAGTGTTAACCCAACATGAAACAACATGTATATCCCCATGATGAATATTTTTCTAAAAGGGGGGTGGGGTCAATAATTAATCAAATTTCATGAATTATTTATCATTTTATATTCAACTTATTTAAAAAGTTATTCTTCTCAATACACTATTGATTTTATCCCAAGCTCACATTGTGTGAAGCTGAAATAATAGAGGCCAACAAATATAAATTTAGGTGGTGCATCATAAAATGATACCCCTTACTACATTGGTTATAAACACAACATATATTATTCATTATCAAAAAACTAAATGAAATTACAGACTTTCACAATATGGTCTATAATATACCCAACTATGTTCCTCCATTTACAACACAAATTAGAAGATTTCTTTATTTCATCCAAAACAAACTACAATACTTATTAAATTAGTTAATCACATACTAAAATACTTCTTCACCAAATTTCTGATCATATAAAAATATTATAATTATTACCCTACTAGATGAGTATATAATTCCATTATTATAGAATATCATGGTATTACATGTTCAGTTCAACATGGAAATTAAGAGACACGTGTTAATGTTTTCTTATCCTTAAGACATATTCCAAATATGGTGTGATATGTATTCTCATAATTATTATTAAAAACAAATGATTATAACCATTTAGTAACTCATGGATGATGGTTTCTTTCCACTCCTCGATACTGGATATGTCAATCTCTCTCATAAAAATGAGAGTAGTCTCATATCTCAACAAAAAATATTCTATAAAAATATGCACAAATGTATATTTAAAAAAATTGATAAACATTATTCAAATAATTATCTTATTAAATATCTTTAAATTATAATTATAAAAAACCTAGGATCATTCGATTATGGATATTCTCACTCATATCGTCCAACTCTTTCCTAATATATTTATCGTAAAAACACATCTTAATTCTTATTCAAATATTCATTTAAATATTCGGAAAAATATTTTCTCTTTCCATCCATATTATATATATATATATCTTTGATAGATTCATAAATTAGGATAATTCTTCCTGAAATTAATCATTGAAAACATTGTTAAAAATCATATAAAAATATCTCTTTAACTACTCTTAATCATGAGAATTATTTTGATAAATGAATCCCCATATTTATTACAAATGAAATATACCGATAATTGACAAATTTTTTTCTTCTTTGCATGTTTATTGAAAACCCATGTTATCATTTTTTTTTATTTCAGTCAATCATTATTCACATGAAATCATCAAACCCTTCCTTATCAACAATAATGAAATAAATCATGGGGAAATCATCAATTCAATGTTGTATCTTCTAATTTTATATCAATAATCATGTATTAAAGATAACCTAAAATAATTCATAAATAATCCAAACATACACATTACCTCTATAATGAATCAAATGATACTATAGATTATATCACACATAATTTTTATCTATATGGTTCATTATTTGAAATAGTATCACAATATTATTTCACTATCACATTTGGATATATCATTTGATTCATGGTGGTGCTTCTTAGTGTTTAAAAATAGTTCCTCATAATAATAATATATACATTGGTAGTTGTAAAAAATAACTTACAGTGGCACCCAATTCTATGAAACATCTCCAAATTTCTAGTGGTAACACCGTGATGAAATATCTTCTCAAGAACATGGGAAGCAGCAAATAGGTTTCCCAGATGTCATAATCCATATTAATAACCCTATGAGAGATATGGACAAAAGAAAATACATTTAACATAGTTTTTAACCCTTATTATATTTTCCAGATACTCTTACACTGAATCAATTACACTACACATACCCTTAAACATGTTTCTAGACTAGTTTGATACACTTATGTGATCATCTTCTTACACAATTACTCAGGATATTTACCCTTACATGAGCCACTTCTAGTTTTTATATGTATAGTATTATCAAATCTATTAATCATTACATAAGTACACATTTACCTTTCTCATTTCATGGAAAAAAATTTCCCTCATAATTACTTAATCATACCTTTAAACAATCCATTAGTAAAATTTACACAATATATGTTTAAACTTGTATGTGTTGTGTATGATACAAATTACACTTTATAAAATGCTATGTACATATATAAATAAATAACCAATACTTTTACATAATTATTTAACATCATCCTTGTAGTGTGAATAAAATTTTATCCTTAAATTGCATTGGAATATTTCATGTTAGTAATGAAATTCCCTTACAAAAAAAGAGTAACCCTTACAAAGGCAATGTCTTTCTCAGTGTACCTTTATACTTGAAGGGGTTACACATTCAAGGGTAATGAAATTAAATTATGTAGAATGGGATTCCAATATAATGATAATGAATTACCTTTATGCAACAAGAGATGTTATCCCACAAACAAGTATAGAATTCCCAAACACCTGAAGATCAAATCCCAATACCTTCCAACTACAATCATATAGTGTAGATAATTTCTATACATCATCCAAAACCTAACATTAATATCAATGAATATCATCACATAAATTTTTTTATATAAAAGGTTAAATTCTATAGAATTCAATCGAAATTCAGTAAATGGTTCTATACTAATTTTCCAAGCATCATCACTTTATTTCGACTTACTAAAAAATTATTTAACAATAATTGACAATAATGAAACACTATACAGAAAAATTGTATTTTACTTCACATTATATCATGAATTATAATAAACTATTACACATAATACATCCTATAATTTTAGTCTCTTTAGGTATTAGGTACAAAGCATAACATCTTTAACCTGTGATATGATTAAATTATTGAATACTTCAATTCCATGATTCTAAAAGTCCAGGGATCTTATGAATGAATGAAATAACCCTGGGACATACATAATAAATTTCTAAGATATAAATCCTAGTAAAAGAATAAATATTGAATAACAATAATTTGGTAATACATGTTAGAAAATTAGAATATCAACATGGAATAGATGGAGTCAGAATAATAAACATTAAGATTATTGAATCATATATCCTAATAATACTAATAAAAACATGGGATATGTGCTAACAATGTAAAACTGTTTTTCAAAATATAGTTCAACTCTAACTTCTAAGACATCATGATAGACTATCTCTAATATAGAAAAATGGATCACCCTAAAAAATCCCAAACCCAGAAGTTGCCAAATTGGTTCCCTGATCTGAGATTCAACATTACCTCAAGTGTGCCTCCTAATATTATAGAGGATTCAATATAGCAGTGAGGGTATAATGAGTTATATCGGGAGAATATAAACTATTTTTGATCATAATTTTCAATAGATAAGTATATAAATATTTTAGGAAACATGTAATAAGTAATAAATAAGCATATCTATGCATCTCCAAATATCAGGTAGAAACCAAAAATAAACAGTAACCATGTAATTCCTTGTAAATAGTTCTATGATTGAAGGAAACCCAACATTAGAACAAATAACTAAAACCAAATAATAGTTCTGACTCTATGTCTGTAACAACATTACTCTTCATTACAAACATAAATATAATTTATAACATAAACTTGCCCTTAAGAAAACAATGTGGATAGAGTGGTATATGGTCTTTGGGAATTAGGAACATTGCATAAAAACTTAACGCATGAAATACAATAACTATATTTCAAACATATTTGATATTACCTACTCATTTTTTCATAGTTCACTCAACATTTGATAACCTGAGGGAAAACATTAGAATACCTTGAGTTATAAATCCTAGTAGAAGAGTAACAATGGTATAACCAGATTAATTCAATGCATTTTAATAAATCATAATATAAATAGATCTATAGAGATACATGAACATAAATTCATGAAATAAAAATGTTTTCATATCATAGAAATATGGTAGCAATATACATCAGGATATTAGAATGATTAAAGGATCATTGCACATGTATTAGCATGATTCAATCCTCATTTCAAACGAATTTCCATGTGTAAACACTCATTGAACATGGAATATCATGATATTAAACAATACCCAATGCATTGGCGAGCTATCAGGGTCCACCATTCATTAACATTTCAATCTCATGCTTAAGCGTGACACAAAGATCAAATATCATGGACACATAACACTTAATAATTTATTACATCATAAAGTAATGTTGAATAAATAATATTATATTATAAAATTTGAAACTATATGTGAAAATTATTGAATACCCTTTATAGATAAATGGGCATGGTATTTACTACACAATGATATGGAATGGAAAATTCACATTGCAATTTCAATAGGATAACATCATAACATATGGTTTCATAAAATTGGTTGATTAGAGAAAAGGTGGTAACTAATAATTTATACATGAAATGGGTAGTAAGATGGAAAAATAAATACATGTCCCAAAATATGTAATATGGATATAGAAGGTGTATCATAATATTGAAACTTGAATAATGATGAAAAATTGTATAACTTTTACGAAATTTCAGCATGGTAACAGGTGTACATGGGAAAGATTAATCAGAGGTAAAGTGGTTTCCCAACAAACAAACATAATAAATGAATTATGTGGGATGATTAAAAACATACACCATCATTTTTAATTTAAAATAAAATGGTGTATCAATATACAGAAAAATGGATAAAAACGAGAAAGGAAATAAACCCTTACATGAGTGAGTGACTTTAAAATCTCGAAGAGGGGATTGATGAGAGATATGGGACACTTTGGAGGATTCATATGGTGCGGAGGACAGAGTATGGATGTGCTCTAAGGATTACGAATGAAGAAAAGTGGGATCTTGTGTAGGATTTATTTGGAAATGAGAGGGGAATTCTTTATTATTTACCAATCATAGGATTAAGAATCTATATAATTAAATCATAAAACCCAAAAAATATACCATGATTTTTTCCGAAGATGTGTGGAAAATATGTTTTTAAATGAAAAGGCCCTAATATAAAAATAATAATCCCATTTATTATGTGGAGGTTAGTCACACATTCAAGGAAATGGATGTAATATTTTAAAATATTGAATTTGCCTTGGAGGATTCTCAAATAATTAATAATATAAATAAAACAAATATAAAATCAAATTTTTTAAATTAAATGGAATATGTTGGTCTGTGAATACAAATTAATGTATTTATTACATCGTTTTGGGGTCATTATGATTTCATAAGTCAAATTTTTTTTATAGGGTATTTATTTTTTAAAAAACAATTTGGATGTCTAAGAAAATTTTGAAAAAGTCACTTCTGGATACATTTGACATCTTGATTCATAAAATAATATTCATTTTATTAAAATAATTTTTTATATATGTGAAATTTCACCTTTTTAATAAAAACATATATATATTGAAGATGCATAGTTTTTAAAAGAAAGAGTTTTCAAACATTAATAAAAATTACATTAGACAACATAATACTTATAAAATCATTTTTTATTAATAAAAAAATTTTGATAAAATTAGTTATTATTATTAAAATTCATTAATTCTTTAAAATAAATTCATCAATTAAAAAAATCTTTTTTTATCAAATAAAAATATAACACTTATTCAACTGATTTTATAATCATTTATATATAAGGAATTGATATGATAGTCATTGAAAAAATTGTTTCTATAGTTTTATTTAAAAATTAGTTTAAAATAATAATTTATATATTTCTCAAAATTAGCATTTTTACCTGAAGAATCAATTTATCAAATTTCTTAATTTTTTTGAAAGAATTTTCTAATAAATGAATTAATTGATTAATAATTTTATTTATAAAAAGGGATTACACAATATGTAACTAATAACTTGTTAGATAATCTCTTATAACACCTTTATTAGACCTGAGGGTAGTGTGTGTGATAAAGAGACACTCTTGGGGCAGCTTAGATATCATCACTCGGGTGGTAATCCCTATTAACATGAAATTCTCTGGTAGGAGATTTCATTCAACCTTAACATGTTGAAGGTCATATCGTGCTTGGTCAAGGTAGAATCCTAGTGATGATGCATCCTATCCACTCTCCATATTGTGATCTTTATACATCCTTATACTACTAGATTAGGCCATAATCTCCTTTGTTTATGTCAGATGTATTTTCTTTAAAAACCATATAATTATATCAGCCATGCGAAAACATTTCAGTAGCAATATTATCAATTGTAATGATACTTAATGATCATTTATACAAAATCATTATAAAAAAGTTCATGTATTTTCAATATTCGTATGTTGAAAAATGAAATGGAATTGTATACATAATAGATAGGTTGTTTACAACATCACCCCCTTAATAAATTTCACCCTAAAAATTTATTTTTCCCACACTAAAACTGATGTGGAAAACTATGCCTCATCACTTCCTCAGGTTCCCACTTTTCTTCTTCAAATATTTGGTTTCTCCACAACACCTTCATGAGGGGCATCATCTGGTTTCGTAGTAATTTTTTTCTTTACTGTCAAAGATCTTCACCATTTTCTCTTCAATTGGGAGGTCATTATCCAATGGTACCCCATCTATATTGAGTACGCGTGATCGGTCTGGTAAGTACTTCTATAATAGTGATACATGGAATACATCATTTTCTTAATAGGTGTTTGGTGATAGTACTAGTTAATTGGCCAATACCCTGTAGTGATCAAGGATCTCAAAATGGTAGATGTACCTAGATATAATCGTTTCCGTCATCCCAAATATAATAATTCTCTTATATGTAGATATGTTTAGGAGAATAATATCTCTAACATCAAACTCTAGGTCTCATCGATGGTTTTCAGTATAGATCTGTTGTCTACTCTGAGCATCATTGATGTGCTACTGTATAGACTAAAAAATTTCCACCATTTTGTTAACCATTTCTTTACCTAGATGTTTTTTCACCCCATAATCATCCCATCATGTTGGTGTTCTATGCCTCTCCGCATAAAGGGATTCATTAGGATCCATTTGAATGCTTGAGTTGAAATTTTTTTTGTAGTATAACTCAACCATTTGATTATGTTGATCACATCCTCCTATGGATTTCATTAACCATTGTCTCAACCAATCCTTGAGTGTTTGGATAGTCTTCTAAAATTAGCCATTTGTTTGGGGATGAGAAGTTGTATTGATGTTTATCACAGTATTCAGAGCGTTTTGGAGACTCTTCTAGAACTTAGATGTAAATATTGGATATCGGTGGGATACAATCAATAGGGGTAAACCATTCAACCTTAACACATATCTGATGATTATTCGTTCAATTTTATCCAATGATAAATCCACCAAAATTGCAATGAAGTGTGCAGTCTTTTTATGATGATCCACAATAATCCAGATCACATTATTTTCTTTTGGATGTCTTCGAAACTATGGTGATAAATTACATGGTAATATTTTCCCATTTACATGTTGGTATGGTTAATGTTTTCATCATCCCATTATGATTCTTTCTCTCAGTCTGCAGTTGCTGACATGCTAGGATCATTGATGTAAACATATTGATATCCTTATTCATGTTATTCCACCAATAATTCTCTTTGATATCTCGGTACATCATTTTGTTTCCAGGGTTAATAGGGAATATCAAACTATGTGAATCACATAAGAGTTCTTTAATAAACTGAGGATTTTATAGAACACATAGGCATGACCAAAATCACACATTTCATACATTATTAAAATTGAACTCTGAGAAATTCCATTTTTTGATTGTTGTATATTTTTCTGTATTCCCACATCATATTTTGGTGAATTCTTTAACCTTCTCAAAATATACGATAGGGAAATCATTTTTGAATGGATTGATGATGTTTCCTTATTTATGATTCTGATGTCTATATTCTCTAAATTTACGAAGATTGGATCTTTCTCAGTTCCAATAATTGATGGAATCTTCGAGCCCTTTATACTTAAAGAATTAAACACATTGTCTCTTTCCCAGGGTGGTATTATATTGAGAATTCATAGTCATTAATCAGATATAACCTTCTTCAATAGAACATATTCTAAACTTTATATGTGAATATACACTTGAGGCTTTTTTTATCCGTATATATTTCACAATTATCCCCAAATAGGTAATACTACCAAATTCTCAAAGTGATTATTACTACAGCCAACTCATGATGATGTTTTATATATTATTTTTCATAAACTATATATTACCTTGATTTATTGAAAATTACTTCGATTTTTCATCAACACATATCCCATTCACTTCTTCAACACATATCGAAATACCATGAAATGTTCTCCACATGTGTGTAGTGGAATCATGGGAACATTGATAAGATTCTTTTTTATTTCCTTGAATCACTCTTATATTTTATCATTCTATCAAAACATGACTCCCTTATGAGTTTGACTTGTTAGAGGGTTTGACGATCATGAGAATTTTTTCTCACTATTCTATTATAATATAAAACTAACCAAAGGATGCTATGGATATACAACAAAAAATTTCCCCTTGTACATACCCCAATTTTAGTTTTCTTGAATGTATCAATATATATCACAATTCTTGTGATTATTTTTCATAGGATTGTTATATCCTTAAACTAGAACTCAAACTTGTTGTACATTGCATAGACCTTCTCCTGTTTTAGGTTCCCTATTATAACACATATATGCAACTCATGCTCTTCCAAATTTTTAATTATATTAGAATATCACCTGTAAATTCTGCCAATAATTTGTTAAATTAATCTCTAAAGACAGTATTCATCATGTATGTGAAGATTTCTAGAGGATTAGTTAGTCCAAAAGGCATTAATATAAATTCATAGATCACATACCTTATATGAAAAGTAGTCTTGGGTATATCCTCATTCTTTATCCTTACATGGTAATATTCTGAACAAATATCCACCTTGGAGAAGTTTTTGTCTCCACTTTTCAGATCGAACAAATAATAAATTCGTGTAAAATGTTACTTTATATTTTTTGTGATTCGGTTGTGATCATGATAATCAATGAAATGAAACATTTACCCATCTATATCCATGATGAAGTGGACTAGTGTACACCATGTTCAAGAACATGGTTGTATAAACCCTTCATCCAGATTCTCTTGTTGTTGTTTCTTTAGCTCCATAGGCTCCACACCATCCTTTCTATTCATAGTTTTGGATATTGTCAATGCACTAGGTATTATATCAATAAATAATTCGGCATCTCATCAAGGAGGAAGACTAGAAAATTCTCCAGGAAACACATCAGCGATTTAAATCACAATAGGCAAGTTTACAGGATGGTTCTTTCTATAGAATGAATCAGTTATAAAAGATATGAATTCTTATCGGGTAGTAATAACCACTAATGAGATGATGGTGAAAATAAGATTCATCCTCCTCCTTTCACTTGTATAGAATCTGGGATTGATTCTCTATACAGATATTGATTTCAGTCTCCCAGTAATTTATCAAGGCTATATAGAAGTAAAGTCGATCAATTCCCTGAATTTCATGAAATTAAATAATAGAGAGTAAGAAATGGTTTTTCAGGAAGTTCAATAAACAACTTCTGATATGAGAAGAGTTATATTCATGGGATCAAATAATTTCCCCGTTTTATATTCTCATCATCATATCTACTTCGATGATTTCTGGTGGGTTTTAAACTGTTCAAATAAACATTCAAGATATAAAATATTGTGTTTAACAATAATAAAATAGTGTGTTTGATTTCCATAAATGAATACATAGCATACCTTTCACCACATCATTATCGAGATTCACTTTAGTAGTAGTGGTGGAAAAAGATAGTTTTTTCTTCCTTGAAAGTTGTGGGTTGCCTCCGAATACCCATGTATTGGGGAACCAGTTCGCAATGTTCCCTATTTGTTCGTAGTTGTAACAATGAAAAAAGTGTAAAGGATCAAATATTGGGTTCCATTGACCTATCATAGTAGTAGTTTTTTCTTTTTGATATTTATTTTTAAGGATCCCTTCTCTTTCGCACCTAATACATGTCCTCATCTCATTCAAGAAATTTATAGGTTAATTCTTTATGAAGAATTGGTATGTGGTGTGCTGAAATTTCATAGCACCATTGGATTTATATATCAGACCGATAGAATTACTATCTATTTTAATATTCTTTTCCCCATGATAACACTGATATTTTCTGATCTCAATTTTGATTTTGTGGGCACATCAAAAATTTTCCTCATAAATATCAATGTCCCAAATCACTAGAGATTTAAGTGGGCTAGGTTTTGTCCCACCAATGAAGATGTCAAAATTTCATTCGTGGGTAACAAAAAATCTATACGGATATCATAAAAGCCTGGTAATTTTTTAATCCTTTGATCATATGAATTCAATATCTTTTTTCACGAGGTAAAAAATTCCCTTTCCATCATATGATAGATTGTGGGATGAAATTATTTATCAATTTATTTCTAAAGTAATTCCATTACAGACAACAATCTATTACACTAACTTCATTTTATTATCAATTCCCTCTATTTATCATCATTACCCTTAATAAAATTATAAACAAGAATAATAATCTCTTTTTAGATCATTGAATGATGGAGAGAACTTCTCAGTGGAGTTGTATGATTTTTCTGTGATTGGGGGATCATATTATCCCATGAAGGAAGCAGACCTTATGTCAGGAAGCTCTAGATTACAGGTTTTTATTTCTCAGGTGGGGGTGGGGGTTAGAAATTCTTCATAACCCATATTTCTACTCAAAACATGAGTTAATTGACAGGGTATTGTAAAAAAATAGTGATTCATATATCCACCAGATGTGGAATCTCATTAAAATAATCATCACATTGATCATCCTATCAGTTGTTTGGATTAGTCCTATTAATAGACATTGAATAGAATAAAAGTCAAATTATTGGTATTTATTTTAAACTAATAAACCTATAAGGGGAATCCATTGAAAAAAAGTAATAACTTCTAAATTACATTCATTTCATCAACTTATTAATTAAAAATCATAAATCTATGTTATTCATGATCAATTTACTAACATATATTATTATAGGATTTGTTATTTCACTATTTATAAAGATAAATACCATCATTATTAATTAAAAATAGTATATCCCAAAGGTGTGTTGATCCAAGAGTGCAGTATGTCTAGATGTCATGAACCAGTCCCCTTTCGAGTCTATCCCAAAGTAGTTTCTCTGGGTTTTACCCATAGATACAAATTATATAGAGACACCCCTACATGTAAATATCCCAATATAGATTTATTTTATAGGTAAACCACATAATATATACTCACCAAAATATAGGTATTATTATATTATACATATTCTTATCCTTAAGGCATTCACTAGTGATTTATTACCCTAATCTCAAAAATAATTGAACCTCCCTCTAAAAAAAATATAATATCATTCTTCTATATTACACACAAAAACATGATTTATTACATAAATATTCACTTAAGTCAATTATGTAGGTCAATAGTTTTAGTATCTTGGGACATTAAGAACATTACATAAAAATATGAAACATAAAATACAACATATTTTTTTCAATCTTTTTCTACATGACCAAACCATTCCTTTGTACTTAACACTCCATCGAATAACATGAGGACATAGAAAAAATGGGGTGGGCTCTAAATAACAATAAGGTAGTACAAAATAATGAAATGTGGAATATAATAAATTTTATGAAATAGGAAAATAAATAGATCACAAGAGAAAAATGAACATAATAGAATTTTATATCATGATTATCATATCATGGAAATGTGGAAACAAAATACAAAATGATATTAGCATCATCCACAGATCATTTCACTGGGATTTCCATGAGTAAACCCTCATTTCAAATAAATTTTCAAGAGAAAATCCTCATTTAACATGTTATATCTTGATTCTAAACATTATCCAATGCATTCGAGTGCTCTCATGGAACACCCTTCATGAAAATTTCATTCTCATGCTTATGTGTGCGACATAGATCATATAACATTGTTTTTTTCAACAATATCCTTAATTCTGTGATAAAAGGAATGTGAACTACTAATATTAAAGCCTATAATAATTACGTATATGTGCTTAATGTTTAATACCTTAGATAGGGAAATTGGAATGGTATTCACTACACTATGATTTTCTATGGAAAAATCGCGGTGAAAATTTTGGAAAAAATGCGTCACATGGGGGATCATTAAATGGTTTGATAAGAGTAAAAGAGGTCTTTAATAATTTATAAATGAAATGGGATGTATTCTAGACATATTAATACAGGTTCCAACATATGTAATTTGGAAATAGAAGGATTAATATAACATAGAATCAAGAATAAAGAGGAGAAATGGAATAACTGTAACGAAATATTTGCATGGTAATAAGTGTACATGGGTGGGATTAATGAGATATAAAGAGGTATCCCATCATGAAAATATAATAAGAGCAATATGAGGGTGGTGTGAAAACATTCCATCCCATTATTAATTGAAAAAAATTGGTGCGACAATATAAGGATTCTTGGATAAAAATGAGAATGGAAGGAAACTCTTGCATTAGTGCGTGACTTGAAAAGATTAAAGAGAGGATTATTGAGAGTTTGGGGAACCATGAAAGGATTATAGAGAAAGGAGAGAAGAGTAGGGATGTTCTCATTTCATTTTTAGGGAATATAAGTTGGATATTGGGTTGGTTTATATTTGAATTTAGAGTGTAATTCTTTAATATTTCACAATCATAGTTTTTTGAAACTATATAACTATATATTCACACCCACATAACATCCCATGGGTTTTCTCATGGTTTTTTTCTATAGAAGAATGCAATAATTTATTTTATTATTAAATGGGATAAAGATATTAAAATATATTCCTTGATTATTTATAGGTGAGTCACACCTTCATGGAAGTGATATTAAACTCATAAAATGTTGCATATGTCTTGCATGATACTCTAAGGCTTCAGAAAATAAATAGAAAAAATATAACATCACATTATTTTAATGGTAAAAAAGTATAATGGGGCCAGAATACCCATTTATGTATTTATTACTTCATTTTGATGTCATTATAATGTCATAATACACACATTTTATTTATACAGTTTTTAATTTTTACCCAAAAATCTAGTTTTCTCAGAAAATTATGAAAAATTAACTGATGGATAATTTCAATGTCATTATTACAAAAATAATATTTCTTCTATATGACTAATTTTATTAATATGTGAATATTCAAATTTAAAATTAATACAGACATTTATTTAATATTCATGCGTTTTGATAGAAATAGTTTTAAAGTGTCAATAAAAATTTCATTTGACATCAAAAAAATTAAACGATTATTTATTATTAAAAAAGAAATTTGATAATATAATTTTATTAGAATATGAATTATTTAAAATATTCATTAATTCCATAATATAAATTCTTTAATTAATAAAATACACTTTTGGTTTTATCGTTTAAAAATATAACTCTTATCAAATGATTTTCCAAATCATTTATAGAAAATAAATGATATAATGATCATTTTTTATAATTTATTGTATATTATTTTTAATTGAATGCATTGTTTAATATAATAAAACATATATTTCAAAACATTACCATTTTTACATGAATATGCAATTTATTAAATGCATCATTTTTACGAAATACTACCCTCATAAAAGAATTGTTGGAAGAAAATAATTATTTATAAAAATGTATTACACAAAAAGTAACTAATAACATATTACATAACACCTTATAAAAACTACATAAGATTTAAGGGTAAGGTACGATATGGGTACTGTGTCTTGGGGAATCTTAGATAACATCGTCAGGGTGGTATTCTCAATTATCATAAACATCTCCCTTATGTGATTCTGTTCAAGCCTTACATTTTGAGGATCAACATGTACTTGGTCAAGTGTGAAGCCTAGAAAGTACCTCTTTTTTGAGCTCCAACAAATGATCTTCGTATGGCCTAAGTCTACTAGATAAGTCCATCCTTTGCATTGTCCTTGTCGAATGGATTTTTTTAAACTGTTATATTAATATTAGTTGTGTGATCAATGTTCAGTTGCAATATAATCAACGGTAATAATAATTAATTTTTATTTAAAACTAGTAAAAAAGAGTTAATGTGTTTTAAATATACATATGTCATTAAAAGAAATTTAATTTTATTCATAAATGAGCATGTTTTTACATGGTATGAATTCTCATTATCATGTATACCAATATTAGCACCACTCCCAAACACTAGGAAATTTCATTGATCGGAACATCTAACAATATAGTTTTATTGGGTATCTAACAGTATCCCAAGAAGGGTGTGAGTAAAACACAATATTCTTTTATCAATGGGGTCAAAAAATAACCATTATTAACATAACGTGCATGAAAATTAGAAATAATATATTGTTAAAAACAATAAATAAGGTTCGGATATTTAAATGTCATTACAATTTCCCTTTTATATAATTACAACCATTTTTGTTAGATAAATCATAGTTTTGAAAAAATTAATGCTCATTAGGTGTTATAAGGATTAGGTATTTACATCCTCAATGAAAGGGTTTATATAAACCGTTCTCTATTCATAGGGGTAATCAATCAAGTCCCTATCTAACTAGGGGTAAATACATCAAACTATATACATTTAAATTATCTAAAATTGTCTTTTTGGGTGGAATCAATAAATAAAACCATTAGAAGAATATATCCTCCTTCCACTTACCAAAACCATGAATTTGAAGGTGTATTTTTGTGCCTCAGTCTAAATCAACCCATGGGTGGAGAACACCATGTCACTAATTCCCATTGATTCTCTTATTTATCCTAGTCATCCATTTTTTACATGCTAACAAATTTTACACACGAGTCATTTTTGAATTAATAACCACCATTATTTATTCAATATATATATATATATATATATATAATAATCCATTTGGAATGATCACATTATTCCAATTGATCCACTTACCCTAATTAAAAATCTAGAATTTCACCAATCTAATACATCCAAAAAATCATGAGTCGTATCCTCATTAACCATTACTATTAGGCCAAATGACCAATTATGCCATTATACATGATTAAAAATAACAATCAATATTCATTATTCAACTCATGTTAATATATCAACATGTTCATCATTGATTAACATTATAAAACCTCAAATCTATATTTAACTATACCAATGAATTGGTTTAGGAATGTCTTATTACCCCATGGGTGGCCCTAAATATGAAAAATAATAATTTTTACATCAAATAGGGGTGATATGGGGTGGAATTTACCATTTGGACACACATTTTACCATATATCAAAAAAGACATAATATTCGAAATAATAGATACCCTTGAAAGAAACAAAACAATACCAAATAAACTCAACGACTATAGGATATAACATGAATATCACCAACCTAATATCCATTTATGATTACACTTTTAATTCCTTTACATTGATACGGGATAATTATCTACTTGTTCCCTTAATGTAGAATCCATTGTTTAATTTTATGTTCTAGTTCATTAGAAGATGATAAATAATGATTCAATCCCTAATAAAGAAAACTGAAACATGAGGGTCATTTGACATACCCAGAGCTTTATTCCATAACCAGTGAAACTCCAAATAGAAAATAATTAATGGATAATTACCCTTGCGAAGATTTTGGAGAATAAATTACTAAATATTTTTTAGAGGTGGAGAATGCGAGAATAATTAATATATTACATAAAAATCCTAAGACAAAAAACCATTAATTTTTTGATATTTAATTGGGGCATATATTGTGTATGCATGGATTTCCCAATGATCAGCAATATGTTTTCATGACACTTTACAACGTATGTGAGGCTACACAATTACCTGGGGATCTCTCTATAGTCTTACTATACATGCACCCATTGTGAATGATGCCATTGTCTAAGGTTTCATAGGAGGTTTCATGGTTTATCAAACAATTCACAAACAATGTGTCATGTTTGGGTAGGCCGAGTTGTCATTATTTTCATTTTATTAACCCATATAAAATCTCTAAAGAAACTTATATTGCTAGTAATCACTTTTTACAAAAACTACTGGACTCAGTGAACAACTCCATCATCCTGCACTTGGATTTCGACTATGGACCACTTTCCATTGTGTTTTCTGGCTCAATGTATCTGCAACATTGTGTCACTATCATGAAGTGTTAAATAACAAAAAATAAAATAATTTCATATAATGAACTCATCTCATCTTCTAAAGATTCAAATAATTATAATATAATATATACTTATTACTTTTGTGATTAGTAAACATCATAAAATTCTATCCTAGCAGGTAATGTGGACACCATTTTATGTCATGAAAAACAACATCCAATTAAAAATCATGAATACGATAATTTCATTCCTGAGTCATCATCTTTCATGGACCTTTCAAAACAACCTAAAAACCCACATCAACAATACTCTTATTCCAACACCAGAAAAATCAAAAAACAAGGTATATATATTACATTTCTTTCATATGATCCAGATTGATTTGGTATTGAAAATATTATTTTATCATTTAGAAATAACTCTCACATGATTATGACTATTCAGGCATGATGCATATCTTGGTCATACCAAAAAGTTTTGACACAAACTGGAAAAATTCATTTATAATCATTCGATTTTACCCCAATAATCCATGAATACTTCTAAAATAGGAAACATTATTTAAATTCTCCCACGAAACAACGTCCAACACATTCACTATATATTGTGATATTTCATTCTTTAGAGATGTTGTGACCCTCTAAATTTACCCTCTCCATCCAAAATAAAATTTTGATCTATTTTTCTTTACAATATTATCTCTCAGTGTAGTCAATATGATGTTAATATGTTTTTCATGATCATTATGAGTCTTCATGTACACCATGTATTCATCCTCAAATAAACTACGAATTGATCATTATTACTCTTCATAAAGTCTATTTTTATTGGTTATGGTGTGTTAGAATCTTGAAGTTGCGTATAGAGCAAGGAATTGCATTATTTAAAAGGAAACATATCATTGAATCTTGGGGTGTTAAACTGCATGACCTGTTCAAGAATCCCACATACCATGATGAACATAAGTATCTATATCAATACATGTTAATTTTACACTATTATGGTAACAGTCAATAAGGGTTAGGTATAATGCCATCCAATTCACTCACAAAATCTGGTCAAACCATAACATCTCAAGGATTAAAATGTTCCATAGAAAATGTTAACCACAACGTCTATAAAAAGACTCTTACCTTTACTAAGAACCACATATCACACCCCATGTTGGTTATTAATCGACATTACCCCACATACACATTACACTTCTAGGCCCAACATAACTACAATCAACATATAACTAAAAAATTAGTATCACTTGTGTCAAATAATTAACTAGAATGAATGGAAGCTACATGGATCATACCTAAATCATTTTATTTTCTTACTTCACCACCATTAGGCATGGATAGAAATTACTGAATCTAATACTCTCTTTTTCTCTAGGTTATCTCTTTAGTCTGAGGTACTACACTACTATACTGATATAGACGCTCTAGCCCTGGAGTGCCACATCCCCCCTAGACATTATGACCAGACGAGCTCTAACTACCTATTGTATTTGGGGAAACCAACCCCATTCTTACTATCATCATCAACCTTAATCCCTCATATGTTCTCAAATGTAGAGTATTCAAAAATAATGTATGCACATTTCTCATCCTACTACCTGACCAACTCTCAACTAGTCGATAGAGAAATTAACCTTGCTTGTTCCCTAACCTCCCACATTAATATAAAAACACATATTCACAACCCAGAGAGATCGACCCTCTCTTCTGATGAAATTTTACTCTTCCTACCTAATGGAAACTCCCAGAATGATACTTTCTTTCCATGGAAGACATACAACAAACCTGACCAACCCACAAAACACGTCCACTACTTAATTCCCCCATCAGGTTACGTCTGAGACAAGGGCTTAATTCACCACCACTATAATACTCCCCAAAGATAATATATTCTATTGGTATATAATATTCTATTTTATCCAATATTTAAAAATTTCTCCATAGACACTTCATTCCATTACAATGAATGAATGATGTTTCATAAATCAATGAAATATATAGCTTTATCTATTACCAACATAAGTCCCATGGGTCAAACTCGAAATCATCAATGACATATCCTTCATCATGTTTTATAAATATAATTCATAAATAAACATCAACTATATGTATTTATATATCATAAATTCATAAAACTCAAAATGAACTATTATATACCACAAACACGTTTCCTTCCCTCACAACATATAGGATTCCAACTAGAATCGATTATTAGGAGGAGTATCAAGATGATCAATAATAATTTTGATATACTCTATATATAATATGGATTCTTATGGGCCACCCTCTATAGAATAGGATGGAGGGTGTGGCAGCTGAAACACTCTAGTCTCCCAAAACTTTCTTGTTACACATTATTATGAGCGTATATTACACTTTTCTCTATCATTACTCCCAATTTACCGAATTTAATAATTCTTATTAGACACCATTTTTATTAAATTACTAAAGAATTTAAATTTAATTTAATCTTTCATATCCAACTCAACAATCACATGTGTGACTATCAGAATGCATGAATCCTATATTAATTGGTGCTAAAAATGATGCATGAATGAACAACCTCTTGAACATAAATAAATGAGTAAAATATCATGAAACAATAAAATCACACAATAGGTGAAACATACAATACTAAAATATATTTTAACATCAACAAAGAAAAGTAAAGAATATAATTCCCACCAATGATACTTGGCATTTCACCCATTTACCTGTTATCTACTCCCATGAATAATCTCATTTAAAAATCCTAAAACATTTTATTATACCATTTACCATCCTAAATAACAAGAATATAAAATATCACCCCAAATATACATATTTGTAACAACCCCAACCAAGAAGCCGCTAAACTAGTGCCACAAGCAGGCTTGCCGCATGACTTCTAGTACACCACCCCATATACCAGTGGTAGCTGATAATCTCTGATGGTATAATGATTTTATTTGGGGAGAAATTTCACTATATACTATTTAAATCAAATATAGATAAGAATATAAATATAAGAATAAAAATATAATAACCAATAAAAAAATAAAAAATAATTATCTCATTAAACAAGGAATAATAAATAAATCATCAATAATAATGTAATTTCTTCCCAATAGTCCCTAGAGTGCATGAATCCTTAAAAAAGAAAATCTGATAAATTCACAAAATAATACTCAATCAAAATCATTATCCTATTACACATATATCTAAAATCCAACTCAACTCCCAAGCATTGGGAGTTTTCCATTCTTCGTACCTACTACAATATTGTATACACATGTACCCAACATTGTCCTGAGTATTATATGAGTACAACACAGTTGGACACTACCAATGATATATACACAATATGCAGTATAAAAATATATTGCATGAATATAAAAAATTAATAAAATGTATACAATGGAAATCATGGGTGCTAATAGATATACATCTTTACTTTAGCCCATTCATATCATTATTACCATATTCATTACATATACAATCTTCAATACATAATCCATATTTCACAAGTTCTCTATGGTCTAGTTATTTAAATTATCTACACTATAGTCTAAGGAAACAAAAAATTATGAATAGTTAAAATAAAGAAAGTCACTATATCCCTAGGGGAAAAAACATCATAACACATGCATTCACTCCCTTTAATGTCGTAGTTCAGGTGGTCTCATAGAATGAAACTATTTGGAGAATTGATCGTCCTTCACCTTCCCCAATCCATCAATTTTGGGGTGGATTTTAGTGATTTGGTATTACTCCATAAATGGGAATAAAACCTCACCTCAATACCCCACAATACCAAGATATGTAAACATGTTTATTTATACATTCATTGCACACATACAGTATCAGAACCAAATAGAACCAATAAAAATATAAAACATAGTAAAAATAAATCATCATGGGAATTAATATTATTCCTTAACCCATAAAAACGTTATATGTATAACTTACATAATAATTTATCATAATTTCCATTTCGTATTCCTAAACTCATTAATTGTATATTATAATTCACATATCATCTTCTATTATATTAATCAAAATTTTCTAACATGTTGAATCATTGAACCCATTACCCATTCCATAATAAATAAATAAATTTTTCATTGCATGTACATTTCGTAATCC
The DNA here is from genome assembly GCA_963277665.1 of Viscum album. Taxonomy (NCBI): domain Eukaryota; kingdom Viridiplantae; phylum Streptophyta; class Magnoliopsida; order Santalales; family Viscaceae; genus Viscum; species Viscum album. The sequence continues at coordinate 555,303,598 of OY728165.1, read as the reverse complement.
ATTGGGAATGTTCATATAATCTAATAGAACCATTTACCATTTTTTTCAATCTATACCCATTAGCCAGCATACCCTTCAATCTAATCATGAGACAAAATCCCGGCTCTCATATACATTTTCCAAAAACCCCTATACCATTATCTACGCCTAGAAACATATATCAATATTCATATTTAACTCATGTTATCAAATCAATAAGTTCATTATCGCTATATGATACCTCACATCAACTCTACACATATCATTGCCAATTTCTATGTTTTGGAATGTTGGTTTACCCCATTGGGTGCCACAAATTGGTCAAATAAACATCCATGAATCCCATTGTGATAATCAAGGGTTAAATCCACTATTAATGAATGAATTTAACCTAATATAAATTAAGGAATAAAATGTACATCAATTGATAACAATGAATGAATCCTGACATGCAAAAAACATCTTAATTTATATGGGATGTAACATATAGGCCAACTAACTCGAATCCCTAAAAGATTTAACTCGTAATCATTTTCATTGATCTGGAATCGAGAACCAAATTAAGTAATAAAATATGATCCCTTGGAGATATATGTTTTTTGGGATTTTGAATACGATATCCCAGGACGAAATCCCTAATCTTGAAAAATTATGTAAGAAAGAGAATAGACATTCTTGGAGCATCAATCTACAACTGATTGTTCTTCAAAAGACCATGAATCGATGGAGAATGATCATTGAATGTTTTTGGATATTGATTCTATCACAATGGATGAGAGGTAATGAATAGGAGGAAAATTCTGGTTAAACATAAAAATATTAGGACGAAAAAATGTAATTTTTAAAACATTAAATGTAGAACACAATTTTTATACATGGGTTTCGAAACCATGAAGAGACTGTGAAAAATCCACTGTGGAAGGGGAGAGGGTTCTCATGATAACATGGAGATCTCCACATGGTTTTACTAACTATGTGATAGCATTTACAGTTTTTCTTTGAAGGCCATACAGTTTACATAGCAATGTGAACACTCTTCTCTTTACTTCGGTTGTCATGGTTTTCTATTTATTCATGACTCGAACCATTGGGAAACCCCTGAGGCACCTCATACACCAATGATCATTTAATTAATGATAAATAAGAAATTTACACCAATACATGAACAAATATATACCCCCATAGATCTGGGATTATACATAGTCACTGTTTAACATAACATATCATAAGACTGAACATTACCCAATGCATTGAATTGGTACATAGTTCTGGGAATGACTGTCACATTAAATTAATTATCAATAAAATGTGTTCCATATAGTTTTCACTAAAATACTAATTCAAAAACATATTTTATTCAATGATCTTGGAGTTTGGAATACATACATGTATGTATTATATCATGTAATTCTTATGTCAATTATGTGTGTGTGTATAATGGTGAATACACTTTATAGAAAATGTTTATTGTATTCACTAGGCTATTTATTTGGCATCCAAAGTCACAGTGAAATTTTGGATGCATAACGGTGTCACATAAAAATTCATAAAATGTGTTCATGAGTGTGTAAGTGGTATTTAATAATTTGTACATAAAATGGAATGTAGTATGGACATTCAAATTTATATCCCTGAAATAGGAATAATCAATAGAAGACATATGATAATTATAATCCTGAAAAAGAATGTAAGGTGAGGATCCCTTACTTTAGTGTGCGAAACCAAATGTTTGGCAGGGTATTCATGAGAGCTTTTATGACTTGGGATGACTGTACAGAGTGATGGGAAAAGTAATGAAATTGTCTCAGTAATTTCATGTGTTGATAAATGGGATCATTGGTGGGTTTATATAGGAAATGAGTGGGTATTTCATTATTATTTCTCAAACATAGGTTTTGGAATCTATATAATAAAATAACCAAAACCACAAACAATCCATTGTTTTTATCTGATTTTTTCTACCAAATGGTAGTGAATTTCATTATTCTATAATTCAAAAGTCTGTAAATTATATTGTATGACCTGTTCATATATGGAAGTTGGTCATACTCATAAATTTATTTTGAAAAAATTTAAATATGTTAATGGTTATGTTGGATTCATACAATATTTATAAAATTAAAATAATAATAATAATAAATCATATAATTTAAAATGTAAATCATATATTTGGATATGGATTTAATTCATAGTAATTATTGCAAAACTCATAAGACATTATTATGTCATAATACACACCGTATATTATTAGGAAATTTACTTATTACACGAAATTTCAACTATATTTGAAAATAATGATAAAATTCACCTTTTGATAATCTTAATACATTGATTAAAAAAATTATTTTATCAAAATATTTTACCAAATATTTTATTTTTACGATTTAAAATAACAATGCACATTTTTTTATTAATGATGTGTTTTTTTTACTATAATAGTTTTCTAAAACATATAGAAATTTCATTGGACTCCATAAAAATATATGATCATTATTTTTACTACAAATATTTATTTATAATAATTTGTTGAAATATTTTATTTTTCTAGAATCCATTAATATATCAAAATTAATTCTGTGATTTTATTTGAATATTACCAAAACATACAATTCATTTTTCGTAAAATCAAAATAAAAATCATTTAAAATAATAATAATAATAGGACGAATATATATTCATTATTTTTTAAAAGATGTAAATATTCATGTTAATGGTTTTATGGATGCATATCCTTTTAAAATAGTAGAATACTCTCTCTAGGTGTGGTACATGATAATGAGACTATCATTGGATGCTTTGGTGTACAGGGTTTGGTCATGATATCGTTGATCTTTAACTTCTCCTATTATCATTTTCCACCATTATTATTTTGTGGGATCATTGATCTGTCATGCTCAAGGGAAAAGAATAGGGATTTTATTTTCCTTATAATCATAGAAAAATGGGATTCATAAGTTACTATACTACTGGTTTAGCCCATCACTTACTTTGTTTTCGTCAACTGGGGTTTTTATTACCAAATATTTATACTAATCATTTGATTATTATTTGATGAGTATTTTATCAATGGAAAATATGATTAAAGGTATTTTTATATATTATAGGATATTATAATTCAAAATTAGTTCATGTGTTTTGTGTAAAAAAATTTTATAATAAGACATTTGATTAAATTACAAGGTGATGTTTATTGATAATAGTTTGGGTCGCTATAATATTCCCCCTTTTAGAAATTTTGCCTTCAATATTTCTAATTCCAAATGTAAACTAAATGAGGGTCATAATGTTTCATCACATCCTCTAGTTCACATGTCGCTTCTTGGAACATGTGGTTTCTTCATGATACTTTTAATATGTCCATTATCATATTTCATAGATCATTTTCTTTATGATGTATGATATTGACCAACTCATCATCATAGGAAAGGCCATTATACAATGAAACCATATCTGGATTGAGTACATGTGAGGTGTATTGTATGTACATGCTCAGGTGGATACATGGAATAAATCATGCACATGATATTTTTTAGTTGGGAGGGCTAGTATATAGTCCAACACTCAAATGTCATCTAGGAACTCAAAGGGGTTAATATATATTCGACTAAGATTTCCGTTAATTCATATTCGCATCACATTATTCCATGGTTATATATGTATGAACAGCATGTATCAAACATAAAATTCTTGGTATCATCGATGATTTATATCATGCCTCTTTTGTCTACACTAAGAAACCATGATGTGATATAGAATGGTTACATCCTTTTCCACCATTTCTTAAACCATTTCAAGACAATGTTCTTTTAGTTACCCAACATCATCCAATCTAGTAGGAGTTTAATACCTTTTACTATAAGAGGACTCGACTAGAGGAAGATATTAATCTCATTCAAGGTTCCCAAAACATATTTTTCTTCCTAGATTGTTGGAGAATTTTCGCTATTTGAATCATCAAACAACTCTTTATTTAACTAATGATTTGATGGTAGATATATTCTTGAAAAAAAATCTCATAACTCATTCTTAATTAACATGAACTATGAGGATTTCACATTAATTATAGTTTCCAATATCTTTTTAAATTACCACATCAACTAATTTACAATCAATAATCATTTCTATGATATATGTTTGAGAAATATTTTTTCAACGGATTCACGATGTTACATTATTTTTTATTCCCATGTTCTTCATGCTCAATTAAAACCAAATAAGATAATTCTAAATTATTATCAATGAAGAAATTGATGTATCCTTACTATTTATACCACAAACAACTTTACTCTTATTCCATGTTTTATTGATTGATTATGTTATAGTCTTTTATCTACTCTAACAATATTCAATAGTGAATTTTCTTATTTTTCTATGAGAATATATATTTGATACTTCGTTTAGGCATAAATATTTGAGACTTCTACAAAAATAAATAATGAGATAACATTTTCAAAGTAAATATATCTTTATCCAAGTCCATATAATTTGATGGGTAGTTATTTTAGTTAGTATTAAACTTACTTGAATAATATTCTTGTTCTTTTTCAATATTAATTAACACACTCTCCAGTCACTTCTTCGATGCATCTTCAAATTCCTTGAAATATTCTCCCATTGTGAGTAGTGTGAAAACATATTCAGTGATACCCCACAAATTTCAACTCTATAAAGTTATCCTCACATTCATCATTAAAATAATTTTTTACACCCTTCTATTTTAGATTGATTATTGGGTTTGATAGTCTAATTTTTTTTTTCCAAAGTCAATGATAATACTCAGCTAATCTATAGAAACTATAGATATTTGTCATAGATGTTTTCCTCAGACATCATTAGATTTATTCTTTTTTTGAGGTAAAAAAAATATATCCTATTGATTTTTTTGATATTTTTCATGAATGACACATCCTTCAACCAGAAGATACAATTTCTATACCTGTTATAATACTTCTCCATTCACAATATCTTTAGCTTAGTGCTCAAATGCTCGACCTAAATCTAGTTGGTTTTGTAGAATATTATTTTATAATCAATAATTAGTACATCCAATTAGTCAAGATAACCGTTAAATTATCTTTTCATAAACTCCATGATGATTTTTGGAGCATTAGTGTGTCTAAATGGAATAAAAATGGAATCATAGGGAATGTACCTTGTATTAGAAGTAGTGTTGGGGATATCCCAATCTTCTTCCAAACATTGTAAAGTCTAAACCATATATTATCTTTGGCGAAGTATTTTTCTCCATAGATCTGATTGAAAAATAATCAATGAAAGGTAGGGAATACTTTTTATTAATCATGATGTTTTTGTCTCATTATTAGTAATGAAGAGGAACATTGACCCATCATTTTTTATGGAAGATGAATGGTTTAGACCATTATGATTTACATCAGTATATAAACCCTTCATCTAGATTATATATTTTTTATCATTAGTTTCTCAAGTTCCAATATAACCATTATATACAGTGTTTTATATATTGGTAGTTCCCAAATTATATGATTTATTTTAAATATAACATCTCATCTAGTTGGAGGGCCTATAAATTCTTCAAGAGACACATCAGTGTATTCCCTCACAATAGGACTGTCTTAGAGGGTGATTCATTCGTCAGACTCAATGATTTATGATATATATTATCTCTTGTGGGGAAATATTATTAATTCTTATAGTGTTGGTGGAAAATAATATTTATCATCATCCTTTCACTTGTACAGAACCTGAGGTGGATTTGAAATATAGATAATGATTTCCTTCTCATGAAAATTTTGTTGGATCTATACAGGGATAGAAAATCCTTAATTAATATTTAGAAAAATTCAAAAAAAATGACAATGTATTTTTTTTCTTAGGATGTGGATTATAATAGACGTGATATAAGAGGTTTTATATAATTTTGATGGAATTATTTCACCCATTTTGAATTTCACTGACATATCTACATCGATTCATTTTGGTGGTGTTTGGGTAGATCTATAAATATTTTATGATATTATGGAATATGTTTAGCTAGAATCAAATAATAGGTTGACCACCCTTAATTTAATTAGAGACATTCCAATAACCATATATTTTTCAAGATCCACATTGGTGGTTTTGATGGAAAAATATCACCCTTACGGCCTTAGAGGTTATTTTTTATCTCCAAAACACATAACATAGTGCATTAATATTAAAAATTTCATGTCCCCCACTAGGTGATATAATATAAAATGGGATGAGTTATAGGATTATCCCCTAAACCATCACATTAGTTGGATTCATTGATCGAAAATCATTATATAAAAGTCTTTCCTTCTAGAAATAAATATTAATGTCAACCACATTATGGAATTTACTATGGTGATTAATTCCACATTGTTACAAATATAAATGTTAAAATATAATGGTAATGATATAGTTCTAAATACCACTTCCAAAATTATCTTCCACTTTATTATTCTTATCCTTTTGGTTCATTTGAGATTTTCTGATCTCTATTCTGTAATTGGGTGCAAAATAGAGAATTTATTCATAGTTATTAACTAATCATATCACCAGGGATATTCATTGAGAATGTTTTATCCCACCAATGAAGCTGCAATCCTTACATTTGTGGGTACTAAAATAGCTGGAGGTGTTTTTTGAAAGTGTTGTGATGTCTTCCTCCAGCTCCCTGGTAAATTTTTCATATTTTTCATCAGGAAAAGGAAAAAAATTCCATTTTTAGATAGAGAGTTAGAGGAAAATATTTATCAAAATATATTTTCCCAAATTCATTCCACACCCATAAAATTTATCTCTTATTAATTATTTTTATTCTTGATCAATATACACCATTGATCATCTTCCCCACCTATATGGTAAGAAGCTAGTTGAATATTCAATTTTTTACATTTAATAATGAATAATATCTCTTCAATGGATTTGATCCATTACACCATGACTAAGGGACCATAAGATTCATTGATTGTTGATGGACTTCATCTCAGAAATAAATAAATTATATCTTGTTCTTTATTAAGTCTATTTGGGTTCTCCTCCTGATCTAGGTTTTTTTTAATGTGAGTTTAATTATTTTCGCAATATTTTCTATTAATGATCCCACTAGTTTGTGTATCTCATTGGGATATTAATATCATTGCCTATAATATTGAATGAATACTTGATTCCGCCTATTTCAATACATTGGTATAATAAATTGAATATTTGGAAATATTAATTCAAACAATAAAATAGATAAATAAGAATTTAAAATATTTAAATGTACAACTTATAACATATGTTTATTTTAATAACATAGTAATTTCTTGGAGTTAATATATTTTATCCATTATATATTTCTTAAAATATATTTAGAACTTATTTTTTCCCAATAATAATGGTTAATAATAAGATTATGAATTTAGAAAATCCTCTACCATATGAGTGACAAAACATTTGCTCATTAAGTATAGTTTTTTTGTAGAACATTATGTTGAGTCAGGATCAGTTACCCATTTTAGAGTTATTACTACTACGAATGTCAATGCGATAATTAATTCCATTTTTGGTATCCATATAGGGATGTATTTTGATGATATACAACTTATTATATAAATACAAAAATTTGTGGTTGATTTCATATTCATAGTCTTATACATATTTCTTTATCGAGAGTTTTCTTACCCAAAACCAAAAAATTATTAAACATTTAAATTGATACCAACTTTAAAAAATATTATTTATTTAAATTTAATACATAATTTAATAAATAATATTAAACTTATTAAATCCTAGAAGAACAAGAAGTGTAGTTTATTAAGTATTAGTTTCATTGAATATCATCTTGAGAAAGGGACAAAACAATATTATTGAAAATATCTATAATATGCATCTAAAATTCCATGGATTATAAAACATCATCAGATAACCTTGGGACCCACATAAGAAAGGTACCCATATATATCCTAATAGGGCAATAAACATTGAATAACCTGAATAAGGTAATGATTTTTCATTAAAATAGGCATATCAATGGTGAATAAATGGTGTTATAATCATAAAATTAAATAATAGGCCATGATATAACGTTATAATCATAAATGAAACATGTGAGATGTGGAAAAAACATTATGCATTGCTCATAGACACAGATCATGGATAACTAGGAAGAAATCCTGATAAAAAATGTCCCATAAAGAAAATAAGGTCAATTTATGTTCTAACATAACATATCATGAGACTAATCATTTCAAAATTAATTGTAACACTATATAAAACTTGGTTCACCTGTCACATTTATTTCATTCTCATGCACAAGTGTGCCAAATAAATCATACAAATGGAATAATTCATTATCATATTTTATTTTATTATCAAGGTGTGTATAAAATAGTCATATATTTACCAATTAAATTACTTTTATGTTAATATAATAAAATTAACTTGATATAAAATTGGTTCATTATTTACAAAACAATTGTTTTGGCATGGAAAATAATGGATAAATTTCGGCATCGTAACGTCATCACGTAAAAATAAATAAAATTTGTTGAGGAGAGAAAAGGGTGTGTCTGGTCATTTTTGAATCAATTCAGTAGTATTAGGGACATGTAAATACATATCCAATCAATAGTAATTGGAAATAGAAGGCCATTTGTAATGACGAAACAATAATAAAGAAAATAATCTGATGATTCCTTAGTTGAGTGTGTGACTCCAAATGCTTCAGATGATATTCATGAGTGATTGGTGGTTATTTGGGAGGAATATAGATTGTGGAAGGATAGTAAAGATTCACTCTATTTTTTTGATTGATTGTTAATTGAATATTGGGTGTGTAAATATTGGAAATGAGTTCAGAATTGATTATTATTTCCCAAACATAGATTTTGAAAATATTATAATAAAATAATGAAATCAAAAACCATTTCCATGGTTTTTCACACGATTTAATAGATATCATAGTCATTTTAGTTATTTTATAAGTCTATGGCAGAATATAACAATGTAAACCCATTTCTTATTTGGAATTCAGTCATACTCTTAACGAAATTATTTTAAACCCCGAATATTTATATATGGACTTGGAGGATTCATAATGGATTTATAAACTAAATAAAATAAATAAAAACTAAAAATATTTTAGATGGAATGCATATATTTAGTGTTATATATTCTTTATATTATTTATTACATCACTTTCAGGTCATTATGATATCATAATACACAACGTCTATTCATATGGTTTTTAAATTTTAACTAGAAATGAGATTTTCTCATAATATTATTAAAAATTCACAATAATATATTCTCAAAATTATTATTACAAAATTAATATTCATTTTATCCAAAAAAATTGTAAATATTTCCATTATCACTTTTAAAATTACAATTATCATATTTTGTGTAATGATGGGTTTTTTGGAAAATAACAGTTTAAAATTTTTTATATATATTATATTTTATTTTAGAAATATTATATTACCATTATTATTTATTTAAAATATTTAATAATACTATTCTATTTAAATGTATTTTTTAAAAAAAATTATTAATTCAACAAAATGAATCCCTTATTTGAATTTTTATATTACCAAGAAACAATAATCATGTTTTACAGTATCCAAATAAAAATATTATTATTTAACAATAATAGGATATAACTATTTTAATTATATATATAAAATAATGCACATACTTATATTTTTATGGTCATCATACATATCCTTTTAATACTCCTTCATACTCCCTATGGATAAGGTGCACGATATGAAGACTTTCTGTGGTGGTTCGACATATATTGTTTGGGATGTGATATCGATGAGCTAAGAAATCTCTAATAAATGGTTTATATCATGCATATAATATTGGATATATTATTTGGATTAGTCAAGGTCGATTCTAAATTATTATATCACCCTCAAAATCATTGATAAATGGGTATCATAATGTAGGATTCAACTGGTTGATGCCATCACATCTTTTGTCTCTATCATCTCGATTTGTTAAAGAAATATATTTATACTAATCATGTGATCATTTTTCAGTAACTAATTTATCAATGGAAAAGATTCATAAAGGTCATTTAAATCCAAAAATTGATAAAAATTGACTGCCTTCTATGGGTATTCTACAATAAAATTACATAATAATAAATTTGATTAAATAAAATGTCAAATTTTATTTATAATTCCTATGGGTTATTATAATATTTTTCTCGATATAAATTAATAATTATTGTATATAAATTTATGGGTCTATAATATATTACTATAGGGTTCTTATATTATAATTTAATTCAAAAAATTATGTTATTCGTGAAATGATAAACTTTTCACCAATCTTTGAGAATTTCTAGATTGTTAAATTCTATCATTCTTCTATTTGTAAGGAAATTTTGATTAGCACTATTAATTTATAAATTACTTGTTCACACATTACAATGAAATTTTAGTGTATATTATAATTTACATTGATCATATTTTATTTTTATACATTTCATAAAATAATATTTTAAAGTATCTTTAGAATTCTTCTAATCAACAAAATTTTTAGTTTTCCATTTAAAATATTATTCATCATTAGATAAATTGGTACATGTTATTGTATTTGACATTTTATTAAATAGAAAATTCCAATTGTAATATAGACTATATAGAGAAGGAACAATTGTATAAAATTGAACAATGACATTGGTGGATGAAATATTGTTAACAAAAATATTTTTATTTAATCATTAAATTTCTACTAATGTAAAAAAATTGTTCTCTTTGATAAGAATTTAATATGATCAATTAATATTTGGTGAATGTTGTGGAAATATTATTTAACAAAATATTTCATCATATATTTTTAAAATTAAAAATCAATTGCATCAACTAAGTGATAAAATATAATATATCTAAAAAAAGGGCTATGTGAATAAAAAAATTCACAAATGACTCAAAAATGATAATGTTATTACATAATTTTTGACACAACATATTACTGTGGTATGGTAAATAATAATGTTTAGAAGCATCAAATATATTATCTGACACAACTATTGAAACCAAATATATTTTAAAAAAATAATTTACTATGTTATATTTTCTAATGATATGATATAGTGTAGAATATCATAGATATATTTTCATGTTATTTAAAATGATATACTTATTCAATATATCTCATGAAATTGTGACTATATGCAATATCTATTAATATTTATAAATATATTATAAGTATTTATCAATATGAAACAATAATAGGGATTTAATTGAAAATTCTTATATATAATGTAAACATCCTTTTATAATGATTATACATAAATATATGTATCAATGTAAAATGTAGAATGATTATGAGAACCTGATGTTTATGAATATGTATAGATACTAACATAATATTATAATGTTATTTGGGTATCAAATATCTTAAAAAACACATAAAATATAATTATATTTGTTCCATTCTATTCTAGTGAATTATTTTGAAATGAATATCAAACTTCTGAAAATGTAATAAAATATATAGATAATAATATGTAAATAGATGAAGAGAGAATTATTTTAATGTCACTCCCCAAACTATTTTATTCTATCAATATAATAATATACATATATTATGAAACAGTTAACAAATTATTGTATATATTTTAATAAAAAATTTACTATAGTGATAAATCAAATTACATTTTTAAATGGTTTCTGTAATTTTTTTCAAGAAATCCTCTATGTCATATTGAGTATATATTTTTATCAATATAAATTATTTATTTTTAAACCATGTTGGTATAAGTATCTTATCCAAAAATTTATATAAAACCATGTACAAGAAGTGTCCACTATCTGATGACTTATACTTATATTTCTCCTTATAACATCATTAATTAAAAGACTTTTTCCAATTAGAACAAATATGTAAAACTTATTTGTAACTGGATAAAAAATTTATCAAATACCCATCCTATTTAAATATAAATTATATATAATATAATAGATTAGGTTAATAAAATGGTGGGTTCCTATTAAAATTTTATTTTAAATAAAAATTCATAGGATATTATATAATGGACAATAAGAGAAAAATAGGTAGTCCATAAGGAAATGATAATTCATAATCATAAGTGTATGGGATCGAATAAAATGAAATTTTTGTGATATATTAGATCCTTATTAAATAATCCAATTTCTATCTATGTAAATTGTATGATATCACATGATTTAATCTTCCAAAGCCAGTAAAAATGTTTTTCATTAGAATTAACTAGGATTTTATAATGTTTTGTTAAGAAATAAGGCCATAAAATAAAATTTGAATATTTTTATATAATTGTCACATATATAAATATTTTCCTTATCATGGATTCAATTTATTTCATTCATTTTTGAAACTATATATTATATGAATTACATTGACCAATTCATCATTCATTTGTTTTATAGTAACATATAAATTTTTTTTATAAATTCATCAAAATATTATATGTTACCATTTATGAGCTAATGTTAAAATGAATCATATATACTCATTGTAATTATTGGGCCTATTATCTATGTCTACTACTGAATTTCCCAAATCTCATGTTATTTAATTTAAATTTAAATTTTCAATTGAATCATATATATTACACATATTTCCAAGTTATTATATTCTAAATTAAATTTTTCATAAATATTATATGATTTGATTTAGTATTACTCTATTATTATATTTATGATATATCATGATAATGTGGTTTACTACATTGTGATCATCAGATAGTACATAAAATATAATATTATGTGGATTTTTTATATTCTAATGTAAATCATTGATAGTTTTTTTATTGAAAATTTTAAATTCTATTACCATTCATTCAATTTGTGCCTCATCCATTCCATATATATTCCACTATTAGTATATCTTGTTTAGATATTTTGGGGTCTATACTGAATGTTATGTATTTAGATTTCAATCTTTATTCATTCATTATTGTCCATTTTGATTCTATTGTGATCACTGATTGATTAAACCATAATATTTATACTACATTCTAGATTAAATTTTGTTAGAAAAATTTCCCAAATACTAAAAATAATTGGTTATGTTAGTTTGATGAACATATGAGTTCCTTATGATCATTATAACACCTCAAGTAAAAGGATTATAATTTTGGTATGTTCAGGATGAAGCTACATTATCACTTTTTTATAATAATGAGGTATTATATATAAAATTAGTAAATACATAATAGATCACTATCTTGTGATCATTAGAACCCCTCAATATAGAAGATTGATAAGTGGTATTTATATGATAGGCCAAAAACATAATCCAATCTCATGTGGAGTCTTAGTGATGATAGGTTGAGAATGTGCTAATTTAACTATCATGTGAGATTATCCCACCCTCTATTTTTTACTCAATAGTCATTTAAAGAGATAAGTATATCTATTACAAGAAGACATGAATGTGAAATTGGATTGAAATTTTTTTATATTATATTGTACTATTTTTATTTGATATAAATTAAAGGATTTATAGTTCCAGTTTATTATGAAGGAAATTATACCAAATATGTATTATATTTTTCACTAATTTGGTTTATTCAATTGATTAAATTGTTATGTTTTTTTATCCAGTTATTATTTTTTCCCTTTTCATTATAGATAGAATATTAAAATTTATAATTGGAAAAATAGAATTATACATTATTTACAAGGATTATGTAGATACCATAAACCATGATATTAGACCCAATAGATTCATATATTTATTTTCAATTCATATTTTTATAATTATTATAAAAAATATATTCAATATGTATAATTATATCCAAGGGATTACGAAATAAAATATTTTTTTATTATAATATATGCTTTATAATAAATTCCTTAACAGATAGTTCTTAAGATGTGTTTCAATGTATTACATATATGGATTCATTTTAAAAATTACGATCCCTTTATTGTGAAATTCATGCTAACTTTATTATATGTGGGTATATATATACATGATAATAATTGAAAAATTTACATATAATAATCAATACATAAATTATTTTTTCGACTATTGTGGGTTCATTTTTTTACACTATCCCCATTATATTTTTTTCGAAAATATTTGGTTATTCATTAAACATTAATTGGGGTACCTCATGAATTTGATAAAACATATTTATTTTCAACCCTTGAGGACTCTTGTAATTGATTAATTTTGGAATGATAAAATACCAATCATGTATAAAATCAAGTTTAGTTGTTTTCATGTCGACTTGTAATAATTTTAAAACCCTACAAAAATGATAAATGTTTTTTTACATTTGATTTGTTATAAATAAATTATTCAAAATTATTATCATATAGTTTTATTAAGACAACTAGTGGGTATTTAATATATTATATAATATCATACATACCCTTTTATATATAATTACTTTTATTTGGGACAACATTGGTGGGGCATACCAATGTATTCCCTCAAACATGAATATTAATATCCTTTTATATTCTTTTTATCATGTTACATTTTATACATTAAAAAACATTTAAGGACAATCATATTATTTAATGATTCATATATTGGTATATTTATGATCGATCGGTGCGTGGAATGATTGTGTAAAATATAGAAATTATGGGACTATGACATATTACCGCATTTAAATTTATGATTTTCTTAATTTGTGTGTCGTTAATATATAATCCTGTATTTAGAATAATCGATTGAAATTGATTGTTTAAAAACTCATAGAATGGTTGATTTAAACTATTATATATGTATAATTCTAACTTCCTTGATCATTGGTTTTAGTTTTTTTGAGTAATATTTGATATCTAGATGAGACATGACTGGATTTCAATTGAATATACTATAAACCAAGAGTCCTAGTACAATAGTGTAAATTGATCCGCATTATCAAACAATTTCTTCATATATATTTTTTATGTGCTACTGATTATGAAACCTATATAGATCATAAGGTTTTCCAAACCTACATATTGGGTGTTCTAGATTTAGTTGTTAGAATTGGTATAAGAGTGTATTACGGGTTTTCAGAGACATTATCAATAAGAGAAATGTTGAATTAAGGCTTGGAAATTTATCCAGAATAGGATTTTTCATATTATTTAAGGAGTAATATAATGACAATAAAAATATTTTTTGTATATATTTGGTAAATTAGTTTAGGGTGAGATTTTTATTTTTGTATCGTAATTATAAAATGGGATACATGGAAAGAGTGTTGGAGGTCAATTGAAAGAGATTCTATCCATTTTCCACGAATAATATGAATACTAAAACATAAGATATATTCATTTTAAAATTTAATAAATATAAAAAATAATTGAATTTAATTATTTAATATCAAGGAATAATGTAATCAATAATTTATTGAATACATTATTAGTGGTGGTATAATAAATTAATGTATCTCACAAATTATTAAATTATTATTTATTATTCTAGATCGATTTTTGAAATGGTACAACATGAGTTTTCTTATTTTAGTGTTCAAATAGATGATAAATTTTTCGAGTTATTTTAAAAATTGTATAAAATATATTTTTAACACATTTTTTAAATGAAATAAATATATTATTTCTAATGATGGGATTATTATGATATGAAAATATGTTTGAGCCCATGTTGAAATTATAAATTTACCTTGATGTAATTATAAGGTGTCTTAAGTTAGTGGTTAAAGGGTTTTAGATGTTTTGTATGTTTATTATGTTATGGTCTAATGAGAAAACAATATTAGTGGTGGTGTTATTATGTTTATTAATTAATGAAATATTTATATCAGTAGATAATGTGTATTTTTTCCATGGGTATGTTAGGTGGAATTCATCGATAAATTGTTCTATTAATGTCACGATTAACATCTTATATTCATAATATAGTCGATTAGGTATATTTACTTTTAAATATTATGATTAGACTCAGTAGAATATTAGATGAGGAGGTTTTATGGAAATTCAAATATACAATTATATTTGAAATAGATATATATGGACCTTGTTCTATTGAACATATATCATGATAGAATGATAAGGGCTTTATAAGGGGATAATTAGAGGATATATGTTTCTCATAAAGTGTGTTTTGATTTTTTCATTACCTTTGATAAGGGATTGGGGAAAAAAGTGTTTGTATTTACATAAATCTCAAATTTTTTTGTAATATATTTTCCCAAAATATTTCGATGGATTAATATCCAAGTAAATATATTATTGGGAATAGCCCGTCAACCTTTTTGAGAAATTTTACTCTTAGATGATAATTGTATGGTAGATAGTGTTTACTTTGGTTTTTGATGTGTTTGGATGGTGAATTATGAAAAATAAATAAATATATAGTGGAGGATAATATAAGGCTTATTTATACTATTTCATCATTGATAAAATTCATCAATATAGATAAAAAATTTTATTATAATTTCATGTGGATTTATCATATTTGATTATCATTAATAAATCAAAATTCAAAGGCCAAAAAAATAATCCTAAAAAACAAAATTTTTTATGTAGCATACATTTCATAAATTAATCGCGGATATTTATCAAAAAGTGGATATATAATTATTTTTACCTGAAACATTATATTATATACCTAATTATCCATTCCCAATAATAAAAATTTATTCATTTTTACTTCATGCTAGTTATATCATGTAATAAATGCTCAACATTCAATGAAGGAATGTAACAAACCAATGTTTTATCACTTGAAATTATCTTATTATAATTTTTTTACATAAAATCACCTTAAGAAACACAATTCCACATCATTTTTAAATTTAATAATAAATACATTTTTACCAATATAGTATATCCATTAAATATAACTTTTCATTTTCTGTGTTTTTTATATCAAAAAATTTATATAAAAAGTTATGATAAATAATATGTTTAGTGTCTCATAGGAAAAACATAATTTATGGTGAATATTATTGTATCCTTATAAATATTATGGTTACCCTTAAAAATTCTAATATGGCTATTATGAATACTTAAATGTCCATGTGAATAGTAATCATTCTAGTGATTGTATAGATAAGATTTATTCATCATATAAGTGAAAATATGATATAATTATATCATAGTATATATAAATAAATATTTAAAATTAATAATTAATTATTTTCTGGGAATTTTATAAGTCATTAATATTTAATGATTAGTTTTATTGAATATATATTTTCACTAAATGTATTCATAAATTGAAATTTTGAGGTCTTATGATTTTTGGATAATTTTACAAGACCTTATGTAAATTTGAAAAGTATTATAAACACAGTTATAATTTTAACATTTTCATTTTCAATTTTAATTAAATATTAAATTATTTATATATAGAAAATTATTATCATAAAATAGTGTTCATTTTTGAATTCTACACATTGAATTATTTCATAAGGAGAATTTTTGGATTTTAATAAATTAATTGAATTTTATTGAATATTAAACTACAATAGATTACGATAAATGCTAATGACATTAATTTTTGTGTCCCAATAGAGTCATTGATGAATTAAGTGAACATAGGTTTTAAAATTAATGTAATAATTACTATATTTATTCACAATAATCAACACTATTTTTTTGAGGAAAAGAATAGACTAGTGATTAAAATTATAAGAAAACACTACTCTCCTCCACTATAAATACTACCCCTCACACCCACTTCTGCACAAACCAGTCATGCTTTGAGCCTTGAAAATAATTATCCAAATACTATTCCCTATACCCCCCCATATGTAGTATCTATTGGTCTTATCAAAACACTATGTTGTGGTGGCTTTAGGGGGATCTCAAGAGAATAACTCAATAGGTATACCTTGTCTTTTCTATTAATTTCCATTCAATTTCAATTTCATTTATTATTGTACCCTCACCTACATTCATCAAAAGTTATTTATAAATATATTACCAGATATATACTATAATTATATCATTTTAATAGAATTTATAATATTTTTATCCTCAATCTCTCTCTCTTATCTTAAAAATGAAATGTTTTCCCTTGAAGTGTAAATTTACCAACAATATGTGGGATGAACATTAATATTCCTTAAATTCTAACAAGCCTATGAATAAAACCATAATGTATCATATAGATTTATAAATGATCTATAATTTTTAATTAATTAACTTTATGTTATTATACAATGTATTAACATGAAATAATCTTTCATAAAAAATGATCGGGGATTTATCAAACCAAACTATCCTTCTTTGGGTTTTTCCCCTTTCACCCCATTTTCTGTACATTTATTCCTCATAATTAATTTCTACATAAATATATTATCTTTTCAATTATATAATTATATTTATACTAGTTTTTATGAAAAACATGTTTTTTTCCAAAATAATACTTCTTTCATAACACAACTTGTACATCTAACTCAACATTATTGATTCTTATATCAATTATTTTATTACCACTTTCATTTGGTTACACAATTTTCATGAATGTATTATTATGAGATTAAACCCATTAATTTACATGGGTTATTCATGATCATTTTAAAATTATTTTCTATGTTTATGCATGATAATTTAAATTTTATAATTTGACCGGTGTGTCCAGAATTTTATAGCGCATTATAAATGTGATGAAGTGAAAGGTGTTCCAGAAATTAAATTTCACTCCAATTGATTGCATAATTTTATAAATCTCAGGATTAATGTGAAATATTTTTTAACATGAAGCTACAATTTTTCAAAACAATGTTTTTTAGTAAAACATTAAGACATGGTGATTTTTTTAATGAATTTCCACATTCGAAGTCTTCTCCTAAAGCATCCTCTCATGAGTATGTTCTTATTCCTATATAATGATGATAATGATTATTATCACCCCATATTATATTTATTCATGATCATATCGATCCTATTACTCATATTTTAGCTCACTAATTTTTGATGTATATCCTCAGGTTACTAATTTCATACAGTAGAATTCAAAGGCCAATAAGAATCTATATAAAATGGAATTAAATAAATTTTTTATGATAAATTTTATAAAATTTATCTATGGTTCTAGTTTACCAACGATACTAAACCATTGGTTACATGATATGTAATGGATTTATGTTGTTTATCTTCAGAATTATGTAATATTAATGTAATAAAATTATAGGTCTTTATATTTTGCATCATCAGATGGTTTGGTTAATTTTGGAATAAGGTTTATAAAACATATGTGAAAACCTTTAGTATGATACTATATATGAGTAAGAACCAATGATGAATTTCTTTACATTTGGATCAATTAATATTTTATATTATACTAAATTACTCAATGGAATAAATATTATATTCAAGAAATTTTGAAATATTTTTTTCTCTAAACATTTTTACTTATGAAAATATGGGACCTAGAGAAAAAATTCCATCAAACCATGTGAGGGACAATGAAGTGATTACTTGAATGATATCATTTATTATGTTGGTGGTGGACATCAAAATTTCATGGTGATTCATACCTTGCATTGTTAGGTTATGAATAATAAACTAAATAATGTGGAATTTCCCCATTCAAAAAAGTGTAAGAAAATAGCTATCTAAGGCTTTATGTAGCAATTACCACAAAGGTGTAGTGGATATTTTGATCCACTAGTTGGGGAGAAGTTGGTCAACTAGATGGAGAAGGAATATGCATCACTATTCTGAGATGGACAATGTGAGTCATTTTGTTTATCATCTTTAAAGAGAGGCCGATCAATGGTGATATTTTATTAAGAACACCAATCTGATGGGGAAAATTGAATAGATGTAGTGGGAAGAAATTATTATCATGCTTCATAATAATTATTTCCCTAGAAATCATTGAAATAATAAGGATAGAGAATTTATAGAGAGAATTAAAATTAAAGAGAATATATCATGGCCTAAAAATAATAATTCACAAGACAACCAAGGTATGCTTCGGGTTTTGTTATCAATAATGAATTAAAAAATTATAGGTTATTTTGTGGTTTGAAACAACACTATTAAAAGGAGATTTAAATTTGAGACATCGGGAGTTAATAATAAGTTGATCAGTGTGATTTCAATGTGGAGATGTAGTTTAGAGAATGGACCCATGGCCATGGTGATAAGAAATTAATGATGGAGTTTCAAGATGGTCAATATAAGGATAAAGGTGGAAATAAATATCAACCACACAAATGTAAAAAATTTGGGAAGCAGCATCATAGAGAGTACCTAAAATAGATAGGGTTATGATTCAAATGTATAAGAGAAGGCCATAAATCTCATTAATGTTCAAAGGAAATTAAAAGGCCAAAAAATATGGTTTAGGAAAGGAGATCACCACCCATGGTCCAATCATATTATTGTATGAGAGGAAGGTTAAAATGCAAACCAGTTCACTAAACCTTGAGATCATGAGGGTAATTGGTTTCATCAGCCTCAAAATTACAAGGATCAAGGGATGATTTATTCCTCCACTACTACAGAAGTGGAGTAAAAAAATAAAGTCGTACAAGGTAAATTTATCATCCATATTAGAATGAAAAAAAATCGTATTTTGATTATGGATTGATGCATTACTTTATATCTCAGATGTATGATATAACTATTGAATTAATGCCCTGAAACGACGAATTTATGATACCCATAAAACATATAGTGGTGTAATGATTATAACACATGTGTTGTACAAGTAAACTATCGGTGTGTGTGGGAAGAATTGTCCAAAAAATCATGTGATACTTCCCTTGGTGGAATTAAATTCTATACTTGGGATGGATTGGACCTATTTATATATATCACATATATACTATCAAGAAAAGGAAATATCTTTTCATATTGAGAACCATCACATTATCCTTTAATAAAGTAATTAATATCGTGAGACTCCTTTGAAAAAACCATCAACAGTGTAGGTGTTGATTCCCTGGGAGGAGGCATACCTTGTTCAAATGGTCAAGTTAAGTGATGTAATCTACCATGGGGATATTCCCATTCTAAGGGAATACATTGGTTTTTTTGAAGAGTTATCTAGACTACCCTCGTATTCTGAGGTACAGTTCTCTACAAAACTCATACATTGAACTACCTATATCTCGAAGTTTCCTAATAGGTTTTATCATATCAAACTGAGGGAGCTAAAGTTGTAGCTACTAGAGAATTTGGAAAAAGGGTTCATAAGACCTAGTGCATCACCTTGGGGTGTTCTAGTTATATTTGTAAAGAATAATGATGGATAAATGTAGCTGTGTGTAGATTATTGAGAACTCAACAACATCACCATAAAGAAAAAGTATCATCATCTGAGGGTTGATGATTTTTTTTTGATTAGTTGAGAGGAGCTCGGTACTTTTGTGGGTGGGTCTTCATTCTATATAACCTCATCTAATAGTAAAAAGGATGATATTCTAAAGACTACCATTCGTACCAGACATGGGCACTATGAGTTTTTGGTGATTCGCTTGGGACATACTAATTCCCCAACAATATTAAAAGGATTTTATTAATAGAGTATATATGAATTACATCATCAAATTTGATGTAGTGTTTATTAATGTCATTCTCATCAACTCCATGATAAAGGAGGAATATGAAGAACACCCAAAACATGTATTTACGAAATTGAGTATGAATAATTTGTACGCCAGTTTCAAGATGTTTGACTTTTTGATGTAGGGCGTCATATTCTTGGTAGATGTGATCATATGTGAGGGAATTTCTATGGACCTTCAAAACCCGTCAAAACTGTTGAATGAACCATACCATCTACCATCACATAAATATGTAGTGTTCTTGTTATTTTTGGGTACTATCATAGTTTTGTGATAAATATCTTATGATTTTTATGCCTATAAACAAAGATATCAAGCAGAGGGGTAATGTATGTCTTGGAGTATGATTGTGTGGAAATAATAATGGGGATGATGAAAATTCTGATCATTGAACCTATACTAACATTATACAAAAGTGGATATTGTTTTTGATATACAATGATACTTCTATGAAATTCAAGTGTTGTATTCTCATGAAAAATGAAAATTTGATTAAATATGCATCATGTAGTTGAAGTTCCATGAGTAATACTACAATAAGCTTGATCTATAGCTAGCAGCTATTATTTTGTCCTTGAAAATCTGGTAGCCTTACATATATATATAAGACATATATATCGATCACAATAGCATAAATTATACATTCTCACAAAAGGAGAAGGACATGAATCAAATAAGTTGGTTTATGTTAATCAATGACTATGATATTTCAATTCACTATCATCATGGAATGGCGAACAAGGTAGCTGATGATCTATAGAGAAAAGAGCCTACTACTCTATCCATGTTCCATAATAAGAAAGACATTATCTTCATTGATATTCAAAGGATGGATTTGGAAGTCATAATGGTAGGGAATAAATCATACCATGCCCAAATGATTTAATGACCAATAACAAAAGAGATTATTATTGATCCACAGTGGATTGATACATAGTTCCAAATAAAGGTTAATGATGTAAAGGAATGGAATATTCAAGAGGTCCATATTGTTGATGATGGTGTATTTTGATTTGGAATAACGCTCGGTTTTTTTCATCACCCAAGAAAATGTTGGATATATTCAACAATTCAAATAACCCAATATAGTTGAACCATCATGGATGCACTTATATTCAATATGATCTCATATAACACTTATGCTGTAATAAAATGAACCAGGCAATTGAAAAATATATCTCAATGAGTTTGAAATGCAATAATGTTAAATTATAGTGACCAAATTACAAAGGGATAATGATACCATTTCCTCATCCCTTATAGAAATTTTAAAATGTCACCATAGACTATGTCATTCATCAACAAAAAATAATGTGATATGGGCTGTGGGGGACTAACCTACCCAGATTGCATACTTTATTAATCTATGGGAACAAGCCCCACTTAAATAACATGTTCTGATATATGAGAAGGGAGTTATGAGACAACATGGGGTTCCACATTCATTTGAATCTTATAATGATTAGAGGATCACTTCTATTTTCTAGATGGGTATTCAACATTCCTTGTGTACTGAATTGTATTTCTACATGGCCTATCACCCCAAATAAGATGTCCAATTTGAAAGGACTATTCCAGAACTCAATGATATGTTATGATCCTAGTCATTATAAATCAATGGTGGATGGGATCAGAAAATCCAATTAGTTGAGTTCTTATACAAAAATATCTTCCACTAAAGTTTTCAGATGGATCAGTTTGAATCCCTATATTGAAATTTATGTAGAACAAAATCCTGTTGGGATGAAGTTGGATAATAAAAGGTTACTGGAAATGATATTGTACAATAGATGGTATAAAAGGTTTAATCCATCCATCAACATATGAACTCTGTTCATATATAGGAAAATATCTATGATGGAATCCATTGAAGTGATATGGAGTTTGATGTTGGAGAAAAATTATTCCTTTGAATATCACCATAGATGAGAATAATGTCGTTTTAAAAGATAGGGAAACTGAGCACAACGAACATTGGACACTTTTATATCCATGATATAAAAGGATTCATAGCCTATCGACTAGAACTTCTATTGAATATTTCATGAGTTCATGTTGTGTTTCATCTATCACTCATGAAGAAGTATATACCAGATCTATCAATTGTACTAAACTCAGAGGTGGTATGAATGGATGATTACCTCTCTTATGAGGAGAATCACAATATGAATATGGACTGGAGAGATAAGGTTCTGTGAAACAAGGAAACACACATAGTCAATGTGATATAGATGATCCATATATATGTAGAAGAAGATTTTGAAACAAGAGGAGGCGGTGAAAGAGATATTCCATCACATTTATTTGTAAAATGAAATTTCTAGGGTGAAATTTCAAAATGGGGAAGAATATAAGTAGCCAATGTTTTATCAATGAAAATTACCCTATTATAATAATGTCACATTAAAATCACATTAGGAAACCCTATGAAAATTAACATTTTCATCATTATAAAGTATCAACATTTTCACAAAAAATATTCATTAATTAATATTATAATTTTTCTTCATTTATGATAATGTTTTGAGACATTAATTAATATTTTAAAGTACTAAAAAATAAGAGATAAATATAAAAATTTTATTTTCTATGAAAATTATGGTTTAAATTATAATTAAATTTATTAAATTTAGAATTAATTTTCACTAAAATGGAGTTCTATTTTTAATTATACACATTGGAAGATTGTTATGCCGATTTTTTGGGATTTTTTTGATATAATTGATTATTTTTTGAAGACTAAAATACAATAATTTACCATAAATGGTAAAAACAAAAACAAATTAGTCGTGATTGAGTCATAAGTGATGTAAGTGAACATCGATTCAATCCAAAATTCACTACATAATATATTTATTAAAATAAATCCTATATATTTATTATCATGAGAAAAATAATTAACTATATATTAAAAATAATTAGTACCCTACCTGTGCATATATACAACACTATAAATGAAATTTTATTTTCAAAATTCAAAAATAGATTTAAATCAGAAGAATGTGTACAAATTATTGTTATGTTAAAATGATAATGTATTGAAAATTAATATTGGAATACATATAGTTTCTCATATGGTAGTTTTAAGACAACTTACATATTAAATTATAGAAATTAAAAATGAAACATGATACATGATAATTGGAATGGTAAATGTAAATAAGTGTGACATAAAAAATAGTTGGTAGAGAGAGAATTAATTCAATGGAAAAGAAATTGTGAGAACTGAAATAGAAAGAAAGAAATATTTTTTAGTTTTTTTTGCGGAGATACAACAATCAAAAGTTTGGAAACACATGTTACTAAATGTGTAACAGCTCCGTGAGTTTTTGATGAAATGGATCCCCAAACCTAAACACTCGCTTCCCATTATATTCCACCTTTATAGTAGGAATGAAAAGATAATGAATAAAATTGTAAATTAGTATTACTAAAAAAACATGAACCATTATAAAATGGAAAATCTATTTTATAGTTTATTAGTACACTACAATAAGATTAGAGAAAAATAAGTTATGATAATAGATAATAAGGATGAAAATACCGATGTAGTGATGTAGATAATGAATTATATACATTAACACACATACCACAATATACAAAATGGGTTTTAATTATGTAAATATTTGTTAGAGATTTGTGCAGTATCAGGGACATATAAAAAAACTTGAAATGAAAAAAATAATTATAGATGACAGATTTCATGTCACATTCATGATTAAGCCACAAAAAAAAGCGAACGAATAGAAAAATATATATTGAGAAATAAAACAAAATTATTACATGGTGTCAAAAAAATATATGTCATCCAGGATATGGAAACAACATAAAAAAAATCATTTTATTTTTAGTCAAAATGTTTTCATGAAAATATTAATCAGTCAAAAAATTGATATAATCCTATGTATAATAAATATTTGTCATTGTGGAAACTAATTTGAACTATTTACATATGTTTTCACAATTTCCATTCCAGGATTCCTCAGATATGTCATTATTTCATCATCACAGTAATGTGCACACAAATACCCATTACCTCAAATGGATGGTGCCCCTTGCCTATTTCTTACGCACCAAATAATATGATATCAATTTATTTTTTTGTACCCAACATATATTTCATGAAAATTGATGTGCATGCATAAGGAATATATAAATGAATATATATATATATATCATTCAATGTCTAACATAGATATCAGTTTTGTATCCTTATGTTTATTGAATGATAAAAAATGATATAAATTTAATTTATTATTCCTATATTATCATACGTGATTTAAAATTCTATTATATTGGAAAATCAATGTTTTTTTCTTTATATTACATTAATTAAAAAAGTATTGTTTATTATCTTTACAGGGGGGTGTTTTTGATTGATTTATTATTTTATTATAGTTTTACATATTTTATACTCTATAATTAATTCAGCCATAAGTTTTTTTTATCACATACATATTGGTAATATGAAAATCTAACTGGACACATATGGATTTCATAGGGATTTCAATGAAAAAAGATGCGAGAAGAAATTACATATTTGTATGTGTATATATATAACTATTTTTTTAAATATAATAATTTCCATTAAATTAATTATATTATTTCTTATATTGTAGTTTTTATTTCAAAAGTAGCATTGCAACATGAAAAAATGATTTTTTTTATTGAGTTAGTGATGTTTTATGACTTTTTTATATTATAATGTAAAAAATAATGACTAGGATATAAAAGGATAGTATTATGACAATTCATATATTTTAAAAAATATATATTATTATTAATTTTTTAATATTTTCATATATCACTTTTGTGACACTTCAAAACATTCAATAAATTGTTCAAACCATCCACATGGATTATTTAAAGAATAATTTTCCAAATATGATTAACATATAGATTCATAGATTAAATTTTATAATAATTTTTTTAAAATTTAAATATCATGTTATTATTGTATTGAATAAAGTTATATCTAAATTTTTTATTGTGATAATTCCTAGCCACTTCATTTTTTATAAATAGTCAAGTATGTTATTAAAAAATATTTTTAAAAATATATTTTTCATTCCACGTTACTGATTTCAATAACTAACTTGGATAGTTTATTATAAGATATTTTTTATATACCTACTGTTATATAAAAAAATCACCATTTGATATTAAAATAAGCTGTATAGAAACATACACTAAACCTGGTTTTTAGAAAGCTTTGAACCTCAAATATTATAAGAACCAATGTTGGAATACTTTTTAATATATGATTATATAACGAATGTAAAAACCAAAATACTAATATTTAAAATATAAATATCAATTATTAAATTACAATAAAATAAACTAATCCTTTGTTAAATGATAATTTTATTTTATTAATTGGAACGATGAATTCATATTCATATATTTTGGAACTGAAAAAATTCTTAACATACATTCTGGATTTGATGATGACATTCATACTAATTAATTTAAGTAAATTAGGTAATTGAGAACTCTCACTATCATTTGAAAAAAATACTATTTTATACCCACTTTCAAATACATGAAATATTTTATTTGTTTTTATCATTTAATTTACATTAATTATTTTTTGGGTGTTTCCCAAGATTTTATGGAGGAATGGGTGAGTTTTCATGAACTAGGCCATACTGTTTGCTCAATTCTAGATTTAAAAATAATTTTTTTTTCTTTTATAATTTTTTCATTTTTTAATATTTTCACCGATTATAATTCTTAAATTTCCTTACCTGACATATTAAGACCACCATTAAAATTTGGAGCCTTCATTAATCCATAACCGAGATGTATATGGGTTTTTATTTAATGGATTAGACCAGCCTTGAAGCCCAATTCCAGTTTTAAATATAAAATTAGTTTACTTAATAACATATTAAATTTTGAGAATTTATCGGTGATTCCAAGACTCACTAAATACCATTGAACCCTTACGTGGGCCCAGTATCCTCCCACCCACTTTAGAGCTTATGTCATTCGCGATTGAGTGTAGAACATCATAGGGTTTCAAAAATTGGCCATTTTTTTGGAGGTAATTCATATCCATCATAACTATGTCAATTATTACTATTTTTCTTCCATTGAAATTCCAAATTAGACCCTTCAACCCCCTAATTGAAACTATATTCCATGGAATTATTTAATGTCTCTAAAAATCACTTTGGAACCCCATTTTCTTGTGGATTTTGTGGAGGAACCTTAATAAATCTCATGTTAGTGTCTGTCCACCTTAGTTTTTCCCCTATCCATGAAGTTTCATTAAATTCCATTGAAGATCAAAATGAACTGGAGGAAAGGAATCAAACCGAGGGTTTATCCTAAGGTTTTCAAGGACAATTCATGTGGTTTTATATTCTATCTAGGTCTATCTTTGTGCAATAGTGGTGAGATTTTATTTTTTCATGAAGATTCAAGGGTTTTCATTAAATATTTTAGTGATTTCAGGTTTATTCAATTTATGTGAATTATATTTCTTTGTTTTTTAAATTTTAATGTTTATTTAATTTTATTATGTCTTCAAAAATTAGTTTTATTGGAATTTTTATTGAAAATGAATTTGAAGTTCCATTTTTAGGTGAAAATGGGGGTTATTCCTTGAAATCTTTTAAGGGCTCAATTGGGGATTCCCTATAAATGAATAGTTTATTTTTTTGAACTGTAACAAGTCTGGTAATATTTTCTTGAATTTTTATCCATTATAGTTGTTTCTATGAAAAAGTGTTTTAATGGTGTTTGTGGAAGATCTGATTTTTAAGTGTAATGTTTTTGTGAAAATGGTTGTTTTAACCATTTATCGTAGTATAGTTCACTTGGGGATGTCCAAAAATTGATTTGAGTGTTTCATTGAAATATATATGGCTGAATTTTGTGTTTTTATTATTTATATGTGTGCAAATATTGTGAAAAGTGTGGTTATTAATGAGTTTTGGGTGAAAAACAATGCAGGGTATTGAGAAAAAGTTTTATTCAGAATCCAAGTGGTTTTTGTGTGTTTTAAGTGGTATAAAATGTGTGTAGCTACTGTAATGATTATATATGACCATTATTGATGTTTCATATGAAAGTGTATTTTAGTAGCATTCAGAAATTGTATTTACACAATAGGGGAAACCCGGGTACCTTGGAAGGGCGGATGTGTACTAGTACGACTAATGGACCAGATTGGTTCTGTCCCTCTACCACCTATCATTTGGTTGATAGGAACTCTAACTAAACTATGTGGATGATTATTGGGGAAGAATATGTTTTTGGAATGTTTCTTACTAGTGTATCATGCATGATAATGGGATTTGATATGGTTACATTACACCGAGGTACAAGGGGCATGGAGCATGAGACCGTCTAGTGCCTAGGGGCATTCCAGATTTTGTTCCTCATTGTATTTGTGGTATTTGAAATTGTATTGGGGTGTTTTTGTAGTAATTTACATTATATAACATGTCTATTTAAATGTTTTAACATCTTGATAATTTTTTTCAATTCAATGTATCATTTCATGGAATTTATCAGTACATTCTTTTCATATTAAAAGTCATTGATTTTTCACACTGTATTTCCTGCTCTATGGAATAATTGGGTTGTATCCTATTGGGAATAGGCTCACACCCTATATACACCCATTTTGTGTATGTATACTTTATTATTCTTGACTCAAGAAAAATGAAGGCTATCGGTGATGGCGGTTCAGGGTGTTAGTTCACATCCTTGGTGCAGATTTGTGGAGACGGGTAGTGGGTGATGATCCCATGGCATGTGGATTACATTGGGCTATCTTGTTGTGGTATTTATTTTTAGATAGATCACTTTTATTGTCATTAAATTAATGTATTCAGTTCTGGTTTTTTCTTCAGTCTTTTTTCGCTCGAAATTTTTAGATTTATTTTATGGATTGTTTTTAATGTCTTATGCTTTCATACTCGGTTAAATGATTCCCAATCCTAAATTAATGATACCTAGGAACTTGTACCCTCCATTGGGGATATAGAGCACCCTTTTGGCCTTGTCACGGGCAATGATTGGTGCTGATATTGGAGGCGACCAGATTCGGTTCTTGACAAAGAGGTATCAGAGGATGTTAATGTAAATGGGTTATATTTTGATTTCGATATGAGTAGGGATAGATAAGAGCTAGGACTCTCGAGGCTCATAGTTTTGGTTTTGAGTAGGGTGCCTAGCCTGCACCTCTCATTACAGATCATGAGTCACCCAGGGATGTTGGAATTTACTAATTGATTTCACTTCCAGGTGAGACAGGTGGGCTGCAGAACACACGTGGACATCAGGAGGAGGTGGAGTTGTTTTTTCTTTTATTATGGAAATTTGTTCAGGTTATTTATATTTGATGTATTTTTTTTTAATATTTTGGAATTGTTTTATTGATTATTTTTTGTGATAGTTTCATTTTGTTGAAACATGCCTCCCTGGAAACCTCATACGCACCCACATGTGGAATGCAGAGTGATTACTCCCAAACTAATTGATCAGAGGCTAGTAGAAGTTGTGGTCTATTATATCTAAGCTCTAGATCAGATAACTAACATTGGCTCATATTCCTGTTACGGAATAAGTGACGAGTCCTAGAGAAGATACTGCTTAGGTGTTTCTTAAAAACTATCCATTTACCTTCATAGGAATCTCAGAACCCCATGTATATGAGCAATGGATCAAGAAGATCAATCGTATGTTTGAGTTATTAAAAAAATCGAGGACCACAGGGTGATGTGTTCCTCCTTTCTGTTGCAGAGTCCTAGCCATATGTGGTGGGAGTTAGTGATTCAGATAAAGAATAATGAGTAGATGCGCTGGGGAGATTTTAATGATATCTTTAATGAACAGTAATTCCCTAAGGTCATTTCTTGTGAAAGGTTCAAAAACATCATGGACCATGTTCAAGGGACTCTATCTGTGAAGGAGTACTCCAATCGTTTTACTGAGTTCATTCGGTATTCTCTTGAAATTGTCTCCAATGAGTAGTCGAAGGACCATAGACTTAAGAAAGGCTAGAGACCATAGAGATATTCCCCGATGTTGATGTTTAAATTGATGACCAATCCTGAGGTCATTGAACGGGCATGCATTGTTGAGATTGATAGGAAAGGCATGGATGATTTCACTAGTTTTGCTTCATAAATGGGTAGTGGAATCCTTTCAGAGAAGAAAAGGAAGTGGGAGGATCATGTGAAGAAAGAAGGTGGAATTTCAGGCCCCTATTCTAGGAAGTTTTCATCTATGTCTTCTTATGCGAGATCGGTCATGTTCAACCATTTTCGGAAAACCAGGCACATCTGACCAGCATGATCACTTCCTCCGAATCCTTGTTACATGTGTGGAGATATATGGAATTTGCAGTGCTTCTGCGGTGTGGAACGTCCACACCTGAGTGGGGAAAGCTCAGTGGCTTTAAGAGGAGTTCTAGCACAGTCTGAGATGTCGAGGACTGGGGGATCAAAATTTGGAGGTTGTGGTGGTAGGGCAAGGAAATATTCTATGTGTAGCTGGTTAAGGGAATAGCCACAGATTAGCAGTCGTCCTCAGGTAGAGACTGTACATCTCCATGTGGTGGATCTGGCACCATCATGATTAGAGTTGGGACTATCGACAGTTTAAGGTATTTTTCTAATTGCATCATCCATATCTATAGATCCTATTGATTCTGGCACCTCTATTTTATATATTTATGCCCATTTTGTGGGAATTCGAAAATTTTCAATGGAGTAAATTTATTTCACAATGATGTTGGTGACGCCACTTGGAATGAAGAAAGAGCAGGGCCTCAGGTGCTCCTCATGTGCGATTTACGTGTTAGGGGTTGATATGTAGTGGTGCCTCATGGTTCTAGATATGGAAATATTTAAAATAATAAATGGAATGGATTGTCTAGTAAATTTCCAAGCACACATTGATAGCTATCGGTGGTGAGTGAGTTTCATGGAACCTGATTGGAGTCATCAGGTTTTTCATGGAGAATGGGATCCTCATTCGGGGCGGGCAGGACATCCACTCCCAGAGTTAGGAAGTCTTATATTATAGTTCTCATCTCTCATACAAGAGAAAGATGGTCTTTTCCCTGGGGGTTCACTACTTCATTTATTGAATTATTTTCCATAGGTATTCCTGGATGATTTCTTAGGTTTTTCCCCGAAGCGGGATGTGGAGTTTTTGATTGATCTAGAACACGGAACACAACAGATAACTCTTACCTCTTATGGAATGGCCCTCATCGAGCTGAGGGAATTAAATATAATGATGAACAACATATATTCCAAAGGATTAATTTTCCTGAGCGTCTCTCCCGGGGTTGCTCTTGTGTTGTTCATGAAAAAGGCTGACAGATCCCTCCAGTTGTGCATTGACTACCAGAAGGAGAATAAGTTAACCATTAATAACAAATACCATTTGCTAGTAAAAGATGATTTCTTTGATCTGTTGGAAGGGTAAATGTAGTTCAAAAAAATAGACTTCTGTTTGGGCTATCATTAGCTTAAGGTGAAGGATTCAAATATCCCAAAGATAGCCTTACAAAGCAGGTAAGACCCCATTGAGTATTTGTTCATTCCCTTCGGATTAACAAATTCTCATGTGGAATTTATCGCGATCATGAATAGGGTATTCCATTAGTATCTTGATTCCTTAATTATGGTGTTCGTGGATGATATTATAGTACAATATGGATCAAAGGAGGAACACGTACATCACTTGGGGATCAGCTTGGGAACTTTTCTGGATCACCACCTCTATGAAAAGTTGTCAAAGGGCACTTTCAGGATTATGGAAGTGATATTTATGGGGCATGTGATCTCTGATTAGGGGGTTTTAGTGGACCTTGATAAGATTAGTGTGGTTATGTCATGGTAGTAGAGAAAGAATGTGTTCGAGTTAAACATTTTCTTAGGCTTGGCTAGTTATTACAAGCAATTCATTCTTGATTTCTCTCTACATGCTTCACTGATGACTATACTCACTCAGAAAGGGGTGAAGTTTGTATGGGGTTCATAATGTCTAGCATCATTCAAGGATATGAAGTGTTTTTTGACTACCTCCCCCATTCTAATTTTTCCAGAGGCTGGAAAACGATATATGGCCTATTGTGATGCTTTGGGTATGGGTCATGGGTGAGTGCTTATGCAGGATGATCATGTTGTGGCATATGGCTCTCAACAACTATAACCACACAAAAATAACAACCCAACCCATGACTTGGAGTTGGATGTGGTGATTCATGATTTGACAGATTGGCATCACTACCTCTTTGGGGAAAAGTTTTTGGTCTACTCTGATAAAGAAATATTGGCATGTATCTTCTCGTAGAAGGACCTCAGATGGAGGAAGCGTATTTGGATTGAGTATATGGAGGGTTTTGAATTTGACGTTGTCTATAACCTAGAATAGGGTAACGTGGTGGCTGATGCTTTGAGCATAAGCATTCTAATGCAGGCTTTGAGGAAGTCCAGTTATTAGTGGACTTTGATGGAGATCTTTTCTCATATGCATGTTGAGACCAAGGAACTCAGGGGAAGGGACTTATTGGCCAACGTCCAATTAACTCCTTCTCTATTGGATTTGATTAAGTAGGAATATCCTAGTGATGAGCTTTATTAGTGTTCGATGAAGTTTCATTATGGTGGGGAGACATCCTTTGATTGGTCATTGTCCCCTGAGGGCATCTTGTGCTTCAAGGGCTGTTCAGTAGTGTAGTTATCTTTACAAAAGGTGGTGATGGAGGACAATCACTATTATCTGTGGCCTTTCCATCTGAGTGCCACCAAGATGTTTTATGATGTTTTTCGGTAGTTCTGGTGGCCTGGTATGAGATGAGACATAGCAACCATTATGTAGAGATGCTATAGATGCTAGAAGGTTAAAGCAGAGCTTCAAAGGCCCTCTTGTGTGCTCCAGACAATATCCAATATTACCTTGAAGTGGGAAGAGGTCTCCATGTACATCATTATTGGCTTAACACGTACACCTCGGGTTAAAATTTCCATTTGGCCGGTGATTGACTGTCAGAACGAATTAGCCCACTTCATTCTGATTAGAGATACAACTATAGTGGATGAGTCGGTCCCTTGGTATCTTGAGGAGGTGGTGATACTTAATGGTGTTCCATTAGATATTGTATCATATCAAGGCCCCAGTTTAACTTCTCAGTTCTAGGATGGCCATCAGAAGGCCTTGGTGTCTCTGATTATGATGACCAGAATATGCAATCCTCAGACATATGGACAAACAGAGTGGGTGAATCTGATTTTGGAGGACAAGAATCGTGCATGTCTCTAATACTTTTGAGGTTCCTGGTATAGTAGTGTGGGATTGGTTCAGTTTTCTAATAATAATAGTTACCAATCCCAGATTATAATGGATCCTTTATAGGCGCTCTATGGTTGGCCTTTTCAATCCCCACCCCCCTATGTTGAGATGAGGTACAGGAGACCTCACTACTGGGGCTGAGTCAGGTGCAAGATATTTCTAAGAAGGATACATTAACCATGGAATGTTTATTGATAGATCAAAGTCGTCATTAATTTTATACTGACAAGAGGCATCGAGACCTAGAGTTTTCTGTGGGTGACATGGTACTCTTGAAAGTGGGCCCTCGTCTGGGCCATCGTCAATTGGGGATGAAAAAAAGCTAACACCGCGATATATCGGCCCTTTTGTTATCACCGAGCATGTTGGAAAGGTGGCATAAATGTTGTCCTTACATTCTTAGATGATTTTTATCCATGTCTGCTACCATGTCTCCCAATTGTAGAAATAAACACGGATATCTCCCATCTGATGAGTTGATAAGCAATGGAGAGAGTGCCTGATTGTCAGTTTTTGATTGGCCAGTTCAAATAGTGGACTCCCAAGAGAAGTTTCTCCGAGGGAAGTCAATTCCTCTGGTTGGGGTTCGTTTACAGCATGGTAATTATACACATGATACATGGGGGCAGAATCCATGAGTTAAGGAAGAGTATATGTTCCTATTTTCTAATCATGATTTAGGATGACATTTTGGGATGGAAAGTTTTCATAGTGTGGAAAATTTTCACATACATGACATATATTAAAGGTATTTTTAATTTCCATCAATTCATTGTATTTTGTGGTTTCCCAAGATTTTATGAAAGAATGGGTGAGTTTTCATGAAATGGGCCAAATTGTGAGCCCAATTTAAGATTCAAAAATAAATTATGTTTCTTTTATAAAATCTTAATTTTTTTATATATTTCAACCATTATAATTCTTAAATGACATACCTTGACATATTAACACCACCATTAAAATTTGGAACCTTTATAAAACCATAACCAAGGTGTATATGTGTTTTTATTTAATGGATTTGGAATTCCAGGAAGACCAATACTTGTTTAAAAAGTTAGAATTGTTTAATTAATAACATATTCAATTATAAGGCTTTTTGGTGATTCTAAGCCTAAACCAAGGCCACTAGACCCAGCCACATGCCCAGTATCCTCTAATCCATTTTGGATCTCATATCCATTGCTATTAGGTACAGAACATCTTATGGTTTCTAAAATCGTCCAGATTTACGTATGTAAGTTCATTCCATCATAACTCTCTCAATTATTACTCTTTTTTCACCATAACAATTCTTAATTATACCCTTCATCTCCTATTCGAACCTAAATTTCATGGAATCCATTAAAGTCTCTCAAATATTCATTGGAACCCCATTTTAAGGTGTTTTGGGGGAGGAACGTCAAAAAATCTCGAGTAAGTGTCTCTCTTCATTAGTTCCTCCACTTTCCCTGATGTTTCATTTAATTCCATTGATGTTCCACATAAAATGGTGTAGGGTTTCGAACCTAGGGTTTTACCAAGGGTTTTTTTAGAAAATTCTCATGGTTTTAGATTTTATCTAGGTCTCTCTTGGTGCAGCGGTGTTGCGATTTGATTTTCGCCTGGAGATTCAATGGTTATCGTTAAATCTGTAGGTGATTTCATGTTTATAAAATTTATATGAATTATCATGATGTGTTTTTTATGTCTACCTATTTATTTAATTTTATTATGGATTCCAAAATTAGTTTTAGTAGTGTTTGTTATGAAAATGAATTTGAAGGGCCATTTTTAGTTGAAATTGGGGTTTATTCTTAGAAATATTTTATGGTATCAATTGGGGATTCCCTATAAATGATTATTTTATTATATTGAACTATAATATGGCTGGAAATAATGTTTTTAATGTTTATCCGCATTTTTTATTTCCACAAAAATGGGTTTTAATGGTGTCTTTGGAACATGTGATTTTTAAGTGGCATGTTTGTGTGAAAATGGTGGTTTTACAATGTTATAATTTCATGGTTCACTTGTGGTTGACCTAAATTTTTTTTTGGTTTCATTGAAATATATTAGGATGAATTTTATATTTTTCTAAATTTCTTGTTTTCGCATATTGTGAAATGTGTGGTTATTAATGAGTTTTGGGTGCAATATAATGCGGGGTTTTGAGAAGGAGTTATATAGAAAATCAAAGTGTTTTGATCTGTGTTTTAAGTGGTATAAAATGTGTGTATCTACTGTATGGATTGTATGTGACCAGTAGTGGTGTTTGAAATAAATATAAATTTATGTAGTGTTCTGAAATATTTTTAGCACAAAGGGGGAAGCCCAGATACCTTAGTAGGGCGGATGTGTAATAGTACGGTTAGTGTACCGGATGGGTTTTGTCCCTGTACCACATAACATTTGGATTAAGACTACTCTAACTAAACTATGTTCATGATTATTGGGGACCACTAGGTTATTGGAATGTTCCATACTGGTGGCTCATGTTTGGGAATGGATTTTACTATGGTAACATTAAACCGAGGTACGAGGGGAATGGGGCCCAAGACCAGCTAGTGCCAAGGGGTGTTCCCGATTTGGTTACTCATTATATTTGTGTTATTTTTCATTTTATTTGAATGTTTTTGGAAGGAATATAAAGTAGATACCATTAATATTTAAATGTATTAATATTCTAAAAATTTTATCTCGAAAATTGTTTTTAATTGAATGTTTCATTTTTTATAATTTATCACTGTTTTTCCTTGGGTATTAAATGTCTGTAATTTTTCACACTGTATTGCATGATGTTTGGAATCATTGGGTGGTATCAATTTTCATTTAGGATCACACCATACTTACACCCCATGGGTGTAGGTACACTTTATTATGATTGAATCAGGTAAAAGGAATTAAATGGTTGATGGCAGTTCAGGTTGTTAGTTCATCTCCTTGGTGCGGAGTTGTGGAGATGTCTTTTGGGTGATAACCCTTATCATGTTGATTCCTTGGGGCTGTCTTGTTGTTGTCTATATTGGTATTTGGAAAAATTTTATTGTCATAAAACCAAAGTATTCAGTTATGTTTTTTATCATAAGACTTGTTTGGCTAAAAAACATTAGATTTATATTATGGATTGTTTTTAATGTTTTATGATTTAATACGCGGGTAAATAATTCCCAAACATAAATTAATGACACACATGCACTTGTGTCAGCCCGTGGGGATATGGAATTACCTTTGGTCTTAGTAACGGCCTGGGTTTGGTGTCAGTATTGGTGGCGACCATATTCTGTTTGTGACATCCACATTATTGATTATGGAGTTTGTTTCATTGTAGACAACCTCAATGATAAGAAAATATTTGAAGAGGAAATTAAATGAATCACAATGTTTAGACCATAGAAAAGAAAAAACGTGATGATATTCATAGAAATTAAAGTATGAATATGTAATGTACATTTATCAGATTACTTGAATACCTTCTCCTATGTTTCTAATCTGTTCTTGGGAACTTTATATGAAATCAATGGGGGACTTTAATACATTCTCTAAAGTTGTATTTCCAATTCAAATGACGGTTTTAATTACAAATAAAATTAATCAATGTTAGAATATATTATCTATAAATGGAGTTCTATTTTTTTTACAACCCATCCCCCAAGACCCATGTTGTAACAACCCCATGCCTGCCATCCATAGGCCAGGGGCTGGCGACTAGAACCAAAGGCATAAATCACTATAACTGGGAAGGCATTGACTTTATAAAATGTAAACTCCCACAACCAGAGATCAAGATGAAGAAAAAAACTAGGTAAAACTGAATACAAAAGTAGTGCTGAATGTAAAGGGGGATGGAAATACATGCTCAACTGTAAAGTAAAAGGAAAAAGACAAAACAACTAGAAGGTGAAAAACAGCTCCTGGATCATCCACCACGGATCCTACCTGAAGGGTAGGTATTGATGTCGTCCTCAGAGATCTGCGTCCGTCCGTCCATCCATTTTTCCATCTCCTCTGGGTACCGACTCGTCGTGAGGTCCACCTCTGGGTACTGTCCAGTCCTCATACACTCTACTTCAATCTGCATTGACCGTCATCTGCATCCAACACAACGAGGTGCAGGCATATCCCGTGCATGGCTTAGTATAATGATAATCAGTAAAGACCCTGAGACCCACATGGTCTCACTAAATCCAACAAGGATAAACCAAAAAGGAAAGATCTCAACAGATAAACTTTACTTAGGTATATGGTCATACATATCCCTAAGTTATCAAGTAACCCATCTCTATCATGAGAGAAAATGTTTAAAGAAAATAAATTAAAACTTCAAGAAAGAAATAGAATCCAATGAATGTGATGTGCACTATTTAATTAGGGATTTCCATGTGTGAAATGGAGGGAGGTGCACTAATTGGAGAGAGAGGGTGGTGGTGCATGACATTGTGTTTTTTTGAGGCAAAATAAATTAAAAATAATAATATAATAATCATATTATTATTTTTGTAGATAAAACACTTTTTTGACCACAAGTTATTCATGCGACCATGGTTTCACAAATTGTCTGCGGATGTGTGACACAGATTCTGAGTCAGACATTCCTTGTCCAATATTGATTTTCTTTTTTCGGGTTTTTGGATTGGGTACCGGAAACACTAGAAAAATAATTTATTTAATATTATTATTAAATCTTTGACCCACCATTACTCATGTGTGCGACGTCTGATTGGCTTGACGTCAGTGGCGACGTGATCCTGTATTTAAGAGGGTCGATTCATGTCTAATGTTCGATACTAAATTCTGGTTCGAGGCTCGGGTCCATGAGACACCCAATGATAATAATAATATTATTATTACGGGATTTGTATCCGACATATCTATCTCATGCAGTGTCAAAATGACGAACCGTCAACGACGTTGCGACCCTGGAATTAAGAAGGATGTTTCAAGGCAAATTTTGGATATTTATGTGGAGGTTGAGGCATGGCCCCATGAGGCCGAGTTCGTACGTGTTGCGGTGAAATGAAACTTTTTCACTGGTTATCCATTTGTGACTACTGGGTAGTCCATCTCGTGTGTTTTTCGATATGGATCACAATGGTGTGACCGGTTTGGTTAACTGGTGTCATTTGAAGTATTTCTGGGTTGGTTTGAACCTGAAACTAATCAGGCACTCGGAGCGGAAATGCTTATGACTTGAGCTCCAGACCTCCGATTGACGTGTAGTTGACTTTGTTGGATTCCACATTATGAGATGGTTCTTTTGGAATACAACAACCGAGGTTTGGACACAATTAGATTATGGTCGTGTTGTATTGTACCTGAAATCCAACTGGGCCTCTGGTACTGAAAATCCAATAACATTCAGGACGAACGTCCGTTTGAAGAACCGTCAGCAGCGTTGGTAATAACGTTGAGAAACCGTCTCTATGATTATACCCTATTATAGTTCGGGGTATAATTGAGTTACAGTCAGGTTGGATCGTACACGAAACCAATCGGGCCCCTGGGACGAAAAGGATAATAAGTCACAGACCGGGCATCCGATCGACACACCGTATGTTGCGTTGAGACCCAAGTGATGAGGCGGTCCCATATGATACTTCCTTGTGGGAATTTGTGATACTTGGAGTATAGATCAGTAGCTCGTGGAGTGGATCCTCTTGGAGATAAGAATGCGGAGTGCGGAGACCTAGTAGCTGTGGACTTGACGACTGCTTGACCGATTTGACTTGGAGTGAGTCGACTAGCCCAGTGGACAGATCGACTGGTATTTGGCGGCAGACCCATGGTGGAAGGATCACCTGGTATATGGCAGTAGAACCGCAATACTCGGTAGGAGGAGTACCCTTGTAGGCTATTAGGGGAACCTCTACAGTGTATGGGCAGCAGACCCCTGAGGGGGAGCACAATTTTATTTGGGTGCGGACTCGCTGTACTCGACAGGAGGAGTACCTCAGTAGTATAAGGTTAGTGACTGGTGCCTTAGAGCCGTGAGATGGCTACTGTACTCGACGGAGGAGGATTTCTCCAGTAGTTGTGGTTTCAATATATATAATGAAAATCCTAGTTTGAGTTGAGTCATTGACCATTGTGATTTTCTAATGATTGAGATGGGTTATTTGATAACATAGGTATATGTTTGGGCATATACGTATGTAGTGGTTATCCGTTGATTTCATATATGTGTGATACCTCAAAATTGAGATGGGTTACTTGAAAAATTAGGTATAAGAATGGGATTATACCTAAGTAAGGGTTATCTATTGGATCATTATTTGTGGTTATCCTTATTGGATTTATTGATACATTGAGGGTATCAGGGTCCCTACTAAATATCGTTATACTCACCCCTCCATGGGATATGTCTGCACCACGTTGTATTGGATGCAGACGACAAACAGTGCTGACAAAGGCCGAGTGTTTGAGGACTGGACGGTACCCAGATGTGGACCTGATGATGAGTCAGTATCCGGAGGTGGACTTCACGGCGAGACGGTACTCATAGGAGGTTGACAGGTGAGAGCGTTGAGGAGGATATCTGTATCTACCCTTCAGGTTGGATCTGAGGTGGAAAACCCTAGAGCTGCTTCTTTTTCCCAGTTGTTTGCCTTTTCTGTTGTACTTTCATTTAGTTGTAGTTGTGTTTTTCAGTTGGGTTTGTATTCTGGCCCATTTACTTTTCAGAACATTATTTTGTACTTAGTGTATTACTTCCCCTTTTACTCTATGGTTTTTGTTTACTTTTATAAAGGCAATTCCTTCCTAGTTATCGGGATTTACGCCTTTGGTGTTAGTCGCCAACCCATGGCTTATGGAAGGCAGGCTTGGGGTAGTCACGACACGGGCGTTGAGGATGGGTCATGACATATTTTGAGTTATACACATTGGAAAATGGTTATGCGGAATGTTTTTTGGATTTTCCTGAAATACATAATATTTTGTTGAATAGTTAAATATGATTATTTACCATAAATTATAAAAATGTTAATTTTTAGTCATTCTTGAGTCATGGGGGACATAAGTGACCATTTGACATAAAAATAATTCAATAATTTCTATATTCATTCACATTAATCCTCCACATTTATTGTCTTGAGAAAAATAATTAACAAATTATTAAAATAATAATAAAACAACCATATCCTCCACAATAAATACCACTTTTCACACCATCTTCTCCTAAAACCTCTCAAACATTGATTCTTGCATATAATTTTCCCTGTACACTTACATAGTCCATCCCCTAAATCTATGAACTCTAGATCTCATCTAATGACCAGTCCTCAGTGCCTTAAGGAGGACCTCAAGGGGAAAATTTAAGAGGTAAATAATATATCTTTTCTTTTAATTTCCTTTAAATTTAGATTTCATTATTATTCTCTCCTCAACTCCATTCATAAAATTGGCATGACAACACCAGTGCCTTATATATAATGGAATTATATCATGTTAGTGTAAGACACAACATTAAAATCCTCACACACTCTATTATCTTAAAAGTTAAATCGTCCCTGTGAAGTGACAATTTAACGACATAGGGGCGATGAACATTCATTTTCCATAAACGCCATCATGGATGTTAGTAAATCTATCATGAATCTTTATAATGTATAAAAGTTTTTGGAAATCTTAATTAATGAATATAATGTAATTATACATAGTATTAACATGAATGATGATTTTGGACAATATGTAAGGTGATTATTTGAACCATCTCTGTTTTATTGGGTTTTCCCTATATCAGTCAATTTTCCATACATTTATTTCTTAATAATATTTTCATCATAATAATATTATCTTTCATGGGATATACATGTTTTATACATGTGTTTTTGATAAAGATAGGGTTTTCCAAAATAACTTATCTTCCAAAACACACCTTTTACATCTTTGAGACGTTTGATTAATCTTATCCCAAGTTTGTTATTCCACATTTTAATTTGGTAACCAAAAGCATGATAATTCATTCTTTTGAGATAAATATCATTGCATTCCATGTGTAATTTAATTTCATGATTGATATTTTTTTGTATTGTTTGTGATAATGTAAATGTTGTGATGTTACAGGTGCACCCAGAATTATATAAGACACTGTAAATGGGATAATGTGATGGGTGGACCTAGAATAATATTACAGTCTATTTAATTGGGTAATGTGAATAAAATCATGAGTAATGTGAAATATTCTTTAAAAAGATGCTATATTTTTTCACAATTGGGCATTATAGTCGGCCACTATGAAATGATGGTTCATTTATATGCATTTAAGAATTCAATGTGTTCTCTTAATGTTTTCTATAATGATTATGATTATTTTATATTATTATGAGGATAATTATTATTATTAACCCTTGTTATATTATTTAATGTTCTTATTTGTCCTCTTATTGGGATTTTAGATCTCCCCTTTTTGATGCATATCCTCAGGTTACTAATTGTACTATGTATAATTCGAGGGCCATAACGATGATAGAGAAGAAGGAATTAAATAAATATTTAGATTGTATATGGTAAAATTTATTTATGGTCGTAATTTTACCAACACAAAAAAACATTGGATCTTTTATGTGTAATGAATTTATTTTATTTATATTTTTAATTATGTAATTGTAATATATGAAAAACATGGATTCCTATAATAATTTTTTTGAGATAATTAAATTTTACTATCTAAAGAGGTGGAAACATATATTTTTAATCCATGGTAATTTACCCATCAATTTACTTCTACTATGAATGTATATGATATTTAAATACTAAATATAATTAATTTTAAGAGTAATTTCCTATATTTTTAATATTTTGTAAGTGTTTATTATCAAAGAAATAGATTTTTCATAAAATTGGAAGTGTTAGTATGTTGAATGAGGACACAATGGAACAAAAATGAAGCCTCATGATGTTGGTTTTCTATATATCTATAATAATGGGATTTAATAAATTTTTCTCCTGCTTTGACAAGGAAATGAAAACGTTGTATCTCTATGAGTGGTTGATAAAACAAAATCTTACGGTTTGGTGAATATAATTGATTATAAATAACTAAATATGTTCAGGAGAAATGTATAGTGAACATTGATGACAATGTTTCTAATAAATCAAATCATGATGTGACCAAGGTTTCATTTTCTTTTAATGATAAAAGGATTTTTTGTTCTTTTAATATAAACTAAATCCTTATTGAAGTCATTTTTAGTGTTGTTTAGTAAGAACGATATAGAGTGGATATAGAAATGTAAAATTTCATTAATATAATATTGTGATTATAAATAAAATATAAAAAATAATGTAATTAAATTTTACTTTTATATGGAGGACACTATGTTCAGTAGCTCGAAGTTATCAAATGTATGAATTTAGATGGTATGGTTCTTGATATGAATAGTGTAACTATACAATAATTTTGTGTGACAATAAACTCTTCGAAAGTACATACTAAAATGTAATATGTTTGAAATATAGTTTGTATGAATATGTGATGCTTTGGTATACCATTGAATACGTGGTACTTAATCATAGACTGGTTAATTCAATGGATAAATATTATATAACTGATACAATTACTATAAAATTTTCCAAATAGATTATCCTTATAACTCATAGTATACACCTTATAAATACATGATACAAAAATTATATATCTAAAAGAGATTTTAGGTAGAAAAACAGCAATTTTAACTAATATATGTGTGTTATGTGTGATAAATTGTTTATAAATGTTATAAATTATGGGTATTTTTGTTTCCAAAATATGTAATCAGTTTGAATCTAGGATCCCTTATTAACAATGAATCTATAAAAATCAGTTATGTTATGTATCTATTAAATCTTATAATATATGTTATACATAGACGAATTGTTTTTTAATATTGTGTTTTAGAGATAGAATAATACATATTTAGATTGCAAGAAGTTGTTATTTAGGGAAACATAGTTTCCATTATCTAGAAATTGATATCATATATCACAAATATACTTATGATGAATCATTTTATTTATATTAATGTGAAAAAATGAAATCATTAAATTATTGAAGGTTCT
Organism: Viscum album; assembly: GCA_963277665.1. Classification (NCBI taxonomy): domain Eukaryota; kingdom Viridiplantae; phylum Streptophyta; class Magnoliopsida; order Santalales; family Viscaceae; genus Viscum; species Viscum album. The sequence continues at coordinate 555,259,821 of OY728165.1, read as the reverse complement.
TTATAGAAATTTTACATAATTTAGTGGGGATTTTATAAGGAACCATACTCAATAAATAAATATAATAAATGAAAACAATTTTGAATATAATTTTTATTTATGGTGCTTCTTATCTCTAGATTTGAATGTTGACTCCAATTAATTGATATAGTTATTTTTTTAGATTATTTATGTTTTGGTGTATATAAATAGGTTCTGGTGAAGGTTATAGTGGGTTTGTATTTATCTAAAGGCTTCTATTGCTAAATTGTACCCATTTGAGAAGTAAGGGATTACCGATGAGGCCCCGCATTATTATTATTCACATTTAAATCCACTAATATATAGATTGAGATCCCATTGTCCTCTATTTTATTTTTTTCTTCAAAATTATTAATCAAATTTGATAAGAGTATAATTAGTGATTTATATAAATGAATAAAAACTTATATGTATACTTATACATATATACTACTATTTCAATTTTTTTATATTTCCATTGAGTAGAATTCTACAACAATTCAAAAAAATGGAAGATTTTATCATCTTTATTTATATTAGATGACCATGGGTGATTCAACGTAAAATAATTTAGGTGTAAATTTTTATGAATTTTTACTAATGGTGTATCATAGATCTTTGGTAATTTTGTGCATCTCATATAGGATTCGGTTGATAGGGTTTGGGTAGTATTTTTAACTTTGAAAGCACAATTATAACTATAGTGAGGATACCATAAATTGCGAATCATTGTTTCGTAGAGTTTAGCTTAAAAATAGAAATATATATAAATTATTTATATGTGTGATCATTTCGTATAATTATATTTTTCAACCATGATAGATTTTGATCCATGAGTTGAGTCTTTTATAAGGTTTTATGATTCAGTTGAATAGTACACAAATTTCTATCAAATGTAGTGAGTCATATGTTTGGTATGGGATTAAATATATGGGGAGTATTTGAATATGATAAGTCAATAAGTGAACTATCATTCCACATTGAGAAATATTTCCAATAAGATATGTAAAATTGAATTGTTCTCAATCATGTCAGATATAGTAATGATAGAGGTAATACACATGGTTCAATTTCCATAGGTAATATTTTAATTACTAGAAATAATTTCATAATTTACATTCCTTTATTCAAGAGTATTACTAAAACCTAAAATCCAAAAATGTTTTAAATTGTTATTTTACAAGTGACTTACATTTTTGAACTCTGTGTGTCAAAACATTATTTGGATAATTTTTTTCATATATTTGTTTAAAATTTTTTTTCGATCAATATTGAAATTTACTAATTTTTCAAAATTTTCATTTTCAAGAAATTTTTGTAATATTAAAATTTAGTAAATTTTTATGGAGAACATTTTTATATAATAATTATATATTAATTAATAAATATAATTTATATTGAAATATATTTTCGAACGTAAATCTATATGATAAATAATTTGGAAATCACTGTAATATTTTTATTCAAATATTTATTTAGATAATTATTTTAATAAAGTATTTTTCATTAGATTTTATGTAAAATAATAAATTTTCCATTTTAAATAGTCTAAATAATATCATTGAAATGAATATTATAATTTTTTTATATGTCATTATAATGCTTATACAAAAATTTTATCTAAAAATGGATTTTAGTCTGTTTTATAAAATTATAATAGATGTCATTATTTATTATTTTAGTGGATGTGTGATTTAAAATTTCATATCTATTTGAATGAAAATAACATATATTAGATTAAAAAATAAATATAATTTTTTTTCTTAATATAGAGTAGGCATAGTAAATATTTATCAACTCAGTTAAGATAAAAATATGATAAAATGGTTAGAAATTAAGGGATACTGCTACAATATAACACAAAACAATTTCGTAATGAATTTATTTTATTTTATTTCAACTATTATCATCATCGATTATATGAAATGTTTGAGACACATTCATTAGAAAATTTCATCATATTAATATAAAATAAACGTTATTCAATTTGTGTCGAATCCCTCTATTTTAAAGGTCACATATCCACCAATGTAATTAAAAAAAATTGTGCCATGTATTTTAATAATGTCTGATATGAATTTTCCCATACAATATAACCATATATATTGAGATCATTGTAATAATATAACCCAAACATATGATGTCTTAGTATGTAATACATAGTGGGTTTATCAAAAAATAGGAAATCATATTTTGTAAATTTTATAAAGTAAATATTTCTATATATTCTTATAATTATATTGCGTACATCCTAATATAGATAAATTAATTTTGAAAAATATTTTTATAGTTTTTTATAAATTTTAGAAACCATTTTTCACCAATATCTCATCATATGAAAAACTAAAACAATGCTTATTCATATGTACTACCTACCATGTACACATAGAAGTGTAATTCATTTATCATCAACATATGAATTATATGGTTATAAGGAAAGTATTGAAAAACAATATATTATTCATATCAGTTAAATTCTATTCTATAATTCTATTATAATATACATCTTCTTACACTTCTGTCCATTTTAAAATGGTTACGTCACTCTTGAATATGTGGGGACTATCACCTTAAAGATGTGATGTCATTCTTTATTATATTAACACAGTGAATATATGTTTGTAATATGTTATATAATGAATCAAAAATATATTCAATAAATTATTTAAATTTTGGACATTATTTAACTATTTCAACACACCTTTTAACATATACAATATGATTAATTATTGTTGTATTTATTGATGTAACAACATTAATGTGTTCATTATAATAATGGAAAATTCAAGGAATGGATATAATATATATATATATATATATATTTACCATAAAAAGTAATATATAAGTAATCATTTCATAATTATGTATTTATTATATTTAAAACTACTCTATAGAAGAATAAAACATTTACAACTAAGTAAAGACCCTTGGTAAGGGTAATTACATCTAATTTCCATTTAAAAGAGACACATTTTAGATAATGGCCCTATATTATTATTGATGTTGAATATAACAAATCTATTTTAATTTTATAAATAATAAAATTATTCATTGTATTAATTTTATGTGATTTATTTTTTCAATTTAATGAATTTTAAATCCAAAGTTTTCAATGTAGTAATGTATATCTATAACATCCTAAATTTATTTTCATATTTTTCATGTAATGATTTAAATTTGGAATATTTTTTTATTCGGACATATTTCATCCTATCTATTTTATATTCCTCTACATATTTTTTTTTCTTATATTTTATTATTCAATTTATATATTTTTCATTTTTGAATCAATAAGTAAATTACATGTAAATTAATTTTCATGAAATCATTTTTTAATTTACAATTTATATATATTTTTCTCCAATGTTGATATTATATTAACTTTTACATGAATGATATTATTTATACTCATGTTATTCAATGAATTAATTTTCAATCATTCTTGAAATTTGAAACAATTAATTAAAATTAATCATATTGTTTTTTAATAAATCTGGTTCTTTATAAATTTCTACTGAAACAATGAAACGAAATATTGTTTTTTCATTTTCCATATGAAGGAAATTTCATATATTTATAATAATTCTTTAAAATCAAGATTATTTAATATTTTCAATGTTTTTAATAAAGGGTTGTTTTTCTATTTACTTTTTGGAATTTATATTTTTCAATTATGCTAAACCAAAAGAGTATTAATTTCTAATGGATTGAAAATATTTTATAAATTTTATTTAAAATCCCTACTTACATAAAGTTAAATGATTAAAAAAAATTGTATTTCTTATAATATTATTTTCTAATGGAATTTTCATACTAATAAAATTCATTACTTATTAATGTATAGTCTTAATATATCCTTTCCAGATAATGAATTTTAACTAATTTTGAGGTCATTCAATTTTTATGATCATGGTAATTATCACTGTATATTATTCATAAGACATTATATTACCATTAATGTCAATATATTTAATATCATGGATGAATAAAAAAATTATTTTATTTTTAGGATGTTTCAAAAATATAATGTTCTTAATTATGGTTTCTTCTTAAGGTTTATTATTATGTAAATTATTTCATTTACTATGTAAATATTGAAGTTATGTATTCATGATAAATGAGGATAATTTTAAAAAATAAGTGACATTTAGAAAGACTTTCACAGATAATTCATAATATTAGTAATGCATTGGTTGTACGTGTAGTTGGTGTGTCTTATTTATAGATCAACCCTCAATCCATTGATAGGTCTTTTGAAAACAATGTGGCCACATTAAATGGGTATATTCATTGTCGATATTTGGTATGGGAGTACATTGGACACAAATTATTTATTATAACAGATGATGTTTTTATTATCCACTCTTCCATACTAATTATAAATTATAAAATAATGGTAGATCCTATTGAAATATTTCAATTACTAATCATTTTAGATCAAAATTAATTGTTTCCTATCCATATCTCCAAGAGGATGAATTATTTAATGATACTGAAGGATTTAATAATTTTTTTACATTGTTTTATTTTTCAAATGTAATTTGGAAATCATATATGTTTCTAGTGTAAAAAAATGATAAATAGTTTGACCATTTTTTATATATAATGCATATTTTACCATTGTAAAATGTAACAACTAGTATTAATTTAATTGAGATGAGGTGTTATAGTTGGTATAAGAGAATGATTTGTAGGAACCCTATAAACTAGACTTTCAAAGAACATTTCTAACATTCGGATTATTATAATCCCTTATAATATTTGTGAACTATTACCATTATAGGTATTTTAATTTTATGGATTAATATTAATGAGTAATAAGAACTAAATTTGCGTCTCCATATATTTAAAGATGTCTCTTAACAATAAAGTTGGAATAACCACCGATAATAATGTGGGAATTACCCTACTGTATAAGATAATACAAATGGTGTTAGAAATAAGTAGTTCGTGTCCATATTTTAAAATTTGACAAATGATTTGAAGAATAAGAATCATTATATTGAAATATATTTTATTCTATTACAAAATTCATTTATTTCAGATCACTACATGTGAAAAAAGATCCCATCTATTAATGGAATTATTAATCCATTACTAAATGAATAGTTCATTATGTTCCACAAAATGATATTTCTATCATGGGGAATAATTGAATGGGAGATTAATATTTTTGATGGTTATTTTCAAAAGTGAGATACTAATTAATGTTGAATTTTGATCTAAAACACTAATGAGGATAATAAAATTCAATGTACAAAATAGTGAAATTTTAATTTGAAATTCTTCATGAAATATATTCCAAGAGACCGATATATAGATATGAAGATTATATTACTCAATTTAAATAGAAAACATGTTACAATGTATATGGATAATATTAAAATATTATCTAATATTGTTACAATCTAGATAGATAATTCAAAAATAAATAGTGGGGATTTCTTTAACATGCATAATGTCTTCCTATAAAGGATCATGATTCTTAAAAAAAAATTTATCTTATGATTATATAGTAATAAGTACCATAGTGAATGTCAATGAATTATGAATGTATTATATTTTGAAGGGATATAATGAAAATAAGAGGTCATAAAGTTAGTAATAAAAATCGATTGTTTCAAAGAAGAGGAAATGGAAGATGGTGTTTCAAACATGTGGTAATTCATGAAACAAACACCAAAGTATGTTCTTAATTGAAACAAGATATTATTTAATGTCTGGAAAATTTGGTTATAAGGCTCATGAATTCAAGGGAGTGACCTAAATCATTAGTATTTTATGCTTCATTTAATATCCCGCCATCCAAACACCAGGATATAGTTCATAAAACATATTCGTTATATTTTTGATTTGTTATATATAAAACTGAACAAATTTTATTCATCAAAAAAATAAAACATCAAATCAATAAATTTGATCACATACATATGGAAATAAATTTTTGGTTATTAATTTAATATAATAAATTAAATATCTTTAGTAGAGGAAAATTTCAGACATCATTTATTTTTAACTCAATATGAGTTCCTTATGAACAACTGATTTCTTTATTCTTGGAGACACCCCTATCTTGGACACTAAAATTTCTAAACAGTCTACTAATCCTTAATCATTATGTACTTTATTTAAAACCATTTGATAGAAATAAAAATGATCAGTATGGTATATATTAAAATTAATTGATAAATATATTAGTTGATTTGAAAAATAGAAGATCATAAAATATAATTTTTTCATTCAATATATTAAACATTGAGCCCAAATAATAATTTATCTACACATGAAACCGACATTAATATATAAATTTTTTCATAAAATCCAACGTTATATTCATTTGGGTATCAAATAAATTTGTATAACACTAGAAACATCTTTTATATTTCTTATTTGGAATGTGTTTAAATATTAATTTATAAATATGATCATCGTCATAACTTTTGAAATCAAATCATTTCAATTAAATTCTACTTGAAAATATATAATTTTCATGTCAGTGAGATGGGTCATAATCATCATAGAAAAACTAGGTTGAATCATAAAATAACCCTTATATTTTGAATTGATTATATAGTCATCTTAATATATAATTATCCAGTAAACATAATCATTATCCAAGTCCATGGAGATCTATATTGGGATCACCCATCCGAAAATATATATTGATCTCATGAATATTTCATAAATTGTTCCCAAAAACCATATCATGAATTATACAAATGAAATAATTTAATTAAAATTTTAAACTCATAATCATTTATATTTGAACCCATAAAAAATATTTTTCGTTATCAAAATATATATTTCCATTAAAACCTAATTTTAAAATGTAAAAAAACAAGAACAAAAGAAAAATTATTACTTATAAATTAAAATTATATGTATTCCTATATATTAATAAAAATATAAAATAATATTTTTTTTGTTGAGAAAATTCCTTAATTATGTATACTTTAAAACAAAACATTTATTTTTTCCTTTAACATAATATAGTCAAAACATGATCTATAGAATTTGTAAAAGAATTCGTATCGATATCCTTTTAAGGATGGTATAAAAAATAAATTTTAATTTATAATTATGTTTTCACTATATCAATACATCCATAAATTAATTTTAAGAAATTGGAATAAAAATATTAGAAATATAAATATTTAAATAATATAGACAGGGGTTTTCAATGTAATATTTCATGTTGCAAGGGTATGGCCTATCATGTACAATTTTTATCTATTATATAATATAATTTTGTCAATTAGTTTCTATAATAATTATAATTTCTTATTTTAATACCTTATTAATAAAATTCTCTTTCATTTATATCGATAATATATTTAATTTCTTAATATGTTCATGGAATATCATTTCTTTTTATGATACTTAGCTTATACATTCAAATAAAAATTAGTACAATGACCAAGATCAAAGAGATCAATATTCCATCATCTATATAATATTTATAAAAACATAATAAATATTTTTATTCATTAATTTATATTTTAAAACCCGGAATGAATTATTTCTAAGAAAAATTAAATACATTATTATCATAGAGATGGTTAGTTGTACATATTTATGAGTAAAATTTCATTTTTTCAATGACCATGAGGAACAAAAGGCATGTATAATATTATTTTTTTATTTTTATTATATTATAAATATCAATTTTTATCTTTAAAATAACTTACATATAACATTCATTTGATCTAGTGATAGATAACGAACTATATCTCTTTGTAGTGGTGTTAATCAATATATAAGAACAAATAATGTTATCCTTTTGAAATTTATTTATTCATCTGAATAGAGTGTATGAATTAGCTTTTTCTAATGGTAATTTTTTAAATTATATTATATATATAATTTACATCTATTATTATAACCATATTTTATAGGTTTTCTTTGAAAATCAATTACATCGGTTTACATGATGGTAGTATTTTGTACACATGAATGATGTATTCATTACCATTGGTTTAAGAATGTTTTTAATTGAAGTTCACAAATAATCATATAATAATATATATAATAATTTTTGATTTCAGTATGGATATAAATATTTTTAAGGTGTTCTAATATGATATAAAAAGAATACATTCAATTAAAATATATACAGCTTCTTCAAACAACCTCTATTCTGTAACACCTTAATCCCTCTATGTTTTGTATTATTCTAAAAATAATACCTTTTAATCATGTGGTGGGATTTTATGAATATATATTTTTTTATTGGATAAAATATATTAATGAAAATCCATGAGGATGATAGGATATGACGCTCCCTTGTTTATGTTATGGGAAGGGAATTCTTGGAATTTCAAAAATTATTAAATTAATAAAAATTAATTTTCATTGAATGTTTACCAAATTTTTATTATATATGGAAAATTTGAGATGATATAATATATATTATTTTTTATAATTTTAGGATGACGTTTCCATCCTTATCAATTTTATTTAACCACTTGTACCTTTTAGAGAATTATGCTACTATCCTTTTTTACCCATTATGGGTTAAATATGTTACAATTTAAGTAAAAGTGTCATAAAAAATGTTTTATATTATAGACCATTTCTTGTTTAATTGGTAATCAGTAGAATTCATATGAATTTTAAATAAATAATAAAATATAACATATTATAAAATGTTACGAATTTCATTTATTAGAATTATTCATTTTATTAAACACTAAATTTATAAAGATTATTGTGGAATTATAATATAACCAATTATACAATAAATAATATATTCTAAAATATTAATATTTTAGAGCACTATAATTTATCAAGAAAAAAAATTATATTCTTTTTTTAAATATATTTATTTTGATCATTCTACTAGAAGTCCAAAAATTACTTAGTGTTGTGTTATCATTTATCGTGATTATATAATGTATAATATTTACAAAAAAAATTTTATTAAAAATTTAATTTCATTGTTATAAATAGAAATTATATTAATTCTAAGCTTATTTGTATGCCTACTTGAACAGATAATGGAAATTTAAAAGTATGCAAGTTATATTTTTTATTCTTCATTTTTAAAGATATCAAATTTGTTTTATTGAAATACTATTGTTAAAAATTTTCCACAATATAATATTTTGTATTATAAGATGAAGTTTCATAATCTTATAGATTAGAATAATGTGTTAGGGTTATTTTAATATCTCATTCTATTCTTTTAACCATGTGTTCATCAATTCACCCATACCAAGGTGATTAATATTTAGCTTGGTTACTATTCATAATAAAGAAAAATAAATTTAGTATATTTATAATTTTTTTACTTTCCAAATTATAAAAACTATATTAAATTTTCAATATTTATTTTCAATAAATGGAAGAAATTATATTATGGGAAAATATAAAAACACAAAGTATTTGTTTACAGAAATCAGTTTTATGTTCAAGATGAGCATATATAATCAAATATAATGATAATTAAAATGTAATAAATTATAAAACATCTAATAAAATAAATCTTCTTTTACATAAATATAAAATTCTATGTTTAATGGTAATTTTTAATTGAAATAAATAAATATAATATAAAAATATGCACTTTGAAATATTTAGTAGAAAATAAATAGTTTTTTAAAAATTACATAAAATATATACCTACAATAATTTTGATATTTTAATTTATAAAGTAAATTTAATAATTTCATATTTAAATTATAATATTTTAAACCCATGTTTTTAATGAAAAAGATAATAAATGTAAATTTTAACCCCTTGAGTTATTGTGAGTTTATATTTCTTAATTATATTAAAATTTATTAATATATTTTATTAAATGAAACACCAGGTTAATACTGTTTTAGAGTCAATAAGAAATTGTACATGAGTTGTATAAAAAATGGGTCATGATATAATAATTATAGAAATATGGTTAAATAAAACCTTGATATATAATAAATATTATTATTCAAATACGACCATTATATCAAAGAAGTAAAATACTGTGATATGAATTCTAATTAAAATGTTTGAAATATATTTCAAGCTTTTTTACAAATAATGAATATTGATAAAATATTTCATAATTTTTATGGAAATTATAATTTTTTTAAATACATTTTCTTTTATTTTAAAAATTTTAGCTTTGAAAATTATTATAATTTATTTGGGGATGTTTTGAAAAATAAATTTCTAAATTAGAAGTCCAGTTAAAAATTCATTTAAAAATATATCATAGTGCACACTTTTTGGATTTTCAAAAATGTTTCATTTTTTTTGATGAATTATAGGAATTACTGAATTTTAATTGAAAATTTATTTTTCATTTAATTTATTTATACCTATAATTTATATTTCAAATTTGATTGAATTAAAAAAATTAAATTATAATTAAATTAACATAATATAATAAATTATAATTAATTTAATATGTATAGAACCTTTTTAAAAATTTGAATGATTTCTCATTAAGGGATCATATAATAGACACATTTGAAATATTAATTTAATGTACAAAAATGTACCTATTTTTGAATTGAAATTTTAAAAATTTATATCAAATATACATTTCGTATAATAATTTAATATAAAATTTTCATCGTATAAATTTATCCAAAATAAATAGTATAAATAGTAAAAATATTTTACTACGGTTTTCGTAAAAATGGGTATTCACAGGGTTGTTTTAAAAAAATTATTAGGGATATAGATTATAAAATACTTTTAAAACCCAAATTTTATATACATGTATCATCATTATATAATATTGTTTTTTTAATTATTTATTTTTGCATAGTTGTGACCAAAATATTATACTGAAAGAATTCTTTTATTCCAATAATTGGAAATGTGCAACTAAACTAACTTATATAATGTAACCCTTTATCCTCTTATATTAACACATTCCATGAATATGTTCATCCAATACCAACCCAATTCACATTCTGACTTCCATCCTCTCATCCTATAATCCCTAAATTGGATATGAATCCAACATTGTAATGTTTTTGGTGAAAACATAAGGAAGATTTCATAAAAAGAGGTAACGTTCATCAATAAGTGTTTTAGTTTTATTTCACCCTCCCCATACATCATTTATTGTTAAAAAAATTATATAATTATTTAAATATATTTTTTATAACAAAATTTATTATGATTAGGGAATTACGTACAACCATCCCTAATACCATCAAAAATACATTGAAATCATATTTTGTGTGTACGGTAGACTACCCCCTTGCGAACCAATGTCATTAATTTTTTCATTACCACATTTCAAGGATTTAAATAATGATGAATTTATTATTGATATATTTTATTAATTATCATAATATAAATAATTAATAATTATAACAAATATATCATTATACTAACCATTTCAGGGGAATACGACAATATGGCTCGTGTGTACAGTAGACTACTTCCTCACAAAGAAATGCAATTTAATCACACATTACATGGGAGTTAATAAGTTTTTAATTGATATAAATGTGTGATATATATGAAATAATTCTCACTATATAATTATATTATATGTTTTTTAATTCATTATATTAATTGAAAAATAAAATTGAAATATCATTCAATCATTCAAACGACGTATCAACTCTCGGAATAATGTATTTGAATTTCAATTACTGAATTATATGTATTACTATAAATAAATAAATTTTTAATATATAATATACTTATATAATGGTAATATTTCTAGTGATAAACGGTCCATTATAAATTTTAGAGGACCAAAAATAAAAAAACAAATCATATATGATAATCAAAGAAGTTATTACAGGAAACATAACATTAAAATGGACTTTTTAACAATAAAATAACATTATCACATAAGAAAATAATATATTATATGATATATATAATTATATTTAATTATTATAATTATATGAAAAATATATTAATTATATTGAAGGTTTGAACTTGTAAGATGGAAGTCATTCCTTAAGTTAAGAGACTGTTAGTATCTATTTTCTTTTTAGATGACATTTAAAAAGTCTCCACTCATATTTTATGTGTTTTATATACATATACATGACATATTATTTAATGAAGATAAACTTTTTCATTGTATTTAATGTTTCAATTTTTTGGTTTATTGGGATCTCATTTCAAAATATCACATAATAGGTAAAGAATTTCATAGTCACTTTTTACAAGGGTGATACACATACCATATTCACTAGTTATTCATTTTTCATTATGTATATAAAATCCATTATTTTATTTTTTTATTATTATTTATATAATTATTGAGATTTAAATATTCATTTTATGATTTCTCTTTAATGGGTCATAAATTTTAGTGCCACCAATGTAGTAAATATTTTATTTTATAATCTCATAAATTATCAAAATTGTGGTTGAATATGTTTCTAATAATCAAATATTTTGATCAATATCTCATAGAACTGATGTATTTTTATATATTCCTATAATTTGTTGAGAATAAATGTTGTCCCTTTAATTTCCTCACCTTATGTACTCAAGATTTCATGTAGTATATTTTTATGAAAAATAATATATTCAAAAGATAATCTATTTTTATAAAAGTCCATGTTTTCTAAAAATGGTTCTTATAATGTGTTTAGCTTTTTTTTAAAATTATTTATTAAATACATTTATACCCATGTTTATAATTTAATAAATAATTTCAAATTAATCATAAATTTTTTTAGAAAAATTCCCATTTGAATTTAATAAAAAGGATTTAATAATATTTGATAAATTTTTTTCATATGAATAGAATCTACCACCATATTGACCATTGATATCATTAAAGATAAAATTATATGTTTTCAATTTCATTTTCTATGAAAATGATTTTCAAAATAAATATGTTCATGAATTTGTTTTTCATAGTAGAAATTTTTTTTTGTCCGGAAATATTTTAAAATATTTTGAAAGATTCCAATTATAAATTTTATGATTATTTTAAATGAAATTATTTATGAAATATTTTATAATGTTAAATAATATAATTTTAATTTTAAAAATCTAATTTTCATAAAGTTATTTTTGCAGTATTATTTAATCACAAATCTATAACTATGATGACATACTTGGATCATAAGTTATCTTTACATGAGATATGATCTAAGGATACCATTAGTATGCATTATTTGAATTGTTTAGGTTTATAAAACCAATTTTTATTAAACGATATATATCACTATGAAATTAATTTGAAACCCTTTTATTTTCATGTGTCATGATACGTTAAAATTATGAAATTATTTTGAAACCCATATCTTTAACAAAGTCTATGATGTTAAGAAATTTTTATGGATCTTATTATATTTCATGGGTTATTATAAGTGAGATGGTTACTATCATATAGAAACATAAATATGGTATTAATTATCAGATGGGTTGGACCTATATCTTTTTAATATAAATTTAGTAAAGCTAATTTCACAAGAAGATTAATGTATACACAACTGGATAAAAATATCCAAAAAATATGGAATCATGGGTAGCTGGACTGAGCACAAAAAAATATTTATACTTGTGGTTATCCCCAGGAAAATTTAGGGGTGTGTGTATTGATCCCATGAAAAACATTTTTAAAACTGATTATTTTGTATTATTGACATATTATTATCTATACTTATTTGAATTCCAAAAATTTATGTCAAATGAATATGTTATTCTCTTATAGATCATGTTATTTATTATTTTATGATTCATGTCTCTTGAACTGTAAATATTTTTTCAATGATTAAAAACTATGACAATTTAATATAATTGTATGTTTTCAAAATATTATTCATATGTTTTCATATGATGATACATATTTTATGATTATATATGTAGCCTATTTTCCTTAACGATCATCTGAGTTTAACCTTGTGTATAGTTTCCACTATTTCTAAGATATGGTTTTTATAAACATACGATATGGGAGGATATTAATTGGAGAAGTTACAGATCATTATTAATTTAAACTACATTTACCTATGTTTACAAAGTCAATTGACTACTATGGCCAATTTTAATTTGATTGTGTAACATAATTAAAATTCATATAAAAATATATTATACCCATGTATAAAAACCATATTCGGTATAGTTGGTATCAAAGAAAATGATTATTAATACTTTGGAGAATAGTATTTTAAATTTTTATTGAGATATATATGGATAAACCTAAAGATATGTATAATATTTTATCTAATTATAATTCTATGAATAAGTCAATATATACAAAATGGTCGTGGATTTTTTGTAAAGGATTGATTTAGTAGTTTCCAAAGGATTAATTCCACGTAAAGATATTATATGTGGATAAGGATTATGAATAATGGTCCATAGGTTTGTAAAATAGAAAAATAGGGTATTTATTTGGATATTACTATGAAATGGTGCATTGAATCAAATCTTATTGTAGAGCTTTTTGACACTTCTAGGTATATACATTGGTAATTCATAAACTCTTTATCAACCATCATGACATATAAAAATTGATGATTAATACAATTCATCTAGTATAGATATATGATTTTTATATTAAAAAAGGTTTCATGATTTAGTCTTGATAAATGTGAATTCTCATGATTATATGTCTCTCCACTATATTTAATATTCCTCACAAAAATAATTTTTTTAGTTAATGGATAAAATTATAAGGAATCATATATGATATAAAAGAGATATATATTTTGTTGATTATATGAATCAAAATTTGATTCTGATAGGATAGAAATATGTGGTTATTTTTTCAAATCAAATATCATGATATATGACTAACATTGTAAACTTTAGATAGATTAATAAGATATAATATATATGGAATATCAACTTTTAAGGATTTTAATGTAGAAATTGACAGAGATAAAGGTTTATTCCACTTCATACATGTCTTGATGGTGGGTGGAAAACCTGGGAAAATATCTTCGATTTACGAGAATATGATATAAATGCGAAAAATAAGTTTATAGAGTGATACATTATCATGGAGTCTGACATCGTATGTGTGCGGAATATGGGAATTTTTCAACTCCATGACATAAAATAATTATCATATTGACCAGGGAAGGACCAATTCCATGTTCATTCATTTAAGTGATCAATTGATATATTTATGTATATTCATTCAATGATTATGTTGATAAAAATAATTTTTCAAAATGGTAATTGATTTGTAAGAATCATGAAACTTTTAAGGGTTATGTTACTTTTTGATGAATATATGTCTTTATATATGATTAATATAAGATTTATGGACTCCATAATGGGTTTATATATATGATGTATAGCATTATTTAATTTTTTTATGAACACCACATGTGGTTTTACAAGATGAATTTTTATCATGATTATGGATATTTTATTATTTATTAATATAAATTAAATTAATCATATTTTTGGGAGGAATTAATTTTTTTGAAAATATTAATAAAGGTATCGGTGGTCTTTAGAGTTCCATGTTTTTGTTCTTTGATAATTATGGGTTATTGTATTCATATAACGTCTATATTAATATAGTTTTCGAAAAAATAAAACATACAACTCAGTGACAACCTTTTTCATCCATAAAGTCAATAGGTTTTTATCCAATAATCGATTGGTGAAAAGGGAACACCACCTACTACTAACTGATATGAAACATTAATTATAGTGTGGATATATAAAGAAATATAATTGTTTTTATGAATTACTATGCATAGTAATTTATCATTTTATGTTTTACAGGAAATGATATAAAATGATTTCTGGCCATTATCAGTTTCTGAAAGTATATGTAAAGATATCCCTGTGGATTTTTTTATAAAAATACAGATATTATATAAAGGGAATAATGATACATATTTTTTATTTGAAATAAATATTATGAAATATCCTTTAATATTTGTAATAGAATATTAATATTCTGATATGTTTTATAGATATACATTAAAGGAGTGGTTAATTTTCATAGGTTACTGAATTCTATAGTATATGGTTTGGATTTTAAGCTTATATATATTTTTTATGATGTACTCAGCGAGTTAATGATATTGATTTGTGTTTCAAAACAGTGAGAACAACTCAAAAATATAGGACATGAAATGATATTTTTCAACATATTCAAATGGTGGTTGGGATCACACCTTCCATAGTTTTGCTTCCATACAATATTATATTTCACTCAGTTATTTATAAGGAAGCTTGTGAATCCATTTATAATTAATTTATTGATGTTATAGATATAAGGAAATTGTGACATAGTCTATGTTATGAGATGAAAGATTATGTTTGATACATTTTTCATCATGATTGGATGAAAAATGATGAAATAAATTTTATAATAATAATTATCATCATTACCTAAAATTTAAATCTACTAAAAAAGTATTTTAAATAATTTGTATATTTAATATATAATGGTATAATAATCCACTTATATATCAATCCCATTAAAATAAATGATCATATAAATATGAAATGATATCTTTTAGAATAAACATTGAAGATATCTTAGGTTTATGATGTGTTCCATGTATCTCTCTAATGGAATTATATACATATTACATGACATATACTAAACTCAATGTTAGTACCACTAGAGAATGATAATTATTTTATGGGACAACTAGTAGAGATTGTAGACCAAAAATAAAATATTCTGTGAAAAAAGACAATTTACGAGGTCGTGTTTTTGTGTAAGAACCAAATGTTTAATGTTTTTTTATTGTAATAGGTGCATATGATAAAGAAATAATATCATTATTTTTTTTAGAGTGATGATTTATTAATGATAAATATATTTTAAGGGGGGTATAATCTGACTCCCTATGTTTTTTAGAATTAATATATTTGAGAATTTATTATAGTTATTAGATGTCTTGTGTTACACATAATACCATGTCAGTTATCAATTAAATGAAAATCCTAATTAATATTGTATTAACCACAATTATAGGATACCCTGGGTTACACATGAAACTAAATTTTAACAAAAAACTAAATATAATATTATTATTTTTACTGAAAGTTGACCATTATTACAAAGCCATTATAATTAGATAGATGAATAGTGATCACTAATTTTTTAAATATTATATACAATGCCTATAAAAAAAGAAAACACAATAATTATATGTAATTAAATTTCATTAAAGTCACTATATGTTTTGAGGATACAATTTTTATGACAAAATATTAATGAAAAACAATAAAATTAAATTTTTTAAATTTTAAAATTAATTTCATAAAATAAAATACTATATTGAATAATCATGATAAAATTAATATTTTCTTATTTTTTAGAATTTTTAAGAAAGGTATTCTTTTTTTTATGAATAATAACAAATACATAACTTTAATCAATCTCTTCATGTACATTTAATTTATTTATAAATATAAATTAAATTTTAATATTTTTTAATGTAAAATTTGTTCAATTAGACATACATTAAGAAAATTTACATTATAAGACTATATTTTATATTGAGTTTTGATATAACATTCTAAAATTTTGAACAATTTTTCATTAAAACCCTTCTTTCTCATCGCGTATGTGGTATTAATTTAAAATTAAAATTTTCAATATATTTGAATAGAGTTTAAATCATTTTACATTATATTTATATCCATTAGTATTTCAATTATCTAACAAGGTCAACATAATTTTGAAAAAAAACTTAATATAACAATTGCAAACATTAATAATTATAGTCAATGTAAAGGTGTGTTTCCCAAGTGGGAGGAGTACAATAAATTTATAAGGGTTAAAAATGAAAAAACATATAAAGAATCCATTGTATAGATAAATTTCAACATTATCACTTCATTTCAATAGTGTGGTCGTTTATTAGTCCCTTTTGACCTTAAAAACTGTTGGAGGTATTCATTTTTTGAAAATATTACTTGTGTTCCACTCACCACACTTATAAAATGATACACCTTATCCTCTCCTTTTCCCACACTAAAACCCTTTTTCCTCAAAATAACATCCAATATAGATTTCCAAATTCCCTTTGATCATCATATATGATATAGTTTGGATGAAAATACTAAAAATCATGTCTTCTGGTACATACTTATGTAGTATACCCGATGAAGACACAACATTCATCATGGACAATTATTATTTTATTTATTACTACAAATCATTATAATATTATTATAACAATATATTATAATAAAATTTTATCTTGAATATACTAATATAATTTTTTGTAAATAAAATGACATAGAAAATGTTATATTCCATAACATGGGTTCTGAATTCATTATTCGTATGTATTAATAACAACATCCTTAGGAACCGATGTGACCTATTTATTCATAACCACATCTCAATAACAGTAATAATTATGGTTTTATTGTTTTGATATGATATATATTATATTATAATAATTTTTCCATTATTATGTCACACATACCTTAACACTATTCATTATTTGTGAATAAGATAACATTACACGTATCTTTGGAGGAATACCACCTTACAATGTAATATGAATCATTTAAAATTTACATGGTATGAAATAAATATTACATTATGAAAATATGAAACATTAATGAAAATATAATGATTATTTATGACATTATATCATTTAGCATTGATTCTATTAATCTAACATAAATATTGAAAGTGTGATTATATGTACTTAAGGCTTACCATCTAGCTAAATGTTTCATTTTAATTTCTGTAACTATTTTTTCGAATTAATCAATATAAATAAAAGATGAATGTCAATGATATTTATATCACGTAAATAATTCCTGATATTATGGATCCTTTATCATTATAAGAGGTCCAAAATAAAAATTCAAAACATATATAGAATGATATTATTAACAGAAAAGTATCATTATCATTGAATTGTAAAAATTGGGAAATAAAAGTTCTTAATAAAATCATATATGGTATGATTTATATAAATATTTTTCGAAAATATATTTTTAATAAAAATATATAAATTAAATATGTGTTTTTTTCTTGTAAAATGGAATATAATAATTAATGTAATGGATTTATAGTAGATCTTTTATTTCGGGGAGACATAAAAAATTTTCACTTGTTTCATTTGTTTGGTTAATATACATCCTCATGAAATATTATATCATGAATTTCATTAAAATAATTTTATTAAATTTTTAAATTTATGAAATTATTTATTATGTCTTATGACTCTATAGATTAATAAAAATGTATGGGATTTCTATTTCACATTTCACTGCTATGAAAAACATTTTATATTATCCACAAATTTATTTTATGTGGTGTATATAATTTAAATTATTTTATTTTCTTAATATTCTATTGAAAATTAGTGGTCATTACATAAAAAATTTTCCTAACTATTTCATGGAGATTACATTTCAGTGATAAAAAATTGGTAAATATTTTATTTTCTAGTATCATAATTTATTATGATTAGTTATTTAATTGATTTTGGTACTAATATATTCTGTTATATATTTTATGAATCCAATGTATTATCATTTAAATTATTTAGGTCATGAATATATGTGTTCCCACATCATTGTTTCTCAATACATACTGAATCCAATGTATTATCATTTATGAAGTCCATTATTATTCATTCTTAGAATTAATTTTGTATATTAAACCAGTTTCCCTTTCACAAATTATACCATGATAAAATCATCATGAAACCTATTTCTATTAAATTATTATACTATTGTGAATTGATTTAATTATTATTAAACCATACACTTTGGGGCATACGACTCGATTTATTACGATGTGGTAAGGGATTTTTCTCATGACCGGTCCTCGAGGCCCGTGTCGTGACTACCCCCAAGCCTTCCTTCCATAGGCTAGGGACTGGCGACTAGCACCAAAGTCATAAATCCCGATAACTAGGAAGACATTGCCTTTATAAAACATAAACACATCAAACCAGAGTACAAGCGGAAGCTAACACTATGTAAGATAGAAATCAAAAGTAATGCTGAATGTAAGGGGACATAAATACAATCCCAACTGTAAAGTATAAGGTAAAAAACAAAACATCTAGAAACTGACATGCTGCTCTTGGATCGCCCACCACGGATCCTACCTGAGGGGTAGGTGCAGATAGCCTCCTCTGTGACCTCGTCCATCAACCTCCTCCAGGTGCCGACTCATCGTGAGTTCCACCTCTGGGTACTGACTCGTTGTGAGGTCCACCTCCAGGTGTCATCCATTCCTCGTACACTCGTTTTCCGTCAGCGTTGTCTGTTGTCTGCATCCAATACAATGAGTTGCGGGCATAGACCGTGCAGGGGTGAGTATCACGATTCTCAGTAGGGACCCCGAGACCCTCAAGGTCTCACTAAATCCAACAAGGATAACCACAATGAAGGATCTCAATAGATAAACCTTACGTTGGTATAAGCCCGTACTTATACCTATGTTAACAAGTAACCCATCTAAATCATGAGGAAACATAAAGGTTAAGAAAACCATAGATAACCACAACTTAGGTATATGCCCATACATATACCTAAGTTATCAAGTGACCCATCTCAATCATGTGATAACACAAAGGTCATTGACTCATCTCATACCAGGATTTTCATTAATGATACCAAAACCACAACTGCTGGAGAAATCCTCCTCTGTTGAGTACAGTAGCCCTGTCACGAATCCGAGGTGCTACTCACTAACCTTAGACTACTGAGGTACTCCTCTTGTCTAGTACCGCGGGTCCGCACCCAAACACAATAGTGCTCCTCGCCAAGGGTCTTCCGCCCAAACACATTAGCAGTTCCACTAATAGCCTATAGAGGTACTATTCTTATAGAGTATCGTGGGTCTGCTACCAACAAACTTTTGCTCCATCCGTCGTGGGTCTGTCGCCAAATACCAGGCACTCCGTCCACTGGGCTAGTCGACTCACTTCAAGTAGAATCGGTCATGAAGTCATCAGGTCCATAGCTAATAGGTATCCTCACTCAGTACGCTTGTCACGGGGAGGATCCACTCCACGATATACTTGTCAATACTCCAAGTACCATAAGGTCCCACAAAGAAGTATCACAAAGGACCACCTCGTCATATGGGTCTCAACAAAACAGATGGAGCGTCAAACAGTCGCTCGGTATGTGAGTTATTTTCCTTTTCGTCCCGGGGGCCCGGTTGGTTTCATGTACAAACAAACCCAACCGTATCTAAAATGTACCCTGAATTCTCATAGGGTATAATAAAAGTGACTGTTTCTCAACGAGATTACCAACATTACTAACGGTTCGTCAAACAGACGTCCGGTATGAAAGTTATCGGTTTTCCCGTTCGAGGGACGCGGTTGGTTTCTAAGCTAAACCCAACTCGACCATACTCCAACTACATCCAAAAATCAGGTGTAGTATGCCAAAAGATCCGTCTCATCAAAAAGAATCCAACATAGTCGATGACACGTCAATCGGACGTCCGATCCTTATGTTATGAGTGTTTCCGCTCCGAGAGCTTGGTTGGTTTTGTATTCAAACCAACCCGACCATAAACAAACTTTGTCAAAAGAATTAGTGTAATTTACTGAAATGACCATCTCGAACCAAGGATTCCTACGCAACTAACAGTGTCTAGATCTGAAATCTATAGCCCATGATATGATCATTTAACTAAATAGGGTCCGAAAATAGGGGTTTTGTGCTCGGTCCGACCCGGCCCAATACCCACGGGGTCGGCCCAGACCGGGTCGACCAGAATCGGGTTGGGGTCCTGCCTGGTTGGGTGCGGATCGGCCCGACGATGGCTTCTTGGTCAGACCGGTGCGGTCCAGCCCCCGTTTCCCACGCGGTTGGCCGCTCGACTGGTCAACCTGGCGGGGTTGCGACGCCCAGTGGGGCCCGCCCTAGTAGCAGATTTGGGGGGTGTTTCATCATCCAGTTTCTACGAACTACTGGCCTTAATGGTCGCCCCACTGGATGACTCTGCCCCCCCCCCCCTTAGGTCCTGCCTCTTGATGGTGCCAACGACCGACACCGCCGGCTGCCCTTCCTGATCCGCCACAACCATAGGTCTTGACATTTTCCACCGGCATGACACGACGGCGCCGCACCCCTCTACCACGGCCCGCCCCAGCAACGTTTCCTGTAGCTCTGGCATGGTGACCCAGTGTTGCGTGCCTCCTTCGTGACTCAGCTATGAAACAGTCCGGCTCTACTACGCGCAGCATGATGGTGCCACGCCTTTGCGGCGACCCGTCAATCATGGATTAACAAACCGATCGTGGTCAGCATATCGTCAGACGGTTATTCGCAAACGCCTCCATCGTCCACAAACAACAAATGAGAGGGTAAGGGTCGGACCGTGTTAGTGCTGTCTGAGCCCTTCCTCGTCAAAATGATATCAAATTTCCAAACGAATGTATATAATTGGAGAACCCTAAAGAATAGTATTGAAACATGAACATAACAACCCCTACCTCAAGGTTCGTCATTCGATGACGATGTCACGAGAGGGTGGACGACAGCTCATTGACGTCATCGCAAGGGAGGAGATGAATGTAATGAAAATCGTTGGCGTTCTTCGCTTCCGAAAAGGCCTTCGATCCAGGTTCGAGCGTCGGGGTCTCATCTGAGAAGACGGAACCTCAGTATTCTTTGACGAAGAGGTGATGTTCTTTGTGTAAGGAATATGTTCTTCAATGTGGGATAATGCTCTCTTCATGTCCAGAGTTTCCACGATATGATTTTACCAACCCATATTAAGATGAGACTTCCCCAACTTTAATAGACATGCCATGTATTCAAAATAATTCACTCTTTAATCTATTAATTAACGATTTTGTTTCATTAATTTTGATAGGTTGGCATATCAAAACGAGTGAGAAGGGAAGATGTGGAAATGTTACATAAATGAATAAGAGTTACAAATTAATACAAGGGGGTTTTATAAAGGGTTATGTAGTTTAGGGAGTTGAGGGGAGGTGAAGAGTTAGGGTCTCATGTGAGACCCACCACACTAAACCCTCACATGGGAGGTTTGGTGGGTGTTGACCCCCACAACTAACCCCCCCTTTGTAGGATATTAACCACCGTCAATAAATATAATTTGTACACAACAGAATGTATTTATTTTATTCTATATCCCCAATTATTAATCCTCAACCTTCTCAAAACGCCACTATGGTAAAGGTCCTCTTAGGAAATTACTTGTGTTGCGAGTTCATCGGTGGCCTCAGATTTCAATTCTGTGCACCGGTTCAAACGATAGAAAAAACCTTCTCGTTCGTTCACTGAACGCACCCGAGTTAAACTTCGGAAATTGATTCTGGGCACACCGGGACTCAGAATGAAGAACCGTCAGAAGCCACCGACTTGTAAAAATCCAAAAAAATTAAGAAAAAAAATTCCATGAAATTTTTGTGTCATTACATTACTCACACCTCATGGATTTATGTCCCTGTAAAGCTACAACACAAACTAGGAAAACTAAGAGAGGTACCTAGCATGCATCTGAGCCTCCCGCTCCCATGTGCTCTCTTAGAGGTTCTCGTGCTGCCTGCGAATGCGCAAATGAGGAATCGACAATCCTCGTAGGACCCGCTCTTGTCGATCCTAAACCTCTATTGGAATCTCGTGAAAGTCACCCCGCCATCGATGTCCAGCTCTCCATGGATGATGATGAAGTATAGGTCGTGCACACATCTCATCAGCCGAGATATGTGTATGACGTCGTGCACCCGGTTCATCTGAGGTAGAAAGGCCGGGCGGTAAGACACCTTGCCTCCTCTGCTTGGAACCTGAAAAGTTACGAAGAAGCATATAGATAACATGCTGCCTCAGCCACATCTCTGTAGATCTCATCGAGGTGAGACCTGTATAAAGACGTGGTCTCCATCCTAGAACTCTTGTGGTTTCTGTCTCTTATCACCAAAGGACTTCTGTCTGCTCTATGCAGTCTTCATCCTCTCCTGGATGATCTGCACCTACACCATCATAACCTGAACCTTCTCTAGTTCTACATGTGCTGATTCCATCACTAACCAAAAAAGATATCTGAAATGCGGTCAGATGCTGTCTAACCACTCCTAACAGCTGGATTCCAGATCTCCTACTAAGAGCATCTACTACAAAATTTTCATCCCCATGAATATAAACTCTCTTGAAGTCATAGTCTTGGAGGAATTAAATCCATTGTTTCTATCTTAGGTTCAGGTGCTTCTGAGAAAAGATACACCTGAGACTTATGAGTTGGAGGGAACCGTAAATCATTCACTCAACTAACAATGGGAGAGACTAGACAATTGTGAGAACACATCTTTTCCCTTCTTAGTCTACATTATATCAAAGAGTTGTTGAGATTTCTCCTATACCAAAAAGATAAATATGGTCTCATCCCCTAGATGAACAACATTATTTTCCTCATAAAGTGAATCCTGACATGAACGGTGCAATTAATGTCTTGAATGACATCGTAAGGCCCCGACACAACTATTAAGAGATCCAACCGTTACTCTCGCCTCCAAGGGTTGAGTCACACTATCGGCATAAGTGCGTGGTTACTAGGTCTCCTCCAGCAGGAATCTCACAAGTGAGGTTCAAGTCAACATTTTTAACCAGAACCTCTTAGTATCAACCATACTGAAAGAATAGGAATGTAAATGTCACAATGATATGTGAATTTTATTACTGCAGGTCGAGGTACACAGACATAAATAAAACAAAACAACAATAGCACGGAAAAGAGAAGCACTATGAACAAAGGCCTCCAAGCCTAGAACTAGTCTCGCTCTCGTCCACATGCTCTCGGAGATCCACTTCATTGTCCACCACTCGGCTGATTCCCATGCTCTCACCCCTTCTTCTATCTTAGTGGCTCCTATAACACTTGATGATCAACTGTACAGGAAGTCGGACAGTCACGTTCCAAGTGACCATGACGGCCACATGAATTGCACTTCCTTCTCCTCATATGGATGGCTCTGTTTCGTGTTCCTCAGAAAACTAAACCTATACCTCAAGGTCACCCACCTATCTGCTTAGTCTGCATGGACCTCTAAATCATCCTTTTACTGCATAAATATTACCTAGCTACTGATGGAAAACCATACGGAATAGGCACCAGCTCCTAAGAAAACTCAGAGTGTAGAATCGCTGTTATAAACTCCACCCTGAAGAAGGTCTCGATGTCTTCCCAGGCGAAGGTCATTTCATTGCATAACTGGAACATGTGCCTCCACCACCACTCAGCTGATCCCTGAAAGAGACTAATAGCTAGGTAAAAAATCAAGTCAAAGGGTGTCCTGACTGTGCAGAATGCCCGCACTTTAAACTCTAACCAGTACCCAGTCGTCTGAAAATATGACTCGCCACGAAACCTCAGTGGTCCCTGTCGGTGGAACTCGTGCAACAAGCTCAAGTGGCGTGCAATCTCTGCTGGGGTCTCAACTGGTGGAGGGCCCTATACTGAAGCCTCGATGCTCGGTGGGCTATCATCGAGCTGCCCACTCGGTACCCACGCAAACTGACTGGGTGGATACATCCTGAAAGAAACAATTGTGACATGGTAAAATGATTAAAACCTAGTGAGATGACCTGGTTTGAGCCGACATAATGAAAAATTTTGGAAACACACACGCAATCATTGTTTTCATGCACTAAGTCGGAAATCAGAATTCATGGTCCTAGTGTATGGATACGTCAGTCGCCGCACCGACATTGGATTCCCTGAACTGAAGACCACACTAGGTACCCTTAAATTTATTGCTTCACAGAAAATAAAATATCAGCGTCATAAGTTCTGCGGTAGAACCGACGTCCTCTGATACCAATTTGTCACCACTCGTCCTCAGTGCCCATGCCATGACGACCCCATGCCTGCCTTCCATAGGCCAGGGGATGACGACTAGAACTAAGGGAGTAAATCCTGATAACTGGAAATTAATTGCCTTTATAAAACATAAACACATCCAACCAGTGCATAAGTGGAAGCAAACACTATGTAAGACTGAAAAAAAGTAATGCTGAATGTAAGGAGCCGAAAATAGAATCCAAACAATAAAGTACAAGGTAAAAGAAAAAATAGATAGAAGGTGAAATGCAACTCCTGGATCATCCACCACAGATCCTACATGAAGGGTAGGTGAAAATAAAATCCTCAGTGCCCTCATCCATCAACCTCTTCTGGGTACCGACTCTTTGTGAGGTCCACCTTTGGGTACTGACACGTCGTGAGGTCCACCTCCAGGTGTTGTCCAGTGCTTGTTCAATCGGTCTCTGTCAGCATTGTTTGTCATCTACATCCAACACAACGATCTGCGGGAACAGCCCGTCCAAGGGTGATTATAACGATACTCAGTAGGGACCCCGAGACCCTCAAGGTCTCAGTAAATCCAACTAGTATAACCACAATGAAGGATCTCAACAGATAACCCTTACTTAGGTATAATTCCATACTTATACCTATGTTAACATGTAGCCCATCTCAATCATGAGGAAACACAAAGGTTAATAAATAGAAAGATAGCCACTATATAGGTATATGCCCATACATATACCTTAGTTATCAAGTGACCAATCTCAATCAAGAGGTAACAGAATGGTCATTGAATCAGTTAATACCAGGATTTTCATTAATGATATTGAAACAACAACATCGGGAGAACTCCTCCTCTGTCGAGTATAGTAGCTCTGTCACAACTCTGAGGTGCTACTCACTAACCTTAGAATGTTGAGGTACTTCTCCTGTCTGTTACCGTGGGTCCACACCCAAACACAGTAGTGCTCCTCACCAGGGGTCTGCCGCCCAAACACTTTAGCAGTTCCCCCAATAGCCTATAGAGGTACTCCTCCTATCGAGTATCGCGAGTCTTCTCCTACCTACCATTTGCTCCGTCCTCCGTGGGTCTACCGCCAAATATCGGGTGCTCCGTCTGCTAGGCTAGTCAAGTCACTCCAAGTTGAATCGGTCAACCGGTTGTCAGGTCTACAACTATTAGGTCTCTGCACTACATTTTCTCATATCTAGGAGGATCTAAACCATGAGCTACTGGTTAATACTCCAAGTATCACAATTTCCCACAAGAGGAATCACAATGTACCACATCGTCTCAGGGGTCTCAACACAACAGACGGTGCATCAATCGGTCGCCCGGTCTGTGAGTTATTAGCCTTTTCGTCCTGGGGGCCTGGTTGGTTTTGTGTATGAACCAACCCGACTGTATCTCTACTATACCCCAAACTCTCATTGGATATACTGAAAGGGACTGTTTCTCAATGAGATTACCAACACCACTGATGGTTCTTCAAACGGAAGTCCGGTCTGAATGTTATCTGCTTTCTGGTTCTAGGGGCCCGGTTGGTTTTTAATCTAAAACAAACCCGACCATACTCTAACTACATCCAAACCTCAGGTGAAGTATGCCAAAAGATATGCCTCATCAAAAGGAATCCAACATAGTCGATGACACATCAATTAGATGTCCGATAATTATGTTATGAGTGTTTCCACTCCGAGGGCCCGATTGGTTTCGTGTTCGAACCAACCCGACCATACTCAATCTTTTCCAAAAGCTTGATTGTAATATACTAAAATGACCGTATCGATCCAAGGATTCCAATGAAACATATGTTGAGTTAATTAGAGGTCTGTATTCCAAGATATGAGCATTTAACAGAAGAGGGTCCGAAAATAGGGGTTTCAGCATGGTCCGACACGGGCCAATACCCCCTGGGCCGGCACGAACTGGGTCGACCCGACTCGGGTCCGGGTTCGGCCCGGTTGGGTGCGTCCCGGCCAGGCTGGCGTAGCAAGGCCCAACGTCAGTGGCCGGGGCTGGCACTAGCGGCCTGGACCGGTGCTGGCGGCCCCGCCCAATGCTAGCGGCCCAGTCCGGCCTACGTAGTCCGGCCTGCGTGGCCCATGTTGTTGGCCGCGCAGCTGGATGACCTGGCAGGGGGGGGAGGCGCCCAGTTGGGCCCACCATAGCAGTGGATTGGATGGGGTGTTACACTCCCCAGTTTCTATGAACGGCCGACCTTAATGGCTGCCCCCTTGGATGACAGCGGGAACCCCTTGGGTCCCGCCTCATGATGGCGCCGGCGGTCGGCATCGCCGACCCCCCTTCCTGATCTACCGCGGCCAGAGGCATTGGATTTATTCCACAATCGCGGTGCGACAGCACCGTGACACACCACCGTGGACCGCCCCGGCCATGGCCCCTGCAGCGCCGTCGCGGCGCGACGGCGCCACACCCCTCTGCCGCGGCCTGGTCCGACCTTGTCTCCTATAGCTCCGATGCGGAGTGACGGCGCCACGCCCCTCCACCGAGGCTCAGCTAGGCCACGGTCTGGCTCTACTCCATTCTGCATGACGGTTTCATGCCTCTACTACGTCCAGAAAATCATGCGCTGACGAACCATTCGTGGTCAGCCCGTCACCTGACGGTTCTTCGCAAACGCCTCCATCATCAACAAACAACGAACGAGAGGGGAAGGGTAGGACCGTGTGCATGCAGTCCAAGCACTTCCTCGTAAAGATGATATCAAACGGCCAAACGATACCAAATAATTGGAGAACCATGATTTACGGTATTGAAACTTGAACGTAACAACCCCTAAATCATGG
Organism: Viscum album; assembly: GCA_963277665.1. Lineage (NCBI taxonomy): Eukaryota > Viridiplantae > Streptophyta > Magnoliopsida > Santalales > Viscaceae > Viscum > Viscum album. Next base: position 555,231,338 of record OY728165.1, on the reverse strand, counting down.
TTTTCCATTCGATGGAGATATCACAAGAGGGTGGACGTCGTCTCGTTGATTTCATCGCAAGGGAGGAGTTAAAGGTGAGAACGATTATTGGCCTTTGTCGCATCCGCAAAGGCCTTTGATACTGGCTCGAGCATTGGTGTCTCATCAGAGAAGATGGAACCTCGGTATTATTGGATGAGGAGGTTTCATTCTTCGCAGGTGGAAGATGTTCTTCAATGATGGATAAAGCTCTCTTCTAGTCCAGAGGTTCCACGATAAAATTTGACCAACCCATATTAAGATGAGACTTCCCAAACATTAATATACATGCCAATTAATCAAAATAAGTAAGATTCTTTAATCTATTAAATAAAGAGTTTGTTTCATTAATTTTGATAGGTAGGCAAATCAAATGGAGTGAGAGGTGAGAAAGTGGAAAGGATAAATAAACGAAGAAGAGTTAAAAATTAATTCAAGGGAGTTTTAAAGAGGGTTAAGGAGTTTAGGGAGTTGAGGTGGAGGTGAGGAGTTAGGGTCTCATGTGGGACCAACCAGACTAAACACTTCCATGGGAGGTTAGGTGGGTGTGGGCCCCCACCACTAACTCCCCCTTTGTAGGCAATTAACCACCTTCAACAAATAAAATTTTTACACAACAAATTTTATATCTTTTAATATAAATCCCCAATTATTAATCCTCATCCTGCTCAAAATGAAACTATTGTAAAGGTACTATTAGGAAATTACCAGTGTTGTGAGTTCATCGGTGCCCTCAGATTTCAATTTCGAGCACCAGTTCAAAAGATAGAAAAAACATGCTTGTTATTTCACAGAAGGTACCCAAGCTAAACTTCGGAAATTGATTTTGGGCACACCGGGCCTCGGAAACAAGCACAATTAGAAGCCACATACTCATAAAATTCGAATGAAATTATGAAAAAAAATTCCTTGAAATTTCAAGGTCTTTACAATTTTCAACTCACTTTTTATTCCTACGATATTCATGGTACATTTTCCATTATTTCCTTTTGTGTGGTGTTGTACGGACCATGATTGTATTCATAAGGTAATATAATTCAATATATGGTTATTTAAATCTTAATTTTATGAGCCTTCATTCATGGTTTGTATGTTTCATATGTTACCAAATCTGTAAGGGATCCATTTAACCAATTTCTCATTCCTTGGGTTAATCATCTAATTCATAATTTTGTCATGATATGATTATGTGTGTAATCAAAATTTATTTATTTATGTTTTAATTTCCACTACCCATTTTTTGAATATATTTTTGATAAAAATAATCACTCAATTGAGAAATTTTCATGTGATCGATATGAACTTGATAAAAGTAATTTTAACTCAATTTCCATTCATAAGGATAAATATCCAAGTCATTGGTTTTGTCTTAAAAATAATATATGTAAATGTTATCTGATTGATTTACACTGAATATCAAATCATATTTTGTGTATCAATATTTATCACACGTTATTATGTAATTGATTTCTCCTTAATAGAAGGATATAGTTTTTATATGGGATTTGTCTCAATTTTCATTCCATTGAGTCTTCATTATTGTTATTCACCAATTAAAACTTATATGATGTATATACTATCCTTTGGAATATTATATCATGAATCCATTAATTCTCATGATATTATAAAGTTATGATTCATTTTTATTCCTTAATTGTTTGTATTCAAGAGTCTCTCATTTAGTTAAACCCCCTTTAACTAAATTATCATTTTAATTGTTTTAAAGATTTATTCTTCTAAATACTTATCATTAATATCCATGTTTTAATTATATTGTATTAAGTATTTATTTAGGTGGACATTAATGTTTTCAAAAAATAGTTTTTTAAAAGTGTCAAAGTGATATGGGACACTTTGATTCAAAATACCCTTTATTAAATGTTTTAAATTTTTTTGAAACTGGTTTGATAAATCCTTGATTCAGTAAATATCATGAAAAGATATATTGTGATTGTAATGTGGATGTTTTATCATTCCTTTATTCTTGTTATATATCATATTAATATGTTATGGTTATTAGGAAATGTTTACGTATACAGGTGGTTCGGTGATAAATCTGGTGCCAGTTAGCCCGAGATTGCTCTCTAATGTATTGGGTAACATGACGGTGGTAAGCACATTGTTTCTCCTAATAGATTTATTGAATATACTATGATGGTATTCCAAGTGTAACTCCATATGTATCTGTGATAGCTACAATATAAATTTTATATGGATGCCATAAGTTAACTTTATGATTTTTGATTTTGGTGTTTTATTCAAAAATATTATGATTTTATGAGGTGCGTTATGATTGATAAAAAAGGTTTCTTTTATATTTATTTATTAATGGGATATTGTTTCCTTTCTTTATTTTATAACCCTTAATGAAATTTTTATGCTCATCATATGTTTTTGAGATGTTTCTTACTATGTATAATTAAGGGTAAGAGAATGGAATTATTCATGATGATTTATATCAAGAAAATAACTCTTGGTATATTTAAGGATTTTTATTTTTTTTATACATTGGATAGAATATAAGTGAATAATTTGTAATTTTTGAGATGTAATATAAATGTTATTGCCTAATTCTATAAAACTCTAAACAAGAGAATATATTCATTGTGAATTCTTGATGTAACTCATGATTATGTAATGTTTAAGGCTGGGCCTATATAGTTTGCATCAGAGGTCCTTTTTGATAACATTTGAGGTTAGTGTGTTATTTAATCATAAGTGAAATCACAACAATGGTTAGCATATTGGAAAAAGTCAAAGTTTCTTTAGATAATGTGAATAACTTTAAAATAACATGAATAAGTCTATATTAGAATTAACCCTCCTCATAAGATATTATATGATGATTTTAATGATATACTAACATTGATTATTTTTGGTTTTAGAAAATGGTTGGAACTAGTAGGCACAAAATTAACAGTGGATGTGAAGAAAACTGTGATGGTTTTCTGAATGACCAACGAAATGAAATGCGAGCAGAAATGAGAACTCTTGTGATTATTCTCAACCAAATATTTAGATTCATGATCGAGCATCTGAATCATGATGATTTTTATAAGACTTTTTATATGAAAGAAAAAAAATCCTTATGGTAGTTCATGTAAAAATCCAAAAGGTAATTATATTCAAAATCCTCTGTGCCAAGGATGTTGAATGAAACACCTAAGAAAAAGCTTCAATGGGATGATAAGATACTATATAAGTATAAGTGAAGGTCATAAAAATAAATACTGCCATGGAAAAAGCAAGCATCAAGTTTACTCTATGATAGGGAAAGAAGTTATTTCTGAGGGACTAAATGAATGTTTTAAATGTGGTGCACATTTTCATTATACAAATAGTTTTCCAACAATGATGTTTCAGGAATGGGATCACAAGGATTGTACATTTTTTTATCAACACCAAAATCCATTTAGATTGAGGATGAGGAAACTGACAATGACAAATGAAACGTATTGATTATTTATTAACATATTTTTTCATATTGTTGATGCTTAGGATATGATTCATGATTTTTTGTAGGATATAAGTATTTCAGAATAAGTTGGTAAAGAATTTTTAATTGATCATGAAGAACATTGAATGAGTAAGAAGTCAACATGTAAGGGATTTATGAGTTATGGTGTATTTTATGATGATGAAATGCATAAAAGTATTAAGGCTATTTTGATTATGGGATTACATTGGTAGAATTTTTACAGTATGTTTAAACCTGATGTTTTATATATGATAATTTTATTCAAGGAATAATTATCATTTCTTCTGTGGAGTAATGGTATAATTTTATTTAGGAAGAATCCATGTTTTTATTATGGTCATATAGTGATTTGTGCAATTTATGGAAATTATTAAGCTATCATGGAGTATAGTTGATTATGTTAATTACCTTTGAATATGATACATTAAGAGTAACTAATGTTATTTGGAGATTAATGTTTTGATTTATCATGGAAGACTATGTGATTAAATCCTTCTTAGATTTGGGTTTCAATATTAATTTTGATTAATTTGATGAATTTTTTAGACAATTGTTTATTGAATGGTGTTTCTTGAACATTATGTACTTTTGGTTTAATTTTTAGGATTAAGAGTTGTACATATTTTTATAAAGGATTGCCATTTATTGGGGATTATCTAAAATTCTACTAACCATTTTGGTTCTGGTTAAAGAATAAAGACATGGGAAAAATATAGTTTATCTTTTGGGGATTATGTAATTTCTAGAAGGTCATTATAGTGCTTTCAATGTGAACATGTAATCTGGAATACTTACCGTTTGTTTATAAGATGAGTTTGTGGTAGAATTTAATTAAAGGATGAAACTCTACATGAAAGTAAGTATATTTCCTTATGATCTTAGTCTTGTTATTGATAAAATTATTCAACTATATGAAAAATAACTATAAGTAAAAATGTTATTATCTCTCTTTTATCATCATACTTTTACTCAACCACAAATTTATATTTTTGCAGTGGTTATGTTTTCGCGATCATGTTCTCCACCACTCTCTACTAATCTATGTTAGTTAGTTTCTCTTCCTTATCCATATTATGGAATCCTTGTTTCTATTATGTTGGGTAACATATTTTACTTCACTTATTTTATTTTAATGTGATAGTTTTATTGACTCTTTCTGATTTATGAATTTAAATGAATTTTCTGATCCCAATATTAAAATAGAAAGGACGCAACATCCATAAGGGGGAAGGATGTAACATCCAAGGTAAATATTGAATATAATATTTTAAAATTTATAAAAAAAATAATTAACTATTTGTTTTAATTTTAAGGGTATTGTATGATTGATGGCTTATCTGATACGCATCAAGAAGTTTCTTTGATATCTTACTTTGCATACTAACAATATAATAATATAATTTTAACTGGTAGTTAAGGCCTAACCATTGTATTAGAGGGAATGAAAAAAATAACTACAATATTATTATACATGTTTGTTAAGTGTTTTCACATTTATCCAATAATAGTTAGAGGCTTAAAATAAAAAAATGATTTTGAATTTAAGCGTAAATACTCAAATATTAACTCAAAGGTCGATTTACCACCTTTTGATGACGAACCATACTTAAATATAGTTTTGGTCACAATTATATATTATATTTGACGATATAAAATTATTATTTAGAATCGAGACACCAAAATTTACTTTGGGTAATTTTTTGGTATTTTTCTGATAAAATACAATTTTTAATGAATCGTGAAAAATATTGTATTTTAATTCAAATATGCGTTTAAATTTAACTTATTTATATGGTTAGAATATATATAAACGAGGATTTAAAATATAAATATATTATATTTTTTATATTTAATCTAATGGTTGTCATTTTAATTAATTTAACTTTGAAATTCGACATAAACAAGTGTCAATCTTTTGATAGATATTGTCTCTTAAAAACGCGCTATTGAATTTGACAAGGAGAATTAATTTTAAATTAATTATTGCAACATCTATGTTTTGATTTTTTTTAAAATAGAAAAAAAAAATTTAATTAGGAATATAAAATATTTCTTCGGATGAATTTTTTTATTTTCATAAAAAACATCAATTTTTAATGAATTGAGAAAAAACTAAGTAGTAGTTAAAAAACTGAATTTTTTTTAAAATAAAAATTTACCGCTTTTATGAATTGAATTTAAAAAATATGACATAAATGGTTTGTATTATGAATTAAAATTTTGTTCAATACGATGAATTTTTTTTGGTGAATAGTAACTTTTGAGTTTTATTTACCGAGGTTAAAGGTAAATACAATAATTCAAGGTAAAAAGAATATCATAATAATAAAAAATTACCTGAAAAAGTTTCATTTCATTATTTTATGTGTAGTGGACTACCATGGGCATCATTGGGTAGATTTAGGGACCCTATAGAGCCACTTAAGGGTGATGAAGACAATTTATTTTAATTAACATAAACTAAAGATAAAAATGACACAAACAAATATATTTTTTTAAATTAATTTTTACATAAGGTTATATATGTTATCATTTCAACTATAAATATTATTTTGAAAGATAAATATATTTCCTACTTCATGATATTTTTATAATGTTTAGACCAAAAATAAATTAAATTATTTATTAAACATTAATGATGCAGTATATACCTCATTAATAAATGATTAAAATAAATAAGATTATAAATATTAAAATAACATCGAAAACATGTCCTATTCTTATTGTATTAATTTATTTCAACCATGAGTCATCTTATATTAGACTTTAATGATATTTTTACCTTTAGATAATGAAAATAATTTTATAATTAAATAATATTGTTACACTTTTCTAAAAAGCCCCTCTACCCTTTATAAAATTCCCTCAATTATAACTCATTACACACACCTATCATGTCCTTTCTCACATACAATCCATGACCAAATAATCTCTCAAGAGACCTCTCTTCCACCTAGAAGCATAACCTTAGGCAGATGTTTCTTCCAGAAATAGTTTTGGTTCAATCCAACAAGAGTTACCCAGATTAAAGGTAACAATTTCTCCTAAATTAATTTCATTTACTTTAATAATCCAACCCCTAACCATTTTTTATTACTTTATTTTATAGAAAAACCTATATCCTTAATATATTAAGATGATTTTATGAGATTTATTCATACTACGCTTACACAAACCTCTATCTAATTTGTAAGGAACATATTATTTGTGTGGATGGAAAACTAACGCCTGACGAAATGATGATTGTCCAATTATCACATACCTAATTTAATGGTGGCAATTAATATTGAACTATATTTATAGATGATATATATTATGTTTATTTTTTCTTTATGCTTCTGAATTATACATTTACAGCAAACATTTATGGTTTCCATTATGGGTAAATGCGATAATATCATTTGAGGATGTGTGGACCACCGCCCCCTCAATGTATTCTGACTCATTAATGCCATATGAGGAACATATAAAAAATGGAGTTAATGATATTATATATTATATTATACTATAATTATAATATTCCTATTTATCATTTTCAATTAATTTCAATAAAATATAAAATAGAAATGAAAGTAGCATCCATCCTTACGTACGGCTTTCTGTCTCCATGAATGGTGCATTTCATTTCTTATATTCAAATAAAATGTAATGTTATAAATAAACATATATACTAGATATATATAATATATATTAAAAATAAATAATGAATATCACTCTGGAGATAATGTTCTATTGACCACATGGAAAACTTGTAAATATAAGGTGTTAATTTTTGACTCAAGTACCAAATATCGAAAAAACGGTCGTTATTAACTTAAATGATAGAATCATGTTCGTAACATGGTAATATGTAATAAAAAGGAATACTAAACTTGAAAATGGTTCTTAATCATGTATAAATTAGCTTTAGATAATTATTCCAGAAGAACACGGAACATACGAGTCAAGTCGGACATGGGGTAATGGGTTTCTTATCTCTCTTTTACTTCCCTGATATTTTCATAGTTCGCCACTAATTTATTGCACGTGTTGTGTTGTGTACTATATTTTGATATATATTATCATTATTATATTTATATTCATGTTATTCTATGAATAATATGGTGGTTATTAACTTTTGTATATATGACTCTACTGATTACAACGTGGTTAGGGATTTTCATCTCACTTTTTATTCCGTGAGAATCATGCTATATTTACCAATATTTCCTTCTATGTTGTATATACATACCAATATTTAATTCATTGTGTAATATAATTAAATTTATTGTTATGTTATTCATTTTATGATCTTTTTTTCATGGGTTTTATGTTTCGTATAATACCAAATCAATAAGTGATCCTTTTAACCCAATTTCCATTCCTTGGGTGAATATTATAAATCTTAATTTTGTCATGCTATTATAATGTGTGGAATGACTATTTATTTATTAATGTTGTAATTTTTACTACTATTTTTTGTGGATATACTTTTGATAAAAATAATCACTCCATTGATAAATTCTCAATCCATCGATATAAACATGATATGAATAATTTTGACTCAATTTCAATTCATTTAGATAGACATCCATGTCATTAGTTTTGTCTTAAAAAGAATATGTGAAAATGTTCTATGATTTATTCACACTAAATATCACATCATATTCTGTGTATTTATATTTTTCACTCATTATTATTTAATTGATTTATCCTAAATATAAGCATATATTTTTTATAAGGTATTACGTCTCAATTTATATTCCATTGAGTTTTTATTGTTGTTATGAAACAATTCACTTTTATATGTTGTATATACATTCCTTTGGCATATTAAATCATAAATACTTCTATTCTAATTATATTATAATGTTCTGATTCAATGTTATTCCTCAATTATTTTTATTCAAGAGTCTCTCATTTTGTTAAAAACACTTTAACAAAAATATCATTTTAAATGTATTAATGATTTATTCTTCTTAATCATTATCATTAATGTCCATGTTTTAGTATAATGGTTTTTAAGTAATTATTGGTATTAAAATTTATGTTTTCAAATAATTTTTTATTTAAAATATTTTATGTGTTATGGGAAACTTTGTTTCAAAAATCTATTGATTAAATGTTTTAAATGGTTTTGAAAATGGTTTGATAAATTATTGATCAAGTCGATATATTGAAAAGTTATATTGTGATTGAAATTTGGAAATTTTATCATTAATTTCTGCTTCTTTTTTGTGTTATGAATATGTTATGGTTATTAGGAATTGATTACGTATATGGGTGGTTATGTGATAAACCATTGGAGAGTGAGCTTAAGATATCTCCCAAATGCATTGTGTAAAGTGATGGAGGTAAAATTGATGTTTCTCCTAAGATATTTATGTAATATACTTTTATGGGTATTCCAAGTGTAACTCCATATGTAGCTATGATAGCTGCAATGTATGTTTGATATGTATTCTTTAAGTTACCTTTATGATTTATGATTTCTATGTGTTAGTCATAAATCTATTGAATTTGTGAGGATTTTTATGATTGAAAAGTATGGTTTCATTGATTTGTATTTATTAATGGGATAATGATTTCTTTCCCTATTTTATAACTATTACTAAGATTTTTATGCTCATCCCGTGTTTTTTAAATGTTTTTCACAGGGTACAAGGAATGGTAAGAGAAAGGATGTATTCAAGAAAATTTATATCAAGAAAAGAACTCCTATTTTATTTGATGAGTTTTATTTTTGTGACACATTGGATAGAGTAGAAGTGTCAGCTTTCTAATTTTTGAGATGTAATGAAAAATTTATGGCCTAATTGTCAAAAAATATAAACCTGAAAATATCCTCAATGTGAATTTTTGACTGAACTCAAGATTATGTAATGTTTAAGGTCAGGTCCTTATAAATTTCTAGGTCACTCAATACAAGAAAAATACCTATGCTAAAATAGAAATAAGGTTTCATAATTTTTAGAACAAGATCATTTTTTATTAGTTTATATCCATGGAAAGGTGTTATTATGTATGAAAGAAAAAATAAACCAAACCCCAATTTCATTAGCCCTTGTAAAATTATTGAATTAATTACTATTTTGAAATTCCACCTAGCCACTCAAATGTTTAGGATGTTTTTCACATATATTCATTAAGGAATTATATTATAAACCTATAAAAGGTTCTATAATGTCACGAAATATAATTTAAACATTGATTATTTTACTATAAGGACAATATAATGATTCATGAAACCATTTAATAAATATTATAGGATCTGATGTCTAAATCAGTTAAGGTACATTTGCGATATTTGATAGAAGAATAGGATATATGGGAAACAAAATATGTAATGATTAATAACTACCACCATTTTATCATGTGGTGAAATTTTATAAATATGAAGAATTTAAATTTTTTTCTATGGAAGATATTTACACACATGGTTCAATTATTGTATGTGATATACTCTTTCTGAACCAACAATAAAGTAAGAAACATAGATTCATCCAATAATTTTATTAAAACATAAATGATATAATATTATAAATTTAATTGAATAAATGTACTCAATTTTTGTATTCATTGTTTCATAATTTCATTTGGAATACTTTTTATGATTTTTATTAAATAATTTAATATTTTTTGAATACTAAAAAAATAATGATTTTGAAGAATTGTCGCAGTTGTGAAATTATAATGATATAATAATGAAATATAAAATTATCAAAAAAACATTATGAATAAAATATATACTAAATAATTATCATAATTCAAAAAAATATACAATTTATAAAATAAATATATGATTAACATTGTTGGAAGTAAATGTAATGTTTTTGTTCATATGATAAGTTTTATTTATTTATTTTAGTATCATTATGTATATATCAAGTTACATTCAATTTTAGTTTAGATATAAAGGGAAAGAAGTACCATTTTATTTAAAAAATAAAATAATACCATTTGAATTAATATTATTGTTTCATTTTATGTAATGTCAAAGCTGTGCTTATAATAAATATTTATCCAAATATTGTTTTTATTACATTTTTTGAACTTATGTTAAATTTATTTTTTATAACATATTTTGGTTGAATTATAAAAAAGAGATTCCAAATTTGGAAATATTTTATTTAATAATATGTAATTATTCTAAAATATGATTACTTCATAGTGAATAGTTACTCTGTAAATATTTATCAACTCATTATTAGGTGAAATGGGTATAAAAATTTTAAATTAAGCCATAAGACATAAATATTAGATGTAAAATATTTTAAAACTCATTAATTTATTGGGTTTAGTTATTATCTATTTAAAATTTAATTATTTGATAAAATGGGGCTACATTTTGAATAAAATGAAATTATATTAATAAAACATTGTATGTAATTCAATGAGTGTCCCTACCCTCTAAAATAAAACCACTCCACATATCCATCCAAATTCACAATCATTGACCCCTCTATATCATAAAATACCAATAAATAACACCTCCCATATGACATCCAATAAGATCTGAGTTATTTTACATACCCTATGTATATCATGTGAATACATAAGTTTTAAGACAACAAATGAATCTCAAAGAAGATTTAATTGTTATACCAGATTATATAAAAGATTATTACATCTTCTTATTTTTTTTAAACTACCTCATACATCCATACATAATGAATTCATCTAGTAAAATATAATGAAATTTTATTATGATCATGTCATGACAACATTCAGCCTCCTTTCTATCCTATATAAGATAAAACAATATCTCATGTTTATGCACGTATTACCATATTCATGATGTTCTTTAAATCATTTTTCATACCTATTTTATTTTGATTATTTAAATAATTAATTAATGACATATAAATATATATTATATTATTCAAAAAAATTAGTATTTTTGAAATATAATTTAATATCTAATATATTATTCGTCTATACAATATAAAATTATAATCATATTTGTACATACGTTTGAACTACAACATCCATGAAGTTATGAGATTAATTATTTTGTATAAACCCTTCATGGATTACCTGATAATTTTAATTATTGAAAAAAATATATATTTAGGCCATTATTTACGTTATGTTGATGTTCTAATCTTTTCAATGGAAAATTAATTATATAAAATATACCCATGTAATTTTGTTTAAATTTATGAAACAACCATAATATGTCCTTTATAAGAAAGATCTACTCATGGACTGGATTTAAAATAATAAGAATATGACCATAAAATTTTAATATAGATTAATGATGTTCTCAAAAAAAAAATTGTATTAAATTTAAATTAATTATATACTAGGATCGTACATGTACGAAAAAAGAAAATCAAAGAAAATGATTATTTGGCCACATTTCCATATTAATTATACATGTTTTTCATTATTCACCAAATTAATTATACATGAGGTTTGTAATGAAATTTTTTTATTTATATAATGAAACACCTAGTATTCATTGTATTAAAAGATATTTACTCATGATATATTTTTAAGGGGTTTTCACTCAAATGTTACCAAAGAAGTAAGATATTTTTATTAGAGTATAATTTAATATCAAGATCTTTTATGTTCATATTCACTATGAGAGATTTTTTGGATCCAATATTTTAAAATAAATTTCTTTGTAAAAATTATTTATAATGGATTACATATTTATATTCTATTTTCCTAATTTTTTTAAAAACCATAAACATCTCAATTAAATTCATGTGACTTTATTTTAAAATCTTGGTTTATTGTTTTTCCAATCAATTCATTTTTCTCAATATATACCTTATTTTAAATTTTTTCAATAATGTTCTCCATTACACTCCAAAAATTAATTTATTTCTTTTTCATCCATATTTTACATTTGTTGTAATGTCTAAAATGAAATATTCATTTATTTTTTCAAATATGTAATATTTTGACATTACACCAAAAGCATTATTTGAATCATTATTTTATCATTTTTTGTACGAATGAAAATGTCTAAAATACTGAAAATAATTTAATATTTGTATTATAAAATATATATACATAGTCATTTTAAAATATTTAATATTCCAAATAATCTTTTATTTTTTTCAATGATACAAAGTAAAAATGTTACTCTTTAATTAATGGAATTAATGTCTTTCTGAAATGTGATTTCTTAATCAAGTCTTTTATAAAGATACAGGGAAGATATTTTAACATTATTAGTACCAAATTATTATATAATGTGTGGGGTTTACTAGAAAATCATCATTTATAATGAAATAATTTTCTTATATCTTCCTTTAACGTTTAGGTATTATACATAATTTTGAGATCATTATCAGTTTTGTGATTATAGTCTCAACGACTCTCTATTATTAATTAGAAAACTTTTTCTCATTCATTAAAATATTAATAATAAAAACTTTGTTCTTTGGATCATTTTTATTAATTTTATGGTGTTTTAGGTGTATACTATTTCTATTTACTGTTATAAAGAATTTATTATGTATGTTATTTCATTTCCTTGTATATATTTTTCATCAATATTATTTACTCAATAGGGAAATTTTTTTATATATGATATAAAGAAATAATTTTTCTAATATTTTAAAATATGAGGAATGAAAAGGAAATGAAAATTATGTGTTGGAAAAAATTATATATATCACTTCTATGTATCCATGGAAATATGAATTTAGAGTAGGTGTCCAAATTAAATGGGAATTGGGTTTATACCAACCAATATATAAATATTTTTGACGTATTAGTGATTCTATGAGATTATGATTCATAAATTTATATATTTATGCATTTAATTTATAAAATTATAATAATTCATTTCCCATGTGATTGAAATTTTGATATTAACCAATGATGTACCTTGAACATAATTTGATGATTGAAATGTTATTTCTTTTCATTATTAATTAATATTTCTCTAATCATGATACATTACATTATATTATTTCCCTTAATAAAAATTTCATGTCACCATTTAAATGATTTCATTTCCATGGGAAATTTTATATATATATTTCAGGGATCGTAGGGTCAAAAATCATTTTTATCATGATATGTTTTACTTTTGAAATGTAATATAGAAACAATTAATAAATATGTTGTTCTAGAACTTATAAAATAATCTATCATGTATTATGCTATAATAAAATCATCCATTCCTAATGTTATGAATAAATTATTTTCAATTTTATGACTTCTTTGAATCACAGTAAATATGTACTATTGTAATTTTAAGGTCACAAGATCATTTGAGTCTTTCTCAAAGCCTATTGTTTTGATAAAATGGGCTATTGAATAAGATGACCATTTTAGACAAATTGTGCTTCCCTGACTACATGGATTGTGTCAAACCATGCCATTGTTGAGAGTGAAAAATGTTGGCCACATGGATTGTCTGCAACCATGATATTATATATAGTTGGTCCTATAGGCCGTATGGTTTATCTACATCTGTGATGCCAAAGTTACAAGACTTTTCATGTTGAAAGGGATTGGGGACATATCCTTTTTTCATTATTGGTGTATGTTTGGAAAAACTATGGACATAAAAGTGTATGTTTTCCATTAGAATAATTATTTACACATGACTTTGAAACCATTTTCTGAAAGTGTGATCCTATTATTTAATTTTCAAATACATTTTCCCATATATTTTACATTTAATCCTTCTTCCTTTTTTTCTTCTTCATCCATTTACTAGGATATTTTTTCTTATCTCATATCCTTAAATGGTCATATATCTATGTTATAAGAAAAATTACACATCTAGTGTCTTATTCACAGTTATTTTTAAGAATTGCATATCATAAGGTTAGATCTCAAATAAACTCCCTAGTTATTTATGTTTATTGTTGAATACATCATGTTAATTAGGTAACAGTACATTTTCCCCATATTAATGGCATTGGAGAATTTATCAATTATCTTCTTACAAACTTCTAATCAAATGAAGATATCAATGGAAAATTTATTTATGTCTTCTGGGGATGATTTCATTTTATTTTCTAATTGAGTTTGATGTATCATAATTTTTCCATTTTCCCACAAGCCATATTTTTTCGAGAATACCCATTATATTTAGTTATTAATATTAAATTGAACCTTTCACATTGTAAAATGAATATTAATAATTATTTAGTTTATTAGAATACATTGATATTAGTTACTGAATCCCCTTGGGTGATAATATTCAAATAAACCCCTATATTTCAAATGATCAATTTCTTGGAAAACCTATTTAGCTTCTCAATTAGCTTTAACATTTATATAACTATGGTCTAAATTATTTTATATGAATGCAAGGTTAATTTTATGTGTTTGGAAATCCTATTCCTGAAATCACCCATATTAGTATTTACCTTAATAATGATGGAACCCTCTGAATTTCCACTTGAGACTTAAAAAAGGCTTTCCCAGCATTAGAATATGAAATGGGTTTATTAATTGGAAATCCATATTCATGTTGGGTGCCTCACATTAAATTTGTTGAATGATTAAAAAAGACTTTTAATGGTGGTTCGACCATGAAGACTACGTGATGATTAATGAAAAGATTTAATAAAATTATAAACTGACCTTTATGACGATCTTGACAAATGGGATTCAAGCAATGTTATTCTTTATTTATATAATTACAAGTACAAATATTCCATATATATTTATTTATATATTATATTTCCCATTTAATTAATTATTATGTATTCCCTCATGGTTAATATTATAAATTTGATTATGCCATATTATTGATGTGATATAATGTTATGGGATTGTTGAGCATGGAGGTATTATACTCTTTCACATTGGGATATGAGACTGACCTCCCACTCCATTGACAATATTAGGAAAGTGGGATTTACATTTCATGTCCCATACACTGAGTGATGTATTTATGGAATAATATATATCTTATGTTTTGTGTACAAAATCTCACATTCTTATTTGGATGTATAAAATGTACCCAATTTATTGAGTTTATAGGTTCGATAGACTATACATGGAAGTATGGGTTATGCTCTAATCCACCAAATAGTTAGTATTCAATGTATTCGGCCACACAAATATTTATATACATGGTAAATATAGGTAGAAGAAATATATATGATTAAACTATATATATATATAGTAAATGGGCAGACATAAATTTTGGCCACGATTTGAAGCATGTAGACCCACAAGGTATGCTATATTAACATGAGGAGAATGATAATTTTTTTAGCATTGTTTAACTAATAAATTTATACATGAACATTGTTTAGTTAAATAACTACTTGTATTAAACATAGACACCATTAGTGGTGGCATAATGATATTTTTATATCACAATATACACATGATTCTTTTGGTACTTGAGAATTTTTTATATATATATATATAGGTATTTATATGTGAATGATACCTTCTACAAGATGTGGATAAGGTTGATTTTTGTTTGAGCATTAGATAAAATGACTAAGCATTCTCTTGAGATACCAATGGAGAATTATTTTGTTCTTTTGGAACTTTTTTATGAGCATTTATTGTATAATAGTTTCCATGTTTCCTATTTTTTTATATTATCCTACAACACATCCATGTATTGATACTACTTTAGACTATATATATATATTATTAGTTATTTATTTTTACTAATTCTTTTAATGATTATTTATTCTATATGTTTATATTATACTTTAGCTTTAGAATATTTGCTTTGGTATCAAATTAAGAACTCTAATAAGAGGGAATGGTCTCCCCATGACACCACCTTTATATTCTTATTACTAGTCGGTAGCCTCTAAAAAATGGGGAGGTGTATTTGAGGTCACGTGACCCATTGACATCAGTAATATGTTATGTAGATTCAAGGCCATAACATTAAAAGGTTTTGTTAGTGGTTTTCCCCCTTTTAATTAATTCATGATATTCAATATGAGGTTAGGTTGTAAAGAAATTTTTAAATGACAATGTTTTTTGAGGTAGCAGACCCATGTATTGAGGAAATTAAAATTAAATTGGAGACATGTAATTGTTATTATTAATTATTCCATTGATAGTCAATATGACATCATGATTGGGTGACAAGATTTATTTTTACTAATATTAATAGTGGTATGGTTGAAATGAGGATTACGTCAACATAGACTCGATGAAATGATGGATCTACATTAGATCATGCTTCATTACTATTAATATTATGAGAAATATTCCTTATATTTTTTCATTTCACATATATTTCAACATGCATTTTTTCATTTTATATATATAGTGCACTGAATATTTATTAAATGGAATTGACACATATACCTGGGATTTTAAAACATAATTGAAACATAAATTTCCTTCCATTGCATAACATTTTTCCTAAATTTTTTAAATTAGACACCATAGGTAGTTAATTTTGGTAATTAAAGAAATTGACCATTGGTACCATTATATTTAATGTGTTATTTCATGGGTTAAGTGGATGCAAAATTTTGGGATAGATGGTGTATGTGCCATTATCAATGAGAAAATACCTAAAAACATGATGAAACCATTTTAGGTGGTTTAAATTCCTGAAAAATGAAAAATTAATAAAAAATATTACTTATAAATAAAGAAAAATTTTCTTGTAAATATATAACATATAAAAATGGTATTGATCCGGACCATGTTAGTGGTTGTGGGGTCCTTAATGTCCTTATGGACTATTATTGTATCTTTCAATTGTCCAAACCTAGCATGTTGAGTAGGCAGAGATCTGTGATCATTAAAGTATCAATGCTATATATTTTTCCTATTTTCTCTCTACAATCACCTAAATTACAAAAATATATTCTCAGATGTTTGTTTTCAAATGTAATATCATTATTCAATGATGTACTATAGTCTCACACCTTAAAGGTGGTGATGACCATGTACCTGAGGTAGAGGTCCATGATCATCCATTGATTCCTATTACTGTACCACATGTTTCCCCTATTCCAGTTTGAGATTTGAGCACTACGGCTAGTTCTGAGAAGGTTCCTTCTATAAGTTTCATCCTATGAATGTGTAGTACGACCTACCCCATATATGGTAGAGTTACATTATGAATTTCATCTAAAAAATACACCAACCTTTTCGATGGATGCAGGACCTTATATTATGGAATCATGGATTGATGTAATTATTTCTATATTTCATTATATAACGAATTTTTTGTACCGGTGGATCAAGATGGAAACATATATTATAAATTATTTTTCTAAGTGTTCCATGGATTTTATCACCTAAGATCTATTGGTACATAATATTATATGAGAATGAGGTGTTATGAGGTTACTCTTAGAGGTAGTAGTCGTAATACATCAATATTTTATGCTATGTCTCTTTTTACCCTTTAATTTCACCCACATCATAGCTTTGACAAAACAGTAGGCCTAAATGTACAATTAAATACAATTAAATATCTTTCTTTTAAAATGACTGTTATAATCTTGAGATTAAATTAGTGGGAATGAATAGTATTAAAAGAGTATTAATTTTTTTTAATATTCATATAATAATATATTTTTACATTTTACCAAATGATTTTATAGACATAATATTAGAATGAATATAATTTCATTCATAAAAGGCAATATTTTCTAAAGAGTGTTTTAAAGCCTTTTAATGGAACAAGTATTTCAAAACTCATATTAGAGCCTTTAATAATTTTTATTTATCAAAATTAACATCATTTTTAAAATCATAATGTTTATATGATCTTAGGGTGATATTTTGGTATTTATCTAAAGATATTTATTTTCATTTCAAAAGAGAAAAATACCATTTTTTATAAAAAATTCGTTTTTTAAATTAATATTCAATTTTAATAGTAAAATCACTTATGAATGTAAAATAAAATTTACGTATATTATAAATGATAATATGGTATTTAAATAACCTGGAATAAGTAGAATATTTTTTTAAATGATCAATTATGTATTGGTATATTATCAATCATAAATGTTTATTTACAGTATTAAAATTATTATTATGATTTAAAATAATATTTAATTTCATACATCTGATCCATAAATTAATATATTTTTTCCTAAAATTTTAATACAATTTTATGAGAAATTAACAGATTTTACTATGGATCATAAAGTCAGTTATAATATTATAATAAGTATTTATTTAGTAATTTATTATATTATTTGAAAATAAAATTTCTCAAATCTAGAAAATCAAATTAAAAAAAAATCCATTTTTGAATTCTACAAATCAATAGATGGCTTTGGTTATTTTTTGGGATTTTTTTTAAAATATATGGTTTTTTTGTTTAGATAAATATAGTAATATAATGTATTTGCTATAAAAATAAATTAATGAGTTATGGATTATTTATTGATGATTTAGGTAAATTTATTATTAACTCACAAGATGTTCTTACATTATTTAGTCATAATAATAAAATCTATTCATTTTCTTGAGCCGAAATAATATACAAATAAATTAAAAATTCGGAAAACACCATTCTACCCCACTCAAAATACAACCTATAACCACCCCTTCCCATCGCACCACTAAAATAATAAAGCATGATTACATATTACCCCCTATAATATTTCAATCCTCTCACCCAATGTTTTTTTATTATTACTCCCCAAGAAAATATCATTTCAAAAATCCATACAGATGTTCTCAAGAGGAGGAATTCAAGAGGTAAAACCCACATACAGTCTTTCAATTTTCAATCAATTTCTATTCTTCTCGTATCTATTCCTTAAATAATTTGTCCAAATATAAATTTTAAATTATGTATCTTATATATAATAGAATATTGTTAATATAATGAGATATTCACCATAATTTGTTTTCTCTATCGCTTTTTTCTATAAATGAAAGCATCACCTGTGAGGTATCGATTTACCACCTTCATGGACAACATGTTTTCCATTTTCAATTCCAAAATCATGGATGATCAGAAAAAAATTAAAATGGTTATGAAATCATTAATATCTATAAATAATATTAATTAATTTTTTTTTCACAATTATATATAGATAATATTAATTAAAAAAACAAAACTAGCATTTCAGGATTGAAAAAAAAACAAATAATCCAAAATGTTATCCTTAAGAATTAATCTATATAATCATCCTTATATATATATAAAATAATTTATATGACTATGAAATATTATATATGTTCATGAATAACCGATAATTTAAATTATGGATAACTATTCACATTTCACTAGTTCTTTATTACATGTATACAAGTGAACCAATCATGAAATCCAAAGGAAAAACAAGTCTAAATTACAATATTATATATCATAAATCTTAGAAATATACATTAATTAACCAAATAAAATTAAAAAAAATAAAATAATTCAATATAATGTTCTGAATTATTTTTCTAATATATACAGTATCATTATTCAAGATTTTTAGTGCAAGTGTATAATGATTTCAGATAAAATATTAGAGTTATCTCATCTCACATTTATTTCACTGAGATATGATTATCCCCGGCTATTTATTTTGTGTTGTGTATGTATACTACACATTGATTTATAAAATCATGAATCCCTTTATCTTCATCTTATCCAATGGCTTATTTTATTATCATTAATTTTATGGAGAAATTGGTTTTACTATTGGTAATGTGGTATGGTATTATTCCTAAACCTACATTTTTCATTCAGGTAACTTTTTCTATCTCTTTAAACCAATGTACTGATGAATGATTTATATATACTCATTATATATTTTATATACATTTTCTAGACTCTTGTATCCTGATTCTTTCATCGTCATTTCATTAGGAAATATATGTTTTATAATAATTCCTTTTTAATTTCTTCAGATAAGATAGATCAATTATGGTGAAATTACCAATTTCTTACCCGTTTTTTGGTACGCTCCATAACAGGTTTTAAGATACCTATATTTTTATAAAATAAAATTATTTATCAAGATAACTATTTTATAACTTTTCTTTTTATTTGATAAAAATTATTCTTCTGTTTAATTTAAATTATCTTTTAATTTCCCTCAAACAAAAATGAAGTGTCATTGTTCTAATGTTTCTTAAAAAAAAATTATATTATTTTCACTGCTATAAGAAATCATTTATTCATCGAACATAATTTAATTGTACTTCCCATTTATTTTTTGGGATACAGATGTTTATAATCTTATTTTTATAACCAATTCATATTATTTTCCATTAGAAATCTTCTTTTCAATGAGACCAGATATTTGTCTCAAGATTTTGTAAGTGGTTTTATTATTGGACAATCATCTATGATTACTTTTAAAATATTTTTAATTTTTTCGGATACAATTATTTACATATATCTTTTAATTTTATATATGAGGAAAAAAATGTTCCTAATATGTGATGTGTGGGACACAATATATCCCCTGATGAATCATTTGGTCTAATAAGACAAAATAGATAGAGTTATTACCCATTTATATATGGTTTCCTGAATGAAACCATTGTTTTATGATTATGATTTATGGAATTACTCATTCCTTCATTATGATATCAGTAATTGATAACCCATGTGATTATGTGACTACTATAATATGATAGCTATGGTTCATTCTCATGTTTTCTCACCCCATTCTTATGTTTATTTTATTAGGATGTGAATATATATATTCTGACTTACATGACAATATAATTAGGGAGATTATTGATGTTTCCAATAGATTATCTATGTTTTTATCAACTTTATATTATAAAGTCAAACTAATTTTTTTATCTGGTCTTCCACAGATTCTAAACTGTTTGAATATTTTGGATCAGAACAGTTGTTCATAGTACCAATGTAATATAATAATGTACCGACTCAAGGATAATAGTTTTTTGGACATTACAGTTGGTATT
Source organism: Viscum album (assembly GCA_963277665.1). Taxonomy (NCBI): domain Eukaryota; kingdom Viridiplantae; phylum Streptophyta; class Magnoliopsida; order Santalales; family Viscaceae; genus Viscum; species Viscum album. The sequence goes on along the minus strand of OY728165.1, from coordinate 555,210,043 downwards.
AGTGATTTTTTAGTAGAAACCTAGGAAATTAGATTTGTTAAAAATGTGATTATAAAAAAATATCCAATGATGGTCACTGAGGATAAATAGATAATATCACCCTAGAATTTTGGTTTGTAAAAGATTATGTGATAATTCTTAGAAATACATTACTTTTTGGATACTACATGTAGACATGGTTATCACATAGATGAACATAGGGGTAAGAACTGTAACAATTTGTGTTTTGTTTTACTCAGAATAACCTTGTACCTGAAAATGGGACTATCTTTGAACAATGTTTGACACTCTAAAGGATATTCATAGAATAATTCAAATTCTTGTTATTAACCATTATGAATAATTTAAAAATAAATATTTCCCCAAATAAACAATTTTCATTATTATGACTTTAACTATGAATAAATTAAGAATTTTTTATTTTTTTTTCTAGTTCAATATTTTAAATCATGATTTAAAAGGTATGTTAGTCTATGCAATTGTTTATAAATGGAACAAACCCAAAAGAGTGTGAACCTCTCCAAAAAACATAGTATGAAGTTTAATAATAATATTGTTTTATATGATCATAAGATAATAATTGAAGCTAAGTAGTCTCCATTGTATTTTCATCATATGAGAGAATAATATCATGTTATGAAATTATGGTGAAAGAATGATCTAATTATTATGGATTCAACTGAAATAAAGATAAGAGTGAAAAATGTTGGAAGAAGAATTACAAAAGGAATAATGGAAAGTGTTATTTTCACAAATGTTTGTATTTTTTAATGAAGAACCCTAATATATACATTAGAGGAAAATGATTATTCATAATGTGTATAACAAAAGTACACCATGTTTATAAATCCAAGAGAAGGAAATAATTTTCCAAAATTAAATTACTCAATGATAATAATATAAGGAATTATGAAAACGAATTTCCTATGAATCAAGGTAATATTACTCATAAGAAGTAAAGGGATTATGGTTAGGATTATTATACTACCTCGGATGAGTATGAATTATTAATATGGATGTGTTTGGATTCGATGATTTTTTATTTGGATATTTTAAAAAAAATTCACTATTTATTAAAGTAAATAGATATATATGGATTGTAGTGCAGTACATTTCATTAGATGAATTTTAATCATGTGATGAATAGGACCTGTATTCAAGAGAAGTGATTCTATTGTAGTTTTATCTTTTTGAGGTCACATTTATTTGGAACGATAAAACTAAATTTGTTCATAGTGATTGGAATAATAATAAACATATGTTAATGGGATAGTTTTTGTGACCATAAAGGTTTTAGTGAATTAATTGTTTACATTAATTTGGAAATGTATGATGTTTGAATTTATGGACAACCTGTGATTTTACCCTTAGAGTCATGCATGCTATATAGTTGTTATAGGGTGATCAAGGTAATGATATATTTTCAATGTGACAAAATAGATTCATTATGATTCTTTTAGAGTTGATTTAAATTATTTATTATATTTTATTGTAAATCGTTGGTATTTGAATTTGGATATACATAATTTGAATGAGTATTAGAGTTTGATACTTATAAAAATTAATTAATATATTATTGATCAAAATTAATTTATGATTTATCATATTGGATGGATTTTTCTAACTATTTTATTTATATAAACATTTTGTGGCTAATTTAATCCCTTAGGAACCATGTGATTCATTAAATGTTTTTTATTTGTGAAAATTAATCATGAACATTCATTTCCATGTGTATGGGTTTAATTGATAATAGAATAATGCATAACCAAATGATATGATTATTCTTATTAAATTGAATGTTTATCTGTATATTTTCTCAACTACATATCAAAATAAAAAAATATTCCCTCAAAACATGGGAAACTATTTTGTAACAAAAAAAAAATATGTTTAATTTTCAACCTGGTAAACCAATGGTCATTTATCCGATCACAATATTTATTTTCTTGTAACCGTTAACATTTTAATGACCATGATCTCTATTACTATTAATCATAACATGATAGTTAAATTACTCATTCATGTCCATGTTATCACTTTCCACAACAGATTTGTTATCTAAAATTTATGATTTGTAGTGACCTTCACATTTTTCATTTCCCCCTTATTAAGAGTATATTTTATTTACTCTATATTTGATGTGGGTTTCGGAAAAAAGAAATTCCAAAGTAAAAACCATGGGATTTTATGAAAACATTCAAACTATGAGGAAGAAATTTATTGAAGGAGGGGAGAATGTAACACTTCAAAATATTATTGTATTTCAGTTTTTTTAAATTTAATTTCTTCTATAACATATGATTCCCAAAAAACAGAGCTTAAATGATCCAGGATATAGAATTACATATAATTATTAAAAATGGATAACTATTACCTTGCCGTAAAATTTGTGGGAATGAATAATATTTATCAAATTATAATATTTTTGTAATTTTTGTTTAATAAACTATTTTGAATTTAGTCAATAGATGATATTATCATGATATAACAATGAAACAAATTTTATGTACTAAAATGTGATAAATTTGTTTAAGAAGTTTTTATACCTTTGAATGACGTATCTATTCAAAAACATTTACACTTCAATAATTTATATTGATCAAAATAGAAATCATGTTAAATAATGTAAATTCAAACATATGATAAGAATACATATTTTTGTAGTTATATTAAATATTTATTTTATAGGTAATAGTTATAAATCCCAATTTTCATATAAGTGACTTTTTTGTTATAATAATCAGTATATTGGAATATAAAAATCACATATGAATGTTTATATATAATATATGCATAAGGCCCCAGATTTAAACATTACGTAATCTAGATTTATTACAAGATTACAAATTGAAGATCTTTTCAGGTTTAGAGTTTTAGAGAATTAGATCATGAAACTTGCATTACATTCCACATTTAAACAAAGTGATTACATAAAATACAGTATTCATTCTTCCCATCAATGGAAGCATATTGAAAATAAAACATGGATTCTTTCTTGACACATCCTTAACACTATCATCACATCATGTACCTTTCCCTTGACCTGTGAAAAACATTTCAAAAACTTGGGATGAGCATAAAAAGCTCAGTAAGGGTTATAAAAATATGGAAAGGAAACATGAGATCATATATACATAAGAATGAAATCATACTTTACCCATAAAACATAGGCACGTTAACATACCTCATCAAACCATGAATAAATCATAGAAAGCATAATACATAAAGCTAACTTGAGGCATTTATAACATTCTTACGTAGGGAATAACCCTCTTGGTTACGTTTGGAATACCCATCACAGTATATTCCCTAAATATCTTCGGAGAAACCTTAAAGTTTCACTCTTTCGCGTTACCCAATGCATTGGAGAGCTATATCGGGCTCACCCACCCTTAGTCTATCACACAACCACCCGTCTTCATAATAATGCCCAAGAACCTCAACATAATCGTATCACATAAAACATGCATAAAGGAAACATAACATTTCCACCTTTCAATCACAAGATATCAATACAACACATTGATATAAAAACATTATGAAAACCATTTTAAATACCAAAATAAAAGAAAAGTAAAACATGGTATTTATTTTTCTTTTAAACAAAGGTATGGCTTGTAGAGGAAGCCGAAACTCAAATAATGGTCACGGCGGCGAAGAAGTCGTTGTCGCCACATACGTACGACAAAAACACTCCCTTTTGTCATTTGGTAAAACACTTCGTATAAAAAAGCTTCCTTTTTGATAAACATAAAAGTCAAAGGGGTTTATACACCGTATAAAAGAAAGTTGTGTATAAAACAAAATATGTCTCAATGAAAGGAGATTGAGACGAAGTCCCATACAAAGACAGTATCCTTAGTTTAAGGATAAATCAATTACATAATTATTTGTGACAAACGAATACACCAAATATAAGTGGATATTAAGTGTAAAATAATCAGAGGTAATTCACACATACTAAAAGGATGACATATTCAATAACTACATGTTGAACCCAAAGAAATCGAAATTGGGTTAAGAAGTTCCCTTGACAGCCTAACGACGTCACATCAAAATGAGTTGAAGAGAGATAAAAAAAGGGTATCTCATCACTTGGATGTAAAATTTACATCAATAAGGATATATGAGAACATATCCCAACATAACAATATGTAAATTAAAAGACCCAACAAAATAAGTCTTTTAAAAAGAGGAGGATGAAAGGTTCCCTTACCGACATGGGTATCTTTCGAAACATGTGCCCCGTGAAAGAAAGACAATACATAATTGATGTAAATACTCATAAACGAAAGTATATTACACAAGGAGTAGAATAATGGGCAGTACATACACCACTCAAAGGAAATTTTGGAAAATGCAGCATAAATCTCATGGGAATAAAAGTGAGATGAAAAATCACTTACGAACACTCGGCAGCCTAACGGCACCACATAAAACTTAAAAAAATGGATTGATGAGATAAAATATGGAATCTCATCATATTAACTAAAAGTTTATAGAATGATGAATATAAAATAAAATCCCCCAACATAACGAAGAGGAGCTTAAAAGAAGTGACATAGAGGAGAGTACTTAAAAAGAAAGAGAGAGGTTAGATCTCTTACGAAAATTCGGCATCCTAACGACGCCACTCAAAACATCCAAAATGGATTGATGAGAGAGAATATGGTCTCTAATCACATGAAAATAAAAATTACAGTAAGATTAATATAAGATAACATCCCAATAACAAGAAATATGAGCTTTAGAGGGAATGACATAAAATAGTGTACTTAAAAAGAAAGAGAGGAGTAAGATCCCTTACCTCGGGTCCGACTTGACTCGATCGTTCTTTAACATCCTGAATAATAAACTTGAGTTAATTTACACATTATTAAGAACCTTTTTCTAGTTCATTATTCCTTTTAGATCACTTATTTCCATGTTATAAACATTATGTAATCATTTAAGTTAATAATGTTTGTTTTGTCGATATTTGGTTCTTATGTCGAAAGTGGACTTCTTACAATTACATGTTTTTCGTGTGGTCAAATGTTCATTATATCCAAAATTATATTCAGGATTTGGATATCATATATATCATAAATATCCAGAATATACATGTATTTATAATATTACATAATCATTTAGAGGTAATAAATGAAACGCACCGTTCATGGAGACGGTAAGCCGTACGTACGCATGAACACTACTTTCATTTCTTTGTCATATTAATGGAATTAAAACTAAATGAGAGGTATGTGTATTTTAATTCCAGAATTATATTAATAATTTATATGTATAATTAATCATATATATCAATTATATACATGTACTTATAATAGTACATTACATTTGGGGATAAGAAATGAAATGCACCGTTCATGGAGACGGTAAGCCGTACGTACACATGAACGCTACTTTCATTTCTATCTCATAATTTAATGGAAAGAAATAATAATAATATATAGGTATATAATAATTCCAGTATAACATCATATATAATAACATTAAATCCATCATTTATATGTCCCACGTATGGCATTAACGAATCACATCACTTTGAGGGGGCGGTAGTCCGCACTTCCTAAAATGATGATATCACGTATACCCATAATGGAAGCCATAAAGGTAAGCCAAAAATGAAAATTACAGATTCTTAAGTAAAACATAAACATATTATATATCATATATAAATATATTGACATCTTAATGGACACCTTGGAAGGTGTTATATGAGTGTTGAACAATCATCGTTTCGTGAGGCAAAAATTCACCATCCACGAAAAACAGTATGTTCTTTAGCCATTAGATGTAGTTTTGTGTAAGTGTAGCTAGAATCCTTCCTATAACAACATACTAGTATATTGAGGATACTGTAGTTGTTACAAAATAAAATAATAAAAAGTGTTTAGGGGGTTGGAGAAGCAAAATAAAACAAAAGGACTCAAAAGAAGACATTACCTTAAAATCGGGTAACTCCCTTTGGTTTGAGCTCAAAAGCTTCCTTGGGAAGACTTCTTCCCAAAGTGAGGCTTCAAAGAGTAAGAGAGGGAAGTGGAGATAAAAAATGGGCAGGGGTTGGACGAGCCATAGGCTTTGGGAGTGTGGGTAAGGAGGTTGAGGTGGGGGCCTTTTATAAGAGGAGAGGAGGGGCACTCTTGGAAGGTAAAGAAAAGTCACTTTATTTTAAAATGGTATTCGGATTTAAGAGGTCCCACATTGATTTGTTTCGAGGATAAGGTGATAAGGGTTCGAAATACACTCATACAATATGTTTTGGACATGTTTAGGTCTTAGATATTACATTGTCCTTCCATTTTATTTAAATCGTTAAATAATGAGGTCATCGCTGCATCATCATGATGTCATAAATAAGTTAATTTATTTAATGTCTAAAAATTATAAAAAAATTACTATGATGTAGGAAATCGTTTTATCTTTCCAATTAATATTTATAGTAAAAAATCTGATTTGTATAAACCCATGTAAAATTTTTTTAGTAAAACATTTCATGTTTGTCTCAATTTTACTTTAACATTAAATAAAAAGTTATTTATGTCATTTCCCAACAAAAGTGGCTCCATGGGGTCCCCAAGTTGACCCATGGCTTTTATTGGTCGGCCATGACACATCCAATAAGGGTAGGATATGTTTCAAGGTATTTTAATTTTATTAAAATATCATTTTTGCCTTAAATTGCACTAATTACCTTTAATCGCGATTAAAAACTTAATAAGTTACTATTCACCAAAAAATTATTTTTATCCCATTTCACCACATTTTACTTCTTAATTACAACCATTTATGTTGGATTTTTGAAATTACAAACACAAAGATGTTAAAATTTCATTTGAACGGAAAAATTGGTTTTTATAAGTACCACTTAGTGGTTTCACTATTCATCAAAAATTTAAGTTTTTCAGAAAAATCCCAAAAATTCACCCTAAGATATATTTGACATTCCAAATTCAAAAATAAAGTCTATTTTACAAAATTAAAAACATATAAGTCACAGTAATTAATTTAATAATTAATTCCTGCTGTCATGACAAATATCATGTTTTTATGAAACAATAAGTATCAAAAGATTGACAGTAGTTTAAGTCTGATTTTAAAGTGAAATTAATTCCAATGACCACTATTGGATTTAATGGTGAAAATGTATTATAATTTCACTTTAAAAACAATTAAGAAGATAATCTAATAATATAAATAAATTATATTAAAAAGAGGTTTTGAATTAAAATACAACATTTTACACTATTCATTAAAAAAATGAACTTTATCAGTAAGATACCAAAATTTTACACAAATTAAATTTTGATGTCCCAATTCTTAAGAAAAGTTTTATTTGATCCAAAAGTACGTATAAGAGTGAACCAAACTATATTTAATGACGGTTCTCCACCAAAAGGCGATAAGTGAACCGTTAGGGAAAACTATGGCATATACGCCTAAAATTGAATTCTTTCCGTATTTTATACATTTATCTTTTATTGGATAAATTTAAAAACATTTAAAAACATATATAATCATACTTTAGTTATTTATATCCATTCCCTCCAATACAACGGCTACATGTTAGCTACCATTTAAAATAATATTATTTTATTATTACAGTGCAACGTAAGATTCCCAAGAAACTCGTTGTTGCGTGTTGGGTACGCCATCGATCATAGCATCCCCTTTAAAGTAATATTAATATTTGATTCACAAATATGGATAAATATAAAGATTTCATATTCTTTGTTTACCTGGGGTGTTACAATATGAATCCTATATAAGAAAATATGGTATATTTATATCCAGGAATATTTAAATAAATATTTTAATAATGAAAAATTATGTGATGATTTTTTTATAAAACATATAAGTTTATTTAATGTTTTATAATTAATATAATTATTTAAAAAATATATATTTTATAAAATAGATACATAAATCAATACTTTTTTTTCTTATTTTTATAAGATAATTTTATGGGAATGTAATAAATTTTTCAATGTGTGATAAAAATATTTCTAATAAAAAAATCATTTCTTTTTTAGTAAATGATGATGTTATAAAAAAAATTTCTCAAATACATAAAATTATTTTGATATAATCAATTCCATTTTTAAATTCAGTATAAAAATAAATTGTTATGGTTATTTTTTTGGATTCACTAAAAAACGTGATTTTTCTTAGAATATTGGAAAATGGTAATGTATGATATAAGCTAAATACATTAAATATTGATTTATATCTGATTTATGGACAATTTGGTGACCATTAGTTTTAGTTGAAATATATTCCATACATTATTTCGTCCCATGAATCATAACTATTCATATTCTCTAGCACAAATAATAATGATATGAATAAAATATTCATAAAATATCACTCCCAAACATTATAAATTCCTCCCATCACAACACCTTCTCCTAAAACATATAAATCCTTTTATCTTGTATATATTCTTCCCATTTACTCTCCAAAAAATCACCCCCATTTTATGTTCGATATTTTCTCACTCAAAAGTTCATTTCAAATTTTTTTAAATAGATTCACTATGAGACGAATTCAAGAGGAAAAAATGACCTTTTTATCTTTTAGTTTTCATTCAAATTGTTTTCTATCATATAATTTTTTTACCTAATATATCTAAAGAATCATAATAACTCTTATATATTTTATATCTCAAACAATATTATTGTGATAATGGGATATCCAACATCAATTCATTTCTCTCCCCCTTTTATTATAAATATTAAAACATCATTTAGGTGATTCCGATATACCACCTTAATGGATAATATGTTATCATTTTTCAATTCTGAATTCAAGGATGATCATAACCACATTATTATATTTAAACTTGAATATATTATTTTTTTGACAACTAATTTAATATTTCTGACCTGTACATTTAAATTGTTACTCAATAAAAAAACTCGCATGTTTTGATAAAAAACCAAAAATAGTTCAAACTAATATCATTAACATTTTATCTAATCAATCATCCTCATATATTAAAAAAAACAGATATATAAGTCCAATATATCTTATACACGTTCATTAATAACATATAATTTTTATTTTGGATAATTATTCCCATATAACATGATATTTTGTACATATATAATAGTGAATCAATAATGATAACCGATAAAATGATCACTTTCTAACTACGAAATTGAATCTTATAACTCATCAAAAGGGCAATATCAAACAGAATAAAAGTATACTAAATAAATTATATTATCAATTGGTGTAGAATTAACTTAATAATGAATATAATTTCATTATCTTGGATGATATGTACAAATATATAACACTTGCAAACATAAGGTATGAGTTAAATCCTCTCACTTTTATTTCCATGAGATATGCCTTATTCACTGAAATTAATTTTATATGGTGTTTGTATACATAAAATTGACGTATCATATCATTAATATTTTTATTTTAATTTTATTCAATGAATTACTGTATGATAATTATTTTTTTGGGGAAAATGGTTAGACTATTTGTAAAGTGGAAAGGGATTGTACATAAAACTCAATTTTTCATTCAGATTATATTTTTTTGTCCATTTACAGCAATGTAATTGTTATTTATTTTATAATAATCCTTCTAATTTCAATTCATATTTTCCATAATCATATATCATGACCAATTCTGCTTTTTTGGGGAATACATGTTTCATAAGGATTACTTTATAATTCCTTTCGATAAGCAAGACCCAATTAGGGTAACATCTAAATTTATAATCCATTTTTATTTACACACCATTATCTATGATAAGGCATAATGATTTTTGAAAAATCACTCTTTTTATCATTAAATAATTTCATATCCCATTTTCGGTTATATGTAAACAATTAATCATTCGTCTTAATTCAAAACCCTTTTATATATTCCATTAAACAGCACTAATGTGTCCCAGATCTAATGATTCTAAAAAAACCACATTGGACACTTTTTTACTTCAATTATACATCATTTATGAATAAAATATTATTTCAATATAGTTTCATTTTATTTTATAGGTTATACATGTTTACAGACATATTATTATGAAAAATAAAAATCATTTTCCAAACAAAACTCTTACTTTTCAATGGAAAGGGGTATTTCTCTAAATAATTTATATATTTTTTTAATAGAGTTCATTATTATATTATTATGTTTCTAATATATAAATGTGGTATGAGATTATTTGATTTAATGATATCATATTAATTGATATATGAAGAATTCATTTGACATAGTATGTGATGGTTGGGTCCCTTTATACATCCTTGATGCATCTGTAGGTCTCATAAGGAAAACTAAATTGGTGTTTTCCTATTTATGTATTGTGTCAGTGCTGAAGCATTGATGGTATTTTTATGATGTTTTTCATAATTCATTATCTAATTATAAAATTATTAATATATAGCCATGTGACTATTTTTTTAGTGTCATATCCTTGGTAATGTTTTATTATCTTGTGATTATTTATATGTAATAATTTATTAATATTTTATTATTTACATATTATGATCAATATAATGTTTTAATGAAATTTAAATTTATTTATTAACTATTCCATATTGTTTTTTTCAAATAATTATATCTTCTGCTATATTATTTACCCATTCTAAGAATATTATCTCACCCTTTTTGATGGTTTTATTTTCCCTGACTATGCTAAGATTTATATTTTCAATTACATTTTGGGAAAATACAATTTTTTATTAATGTTTATAAAAGAATATCTAGGATATTTCTTATTCACATTGTAATTTAAAACTTATTTTTTTATTTGGTTTTCCAATGATAACAAATTATTCATCCCTTTGGGATGAAAATACGTGTTCATAGTTTTAATATAATAATGAAAGGAACTCAATCCAAGAAATTGGTGTCGGGGTCATCATACTAGTAGTTAGGTTACATGTATAAATTTTTTCATGAACTATCTTTAGTGTGGGATGAGAGGACACATAAAACCATAGTTTTTATAGAATCTAGATTATTGTAGATGATGTGGAAGAATTTGGATTATATAGTGATTTTATAGGAAATTCCATATAGTTCCTGACAAGAGGGGATCCTCTCCTACTCATTGGATTTGAGTGAGACTAGTAACATCATGTTAGGTATGAAGCTATAATGGCATTACTTGATTAGGCTATGGCGGTGATTAAGGAAGAGGCACTCAGGATTTGGCTTCTCAATGGTAGTAGAGGGAGATAGATTAGGGTAGTTAGGTAGTGACACAGGGCCATAGTATAGGCTAGTTACATACAGTCCAACATACACATGACAAGGAGAGCACCATACCTTCTACTGTATAGGGTACTATTATTGATGTATCCACATTAGTTGCAGAATTATTTATCATTGGTGTTTCTCACCCATTTATATATATATAAATCAATGAATGTATGGTCTTTTAGATCAAACACATTCATGTAATTATGATTCTACACACCCATTTTGTTATCTAAGAAGTTTTTGTTCTTCATAGTAAACACAATACCCAAACAATAAATGGATACCTTTTCATAAAAAATATTCACAACCTCAACATTAATGTATTTTGCATATTCATCCAGATGGATTTTATAGTTACCTATCCAGACCATACCAACATCTATTATTGTAGGTTTACTAATTACATCAATAAAAGGAAATAACATCATGTAAAATGAAAAATGGGATCTTAGTGAGGCTTTTGGAAGACCCACACTAAAACGACTGGGTAGTGATACAACATAAATTTCTAGTATTTTGTTTGATGTTCTTGGATTACAACATGCTATATTTCCTAATGTACTGTAGCATTTTAGAGACCTTTTTTCTAACAAATTATATGGTCTACCTCCACTGAATGAGTTTGAATTCAAAATTGATCTGGTACCAATTGTAGCACCGGTGAACATTCATCTTTAATGGATATAATATATGGAACTTATGGATCTGAAAATGTAGATAGAGAACATAGAGGCCAAAGGCATCATAGTCCCCAACACTTCTCCTTCAGGTTCACCGATACTTTTTCCACGAAGGAAGCTCGTGACATTATTCATGGAGTGTATTACTATCATTTAATCTGGATTGTAGTTATGAATCCTCAACCAGTACCTTAAATAGATGAAACAATTGATCATATTTGATTAGTGATACTGTTTTAATTATATATTTGAGGTTGAGTTTTCCCTAGGTTCATGTCAGGTCCTTAGACATACCTTTTATAGCATTCCGGATTAGCTATGGACTATATGAATAGATATTCATTTCGTTTATACTCACAAAAAAACCGGTGGTTTTTAAGGATATTATGAATGAGGTATTCATATAATGTCTTGAATCATTCATGTTAGTCATTTTTGGTGATATCATGGTGTATTCATGGTCCATACATGTCCACTCTATCCATATTGAGATCTTTCTATATACAATGAGATAGAATCATATCTACGTTATGATAACCAAATTCAACTTTCGAATTAACAAATTACACTTCATGGGTCACATAAACATAGTGTCAAGAGATTTATTTGACCTAGAGTATGTGAGTTTTTTAATTTCATATTAACAACCCAAGAACATCATTTAATTTTAGAGATTCTTCAGGATTTTCCGATAAAATTTATGTGTCATATAGGATTTCTAAGTCATTGAATTGATTCTTATGATAATTCAAATGAATGTTGTGTAATTCATATGGTCAGAAGCTTCTAAATTAGTCATTCATGAGTTGAAGTGTTTATAGACATCAGTGATAATACTGATTCTTTACGAGCCAGGACATAGATATATATAGTACTATGATTCAAAGAGTGTTCCTCTTGGAGCTATTCTGGTATAGGATTATCGTGTCGTCGCATACGTGTCTCATCAGTTGAGGCCTCATGATAAGAAATACCCACGTCACGACCTTGATATAAATATAATAGTATAATTTTTACAACATTGGAGACACTATATACTTGCACATTATTTTTTTTGTACAGAAATCACAAAATCCCCATTTAGATCTTCACATAGCAGGATCTCATTCTCTTGCAGTGCTAGTAGGTGGAATACCTATAGTTGTTTTTTTGAGTTTCCGACATGCATGGTAAAGGATATGTTATTTCCAAAACTATGAGTTAAGAGTCTCAGATATAGGTAGTTTAGGGTTTTATTGATCAATTGTATATTATACCCATATTCTCAAAGTTGAATGTTGATGTTCATGAGGATCATGGTAAAACAATCCTCTATTCCTTCAAAGTGACCACTCCAATTATAGAATGGGAGAGAATGAGACCATTATTTGATCTCAATAGACATATACTAAGGAAAACCATTTCATAATATGATACATATTCAATATTCAATGTGGATGATGACAATAAATTTTATTTCCATGGTCATGTGTGGATGCCACGAGAAATCAGAGTGGAGATGATTTGAGATTTTCTTACCTCAGCATGTGAGGTTCTCCCCCAGTTTCACCAAAGTGTATCATTATCAACGACAGTAGTATTTGGTCTTTAGATTAAAATTATATACCAAAAAATTTATCAATCTATGTTACAAATATTTTCATGTGATGTAAGATAATGATGATTTGGTAGGGATTTTGTAGGTGTGATCCATTCCATAATGGAAATTAGATTATATTTTAAAGTATTTTGTGATTAGTATCACAATATCACCATGATGTAACTATACATTTTGGGATTTAGTTGAGATCCTGGAATATTTCTATCTAGTATTACATATAGGAGAGACCTTCTCTGTATATGAGTTAGGAGGGAAATATGTGAGGCAAGTTTATGTCATCATGGAGATCATAGTTTATGCATTTCTAAAAGACACTATTGTATTACTTCATGGTATTGGTAGAGTTTCTAATAGGATGTGGGTACATAGGAAATTTTGATCATGTCCTATCACCCATAGGTTGATGGACATGAAAATCATATAATCCAGGTGTTAGAGGACATATTATATTCATGTTTCCTTGAAATTTGGGTCACTAAGAGAAACAGATTCTCCCAATTGTGTGGTCATTTCAAAATAGAATTCATGATACCATTATGATTACACCATATGAATCCTTTTATAGTAGGGAAATCTGGTCTCTTATTTGTAGGCTATAGGCTAGGGATGTAGCTACACATGTACCATGTCTCATGTAGGAGACTACATGTCTTTCCGAGGTGATCAAAAAGAACATGATGACATTTCATTCTAGATAGATATAATATGAAAATAGATGTCAAATACCTATTGAGATAAAATTTACAGAACATGTTTTCATTTTAGTCTAATTCATGTTTGGAATTGAAAAATTCAAAAGCATGGTAGGCACTCACTGAGGTTTTTTGGACCCTTTATCACTGTGAATAATATCTGACTAGTAGATTATAAGTTATGGATTCTTTATATACATCATTATATGTATAATAAATTTATTAGACCACATTTTTTTGGATACTAAAAAAAATAAAGCATACCTTTTAGCTAAATTTTTTTTAATTGCCATTGGATTCTTACATCTAAGAGGATACAGTTTTTATTGTGTATTGGAGCTTGGAGAAACTCTGAGGAAGGTCAATTCCAATGGAATGAGTGTTATGGAATCATGACGGTGTACAACATAATACCTTGGAATTGGAAGCATATATATGAGATATACTTCCAGACCTATCCAGTGATGATACCTCATTACCCTCAATAGGACAACTTAGGGACGAGTTTTTTCAAGAGGGGAGTTTGTAACAAACCAACTTTTCATGAGGGGAAAATCATTTTTTTTCAGTAAGAATAATTTTTTTAATAATGATTAATGTTTTATATGGCATAAGGAAGTTCCAGAGAGTGTTCGAGGATTTTTTAGAACCTAGAGTTCTGGTAAAATGTGAAAAATAATGGGCTACATTTTTTTAAAAAACTGTGATTTCCAATCTCCATAAGTTTTCAAGAACTATGCACTTATAGTCTGTGACACTTTTTAGCCCAGTTATATTTTTTAAACCATGATGCATGATGATAATTACCTTGTATTGATTAATAGATACATAGAAAAGATATTAATAATGGGTTGGGAAGCATATATAAATTTTGTACCTAATTGTGTGATGTTCCCTCTTATAGTAGTGACATGTGAATTATTTCTACACATTTTGTAAAGAGAGAACCAACTAATTTCAATGTGATTTTTTTATTTGTCCCTTTATTTTACTTTTAATCCTTTTGAGTTCCATTCTTCTTCCTCCAATTTCTTGGTGGAGTTTTCTTCTCCTGTAACCTTAAAATATCCTCTATATAGGCTTGAAGATAACATTCACATCCAATGTCTGATTTATGAATCTGATGAATATGCTAGATTCATTAAGGTGAGATCTTTAATAATCCCCTACCTATTGATGATTATCATCGTATCCACCATGCTATTTTGGTTCAAGATTTTTTTTATATTTTCAGGCCATTTGATCATTTCTCTAATCATATCAAATTTATTTCATATCACAAGATTATATTGAAAGAGGAGACATCAACCGCCTTGGGTAAGAAATTAAAATTGAATTAACCTCATTTATTTATGTCTCGTAATTATTGTGTAGCTTAGAATGATGAATTTTTCTGTGTAACCCCTCTATATTGAGTTTTTAATATTTAATTGAACCATGCACCTAGTTACGTGCACATTAATCATTTTTAGTCTATTAGTGTTCAATTATTTTTGTAACAGACACCCTATGTCTGATCAAATTCTAATATTACATTAAAATTTAAAATCTCCATTTCCTAGAAAGATTTTTTTTCTCTTATATTAGTTGGTAAATTAAAATTTCCTTAATCGATTATTGTTTAAAGGAATCGAGGGAACATATTAAGTGATTATCGGTCCTATTCATAGAATTTCTCATGAAGGAAACTCCATTAATGTCCATCAATACATCTATATGTCCCTTTTACATAAAAACATTTTTTACATGATTTATAAAACAAAATGGATGTATTATATAGAAATATTTATTCAGGTTTCTAGATTTCCCCTAAATAAATTGAATCGATTAAAAAATGACTCATAAGGGTGGTTTGTCCACACTTACTACATCATGATTAGTATAATGTCTTATTAAATAATATATCCTTGTTTATAATAAGATCAAAAAATGAGAAGCATGAAGGATGATTTATCATGTATATAATATCTATTTTGACCATTCCATATATATTTATTTAAAAATGGGTATTTGATTACATTGGGGAATCAAATCTTTCTTAATATTATAAATTTCATTATATCCAATAATGGTTCTGATATGATGGTTGGGTATTGTGGAATATAGAGGAATCTATCTCCCATATATTAGGTGTTGAGAATGATATATCACACCACTAGCACGATTATGATGGTGGGTTTTTTGTGCAACATCCCTTTCATAGAGTCATTGCATAATGTGTCACTCACCATACAATGTTTCATGTATGATGTATAACACTTTTATTAGGATTTTTGGAATGAATACTATTATTTGGGATTCTAGGCTCATTATATTTGTCTTTTATGTCCATGTTAAACCCTGGTCTGGAAAGAAACTAGTATTCCATGTATATGGCCACATATGTTCGCATGTACTTGGTCAATATAGATGGATAAAATATATATAATTAAACTATATATAATGTTTTTTTATATATTTTAACTTATTATACAAACTTTAATGTCCGTGTATGATAAATGTGGACTATCCATGTCTATTATATGAATATAATAGATTTGGTTATTTATTTCAACATTGTATTCATGTTCCACTTATACCTTTACACGTTTTTTTACAATAACTTCATTTATTACACATAGAAATTGTTTTTGTGCCTACATTGATTTTTAACTAACACTCTACTTGGGATACCTTTTATAGACTTTAATATTATTTCATTAATTGTTTTGGGAATGGAACATTCCTTTTTTAGGGTGGAGACATGCTTATCAATTTTTGGTGCTTAAGAGAATATGTCCGAGAATTCAGCTGAGATGATATAAGAGTATACTTTTGTTATATTTGTGATTTTTTTCTTTCATGACTATATTATTTTTCCCTTGTTTCCCTTATTTGTATATAAGCACCAAATATATACATTTGATGACACTATCTTAGTGTATTTTTACAATATTATCACTTATTAATTTCAATATATTCATTCACAACTAATTTTTTCTATCAATTTATATTATTCATCGGCTGTTGAATTTTTTCTATTGTATTAATTGTTCCACTCGGATAAGTGTTTATTGTTTCCTCAGCATACCACCATTACACCCCCGCTGGTAGTTAGAAGCCTCTGGCATATGGGAAGAGGGGGGTGAGGCCATTCATCCCACCAGCTCTAGACATGGTTAATGTTGTTCTCATATTAGGTTGTTACATGTGTTATATCTTTTATCATATACCAATGTAACAAAAAGTACATATTTTGGGTTATTAGAGTCCAGGGTGGTAGAGTAGATGGGTATTAATTACATATATAATGATTTAACAATGTGGTCAATTTATGGAAAGGGTTTCTAGAATATAAAAATCCTTAGTAAAAATAGGAATGATAACTTTTTAGATGTGGGTTCAACTCTTAACTAAACCAGAAGTAGTTCTTGAGCTATGTAAATAGTGAAATATATAGGAAAGGAACCCCATGTAACATATATAGTCTCAAATGATTTATATGGGTAACATATTGAGGTATAAAATGACATAAATCTGAAATTTAATGTTTCAACAAAACTATTTTTTTAAAAAAATATATCTTGAAATTAAAACATAATTTTAATGTTTATTACATAATTCATTCTTCATATTATACCTTTCATAAAACATTTAATTTTTTTCTTATATTGAACATAATATTTGTTTTTATCTTCTCATATATATAGTTTAAAAAATATTAACTATGTGTGATATAAATGATAAATGGTATACATTGATGATTTTTTTATATGATGTGATTATGAATATATGATGGACCCATTCTGGTGTTTCCTATAAATTTGTATTTATATTACTCTTATTTAATTTAATAAAAAATTAATATTTGTTATTTTCTTTTGTTGAGTAGGTTGAAGGGAATATGAATTATTATTATTAATTATACGGTAATCTAGGTTTGATAAAATTTCCATATACTATTGTGTTTTTATGTAAATGTCATTGAAGTACTTATTGGGGTTCCTTGGGAACATTATATTTCCCTCATTGAGGATATTGTTTTATTTTTCACAAACAAGGGTTTCTAGGTACTCATAATGAATACATACAAGGTTCTTGGATACTAAATATGGAAACATTCACATCATTTTATATTAATTAATTTAGGAATATCAACATCCTTTTGTGGTTTTTGAGATAATATACTGATCTATTTCCCTTATTTAGTGCTGCCTTAGGATGCTGAACAATGTTTAAGTGTTCATACCCACATAATTTTTTATAATTTAATAACATAGTCATAGAGTATTATTTATCATTTCAAAAGGATTATATAGTGGTTTCTACATTGATATCTTAAGAACATGGAAACCCCACAATAATGTTATATGTTTGCTTACATTTTGACAATATTATATAAATCAATTTCATTCAATCCATTAGATTGTTTTTATATACATATTACTATATAATAATATTTCATTTTTATCATACATTCACTTATATATATAAATGGTTGGGTAAGGGACACCATGGTTGGTGGCCTATTGAGTCACACACACACACACACCATACATATACTTCTTAAATTATATGAAATCTCAGTTGTGAAATTTCAAGAATGATTAGGTATTTTAGGATAGATTATTAGATTAATAAGGGATAAAGACAGTGTCCAATTAGTATGTTAAGACTTTTATTAATCCAATGAGTGAAAATGGACATCATGGAAATGTGAAGTATATTGTATATCTCTAAATTACTTTTCTAATTTTAAATCCTATGTATTTTTATTATAGGTTGTTATATTTTTATTATTTCAATTTTTTTCCATTTTCACACATATAGAAAGTATAATTTATACTATTTGAAATATTTATTTTGTACTACCTAATGTTAATGTTTATATTTTACATAAATAAATATTAAATATATAAATATATAATATATAATTCTCTTAAGAAACTACAACTAATAAAAAATGTCGGAAATTATTGTAAATCAATTCCGGTTGGGAAAGACAACCCCTCAATGCTTGGGACCCACCCCTGGTGATTAGGAATAAAAATGTGGTATGTGGAAATTGAATCTGGGATGATTGAAGATATGGGTAAGGCTATTAAACATTTGGTCCTATTAAATTAATTTAATACAAAAAAGATATGAAACATATATGAAATTATTGAACCATGAATCGCCATATAGTTTCTTAATTAGGTATGTTTTAACATACCATCATAACCCATGAATTTTTATAATGATCCTAAATTATAAATAATTAACAAAATTAACAATCTATTAATTTTCATATATGTTCCTAAAAAATTATAATTCATTAAATTTATACTGTGACATAATTTATATTCTATATGTTAATATATACGAAAGAGACAAAAATAATTTATCAAATAATTCCACAATTGATCAATTTAGGTTATAGTACATTATAATAAATTCATGTTTGTTTTACGAAGAAATTTATCCAAGTAACATTATTTATAATATATGATTGATATATCATAATATTATTATAGAATCGACCTAATTTGAAAACATGTAACTATTCAAGAATAATAAAACACAACTAAATTAAAATTGAAACCATACAAGGGATATAAAATAATCAATTATTAATTTAAAATTTAAAATAGTTATAACATTTTTAAAAGTGATAATCATAAATTTCATATAACAATAGTTGTTTCTTAGTTAATTTTTTAAATATGAGAATATTATTACCTATAACCCATTTTTTTAAATGGTATTTGATCATTTTTGCAAAATATTATGATATATATGGATGAGAATAAATAATTCTACACATATTATAAATAATTACCAAATCATAAATAATATAAAATCAACCTCTATATTTTTATAATTTACTGATTCTTTTTTTAGACTATTTCAATATTACAATAGTAAATATTTATTTATATCCATATTTTAAAACTATTTATCTATTTTATAATATTAAAATCATAATATAGAATTATTTTTCTCTTTGATCTATCACAATTAATCTGTACACATATTTTTTATATTGATTTAAATAGAAATTTTAATAAAAATTACCTTTCATTAATATAATTATATAATATAATTGTAATATTATATTTCTAATTAAAAGTTTATTATTCACATTTAGTATATATAAATGATTTCAATCCAACTATATATCATTTAAATAAAAAAATTAATCTCCCATAATCAAAAAAAATTATTATTGATATATAAAATTTAATTATCCATGTTTGGTAGGGTTTCCTAAATATGAAATGCATAATTATAACAATTAAAATTATTTGATTTTTTGGTATACCATAATCTCTATCCTTAGTTCATATGTATGTCATAAAATATAATCTAATTAATATTGTTTAATTTTAGTATATATTATTTAGACCAAAAACCTATAATATGTTTATACGGTGTTAAAAATTTTACATATGTTTTTATAGATACATTTGAAGTGATTTAGTTTATAGTAAATAAAAATGAAATTAATAAATAATAAAAATCCACAAAAGGTATTTATTACCATAAAAGAATATCATAAGAAATGGAATACTAGGGTATTCATCATTATATATTCATCACTTATTGGTTTTAAGAAATTATTTATCTTTTTTATAGAACATATGTATTATTTTTTAAAATTTATTCCATTTCTTTATATAAAATTATAATATTAATTCATACATTAATTTTCTTATCTGACCTAACATTTTATGACTATATCTATGAAAAAAATATTTCTAAATTTCTTCTCAATCAATTCACTATAACAATCACTTGATTATAAAATATAAAGTGTGTACTTTATATAATATGAAAATCTTCACCCTCTCCAATTTATCACATCTCATACATGATTATCGTGGATTAATTATTTTAATTAATGCTCCAAAAACTGATGCAATATGACATCATTAAATGGGATGGAAAATAATGATCTTAATATCATTTTCCATCATCTTTCATCCCATTGAAGAACAACAGTCACAAAAAAGATTTCCTTTTAATGATAAAATTCTTTACTCTCTACTATAATATTTCCTTTGTCATATTTATTTTCACCTTCATATCTATATATATCATAAATCCCAAATCACTAAGATCTCCTTCATCTAAATCCCTAAACAATGTAATAGATATTTTAATATTTCATCAAATTTTAATTGCAAATGACTTATTCTAGGTCAATACATTAAATATCTAAATATTTAGTAAATCATGCTATAGTTATGTAGTTATTGAATCCATGAAGCTATAGACATCACTAAGAGACATTTTCATCAATCATTAATACAAAAAAATCCAACATGAATCCATCATATCCATTATGGAAAAACAATAATTTATTCCCATCTATAATTTTTAAATTCTTAATTTCCATTATAATTTCTCCTCTAAAATGGGTTAATTTCATTATTTTAAATATCCATTCAAAATCATCCCATCGGAGAAAACACTTATTTTCATCAAATATTAAATGTTTAAATTGGTCCACTAATTCATATAATGATTGAGAGAATTATATTTCTATTTTATCTTTTATAACTTCTTTTGAACACTGAAAATAAAGTATTTAAAATTAATCTATCACCTTTACATGAACATTAAAAATTAAGAAATTATTTTGGTAGTTTCCATCCATGATTAATGAAATGGGATTTTGAATTATACATTCTATGTTGAATAAAAATATTTCCATTAATTACACTTATAATTAAAACATTGAAGATAATTCTTTATAACAAATATAATTATATAAAATCATATAAATTTAACTATATTATATAAATTATTAAATAGAAATAAATTACTCTATCTCATATATAACCATTACATTTTAAAGAAATCCTCAATATGAATTAGGTTCAATTCACTATATCAACATTATTAAAAAATCAAAGCACAATATTCTAGGTTAAATAAACATCAAATATAATATAATTGACCTGATTAAGGATATTCAATACCAACACAGCCCGTGGTTGAAATTTGAATTCTATTTCAATGTATTATTCTAATTACAGTCTTCCATGATTTTTAGTTTTGCTATTAAAT
The DNA here is from genome assembly GCA_963277665.1 of Viscum album. Classification (NCBI taxonomy): domain Eukaryota; kingdom Viridiplantae; phylum Streptophyta; class Magnoliopsida; order Santalales; family Viscaceae; genus Viscum; species Viscum album. The sequence goes on along the minus strand of OY728165.1, from coordinate 555,187,805 downwards.
CTATTTTTACTCCCTTTTTTATTATTACATTATATAGAATAATCGCATTCCAAAAAAAATTATATTTTAAATCCATATTATATTTAATTGATTTTTAATAGGTTCACAACCCATTGTATCCTCATGGTTGGATGTAGGTTTGTTTAATATGAATTTTCGGTTCTACTCATTTTTCATGATAATTATAATTTTTTTATTAACTCATAATGAATATTCCATATTCTTGGTTCAATATCATTATAAATATATATATTCCTAAAATGTATCCATGGAAAAAAAATATTTTAAGAAATAATGTAACACCCAAAACCCTAATAACCTAGATCTGGGATGTTATTTATTTCATATTAAATAAATCATAAAATATTTGATACCAATGATCATGGTTAAGTATATAATAAGATACAAGACACCTAAATATAATATGAAAGCATCACAAAGTTCATAATTTGTGCAAACCTCGTTATTTCTGAACTCTACATATCGAAGCATTAATATATAATATAACATTTCATGACCCAAACCATCAAATCATGTGCTAAAATACATAACATAAAATATATGGATATGATACTAATAAATATGAAACAATTTTCCCCATAATTAATTTTCATCGTCACAAGGAAAAATTGGATCAATTGAATTCTGGAAAATATTTTATGATTAGAGTTTTAGAAAATTATTGAAATTACTACATACAAAATTCAAATCAATATGTGCACAAAGAAAATGAATCGTAAATTTGAACATCATGTCGCATTATACCAAACTGTTCTTTTTTCACATTAGTCCATCAACAATATTCTTTTGAAATCCTTTATTTACATAAATTGTTCATCATCATTCTATAAATCCTTAGGAAATGGAATCAAAATAAGGCTGACACTAGATGCCCAATAATGAAAAAAATAATATAAAATTAAATCTCTTCAATTATCGTAATATTGCATAAGTGTATGATTAAAAATAGAAATTGCATGATCAAATTATAAAGGGACTCAAACACATAAAAAACTGAATGATTGAAAATGAACTCGTTGTAGAGTAAATAGTTATCTGAATCAATAATGATGGTCCGTCTGATATAAATATATATCATTGAAGACATTATAAACCAATATAAATCATTATGAAGACATTTACATACTCGTGGAAACATTTCCACGGAACTCTTACATTCAATATTAGAAATGGAATAACCACCTGGATGACATCTTTACCCAATACATTGTAGGACTGTCATGGACCCACCCATCATTTTTAAATCAAAAAAGCACCCATGAATGGTTTTCACAAAACTATCAAATAAATTTCTCTTAAAATTGAAAAATAATCACACATAAATTTATTTATAATCATATTTGAGTAATTAATAACCCCATTCTGATATTTTTAAACTGATGGAAAAGAAATGGGATCTATAATTGTATAATTGAATATTTATTAAACATTGAAAAATAAATAGATTTGAAAAAATTCTCATTGAGCCATTATTCACCTGTAGGAAAGAAACATGTTCAATAAAAAAATTTATACATGATTTTCAATTATAAAGGAAATAAGTTCCATGAAAGACACTTTGAAAAATTAATAACCCTTAGAAATTAAAAGGATTCAATTAAAATATATTTAAAACATGAATAACCAATAGAATTGAAATGGTTTCCAAAAAAAATACCAAAAGGAATAAAACATGTAAAGAAAATGGGATCCATATCTAGAACTATGAGACATTATTAGCTAATATAAAAGAAATGGGTTTCAGAACAAACTCTTTAGTGATTATATAATCCCTAGAAAATAAATCAGACGCATAAAAATATGTTTTCAAAAAATATTAATCCATCCCAAGAAATAATAAGGATGATATCAATTAAAAAAACCCAAGTAAAGGATATGTAACATCAGTGTTTGTTGAGGTTAGGATTGTAAATTACCATAAAAGGACATTAAAAACATTCATAAGTAAAATAATATTCATAAATTTCAATGTGTCCCATGAAATGTATGAATCATAAAACCCGTGAAGAAATAATAATAAACGAAACATGTAATCTCATGATAAAAAGGTGATTCATGATACATCATGTATATTGAGAATTATATACACATCCTAAAATAAGATACAGGTATAACATAACCTACATCTCATATAAGAAAAAAAATAAAAAAAATCCATTATTACATTAGTAACATGAAAATTGTAAACACTATGAAAGAGAGGTCATCAATAGGTTATGTAAAACAGAATATATATATATATGGATATGAATCATAAAATAATTCTTTTAAATTATATAAACAAAAAAATATAAATGATTGAATCTGGAATATATCTCACCAAAATAAATGTGAGGTGCGAAAAACCATTACAATGAATATATCGTCATTGTGAAAATAAATTAGTGAACTAATTAAGATAGAAATATTTAAATACAAACAATAAATTTGGAAATATATAATAATATAATCATATGTCATTTCACACATATACTAGGAATAACCTAATCAATGTAAATTATTTTTAACCTAATGAACATAAATTGAGATAACAAATCCATTACTACTTGAGTGACTTTTCCATTATGATACCCATGAATAAATTATTGAAATGAATTATTTTAATATAATTAAATTAATTAAATTAATTACATAAAAATTCATTGGGTATTATATACCACATATTAGCAAAACTACATGAAGAAAAATAAAACATCTCCCAATTAAATGATGTTAAGATGAAATCCCAAACATAAAGAATAATAGTTTAGTATTGTCGTGTATCTTTATAAATAATAAAATTATGTTACCTATTTACTTTATTAATTACATTTTACAAGTTTATTATTACTTTTATTTCAGTTATTATCATTTTATAAATAATTAAATAATTTTTGATATTTTATTTCGATGTCCTGGCCATATTCGGTTTATATGCAAAAAATTGCTCTGATAGGTTCACTATTGATAATGATGTCATTATCTATATATATATAGAATAAAAAACATTATATAATTATTAAATATTCAAATAAATTATACTTTTATAATTTTAAGTGAAATATGGTAATGAATAATGAACTAATGTTATTTTCATGTAGATGGTAGGTCGTACAGATGCTTGAGTAACATTCCCTATATCCAATGATCATTATGGACTGAATGCAAGTAAATTATATAATTCGTTAATGTCCATTATATCAAACATAATTAATTATTTAATTATATATATTAGTAAATATAAATATGATTCGTGTGGTGTGGTGATGATAAAGGAAGAATCACATAACTATGAAGAGGTGGTGATCCACACATCCTTTAAAGACATCACCACTTTTTCTGTTTTTGAAATGGAAAGAAGAAAATGATATTTTATATTTCATGCTAGATATATATTTAAGTAATTACCTTAATATTTTAATTATAAGATATATATTTATTAAAACCAATATTAATATATTCTATGTAATGGGTGAATATATCACATTGCTTTTTGGAAGCAATGGTCCACATGCCCACAAACAATGTTATCATGATCACACAAAATGTAAATAAACAATGACTATATTTCATAATAATTCCAAGATATTTAATACATTATAAATATCATATATAACATATAGAAACATTAATTTCATCATAATTCCCAAATATAAGATATAGTAATGTAAAAACAGATGACATTGTTTAACGAGGTGATAACATGTCTAAAAATGAACAATGATTTCATTACCCATTTTGTGGATGTTTATGTAGATGTTGGTATAAAAATTAAAAAAAATTATTAATTAATTTATTATATTAATGTTATTATATAATCATTTAAAATGAATAATTTAATTGGAGGAGAATTAAATAAAAAAAGAGATCGTTGAACAATCATAAATATTCTTAAATTAACAATTTCAATTTTGAAAAATGGATGGGACTAATTTCATAAAAAATTGAATATTGCAATATGATAGGAGTGGTTTTGAGAAAAAAAATTATTGGTTTTATATGATCCAATGAGTTTAATAGTTTTTAATAGAGGGCGAGGGTGAGTTTCTTTTTATAGTGAAGGAGGTGAGGCATTCTGTAAATATAAAAAGGTAAACAATATTTTGAGGAATCCCATATACCAAATAATTCTAAAAAAATTAGATAATATTGTGAATATGGTCTAATTATAGATATAAAATTGGGTCCTAACATGTGTATATGTAATTTTACAACATATGTTTAATGTTTAAGCCCTATGTAAACACAGATTTACCTTAATCATTATAATTAATTTTAATTACATTCATTATTAATATTGTTAAAAAATAAGATAAAAATACTATAAATTATAAATAATTATGTTTATAAATATTTAATAAATCTTAATAATATACAATCATATTATTTGATGACTTAAATTGAAAAATAATCCCACATACTGGATGAGACATCATCTTTTTGAAAAGAAAAGTTCAAATTATGAACTTTTTTACAAGAAATTTATATATGAATTTTATTACAATGAAATAAATTGTATTAAATTATACAAAATGTTTTTTAAAACAATTTAATCATAATTAAATGTATAATTTTATACTATACAGTTTTTAGACTAAAAATATTCTTTCAATAAAATATCAATGTCATTTATTATTTATCAAAATATGAATTTTCATAGAGAAATTCCAAAAAAATATCCCAAAGTAAAATTTGATATTCATATTTTATTAAATTATTTTTATTGTTTCAATTAAAATTTATTATGGAATAATATATTTTATGGTATGTATTCCATTAAAAGGTAGAAATCATTCATTTGGTCAAATACACCATTTTAATGATTAAAATTGGATTTGTTCTTACATTGAGCCTATAAAAATATAGGATGACCCTAATAATAGTTTATAATATATATATATATATAATGTCATTAATTTAATATAATATTACTTAATAATTAAGTTTATTAAGAAAATTTTTTATGGGCATAGAAATAGTTTTTTCATAGTAAAACATAATTTATATTTAATTGGTTTTTATTTTCATATATAATTTATTTGAAACTAGTGGATTAAATATATAATCATATTTAAACCATATATTTTTAATATAGTTTATAATATTTCTTCTAGGTATTCCAAAGGATAGGTAATTAAAATTATTTGAAATAAAAAATATAAATAGTGTATGGTTATCCAGTAAGACTCGAACTTTAATCTAACAAATGTTACTGAAGAAACTCAATGTTATATAAAACATGATAGAAACTTTTTGTTGAGTACAATTACATGTAGAATTTTAATTTCATGTAATACAAGCTGTCAAAAAATTTAGATTAAATTTTCAGATGATATTTTGAAAAAAATCATGGGATATTTCATCACACCCCCATTTAATGAAATTTGATCTCCAAATTTGTAATTGATGTTAAGTTATTAAAGACTTAATAAATATTTTTTTAACCAAATATTAAAAATTGTTACTAATATATTATTAAATAATGGAAAAGTGGGAAACATCTAGGAAAATAAATCTACACAAAATGTATATTCCACGTAGGGGGATCATATGTTGGAATGAAGGAAGAACATAAATTAACACATGGAGTGATTGAGTTAATTAGCCATAAATAAATAAATAATTATTGAATGTGATAGTTCCTAGAAACATAAATCATTTCTGACCTAAAATACCAAATATTCATCAAAATTTAAGGTATTAGAATAATATTTTTCTAGTTCAATTTTAGTGGAAATAATGATTTATCGTAAAAAATAAACCCTGAGAAACAAATAATTTTTTGACGTAATTTCACCCTTCATCAAATTTCTATCAAAATATCATTTTATCACTAATGATGATTTTTCAATCCAATTAATTAATCTTGGAGTAATAATGTCAAATTATAATGACAACACAACCATAAAACAGATAGTCAATATATTCCTTCAATCGTTAGAAATTAATCCAATCCAAAGTTATTAGAACATAGTAATTTAATTTACAATAACAGTAAACCATAAAATGACATAGTAATCAGCAAAATTAAACTGTAATACCAAATATACAATATAAATTATTCCAAAATAAACTATCTTTAAAAAATTCACAAATTTACTCAATAAGTTTGATACCAAAATATTATATAGATATGGTCATATATTCTTAAAATAAAAATAAAATATTATTCCTAAAATAAAATCAAATATTATTATAAAATAAAATAAATCATCAACTATATAAAAAATTTATACTAAGTATTACATCATGTTGGCATGTGGTAAGGTATTCACATTTTTCTCTCTATGTTTTTGGGTTCAATCACCACAACCATGCCAGATTCAATGGGATTCATCAAGCCTTCTGGTTGTATTCCTTTCTTATTTAATAATAAAAATCACATCCTCCCTATAAAACATAATTTTGATCCAAGTGGTTATATGTTCCTCAGCACAAAAACGTCTTTAAAAACCCCATTGATTATTAATTATATTTTCACTACTTTAAAACATATAATGTGATTTCTAAGACATTGAAATTCTTATCAAATATAATTTTTTCAAATTACGATGTTATCCACAAAAATTAATATGAATTCATATGAAAACAATATAATAATAAAAATTATCTAAATACACATTCTATATCATCCATACTATCCTAGAAAAAACAATTCAATATCCTATGTTTAATTCCATTAGATTTCATTTTTAGATATGAAACTAATAACTGTGAAACAATGTTTCATCATCAAATAATTAAAACACTAAAATTAAAAGACATATAAATTACATTATTAAGTACCATTTAGGACTATATTTAAGTATAAATAGGAAAAACTCCTACATATAAAATTCACAACAACTAGGACTCCCAAAAAATCATGTTCATAATGATGAAAATCATCCCCCGTTATAACCATATTTTTTTATTTCACATTAGGCAATCAACACCATCATTTTTAAATCCTTTAGAGACATAAAATTTTTATCATGATTATCTAAAGTGTCAGGAAAAATTAATACAATAAGTTTGATTTTAGATACTCTATAAGGGTAATCAAAATAATTATTCACTAAATTACATCAAAAATATTTAGAGTGATCAATGGTTTGATGTCATAATCACAATGCATGAGAGAATAAAAAAGAAAATGATTCCAAAAAAAACATATATCATCATACATGACAACATGTAAAAGGAAACAATCCTCATAATAACAAATAATATTCCATGTGATATCATTCATGATATTTATAATCTCAAAAAAACCCATAGAAAGAATAATGAATACATTTGAATAATTGGGACATAATTTTCACTGGACTCATACATTCACACATACAAATGTTATTACTCAATGGTAATCAATAGTAACAAATTCATTGGATGGATATCACTGACCCACCCTCTATAGTCTATCACAATGTCACCTGTCATTTTTTTAATCAGAAATAACCCATCAAAAGACCATACATCATTTAAAATTAATCACATATAAATTCATTCATAAAATAATTTTTTAAATAATATCGCCATTCAAACATGATTAAGCATTGGTAATATAATGGGTTATTTAATGAGATCATTGAAATATGATTAATGTGTGGAAAATAAATGAGATCAATAAAAATATATTTGAATCCTGATTAAATCATGGAAAAGAATTGGTTTTAATAAATAACAATTTGAAATTTGATCAACACATGGAAAGGAAAGTGGTTCAAAATAACTCAACGAAATAGAAATAACCTATATCTTGTAAATGGGTTCCATAAAATTATTTTTATAAAAGAATAACCCATGTAAATGAAAATAGGTTCCATAAAAATATCATTGAATCATGTATAACCACTGGATGAGAAATAGTTCCATAACATTTTATTCAAATCATGATTAACCCATTTAAAATTAGTGGGTTTCATATCAATCTCTTTAAGACATAATCAACTCATGTAATAGAATGGAGTTTCAGAACAACCTCTTTGAAAAAATCATAATCAGTACATGTATAGAATGAGGATGGTATCATTAAAAATATTACCCATATAGGAAAATTTGAAACAATGTTTTTTGATTCATATGAAATCATATGACCTTAAATGTACTTTAGAAACATCTACATGAAATATAATATGTATACATTTTAGAGAGTCCCACACCACGTTGGCTAGATTGAATAATATTACCCATGAAAGAATCACATTAAATGAAATATATAATATCATAATAATAATATAATTTATGATATATAATTTCAATGTGAAAGTATATACACTTCATAGAAGATGATAGGTTATAACATAACTGTTGAGTCAAAAGTCCTCTTTTAACTTCTATGTTTTGTTTTGGAAATCTCAAATGTCTTTTTGATCGTACTGAACATGCTGATCGTACTGACCATGCTGATGTTACTAACCATGCTGATCGTACTGACCATGCTGATCGTACTAACCATGCTGATCGTACTTACCATGCTGATCGTACTGAACATGCTGATCGTACTGACCACGCTGATCATACTGAACAAGCTGATCGTACTAACCATGATGATCGTACTGACCACACTGATTGTACTGACCATGCTGATCATACTGAACATGCTGATCGTACTAACCATGCTGATCGTACTGACCATGCTGATCGTACTGAACATGCTGATCGTACTGAATATGGAATTTGTATTGACTCTGCTCCTCATATCTTTCATTAAATAATTGTGTTGGTACTTTGTCAAAAACAAATGATTCATATAAATCATACTCTCGATTATCTTATTCATATATCTTGTTCTATCCAATACGATGTCGTTGAGTTAGTTACAAACTAATCAAAACTATGTCATGCTTTCAATTTCAATATGTCCGTTATGATGCCAGGTGTCCAAGTCCCTTCGAGTTTTTCAGAGAAATATGACCGTTGGAGGAGATGTGACCGTTGGAATTCGAGGCCTATAAATAGGAGGTCATTTGATGATGAAATTAAACAATAGAAGACAGACAAGAGAACAAGCGTGATACAACTGTGATACTTTGCTTCAATTAAGTTCTAGAAGGATATGTTTTGACTTATCTAATGCCTTTTGCTTTGTGTGTCTGATCATCGTATCGAGGTCTTTCAAGTGATTGAAAGAAGGAGGTGCCAATTACCTAGAAAATCGAGGGCTGCTGAGGATAGGCAGACAGACGGTCGGATCATCGTATCGAGGGATGCCGGGGATAGGTAGACGGACGAACTGATCATCGTATCGAGGGCTGCCGGGGATGGGTAGACGGACGAACTGATTATCGTATCGAGGGCTTACCAAGGTGTTGGTGAGATAGACCTTCCATGCTAGGTGAAAGGATAACACTTCCCATTGGGTTAAAAGATTTGTAATTATTTTACTTTTCCGCTGCTAATTGTATTAGAAAGGAAATTGTTTTTTTCCTTTTTCTTATACATTTGTAATTGTTTCAATTACATCCATTCTATTACATATTGTTTTGATTGATTCTATATGCTTTAAGGTAGAATAATTCATCTTTATATTACTCTGAGTATTGTGTTCATCGTGAATACAATTGTTTTACATTTCATTAGTATTACAAGACATCATACCTTTTTATATTCAATACAATTGTGGGTGTTTTTATTTGTATTAGTTAAAGATCATTTAAACTAATCTCTTAGTTGCTAAAACTAAAAGATTTTTAAACCTACAATTCACCCCCTCTTGTATTGTTCCATCTAATAGACATACATACATACTTATTCTATCCAACAATTGGTATCAGAAGAGGTTTTCCACTGATTTGTATTACTAGCATTATTTCTTTCACATTACTATCTTAATTACTTACTACACTAATGTGTGGAGTGGAAAAGTTTTTGTTGTATTAGATGGAAGGAATTAATATTGGGTCAATAGACAATCTAAATCCTTCTAGAGCACCTATCTTTGATGGAAATGATTATTAGTACTGGAGAGATCATATGAAGACTTTGGTGATCAACACTGGTGTAGACAATTTTATTATGCTTACTGGAGGTTACAAAATTCCGGACAAAGAAGTTAGTACTTTCACTAACCAAGAGAATAAATAATATAAAATGAATTACAAGGTATGAAATAATTTATCATGCTCTATGACCAGGAATATATACAGTCAGATATCTTCATGTGAAGCATCCAACTTCATTTGGAAGAAATTGGAAGTCACTCATTTTGGTACATCCAAGGTTATAGAAACAAGAAGAGCAATGCTTCGAGTAAAGTATCATGGATTTGTATTTCCTTATGGAGAGCCAGAATGTAAAGTACAACAAAGGTTTATGACAATTGTCAACAACTTACAATATATGGGAGAAAAAGTTCTTGATGATGAAGCTCTAGTTGATAAGATTATTGATATAATGCCAAATGAAAGGGAGTCAAAAAGGAAAGCTATTGATGAAAATAGAAAAGTTTCCCAGATTTCCCTAGATGAACTCTTTGGAACTCTTCTACAGCACGAGACAAGAATGAAAAGAGATGCTGATTTTAACAAGAAGAATAATGGGAATGGTAGTGTAGCCTTTGCATCTAAAGCTAAAACACCTGAAAGGATTACAAGATCCAAAGCCAAGAAAGTTATATTTGATTCATGTGAATGTTATCTTTCAGATAATGAGTTATCCAATCTTGCTCTAAGGATGAAGAAGATTGTGGGAAAGAAAGATTTCAAATATAGATTCAAAAAGAAAGATAGGAAGGATAATAAAGAATCAGAGATAACATGTTATGAATGTTAGAAGGCATGACATATAAGTCCTGATTTTCCTTTACTGGAGAGGAATGATAGATAGGAGAAACACTCTCAAAGAAACAAGAAAAGGTTTTATAAGACAAACAAAGTATTGAAGGAAAACGATGAGTGGAGTGCAAGTGGTAGTGATTCTTCAGATGATTCTTCTGAATATGAGTCCTCAGGACAGAGGAATATTTGAAATTTATCCAGATTACCAATTGAAGATCATTGTCTCATGGCTAAGGTATACAATGCCTAAGCTATTACAAATATCTCTTTGAATGCAAATTATACTGATAATAGATATTATAAATCATTAAATGATGAATCTTCATCATCAGAAGATGATACATTACCTTCTTTTGAAGAAGTATCATGATTTTCTAAATTACTTGAGAATGAAAATTCTAAACTCAAGAAGAATCTTGAAAAAGAAGATTCTAGAATTTCCGTTTTAACTAAAGAAGTATCAGATCTTTCTAAAGATCTTGATGTGAAAACTTCTGATTTTGAAAGTATTTTAAAAACCCTTGAGAAATTCAAATCTGATAAGGATAAACATTCTAAGGATCTTGAAAATGTAATTTCAAAGAAAAATATATTAGAGCCTAGCTCTTGTTCAAATTCAAATGTTTTGGAAAATAAGAATTTGGTTTTAAAACTAAAGTCAGAAATTTCTACCTTGAAAAAATGTGTGTCAAACATTACTCATGGTAAGGAAAACTTTGACAAGATTTATTCTCAAATTAGACCGTTGAGAAATCATTCCGGACTTGTTTATACTTATTCCAAACCTGTTTTTAGTAATAACTATTTTGTTCCTAAAAAAAAATTTTTTTCTAAGTGCCAATGTGGTGGACACTGGAGAAGAGATTGTTCTCTTAAAAGAATTAAATCTTTAGGATTTCATAAAGCTCATTTTGCAAAACAAATATAGATTCCTAAAATTCTCCTATCTATCCCTTCTGGATCCAAACAAGTTTGGATTCCAAAAAACTAATTGTTTCTTTTTCAGGAAAATGAGAAGTGTACCAATAAGAATATTTGGTACATGGATAGTGGTTGTTCTCGACGCATGACCGGAAACAAAGATCTCTTTGAAAAGGTTATCAAAAAAAGGTGGAAAGGTTACCTTCGGAGATAATGCTCTAGGGAAGATTGTTGGTATAGGTAATATCATTTTTCTTGTAAAATTTCTTATTTCAATTGTTTTTTTAAAGGTCGTAGGAAAAATCTCATCAGCATAAGTCAATTATGTGATGAATTTTACATTGTGAATTTTAGAAATGAAAAGTGTTTAGTTCAAAATTCCAAGGATGAGTTCATTCTATCTTCCCATTGGCAAGAGAATGTTTACACTATTATCTTAGATGACCTTAGGAGCCAAAACGTACCCTGCTTAAGTTCAATAGAAGACCAATCATGGCTATGGCATAGGAGACTAAAACATGATAATCTGAGAAATCTTAGTAAACTCTCAAAGAAAAGACTTGTGAAAGGACTACCAGATCTTAGATATGATTCTTCAAAAATCTGTGATCCTTGTCAATTTGGAAGGCAACATAAAACTTTCTTTAAATCAATAAATTATGTTTCAACTTCTAATGCATTACAGCTAGTGCATATGGATCTTTTTGGTCCTTCACAATCTGTAAGCATTGGAGGAAAATACTATGTATTTTTTCTAGTTGATGACTTTACTAGATTCACATGGGTCTATTTTCTCACAATAAATACGAAGCCTTTTCCTATTTCAAAACTTTTAGATCCCAAGTTAAAAATAAGAAAAACCTACCATTGATAACTATTCATAGTGATCATCGTGGTGAATTTCAAAATTCAGATTTTGAATCTTTTTGTAGTAACAAACGTATTACTCACAATTTCCCATCTCCATGAACTCCTAAGAAAAATTGTGTTGTTGAAAGAAGAAATCGTATTCTTCAGGAAATGAATCGAACCATGTTGAGTGAATACTCAATTGCTAAGCACTTTTGGGATGAAGCTATTTTTACTACCTTTTATACTATAAATCATGTTTTAACTAGACCATTTCTTAATAAAACTCTTTATGAGTTATGGACTGGTCGAAAACCTAAAGTTTCATACTTCAATGTTTTTAGATGCAAAGTATTCATTCTGAATAAAAAAGATAATCTACACAAATTTGCACCAAAATCTGATGAAGGAATATTTCTAGGTTACTCCACAACTTCTATGTCTTATAAAATTTTCAATAAAAACACTTGTACTATTGAGGAAACTGTACATGTGAAATTTTATGAATCAGATCCTTTTGTTTTAAACCAACCCAATCCTACATCCTCGGATGTGTTTTCTAAAAATGATTATCAACCATTATTAGAAGATCACTCTGGTGAGGAAAATGTTAAAGAAAGGATTCCTGAAACATTTACCACGGAATATTTTCTACCATATGTTGATGAACAGGTTTTACAAAACCCAATTCAATAATTTCTTAGGAATCATCTCAGTGATAACTTCTTTGGTGATGTAAATCAACCAGTAAGGACCAGAAATTCCTTAAGAAATGAAGTAGAACATCTTGCTTTTATTTCCCAATTTGAACCTAAAAGTCCAAGTGAGGCCTTAGGTGATGATGATTGAATCAAATCAATTCAAGATGAACTAAATGAATTTGAAAGGAATCAAGTCTGGATATTAGTTTATAGACCTAAAGAAACAATTGTAATTGGTGTAAAATGGTTTTTCAGAAACAAATGGGATGAAAATGGAATCATTGTAAAAAACAAAGCAAGACCTATTGATAAGGTCTATAATCAACAAGATGGAATAGACTATGAAGAAACATATGCTCCTGTAGCTAGACTTGAATCTATTCGTATTCTATTAGCCTTTGCAGCATACTTTAATTTCAAACTATTTTAAATGGATGTAAAATGTTCTTTTCTAAATGGTTTTGTTCAAGAAGAAGTTTTTGTCGAACAACCTCATGGTTTTCAAGACCCAAAACATTCTGATCATGTTTTTAAACTTACCAAGGCTCTATATTGTCTTAAACAATCCCCTAGAGCTTCGTATGATAGACTTAAAATATTTCTCTTACAAAACAATTATACAAAAGGTAAAGCATATCCAACCCTTTTTATAAAAGAGGATAATAAAAATGTTTTGATTGTTCAAATCTATGTTGATGACATCTTATTTGGATCAACTCAAAAATCATTAACTGATTCTTTTGCAAATTTAATGAAATCTGAGTTTGAAATGAGTATGATGGGTGAGTTAACTTTCATTTTAGGTTTTCAAATTTCTCAAAATCCATAAGGAACATATATATCAAAATATAAGTATATTAAAGACATACTCAAAAAGTATGGATACGACAAAACTAAAAGTATTAGCACTCCATTTGGTACCTCAAGTACTATTGATCTTGAAGAAACTGGGAAACCAGTAGATCAAACAATCTTTAGAGGTATGATAGGAAGTTTGATATACTAGACAGCTAGTCAACCCGACTTAATGTCTTCTAATGATTATGTGCGAGATATCTATATAATCCAAAAGAGTCTCATTTAAAAGCCATAAAAAGAATCATTCGGTATTTAAAAGGCACTATAGATTTAGGTCTTTTTTACTCTTTTGGGAATGTTTTTGTTTTAATTTTTTTTTTCAGATGCTGACTTTGGCGGTTGTAAAATGGATAGAAAAAGTACATCTAGAAGAAGTCATTTCTTAGGAGATTATCTGGTTTCTTGGTCATGCAAGAAACAACACTCAGTAGCACTATCCACTACTGAAGCTGTATATGTAGCAGCTAGAAGTTGCTGTGCTCAATTATTGTGGATGCAACACACACTCACTGACTATGGATTGAGGTTTTCCAAAACTCAAATTCTTTGTGATAATACTAGTGCCATATCTCTTAGTAAGAACCAAGAACACCACTCTCATGCAAAACACATATATGTTAGGCATCAATTTCTTATGGATCACACACAAAAAGGAGATATTATTTTTCAGTTTATCGGAACACAAGAACAGCTTGCTGAAATTTTTACAAAAACTTTATCTTCCGATAGGTTTGAGTTTATAAAATAGAATCTAGGAATGATTACATTAAAATAATCATTCATATATATTTCATGTTTTACAATTGTCTTTATAGTAAATATCTCCTTTTGAATGGGGGAGGAAATTTCATTTTTTTTCTATGTTTCTTTTTATCTTATGATCTTTTACTCTCATGGTATGTGTTTTTTGTTTTTTTGTTTATCGTATTGACAGTTTTATCATAATATATACCTATTTATTTATCGTATTTACAGTTTTATTGTATTGTATACTTCATCGTATTGACCGATGATGGTAATGAATTTATTTTCCATCGTATCGACCGATGATGGTAATGAATTTCTTTTCCATCATATCGACCGATGATGGTAATGAATTTCTTTTCCATCGAACTGACCGATCATGGTAACGAGATTTTTTTCCATCGTATTGTCAGTTAATGGTAACAAGATTCTTTTCCATCGTATTGTCAGTTAATGGTAATAGGAATCTTTTCCATCGGCTTTTCAGTAAATGGTAATGACTTTGTTTTCCATTGGTATGACGATTGATAGTAATCTTTTACTTCGTATGTTTGGGTTTTCTTTTTAACTTTACTAAAACCAACAATAACATTAAATTCTCTGGCAGGTACTTTCCATTTTTTTCTTTCATTTTTAATCCTAACCATTGATCTGTTTTCCTCTAATCTTGACCGTAGAAGATCAACGGTCACCCCTTTATCACCAATAAATAGCCCCCCCTCCCCAAACCCATATTGTTTTTTTTCAGGTTTTGAGGTGATTCTCTGCTCCACTGTTTTAAATCATCGTACGATCTTTCATCAGCATCATCCTTATGTCTCAGTCTTCTGCCAAAACCCCTGCCGATATATCCTCCAAGGATTCCTCAGAAAAAGACCGTTTAAGGGAGAGGTTAGTTTCCCGTGACTTCTACGATTCATATGAATCTACAATCAAGAGGATTATCTTGTTTAATGGATGGGACCATTTGTGTGTTGAAAGGCCTGTTTCTCAAGATCCGGTTCTCTTTATGAAGTCTGTCAGTTTTATAAAACTGTATCTTTCGACAAAGGCATGACTGTCAATTTTATTGTGTACGATAGAAAGCTATATATGTCTGTGAAACAAGCGGAACATTTTCTGAATGTCCCAATAGATGGGGATTCTTTCTGTCCATCTCACAAACTACCAGAGGAAGTCAATACGTTTAATAGAGAAAGTGTCGAGAAGTCTATGTTTGTTGTGAATGAAGAAAAAAGGAAAGTGGCTTATTTTTTACCGGACAATAGGTTTGTGGCTTTATGGATGCAAGGTTTTCTTATCCCAAGGAAGGGGGATAGAGAAACTTTGAATTATTCTGATATTTTCATGCTTGACTATCTAGTAAATATGAGAAAAGTAAATCTCATGGGATATGTTTTCGAAACAATTAAGAATGTAAAGTCAGGGGAAATCAATTCTCATTTGATTATGTATCCAGCCATTCTTACAAAGTTTATTCTCGAGAGTATAAAGTTTTGCAACATTCCATTGAATGGGTAGTTGAGAGATTTGAAGCCCTCCTGGATTAACAAAAGTACTATGAAGAAGTTGTATGTTTGTTTTGATCATTATTCAAAACTTTTTGTTGGAGATGTAGAAGCTGAATTGGCTCAGAATCAATCGGCACCTATGCCAGCCAAAGAAAATCAATCTACTAGTATTACTCAAAAGTCTGATCCGCAAACCAGTTCAACGCCTAAGAAGAAGCCAACGTACAGTAAGGAGGTTGTAGCCAAATGGAGAAAGGATAATGAACAGAGAAAGGAAGGTGATCCAAAGTTCGGACTTGACCCGGCTAAGGCTTTTGCAGAAAGAATAAGGGTAGAAGAAACCCTTAAGGCTGAAAAGAAAAAGAAAACTTTTTTGAAAAGAAAGGCTCAAGACTTTGATATCTCTAAAGTCTTGAAAATGGTTGAGGAAGCTAGTGCTCAACTGATGGAATAAGTGCATCATGAGCCCATCGTACAGAGTCTTCCTGAGAATGAAAAACGAAAACAAATAATGGAAGAGGAGGAAAGAGATTTTCTTATAAAATTCCTTCAGATTTTGAAGAAGAGTAGGGAGGAATTAGTTCAAAAGCTGAGTGAAGTTGTTCAACTAACCTATCATGCCGATCAAGCATGAACTTCGGATAGATTTTCGTCTCAGGAAAAGAAAGGTCCTCAATCCTTTCACACTGATAAAGTTATTGTCATTATTGATAGAGTGGATGAAGAAATAAATCAGAACGAAAAAGAAAAAGGAAAACAACCAGTTGTTGACTCAAGTCAATCGGATGAACTGGCTTCGTACGATGAAGATACTGATTCAGAACATACAATCTCTCTCAAGAAGAGTGATTATATTGTACATGTTTTGAGAATGGTTGGGAAGACCATTCAATATTTCCCTAGGCTGGAAGGGAAGATTTATTTTATTACTGACAATCAAAAGAATATGTTTGGCTCTGTGAAGGAATTAAGAAAGAAAGTATTGTCAGTTGAAGCCGATTTGAAAGTTCTTTCAGAAAGTTTGGTTTCTCATAAGAAGTCCTGCAACAAGATGACCAAGTGGTCATACAAAACAAGGATCTCAATCAATGATCACGAGATAGCAATTGAAGATATAATAAGGTTTCCAAATGAGATTGAAATTGATTTCAATAAGATTGACAGAGAAACCTTTGAAAGATTGAATCTTTTGTCTTCCCAACGAATCGATGTTCTTTCAGTAAAAGACGTGCAGGAGAGAATGAATGCCTTTCAGGCTGAGTTTTCGAAAGTTTCATCTTTCAAAGATGAAATAGTTCTCTTGAAGAAACAAAACTATGGGTTATCCAAAGAAAACAAGAATTTTCAAGATAGAATTAAGTCTCTTGAAGAAGTAATCAGAGTTCAAGAAGAGACAATCAGAAATCAGGATCAACTCTTTGCGGATCAACGAGACCTTCTCAGGTCTCAGGGTGATGCTATTTCTGAAGACAAGAAGGAGATAAAAAAGATAAAGGAAGTTCTTCATGAGTTGATCAAAAAGGAGAAGGAAAGAGAAAACAAGTGACTTGTATTTGTTCTCAAGTTTAGTGTTGATTGTTATCATAATGAAATTTCTTTTATCCAATGTCTTGTGTTTATTCTCTAACTCTTTCAGACAATTCATGTTTACCCCTTTCTTTTTGTAAATCACAAAGGGGGAGAATGTTTATAAAAGGGGGAGAATGTTTATAAAGGGGAAGAATTCTTTATAAAGGCGGAGAATGATTTAAAAGGAGGAGAATTCTTTACAACACTCTTAAGGAAAATCTACGAATACAATCCTTAGGAAAGTCCATACATAAGGGGGAGTTAGTTGTATTAAATTTCTTATTCAGAAGAGTTCCCAATAACTCCGGGGGAGATAAGTATTTATTGTTATATTTACTTTGTGTGTTGTTATTCCCAAAAGGGGGAGATTGTTGAGTCAAAAGTCTTCTTTTAACTTCTATGTTTTGTTCTGGAAATCACAAATGTCTTGTTGATCGTACTGACCATGCTGATCATACTAACCACGCTAATCGTACTGACCATGCTGATCGTACTAACCACGCTGGTTGTACTAACCACGCTGATCGTAATGAACATGCTGATTGTACTGACCATGCTGATCATACTGACCATGCTGATCATACTGACCATGCTGATCATACTGAACATGCTGATCGTACTGACCACGGTGATCGTACTGACCATGTTGATCGTACTGAACATGCAGATTGTACGGAATATGGAATTTGTATTGACTCTGCTTCTCATATATTTCATTACATACTTGTGTGGGTACTTTTTCAAAAACACATGCTTCATTTAAATCGTACTCTTTATTATCTTATTCATATATCTTGTTCTAACAAATACGATGTCGTTGAGTTAGTTACAAACTAATCAAAACGATGTCGTGCTTCCTGTTTCAATATGTCCGTTATGATTCTAGGTGTTCAGGTCCCACCGAGTTTTTCGAAGAAATTTGACCGTTGGAGGAGATGTGACCGTTTGAATCTGAGGCCTCTAAATAGGAGGTCATTTGATGCTGAAAAGAAACAATAGACGACAGAAAAGAGAACAAGCATGATACAACAGTGATACCTTACTTATATTATGTTCTAGAGAGAGATTATGTGACTTCTCTCATGCTTTATGCTTTGTGCATCCGATCATCGTATCGAGGGCTTTCATGTGATTGAATGACAGAGGTGCTGATTACCTACAAAATCGAGGGCTGCCGAGGATAGGCAGACAGACGGTCCGATCATCGTATCGAGGTTTGTTGGGGATAGGCAGACAGATGAACCGATCATCATATCGAGGGCTGCTGGGAATAGGCAGATGGATGAACTGATCATCGTATCGAGGGCTTACCAAGGTGTTGGTGAGACAGACCTTTTATCCTAGGTGAAATGATAACCCTTCTATTTGGGTAAAAATAATATTAATTCTTTTCCTTTTCTACTGCTAATTGTATTAGAAAAGAAATTGTTTTTGTTTCCTTTTTCATATACATTTTTAATTGTTTCAATTACATCCATTCTATTACATATTGTATTGATTGATTATATACGCTTTAAAGTAGAATCATTCATATTTATATTACTCTGATTATTGTGTTCATCTTGAATACAATTTTTTTACATTTCATTAGTATTAAAATACAACATACCTTTTTATATTCAATAAAATTATGGGTGTTTGTATTTGTTTTAGTTTAAGATAATTTAATCTAATCTCTTAGTTGCTAAAACTCAATGGTTTTTAAACCTACAATTCACCCCCCTATTGTATTGTTCCATCTAATAGACATACATACATACTTATTCGATCCAACAATAACAAATGCATCAAAGAAGTAAAATTGGGACCAATCTCAATTAATATTAGTATATATGAATATTTAAAAACTATGAAATAGTTGTCAAAAATGGTATTTTAAAAAACACATAAATTTAAGGATATGAATTATAAAATAGAATCACATGTTTTATATATACCACCCATCAAATATAAGAGGTTAACATGGAATATATCTCATATAAAGAAAAGTGAGATAACAAACTCCATTAAAAAGATCGATCATTTGAGTGAGATTAATTCAATAAAATTAATTGTGTTTGACAATATTTAATGAATGAAATAATTATTGAAATATAGAGTAAAATAATTAGAATAAAATCACACATTTTGTTGGAATAACATAACCAATAACCTAAATGTTTAATCCAATTAATAGAAATTGAGTTCGGAAATCCTCTATTACGTGTGTAACATTTGAATTCAGATCTCCATGAAATAATAACATCTATTAAAAAATTTAATATAATTGAATAAATTAATATAATTATTTAAAATGTCATTGTGATGTATATAGACCACATAATTTAAATTAGGTTCTTACCAATATATTATATCTCAATAAAATGATGTTGGGAGGAAATCCCTAAAAGTGAGTTTGATTTTCCATTATTTCCCACTATCCTTCTGAAAAATAATCACAAGAAATATATAAACCTTATTAATAATATTTTAGAATTTTATTTTTATTTTTATTTAACTTGATATCATGTTATATACAATTACTTAATAAAAAAGGTTTATGTCGAATGTTTTGCCCATATTCGACTTCTGTGTCAAAATTGACAATGATATGTCTACTATGGCCAGTGAGGAAATTATTTAAATTTATCCAAAATAATAACCATTAAATAATTAAATAATTTTAATATCAATTATAATATTCAAAATTATTTATTAAATATGGTTATAATAAATTATACAGTTTTACGATCGGGGTGATGCTAGGTCATACATACACATGACTAACAATAACATTTTGGAACGTTCATTATAGAAATAAGGTAAGTACTGTGTATCTTTCTATAATTACTATTTTATTATTAATAATAGGATATTTAATTATATATACATGTATATATATTTATATCATTCTATATATGTGGTTAAGAAAATGAAAAGCTCACATCTATTCGAGGAGACGACAATTCACACATCCATAAATGACGTTTTCACTTTTTCCATGTGCCAAATGGAAAAAAGTAAATGATATATTATATTTCACAAAATATAATTATTTAATGAATATAAAAAATATTTCACAATATCATATATTTTTATTAGAACCATTAATAATATATTCGATGTAATGGTTGAACGTATCGGAACGCTTTGTGGTGGTTGTAGTACACATGTCCAGAAATGATGTTATCATATTTCAAAAAAAATATAATTTATGAATTGTTTTACTAGATATTAACTAGAGAATAAAAAATAAATTCTAAATATAATATATTTCATATAAAAAATTATGTCTATCATGATTTCAAACTATATGAGATGGAAAAGGGAAAAAATAATAACATCATTTCACGAGGCGGTAGTTTGATGCTCACACGCATAGTGACTTCTCTACACATTTTATGAATGTGAGTGTATGTTTTTATAGAAACATTAACATAAGAACATATTATATTATTATGTATAATATTTTTATTTTATAATAATGGAAAAATAATATTTGCAGGTGTATATAATGAAAAAAAACCAACAGTGATCATCGAAAATTGTTAACTGTTTTAAAGGTAACATATTTTTTCTTAATCCAAACAAAATCCCTCAAATAATATATGAAAAAAGAGAGGATTATAATAATAGAGTGTAGAATATGGAAGGAATGTTTTTCATGTTTTGTTCAATTTATTGGGATTCTATGATATGAATTTAGGTAGAGGGTGACTTTTTTTAAAGAGGATGATGAGTGGTATTGTTGTAAATATAAAAAGGTAAAAACATATGGGTTGTCTCTCAAAATTCATGTTACAAAAATAATAAAAAAAACACATTAAATGTTTTCTATATGTTTTATTTATTTAGGAAATGGGTATTTTATAAGTTTCTTGGTCATTTGGCCACTTAAGATAATTGTTTGACCATTAATGAAACAATGTTTTCACATTAATCGTTGTAATTAAATTTAATTTCTTCCAATAGTATTTTTGGTAAAAAAAATTGATCTCAATTGAGATAATAAATTATGAATATTCCAAATATATATTAAATTTTCCATATTACAATCATATAAGTGTAATAAATTTACTTAATGTTAATCATTCACAGGGTATGAGAGATTAGGTTTTTCAATCGAAAATATTCAATGTTTGATATGTTTTGATATCCAATTTTCATGTTAAATTTATTCCAACTAACTATATTTGATTTTTAATATTAAATGGATGTAAATTTAAATATATAAAATTTTATAATATTATTTAACTCTATTCATTATATATATAAATTGTATTTTTCAATTTATTTTTTTGGTCCTTTACTATTCAAAAAAATATGAAAGTTCTCTAAAAATCAAAAATAATTTACCACAATCAATTGTGATATTCGTCAAAAAAGAGACATATTTATTCAGTTAAAATATTAAAAATTTATAAAATTCTATAAATTTTGTTTTAAATCATATCTTCAATTAAATCATACTAAAATAGACTTTTAGAAAATTACACCGTTTTATTTCATAAAATTGGATTTGTTCTAACATTGAATGATTTTTCTGAAGGCCGTATTATTTACTTATTTTGATAACCCCCCTTTGAAGGGATGAGGGGGAGCCCATACATGGAATGTATGATTAAAAAATACATTTTTTGTAGGCTTAGAGGCATTAAAGGACCCATTGGTCTTAAACAAATCATACACACTATGACTACTTGATACTGCCGCTCCCTAGCATCTGCATGATGATCAACTCTCCACATTTTCACAACTATTTGGATAAAGTTTCCATCTGAAGGTGTAGTGGTGTGGTACCAATGGATAAACCATACCCTCCCATTCTTCAAAAATCTATGTAGCCCATGACCTTGGTGAATGCACCCTCCTCTTTAATCATTTTATGCGGTGGCTCCTTGTAGAATCTATCATGGTAACTGCATATCAGGTGCCCATGAAGCACTTGAGGTGGCATGATACCATGAGGTGGATCAAAAACCTTACTAACACAAAGTCTTTTGGGGGCCCAAAAGGCCTTATAAACATCAATTCCAAACCGGTGGGCCAAGTGGAATAGTTCCGACTCTTACAATACCGAACAGTACCTACTACAATATTGATTCTATACCTGATGTAGTACTAAAAATAATTGATGGGATGATAATGAATGATCTAAAATTTATTTAAATTATGTATCTAAAAAATATAGGTCCTCATAAATATAACTTTGAGGCATTTTGATGCATAAATTATTTATAAATGTTAATGACTATCATTTTACCCTTTCCTAGTTGAATCATGAGGAATTCCGTTTCACTATAGAGATATATAATTTTTTCTCATATCCAGAAGGATAATTTTTAATGGATTCCATTATATAGAAATACGGAATTTTTAATTTATAATTTATTTTCCAAGATTAATCATAAAACTACACAGAATAATTTCTAAATAATTCTTATCTCCTAAAATTTATATTTAATAACAAGTTAATTTAAAAAATTATGTTAATATTCCTTGTGCATCATTTAAGGATGATTCTTTCATGAATTTTCCCCAGGGGCCCTTACTATGACATACCTGAAGCCCTCCTCCTAATGGATAGGGGTTGGGGACTAGGGTCAAAGGCGTCGACATTCATGATGGTGGAATTTTCCTCAATACCTATACACACGTGCACTCACAAACCAAATCCACAAAGCTGAAAGGTGAACACAAAATAATGAAAAACTATAGTATAGAAGCATGTAATGCAATGAGTTGTAAAAATATGCCAATATACATGCCCAAAAAATTACAAGAATAGTTAATGTACGAAGGGAGAAACGATTTCAATCTTCGAAAAAATCCCACATGATCGCTATAGTAGTGAAGCTAAAAGAAGCGGAAGAAGTATGTGATGTCTGCCTGGTCCTACTGGGCCCGGCCTAGACATAATCCATAAATTACACAATCTAAATGTTTATCGGTCCTACCTCCCTGATAGCCACTATTGAAACATCCAACATCTACACCATAAAAAACACTGGTCGGAGAAACCCATGTAGGGATGAGTAACACAGTACTGGGTACGAAACCCTGAGACCCACAATGGTCTCTCAAAATGACACTTTGTAAGACACCACAAAACAAAAACAGAGTAAACCATAATGTCAAAACCAAAATTTAAACCACAAAGATTATGAATACTCATCCCTACACAGGTATATGGACGGTCACATACCTCGGTCATGATGATATACTCGTCTCAGCCACAATGAAACATATGGCTCCAACCTCAAATCCATTACTAGGATTTCCAAAGAAGGATCATACTGTATCTAAGGGGTCACAAGTACATTCTCTATTAGATGGTCATCCCAAATGGTACCTGTATGAGAGATTTAATCTATTTTATACAAATCAACTATTAATAATGGTACATCCAAAAGGGAAATATCTATCAGGATCATTCTAATAGATCTTCCTCCAATTCCAGACACACTAGGTATCACTTTCACAGTCTGGGGCCCAAGTCCACACCAATGTAATACATGTTAATATGAACACTCCTCAACACAACATTCTATTTTGTGATCACTTCTCTAGTCTACCTCACGATATCTCAGTCACTCTAGTAAGAACTGACATGCACCTTAGTTATTCTAGGGAGCACTAACTTCTAGATTGGTATCAATTAAATCTAGGGGAGGTGATTGATCCCTATAAATGTGTAAAAAATTATTTGGGGAACCAAATACTATATTGTACCCACTCTTTATAGCTTCTTATAGAAGGTGGAGTACTTTTCCATATGCGAGGACTCTCACCCTACTCGGTTGTGGAGTTCAAATCTGGTAGCTTTTACATTTTTGGGGGACCCGCACCCCTATATTTCAGTGGAGTACCAACCCCATGAAAGAGGACATTCTCCCTCATATGGAAGGGGATTACTGATGCTAATAAAATAAGTTTTAAAAAGGACCCATACCTTGAATCAGTAGGGTTGTATAACTCGGTGCCTAGAGGACACGTACCCTTGAAAATAGTGGAGCAACTGACTCTTTCACAATATCTGTTATGGGGGACCCACAACCACGTATTCTAGGGGAGTACCGACCCCACAATACAGGGCCCACGCTCTGGCATGACAGCGGAGTATCAACTCTACCGTGGAACTGTGTAATGAGGATCCACACCCTCTGTCAATAGGGGAGTACCTAATCATAACATTGAGGACCCACACCGAACCCAGTAGAGAAGTACCAGACATTATGTGGGTTACGTATAAAGGAAAAAACCCTATTCTAATATGGGAGTACTGACTCCATTGATAAAAGAACCTTCTTTTAGGAAAATGAACATGTACCCATGATGTGGGGTGTCCTTTCTATATCAGATAGAGGAGTAAGAAACACAAACACCTTCATTCGTCAGGGGAGTAGCCTTCCAAAATCTCACAACAACAAAATCCCGAGATTTACTCCTCAAGATATTTTTTATATCTCAAAATCCAAAAATTTCCACAAAGAAGTGTCTTCAATGACCGCAATGTCATAAGGGTCCTCACAAGACAGAAGTCACATCGATTAGATGAACGCTCTCTATGTTATAGGCATATTAGTACCCAGTGCCCTGTTAGATTCATCTTCGATCCATCCCGGCCCAACTTCAATATTCTCTAAAACACAATGGGATAGTCTAAAAAGTACCTAATCATCCATAGGGTTCTATAACCATATATAGTTATTCAGACATGTGTCTGGTTTAGGAGATAAGGCCCTTTATGCATAACATGGTCAAAATGTGTCTAGAACCGGTCCATCCCAAACCAAGGTGGGTGGACCCAACTTGGGGTCTAACATGGGCCTCTAGGTCCAACCCATCTCGGTAAGGCTGGCTTGATTGTTCTGGCCCACCTGGCGTTGCAGCCCGCCTGGCACACCTCAGCCCGCAGTTGAGGGCAGGCCCCCTTCTCCCAGGAGGTGACATAACCGTGTCCGAAAAATACTCAAGCGGCCTAGACTCCCGACCACATCCACCAAATAACCCCGAATGGCGGGTTGACTTCTCCCTGAGGCACCATGATAGCGTAGTGGGACTTCAGCATCGATACCCATCGCGGTCGTGACTTCCCCCACCTAGGTATGCCACCGGGGTGCGCCTTCTCCTTCAGCAGCTGGCCGAACTGGTGGCCCTTATCAACCCTTCTGGGCATGAAGATCATTCTACCTTGAGTCTCCAACATGATACACTACAATTAGAGGCCTCTATGCATATGTTGTAGCTTCTCTAGGCCACAAGACACTCTCTGATGATCCGTTTTTCGCACTGTTATCACCTATGGTCTCCAGGGGATGCTGTCACGAACCAAATCTGGTCACCAATATTACCGGCATGAAATCCATCACCTGAAAAATCTTGAAGGGAGTGTCATATCTCCACGATCAGTCACTAGTGCCCAGGTATTTACAATTTTTGTTATGGAATGATTTACCTACGTATGAAAGCATAAAACATTAAAAACAATTAATAATATGAATTTGAAATTAATATTCCAAACAAGACTTAATAAAAAAATTGATATGAATGAATGGGTTTAAATTAATTAAAATATGTACAAACATAAATAAATATAGAATAAAATCATCCAAAAATACTCCACAAGACAATGTTTCATCACACCTGAGCCGTCTCTACAACACGGAACCATGGGAGGGGACTAACAACCCGAACTGACTTCACTCGAGGCTTTTTGTTTTACTGAGTAAAACATAATTGAGTCTAGTCACACCCAAGTGTTGTAATTATGATGTGATCCTAATCACAAAAGGATACCACCCAATTATTCGAAATAGTATGGAATTCAATGTGAAAAAGAAAGCAGTTTTAATATGTTTGAAAAAAACGTAAAATTCCCTAAAAAGCAACATTTAATTATAATCAGTTTTCAAAATAAAACATTCATAATTTTATATATTTTAATAATACATGTTATGTAGATACCCAAAGTTTGACGTACATGGACATTACATTACTTTTGCGTAATACTCAGTACATAACAAAAACAGACACATATGGACCGTAATAGTTTAGTGTGATTGGAAACTCGGAATATAATCTTCTAATTGTGGTGAAAGTTATTCAAAATCTCTCATAAAGATCTTCTTCTTTTTACCTAAAACCATTCTTAATATCCTGGGGAAAAGAAAACATAAAAGGGTGACCTCAAATGATCATTAAGGGTAAACAAGAGAAATATCAATCACATCATATTCATAAGAACATAACATTTTGGAAATCATAACATGAAAAAGAGATCATAATATCATAACATGGGATAAATCATAGTAGTGAAATGTAATCCCAATAATAATAACATAAAACATGAAACTTTGTGGAATACACACATAATCATAGAGAATCATTTCATATTAGTCAAGACTAATTTCCAAGACTATCTTAGTGGACAAAGTCCATTTCTGAACCGAGTTCACTCCTCGTTTCAGTCATGTTTCACTGAACTGGTTTAACCTGCCAATCCAGCCATGTCTATCTCATGAGATATAAAATCATTACCCAATGCATTGGAGGGATATATAGGTCCCACCCATCTCATAATGATACCATTCTTATGTGTTCCACAAAATCATTAATCATACATCATTGCACAACCCATGTAATAAAAATGGGATTCTTAAACAACATGACATCATAAAACAATTCATATAAGATAAAGGAATTCATAAAAATAATTCCATCACAACATTATCAAATCAATGTAATAATAGGGATAGAAACAGAACCCTATATTATCTTAAATGGAAAATAATTTTGATAAAACACTTGAACCCCATTCTTGAGGAAAATATCCTTTCTACTTCAAAAACATTTTCCTTTCTTAACATGTCATAGAATTTTAAACTAAAAGAAGTTGATTAAAAAGAAGCTTGAAAACTTGTAAAGGATTCTTCTTGGAAATAATGATTTAAAAATAAATTCATGACGTATAAGTTTAAAAAAACATTCTTCTCATACTTTTTTTGGAAAAGTCAAAAAGTACCTCGTATGAAAAACAACAAAAGATTCCTTTCATATCTTTTACTATAAACTCACCAAAGGGTAAAAATGGATTTAAACAATTTTAGGTGGATGGAAATATTATTACATATTGAGGAAAAATGGATGTGGATGATAAAATACACCCCAGTAAAAACCAAAGTATAAACAATCTCAGATAAAAATGATATTGTGATATTTCCCTTACCTTATGTCTAAATTTCTTCATAAGTGTCCGAACCTCCTCTTCTTTGAAGCGCCTCTTTGAGTCCTCCTCTTTGGAAACTAGAATTGGTCTTTGAAGAAGACAAGAACCTATAGGATGATTCTAGGTAAGTGGAGAAGATAATTTGGCAGGGTTTTTCCGAGCTTGAAGGCTCAATGTTGTGTGAGACGAGATGGAGGAGGTGACCTTTTATAACGGAGGAGAGGGGCACCTTTGAAAAAACTAAAAATATTAATTTATTATAAAGCCATATTCGGTTTTAAATAGCTCAAAATTGATTTATTTCGAAGTTAAGGTGGGGATGGGTTGAAATACTCTCATCCAATATAATTTGGACATGTTTAGTTTACTATTATAACCTTATCATTTAGTTTTAACTTTAAGTTAGATAATTTTACTTTTACTATGTCTTTTTGTGTTCTTACACAATAAGGTTAATAAACTTATTATAACAAGCCAAACGGACCCCAAGTTGTTTATTATTAATATATATAACCTTATCTATGTCATTTGGCCAATACATATAATTTTAGGATTAAAATAACAATTAATAATATAATATTTGTTTTAAAAACTATTTTATGTCAATTTTGACACTATTTAGTAATTGATTTTTTTGAAAATCATAATAGAATGATTAATTCTAAAAAAGATAATTAAATCAATACTAACATGTCATATTAACCTAGAAAATTAGTGTAATTCATAAAAATTCTCAAATTACATTTATTTGGGTATTTATAACATCAATTATGTCAATATTTTATTAATAAGATAATTACTACATCATCGTTGTGTCATAAATAAATTAAATAATATAATGTCTAAAAATTAAAAATAAAATACGATTATGTAGGAAATCTTGTTATCTTTCTAATTAATATTTATAGTCAAATTTATCTTATGTATAACCCTATATTAAAAATTATCTACTTATTAAACATTGATTTTAACTATTTTAACCCTTCTTTAAATAAATTAATAATAAATGTCCTAATCTAATCCAAGTGGTCCTAAATTGTCAGATTTTATTCCTAAGGTTGTTTTTGGCCGAATTACACTTATCCAATAGAATTAGGACATGTGTTAGGGTAATAATAATAACATTTTTACCCTTAAATACCTTATTTACTTTTAACCGTGGTAAAAAAGTAAAAAGTTAATATTCACCAAAAATTATTTTCATCTCATTGAACCACATTTTAGTCCATGATATTAATGGTGTCTCTCGGATTTCCGAAATTCTACTCATAGAAGTGGTAAAATTATGTTTTATGATAAATTCAGTTTTTTTAACAACCACTTAGTGGTTTCACTATTCATCAAAAAATGAAAGTTTCCACAAAAATACCAAAAATTAGGCCTAAGATATATTTGATATTATGAATTCAAAAATGATGTTTATTTTACCAAATTGAAAACATATCAGTTACATTAATTAATTTAAAAATTAATTCTCGTCGTCAAAAAAATAGCGTGTTTTTAAAAGATAATAACTATCAACAGATTGACACTTGTTTATGTCTAGTTTAAATGTGAAATTACATCCAATGAACAACGTTGTATTAAATTGTAAAAATATATTCTAAATATACTTTTAAACCACTCAAATAAATAATTTATCACTATTTATTATTTCGATTAAAAATTTGTTTTTAATTAAAATTTAGTAATTTTCACTATTCATCAGAAATTGAATGTTATCCGAAAAGTACATAAATTTCACCATAATCTAATTTCGATATTCCGAATCCAAAATTGAATTCCATTTTGAAAAATAAAATTTACAAAATTTCAAAAAGTGGTTATTACTATTCATAACGGCTAGTTTTAATAATATTTTAATAGCATATCATTGTTTAGTGAAACTCGGTATTGGGTACTACACGCGCTATCGAGGAAGGTCATGATTGTGTGTAATGCAAGGAAATTCAAGGATGAATATTGTGAAAGCTCCTTTTGGTGTAGCGTACAACACAAGACATTAATTAAAAAGAATATTTTTCCTAAAATCTCGGGGTGTTACATTCTACCCCCCTTGAAATGAATTTCACCCTCAAAATTCGTCGGGGTTATAAATGGTTTACTACTCGAAAGTTTCTTTAATAGAAACCCACATCATAAAAAGGAATACCAAAACCAATCATTCAAAACAAAAGTATGAAACATAACGGTTACCCAAAGAAACTAATCAACAGGTTTCCACATAGGTGAATATATGGATATGGAAGAGAAATCTAACCATCATGTTCTGATGGAGAGAGGTAGAGAACATGCCTATGGAATATCCAGAAATCACAAAGCCATAAATTTGTGATGATCTAAGGTACCTTCTGATTCATCAGATATAAGAGCACTAGGACAACATTTTTGGTTTTCAAGATCATTTCTCTAAAGTTGATGAAATTGGAATTAGAAGAAATAATTTCATGATTTTGGTATAGTCTCACCGTTGGTCGTTCTTTGGAAAATTTCCAATTCATATCTTAAATAAATGAAGATTAATTTGTCATTCATGATGTGTTAGCAGATCATGTGATAGAATGATGGGTCATTCCATCTGTCTCAAACAAAAGGTTAGAAATGTTATCCAAAAATACATAAGTCCATCTATAGTGAGATTAGTCATATATGGTTACTAAAATGGACTTATACTTCTTATATAATACTACATAATATAATAAAACTAGTTTCTCCTAAATAGGGACTTACTGTAGGATAGTGGTAGGCGATAAAGGCTAGTCGCACGTCGGTTGTGGGTTCGATTCCCACACCCTTGTCCGACGCGATGGGTTGTCGCCCATCCTGCAGGTTTTCCTTTTTCTAAAACTACATTACTATAACATCCCATAAATAATATCAAAAATTTTTCTATCCTTAAACAATACTAACTTATGTCCAACAAATTCCATTCTAATCTTTAGGCTTATCCATAATATTGCAGTCCACTTTCATATTATATTGAAAACAATTACCAAATATTTCATATAACAAGCATGTTAATACCATCATTGATCCCCATATATCATAAGATATTTCTTGCTGGTCACATTCCAAACGTTCGAAGGCCTTAATCATGTATTCTCTTGAAAAATGAATACCCATTGAACCTTAGTGAAAACATGAGTGATGTCAAAAGTTAACTCTTTCCACATACCAAAACCCCAAAATTTTATATACTCAAACCATGATATAACTATTTCCTTATATCAGTCATGAGCTCATGAATACTATCAAACATTTAATTTTCTCTTTATCCCTTCATTATGTTCATATAATCTAATTTCCATAAATATATGAATAACCTTTCATGGTTACTGGTACCATTCATCATACACTTTCAAAACATATGGAAAGACAAGATTGTAACAATCCTTATATGTCTCTTTATTCCATAGTACCATGAGATTACTTATACAAAATTACACTTGATAAACATGTATTCATTCCACTACCTTATTACACCATTTATCGAGCTTCAACAATTATTTAAACACACATATCATTTGTAGTCTCTTCATCATCATCAACATAAATACTACCCATACGACCATACTGATTCTCTTCATGAGACATTACCTTAGGGAATTGGTTTCCATAATGCCCATAAATTCCACATTTAAAACATTTAACCATTGTTGATGTCGTAGCAATACCATTATCCTCATCCATTGTGTTAACTGAACCTTTTCCTTTGCACTTACTGGCTTTGTGTCCTTTTTTTCCACACCCAAAGCATCTTCCAGTTCCTTTGAAACATTTTCCTTGATGCCTCTTCCCACATGATTTACATAGGGGAAATTGAACTCTCTTTCCTCTATTATCATCATGAAACTCCATCTTTCTCTTATTAGTTGAGTCAGGAAACTTACCAAATTTGAGTTTATTGATCATATTATGAGATTGCTGATTTGGAATAATAATGTTGTTTGGACTTCCAAATCCCATTTCATTTGGTTGCTCATGAATAATATCATTACATTGTCCATCATATCCTCTATTATCATGAATCATCTTGTTTCCAGCCATTTCCTAAAACCCAAAAAGAATAGTGTGAGTGGAAAAAATCACCCTAGGTAAAACTAGATAATAAAGGGGGAGTACCTTCAATATCTAACATCTTGGGTTACAGTAATTCTAGTACTATAACTTATACTTATATTTAACCTTAGGATCATCCCTAGACATACCTTAGAAATATCTCTACGGATCTCACTAAAGTTCTTGCATCCTAGTTTCCAAAGGTTGACTAAACCTTTCCTATGATACCAACTGTATAGACCCAAATATTGACGTACATAGACATTACATTACTTTTGCAGAATACATAGTACATAACAAAAACAAACACTCAAGGACCATAATAGTTTATAGTATTTGAAAACTCCGAATATAGTCTTCTAATCGTGGTGAAAGATCTTCAACATCTCTCATAAAGATCTTCTTTTTTTACCTAAAACCAATATTTATATCCTGGGAAAAAGAAAACATAAAAGTGTGAGCTCAGATGCTCAGTAAGGGTAAACAAAAGAAATATCAATCACATCATATTCATAAGAACATAACATTTTGAAAATCTTAACCTGCAAAGAGATCATAATATCATAACATGGGAAAAATCATAGTAGTGAAATGTAATCCAAATAATCATAACATAAAACATAAAACATTATGGAATACACACATAATCATAGAGAATAATTTCTTATTAGTCAAGACTCATTTCCAAGACTATCATAGTGGACAAATTCAATTTCCGAACCGAGTTCACTCCATGTTTCAGTCATGTTTCACTGAACCGGTTTAACCTGCCATTCCAGCCATATCTATCTCATGAGATATAAAATCATTACCCAATTCATTGGAGGTAGATATAGGTCCCAACCATCTCATAATGATACCATTCTTATGCGTGCCACAAAATCATAAATCATACATCATTGCATAACCCATGTAATAAAAATGGGATTCTTAAACAACATGACCTCATAAAACAATTCATATAAGATAAAGGAATTCATAAAAATAATTCCATCACAACATAATAAAATCAATGTAATAATAGGTATATAAATATAACCCTGTATTATATTATATGGAAAATAATTTTGATAAAACACTTGAACTCCATTCTTGAGAAAAATTTTCTTTTTTACTTCAAAAACGTTTTCCTTTCTAAACATGTCATACAATTTTAAACTAAAAGAAGTTGATTAAAAATAAACTTGAAACTTGTAAATGAATATTCTTTGAAATAATGTCTTAAAAATCCATTCATGCCGTATAAGTTAAAAAAACATTCTTCTTGTGCTTTTTTCGTAAAAGTCAAAAAGTACCTCGTACGAAAAATGACAAAAGATTCCATTCATATCTTTTACTATAAACTCACTAAAGGGTAAAAATGGATTTAAAGAATTGTAGGTGGATTGAAATAATAT
This sequence comes from Viscum album, assembly GCA_963277665.1. Classification (NCBI taxonomy): domain Eukaryota; kingdom Viridiplantae; phylum Streptophyta; class Magnoliopsida; order Santalales; family Viscaceae; genus Viscum; species Viscum album. The sequence continues at coordinate 555,154,229 of OY728165.1, read as the reverse complement.
TACATATTGAGGAAACATGGATATGGGTGATAAAATACACCCCATTAAATACCAAAGTATAAACAATCTCGGATATAAATGAGATTGTGATATTTCCCTTACCTTAGGTCCAATTTGCTTCGTAAGTGTCCGAACCTCATCTTCTTTGAAGCGCCTCTTTGAGTCCTCCTTTTAGGGCACTAAAATTGGTCTTTGAAGAATACTAGGACCTCTAGGATGTTTCTAGGGAAGTAGAGAAGAGAATTTGGCAGGGGTTGGTCGAGATTGAAGGCTCAAAGTGGTGTGAGGAAGAGAGGGAAGAGGTGCGCTTTTATAAGGGAGGAGAGGGGCACCTTTGGAGAAACTAAAAATATTAATTTATTATAAACCCATATTCGGTTTAAATAGCTCCAAATTGATTTAATTCGAAGATAAGTTGGGGATGGGTCGAAATAATCTCATCCAATAGAATTTGGACAATTTTAGTTTACTATTTTAACTTTATCATTTAGTTTTAACTTTAAGTTAGATAATTTTACTTTTACGGTGTCTTTTTGTGTTCTTACACTATAAGGTTAATAAACTTACTATAACAAGCCAAACGAACCAAAAGTTGTTTATTATTAATATATATAACATTATATAAGTCATTTGGCCAATAATTATATTTTTAGGAATATAATAACAATTAATAATATAATATTTGTTTTAAAAACTATTTTCTGTCAAATTTGACACTATTTAGTAATTTATTTTTGTGAAAATCATAATAGAATGATTAATTAGAAACAAGTTAATTAAATAAATACTAACATGTCATATTAACCTATAAAATTAATGGAATTCATAAAAAGTATCATATTACATTTATTTGGGTATTTATAACATCATTTATGTCAATATTTCATTAATAAGATAATTAATGCATCATCGTTGTGTCATAAATAAATTAAATAATTTAATATCTAAAAATTAAAAATAAAATAACATTATGTAGGAAATATCTTTAGCTTTCTAATTAATATTTATAGTCGAATTTATCTTATTTATAACCCTATATTAAAAATTATCTACTTATTAATCTTTGATTTTAACTATTTTAACCCTTCTTTAAATAAATTAATAATAAATGTCCTAATCTAATTAAAGTGGTCATAAATGGTAATATTTTATTCCTAAGGTTGTTTTTGGTCTAATTACACTTATCCAATAGAATTAGGACATGTGTTAGGGTAATAATAATATCATTTTTACCCTTAAATACCCTATTTACTTTTAACCGTGGTTAAAAAAGTAAAAAGTTACTATTCACCAAAAATTATTTTCATCTCATTGAACCAAATTTTAGTCCTTGATATTAACCGTGTCTCTTGGATTTTCAAAATTCAACTCATAGAAGCGGTAAAATTAAGTTTTATGAAAAAATCAGTTTTTTTAACTGCCACTTAGTGGTTTCACTATTCATCAAAAAATGAATGTTTCCACAAAAATACCAAAAATTATGCCTAAGCTATATTTGATATTATGAATTCAAAAATGATGTTTATTTTAAAAAATTCAAAACATATCAGTTACATTAAATAATTTAAAAATTAATTCCCGTCGTCATAACAAATAGCGTGTTTTTAAAAGATAATAACTATCAAAAGATTGACACTTGATTCTGTCTGGTTTAAATTTGAAATTACATCCAATGAACAACATTGTATTAAATTGTAAAAATATATTATAAATATACTTTAAAACCACTCAAATTAATAATTTATCACTATTAATTATTTCGATTAAAAAGTTTTTTTAATTAAAATTTAGTAATTTTCACTATTCATCAGAATATGAAAGTTATCCGAAAAGTTCCAAAATTTCATCCTAAGATAATTTCGATATTCCGAATCCAAAAATGAAGTCCATTTTGAAAAATAAAATTTAAAAAATTTCAAAAACTTGTTATTACTATTCATAATGGCTAGTTTTAATAATATTTTAATAGCATATCGTTGTTTAGTGAAACTCGGTATTGCGTACTACACACACTATCGGGGAAGGTCACGATTGTGTGTAATGCAACGCAATTCAAGGATGTCTGTTGTGCAAGCTCCTTTTGGTGTAGCATAAAACACAAGACATTAATTAAAAAGAATATTTTTCATAAAATCTTTGGGTGTTACATGTCAGATACTGTAATGTACAACCAAACATAACCTATGACAAGGGTATTTATAACAAATCCAATTAGCATCAAAACTGGGAACACCTCTAGGAACTAGAGAGACTCAGCCCATAAGTAACTCGTACCTCGGTGTAAAATATCCACATCACAATCCTTTCCCATGCACGATCCACAAGTGGAGAACATAACCATAACCTAGTGGTACCCAAACATGATCTATAAAGTTTATTTATAGTTTTCATTATCAATAATGTTAAGAGAAACATGGACAAAACCCATCCGGATCACTAGCGTGCTAGTACATATCTGCCCACCAAGGTACCCAGGCTTCCCCATTTGTGATCAAAGAATTTTATCATGCTACAGACATCCCTTTTCATATAAAAACACCACTAATAATAAAATACAAAATGTATAGTATCTATAAATACATTATTACACTAAAAACACAAATCAAAACATTATGATTTTCAATAAAACAACATCTCAAATCTTGCATTATTTTTCACCCATTTTTTTAAATCCTCACATTGCACACCATGTGCACATTTATAAGTTAAAAAACATTAATCCAAATAAATTTCAATGAAACCAAAAAATAAATTATAGGGTAGCCCCATATGAACCAATACATGATTTTTAAGAAAACCGGCAATTTAACACAAACAGGGCAGTTAATGTTCATATACTTCACAAAAACAACTAAAAATTCAGAAAAAACCAAATGAGATAAGCAATAAAAACATTATTTCTATCCATAATACGTCAAAATAAAATTGACCATGTTGTTATAGGGCATCCTCAAATGAACCAATAAATGATTTCTAAGAAAAACAACCAATTTCACATAAAAATGGAGCATAAAATTAATTTTATTTACAATTACCACTAAAACCATGTTTTTCACCAATAATATAATGATATAGACATGAAAATATTATAAACACAAAAATATATGTCCCAGGAATTCCATATGATTGGAATCAACTACAAATATTAATTAAAACATTTAATCCTTTGTGCCATAATTCTATTGCACCACCACCGCACCTCGAGAAAGGTAGATTGATCCTAAAAAACAAAATATTGGACCATGAAAACCCATGTATAAACCCTAGTATCCATACACTAACCTCTGGTAATTTATTATTTCAAATAATTTTGATAAAACCTCATTAAAAGGGAAGGAACTAAAATTTAAAAACACTTACATGATATTGTTTAAAGTTACTCCATAAAATCCCCCATCAAAATGGAGTTCCAATGATGGTTTGAGAGGATTTGACGGATTCCTTGGCTTCATGGTATGATGTGGGGAAGAAATGGGTGAATCATAATAAATACCGGGAGGGAAAAAATCAAACTCAAAAATGTTTTTTAATGACCTGGAGAAGGCCACACATTTTAACAAACCATGAGCCCCATTTTTTCCTCTCAAATAGTGTCTAAAACCATCAAATTCAAGGGGGAATAGGGGAAACCTAGGAGTAATGTTAGGACAAGAATATAATTGAAAAAATTACCCTCAATGAATGAAATGGGGTGAAAACTCTCCCCAATGTGAAAAACTTTCATCCCGGAGAGTCAACTAGAATATTAGTTATATTACAAGAATGGGTACTCAACCTCAACCAATGAATTCCACTCCCATGTCTCATTATTATCACAAAAATGTTACCAATGATCCTAGACTATCAAAATAGACTTCCCTGAAAGGAAATTCGCTTGGGAGTCCACTATTTTCATTGGCCACTCAAAAACTGACAAGCCATGCTCTATCTCTCGTACATCCCAACTCAGCACATGGGACGAATCTGAGTTTTATTTATTCAACTAGAAGATATGGAATAATTCACATATGTATGTAATCTAATAATGTATGTCAAACCTAAAATCCATCATTCCAACATGCTCGGTGATCTCAAAAGTGTCGACATATCGTGGTGTCAGCTTCCCTTTCTTCCCCAATCGACGATGGCCTAGATGAGGGGCCACATTAAAGATTACCCCATTACCCAAAAAAACTCTAGGTCTCGACACCTCTAGTCAGTATAAGATTTATTGAGACTATGAGTTAACAATATGAACTACCTGGTCAATGTGACTTTATCAAATTTCTTCTACACAAGGCTCCACCCAAATAGTGAAGTCTCACCTACCTCAGCCCAACATAGGGGGGACCGACATGGCTGACTATAGAGATCATCAAAAGGAGTCATTTGATTCATGTATTGGTAACTATTATTGTAGGAAAAATTAACCAATATAATATAACTATCACAAGAACCTCAAAGTCCAAGCTCATGAACGGAGCATGTCTTTCAAAATATTTTTCGCTCGTTCTCTCTGACAATCTGTTTGAGGATGGTGCATCATGCTCATCTTGATTGGTGACTCCCAAGCCTTCTGTTGGACTTTCCATGACTATGAAGTGAAATGGGGGTCTCTATCTGAGACAAATTCTAATAGAACACCATGGAATCTCACCACATACAGAGTAAATGAAGGACCCAACTCATCCACTTTAGTTTTATCTTTGATCATGATGAAGTGGGATCATTTTTTCATATGTTCTATCACCATAAATACGTAATTATTACCTCGTGGTGTATCAGGAAAACCAACAATGAAGTCCTTGGATACCTCATCCCACTTTTAGGTAGGAATGGGTAATGGCTGTAGCATACCATAGGGCCTTTGATGCCCTACTTTCACATGCTGGCATGTATATAATCTCAAGACAAAGTCATTGATGTATCACCTCATACGAGGCCACCATAAATACTGATGGACATCATAATACATTGTGGTGTCACAAGAATGGCTATCCCACTAAGACTGGTGGATATCCTGTATCCCCACCTTCCATAGAGAAAATATAACTATTGAACGACACTTGAAGCGGAAGAGGCCCTAAGGAAATGAAGACCAATCAGAGGACATATCCCCACAATGATGATACTACCTAGTCTGCTGAAAAATCTCATCACTTGGTTGTTACTACTGAATCAACTCCATGAGAGGAAAATCCAACTAATTGATCACCAATTATGCTCCCTTATTTTTCTCATAGGTCTCCTCATTCCACTATGCAACGACCCCCCTTAATTTCCCCTCATCATAGGAAATCAGCAATGCCTACAGTGTAAGTCTTCTTCTCAAGGTATCATCCCCCATGTTACCTTTTCCTGGTGTATATGCAATGTCAAATTGAACCCCTAGAAGTAATTGATCCAATGGAACTACCTCAAATTGAGGTCCTTCTATGAGAAGATATAGGCAATGATTTTTTGATTAGGGTAGACCACCAAATTCTCCCAAAATATATAGTGATGCCAAGTCTTCAAATCATGCATCATCGCTGCCAAATCCAAGTCATGGGTTGGGTAATTACTTTTGTTTTGTCATAGTTGGTTAGAGACTTATGAAACCAGGTGATCATCATGCATATTAATTCACACAAGACTCATATATGAAGTGTGGAAACAGACCACATACCCCTTACCAACCTTAGGATAAATCAACACATCAGGCCAAGGAATCTTATGATCTCAAGCCCATTCTTTGGATGCTCCCTTTACATGACCACACTGATCTATCTGGTGTCCATTAAAACCCCCTTCTCAAAGATCACATGGCCTAAAAATTTCAACTCCCTGTAAAAACAACACTTTAATAACATTTCATAAAGGTTGTGATACTACAATGTTCCGAAAACAATACTCAAGTGATGTTTGTGTTCCTCCTCAGAGCCATAGTATACTAGAATGACATCCATGAACATCACAATGATTGAATCGATATACTAGTGAAACACCCTATTCATGAGTTCCATAAGGAACACTAGTGAATTGGTAAATCTGAATGCCATGGCCAAATAATCAATGTGGTTTCACCTCCATTGGAATGATTTCTTCGCTATATCTTCCTCTTTCAACCTGATTAGATGGTAACACGAACACAATTCAATTTTTTAGAACCAGTTTTCCCCATAAACATATTGAAAAAATATTATATTATGTTCAATTGGTTTCTGTTCTTAATTGATACCTTATTTAGCTTCCTGTTTTCAATGAACAACTAGAGGGATCCATTCGCCTTTTTAGAGAAACACACAATAGTGGCCCATTGAGAGATGCTCTGGTGATTGTATCCTTTAGATTCTAAGTAATCTATTTTTATATTTAATTCAGTCAACTAGATGGGGTCCATACAATATGAGGTTAAATATATCGATTATGTTCCCATTTCCAGATAGATCAAGACCTCTACATCCCACTCTGATGGAAAACAAAAAAAATCATCTAAGCATACCTCCGGAAAAAAATTCACTAAATGAGGTAGTGCACCATCAGGGTAAATACCCACATCCTCTAGTGTGACTGATGATACCTTGGAGATAATACTTCCCAACTCTGGGAGTTGAGGTCATGCACGACCCCTCCAAGGATCCCATTCTCCACGAAAATCCTGATGAATCCCAACTGATGTCCGGAAACTCACTCACCACCTGTAACAATCGATATGTGCCTGGAAGTGCACTATCCAATCCATGTGAAGTATTACATAAAAAAATATCCATATATAAAAAAATTGTTCACACTTTATCTTAATACCTAACATGGAGTGCACACATGACAGAAACCTAAGACCCTTATCTATCATCTTTCCCATTGGTGTCACCAACAACATCAATAAAGAAAAAAAATCAGTTGGAAAATTCTATGTATCCCAAATAAAGGAAGATAAAAATGAAACAAATTCACCACTAACAAAAAAAGTGCAACAACTATAGAATATGCGATCAAAATGATACCTTGAATTGTCGACGGTCCTAAATCTGATATTTCAAGGGAATTATTCACTACATGAAGATGTCTGGTCCCTACGTGTGGAAATAAGCTAGTCTATAGTTGTGCCCAAAAATTGGTTCTGCCCAGATGTTGACCCAGCCTTACTACCGTGACCACCAAATCGATAACCCCCCATCCTCGACGACTCTTACTGTGTTGGCACTCCTCTTGAATCCACTAACCCTGCCCCACTCTAATGATGGTGTGCTACCGTATAAAATCACTACAAAGTGACCTAAACCTACAAAATGGTAACATGGATTCAAAGGAAGTGGTAATTCTAGTTGGATGTGCCCCAGTCTTAGGGACTGGTGGAACACAACTGATCACACATCGAAAGTAAAATGAAAAATAACTGGAAGAGAGGCGTAAACTACCACCTATTTTGTTCACATGTTACTCCCATATCCTTTTCTTCTTTGAAGAGATTCCACTTCCCAATGTTGATAAAATTATAGAAAATACATCCCTTCAATTATTGTCAATCTCTACCATACACACCTTGTCAATGACATGAGAATAGGTCCTTATCTTGAATAAGAAACCCTATGAGTAAATCTATAGTCGTAGTCCTTTCTAAAACCTCTAGGACTTATCTTGTTCATTAGAGATTATTGAATGGGAATGCCAATAATACTTATAAAAATATTAGGCCTACTATATCATTGAAGGATTACCCTAAAAATGTTCTATGAACTCTTGGGATTTGGAGTATTCTAGGACATCAGGGTAGTAATACTCAATCAAGATAGCCATGAAATATCCTCATTACCTCTTCTCATTCATTCCAGATTTATGTACTAGTTCCCACCACCTGCGTCTGGGAACATAAAAATGAAAATAGGCACACTTCACTGTGAACTCCTTAAATGTGTCCAAAAATTCAACCATGTGTTCTATCTTCGTGATCCATTCCTCTACTTCATGGGTTTATGCGCTTCCTCGAAAAGTAGGATCCATATATTTTAGGAACTCTTGATCCTTTTCAATTCTCAGAACTATTTAATCCCCTATAACAAGTGATAGAATAGTATGTATTCTATGTCATGGTGCATGGATAGCCCAAACCACAACCTCGACTAGCCTCTGATCAATCAGTTTGTGAGAACTCTCTCCAGCTTCCTCCTGTGGGTGCATGGGGTATTTCCGGGCAGGAATGCAGCTACAAAATAAAATAGTTATAAAAACAATAGTCAATACAAAAATTAAGAAAATTATAATCAAATTAATCAAATAAAAGATTTTTAAACATATTACAGTAATAAAAGTAACAACTACTCCACCCCTACCTGATGACCCCATTTGGTAAGCATCACACACGTCTCACCTGGATGTGAAGTACATCAGACAACTCTAATGACCCCTGGTGACTTAAGTCTTCGTTAAGAGGTGCGGGCCAGACATCCAACATGTGGAAAAAACCGAGCTCCAATATTCCTAGCTCTTTCCTATCCCGACTCATCCTAAAATATTAAAATAACCCGAAAACAACAGCCCCCATTGATACCATTTTATCACGAACCTAATTGGGTCTCCACTAATACTGGCACCAAATTTATCCCATGACAAGGACCATAGGTAATTCCATATCCACACAGACTGGCACATGTATTTGGTTATCAAAAATTAGGTTTTAAAGTGATATACCCGGGTATAAAAGCGTAAAACATTAAAAACAATCAATAATATGAATCTGAAAATTGTTATACCAAAAAAGACTTAATAGAAACTAGATATGAATAAATACTTTTAAATAAAGAACATCGGGTCCAAAAACAAATAAAAAAATCATAAAATCATCCACGAAGACTTCACCCAATAAGGGGTCATCATCCTTGAGCCGTCTCCAGAATATTTCACAATATGATGGAACTAACAACACGAACTGCCTTCACCCAAGGTTTTTCCTTTAACTGAGTCAAGGATAATCATGTCTAAATACACTGAAGGTGTGTAAGTAGGGTTTGAGAATAATCCAAATACTATACAAAAAAATTATTCTAATGGGTTTGCAATACAAGGTTAAAAAGCAATCTGTTTTAATATGTAATGAAAAATAGGAGTAAATTCCATGAAATGAAACATTAAATTCTTAATAGTATTCAATATAAAACATTAAGAGTGTCAACACATTTTAATAATACATGTTAGATATTTTAATTTACATCAAATCACACTCTAATACAAGGGTAATTAACACAAATCCAATGAACACAAAAACTGGGAACACCTGTAGGAACTATATAGTCTCAAGCCCTGTTTACCTCATACCTCATTGTAAAATATCAATGTCACAATCCATTCATGTACTAGATCCACTGGTATGAAACTTACCCATAACCTATTGGTCCTTAAAAATAATCCAAATATTTTAGTTACTTTTGATGTTATCTAATAATTTTAAGTGAAATAGGGACAAACCCATCCAGATCACTAGTGTACTACTACATGTCCACCCACCTTGGTACCCGGGTGTCCCCCATTGTGCTCAAATAATTTCATCATGCTACACACATTATTTATCATATAAAAACACCACTACTAGTCACATATTGAAAATAAATTATCTAGACACAATTTAGACAACATAAAACACACACAAAAATATTTTGATTTTAAATTAAAACAACTTCTCAAATCACGCATTGTTTGCACCCAAAACACAGTGAAATACCCACATTAAACACTATGTGCACAATTATAAGGAAAGAACAAAAATTGATACCCTATAACATTCAATGAAACAAAAAAAATCAATTATAGGGAGGCCCCACAAGAACCAATAAAATATTTCTCTGAAATAACCCCAATTTCAGAAAACGTTGGCACTTATAGTTTATATAATTTTCAAACACCATTAAAACAAAAAATTTCAGCAACAATAACTAGATATAAATATCAAAAAACTATTTTATGAACTAATAAATTTCAATAAAATCAACTAAGTAGTATTGGGAATCACCCTATGAAATAATAAAATATTTCTATGGAAAATCCCCAATTTCAGATAAAAATGGAACTTCAAATTCATTTGCTTTAAAAATTCCTCTAAAACAAAACATTGCACTAATAATCAAATGAAATAATCATGAAAATATTATTAGCACATAAATCTAAGTCACAATGATTTCATACACATAGAATAACCTACCAAAATTGTTTAAAACATTGAATCCTTCATGAGAAAATTCATTCTCACCACCACTGCACCTCATGGATGGAAGATAGGGTGTAAAGTAAACGATTGGACCCTGAAAACCCATGGTTATACACTAGGTTCGAAACCCTAACATTTAGTCATTTGTTACATCAAAGAAATTGGAATAATTCTTTTGAAAATGGAAGCATCTATGTGGGAGAAACACTTAATTGAGATTGTGTGAAGTTACTCCACCAATGCCCCTTCAAAATATAGTTCCAATGAGGGTTTGAATTGCATTGAAGGCTTCCATTTCTGTTAGGTTTGATTTTGGGATGAAAATGGAGAGGTATGATAAATCTAGGGGGGGAATAAATGGAATTCCATAATTTTTTTAATGATCTTGTCAAGTGCGTGCATTTTTCTTGCATAGATTAGAAAATTGTGCGCCCAAACCGTGCACCCCATATTTTCCTCTCAAAAAGTGTCCAAAACCAATAAAATTAAATGGAAGAATAGAATAATCATAAGTGTAATGTTAGTCCATGAATAAAAAAAATTACAATAAATTAAGGACATGGGGGTGACAGATTCCCTCTTCACTTTGATAGATTAGTATACGCCTTGCCGTCAATTTTGAATAGTTGATCACAAGGATCGAACTTGATGAGGGGTTCAGAAATTGTTCATTTCATCTCGTGCCATCCATATCAAGGTATATAAACTAGGGAGGTTTCGGGGAGTTTATTTCAAACCAAAATATACCAATCAAAACATTGAACCCCCAATGATACCCAACTGTATGAACGAGCGACTACCAGATCAACCTGTTCTTGGGTTAATCCACATCCGTCATTTTAAAATAACAAATAAAGGGCATGATCATTAAACAAATTAAACCACCACCTCATAAGATGTCCAAGAAACTAGTGTTCTTCTTAGAGGGGTTAAGACAACAACTTCTCTTCCCCGCTCTGATTTATGCAAGGTGTCGTAGGTGTGGAAGATCTATTGGAGTTCGTAGTTCTTCATTGGGGTGGAATTCCATGAAAGGATCTCCAATGAATCCCCCAAATATTTATCCCATATTTCTCATGTGTTTTAATCTATAAATATGATCATGCCATATCATTCACATTATAATGCGATGATGTGTCGTTATGTTGTTTCATTTATGGAAAAACATATTTTTTATACACCATTAAAGTGACTTTGCACTATGAGTTTAATGATCCATTAATGAGCCTCAGTAATGAGAATCTTCTCCACCATGTCACTGCCTTACAGTGTCTCGGTCGACCACTAAAAATTTATAAATAAAATAAAATAATTCTATTAATTTATTTTATAATTTACAATAGAAATTAATAAAAAATAACATTTACGCTCTGCTCCATCTGGATGAAGATAAATCATTTCCAGGAAAATCACAGCATTCTGAATTCAATGGTAACCTCATATTTTCTATTGGAAAAATGGTTAAAAATATAGAAAATATGACTTGTAGGTTTACTAAACGTAAAATTAAAAAATTCAAATTTCATTTCTGGGCTCTTTATACCTCTTAGTCAGGTGCCGTTGAAAATCATGGTCTCTGAATAATTCCATATAAATAAATAAAATTTCATGAAAATTATGAGACATTATATATTCTTGGATTATTTACCTAGAATTTTATATGAAATAAATTTAGGCTCACAATTTCAATATAAGGTCTATTATGAAATAAATAATATGAAATTATAATTAAATTGTACATTTAAATATTATAAAAATAACAGTATTTCTATAATTGAATTTTTCTATTTGAATTTTTCTGATACCAATGAAATATTTGAAAATTAATTTCTACAATTAGGAGAATTCAATTAACCATGATTGATAATAAATTGTTATATAATAATTATATATCAATAATCATCCATTATAATGTGATTTTTTGATGGATCCCAACAGATTCCAAATATAATGTTTCATATTTTTATTCCCTAAGAAAGGCTCCACAATAAATATCTCTATAATCTTTTGATATAATGAGATCCCATATCATAAATAATGATTCTGTAATTTCATTAATAATTATCCCATATATGGAATTTTTATCATGAGGAATTATTTATTTTCATCATTCATTGAATAAATTAAATATAAAAATACTATTGAAAAAGAGTGATTTATATCGTACAATGGATTGTGAAAATAATATATCTAAAATACCATATTCGAAATGGTATTTTAATAAAATTTTATGCTAAACTATAATTTTGGAAAGGCAACACATTGAAAATATTAATACGACATGATATAAAAGAGAACAATAGACCATATATATCATCTGTTTAACTTATTTATATGTTCCTAATAACTATATAAACTCTTACATATAGATGAAAAACATATGTGTGTTAGTATTTGAATGTTATATAAGTGGAAACTCAAATAATTTTTGAGTATAAATGAAAATAGGGTTTGGGTATTTATGGGTGTGGTGAGTGGAATCTCGTTGAATATATTGTCTATTTTTTTATTTTGGTTCAGAATATTTTGTAATTTATCACTACAACATTGTTCCCATTACCTCTATTAATTATCAATTATAATTAAATTCATAAAATTTAGGTATATTTAACTACCTCGAATGTTTCCAGTCTTTATTTCAAATAAATGATTTCATATATTCTATATACCACCATTCTATACATTCTTTACAATGGTTTTAAAAATTTTATTACTACCATTAATTTCATAATGTTAACATGTTGATTACAAATATGTAATATTTTTTTTAAAATTAATCTCTTTTTTATATTTATCTTATCTTAAAAAATTGAATCTTTAAAAAATTCTATATTAGAGTACAAAATAATTTATTGCTAACTAAATATATATATCCATACCATGTAACCAGAACACACATAACCAACTCTTAATCCATCATAATCACAATGGGTATTATGTGCAATATTCACACCAATATGGAGTGATCCCTAAAATATTTATTAGTTGATGATTTCCACGAGCATGAACTTCTACCCAAAATGATTCCATTAAAACCATAAATTTTTATGTTCTTCTTATGTGTAGTTGTGGAAAAACCCAAGTGATTATACCTACTTCCCAATATGTAACAAATATACATCATAATGGTATTCCTTAATAGTTAAAGACATGATTTATAACATATTTACCAATTAAATATGATTAATACCATTCATATACATTAAATAAAATGATAAATTTATAAAAAAATATATCATCAATGGTCACAATGACTAATAGTCATATAAAAAATATATTTACCCATAATATCTCTAAAATAATCCATACCAATCCAATTAATAACTCATTCATTATTACTTCCATGTAAATTTTTAATTTCATCACTAGTATAATTTTTTAAATACTTGTTAAATTTTTTGATTTATTTTGTTGAATAATTCTCATGTGATTATTATTTTGTACTCAAATTACTTTTTTATATATATATTTATTAATAATACCTATAATTATATTAATAATTAAGTTTCTTTAATGTGTATTGTAATTTATTTTAAAATAATGACTTTTATTACATGAATTATTGAGGTTTTACATCCACCACTACAAAAATTAGTCAATATTTTAAATTCAAAATTGATTCATAATGATTTGAATATAATACTAATTTAATATATCTTATGGATCATATAATTTAATTTCTGTTTCCTGACTATTAAATTGAACCTTCACTGGCTGATTCATTCAATTATACATCAACATCCATATTATATCATAAATATAAAAAAATAATCATTATGTCATAAGTTACACTCTTATAAAAACATTCAATATTTAAAACATTTGATATGTATAAAATGAAACACTTTATAAGTGATATATATAAGGAATCATTGCCATGTACAATTATTGGAAACCTGGTAAAATACTATTTTATAACCGTTATCTGTTCTGATATCTGAAATGACTCAATTTGATTTAGGTTCTGTTTCTATCTAAATCTCCCAACACCATTACATGGACATGTAATTAAGAAGGATTATTCTATAACATTTAAATTGAGGCCCTTCCTTCATTTTTAACCTTAATATTCTATCCACTGTGTCCATCCTTGATATGATTGTATTTATGAATTAATAGTTTTTATGATTCTTCATGAAAATTTTGACCGAATAACATCATTTATCTACCATAATAAAATTATTTTAATTTCTGACATATCATGTATTAATATTTTTATATGTTTTATTTTCAATATTTTATTGTTTACTATTATAATATAGAGATTTTATTAATGGTAAATTCTAATCCTAACATCCATGTAATGAATGTGAGAATTAATTTATCATTTCCTCCAATGTTTTCATATAAAATTAAAATTATCCATTTATTTGTGGGTAATTTGATTTTCCCAAATTAATAAAATTATTTAATTAATTATAATAGATCATCTAAAATATTTATGTGATACATGGATTTGGATCAGATACTATTGATAAAAGAATATTGTGTGGTCTCTAAAATTAATTTATATATAAAATTAATTGATGACTCAATGGTTATTTTTTTATATTTCTAATAATATTATAGACTATATAATATTTTCTATAAATACCCACATTTCATTAGAACCATGTTAATTTTTTAGGAACTGTGTAATGAACTAAACATTAATAGTTTCTCACTTTTATTTTACTTTATCTAAATGTTTCATAATTCCTTTAGGATGTTGATTTCCAACAATCTTATATTGTCATAACAAGTATTATTTAGTGTAAATTACAATCCTTTTCTTATTATTATCAAATAATACATTCTCCTTGAAATAATAATACATATTAGTGATGTAAATATATATGAGTGTGTTTTACCTATGATCAGTATCCAATAAAACCATCATTACAACATGTTTTGATTTTAAAATAATCTATTATCAATTATTAATTTTCATAATAGACAAACTAAACTGTAGTAGGGAAACATTTCAAGCATTTTGAATCAAATTCGAAGGGAAACATAATAATATTGGGAATTACTAATCACCCATAATAAATAATGATACCTAATTACATAAATATATATGAAATTTATTATTTAATTATAATTTTCATTTATATAATTGGTAATTATTAGAGAATTGTATCATTATATACTATCATATTTGATACGTTGACATAGATTTTTTGTCTCACTGTATTACCTAGTTTTTTCTCATTACCAAGATGAAAATATGTAATATAATAATAATGTTTAAAAAAATCAAAGCCTATTCCTTTAATAATATTATCATCATAGAATGTAAATATATATTAAAAAGATCTGTTATAATTTTATATATAATTTATTTCAATACATATTTAATTATAGATTATATTACATTCAAATATCACCACTTCCAACTCTAAATCATTATTTAACTAATTAATCTCATTGGGTTTAATATATCAGTATGTATAGTCCATAAAATTAACTTCTATCCACATACAAATTTTTATGTAACTTGAAACAGTGTGTTAATAACATTTTCACTAATTTCCACTATATTGATCTCACCCCATAATTTTACACATTCCCACCAACCTACGACTCTTCCTTCTCAGGATACCAACTCATAAAAAACTAGACCTCCCAAATGATATACTTCTATATAAAATATAATGTTGTATTACACCACTCATAATATATTTTAAATAATACCCACATATATTGATTCTTTATTGCATATCCTCTTCACAATTCCTTCCTCTTTCAATAATTAATCTCAACATTCATGATATGTTGACTATGAACCCCTATATAACTAAGGGTCTTCTATATTCTTTTTCAACATTAGAATATTATTGGGTAATGTTTTGATTTTTTATTTTATAATCACAGGGAAAACATATTAATTTTTTAAATATAATCATGAAACACCAATTTATATTGTAATTAAATTAATGGGTTTTCATTTTCTAGTCTTTTTAGGGGTTTTTCTCCACTGGTTCATTAGTTTATATTTTTATGCAATGATTCTTTAATTCTTTTCTCCAATTTTCCTAGAAAATATTTCACACCACAAAGAACAATATTATTTTCTATGATTTTAATCTTTTATTAAAATACCTTTTATCTAAATCATATTAATAATCATTAACTAAGATAAATCTTTTAAAAACAATCTGTAAAAATGAATTGAATTTCTCTTATAATAAGACCTGAAAGAAACACCAATGATCTTCTATACATTTTAAAATTTGTTCCATTAATTAATTTTATCCTTTTTTATGAATTTATTTTTAAATTTTTTACTAATAGTTGGAATCATAATTCAATTCCCCTGACCCAATTAAATAATTTTAACAAATTCTATAATGTTGATTTTTTTTCAAATTCAATATTATTGTTTGTAGAATATAATCTTTTAATATTACAATCAATTATTTATAATTATATCAATTTTATAAAATATTAAAAAAAATATAATAGGATTTTGTAGACAACATATCAAGGGTTAAAAATATAGATAATTTATAATCATTGAAATTTTCTAGTTTATTTTGTTTTAATCCATTTTTATATTGGATTTCATAGTCCAATTAAGAATAAATACATTATATTTAAATTATAGCTCAATAATATTTATTATGTTTATAAATTAATTATTCAATGAAGTTTCATCAAATATTATTATAACTCATATCAAATAGATTATTATTTAACATAAAATATATTTTTTAAATTTAATATTCAAATTAAAGTTATTAAATATCATTATAATTTAAAATGTTATTTTATTCCTATGATGTTCAATAAGTCTATGTTTTGTTTCTCTAAACATCATTATCTTTTATAATTATTTTTTGATAAATATGTATTGGACATCAAATAATCTATTATACTGATTTTTTTTGTTTTTTACATATGATTGAATTAAATATTATTATATTTAACATGATATCACTAATTTTTATTATAATTTTCACATTTTATTCCACTTTCAATTTAATAATGAAAATCCATTTTTAATTTCATCTATTTCTTCATTTTTATTTGATTACTTTTTTCTAATAACAATTTTTTTGTTTATACTCTACATTAGTTGTTAAAAAACTTTTTTAGGTGTATTATATTTTTTTATAATAAATATAAATTTATGAAATAAATTTAACAAATATTTTTTTTATGCTTTTATATTCAATATATAGAGTCATTGAAATGTGTATTTAATTTTTTTTTAAATTTATTGTCTTTGTAGTTGAGTTTTAGAATTTACTATATATATTTTCAAGAACATATTTTATTGGTCTTTAATTATTTTAAAAAATAATAATGGATTTAATATAATTTATAAATATGTGTATATAATTTTTTATCAAATAAAATACTAATACATATAGAATTTTTAGTTATTATCACAATTATTGAAAAATATATATATTTATAATTTTATATATTTAATTGATGTATATATTAGACATTTTTGAATAGATGAACTTGAGTTATATATTCTTTTTATTATCAATAAAACTAATATTTTCAACACTTAGTATCCATAGAGAAATCATACACAACATACCTTTTGAAGACATTTATTTACGAATAATACTTTATGTCCTGATTTTTTAAAAAAGAAACCCTATGTTTGACAACATATGTTATAATCTATATCGAACTCAAATGAAAAAATAAATAATATTATATTAATGTTATAATTAGAACATTTACATTAAAAATGTGGGAGTGGGTAGTATTAACTGAATTATGAAAATAGTGATATTACATGATAATATAATTATTTAGCAGATACTAAATTAATTATAAATTTTAATAAAATCCAATTGAATATAAAAGATGAGATTTTATGAAAAAATATTTAAATGTGAATAATGTGTGTTTATAAAATAATAAAATAAATATAATTTGATTATATTAATGAAATATAATTTCTATATAATGTTTAAAATTCATCTTATAAGTATTCTAGATATGATATCAGAATATATTCATTTTTATCTTTAAAAGCTGTATTTTTGTAAAACATAATTTTTCCTCCTTTTGATGAAGAACTAGTTTAAAATATACAATATAATAATTTAATTGATTATAATTGAATAATTGAGTTATTATTTATAATATTTACCTAAAATTTTAAATTGGATAATGGTTTTTCATTCTCCTAAAAAGATTTATTTTTCGATGAATACTGAAATATTTATGTTTTTTAATTAAGAAATATTGTTTTCATAAAATTTATTTTGATGTACAAAATATTATTTTTAATGGATTTATTGTGATTTTAGATAAAAATTTAATAATTAAATATGAATTATGTTATTAGAATCAATTTCAAAAAGAAATTGTATATAAAATATTAGTTATCTTGTATACATTATTAAATTAAAATCTTGTTTTCTTGTTCCACCAACATGATTAATTTTAGATTAATTTTATACTAATATGTGTCTTTAATTTGGAAAAAATTGATTCAAATTTTTTAATCCTGAGGGGAAATTTTTTTAAATAGATACCTTTTATTTTTCAAAATTATATATAGTATATGTAGTTAAATTATTATTTCCAGGGTTTATGGTAAATCATTTAATTTAGGTTATAAATAATATTTTAACTACAATAAAATTAACCTCATAATGGTCCTAATTTAATTTTATGAGTATTATCTGAACAATATATAATTTTGTTCTACTTTGGCACCATATTGACCCACTTAGATGACCTTATTCATATTATAACATTATATTCAATGTGAATTGATATTTTGTCTCAACAATGTTTTTAAAAAGTGAAATAATTTAAATATGAAGTTATGTAGGTTGTATGGTCAAGTATAAACAGTAGTAAGAAATGTAAAATTGTTTTCTACATCGTGGTAGTTTAATTAAAAATTTTATGGAATTAATTAATTTATTAAATTCTCGAACAATGATGATGGAAAAATTTCCCAATAAATAAAAGAATCAATTATATGATATAATTAATATAGAATTAAAATTATTTTGATATATTAAATGTCACAAATGAATATTATGGAATATTTTCAATTTATATTAACTCATTATTGTGGTTGGTATTAATTTATTTTCTATTTTTGATAATTTAAAAAACTCAACTATTTAGTATAGTAATTATTGACACTATTGATAGTTTAAAATAAATAATAGTTTATTAAATGATATATAAGTCATAATAGAACTAACATTTGACCAAATTATTGGTATAAGACTTAAAATATAATAAGAGACACACTCACTGGTATTTCTTCATTTTATAGTAATTATATTAACCTATAAAATGTAAATTACATGATATCATGGTAAAACGTAAAAGGTTAAAAAATTGGTCAATACAATAACATGGGGTTTTAAAAAAACAAAAATGTATAATTATAATTGTATTAATTTATTTATACCCACCATATTTATATATTCAAAATAAACCAAATTTTATCAAGTTTTAATTAAAAATTATTTTATATTAATTAATTACTTTTACGATTTCTAGGAGCTTCTCTCCCCTCTCTTATAAAAGGGAAGAACATAAAAATATTTCAACACACTAATAAATTATTGGATCCGTTAGGATCTACCAATATCACTACCTAAAATACCTCCCTTAATTATAGAGGCCTTTATTTAGGCATAAAACAAACATTACATTTGTTAATTTCTTAATCAATGTTGGTCGTCTAGAAGAAATTATATTATTCTTAACTAAGTGTTTCTATATTATTCATTTCATCACATATCTCGTGTATAATTCCAAAAATATGAAATATTATCAATAATTATAACAATAATAATATTTATATAATAACATAAATCCATCTCTAATTTGATCATATGGGAAATGAATTATTTTTTCCTGTTTAATGCAGACTACAACCTTGCGACTAGAAATAATTTGCTTTCCATCACCATCACTGATGGCTAGTTATAGTGATGAAATTAGTGATTATAAATTATATTAAGGATATAATTATCATTGTTAAATAAAAATTTACAAATTATGATCATACCATTCCATTAACATAAAAATGAAATTGTCGTTCATGTGTACCTATGAAAGATCACCTCCAGGAATTGATGTTATTCATTTTCAATCACCACATAACATGAATGATACAATTAATTATATATAAATTTTTAATATTATATAAATTATATAATGAAAATTATATAAAGATAAAATAATAATTATTTATTTTCATAAATTATCATTGAAGTATCGATACAATAATAATGTGTACGTATGGCCTATCGTCCCCATGATTATTAATTTTTTCATTTTTCATAACTATGAATAAATTTAATGATTTAAAAGTATATTTTATGTATAAATTTTTTTATTATTTAATTAATATTATTATATATATTTTGGAATTATGGACTTTTTTTTATATATACATCATATCATGTCATATTGGACCCATGTACAGAGTGACATCAAAACATCTGATATGAACATAGATAATTATGTAATTTTTATAACGAGGTAATATGTTATAAAATTGAAGAGTAAAAAAAAATATTATAAATTAATTCAATAAATATAAAAAATTTATTATTCATGTATATAATGATTTTACATATAGACATAGACTCAGGGTAATGGGAAATCATTTTAAAATATCTTTTAAATTTTTTTCATAGCTTTTTATAATTGAAAAAATGAATGACTTTTTAACATATATATATATATATATATAATATTTTTCTATTTTCGTCATGATTATATATTACATTAATTAATTATTTATATTATTTTATTTTATTTTTAAATAAAATAGTTTTATTATCATGTCATTGGTTTTTATATTTTCCAAAATGATATTTACTGGAAATCAGTATGTTGATATCTGAATGTTTTTTTATAAAAGGATAAGGGGAGATCCTTCGTTATTGAACCAGAAAGAAACAACCTCTTAAATGGATTGGGAGAAGAGGAAACCCATCGCATGACAAGGCCACATATTCATATAATTAAATCCCAAATGCTTACATAATTCATTGAAGACAAAAAGGAAGCAGACATAAAAAACAAGCATCATAATGAACCTCATCACCCCCCTGTCAGACCATGCAAGGTGAGATCCATCAAAAAAGATGTCTCACCCCCTTCCAAGAAGTTCTGTCAGGATGGCAACACAGCACGGCAGAGCACTCTTCCCATCCACACCGAGTTGTAGATGGAATACTAGGTGATTGGTGCCATCACACCTATCTCTCTTTTGAACAGCTCACCGACAGTGCATGTAAAAAAACACAGCACTATCAACCTGATACAAGACAAAACCAGACAGAAACACAGTGCAGTAGATCTGAAAATTTTCCCATCCAACAAAATAGAAAAATGGAGGATGATGAGTGTCAGTACACCCATACCTCTTTCGGGGTCACCCACCTGACGTCAAACAAAAAGATGCAACAACGCCTTCCTAATCCAACGTAAAAAAATCCATTGATCACAAATCCACCAACAACGAATTTATCAAAGAAAACCATAGAATATGAAGTCAAACACAACAATTCAAAAAAAAAATTTGAATTTCATCCCACCTTCATATCCAATGCAGCATGCAGAACAAACCAAGAGAAACACAAAAAATTGCAGCAAAAAACCAATCCAAAAATCATCCAACAAGATTCAGCAGTGAAGCCTCATCCAAACCAAAACATTCAATGGAAGAAAAGTCACCATAAATCAAAAACATAATCACATCCCGAGTAGGTAGTAACCAAAGTACCTCAAAAAGTATGTAGAAAATGACCCCCGGTAAATCAGATTCGATAAACCACCTCCAATACATCAGAAACCACCAATCGATGGACTGATCCCACTAGGAATCATTCACCGTCGCATAGAGATCTAAGAATACACTCCTGGAAGAAGATCCAACACCAAAAAACATGATGGTGTTTATATCCAAAGACAAATTCAGTGGTAGATATGTGATGTCGGTCCGCTGCAAGATGACCGCCGCCCATGAGACACTAGAAAGTGGTCTCACCGAGAGCGCCTCGAATTCATTGTGTACTTTGAATAAGTATATTGACCATATGGTTATTTCATTTTAAGGGTTAATTTAAGGGTGATATGGTAACGATATACTAGAGAACATACTTTTTTTTCAATGCATGTTGATGTGTTTTTAGGATAATGGTTTTCTATGATTTACATTTTCACTACACTAATGAATTCATTATTTTCGAACTTTTTAATCATTGTTTCTCATACCATGGGTTTTAAATGTTATTAATATAGTAAATATATGGATAAGTTATAAGAAAAAGAAATAATGAATTTTATTATTATATTCTTGAATAATAATTCATATTTTCTTTGAAATGTATTATATTTTGGAACATGTTGATATTATTTTAGTCGTATCCTCTAGTGTATTTAGGGGATGTTATTTTTGAATGATGGTATAATCCATTAAGAATATAAAACTAAAACTATCTATAATGTGAGATAATTTTATATTTCTAACTTATGTTAGGATTATGTTATTTTTATGGATGGGGCCTTACAATTAGTAGATAGACTAGTTTCCAATACTAAAATTGGATTTTTAATCTAATTTACTCTAATTGAATTTTATTTTGATGCTTCACTGTTATAGTATGAATTTTATATTATTAACTGGTTATTATTTTCTAAATAAGTGATTTTATTTATTTTTCCACGCTCATTTAATATTATATACTAATTAAATTTTTAAGTTGACCACGAATTATATTTTCTAGATATGTCACACAATCAATTTTCCTTGGAATTCAATATTAAATGACTATGTATTTAAATTTAAGAATATATAATAATGATGTTTTAAATGTACATGGTAAATATTTTATTTTTAATTATTTAATAAAAATTGAATATATTTTTTTTTATAATTAATTTTCAGACATCATGAAATAGTTTTATTATTATTTAAATTTTCCAATAATTGGTTTATATTATACAGTTATCCTTGCCTATATTTTTTCTAATTGCTTTTTTGATATTTCATTCATTCGTTTGTATATATTATGAAATTATTGAACCCTACTGGTAAAATTTTTGTTATGGTTTTTAGATTACATCATTACTTGTTATTATAAAAATTATTCAAATTAGATCATAATTTGATATTTGTTTATACAACAATTCATATATCATGATACGATTTACCTCCATATTGTAGTTATTAATGGCATGATGATTTTTTTGCAACTATGATATATACCATTACATTATCATCAATTAAATAATATATTTCTCCTAAAATATGTATTCACATGAAAATTGATGTCACCATCCCCTATATGATTTATGTTTCAAACATAAATAATTTTAATATGATAAAATTAATTGAGATTTTTTTATTAAATTATAAGAATTACATGAGGAAAGTATTATTTGTATTTCGTATAAAATTCATCTAGATATTTTATTCTTTTTTCCCAAAGAAAAATTATGTTAATCATTTTTTCATATGTTTGGAAGTTATGATTTTTTACCTTGAGATTAAAATCCCTTGAATTATTTCAAAGAAAATTAATTAATAAAAATTCAGTTGAAATCATACATTGGTGTTACATATAATGATATTATCAAGACATGTTTTTTCTAAATACATATAATATATATATTTATATATTAGAAAAATTATTTTTCATAAAAAAATTATTTTACACTATCTATTGATACTTTTCATAGAGGTACATTTTAATGTTTTGTGTAATGTGAATATATATCTATATTGTATGATTTTTTGTTGAATTGATTATTATTTTTCCATTTTTATAATTGATTCATGTGTTTAACTATATATTCATTTAATTTTATAGGTTATTTTTTGGAATCAATATATATAAATATTGAATTCTTATATAGTAAATGATTATTAAGAAATTTGATGACTAATTATGTTTTTATATTTTTCTAGTACATATATATATTCCAATATATTTTTAAAAAAATGTCCACATATATATGATGAAATAAATTTCTATTCTTATTTTCAATAATGCATTTATTTATTTTAGATAATTAGGACTTAATAATTTATTTTTTGTGTTCTGAAACTCAATAGATTTAATTCATTACCAACGTGATGATTTGAGAAATAATATAATTTTATTAAAAATATTTAGTATAATGACATGATGTATCACTATAACAAACAAAAAATTATATTAAAAAAGAAATAAATAATGTTGTTCATTTTTCAAAAACCTCTTTATTTCCTCAATTATGCAATCACGTTCCTTTGTCTATCTGAATATAAAAACACATTTGTTAAATTAATCATCAATATATTTATTCATTTGATTTTTTCATCAAAATAATGAGAGTATCTAGATAAACCATGGAAATAATTTCTTTTTTTTATGATTTTGGTGATTCACCTTTCATTTATACCCTTCTTTTGAGTGACATTAGATATACCACATTTCGAACTAAAAAGGAAGAGGAAGAAGACATTTTTAAATTTTCAATATTAATTAAAATAATTTATTAAAAAACTACTCATAATGTAATAAAAATAGTATAAATGAGTTCCATGTTTCATATAACACACATAGAATACAGAAATATCATTTAAATGTTTTAATAAAAAATTACAAAGATAATCCTTGAAAATTATATTCATTAATTAATTCAATGAATATTGTGAATTTTCTACTCTATGATTCATTACTCTAATATAAGAAATAATATTCCTTATAAAATGGATAAATTTGAAATATCATCCTTTTAAATTTTTGATATATAATAAATAGGATGAAGATCAATTTATAACATGTATTTATCACCTTCAATTTTAACAAAATTTTCATCCATATGGGTCAATATATATGTTTTCATTGTATTACCAAGATTGAATTCCTAATATTCAAGTTGTAACAACATTATCCCTTATTTATTCATTAAAAAAACAAAATATCCTTAGTGTGGAACAAATGAATGAATTATCCCATTAATACATAAGTCATGAAATTTATTATCCTCTTAAACATAATCTATTAGAGCTATTTTTATGTGTATATATATATATTATTCATTAATATTAGGATAAATATATTAAAAATGTTTTTAACTATATGGAAATCTATATAATTAATCAAGAAATAATTCAATATATTGTTTTATAATTTGTACATATTCTATTATTAAATAATCATAGTCTTTATAGGAAATATTTCATTAATATATTTTCCATGGTTTTCATTAAGTATCCTTATTATTTTTGTTTCTAATAATATTATTGTAGTGAAATATAAATACCTAAAATTGGTATTTTATTCAATTATTAAAAATTATATGTTAGTATACTCCACAATAAATTGTAGCTTAAAATATTTGATCCAATACTATCAAATAATTAAATCAAAATCCAAACATATTAAGGATGATTAGATTTGAATGTAGATAAATCCCTCATATTCTAATTTTAATTTCATATAATTTTTTTCAAATAAGAATACATCATAGTATTCTTACACATACGTCATTATATAATGTTTTAGATGTTCTTAAGTATTCTGTAAAATAATTCATTTTATTAATTATAGGATGGTATATAATAAAATAATTTATACACTAACATTGAGTATATTTATAAATTTCCTACATTCCTATCATTTAATGATTCACTATTTTTAATTTTTATGTAAAAATGTTTGTATTTATTCCCACACCTCTTATAAAGTATATTAATTTGGCCCATCTGAAATTTATTTGATTAATTCCCAATATCATAAAAATATAATCATTTTATATTGACTACTTATCTCTATCTTAAATTTTCAATCATATTCTTGATGAAATTTCAATCAACATTTAACATATAATATCAATATTTTTAAGAATTCCCTAATATGTTACTTCTAATATTTTTTATATATGGAGAACTCCATGTTAAAATTATTTAATTTTTTTTGGTTCATTCAATATGGATATCAATAAACCTCTTTTAAAAAACATTTATAAATGAATGATTTAAAATATTATTTCATATTCGTGGTGAAACACGTTACAAAAAATTCATATTTGGATGAAATTTGGGGGGAATAAAAATATGTGCATAAATGTATTTAAACTATCAAATAAGTGATCATTTATACCTATGATGTTACATATATAATCCATTACTAAACTATATATCCTACTAAAATAATAGTAATATTCTTCCACATTAACTTCTTCATTTTGATATATATTTATGAATATATTCTCAATCTCAAAAATTTATATTTTGTTATAAATTTATATATAAAATTATAAGAAAATATAATTTCATCCAAGTTTTCTATTTCCTATTCATTATTAGTATTTTGAATCTTTAAATAATTTCTTCCATCATATATTCTTATATGATATATAATCATAAATTAGTTTTCCTTATGAGTAAACCACATTACCATTGAGAACATGTCTAAACAATTTATACCCTACTATTTCAGGATTATATTTCTTGAACCATAATATTATAGAGGTTAATTAATTTTAAATTTATTTATATTTATTGATACTAATTCTGTTATAATGATTTATCCATAAGGGAATGGTTATATATATAACATGTTCTAATTTCCCTCAATTGAAATTTAATTTTTCAACTACCACATTTACTCTATTATATATATTATCACCAAAATTTTCAAATTTACCTTGATTATTGGCATTGATTTTACTCATTCTAGTTGAATTTTTACTTATTATGTTGAATATGTTAATTTTAAATATTATAAACTAAAAATGATTGAATCATGAATTTGATATCATGTGTTTCCTAAAATATGTCCCTATTACTTGGATTCATATCAAACAAATTATCAATTAAGATATAATAATTGAATAAGGAGAAATAATTATTCCATACCTAAGATCCTATAATTAAAATTCCTAAGGATCTTACTAATCATTGTTTTGATTCCAACTATACCTCTATCAACCTGTTAATATATAACTAGAAGTTTATCTATTAAATTGATAATATATTACATAAGGTCACATATAAAATTTCACATTTTAATAAAAATTTATTATCTAGCCGTATAAATAATAAATTATAACATTTAATAATCAAATATTTATTGAAAATAATTATTTCCTAATGTTTTAATATATAAAATCATAAAATGTATTCTCCTTTAAAACAGGAGGAGTTTGAAATAAAATTAAAAGACAGATATCATGTGATCTGTTAGGTATTATATATAATAGAAGATACAATGGGAAAATAATGGAAGTCAATATACCGATAATGTATAAATAATTAATAACATTTAAATAAAATAAAAATAAAAATTTAACCCATCTATAAAAATTTAGTAAATTATTACATTATAACACATTAAATTATCTCATAATAATAGCGATGATGATAATTCATTTTTTATTACATCATTAAAATATATCTATTGTATAGTTGCAATAAGTCATTACTATAGAAGATAAATTATCCCATTACCCTATAATAGTTTACCAAGGATACATTCCAATGAACAAAGAGGTATAACAATCCTAACCTAACTAGTAAAATATTACTCTAATGAATTTTAACATTTACTAAAACATCAAGTTTAATACTATGAATGATTAGAATGAATTAATACCATATAAAAGATAAAATTAATTAAATAATGATTATTATATTTTAATATATTACAATACATGAAAAAAGATAATATATAAAAGAAAATAGAGTTAAAAATGAAAAAATTACGATAGATTTAAAGGTTACTACCTATGGAAAATATTTTGCATAATTTATATTCATAATGTTAAATTATTTTCCATAACATTGGAATAATATGGAATTATTTTTTTTCAATTACATAATATAATAATGTTGATTAGTGTGTTTTTATAATTGAATTCTGGAATTATTAGTAAAAGGATAAATATTAATTTATGGGAAAAATCATTAAAATTAAAATTATGTAAAAAACATATTTAATATGAGTCAGGGCTATGAAATTTAATTAAATAGAAACCTCCACATTAACATTATATTATGTGAGTGGAGAAATTTCTCAATTATTGGGCCTAATATGTTTGTGTCTTTATTGAAGATTCACTAATTATTACCACATAAAAACATTCTTGGAATTTTCCCACTGTAATAAATATTTGATCAATAATTCCCATAATACATGGACCAAATATTGTTTTTTTGAGACATTATTGTATATGATGCCAGATAGTATAAGTTCTCTATTACAAAGGGAAATGAAAATAATTTCATGGGAGTGGAACGTGTCTCACATTAAAAAAATAACAAAATTATAAAAAATATAATTTCATTGCACAAATATTGGATTTTTAACAGGGTATAAAATAGTTCACAATATTTAAATTGTAAAAATGAATTTAATAGGAATAAATATAGATTTTTTTATAATAATATCCCATTTAATAAACAATGAACCGAAAAATAATAATAATATAATGTGATATAAGAGATAAACATTTAGAGATATATGAGGTAAGAATTCAATTTGATTATGAGGAGATAAAAAAATTGGAGAAAGTTTTTATAGTTTATGGGAATAAAATCCGACAAAATAAATTATTTAGTTCTATATTTTTCCATTGTCTTTAATTTTCCACCACTCTTTTGAGTGTCTTATTAAATCAGTGAATGTTCTACTAAAATATTTATTTTTGAAATTCATCATTTATCACTACCATATATTAATTTAGTTTTTCATACATATATAAGATGTCATATTAAACATTTTTCATATTATTTGTCCTTTTTCACCATATTTTTCTATTTTTACCCAATATGTCTTAATTTCACAACATAGATAATTTCAATTTCAAAATAAAAATTTTTTAATCAAACTTTATCTAATAAATATTATTTATTTTAAATTTTACCTACAATATATGGATGATAAAATTATGAAAATTGTAGTATTTTAGAGAACCACAATTTATTTTGAATACTATTTATACATTAGTAACCCAAAACCCAAAAACATAATCTTTTATTTAAATATTATAATACATATTTATTAAAAATTTATTGGTGGTACCTCTATGGGATTTTTTAGTATTGAAATTTCACTCATTTCTACTTACATGAACATTTCACATAGATTACTATACTCCATCCTTTATTGTTGATATTTGGTTTTGTCATGTGATAACATTGTGTTGGTATATACATATAATTATCTAATACACGTACTTCATTTGAGATATTTCAACTAGATTAATAGATTGTATACACACTTCATTTCAAATAAAAAATTTCTTTAATATTAATATACACTAATTATCATAGAAACATCAACAATATTAATAATTAAAAAATTTCATATAATGATCAAATTTACTAATAATTCCTATAAATTCATCAATATAATTCAAGAAAATATAATTTTTCATTTTTATAATCTTTATAGTTTAAATTATATGTCTTGTAGTTTTTTTATTTTTTATAGTAATCAATAATGTTGTGAGGTTATCGAATAATATACATGAGAAGTAAATAAAATTTCACATAGATTATTTTTTTGTATATATTAATTTATTAAAATTACTATCTTAGATAATAAATATATTTTATTTTTAATGAATTATTTGGTATAAAACACTATTATTTATTACTATAATTTCACCACTATTAAAAATATAACATTATGTGGAATAAAAAAATTCTAGTCAAAGGGATAATTTTTTTTTAAATTATTTGTTTTCATGGGATACCAAAAAAATGATCACAACATTTTCATAGACATTGTTATATGAATATTCATTTCAAAAAAATTTGACAAACACCAATATTCTTAAATGAAACATTGTCATATTTTTGTGTTCCTAAAACTTATGTTCTTATTTTTGAATCCTGATATATAATATTTTGAAGAAATAACATATTAATTTATGAATTATAAATCAAGAATTCTCAATTTTATCATGGACTAACTTTAGAGGTAATTTTTTATCTAAAACTAGTCTACATTGGATAATGAGTGATCCTTTTTTTCATTTGTTACAGAACTAGATCTTTCTAAAATATTTATCATAAAACATTCCATATTGAATATATAATTTATATTCAAAAAACTATAACATATTAGTCCAATCAAAATCAGAAATAAATATTACGATAGTAGCTATATTTTTGATTACTTGTTACAATTTATGGGTAACCAAAACTCTAATGTGTGACCATTAGAGAAAATAAATTTATATATATTTTATATAATAATTAACATGTTCACTATTTTTTCATTATATATGATATATATTTTTATTTCCTAAAAAATTCTCACAATTACTGATAGATATATACTGAAAATACTCTAGAAAATGATGTTTATAACTACATTAGATATTTTTCTATATATACAAAGGAATATTTTATATAGCGACCATGAATCAAAAAATAAAAACCACAAAACATATCATTTAGAAAAAATAACCAAATATTTTTCATAATAAAATATTTAAAACCACTTTAGACACTAAAAATGTTTTGAATGAGAGTTTTTAAAAACTAATTAATAATACTTCATTTATAATAGATTAATCAATCCACTATATTGGTATATATAATATTTCACAATATTTGACATTAAAAATATTTATAATTACTAACACATTCATCAACAACCCCTTGATCAAATATTTTATTCCTATGATAATGTAAATTAAAAAAATTATATTCTAGTATAATATCCATGAATCACAATATTATGAATATATTAATATAATTTTTATAATTTTTATGAAATGTAAATAATGTTTCATAATCATTTCATTATTTATGGAAATTTATCTTTCAATTAATTAATTATTTTTTCAAATCATTTCCTTTTTTTTATTAAAATCCTTTATTGTTTTCGAAATATAATGGTTGGCTTATTCGTAAAACTATTCTTTCTTTCTTATTCTACCTAATCCCATTGAAATTTTTCAATAACATTATAATTTTTGGTCTACTGTAAGAAAACATTGATTTTTTTCAATAATCAACAAATATCATGACGATAAATGGTAATTATAAGTCAATGCTATTTATTTTATTTTGAAAAAATAATTTTGTAAACCATATTTAAATAACTAAATATAAATTTACTCGGTAGATAGGAACTCTATACTGAAAAAAACAAGTGTTAGTTAGATACCACACAAATTATTGTAGTCACGCATGTAGGCATAGTGATGGATAATAATTATCATTCTTTTATGAATTCCTTAATTAATTTGGTGTGTAGTCTCTAGATACCCTATTATTGAAGGATATTTTTAATTAAATCCAATATAATTACAATGGAATAATTGTAGTAAATAAAATAGGATAATTTTTTTCATTTTTTAAAGTGATCCCCTTTGACATGGGTGACTATATAATTACATAATTTCAGTGAAATATGATTCGTAGAATCCCAAAACCAAAAAATATGTATAAAATATAGAAAATATTATTTTTAACCCTGATAAATATGACCCCAATACTTATTATATCCT
This sequence comes from Viscum album, assembly GCA_963277665.1. NCBI lineage: Eukaryota > Viridiplantae > Streptophyta > Magnoliopsida > Santalales > Viscaceae > Viscum > Viscum album. Next base: position 555,122,614 of record OY728165.1, on the reverse strand, counting down.
AATTGTATCTTTATACAATATACATCTAATTTATTATGGATATTCCAACCATCTACTTCGATGAGATCGACATCTACAATTTAGGATGTCGCATCATAAAGGAATAAGTACTCTACCACAAATATAATCTATAAAATTGAGTTTATTTTCTCAAATAGTAGCCTCTAATATTTATTTCCCTCATTTTGAAAGACCAATAGTCCCATATATAACGTTCTCTTGTCATTTTTCCAAATCATCATTTGTATTCAAAAAATTCAATAATCATTAACCTAAATATATCCTCATAATGACAATGATAATATTTAACATATACATTTATGTTAGCCTATCTCTCTTCTTCCACTTCTTTGACATTTAATTTTTTCAGATTAAGAAGGTCGTCATTTCAAAATTTCTTTATATCTCCCAACAATTTTCATTGACTATAATTCTCATTATATACTCCTCAATAAAAATAAGAGTATTTTTCAATATAAAAATTTAGTAAACTCCATGAAAATAGTTACATCACTATAATCATATTTGAATGTATTTAAATATTCATCTGGAAATCTTATACATTTACTATTTTAAAATGGAACATAAATTTTTTTTATTTTAAAATCTATATAAATATTTTAAATGGATCCAAAATGACTTATAAAAATTTATTCATTTAATTTTCTATAAATATATATTTATTCTCATAATTTTCCTTATTCAAACCCTTAAATTTTCTATAGTATATATTCAACATCTACATACCCACATATTGAATTAATTTTGTTGCATTGTTAGACTCATGGGGAAATATTTACCAAAAAACACTACACAAATAAAAATGGGTAGAATAATCATTTAATCAATGAGTATAAATATATTTTTATTAAAAATAATAGTACAACATAAATAGATAAAAATATTGCCTAACATAAGATAACAAAAACATAAACATACATAACTTAATGAGTAGTCTTATGAATATTTTGAAATTATATGTATCAAGTACTAGTTATCCATTTTAATTTTAAATAATCTATAAAAATTTAAATTAATTTAAATATATAAATATATTAAAAAAATTATTATATTCAATAGTATTATATATAAATATGTTTACTCATAATTATTAATAGAATTTATTTTTCAAATTTTACTATACTCTTTCTTACATATCATAGAGTTAATATTAACCTTTTCCACTACCTTTTTCATACAAAATTTGGGATATGATGTTCCATTACTGAAATCAAGTTAATTCTTAAAAATAAACTCAAATTATCTCATATCCTCATTGAACTCTTCTATCTAATCATCCATCCAAATTAAATATCACTAATCCATATAATTATATATTGGTAAAATAATGTTATTATTAAACATATTGTCTCTAAAGTAGAGTACGTATTTAGAATTTTTACATTGTAAAAAAATTATAATTAGAACATCTAAGGGGGTATTTATAGATGTGATCAATTTCTATAATGACTTTCTGGGTAATAATGATATTTTGTAATATGTATTGCAGTCTCTCTACTTTATATTTATGCTAAAAAAAAGATCACACAATTACCAATACTGTTATGGCACAATTTGTGTTCTGTATGATTAGTTTTTTAAGTGTTTCAAAGAGTTTTTATAAATTTGAATGGGAACATACAATATAAACTTGGAATAACATAATAATTATATTTTTTGAGTTGATCATGATACAGTTTGGGATATTACCTGAATATTGGTTCTCATAGGTTAAGGATCTCATGATAGAATATGTAGTTTTTCTATGTTTGTTGACCAAGGAATAAGTATCACACCCCAAATAATGGGATACAACATATAAGATTTTAAAAATATGGTCATATCAGTATTCCATAGTTTTTGTTTACTCTATTGAGCATAGGGTTTCACTGTTCAAGGTTCTTTGTGTTATGTTCTAAACCATGACATTGTGGGTCAATACCTCAAGAAACCACAGAAAATGGGGTTTCAAAATGATCTAATTGTGCATTATACCGATGAGAATCTATGATAATTTTTGAAATATTTGTACACTCCTATTTTACAACTTCTGACATTATATTATTATTCAGAATTTGTAGAGAATAACGAAATATATATTCAGAAAGTTCCTTATATACTTTACCTTCCATTAATATTTACATTTTATGGGTTTTTTATTGGGATGTTCCATAAACTCTTCAAGGAATAATTTCCACAATCTCTCATGATTTTTATTCTCCCTTTAAAACCACTGATTTTTTTATCATAATCATCTAAAGAAATATGATTCCATTAGATCATGGTAGAATCATCTGGAACATTTTGGTTTTGTTCTATGGTGGTAAGGGAATGTACACAGATTTTGAACACATTTAGATTTTTTTGTATTGATTGGTTTACTGTTCAAGATGGATTTTATTATTTATCAATGTTTCAATGGATTAATTTAATGGTTGATCATGTTTATATAATATGGGATTTTTCTCCATATTTATTATATGGTTTTTTATAGACCACACCAACCTCATAGGTTGTGGTTCCTAAATACTGTTGCCTCTTGGTGATTATATTGGAATAATTATTATTTCTTTTAAAACATCTAAATTAGATTTAATTTATCATAGTGACATTAAATGAATGTCTCATCTAGGTAAATGGGTTCATTCCACAGATTTATTTTGGATGGGTTGTGGATGATGCTTTGGTAGGGCATGACTTGATTATTTTACATTTGTAAAAGGTATGTGGCCCATAAATAATTTTCATTTAGCTTAATAATTTTTTACATTCCAAAATTGTTATGAGGACCTTAAAAATTAATTATTATAAAAAATATATCAAAATTTCATTCCATAATTCATATTAATTATATGCTATTAGTTAAGGAAATAATTTAACCATTGATCATTAAAAAAAATTTCTCATGAACTTGTGCTCCTAATAAATATTTATGGAGTAAGGTAAATTCTAATAGAATTGAATAGTGAATTATTGTTTGGGAGTTTACACATTGTAGAAAATTTTAGATTACCATTGGTACACTATACTATGTATGACCATGAATATGTTCCCTTAAAATCATCTATGTGTTGGATATTATTCATTGATGATGTTAGGGTTTTGTCTTGACTAATGTGGTATCCTTTTAACATCTTAAAGAGATATTATTAGTATATAGGTAGAGTGTTCCTCCATCATAAGTATCTATATGGAGTGGTTATACCTTAGTTATGATTACATATACATCTTGGTAAGGTGAGGAATAAAATAGTTTCTACAAATGGATCTATTGGTTTTTATTCCAACCATGGAATTATATTATTATACAAATTTTGAATAATTCAAATTGAAAATTCATTAGGGGTATTTTATAATATAAAATTTTAAAATGAATATTTAATGTGATGTCAGCTAGTAAAACAGGGTGGTATCATACTGACCTGGGTTTCCAATTAATGTATACAAAATTTATTAGATGAATATTAATTACATTTCACATACATAGATACAAGGTTCATAATAGTCTATTACAATTGGAACCATGGATAAAATATTATTAACGTTTTTAGGAATTCAAATTTCATTCGAAAATATTTATTTATTTATTTTATATTAAAAAATATAACTAACCTAACCCAAAAATCACAATTATGAGAGAATGTATATATATTGGTTATTTTTGAGACACATATATGAAGTAAATTAAATAAAATCATCCACGGGTGTATAAAATTGGAATAAAACATAGAATATTGGATTAAACATATGTATTGAAAATAATTTCCATATAAGTAAAGGTAGAATTATTGGGATACGAGAGAGTAGTAATTTCACTATAATAACTATAACATTTTTCAAGGAACACTACAAAGAACAATATAGTGGAAATCATCCATTATTGAACAAGGTTCACTCCCCATTCAATTCATGACAATATGATGAGATAAAATTTTTTACCCACTATTTTAAAGGGATATATATTTCCCACCCATCAAATATTGATATGAATATTTATAATTAAAACAAAATAATCAAAATTCCTCAAATCATATCGAATTAAATTAAATTTGATTCAAAAACATTGACTCATATTATAACCTTAGTAAAATAGATATGTTAAATAATTATTTCATCATTACAAAAAAAATTAGAAAGAAATGTGTTAAATTAGAATTTAATCATTTAATAACCCATTTAAGAGAAACATATTACATAAAAGTTATTCTATCATAATCATAAAAAATTCATATAATGAATAAAAATGGTATACAATGATCATATCCCAAATAATGTCATGTTTTGGGTAATAATTGATTGGTTATTCGTATATATATATATATTGATTTTTTATTTTAAAATGTATTTCATTGATCCAAGATTCACTATCTCAAAAAAAATAACATTAATATTAATATGATATAAATTTATTATATATATGTTAACATTAATCAATAAATTTTAGGGATAGAAAATGAAATAAAATACGTATAGATATGGTAGGTCGTACGTAGTCATAAATGTTGTATCCATTTTCATGTTAGAAATATAGATATAAATATTAATGATATATTATAATTTTATTATAATATTCTGTCATATATATCACATACTTTCCATAAAAGTTTCTTTATTACATTCTGTGTAATCTATGAGTGAATCACAATGCTTCGCGTGGTAGTATATGGTCGTACACATGAGTGATGTTATTGTATTCCCAAAAAAAGTAATGAATAATAGAATTGAAGATATAATAATTCAAGTGGAATGATAATATCATAAATATCATATAAAAATAATTCCATCATTTTCTGACCAATTATAAGTGGTAATGGACGAAAAGAATGAAGTTGGGTTGCCTAGTGGTAGTCCCAGTACACATGAATGATGATTTTGTAATAAATTTAATTAATGTTATTATAGACATGTTTAATTCCCATATCATAAAAAATGTAATTATATTTAACACACTTATATTATTATTTAATCATGGAATAGTATGAATTCACTGTGGGAGAGGAATAAATAAAACAAAAAAACACTCTTTGATGCACGTTACCTCTTATTCGGGTATCCTCTATATATTTGCAAAAAAAACACCATAGGTTGGATTATATTAAAAAAATAATGATTTTAATATGGAATGTGATAATTATTTAAGTAATTATTGATAAAATTTTCAAAACCAAATGGGTTTTAAGGTGTGATGGGGAGAGAAGTAGGTGTAGTATTTTATAATTGAGGTGACTGGGACACCTGCAATTATTAAAATGAATATTTTTACCATTTGTTTTCAAATGAATATGGTAAAAAATGAATAAAATTAAATCATTATGCATTAAATTTTCTAAAAATGCGAATATAATAAAATTATATCAATTTTATTGTATATTTTATCGATTATCTTTTTTGTTTATCCCTTAGTAAACCCATTATCGTCTTAACCTTAATAAATAGTTTTACTGTTGTTATTATATTTTTTAAATAAAATAAATGTTGAATATATTATATTATATAAATTAATATTTTAATAAATATGGAATCCATTTTTCTAATTTTTTCTCACATATGTGGGAAATTTACATTTTAGTTTAATCATGTAAGAGAGATGAGATATCCGGGTTTGAAAGTGAAAATGATTGAATATTTGTAATGATTTTATATAAAATATAAATATAATGAGGATTAAAATGAAATAATTTTGCTATAAAATTTTAATATAACATCCATTATATTGTAAAAAATAATAATATATTATGACATCATTAATGATATAGTATAAAACACTGGTTTCAATTAAAATACACCGTTTTTTTCAATTCATAAAAAATTGGCTTTAAGAAAAATTATTCATGAATCAACCCTAATATAATTTTTAAATGATGATTTAAATAAATTATTTTATTTATTAAAATAAATTTTCTAAAACTGTAAAAATTTAAATTTAAAATAAAATTCATAAATGCGAAGAAAATCATGTTCTGAAAAAGTGTATTTCTTTAAAAAATGATTTATATTAAATAATTGTATAATATTAATCATAATATGAATACCAATTATGAAATATTTATATATAATAATATAATTTATATAAAATAAAAAAGTTTAGATATTCTTTTAGTTATTTAAAATATAAAAATATAATCTTCTTTAAAATACTCTTCTAAAAAATACATTTTGGTAAAAACACATTTTGAATTACCAAAATAAACTGATACTAAAATATAATATATTGTTTATTAAGAAAAAATTATGTTGGTTAACTATAAATAAATAATAACTATTTTATATAAAAACTATAGTATTTTAAACTAAATTAATTTATTGAAATGAAATTATAATTTTACTTACATTTATAATTTTTAAAATTTCATTAAAATTAAATATTTTCAAAAAAATAAAAAACATTCACTATGACTTTATTGTCAAATGATGATTCAAAACAAGGAAATAAATTTTCCTAATATATTATATAAATTACATAAATATTAAATAAAATAATTTCTCAACAAATAAAATAAAAATCAATTTTCCAGAAAAAATATTCTCAAAAAATATATTTACATTACGAAAAAGTGTCTGATTATTTAGAATTATTTTCTAAAAAAATATTTATCAGGAAATTGGTTTTCATATTTAGATATTATTATAATACTATTCATACTAACATGATTAGAGTTATATATATTCATAAAAACTTGTGATGTTATACGTAACCCTAATCTTGTGTTGACTTTGATAGATTTATAAAATAATATTATCTTGGTTGTAGTGATAAAATATGGGATTCATGGATAGGTTGTGTCATTGAGAGGAAATCCAGAGGATTTTGTATGTCGAGTTTTGGTGAGTATATTATCAGGTTTCATTTCGATATAAGTTTCATATTTTATGTGCAATATTCATTAAGATTTTTATAAAAATGCATTTCTATTATATGTGTTATTATAAAAAATGGGTCTTATGTTTATAATATGAAATTTTTATAACAAATAATATTATATACATACATTTTGTAAATGATCTTAATATTTAGGTTTTGCATAATTATAATTAATAATGTTTTGTATAAGATGGAATGATTTTTTAAGGATTAATGTTGTGCTATTCTAACGTTGAAGTTATTTTATTTAGTGTTAGACAATCTTAAAAATATGGATTTTGTTATAGGAAGAAGTTGTAGCCTCACATTATTTATTATATTAGATGGAACAATGTGCATGTAGAATAAAAATCGATGTTTTTTGATGATATGATACGGCACTAAAGGAAGGAATCATTAAAAATCGTTAAAAATGATTATATGAGATGATATATTAGGTGGTAGTTATTTTTGTCTATATGTATTGAAGTATTTTGATATCATCAGTGGGATAACTATTTTCACCATTTTTATTAAAAATATGACATGGTACCAATGTTGAGCATAATTTGGAAAATTTAGATTAGATAATATGATAGGGTTATTGAGGTCAGAACCCTCCCAACCATTGATCCATCCTTTTGGATGGGATACATTCCAACCCTTTATATAATATATTGATTATTAACTATTTTTACCCCTAGTATTGTTATAGGGAATATTCAAATTGTACACTAGAACAACACATAATAGTTATGATCTCCTCAATCTGGCTTGTCCAACACAATATTTCTTGATACATTTTATGTTTATTGTTGTTTCCTTATATATTCATAGTGTATAAAATTTTTCACTTAGTTCATTATTAGGTTTTTATGTAAATAACTAGTGGTGGTATATTTATTTTTACTCATATCTTACTCAAAAATCCCTAATACAATGGTAATTGAGTGTATCTCATGACTATGGTCTTAAATTAGTAGAGAACTTATATTGGATAGTCAATGTAAACATATGGTCAGAGATAAATGTTGTAATTATGTTGTGAATCTTAACGTAGTGAAATCTATTTTTAGTTATTTACCTTTATTTTATATTATCATACTGTTTGAAATAATATTGATGTCTTCCTAAAATATATAGATTTTAAATATTTTTTCCTTTATAGAATGATATATTTTATATACTTTTGGTTGATTTTAGTTGTTGAATATTGTTTATTTTAATATGTATTTTGTTGAACAATTATATATTGAAACTATTATATTTTATTTTAATATGTTAAAAATATATATTTTCATTTGATTGCATCATCCAAAACACTCAATGATAGTATCCATTAGCACACATATCGAAATTCTAGAAGTCATGTTTATCTCTAGTTATATTAATTCTGAGTTATATTTAATATGATATTACAATGATATATAAAATTATTTTTTAATTTGTCTTTCATTTTGGTCTGGATTAGATATATGAAAGGATTTCTCAAAATATATTCTGGTTTCATTGTTTTTGTTCTCAAATATCAAAGAGATTTGTTTTAAAAAATTATATTGCGTTGGGATTGGAGTTATTTCATTACTATGTTTCCATTTTATTTATTATTGATAAGTATGATGTTTGAAATTATTTAATTTCTACATTATATATATATATGTTTTTTTGTAAATAGAGTGAATGATCATCAGCCGTATAAATTATGTGTCATAAAATGATACCTAATTACATTGGTTTGATTTATATTTTAATGTGTACAATGATAGATGTTTATTGTTACACAAAATTCAATAAAAAATTATTTTTCATTTTACAAATTAATATACTAGTGGTATTCTAGGATACATATCCTTATGGGTGATATTTTCATTATCAAAATCAGGAAAAAAACCTATGTAATTATATATGAAAATTTATGTCACATTGATCCTCAAGGGGTATAATATTTGGTGGATACCCAATGAGAAATAGTATCATACAGTTTGTGTAAGTCATTAATAGTAAATCATTAATAATTCAGATAACTATATTGTGTGTTCTATAAAAAATGTGGGTTTTCAGTTATTTTAGAAAGATGATAGAATACAACACCATGAGATATGGATCATGTGGGATGTTACATATTTACCTGAAATATGGAATTATGGTGTTGATATAAGACATAAGAAAATAGCGAATCTATGGACATAATTTGGTAGTTGGGATCAATCTATTTATTGATAAAAAATTATTGTATTGCTTGTAGATAAAGGAATAAATAAATAATATTTGACTGATGTGTACATTTTCAGGAATGAAATAATTGGATGTTATTATGATGAGATCGTACTAACATGTAAAGGAAGTATATTGAAAACATTTCTCTGGAACATTAACATAAAAATTTTGGTTTATGGTTGATGTTGGTTTACGTAGAGTGAATATGATGCTTTTTACTATGGAATGCACTATCCTGAAATGAAATATGACTAAAAATGAGGGTTATTGGGAACCATTACTGTAGAACTTTTTATGATTCTCTCTTAAACAATAAATTAAATCGTTACTGATCAAGACAAAAGAGTTATAGGGGAGTATAAACAATTGCAGGGTATATGGATGCCTAAAATAATGAAGACCACCGGCATCCCCTCAAATGAAATTCACTCCCTCCCATAGGAATAAATAGATGTTGGATAAGCACATTATAGTATAACCTTGACACACCAAAGATACAAGGTGATATGTAATTTTGTTCCCCTCATGCCAAGTGTGGGTTACTTTAGAGTTACCATTGTGGAGCCCTCTACATTTCCAAATTATATTGGATATCCACCAAGGTGTGGATTCTCTACCATGGAAGAAGTCCCCAATGATAATTGATCCTATTTCCACATGGAAGAGGAAGATATTATATTTCTTGGAATCGGTGAGAACAGTTAACGCATCATGGGCCTCTGTCTGTATGGATGTGCTAATGCCATAATGTGTTGTGATGGCCAGGAACACACTCCCCCTGTCATCCTGTACATCCTCTCATCCATGCATGTCCCCTAATATACATGATCCATTCATATTTTTCTTGAGCTGTGTAGCTGGATGAATCCAGCACACCCAATGGATGTGAATCCTATAGGAGGATTGGGCCCTCGGGGAAGAGACATGCTGCACCCGAAGGGAGGGAGCTTCTAGCCAGTAGCTATTCATCACGACCATGTCAACTAGTAGGATCTTGGTATACACAATAATGGTTCTTCCTATTGATGTTCCTCCCTCATTTCTTTCCTGATTCCTGGCTTACAAAAGGAAGCATAACCCCGTGCTAAGAATCACCACCCTCATTGTTCAATCTAGTTTTTTATCTCTTGTCCCCTTAAACCATCATTGGAAAAAGGGTTTGTCCTGCTTATCACGAGATGATAAATAAGTAAAATAAAAAAAATCACTCCACACGTCGCAAGCCCAGTCACCATAAAATATGTGGTTCATGCTCTCATCCCTTTTTTTCTACAATAGTAGCTGGATGGCAGGAAAATACCCATATTTTTAATGTTGTCATCTGATGGTATTTCTTTTTTCTCGACCCTCCATGTCGACAAATTGATTGATCTCTAGAAATCCATTAATAAATCCGTGTTGTACATGGGAGATCCATTGCGGTAGTTTCATGTAAGGCCGTTAATTAATAATGCTAGACAAAATTTTATAAGGAAAATTACACATACTCTCATGTATGTAGTTCGAGAGGGATGAGGGGTCCACGAACATTAGTACGGGAACAAGGGTTTTGGAATGTGAAACCCTTGGTAAGTATCCACCATGAATGATATCTTGCACTACTGTGATGATATCCCACTTTACCACCTCCCAGGATACCCTCTAAAATGATCTGGGAAAGCAGTCTGGGCCCTGTGCGCTATCAATATTTATGCTTAACATAGCCTTGTGTATCTCTTCCCCATCAAGTTTCCCTTATAGAATTTCATTATCCTAGACCGAGAAATGACTATGTATCATACCCCAAAAGTCTTCTCCTTCCACCGGGTAAACATTTGGCATGTTCGTGTTCAGTCCATCAAGGAGATTATTGAAGAACGTATAAGCATTCACTCTAATGACCACATTATCATCTGTATATGTACCATCATCTAAAAAATATTGGGCTTGATTAGATGACTCTACTTCTTAATTCATGCATGGAAGTCTGTTGTGGTTCTTCCCCTTCATGGATCTATTTTACCCTTGACCTCTTAGTAACCATTATCTTCTAGGAAAGTACCAATTTTTCCAATCTTCTCTTCTAATCAGAGAGATCCCCGAAGTGCAGGTCATACCAATTTTTCCCAAAACTGATTTCCAAGAACATAATATCATGAATAAGATAATCCATGTCCTGATCTGGTGGAGGTAGGTTCCTAGCCTACCCTTGGAGAACTTTTTTGAGCCTCTATATCTTGTTGTGGAGATCCACCCAACTAAGTCCTTGGGCTGGCCTTCCCCAAATCACCCTTACCTATAGTTGATAACTCAAATCATTGATCCGCTAGACAAGAAGAATGAATCATTCATGATAATCCTATCTTGCGAACAAAGAGAGCAATAAGAGGGAGTTTTTTGAAATACCTCGGACTAAGTGTCTCACCATGGCATTTAGAAACAGGTTGAATCCATGGATGTTTGCAAGACACCGGTCAAGTCGGCTCCCAAACGTCTTCCCCCATGTGGTTGTTACACCAAGTGAAATGGTAACTAGAATACCCCATGTATATAAGGCTTTTCCTATCCATAAACAGGATGAAATCTGTGCTGGTCTGACAAGGAATCTCTCCTCTCCTTTTATTATCCCTTGGCTCGATGATGACATTGAAATCTCCCCCATGGATCCATGGTAGAACCCCTAGGTTGAATCCACATAGGTTCTACCCGAGCCGTTCTCTCCTATGGGGGTCACAGTTTCCATAGATAAATGACATAAAGAGGGTACTCGTTCAATTGGTGACCTTAGTCATGATGTGCTGGTCGCCAGCCTGGATCATGGTAACCGAATTATCCTTGTTCCAGAAAATTCATATATGCATGTTCATTGGATCTACATGCATGGATACAAGCATTTTTAATTTCAGCATAAAATCACTGATTTTAGCAGGGTAATATTTTTTTTTGATTACTACAGATAGATTTCTTTTTTTTTTCTTAGTCTATGAGATAATGTAATCCATTTTAAACAGAGCGCCTATGTTGTTGGACTTCCATATTAGTAGAGGTATCATTGAGAAGAAGGTGTCCAAGTACTGACATCATGCATAGAGTACTTATTCGGAGTTGGGTATGAGCACTCATAAGAATAAATTTGGCTTAGCTGTAACCTAGTATTGATATCTGGACTCATGATGTATGGCTCTGATCCGGGGGAATGGGGGAAAGAGATATGTTTGAGAGCATTCCATCACACCACACTTAAGGTGGGATTATGTAACTGGGATTTCCATATTGGCAGGGTGCCAGAGGACATGTGTCTCCATCATTTGGGAGGGATATCTCCTTCCATGAACCTCCTCCCACCATCTAGGGGGTGCTGAAATCCCCCTGAGTATCCCACTGGAACTGTAGTCCATCTCCCGAGTTCCAGAGAGGCTAGAGCTTGGGATGAGGAGAAATACAAGGCTTTGGAGGGGACCATGGGACTCATTCCAGTATAGAACCTACAGAGAGAATTCATGAGGGACCGAGAAACTGTTTAAAATAGTCAGTAAATGCTAACTATGGTCACAAGGGATACTGAGGGTTATCAATAAGCTTGTAGGATTGATCTGAGGAGAGACGAGTGAGACAAGGGACTCATATGATGGAAGGAGAGAAGCCATCAAAACTGCTACTGCATATTGATTACGTCATGGCGTATGTGGATTAGAATTACCATAATATGGATTGATAAACATATGTAAAGTAATTTTTTTATTGATATACATGCAATGAAATACGGTGAATAATTATATATTGTATCCATGTGATATCTGTTATTAGAATATTTACTTCATTATATCATTTGACTATTTGGGAGGGGTTATGATTATAGACAATTAATGCATCAGGATTTTGTTTTTTGAAATTTATTAATATACATAAATAGTTTTGGTCTTACATACTTCGTCAAGAAAATATATAGGTTAGGTATTGATAGGATTTCATAAGTTATGGTTGGGAGTATGTATCCACAAATTCTTGAACTTCATAGATCTAGTAGATGTGATAATAATGGTATATGTTGTGAATTCATGCTGAAGTGGGTAATTGATATTGGATGATAGTTGAAAGGCATGAGAATACATCATTGAATTAAGAAATTCTAAAATTAGTGTTGGAACATAACACTATTTCACATATGTTATAGAGGAATGCATTATCTATTGATGGTCATGTGAACGTTAACCAATGGTTACTAGGGAAATGGGTTATAAATGATAAATGTGATGATAATTATATAATGATAAATATAAATAATAAATGTGTTCTGGGATTAAATATATACAGGGATGATATTATTATATTAATTATGTGATGAAAACTTTAATAAATTTGAAATTTATTATGATGATTATTGATATCTATAAGCAGTCGATGTTCATAGTATATTTATGTGATGATTATGAAATTAAGAGATTTTTTTACCTATAGTGAGTGAGGAATAGGTGTATATTTTTTTCTACTTTGAATAGTCAATCTCCAAATATTACTAAAAATGTGGTATCCCTATTATAATGAGAATGGTCATTAGACAATAGTTAAATACATAATTATAAGATATGATGGAACCACATCATACGTGGAATGCCAATAATGTTTATGGGTTAGGTTGATAGGATTATTAGTTTTTTAGAAGTATATATCAATTGGGTCATGTTTTGAAATGAATATAACAAGGAGAAATAAAATTTGGTCTCAAAAATAGGACCCATTTTTATATATGATTCATGGAGAATAAAAATGGAAACATTTTGTGTTTTGAAATAATTATATATGATATTTTAATGATTAAAATTGTTATGGGTTGGTAAAATCATTAAAAAAATGAATTTTTGGTCCAGAGAGATGAAATGTTATATATATTTTTTTGATTACTATTATGAGTGTTTTAAAATCTCAATGATTTTTTCAATATATGTTTGAATATAAATAAAAAATATTATGTGATTTATAGATTTTTCGGTCTTGTTTTCAGTGGATTTGATGTTGATTTTTTAGGCTATAGCTCAACCAACATATAGGTAGTGTTGTGAAACTGAATGTATTTTATATGATTAATTTTTTAGTATTAGTACATGGTGATATCATAAAAAATGGTTCTACATAGTAAAACTAATGTTTATGAATAAATTTATCATTTTTTATAGGATCATTCTGAAAAATGATTGATTTTTCAATGATGGGATCAGATGTGGGAATGATCATGTCACAATCTGAGGGGATTCACCCTGAGGGATGACCATAAGTGGAATATTATTTCGTAGTATTAGCGGTACACCATAGAGGGATATTTTGAGGATATAATGTTGGGATGTTCTTAGTTGTTAGTCACAGAGTTTATCCAAGGGCTATGTTTTAGTTCATGTTTTGGTTTAGGTGAGGAGTCACAACCTTATGTATCCCATATCAGGGGATCATTAGATGAGGTGTGTTGCTTTGTAACATCTTTATTTCATGAAAAAATAGGAGAAAAAAAATTCAATTATTACGAATTATTACAATAATAGGGAAATGTTTTAATAGATGATAAAAATTTGGCCAGATACATCCCACTTTCCGCCTTATAATGTTTTCCTTATTTTGGGTTAGTTCATGTTGCATTTCTATAGAATTATTAAGTTATTGTTTCCTTTTTCTATGTAAATTTTTTTGTCCTTTGATAAAATACTTTTTTTACACTACTATATTATGTTTATGTGTATGTTCTATAAGACCATTGTGTAAATGTGTATGAATATAGACATTTTTAGATATTGGATAAATTAAATCATAGGATGATGAATTCACATTGTTTTTTCATCATCATAGAACTTTGTTGATTTTATAGGGATATATATGTCTACAATGGTCCCCATCATCATTAAACTCTAATTCTTCATCCACCAATGGTCATGATATTTATTAAACATGTGATATATACTATATTTGAACCCAATATTTATTATTACATTGAGTTTTTAATAATAAATAAACCTAAGTTCTTCCTTTACTAAACTATAATATAGTTGAGATTCAATAATGGACAATGAATTTCACTATGATGAGGATGAATTTTTTTGAGTAAGGTTGGATTATTTCATAGAATGTTTTAGATCATCATGGTACTTTATATCTTATACCTAAATTAATCGAATGTGAGATGTGTGTTTTTCACTCACAAGTTCTTGTTTTAAGTGGATATTACATAGTTATAATTATATACATATGATTTATATTTTGATACATATGAAATTATACCAAATTATTTCATGTTTATTACTATTATTTCCAAAAAAATTAAGACTGTGATCAAGAGGTTTTTTGGATTTGAAATATTAGAAACATAAAAACATCAATTTATATTTTTAAACATCCTCAATATTTAAAAATCAGAAATGATCTACTAACACATTAATAAATTCTAAAAAAATATTGTATAATTGAAAAAATATATAAAGAAATATTAATATTGATAACCCATTATTGAAATTAAAAAGAAAATAAATCCAAGCACGAGTTCCAAAAGTAATATCATGATATAATAAAGAGGATGATCACAATCAAGGATAAATGCAAAAAGATAATTATATCAAACGATCACGAAAATGTGGAAAAATGTGAATGTTTGTATTCCTAAAATAATTAATAGGTCACACTCATAACCATAATTATAATGTTGAAAATTTCACATGGGGGATTGGAATATCTCCACATTTCTGTATACATACATAAAAAAGTCTATTAGTTGATTGGGATCACTCCAACTTACCATAAAAAAATTGTACACATTAATATGGTATATTTGGATTACTCTCTATCACCCCAATCATAGTAGACAATGTCCCATTATGGAGATATTTTATTACCAATTCCCATAAAAATTGTGGATGAAGTCCCATGGTTGATTAGAGTCACACCACATTCCCATGAATTTCTTATCATGAGACGTAAATATTTACCAAATGAATTAGAGGAATATAAAGAATTTTTATCATCCATCAAGTGAAGAAAATATTTATTTAATATATATAAGGAAAATAATACATAGAAAAGTCATAATAATGATCAACCCCAACAGAAGGAAGTGAGATTAAAAATCTTTATTTAATGAATAATAAAAGACTAAATCATAATGATTAACATGATAAGAATTAATTAAATCATTTTGGTATTGGTGTTTTGATTTTATGAATATATATTTATCATTTAACTACAATATTGATATTCTAGGAAAAGATATCATAAAATAAATAATAATAACATTGCACTTATTAAGTGAAATTATTTGAAATTAATAATGGATATCATTAATGAAGGATAAATATCAACAAATCAATTGAAAATATGAAGGAAAAATGATTTAGTTCTTTATTATAATTGTAAATATATATTATTTTGTAAAATTTATAAAAATTTAATGTTCCTATTGTGAATAAAATATCATAAAACTAATGAAAAATTAAGTGAACATGTAACTAACAGGACTTGAAGTTGGTATGAAAGATCTCAAACAACTGAGCTAATACATGAATCCTAGGCCATTTTAAGAAAAATATGTTTTTCATTTGTATATAACATGAATTAAAAAATAATAATTTTTAAAAAATTCATGATATTGTAAATAAATTATATAATATATGAATGTAATTGTCTAGCATTAAATGAAATGTATACCGAATAGAGGAATTAGTGATGCAAATGATTATATCAGGTGAAATTTTTGGGTAAAAACCCCATGAAATAAAAACAATATTATAATAAAATAATAAACCATGATGATTCAAAAATATTATCATAAAATATATAGTAAATAAAAAATAAATATTTCTATATAACATGAAATATATCTCAGTGCGTGAAAATTAATATAAAAACCAAAATTTCATAAAAACCTTTTAATATAACACATTAATTGGGAGAGAATTCTCATGATAATGATCATAATATATTGTTATTAAAGAAAAGAATTGATATTTAACATAAAATTTATATTACATTATCTTTCTAATATATATTAGGTGAATAATAATTAATTTGTCTAAAAAGGATTATATGAGAATAACTGGTTACATATTCAGTAATTAGTGTTTCAAAAGTATTTGGAATATTGGAAATAACATGGTTCTGTAAATCTATTGAATAAATTCATGTTTTATGGAAAAATAAATTAACTTTTATTACATAAAACTTTTAGATAATAAATTGGTTTATATCATTAAATCACTTCATAATATAGATGAATTCTGATATATCCCTTACCTCATTCCGAAACGTGAACTTCCCTTTTACTTAACTTCTTAAATAACTAAATTAGGAACATTATATATATTCCAAACGAACTTGTGAATCTATATTTCATAAAAATGTTTATTTAAAAACCATGTGTTATTTTTTATATTATAGTTTTACTCGTTATGTCGTTTATTTGAGGTTGTTTTATTAATTTCAATACGAAATATTTTGTAGGTTCATCATTGAAACAATCATTATAAAATTGTTTCATAATATCATTAATATTGATTACCTTCTGGAAATAATATTTATATTCAAAATTAATTTTTTTCCGAACAGTGATGTTTGATGATGAATATTTAAACTCATTTCTCTCAGAGATGAAACTACATACACATGCACATTGGATGCATCCATTTTGCAACTAATGATGTTGAAATAAAGTAGAAGATAATTTTATAATAAAAATTTATATAATAATATAGACATAATAATTTTTCGAAAATTACATCATTTTTTTTCAATAAAGAATGGAAGTACTAAAAAATAAATGATGCTCTTTATGGAGTTTATAGTTTACAAAACGGACCAATGAATTTCTTTTTCAGCCGATGCAATGGAATATATAATTTTTACTCCATTAATATAATAACATATTATTAATTAATGATAGTGATAATATTTTCGTGGATATATGATATTTAATTTATGAATATTATGTATATAAACTAATAATGAGATAATAAATATTTTGGAGACATTATATATCCTTGATAAATCATTGGAATTTAATGACATAAGCTAAAATATCATGAGACTAGAAAAAAAGTGTAACAGACCAATAGTAATGGAGATGTAGGAATACGGTAAATGAAATTTATGATTGTTGTCTAACTATAGATTGGTGAAAGTTAACCCCTTTTAAAAATGAAGAAAAATTAGATTTATGGATTAACCTATAAACATATATGTTAAAATTACATTATTCCATGATAAATGGCTCTAATGATTCTAAAACAAATTTATTTTTGGTGTATGTTGCTTGATAAGTACCCAACCAAAAAATTCTACACATATTTTTAACATCTTATTTAGTTTTTTAATTTTTTTTAATATTTTACTCTTTTATATTTAATCAAAGGTAATTAGTTTTTATCTATGTTATTAAATATTTTTTTATTTATATATCATGAAATATTTTACCAAATCTGGGTATGATTAAACAAAATTATTCTTATATAAAATATAGTTAAATATGTAAATATTATTGAATTATCATTTCAATTTTAAATGTTAATGTGTAGAAAAATTGATTTAGTTGAAAAGTGATATTTTTTTATTTTGTTTTCATAATATTACATTGTATTTATTACACAATAATTGACTGAAAATATATTATTTATCTTTTTATATATCGTATTAGAATCATTAAATAATGGATTTTTACTTTAATTTTTTTCATGAAGTTCTTTGATATTAATGAAGATATAATTTCTAAATATATTTATCGAAATTATATTGGTAAATAACATTAATCATAATATATTAAACTTCATATATTAAAATGTAATGTGACATATTGAATAATATTAAATATTATTATTCCAAGTATAAGAATAATTTTATCAAATTAAATTTCTATGTGTATGGAATTGATTATAATGTTAATAAAAGTAATACATCCAAATCCATTTGTAATAATAGTGTATTTTTATTCATAATGTCTATATATATGGAAAATATATAGGGACCAATTCATTAATTACTATTTGAATGATGTGTAAATATATTTTTATGAGGTATTATTATGTGGTGATTCCTAAAGTATTTTTTAGGATTTATATTATGAATTTCAATGTCATGCTTGTACAATTTTCCTAGAAAATGTTATGATTATTGAACATATATTAAATGAGAAAATACTTTTAAAAAAAACGTGAATTTTTTTAATAATGATATAATCTCCTGAAAACATACTAAATTTGAGTGAATAATACTTTACTATGGCTATGAAAATATTAATTTTCATGAGGAATGAATATAGTGGCCCAAAATTCTCGTTATGATCGAGGCCAAATATAATTCACAAGTGAAATTGAAATAACATTATAAATATTATTAGATCATATGATAAGTTTAATTCTTGGTAAATACATAAAACAAAGTTTTATATACTTATTGTCTAATAAATTTTTCTTATATATGATCATATAAGAAAAATAATTAACCATGATTGATAACAAGCCATTCCGACCATCCTTAGTGTCATTGTGGAAGGTGAGTTCCTACATATAAAAATAGATGTATAGTGGGAGAATATGTCCCTCATAGTGTCCTCAGTGGAATTTAAGGGGCTGGGTTAGTCATCCAACCCCATATGCGTGTGTGATGTGGTCTGGGTGATGAACCCAACTTTTATCTTATGTAGTCATTGTCGGAGAAACACTTACTAATCACACCACTTATTAATTATTTTATTTTATATATTATATAACATATGTATTATTATTGTGTTTAAAAAGATAATAAATATAAGAAATCATTTAATATATTTAATCATTTACAGTAGATCTACACAATTTTTTCATCTTAATCATTAACTATCCATGTATGTGTTTTTAGGACCCTGATATTTTAGAAAATATATATCTTTAAATAATTTTATTTCATCAATATTATTTGTTTAAAAAGAAAACCAGGAATAAATGAACAATTATACACTATTAAATGAACAAAGATACATTATTTAATGTCATAACTATAACATATTACTTCAATTAATGCGTATGTGTATGATTAACTATTATTTTATATATAATGAAATTTTTTAATCAATATATATATATATATTGATAAATACATAGTAATTAACCACTCAATTTTCAGCATCATTTTTTATATTTTTAAAGAAATCATCTTGAAAAATGATTTATTTCATTTTGTGAGATAATTTTTTTATTACATTTTTGTAATTTTTTATAATTTATTTAATCAAAATATATCCAATTTAGAAATATAAATATCATATTTATCATGGGGGAAATGTTGTGGTTTTTTTAAAAATATCAGTTTTACATTGAATATTTGAAACAATTGAGTTTCAATTTAATCTATATTTTTGTTTCATACCCTTATAATGTAACACATTTTTTAAAGTAGTATTAATGTGAAATTATTTCTACTGTATTATGAATTATCAAATTATGTTTATTTGAATCAATTATATATTAAATTTCGTAAAAAATAGTTTTATCTAAGAAAAGGTGTGCTTTTAAAAAATTCATTGTCTAACAGTTTAAAAATTTATGCTCAAATTAATTTCCAATAATTATATTAATTTAAATTTATGATTTTTATTATATATTTGGGTAAAACATTTAAATTTATCCTCGGATTATTATTTGTAATTTTCATAAAGAGGTAAAATTTTTAGTTAATTGAATGGAAAACATTTTTAGGGAATAACATATACATTATGATAATGAATAGAAATAAATATAATATTCCAATATTAAGATACATAGGATGTATTTTTATTATTATATATTTATTTTATAGTTATAAAACAGGTTGAATATCCACATTATTATACTATAGTTGCACAGGTCTAATAAAGTAATTGTAACATATTAAATAATTTAACACAATGTAGAAATGAGTTGAACTATATACTAGACTAATATAAATGGTTATTTTGATATGAAAAAAAATTATTTTTGAAAACTTCTTTATAATTTTTAGGTACTATAAATTTACATTATATTCTTACACAATATGAAAACAATATTTATTCAATGAATTGAAATCTGAAAAAATGATTTACAAATACAATAATTTATATGATTTGAACAATATTTTGTTTTCAATGAAATTTATTTACTGTATATGGTAATTTAGTTGTTTTATTTTATTTTATTCGAAATTAAATTTTAACTTTATGTCATTCAAGTCATATTAAGTGAATAGAGTCAATGGTTATAATATTGATATTTTATGAAAAAATATTATTTTAAATTTTTTTTTAAAATAATATAAATTATAAAGTTATACATTGTTGAAATATTATGGGAAGAAACATAAAAATATTTCCATTTATGGTCCAATTGTTAAATTATATGTAATTATTACAACCGATTAATATTTAAAACATTATTACAATATTAATCATAAAAATTTGTCAACTAAGGGTTCACCAGAATGATATGATTTAAAATGATAAAAAAAAATTCTAATATATATTTTTTGATACTGTTAAAACCATATCCTACTGTATATTCTAATCCATATCCATTTAGAGGTGTTTATCGTTAGTCCTAATTTATTATAATTTAATATTTTGATATATTAAAAATGATCGCACTAACTCGTTTTTAAAAAGAACAATATACGTTACTTATTGCCTCATTATTTACCCGTATAGTTGTTATAAAATTATTAAATTTCCATTTTATAGATTCTAGGAAACAATTCATAATTTTTTTTCTTCCCAATATACAATCCCAAGATCCTTTTAGATGATATATAAAAGATTCATTTCATTATAAATGTAATCACATTAACTGATCAATTTTATTTCCAATATTCATTAACTCTTATAAATATATGTTATTTTTGAAAAAATATATCGTTATTATGATAAATATGATAAATTTAATTATTATTATTAAAACACTATTATACACATGCTTTTACTTTAATATATATCTCAATGTATATCTTGTGTATACATATGACATATCATCTCCATTTAATGACATAAATAATTTTTACACGACAATATTTCAAGGAAAGGTATTATGATTCATATAGTATTAAAATATTATATTTATTATAAAATTATTTATATGGAATGAAAATATCTTATCTTCTTTCTCATCAACAAATCTATAGATAAATGATAACATCATTTGCTCGTAATCATGGACCACCACCCCCATGAAGTGATGAAAATATTTATTTATTTATTTTTTAGTTGGTTGGTAATGAGGAAGAAATTTATGAATATATATTATATATGTGATATAAAAATGATCCTTTAATGGTGATGTAATAAATAACTTTAATTCAATCTATTCTTTTAAAAATGAATATATTATTCATGTGAATGTATAACATACCATCTCTAGGAATGGTGTAGTTCATTTTTCAATATCTATGATCTATAGATGACTATATATAAATAATTAATAAATATTTTATTTATATCATGATTAATATATTTTAGAATTTGGTTCCACAATAAATTTATATGGACTGTAACCACTAAACAAAAATACCAATGATAATCAGAATAGTTAACACATACTCATGATAGTATTAATTATGATATATTGAGGAAAGGTATGTTGAAATGTTATGTAGGTATGATATATAAAATTATATGAATGAATATGAATCAGTTGAGGTATTTTAGTAAATTTAAATTTATTATATTAATGGATTTAGTACATTTTAATAAAGGATAAAACATGTTATGTAATTTTTTTCACTTTTATTCAGTGGGACACATGCCTAATAATCTACTTGTTCTTTTTATGGAATGTATTCATATAAATAATAGCATTTCTAATTATTATAATTTTATATATGGTATTTTCATATCAATATAGGGTTCTTTCATTCATATGGATGAAGATTTACAACTTACGATTGTGGAAAGGGGTTTGTTTCACATTCTCGTCAATATTCATGACTTTCTGTGTTTAAGTCTCTTTTGGGGGGATATATTTCATTCATGTCCATATTTTATAAAAAATATTAGAATAGTTTTTACCACTATACTATAATTTTTTATATTTAGTTTTTACCATTTTATATTTTTACTACATGGTTTGAAATGAAACTCCTTGTTGTTTTTCAATTGAGTTGATTTTTACATTTTTTGAAAAAGAAATATTAATTGAATGATATTTATCTCATATGATATGAATGGATTTTCCAACCATCCCAACTAAT
Source organism: Viscum album (assembly GCA_963277665.1). Lineage (NCBI taxonomy): Eukaryota > Viridiplantae > Streptophyta > Magnoliopsida > Santalales > Viscaceae > Viscum > Viscum album. Next base: position 555,099,384 of record OY728165.1, on the reverse strand, counting down.
ATTTTAATTTAATATTACATTAATATTTTACATGGTACATTTTAATGATTTTTTTCTTAATTATTGAAAATTATTTTTTAATGTAGTGACTTCAAAACTGAAATGTTATTTTCATAAAAAAATATTCAATTTTTTTTTAAAATTTATTTCCTATATAGATAAAAATTTATAATGACACATTAAGTTAATTTGGGATATGATCCAAGGATACCATAAATATTATTTCCCAGGATTTTTTATGTTTTTGAGGATAATATTTTTATGAAACACATTTCATTTCCAAGGATTTTATTTTGATGATTATTTTTATCAAGGCCAATTATTTTCCATGGGATAGACTATGATGAAATGATTAAAAAACCATTTATTTTCATGGGTTTTTATATGATCAAGAAGTTACTATATTGTGGAAATAATATTTATGATTATCCAAATTTAAACTGTGGGAATTATATATCTATTATATTAATTGGGAAAAGATTGATATCTCCTGATAAAAACAATACAACAAAGATGAGTGGACCTAGTTCATTTAGAGACTCTTCCCATTATGAATGTTTTGGGATCGATCCTTTAGTTCAAAAATTTAATGAAAAGTAAACATATTTCCTAATTATAGTTTCGGAAATGATCTTTTATTATTAATGAAACTATATTCTATACTTATCAATATGTCAAATACTTGTGCCATAAGATAAATATATGATATATTGGGTCATGTCCTTTTCTGAATTTATGATTAATGTCGAATTAATTTCAATTTCATATTCCATAACTCATGATTATGATCTATGACATATAGCGTATGATTTTATGATTTAAATATAATGTTCTCATGCGTTTATTTTTTTGTTATTCATGTGATATCATTTATATCTCTTTTTTTATCCAAATTGTGAATCATGTATCTCTATATATTATGTTTCCTTTCACTAGGTTATAAATAACGGTTCTATATATGAAGTGTTAAAAAAAATTATAGTTTATAATAGCATAAAAGTAGACAATGAAGTTTTTTGTGCACAAATTCTTTATCTTCCCATGTTTCAAGAGGCACTATACAAATACAATAATGGAATGGATCATTATTATATATATTTAATATTTATCTATTATCATGTGATATCTATGTAGGGAAATTAATGGGTGATATAGTTGTATATTATAATTTTTTAGGTTACCGTTTCAGACTTTGATGAGATAACATTAGTTACAACCTTTTGGGTGTGTCAATGTATAATATAAAATCCTCATGTCATGGAAATAATGAAGAATGACATAGGTTAAACAGGTGGTTTCATAAAATAATGTTTCATAATATAGAAGTCCATTAAATAAGTTTTATTGGGTTTTTTCCGATAATGATTTTTATTTGTATCAATGTTATTTTTTTGGTTAATGGTTGTAACCTGAAATAATATTGTAATTGATGAATGTGATAGTCAATGGAATGAATTTCCACATTGTAAAACAATTGAAATAATAAATGGAATTCAAAACATTGTAATTATACATAATAAGCTATCATGGATTATGATTATCTATCTCAATATTAGTGAGTTTCCTGGGAGACTTGATAAATGATGTTAAATGTTCCATAAATATCCATAAAAAATAAGATTAGTGTTCTAACATATATAGAATTTATGATGAATAACTCATGTAAATTACATAAAGGTACAAGAAGTTATTTATATTGTGGAATTGAACTTTAAAAAGTAACTATAAATGAAAAATGAATACATTAATAAAAAAATTGATGAGAATAACGGTCTTCTTATGTTATCCTTGATTGTTTACTATATTAAATTTATAATGTATGGTAATTATGAAAATTAATCTATTTATGGGAAATACTTAAATGTGAATCATAAATGATGTACTTGTAATGGTTATAAAAGTAACGATGATGAGAATATTATTGACATATCAGAGGTACATGATATTTTAATAATATTTATAAATTAAAAGTAGTAATGATAACTAAAATATAGTTTATAAATATTAAAACCAGATTCAAATTTCATATTATTGGAAATATTTTTTGGTGAACATGATGATAAATCATGGTTTATTTTTTAAGAAGGAGGTGTTCTGATTGAGTTAATTAAAAATTTAAATTCTAGAATAATATTTTATAAGATTTATAATAATGATATAATTGATATAAAACATTATCTAACATATAAGTTTTATCCCTTGTATAGAATTTATTATAATATGTTGAAACATACATTGAATTTTTTATTGACCAAACAACTAACATCATGTTGGGTGATATTATGGTTAAACGACTGATTAAAGGAATTATATAAAAAGGGATGTGTCCAATGATGAGTTAATAATTATTATATTGGATAATGATAGAATTTACAATGAATTTATTGGAAACATTGATAATTTATTATTTTTAAAAAAACTCATTTAGGTCATATTTTATGATCTTTATTACATTTTTTTATTTAGGGAAAAAATTCACAAGGATTGGAATTACTTATGAAATAAAGATTTTTTTTATTTTATAATCAAATTTTTGTTTAAGGGAAGTTAAACAAAATAATATGGATTCCATCATGGGTTTATAAATTCAATTTTGAAAACATGATCAAAAGAATAATAAGACCCTTATTAATTAGTGATGATATTGGATTTTGAGCTAATATCAATATTGTATAGGGTACTAAAAAGAATATTATATTTATTATATTATAATAGTTTGGGGTTGGTATATGATTATATGTTGGTTGAATACCGTTATTTTGTATTTTTCAACATTTATAATATTCAAGATTGAATATTGACTCATTAAAAAGGAGACATTTTTTGAGAAATTTTTCATCATGTTTGATATTACATATTTAATTATTATATAAATTTAATTAATAATATTTTTATGAAAATTACTACATTAAAATATTTTTTGGTGTGATATCATGGTGATTAGTTTTATTAGGTATATATTTTATGGGTTTTCGGTATGTGTAACCAATAGGACTAATAAGTTATATAAGATGAATGATTAGTATAGATTAATGAAAAAAATTATGTTGTATGGTTAAGGGTATGAAATTACCATTGAGTCAAACAATTTTTTAATGTTGATGTTGTTGAGGTAATTTTTGATATATGGGTATCCCTAAAAAGTATTCAAGTGGAAATTATTTTGTTAATTTAGAAAATTTTGGGGATAAATTTATTATTTCATGTAATAATAGTTTAAAAAATTTTAGGTGATAACTTTATTTTTATTCTGGATAATTACTAATGGTATGATGTGTAATATACCCTACTGATATACCATCTAAATCTTTCACCTGACCCAAATTTTGATATACTCAACTAGTGTTCCTGATCCATATAGTTATGTAACTGGCACCCAAAAATAACAAAAAAATGGATTACATCTCCCAACATGAAAAAAAAAATTCATATATATATATATATAAAACATACACAAATATTAAAAGAAATAATTGTATGTAATAATTGATAGAATGGAAAAGAAACAATAAAAATCTAAAGATACTAGAGTAATCAAAAGTTCATGTACCATTATTAAAGGATAATTAAATAAGAAACAAAATAAATAATGTGATACTGTGAGAAAACACCCACCATCACACTACTAGCTACCCATAATATCTAATCTATGACCTCACTTTCTCACATTGGTTCCACAACTTTCAATATAGTGTAATACATAAAATGATCTATTCCTCATTGAAGGGGTGTGAAAGGTGTGTGCTAAAAAGATCGGTACGATAATAATCAACTATTTTATTTCCTATCACTATACTATAATATGAAAATAATCAATTTTTATGATAATGATGAATGATATAATATTTAGTAGTTTGTATATCAAAATGACTGAAAAATATAAAATTTCGTATTTCTACAATTTTATTAAAAAATGATGGTGAAAATATTTCAAATAATTTAATATACATATATCCAATAAAAAATTTCAAACCTATCCAAAACATGCATAATATATAATATCAAATCATTTAATGTACTAGTTAAAAAAATACAATCCAAAAGTGTGTGCCTCATCACTACAAAAAACAGACTAGTTTATGATATGTAAGGCACATTTAACCCCATTATAGACAATCACACTATTCAATCTCCAATATATCATTATCTAATCTAGGAATCATTGTATCACACCATTTATTTAACCCTCGATATTATTTCCATCGTAAACCTAGAATAATGGGGCTTGGGAGTATGAGAACTCTACTTGATTAGACCACCTGAAATTATAAATAGACAAATCCTATTAGTTTAACTTCCACCAAATTATACTATGATTATAATGTTATTTTTATCCAAAAAACAATTATTAATAATCATTTTATTCAATCAGGATTTGAACAAAATATTTCAATTCCGTTTTAAAATTCATTCAAAATCCATTTCATTGACCATAACTAAAGGAAAACAATATTATATCAAAACCTATTTCCAAATAAGTGAATATAATTTGTAAATAAATCAATTTAATTTCTATGAAAATTTATTAATATAATAGAAATATAGTTCATCCAACATGACCATGATATGTGACCACCTACTTCATACATGGGACATAAATTCCTATAATGTGATCCCCCAACATTGATGAACAAAACACCCACAAATATTTCCCAAGAGTCATGGTAGAAATCTCAAAATCAATTCATAAAAATGATAAGTAAATAAAGAATAAGTACAATAACAGACCTTAGATAATGAAAAATTTCCACATCTTAACTAAGTAGGGATCATCCCACCAAAATAATTAAAATGATAAAAATATAATTTAATCAAGAGAATTATCATAAAATATAAATAAATATTAAAACGCTAAACAACATGGATACCATGATCAAATTAAATGACAAAACAAAATTAATCCATAATTGGTGATATGTAACCCATCAACAATTGAGACCAATCATTGAAAAAATTTATCCGTATGGTGTAGAGGACCCCAAAATATAACTTTAGATCCTCTAATCCTATAGGGAAGGGGTATACGGTGTATGAATTTTTAAATTCTCTCTAAATTGTGCTAAAATAAAATCCCATGATACATACATAGTGGGTAATCCTATTACATGTTCTGTAATCCCAAAATTTAATCTCTGATGATTGATCCCTAATTTTTTTATTAAAAACAGAAAATTTATGATTATATGATGTGAATTTTAATGTCATGGTTCCAAGTGCTAGCCAATGGTGCCTCATACCGGGATGGTCATGTGGCCTAAAGTGAATTTCCTAGAACACTAGAAGCTTCGAAATAGTAGTGAGGTCCTTGGGTGTGATTATGGCGAAACTATTCCCTCATTTGCAGAGTTACATAGTTAAATAACAATAACATACTACATTGGAAGTGATAATAACATAAAATAAGGAAAAAGCGGAAGACTGAAAGTTGTTAATATACGAGAGCATATATATAAATGATGCATGTCACATATGTCTTGAAATGTGGAAAAATAATAAAAAATTTGGAAATATAGAACAGAAACAATGTACAAAATAATACAAGTAATTTCTAGCAGCAGTGGAAGCCCCAGGATGGTCACTTTCTCTACTTCTCCACAACAATCAATTACCTGAAGTAAATGGCTGATTTCCTTAATTTGTACCTACAACAATATAATCGGTTTCATCCCAAATGCATGACAAAAACTGGGTGTGAATAATCATTGTATGTAACCACCCAAATATATGTGACTAACCTTTATTGAATATATATAGTATTCAATATAAAATATGATGTAATAAACTATGAAGTACTGAAAAGTATATAATACTACAGTTTCAACCAATTTCATTTACATTTATCAATTATTCAACCATATATTCACAATAAACCTTATAGAGAAGTTCTCTCAGGACAAACCTTCTATTTAAGTAGATCATATAAATAATAAAGATATAATGACCCTCTAGGAATGCCCACATGGTCTATTCATTTTGGTCTCATGAAAAAAAAATACTTTATGAGGAAAAACACATTGTCAATTCCCAATATTGTCTTTTAACAATAATATGATGACTCCATGAGGAACCCCTCTACTTCAATATTCCATGTGTTATCATAACGATAAACTTTAGACACTCTCTGGGAGCACTAAATATCAACCCCCCATGTGGTCCTGCAACGTGAAAGTATAACAGACACTCTTTGGAATCCCTCGATGTCAGTTCCCCCTGTGGTCTAACTACACAAGGATCTCACAAACCTGTGTAATATAATCCTGTACAAATGATATCCAACATCTAATGTAAATAGAAAACACTACTAGGAAAAACAAATACAATCCATATCACAAAAATGTCACATAATATCAACCCCATCATAACAACATTAGTCATGGAAATCAAAACTGCGAAACATGAGGTTATAGACCCAACATCCAATATCAATCATACATGGGAAAACATATCCATATCATGGTAATAATCCTAAATCATAATAAAAATTACATTCTTGAGCAAAGAAACCATATAAGGCATCAAACATTGTTAAAATACAAAACTAAAAATACACTATACTACGATATTTGACACTTTTTGCACATTTAATCCAAATAAAACTAAAAAAATTACAACCAACCTAACTTGACATTTTTTGTTCGATTTATTTGATCCTCAACCACCGAATCAATCTAGAATACCATTGAAATAAATATCATGACTTTTCAACTTTGAATAACTCACGAAATAGGAGTAATCAATAAGAGATGCTCTACATGAAGGAAGAACTCATCGAGGATTTTCCTACACAATTTACGGTGTTTGATATAGGATAAAGATGAAACATTAAGGGCTCAGAGATGATTCAAATATTCATATCACTCATGGATGATTCCTCGTTCCGATTTAACAAATAAAAAAATTTCATGTTGTTTACATTTAATGTACATGCCTTGTACAACACATTACCAGCCTCCTCTTTGGGAAGTCTCCAGTTCTCCCCACTTGACTATGTAATGGTCGTTATAGGACCAGTATATAGCTACCAGTGGAAACTAGGTACACAATGTATACTCCTATGTACATGACGTGTACTCCTTAATTTACGAAAAAAACTCATTTTTCTCCAAATCACCCAAAATTAATATCTATGCCCGAAATGAACATGCAGGTTCTTACAACCATGCAGCCTTTAATTATTTTGTCCATTAATTTCCCTAATGAGGAGGCACAAAAGAAGAAACATCTAACAGCTTTAGCATCTACGATCACACATCGGCCTCCCTATCATATGTCTCATCCTATACTTGTTCGTGCTACCACAACACCCATACAAGTGAAACAAACTATCCATGGAGAATCATCGAATTTTCATCAAAAATTAAGATATGATGCTCCCTCATTGATGTGTCCACCTCCAACTCAAACTCCTTAGGTTGAAAAACATGAGATGAGTCTGAGAAGTAATGCGGTAGATGAGAAATGTGGAAGATGTCCTGAATAGACTGGTATCTGAAAGGTAACTGTAATCGATAGTCAACTGACCCGACTCCCTCCAAAACCTCAAATGACCTGATGTATCTCGTTGAATGATTTCTTCATCTCTTAGTCTTGTTGTGTCCAAAAATTGGCGTGACACATCAGAAAACCTAATTTATGAACTCAAATTCCAAAGGTTGTCTCTTACTAAGAGCATAAGACTTGTACCATGATTGTGATGTAGCATTCCTATCTTGAATCAACTCTACTTGATCTGTGGTCTACTAAACAAGGCAAGGTACCAGCATTGTAATACCCCAGGTATAGAATATGACATTTTTATATTTATCCATATTTGTGAATAAAATGTGAATATTAATTTAATGGGAATTCTATGCTCGATGGCGTACCAAATACGCAACAATGAGTTTCGTGGAAATTTTATGTTGCACTCTAATAATAAAATAATATTATTTTAAATGGTAGTTAATGCCTAATCATTGATTTGGTGGGAATGAACAGAAATATCTAAAAAATGACTATATATGTTTGTCAAATATTTTTTCATTTATTCAATAAATTTTAGATGGTTAAAATGCGAATGAATCCAATTTTAAGCGTAAATATTCTAATATACTTTAAAAGGATGATTAACAACCTTTTGATGGCGAAACCATTTTAAATATACTTTTTGACAATTTCTTTTGTTATATTTGACAATATAATTTTTTTTTAGATTCATGACATCAAAATTTACTTTGTATAAATTATTGGTATTTTTCCGTTAAAGTTCATTTTGTAATGAATAGTGTAAAATTATTTTTTTTAATTCAAATCCTCCTTTTAATATAATTTATTTTTATGATTATATTATCTTTTTAATTTTTTTAATTGTGAAATAATATTATATTTTTACCATTTAATCCAATTGTAGTCATTGGAATTAATTTTACTTTGAAATTAGTCTTAAACTAGTGTCAATCTTTTGATATATTTTGTTTCTTAAAAACACGCTATTTGTTTTGACAATGAGAATTCATTATTAAATTTATTAATGCAACTTATATGTTTTGAAATTTTTTAAATAGAAATCATTTTTGAATTTGGAAAATCTAATATAGCTTAGGGTGAATTTTTGTTATTTTTCTGAAAAACATCAATTTTTAATGAATAGTGAAACCACTAAGTGGTAGTTAAAAAACAGATTTTTGGTTTAAATTAAAATTTTACAACCTCTGTGATTTGAATTTCAAAAATCTGACAAACATGTTTTTCATTAGGATGTAAAATTTGGTTCAATGGGATGAATATATATTTTTGTAAATAGTAACTTTTAAGTTTTATTAATCGTGAATAAAGGTAATTAGTGTAATTGAGGGTAATGATAATGTTATAATTATATGAATTGACCTTGAAACATTTATTAACCTTATATTCTGAGTCGTGGCTGACCAAGAAAATCCATGGGTCAACTTGGTGACCCCATGGAGCCTCTTTGGTAGGAAAATGACATTAATAACTTTTTATTTAAAGTTAAATTAAAAATGTCACAAACATGTATTATTTTACTAAAACAATTTTTAAATGGGGTTATACATGTCGTATTGTTTACTATAAATATTCCATATAATGCTAAAAATATTTCGTACATCATGATATATTTTTTTATAATTTTTATACATTAAATAAAAAAATTTATTTATCACACCATGATGATGCAGCGATTACCTAATTAATGAACGATTTAAATAAAATGAGAAGATCAAAAAAAATCTAAGACATACACTTGTCAAAAACCTATTGGATTGGTGGATTTAGAACCCTTATCACCTTTTCCTAGAAATATATAATTGTGGGACCTTTGATATCTGAAAATCATTTTATAATAAAGTAACTTTTCAAGACATTCCAAGATTGCCCCTCCTCCATCTTATAAAAGGCCCCCACCTCTACCTCCTTACCCACTCCTATCAAGCATTTTCCTAGGCCAAACACTGCTAATTTTATCTCTACACATCCCTATATTCACCTTATAATCCTTACCTTATTCAGAAATCACTTCAAGAAACCCTTTTGGTTTAAACCAAAATAAGTTACACGATTTAAAGGTAATGTCTTCTCTTATGTTATTTGGTATTATTTTGCTTCCCCAACCCCCTAAACACTTTTTATTCATTTCTTTTGCAACAACACCAGTATATTAAATATACTAGGATGTTTTGATGAGAATTATTATAGCTACACTTACACACATCTCCATCGAATGGTTAAAGAACATACTATTTCCGTGGATGGAAAATTACTGCCTCACGAAACATTGATTGTTCTATCTTCTCCAACCACCTATAATGGTGGCCATTATGATGGAACTATATTTATTTATGATATATATTATATTTATTTAATCCATATTCTTCTGTATTTTACATTTAAAGCATACCATTACGCTTTTCATGTTGTGCAAATGCGATAATTTCATTTCAGGAAGTGTGGACTACCGCCCCCTCAAATGATGTGAATAGTTCATGAAATACATGGAAGGTATAAAGAATGAAATTAATGAACTTATGTAACCTATATAACATATATATTATACTGGAATTATAATATTTATATATCTCACTTATTTTTGATTCCATTAAATATGAAATAGAAATGAAAGTAGAGTTCAAGCGTACGTATGACTTACGGTCTCCATGAACGGTGCATTTCATTTCTTACATCTGAATGTTATTTAATATTATAAATGCAAGTATATACTCAATATATATGATATATATGATATCTAAATCATGAATATAATTCTGGAAATAATCAATATTATACAACATGAACAACTTTTAATTATAAGAAGTTTATTTTTGACTCAAGTACAAATGATCAACAAAACGACCATTATTAACCTAAATAAGTACATCATGTCCATAACATGGTAATAAGTGAAATAAATGAAATGATTAACATGAAAAAGTATCTTAAGAAAATATAAATTAGCTCTAGTTTATTAATTAGAAATATAATGAAACGAATAAGACATGTCAGACTTGATGTAAGGGATCTTATCTCTCTATTTCTTTTTAAGTACTCTCTTTTATGTCATTTCTTTGAAGCTCATATTTCTTATGTTTGGGGATGATATTTTATTTTACTCATTCTGTAAATTTTTTGTACATATTATGAGAGACCATATCATATCTCATAAATCCATTTTGGGTTGTTTTAAGTGGCGTTGTTAGGCTTCCGAGTTTTCGTAATGGGTTTTCCATCTTAATTTTATTCCCATGAGATTTATACTACATTTTCCACAATTTCCTTTCAGTGGTGTATGTACTGCCCATTATTCTACTCTTTGTGTAATATAATTTCATTTATGGGTATTTACATCAATGGTGTATAGTCCTTCTTTCCTAGGGTGTACGTTTCAAATGTTACCCAAGTCGGTAAGGGAACCATTCACCCTCTTATTTTTAAAAGACTTCTTGTTTTTTAAATTACATACTCTTATGTTGGGATATGTTCTTATATTTCCTTATTTCTGTAAATTTTATGTCCAAATTATGAGATACCCTTTTTCACTATCATCAACTCTCTTTCTAAAATTTTATGTGATGTCGTTAGGCTATCAAATTTTTGCATGGGAACATCTTAACACAATTCCAATTCATTTGGTTAAACCTCTACTCCTTGATTATGTCGTGCTATGAATCTATGCGGATGAGATCTTATTTTTTTACACTGAGTATCCACTTATATTTAATGTATATATTTTTCCACACATAATTATGTCATTTCTTTATTCTTTCTCTAATGGAATTTTCCTTGATTGGGATTACATCTCAATTTCTTCTCATTTAGACATTTCTTAATGATATTCACTTTTATTCTTTTATAAAGTGTATATACAGCCTCTTTGACATTCTATATCTGTATTATGTCTATCATAAAGTAATTTAAATGTTTTTAAAATGTTATAATTTCTTGTGGATTATAATTTAAATGTTCAAAATGTAAAAGGACACTTTAATTAAAACATTTTTTTAAATGGTTTTAAAGATTTATTCTTTTAAACATGTATCATCCATTTCCATGTTTTAAAAATGGTTTTAAGGAATTATTTATAGGTACATGAATGTTTTAAAACCTATTAAAAAGTTTCAAAGCGGAATGGGACACATTGATTCTAAAATCTCTTTTAAATGTCTTCTTTAAATATTTTCCAAGTATAAAGGGATTATTCTCTCATAGAGTTTTAATGATTTTATTAGATGTTTTTATTTATGATAATATAATGATGTGATCTCTTGAGATTAAAATGTGGAAATTTTATGTTTCTTTTATGCATGTTTTAAGTGTTATGATTATGTTATGGTTCTTGGGCAGTGTTTATGAAATCAGGTGGTTCCATGATAAACAAAGGGAAGGTGAGCCCGTGATAGCTCTCCAATGCATTGGGTAACACGAAGGAGTTAAACGCTAAGGTTTCTCCGAAGAGGATTAGGGAAAATACAGTGATGGGTATTCCAAATGTAACCATGAGGGTTACTCCCTACGTAAGAATGTTATTAATTCCTCAAGTTAGTTTTATGAATTATGATTTCTATGAGTTATTCATAAATCTTTTCATTTAATGAGGTATGTTAAAGTGCTTATGATGTATGAGTAAAGTGTTTTTTCATTTATTCATATGTATACGTGGACTAATGTTTCCATTCCATATTTTTATATCCCTTACTGAGCTTCTTGTGCACATCCCAAGTTTTTGAAAAGTTTTCCAAAGGACTTAAAGTGGAATATGGTCTAGGATGGAATCAAGGAAATGTCAAGATTTCTAAAACATGGAACTACACATGACTCTATTAATCATGAGTTTATATTTTGTTAAAAAAATGGAAACTGAGTAGATGTGTCTACATTGTAATCTTTGAGTTGTAATAGTTATTTTCTAATTCTCTAAAACTCTAAACCTGAGAAGATTCTCAATGTGAATTATTTATTTAATTCATGATTAATTAATGTTTTATGGTCGAGTCCGTATAAGCATACCTTCCCTTCATGGATTTAGCCAATATTGGGGTAATTCGAATGTCTTACCGTACAAAGCCTCATATTGTTTGATCTAAATAGTTTAATGAAAACGATTATTGTTGGAAAATTGTACCAGAGGTATTTGATTCTCCCATGATCCTCTAAAATCAAGGATGCGTGCTCAAAACATGTCATTCAGCACTTGAATCATGCGCTTAGATTGTCCATTTGTCTGGGGATGGTAAGATGTACGTATATGTACATGGGTATCCAAAGTCATCTGTAGTCCCTACCCGAACCAAGAAGTAAAATAGGAATCCTTATCTGAAACAATTGAGCGAAGAACCCAATGCAGATGTAAAATGTCTTTAAGGTACAACATTCTTATCTCATCAACACTGATGGTCTCTTTGATTTGTATGAAATGTGAAAACTTCATGTGTCATTCTAGGACAACCCAAACTGAATTATTCTCTTGAGGAAACCTCGGTAAACCTGTCATAAACCCATTGAGACATCATTCCACTTCCACTCAAGAATGGGTAACTACCGCAAAAGCCATACTAGTCTCTAGTTCTCCAAATTCACCTACTAACTAGTGGAACACCTTTTGAAATAACCAGCAACACCTCTCATCATACATGGACACCAATACTAACGGTGTATATCTCTGTACATTTTGGTGATATTGGGATGAACTTATTAAACTGATGATTTCATATATTGTATTAGGTCTTCATTTAAGTCTACTATCACACATAATTGTCCCTGAAACCGCAATACCTCAACCTCAGTTATGGTCCACCGAGGAGTAAGGGTTTCTCTTAACACACTCTCACATAGGACTAGGCCCTTAGAATCTGATATCTATATCATTTTCACTCCATCAATTAGTTTAGAGGTAATCACTATAGAAAAATTAAATGGATCCCCCTCTATATCATTCTCCTATAAATGAATCTCAATATATAGCAAAATATGTTGCCAATCATTTTTTCCTTGTAAACTACCTATATCTGAGTCCTCAAACTCAATGCATCAGCCACTTGATTGTCGTTCCAAGGTGTGTAGGAAATCTCATGTTCAAACTAATGAAGGCACACAAACCACCTTGGTTTTCTCAAATTCAGATCATGCTATGTAAAGATATATATGCATGTTTTGTTGTTCTTGAAAACAAAAAAAATGTTATCCCAAAATACAATGTCTCTTATAGTGTAAAGGTAAGAAAATCTATTTACAACACAAGATCGTGTGTCAGGTAATTCCTCTCATGCTGCCTTATCATCCGAGACCCATACGCAATGACTCATTCCCCCTACACAAGTATTTCTCCAAACCTGATACCTATTTCATAACTATAAACAATATAATTCTTTCTTGTGTATGAAAAAACTAGTATAGGTGATGATTTCAACCTCCCTTTCGTCTTTTTAAAGGCTATTTCATAAAAATATGTCTATTGGTACTTATCACCCTTTTATTCATGATTTTTATTGGAGCATCAAATCATGAAATGTCCCATAAAAAACATCTATAGTTACCATCCATCCCTTGAAAACTATTTACCTCAAAGACATTATTCAATTTATAAAAATAAACTACTTCTTTAACATTATATGGTTCTATAGATACTCTTTTATATAAGATAATATGACCCAAGAAGAGAATATAGTCCATCCAAATATGTCATTTTGAGAGAGTTGCATAAAGCTGATTCTCTATCAGTTTACTCAAAATGATCTCAGGATGGGAAACATATTCATGTCGAGTGTGAGAGTACACCAAGATATCATCCATGAAAACCACCAGAATGAAGTCCATGTACGGATTGAACACTGCGTTCATTACTTCCATAGAAACAACAATCACATTTATATGACCGTATTGCATGACAACATACTCGTAAAGACAATACCTAAATTGAAAGGCTGTATAAGGTATATATGATTCTCTAATGTGAAAATGATGATAACCTAATCTCAATTCAATATTTGAGATCATCCAGGCACATAGAATCAGATATAATAGATCATCAATCCACAAAAATGGATATCGGTTCATTTCCATCAGCTGGTTAAGATTTTGATAATCCAGACAATGTCTTTGGGTACCATCCACCCTCATCACAAACATGACAGGCGAACCCCAATGTGAAGTAATGGTTTGGTTGAACCCTTTTCATATAACTCCTCTAACTGCTTCTTGAGCTCATGTATCTCTGGTGTAGTCATCCTATAAGTAGTAATTCACAATGGTTCTACTCCTGGAATGAGGTTAATAGAAATTTCTACCACTCACCCTAGAGGAAAACATGATATGTCCTCGGGAAATACATCCTAAAAATGATCTACCAATGGAGGAAAGTACATCTGTGAAGTTCCTTAGTCATCCAAACATAAATTAGAGATACGTTTTGTAACTCCTCTAAAACCATGATTCTTGGGTCCCACTCTGATCGCCTGGATATCCCATTCACCATTATGTAGAAACAAACCTCCCTCTGGTTTTGTAAAACTCACACTATAATGAAAAAAATCGACAACATACTGGAAGGGAACTAACTAGTATTTTCTGAGAATGACATCATGTATTATCCTCTCTGAGACATAGAGAAACCACGATAATTGAAACCCACCAACCTCGAGAGGGAACTCCATATACTGATGTACACTAGTCATCCTTTGTCCCAAGGGAATTCTTAGCATCATAATATCCTCAAAACCAAAAACATAGAGCCCAATGCTCTCCAAAATAGAAATAGTCTGAAATTTGGGGAAGAAAATATGTTGAAAAGAGTAGAAACTAAAACCATAGAATCAAAAAATTTACCTCTAACCATAGAGGGTCCCGGATCCTACTCACAATGGGTCTTCTCTTTCACAAATTCATGACCTTCTCCATAGCCCTAAGAAGTAATATGAGATCCCATAGATGATCCACCATGTGGCTGTTTCTAGAAACATGTATCCTGATTCCCATGGCCATGACCACCTCCATAGCCAGGAAGACCTGATGAAGCCCAGCTTACAGACTAATGAGAAACTGGTGGTCTTGCTAACGAATGTGGAGACATTGCAGAACCCCTATCATCGTCTCCTGGTGAGAAGAATATATCGAATTGATGAAGATGATCCATATTTCCACATGATCGACACTGGAATGGGTCTCTCAGTCAATGTGGCCTTGTATTCCCACACTTCCAGCACTGGTAGAATACCACCAAGGTACTTAATAGAGTATCTCGCTTACACGGATCTTCATGCATAGACTCCATGTAGTGCTTCCCACAATTAGTAGGAAGGGTACCAACTCTAGAAGATGAACTTCCCTAGCCCACAACTCCAAAATTCATCAGGTTTGACTAAGTGATCAATGTCTAGTTGACTATATGAAGGTATAGAAGTCAACCATAATATGTTTACCTGATATCATATGTCATTCTTGAGACCACCCTCAAACATCCTCACATGAAATAACCCATCACTCAAGAGTTGTTTTGAAGGGATACATCTCTATGAAGAGAGAAGAATAATCTATGTCATAGAGAGTACCCTGCTCCATGATCATGAACTATAAAGATCAATCATACCTCAAGGTCTTTAGGTATATGTTGTCCTATAAGGTTTTCTAGATCTCATTCCAAGACATTACCTCCTTTCCTCCCAACTGTGATATCATGTTTCACAATCTATTTGAAGAATCCATAAGAATATATGTAACGAGCTTCAACAACTTCTCAAGAGGTGTGTCGAGATGATTGAAGATATACAACATGGATTGAAACAATGACCCTGCAGCCTGAGGTCCTCCATCCGCTAAAAAGGTGGTAGGATGGTGCTGTTGGAACATCCAGGTTAGCTATACCATAGACAATGAATGATGTTGTGCTCCCTAGAATGTCTTCATAAACCTAATGAAGACATCAAAGAACTATGCATCAGGACCTAAATCATGAATGATGGCTAGAACTAAGATAAGAACTATGGGATGAACTTATGGTAGTCCTTAATATTCCATGTTCGGTCACCAATTGGTACCCTATATCTGTTGTACAACCAGAGGAAATCTCAGTGGAAAGACTCGACAAGGATTAGCGCAGTCCATAATTTAATATTATAAAAATTAAACATAGAATCACATGAAAGGATCAAGATAAAGAGAATATTGAAATTTTTCAAAACATGGCTACACAGCGTGTATGGTCCCTACATAGTGTGTTCCCTAAAAACATTACATGGATTTTACTACTGTAATCCTTGGTAATGTAACACTATATGAAAAAGATGTTCTCTCAATTGGCATGGCATGTACTCAAATCTTCACCCCCTAACAGAGTTCCTCTACATGGATAAACCACACAATACTCTTAGAATGAAACTACACTGTGATTGTATGACAATGAAGGTGTTTTCTTGTAAGATTTCACTGACCGAGGTCATTTGTCACATGGATGAAAACACAGTCGACTCCACACGACATGTTCAATTTGAACAGAGAGTGTACTTCTAGCGCTTCATTAATATGTGTTATTAGTCACACATACAGATACATGTTCTCTACAACACGGTGTGTTCTCCTTAGACACGGTGAGTACCCCGTATGTTTTAACCACACATGTCATTAGTCACATGGCCAGATACACTATCCTTAAAACATAGTGTTTACTCCACGTACACGATGCGTGCCACCACGAATTTTCCAACCCCGTTTCTCTGCCAACACAGTTAATCACACGGTTAAGGAATGCACGACGTGTACATACAGTATATGGGCTGTACTTAGTAAATATTTTTTACATCCAAAACATAAGGATACATGGTGTGTATTCATCATTACACAACATGTATTCTAGGGTTTTATGGATAGTAGGCCTCAGAATCAACTCTAGGACACCATAAAAACATTGAAATAAACATTAATGTGAAAAATTTTGATCTGTGGGGGACCATACTCCCTGTGATTAAAAACATAGCATCATATGGATGTCATATCACAAAGTATAATAGTAAAATCAACCACATGATCCACCAAATACTGGTTCATAGGGGACCATAACACCTTTGGGGCCATATTTTGGCATCCATCCAATAAAAATTTTAACATATCACATATACCCTATAAAATATTGGTTATTCTATCATGGAATCGATGAAAAAAACATTCAAATCTATCACAAAATTCTTCACGACAACATGAAATCTATAATTCGCCCTTAATGGCATGACCATATTTCCTGACATATGATCCCTAGTAAGTGCATATATGATGCATGAGACAGAATACCGTAATCTCTTCGGGTTGAAATAGAAATAGATCCTCAATAATATTAATGATAACAACACAAAACATGTTAGCCACTTAATATTAATATCAACTCAAATTTAATAATTGTTATTCTAGAAAACGGAAACAATCAAGGAGTATTGGATTTTCCATGTACAGGGTATTGCTAATATTAGGAACATTATATTACCAATAACATATTCCTTCATATCCCGGTCAATATTATCCAAACAATAAGTCAAATAGGAAAAAAACTCCTTTGAAATTACTTTGTAACTTCCTCGTTTTAGGTGCCACCCAAAGGATCCATGTACCTGGTTGGCCACGTGGCCTCAAGAACATTTCCCCAAATGCTAGAGCCTTCTGATTAGCAGCGAGGTCCATGGGTGTGATAGTGGGGAAAATATTCCCCCATTTTCATAGTAACATAATTGAATAAAAATAACATACAATTGAAGAATAAGTAATACCCTATAATATGTACAAAACAAAATATTGAGAGTATATAATCAACAGGAGCATAGATATAAATGATTCATGTCACATATGTCTAGGAAAGAACCCAAACAAATAAAAATATAGTAAATATTGTACTAAAACAAATTAAAAAATAAAACTAGTAAACTCCTGCATCATCACACTCTTCTACTGTAACACCCTGAGATATTATGAGATATATTCCTTTTAATTTATTTTATATCATCTATTGTATGCTACACCCAGATTATCTTGCTCTATATGCAACAAAGTATTAGCTTGTCGTATCCAGAACACTAATCATGGATCATGTTACACACAATTTCAAGTTCGTTTGATAGAAGTTATTTTACGCAACATTGAGTGTATATATATATATATATATATTCAATGTATAAATGAAATATGGTTGGATTCTATTATATGAAACAACAAATGAATCATTCACTACACGCCACCCTAACTTGGATTTCATTTCACACAATCGCAACCTTCCACGATAGTGTGCGTTGCACGCAATACCGAGTTTATCTAAACAACGATATGTTATTAAAATATTATTAAAACTAGCCGTTATGAATAGTAATAGCCACCTTTTGAAATTTTATAAATTTTATCTTTCAAAATGGACTACATTTATGGATTTGGAATATCAAAATTATCCTAGGGTGAATTTTTGGTATTTTTCTGAAAGCATTCAATTTTTGATGAATAGTGAAAACACTAGGTTACTATTTAAAAACTGACATTTTATTTATATAATTATTTATTTTATTTAAATTTATTTTAGGTCAAAACTGATACAGAATACCTATATAAGTTCAGAGTAATTCATTGGAGTCATTTTATAATAATTTTAGATATATAAATATTTTATTGAACTTTTCACCGTCTTTTACCCACCACTTAGGAGAGTTTGAAAATTTACATAAAACATAATTTTACCGCTTATATGAGTGGAATTTCGAATATCCGAGAGGCACGGTTAATATCAAGGACAAAAATATGGTTCAATGAGATGAAAATAATTTTTGGTGAATAGTAACTGTTTACTTTTATTTACCAAGGTTAAAAGTAAATAGGGTAATTAAAAAATGATATTATTATTACCTTAAAACATGTATTAATTTTATTGGATATGTGTAGTTCTACCAAAAACAAACATAGGGATAAAATATTACCCTTTAGGTCCACTTGGATTATATTAGGACATATATTATTAATTTCTTTAAAGAATGTTTAAAATAGTTAAAATCAATGTTTAATAAATAAGTCATTTTTAATATAAAGTTATACATAAGAAAAATTAGACTATAAATATTCATTAGAAAGATAAAAATATTTCCTACATAATGTTATTTTATTTATAATTTTTAGACTTTAAATAATTTAATTTATTTATGACACAATGATGATAAAGTAATTACCTTATTAATGAAATATTAACATAATTGATATTATAAATACCCAAATAAATATAATTTGAGACTTTTTATGAATTCCACTAATTTTCAATGATAATAGGACATGTTAATATTTATTCAATTACCTTTTTACGAACTAATAATGTTGTTATGATTTTCAAAAAAATCAATTACCAAATAGTGTCAAAATTGACATAACATAGTTTTTAAAAAAATATTATATTATTAATTGTTATTATATTAATAAAAATCTAAGGATCAGAAAAATGACTTAGATAAGATTATATATATTAATAATGAACCAATTGGGGTTATTTTTTCTTGTTATAGTACGTTTATTATCCATATAATGTAAGAAAACAAAAAGACACGATAAAAGATAAATTATTTAACTTGGAGTTAAATCTAAATGATAACGATAAAATATTAACCTAAACTTTTCTGAAACGTATTTTTTGAGAGTATTTCGACTCATACCCACCTTAGCTTCTAAATAAATCAATTTGGAGCTATTAAAAACAGAATATGACTTTATTATAAAATAATATTTTATGTTTTCCTAAGGTTCCCCTCTGCTCCCTTATAAAAAGGGCACCCCTTTCCTCTTCTATTCACACCATTTTGAGCCATAAAGCTCATCAACCCCCTGAAAATTCCTCTTCTCAACATCTCTAGTTATATCATAGAGGTTCTGGTCTTCTCAAAAGACCATCTCTAGTTCCCTAATAATAAGTTTTAAGGAGGTACGTCGAGGAAGAGGTAATCTCTTCTAGCGATTCTTTCAAGTTTTCTTTATTCATCAAAATCATCTTCTTTTGTTGTTTCATTATAAATTTATAACATAAGTATCCCTAATATAATGATATGTTATTATAAATATGAAACATCCCCATTTTACCTTCTATCCATCCTACAGAAAACGAAATCACCGCAGGTGCATAGGTACGGAATATCATCTCCACGTCGTGGTGTAATCATTTTTTCCAATAGCACCTTACTTTGATGGGTATAATGGTTTAAAGAATAAATATATGTGGTTATTATAACATAATACTATTTCTGAGGTTTTATATCATCCACTCCAATTCCATTCAATAATTATTGGTACGATATCTTCGCTCGTGCGTACGTACGGATTACCGTCTCCACAACGCGATGAGATTCATTCTCCATGTTAACCATTCAAGAATGATTATAAAGTATATATAATGAATAATAATGAAATATATGATATAATTAAGAAACTGAATTTATGTATTTATATATATATATCATCCACATACTTCTATTCATGTCAATAAGAAAAGGAAAAGAACGTTCATTGATACGTATGGCCTACCGTCTCGATGCACGGTGTATTTCATTTCATTCATATATCTATTATATATACATATATACTAAATATATATGATATATAAATCATGATTTACATTCATTATGTATGTAAATCATGATATAATTAATAATAATATCATGAACAACAAGTCCAAACAAATACGATAAATAAAACAATTTTACCCAAAACGTTGCTTTAACATGGAATTTACAAAAGAACGGGTAATATAAAGTCATAAGTGAACCATATATGATATAATAACAATTAATATGATTTTTTAATAAGTTATTGACATTATTTAAATCATTATACAGGAGGTTTGGATAAGTACAAAGCATATCAGACATATGGTAAGGATTAACTTTTCCAATATCGTTTTTATCTATGATTTTTTATTCGTAAGTATTTACTGGGGTTATATTTATCATCGATGTCCCTATTTTATAAATATTGTTTCATATATGTTTAGATTCCCTTTTTAGCCATTTTTTAATTTTACTACATGGTATATGAGGAATTCTTCTTTTGTTTACCATACAAGGTACTTTTAGACTTTTCCGGCATACGTATGAGAAGAATGTTTTTTAACTTATACGACATGAACGAATTTTTACATTTTTATAAGGACTTGTTTTAATGAAGCTTACACTACAAGAACACATGGTAATTTTAAATAAAATCCATTTCTTTTAAAATTACTTGGATTTCTTTCAGAAGAAAATCATTTTAAAAAGAAAGGATAGTTTCCTCCAGAATTCATTTCAAGTGTTTTATCAAAACTATGTTTCCATCTAAGATGAAATTATTAATAATGTTTATGTTTCAAGTATAATTTATATATTATTTACATGGTTTGATTTTTTTAATAATTAAATGATATCCCATACTTTTATATGGATTACGTTATGATGGGATTATGTTTATGAAACCAGTTTTATTCTTTGGGTTATGATGAATTATTTAAGTTTATTTTTTGGCACAAGTAAAAATGATTTCATTATGAGATGGGTGGACCAATATCTCCTTCTAATGAATTGGGTAAATATTTATATCTCATGAGATAAACATGGATGTAATGGTAAATTAATCCATCTTAGTGATACAGGACTGGAATGAGGAGTGAACTCGATTCAGAAAGGGACTTTGTCCACTAAGATGGTCTTGGCAGAAATGCCTTGGATACTATGGAAATCATATCATGTGATTAATGTTTTTCCACAATTAAAAGTTTTATTTCCAAGATATTTTATCTTGATTTATGTTCCATTATGATCTATTCCTTACGTACTGCCATGTTTTATGTCATTGCTCAAGATTTCGATGTTTAAAAATTATGTTCATGTTTTTATGTTAAAATGTATATGGTTTGTTTTATTTTCTCCATGATTACCGTTACTGAGCATTTGAGCTCACGCTTTATATGTTTTATTTTCCCCAGGAAATAAAGAAATTTATTAGGTAATAAAAATAAAGTGGAAGATCTTTATAGGAGATGTTAATGATATTTCACCACAATTAGAAGATTATGTTCTGAGTTTCCAAAGACACTAATCTATTACGGTCCTTCGGTGTTTGTTTTTGTTATGTATTAATTATTCCTCAAAAGTAATGTAACTTCATTGTATTTAATGCTTTGGGTCTCTAAAGTTGCTATCAGTGGTTCGGTTTTTCAACCTTTGGAAACTAGGATGCGAGAACTATAGTGAGATCCCTAGTGATATTTCTAAGGTATGACTAGGAATTCCCCTAAGGTTAAGTATAAGTATAGGTTAGAGTCCTCCAATTATGGTAACGATTTTAGAATTAAACCTAAGTTTTTCAATATTGATTTTAATCCCCTTTGATTATGATTTTATCCTCTCACACTATTCTTTTTGGGTTTTAGAAAATGGCTGCAAACAAGAAGATTCACGATAATGGAGGATATGGAAGACATTTGGATGATATTATTAATGAGAAACCAAATGAAATTGGATCATAAAGTCCACATATCATAATTATTCCCAATCATCAATATCATAATATGATCAATAATCTCATCTTTGGTATGTTTCTCAACTCATCTAATAAGATAAAGATGGAGTTTCATGATGATCATAGATGAAAGAAAGTTCAATTTCCCTCATGTAAATAATGTGGGATGAGGCATCAGGGGAAATGTTTCAAAGAAACCAGAAGATGCTTTGGGTGTGAAGAAGAAGGATAGAAATCTATTTATTATAATGGAAAGGTTTAGTTAACACCATGGACAAGGATATTGGTATTGCTAAGACATCAACAACAGTTAAGTGTTTAAAATGTGGAATGTATGGGCATTATGAAAACCAATTCCCTAAGGGAAAATCTCAAAAATAGAATCAGCATGGTCATATGGGTAGTTTTTATGTGGATGACGATGAAGAGACTACAAATGATATATTATATGGAAGAAATGATGAAGATCAGTCAGTTGTTTAAGAAGGTAGTGTAATGATTGTATGTTTATCAAGAATAATGTATGGTACTATGGAATAAAGAAAAATCTATGGATTGTTACACTGTTTCCTTTTCTTGAGTATTGAAAGTATATGTTTAATGGTACCAGTAAACATGAAAGGTTACTCATATATTCTTGGAGAGCACCTAATATGTGCATAAAGAAGGGATAAAGAGATAATAAAATGTTTGATAGTATTAATGAGGTCATGACTAATATAAGGAAAAACTGATATCATGGTTTGAGTTTATATAATTTTTCAGATTTTGGTATATGGAACGATTTACCGTGTGACAGCATTCAAGATTTCACTATGGTTCAACAGAATACATGATTGCGGTATTCACATGATCTTAATGTGACCAACAAGATATATTGTATTATATATGGGGGATAAATGATGGTATTTATGATCATGTTATGTGACCATTCCAGTAATCATTTTCATTATACTATGAGATTGGATAGATGTATTTTCAATAAGTGTAAATATTGGAATGCATTATGTTGGACATAAGTCAGTATTGGTTAAGGATAGAACTTTTTTTCGATTTTATTTATGGAATGTTATAAAAATTTAGTTTTATAAAAAGGACAACCTACAGGATGGGTGACAACCCGTTGCGTCGGACAAGGCCGTGGGAATCGAACCCACAACCTAAGTGCGACATGCCTTTATTCCTTACCACTGGCCTACAAGATGTCCCTGGTTAGTATAAAATAGTTTTATTAAGGAGTATGATGGATGAATTATAAGTCCATTTTTGGAATCATATACGATTAACATCACCATAGATGGACTTATGTATATTTGATAAATTTTTCTAACCTTTTGTTTGAGACATATGGAATGACCCATCTTTCTATCACATGATTTGATAACACTTAAGGAATGAAAAATTCAGCTTCATTTCTTTAAGAGATGAAGTGGAAATTGTTCAAGGCACGAAAAATGGTGAGATTATACAGAAATAAAGTTTGTATTTCTTCTAATTCAAATTTATCAACTTTAGGGAAATGAAATTGAAAACGAAAAAGGTTGTCCTTGTGCTATCATATCTGATGAATCAGATGGTACCTTAGATCATCAAAATTTTATGGCTTTGTGCCTTTTGGCTTTATCATAGGCTTCTCCTCTACCACTCTCCATTAGAACTTGATGGTTATATTTCTCTTCCATGTCCATATTTTCACCTATGTTATCCTATGTGGAAACCCAATGATAGTTAATTTGGGTATCCATTACGTTTCATACATTAGTTTTTGAAGATATGTTTTTTTATTCCTTTTTACGACGTGGGTTTCGATGAAAGAAACTCTCATGTAAGAAACCATTTATAACACCGACGAATTTCGAGGGCGAAATTCATTTTAAGGGGGGTAGAATGTAACACCCTGAGATTTTATGAGATATATTCATTTTAATTTCATTTATATCTTCTAATGTATGATAATCCAAGATTATCTTGCGCTATACGCAACACTGTATTAGCTTGTAGTATACACACCACTAATATTGGATCGTGTTACAAACAATTTCATGTTCGTTTGATAGAAGTTATTTTACGCAACATTGAGTGTATATATATATATTCAATGTAAAAATGAAATATGGTTGGATTTTATTATATGTGACAACAAATGAATCTTTCACTACAGACAACTTGGACATGGATTTTATTACACGCAATTACGACCTTCCATGATAGCATGTGTTGTATGTAATACCAAGTTTCACTAAACAACGATATGTTAATAAAATTTTATTAAAACTAGCCATTATGAATTGTAATACACACTTTTTGAAATTTTATAAATTTTATCATTCAAAATGGAATTTATTTTTGGATTAGGAATATCGAAATATCCTTGGGTAAATTTTTGGTATTTTTCTGAAAACAATAAATTTTTGATGAATAGTGAAAACACTGGGTTACTATTTAAAAATGGACTTTTTATTTCAATAATTATTTTTTTATTTAAATTTATTTTTTGTCAACATTGATATATAATACCTATATAAGTTCATATTAATTCATTAGAGTCATTTTATAATAATTTAAGAGATATTATAATTTTATTGAAATTTTCACCGTCTTTTACCCACCTCCTTGATGAGTTTGAAAATTTACATAAAACATAATTTTACTGCTTCTGTGAGTGGAATTTAGAAAATTTGAGAGACGTGGTTAATATTAAGGAGTAAAATGTGGTTCAATGAGATGAAAATAATTTTTTGGTGAATAGTAACTTTTTACTTTTATTTACCATAGTTAATAATAAATACGGTAATTAAGGATACAAATGATATTATTATTATCTTAACACGTGTACTAATTCTATTGGATAAGTGTAAATCGACCAAAAACAGCCTTAGGGATAAAATATTACCCTTTATGTCCACTTATATTAGATTAGGACATTTATTATTAATTTATTTAAAGAAGGGTTAAAATAGTTAAAATCACAGTTTAATAACTAAATCATTTATAATATAGTGTTATACAGAAGATAAATTACACTATAAATATTCATTAGAAAGATAAAAATATTTCCTACATAATTTTATTTTGTTTATAATTTTTAGACATTAAATAATTTAATTTATTTATGACACAATGATGATGGAGTATTTACCTTATTAATGAAATATTAACATAATTGATGTTATAAATATACAAATAAATGTAATTTGAGACTTTTTATGAATTCCACTAATTTTATAGGATAATATGACATGTTAGTATTTATTCAATCAACTTTTTTATAACTAAAGATGTTGTTATTATTTTCCTAAAATATCAATTATGAAATAGTGTCAAAATTGACATAAATTTTATTTTTTAAAAAATATTATATTATTAATTGTTATTATATTGTTAAAAATCTAAGGTCCGGACAAATGAAATTGATAAGGTTATATATATTAATAATGAACCACTTTGGGTTAGGTTGTATTGTTATAGTTTTTTTATTAACCATATAGTGTAAGAAAACAAAAAGACACGGTAATAGTTAAATTATTTAACTTAGAGTTAAATCTAAAAGATAAGGATAAAATAGTAACCTAAACTTGTCTGAAACCTGTTTTTTGAAAAGAATTAGACCCATACCCACATTAGATTCTAAATAAATCAATTTTATGATATTAAAAACCGAATATGACTTTATTATAAAATAATATTTTACGTTTTTTTATGGTGTCCCTCTCCTCCCTTGTAAAAAAAGCAACCCTTCCCTCTTTTCATCACACCCTTTTGAGCCTTGATGCTCGTCCAAAACCTGAAAATTACTCTTCTCAACCACTCTAGTTATATCATATATGTTATGGTCTTCTCAAAATACCGACTATTGTTCCCTAATAATATGGTTAAATGAGGTGTGTCAAGGAAGAGGTAATGTTTTCTACCGATTTTTTCAATTTTCTTTCTTCTTAAACATCTTCATCTTTAGTTTTTTTCATTATAAAGTAATAACATAAGTATAACTAATATAATGATATGTTATTATAAATATTAAACATCCCCATTTCACCGTCTATAAATCCTTACGGAAAATGAAATCACAGTGCGTTCGTACATACAGAATACAGTCTCTACACCGTGGTGTAATCAGTTTTTCCACCACCACCTTACTTAGATGGGTATAATGGTTTAAAGAATAACTATATATATGGTTATTATAACATCATACAGATTCTGAGTTATTATATCATCCACTCCAATTCCATTAAATAATTATGGGATTGATATCATCGCTCGTGCATACGTACGGATAATCGTTTCCACGACGCGATGTGATTCATTATCCATGTTAACCATTCAAGAATGATTATGAAGTATATATAATGAATAATAATGAAATATCTGACATAATGAAGCTAATTAATCTATATATATATATATATATATTTCATCTACTTAATTCCGTTCAAGTCAATAAGGAAAGGAACACAGCGTCGATGCGTACATAAGGCCTACCGTCTCCATGAACAGGGTATTTCATTTCATTTATCTATCTATTATATATACATATATACTGAATATATATTATATATAAATAATTATTTACATTATATATGTAATTATATCATTATATAAGTAATAATAATATCAATAACAACAAGTCCAAACAAGTATGTTAAATACAACTATTTTACCCAAAAACGCTGCTTTAACAAGGAATATACAAATGAACGGGTAATATAATGTTAAAAGTGAACCATATATGATATAATAACAATGAATTTGATTTTTTAATAATTAAATTACATTATTTAAATCATTATACAGGATAATGGGATATGTAAAAATCATATCAGACCTAAGGTACGGGATACCTTTTCAGATCTCATTTTTATACGAGATTGTTTATTCGTAAGTATTTACTGGGGTTATATTTATCATTGATGTCCTTATTTTCTAAAAATGGTTTCATTTATGTTTAAAGTCATTTTTAACCATTTTTTAATTTTAATACATGGTATTTAAGGAATCATTTTTTTGTTTAGCATACATTGTAATTTTTTACTTTTCCGTCATATGTTTGAGAAGAATGTTTTTTAAACTTATACAGCATGAACAGTTCTTACATTTTTATAACGCATTGTTTTAATGAAGCTTACTCTACAATATTTAATGGTTATTTTAAATAAAATCATTTTATTTTAAAATTACATGGAATTTTATGAAAAGAAAATGAATTTTAAAAGAAAGGATATTTTTCTCAAGAATTCATTTCAAGTGTTTTATCAAAAAAAAATTTCCATCTATGATGACATTAATAATTATGATTAGGTTTAATGTATAATGTATCTATTATTTACATGGTTTGATTATTTTAATGTTGAAATGATATCCATTACATTTATATGGATTATGTTATGATGGGATGATGTTTATGAAACCCAATTTATAATTTGGGTATGATGAAATATTTTTGATTATTTTGTGACACATGTAAGAATGATTTCATTATGAGATGGGTGGGATCTATATCTCCCTCCAATGTATAGGATAAAGATTTATATCTCTTGAGATAGAAATGGAGAGAACATTTTGTTAATCTGGTTTAGTGATACAGGATTGGAACGAGGAGTGAACACGATTCAGAAAGGGACTTTGTCAACTAAGATGGTATTGGAAGAAATGCCTTTGCTACTATAAAAATCATATCATGTGCTTAATGTTTTTCCACAATTATATGTTTTATTTAAAAGATATTTTATCATGATTGGTGTTCCATTATGATTTATGTCTTATGTACTTCCATGTTGTATTCCATTGCTCAGTATTTCGATGTTTAAATATTATGTTCATGTTTTTATGTTCAAATATATATGGTTTGTTTTATTTTCACCATGCTTACTCTTATTGAGCATTTGAGATCACCCTTTATATTTTTTATTTTCTCTAGGATATAAATAAAGGTTCTAGGTAAGAAAACAAAATGGGATGATCTTTATGGGATATGTTGAAGATCTTTCACCATGATTAGAAGATTATGTTCCGAGTTTTCCAAGACACAAAACTATTATAGTCCTTTGGTGTTTGTTTGTTGTTATGAATTAAGTATTCCAAAAATTTAATGTAATGTCCCTGTACGTCATGCTTTGGGTCTATACATCTACTTTGTCTGATGCTCTACGGATTGACAACAATCATGTACATGAAGTATAAGTGCGCTAGAATATATCTATAAATGCAATAATATAATCTGTTCGGGCCCAAAAGCATGACCCTAATAGGGAGTGTGACGAATCCATTAGAAAACAAACCAAATATCAATGCCTAACTATCAGTGAATATTTGTAGTAGGAAATGATAAAAATGAATAAATAAATAAGGAGGTAATCAAACGTAAAAAATTTTAATGTTTCAACTATGTTAATTTAATTTTTCAATTATTCAACCAATAATTGACAAGAAACCCTCAGGGAATGTTCTTACATCCAATACCCTTTTTTCATAAATTATTTAATCAATAAAGTTATAACAACACTCTAGGAATGCTCACACAGTCTAACCCCTTTGATCACATGCAATCAAATACTCTCTGAGGAAGAACTCACTATCAATTTTGCATGTGATATTTTAACAAGAAACTCCATACACTTTAAGGAATCACTTGACATCATTTCCCCATGTGGTTTCACAATGGAAAATGATGGATACTATTACGGAGCAGTCAATGTCAATCCCCCATATGGTCTTGCAATGTGATGGTATAATAGTCACTCTAGGGAAGCCCTCAATATCAATTTCCCATTTGTACTAACTACACTAGTTACTCACAGACCTGTGTAATATAATTATTCACAAATGATATATTGAAAAAAAGTAATTGTCAAAAATGACTTAGATAAACCACTAAAATGAATATCATAAGGATTTCATGTAATATTAACTCCATCCTAAAATCACAAGGCATGAATAATTATATTTTGATATGTTGTTCAACACCCAATGGAAAAAATAATAAAACCATGGTAAAACACATATATATAAAGTTAATAAACCTAAATGATAATCATAAAACCCTATTCTTTGAAACAGACCATATCAGGAATCAAACATTGTTAAAATTCAAAACATGCAATTCCATAATCTTGGTTATTAAGAACATATTGCACGTATAATCCTAAGACAACAATCGAATGGCACAATCCAGCTACCTCGACATTGTACCATCAATATAGTTGAACCTCAACCTTTAAATCATCATATAAATTAGTAGATCTATAAAAACATAAAAAAATCAACCATGATTAACTCAAAAAAGAGGGTAAATCAAGAGAATATGCTCTAGAATAAGGAATAAATCACCGAGTCGATTCCAACCCAATTGATCGTGTTTGATTTGGAGAACGGAAGACGAATTGGTGGCTCAATAAATATTCAGAAATTCTTGTCACTCCTGGGTGAGACAAGGAAATAAGAAGGTTTTTTTGAAATTAAATGCAGCACCATTCCAATTAAACATATAAAAAAGAAAATTACATGGCATGTTCAGTTAATGTATAAATCTTGTAAATTCCTTAATCAGACTTCACATTATGTGGTCTCCATGTCACCCCACACAACCATGTGATAGATGTAATATGACTAGTACACGACTAAATGATACAACATGGTACATGATGTTTACACCTAAGTACACTGTATGTATTCCTTAAATTTTCCAAAACACTATTTTTTCTATAAAACACTTGATATCTGGATCCATATATGAAATTAAGATCAATGTTCTTACAGAACTAAATAAAATATGTATAATCCATTCATTTTTTGTACAAATATCTAATTTTCATCCTATATATAAATACATTATGTTTAAACACATTACTCAATATTTATTTCCTATGCTAATAAGAAATATTGTAAAACCAATATGTTGTTCTCCATACAAATATATTACACTATAAATATTTTAAATAATTATTAAAGGATCCCATTTATTCAAATAATCATTCATCCATTGAAATTGTCAAATTTTATATTGAAAATGATATCCATCCACAAGAGTCCTAAGAAGCGTAAAATTATAGTGCAAAATGAATGACGATAAGGGGAAACCAGAAATATTATAATTGGATGTTATAGAATACACATTATAATAATTTATATATCCACAATGTCTTGTATAATAATTACACCTCTTAATATGTTGAGTCCACTTCTCCATTAATGACCCACGCTCCCCTGTCTCGTCAGAATCTGATATGTGCCTCTATAATGTTAAGACCAATGCAATTGACTTACCATGAATGAAATTAAAATGGAAGACAACAAAATATAATATAAAATCCACTACATAAATGTTTCACTATAACTAAATATATTACCATCTCAGAATGTGAGAAGGATGAGGAAGAAAATTCATGAATTTTTATATGTGCAAATCATCATGAATACCCATCAACTAAATAGTTAATGAAAACTGATATGTATTCTTGATAATCCATTTAGTTTCCTAAAATTTTCTAACATATCTCATAGTTTAATTTCAATGCTTTCCAAGATAACAATTATCCATCCAAATAGATACATTAAGAAAAACCCACTAACATGTGGAATAAGCTAAATGATGAAATTCTAATTTACATGTTGTATCAACTCTTTATAGTAAGTAAATTTACCTGTATGAAATAATCAAATATATCTCATGAAAAAGTCTTTGTCTCAAAATTGATTCTTGTATCACAACTTATAAAAAAATAGATGACTTGTAAAGGTGGTCATAGAGAGCCTTGAAAGGAATCATTTTGATCAAAGAAAATTACTATTTCTATAAGAAAATACAATCAGTCCAAAATGGATATCCCAATATCCAATAATATCCAAGACACATTTATAGATAATATATTCTAAGATCTTATTATAATTATCCGTTGGACCATCATCGGATGTCAATCCATACTCAACCTAGCCTGATTCCCAATATCCTAATAGTGACTCATCGAGAATATCAATTTAATTCAAAGATACCTATGTGAAATTATGGATTATTGATACCCATATGACCTAAAAATCTATTGCATAAACATATTTCCCAGAACATTACGCTTATCAGTGTCCTCAACATGAATAAAATTATATTACTTTATCAACTAGTCAACTACCACTCTGATAGCATTCCTCCAACATGGATTCCCTGGCAATTATTCATAAAAACCACCAAATACCTCATAAAATTTCAAAAATGAAACCGAATGTTTCAATACCATACTAGAAGATATCAAACTATATACTATTATCATTAAAATAATGTAATTGTAAGACACATAATTATAGATTTCAAAGTTCATTCATTGCCACCAGAATCAACATATCATGACATAATACAACATCATTTGTTCCAAATTAATGGATCATGAAGAATTATAAAAATATAAAAAACACCTCATAATTGATGGGATGAAAAAATGATCCCCAAGATAGAGAATATAATATGAAGGGAGAGGAAACCCAGCAATAGTATCCCCACTATAAATAGTTTCCCAAATTTCACTAGACTCGTCATCTTACTACAGAATCTATAGAATAGTCTCAATGAGAGGTTTTACTAACTAACCAGTTTTTATTATCATTCCTATAATATTATCATTATCTCATATGTGCATCTAATTGATGTTTCAAATAAGGTTCCACTCATCATTCAATTCAGGAATAGCCTGCGATGATACATTCAATCAAGGAGAGTCCACAATGACATTCCCAATCCCTATGGGTGTAGGTAATGTAGGAGTCAAAAATCAAATGTAATTCCACCAACCACATCATGCTGGGATTCAATAATTTTTCATAATGACATATCTTATACAATTATAGTCAGATAAATATGTGACCCTCCCCATGAAATGATAGTTCCCCCTATAATTATATGGACACATAACATTGGGAGGATATAAATAATTAGCTTGTAATTCTTCTCTTTTGGGCTATGATGGAGAGGGTAGTAATGTAAAAAATGATCATCCTTCCCCAAAACACTACAGAAAAATTACCTTGAACACCCATTGTAAACCATAAACTTCTTATTGGGATATGGTAAGACAAAAATGAGATTCCATTTTTCATATCATTTCAGATAACTGAAATAAGTCTAAAAACATTTCATTTAATTTAAATTACACCCACTTTCTAGTTAGGGGTGTCAATGGTGATTCCAAATTTTAGAAATACATAAAGAAATGTTGATAGTATCTATTAATTACCACTATTATATAATTTTCAAAGATAGTCTATTGCACTTCACATGAAAACATAATTGTTAGATACTTCAGACCGACAAATAATCCATTCATTCAAATCATTCTCCCCACGAACATGACTTCTTGAATATATATATTTCTTTTCAAAATATTTCACTAAATACTTTAACTTATATTGATTTCCAAAAAATATAAAAATGTTCAGGCACATATTTAAAATAAAACAAAATATGATCCATGCATTCTACCAAACCATTATTAGGATACTGATGGAATATTATATTAATCAATGCAATAAAAATTACAAAACAAAAATTCAGATAAAACTGCATTAAATAACATTCATAAGGGATATACTTGATACTAAAAATTTTCTTTGGTATATCAAATATCCATCATCATTAAATTTGATATAATAAATGAATACCAATCACGGGGAACTAATTTTCCCCCTATATCATATCATATAAATCCTTAAAACACATTCAAGTATTCTTATTTATAATCATTAACATGTTTAACATCTAATAATACATTCAAAATCAAATTGAACCATATACGTTATTGGATAGAGAACATGGGATATCTATGGCCTATAGATGATCATAACATCTTAACTATTAAAAAACATTATTGGTGATGGAGAATAATGCCCATAGATTCCTAAATCACCAAACAGATTTCAAGACATTAAATCACTAGTTTTGTAAAATACACTTTCATAGGAGGAATTCCACTTAGAACTACCTACACCACCACTATAATAATCTTCAATGTTTCACTATGTCATGTTTATTCTACTAAAGATGCCACAAGGTTGGAAATATGTGGTAAAATAACTAACCATACCCGCGGTATCAATATATCTTATTATATAACTATCTACTATATTTAAATAATTCTAAATCATAATAATAAACTCCTCAGTTATAATATCCAATCAAAATCCTTATTGGTACTTGAGAAAATTCATATTGGCATTATTTACCACATATGTTAAAAAATAATAAAAATCATAAAATAATTTCTGTACATCGTCACTATTATATCAACGATATATAAAGAGAGGAAAAAATGAGAAATTTCCATCATTAGTGACTAATGAAATAACTACTGAAATATAGTGTACATTTACACTTCTAGTGCATGAAACGAAGCATATCCACTAATTCCATGAAATCCCGCCATCACATGCATGAATCTTCATGTACGAATACAATTGAAATAACCTTGATACATTCAAGTGTATCAAAAAAGTCAAACATATGATCAATCAAGTATACCCATTCCTCCACAACCAAAGTCCCATTCATATATTTAATGGATGGAATATTCTCACGAGGAAACTACCATGATCAATACATTTCTCCTCCACCTACTAGTTTCAAATAAATTAATATGTTTCAGAACTATATTAAATTTTTTTCAATAGCCAAAAATAGTGGAACAATATAATTTTCAAGATTCTGATTTACGGAATGGTCATTGTAATGATCATCTACTGCATCCTAATGAATATCCCATGTGAGAAAGCTCGTATCCATACTACAATGGAATGAAAATAATGAAAATTATTATGAAATATAATATTCCTAAAATAACCAATAAATTAATAAGCATAAACAACAATAAAGATTTATGGAATAAAACTGAAGACACATCCCAACATCCTATTATATCTTGTGACTCGTCACATAAAGAGCTAGTTAGGTTCACAATGCAAACTACCCCTATGTTCAAAAAATCTTATCAAAACTCTACCAAACATCTCATGAAAAGGTCTCATTAAGAAAAAACTACCTCTTAAACAAAATGTTGATGAAACATACATGGATACCATCTCAATATTTCACCTGACCTGAATTTCTACATGGCATACATGAATTCCCAATCTCCATACACCAAAAACTAGCCATTAAGAATTAAAAATATAAGGGAGTCATTTCTCCCCATATAAAAAAACACGGAATATATATATAACTTATAAGAACAATGGATGAAATAAATATACGTCATAACTAATAGAATATAGTTGAAAGAATATAACTCAAAAGAATTCATTATAATCTAATGTACATGACCAATTATATATGGTCATATTAAATTGTAACCAACTACTCCATGTTATAATATACTAAATCTTTCACTATCTCACCACTAGATACTACAGTACAACTAATCATAAACATTTCCTTGTAAATATGGAGAAATTTAATTCCATATAACAAATTAAATAGATAGGTATATACACCAATGATTGGGTGCATAGTGTGTGCGATAAAAAGATCATTAGGATCCCAATATGGTGTTACATAACATGTTTTAGTACAATAATATGATCATTATCCTCTTTAAATCAAATAGAATGATATATAGTTTAGTAGTTTTTAAATAAAAATATGGGAAAATAATTAATTCCCTCTCTTCCAGAATTTCCATATAATATAACATATTTTTTTAATCATTCCATATACATATATCAAATGTGGAATATTATATAAATCCAAATAATGAATCACACAGTAATCAAATCAAAATAAGTACAATCTAGAAGAGTAAAATCCAATGGCACCAGTCACATCACACCAAAGAAAATTGTAGGATACAATAGCTAGGTCACTCATAACCACAAAATATAAATTTCTCACCACATGATTTGAGATATATTCATTGAATATTGTATGTATCAAAAAACCTTGGAATGTGAACCATCTATTATATTATATAATTACCCTTAAAAAATAGGCATGTGGAACAAGAAAACCCCACATGATTTTACACCACAAAATTATGAATGGATAAATTCTCTAATAATACCATCTCCTTAAGTACCCAATGCTTCATGTGTGATCTATATTCCATAACCAATTAATAAAAAATATTTCATTCAAACAATATTTGAAAAGCATTTACCTAATCTATTTCATAATTCTTTAAAAAAAATTTGTATCCCAAAACATGGGGAAATAATTCTATTATAAGAATCCAATTCTGAAAATCAAAAACACAATCAATTATTAATTTTATTTAAAATAAAATAATAATTATCAGAAAT
The DNA here is from genome assembly GCA_963277665.1 of Viscum album. NCBI lineage: Eukaryota > Viridiplantae > Streptophyta > Magnoliopsida > Santalales > Viscaceae > Viscum > Viscum album. The sequence continues at coordinate 555,063,138 of OY728165.1, read as the reverse complement.
ATATAAATATAGTTCATCCAAAATAGTCTAGAGATAAAACCACCTATATAAAACTCTAGTCTTACCTACCCTTAATGAGAAAATCCTATATAGAAGAACATAATTATGAAATGAGAGACCCGAGATTCAATCCACCCATATTATAATCAATATAAGAAACAAAAAAAATCAGTATATATGACAAAATAATACATAACTAAAAAACGCACACCTTCTACACTATAACTAACAAGAGATCAGTCCCCGGAATATGATCACATGACTGATCTATAAATGAATCATGATAAACCTCATAAATAATAAATGGATCAAAATAATAATAACAACAGTTATATAATGATCTAAAGAAATTAATAAAACAAATTATTTCATTCTTAGATAGATACAACCCAAATACAATAGAGATATATCACTGATCGAAGAGATTAAAATGATGTTGATGTCCCAAAAAACCACCATGACAGCCTTAAGGCTGAGATCTAAGAGGGATAAAATGAATGAAAATGGAAGTCAGCCTTATAGGTCCCCAAAAGAAGAATATGAATTATTTACATGGAATATTATCCCATTACATATCATGTATGTAATATCCCGGTTCTGGGTGCAACTCAATGGGTGCCCCGAACCCGGTTCTCCACGTGACCTCAAGTGAATTCCCTCAAATGCCAGAGGCTGCCGACTAGCAGCGAGGACCCAGGTCTGATAGTGGGGAATATATGACCTCATTTGTCAATGTGTAGCACAACAGAATATAATATAAACATACATCACAATGGAAGCAACAACGTTATATATAACTGAAATGGATAAATGATAAAAAAAAGAGAAACCAGCAGTCATATATATATATATATGAAGATGCAGCATGTCAATATTCTATAAAATGGCCAGAACATGTTACACAATGATAAAATACAGTACAAATGAAGTACAAGTACAAAAAATCAAAACAGAACAACCAACGACATCACAAGCCAATGCTCGGTCCCATTCTCTCCTACACCTCAACAGCAATCAAGTACCTATGTAGGGACCCTTTCCCTTATCTACACCTCCAGAAACGTAATCTGTTTGGGCCGAAAAGCGTGACCCAAACAGTGTGTGAGAAATAAATTCCCAGTAGGAACCCACCAAAGTCATGTGCCCAACTGTGTGTAAGCATGAAACAACAGTGTGCATTAGTAAAATGCAATAATGTAAGCAGTACATATAGTTACTAACTTAAATAGTTATATTTCCATTTTAATATCCATTTAATCATTTATTTAAAATATCACCACAGTGAATATTCTATGTAAAACTATCAACTGTCCTCATACGAGTAAACCCCTACCCTCAGGTAAAGAGTATCCAAACACAAGAATCTTCCCACAGGAATGTGAATATTTCCCAAAGGCATAAGTAGTGTCACCCACAGGCACATAATCAACTGCCCACAGGCACAGAAAATGTTTCCCACATGTTAAGTAGTACACTGCCCACAGGCTAGTCACAACACTGCCCTCATGCTAACAGGTAACCAGGCCATACCCAACATCTAAATAAATATTGACAAGCAGTTATCCTCATGGAAATTCTAAATTATTTTTTCTTTAAATGCATACCCTCGGGTATCCTGTCCAAACGACTAAATAGTGGAACGCACCCCTGGGGTGGTCCCAGATGCAAGAACTGATCCCAAGAAACAGTTTTAAAACTATAATTAATCACCTATACATTTCAAGGTAATAAAATTAGCCACGACCTAAGCCTCACGACACCCCAGATATGGGTTCATAGCTCAAAAACCCACAAAATGCACTACAGTTGGAAATCAAACACAAATCCACATACCTTAAACACCAATGAATGATATACACAACAACGCCTTCTGAAAAATCCAAGAATTTCATATACCTGATGTAAAAGAAATCTCACTTAAACATAAATAACTCCCATTAGGGGAAGAATTGGAAAGAACGGTTAAAGAAGATTAGAGGTATTACCCCTTAGGTTCCAAATAGATCGACGGAGGTGGAATCAGATTCCCAATGTGCACTCGGCAGATCCATGAAGCTTCGGTCTTCCCCTCCAGAGCTCTCTTCCCATTCTAATCATTCCCTGTGAATAGGGAAGGATACTGCCCATTTTATGCGAAAAAAAACAAAGTACACGGCGTGTACTTCTGAGTACATGGTGTGTACATCCCATTTTTAACATGTTCCTCTAGAGGATTCCCACTAGCGTGGCACTGTTCACCTGCCGAAAGTTTTACACGGTGTGTATCAGTGATCACACAGCGTGTGCTGCCCCGCAGCTAGCCACCGCCTTACTATTCTCCTGCCGACTAACTACACAGCGTGTAAAGGACCACTACATGGAGTGTAGTCGGTTCCTACACCCTTCATCCCCGGCATGGCCACATGCCCCGTGTACTCATCCCACACGGCCAGAAGTACAAGCCGTGTGGAAAAAGTACACGGCGTGTACTTCAAAAATTTGGGATTTTTCCCCATTTTCCTTATTTTCTTACAAAACATAAGGAAAATAGAATTTAAGAATCACCTACCCCAGAACTAAGAATTAGGTTCTTACAAACTTCCACCATTAAAGAAATTCATCCCTGAATTTCCCTTCCAAGGATGGCGAAGATAAAGCTGTGAAAAAATCCAGCCACTGAGCATGTACATCGGTCGCCCGCTCCCAGGTTTTGTCCTATACTCGGCCATGCTTCCATAACACCCGTATGAGAGGAAATGACCAGCCTCAGAGAACCGTCATGATTCTGTCAACAATAAAAATAAGATGCTCCTCAAATGAATCATCAAACTCAAGCTCAAACTCCTCTAGTTGAAAGACGTGAGATGAGTCTGAATGATAGCGATGTAACTGAGATAAATGGAAGACGTCGTGCATGGCTCGGTACCTTGGAGGTAACTAAAACTTATAAGAAATCGGTCTGAAGCTCTCCAAAATCTGAAATGGCCCCATATACCACAATGAATGTTTACCCTGTATCCTGATCTGCTTGAGTCCCAGCCTCAGTGACACACGCACAAAATCCTGATCCCCGACCACGAACTCCAAAGGTCGTCTTCGGAAATTAGCATATGATTTCTGACGAGACTGCACAGTAGCCATCCACTTGTGAATCAACTGGACCTCCTTAGAATTATCTTGCATGAGACGTGGTCCCATCAAATCTGCCTCACCTGCCTCTAACTAGCTCAATAGTGATCAGAATGGCCTACCATATAAAGCCTTTTATGGTGCCATCTCAATCGTTTCTTGAAAACTATTATAATAGGTGAACCCGACTAGTGGTATTTGATTTCCCCATGATTCCTCAAAGTTAAGGACGCATGCATGTGGCATGTCCTCAAGCACCTATGTTGTATGATCTGACTGGATATCGGTCTGAGGGTGGTATGCTATGCTCAGAAGCACTTGTGTACCGTGTGCCCTCTAAAAACTCTGCCTAAAACGAGACGTAAAATGGTTGTCCCTACCAGAAATGATAGAATGTGGGACCCCATACAGATGTACGATCTCACAGATATACGACGTCCCGAGCTCGTCAACACCGATGGTGTCCTTGATCGGCAAGAAGTGAGCTACCTTTGTGATTCTGTCCACAACAACCCACACGACATTATTTCCTCCAGGTGACATCAACAAACCCATCATGAAATCCATCGTGACATTATCCCATTTCCACTCCGGAATGGGTAACGGCTGTAATAGTACAGCTGGTCTCTAATGATCTGCCTTCACTTGCTGATAGGTGGAACACCTCGTAACAAAACTACCATCATCTCTCTTCATACTCGGCCACCATTACTGACATCTAAAGTCTCGGTACATTGTGGTCACCCCAGGATGAACTTCCCAATCTGAATCATGAAACTCCTATATCAGCTCCTCACGTATATCACATGGAACCCACACTCGTCCATGGAAATGAAAAACCTCACCATCGCCTATCGTCCAATCAGGAGGAGGGTCCTCACTTGACACCGACTCCTGTAGAAATAGGCATTCTAAATCTGATAGTTGTCTCATTATCACTCTACCCAGGAGGGTAGAAGTCACAACTATAGAGGAAAGATATTTCTACCACTGATTGTCGTGCACCTCCAAATGCATCTCAGAGAACAAAGCCATGAGCTTCCACTCAACACTGGCCTCCTGCACAACCTGTATCTGAGTCTTCCGGCTTAGTGCATCAGCTACTGAATTACCTTAACGAGGTGTATAGGAAAGCTCCAAATCGAAGTACTGATGGTATTCGACCCACCTTCGCTGTCATAGGTTCCTTTCACAGTATGAAAAGATATACTTGGGACTTTTGTGGTCTGTAAAAACTACAAAATGCTCTCCCAAGAGATAATGTCTCCAAAAGCACAACGCATGAACAACTGAAGCCAACTCGAGATCAGGCATCAAGTAATTTCTCTCATGTGGCCTCAACTGTCGAGACCCGTACGGAACAACTCGATCGCCCTGCATCAACACTGCTCCTAGCCCAATACCTGATGCATCACAGTAAACTGTATACCTCTTCCCCTACTTTGGGAGTATCAGAATCGGTGCTGATTTCAACCTACCTTTCAGGTCATGAAAGGTTGTCTCGCAAGCTTCCGACCAAACGAACTTCTCACCATTCTTAGTCAAACTTGTCAACAGCACTGCTAAGCATGAGAAATTCAGTATGAAGCATCTGTATTAACCAGCCAGCCCCAAGAAACTCTGTATCTCAAACACGTTATTAGGATGCTCCCAGGAAACTACATCTCTCACCTTCTCTGGGTCTACTAAATGTCATTCCTTTGAGATGATATGACCGAGGAAGTGAATCTGGTCCATCCAATGTGGCACTTTGAGATCTTAGAATATAGCTTATGCTCTCTCAGTGTACTCAATACAATATCAAGATGGTTGGCATGGCCATGTAGAGTGTGAGAGTACACCAAGATTTCATCCACAAATACTACCACAAAAGATTCCAAATAATGATAGACACACGATTCATCAGAGCCATGAAAACGGTTGGTGTGTTCGTGAGTCCGAACGGCATAACCGTACACTCATATAAGCCACAACTACTCCTGAAAGCTGTGAGAGGTATATCAGATGGTCTAACACGCAGATGATGCTATCTTAATCTCAAGTTAATATTCGAGAACACTCATGCTCCACAAAGTTGATCAAAAAGATAATTAATCCTCGGTAAGGTATATCAGTTCTTAACTGTCAACTAGTTCAGCTTCCGATAATCCACATAGAGTCTGAGGATACCGTCCGACTTCTTCGCAAAATGGACTGGGGAACCCACAAAGAAGTACTGGGTCGAATAAACCCCTTTGCCTGTAAATCCTCTAACTGCCTCTTGAGCTCCTGCAAATCAGGCGTGGACATACTATAAGGAAAAACGGACACTGGTGTTGCTCCTGACACTAGCTCGATAGAGAAATACACCTCATGTTCTGAAGGAAGACCTGAAATGTCATCCGAAAGGACATCCCTGAAACTATCAACACCTGGAGAGAAATACATCTGACATGTCCCCTAGTCATCCAGATATAAACTCGCAATCTGGGTTGTGACTCCACCTCGACCATAATGCTCTGTTCCAGCTTAACATGCATGAACATCCCATTAGCCCTTGTATAGAAACTCTCCTCCTTCTGGTGGCGTGAAACTCACCCTCCGACGATAGCAATCAACAAAGGCTCAAAAGGGAACTAACTAGTCCATCCTGAGAATGGCGTGATAATATTTCATCTCGAAGACATAGAGGTCCCAAAGGAAGTGACATCCACTGACCTTGAGGGGGAACTATTTGAAATAACACACACCAGCCGTTCTGATATCCAATGGCATTTCTAGCGTCATGATGTTGGAAGTAGTAGAAACACAGTGCCCAAGGCTCTCCACAATTTTTACAGATATGAAACGTTGTGTAGAACCTGTATTGAAAAGTACTGAAGATGAAACACAAGATACTAGTATAGTACCTCTGACAGTAGATGGTATGGGATCCTGGTCATGTTGGGTCTATTGCACCGCATATACCTACCCAGTGTCGTGGCCCTACGTCATAGCCTGGCTACCCTGAGCTGTCTCGCCTTGGTGCCTTTGAGATCCTGGTGTCTGGATACCATGGCCACGACCACCATCTCTGTCAGCACACCCTGATGTATTCCAATTCCCCGACTGGTAAGAAGCTGTTGGTCCTGCTCTTATATGCAGAGTCTGCACAGATCCCCTATCAGTAGCCATTGATGGAAATGCCCTGCAAAAGCGCTGCAGATGACCCATCCTACCGCAAGCTCGACACTCCACTGGGTCTCCTGGACAGTATGGCCTACTTTTCCCCTCTCTACCACACTGGTAGCACATGACAAAGCCACCTGAAGCAATATTCTGACTAGTACTTCCACCCTGAGTGAATTCCATCTGTATTTTCCTCATGCCAACAGAAATAGTTCCAATAACTGGTGATGAACCACCCTGGCCCACACCACTAGATTCTCATAGGTTCCTCTCTGTGATCAGCACCTGATTTACAATAGCGTGTATTGAAGGCTTCCTGAAAACATTCACCAGTGCTCATATGTCATACTGAAGACCATACTCTATGTGTCTGGCTCTCTGTGTCTCATCACCCACCAGCACAGGTGCAAATCGCTGATGCTCAGTGAATCTAGTAGAATTGTCCATCACCAAAATAGTGCCCTGTTGTAGATTCATGAACTCTCAAGATCTATCTGCCATCAACATATCTGGGAAGACAAATTCATAAAAGACTACCTGAAAATCATCCCATTCCATGTCTGCATGATGTTCTGATTGGGTGGTAACATCCCACCACCTCTTAGATGAATCATGCATCATATACGTCACAATCTTGACCCTCCACCCGGGTGGCATCTCTAAATGCTCGAAAATAGTCTGCATCGATCCTAGCCAAGAGTCAGAAGCCTATGGTCCACCATCCCCTAAAAACATAGGTGGATGCTGCTGCTGAAAGATACGAGTCAGCTCATCCAATGATGTTGCAGTCGGTGGTGCCTCCTGAAAGGTTTGTATAAACTGCAATAAGCCATCACGGAATTGCGCCTCCATGCATGTGTCCAGTATAGCAGTTTTTTCCGCATCTGGCTCTGCTGGAGGATCAACAGGTAGCCCATGGCCCACCAGTTCTGGAGTATACTCATTACTGCTCTCCTGCACAACAACGTGTGGTCGTCTAGACAGAATGATACTATACGGTCAAGAACACGCCTTAGATTCAAGATTTTCAAGACCGAAAATGAAGAAACCCAAAAGGGAACAGGAGGAAGAAGGGATTCAAAATTTTCAAAAAAAGAAAGACAATACGGCGTGAATACTAACTACACGGCATGTACCTAACTCCTCTTCCCCTGCTCGAGTCCTTCTACACGGCTCAGCCACACGACTTCCGTTGAACAAAAACTACACGACATGTATATTTTCTACATGGTGTGTATGGTGTTATTTCCAACTTCTCGTGTCGCTTGTGACACGGCCAACTACCCGGATTGACACTACACGGTGTGTTAAACCTGCACACGGCATGTACACTACCACTTTTCCCAGCCACATAGCTAAGTCCACACAGTCTATCCCCATACTAGACTACAAGGCGTGTCCCACAGGTACACGGCGTGTTCTACATGAGCTTCGCTGACCCATGTTGTTAGTTACACGGTCGGATACACGGCTCAACATACACGGCGTGTACTCAAAGGGATTACACCGACCTATGTTTTTATTTACACGGCTGGGTCCCTTGGTCACACTACATGGAATGTTCTTCATTGACACAACATGTTCTTCGTAAGGATTCCTTCGCCCGTGTTGTTGGTTATAAGGGGGACATCGGGTCCTCACTACACGGCGTGTACATTAGCTACACGGCGTGTTCTCCCCAAGCTCTTCCCTTCCCCGTGTCACCGCCCACATGGTTTGTGACAGGGGAAGAGACTACACGGTGTGTAATTAGGGTACACGGTGTGTACTCAAAAAGATTATTTTTCTTCCCGAACAGAAGAACATACACAACGTTTCTATAGTACTACACGACATGTATACTGGGTTTTCAGACATTATGCCTCATAAACATCCACTGAACCCTGAAAATACTGCAAAACAACACCTAAGTGCCAAATTCTAATCCATGAGGGCGCATACTCACCACAAATCAATGTTTGACATCTTCTCTGTGTTATAACATAATAATCATTCAATGATCCACCAAATTCTGGTCAATGGGTGAACATACTCCCCAAAAACCAAATTTTGGTGTTCATTTTATAAACAGGATAACCCAATAATACTCTATCACATAGCTGGTATTTATCAAGAAGATATCACAACAGCATGCTTTTCTAGAACACCAACTTTCACAACAACATTCAATTGCTAATGCACCTACATGGCATGGAACTATGCATGGCATATGATTTCTTGCATGTGCCCACCTGATGCATTAATGGCATACCCTCATCTCATCGGGTTGCGACTAAATAGAACCCATAGATAAAATATAAACAACACAATCACAAGTGCGTCACCAAACGGTGTAATCATATCCACAATAAATTGCAAAATCAGTAAAATTGTAATACGAGGTAAATGGGCTTTTCCTGGTACATGGGTTAGCTACGCCTGGGCATAGCTTACTACCAAATATCTCTCCAATCCTATCCTTGACTAAGGCTCTAAATAGTAAGTCAACGAAAAGAAACCCCTCTGATACAACTTTGTAACATCCAGGTTCCGGGTGCCACTCAACGGGTGCCCCAAACCCGATTCTCCACGTGACCTCAAGAACATTCTCCCAAACACCGGAGGCTGCCGACTAGCAGTGAGGGCCCTGGTCAGATAGTGGGGAAACTATTCCCTCATTTTTCAAAGTGTAGTGGAGCGGAATATAATATAAGCATACAACACAGCGGAAGCAGCAACAATATATATATCTAAAATAGATAACTGATAACAAAAAGAAAAACCAACAGTCATATATATATATATATATATATAGATACAGCATGTCACTATTCTATAAAATAGGCAGAACATGTTACACTGCGATAGAATACAATACAACTGATGTACATGTACAGCAAAGCAAAACAGAATAGCCAGCAGCATCGTGAGCCAATGCTCGGTCCCATGTTCTCCAACACCTCAGCAGCAATAAATTACTTGTTTAGGGACCCTATCCATTATCTACACCTAAAGGAACGTAATCTGTTTGGGCCGAAAATCATCACCCAAATAGGGTGTGAGAAATAAATTCCTACTAGGCTCCCACCAAAGGCACGTGCCAAACTGTGTGAAAGCATTCAACGATAGTGTGTAGTAGTAAAATGCAATAAAGTATACGGTACTGAAAGTTACGAACTTAACTAGTTATTTTGCCATTTTAATATCTATTTAATAATTTATTTAAAATATCACCACAGTGTATATTCTAAGTCAAACTGCCAAATGTCCTCAGACTAGTAAACCCCTACCCTCAGGTAAAGAGTATCCAAACAAAAGAATCTTCCCACAGGCATACAGATATTGCCGACATGAGTAAGTAGTGTCGCCCACAGGAACAGAATCAACTACCCAGAGGCATGAAAGAAGATTCCCATATTCTTGGTAGTACACTTCTCACTCGCTAATCACAACACTTCCCTCAGGCTAACAGGTAACCAGGCCAAGCCCAATATGTAAATAATCATTCACAAGCAATTCCTCTAAAGGAAATTCTAAAAAAATTAAATTAAAGGCATACCATTGGGTATCCTGTACAAATGGCTAAACAAAGGAACACACCTCGGGGGTGGTCCCGGATCCAAGCAATGATCCCAAACAACAGTCTTACAACTATAATTAATCACCTATACAATTCTAGGTACTAAAATTAGCCATGTTATCAGCCTCACGACACCCCTATTATTGATTCGTAGCTCAAAACCACAAAAAAACCATGACAATTGGAAATCAAACACCAAGCCAACTACCTGAAACACCCTATAATGATACACGCGAACGACGACTTCTGAAACGATCAAGAACATTGTTGATATGAGTTAAAAGACATCTTGCTTAAACGTAAATAACTTTTGTTAGGGGAATAAATGGAAAGAACGGTTAAAGAATAGTAGAGGGATTACCCGTGTGGTTCCAATGAGATCAACGGAGCTTGAATTGGATTCCCGACGTCCACTCGGTGGATCCTCAAAGCTCTGGCCTTCCTCTCCCAAGATCTCTTCCTATTCTAAGCCTTCCCTGTGAACATGGGATGCTACTTCCCATTTTTGGTGAAAAAACAAAGTACACAGCATGTACTTTTGAGTACACGGCGTTTACTTCCCATTTATAAACTGTTCCTCTAGCGACTTTCAGCCAGTGCGGCACTGTTTAGCTGCCGACATGTCTAAAAGGCGTGTCTCTGTGATCACACGACATGTGCCGCCCCACAGTAGGCCACCGCCTTAATATTCACCTACCAACTGACTGCATGATGTGTAAAGGACCACTACACGACGTGTTGTCAGTTCCTACACCCTTCATCCCCGGCATGGCCACCTGCCCTGTGTATTCATCACACACAGCCAGAAGTACATGGCGTGTTGAAAAAGTACACAACGTGTACTTCCAAAATTGTGGATTTTCCCCCATTTTCCATATTTTTATAAAACACTTAAGCAAAAGAGAAAAGAAGAAGCCCATACCTCAGAACTAAGAACCGGGTTCTTACAATTTTATCCATCATGCTCATGTCATTTGAGATAGTAGATTCATTTTTATTTAAAATATAAACATTTCAAATGCATGATGTGAAATAAATAATTTTTTTGATCCTTTCAACCAACAAAAAAAAGATAGTTTCTTCCTCATGCTGAAAACATGGAATGAAAAAATTTCACATGGTGTTTATTTCCCCTACAGACATAAAAATATATAAACCACAATAGTGTTCAACAAACATATTGAGAACCCCATAAATTCTTTACACGTTAATACCTGGAATATTTTAATTAAATAAGAAATAAATTCTAGAACATAAATTCATTTTTACTATAAAATCTCACCCATCATTTGATGACCCAAAATAAATTCAAATATATATGAAAAAGAATTAAGAGAATAAGGATTCATGAATATTGGTAAGAAGGTGTGTCTTGAAGAATATCATGATATACATTTTTGATCTGTTAGTTCTTGATTTAATTAATTAAATCATAATCAACTTCTTCATGATTTATCATAGTTTTATCAAAATATGTTATATTGTTGGATGTTTATGAAAGGATGAAATTATAATTATCAACTTAATATAATTCATAATGTTATTTAGTCTAGATTGTAAGGTAATTTCTCAATTGAAATAATTTGATCTTACCATAAAAAACATTCATGTAACATACTATTTGATGTATTGATTATCTTTTAACCATCTCTAATTCGTTGTTTTGTGGTTACTAACTATATCATAATAAATAAATCTATCACACTCTATTGTTCCTTGGGAATTTAATTTCACTTTAAAATCCATAGTTTCAATTACAACTTCTATTCTCCAATTCGGCATTATATTTTTGTGGTGACCATAATACATCATGTTTCCTACTTTTAAGTGGATTTTTTTTCTATATTATTACAATATCAATTCTCAAAAATTGAATATTAAAATATTATACTAATAATTATCAATCCCAAGGTAAAACTGTGAGGTTGAAATATATTATATTGGTTGAGAACATAAAAACATAACATTTATGAAATTTTTTTACTTTAAATAAGTTTATTTCTTCGACAACATGTATTACATATAACACACACATTAAATGAGCATTGATACACTATTAAGATATTATTATTTACTGTGGAATTTATAAAATAGATGATAAATTGGTGGGTATGGATTTGATTGACGACATTAATAAAAATAAAATAATTTACTACTAAATATAAATATATTTTTAAAATCATAGCTAATAATCAATAATTATTTCAAAAAGATATTTCGTTGTCCAAATATATATATTATTCAAAAATTAGTATATATATTTTTAGAATAAATATAAAAATTAATATAGTAATATTTTATAGTTTTTTTAATATAAAATATTATTTACTAAATATTCATATCAAAATTATCATAGGTTAATTTTTTTTCTAAAAATGATGACCTTATAGTAAATGGTTAAAAATAATAAATTTTATTAAGAACTGTCTTGTTTTTTTCAAGCATGTACAAAGGTATATATTGTTTCTTAAATGGTTTAAAAGTAAATATATATTTATGAGATTTTATATAATCTAATAAAATTATTTATAATCTCTTTAATGCTTGATTTTTTATTACAAATATTTTTATACATAATAATGATTTTTTCTAAAAATTGATTTTCATTGTGTCTTATATATTCTTATTAAAATAAATTTCCATAAATTATATGAATATAATTACAGGAAGTGGAATTTATTTTTTTAACTCATATTTATCATTGTTTTATATATTTTATGTTTTTATTAATTATTATAATTTTATATGTATAGTAAATACTATAGATTTTATGAAATATTGTATCATTTATTATATATCTAGTGTCTAAATTTAATATAATAATATTATCATATTTATTCAATGAAAATAATATTATAAAAATAAAAAAATATTAACCATCTTTAATTCAATATAATATAAATTTCAATTTATTTGATAATATATATGAATATCATTTTCATTACAGACGCCTAGGTTGCAAAAAACTATAAAAGTGCAATTTTTGTATCCTAAATATCAACTTTCAGATGGATTATGTAAATTATTTAAAATTTTATTAAATAATTACAATTATATAATATTATTATGGTTATTATCAATGTATGGATTTATATAACGATTGTATCATCCAAAAACATGCACATTTCTTAGGTAGTACTTGAGATGTAAAAAATAACATATTAATTATTTTTTCATGACATAAAAATTTGTATCAAAATATGAATTGAATGAAATTAATTTTTATTTTAAGAAGATTTATATTTTTACCACGGGGGATATTTATTTTAAATTTTTATATATCATATAATAAACCTCAATATTTACCTAACGCTTAGACAATATTTATTCAATTAACAGAAATCTAAAATTTATGATTTTGAAAATATTCAAAGTGTTAAAATTTTATTATGTTATAGTGTTCCAAGAAATTTATAGATATATATAATATATTATTCTGTTTTTAAAATTATTATACTTGAATTTAATCATTTTATTTATATATTTTAAGTGAAATTACATGAAAAGTTACAAAAATTTTAGTAATGATATTTTATGAAATAATTATTCTTTTAATTATTTTAGAATCCTAAATATTGTGTTATAATGAATTGTGGATGTTATATCATCTGAAATATAACAATTTATCCATTTATGGGAAAATATTCACCTAATAATTAGTAATCACATCCAATTAATATTGAAAAATTCGTAACTGTAGTCAATATAATTTTTTGTTTACTAATGTATAATCTAAATGATATGACTTAAAATGAAATATAAATATGTATAAATTTTATTACATTTACATGAGTAAAAACTTATCATACATCAAATTTGAATTGTTAGTTGTTTAAAAACAACTTTCATTCATAATGAATTTATTATATGTTATGTTTTAATAAATTCCTAAAGTGGCCCTCATATAATTGTATTATGGAAACAAATTTTCAAAACTATATACATATTTTGAGCCATATATCTTGACCTTACACTACTAATTTCACTAATAGACATCCATTGATGCATTATAGAGTGATTTTATTCCAAAAATTCCATCCCAATTGTAATTTAGTTGACATTTATAAAAGATCTATCGAAGAAATGGTAAGTCCATTAACCAATAACATAATTTTGAACTCTTCTTTATCTACTCATAGTGTATATATTTATCAAAACGTAATATATTTAGAATCATAAGTATGATGAAATTAAATTATGATTACGAATTAACCATTATACACCACATTACCATCAAATGAAAAGAAAATGTATCTCTTGTGAAAATTTATGGTGTTCGGTATCCACATATCGATTCAATTAATTTTTCTTCCCAATATATTATGAGTGATTATTATAACTATATAGATATTTATATAATATATATTTAAAATATGTTTCCCCTATAATCTAAATATCATGTCTATCTTTATTCATTCCAATAAATTAAGAAATTATAACATTATTCGTGTGAATTGTGGACCACCACATTCACAAAGTATAGTGATTAAATTTTAATTTATATATTAATTGGATGATATTTTCAACGAATTTTATGAATATATATGATTTATATGATATAATAAATGTCTATTAATGTTTAAATAAAATTAAAATTTTCTTTGGTCCATCAATTGAATATGATATCAACATTCAAGTGTATGAATGTGCTGTTATATTCTTTAATGATATCATTCAATATTCTATCTGAAATTATTGAGGTTGAAAATATATTAGTAAATTAATAAATATATAATTATTATATAAAATATTTATATCACTATTATTGTTAAAATGATCATTGATCCAAAATAAATATACAATGACACGAAGTACTGAACTAAATTACTCATGATAGATGAAGTAGTTAATACCCTGAAATTAAAATTCAAATAATGAATTATGGATTCAATATTTTTGGGAATGTTATAAATGGATACGAATTGATATTATATGTTCTAACATGAATATATAATAGAATAATAATACATTTAAATTTATTTTATAGGATTTTTATTACATTTCATGCAATGTGAACATGAGTTAATGGATTTTCATCACACTTTTATATCTACAGGTGGAATTAGTTATACATCCCATGTTTCTATTTTATTGAATATATATGGACGAATAATGTATTTTATTATTCTTATGATTAAAACTATTGGATAAAAATAACAATATAGATTTGTTTATTTCATAGGGATTACAATTCAGAATTAGACAAAGTGGAAATGGTTGAATATAAAAATCATATTAACAGTTGATATAGATTATAATTAAGTCTTTATTTTGGAATATTTTTATTCCATATTTATATATTCAAAACAGGTTTTTAATAAGGTTTTTAAAAATAAATGTTACTTCTTTTAGTTAATTTTTACTTACGTTTTTATGGTGAAAAATTGTTTGAATGGAATCTACAAGTAACTTTTCAAATGGTGTACATTGTGACATTTTGGAATAAAATACAAAAGTAATGTTTATAAAAATGATAGGTTATGAAAAATTTCTCCCAATGTCTCGAATAGTTTCTTCTAACATTTTATTATAATATTACATGGTTATTTTATATTAAATATTTTTCAATATGATTGCATATATTTTTAATGACATGATTTCAAAAAGACAGGTTATTTTCCTCAAAATTAATCCAACGGATCATTTAAAATTTTTTCACATTTAAAAATATATACCTTGATGTCAGATAATATTTAACGCATATATTGTAGTAGAATACCATCATAATTATTTATTGGTATGTTTTATTTCTTTGATTATAATATTTTTATGAAAATATTTTTTTTTCACAGGATATTCTATGTTGATATTTTTATGAATCCCCTTATCATTCTATTGGTGATGCGAAGATGAAATGATTATGAATCCCATTTAATATCATGGGTTATAATAATATGAATAACTATTATCTTGTGGTATATATAAGTATAATTTTTATTATGTTATGAGTGAGACCTATATATTCCTCTAATGTATTAGGTAATGAATCATATCCAATAATTCAAATATGATTTTAATGGGGAGTAAACCCATTCCTATAAAGGATACTATACACTATGGTTTTTTTGGTAGTGAAACATGACTTCGATAATGGTTTTGAGGATGACATGATTTAACTATATATTCGTGTAAAATCCTTATGCATACAATTGATATATTTTTCTATGCATGTGTGAATTCCAAAAACATATGTCTTATGAAAATGATATGCTCTATTATATCGCATTCTTTGATTCATTAATGAGTCATGTCTTGAAAAATTCAAATATTTATTCCGTGATTCATTTTTATGATCTATGATATATAGGGTATGATTTTTATATATTATTCTCATGCAATCATACATGTATGTTCATATTATTCTCAAGTGATCGAGGTTGTCTCTTTTGTTTACCCTTAAAGGGTATATGAAGTCAACATTTTTTATGCTTCCATTACTATGTATATAGTGAATCGTTAAAATAAAGATATATGTAAAAGGGTTCTATTTATGATGAAAATTGATGGAGATAATTTATATCTTCTATAAATAACTTTTTTATGTTTCCATGTTTCCAAAGGCATTATAATATAAGATTATGGAACATATCGGTATGTAATGTAATGAATGTTACTCTATTATGATAAGATATTTATAGTTGAAAATATTGTTTCTATAGTATCTTCACAATGTTGAAAATAAAATATCATGGATCTCAAATCTTGTGATCAATGAAAATTCATCAACCAGTTAATAATGAGACAGAGAACTGCCTGATCAATTGACCCCAGACATAAAAAAAATGAATTTCATGAAATCCATTACATGATGAACACATTTCATCTAATGATAATTAATGTTTCACCAAATTTAATCATTGTAATCCATAAAATTAATTAATTAATTTCACTATTAACAACGTGTGATTTCTTTTCCATCATAAGATTTGTTCATGTAAAGAAAAACATTACGTTCCTCCCTTTGAATCTTTCATAATTTAGATTTTTATTTTTAGGGAATTTACTGATTATAATGTGACTATCATACTTGGATCCATATGAATATGATTCCAATAAAACAAGGAATTATGTTGTATCAAGTGATCAAGTAATTTCATGATCTCTTCAGCATCAGAAAAATAATTCATAAGATTTGGAATTATATATACAAAAGGATGTTGAATTTTAATATTATTGAATCTCTAAGATCTAAATGTTTTTAAATGTGACATGAACTATAATAAAAAAATGACTAAAACTTCATTTAAAAAAGGATGATTATTTATTATATATATATGCATATATGAGATAAGGTACTCTTTTCTGTGAAATAGATTAGTCATGTGATTAAATCATCTGAAGGTAGATGATGAGCTTGTGATATAATCAGATGAAGGAAATATAAAAATTCAATAATAACTACTTAAATTAATGAAAAAATAAATTAGAGAACCTATTTTGTTTTAATAATGATGATGATGAACCAAATGAGACTTGAAATTATGTATGCATAAGAACCCACATACCCAAAATAATAGGAAAATATTCTTTTAGTGATATGAATATTTTTTCAGGAAAATTATAAATGATTATATAGGCTACATGAGTCTTCTAATGGATGGAATATGTGCCTCACTAAATCATTCCCTTGTGAAGAATATGGTGAAGTCTTCAACAAGACATAATCACCATGTAGAAAACACTATGAAAATTTTGGTAATACATGAATTTCATTCATCGGAAGCATCAACATTTAAAGAAGGGGAGGAGATTGAGTAGTGGGAGGGATGCCTCTAGGAATATAGTAAAAAATCATTATCTTAGATGATAAACCCTTTTCAGATTTATTTGTGGGCATCATCAATAGTTAAATGTTAACTGAGACTCAAATCCCTCGACAAACATCGAACCAAATAAATTTCAACACATGGGTGTTTCTGCAATATTTTTCTCAAATTAAGAGGTTAGTCTCCTGGATTCTAATTTATGCATTTTTCATGTTGTAATTTGTATCATGTTTATCCTCATTATTCATCATATGAAAAACCATATAATATCTTGGTATTGAAATCATTCATGTGGGTATTTTAAATTCGTCACATGTTGTGTTCTATTTCCTGACTGAAAATGCCTTTTATTGGTTATGTATGACATGTTCATGGATCCTCGGTAGTTCTTCCATGAATGTTTTGAAACGGTCACCAAATTAACGCACTGATCTAGAGTTTCCTATTTCCCCTATTTGGATAGGGTTTAATGGTATGTGGTAATACTTATTTTTGAAAGAATATATTTTCATATTTGATAGCCCCATTGGGAAAAAACTCAAGTAATTTTATGCTACAAGAATCCACACTTGATCCTCTATTTATAGAATCTATAACAAAATATATATTTCACAGAAATCCAACATTTGGGTATATAATAGTGATATTGTATTCATCAAAGAGGTTGTCGTTGAAAACCTACCAAACTAAAACACTAATTGTAAAAAAATTGGACATTCTACAAATAATTAGAGGAGAAAATCTAAGGATGCACACCCCGTCATTGTATTCAACTCAATTTGGGTTGAAAAAGTATAACATCATGGGATGACCAATTTCATAGGACATTATGGGGACACTGTTATGAAGGATGTTTATCATTTCCTAACTGGACCCTCTAACTCAACCCCCCTACGAATGAATTATCAAAAAGTGTTGGATACTGATCATAATTCTCAACCTATTAACAAGGAAAAGGTTTCCCCAACAATTTTGGGTAAAAACTATTAAAAATGTATCAAAATACATTCATAAAGAGGATATGAAGTGACACACTGATTGCAGTGAATCCATGCATGATGATTATGGGGAATCCTATAGGATTGAGGAAGACTATTTAATGTTTAGTACAAGGAATGGTTAAAAAATAATGATTTATCTAGATGACTACATCACTCAGAGCTAAAAAGAGACCCAAAAACATAAATATTACTCTATCAACGATGATACAATTTTCACTAGATAATTAGTGGCCCCTCAGAAAGACAAACCAGTGATTCCACCATACCCGGTGGTAACTATGTATCCAATGACATCCCCGAAGGGAAGAATAATAAACCACACTAAAAACATTGTTGTGGAAGTCTTAGAGTATGGGTTTCATATCAGTATAATGATGATGTGAGTGATTAATTTGTTTCTTCATTGGGAAGCATGATGAAATTTTTTTACAAGATATAAGACTTGTGAAATCTCAGTGGATACTTACATACCAATCAAAAAGAAAACATTCATAAAGATGGTGGAATATTACAAGAATCATATAGATTTAAATTCAAATACATTGTAGAGAAATGACTTCATTGACCTATGGATTAATTTTTATGGAACATGACGATGCAGTTTTGATACTGTTTGGGTTGTTTGTAATGTGTTTTTAGAGCATTTTTTGATATGAAGATTCTTTATGTCTTTCTAGATATTGTTTTTGGAATTTTTTTCCATGAAGAGTATTGGTGGATGGCTCACTTATGAGACATAGGCGATAAGGGTTTGATTCTCACTGAATTCCTTTCTTTTGTCGCTGTGTATCTGCTTACTCCTTCTTGATTTTATCACATGTGGGTTATTGGGCTCCCATCTATTGAAATAGACAACATGTGTTTGAAAGATTGATAATAGATAATTTTGGTCATATCAGTGCATCTGTTTGTTTTTCCTGGAAATAAATGTTTTTATTCCCCTCAATACCATATTGGTGTAATTTATTTTCACCTAATTTTCGTTCTGTTCTCATGGACATTAAATATTCCTATAGGGGAAGAATTGGGATACCAATTCATGTTAGAGTTTTTATAAAAAATGGATCAACATTTTAATAAATTTATAATATGGATGGATGAAGCAAGGAGAAGATAAATGGGTGATTGAGATATTCTAAGATTACACACTTAAAATGATAAGGAAGATAAAATATTTTGAATTATCATTTTATATGCCAATTTCTCATGAAATATGAATTATAGAAATCATGTTGAAATAATGATGAAAATTCATCAATTAATACTTGGTTGGTGTTATACAAAATTATTATTATATTAGATAACATCAAAGAATTTGTGCTGAGAATATGAACAAATTGATTGAGGATATGAAATCATCATAAAATGGGATAATTCAATGTTGACCATTTCAATTTTCTGAGGATGTTTTGATCATCTACTAGACATAAATAAATTAAGACTATAAGACCTGATATCATTATTTAGAGGCTGTCTATGTGTGTACAAGCCATATACATGATTCAATAGGATTTTGGAGGGGGAACATCATCAATTTCTTCAGATGAAAATCCAATAAAAATAGTATTCTATCAATGTATCAAAACCAAAAATAATAAAGATATTAGTATTGGGTGGTATTAATGATTTCTATATAGGATTGATGAAAAATTAATATGTTTTGAGGTTATAACCTTCTAGGGAAAAGGGTGTTATTTTTACTTTAAAAAAAAGTTCATCTAGTGAACCGAATTTTGTTGTTAATAACTATTTACATAGTAATCCATTATAATTGATAATAAATATTATATTAGATAATCTATGTTAGAATGGAGAAAAGAATTATTGAATAGAGTATGACTTTGTACATAACATGGTCAATGTCATGTTCTTTGTTCTTTCAAAATATTTCTAAAAATTATTTTATACTGTGAGATTTCAAGGAGTATACTATGAACAGTAACATATTTATGATTTTTTATTCTAAAGAAATTATCATTAAAACATAACCCCCTAATTCACCCATAATCAGTAGTTAATTAGTTCTTGGGCTCATTAATTATTATAATATTATGGTTCCTTCTAATTACCGATATGATATATTATATATTACAAAAATTAAATAATTAGTGAGTTACCATATATAGATAGAAGATAAGTTACACCTAGTGATACAAATTTTATATATTTCTATAAAATCACAAATAATGATAAATAAAAATATGGAATGAAATATGAAGAAGAATATCACAATAAATATAATTAGACCACTGTCTAAAGGTAATAAATGCTATAAATGTATAGGGTTCCTAATTCTACCTACATTACAATTGTAACATTTTAGTGAAATAAAATATGAAATCATTACACCATAAGGATCCAAAGGATTCACGTATTTGGAATATTAGGAGATTAAATATCATTTACAACAAATAAGAATTTACTTAATTCAATCCACTATGGGTTCTAATTGGCCAATGAATTTTACATAGTATATGTGATCACTGAAGGATATACAAAAAATAGGTGTGATATAAAATCATAGTAAAAGGATATATAATAACATGACGATATATAATATAGGGTGGGCCAAATAATTATCATCATTACAAATGCATATGATCATATTCACAGGAGGAAGCATATAGAAATGACATGAAATTTGAAAATGCATGCAAATAAAACATCTTATCACTGTGGTAATCTAACAAACAATATTTTGAAAAAATATAGCATCATGTTCATGAATATTTAATTTTTCTCAATATATACATCACATAAACAAATGCATTTGATCACTATATAATTTTGGGTGCACCTATCACATCACAACATTTACATCTTCATGAATTTTACATGGATCATATATCAGTGGTGATCATAAAATAATCCATTGAATTACATGTGTTTCATTTAATATTAATACATTCAGAATTGTTGTTTTTCAAAAATAAAGATATAATTAA
This sequence comes from Viscum album, assembly GCA_963277665.1. NCBI lineage: Eukaryota > Viridiplantae > Streptophyta > Magnoliopsida > Santalales > Viscaceae > Viscum > Viscum album. Next base: position 555,041,612 of record OY728165.1, on the reverse strand, counting down.
ATTCTTTATCTAATATTTCTCATCCTTGAGTGATGAAGAAATAGTCACGAGAAGTGTGTAGTGTGTTTTTTTAAAGATTGGATATTTTGGAAAAACAAATGTTTTCGAAAATTCAATTTTTAAAAAGGTATGTCCCAAGAAATTTGTGATAGAAATTGATAAATAATAATTTTGTAATATTTGTACTGAATATGGGGTGACGGAGTGAAACATAGAGAAAGATAGTTGGGTTTCAGAATTCCACTTACCTTTGGTTTGAAATCTTCCGTTATGTTAATATCATGTGTAATATTATTATATTTATTAATTAAAAATAAATTTCCATTAATTATTGTTTCTTTATCTTCTAGAAATACATACTATTTCCTTAATTATTCCAATTTCATTTGTATTGGTTCTTTATCTACTAGAAATACATATTATTTCCTTAATTATTATTTTATAATGTTTTTCTTATGGTCTATAATTAATTTTCATAGATTTATATAGTTTATCATTATTATAAAATGTTATAAATTCAATTGATTATATTTAGGGTTGTTACATTCACCCTCCCTTATGAAATTTCTACCATAAAATTTTATTTTACACAATCAAGTGATGAAACTTCACCTTCATCACCACCTCTGATTCCCATGTTTCTTCTTTATACTTAGGGTTCATCCACAACACATTGATATAGTGAGTTTTCTTCTTGAATAGAACCTTAAATAAATGGTCTAGAATCATTATTGTATGCTCATCGTAAAAGAAATTTTAGTCCATCTGTTCCGCCTATGCATTTAGTAAATTTTAGGGATTTGGTATGTACCTTCTCAAGTGTTATAAATAGAAGATATCATGAAACAAATCCATATTTAGTGGAAGTCCAAGACTATAGGACATTAATCCTATACGATAAATTATTTATAATGGGACATTTTATATTTATCAAAGCTTCGGTTCTATTACAAACACTGTGAATCACTCATGAGATTATATTTGAAGGAAGACTTTATCTCAAATGTCGAAATCCACGTTCCTTATACAATTGTCAGTGTAGATATTTTACTTAATATTGGTAGCATTGATATGTTTCTAGATGGAATAAACCTTCGATGTCATTTTCTACACATGATCTAGTCCATGTACCACTCTTTTACATACATCTACCAAATGTGTTGGTGTTCAACATTGATTCCCATAAAAGGCGTCATATGGATCCATCTAAATATTTTAGTGGAAGATAATATTGTAAGTGAACATAACCAATGGAATATGATTATCCTATCCACCAAATAATTCAAATTTATAGGCTCTTATAATATATTAATGAAGATAATAGTACATTCAGATTGTCCATTAGTTTGAGCGTCTTATGCCACTGTAAAACATTATTCATTACTCAATGAATGTAGATGTTTCCTAAAGAAAATTTATGTAAACATGGGATAATGATCAAAAAAATAATGATTGGAAGTCCATGAAGTATCACAACTATCTTCACATATAACCTTGCATGTTTTTATGTGACATGTCTTCCAAAATAGGAATAAATTTAGTAGCCTTCATGAGTATATCCACCACAACCCATATCACATTATTTCCTTCTGATGTCTTTGGGGTACCTTGGTAAGATTATATAGTGAAATTTTCCAATTACAAAGTTTTTGTAGGCCACTTTTTTATTATCATGTTGGATTTCTTTCATTATCTTATACTGTCTGACATATCAATAACTTTGATTTATACTCTGTAATCTCCTTTATCATGTTATCCTAGCGGAATTGTTCTCAGAGGTCGTGGTTCATATTGGCACACCATGTCTGGATAGATAATGTTGACCTTAATGAATTCTTTAATACATTCTATGTTTTCCTAGGTGATGAAGTCACACACAACATCATTCAAATCGAAAAACACCATAATTAATGATATGAAACTCTAGTTCTAACCATTTTTAATATTCACCTTCTTTTCAACTCTAGATCATCCCTTTATTCCACTTTGAACTTCTCTGTGATAGACGGATGTAAAATAATTGGGGAAAGGTATGATGTATTGCCTACCGTTATGATTACAAAATCCATCCTTTGAATACCTAATAGTAGAGGGTATTTCACAATCTCAAATATGGATCAGGTAGCATGTTCTTTTCTGTTTAGAGAATAATCATCCTCGTACACCATATTGAGATACTAGTAATAGAGTAATCATAGTATTTTCTTTTCTCTATACATATCCATACATTAGGTTATTTTGATCTATATATTTGTTATACATCTCACCATATATATAATTCGACATGATTTTCGTGGAAAACATAATAGTTGTTATCTCCAGATCTTGAATCGAGTGGTTCCTCTCATGGATCATCAATGTCTGTGATGAGTGGGATTTCAAATTATCATTTTACATGACTAACCAACCCTATCAATTCATTGAAACATCACTATATATCATCAAATATTCTATAGTTTTTGGTATTGCGTGTACATGTGTAGTGATCTATACGACCCCATCACTAAACAATGTGTAATCCTATGTCATGTCAAGGATTCAGATAGATAATATTTTCAGAATTAGAGTTTTAGAGAATTAATCTATAACTATTAATTTTGTTTTCAAAAATTACAATGTCGACACTTCTACTATATCTATAAAATTTCACCATAAGATAAATCCTTGATTAAAATCGGAACTAATTTCTTGATAATAACATACTTGAATTCTCCCATTCACTTACCCATCATTATAACCTATGAAAAAAATTTCAAATACTTGGGATGACCATAAATATCTAATTAAGTGTTATAAAATATGGAAATAATGCATTTGTCCATAAGTACATTTAAATCAATGAAAACATTCATTTCAATCATAAAACAGAATCTTATTATCATACCTTCTGAAATCATAAGATGTATTAATAACACACAAAAATCATAAATCAAAATCATAACATGTGGCATCCATAACACACATACATTGTAGATTTAACATCTACCTAGTGAGTTAAATTTGGAATAACGATCACATAATATTCTCTAAATATCTTAGGATAAACGTTAATGATTACCTCTGTCACATTACCCAATGCATTGGAGAGCTATCTCAGACTCACCATCCCAAGGATTATCATGGAACTAACCATATTTGGTATATCACATAACCACCCATCAAATATCCATGTACCATTACACAATCATAACACATAATATATTGAAATTATTAATATTCACTTATCAATCATAATAAATCATTTCAAGATATTGAAATCTTGAATATGTTTCCAAATCCATTTTAAACAATTAAAAAAGATATTTTTTAATCAATGTATCCCAAAACACTTTTGAAATTTTGAAGGATGTAAAATTTAAAACATTAATGTCCATATAAATAGAAATTTCAAAAAAAATTTAAAAACACTTACCTTAATTATAATGATATAGATGATTAAGTATTTAAAACATTTAAATCTATGTTTTAGTTAAAGTGTCTCTTACCACATGAGAAAATAATTTTATAAAAATAATTACTGAAAAACATTATTTGAAACCTGTAATATTATGATCATAAGGACAATCATGATATAATATCTCAAGGGGAAGTATATACACCATATACAATAATAAAGGTGCAAAATATCCAGATATGCATCAATAGAAGGAGACTGAGACAAAATCCCTTACAAATACAATATCAATGACGTAAGAATTTATCGATGGGGTGATAATATGATAAAATATTATATCCACAGAAAAATAAGTGGAAATTAAAACATAAATAATAAAACAGTTACTCCACATATAATTTTATCATAAATAATCAATGAAGTATGTGTAAAACCTAATCAGAGGAAATTGAGTTTAGAAATTCTCATATGAAAATTAGACAGAGTAACGACGTCACTTAAAAATTGAGAAAATTATTTAATGGTAGAGAAAAGGTTCTACAAACACTTGGACATAATATTTCAATCAATAAGGAAATTGAATAACATGTCCTAAAATAGGAATTTGGAAATTAAAATACATAACATAAAATATGTCATTAACTAAAAGAGGAGGGTGAAATACTCCCTTACCTTGAGTCTGATTCGTCACGTATGTTCTTGGTTCTTCCTGAATAATATTAATAAGTTAATTTATACTTTATTAAAAATCATTTCAGGTTTATTATTCATTTAATATCACTTATTTCCATGTTATAAAAATTACATAATTTATTTTACTTAATATTGGACTTTTTGTCGATATTGGGTACTTCTGTCAAAAATGATCTTGTTATTATTAAAAAATATTCATATAGTCAATGTTACAAAATATCTATAATGATATTATTGATATGAATATCATATATATCATATATATCCAGTATATATGTATTTATAATCATCCATATCACTTTTAGATAAGAAATGAAATGCACCATTCATGGTGACGATATGTCGTACGTACGCATGAACTCTACTAACATTTCATTTTCTCATTTCTCAAGGAATGAGAATTAAATGATACATAGATATATTATAATTCAATTATAATATAATAGTATATATATTTTATATATGATCATTACCTCAATTCTTTGTAGATTCCATGTATGTAATTAACGAGTCGTCTCACATTGAGGGGGTGGTATTCCGCACTTCCTCAAATGAAATTATCGTAATTACACATTATAGAATGTATAATGATAAGATGTAAAAAAAAATTATTGAATAATATAGACTATATAAATAGAATATATATCATATATCAAAAATTTTATATCATAATTTACCCCATGAGTGGTGGTATAAGATATTTGAACCATCAATGATTCGTGATCCCGTAGATTGTGGTCCAGAGAAATAGTATGTTCTAATCCATTAAATGGAGTTTTGTGTTTGTGTAGATTGAATCCATACCATAAAAAATTCATGTATGCGTAAGATACTGGTGTTGTTATAAAATAATCTAATAAATAGTGTTTAGGGGGTTGTATAAGTAGAATAGATTGAAGATACTTGAGAGAAGACATTACCACAATTCGGCTAACTCCTTTTAATTTAAGCTACATGGACTTCTTGAATTTCATTCTGCCTAAGGTAAGACTTATAAAAGGAAAAGGGGGATGTTGGGGACTATTTGTTCAGAATTCAAACTATCCCTGAGGGCTTCAGAGGTGTGAGTAATTGTTAGAGTTTATTCCCTTCTATAAGAGAAAGGAGGGGCACTTTATGAATGTCTTGAATGATTATTTTATTATAAACTGAATTTCAATAGAAAAAGGACCCAAAATAATTTAATTAAAAGATAAGGTGTGTATTGTTCAAAATCCACTCATCTAATAGGTGTTAGAAAATATTTTGGTTTCATGTTAATTCTTATCATTTAGCTTTAACACTTATTTAACTTATTTAGATCTTACAATGACTTCTTATATATTAATATTATAAAGTCAATATAGTTAATATAAAATTCCAATCAAAACTCAAGTGGTTCATTAATGAAATTTTCAACCATATACAAGTTATTTTTAATAATTGTATATTTTAAGGAGTATTATACTATTTATAAAAATAGTATTTGTTTTAAAAACTCAATTATGTAAATTTATATACTATTCATAAAATGACATTAAAAAATTCTATAACAATTTGATTGTTTTGAAAAACCTATATTAAATAAATTATAACAAGTCATATGTATCCCTAAAATTTTCATATGGCATAAAGATATTCAAAATAAATCTATTTTAATTTTAATAATCTCATTTTTTTAAAACATTCATTAATAAGGTAATAACCACATCTTAATGGGGTCATAAATAAACATTTATTTGTAGTTTATAAAAATTTAAAATAAAATATCTAGATTTTGGAAAATAAAAATTAGATTTCTAATGAATATTTATAGTCAAATATATCATTTTTATAACCCCATAAATAAATTTTTTAAGTATAAGATACATGTTTAGGGTATATTTTCCAAAACATTAAATTAAATGTAATTAAATGTCACTTTCACACTCAAGTGGATCAATGGGGTCCTAAAATCTAACCAAGGATTCCCATGGATGGAAATATCTCATCCAATAGGGTAACATCACTTTTTAGAGAATTTTATTATTATTATAATATTATTTTATACCCTTATTTACCATATTTATCTTTTAACCATGGTGAATTACATATTTACAGAAGTTACTATTTATAATGTCTAAAAATAAAAGTTAAATATCAACAAACATTGGACCTGATGATTGAAAATATGAAATCAATTATTATATATTAAAAAAATAACTTGTAAAAATTAATTTAAAATTAATTTCCATTGAAAAAACAAAAAAGCGTGTTTTAAGAATTAATAAAAATAAAAAATTGAAATGTAATTATGACTAATTAAAAAGGAAAAATATATCTAATTTAAAAAATTTATTTAAATTAAAAAAAAATAAAACTAATAATTAAAACAAATTAAATTTATAATATAACCATATTAATAAATTAGTTAAAAAGACAATTTTTACATAAAATTCAGTACATTTCAATATTTATTAAAAAAATATACACTATCAGAAATAGAGAAAAAATTTACATAAATTAAATGTTGATGTCCTGCTTCTAATGAATATTTTTATTCTGTCAAATATAAGATACACAAGGGGAAAAAATATATTTAAAAAGTATTTTCAATCAAAAGGCTGTGAATCAACATTTTAAAAAATATTAAAAAGAATTATTCTTAAAATCAACATCATTCATATATTAAGACACTAATATTTATTGGGTAAATGTAAATACATTTCACAAACATTTATAATCATAATATAGTAAATTTTATTCATTCCCTACAATAAAATGGCTATGCATAAACTACCATTTCATATAACAAAAATAAAATTTTATTTTTTGATATAACTCAATGTTGTGTGCAACATAAGATTTCAAGTAAACATGTTGTTTCCTATTGAGTATGCTATCATAAAATGGGTCATATTTATCATAAAATTTATATATTATCAAAAAATAATAATATAAATGATAAAAAGGTATTTTTTTATAAATACCTGTGTAATTACATCCCACCCCCTTTTGGAAATTGGGTCATTACAATTTCAAAATTTGGCTCGAAAACATCAATGAATGTCCCATGTCAGAAAAAGGTTCAATAAAAAAATCACATTAAATGATATAAATATAACTACAATAGTCACCCTAAATAACTCATACTAGGATTACATGTTGGAAAAAAAGCATATCGAAAGATACAAAGTGTCATGTTCTTATGGAGAGTGATAGAAAACAAGATCATGAGAATTTTTACTTCTAGAAAACCGTATTCTTGTCTGTGGTCAAACATTCATTAATTTCCCTGAATAAAAATTTAAAATACAATGTTGTCGTTTTATGATATCTTTCATAATGTTTCAGAGATTATTTATTATATTTTATAAGAATGTATTGAGAGATATATACTTTTCATGTAGAATTTCATCATTTAATAAATTTCAACAAAAAACTCACCCTTTCTGAAAATAATAAGTATTTAAGATGACTTGGCCAGATAAAAATTTATAGAATCAACATCGTGGAAAACACATAATCTATATAAGTTGACCTATATATTTCCCTTGTATTTATAGATTAACCAAACATAAAATGGTCAGTACAAGATCAGACAATCCTTCAAAAAGAATAATCCTTTAATCTCCAAAATTCAACAAACAATACCCAAATTTCAAAAAAGGACATTCTATAAAAATTTAAACATAAAATAATTCAATCATTGATTGAAACCCAAAAATTAAGAATGATTTGATCACATAGTCCTTCATGATAAATATTAAAATTTATCTACAAATAATATCAACTACTCTTATTGTCACATACTTAAAATTAATTACCCTAATCACATATTCATTAAGATAGTTTAATCATTTACGTAGATAACCCAAAAAACCATAATTCCACAATAAAAAATTATATTATACCAAATAAAATTCCACTATTAATCCTCAAATGAAACCCAAGGTATTCTATTTTCCTTAGGAATATAGTGTTCCCAAAACAGAAAACACCATCCAAAATAACATTTATCACTTAATCAAAAAATCATTTTTTATAATAAAGATATATTTTAGATAAATCAAATGTTCTTAAATTAAAGGTAATATTGATTCATAATGTCATTTTACTAAAAATAATTATTCATACTAAATAGGGGCTTCACATAGTTCAGTGGTAGGTGATAAATACCAGTCACACTTTGGATTTGGGTTAGATTCCAACAGCTTTAATTGACATGACAAGTTGTCACATAGTTTGTGTGTTGTCATTTTTCAAAAACTATATGACTTTATAAAGTTCCAAAAAATGAGATAAATTCCTAAAAAATAACCATAACATATTTTAACCACAAATTTTATCTCATACCTCATATTTACATCCAAAATAGTAATTACATATAAGTTGTTCAAATTCATGGATCATATAAAACCAAATTGTTATTTAAAACTATATCCACTAAAGAAAATATATTTTTACGTCAAATTTCATTTTAACATAACAAAATACAGGGTTAGATATACAAGAAAAAAAATTCTACCATAGTAATCACATCAACAATGTGAGTTAACACTTTTAAACATATCATCATCCATAGATCAAACATAACACATCAAATCCAAGACATATTAATCATTGAACATTCTTTCTAATCCTTTGTACATGTTTTTTTCATCTTATTATTTTATAATTCTTTCCTAAAAACAAAATCATGAATAATATACTATGATTTCAGGAATATAAAAACATGAGCTATGTAATAATACATCACATTCACATGTCATTTACAGTTTCCTCATCCTTAATTGGAATGAAATTATTCATTAATAAATATATATATTTGTATGTCACTACCTATCCCACTCCTAAACCTTCTTCACAGGTCATATATTAGAATTTTTACCATATAGACCACATTTAAAACATTCAATTGATGATTTGGAAAGAACTTATTTCCCTATTTCTAAGTCAAAGGGACACTTCCTTTTTCTGTGGTAGGTTATTTGTTTATGAAATTAATTACCACATTTGAAACATAATTTTGTCCAATTTAATAATTTTACTAGGTGTTTCATTCCACATCCTTGATACATAGGGTTTTTAATACACTTAATATTAGTATTATTACCTGAACATCCATTGGGATTAATTTTTTTACATGTATGATTCCTTAGAAAAATCATGAAGGATCACGTTTTAAGTCAAGACACTAAATATTTTTTTTATGAATAACCACTTTATTTTTCATTACATCTCCCACTTAGTTTGGTCAATAATTCATTAAACCACTATAGTTTCCTTCACATGCATTGTTACATTAGAGCTTGTAAGATCCATCCATTTACTAAAATAAAATTGGTCAGTGTGATTATATCATTAAATCCATATTATATTATCTTAGGTGGAGGTCAAAAACTAAGATATAATTATTCATGTTATACAAAACTCATTCAATTATACTAAAATAACTATGACCCTTTTAAATATTCAAACCATTATGGTTATGTAAAACATTTCACTTATGATTAAATAACACCCTAACCTCTATAGTTATCTAAACAGACCTCTAATACCAACTATATGGTCCCATACATAAACAATATATAGTATTGAGTTATGTAAAGAATTCTCATTGAGGGTCTTATTAGGTATAGAGGTTTAGAGAATTATGCTGTAACTATTACATTACATCTCAATAATTATAATGCTGACACTTATACTCTATACATATTTTTTCACAACAAGAAAACTTCTTGATTAAAATAGTAATTCATTTCATTATAAAAATATTCATTAATTATTACTTTATCTTATGCTTCCAGATACCATGTGAAAAAAATTTCAAAAACTTGGGACGAGCATAAAAAGAGAAATAAGGGACATAAAATAAGGAAATAAAATATTAGAACACCAGTACATACAAATCAATTAAATTATACTTATCAATCATAAAACATAGGCTCTTTAACATACATTAAGAAATCATTAGATTTATTTATAACACATAGAAAAAATAAATCATAAACGTAACATGTGGAATCCATAACATAATTACATTATAGCTTTTATAGCTATATAGTGAGTTACATTTGGAATAATCATCTCTGTATATTCCCTAAATATATTAGGAGAAATGTAAATGTTTACCTCTATCATGTTATCCAATTCATTGGAGATCAATCTCGGGCTCACCTACCCTATGTTTATCATAGAACCACCCATATTTGGTTTATCATGTAACCACATGTAAAATGTTCATGTACAATTACAATAACCATAACACATAAAATATTGACATTTCCAACATTTCACATATCAATCACAAAAATAAATTCCAGATATTTATATATTAAATCCATTTTTGAAACCATTTAAAACATTTATTAAAGATATTTTTGAATCAAATCGTCCCATATAACATAGAAACTATTAAAGTAAGTAACATTTTAGAACATTAATGTTCCTAAAAATAAAATTTTAAAATAATATAAAAAACATGGACATTAATGATAAATATTTAGATGTTTAAATCATTAAAACATTTATAAAAATGTTTTAGTTAAATTGACCATTACAACATTTGAAAATAATTGAATAAAAATAATTAAGGAAATTGCTGAAACGAAACCTATAATATCTTGGGAATAAAAGTAATGAAAAATAAAATTTGTCATGGGGAAGTATATACACCATATAGGATAATAATGGTGAAGAATGTCATGAAGTGCCTCAATGAATGGAGTTTTAGATATAGTTCTCTACAATGAATGTATAAGTGATGCAAGAATTTATCAATGAGTGATTATGTGTAGTAACAATATATCCACAAAAATGAAGTGGAATTTAGAACATAAATAACCAAAAAATTACACCACATATATTATTTCTATAAATAATCAATGATGTTTGTGTAAAACTCAATGAGAGTAAATTGAGTTTAGAAATTCACTTACAAAATTCAACAGTTTAATGGTGTCACATAAAAATTCATAAAATGTATTTATGAGAGAGAAATTGGTTTATCATCACTTGTAAATAATATTTAATACAATAATGATATATAAAACCATATCTAGACATAAAAAAGAGGAATGTAAAATATATAACATAAAAATGTTCATTAACTAAAAGTGGATGGTGAAAGGTTCCCTTTCTTTGAGTCTGATTCGTCATGTATATTACTTGTTCTTCCGGAATAATAAGGTTATGTTAATTTTGAAATTTATAAAAACATATTTCATGTTTATTATTATTATATATCACATATTACCATGTTATAAACACTAAATAATTATTAATTTTAATATCGGTCATATTGTTGATATTGGGTACTTGAGTCGAAATTGTTCTTGTAATAATTAAACATTTTCCTTGTGTAAAAATTAAAATATCTCTAGAATTATTTTCATGATTAAAATATAATATATATAATATATATCCAGTATATTTTTTTATAAAATTCTATGTAATTTGGAGATAAAAAATGAAATGCACTGTTCATGGAGACGGTAAGTTGTACCTACACATAAACACTACAATCATTTATTTTTTTTCATTTTGAAAGGAATGAAAACTAAATGATACAAATATATATTATAATTAAAGTATAATATAATATGATATATAAGTTAAATATTTTCATTAACTCAATCATTTATATGTTCCATGAAAGGTATGAATAAGTCATCTCACTTTGTGGGGCAGTAGTTTTCATTTCCTAAAATGAAATTATTGTATTTACACATTACAAAAAGAATAATGGTATTCAATACATAAAATGAAATAACAATTGAAAAAATATAAATATAATATATAGTATATATAAATAAATTGACATAATAATGGCCAAAATGAGAGGCAGTAATAGAAAATTGAACAATTATCATTTTGTGAGGCAGTAGTTTTCTGTCCACAGAAACAGTATGTCTGTATCAATTAGATAAACGTGTGTGTAATTTTAGTTCTAATAATTGTCATAAAAATATACTAGTATAATTATTATATTGTTTATGTTATACAATATTGGAAAAAATAGATTTTAGGTGGTTGGAGAAGGAAACTAAATAGAAGAAGATTGAGAGAAGACATTGCCACAAATCGTGTAACTACTACTGATTTAATATAAATGTCCTTCTTGAATTGACTTCTAACAAAGGTCTGGATTTTAATAGGAATATAGGGATTTTGGGGCCGATTTGTTCTGATTTTGTACTAGACATGGGGGATTGAGAGGTGTGAGTAAGGTTTTGAAATGATTCCCTTTTATAAGAGAATGAGGGTCACTTTAAGAATTACTTGAATGATTATTTAATATTAAAATTAATTTCAATTAAAAAAGTTCTCCATCTAAAATAATTCAAATATCATGTATTTAATTTTTGAAATACTTTCAACCAATTGTTTCTAGAAAAGTATTGGTTTCAAATTTAACCTTATCATTTAACTTTAACCATAATAAGTTAAATTATTTGACTCCTACCATGTATTCATATATATTCATACTATATAGTTAATATAGTATTCCAATATAACCTAAATTGGTTCATTAATTTAATCTTCATCCATATATAAGACATTTTACATAATATTATATTTTTATTAATATTATATCAGTTAATAAAATATTATTTGTTTTAAAAACTCATTTATATCAAAGTATATACTATTCATATAATGGATTTTAGAAAACCCATAAAAAATGATCCATTCAAAATATAATCTTTAAAACATATATATCAAGTAATTAGTATCCCATAAAATTGTTGGATAGAAGAAAAATAAAAAAAGTATGTTTATTTTAATTTAAAAAATCTCATTTATTTAAAAAATTCATTAATAAGGTAATCACTACATCATCATGGTGTCATGAATAAATTTATTTATCTGATGTATAAATTTTTTTAATAAAATATCATTATTTTGGAAATATATTTATCATTAAAATGCCTATTTATAGTCGATAATATTACTTTTATAACCGCATTTTAAAATTTTTTAGTAAATGATACATGTTTTCTGTATATTTTCATTATCATTTAATTAAATGTTATAAAATATCATTTTCATACTAATGTGGATCCATAGGGTCCTAAAATAGACCCATGGATGCCCATAGTCATACTTATTTCATCCAATAGATATAGGTCATGTTTTGTTGTAAATTAATATCATTATTATATTATCTGTTTATTCATATTTACCAAATTAACCCTTTGACCACACTAAAGAAAGTATTTACTGAAGTTCCTATTCAAAATTTCTAACAATAAATATTACCTATTTAAAAAATTTGGGCTTCCTGATTAATAAATATGGATTTAATTTTAATATATTTAAAACACAGGCGTAGCAGAAATTAATTTAATATTAATTCTCATTGTCATAACTAGAAACCTTATTTTATGAAGTAATAACTATGAAATGATTTACATGTGTTTATTTCTAATTAAAAGTGAAATTACATTAAATGACCAAAATTCGATAAAATTATGAAACAATACTCTAATTACACGTAAAAAAAATTAAAAATACAATCTATCCATATAAATAAATAATACGAAAAAACATTTTTGGCTTAAAATGGAGTATTAATCACTATTCATTATAAATGAACTTTATCAAAAAAATTCCAAATATTGAGCCAAATTAAATTTTGATGTCCTGATTCTAAAAAGGGATCTCTATCAAAAGGTGTTAAATAAACTTATTAATGAACAACAATATATTTCAAGCTTAAAATCAGATTCATTCTTATTTTAGGACTCTTAATTCATTGGGATAAATGTAAAAACATTTTAAAAAACATTTAATAATAATATAGTATGTTTTGTTCAAAGGTAACGATAATACGACTATGCGTTAACTACCATTTAAAATAATAATATTATTATTTTATTTTTTGGTATTACTCCATGTTGTGTGATAAATATGATTTCAAAGAAACCCATTGTTCCATGTTGAGTATGCTATCATACAAAGTGTAATATTTATCATAAAATAATATATTAGTCATGAATATTAATAAAAATGAATTAATTTTTCATGTATAAATACATTGATATTTACATCCTTTTTGCCTTTTATGAATTGTATCCTCACTATTAAAAAATTGGTCTTGGAAACTTTATTGAAAGACTCATATTGGAAAAAGATTCAATAAATATATCACAATAAAATAAATAAAAAAATTACAAATTTCTTAAAAGAAATATCATACTATGATTCAATGTAGGAAAAGAAGGATATGGATGTGAAACTATGTGTCAAGTTCTGATGGTGAGTAATAGAAAACATGATCATGATATTTTTATATACCCGAATGCCATAAAATTGTAATGGGTTAAATAGTAATTGATTTCCCAATAAGAAAAGTAAACATAAAATGTTTTTTATGTTCTTTTTCATAACGGTGAGGAATTTATTTATGATATTGACTAAGAACATAATGAGATATGGTTAATTTTAATGTATAATTTCATCCTTTTATAAATTTCAACCACAAACACATCTTTTCTCAAAATGAGGAGTATTCAAGTTAACTTTGTCACATAAAAAGTGATAGAATAAACTTTTATCTAATCACATAATCTATAAAAGATTAATTATATATATTCTTTATCTATAAAAATTAACCAAAACCAAAATGGTCAGTAAAAATCAAAAAATACAACAAAAAGAATAATCATTTATTCTCCAAAATTCAAGAAACAATACCCGCATTTCAACAAAGTCAATTAAATAAACAATTATCATTAAAATAATAAAAACTATATTTGGAACCCATAAAATAAAAAGGATTTGAAAAAATATTATTCCATGATAAATCATAACATTTATCTCCGAATAACATCGACTTCTCTTAATTTAACATACAAAAAAGTAATTAAGATAATCACAAATTCTCTATGATAGGTTAATCATTTCTATAAATTACCTACATATCTAAAAATCAACAATAAAAAATAGATTATACCAAAATAAAATTCCACAATTACTCCACAAATAAAATATCATATATTTATACTTTTCTTAGGCATATAGTGTCCCCAAAAGAGTGAATTGCATCCAAAATAACTATTATCACATAATCACCAAATATTGTTTCTATACTATGGATATCCATTTGATATTAAATATGTTTCTAAAATCAACTAAATATTTATCCATAAAATCATTTAACTAAAAAAGAATTAGTCATACAAACTAATGACTTCATGTAGTCCTTTGGTTGGTGATAAATCCCAATCACACATTAGTTATGGGATCGATTACAATAGAATTGTCCAACGTGATGGGCTGTCACACAATCTTCATTTTTTTCCTTTTTGAATACTATATAATTTAATAATACTCGAAAATATGTGATAAATTATTCAAAAATAACCTTAACATATTTTAATGGAAAATGGTATCTTATACCTCACATTTTCATCCCATGAAGTAATATCATGTAATTGCATCAAATTCAAGATTCATATAAACCCAACTGTTTCTTTATAACTATTTCCAAAAAATAAAATATATTGCTCCATAAAATATAATTTTCACATATCAAACTGCAGGTTTACACATATAAGAGGTAGTTTTTCCAAATTAATCCCATCAACAAAGATAATTAACACTTTTAAACATGTCATCATCCAAAGATCCAAGATAACACATCAATTCCTATACATCGTAATCATCACAAATTCTTCATGATCCGGTTTCCATGTTTTTATCATCTTGTTATTTTAAGCTTATTTCCTAAACAAATAATTCCCAATATCCGATTATTTCATTAATTATAAAACATTAGCTATGAAATAATCCATACCTTTCATAGGTCATTTCCAGTTTCCTCATCCTCAATTAAAATGGCATTGGGAATTGTTAAACATATATTTGTACAGTACTGATGATCCCATTACTGAAACATTATCATATGAATTTATTTGTATAATGAACAATAAGAATACAATTAAAACATTCAATTGATATTTCAAAATAACTTCTTTACCTTTTCTAGAGTCAACATGACACTTTCTTCTTCCATAAAGGCTATATCATTATGAACATCAATACCACATCTGAAACTTCTTCTCATCCCTTTGAATCCTTTTCATTGGTGTTTATTTTCACATCATTGACACATTGGTTTTTTAATATACTTACCTTTATTATTATTACATGACCGTCTATTGGGATTCGTTTCACGCATATATGAAGCCTTAGAAAAATCACCAAGGTTTATATGGTCAATCATGACCCCAGATAGTTGGTTATGAATAACTACAAGAGTTCTATTTGATGGTCCCATTTCAATTGGGTAATCATTCAAAAAACTACTATATATTCCTTCACATCCATCGTTACATTGGTGCCTACAAGATCAATCCATTTACAAAATAAAAAATGTTCATTTTGAGAATTTCTATAAAACAATCATATATTATCTTATGAAGAGTTTAAAAACTACAATTTACTTATTCATGTAATATAATACTCATTCGATTTCTCTTAAATAACTATTAATATTTCTAATATGCTAAATATTATGGTTATGTAAAACATGCCACTTATGCTTAAATTACACCCTAAAATCTAATGATATCTAAACCAACCTATGATATCAACTATAAGGACCCAAACTTAAACAATACATATTCATGAGTTATGTCAAGAATCCACATGGAGGATATTTTCAGGTATAGTGTTTTAAATAATTAGTTCATAACTATTATGTTACATCTCAAAATTTAAAAAGTATACATTCTACTATATCCAAAAAATTTCACAACAAGAAAACTCTTTGATTAAAATATGAATTATTTTGTTGAAAAAAATATTCTTCAATTATTCATTTCTCATACCCTTCCTTATAACATGGGAAAAAATATTCAAAAACCTATGATGAGCATAAAAATCTTATTATGGGTTATAAAATAAGGAAAGAAAACATTAGTCCATCAATACATTCAATTCTATAAAATCATATATTTCAACAATATAACATATTATCTTTAACATACATCTTGAATTATTAATATTTATTAATAAAAAACATAAATCATAAATCATAATGATAACATATAGCATCTATAACATACATACATTGTAGATTTTACAGCTACATTGAGAGTTATGTTTGGAATACCCATCTTAGTATATTTCCTAAATATCTTCTGATAAATGTTAACGTTTACCTCAGTCACTATACCAGATGAATTGGAGAGATATCTCTAGCTGACCTACCATAGGTTTATCAGAATCCTCCCATATTTTTTTATCAAGTATCCACCAGTGAAATTTTCTTTTAAAATTACATAATAATGACGCATAAAACATTTAAATTATCAACATTTAACTTATCACTCCCAAGAAATCAATTAATTATATGGAAAATATTAATCAATTTCCTAAACCATTTAAAACAATTAATAAAGAGATATTTTAATCAAAGTGTCCCATAATACTTTCATACTATTAAAGGAAGTAACATTTGAAAACATTAATGTCCATATAAATGAATCAATAAAATATATTTTAAAAAATGGAAATTAATGAAAATTATTTAGAAGATGAAATCATTAAAACATTTTAAACACTCTTGTAGTCAAATAGTCCATTACCACATGAGAAAATACACGAATAAAAATAATTAAAGGAAAACAGTTAAAAAACCTATAATGTCTTGATAATAAGTAGATGTTTATATAATATGTCATGGAGAAGTATATAAACCTTATAGGATAATAAATGTACCCAATATAATGATATGTCTCAATGAAAGGATATTGAGACATAGTACTTTACAAAGATTGTATAAATGATGCATGAATTTTAAAATTGGTTGATTATGTGTGGAAATAGTATATCCACACAAATGAAGATAACATTAAAAATTAATAATAAAACTGTGAATCTACACATAATCATGGATTAAATAATCAATGATTTATGGGTAAACCCCAATGACATTAAACTGAGATTAGAAATTCCCTTACGAAAATTCGAGAGCCTAAAAGAATCACATAAAAATTTAAAAAATTAGTTGATTCTATAGAAATGGGTATATTGTCACTTGGAAATAATATTTAAATCAAAAAGGATACGGACGTACATATTTAGACATATGAAAGTGGAAACAAAACTGCATAACATAAAATATTTCTTTGATGAAAAGAGGAGGGTGAAATGTTCCCTAATCTTGAGTCTGATTCGTCACATATGTTCCATGTTGTTCCTAAATAATAAAACTAAGTTTATTTATAAATTCCTAAGAACCTATTTAAAATTTATTAGTAGTTATAATATATATTGTTACCATATTATAAATTTTAAATTATTATATAATTCAATATCAGACATTTTGTCAATATTGGGTATTTGAGTCGAAAATGATCATGGTATAATTACAAATATTTCTGGTTGCCAAAAGGCCAATATCACATGAATTAAATTCATGATTTATATATCAAATATATATTATATATCGATTATATATTTTTATATAATATTCCATAGTATTTTAGGATAAGAAATGAAATGCACTGTTCATAGAGACGGTATGTCCTGCGTATGAATGAACATTACGTTCATTATTTTCATTTACTATGGAATGAAAACTAAATTTTACACAAGTATATTATAATTATAGTATAAAATAATATTATATATTCATTACATAGGTTCATTACATCAATCCTATATACATTCCTTGAATAGAATGAACGAGTCATCTCACATTGAGGGGGTGGTAGTCCGCGCTTCCTCAAATGAAATTATCATATTTAAAAATTATTGAAAGATTAAAGGCTTGATGTAAATTAAATTAGTGAAAAATTGAGACAATATAAATATAATAAATATAATATATAAATATACAAACATCATAATGGAAACCATGAGAGGCAGAAATAGATAATTGAACAATCATCATTTCATGAGGCAGTAGTTTTCCATCCATAGAAACAGTATGTTTGTATTCATTAGATGGAGTTTTGTTTAAGTGTAGTTAGAATAATTTTCATAAAAAAGTTACTGGTATATATAAGATAGAGAATTTGATATAAAATTAAATACTAAATAGTGTTTAAGGTGTTATAGAAGGAAAATAAATTGAAGTAACTTGAGGGAAGACATTTCCTCAAATCAGGTAACTCTTTCTGATTTAAGATAAATGCCTTCATGAATGGAATTCATCTCAAGATAATGCTTATATAAATAGAGGGATTTTCTAGCCTATTATTTTATTGGATGGGCTAGCCAAGGGGGTTTGAGAGGCGTGACTAATGGTTATAGGTGACTCCCTTTTCTATGAAAAAGGGGGAGGGGACATTAGGAATAACTTGAATTATTATTTTATTATAAAATGGATTTCAATTTAAAAAGGCCCCCAACTCATATAATTCCAAGATAATGTGTCTATTGATTTATGTCTTATCAACCAATAGGTTTTAGACATGTTTTGTTTTCAAATATAACATTATCATTTAACTTTAACCCTTAGTTAACTGATTTGACTCGTACCATGTCTCCATGTATATCCTATTATTTTGATAATATAGTAATTATAAAATATAAATAGAGCCAAAATTTGTTCATTATTGATATTTGAAACGTTATCTATGTAATTTTATAAAATCATAAATTTTTAGGACTATTATATCATTTTATAAAATTGTATTTGTTTTAAAAACACATTTTTGTCTATTTATACACTATTCGTATCAGGACATTCAAATAAACAATAAAAATGATTATTTAAATAAATATTCGTTAATTTAAAGATACCAAGTCATAATTATCCCTAAAATTAGTGTATGGCAAAATAATTTTAAAAATAAATTTTTCTAAATTTTAATAATCTCATTTATTTAGACAATTCATTAATTAGTAAATCACTAAATCATCATTATATCCAAATAATTTTATTTATCTGATGATTAAAAATTATAAATAAAATATCATGATTTATTTATTATTTTGATATTTTTAATAAATATTTATCGTTGAAAATATCACTTTTATAACACCATTAAAAATTATTTTGGTAAAACATATATGTTTTCGATATATTTTCCTTAACATTACATTAAATGTAATTAAATGTCATTTTCACACTCAATTGGATCCATGGGGTCCTAAAATCCTACCACGTATGACCATAGTCATACATATCTCATCTAATAGAGTTGGGACACCTGTTAGGAGTATTTAATATTATTATAATATTATTTTTGTATTCATATTTTCCATATTTACCCATTACCTATAATAAAGAAAATATTTATTGATGTAATTATTCCTAATTTCTAAAAATAAAAGTATCCTATTTACAAAATTTGGACATCCTAATTAAAAATATTGAAATAATTTTTAAAAATTAAAAATATTTATGTTTCAGAATTTAATTTAAATTTAATTTCCATTGTCATAACCAAAACATGTGTTTTTAAAATGTAATAACAATGAAGATATTGACATGTGTTTATTTCTAGTAAAAATGTAAAATTACATCCTATGAAAAAATTATAATTATATGATAAAAAATACTATAATAACCCTTTAAAAACAATTAAAAATATAATATAACCATATAAATAAATCTGATGAAAATATATTTTTGACATATATGCAATATTTTTCATTATTCATTAAAAATGAACATTATTCAAAAAATAAAAAAAAATTACAAATAGTGAATTTTGATGTCCCATTTCTAAAGAATAATTATATTATTACAAATATAACAAAAAAAAGCATGAAAACACGATTAAAAAAAGGGTTACTTATCAAAAACTGGTAAAACGACTATTTAAATAATATTAAAGTATTTTATGATTAAATTTCGATTCATTATTTTTCTAAATCACTAAAACATATTTGGTAATTGTAAAAACATTTTAAAAAAATTTTAATCATAATTTAGTAGTTTTGATCATTCCCAGAAATACAATAGCTATGTGTAAACTACCATTTAAAATAATATTATTATTATTTTATTTTTCAGTACAACTCAAAGTTGTGTCCGACAGATGATTTAAAAATACCTGTTGTTGTGTGTTGACTATGCTATTAGGCAAAGCTTCCAATTAAACATAAAATTAAAATCTTATTCATAAATATTAATAAAATTAAAAAATATTATTATTATATAAATACTTGGGTACTTAAATCCTTCCCCCTTTGGAAATTCTGTCCTCTCAATTTCAAAATAGGGATTGGAAACACCATTGAACGTCTCACATTGAAAAATGAGTCAATAAAACTATAACATTAAAAAAAAGTTATAGATATCCAAGGTCACCTAAGATAATTCATAATAAGATTCTATTTAGGAATAAAGGATATGGAAGTGATACTATGTGTCTTGTTCTAATGGAGAGTGATAGAAAACATGATCATGAGAAAGTTAACTAATAGAAAACCATAATCTTGTGATGCGTTAAAAAGGTTTTTATTTCCCAATGCAAAAAAGTAAACAAAAAATGTTTTTGGTTTTAGTTATTTTTCATAATGGAGAAGAATTTATTAATGATTCTTACTATGAACATAACAACATATATTAATTTTGAATTAGTGTTTAATCCTTTAATATATTTCTACCACAAACTCATCTTCCCTCAAAACGATGAGTATTCATGATTAATTGGTCACATAAAAAGTGCTAGAATCAACTTATATAGAATCATATATTTTAAAAAAGACCAACTATATATTTCCTTTATCTATAGACATTGAAAGTAAAAAATATTGTCAGTACAATATCATATAATCCCCCAAAATAATAATCCATTAATCACAAAAATTCAAAAAACAATACCCAAATATTATCAAATACCATTCAATTTAAAATTGTCTTAAAAAAATCCAATCTATGTTTGAAACCAAAATTTTTTGCAGGATTCGATCATATAGTCTTCCATGATAAATCATAACATTAATCTCAAAATAAAATCTACTTTACATAAAGTAACATACTTATAAGTATTTAACCTTATAACGTATTTTCAATGATTGGATAATCATAACCATAAATAACCAAAATATCCCTAAATCCACCATAGAAATATAGATTCTATCCAAATAAAATTTCACCATTAATCCTTATATAAAATCACATATTATTATTTTTTTCTTAGGAATATATTGTTCCCATAAATATGAACATCTTCCAAAATAAATTTAATCTCTAAATCACCAAATCATTTTCCTACACTAATGATATACATTTTATATAACATCAATTTCTAAAATTTTATATTCTTGATGTATATAACCATTTTAATAAAAAGAATTAGCAAAACAATGTAGGGGCATCACGTAGTCCAGTGGAAGGTGATAAATCCCTATCACACATTGGTTGTGGGTTTGATTCTTGCATCATTGTCTGAAGTGACATATTGTCACACATTCTATGTGTTTTACTTTTTCTAAAAATATAAAATTTTATAAAATTCCAAAAAATGAGATAAATTCCTCAAAAATAACCATAACATATTTTATCCACAAAATTTATATCATACCTTGAATTTTGATCCAGAAATTAATAACAAGTAATTGCCTCAGATTCAAGGATCTTATAAACCCAAATTGTTTCTTATAACTATAACAACATATGAAAATATTTATATCCCTCAAATCAAATTTTCACATAACAGTCTACAGGGTTACATATAAATGTGAAAAGTCTTCCAATGTAATCCCATTAATAATGAACATTAAACTTTATAACATATCATTATCCATAGATCCAACATAACAGTTCAATTAATAAGAATATTAATCATCAAACATTATTCATGATATATAATCCATGTTTTTTAATCTTATTATTTTATACATATCTCCTAAAAAATTGCATGATGTCCTAAGATTTCAGTATTTTCAAAACATGATCTAAGAAATAATCCTTACCTTGTATAGGTTATTTTTAGTATCCTCATCCAAAATTAGAATGGAATTATGCATTGATAATCATGTATTCATACAGTACTAATGATCCAATTCTTTAACCTTATTCACATGACATCAATTTTTATAATGACCATGGAGACCATGTTTAAAACATTCAATTTATCCTTCGAAAAGAACTTATTTCCCTTTCCTGTATTCATATGAACACTTCAATTTTCAATAGTAGGTTATATCTAGATAACCATAATAACCACATCTTAATCATCTTCTCATCCAATTGAACCATTATCCTAAGTGTTCTATTCCACATCATTGACAGATATGTTTTCGAATAAACTTATCTTTATGATTATTACCTGAACATCCATTGGGATTATTTTCTCGAATATATGATGCTATAGAAAAATTACCATGGATCAAGTGGTCAATAATGACTCAAGATAGTTGGTTTAGAATACCCACACATGTTCTCATTCCAGCTCCCATTTCATTTGGTTGTTTATTCATAAAACCAGTATATATTCATCCACATCCATTGTTACATTGGTGTCTGCTAGATCAATCAATATACTAAAACCATAAAATGTAAATGTGACTATATCATTTAAACAATCATATAATATCTTATGTGGAGGGTAAAAACTATAATATACTTATTCATGTTATCTGAAACACCTTATGTTTATCTAATAAAACTTTTTATTGTTATAATATTCTTACCATTATGGTTATCTCTAACATTTCACTTTTTCAAAAATAAAACCATAACATCTAAAGTTATCAAAACCAACCTCTGGTACCAACTATAAGTCCTCATCCTTAATCTTTTCAAAGTCATTAATTAAGTCAAGATTTCCCATTGAGTATCATTTTAGGTTTACAGTTTTATAGAATTTGGATGTAACTATTACATTACATCTGAATAATTAAAAAGTATACACTTCAACTCTATCCAATAATTTTCACAACAGGAAAAATCCTCGATTAAAATATGAATTATTTTCTAGTTAAAAATTTTCTTGAATTATTCCATTCTCTTATCCTTCCTTATACATGGTGATTTTTTTTTAAAAAAAATGGGATGTGTATAAAAATATTAATACGGGTTATATAATAATGAAATAAAAAATTAGTCAATCAATACATAAAAATCCATGAAATCGTTAATTTCAATCATAAAACATATTTTCTTTAACATATATCCTAAAATCATTAGGTTTTTAAACAACACACAGAAATCATAAATCATAAAGGTTACTTGTGGTATCCATAACATACATACATTATAGATTTCAAGCCTACATAGAGAGTTACGTTTGGAGTACTCCTCACAGTATATTCCCTAATTATCTTAGGATAAAAATTAACAATTACCTTTTTCACATTAAGCAATGCATCAGAGGGTTATTTCAAGCACAAATGCTCTATGATTATCATAGAACCACCTATATTTGGTTTATCACACAACCACCCGTCAAATTTCCAAGTACCATAAAAAAATCATATCAAATAAAATATTTAAATTAAAAACATTTCAGTTATCATTTATAGAAATCAATTCCTAATATTAAAATATTTAATCCATTTCCAAAACCCTTTAAAGCATTTAATAAATAGATTTTTGAATCAATGTGCCCCATACCACTGTGATACATTAGAATAATATAACATTTTAAAATATTAATTTCCTTATAAATAAATTCTTAAAATCATTTTGAAAACAGGGAAATAAATGAGAAATATTTAGAATATTAAATCATTAAAACATTTAAAACAATTTTTTACTAAAATAATCCCTTACCACATGAGAATAAACATAAATAAAAATTATTAATGATCGAAAATAAATGAAACCTATAGTATCTTGAGAATAATTAGATTCATAAATTAATATTTCAAGGGAAAGAATATAATTCTTATAGGATAATAAATGAGAAAAATTTCCGGATATGCCCCAATGAAAAGAGATTGAGAGATAATACCTTATAATGATTTTATCAATGATGTAAGAATTTATCAATGGGGTGATTATGTGTATAAATAGTGTATCCATAGAAAGATAAGTGGAAATTAAACATATATAATCAAATAATGACCCCACACAAAATCTTGTTATAAACAATCAATGAATTATGTGTAAAATTCAATGAGAGTAAATTGATTTTAGAAATTCCATTATGAAAATTCAATAGCCTAACGGTGTAAAAAAATCCAGAAAATGCAATGATGGGAGAGAAAAGCTTTGTTCAACATTTATAATAATATGTACAAAAATATTGATATAGAAGAATATATCCCAACATATGAACATGGAAATTAAAATACATAACATAAAATAAGTATTTGATTAAAAGAGGAGGGTGAAAGGTTCCCTTAACATGAGTCGGATTCATCACATATGTTTCTTATTAGTCCTAAATAATAATAATATTATAACTTATAAATTAATAAGATCATATTTCATGTTTATTTTCTTTACATAACTTCTTACTATGTTTTAAAAATTACATTATTATTTATGTTAATAATGGTCTGTTTGTTGATATTAGGTAATTCAGTCGAAAACGATCCTATTATAATTACTAACTTTCCTTAGGTAAAAAGACCAATAGATAAATAATGATATTAATGATTTAAATATCATATATATCATATATATATATCCAGTATAAATTTATTTACTATATTAAATAGAATTTGGAGATAATAAATTATATACACATTTCTAGGAGACAGTAAGCCGTACGTATGAATGAATGTTTCATTCTTTCGTTTTTTCATTTTTATGTAATAACGACTAAATGACATGTAGGTATATTATAAATAAAATATAATATTGTATGATATATATTACATATTTTCATTTAGTATATCCTTTATAAGTTCCTAGAATGGCATGAATGAGTCATCTCACATTGAGGGGGCATTTGTTTGTGATTCCTCAAATGAAATTATCATATTTAATCATTACGGAAAGCAAACAAGTATTGTGTAAATAAAATTACAGAAGAATAATGAAAACATAAATATAATATATATCCAATATAAATACCTTGACATCATAATGGTCACTATGAGAAGTGGTAGGATATAATGGAACAATCATAGATTCATGAGGAAGTAGTTTTTCATCCACAGAAATAATATTTTTGTCTCCATTAAATTAAGGTATGTGTAATTTTGAATAATTATAATAAAATAATCATATTATACTAATGAAAATGTTGTTGGAATAAAATAATAGAATAAATAGATTTTAGGTGGTTGGAGAAGGAAAATAAAAGGATTAGTAATGAGAGAAGACATTTCCTCAAATCAGGTAACTCCTTTTGGTTTTCGAAAAAAGGGCATTCTTGAATTTCCTTATATTTAAGGTAATTCTTATTGGAGTAAGATAGGGATGTTGGTGGCCTATTTGGGGTGATTCTCTTTTATAAGAGGAAGCTGGGGGACTTTAATAATGCCATGAATGACTATTTAATTATATACATAATTTTGTTTTAAAAAGGTCCCAAACTCATATATATCTATTATTAGGTTAGTATTTTTCTAAATCCTCTTACCAAATAGGATTAATAAAATTTTTGGTTTTAAATTGAACCTTATCATTTATATTAATCCGTTAGTTAACATATTTGACTTTTATAATGTCTTCATATATATTCATATAACATAGTTATTATATTTACAATAAAATTTAAATAGACCCTAAAGAGGTTATGTGATAACATTTTAATCCTTATAAAATTTATTTGACTAAAACATATTTTTTATGAATATTAAATCATTTAGTAAAATAGTATTTGTTTTAAAAACTCAAGTATGCCTATTTATATACTATTTATATCCCGACAATATAAAACCCCATAAAAACTTTATTCGTTCATAAAATATTGATAAATTAAAATATAACAATTCATTAATATCCCATTAATTTGTGAATGACTAAAAAGTTTCAAAATAAAATTATTCTAATTTTTATAATCTCATTAATTTAAAACATTCATTAATAAGTTAATCACTACATCATCAATGGGTCATTCATAAATTAATTTATATGATTTATAACAATTATAAATAAAATGTCATGATTTAGGGAATATTTATGGCTGTATAATAACTATTTATAGTTCCAAATATCAATTTTAAATCCCCCTATAAAAATTGTATTAGTAAAAGATACATGTTTAGGCTGTGTTTTCCTTCACATTAAATTAAAAGTAATTAAATATCATTTTCACACACCAGTGGATCCATGGGGTATTAAAATAGACCCATAGATTCCCATGGACATACATATCTCATACAATAGAGTTAGGATGGGTATTATGGTAATTTAATATTATTATATTATTATTTTTACCCTTATATACAAGATTTACCCTTTAAAATGGTAAATAAAATATTTACTGAAGCTACTATTCAAAAATTCAAAAATAAAAATTTCTTATTTACACATTTATTAACACCTGATTCAAACTATTGAATTAATTTTTACAAATTCAGAATATATATGTTGCATAAATTAAATTAAAATTAATTCTTAGTGTCATAACTTAAAAGTGTGTTTTTAAGAAGTAATATGTATCAAAATATTGACATGTGTTTTTGTCTAATAAAAATTTTATATTACCCTAAATGAAAAAAATTGGATTAAATGATAAAAACATACTTTAATTACTCTTTTGAACCATGTAAAAATATAATCCAGACATTTAAATAAATCAGACGAGAAGATAGTTATAACTAAAATGCAGTATTTTTTACTATTCATTAAAAATGAACATTATAAAAAAATACCAAAAATTTACCCAATGAAACTTTTGATGTCCAATTTTAAATAATAATTATATTATTACAAATTGAACATTTATAAGTGTCAAAAAAAATATATAAAAATTATTCTCTTTCAGAAGGAGGTAAATCAAACATTTAAGGAATAATAAATTATTTAAAGCTTAAAATCAGATTCACTCTTATTTTATTCTTCTAAACTTTTTTGTATAAATTTTTAAACATTTAAAAAAATTAGTAATCATAATATATTTATATATGTTCATTCCCATCAATACAATTTCTATTTGTTAACTATCATTTATAATAATAATATTATTATTTTATTTATCGGTATAACTCAAATTTGTGTGCAACCTATTATTTAACGGAAACCCATTGGTACATATTGAGTATCCTAGCATAAATTGTGTCCTATTTAACAAAAAATTAATATCATATTCATAATTATTAATAGAAATGAAAAAAATATTATCATATAAATACTAGGGTAGTAACATCCTTCCCCCGTTTTAGGAATTGCATCCTCATAATTTAAAAATTGGCCCCAAAAACATCATTGAATGTCACACATCGAAAATAGATCCAATAAAAAAATAACATTAATAGAATGAAATAAAAGTAAATTGGTCACCCGAGACAACTCATAACAGGATTCCATGTAGTAAAATAAAGATATAGAAGTGAAACTAAGTGTCATTTTTTGAAGGAGACTGACAGAAAACATGATCCGGAGAAAGATAACTACTAGTAATCCATAAACCTCTGATATATTAAAAGGTATCTGACTTCCATGTAGAAAATGAAAACATTCTATGTTTTTGTTTTATGTACATTTTCATAATGAGAAATAATTTATTTATGATATTGACTAAGAACCTAATGAGTAATTATTACTTTTCAAGTAGAATTACATCCTTTAATAAATTTCTACCACAAACTCATGTTTTCTCCAAATAATGAGTATTCACAATGACTTTGTCACAAAAAAAGTGGAAATATAAACTTCTAAAGAGTCACATAATCCATTAAACATGAACTATATGTTTATATTATCATTAGACATTAACCAAAACCAAAAATTTTAGTACCATATCAGATAATACCTAGAAAAGTAGAATCCTGTAATCTGAAAAATTCAAAAAACAATACCCAATGTTCAATAATGAACATTCAATAAAAAATTTTCATTATAATATTCCAAACTAGGTTTTAAACCAAAAAATTCATAAGGATTTCAGCACATAATATTCCATGATAAATCATAACATTTATCTTCAAATAACATCGTCTACTCTTAATGTCACATAATTAAAAGTAATTATGCTAATCATATATTCTCAATGACTGGTTAATAATTTCCTTAATTTACACAAATATCAATAAATTCACAATAAAAACATAGATTCTACCAAAATAAAATTTCATCAATTCTCCTCAAATAAAATCACATAGTATTAAATTTTCCATAGGCAAATAGTGTTCTCAAAAGAGAGAACATCTGCCAAAATAAATGTTTTCACATAATAACCAAATAAATTTCCTATACTAAGGATATGAATTGGATATATCATATATTTCTAAAATTAACATATTCATGATCCATAAAATAATTTATCAAAAAATAATTAGTCATACTAATAAGGGAATTCACGTAGTCTAGTGGTAGGTGATAAATCCAAGTCGCACTTTGGGTGTGGGTTCAATTACCACAACACTGTCTGACATGGCAGGTTGTCACATCATCTACAAATTGTCCTTTTTTGAAAACTATATAATTTTATATCATTATGGAAAAATTATATAAATTCCTCACAAATAACCGTAACATAAATTAACCAAAAATATTATCTTATACCACACATTTTAATCCGAAAAATTTATAAAATGTAATTTCCTCAAATTCAATGATCATATAAACCAAAATGTTTCCTTATAAATATATCCACAAAATAAAATATATTTCTCCCACAAATAGAATTTTCACATAACAAAATACAAGGTTTACACAGACAAGATAAATGTATTCCAAAGTAATCCCAACAATAATGACTATTAATAATTATAAACATATCATCATCCATAGACCAAATATAACACTTTAATTACACGAAATCATAATCATAAGAAATTATTCATGATCCTTTATCCATTTTTTTCATATTATTATTTTATACTTCATTCCTAAAAAAAATTGAATAATGTCCATAGATTTTAGTATTTTAAAAAAAATGAGCTATGAAATAATCCACACCTTTCGTAGGTCATTTTCAGTTTCCTCAACCTCAATTGATATGGAATTTGACATTGGTTATCATATATTTGTATGGTACTGATGATCCGATTCTGGAACTTTTTTCATATGACATCTATTTGTATAAATGACCATGCAGACCACATTTAAAACATTCAATTTTTCTTTCAGAAGGTACATGTTTCCCATTCTAGGAGTACACTAGACACTTCCATATTCCATGGTAGTTTATTGCATTACGACCACAATTAAAAAATATAAAACATCTTCCCATGCCAATGAGACATTTTCCAAGTTATTTCTTTCCAAATACTTGACACATATGTTTTTAATATACATATCTTTTTCTATTACCTGAACATCTATTGGGATTTGTTTCTCACATATATGATTCTATAGAGAAATCACTAATGGTCAAGTGGTCAATCATGACTCTAGATATTTGGTTAATAATAACCAAAATATTTCTCATTTCCTCTCTAATTTTATTTGATTTCATAATAAAAAAACCACTGTAGTTTTCTTCAAATCCATTTTTACATTGGTGCATTCTAGATCCATCCATTTATTAAAACCAAAAAGGTCAGTGTGAGTATATTAGTAAAACCATCATATACTAACTTATGAGGAGGGTTAAAAATATTATATACTTATTAATGGTATATAAAACTCATTGAATTTATCTAAAATAATTATGAATCGTTCAAATATTCTATCAGTTATATATTTTCAAAACATGTCTTTTATGCTTAAATAACACCCTACCCTCTAATGTTATCATAAATTTCCTCTAATAACAACTATACATCCCTAGAAATATACATTACATAATCTTGAGTAATTAAAAGAATTCACAATGAGGATATTTTTTAGGTTTATTTTTGTAGATAATTAGGTCGTAACTATTATGTTACTTCTCAAAAATAAAATATTATACACTTTTTCTCTATCCAAAAACATTCATAAAAGAAAACTCTTTGATTAAAATTGGAACTATTTTCATGATAAAAATATTATTTGATTCTTCCTTTCTCTTACACATCTTTATACCCTATGAAAAACAATTAAAAAATATGGGATGAACAAAAAAATATTAGTAAGGGTTATAAAATAAAGGAAGAGTACCTTTGTCTATCAATACAAACAAATCTATAAAACAATACTTTTCAATAATAAAACATATGGTCTTTAAATGACATCCTGAAATCATAAGATATATGTATAACCAACAGAAATCATAAATCATAAAGGTACTTGGTGGAATCCATAACATACTTACTTTTTATATTTCACAACTATATATAATGTTACTTTTGGAATAGACATCCCAATATATTCTCCAAATATCTTTGGTGAAACGTTAATGTTTGCCCTTATCATTTTATCCAATTCATTTAAGAGCTATATATTCCACACCAGCACTAGATTTATCCCCAAACCACCCATATTTAGTTTATCACATAAAAAGCAGTCCAATTTCCATGTACCATTACATAATCATAAAACATATAATATTTAAATTATTAACATTTCATTTATCAATCACATGATATCAATTTAAGATATTGAAATATTTAATCCATTTCCTAAAATATTTAAAACTTTTAATTATGAAATTTTTGAATCAAAGTGTTCCATAACACTTTGAAACTTTTGAAGGAAGTAACATTTTAAATTAATTATTGTCCATAAAAATAAATACATAAAATCATTTTGAAAACATGGTCATTAATGATAAATATTTGGAAGATTAATTATTTATAACATTTAAAACAATGTTTTAGTTAAATAGTCCCTCACCAGATGAGAAAGTACATGAATAAAAATAATTAAAGAAAAACATAAAATGAAAACTATAATATCTTTAAAATAAAGATATTCACGATATAATATTTCAAGGGGAAGTATATAAACCTTATAAGATAAAAAAGTGCACAATATCAAGATATGCATCTATGAAATGGAATTTAGATGGTGTCCATTACAAATAATTTATCAATGATGTAATAATTTATCAAAGGGGTTATCATTTGTATCAATAGTAGATCCACACAGAAAGCAGTGGAAATTAAAACATAAATAATCTAACAGTTATTCCACACATAATATTTCAATAAATAATAATCTATCTATGTGTAAAACCCAATGAACGTAAAATGAGTTTAGAAATTCCTTTACCAAAATTTGAAGGACTAACGGTGTCAGAAATGTTTTTGAGAAAATGCATTGATGAGAGAAAAAATGTTCTATCATCACATAAAAATAATATGTTCCAAAATAATGATATAAAAGAATATATAGTGAAATATGAAAGCTGAAATTAAAATACATATCTAAATAGAAGTGTTTTTCAAAAATAGGAAGTTGAGAGGTTCCCTTCCTTTGAGTATGATTCATCATGAATATCCCTTGTTCTTACTGAATAAAAAAATTATGTTAATTTCTACTTTCTTAAGAACCTATTTCATATTTATTAATCCATATACATTATTTACTAACATGTTATAAAATTACATGTGTTGAAAAGTTCAATAACTCTAGATTGGTATTCAGGATGTAATTTCATAAATATCATATATATAAATTATATGTGTACCTATAATATTCCATTTCATTTTTATATAAGAGGTCAAATGTATCATTTATGGGGACGGTAAGTCGTACATATGCAGAACTCTACATTAATTTTTTTCCATTTTAAAAGGAATGAAAAATTAATGATACATAGGAATATTATAATTATATTATAATATAATACTGTATATAAATTACAAAAGTTCAGTAACTCGATTTTTTTTAAATTTTTTGAATGTCATGAATGAGTCATCTCACTTTGATGGGGAAGTAGTTAGTGATTCCTCAAATAAAATTATCATATTTATGCATTATGGATAGTATAAAGGTATATTGTAAATAAACTTATAGTAGAATAGATACTATATAAATTTAATTTATATCATATATAAATACAGTGTCATTTTAATAGCCACTATGAGATGTGGTAGGAGATAAATGAACAATCATATTTTTTTGTGGCAGTAGTTTTCCATCCAGAGAAATTGTCTCTTCGTATCCATTATATAGAGGCGTGTGTAAGTATAGTTAGAATAATTCTCATAAAAAATCCAAGTATTATGAAGATACTTGTGTTTTTATAAAATAAAATAATAAATAGAGTTTATGGGGTTGGAGAAGGAAAATAAATTCAATAAACTGGAGAGAATACATTGCCTAAAATGAGGTAACTGTTTTGATTTAAGATAAAAGGCCTTCATGAATTACCTTATTCTAAAGGAAATGATTATAAGAGGAATATAGATATTTTGGCAGAATATTAGGGAATAGGATGAACGATCCAAGGGGTCTTGAGTGGGGTGATTATTGGTTATAAGTGATGCCATTTTATAAGAGGAATGAGGGTCACTTTATGATAAACATGAAAGATTATTTTTTTTATAAGCAGAATTTCGATTTTAAAAAGGTCCCAATCTCATATAATTTTAATATAAGGGGGGATTCATTGAAATCTCTTCATCCAATAGGATTTTGACAGCTTTTGGATTCGAATTTAACATTATCATTTTGATTTAACCTTTAGTTAACTTATTTGACTCTTATTAGGTCGTCATATATATTCGTACTATATAGTTAATATAGTTAATATATAATTCCAGTCGATCCTAAGGTGGTTCGTTGATGATATTTCCAACCTTATCTAACTCAGTTGACTAAATATTATATTTGTTTAACTATTAAATAATTTAAAAAATAGTATTTTTCTTAAAACTCATTTATGTCAATTTAAATACTACTCATATCACGACATTCAACAATCTCATAAAAAATTTATTTATTGAAAAAATATTCATAAATTCAAGGATGAATGTCATAAATATCCCAAAAATTATTTTATGGTAGAAATGTTTTCAAAATAATCTTATTCTAAATTTTATAATCACATT
The DNA here is from genome assembly GCA_963277665.1 of Viscum album. Lineage (NCBI taxonomy): Eukaryota > Viridiplantae > Streptophyta > Magnoliopsida > Santalales > Viscaceae > Viscum > Viscum album. Next base: position 555,007,669 of record OY728165.1, on the reverse strand, counting down.
TATTTAAAAAATTCATTAAAAAGGTAGTCACTACATCATCATTGTGTCATAAATAAATTTATTTATCTAATGTAAAAAAATTATATATTAATATACTGATTTAGAAAATATCATTAACTTTCTAATAAAAATTTATAGTTAAAATATCCATTTTATATCCCCATATATAAATTTTCTTACTAAAATATACATGTTTAGGGTATATTTTCCTTAACATTAAATTAAAAGTAATTGAATGTCATTTTCACACACAAGTGGACGCATGGGGTCTCAAAATCGAACCATGGATTCCCTTTTTCACAAATATCTCATCCAATAGAGTTATGAAACGTGTTAAGATAATTTAATATTATTTTTTTACCATTATTTAAGAGTTTTAACCATTAACATGGTAAATTAAATATTTTATGAAGTTACTATTCAAAATGACTAAAATTAAAAGATACATATTAACACAATTTGGACCTCATGATTCACAATATAGAATTCATTTTTACAAATTCATAACACAAAAATTTCATAAATTATTTTAAAATTAATTCATGTTGTCATAACCAAAAAGAGTGCTTTTAAGACATAATAACTATCAAAATATTAGAATTTGTTTCTATCTAATTAAAAAATGAAATTACTTCCAACAACAAAAATTGGATTAAATGATAAAAACATACAATAATTACACTTTAAAACCAATTTAAAAGATATTCTATCCATATAAAGAAATCTTATGAAAAAAGAGTTTAGACCTAAAATACATTATTTTTCTCTATTCCTTAAAAATTCACATTATCCGAAAAATACAAAAAATTTACACCGGTAAATTTTGAATACTAATTCAAAATAATTCTTTTATTTTTTCAAATAGAACATACAAAAGTGTCAAAAAAAACTATATTGAAATGGGGTTCTCCATAAAAAGGTGGTAAATTGACCTTTTAAATAATATTAACGTAGTTCATTAATAAAATTTGATTAATTATTATTTTAAGGTACAATTGTTTTTTGTATAAATGGAAAAGCCCAAAAAATTGTGTAATAATAGTTTAGTTAGTTATTTTTTTTTCTATACAATAAAACATCTATGCATTAACTATCATTTAAAAAAATATTTTTTTATTTTTCAGTATAACTCAAAGATGTGTGCATTGTATGATTTGAACGAAGCCTATTATTTCGTGTTTAGCATACTATCAAAAAAAGTTTCCAATTTTTCATAAAATTAATATCATATTCATAAAATTTTATATAAATGAAGAAATTTATAATTTTATAAATACCTAGGTAGTTACATGATCAACCACTAATTTAGCTCTTTGGATCTTTTCTCACATTTATCCACCAATAAAAACATTACCCCTTTCATTGTTTAATTAGTTATCAAGATTGACAATAATTAGAAATTTATAACATAATTCCAATATGACAAAGCTAATAAAAGAAAACATTAGATTTTTCAAGAAACTATTGGGTCTATTCCACTCTTCAATTATCGTTGTTTTTTAAGGATCTACAAAAATAACACACTCTGGATCACATGTCCCAATAATGTGATTTTTTTGCATCCAAAAGTCACACATGCTGAAAATTGTGCATTAATTCTCACTACATAATATTTCCAACACAATACTTATATTTTATTCATGTTCCAACATTCTCATAGAATATATTATAATATAATCGATAAAAACAACTACAAATATTTTTGAGGTAATTTCTAACTTATATATTCATCGAATCCATGAAGATTTTAGACAGATTAGTATGTAAAAATGGAATCACTAAATACTCGTTGTGCCTTTACATTTTATAGAACGAAAATTACTTGAATCTGGTGTTTTATCTATGGATGTATAACAATGGTTTTAGGAAACCAATACTATACTAAAAAAAGGCAACATTCGTCAAAAGTTTGTCCGAACCGTCGGTAATGTGTAAATATACTTAATATTTCCCACACTGTTAGACAAATACATTGGGAAATATTTATATTCTCTAATATATTGCAATGGTTTTAAAAAAATGTTGGTAGATAATGGTTTTCCCAACAGTTTTGAAACCTGTTGGGAAATTTTCACCCCAAATACCTAGAACCGCAGCTCCCACTCTACCGATTGAAAGATCTAATAAATTGCTCCTCTAGAAGTTTTTTCTATTTTGAAACCATCTTCAATCAAATTTTTTTTCTACACATCAGATTAGTATGTTTTACTTTAGTTTTAATGTTCTCCCTCTATTTTTTCCATTTGGTGTTCTGATATCGGCTTATTTAGAGTTCGTGTGATCTATGAATTACAGAACCCATTGATTTCATTTCTATTTTTATGAAATCATTCATACCATTTCTGTTTTTTGTTCTACACTTCAAACATGGTAAATAGTTGGTTTAGTGGGGTAATATGTTAGTTTATGTGTACATTATATTAGTTTTAAAATTTTATTTGGATTTTATATTCATAGGTATTGATATTGAGGATGAATTGTAGTTGGTTGGGTGGTGGATTAGATTTGTGAACAACCCCACCCCCACCTCCTGGAAACTTCCTAACCACCTGGGCAGCACCCCTAGACACCCCCCCCATTGGGAAGCCCCCCACCCCCACCCCCCATGGACAGCCCCACCCCTTGGACTTCTCTCTCCCCCCACCACCTAGATACCCCCACCCCCATGGACTCCACCACCCTTTAGACATCCCCCTACCCCTTGGAAACCCCACCCATTGGACACCCCAACCCTTTGGACATCCCCCTCCAATCACCCCCTAGACACCCCAAACCATAGACACCCCCACCCCCACCCTCCCTGTACACCCCTCACCCCACATGGAACCCCCCAACCACTACACCACCATAGACAACCCCCCATGGACACCACCACACCTTTGAGACACCACCACACCCCTATGTTCTTGGCCCAATTTTTAATAATGGAATTAACAATGTAGTAGATTTTCCCTTTCCCCGATGAAATATTCTAAGTGACCCACACAGTCTTATAAATAGAATTTTTTATGTTTTGATAAATTTAATTTTTCATGTTTTGATAGAATCAATTTTTCATGTTTTGATAAATATAATGGGTTGTTTGGAAATAAATTTATAATGCATGATAGTTTGTATTTTATAATGAATAAAATTATTTTAAATAATATTACCCTAAGGGGGGTTGTAGGAGGGGTAGGGGTTTGTCCATGTGTGGGGGATATCTAGGCGTGGGTGGGTTGTCAAAGGGGTAGGAAGTTGCATGAGGGGGAATGAGGGGCTATAGGGGTTGGGGAGATGGGTATGGGATGCCCGTGGAGGGGTGTGGGCTGTCTAGTGGGGGTCAGGGTGGGGTTCCCCAGGTAAGGGAGGTGGTGTGGGCTATCTAGTGAGGGGGTGGGCTGTCCGGGGGGGGGGGGGGCATGGGCAGTGCAAGTGGGGGGAGGTGTGGGAAGTACATGGGGGTTGTGTGGGGTGGTGTATGTGGATGTATGGGAGGGGTGTGGTCTATCTTGTGAGGGGTGTGTTATCTAGGGATGGTGGTGGGTGGTATATCCAACTGTGGGAGGGGTGTGGGCTATTACAGGGGGGGGATGTCCATGGGGGTGGGGGTGGGCTATCCAGGTGGGAGAGGGGGGTGTTGGTTGTCCAGGGAGGAGGGGGTGGGCTATGTAGGTGTGGTGGGGGTGTCCAGGTGGCGTGGGGGGCTATCCGGGTGGGGGGTAGGGGCTATAGGGTGTGGGGGTTTGGGGAGTGGGATATCCAGGGAGGGGGTGGGTTTTACAGTCTGATACTCTATACAAAATTATAAATCAAATATAACAAATTTATAGTTTCTTTTAAATGGTATGACTTTTCATGTTGTTCCATACCAACACTCACTCTCACCCTTCCAAGAAGAAGTGATCTCTGCCCAGAAATATCACTCAGGTTCTTATCCACAATCCATATTGATCTCATACAAATTAAACATTCATACAACTCCATATCACCTAATTATATAACAAGTCTCATACTCCTATGAGTAGTGTCCCATAAAAACATGCCTCATAAAATCTGATCCATGTATGATATTTGGTGGTGTGTTTACAATTGGGTGTGTTGTGATTTATATGTATGATATTCATGGTTTACACCAATAGTTTTCTCTGTTATCTATAATAGGCTTGAAATAATTCTACAATTGGATAATGATTTGATTTTATGACACTAGTTTGGGGGAGGATACCCCCACCCCCTTAGACACCCCCACCCCTAAACAACCCCACCAACTCGACAACCCTATCACCCCCATGGACATCATGACCACCCACCACGTGCTGCCCTTCCACCCCCGTGGAGATCCTTCACATCCCATGTGGACAGCCCTCCCACCCCCGGAACACCTCGTACCTCCAAGACAGCCCCACCAGCCCCGTGGACAGCCCACCCACCACGTACCCCTTGGACAGCCATGCCACCCTCTGGATAGCCCGTCCACCCCCCTGGACACACCAACCCCCTTGACAGCCCTATCACCACTGTGGACTACCCATACACACCCTGGACCCCCAACCTCCTGGATAGCCCCACCACTCGCATGGATAGCCCGCCAACCCCTAGACACCACAGACCCCCATGGACAGCCCGCCTGCCTTCCTAGTCCCCCCAACCCCTAGACAACCCTGCCACTCCTGTGGACTACCCTTCCTCCCACTTAGACACCTATTACCCCCCATGGATAGCCCCCACCCCCGTGGATAGCGTTCCCACCCCCTGGACACCCCGTGCCCCCTAGACTGCTCTGCCACCCCCATGGGCAGCCTGCCCACCCACCCCATAACCCCTTGGACATCCCCTCCACTGCACTAGATAGCCCACCGAGCCCCTAGACACCTCATACCCCATGGACATCCCCCCACCCACTAAACCCCCCCCCCCCACCCTCTGGAAACCTCTGACCCCCCTGAACATCCCTACCACCCCCGTGGACAACCCTCCCACCTCCTTAGACACCTCGTACCCCCTGGACAGCCCCACCACCCCCATGGAAATCCCTCCCAACACCATGGATACCCTCCCACCACCCCCCATACTCCACTATTCCCCCTAACACCCCTCGTGGATAGCACACCCACCACCCAAGAGACACGTACCTCCTGGATAATTCTATTCCTCATGTTATCCTGATATTTTACACTCATGTATAGTTCTTCAATCATATTTTGTTATAAATATAATATTTTTTCCATATTATATTATGATTCAAATATAGAGTAGTGTGTACATTATGGTTTCGTATAAATTGAAAAATTATCATTTACTTAAATATTTTTTTGATGAAACATCATTCTTATAGAATTGATTTTGATGAAATGACTTATAACATTTTTTTACAGAATTGATAGAAGTTGGATATATTAAACTGATCAGATATCAAGCTATTTTCAAAACAATTTGCAGATTTTTTTTATTTTTCATTTCACAATTCTTTAGATAGTGGTCACATGCACTACCCCTCTTACAATTGTGTTTTAATAACATGGTTGAGCTATGAAAAAGTCATCTATCACATAACCAATTATGGTATTCAATAAAAGTACTCTGTGTTGTATCACAGTGGAGAGAAAATGATATCTCAAATTGTTAATGATCAAAATCATAAGACTAGATTATAGAATTTGTTATATGATGGGTTTTCATTTGTTACTCATCATGAAAATTAAAGGATTCCAACCCATGAAGATATCTATATGAACACACATTGTGAGTCTAATGAAATTGATGATGTTGTCAGGGTGAAATAATTTAATGATGCTACCACGACTATACTATATCGAAAATGTGGTAAAATGAAAAAGTAGGAAATTTTAATCTGACTGTTTTATGGGAAAACTATGTATGGGATTCCAAATACTGTCATCGATTACATCCTTAACATCTTGAAGGACGTAGTTACAGATGGCACAGATATTCCATAAAACCACTATATGGCTCGAATGTTACTTGAGGAACTTCGATTTTGAAGAATCAAAATTCATGATAGCCCAAAAGAATGTATTTTATTCTGGGAGGAATATTTTGAACAAAATGGGTTCATAAAATGCGGAAAACCCCACTAGAAGACAAAAGAATATGGAACACCATCTCATGTTCCACATAATGTAATGTGGTGCTTTCCATTGACCCTAAGAAAATAGAATCCTATTATGTCTAATAAAATATCAATAAAAATGTGATGGAATGATACTGAGGGAAAGATGAGTAATGAGGAGTTGGTTCACCTTGTAGATGGATTTTAATGGAAAAATTTGATGCTCAATAACTTGTTTTTTTAGCTGATGTGCTTAATGTTTGGTTGGGTTTTTCATGTGATGGTTTTAATTCGTTTGGGCGCATTCTTATGTTTCACAACACATGCCTAGTTATTAAAAACATTTATAATCTTCCCCCATGGTTGTGAATGGAAAAACCTTTCACTCTAATGAGTATACTCATATCTATCCCTTCTGATCGCGATAATGATATAGAAGTATACATGAAACCTTTTATAGAAGAGTTCAAAATTATTTGGGATGTGGTTTTTGACACATAAGATGCATGTTTGAAAGACATATTTCATATGTGTGGTGAAATTATGTGGAAGATCAATGATTTTCTGGTTTATGTAATGATTTCGAGATGAAGCACGAAGGAAAAAATATCATGCCTTGTTTTTATGAAGAATACATGACCCAGATGAATGAAACATCATTGTAGTGTCTATTTTATGGGACATCGATGATTTTTTCCAATGGACCACCTTTATAGAAATAACTGTCAAATATTTTCAAATACCATGGAGACTGATGATCCAACTCAGCATATGTCTGGTACTTATGTGCATAATGAATTGAAAGATTTCAGTTTTTCATTCAGGAAGGGTCAAATGAAATCTGGAAAGAGAAAAAATGTTTCTACTAAACCCTGTTACAATTTGAAATAGTGAAGTATCTCATTTGAATTTCCATATTGGTCAATGAGTTTTTTAGGTCATTTCATAGAAATAATTCACATTGAAAAAAAATGTGAAATATTACTTTCTATTATTCTAAATTTTAATGGAATGAAAAATGATGATTTACGGTCTCGGCATGAGGTGGTGGATTGGGGAATCAGACCAAAATTGTGTTCTTTGCGTATCTGTGAAAATAAATGGAAAGTTCCATGTGATTATTATGTGATGAAACCTACAAAATAAAGAAATATTTGGAAGTATGAGAGAATATTAATGTACAAGATGGATATTCAAGAAACATATCGAAATGGGTCGACATAAGAGGGTTGAAGCTAAAATCCTTGATGACTCAAGATTATGACATCCTTCATCATGATTTTATTCCAATAGAAATTCGTCATATTTTTTCCAATAATGTAATTGTGGTTGTTATTCGGTTGTGAAATTTTTTTATAGATCATTGTGAAAATAAGTTTACCACACCTTTCATGAAAAATGTTTACAGATGCCCCATTAATTTTGTGTTAGTTAGAGAAAATATTTCCTCCATCATTTCTCACATGAATACTGCATCTGACTATCCATATTCCAACTGAAATACTTCTAGGAGGACCTATTTCATTATTTGAATGAATTCTATGAAAATAAATATGTACACATTAAAATCATAGTTCTGTAACAGGAATCATTCCAAAGGTTCTATTATGAACAGTTACATGGCTCAAGAATGTATGGATGTCTGCTCTATATATTTGTTTAAATTTACTACAAGAATTAATAGACCAATGAAAAATGAAGACGAATAGTATGAGAAAATTGAACCTTGTTTTCTATCACATCCTCAAATATGAAGAATTCTTGGATCATATACATTGATGACATTAATCCTTGAAGAACAGGAGATGGAAAATCACACAGTTTCGTTCAACTATGATTTTTTCAATAACTACATCTTGTTTTTAAATTTAATAGGTATATATTATATATATATATTATAATATATTCCTATATTTATTTACAGGGAACAGAAATGGATGATAAATAGAAAGAATCATTCTTTATCTTTGAGAAGGAGGTAGACTTTTCATAAAAAAGAGTTTTCTGCTTGGTTAAAATTTAAAGTAAAAATATTAATATTTTAAATAATTAAAATAATTTTTAATTAATTATAATATTGATTTATATATTGGTCATTGAGTTTTCCTATTGTCTCTATCTCTGATGAAATAATATCATTGGATTCTGTTACTAATATCATCGTTCATGACTGTAAATCGATTGTTATCAATGGGTACAGATTTGCTATCGTTGACCGAGAAAAGAACATAAGAACACAACTTGATGGTGTTATGTTTACGACCACGATAGATTGTTATGCTAGCACTTCAGATAGTAGACCGCGTTTTGAAAATGTAGGTTATTATGAAGTTGTTGATAAAATAATAATATTGGATTATTATTCTCATGGAAGAGTCACGATGATGAAATTTTAGTGGTTTTATTCAATGACTAGGAACTATACATTTATTGATGATTGTGGATTTCAAGTAATTGATATGAATTTCACTGTAGATGCTGATGAATCATATGTATCAACATCAATGGAGAAACAATTTTTTTATGTCAAATAATATCTTAGAACAAAATTTGGTGGCATTGTTGAAGTAATTGCATGACATATTTCTAATGATGGTGATGGTGGAATAGAAACCATCCCTTATGCTATTGGAATCTATCAATTTATTAATTTTGATGACTCTGATAGCTCAATTATCAGAGTTGACAATGACTCTTGAAGTTGTGGTGGGATATATATATAATCATCCATTCATATTCTCAATTCTTTTGGTTTACCTCGACTTGGACTGTTAAGGTTTGTACAATTCAAATTGATTTATTATTGAATACAAAAATGTTGTATCTAACTTGACTGTTATGTGAATTTTCATTGTATATTGGTTTCAATTTTATCTGAATTTCATTTTCTAATTTGGAATTAAAATTTATCCCAACCTAAAAACCCTACATTTCTAACCTGGTGAACATTTCAATGCTTCAACATTTATTTGCATAATATTTGTAATACTCTAAGACCTCAATTTAACGTCTTACAAGGTAATGAACATGACGGTTGGTATTCTTCTGAAAAACATCTATTGAAACCTGCATCATCTTCCTGGCCTAAAGATATAAAATTTTTCCTTAGTTTTGACTTCATTTCCACTTATGAATATGGAATAATTAATGATGTATGATTTTAATATACAGATAAAACTTAGTAAATATCTATCCCACTAAAAATTAAATTTCATTATTATATCTTGTATGATTTATTAAAATCATTATATATTTTTTCATGTTCACCTAAAATAATGGATAGTTAAATTATCCCTGAATTCCCTTATTCCATCTCATTTATTTAGTTTTTGAGTTACACATTATTTGTATTTTTAATTTTACTTGCATATTAGTTTTCAAATGTAAGAAGTGAAACAAATTGAATAGAGGCAATGAAAACAGATTATAGACAAAATCATTGCATGACTGAGCTAGACATTACACTACTAGTACATGCAGTGAGTATTTTATTTAAAATATATTTATTTAAATAATATATAATTTCATGTCATTATTTTTTTAATCATTTTTTTAGAATCCAACATATTAGGTGATACTTATTTGATGAACACCCTAGTAGTTTTCCCAGTACTAGGGGTGTCCGTATGAGGGTGTGTTACGAGAGCTGGATGATATGGCCGGTGTTACAGATTAGACCATGTCCCTCCCACTGACATACCATCTATCCCGAATTATGATCTTAGTGCACTGTTAGGGACACATGGGATATTTAGGCCTCCCATGTTTTCACCACCCTTTACTTATGAGCCTCCTCACCCATCTGTACCATATCCGATGATGATATCCACTCCAAATCTGGCATTCGGCCAACCATCCCTGTCATCTTATTTTACTTCTGTATCCTTCTCACCGGGATTTTATATTACATCTTCTTCGACTCCTACTCCACTAGAGTATGTACTTGCAGAGAATTCATTGGGGCCTACTCCATATATATTGGGAGTCCCTTTATTTTTTGTGGATCTAGCGGCGACCATTGATCAGACTACAGCAATTATACTTATACAACTCGAAGAAATTTTTACACCATAATTAATTTTCACTAAAAATTGTATTGATAAATTATTTGTTTTTCATTCTTAACAGAAACATCTACAGAACTACCCCTCCCACCCATCTGAAAACCTGTACCCCATGGATATCCCACCACCCCCATGGACAACCCCACACACCCCCTTGGACAGCTCCAACACCATAGTGGACACCCCCCCCCCCGTGGATTATAGGGTTTCAAACAACACGAAGATCCCATTAATCATAGATACCCACTTCATTATCTCATGGGATCATTGATCATTAATAAAAAATAGTGGATGGAATTTTATAAACTCCCATGAATAATAAGTGATCCGAGAAGAACATGGATATTCCACTTTTACACGATTTTGAGTAGAGACCAAGACTAGGAAGACAATAGTTGGATCACAAGAATGACTACCTGAGATATCACCTTTTGTTTTTTTTTTGATTTATTTACAGTGGTAACATTCTAAAGAATTATCATAAACCAAACCATTAGTACAATGATCAAATGATCAAAAAAAATCGACACAAAATCGGAAAACTCATAATGATACATCCTCAATATTTCGTTATAAAAACATTTAAAAATAACCTATTAGAGACTTATTTCTAATTCAAACTTTGAAATGGTTTTTAAATATCTATTTTATGGTTATATTTCAAAAATCAGAGTACTTTTGTCCCACAATAAAAATGTAATCCATTTTCAAATATCCAAATCCACCGTCCAACCATACACCCCAAAAGCATTGATTCTATCCTAAAGAAACACATACTCTTAGAATAAATACTATTCCCAAACCTTTTTAAAACTACAAATGATCTTAAAATCCCAGAAATTCATACCATTAAAATTATTAAACCCCACCCCACCCCCTCGATACCACCTCACCCTCATGGATAGCCCACCTGCCACCCTAGACAGCCCACCACCTGGACACAACCAACCCGGTAGACAGCCCCCACCCCTATTTGACACCACCCCACCACCTAGACACCCACAACCAACATTAACACCCCCACCCCCATGTACACCCACCCCCAACACTGGACATCACCCCACCCGCCTCAGACAGCCCCCCAACAACCTAGTCTGCCCCCACCCCATGGAAAGCACCCTAACCTACTAGAAACCACCCCACAACCCTTGGACACCCCCATGGATAGCCCCCCCCCCCCCTCCACCACCGTAGACAGCCCCACCCCCACCACCACTGCACACCCCCAGCCCCTGGACGACCCCAACCCCCTACATTCCATTCAACCACCTGAACCCCCCACTCCCTAGACACCCCCATCCCCATGGAAAGATAGACCCACCCTCTAGACATCACCCCCCCTCCTTGTACATCTCCCCCAACCCCCTATATTTTCCCCACCCCCTGGACACCACCCCACACCCAGGACACCCACCCACCCCCCTAGACACCCCGATGGACAACCCACCCCCTAGACACCCTCCCAACATCCTGGACACCCCCACCCCTTCTAGACACCACAACACAACCAGGACACCCCACCCCATGGACACCCCCACCCCCATGGAAATCCACCCCCACCCCTGGAAAGTCCCCCAACCCCCTGGACTGCCCCCACCCCACCCCTCTCAACACCACCCCACCCCCGGACACCCCACCCAATAGAATGCCCCAAAACCCCACGGAAACCCACATGTACATACCCCACCCACACCCCAACCCACACCCACAACCTTGGATCCCCCCCTGTGGACCCCCCCCAACCCCCTAGATGACCCCCACCCACTAGACACCCCCACCCCCTGGACACCATCCCTCCACCTGGACACCCCACCCCCTGGACACCCCACCCCCACAGACTGCCACACCCACCCCCTTGACACCACACCACTGCCCTTGGACAACCCCCCAACCCCCTGGACAGCCCCCACCACTAGACACCAACCCTCCCCCTGGACACCCCACCCCTTGAGACCCCCACCCCCATGGACACCCCCACCCCTAAGAATTCCACCCAACCTCATAGACACTACTCAACCCCTTGGACTACACCCACCTCCCCCCCCCCTGACACCACCACACCCCTTGGACACCACCCCACCCCCTTGGACATCCCCATGGACATCCCCACCCCACCGCCACCCCTCATGGACACACCCACCCCTCAGACAACCTCAACCCCCTAGATACCATACCCCTTTCACAACCACCTCAAACCCCTGTATAAGAACCCAACCCTCTGAATTATGAATTGAATTCTTTATATGTTAAATTAATATGTGAATTATGTGTCACTGGTGTACGATTATACTTGTTTTATGTGTATACTTGTTGTTGTTACCTTTTGAAATATGTTTTAATTCGGTATGTGTGTAGAGGGTAATTAATTACAGAATTGGAGGTGTTCATATTTATTTATGAATTATGTGATGGATGAATAATTTCTGAATTCATAAAGAATTATGTCTGTATTATGAAGGCATACTTGTTAATGTTTTATTGTTGTGTTACTTGTTGTGTGTGTATGTATTATGTAGGTCTGTTTTGTTTGAATTTTTGTGGACATACTATAGTTGCACATGGGCAATTGATGCAACTACACAGGGGTTTCTAATAACCAAATCCACCTTCCTAAAATACGCACAAAAAGGATTCATTTTTTCCTAAAGAAACATATACTATTGAAATAAACACTATTCCAAAACCATTTTAAAAATACCAATGATTTTAAAATCCTTGAAATTCATTCTATTAAAACAATTAAATCCACCCCCCACAACCTATACACAACCCCAACCCACTAGACATCTCAATAGATAGCCCCCCCCCCACCCCCACCCTCTAGACACCCATCCAACCCCCTAGATGACCGCCACCCCTCCTAGAACACACCCCACCACCTACGTAACCCACAACCCCTTGGACACCCCCACCCTCAGGAAAGCCTACCCCAACCCCAAGGGAATCACCCCACCCCCTTGGAAAACCCCCAACCCCTTGGACTACCCACCCCCCTCCGGAAACCACCCCACCCACCTGGAAACTACCCCACTGGTGGACCCCCCTGTGGACACCCCCACCCCTTGAATTCTACCCAACCCCCTAGACACCACCCCACCCCCTGGACACCCCCCCTGGATAGCCCCCCTGCAGCCCAACCCCTGAACATCCCCCACACGACTGGATAACACCCCGCCACATGGACACCCCCACCCCCTTGGATAGCCCCCCAACCCCCTGGACAGTCCCCACCCCCTTGACACCACCCCACCCCCTTGGATATCCTTCCAACCGCCGAGACCACCACCACACCCCTGGACACCACCCCACCCCCTTGGACACCACCCTACCCCTAGACACCCCCACCCCTAGACACCCCCACGCCCTGGAAAGTACCCCCAACCCCCTGGACACCCCCCCTAACACCACCATGGACATCCCCCACCCCCACCATCATGACCCTGGACAACCCCCCCCCCCCCCACACCCCCAACCCACTTGATGGCCCCCACACCCTACAAACCACCCTGCCAACTAGACACCCCCACCCTCATGGACATCCACCACACCCCCTAGACAAAACCCCACCCCCTTGGATATCCCACATCCCCTTGGACCACCCCCACCCCCTAGACCTCATTCCACCCCCAGGACACCCCCACCCCCATGAACACCACCCCATCCCCCTGGACAACCCCATGGACACCGCCACCACCACCATGAACTAGCCCCACCCCCTAGACACACCCCAACCCCGAAGATGATCCCCACACCTCCTAAAAACCACCCCACCACCTGTATACCCCCACCCCCTGGACACCCCCACCCCCATGGAAGGCCACCCCTGACACATGGACATCACCCCACCCCCGTAGACAGCCCCCCAAACCCCTGGACCGCCCCCACCCCCTGGACACCACCCCACACCTTGTACACCCCCAGACACCCCCCAACCACCCTGGAGATCCCCCCTTATGGACAACCCCAACCCCTTTGGATGACCCCCACCGCTTAGACACCACCCCAACCCCTGGACACCACCCCACCACCTGGACACCCCCACCCACCTAGACACCTCATCCCCTATGGACAACCACACCCACCCCCCCTAGACACCACCCCACCGCCCTTAAACAACATACCCCCCCAACCCCCTGGACCGCCCCCACACTTGGACACCACCCCACCCAATGGACACCCCACCCCCTGGACACCCCCACCCAATAGGAATACCCCCAACCCCCTAGAAACCCCAACACCCCCTGGACTGCACCCCACACATCTCGACAATGCCCCACCACCTGGACACCCCCAAATAACACCCCCCATCACCACCCTGGACACCCCCCCTGGACAGCCCCCACACCTGCTGGACACCCCCATCCCCTAGGACTCCCCCATCCCCTAGACACCCCCTACCCCCTGGAAAACCTCTCCAAACCCCTGAACAGACCCCTAAACACCTTATTTTTGAATTTAATTATTTATGTATTTAATTAACTTATAAATTATGTGTTATTGGTGTATGGGTATACTTGGTGTATGTGTATTATTTCTGTAATTACATTATGAAATATGTGTTAATTGGTTATATATGTATAGGATAATTATATACAAAATTAGAAGTATTCATATTTATGTATGAATTATGGGTTTGATTACTTCTGTATGATTTCACACAGAATTCGGTGTGTATTATGAAGGAATTCTTGTTATTGTTGTATTGTTGAGTTAATTTTTGTGTGTGTATGTATTATGCAGGTCTGTTGTTTTTGAATTTATGTGGAATTGATGTAGCTGCATAGGGGGGATTGCTGGAGCTGCACAGGGGTTGCTGCGCCTACACTGGGGGAGGCCATCAATTTGTCTTGATGCAGGTTCAAAGGATATGCCAACGATTTACAACCATTGAAATATGTGTAAAAGAAGAACATAAACTAACAGTTTTATGTAAACCATTGGTAGAAGTATATTCCAACGATTTTTAAACTGTTGGAATAGATAATTTACTTCATATTTACCAACAGTTTTTATGAAACTATTGGTAAATGTCTTTCCCAATGGTTTCCTAAACCGTTGGTATAGAAATAATTCTTCTTACTAACTACGGTTTAAAACCATTGGGAAACATCTATACCAAAGGTTTACAAAAACCGTTGGTATATAATAAAATTTTCAGACATGGCCCAATGGTTCTATAAGATCTTTTGGGATATTTCTATCCCTATGGCTCAAGACCCAACAGTTTGGACAACAGTTGGAATAGTTTATAGATATGGTTGTCCAGCCTTTACCAACAGTTTAAAACCGTTGGTTAAGAAAATATTTCTAGTAGTGGATGTTTTTTAAATATATTCTGTCTTCACGTAAAGCTGATGATATCTATAATATATATATCCACCTTTGATTTGTACTGATCTCTTAATAGATGATTGAAAAAGTCTAAAATCCTAGGAATACGATAATTTTTATTAACAGTGATCGTTTGGAGTTACCGATAATTTATACATAGTAGTATTGATCCATCCTTCTTCTTGAAAAGAAGCCCTAGAACACCCCAAGTGGATGAATTATAGTGTATGAACCCTTTTTCCTAATTCTCATATTGATTAATCTTTTACTCCATTAATTCTATTGGGGAAATCCTCTAGAGACATATTGTTATATGAGTAGCATCAGTTATGTATTATATTGAAAACTATAACTCAAAATATGAATAAAATAAGGGTATCTCTTAAAAATAATTCGTTTATTCCCTCATGATGGTAATATCTGATAGGTTGTTAAATTCCTTTAGTCCAACCATTTGATGTTGATCTACTTATTTATAGGGAATCAACACCCACACATTAAATGATTCTGCAAAGGATATTCATCATCTTCATTACAATTTTATAGGATCAAGGAATTTCATGACATTTGAATGGATATTTCCTATTCCTAAAATATGATATGTGATCAATATAAAATATCCAATACATCCTTAATATAGTTTCAAATTCCACAACAGGATATATTACGAACCTTTATAGAAAAATCATGCCACAAAATTTAATTGGAAAAGAGTCTAATACATAGGTTGCAATGATTGCACCACTAGGTGTTTTTAAAAATATATTCACTTCCATGTTTTGAGGCTTTAATTAAATATTAGTGGAAAAAACTCATGGTATAATTGAATGTGAAGAACCATAATCAAATGAAACATTTTCCATTCTTGAGTGAATAGTATGTATACCATGTACGACTACATTTTCTTACCCCACTTCCACTTTATTGATGTGTCGCGACTGACTCCATACAAAGATGTCTATCCTAAGTTGGAAATGAATGTTGAAAGTTATAATGACACCTATGTCCCACATCAAATAGGCCCCGAGGTGGAGACCAGCACAAAGGGTTTAGAAATATCATAAAATATGAGCCATTACCCATTTCATAGTAACCAGTATTGGTTGATAATATATACCAACCTCAAATAACTCTAAGATAAATATATATAAATAAAATTAAAGCCAAACCATCCCACATGATAGATAAAAAAAACTAATACAAAATATAGAGTGTCCAATGTAAATTCCAAATGAAAACTAAGCATCAACACAAGAACTATCCCCAACATTCAAGATTGATATTCCTAGCATTGTTCACATAATCCTCATAGAATCCTAAATGAATTTTTATAACTTCCGGTGGGAATACAAGTATGCTCAACTGGAAATTCAACATCTCTCATTCAAAAGTGGAGAACAATACTAATGAACATGTGAAATAACAGATGAATCTAAATGCACATAACTGTGTAAAAGAGACACCCCATCCTCCCCAAATGCCCACTCACCAAATAAAGAATGTAATGTAATGTAATATAGTATATTGTGATGACAGGTAACCCCGTATAACTTTCCATCTGATTAGATGCTCTCACACCCTAACAGTAGACATCTCGCGACTCCAACCACTTCTGAACACACCACAACCTATCTAAACCGTAAAAAAATAGGCCTCACAACAACATCAATTCCCACCCGTACACTCATAGGCCTAAAAACCAAATCATATAGAACCCACATACACATGTTCCCCAAACCACAACATGTCATGAAGACACTTGGGAACCACCACACATCTCATTTCGAAGACACATGGGAACCAACACATATCTCATCCCGAAGACACATGGTATGAACCACTCACCCACACAAACATCGACTACACAACCAAAGCCTATCCGAAGAGTATTAGGATATCACCTAATGGAAAAGGGAGTAGGGAAGAGAGTGTTACCCTTTGACAATGGAAGTGTTCATCACATAGATACAAACTACAGTGTGGTTCATATAGAATTCACAAGGAAATACATGTATGTATATGTATGTGTAGAAAACAAACAGCCAAAACTATTGGCTTCCAAACAAACAACCATCCCACAAAAATACATTTATTTTTACCTCTAAATGAACATATCAGGATGAATGACATTCACTTTTGATGTGGATAAAATAAACACGCTTAACATCCAATAATTTAAACATATTTTATGCATTTACAAGATATTCCATCCCAACTTGGGAAACTATCAACCATGACACACAACCATCCACACAACCAAGACAATTAGAGGAATAATACTTGGATAAAACACCACAATTCTCAATTTTCCTCCACTTAGCACCAAATACAATCATAGTCGTTATCATTATTCAATGTCATATTACCATGTCCATTCTCTCAACATGTGAACCCACAACATACAAGTAAAACCCTGCAACACACCTCTTCACAACAAAACTGAAATCCCTTATGTGTAAAAGGACCATACACATCACACCCTATAACATAAAAATTTTCACAACCCAAACATGCATAATTTCAACTCGAACTCCAACCATACATTCCACAATCAATCAATCTCTCAACACAAGATTCCATTGTAGCATCCCAGACCACCCCAACTATAGTCATACCTTCAATAGCAACACCAAAGAGCCTTATAAGGAACAAAACAAAACTAAACCACACACAACACCCAATCCCACAAAACAAGGATATTTTTATTAATATTTATCAAACATTTGTTCTTTAATTCCAATATGATAAAATAGGGGATATCATAAAACATGTCTGATCACGGGAAATCCATTCTTTATCCAAGAATTGATGGTTAATAAATTACATATATATAGTTCCTCAACATGAAATCTACAACATGTAATCATAATCCATACATGTGTTCCAATATAGACCTCCAACGACCATTATTCTCTTATGGTATAAATCCAATACCATTCATAACTTAGATAATGATAAAATATAAAAAATTGATCACCATAACCATCCGCCAATGCCCTCATTTATTACTTATTATTGTCCTCAATAAAAATTTTTTCAATTATATTTAGAAGGAAGCATGATTACACCCACCCACCATGATGCAAAAAATAAAATAGTTGAAGCAATCCCTACTTAGAACAACAGACGATGGGAAACTCATCCAAGCACAAAAATTGGGGATGCATATATAGTAAGAGGTTCTGCTAGGATGATGTGTTCCAAGGGGGCTCATCAGCAACACATGATCACTCCTAGAATAATTCCTAGGATGATGTGTTCCAAGGGGTCTCTACTATAGACAATACATATCCTAAATATACATGGTAAACGGTTTGAGAGGCCATTAATGAATGTTCATGATGACGACTATGATGTTAAGGATTCAAAGGAACCATCATGTCTTTAGGAGATAGAAACCATTTTATATATCCCAAAACGTCATTAATTATAAATTTAACTCATTTAATTTCAAAGGAAACGTCCAAACGGAGAAAATAGAAATTTTTAAGAAAATAAGAAATGAATTATTTTTGGGTGTGTCACCAACGTGAGTCACCGATGGAGAGTAACTGATGGAACTCAACAATTGAGGGGTCATAGATTTATAAGTCTCCAATGAGAATTATCAACTCATGACTCACTGATTCCATTTACTGACACAACCTACCATCAACCAACTCACCAAAACCACTTACCATCATTTGTCACTGAAACGACCAACAAAAAATAATTCACTGATTCAACCCACTAACGCCAAACTCACTGACACCACTCACCAGTTCCACACATCAATTCCACACCCTGATGAAACTCATCAATGACACATACTAATTCCACTCACTGATTACACCTATCAAGGCTAGCCACTAACATCACTCACTAATACAGGTCACCTACATGACTCACCGATATGGACTCAACACTGTAAAAATTAAATTTTTGGAAAACTCGTGAAATGTGTCACCATGACCAATCAGAAAACTTCAAACATAATATTTTTATCATATAATTATATTTAGAGGTCTCGTCCATTATATCGAATACATCCCAAAATATTCTCACCCTCATGAATTCAAATCCAACCCAAAAGAAAGAGGGGTCCAACCAATCACCTCATAATATACCTCTGAATGAAACACCTCCCTATACTGCTCAAAAGATGATGTGAAGCCTCAAAATCCGAAGACACCTCCTCTAACAATAGCTAACCCAAAAAACCCAAAAATACCTCACACAATAACTAACATTCTAAACACATAATTAAGGTAATCTCTTCCTCTATATCATGATTTTATCCTCTCTGGATGGCCCGGACTCGCTCATACCGGTGTAATCTCATCTCAATTAATGCATCCCAATTTAGAATCCAGTCTTCCCATTCCCTATTCTTCAGGACATTGTCACACATAATGGGATAAACAAACCACTCGTCTCCTAGAAGACAAGTATAAATCATTAAAAATATAAATAGGACAACAAAAAATAAAAAAAATGGGTATTAGGTACTCTTCATCATATCTAGCTCCCGAGTACAATCCTCTAGTCCACAATAACTCCACAACACATGAACCAAATGAATGGTTCATCCATTTAGCATATTCTCTCAATAATATGGGATCTCCACTAGTTGCTTCCAGAAATTTGTGTCGTCCTTGATATCAAACTATCCCTAGTCAATTTCATGGGAGTCATCATGATGTTATTGAAAAAGATATGTGATGTGAAAGACGTCGTGGACAATATCCAAATGCAGTGGAAAAAAAATTTCTTACTTCACCTCACTAACTCTCCTCAACACCCATAAACGAATTAATAACTAATGAGAATGTTTTCTATCTCTACCAAACCTCTACTTCCCAAATCGTGGGGAAATCATTAATAACATGTGGTCCCCATCCTCAATCTCTATGGGCCTCCTCCTACGATCGACATATAAAACCTATTGTCCATGCACTACCATGATCCTCTAAATATCATGACGAAACATGTCTATAATACTATTTACTAACTCTATGCCCTGAATAACTATCTCCCCAACCTCTATAGACCACAAATGTACATAACATAGCTTCCATTAAAAGAATTACATTGAGCCAATACTAGAAAATTAGGCTATAGACAAGGTTTAGAACCGTGGATTTAAGCCCAAAGATTGTTTCTATATGTTATTTCCACGGTTCATTGAACCATGGCTGGTATTTTCGTGGCTATATGGCCAAACCTATAGCCACGGTTTCAAACTGCGGTTGTAGCCCAATAGACAGGACTCGAACAGTGGCTATAAACCTATAGCTAGGGTTTCAAATCATACATATTGTCCTATAGCTAGAGTTTGAACTTTGAATATAGGATTGGTCTTATAGAAACACCAATACCAACCATGGTTTAATGAACCATGTCCAAAACCCTTCCTATTTCATAAAAAGACCACCCTCCCCTACAAGACCCCCTGGACAGCAGCCCCCCTGCTGGACCTCCCGTCACCCCCCCCCCCCCCGGGACAGCAGCCCCCCCCCCCCATGCAGGACCCCCACGGATAGCAGGTGTAACACCCCAAGCATCCATGTTACACTTCTCTTTGATTAATACAGTAGCGTGTATTGTACGCAACTTCGAGTTCTAACACACACAACAACAAATAAAACTAGATTTTATGATTAGTAATACCCACTTTTTGAAATTTTATACATCTTATCATTCAAAATGTACTTTATTTTTTGGATTTGGAATATAGAAATTAGTTTACGGTTAATTTTTGGTACTTTTTTGATAACATTAATATTTTGATGAATAGTGAAAATTAATAAATTTTAATTAAAACAAACTTTTTAATCGAAATAAATAATAATGATAATTTATGAATTTTAGTTATTTTAGAGATTAATTAGATATATATTTACCATTTAATCCAATGTTGGTCATTGGATATAAATTCACATTTAAACTGGACATACACAAGTGCCACTCTTTTGAGAGTTATTATCTCTTAAAAACACGCTTTTTGTTTTAACAACGGGAATTAATTTTAAATTAATTACTGCCAATTCTATGTTTTGAATTCAGAAAAATGGATTCCATATTTAGAATGAGGTGGTCTAAATTGTGTAAATAGGTAACTTTTATTTTTAGATATTTTGAATAATTACTTCGGTAAATATTTTATTTACCGTGGTTAAAGGGTAAATCCGGTAAATAAGTGTAACAAATAATATTATAATAACAATAAATTATCCTAAAACGTGTCTTAACCCTATTTGTTGATAGATTTACGACCATGGGCATCTTTGGGTAGATTTTGGGGTCCCATGGATCCACATTTAAGTGATAATGACACATTATATTAATTAAGTTAAAGTAAATACAAAAATGAAATAAGAATATATCTTTTAGAAAAACAATTTTTACATAGGGTTATATATGTTATATTTTCAACTATAAATATTAATTAGAAATATAAAATTACTTCCTACATAATGGTATTTTATTTATAATTTTTATACATTTAATAATTAAATTTATTTATCAAACAATAATGATGCAGTATTTTCTTTATTAATTAAAGAATAAAATTATTAGTATTGTAAATGTTAAAATAAATAAATTTGAATGTTTTGATGAAATCCACGAATTTTATTGATCAATATGACATTTCAGTATTTATTTAATGAATTTTTTTCTAATTAATAATGTTTTTTAGACTTTAACAAAAATAAATTATTAAATAGTGTCAAAATTTACATAAAACAGTTTTTAAAACAAATATTATATTATTAATTCATATTCAATTCATAAAAATCAACGGTTCTGCCAAAGGACATATATAATTATAGGTGTATCATTAATGGACCACTTTTGGGTATCTTGAAAGTATATAGTATGTTTATTAACCATATAATATAAAAATACAAAGTGACATGGTAAATGTCAAACTATTTAACTAAGAGTTAAATATAAATGATATGGTTAATATAGTGACCCAATAATTTCTAAAATCTATTGTATGAAATTATTTCGACCCAAACCCAAATTATACTTTTAATAATTCACTTTGGAGCCATTATAAACCGAATATGAATTTGTTATAAATTAATACATTAAGTTTTTTCTAAAGAGCCCCTCCCCCCACATATAAAAAGACACCAATTCTATCCAATAATTCATACCATCACAGCCTTTTGGATCGGACAAAATCTTCCCAAAAACCCTCTCAAAATAACTCCCTTAATCCTAGAGGCATTACTTTAGTCATAAAGACAACCTATGGAGCCCTTCTGATCATATCAAAAGGAAGAACCCGAAGAAGTGGTAATGTTTTCACCACCCTATTTCAAGTTTCTTTCTTCTTCAATAGATTCTTTATTTGTTATTTCCATTTTAAAATAATAAATATAGTATCTTATATATACTGTTATGTTATTATAAATATGGTACAAAGATATTCATTATTATATCCACCCTTTGAATGTCATGTCACCATACATGCGTACGTACGGCCTACCGTCTCCATGTCGTGGTGTAAATGTTATTCAATATATTTTTATTTGGATGGGTATAATAATTAAGTGTAATTAACTTAAATAAAAATTATAACATGATAATGATACTTTATATATGATATACCCTCCAATTATATATTATTTTAATATCAAAAGATTGATATTGTCGCCCGTGCGTACGTACGGATTACCGTCTCCACGAACGCGAGGAGATTTATTCTCCATCATATCCATTCAAGACAAAATTTCATTTCATTATTAAAAATAATGTTTAGAGACATGATATAATTGTAGATATGAATATGATTCATCCCATTCATAACAAATATGTCTCACATTACCAATAATATAAAATAAAATGAATCCATTAACACCTGAAATGACGATAATACTAAGATATTATCAACAAATCAATATTAAAAGATCATATATGATATCATATTAATGTATATGATTCTTTTATAATTCAATAATAATTAATTCACCATTATATAAGGGGTTAAACTACCCTCAACCATGGAAAACGTACAATGTACGGGGTTTTTTATCTCACATTTAATTCCGTGAGATTTCCATTGTTCACCACTTATTTATTGCATGCGGTGTGCGTACTTCCAATTATTGTATTAATTGTGTAGAATAATTTAATTTATGGATATTTACATCATAATTTTTTGATCCTTCTTTCATTGGTGTATGTTTCATAAGTTACCTAATCAATAAGAGAATATGAAATTCCAATTTCCACTCATTCGATTTTATGCATACTTCATTGATTATTTTACTCCAAGATTATGTGTGGAATAACTATTTATTTGCTTATGTCATAATTTCTACTCCCCTTTCTGTGGATTTACTTTTGACACACATAATTACTCGATTAATAAATTCTCAAGTTATCGATATGAACTTGATAAGAGTAATTTTAACTCAATCTCTATTTGTTGAGTTAAATATCCAATTCATTGGTGTTGTTTTTACAAGAATATATTTGAATGTACTATAATTGATTTACACTGAATATCAAAATCATGTTGATTGTATTTATATTTTTCACACATATTTATTTCATTGATTTATCATTAACCTATAGATACGATCTTTATAAGAGATTTCATCTCAATATACATTCCATTGAGACTTCTTTTTTTCTTATACACCAAATCACTTCTATATGGTGTATAAAATGTACTTTGACATAGTATATCATGAATCCCTTTATTATCATGATATTAAAATGTTTTAATTACCTCAATTATTTTTATTCATGTTTCCCTCTTTTGGTTAGGAACTCTAACTAAAATATCATTTTTAATGTTTTAATGATTTATTATTCTAAATCATTCTCATTAAAGTCCATGTTTTAAAAATGGGTTTAAGGATTTATTTATATGGACATTAAAGTTTTAAAATTTTAATTTTTTTAAATGTTTCAAAGTGGTATGGGAAACATTGATTCAACAATCTATTTTTAAATTCCATCTTGAAAAATAGTGTGACTTTTAAGTGATTTCAAGAAAAAGGGGGACATTTCTCTCAAATAGTTTTGATTATTATTTTCATCTGTGTAAATATCCTTCATTGTTCTCGAATGAGGTTAATCTAATAAAATAAAATCATCCATATTCTATCAAATGGGTTCTGATTTACTATTGATATGCTATTTTTATACCATTCATGGTTTGTGGATAAAGTATTGACATTTCGTATGATTAGTTTTAATACAAATGTTTATGTTATCTTTCAAACTTTTCATATGAGGATTTATTTGGACTTAGTAAGTGACAGGTGGATCCCGCTATAGCTCTTAGATTCATTGGTAGGTCTCATGAGACACACTATTGTCTTGGCACAAGGCCTTTATAAAATCTTATTTGCAGTCTTCGCAAAAGGCCATGACTATGTGGTTATGATAATCTTGCATTATGCATTATATCATTATGAATGTGGTTATTGATAGCGCATGTGATTATTTTATTAGTATAATATCCATGTGAATAAGTAAATAGAATTATTACATTTTAATTTTTCCCTATTATTCTGAAGTTCTTGTTTAAAAGGCTTTTGTTTTAGTTATACATTGCCTTAAATGTTTACGCTTATTTATGAAAGTTTCTGCTATATTGTTTTCCTTACAGGGAATTTGAGATCACCGCTTTCTAGGTTTTACTTTTCCCAGGATGTGAAGGTAAATTTTATGACTGACCTGTAGGGATAATATAAGGGGATATGAGTGTGGAGACAAGTTGTTTTTGTACTTTTTCACTTTATGATGTACTGTAAACTTTATGAATTTATCTAGTGAGTACATGGCTACTAAACTATTCGGTCTTTCGACACTTGATATTTTGTTATACAGCCAATGATATGTAATAATGCACCGAATCTAGGTAACTGGGGTCGGGGCATTACAATTGGTATCAGAGGAAGTTTATTACAATCCTTGGAAACTAGATTTAGATAAACTCTGATTAGAGCACATATCCCTAAGATAGACATTGAAAATTAGTATAGAAAAACATCCTAGAATTTTATTACTGTAGAGATTTTGTGAGTTTTCCGAGAAATACATCCCTATCTAGATACGAGCAGGTTGAGGCGGATCTGGCATAGATGTACCTAGGGGTAAAACACAAAAACACCTCTTTGTACTAGACTCGAACGGGAATGGGTGCACGAAAATGGGCATTGCTGCACTCTTGGTTACGATACTCCTGGGGGATATGCATAGGATAATTTAAATTTTTTTTACAAATAGATTTGAATTATTTTAATATATGATGAGAATAAATGACCTTGGATAATCCTAAGGTGTTTCAAATTGAGAAACTCATGTCATGATATTCTCTAAATTTTTTTATGACTATTGTTACTCACATAATGCTTTCTGGTTTTAGTCAATGGATGGATTCCAAGGAAGTCATAGTAACGTTGAGAATGATGTACATGGTTGGAAAGGTGGTGCAAATGAGAAACAAAATGGAATATTGATAGGTGTAAATTGATATCATGTTCATGCCAAATTAGTTTTCCAAAAATATTAACAACAACATATATATTAGCCAACACCAAGACTCAACAAATAACAGAATGGTGATGAATGATAAGATCTCCAGAAGTGGAGACCATGGAGAAAAGAATACTAAATTTCCAACATGTAGGAAATGTGGAAGGAGACACCGATGAATGTTTCTCAATAGAACAAATAAATGATTTACGTGATAGAAATAAGGACATAAATTGAAGAACTGTTGAGGAAAAATGAAGAGTGTTATTGAAGAAAATAAAAATGGTCCCAAGAATCTATTTATAGTCACTTTCCGTAAATATAGTGGACCTAGACACTACCCGAGTGAATTCCCTATTATATAGGATATTTTCTTGGTCAATTAAGAAGCTATGTCGAAATAAATGATTGGAGATATGTTTAAATGTATTATTGGTCCTTGTTGATGTTTTTACATTGGAATAATTTTGTCTTGTATTTGTAACCCTGTAGTT
This sequence comes from Viscum album, assembly GCA_963277665.1. NCBI lineage: Eukaryota > Viridiplantae > Streptophyta > Magnoliopsida > Santalales > Viscaceae > Viscum > Viscum album. The sequence goes on along the minus strand of OY728165.1, from coordinate 554,981,243 downwards.
TTCCACGTGAGAAAGCTATTTGAGGAAAATTTATCTTTTCTCTTTTGGATATATTTATAAATAACCATTTGGTCTTATATGATCCTTGGGTTTGAGGAAATTACAAGTAATTATATTTTGGGATGAAAATGCAGGGTATGAGATTAAATTTCTGGTTAGATTCAGTTATGGATATTTTCATGGATTTATGTCATTTTGGTAATGTTATAAAATACAGTTTTTGAAAAGGGACAACACGCAGACCGTGTGAGAACCTGTCACATCGTACAAAGCTGTGGGAATCGAACCCACACCAAAGTGCGATTGATATTTATCGCCTACCACTAGACTAGGTGAAGTCCCTGGTTAGTGTGAATAATTATATTTAGTTAAATGATTTTATTGATCAATAAAAAATTTATTTGGTATCTTATGTCTTATCAAATGAATATCCATAGTATAGAAAAATAATTAGGTTATTAAGTTATAAATGTTATTTTCGAAGATTTTCTCTTTGTGGGGAACACTATATTCCCAAGGAAAATAGAAGAAAATGGGATTTCGTTTGAGGAGTAATGGTGAATTTTTATCTATGTTATTATTGTAGATTTATAGTGATTTGGTTTATTTATGGAAATGATTAACTTATAATATAGTATATGTGATTAAGTTAATTACTTTTAATTAAGTGACATTAATAGTAGTTGATTTCATTTGGAGAAACTATTTAACGTGGAAGACTATATAACCAATTTATTTTAAGTATTGGGATTCAATATTAGTTTGTATTATATTGAAGGATTTTAAGGACAATTGTTTATTGAATGCTATTTATTTAACTGTGGCTTATTGATGTATTAATTTTAGAAATTAAGATTAGTTTTTCATTCTCTAATAGAATATCCTTTTGGGGGATCATCAGATCTTATACTAACCGTTTTGGTTTTTATTAATCTCTATAGACAAGGTAAATATATAGTTCATCCTTCGTGGATCATATGATTCTATAAGAAGATTATTCTAGTTCTTACAGTGAGGCGAAGTCTTCTTGAATACTAATAATTTAAAAATGGGTTAGTAGTAGAAATTTATTAAAGAATGAATATTTACAGAAAAATTATGTATATCTCTTTATGTTCTTAGTCAATCTCATAAATTAATTACTCATCTTTATGTAATGTAACATAAAATAAAAAAATGTTGTCCGTTTACTTTTCTTACTGGGAAACTAATGACCATTTGAGTCATCACAAGTTTTTGGTTTTCTTATTGTTAACATTCATTTGATCATGTTTTCTATCTCTCTCCATATGAACATGTCACTTAGTATATCATCCATATCCATGTTTTTCTACATGCTATCCTAGTATAGGTTATCGCGGGTGACCTTTGTACTTCTCTTTCTTTCTTTTAATGTGATAGTTTTGTTGACTCTTTTTCTGATGTAGGACTTTCCATAATATTACCAATACCATTTTTAAAAATTGCGAGGATGCAATTTATTTTAGGATAGGATAATGTAACTCCCCAAGCCTCCATGTTACACTTCACTTTGAATAATACAGTAGCGTGTGTTGTACGCAACGTCAAGTTCTAACACACACCACAACCAATCAAACTAGCCAATATGAATAGTAAACCCCACTTTTTGAAATTTTATACATTTTATAATTCAAATTGGACTTCATTTTTGGATTTAGAATATTGAAATTATCTTTGGGTGAATTTTTGGTACTTTTCTGATAACATTCATATTTTGATCAATAGTGAAAAAAAAAATTAATTATTTTTTTAATAGAAATAATTAATAGTGATAAATTATTAATTTGAGTTATTTTAGAGTATAATTAGAATATATTTTTACCATTTAATCCAATTTTGGTCATTGGATATAAATTCACATTTAAACTGGACATAAGCAAGTGCCAATCTTTTGATAGTTATTATCTCTTAAAAACACACTTTTCATTTTAACAACGGGAATTAATTTTAAATTAATGACTACCACTACTGTGTTTTGAATTTAAAAAAATGGATTCCATATTTAGAATAATGAGTTCCAAATTGTGTAAATAGTTAACTTTTATTTTTAGACATTTTGAATAATTACTTCAGTAAATATTTTATTCACCGTGGTTAAAGGTTAAATTTGGTAAATAAGGGCAAAAAATAATATTATAATAATACTTAATTACCCAAAAACGTGTCCTAACCGTATTGGATGATACGTTTCCAACCATAGTCATCTTTTGGTCTATTTTAGGACCCCATGTATCCACTTGTAAGTGATAATGACACTATATATTAATTAAGTAAAAGTAAACACAAAAATGACATAGGCATATATCTTTTAGAAAAACAATTTTTACATAGGGTTATATATGTTATATTTTCGACTATAAAAATTAATTAAAAAGATAATAATATTTCCTACATAATGGTATTTTATTAATAATTTTTAAACATTGAATAATTAAATTTTTTTTATGACACAATAATGATTCAGTATTTTCCTTCTTAATTAATGAATTAAATAATTAGTATTATAAATGTTAAAATAAATATAATTTGAATGTTTTGATGAAATACACTAATTTAATTGATTAATATGACATGTAAGGATTTAATAAATGAATTGTTTTAGAATTAATAACGTTTTTACGACTTTAGAAAAAATCAATTATTAAATAGTACCAAAATTGACATAAAAGAGTTTTTAAAACAAATATTATATTATTAATTCATATTATATTCCTAAAAATATAAGTTTTGACCAAAGTACTTATATAATTATGTTTCTATCATTAATGGGCCAATTTAGGGTCTCTTGGAAGTATATAGTTAGTTCATTAACCATATATTATAAAAATACAAAGTCATATGGTAAATGTCAAAGTATTTAACTAAGAGTTAAATATAAATGAAAAGGTTAATATAGTGACACAAACCCTTCTAAAATATATTGGATGAAATTATTTCTACCCATAATCACCTAATAATTTGAATAATTCAATTTTTTACAATTAGAAACCTAATATGATTTTATTATAAATTAATACTTTAATATTGTCCTAAAGAGCCCCTCCTCCCCCTTATAAAAGGACACCACTTATAACCAATTCATCATACCATCAAAGACTTTTGGTTCAGCCAAACTCTGTCCAAATACCCTCTCAAAAGTTGTCCCTTAATCCTTGATGAATTACTTTTGGCATAAAGCCATCCTATGGAGTCCTTCTAATCATATCAAAAGGAAGAACCTGATGAAGAGGTAATGTTTTCACCACCCTCTTTCAAGTTCCTTTCTTATTCAACTTGTTATTTATTTTTTATTCCATTATAAAATAATAACTCCAGTTTCTTTTATATAATTTATGTTTTTATAAATATTTTACAACCATATTCAGTATTCTATCCATCATTTGAATGACATGTCACCATACGTGCGTAAGTACAGATGACCGTCTCAACGTCTTGGTGTAATTGATATTCAATATATTGTTAATTGGATGGGTATAATAATGATGTGTAATTCATGTAAATAATATATATAACATGATAATTATTCTTTATATATGATATAATATACAATTATATATTATATTAATATCAAAAAAATGATATTGTCGCTCGTGCGTACGTACAGATTACCATCTCCACGAACGCGATGAGATTTATTCACCATCACATCCATTAAAGACTAAATTTCATTTGATGATTAATATTTATGTTTAGAGACATGATATAATTCTGTATATGAATAAGATTCATCCCATTCATAAAAAATACAGCTCACATAACCAAAAATATAAAGGAAAATGAATCCGTTAAAACCGGGAACGACGATAATAATAAGATATTATAAACAAATCAATGTTAAAAGATAATATATGATATCATATAAATGTATATTATTCCTGTATAATTTAATAACAATTATTTCACCATTATACAAAATCATAACAAACCCTCGACCAAGGAAAATATACAAATTAAGGGGTTTCTTATCTCACTTTTAATTCTGTGAGATTTCCATTGTTCACCACATATTTATTACATGTGGTGTGTGTACTGCCCATGATTGACTTAATTGTGTAATATAATTTAATTTATGGATATTTACATCATCATTTTATGATCTTTATTTCATGGGTGTATGTTTATTATGTTACAAAATCAATAAGGGAATTTAAAATTCCAATTTCCACTCATTCAGTTTTACGCATACTTCATTGATTATTTTACACCAAGATTATGTCTGGAATCACTAGTAATTATCTTATTTCATAATTTCCACTCCCCTTTCTGTTGATATACTTTTGATACACAAAATCACTCCATTTATAAATTCTCAAGTCATTTATATGAACTCGACAAGAGTAATTTTAACTCAATCTCCATTTCTTGAGTAAAATATCCAATTCATTGGTGTTGTTTTTACAATAATATGTGTGAATGTCCTATGATTTATTTACACTGAATATCCAATCATATTGAGTGTGTTTATATTTTCCACACATAATTATGTCATTTATTTATCCTTAACCAATGGATACGGTCTTTATAAAAGATTTCATCTCAATTTACATTCCATTGAGACTTCTTCGTTGTTATACACAAAATCACTTTTATATGTTGTATATAATGTACTTTGACATAATATATCTTGAATCACATTATTATCATTATATTAAAAAGTTTTAATTAATTCAATTATACGTATTCAACTGTATCTCTTTTGGTTTGGAACTCTAACTAAAGAATCATTTTAATTGTTTTAAAGATTTATTATTCTAAATATTTCTCATTAATATCCATGTTTTAAAAATTGTTTTAAGGATTTATTTATAAGGAAATTAAAGTTTTAAATTTAAAATTACCATTAAAAGTTTCAATTTGGTATGTGACACTTTCATTTAAAAATCTTTTTTTAAGTGGCATCTTGAAAAATAGTGTGACTCTTAAATGATTTCAAGAAAAAGGGGGATATTTCTCTCAAATAGTTTTGAGGATTATTTTAATCTATGTAAATATCTTTCATTTTTCTCTATTGAGGTTAATATGATACAATACAATCTTCAATATTGTATCGAATGGTTTATGTTTGACTGTGGATGTGCTATTTTTATACCACTCATGGTTTTTGGATAAATATTTACATTTAGTATGAATAGTTTTAATACAAATGATTATGTTATGTTTCAAACTTTTCATATAAGGAATTAATTGAAATTTGTAAGTGACGGGAGGAGCCCACTATAGCACCTCGATGCATCCGTAGGTCTCATGAGACAAACTAGTGTCTTGGAACAAGGACTTGACAAAATATTATTTGTCGTCTTGGAAAATGTCCTTGACTATGTGCTTATGATAGTTTATAATTTTGCATTCCACCATTATGAAAGTGGTTATTGATATTCCATGTGATTATTCAACTAGTAGAATATCCATGTGAATAATTAAATGGAATTAATTTATTTTATTTCTGCCATATTATGCTGAAGTTCAAGTTTAAAAGGCTTTTGTTTTAGTTATACATTGCCTTAAATGTTTATTCTTATTTTTGAAAGTTTATGTAATATTGTAATCGTTACAGGTCATTTGATATGTCCCCTTTGTATTTTTTATTTTTTCTATGATGCCAAGATTTATTTTATGAATGACCTATAGGGATAGTATAAGGGGATATGAGTGTGGAGACAATATGTTGTTGTAGTTTTTCACTTTATGATGTAATGTAAACTTTATGAATGTATCTGGTGATTCTAATGCTACTAAACTAATCGGTCTTTTGAGACAAGATCATTTGTGATCATGCCAATGATACGTAATAATGCACAGACTCAAGGTAACTGGTGTCGGGGCGTTACAACAGCCCCCCCCCCTACTGGACCCCCTTGGACAGCAGCCCCCCCTTCTGGACCCCACATGATAGCAGCCCCCCCTACTGGATCCCCTGGGCAGCCCCCCCCCCTGCTGGACCCCTAGAACAGCTACCCCCTGCTGGGCTACCTCGAATGTATCCCCCTACACATCCCTTGCACTACCGTTGCCCCTCCTGGACAAGTGACCCCCCCCCCCCCCCCACACACACAGACACACATCCCTTGCAACCCTTGCACACACCCCTTGCCCCCTACTGGACCCCCCCGGACAGCAGCCCCTCCCCTGTTGGACCCCCCTAGACAGCAGCCCCCCCTTCTGGACCCCCCGGAAAGAACCCCCCCCTGCTAGACCCCCATGGACTGCAGCCCCCCTACTGGACCCCCTTGGACAACACCCCCACCCCTACATATTTGGTGCACACCCCTTTCCCCCTCTTGGATCCCCTTTCACCACCCCTGTTGGACACCACCCCCCCTGCAGGACCCCGATTGCACCACATTCCCTACACATTTATGGACAGTCCCCCTTCTTTTTGAATGTTCCCCCTCCTTCTATCAGACCCCCATACACCCCATCCCCCACCTACAGACCCACCTTCCCCCCCCCCATTCTGAACACCCCTATGAACAACCCCCCCCCCCCCCCCCCCGCCCAGACACACCCTCCTAGACACCCCATCTTGAATGGACCACCACCCCCGCGGATAGTCTCGCCTCATTCGTGGACAAATTTTCAATGTTATGAAGAGTTTTGGTTTTAGGGAATGGTCATTTCAATTGTTAGTTGTATGCTACTATATGGTATTATAATATTATCTTTATCAATAAGGTTGATGCAAGGATAGAGTGTACATACATTCATGTGTGAATTTTCCAAACTGTTATCCTTTACTTGAACAAAAAGACTCGATTGATACATCGACAACTATATAGTACAACAAAAACATAAATCTAGAAATAAATTAAAGATATTGTATAACAAAAGAATGTAGGAACATTGAATGTTTCAAGATACCGTAATATGTGACATGATTTTCTTGATTAATGTGATCCCTTGGAAGTTGTTCCTACATTGAAAACATGACATTTTGTTATTTTTAATAAAATAAAAATCAGAAAAGTGGTTGTTTATTGTTCAGAGATACCTAAATTTAGAAGATAGAAATATTTCTTTACAGTGTCTAGAAGAAAGCAATATCTATTTATAGAGTCATAGTGAAATGTGGAGTATTTGGATATTTCTAAGGTAATTTAAAATTTAATATTGAATCTAGCATTGTAATTGTTATTCAACCTTATCTAAGATTAATGTAACCTATAGAGACTAACTACACCCCCCATTCCCCACCCACATGCCCCACATCCCCACCCTACTTGTACCCCCTCCCCCTCCCCCTGCCATGCAGACCCCCTACAGATCACCCCTACCCCCTACCCAGCAGACCTCCCCACTCCACCCTTCCCCCTCCACCCACCCCATCCCCCTGCCCTGCAGACCTCTCCCCTGCCTCCTGCTCTATAGTCATGCCCCCCGCCCCCCTCCACCCTGCCCCCTCCCCCTACCCCCTTCCCCTTCCCATGCCCCTGCCTCCACCCCCACCACCCTCCCCCTATCCCTTCCCTCAGCCCCCTAACCCAGGACCCCCTTCCCCCCTCCTCCCTCCCCCTACCCCTGGCCCCCTTCCCCCTGCAACCTACCCCCAGCCTCATTCCCACTTCCCCCTTCCACCTCCCTCTTGCCCCATTCCCCACTGACTATTCCCCCTCCCCCTGCCCCAGCACTATAGACCTCACCCTTCCCCCCTTCCCCCTACCCCCTCCACCCACCCCTACCCCTCGCCCTACAGAACTCCCCTATCCCCTGACCCTACCCCTTCCCCTACCCCCTCCACCCACCCCCTACCCAACAGACCTCCCCCATGCCCCATTCCCCATGCCACATGCCCATGCCCCCTTCCCCCTTCCCCTACCCCCTTCCCCCCTCCACCCTACCCCCCTCCACCCTGCCCCACTGCACCCTACCCCCTTCCCCCTTCCTCATGCCCCCTTCCCCCTTCCCCGTGCCCCATGAGCCCCTACCCCTGCCCACGTTCCCCCTTCCCCATACACCCTACCCCCTTCCATTAGCCCCCTGCACCCTGCCCCCTGCCCCATGCACACTTCCCCCTACCCCCTCCACCCGGCCCCTACCCCTTCCCCTCCCACTGCCCCTTCCCCCTCCACCCTACCCATGTTCCCGGCCCCGAGCCCCCTACCCCTAGCTCCCATCCCCCCTCCACCATGCCCCCACCACCCTACCTGCTACACCCTTCCCCCTGCCACCCCCTACCCCTGTCGTCGCACCCTACCCCCCACACCCACTCGTGTAGTATCCCACCACCCCACCCCCACCATGGAAAGACCCCCATAACAACCTCACCCCCACCTTGCACACCCCCTCCCCCTACACACCCCCTATGAGTCAAAACATATTTTGAGATGATTGTGGTGTCTCAAATGAGAGGATTAAGGATTAAAATAGAAAACATAAATGCAATAATGTCGATCATTCTATAAAAGCATAAACTACAGCTATGAGTTTTCGCAGACAGCCCACCTTCGTTGGAGGGGTTTTATTCAAAAACCCTGACTTATTTATAAAATGAATCAATTATTTTAACTAAAACATGATCAAGATTTTCAAATTAATATAAAAAATAAGAATCAAGAATGCAGCTAAATGCAATTTGAAAAATTATTGTCTTAAATAGGTTGGGAGAGGGACTCTACCTCAAAGGTTTCATGCTACGCACAAGAGGATCCTTATATATATGTTCACATGAATAATCATGGGCTATGTTTTTTTGCTGGTTCTTTGCATAGATTACATCCCTATCCACATAGACAACCTATCATGTTAAATCACACACACTAGAAATCAAGTTCTTGTGATGACATTGATACAAACAAACCGTCATAAATATATATTCAGAATGAGTTATACTAATGAAAATTATGAGAAGAATTCCTAGGGAGTAACCAGTTTCAAAAAGACCATAAAATTTTGAGAAATAATATTGGGAAAATGAGGTGTAATGGAAATGTACACTAAAATCTTGTACTGAAAACAACACCATATTGGTTATCGAACGAAAAGTCCAAATGTAGTATTGCGTCAAAATTGATTTTAATTAACTCTGAATGTCATCAAGGATTATTATGCATAATTTTAACTGATACGCATCATCATATAACTGAAAAGAACATGTAAAAAAAGTGACTAAAAGTATTCTGTATACAACTTGCAAATAAAATAAGCATAAAAAACGGAATGCTAGTTGATTTTAAACCTTGAAAAATTGTGCACATTTACTATCCTTACTCACCCCAATAATTGATTCAGCTAATACCTAGCCTTATATAACCCAAAAAAGATTAAAACACATATTAATTCTTGTGAATGCATGAGAGAAAAAAACAAATCAATGATAATTATTAAAATGCACTTTAAATCATAACATAAGTAAAATAAATTTCAATACCATTGTTCCCAAATAGCCCATGCCCCTGGCACACACCCCCCCCCCCCCATGACCCCCACTTCCCCCTTGCACACCCCCATACACCCACTACAACCTTGAACACCCCCTGCCCATGCCCCCTCCACCCTGACGCATACCTCTACCCCCTTCCCCATGTCCCCCTTCCACCCTCCTCCCTGCCCCTTGCTCCTCACCCCTGCCCCCTGACCCCCTCCACCCTACCCCTACCCCTGCCCCCGACCCCCTGCCCCTGCCCTATGACCCACCCCAACCCTCAATCCATATTCTGTGGATATACTTTTGATAAAAAAAATCACTCCATTGATAAATTCTGAAGTCATCGATATGAACTTGACAAGATTAATTTAAACTGAATTTCCATTTTCTGAGTAAAATATCCAATTAATTGGTGTTGTTTTTAAAAGAATATGTGTGAATGTCCTATGATTTATTTACACTGAATATCCAATCATATTGGGTGTATTTATATTTGTCACATATAATTATGTCATTGATTTATCCTTAACCTATTGATACGGTCTTTATAAGAGATTTCATCTCAATTTACATTCCATTGAGACTTCTTTGTTGTTATACCCCAAATCACTTTTATATGGTGTATATAATGTACATTGACATAATATATCTTGAATCCCATTATTAACATTATATTACAATGTTTTAATTAATTCAATTATTTCTATTCATGTGTGTCTATTTTGGTATGGATCTCTCACTAAAGTATCATTTTAAATGTTTTAAAGATTTATTATTATAAATATTTCTCATTAATGTCCATGTTTTAAAAATGGTTTTATGGATTTATTTATATGGAAATTAATGTTTTAAATTTAAAATTTCCATTAAAAGTTTCAATGTGGTATGGGACACTTTGATTCAAATATCTATTTTTAAATGGCTTCTGGACAAATAGTGTGACTTCTAAATGATTTCAAGAAAAAGGGGGATATTTCTCTCAAATAGTTTTGAGAATTCTTTTAATATATGTAAATATCCTTCATTGTTCTCTATTGATGTTAATCTGATACAATACAATCTTCCATATTGTATCGAATGGGTTATGTTTGACTGTGGAAGTGCAATTTTTATACCATTTATGTTTTGTGGATAAAATATTGAAATTTAGTATGATTAATTTTAATATGAATGATTATGTAATGTTTCAAACATTTCATATAAGGAATGAATTGAACTTAGTAAGTGACGGGTGGTTACCACTATATCTCCTCGATGCATCAGTATGTCTCATGAGACAAACTAGTGTTTTGGCACAAAGCCCTGAAAAAATCTTATTTGTAGTCTTGGCACAAGGCCTTGACTATGTGGTTATGACATTATGGAATTATGCATTCCACCATTATGAAAGTGGTTATTGATATTCCATTTGATTATTCGACTAGTAAAAAATCCATGTGAATAAGTAAAATGGCATTATATCATTTTATTTCCACCATATTGTGATGAAGTTCAAGTTTAAAAGGCATTTGTTTTAGTTATACATTGCCTTAACTGTTTATGCTTGTTTCTGAAAGTTTCTACTATATAGTTATCTTTACAGGTCATTTGAGATCACCCCTTTATATGTTTTATTTTCCCCAGGATGTGACGATTTATTTTATGAATGACTTGCAGGGATAGTATAAAGGGATATGAATGTGGATAAGAGATGTTGTTGTAGTTTTTCACTTTAAGATGTAATGTAAACATTATGAATGTATCTAGTGATTCCAAGGAAACTAAACTAATTATTCTTTCGAGACATGATCTTTTGTGATCAGGTCAATGATACGTAATAATGTACAGACTCTGGGTAACTGGGGTTGGGGCGTTACAGTAGGCCCCCCTACTGGACCTCCTGGACAACACCCCCCCCCCCTTATGGACCCCACTTGACAGAAGCCCCCCTACTAGACCCCCTGGACCACCACCCCCCCCCCTTGCTAGACCCCCAGAACAGCTGCCCCTTGCTGGACCACATGGAATGTTCCCCCCTACACATCCATTGCACTATCATTTCCCCTCCTGGATAGCTTCCCCCCCCCCACAGACACTCATCCCTTGAAACCCTTGCACACACCCCTTTCAGCCACATTGCACTCCCCATTCCCCCCCTACTGGACCCCCTGGACAACAGCCCCTCCCCTGTTGGACCCCCCTAGATAGCAGTCCCCCCTGTTGGACCACCTGGAAAACAGCCCCCCCCCCCCCTTTGCTGGACCCCCATGGACTGCAGCCCCCTCCCCCCTACTGGACCCACTTGGACAACACCCCACACCCCTACATATCTGGTGTACACCCCTTGCCCCCTGTTGGATCCCCTTGCACAACCCATGCTGGACTCCACCCCCATGCAAGCCCCTGGTTGCACCCCTTTCCCTCCACTCTCCTGGACAGTCCCCCTCATTCCTGAATGTTCCCCCTCCTTCTAGCAGACCCCCATACACCCCCTCCCCCTCCTGCAGACCCACATTTCACCCCCCCCCTCCTAGACACCCTAGTGGACAGCCCCCCCCCCACCCCCACCCCACCCTCCGGGACACCGCCCTCTTGAATAGACCCCCAACCCCGTGGATAGACCCCCATCATTCCTAGAAAAAATTTCAATGCTATGAAGAGTTTTGTTTTCAGGGAATGGTCATTTCAAGTGTCAGTTGTATTCTAGTATATGGTATTATAATATTTTCATTATCGATAAGGTCGCTGCAAGGATAGAGGGTTGAGACATTCATGTGTGAATTATCCAAACTCTTATCCTTTACTAGAACAAAAAGACTCGGTTGATACATCGACAACCATATAGTACAACAGAAACATAAATATAAAAAATAAATTAATGTTATTGTATAAAAAAGAATGTAGGAACATTGAATGTTTCATGATACCGTAATACATGAAACGATTTTCTTGATTAATATGATCCCTTGGAAGTTGTTCCTACTTTGAAAACATGACATTTTGTTATTTTTAGTAAAATAAAAATCGGAAAAGTGGTTGTTTATTGTTCAGAGCTACCTAAATATAGAAGAAATAAATATCTATTCACAGTGTCTAAAAGAAAGAAATATCTATTTATATTGTCTTGATGAAATGTATAGAATTTGGATATTTCTAAGGTAATTTAAAATATAATATTGAATATAGAAATGTAATTATTATTCAACCTTATCTAAGATTAATGTAACCTATAGAGACTAACTACACCCCCTTCCCCATCCCCTTTTCCCCACTGCCCTTATTGACTTCCAGCCCCTCCCCCACCCCTAGCCCTACAGACCCCCCTGCAGACCACCCCCTGCCCACCTGCCCTGCAGATATCCCCACTATTTGGATATATCTAATTTAATTTATAGAATCCACCAATTTAATAGTTATTAATCCTTATCTAGGAGTATTGAACCCTATAAAGACTAACTATATCCCCTTACCCACCCCCATGACCCACTTCCCGACACGACTTGTACCCCCTCCCCCTGCCCTGCAGACCCCCTGCAGATCACCCCTACCCCTACCCAACAGACCTCCCCACTCCACCCTTCCCCCTCCGCCCACCACCTCCCCCTAACCTGCTGACCACTCCCCTGCCCCTTGCTCTATAGCAATGCCCTCTGCCCCCCTCCACCCTGCTCCCTCCCCCTACCCCCTACCCCTGCCCCTGCCCCAGCCTCCAACCCCACCAACCTCCCCCTACCCCTAACCTCGGCCCCCTAACCCATGCCCCCCTTCCCCCCTCCACCCTCCCCCTCCCTCTGGACAACTGGCCCCTTCCCCCTACCCTATGACTCATGCCCACTTCCCCCTTCCACCCTCACTCTTGCCCCATGCCCCTCTGACTATGCCCCCTCCACCTTCCCCCTGCACTACTGACCTCCCCCATCCCCCTTCCCCCTACCCACCTCCACCCGCCCCTACCCCCAGCCCCGGAGAACTCCCCCTATCTCGTGCCCCTACCCCTGCCCCTACCCCCCTCCACCCACTCCCAGCCCAACAGACCTCCCCCATTCCCCATGCCCCATGCCCCATGCCCCTTCCCCCATGCCCCTTCCCCTGCCCCCTTCCCCCCTCCACCCTGCCCTCCTCCACCCTGCCCATTCCCCCTTCCCCCTGCCCCCTTCCCCCTACCTCGTGCCCCGTTCCCCTCTACCCCTGCCCACGTGCCCCCTGCCCCCTCCACCCTACCCCCTGCCATTATCCCCATGCACCCTGCCCCATGCCCCATGCCCCATGCTCTCTTCCCCCTACCCCCTCCACCTGGACCCCTACCCATGACCCTCCACCTGCCCCTGCCCCCTCCACCCTACCCCTGCCCCCAACCCCGAGCCCCCCTGCCCTTGGCCCCCATACCCCCTCCACCATGCACCCACCACCCTACCCGCTACCCACTTCCCCATACCCTCCCCCCCACCCACACCCCCCGTCGCCGCACCCTACCCCCCACAACCACTCGTGTAGTATACCACCACCCCACCCCCTCCCTGGAAATACCCCCCATCACAACCCCACCCCCACCTTGAACACCCCCTTCCCCCCTGCACACCCCCAATGAGTAAACAAATATTTGGAGATGCTTGTGGTGTCTCAAGTGATAGGAGTAAGGATTAAAATAGAAATCATAAATGCAATAATGTAAAACATGCTATATAAGCATAAACTACAGCTGTGAGTTTTTGCAGATAGCGCACCTTCATTAGAGGGGTTTTACTACAAAACCATGACTTATTTATAAAATGAAACAATTATTTTAACTAACACTTGATCATGATTTTCAAATTAATATAAACAAGAAAAATCAATAGTGTAGTTAAATGCAATTTGAAAAATTATTGACTGAAATAGTTTGGGAGAGGGACTCTACCTCAAATGTGTCATGCCATGCACAATATGATCCTTATATATATGCTCAAATGAATAATCATGGGCGATGTTTTGTTGTTGGTTCTCTACATAGCATGCATCCCTATCCACCTACACAACCTATCATGTGAAATCACACACAAAAGAAATCAAGTTCTTGTGATGACATTGAGATAAATAAACCCTCATAAAGATATATTTTAAATGATTTATACTAATAAAAGTGATGATAAGAATTCCTTGGGAGGATGCAGTTTCAAAAAGACCATAAATGTTTGGGAAATACTATTAGGAAAATGAGGTCCAATGGAAATTTACACCAAAAACCTGTACTGAAAAGAATACCACAATGGTTATCGAACGAAAAGACCAAATGTAGTATTGCGTTAAAATTGATTTTAATAAACTCTAAATGTCATCAAGGATTATGATGAATACTTTTAACTTATAGGCATCATCATATACCTGAAAAGAACATGTGCAATATGTGACTAAAAGTATTCAATATACAACTTGCAAATACAATAAGCATAAAAACAGAATGCTAGTTGATTTTAAGCCATGAAAAATTGTGCACATTTACTGTCCTTGCTCACCCCAATCATTGATTCAGCTAAATCCTAGCCATATATAACCCAAAAAAAGGTGAAAACACAAATAGATTCTAGTTTATGCATGAGAGAATGAAATAACTCAATGATAATTATTAAAATGAAATTAAAATTGTAACCTAAGTGAAATCACTTTCAATACCAATGGTGCCTACGCAGCCCCTGCCCCTGGCACCCCCCCACCCACGACCCCCACCTCCCCCTTTCACACTCCCTACACCCACTACACCCTTGCACACTCCGTGCCTCATTCCCCGTCCACCCTGACACATACCTCTACCCCCTGCCCCATGTCCCCCTTCCACCCTCCTCCCTGCCCATTGCCCCTCACCCCCTGCCCCCTGCCCCCCTCTACCCTACCCACTACCCTTGCCCCCGACCCCTTGCCCCTTCGCCCTGACCCACCCCCACTCGTGAAGTATCCCACTACAAACCCTCCCTACACCCCCCTCCCTAGACAGACCCCCAGCGCACCCCCACCCCAACTTACACACCCACCTTCCCTACTTCACACCCCATGTTAGTCAAAAAAATCTATGGAGATGCCCATGGTGTCTTAAATCAGAAGAGTAAAGATTAAAATGGAAAACATAAATGCAATATTGTAAAACATGTTATAAGAATAAACTACCATTGTGAGTTTTCGCAGATAGTGCACCTCCGTTGAAGGGGTTTTATTACAAAACCATTACATTTTTGTAAAACAAAACAATTATTTTAACGATCACTTGATCACGAATTGAAATTTAATATAAACAAGAAGAATTGAGAAGGCCACTAAATGCAATTTTAAAAATTCATGAATTAACGAGGCTAGGAGATGGACTCTACCTCAAAGGTGTCAATCCACTCCCAAAGAGATACATATATATATTCTCACTTGCATATGTATGGGATATGTTTTGTTGCTGGTTCTATGTATAACATGCATCCCTATAAACAGATACAACCTATCATGTGAAGGAATACACATAAGTAATAAAGTTCTTTTGAAGACATTGAGACCAATAAAACCTCATAAAGATATATTCGTAATGAGTAAACTAATAAAAGGAGGGAGAAAATGCCTGGGGAGGAAGCCGTTTGAAAAGGTCCATCAACATTTGTGAAATAATATTGAAAAAATGAGGTCCAATGAAAATGTAATCCAAATTACTATACTAAAATGAACATCACATTGGATATCGAACGAAAAGAACAAATGTAGTATTTCTTAGAAATTCATTGTAATTACCTCTCAATTAAATCAAGGATTATGATTCTCAATTGGGAATTACAGGTATCCTCAAATACATGAAAATAACATGAAAAAATTGACTAATATTATTTATTATACAAGTATAAAATTAAATGAGAAATAAAAAAATGGAAACCTAGTTGATTTTAAACCTTGACAATTAGTTTATATTTAATGGCCTTGCTCAGCCCAATCATTGATTCAGCATAAACATGGCCACATAGAACCCAAAAAAGTTGAAAACACAAATTGATGTAAGTTCATGCATGCAAGAAATAATGTAAACAATGAGAAATATTAAAATGAACATATAATATTAACATATGTGAAATCAATTTCAATAAAAATGGTGACTACATAGCCCACGCCCCCTTGCACACACCCCCCCCCAGACGCCACTGCCACCTTGCCCACCCCCTGCCCCCTACCCCCTGCCCCTTGCCCCCTACCCTCTCCACCCTGCCCTGTTCCCCTTCCCCCTACCCTCTGCCCCTGTCCCCTGCACCTTCCCCTAACCCGGCCCCCACCACCACTCGTGTAGTATCCCACCAACCCCTCCCTGTAGCCCCCTGCACACCCCCTGTGAGTCAAAAAAAATGTTTGGAGATGTCTGTGGTGTCTCAAATGAAATATGTAAGGATTAAAATGGAAAAAATAAATGCAATAATGTCAAAAAATCTATATAAGCATATAATAACAATGTGAGATTTTCCAGATAGTTCAGCTATGTTTGTGGGGTTTTATTACAAAACCATGACTTATTTACAAGAAAAAAACATCTATTTTAACTAACAATTTATCAATATTTTCAATTTAATATAAAAAAGAAGAATCAAGAAGGTAGATAAATTCATTTTAAAAAATTATTGAATTGAAGAGGCTGGGAGAGGGACTCTACCTCAAAGGATTCTAGCCACGCACAACAGGATCCTTGTTTATATGCTCACATGCGTAATCATGTACATTGTTTTGTTGCAGGTTCTCTGAATATCATGCATCCCTATCCACATGCACAACATATCATGTGAAATAATACACAAAGGAAATGTAGTTCTTGTGAAGACATTGAGAAAAATTAAACCTCATAATGTTAAATTTGGAATGAGTAATTCTACAAAATGGAATGAGAAGAATTCCTAGGGAGGAATCCATTTCAAATGGACCATCAATGTTTGGGAAATAATATTGGAAAAACTTCTTCCAATGGAAATGTACTCAACAATCCAGTTCTAAAAAGAACAGTACAATGGTTATCACAAAAAAGGACAAAAGTAGTTTTGTGTTGAAATTGATTGTAATTATCCCTCAATGTCATCAAGGTCTATGATGCATAATTGTGGCTTATAGGCATCCTCAAATACCTGAAAAGAACAGGTGAAAAAATTTACCAAAATTATTCTGTATACAAGATGAAAATTAAATAAGCATAATAAAATGGAAACCTAGTTGATTTTAAACCTTGAAAATTTGTGCACATTTATTACCCTCGGTCACCCCAATAACTGATTGAGCTGAAATCTGGCCACATAGAACCCAACAAATGTTGAAAAAACAAATAGATACAGATGAATGCATTCAATAATGAAAAGAAAACAATGAAAATTTTTAGAAACCACTTACAATCTTAATATATGTTAAATAAAATTCAATAAAAATGGTTCCTGCACATCCCCTACCCCCTTGAAACCCCCTCAGCACCCACTTCCCCCTTGCACACCCCCTCCCACCCCATGGACAACGCCCCCTCTCCCTCCCCCCTGCCCCCTTCCACACCCCCCTGCACACCCCACCCCTGCCCAACCCCTACCACCCCTGCCCTCTTGTAATGGAATTGAGTATTTAGAAACCAAAAAAACAATTTATCAGAGGATTTCTATGAAAGCCCAATAAATAAACAACAAATGGTTACTAATGTCCTGCAAAAAATGGTATAAAATAACCATTAACTCCTGAATTTTATGTTCATATCAAAAACGATTGTACATAAATGGAGAAAAACAATTAAATTATATATGTTTTCTTTTGGTTCACTGCATATAATGCATCCCTATCCTTCACACCAATGCAGGTCATCAAACTCAAAATATGATCAGTGAAACTAATAGAGGGGATGCCTTAAGAAAAAATGGAAAATTGGACTACATTCTATCGAATGTGTTCTATAGGGGATAGAGGGGCTTCCTCAAAGAAGCATCATTGAGGAGGTATGATGGTCATGACAAAGGAGGATACGATTCAATATAATTATTATAAAACATAACTACTACTTAAAAAATATGTAGAAATAGTCAGAAACACCACAATACAATTGAATATGTCAATTACAAACCTCATTGCATAATAAAATTACACATAATAACAATACAAAAATACAATTCAAATTAATAGTGAGTCTCAATATCAGTATCATCATATTCATGATAACTCGCATACATGCCTCTTATAGAACCACCATCAGCACCTCTCACACCACCAGCATCATCATCAACATCACCATTGGTAATGACACTGACACTAGGACCAGCTCTGGCTAAAGCTCTGGCTCCATCTATAACTCTGGATCCACCATCAAAACTCATCGACATTAAACATGCGTCAACCGCTATAGCTTCTTCTGGTGAATGTTTATAAAAAATGGAAAACATAACATTCTTCATATTTTCAAATATCGCCTTTTCTTCTTTTTCAGTTGCTTCATTGATTTTGGAATACATTTATTCCACTATATCCAAATCAGAACCGGTACATGAAGAAAAGTTTTTAGTATACCTGTATCGAGATGGTACAATGTTCTTCCCAGGTCGGCAACACACTCTTCCCAGATGCTCATCTCCTAATACCTAATGTAGATGATCTTTTGGGCCCATATTTTCAAAATAATTTTCTTCCAATGTCTCGAAAGCATTCAGTTGGTTGATATATAAAATAAATTAAATTGATAAAATAATATAAATAATTAAATTCACACAAAATAAAAAAATTTAAATATACATATAATATCTTTCTCCGTCTCAATATTTGGCACAATACCATATTTTTTTCTTCTTATACAAAACAAAGTATATCTACGAAAGCGACCATCGATATTCAGTTATTTTTTCTTTAAAAAATGAAATAAATCAGAATGGTATGTCAAAAAAATTTCACCAAATGAATCTTAATATTTTAAATATTAAATTACCTGTGTTTTCTCATGATCTGGTAGTAATGTGTTTCCACACATATAGACATGTTTCATTCCACACATAATTCTTTTTTTTTCAATCTGATTTATCTTATAAAAAAATAATTATATTATTTCATTAACATAAATAAAACTCATTTTCAAATAAATAAATGAATATATATATGAATTCAAAAAATTCATAAATTTTTTGACTCTTCCAATAGCTGGTCATCTCTTTGTATTGTGATATTGGGCAGTCATTAATCACGAGTACTTCATCAAGATATGTGTGAACTATCTTTTTCCAACCAAGATATAAGCCAAACATTTACACTCACCACATTTCACCTAAATATATTAACCTTGTATCCTTGGAATTTAGTCCATCAGGAAAATTATACCGGAGATACAATGGAAAAATATTTGTTAAGAAAATATTATAAATTAATATATATAAAAGGTGATTAACATTACATACCAAGATCTCTGCCCAGTCATTGTCCTTTATGGGTACTCTAACTTCCCTCTAACATATTGGTTGAACCGGAATGATATAGCTGGGTATAGAATGTGATCACATAAAGATTTTACGTTACATACCATTTTTTAACATATAACAGTGCCCTCATTGTATTCAACCATGATTTGCGTGTGTCAATTCCAAAGATCTCACATTTTTGTGTGGCCTCGTCGTCTGGTGGAGACTGAAGCAGATCATGAAAAAAAGAAAAAAACTATAATAATATATATGAAATTATCATTAATCACTAACAGTAATGTTTAAACACATACTAGTAGATGGGGATCTGCTGACCCCTGAAATGCATCATATAAGGGGTGAGTATCCTCAGTGTTATGTGAGATATCTATAGTAAGAGTACTCTATACAGAAAATGGATAACCCTGTATAATGAGGTTGTATATGGATATGGATATGGCCGTGGGATATATGTGGGTGCAGTGCCCTGTACAGTGGATGGTTGGAATGGAAAATAAGGAGGGATGGGAGTCTGATAACTACCATCTTATGTAGGTGAGGGCCGAAAGAGATAAGTAAAATGTGGGTATGGATAATATAGAGGTGTAATAATGGGATGATGACCTTCTGGTGACTCATCCAGTATAGTAGTAGGTTGAGATGAAGAAATAAGACACCCCACCATACTATTAGCCTCAGTATTATAATCCAACCGTCTCCTTGATGAAGCAGCCAAAAATAACATAGATGATTAAACTAAATTAACAATAACAAGATAAATAATTTTAAGGACTATAATATTAAAACATAAATTGTACTTAACATGTTGGAAAGATGAGAAATATGTTGTTCATTTCATCGTATTCATCTATTTATTCTAATATCATCATATTTTGACATTATGACCTGGAAATTTAAAATAATATTCTCAAAAAAATAGAAATAATGAAAAATGCTAAATAATACAATTTTATTATAAAACAATGAGATACATTTTCAATGTGATATTAATATTGATAATATATCAAGACTTTTTTATGTTTATGAATTACTAAATAGGTTCATAAAAAAATTGGTCAGACTATATATAGTTTTATATTCGAAAATGGTATAAAATATACTAGTTAATTTGATATAATTTATGGAAGATTAAAAAACACATACAATATTACGATAATGTCAGGTAAGTGCTTACAAATTTAACAATGTTCTGTGTGGTCTTTGAAAATTTATGATTCACAATCTCTTCTTGAAATTGAGTCATTTGTGTCATCAAAAGAAACATTCGAATAAATACCGACAAGTTCATCCACAGCATCATTGTCATCCATGTCTTCCTCTAATATATATCTAAGGTTGACATCAACAATAACACCATATTGTTGTTGTAACCAGTCAGTTACATAATACACCTATCTGTCCTGTGATGCAAGAATATATGGTTCATTGGTGTGAAGTTGAATATTATTATCAATCACTCTAAATCCACAGATATCAATATGCATTTCTTGTCATGTCGTTGAATCAAACCACATACATTTCATAATTACAATGAGACCATTTGTATAGTAATCTAATAAAATGAATCTTTCAACAACCCCATAATATGATATATTTTCTGAATAAGGTTTTTTATTAGAGGCACTCACATAACAATCTGTTGTACCACTTATCATGACATTATCATGCTATGTTACTTTTTTTTCACAGCTATTTATAACAAATTAATATCCATTGACAGTAATTTTTTTACAAACATATACCACATTGTTTGGACCAAAGGATAACACTCTCACTTCATTTGAAACTTCATTCATTGGTAGAGTTAAAAACAAAAAGATACCAACTTAGAATAATAAATAGAGACATGTGATTATGTTATGAGAAGAAAAAAACTATTACCTTGGACATTAACCGAGCAGTAATTTCTTTACTGTATAGTAGTTCTTTCCTCTTAATAGATAGAGGGTGATGTCTCTTTTTTATAATTCCTGAATGTTCTATACAAATAAGAATGCATAAAAATGTCAAAATATATGAAGAAATAATGTAATGAAAAAAATGCATATTTTATTATTTTACTTACTTGATATAATCATATAGCACACCACAGTTGAATAATACTGTATGATGAGCCATTTGACACTCTTCTCTGTATAATGTACACAACTTGTATAATCTTGATATCCTCCTATTTGGGGCAGTGAAGTAAATGCAGACGCAATGGTATTATATAGCTCGTCATCATTTATCATAAGTCGATTACACCTCATGGTGACATTATACAAGTATGATGAACAGAAATCCATGCATTATTGTGCTAAATAACATTTCCCAATATAGCCTTTGGGGTGATATTACTTTATCATATAAGATTTTAATGTAAAAATCATTCTATATGTATGATACATCCACTGACTCAAAACAAGACCACCTAAAAGAACATCTGTGGGATGATGCACAGTCAGATATAACATATATGTGAAAATTGACGGTGGGAAAATTATCTCCAAGTCGCAAATAATAATAGGTGCATCTCTATGAAATTTCTAAAAAACACTTCTGCTAAGTCTTTTGGCCCAAAGTTCTCAATAAAAATGACATAACATAATCACAACAACTATAATATTATGTGAATGTAAATGTTGAATGACAATATGAATCAACTCATTTAACAATACATGGTAATCATGGGTTTTATGAGATTTTATTTTCACATATTTTGTATTCACACTTTTCCAAATATTACATGAATAACAATCTAGAACCTTCGAAATTTAAATGACCTGAATAAATTATTTCTTCTCCACATTTGTCATTGATTAATAGGAAATAGGGACTTTCCACTTATTTTGACCAATTAACATAGTATATTGTTTTACTCCTATAAAACAATCCATCAAATCACAAAGAGACTTAGAAATGTCCTTTTTTTTGCCATTGACATTTAATATAGTAGCATGTAACATCTCATAATTGTTTTTCTCGATATGCATTACATCCAAACAATGACACAATAAATTCTACAACCAATACCATAACTCAAAGAATATGCTTTTATTTCTCAAATTGTTATTGGAAATTGAATTAAAATGTTTTTACATTCTGATATTTGATGGACTTCTACCATGAACATAATTCAAGTCATAATTTTGTTTAGTAATATCATTCCCTCACATTTGTTGAGGTTGCACATCTGTCTCAACAATATTATCAAACTGTCTTCAATTTTTCCTGTATGGATGATCCATCAGTATAAATCACTGATGCCCTGTGAAGCTGAAAGATCGTCGAAACATTAATATTTGGAAACATGTATTTTTCTGAAAAATAGGGTTGGATAATTTTTGTTTAGTACTCCAACCAGACATCATTCTATAGGTAGGGAAATCATTTATCGTCTATAAGAATCTACACGAAACATAAAGTACTCCTTGAATTCATCGTATGCATGTTCACCAACAATCCAAATATCCTTAAACTCATATATTAATATATGTAAGTATATATCAATATCATTTCCAAGATAAGTCGGTCCAGATATCAATATTATCATGATTGTAAAATGCATATTCATACACATCCATGAAGGAATGTTATAAATGTGAATTAAAATAGGACAACTACTATATATAGTATTTATTTGGATAAATAGGATGAAACCATCAAAGGATAATCCCAATATAACATTTCGTAGGTCTACTACAAAATCTGGATGTAACCTATCAAATTTCATTTAAGCCAACCCGTCTGCAGAATGTATTATTTAATCATTATCTTCATTTAACTCATCTTTATTCCATCTCATATTCTTTTCCATTTTTTCTGATATAGATAGTTTTTAAAGTATGGGAATTTAAGGGAAGTGCCACATCACATTATCTAGTACGCAAGATTATGTTCCTTCTTTATTAGTCTTACACTTTGATGTGCTTCATTGTTTTCACTGACTTAACTCTGAATTTTCCTTGAAGAAAAAACAAAAATATTTGGGGAAAGAATGATTCTTAATATATTATAATCCAAATTTGTCAATCAACATTGATTGCATGTAAATATTTTCTAGAATACATGCATCATCAGGCTTTAAATACTTAATAAATGTAAGGAGATATTCGACCTTAGTATTAATAAATCCATAAATTTCATTTCCATGATATAATCCCATTAAAATTTCATGTTTTATCATTGTTCCACAAGCGTGATATACTGGGGTATTTTCATATTCCATCAGCTTTCTAATACTCCCAACGTCATCCAGATTAATATATGAAAATTGTGTTCTATAATTAATTTCAACTTGCACTGGTCTACATGAGGAGCTATCTTCAGAAACAATATGAAACCGATCAGAAATCAGATATTTCATACCAATTATTTCCACTAAACCGATGTCATTCACCACCAGCTCTTTTTCTCCATTGTGATACCACACATGATAATTTTTTTGGAAACCTCTTTTAGTGATATGATAACCCACTTACTCACTAGTTAAACATGGACTTCTAATAGAATCAAAACACTGGAATCAAATCAATCCACCATATGAATCAATAGTTAATGCAAAGTCCATGAAATTTAGTAACTCTTTCTGAAATTCATCAGTGATCTGATAAACATTGTAACTCTAGTATCAATCCATTTTAAGGCATATTAACATACATTAAATAAATAATCAAGAAAATGAATTATCATTATATTTATTGTTTCATAACATAATATGTATCCATTAATAACATGTCAATAAAAAAATGATAAAAAATATTATTGGTAAGGGAATTCATAAATGTTTCAAATTATAAATATTTATGAAAAGTCGCAAATTTCTATGACCACATATGATTATTTTGTTGTACCTACAACAACCACATTAAAACCTAGATGCTTAAACAATGAAATATTATGTTTTTTTAGATTTCTATGATGGGAACCTCCCTACTCCTAGACACCCCTCCCCCTCCCTCTTCACCCCCCTGCGGACATCCCCCTCCCTCCTGGACAACCCCAGACCCCCCTGCACATCCCCCCAACCCCTACAACCCCACACCCATTACCCCCTCCCGGCCCCCACAAAACCGGTCTCCCAGACCCCTTTAGCTCCTCCCGAACAGCACCCCTCCCCTTGGACCCCCTGCACCCACCCAACACACTGCCCCCCCCCCTCCTGGACAACCCTCCCCATGGAAACCCACATCCCCCTGCTCCCCCACCCCCTCCTGGATAGCCCCCCAACCCCAACCCCGGACACCCCTCCTCCTTGACAGCCTCAAATCCCTGCACACCCTACCCCCTACCCCTGCACACCCGCACCCATACTCCCTTCACACTGCCCCCCCCCCCCCCACCTCCCACTCCACTCCTGGACAGCCCCCTCCCCCTACATACTTCCCCCCCCTAGACAGCCCCCTCCCCTACACCCCCTTCCCCCCACCCCCTGCACCCCCACACTCCCTGCTCCGTTCACACTGCCCCCTCCCTGCACACTACGCCCTCCTGGACATCCCCACACTAATACATGATCAAATGTTTTCATTTAAATTTGGACAAACACAAAAACAATGATGAATAATGTATCAAAACATTTGGTGTTACAAGAAATTTTCAATAAACACACAATCTGTATATCATAACACAAAAAGAATTCATGTTACAAACAATTTTCAACAAATACCGTCAAACAGACTCTTATATAGAGGCATTAATCTTAATAATTTAACATTAAGTGATGTCATGTAATGAATTAATGTTTATTTAATAGCATTTGAGAAATTAAAAAAAATGGTGGCATTTGTTTTGAAAAATAAACACACTTCCACTAAAATTATATAACAAGAAACTTAAATAAGAAATATAGAAACTCGTATACCAAATCATTTCACATAGGTGATAAATTATTTAAGCAGATCAGTAAAACAGAGCCGTAAAATACATGCCCCCCATGATAAGTAGATTGAAAAATAACTGGTGTGTTCTATTTCTGAAAAAACTCCACTGAGTAAATTTAATAAACAAAACTACTTTAAAAAACTATTTTAATAAACAATCAAGAAACTATATCACAAAAGCAGTTATATAATTTTACAAAAAGATGTATCTCTCGTCATGGGGAGCCAAAAATTAATCCACCAGTGGATTTCTTTGAAATGATATCACATGTTAGAAAATAATATTGATTTATAAATATAAAACCCCTACATCAAGGTATATAGGTAGATAATGATAAATAATCAATAATTAATTAGAAAAATCAACAATGGAAAATATCACATATGACATGATATCATGGTATGAAACCCACATATCATGGAATATTCAATGAATTTGAATCTCTATGTTCCTAGAATGTTGAATGAAACAACATTTTCATTCCATGAAACCCATGGATAAAATACCCTAATATCATAAATCTATATATAGAATAATTTAAAAAATCACTTAAGGTGAAATCATAATAAATTTTAATAACTATCAATAATACCACAATATCATCCGTGAAAAATTAATATTTTCCCCTTGAATGGTTTGAACTCTCCCAGACCTGATTATTTACCTTAAACTGATAGATTCATGGAATCATATCAAATATAGAAAAATTGCATGATAATATAAAAATAAACCACTTATACGACTTTGTAAATTCCCAACCCAAGAGCCACTAAACATATCCACATGATAGTTGGTTATATGGCTACAAGAGTGCCACCGCATATGTTAGAGGCAAATAAACAATATTTAGTGTATAGTAATGGTACAATAGAGAATCTATAACCTTATAAAAATAGTATCATATCATTGTTCAATAACTAAAACAAGACGAAGAATAAGCATATATGAATGACATAGAATAAAATTATAATAATAAGTGATAAAGATAAAAATATCATCAGCATGAAACAAATGTGATGGTGCAAAGAAATCCCTCCCAAACCCCACCGGCTAATAAATCCCAATATTTCCAAGATCAATAAGATACAAACTAAGATAATCCTCACCTGTATAAAATAAAATCTGAAATAAAGTATCTCCTTTTTAACTCCTCATTAACACTACATGAAAATCCAGGGGGACACATTAACCAAAATAGAGATCCTAGAACCGTGGATGTTAGAATAAATAAAATCAATGAACCTCTGCGAAAATACATTCATTTTCAAAATAGAAAAAATTAATCTCTATTTTATTGTATAAAAGGATTTTGATATATCAACCATCAAGGACATATTACAATCCTTTACCTTCATCTTCTTGATATTAACACATTTATATGAATTATAAAAGAAATTCTGAATTTTCCTCATAGGGAAAAACCCAACCTGCTTTTGAAAAATAAATTCCTTAGCAATCTCACCCATCCTATGCATCATGATTTTTCTAAAAACCTTTGGTATTAAAAACCCAGTAGAAATAGTCCTAAATACATAATATATGAAGCATTATCATTCTTTGGGATTAATAAAATGATGTTGGAGTTCACACAAAAAGTCATTGATTAAAGAATAAAAAAATCCCTAAAAACATTTATTACCTCAAGATGAAGAATTTCCCCTGAAAACTAGAAATTTTTTTGTTAAGACACCTGGTCCAGCAACCCCATCAAAATTTAATTATAACAGAGAGGCATGAGTATTTTTTTTTCACTGCGGGCCTGAACATGCCTTCTATTTTGAATATCATCAATTCATGGTTCATTTCATTTTTCATTTTTTTCATTTTTTATTTCTCCATTATCTGAGTAAATATACTCAAAATTAAAAGTCACAACATTTTTCATTTCATTCTTATAACTAAACATTTTACTATTAATTTTTAGAGAAGTGAGACTCATTATCATGTTTTTCTCTCGATGAATTCTATGAATGAAAAGTGAATTTAGATCCCCTCCTTCATCCATAAAATATTAAATTTATTATGAGTATGGTTTTCTTTTAGAGTTAAGATAATATCAATTTTAAATATTGATTTTTTATCCTCTTGAGAGGGAACATCCCGGGGCTTGTTTTTTTTGGAAAACAATGAGATGAGATTAAGCCTCTTTAATATCACTATCAAGAATAAAAAAATGATTCTTTACTCTATTATTACAATTTTTAATTTATAATATTTATCTTACAGGTTACAATATGTAGAGGATATTCCACAAAATCAATCTTCTAGGAATCCAAAATGAATTTTCTACAGCATGGCATATCAAGCCTAGAATTGTTAAACATGAAAAGAAGTGGGGTTGACCTTGATATATTAATATAAAATTCAATTAATAGTGGACTATGATCAAAATAAAATCTTGGAAGGGTGAGTTCAGATATCTCAACTTCTCTATTCCTTTCATACAATTACACAAAGATGCTATGAAATCTACATTCCATTCTACCCTTTTATGTATATCGAATCCATATTTAATCAAGTCCAGATATGGAAACATTGGCCAATCCACGTTTATTAAAACAGGAAAAAATTAATTAGCATAGATTTTATAGAAATTACTAATATTTTTTTAATCAGGCCTCAAAATAGAATTAATATCTCCAAGAAAAATCAAACTCCTAGAAATATTATTTTTAATGGATGCCATATATATTCAAAGATATCTTAGTCTTGAATATAAATTGAATGTATAGACAAAAGTCACAGAAATAGTAGTGTCACCAATGCAATAGGAGATGGTCACTGACTGATGATCATTATGGAAGGAATTTATAGTGAAAATATCATTATTAAGTACCAACAAGGACTATGTGGCAGCATCAAATTGATTATTAGTAAAAATGAGTAAACAGAATATTTACATTTTAATTCCATCCAATTATCGAACTTCAATCTTTTCATGGTAAGACTAATCAGTATAGGTTTTTTGTTCACAATAATGTTCCTACCGGTTTTAACCACGGGAGAGTTCCCATTCCCATGGAAGTTCCAAAACATGACCTTCATTACAAAGCAGACCATAGCCTATTACTAGGCCTATCATAACATTTTTTCCTTCCTTTATCAAAACCAACAGTTTCCAAAACCTCTTCACCCCTATCACCTATTTCATAAGAAGATGAGGGGCCAAAAAAGTCTAGTTCGGATTGGGAAAAATTCTTGTAATCTCCTATAGAGGATTCAGTACTGAGGGAATTGAACCAGTTAGCCAATTTAATAGGGGTCAAAACAAGGATTAAATGTAGTTTCTTCATTGAAATCATTGATGAAGGTACTATTGATAAATCCCTAGTGTGCTAATAACCATATACTTCCAATACTGTAAGATAATTATCCTACTCAGTAGAGAATTTATTAACTCTAAAAGAACCTGAATCTTAGGCAATTCTATAGATAGGATCCTGCTCAAAATCCAGATTAGGACAAGAATAATCATCTTGCTCTGTATGTAAAGTAGGTTCTGGTTCCGCATCATAGACAACATGTGAAGTCATCCCTAGTGGTATAAAATGACCTTCTCGAGCTCTAAAACATTTAAATCATTATTTTGTACTCAAGTATTGGCCTTATCTATTTCCATCTCATTAGAACCTTCATTGGTAGTGAAATATTGACCTGATCGGGTTCCATAACAATGATATCTGTGGAGACCCAAATCCTTCCATGCATAGACATTACATTACTTGGGCAGAAAACTTAATTCATGACACAAACAGATGCCCAGTGACAGTATTAGTTTAGTGTGTCTAGAAACTTGGAACATAATCACCTAATCATGGTAAAATATCTTCAACATATCTCATTAAGATCTTCTCCGTTATTTTACCTACAACTTTTCTTTATATCCTTATTCAAAATAAGAAGATTATTTTTTAAAATTGAACTTATAGAATTCTCATAAATAATATTTCAAAAGGATGTGCCATAAAAACATGCAAAAAGTTCATTTTTTGAAAAATACTTATTTTATCAAAAAAAATTGATTTTGTTCTAATACCTCATTATAGGAAATGTGTACGATGAATTCAAAATTTGGTTAATATTATTCATAATGGCTATTTCATAGTAATATTATAATATATTATTGTTTAGTGAAACATGGAATTACGTACCACGTAAGCTATCGAGGAAGGTCTCTCTTGCGTTTAACGCAAGCAAAGTCAGTGTTGCGTGTTATGAAAAATTCCTTTGGTATTTCTTATAAAATAATCAAATCAAATTTCAGTTATACATTCAAAAAAAATCTATACTCAATGTTGTGTTGAATAATTTCTACCCAACAATGTTGAAATTATGTGTAACACGAGCCAAGAACAGTGTTGCGTATACTGAAAGCTAATGTGTTGTTGCATATAGTGCAAGATAATCTTGGTGTGGCCTACAATAGAAGATTTCAAAGAAATTAATATGAATATATCTCATAAAATCTCAGGGTGTTACAATATCCTTAACTGGTACTGAAGAATTGGATAGCTCAGGTTCCATCTCATCGGAATACATCACTTGTGATGAAGTAGTGGTATGTTCTGGTTCAATAACGACACCCTATATATGATATGAAGTAGTGAGATACACAATGGAAAAAACACCTTGACTAGAGACCATGACAATAGTATCGGTAGTATCATGGATATGACCAGACACATCAAGAGTATGGATAACAACGAAATCATTATAGTAATTCCCACATTAGTTCTCTTAGCAACATCCATGAAAGATCACCCTTATATCCACCCCCATGATAAGGGGAATCTATAGATGTTTCAGGACCAGACAGTGGAACCAAACCCTTATAATTATTTCCCCTGGTTCATGAATTGTCATGTAGCCAAATCATTCTGTGATTACATAGATTTTTTTTTCTATTGCAGTCAGAGGCCATATGCTCATAAAATGTTTATTTTCATAGAATTATTGATTCCTCTCAAGAAAAATATCAAGATTAAAATCCTCATATTTGGTGGTTAGAGCCACTTATTTAACATGGGTGGAAGCCATATCAACGTCTACAAGAATCCATACATAATTTTCAATTGATGGATTGTCCATCTACCTATCCATAATGACTCTAAATCAACCATAGGGTTTAACTATTTCATAACATTCACAACATTCACATAATAAAACCATCAAATTAAGAGAACGAATCATCACTTAGAAATAATAATAAACTGTTAAGACATATAAAACAATATATTAGTAAATCCTTCCTTCCACCTAAAGGAAAACTGAAATATGCTAGTTACACAGATGCAAAAAGTAATAGAGAATAAGAATCCCATACCTGGAAGCAAGCTTCAAATGAATCTAAACCAAAAATATGGGGACATATGAACAATTGTCGCTAGCTCAAAATGTTGAACAATTCTGCAGAAAATAAAGGATGAATGGTGGATGTGAACATGCCTAGAATCATTATCAGTATAGATTTTGGTGGAATAAAGAGACAATCCGAGTTCAAGAATGAATTTCACTTGGAAATGCTTGAGAGGTGAGATGTTACCATGAAGGCGACCAGGTTGCATCGTTCGATGGCTGTGACATGCAGCATTGTGAGGGGGATGAGGTTGGGGCAGTGTCGCAAAGGCTGTCCAAGAACTGTCAGGGAATGGGGATCGGGGAGAGGAGTTATCGCCATGGCCTTTGGGGAATAAGGGTTGCTGCCGAGAGAAGAGGTCTCCACAGAGAGTAGAGGTCTCCACTGATAGAGGAGATTTTGTGAGGGTGGAGGTGGGTGGCCGAAAGGAGAAGACACACCGAGAAGAGAGGGTTGCTGAGAGAGACGAGGTCGCGGGTATAAGGTTGGTTGTGAGGGTTCGGGGGAGGAGAGGAATCGTAGACAGTGGGGAGGAGTAGCCCGATAGATGATAAAAAAACATAGATGTGGATTTTTTTAATCATGGCTATAAAAAATGATTTATCCACAATTTTAATAGAAGTGTGGCTATAAACATAGCTATAGACATGGAATTATAACATATGTATATCCATTTGGTATAACATATGTTCTTGAAAACAACTAATTCATGATCAATAAAACTATTTTACAAAAATAAATTATTCATACATAAAATGACTTCACGTAGTCCAATAGTGAGTGATAAATTTCAATCACACATTAGTTGTGGGTTCGATTCCCATATCATTGTCCTGTTTGATGGGTTGTCACAAAATCTGCATTTTTTCCTTTATCAAAAACTATATAATTTTATATCATTCCAAAAAACAAGATAAATTCTTCATAAATAACCATGTCATATTCTAACAACAAATGTTATCTCATACCTCACATTTTCATCCCAAAAAATAATAACATGTAATTGTATCAAATTCAATGATCATATAAATCCAAATGTTTCAATATAAATATATCCATAAAAGAAAGTATATTTCTCCATCAAATAGAGTTTTCACATATCAAACTGTATAGTTACACAAATAAGAGAGAAGCCTTCAAAATTAATCCCATCAACAATGATAATTAACACTTTTAAACATTTCATCATCCATAGATCCTACATAAAACCTAAATTCCTAGACATCATAATCATCTACCATTCATCATGATTTGGTAGCCATGTTTTTATCATCTTTTAATTTTTTACTTATTTACTAAACAAATCATTTCTAATGTCCTATGATTTCAGTAATTTAAAAACATGAGATATTAAATAATCCATAACTTTCATAGGTCATTGCAAGTTTCCTCATACTCAATTGGAATGGGATTGGGAATTGATAAACACATATTTGTACAGTACTGATGATCCCATTCCTGAAATATCTTCATAGGAATTTATTTTTATAATGAACATGCAAACCACATTTAAAACATTCAATTCACTGTTTGAAATAACATCATTCACTTTCCAAGGGTCTACATAACACTTTCATTTCTCCATGGAGGTTATTTATTTATGACCATCATTAACACATATGAGATATCTTCCATCCATTTGAACCCTTTTCCTCGGTGTTTCTTTCCACATCATTGACACATAGGTTTTTGAATATAATTACTCTTACAATTATTACATGAACACCCATTGGGTTTTGTTTCACGCATAAATGATGCCTTAAAAAATCATAAAGGTTCAAGTGGTCAATCATGACTCTAGATATATGGTTATGAATAACAACATGAGTTCTTTTTGCTGGTCCCATTTCAATCGGTTTCTCATTCAGGAAACCACTATAGGTTCCTTCACATCCATCATTACTTCGGTGCCTACTAGATCAATCCATTTACAAAATCCAAAAATGTCATTTTGATTATTTCAGTAAAACAATCATCTATTATCTTATGGGGAGGGAAAAACTAGGATATACTTATTCATGTTATCGGAAAACCATTTAATTTCTCTAAAATAACAATGAATCTTTCTAATACAATAACCTTTATGGTTATGTAAAACATGCCACTTATGCATAAATTACACCACAACCTCTAATGTTATCTAAACTGACATATGATACGAACTATAAGGCATCAGCCTTAAAAATTAAATAATCTTGAGTTAAGTCATGAATTCACAAGGAAGATCATTTATGGTTTAGAGTATTGGAAAATTAGCCGGTAACTATTACGTTACATCTCAATATTTTAAAATTAGACACTTTTACTTCACCCAAAAAAATTCACAACCAGAAAAAAGCTTGAATAAAATATGAATTATTTTCTTGATAAAAATATTCTGGAATTCTTCCTTTCTCTTAATGTTAATTATAACATGTGAAAAAACATTTAAAAAAACATGGGAGGAGCATAAAAATCAGATTAAGGGTTATAATATAAGGAAAGAAGTCATTAGTCCATCAGTGCGTTGAATTCAATCAAATCATACTTTTCAACCATAAAACAAATGTTCTTTAACATACATCATGAATTAATAACACATAGAAATCATAAATCATAAAGGAAACTTGTGGCAACCATAACATACATACATTGTAGATTTCGCAGCTACATGGAGAGTTATGTTTGGAATAACCATATTAGTATACTTCTTAAATATCCTTCGATAAATGTTAACGTTTTCCTCAATCACGATACCCAATACATTGGAGAGCTATCTCGGGATGACCCGCCCAAGGTTTATTAGAAACTACCCAAATTATGTTTATCAAATATCCACCGGTGAAATTTTCAAGTTCAATTACATAATATATACCAATAAAACCTTGAAATTATCAACATTTACCTTATCACTCACAAGAAATAAATTCATGATATTGATATTTTTAATCAATTTCCAAAACCATTTAAAACAATCAATAAAGAGATATTTGAATCAAAATGTCCCATAAGACATTGAAACTATTAAAGGAAGAAACATTTTAAAACATTAATGTCCATATAAATGAATCCATAAAATATATTTTTAAAAATTTACAATAATGAAAATTATTTAGAAGAGTAAATATTTAAAAAATTTTAAACATTGTTGTAGTTATATAGTCCATTACCACATGAGAAAATAAAAGAATAAAAATAATTAAAGAGGAACTGTCAAACAAAAACTATAATATATTGATAATAAGAAGATTCATTATATAATATGTCAATAGGAAATATATAAACCATATAGGATAATAATCATACAAAATATCACGATATGCCTCAATAAATGCAGATTGGGACATAATCTCATAAAAATATTGTATAAACGATGTAAGAAATTTAAAATTGGGTTAATATGTGTGGCAATAGAATATCCAAAAAAAGAAAGTGAAATAAAAACATAAATAATAAAACTGTGACTCCACCCATAATCATGGTATAAATAATCAACGATTTATTTGTAAAACCCTATAAGAGTAAACTATGTTTAGAAATTCCCTTATGAAAATTTGAGAGCCAAACAGTGTCACATAAAATTTCAGAAAATGAATTGATGAGAGAGAAAATGGTTTATAATCACATGGAAATAATATTTACAGAATGAAGGATATGTAATAATATATCTCAACTTTTGAAAGTGGAAATTAAATGACATAACATAAAAGTATTCTTTTACTAAAAGAGGAGGGTGACATGTTCCATTATCTTGTGTTTGATTCATCACATATGTTCCATGCTCTTCCTAAATAAAAAAATTAGGATAATTTATAAATTCATAATAACCTATTTAAATATTATTATTCATTTTTATAGATTATTACAATATTATAAATTTAAATTATTACATAAGTTAATATCATACTTTTTGTCGATATTTGGTACTTGAGTCGAAAATGATCTTGTTACAAGTACAAATATTCCGTGTGGTCAAAATACCAATTTCTCAAGAATTATATTCATGATTTAGATATCAAATATATAATATATATATTCATAATATATGTTTTGATAATATTCCATAGCATTTGATGATAATAAATGAAGTTCACTCTTCATGGAGACGGTATACAGTACGTATTCATGAACACTATGTTCATATTTTTTTCATTTTCTATGGAATGAAAAATAATGTATACATTGTTATATTATAATTAAAATATAATATTATATGATATATACATTAAATAAATTCATTTAATCCATATTTTATACATTTCTTTAATATCATGAACGAGTCATCTATCTTTGAGGGGGTGGTAGTCCAAGCATCCACAAATGAAATTATTATATTTATAAATTATGGAAAGCTGAAAGGTGCGATGTAAATAAAATTATCGAAAAATAGAGAGAATATAAATACAATATTTATAATATATAAATTTAGTGACCTCATAATGTCCACCATGAGATATGGGAAGAGATAATTGAAGAATCGTCATTTCATGAGGCATTAGATTTCCATCCCCAGAAATATAATTTTCGTATCAATTAGTTGGAGTTGTGTGTAAGTGTAGTTAGAATAATTCTCAAAATGATTACTATTATATATAATATACAGTTTTCTTATAAAATAATAGAGTAAATAGAGTTTACGGCGTTGGAGATGGTAAATAAATGGAAGAAACTTGAGAGAACACATTTCCTCAAATAAGGTAACTCTTTCTGATTTAAGATAAAATTCCTTCTTGAATGGAATTCTTCTCAAGATAATGCTTCTATAAGTAGGAAAGTGATTTTTTTCCTATTTTTGAATATGATGCACAAGACAAGGGTTCTTGAGATATGTGATTAATGGTTATAAGTGATTCCCTTTTATACGAAAAAGTATGGGAACATTAAGAATGTCTTGAATAAATATTTTTTTATAAACATGATTTCAATTAAAAAAGGTCCACTAACTCATACAATTCAAGGATATGATTTGGATTGTTTTAAATACTCTAAAACAATAAGTTTTAGACAAATTTTGGTTTCAAATATATCCCTATCATTTAACTTTTAACCCTTAGTTTACTTATTTGACTCTTACCTTGTCTCCATGTATATCTTACTATATTGTTAATATAGTAATTTTAAAGTATAAATAGAGAAAAAAGTTGTTCATTAGTGTTATTTTCAACTTTATCTAAGTAATTTTATGTAATCATATATTTTTATTACTATTATATCATTTAATAAAATTTCATTTGTTTTAAAAACCCATATTTGTCCAATTATACACTATTCAAATTAGGACTTTCAAAAAAACAATAAAAACATAAATATTTCAAAAAATATTCATTAATTAATTGATAACAAGTCAAAATTATCCATAAAATTAGTGTATGGAATAATAATATTGAAAAAAAATTTATTTAAATTTTGATTATCTCATTTATTAAAAAAAATTTATAAAAATATCACTACATCATCATTATGAAATAAATAAATTTATTTATCTAATGATTAATAATTATTAATAAAATGTCAAGATTTATTTTTTATTTTTATCATTCTAATAACTATTTATAGTTAAAAATATATGTTTTATAACCCCATAAAAAATTAGTAAAAGATACATTTTTTGTGTATATTTTTCTTAACAATACATTAGAAGTAAATAAATATCATTTTCACACAAAATTGGATCCCTTGGGTCCAAAAATAAATCCAAGTATGACAATGGTCATACATATATCATCCAATAGGGTTATGACACGCGTTAGGTAATTTAATATTATTATAATATATTTTTTGTATTCTTATTTACTAGATTTACCCTTTAACTATAGTAATGAAAATATTTAATGAAGTTATTATTCATAATGCTTAAAAATGCAAGATAACTATTTACAAAATTTGTACCTCCTGATTAAAAATAGAGAAATAATTTTTAAAAACAAAAAAATATAGATGTTTCATAATTTATTTTAAATTTAATTTCTATTTTCATAATCAAAACAATTATTTTTAGGATGTAATAATTATCATTAAATTGACATGTATTTTTTCTAGTTAAAAAGTGAAATTACTTCCAATAACCAAAATTGGATTAAATTAAAAAAAATTAAATATAATTACACTTTCTAACCAATTAAAAAGATAATCTATGCATATAAATAAATCATATTATAATATATTTTTGACTTGAAATATATTATCTTTCATTATTCATCAAAAATGAGATTAATCAAAAAATACCAAAAATATACCCAGAGTGAATTCTTAATTTCCCAATTCTAATGAATAACTATATTATTACAAATTAAACCTAATCAAGTATGAAAACAAGATTTAAAAAGGGATCTCCATCGAATGCCGGTAAATCGACCATTTAAAGAATATTAATGTATTTCTTGGTTGAAATCAGATTCATTATTATTTAAAACCGAAAAACTTTATAAGTTAATTAGAAAATCGTTTTAAATTTATTTTTAATAATAATTTAACTATTTTGATCATTCCTAGAAATACAAGGTCTAGGTGTTTACTACCACTTAAATGTAATAATATTATTATTTTATTTTTCATTATAACTCAATGTTGTGTGCAACAGAAGATTTAAAAAAAACCCTGTTGTTGTGTGTTGACTATGCTATTAGAAAAAGTTTCCTATTTAACATAAAATTAATATCATATTCATAAATATTAATATAAATGAAAAATATTATTATTATATGAAAACTTGTGTATTTACATTCTCATACCCTTTGGGAATTATGTCCTCTCAATTTCAAAATTAGGCTTGGAAACTTCATTGAATGTGTCACATACAAAAATAGAAAATAAAACAATAACATTAAATGAATTTAAGAGATATAGAAGGTCACCTAAGATAAGTCATTCTGAGATTATATTTAGGAAAACACAGATTTGGAAGTGAATCTAAGTGTTATGTTCTGATAGAGTGTGATAGAAAACATGATCATGAGAAAATTAACTACTAAAAAACCATAAACCCGTTATGCGTTAAATGAGTTTTTATTTGCCAGTGGAAAACATTAAACATATTTTTTTTTTGTTTTTAGTTTATTTTTCATAAATTTGAGGAATTTATTTATGATATTTACTAAGAACATAAGGAGACATATTACTTTTGAATTAGTGTTTCATCATTTAATATATTTCTACCCTGAACTCATTTTTTCTATAAACGATGAATATTTATGATGACTTGGTCACATAAAAAGTTCTTGAATAAACTTATATAGAATCATTTAATACACAAAAGATGATATATATATTTGATTTATCTTTATACAGTAAAAAAACAAAAAATGGCCGGTACAAGATCAGATAATCCCCCAAAAAGAATAATCCATTAATCTCTAAAAGTAAACAAATAATACCCAAAGAATAAAAAATACCAGTCAATAAAAAATTCTATCTAAAATAATCCAAACTATGTTTGAAACTAAAAAAAGTAGCAGGATTTCATTATATAGTCTTTTTTGATAACTAATATCATTTATCTCCAAATAACTTCGACTTTCCTTAAAGTCAAATACTTAGAAGTAGTTAACCTAATCACCTATTCTATATGATTGGTAAATAATTTCCATAAATAACCCAAATATCCCTAAATCCATAATAAAAATATAGATTCTTAAAAAATAGATTTTCACCATTACTCCTCAAATAAAATCACATAGTATTCGATTTTCTATAGACATAAACTCTTCCCAAAAAAGTGCACGTCTTCCAAAATAACTGTAATATCTAAATCACCATAAAATTTTCCTATACTAAATATATAAATTGGATATAACATACATGTTTAAAATCATCTTATTATTGATCTGTATAATCATTTTACTTAAAATAATTAGTCATACTAATCAGGGAGATCACATAGTCCAATGGTAGGTGATAAATCCTTGTCACACATTGGTTGTGGGTTCGATTCCTACAGCATTGTCTGACATGACGGATTGTCACACAGTCTTCATGTTTTCCTTTTTCCAATAATATAAAATTTTATAACATTCCAAAAATTGAGATAAATTCTTAAAAAATAATGATAAAATATTTTAACATGAAATAATATCTCATACCTTGAATTTTGATACCAAAAATTAATAACAAGTAATCTCCTCGAATTCAAAGATAACATAAACCCAAAGGGTTTCTTATAAAAATAGTGACCTATGAAAATATATTTCTCCCTCAAATATAATTTTCACATAACAATATACAAGTTTACATATACAAGTGAAAATTATTTCAAAGCAATCCCATTAACCTAGAGAATTCATCTTAAAAGCATATCATTATCCATAGATCCAACATAACACTTTAATTCATAGACATATTAATCATCATACATTCTTCATGATATGTAATACGTGTTTTTTTCATCTTATTATTTGAAAATATTTCCTAAAAACAAAATCATGCATAATGTCCTATGTTATCTGTATTTTCAAAACATGATCTTAGAAATAATCCATACCTTTTAAAGGTAATTTTCAGTTTCCCCATACTTAATTAGAATTGAATTTGGAATTGATAAACATGTATTCATATTGTACTGATGATCTAATTTGTGAAACTTCTTCACAAAACATTTATTTTTATAATGACCATGCATAACACATTTAAAACATTCAATTGATCCTTCGGAAAGAAATTCTTTCCCTTTCCTAGAGTCATCTGAACACTTCCATTTTCCATAGTATTTTATTACTTTATAACTGTAATTACCACATCTGAATCATCTTTCGGTCCCATTGAACGATTTTCCTAGGTGTTTTTTCCCACATCCTTGACATATTTTTTTAATATAATTATCTTTATGATATTGCCCAAACATCCATTGGGATTCTTTTCAATCATATATGATGCCATAGAAAAATAACCACAGATCAAGTAGTCAATAATGACTCAAGATAGTTGGTTAAGAATAACCATGTGGGTTCCCATTACAGCCACCATTTCTTTTGGTTACTCATTCAGAAAACCACTATAGTTTCCTTCACTTCCATTGTAAATTTGGTGTTTGCTAGATCTATCCATTTACTAAAACCAAAAAGGTTAATGTGATTATATCAGTAATACCATCATATACTATCTTATGAGGAGGCAGAAAAGTATGATATAGTTATTCATTTTATCTGAAACACATTATGTTTATCTAATATAACTATGTTTCTTTATAATATTCTAACCATTATTGTTATGAAAAACATTTTACTTTTTCTTAAATAAAACTATAACGTCTAATTTTATCTAAACAAAACTCTGATACCAAATATAAGGCCCTAGCCTCAAACATTTCATAACTAGGTGTTAAGTCAATATTTATGATATAGGATCTTATTTGGTTTATAGTTTTATAGAATTAGGTTGTAACTATTACATTACATCACAAAAATAAAAAAGTAGATACTTCAACTCTATCCAAAATTTTTCATAATAAGAAAACTCTTCGGTTGAAATAGGAATTATTTTCTTGATAAAAATGTTCATGAATTATTCCATTATCTTATCCTTCCTCATAACCATTGAAAAAGATATTAAAAACATGGGATTGTATACAAATCATAATAAGGGTTATATAATAAATAACGAAAACATTAGTCCATCAATACATACAAACCCATGAAATCATACTTTTCATTCATAAAACATGTTCTCTTAAACAAATATCATGAAATAATAAGGTTTATGAATAACACAACGAAATCCTAAATCATAAATGTAACTTGTGGAATCCATGACGTACTTACATAGGTGATTTCAATGATACATAGGTATTTACATTTGGAATACTCATCATTGTATATCCCTAAATATCTTAGGATGAACATTAACATTTACCTCTTTCACATTACCCAATGCATTGGAGGGCTATCTTGATCTCACCTCCTCTAGTATTATTATATAACGGCCTATATTTGGTTTATCAATCAACCACCCATAAAATCTCCATGTACCATTAATTAATAATAACACATAAAATATTGAAATTACATACATTTTAGTTATCAATCACAAGAAATAAAATCTTGATATTGAAATATTTAATCCATTTTTAAAACCATT
The DNA here is from genome assembly GCA_963277665.1 of Viscum album. NCBI lineage: Eukaryota > Viridiplantae > Streptophyta > Magnoliopsida > Santalales > Viscaceae > Viscum > Viscum album. Next base: position 554,940,205 of record OY728165.1, on the reverse strand, counting down.
AAAAGAATTTATTAAAGAGATTTTTAATAAAGATTTCATATAAAATATTGATACATTTAAAGAATGTCACATTTTAAATTATTAATGTCTATATAAATAAATACTTAAAATCATTTTTAAAAAATGTAAATTAATGAGAAATATTTAGAATATTAAATCAATAGAACATTTAAAACAATGTTTTACTAAAATACTCACTAAGGACATGAGAAAATACATGAATAAATATTTCTATAGATGAAAATTAAATATAACCTATAATATCTTGTTAATATGTATATTCATGAGATGATATGTCGAGGGTATGTATATAAACCTTATAGGATAATAAATAAGAACAATATCAATATATGCCACAATGAAAAGAGTTTGAGATATAGTCCCTTACAATGATTGTATCAATGATTTATGAATTTATCAATGGGGTGATTATGTGTATCAATAGTTTATCCAAAAAAAGAAGTGGAATTTAAAACATAAATAATCAAACAATGACCCCACACTTAATCTTGTTATAAATAATCAAATAAGAATGGGTAAAACTGAATGAGAGTAAATTGACATTAGAAATTCCCTTACAAAAATTTGATAGACTAACGGTGTAACATAAAAATTAAGACAATTAATTTATGGGGGAAAAAGGGTGGATAAACATTTAGAAATAATATGTACAAAAATAAGGATATGTATGAATATATCCCAATATATGAAAGTGGAAATTAAAAAATAGAACATAAAATATGTCTTTGATTAAAAGAGGAGGGTGAAAGGTTCCCTTAACATTAGTCTGATTCATCATGTATGTTTCGTGTTAGTTATAAATAATAATAATAAGACAATATCTACTTCCAAAATAAAATATTTCATGTTTATATTTTTACATCACTTATTACAAAGTAATAAAAATTACATTATTATTTATGTTAATAACAGTGTGTTTGTTTAAATTGGGTACTTCTGTCGAAAACAATCCTATTATAATTACAAATTTTCTTCGAATTAAAAAGACAAATAGCTTCATAATTATATTATTGATTTAAATATAATATAAATCAAATATATATATCTCGTATATATATATTTATTATATTCAATAGAATTTGGATATAATAAATTTAATACAGTGTTCAAGGAGATGTTATGCCGTACATATGCATGAACGCTACGTTCATTTCTTTTCTTCATTTTTTATGTAATAATGACTAAGTGATATATATGTATATTATAATTTAAATAGAATAAAATATGATATATACATTACATATGTTTATTAACTCCATCCATTATATGTTATTTGAATGTCATGAATGAGTCATCTCACTTTGAAGGTGTGGTTTTCCGTGCTTCCTCAAATGAAATTATCATATTTAATTGTTATGGAAAGCATAAATGTATTATGAAAATGAAATTAAAGATGAATGGAGACAACATGAATATAATATATATCGTATATAAATACATTGACATCATAATGGTCACCATGAGAGGTGGTTGGAGTCAATGGAATGATCATAGTTTCATGAGGCAGCAGTTTGTTGTCCACAGAAATAGTATGTTCGAATCCATTAAATTTAGGTGTATGTATGTTAATTGTGAATAATTAAAATAAAATAATCATATTGTACTAATGAAAATGGTATTGGAATAAAATAATATATTAAATTTATTTTAGGTGGTTGGATAAGGAAAATGAATGGAATAGTAATGAGAGATGACATTGCCTCAAATCAAGTAACTACTTTTGGATTAAACAAAAAAGACCTTCTCAAAATTCATTATCTTCAAGGTTTTGATTATATGAGGAAGAGAGGTATTTTCTGGACAATTTTGGCAGAGAATGGATGATCTAAGGTGGCTTGATAGGTGTGAGTGAGGGTTAGAGGTTATTCACTTTTATAAGAGGAAGCATTGGAACTTAAACAATGTCATGAATGATTATTTAATTATAAACATAATTTCTATTTAAAAAGGTCCCAAAATCTTATATATATATAATATTAGGTTATTATTTTTCGGAATCCTATTAACCAATAGGATTAATAAATGATGTACTTTTAAATTCACCTTATCAATTATCTTTATCCTTTATTTAACATTTCCGAATCTTAAAATTTTTTCATATATATATTCAAACAACATAGTTAATATATTTACAATAAAATTTCAATATACCCTAAAGAGGTTATGTAATAACTTTTTCAACCTTATATAATTCATTTGACTAACACTTATATTTTTATGAATATTATATTATTTAATAAAATAGTATTTGTTTTAAAAACTTATGTACGTCAATTTATATACTATTTATATCCTGCCTATAAAAAACCCCATAACAACTTGATTCGTTCAAAAAATCATTATAAAATAAAATATTATAATTAATTCAAATCCCTTAAATTCTTGAATGGTAGACAATTTTAAAAAGATAATTATTCAAATTTATATAATATAATTTATTTAAAACATTCATTAATAAGTTAATCATGACATCATCACTGGGTAATACGTAAATTTATTTATATTATTTGTAAAAATTATAAATAAAATTTCATGATTTAGGAAATAATTATACGTTTATAATAACTATTTATAGTTGAATATATCATTTTTATACCCCTCAATGATTTTTTTTCGTAAGAGATGCTTGTTTAGGGTGTGTTTTACTTCACTTTAAATTAAAAGTAATTATATATAATTTTCACACACAAGTGGATCCATGGGGTATTAAAATAAACCCCTCAATTCCCATGGAGGTAAATATCTCATCCAATATAGTTTGGACTAGTGTTAGGGTATTTTAATATTATTATATTATTATATTTACCCTCATTTACAAGATTTAACATTTAAATGGTAAATAAAATATTTACTACAGTTACTATTCATAAAGTATAAAAATAAATGTTTCTTTTGTACAAAATCTGGAACACCTGATTCAAAATGATGAATTCATTTTTAAAAATACAGAACATATAAGTTGTAGAAAATAAATTAAAATTAATCCTTTTTTTTCATAACTTAAATGCGTGTTTTTAAAAAGTAAAAACTATCAAAATATTAACACATGTTTATGTCTAATTAAAAATTAAAATTACATAAAATGACAAAAATTGGATTAAATGATTTAAACATACACTAATTACTCTTTAAAATCATGTACAATGATAATCTATCCATTTAAATAAATCAGATGAAAAGATAGTTTTGACTAAAATGAAATATTTTTCACTATTCATTAAAAATGAACATTATAAAAAAAATACCAAACATTTACCGAATTAAAATATTGAGGACCCATGTCTACAAAATAATTATATTATTTCAAATTTAACATTTAAAAGAGTCAAGAAAAATATTTAAAAAAGGTTCTCTTTCAAAAGGAGGTAAATCGAACATTTAAAGAATATTAAAGTATTCAATTCTAATTATCAGATTCATTATTATTTTATGCTTTTGAAATTTGTTGTGTAAATGTAAATACATTTAAAAAATTATTAATCATAAAGTATTTATTTATGTTTATTCTCAGAAATACAATGTCTATGTGTTAACTTTCATTTATAATAATAATATTATTATTTTATTTATCGATATAACTCAAAGTTCTCTGAAACCTAATATATCAAGGTTACACATTGTTGCATATTGAGTATGATATCAGAAAATGTATCATATTTACCAAAAAATTAATATCTTATTCATAAATATTAATATAAATTTAAAAAAAAAATTATATAAATACCCGGGTAGTTACATCCTTACCCCCTTTTTGTAATTTCATCCTCGTAATTTGTAAATTGGCCATAGAAACTTCATTGAATGTCACACATTGAAAATTGAGTCAATAAAAAAATAAAATTAAATGAATGAAATAAAATTACATTTGTCACCTGAGACAACTCATAGCAGTATTCCACGTAGTAAAACAATGATATAGATGTGAAACTATGTGTCATGTTCTGATGGATAGTGATAGAAAACATGATCCAGAGAAAGATAACTACTAGAATGACATAAATTTGTAATGGATTAAAAGGTATTTGATTTCCATATAAAAAAGAAAACAACAATTTTTTGTTCTATGTAAATTTTCATAATAATTTGGAATTTATTTATGATATTGACTATGAACCTAATGAGATATTCTTACTTTTCAAGTAGAGTTTCATCCTTTTATAAATTTCTACAACAATCTGATGTTTTCTCCATACGATGAGTTTTCAAGATGACATTGTCACAACAAAAGTGATAGAATAAACATCTAAAGAGTCACATAATCCATTATAAATGAAGTATATATTTCAATAATAATTAGAAATTAACCAAAACCAAATATGTCAATATCATATCAGATAATACTCGGAAATGAAAAATCATTAAATATCAAAAATTATAAAAAACAATACCCAATGATAAAAAAAGAACATTCAATAATAAATTACCAACATAATAATCCAATCTATGTTTAAAACCAAAAAATTCATAATGATTTGATCACACAATCTTCCATGATAAATCTTAACATTTATCTCTAAATAACATCGAATGCACTTAATGTCACGTACTTAAAAGAAATTAACCTAATCATATATTATCAATGAAAGGTTAATAATTTACATAATTAACTCAAAGATCTATAATTCAAAAATAAAAACATAGATTCTAGAAAAATAAAATTTCATCATTACTCTTCAAATAAAATCCCATAGTATTCAATTTTCTTTAGGCAAATAGTGTTCCCAAAAGAGAGAACATCTTCCAAAATAACAATTTTTACATAATTACAAAATCATTTTCCTATACTGTGGATATGTATTTGATATACCATAAGATACTAAAAAAACATATCCATGATCCATAAAATAATTTTTCTAAAATTTATTAGTCATATTAAGCAAGGAATTCACATAGTGCAGTAGTAGTTGATAAATCCCAGTCGCACTTTGGATGTCGGTTCGATTCCCACACCATTTTTTGACAGGATGAGTTGTCACATAGTCTAAATATTGTAATTTTTTAAAAACAGTATAATTTAATATCATTATGGAATCATTAGATAAATTCTTCAAAAATAACCATAACATATTTGAACCAAAAATATTATCTCATACCGCACATTTTAATCCCAAAAAGTAATAACATTTAATTTCCTCAAATTCAATGATCATATGAACAGAAATGGTTCTTTATAAATATATCCACAAAAGAAAATATATTTCTCACTCAAATAAAATTTTCACATAACAATCTATAGGGTTACACATACATGTGAAAAGTCTTCCAATGTAATCCCATCAATAAAGATCTTTAATACTTTTAAAGATACCATTATCCATAGATCCAACATAACAATTCAATTCAAATACATCATAGTCATCACACTTTATTCATGATCCATTATCCATTTTATTTATATTATTATTTTATACATCATTCCCGAAAAAAATGCATAATGTCTTTGGATGTTAGTACATTAAAAAATGAGTTATGAAATAATCCATAAGTTTCATAGTTTATTTTTAGTATCATCAACCTCAATTGAAATGGAATTTGACATTGGTAATCATATATTTGTATTGTACTGATGATCCCCATCCATAACATTCTTCATAGGGCATCTATTTGAATAATTACCATGTAGACCACATTTAAAACATTCAATTGATCCTTCAGAATTAACAATTTTCCTATTTTGGGAGTCAACTAGATACTATATTTTTCTATGGAAGGTTATTTAATTATGACCATAATTACAACATTTGAAACATCTTCCCTTCCCATTGAGAAATTTTACAAGATGTTTCATTCCAAATACTTGAAAAATAAGTATTTTAATATACATAAATTTTTTCTTATTACCTGAATATCTATTGGGATTTGTTTCTCACATATATGATGCCTTATAAAAATGACTAAAGTTCTAGTTGTCAATCATTACCAAAGATAGTTGATTAAAAATAACCACATGAGTTCTCATTTCATCTCTACATTTTTTTATTGCACATAAAAAATCACTATAGTTTCCTTCACATACATTGTTACATTGCCTCGTGCTAGAACCAACCATTTACTAAAACCAAAAAGGTCAGTGTGAGTATATCAGTAAAACCATCAAATAATTACTTATGAGGAGGGTAAAAAACATGGTATACATATTCATGTTATCTAAAACTAGTTCAATTTATCTAAAATAAATATGAATCATTCAAATATTCTAACATTTATAGAAATTCAAATCATGTCACTTATGCTTAAATACTAACATAACCTCTAACGTTATCTTAAACAAACTCTAATACCAATAAGAAATCCCCATCCATAAACATTACATGATCTTGATTTATGAAATTAATTCACAATGAGGATATTTTTAGGTTAATTTGGTAGATAATTAGGCTGTAAATGTTACATTACATCTAAAAAATTAATATTTTTACACTTTTACTCGATCCATAATTTGTCATAACAACAAAAGTCATTGATTAAAATTTGAATTCTTTTCTTGATAAAAATATTATTTGATTCTTCCTTTATGTTATAAGTCTTTATTCCCTAAGAAAAACTTTTAAAAAAATGTGATGAGCAGAAAAATTATACTAAGGGTTATAAAATAAAGAAAGAGACAGTTATTCTATCAATACACACAAATAAATGAAATAGTACTTTTCAATCCTAAAACCTATGATTTTTTACATACATACCGAAATCATAAGATTTATGAGTAACACACAAAAATCATAAATCATAAAGGTACTTGGTGGAATCCATAACATACTTACATTGTATATTTTTCAGCTACATTGGGAGTTAATCTTGGAACAAAAATCACTATATATTCCCCAAATATCTTTGGAGAAACGTTAACATTTTCCTAAATCATTTTATCTAATGAATTTAAGAGCTATATCAGGCCCACCAACCCTAGGTTTATCACAGAACCACCCATATTTTGTTTATCAAATAAGAACATGTCAAGTGTCCATATACCATTATATAATCATAGTATATAAAATATTGAAATTATCAACATTTAAATTAAAAATTAAAATAAATATATAAAAGTTATTTAAATAATTAATCTATTTATAAAAACATTTAAAACATTAAATAATGATATTTTTGAATCAAAGTGTCACATAACACTTTAATTTTTTTTTTAAAACAAATCAATTTAAATTCAATAATGTCCATATAAATGAATACATAAAATCATTTTGAAAAAATGGACATTAATGAGAAATATTTAGAAGATTAATTATGTAAAACATTTAATTTTTTTGTTATATAGGCCCATACCTCATGTGAAAATACATGAAAAATAATATTTACAGGACAATATTAAATACAATGTATAATATCATAATAATAAAGAGATTCCTGATATAATATGTCAAGGGGAAGTATGTAAAGCTTGTAGGATAAGAAAGTGCACAATATCAAGATATGATTCCATGAAATGATATTGAGATGTAGTCCCTTACACAAATATTTATCAATGATGTAATAATTTATCAATGGGATTTTTATGTGTATCAATAGTATATCCACACAAAACGTAGTGGAAATTAAAACATAAATAATCTAACAGTTACTCTATACTTAATATTTCGATAAAAAATAAACTATGTTTGTTTAAATCCCAATGAAAGTAATTTGAGTTTAGAAATTCCATTACAAAAATTAGACAGCCTAACGGTGTCACAAAAAAATTCAAAAAATGCATTGATGAGAGATAAAATGTTCTTTCATCACTTGGAAATAATATATACCAAAATAAGAATATAAGAAAAACATATCATGAAATATGAATGTTTAAATTCAAATACATATGATAAAAAAAGTGTTTGACTAAAATAAGAAGGTGCAAGGTTCCCTTACCTTCAGTCTGATTCATCCTGTATATTCCTTTTTCTTCCTGAATAAAAAAATTAAGTTAATTTATACGTTCATAAGAACATATTTCATGTTCATTATTCCATTTACATCACACATTTACATGTTATAAAATTACATGTGGTAAAAAGGCCAATAACTCTATAATGATATTCATGATTTAAATTCCATATGTATCATATATATACATTATATATGTACTTATAATATTCCATTACATTTGGAGATATGAAATAAAATGTATCATTCAGGGAGACGGTAAGTCGTTCGTATGCCTGAGTGCTACATTATTTTTTTCCATTTTCAAAGGAATGAAATATAAATGATACATAGGTATATTATTATTAAATTATAATAAAATATTATATATAAATTAAAAAAAATTCATTGACTCCATTCTATATACGTTCCATGAATGTCCTGAAAGAGTCATCTCACTTTGAGGGGGCGGTAGTCCGTGATTCCTCAAATGAAATTATCATATTTACACATTATAGAAAGAATAATAGTATCCTATAAATAAAATTATAGAATAATAGGGAATATATAAATATAATATATATCCTATATAAATACAGTGACATCCTAATAGCCACCATGAGATGCGGCGGGAGATAATTGAACAATCATCATTTTGTGAGGCAGTAGTTTGTCATCCATAGAAATTGATTGTCTGTTTCCATAATATAGAGGTGTGTGTATGTTTTGTAAAAATAAATGTCACAAAAATTCCTAGTATAATTAATATACTAGTGTTTTTATAAAATAATATAATAAATTGTGTTTATGGTGTTGGAGAAGTAAAATAAATGCAAGAAACATGAGAGAGGACGTTGCCTCAAATCATGAAAGTCCTTTTGATTTATGCTAAAAGGACTTCTTGAATTTCCTTATTCTAAAGTTAATGATTATAAGATGAAGATAGTGATTTTTGTGGACTATTTGGGAAGAGTATGGATGATCTAATGGGTCTTGAGTGGTGTGATTAATTGTTAGAGGTGAAGCCCTTTTATAAGAGGAATGGGGGCACTTTATAAATGTCCTGAATGGATTTTTTATTATAAAATGAATTTCGATTTAAAAAGGTAACTTACTCATATAATTATATTATAAAGTGTTAGTTTTCAAAATCTATTCATCCAATAAGTTTTAAAAAAGTTTTGGATTTTAATTTAACCTTATCATTTTGATTTAACCAATAGTTAACTTATTTGACTCTTACGAGGTCATCATATATATTCATACTATATAGTTAATATATTTAATATAAAATGAAAATAGACACTAATGTTGTTCATTTATGAAATATTAAGTGTTATATAACTCATTTTACTGAATCTTTTGTTTTTATATCTGTTAAATAATTTAATAAAATATTTTATATTTTAAAACTCATTTATATCAGTTTATATACTATTCATATCAATACATTCAACAATCATGTAACAACATGATTAATTGAAAAAATCATCATAAATTTAATTATAAAAGTTATAAATATCCATAAAATTCTTTAATGGTAGAAAATTTTTCAGAATAATATTATTCTAAATTTTATAACGCATTTATTTAAAACATTCAATAAAAAGGTAATCACTACATCATCATTGTGTCATAAATAAAATTCTTTATCTGATGGCTAAAAATTATAAATAAATAATCAGGATTTAGGAAATCTCATTACCTTTCAAATAAATATTTTTCGTTGAAAATATCTCTTCTATAACCCCATATATATATTGTTTTATTAAAAGATATATGTTTAGGGTATATTATTATTTAAGATGAAATTAAAAATAATTAAATGTCATTTTCACACACAAGTGGATCCATGGGGTCTTAAAATAGAACCATGGATGCCTTTTTTCACTCATATCTCATAAAATAGTGTTAGTAAACGTGTTAGGGTAATTTAATATTGTTATAATATAATTTGTAACCCTTATTTATGAGTTTTAACCTTTAACATGGTAAATTAAATATTTAATGAAGTTACTATTCAAAATTCCTAATAATAAAAGATACATATTTACACAATTTGATCCTCCTAATTCAAAATATGGAATTCATTTTTACATATTCATAACCCAAAATTTTCTGAAATTTATTTAAAATTAATTAATTTTGTCATAACAAAATGAGTGTTTTTATGAATTAATAAATATCAAAATATTGGCATTTGTTTATGTATATTTATAATGTGAAATAACTTTCAATGATAAAAATTGTATTAAATGATAATAATTTACTCTAATTATACATTAAAACCAATATAAATTATAACCTATCCATATAAATAAATCATATGAAAAGAGAGTTTAGACCTAAAATGCATTATTTTTCTCTATTCATTAAAAATTTAATTTATCATAAAAATACAAAAAATTTACACAAGTATATTTTGATTACTAATTCAAAATAATACTTTCATTCAATAAAATTGGACATTCAAAATTATCAAAAAACTAGAATTAAATGGGGTTCTCCATCAAAACGTGGGAAATTGACCTTTTAAATAATATTAAATTAGATTATGCTTAAAATTAGATTAATTATTTTTTTAAGCCTCTAAAAATTTATTGTATAAATGGAAAAACACACAAAAAATGTGTAATAATAGTTTAGTTAGTTATTTTATTTCATGGAAATACTCCATCTATGCATTAACTAACTTTTAAAATAATAATAGTATTATTTTATTTTTCGGTATAAATCCAAGTTGTTTTCAACATAAGATTTCAAGGAAACCTGTTATTGAGTGTTGAGTATGCTATCAGAAAATGTTTCATATTTAACATAAAATTAATATCTTATTCCTAAATATTAATATAAATTAAATAAAGTTATTGTTATATAAATAAATTGGTAGTTACATGATCAAGCACTTATTTAGCTCTTTGAAGCTTTTCTCACATTTGTCCGCCTATATATACATTACCCATTTCATTGTTTAATTTGTTAACTAGATTGACAATAATGAGAAAATTTTAACATAATTCTAATATTAAATAGCTAATACAATATAAAATTAGTTATTTGGGACACTAGTGGGTCTTTTCCATTCCTCTATTGATGTTATTTTTGAAGGGTCCACAAAAATTGCACACTTTTTATAACATGTCCCAATAAAGTGATTTTCTGCATCCAAATGTCACACATGTTGAACATGCTGCAGAAATTCTCCCCCTGTAATATTTCCAACATAAGCCTTATATTTTCATCATGTTACAACATTCTCATAGAATAGGTCTGGATAGAATCGATAAAAACTAAAAAAAATATTGAGGTAATTTTTAACAAATATATTCATAAAATCCATAAAGATTGTAGACACATTAGTAAGTACAAAGCGAATCACCAGATACTAATTTTACCTTTTCATTGTATAGAATGAACACTATTGGAATCTTGTGTTTTCCCTATAAATTTATAACATCATTTTGAAGAATCCATTGATATACTGTAAAAAAGGCAACATTTACCAATAGTTTGTTCAAACCGTTGGAAATGTGTAAATGTACTTCAAATTCACCATGGTTTGAAAAAAGCGTTCGGAAATATTTAGTTCCTCTAAAATATAACAATAGTTTTAATAAAACATTGGTAAATAGAGTCTTTCCCAATTGTTTTAAAACTCATTGGGAATGTTTTCACCCAAATACCCAGAACCCCAGCTCCCACTCTCCCAATTTCAAGACCTAATCGAGATCTCCTCTAGAAGTTTTCTCAGTTGTGAAACCCTCTTCAACAAAACATATTTTTAATAAACTTAAAATTATTATGTTTTATGTTTGTTTTAATGTTCTCACTATATTTTTTCAGTTTGGGGTTTTGATATCAGCTTAAATAGAGTTTGTGATGTCGATGAAGTACAAAACCCTTTGATTTAATTTTTTTTTTATGAAACCTTTCATATCATTTCTATTTTTGGTTCTATACATAAAACATGGTAAATAGTTTTTTAGTGGGGTGATATTTTAGTTTATTTGTACATTATTTTAGTTCAAAATTGTATTGAAATTTTATATTTATAGGTATTGATATTGATGATGAATTTTTGGTGGATGTGTGGTGGATTGAATTTGTGAACACCCCCACCACACCCCCCGGAAACCTCCCACCCACATAGATATCCCCCCCTGGACACCCCCCATTGGACATCCCCCCACCCCTGCACACCCACCCCCATGGATAGCCCCACCCCTTTTGAAAGCTCCCTCCCCCCACCCCCTGGACACCCCAACCTCATGGACACCACCACACTTTGGACAACCCCCTCCCCCCACACACTAGGCACCCCCACCCCTTAGACACCCCCACCCTTTGGTCAACCCCCTCCACTCACCCCCATGGACACCCCCACCCAACCTGGACACCCCTCACCCCCATGTAAATCCCCCCCCCAACACCCATAGACACCCCACCACCCTGGACACCCTCCACCCCATGGACAAACCCCCTCCCCCCACCCCACCACCTTAGACAGCCCCCTGAACACCACCACACCTTTGATACACAACCGCACCTCCTAAGTACATCACCCAATTTTTTAAATTTGAATTAATAATGTAGTTGATTTCCACTTTCACCATTGACATCTTTTAAGTGACACATTGATCTTTATAAACTAAATTTGTTATGTTTTGATAAAGTAAAATTTTCATGTTTTGATAAATTGAATTTATAATGTTTTGATAAATTGAATGGGTTATTTAGAATGAAATGTCTAATGAATGATGGATTTTATTTTGTAATGAATAAAATGATTTTAAATAAAATTACCCTAAGGGGCTGCAGGAGGGTTAGGGGGGTTGTATAGTTGTACGGGGCTGTCAATGTGGGGGTGGGTTGTCCAGTGGGTAGGGGATGCATGGGGGTAGGTGGGGCAATTGGAGAGGGGTGAGGGGAGGGGGGTATAAGCTACCCAAGGATGGGTGTGGGATGTCCAGGGGGTCAGGGTGGGGTGCCCCGAGTGGGGGAAGGGGGTGTTGGATGTCTAGGGAGGGGTGGGCTATCCGGGGGGCCTCTTCTGTGGGGGCATGAGCTGTCCAAGAGGGGGAGGGGGAAAGGGGGGTGGGCTGTCCATGGAGGGCTGTTGGGGGTGGAGTGTAGGGGGTGTAGGGGAAAAACTGTGGGCTATCTAGGTATGGGGTGGGCAATCTTGGTAAGGTGGTGGGTGGGATATCAAGGTGGGGGTGTGGGCTGTCAAGGGGGGATGTCCAAGGGGCTGGGGGTGGGCTCTCCAGGTGAGGGATGAGGGTGTTTGTTGTCCAGGGAGGAGGGGGGTGGGCTATCCTAGTGTGATGGTGGGTGCCAAGGTGGTGTGTGGGGGGGTATCCGGGTGGGAGTAGGGGGCGGAAGGGATGTAGGGGTAGGGGTGTAGGATAGCCAGGGAGGGGGTGGGTTTTCCACTCTGATAATCTACAGAAAATTGGAATCAAATATAACTAATGTATAGTTTCTTTCACACGTTACAACTTCTCATGAAGTTCTATACCTAGACTCACTCTTACCCTTCCAAGAAGAAGTGATCTCTTCATATAAATCTAACTTAGGTTCTATCCACTATCCCTATGGTGCTCATACAAATTAAACAATTGTACAACTCTATATCACATAATGATATAACAAGGCTCATACTCTTCTATGTAGTGTACCATAAAAACATGGATCATAAAATTTGATCCACGTATGATATTTGGGGGTGTATTTACAATTCTGTTTATTGTAATTTATGTGTATGATATTCATGGTTTACATGAACAGTCTTCTCGGTTATCTATAATAGGAATGAAATAATTCAATAACTGTACAATTATTTGATTTTTCGACCCTAATTTGGGGGTGCACACCCACACCCCCTTGCCCACCCCCAACCCTAAACACCCCCACCCCCTCGACAGCCCCCCCCCCCTCGTGGATAGCCTTCCCACCCCCTATGGACAGCCTTTACACCCACATGGATTGCCCTCCCACACCCCATAGACAGCCCGCCCACCCCCTGAACACCCTGTACCCCCAGGACAGCGCCACCACCCCCGTGGATAGCCTGCCCACCCAACCCGTACCCCCATGGACAGCCCTACCACCTCCTAAATAGGCTACCCACACCCTTGACACCGCTACTCCCTGGACATCCCTACCACCCCTAGACTGCCCGCCCACCCCTGGACCTCCAACCCCCCTGGACAGCCCTGCTACCATCGTGGATAGCCCGCCTACCCCCTGGACACCTCGTACCCCCATGGACTACTCGTCTACCCTCCTAGAGACCCCAATTCCCCTAGACAGCCATGAGACCCCCGTTGATAGCCTATCCACCAACCTAGACACATTGTACCCCCATGGATAGCCCCACCCTTGTGAACAGCCTGCCCACCCACCCTGGACACCCTGTACCCCCAAGACAGCCCTACCACCCCTGTGGGAAGCCAACCCAATCGCCCCATACCTCTTTCTACAGCCTCTCCACCCCACCAGATTGATCACCCACCCCTTGGACACCTCATAGGCCATGCACAACCCCCACACCCTGAAACCCCCCCCCCCCCCGGACACCCTGACCCCCCCTGAACAGCCCCAACACCCCCGTGGACAGCCTTACCACCTCCCTAAACTCCCCGAACCCCCACTATACAGCTTCACCACCCCCATGGACAGCCCGACCTCCCCACTGGACACTCTCCCACCACCCCTCGGACACCCCCAATACACCTAACACCCCCTGTGGATATCATGCCCACCACCATGGAGACTCGTACCCCCTGGATAATTCTCCTCCAAAATTGTTCATGATCTTTTACACTCATGTATAGGTCTTCAAATATATTTTGTTATAAATTTAGTATTTTTTGCATTTTATATTATGATTATCATATGGATTAGTATGTTAGTTATGGTTTCATATAAAGTGAACAATTCTCGAATACTTAAATATATTTTCAATGAAACTTCAATCTTATTGAATCACGTTTGATGAAATGACATATAATTTTTTTTATATAATGAATAGATGTTGGATGTATGAAATCGATCAGATATCAAGAGATTTTCTAATAAATTTGGAGAGATTTTTAGTTTTTTCAGTTCACAGTGCATCAGATATGGGTCACTTATACATCCCTTATTACAATTGTGTTGGAATACCTTGGTTGAGCCATGATGAAGTCATCTACGACATAACAAATTATGGTTTTCAAGAAATCTACTATGTATGGTATCACAATGGGGAGAAAATTAAATATTAAATTGCTGATGATCCAAATGAGAGGATTGGATTAGAGAAATTGTTATATGAGTAGTTTTCATTTATTCATCATCATGAAAACGAAGGTATTCCGATCCAAAATTATTTTGATATTAGCACACATGGTTCGTCTAATGAAAATGATTATGTTTTCCGGGTGAAAAAATTGAATTATGCTACCATGACTCTAGTATATCGACAATGCGGTAATATGAAAAAGAAGGAAATTTTAATCCGATTGTTTCATGGGAAAACAATATATCATATTTCTAATACTACCATCGATTGAATTCTTACCTTCTTAAAGGACTTACATCTAGATGGTATAAATATTCCCAAAAACCACCATATGACATGGAAGTTAGTTGTGGAACATGAATATACCAGAAACAAAATTAATTCTTTTCCCAAAGATTTCATTTTATTTTAGGAGTAAAATTATGAACGAAATGTGTTTATTAAATGTGGCACACACCACTGGTAGCCAAAAGCTGATGGAACACCATCTCATGTGCCACAAAAAGTAATGTGGTGTTTTCCATTGATCCTTAGAATCTAGAATCTTATTGTGTCAGATGAAATATCAATAAAAATGATATGGAATGATACCAAGCGAATGAAGACTATTTATGAGTTGTTTCACCCTACAGATGGATTTTCGTGGAAACATTTGATGCTCGATATCCAAATTTTGCAGTTGATGTGCATAATGTGAGGTTAAGTCTTTCGTGTGACAGATTTAATTCATTTGGGATATGCTTCTGTTCCACAGCACATGGATTATTTTTATACATATTTATAATCTTTCCTCATGGTTTTTTATGGAATAACCTTTTACATTCATGATTATACTCATATATTTCCATTTCGATCTCGGTAATGATATATTCGTATACATTCAACCTTTAATAAAAGATTAGAAACTTCTTTGGGATGTGGGTTTTCTCACATATGTTGCGTGTTTGAATGACCTATTTCTAATGAATGTTGCGCTTATGTAGACAATTAATTAATTTTCATGTTATCTAATGATTTCAGGATGGAGAATGGAGGGAAACCTATCATGTCATATTTTTATGAACAATACACGATCCATAAGACTGAAAAATCATTGTAATTTCTGTTTTATGGGACATCGACAATTCATTCCAATGGATCATCCATATAGAAATAATCATTGACGATTTGACAATACCATGGAGACTGATGATCCACCTCATCGTATTTCTGGAACTGATGTGCATAATGAATTGAAATATTTTAGTTTTTCATTCAGGAAGGGTCAAATGAAAAATAGAATGAGAAAAAATTCTTACACTGAAACCTATTACAATTTGAAGAAGTGAAGTATCATCTTTGGTTTTCTTTATTGGTAAACCAATTTTTTACGACATTTCTTAGAAAAAATGCAGATTGAAAAAAATATAGGTGAAATGCTACTTTATATTCTTTTAAATGTTAAGGGAAAGAAAAAAGATGATTTACGGTCTTAACATGACTTGTTGGATTGGGGATCAGACCAGAATTTATTCATCTGCATATTAGTGAAAATAAATGGAAAGTTACATGTTCTTTTTAGGCGATGAAAACTATTGAAAATAAAAACTTTTTGAAGTATGAGAGACTATTAAATTACCATATGAATATTCAAGAAACAAATCCAATTGGGTCGACATAAGAGAGTTGAAGCTAAAATCAATAAAGACTCATGATTATCACATCATTCAGAATGATTTTATTCCAATATCAATTTTTCATATTTTTTCCAATAATTTAAGGGTGCTTGTTATTAAGTTATTCCATTTTAATAGAGATCTGTGTGCTATGTCATTTTCTACGTCTTTCTTGAAAAAAATGTTAGTAGATGCCCTATTAATTTTGTGTGAGTAAGAGAAAGTATTTCCACCAACATTTTTCATATGCATGCTGCATATAACAGTCCATATTCCAAAGGAAATTCTTCTAGGAGGACCTGTTTCTTTTCGTTGGATATATCCTACTGAAATAAATATGTACACGTTAAAGACTTATATCCGTAACAGGAATCATCCTGACGGTTCTGTCATGAATAGTTACTTGGCTCAATAATGTGTGGTTTTCTGCTCTTTGTATTTGTCTGATCTTACTAAATGAATGAATAGGACAATGAAAAATGAAGAAGAATAGTATGAGAAAATTGAACCCAGTTTTCCATCACATCCTCAAATAGGATGAATTCCTAGATCATATACATCGACTACATTAAGCCTTGAGGAGACGGAGATGAAACGTCACATAGTTTCGTTCTACTCTGAATTGTTTGATGACTACATCTTGTATGTAAATTCAATAGGTATATCATATATATATATATATATTAATATATTCCTATATTTATTTACAGGTAACATAAATGATGATAAATATAAATCATCGTTCGTTATCTTTGTGAAGAAGGGAGACTTTTCATAGCAAAGAGTTTTCTGCATGGTTAAATTTGAATGTAATAATATTAATATTTAAAATAATTAAAACAATATTTAATTATGTTTAATAATTTTTTATATTTATTGTGTTGAGTTTTCCTACTGGCTCTATCTCTGAAGAAATAAGATCAAAAGATTATGGTCATAATATCGTGGTTCATGATTGTAAATCAATTGTTATCAATAGGAACAAATTTATTAGCACTGAACGAGCTATGAACGTGGTAACAAAACATGATGGTGATATGGTTACAACCGCAATAGATTTTTATGATAATGTATCAGATAGTAGACCATGATTTGAAAATGTAAGTTATTATGGAGTCGTTGAAAAAAATTATAATATTGGATTATTAATCTCATTGAAGAGTAACAATGATGAAATATCAGTGGTTTTATTTGATGACGAGGCTTGGCACATTTATTAATGATTGTGGATTTTGAGTAATTGATATGAATCTCACTCTTGATACTGATGAATCATATGTATCGACATCACTGGCAAAGCATATTTTTTATGTAAAATACCATATTTGACCGGAATTTTTTATCATTATTGAAGTAATTCCATGACATATTATTTATGATGGTGATGGTGGAATTAACACCATCTATAATGGTATTGGAAACGATCCATTTATTACATTTTATGACTTCTATAGCTCTATTGTCCGAGTTGACTATGGACCTAAAGTTGTGTTGGGATATATATAAAATCTTCAATTCATGTTCTCAATTCATTTGGTTTACCTCGACTTGGGATGTTATGTTTGGTACAATTCAAATTGATTTAATATTGATTACAAATATGATGTATCTGACTAGAAAATTATGTAAATTTTCATTATTTATTGGTTGAAACATTATATGAATTTTATTTTCTAGTTCTGGATTGAAATTTATTAAAACCTACGAAACCAACATTTCTAACTTCTTGAAAATTTCAATGCTTTGACTGTGATTTGCATAAAATTTGTAATACTCTAAGACCTCTATTTAACTTTTTACTTGGTAATGAACATGATGGTTTGTATTCTTCTATAAAACATGTATTGAAACCTACCTCATCTACCTGGGTTAAAGAAATTAAATTATTCTTAAATTTTGAAAACCTCATTACCCGTTATGAATCTGGTGGAATCAATGATCCTTGATTTTAATAGACTGATGAAAATTAGTAAAAATCCATTCTAAAAAAATTATATTTCTTTATTACATCTTGTATGATTTATTAACATCATTATATATTTGTTCAAGATCACCTAAAACAATGTATGGTTAAATTATTCTTGAATGCTCCTATTCCATCTCATTTATTTTGTTTTTGGGTTACACATTTGTTGTCCTTTTATATTTATGTCCATATTAGTTTTCAAATACAGGAAATGAAACCAATGGAAGAGAGGAAATGAAAATAGATTATGGAAAACAATCGTCACATGACTGAGCTAGTAATTCCACCACTAGTTCCTATAGTGAGTATTTTATTTCAAATACATTTATTTAAATAATATATAATTTCTTGTGATTAATTTTTTAATCCTTTTTTAGGATCCAACTAGTAGGATATTATAAATTGATGAGCATCCTCATAATTGCAACAGTACTCTATGTGTTCATACGAGGGGGGGGGGGGTACAAGAACTAGACGATATGTTCTATGACTCGATTAAACCCTACCCCACCCACTAACATACCATCCATCCAAAATTCTGATACCATATGCCATTAGGGACACATGGCATATTTAAGCCTCCCATTTTTTCACCTCCCTTTACATCTGAGACTCCACACCCGTCTGTACCATATTCGATGATGATTCCCACTACCCATCCGGCATTCGGCCAGCCATCCCTGTCATCTTCTTTTAAATATGATTCCTTCTCTACAGGCTTTTATATTCCATAATCATCGACTCCTACTCCGCCAGAGTCTATCCTTGCGGAGCACACATTGGGAATCACTACATATTTATAGGGTGTTCCTTCAGTTTTTGTGGATCTAGTGGCACCCATTATTTAGACTACTGTAGGTATACTTATACAAACCGAAAAAAAATCACACCATTATTTATTTTAATTAAAAAATATATTTATAAAATATTTGTTTTTATTTCCTAATAGATACATCTACTGAACATCCCCACCCACCCCTTTGAACACCCCCTACCCCCTTGATATACCCCCACCCCCATGGACAGTCCCGCCCACCCCCCTAGACAGCCCCACCACCACTGTGGACAGCCCCCAACCCCCAAGATCGCCCCCACCCCCATGTATTATAGGGTTTCTAACAACTCGAGGGTCCAATTAATCATAGATTTCCAATTTGTTGCCTCTGGGAGCCATGATCATTAATATAAAATAGTTGATGGTATTTTAGAAACTCCCATTTATAATAAATGATCCATGAAGAACATGGCTATTCCACTTCCACATGTGTTTGAGTAGAGACCAAGACAAGGATGACAATATTTGGATCACAATAATGACTACCTGAGATAATCCCTTATGATCTTTTAGATCCATTATTTGTGGAAACATGCTAAATAATTATCAAAAACAAAATCTTTAGTACAATAATCAAATGTTCTAAAACAAGGGACACAAAATCACAAATCCCCTAAAGATAAATAATATATAAATCTTTCTAAAAGCATTTAAAAGTCACATAATAGTGACTTATATTTATTTAAAACTCTCCAATGGATTAAAAAAATATCTTTAAAGGTTACACTTCTAAAATAATATAGAATTTTTTCCCACAATAAAACTATAATCTATTTCGTACTATCAAAATCCCCCTTCAACCATACACATGAAAAGCATTCATTTTTTTCCTAAAGAAACTGACACTATTGAAATAAACACTATTCCCAAACCATTTTAAAAAGACTAATGACCATAAAATACCAGATATTCATCCCATTAAAACCATTAAAACCCCCACCCCCTGGACACCACCTTGGATAGCCCCCCCCCCACACCAACCTGGACATCCCACCCCCTGCACACACCCTCCCCCCTGGACGCCCCACCCCTCTTAGACCGCACCCCACCACCCATGAACACCCCCACAACTGGACATCACCCCACCCACCTTTGACTGCCCCCACCCCGGGACACCACTCCACCACTGGAAACCACCCCACTCCATAGACACCCCCACCCCTTGGACACCCCCACCACTGGAAAGCATCAAACCCCTGGATACCACCCCACACCCTAGACACGCCCATAAACAGCCCCACCCCCATGCTAGACAACCCCCACACCCACCCCCCAGCACACCCCCAATCCCTAGATGACCCCGACCCCCTGGAATAGAATTCCACCACCTGACCCACACACCCCATGGACACCCCCACCCCATCTAAATCCACCACACCCCCTGGACCTCACCCCCCCCCCCCCCCCCCGCCCAGGACAACTTCACCCAACCCCCTAGACCACCCCACCACCCAGGACACCTCCCCGCCCCTGGACAACCCACCCCTAGGACACCCACCCACACCCCTAGACACCTAGATGGACACCCCCCCACCCCTGGAAACCCTCCTAACCCCTATAGAGCCCACACCCCTCCTAGACACCACCCCACAACCTGGACACCCCCACCTCCTTAACAAGACCCCCACCCCCTTGGATATCTCCACCACCAGGACTATCCCCACCCCCTAGACACCACCCGACCCCCTTGGACACCACACCACCCCCTGGACACCCCCACCACTGGACACCCCATCCCCTGGAATGCCCCCCCAACCCCCACCACCATGGACCGTACCCACCCATCGTGGACAGCCACAAACCCATTGACCACCCCCACCCACTAGACACACCCCTAGACACCACCCCACCACCTAGACAACCCCACACCCCTGGAAAACCCCACTCCCATGGAAAGCCACACCCACCCCCTTGACACCACACCACTACCCTTAGACGGCCCCCATTCCCCTGGACCGCCCCCACCCCTGGACACCACCCCACCCCTGGACACCCCAACCCCCCGAGACACCCTCACCCCCATGTATTATAGGGTTTCGAACAACTCGAGGGTCCAATTAATCATTGATAGCCACTTTGTTGCCTCTGGGAGCCATGATCATTAATATGAAATAGTTGATGGTTTTTTAGAAACTCCCATTCATAATAAATTATCCATGAAGAACATGGATATTCCACTTCCACAAGTGTTTGAGTTGAGACCAAGAAAAGGATGGAAATATTTGGATCACAAGAATGACTACCTGAGATAATCTCTTATGAACTTTTAGATCCATTTATTGGGGAAACATGCTAAATAATTATCAAAAAAATTATTTAGTACAATAATCATGTGTTCTAAAACAAGGGACACAAAATCCCCAATCCTATAAAGATAAATAATATATAATTCTTTCTAAATGCATTTAAAAATAACATAATAGTGACTTATTTTTATTTAAAACACTCTAATGGTTTAAAAAATCTTTTTAAAGGTTACATTTCTAAAATAATATAATATTTTTTCCCCAAAATAAAACTATAATCTATTTCCTGCTAACAAAATCCCCCTTCCAACCATACACATGATAATCATTCTTTTTTTTCTAAAAAAAAGACACTATTGAAGTAAACAGTATTCCCAAACCATTTTAAAAATATTAATGATCATAAAATACCTAATATTCATCCCATTAAAACCATTAATCCCCCCACCCCCTGGACACCACCTTGGATACCCCCCCCCCCCCCACACCACCCTGGACATCCCACCCCCTGGACACACCCAACCCCCTGGACGCCCCGCCCCTCTTAGACCGCACCTCACCACCTAAACACCCCCACCACCCATGAACACCCCCACCACTGGACATCAGCCCACCCACCTTTGACTGCCCCCACCCCGAGACACCACTCCACCACTGCAAACCACCCCACTCCATGGACACCCCCACCCCTTGAACACCCCAACCCCTGGAAAGCATCAAACCCCTGGATACCGCCCCACCCCCTAGGCACACCCATAAACAGCCCCACCCTCATGCTAGACAGCCCCCACACCCACCCCCCATCACACCCCCAATCCCTAGACGACCCCCACCCATGAACAGAATTCCACCACCTGAAACCCACACACCATGGACACCCTACCCCATTGAAATCCACCACACCCCTAGACATCACCCCCACCCACAACCCAGGACAGCTGCCCCCAACCCCCTAGACCACCCCACCACCTAGGACACCTCCCCAACCACTGGACACCCCACCCCAAGGACACCCACCCACACCCATAGACACCCCGATGGACACCCCCTCCCCACCCCATGGACACCCTCCTAACCCCTAGAGAGCCCACACCCCTTTAGACACCACCACACAACCTGGACACCCCAACCCAATTTGACAGCCACCCCCACCTCCTTAACAAGACCCCCACCCCCTTAGATATCCCCACCCCCAGGACCTTCCCCACCCCCTGGACACCACCTGACCCCCTTGGACACAAACCCAAACCCTGGACACCCACACCATTGGACACCCCACCCCCTGGAAAGCCCCCCCACTCCCACCACCATGGACCGCCCCCACCCATCGTGGACACCCACAAACCCCTAGACAACCCCCACCCACTAGACACACCCCTTGACACCACCCCACCACCTAGACAACCCCACACCCCTAGGCAACCCCACCATCATGTAGAGCCACACCCACCCCCTTGACACCACACCACTTCCCTTAGACGACCCCCATTCCCCTAGACGGCCCCCACCCCTGGACACCACACCACCCCTGGACACCTCAACCCCCCGGGACACCCCCACCCCCAGGACACCCCCACCGCCTAGAAAGCCACCCAACCCCATGGACACCACCCCACCCCCTGGACTACACCCTACCCCCATCAACACAACACCACCCCTTGGACATAACTTCACCCCCATAGACACGCCCATGTACATCAACCCACCACCCTCCCCCACCCCTCATTGAAAACCCAACACCACGGACACCCCACCCCTAGACACCCCCTACCCCCTTGCGCAACCACATCAAACCCCAATACAAGCACCCAAACCTCTGAATTCTGAATGGAATTCTTTATGTATTTAATTAACTTCTGAATTATGTGTTAATGGTGTATGGGTATACATGTGGTATGCATATACATGGTGATATTACCTTATGAATTATTTGTTAATTAGGTGTGTGTGTTGAGGGTAATTAAATACGGAATTGGAGGTATTCATATTTATATATGAATTATGTATTAGATGAATTATTTTTGAATTCATACAGAATTATATATGTATTATGATGGCATACTTGTTAATGGTGTATTATTGTCTTACATGTTTTGTGTGTACGTATTATGATGGTTTGTTGTGTATGAATTTTTGTGGAAGTACTGTAGCAACACAGCGGGAATTGTTGCATCTGCACAGGGGTTTCTAATAACCAAATCCCCCTTTCTACAATACACACAAAAATGATTCATTTTTTTCTTAAAGAAACACATACTATTGAAATAAAAAATATTCCAAAACCATTTTAATAATAGAAATGATCTTATAATCAATGAAATTAATTCTGTTAAAACCATTAAATCCACCCCCCCCCCACCACCTGGAAACCCACATGGATAGCCCCCCTCCCACCCTGGACTTCCCCCCACCACCTAGACACCCCTCCAATCCCTGAATGCCATCCACCCCTCTTGGAACCCACCCCACCTCCTGGAAACCCCACACCCCTGGGACACCCCCACCCCATGGAAAACCCTCTCCCACCCCATTGACATCACCACACCCCCTTGCACAGCCCCCAACCCCCTAGACTGCCCCCACCACCTAGACACCACCCCACCCCCTGGAAACCACCCCACCCCTGGAAACCCACCACCCCATGGACACTGCCACCCCCAGGAAAGCCCCCCACCACTTTGGACACCACCCTGCCATACTGGACACCCCCATAGACACCCCCAACGCCCCTGCACACCCCAAACCATTGAACGACCCCCACCCCCTTGGAAAAAACCCCACCACCTACACCCCACCCCCTTGGATAACCCCCCAACCCCTGGAGCACCCCCACTCCCCATAGACACCACCCCAACCCCCTTGGATATCCTGCCAACCCCCTAGACCACCCCACCACCTTACACACCACCCCACCCCCTTGGAAACCACCCCACCCCTGGAAACCCCCACCCTTGGAAAGCACCCCAACTTTTGTACACCCCCCCTGAGACCCCCATTGAACCCCCCCCCCCCCCCCCCCGCACACCCCCAACCCCCTGTGAGTCCCCCACCCCCTAGACACCACCCCACCACATGGACACCCCCACCCCCTAGACAGCCCCACCCCCATGGTCATCCAACCCACCCCATGGACATCACCCCACCCCCCATTGATATCCTCAATCCCCCAAGACTGCCCCCACCCCCTGGACACCACTCCACCTCCCAGGACACCCTCACCCCCCTGGGCACCACCCCACCCCCATGGACACCACCATGGACAGCCCCCCCACCCTAGATTTCCCCCACCCCCTAAAAACACCCCAACCCCCGGGACGACCCCCACCCCTCCTCGACACCACCCCACCACATGTACACCCCCACCCCCTGGACACCCCCACCCCCATGGACAATCACCCTCACCCCCTAACATCACCTCACCCCATTGGACAACCCCCTCCCCCTGGACTACCCCCACCCTAGGACACCCCCCCCCATGGACACCACCCCATCCCCCCTAGACACCCACATGGACAGCCCCACAACCACCTTGTACACCCCCACCCCCCATGGATACCCCCAACCCCCTGGATGACCCCCGCCCTCTGAACAACACCCCACCCATTAGACACTACCCAACGACTTGGACACCCCACCCCTGGACACCCCCACCCCCATGGATAGCCACACCCACCCCCTGGACACCACCCCAACGCCCTTGGACAGCCCCCCCCCCACCCCCCCACCACACCCTGGACCGCCACCACCCCATGTACACCCCCACCGCATGTACACCCCACCCCCTAGAAACCCACACCCCTATGGAAATCCCCACCCCCTGGATACCACCACACCTCCACTGGACTCCACCCCCCCCCCATGACACAACCCAAACCCCTGGACACCCACATGTACAACCCCCCCCCCCTCACCCCATCACCACCATGGAAATCATAGACCTAGACAGCCCCACAACCCTCTTGGACACCCCACATCCCTCGGGAAACCTGCACCCCTTTGGACACCCCCTACATCCCATGGACAACTATCCCAAACCCCTGAACAGAACCCCAACCACCTGAATTCTGAATTGAAATATTTATTTATTTAATTAACATATGAATTATGTGTCAATAGTTTATGGGTATACTTGTTATATGTGTATACATTCTGTAACTACATTATGAATACGTGTTAGTTTAGTATGTGTGTAGTGGTTAATTAAATACAAAATTGGAAGTGTTCAGATTTAAGTATGAATTACGTTTTGGATGAATTTTATATGAATTCATGCAAAATTATTTATATATGATAGAGTAATACTTGTTAATGGTGTATTACTATGTTAATTTTTGTGTGTGTGTGTATTATTCATGTCTGTTGTTTAGGAATTTTTGTGGAATTACTGCAGTTTCACTAGGGGAATTATTGCAACTACACAGGGGTTGCTCCACCTACATAGGTGGCGGCCAACAAATTTGTCTTGCTACAGGTATAAAGGATATTCCAACAGTTTACAACCATTGGAATATGTGTAAAAGAAGAAAATATAACAATGGTTTAATGTAAACCATTAGTATAAGTATATTATGATGGTTTTTAAACTGTTGGAATAGATAATTTTACAACATATATACCAACGGTTTTTGGGAAAGTATTGGTGAAATTCTATCCTAATGGTGTTCTAAACCATTAGTATAGAAATAATTATTACTGTTACCTATGGGTTAAAACCATTTTGAAACATCTATTCCAACAGTTTATAGAAACCATTGGTATATAATGAAATTTTCATAGATAACCCAAAGGTTCTATAAAAACTTTTGGGATGTGACTATCCCTATTGCTCAAGAGCCAACAGTTTGGACAACCTTTGTAATAGTTTATTCCAACGGTTGTCCAGCCTTTTACAGTAGTTTAAAACCATTGGTAAATAAAATATTTCCTTTAGTGGATGTCTTTTAAATATCTTTTGTCTTCACCTTTAGCTGATGATATCTAGAACAATTATACACCTTATATTTCTAATTATATCCTCATTGCTGATAGAACAAGTCTACAATCCTTGTAAAAGGATACTTTTTTTAATAGTGATCGTGTTGAGTTCCAAATAATTAATACATAGTTTCATTGATTCATCCTTCTTCTTGATAAGGGGCCTTGGAACACCCCATGTTGATGAATTATGATCTATGAACCTTTTGTCCAAATTCTCTTATTTATGATTCTTTTACTACATTAATTCGATTGGGGACATCATATACGGACACTTTGAGATATGAGTTGCACCATTTATGTATTATATTGAGAACTATAACTCACAATATGAATAAAATAAGGGTATCTCATTAAAAAATACATCACTATTTTCCATCATTATGGTAATAACCCCAATGTTGTTAACTTCTTTTAGCACAACCATTTGAAGGAGGTCTACTTGTTCACAGGGAACATATACCCCCAACATTAAATGACATTCCAATGTATAATCATGATCTTCCTTACAATTTTAGTGGAGAAAAGAATTTATTGAAATTTGAAGTGATATTTCCTTTTTCTATAAGTTGATATGTGATCAATATAAAAGAGCCAATAGATCCTTACTATTGTTTCAAATTCAATAATGGTATATATTATGATATTTTATGGAAAAATAATGCCCCAAAATTTTATAGGAAAAGAGTCCAACACATCTGTTGCAATGATTTCACAACTAGGTGTTTTTAAAAATTTCATTACTTCAATTTTTTGAGTATTTTATTCATTAATAATGGAAAAATTCAATATATGATGGAACGTGTAGAACCATTATAAAATGAAACATTTTCCATTATTGAGTGAATAGGAAGTGTACCTTGTATGACTAAATTTTCATTCCACACTTCCATGGTAGTGATGTGTCGCGACCCCCTCCCTATAAAGATGTCCATCCTGAGTTGGAAATGAATGAAGATATATATAATGACACCTATGTCCAACTTACAATAGGCCCTGAGGTGGAGAAAAACACAAAGGTTATAGAAATATCAAAAAATATGAGCCATTACCCTTTTCATAGTAACCAGTATTGGGTGATAATATATACCAACCTCAAATTACTCAATGATAGATAAATATAAATAAAATAAAATAAAAACAATCCTACATGCTTGATAAAAAATAAAAATAAAAAATAGAGAGTCTCCAATGAAAATTCCAAATGAAAAATATTCACTAACACAAGAACTATCCCCAATGTTCGAGCTAGAAATTCCCAGTATTGTTCAAATAATACTTCAAGAATACATTCCAAATTCTTATAAAATATGGTGGGAATATGTGTATACTCAACAGGAAAACCAACATCTCTACTTAAAATGTGGATAAGAATTCTAATGACCATGTTAGAAAATAGAAGAAACTAAATGCACCTAACAATGTACAACAGACACCCCCTCCTCCCCAAATACCCACTCACCAAATAATGAATGTAAGGAAATGTAATATAGTGTATATTGATGATAGGTTACCCCATATAACCTTCTTACTGATTAGATTCTCTCAGACCATAACATCATATATCCCAACACTCCCACCACTTCTGAAAACACCACAACACATCCAAACATTAGAAACATATGCCTCACAATCACATATTATCCCACCCGCACACACATATGCCTCACAACCACATCATATAAAACCTACATACACATGTTCCCCAAACCACACCATGTCATGAAGACACTTCAGAACCATGACACATCTCATCCCGAAGACACATGGTATGCACCACTCTCCCGCACACACATCGACCTCAGAACCAAAACATTTCCTAAGAGTCTTAGGCTATCACCTAATGGAAGAGGGAGTTGAGCAGAGAGAGTTCCCCCATGAAAATGGAAGTGTTCATCACATAGTTATCAACTATAGTTGGGTGCATATAAAATTCACAAGGAAATACATGTATATATATGTATATGTAGAAAACAATCAGTGAAATCTAAGGGCTTTCAAATAAACAACCATCCCACAAAACTACCATTATTTTTTCCACTAAATTAACATATCAAGATGAACGATTATCAAATTTGATGTTGATAAAATAAACACGCTTAACAACAAAGAAATTCAACATTATAAAGAATTTATAATATATTCCATCCCCACATTGGAAACAATCAACCATGACACACAACCATCCACACAACCAAAAAATTAGTTGAATAAAACCATTATAAAATACGAAAATTTACACTATTTCCATACTTAACAGAAAATACAATCATAGTCATCATCATTATACAAATTCATCTTACCATGTCCTTTCTCTCAAAAAGTAAACCCACAACTTTCAACTAAACCCCACAACACACCTCATCACAACAAAATAGAAATCCCTTATGTATAAAAGCACCATACACATCACACCCTATAACATAAACTTTTTTAAAACCCAAATATGCATCATTTCTACTCAAACTCTAACCATACATTCCACATTCAATCAATCATTCAACATGAGATTCCATTGTAGCATCCCGGACCACCCCAACTATAGCCATACCCTCAATAGCAGCACCACAGTGCCTTAAAAGGAAAAAAAAATAAAAAACACACAGAACACAAAACCACAACAATCATGGTCATATGAATTCATATTTATCAGAAAAAATTTAATTCCAATATGATAAAATATGGGTTATGATAGAACATGTTTGATCATGGATAATCCATTTTTTATCCCGGTATTAATTGTTAATAAATTAAATATATATAGTTCCTTAACATGAAATCTACACCATTTAATCATAATCCAAATAGGTGTTCCAGCAGAGACCTCCAAGGACCATTATTCTTTGATGGTATACATCCAATACTAATCACAATATATATAACGATTACATATAAAAAAGGATCTCCATAATCATCTTCCAATCACCACATTTATTACTTTTTATTCTCCTTATTAAACATGGTTCCAAATATTTTCACAAGGAGGAATGATTACACCCAACAACCATGATGCAAACAATAACAGAAAGGAAGGAATCCCTACAGAGAACAACAGATGATGGTAAACTCCTCCTTGAAAAAATAGGGGATCCATAAATAGTAAGAGGTTCTTATAGGATGATGTGTTCTAAGGGGGTTCATCACCGTCACATGATCACTCCTTTAATAATGTATTTCGGATATCATAATAAAGAGTATAAAGAAAAACATATACGAGGAAGGGGTCTTGACTTTAGAGAATCCTAATCCTATCTCTATAGGGTAAAAATTTTCATATTCCATTAATGTTGGTTCACGAAGAAGAACCTGATGATTAGGATTCAAATGAACCATCGAGTTATTAGGAGATAGAAACCATTGAAAATATCCCAAAACTTCATTAATTATAAATTTAACTCATTTAATTTCAAAAGAAATGTCAAAATGGGACACTATAAATTTTAGAGAAAATAAGAAATGAATCATTGTCGGGTGTGTCACTAATGCGAGTCACCGATGGAGAGTAACTGAAACAACTCAACAAGGGAGGGGTCACTGATGTCTATGTCTCCAATGAGAATCAATAACTCATGACTCAATGATTCCATTAACTAAAACCACATACTATCAACCCACTCACTGACACCAGTTACCATCATTAGGCACTGACACGACTAACCAACAGTGATTCACTGATGCAACCCACTAACGCCTAACTCCCTGACACCACTCACCAATTGCATAGACCAATGCCACTCCCAAAATCCACTCATCAATGACTCCTTCTGATTCCAGTCACTGATGCCACCTATCGAGGCTAGTCATTAACACCACTCACTGGTGCAAGTCACCACCATGACTCACCGATCCTGACTCACCACTGGAAGAACATATTTTTTTGGAAAACTAATGAAATGAGTCACCATGACCTATCTGAAAATATAAAACAAGCTATTTTTGTCAAATAAGGATCTAGAGAGGTCCGGTCAATTGTATCAGATACCTCCCAAACTATTATCACCTTCGTTAATTCAAAACATATACAAAATAAATAGGGGTCTATACAATCTCCTCGTAATATACCTCTCAAGGAAACACCGCCCTATATTGCTCATAAGATGATGTGAATCCTCGAAATCCAAAAACACCTCCTCTAACAATAGCTAACCCAAATAACCATAAGATAACCAACAGAAGAACCTTCTTTTTTAACACATAAGTAAGTGAATCCCTTCCTCTATGTAATGATTCTATCCTCTCTGGGAGGCCCTGACTTGCTCACATGAGTTTAATCGCAACTCAATAAATGCATCCAGATATGGAATCTAGTCTTCCCATTATCTATTTATTAGGAAATTATCTCACATAATAGAACAAACAAACCACTCATCTCATAAAAAAGGTTAAATCATTAAAAATCAAGAATATGAAAAACAAAAACTCAAAAAAATTGGGTAATGGGTACTATTCAAAACATCTAGCTCCTGAGTATAATCTTCTAGGACACAATACCTCCACAACACATGAACCAAATGCATGGTTCATACATGTAGCATATTCTCTGAATGATTTGGGATCTCCACTAATTACTTCTATAATGTTGTGTCGCCCTTGATAACCAACTCTCCCCAGTCAATGACATGGGAGAAATCCTGAAGTTACTAAAAAATATAAGTTATGTGAAAGACCTCATGGAAAATATCCAAATGCAGTGGAAACACCAACTTGTATTTCACATCACCAACTCTCCTCAACATCAATAAAAGTCATATTAACCTCTTATAAAGTTTTATTTCTCTACTAAAACTCTGCCTCCCAAATCAAGGAGAAATATTCAATAACATGTGGTCCCGATTTTCAATCTCCATGGGCCTCCTCCTGCGATCAACATATAAAATCTATTGGTCAACCACTACAATGATCCTCTAAATATCCTGATGAATCTTCTCCATAATACTATTTACTAACTCTATGCCCAGAATAGTTTTCTCTCCATCCTCTATAGAGCACAAAGGTGCACAACATAGCCTTCTATTCAAAGCATTACATTGAGTCATTCCAATGGAAGAGTGATAGGTATTGTTGTTTGAGGAATCTACCAAGGTAATGTTTCATACCCAAGATCATCCAATTTCCAAGAAGGACACTCGCAACATATCCTCCAATATATGGATTATCTATTCTATTTCTCAACTATCTTAGGGTGGAAAGTAGTGTTGAGGCTTAAAAGAGTTCCAAAAGTATATGGCAATCCCCTCAGTAATCGTGAAGTAATACATGTACCCCCATACAAGGAAGTGGTTATCAGAACTCCATGCAGATACACCATCTCTTCCACATACCTCATATACAAGGAATATAATGTTCATGATTCCCTGATGGCCCAGAACTATTTTGATTTTATTAGCTGAACCACTACTACATTGATAAAATCGCAACCTCCCTGATACCTATGTAGATATATAAAATAATCCATTGAGTTGTCATCTGACATCCACATAGTGATATTTATGGGATTCAAAAATCATTCATGAACACCATGATTATCCTTCACCTTATAGCACACTAAATAATTCACCACAAACTCTATCACTCCCCGCTATATCTCGAGGTACCAAAACTACTCAGTCAAGCCACAAAATATCTCAGAAACCCCTATATTCATAGATAATGGTGATCTATGTAACAAATGGATGACTCCCTCATACAATTATTCAAGATAAAACAACCTCTCACAATATGAAATTAAATTATGACCATCCTCCAACCATCCATCCAGAGCATCACCATGGTCAACACAATCACAAATCACCTATGCCTCCGAGTATCCCCACGGATACACCTCTGCATGCTACATCAAATATGAATTCACTATCATTATAAACAAACTACATTTGAATCATATATTCATTCATCTATGTGCATTTCTTCTAACTCCTCTATATCCTTCCATGAATTTTCTAATTCCCAAACTACCTCCTTATATAACTTCAATCTCAAGGCATCATCCATGAAATTCCACTTTCTTGAGGTGTAAGAGATGTCAAAATCTTTATATTAGTGAAAATATATCCACCTCTGATGTCTCAATGGTCAGATATCAATTGAAAAATATATACCTCATGCTCTTGTGATCAATGAAGACCACAATGGCATCCCCAATGAGTAATGTAACCTCAAACTTCGTAAAAAATGATGGTTGCATCTTATGATCATGGGTGGAAGAGTAACGTTCATAGGGATGTAACTCTATAGTCCCATAATAGATCACTCCTCTCTAGTGTATTGGTACACACACCAAACCCATGCAAGAATCATCAAAAAACACCTCAAAAATAACCCTATTCTCTAGAAACTAGAGGATTGGAGCATTGGACAACATCTACAACAAATATTTGAATGATGCCTAACAATGCTCACTTCACACAACAATCTACTCCTACCTTGTCAGAGCCAACAACTGATTTTCAACTATGGAGATATCATGAAAAAATCTATAGTAATATCCTACTTGATCAAAGAAATTGTGAACCTTTTCCACATTATTTATTGTTTCGCACGAAACAACTAATGTGATATTTAGTGTTTCCACTACTACACACTGATCATACACCACATGTTCATGTATGCGGACCTCCTATGTGTAGAACATGAACTTGGAATACTTTATGTAGACATGGTTTCATTGAAGAACTTCCAAAAATTATTGAGATGATCAATATGATTTTATACTGACATTGAGAATATCATAATGTCATCAACAAGTACAATGATAAAAATTTCTATTAACTAACTTATGATATTGTTCATAAGTCCCTGGAATATGGTCTGTTCATTTGTAACACCAAATTATATAACCACAAACATGAAGAGCACATGCCTACACTTGAACATAGCCTTCAGGATGTCACAATAATTCACCATCAACTGGTGATACCCAATACATAGATCAATCATTATAGTCAAAATTCATCTCCTCGCCAGGATGAAAATATCATATATCATTGGGAGAGGGTTACATCTCTTGACCATCACCTAAATCAACATTTGTTAGTCTATGGACATCCTCAAACCACCATCAACCTTCTTTGTAAACAAGACAGGTGCACACCACAATGACACTCTAGGCTAAAAAATGTAATTCTTTATTAATTCATCAAACTGAATAAAAATATCCTACAAATCATAAGTTGTAATCCAATAGGGGGCCATTAATACCAAACTATCACAGGGTTGTAAAAAAATACTGAACTAAACAACACGTTGAGGGGTCAGAGTCACAAAATCCTCAAGGAAAACATCAAAGAACTCCAAACAAATCTGGAATCCTTCACTATCTCATCATCCACTAATTTTATAGTTAGCTTAGCCAACAAAAAAATAAGAGTCTCCACAGACTGAATTCCCATCTTACATCTTCACTCTATAAAGAAAGATACATATCAACCATCCAGATCCTAAAACATGACTCTCCGAAATAAGCAGTTGATAACAAAATTTATTGAATAAAATGGGTTTATGGTGATAATGTAACTGTATGGCCTCATCTTTTCTAAGAAAATAACCTCATGGAAATAATAAAACACCATTATTAGTCTACATCCTTGGAATACATCAAACATGTAGGTTTTTCCTCCTAATCTAGTACTCAACACAAAAGGGAACAGAAGTCCTCTCTACATAAAATCCCATAAATCTGTCTATAGAGGTAAAAACAAAGGATTTCAATCATACTGAATCAATCAAGAAATAAGAAATAGTACTAAATATCTAACCAAAACTCAATTGATCTATGTTCTTCCTGGAACTACTACTTATGTGGCCTATAACTTACTGTGCTCTGCTCCTCTTCCCCTCTAATAATAACTGCCTCCTTTTCCATGTCCAGGTCTAGGATCCTCATGAACACCCCGAGGTTAGACAGCACAAACTATGAACCCCTTGGTGGATATGGAGCAAGATTTTTGTGCCCCTAAAATGGTATGGCCAACAACTGTTATAAGGACCCAGCCATAATCATTTCATAATCTCGAGTTATGTCAAGAATTCACAATGAGAAAATTTTTAGGTTTAGTGTTTTAGAGAATTAAGACATAACATTTAAATTACATTTCAAAAATTAAAAATTAGACACATATAATTTATCCAGTGTTTCACAAAAATAAAACTACTTAATTAAAACAAGAGTTCTTTTCTGGATAAAAATCATCATGTATACTTCCTTTCTCTTACCATTCCTTATACCCTGTGAAAAACATTATCAAAAAAATTAGATGATTATAAACAGCTTAGTAAGGGTTATAAAATAAAGAAAGAAACAATTAGCCAATAAATAAATTCAAATAAATGAAACCATACTTTTTAATCACAACATACATCATGAAATCATAAGATTTTTGAATAACACACAGAAATCATAAATCGTAAAGGTAACATATGGAATCCATATCAGACATACATTTTAGATATAACAGTTATGTATGGAGTTAGACTAGGAATACCCATCATAATATATTCCCGAAATCTATTAGGAGAAACATCACATTTACCTCCTTCACGGTACCCAATGCATTGGAGTGCTATCTTGGGCTCACCCGACCTAGGTTTATCATATAACCACACGTATAATTAAAAAATTACCAATAAACATATCATATTCATGACACATAAATGAAGCAAAAAAGAAGGATAAAAATTCCACATTTCAATCACAATATTCCCTTTTAAGATATTGACATAATCAATGCTTTATCAATTCATTTTCAAAACCATTTAAAACATTTAATAATGAAATTTTTGAATCAATGTGTCCCATACCACATTGAAACATTTAAATAAATTATCAATTGAAAAAATTAATGTCCATATAAAAAAATCCTTAAATTTTTTTTATTAAAACATTGACATTAATGATAATGATTTAGATGAATATGTATTTAAAACATTTAAAATGATAATTTAGTTAAAGTGTTTTTATCAAAATGAAGGACTCATGAATACAGATAGTTGAGGAATAAAATTGAATCAGAACATTTTAATATCCTATGAATAACGGTATTCATGATATAACATGCCAAAGGATAGTATATACACCATATAAGAGTGAATTGGTGCATAACAACAATGAAGATTCAATGGAATGGAAATTGAGATAAAATCCATTATAAAAACTGCATCCTTAGATTAAGGATAAATCAAATACATAATAATGTGTGAAAATTTTAAATACACTAAATATGATTGGATATTCTATGTAAATCAATCAGAGAAAATTTACACGTTTTATTTTCAAGACAAAACCAATGAATTGGATTTGTGACTCAATTAAATGAAATTGTGTTAAAAATTCAATTATCAATATCATATCGATGACTTGAGAATTTGTTAATGGAGAGATTATATGTATCAAAAGTATATCCACAAAAAATGTAGTGGAAATTAAAAAATAAATAAATAAATAGTTATTCCACTCATAATCATAGCATGACCTAATTAAGAATTATAATATTTACCCAATGAATGGAAATGGGGTTAAAAGGTTCCCTTACTGATTTGGTAACATACGAAACATACAACCCATGAAAGAAGGGTCATAAAATTAAGATTTAAATATCCTTAAATTGAAGTATATTACACATGGAATACAATATTGTGAATTAAATACACCACACAACATGAAATAGTGGAAAATATAGCATGAATCTCACGGAAATAACAAATGAGATGAAAAACCCTTACCACATTGTAATCAATCAAGCTGTATGACCAAATGCAAATTACCACCAAATGATTCATAGAATTATATGAATTTAAATTGAATCATTATATATATCAAATTATAGTACAAAACATACCTCATTCAATAAATTAGTGGACAACAATGCAAATCTCATGAAATTAAATATGGGATAAGAAATCCCTTACCTCATGTCTGACTTTACTCGTATATTGCGTGTTCTTCATGAATAATATACTAAAGTTAACATCTACTAGAATAAGAACTATTTTCAAGTTTATTTTTCGTTTTATATAACTTATTACCATGTTATAAACATTATTTGGTCATTTATATTAATAACAGTCGTTTTGTCGATATTTTGTACTTGAGTAAAAAATGAACACCTTATATTTACAAGTTGTCCAGGTGGTCAATAGTCCTTTATCTCCAGAATGATATTAATTATTTAGATATAATATATATCATATATATATATATTATATATTATATATGTATTTATAATAGTACATATTATTTTGAGAAAAGAAATGAAATGCACCGTTCATGGAGACGGTAAGCCGTATATACACATTAATGCTAATTTCATTTATATTTATTATTTTAATGGAATTTGAAGATAATTATACATAGGTATATTATAATTCCAGTATAATATCATATATAATATCATTAACTCCATTCTTTATACTTCCCACATGTGGAATTAATGATTCATATTACATTGAGTGGGCGGTAGTCTGTACTTCCTCAAATGAAATTATCACGTTTACCCATTATTGGAACCAAAAAAGTATGATATAAATGGAAAATACAGAAGACTAAAGAAAACAAAATAAAATATATTTCATATATAAGTATATTTCCATCTAAATGGCCACCATGATCGGCGTTAGGAGATAATCAAACAATCATCGTTTCGTGAGGTGTTAGTTTTCTATCACAGAAATAATATGTTCTTTACCAAGTAGATGGAGGTGGGTGTAAGTGTAATTAGAATATTTCTCATAAAAACATTCTATTATATTTAGAATACGGTTTATTTATAAAATAATGAAATAAAAATATTATTGGGGTTGGAGAAGTAAAATAAATGAAAATAAGTAAAGAAAAAATTGTTACCTTTCATTTGGGTAACTCCCTTTGGTTTAAACAAATAGGACTTCATGAAGTGACATATGTCTATGGTAAAGATTCTAGGTAGAAGATAGGAATATTTAGAGAATATTTTGGTATTATTTGGATGAACCATGGGGATTTAGAGGTTTGATGAATGAGATTGAAATGTGGTTTATTTATAAGTGGGAGGAGGGTCTCTTTAGGAATGGGTAAAAATATTATTTTTTGTTATATAATGAATTTCGGTTTCTAATCATTATGAACTAATTAAGGTAAAATATAAGATGACTCATAGTTGAAATAAATTCATAAAATAATAATTGAACAGGTTTTGGATATAATTTTAATGTTTACAATCTTATTTATTTAAATAATTTATCTATGAGGTAAATACTGCCTCATTATTGTGTCATAAATAATTTAATATATATTATGTCTAAATTTTTTTAAAAAAATTCCATGATGTATGAAATATATTTATCTTTCCAAAGATTATTTATAGTATAAATAATAATATATATAAACCAATGTAAAATTTAATTTACTTAAAGGCATTTGTTTGTGTCATTTTTTTCTTTACTTTTTGTTAATTAAAATAAAGTTTCATTAACACACTAAAGTGGCTTAATTGGGTCCCAAAATAGTCCCAAATATTCCCATGGTCGGCCATGACTTACAAAATAATGTTAGGACATGTGTTAAGGTAACTTTGTATTAATATTATATTCTTTTTAGCTTGAATTACCTTATTTACCTTTAACTACGGTAAGTAAAAGTCAAATGTTACTATTAATTTAAAAATATTTTCATCTTATTGAAACAAATTTTACTTAATAATAACTACAAAGTATGTAAGATTTTTTAAATTCAATTTAGGGAAGTGGTAAAATTTAATTTAAAAGAAAAAGTGAGTTTTTTAACTACTACTTTTTGGTTTCACTATTCATCAATAATCGATGTTTTTAAAAAAAATAAAAAAATTCAGCTCAAGATATATATGATATTCTGAATTTGAATGTTATTTCTATTTTAAAAAATTCAAAACATATAAGTTTCATTAATTAATTTAAAATTTATTCAATTTGTCAAAATAAATAGTGTGTTTTTATGAAACAATATCTATCAAAAGATAGAAACTTTTTTATGTCCAACTTCATAGTGAAATTGATTCCCATGACCACAATTAGATTAAATGGTAAAAATATAATATAATTACACTTTAAAATAAATTAACAAGATTATATAACCAAATAAATAAATTAGATTAATAATAATATTTCAATTAAAATACAATATTTTTAACTATTTATTAAAAATAAATTTTATCAGAAAAATACCAAAAAATAACCCAAAATAAAATTTGGTGTCCTGATTAAATAGAATAATTTTATTTGGTCAAATTGAATGTATTAAAGTGTCCAAATCTATATATAAGGATGGTCCACCATCAAAAGGTTGTAAATCGACCTTTTAGTGAATATTAGAGTA
Organism: Viscum album; assembly: GCA_963277665.1. Lineage (NCBI taxonomy): Eukaryota > Viridiplantae > Streptophyta > Magnoliopsida > Santalales > Viscaceae > Viscum > Viscum album. The sequence continues at coordinate 554,901,047 of OY728165.1, read as the reverse complement.
TTTATGCTTAAAATCGTATTCTTTTCTTATTTTAAGTGTCTAACATTTATTGGATAAATGTAAAAACATTAAAAAACATGTATAATCATATTTTAGTTAGTTATATTCATTTCCACCAATTAAATGGCTAGGAATTAATTACCATTTAAAATAATAATATTATATTATTAGAGTGCAGCATTGGATTTCAATGAAACTGGTTGTTATGTATCGGGTAAGACATCGAACCTAGCATCCCCATTACTGTAAAGTTAATATTTATTTCACATATATTAATAAATATGAAAATATTATATTGTTTATTTACTTGGTATGATACATCCATCCCCCCTTTTGGGAATTGCGTCCTCACAAATTTAAAATTCGGATCATAAACTTCATTTAGTGTCCCACATCGAGAAAAGAGTGAATAAATATAACATATTAAAATAATGTAAGAGAAGTAAAAAGGTTACCTGGGACAACAGATGTTAGGATCCCATGAAAACATCGATATAGAAGAGAAACTAACTCTCATATACAAATAGAAAGTTATATGTAACTTTATCATGGAATGTTAACCACCAAAATACCATATATTTGTGGTTGGGTAAAATTCTAATGATAAAAGATAGATTATAACATTTTTACATCAAGATTATTTTTATAGAGTTGATGAATGTTATTAATAACTAGACTAAGATCATAATTAAATACACTTACTTATCATGTAGAGTGTCATCCTTTAAAAAAAATTACACAAACTCATATTTTCTCCAAATGGTAAGTATTCAAGATGGCTAGTTCACATTTAAAGTGCTATAATCAACTTCTAGAGAATCACATAATCCCCAAAAGATGAAATATAGTGTTCCCATGTTATTGTACATTAACCAAATCCCAAATGGTTCATATAATATCATTTAATCTCAAAAAAGGATATTCTTTTTTAAAAATATGTACTACTCTTAATCACTTAAATTTAACCAAAAGTACCCAAATTTCAAGAAAGTCCATTCAATAAACAACTTCCTCTAAAATTATTCAATGTAATACAAACTACGATTGAAATTCAAATCAAAGAAGGATTTAATCACATAGTCTTACAAGATAAATCTTTACATTTATATCCAAATAACATCAATTACTCTTAAAGTATCATATTTAAAATTAATTAACCAAATCACACATTCTCCATGATAGGTTAATCATTTCCATAAATAACCCAAATTACCATATGTCAATAGTAAAAACATGGATTTTTCCAAAAAAAAATCCACCATTACACATCTGAATAAATGATAATTATTCCATGAATATCATTTTCATATATCAAATTATAGGGTTAAACATACTATAAAAAGTCTTCCTATTTAATCCCATCATCAAAAGAGCCTTAATATATTTATTCTTTTAATCATCTTAAAATATACTATAACTCTTGAATCCCTTATATGTTGACTTCTTAGTCATTCAACATTATTCATGATCTATTAACCATTCTTTACCAATATATTCAAAAATAATTCTTTTCGAAAAACAGAATCATGAATCATATCCTAAGACTCTATAATATCAAAACATATGTTAAGAATTAATTGATACCTTTCATTTTTCATTGTCAGTTTCTTCATCCTCAATCGGAATGGCATTAGGTGTTGATAAACAGAAATATGTATGATCCTTGTGATCTCATTCCTAAAACATCTTCGTAGGAAATCTATTTCTATAATTACCATCCACACCACATTTTAAAAATTAAATTGATCCATCAAAAATAACTTCTTTCCCGTTCAAATAGTCAACTGGATGCTTCCTTTTTCCATGGTTGGTTCTAGCTCTATGACCTTCACTTCCACAACTACAGCATCATTTGGTCCCTTTTTAAGAATATTATAATGTGTTTCATTCCACATAATTGACACATACGTTTTTTAACATACATACCATTATGATTATTACCTGAACATCCGTAGGGACTTTTTTCTTGCATGTGTGATGCCTTCTAAAAATCTTCATGGTTTAGGTTTTCGATCATGGATCCAGATAGTTGGTTGATAATAATCACAAGAGTTATCATTGAATCTCTAATTTCATTCAGTTTCTCATTCCAAAAACCATCACAGTTTTATTCACATCCATTGTTACTTTGATTCCTGCTAGATCCAGCCATTTACTAAAACCAAAAAGGTCAGTGTTATTATATCATCAAAATCATCATATAATATCTTATTAGGAGATTAAATTATAAGATATACATATTCATGTTATCTTAAACTCATTAAATTAATCTACAAAATTATGACTCTTTCTAATAAGCTAACCATTGTGGTGATGTCACTTATGATTAAATAACACACTAACCTCTAAAGTTATCTAAAACAACCTCTGATACCAACTATAAGGACCTATCCTTAATCATTACATAATCAGGAGTTATGTCAATAATTCACATTGAGTACCTTTTTAAGAATAGTGTTTTAGAGAATTATGACATAACTTTTACATTACATCTCAACAATTACAAAGTATACACTTCTACTCTATCCAACGTTTCACAAAAAATAAAACTCCATAAATAAAACAAGAGTTATTTTGTTGATATAAATCTTCTTGAATACATTATTTCTCGTAAACATACTTTTACCTTGTGAAAAACATTTCAAAAACATGGTATGAGCATAAAAACCTCAGTAAGGGTTATAAAATAAAGAAAAAAAACACTATCCCATTAATAAATAAAAATCAAATAAACCATACTTTTAAATAATAACAAACCTCATGAAATAATTAGATTTATGAATAAAACACATAAATCATAAATCATAAAGGTAACGTATGAAGTCCATATAAAACATACATTGTAGTTATCACAAATACATATGAAGTTACACATAGAACACCTATCATAGTATATTGGCTATATCTCTTAAGAGAAACATCACGTTTACCATTTTCATGTTACCCAATGAATTGAAGAGCTATCTTGTGCTCAACTGCCCTAGGTTTATCATGGAACCACACATATACGTAATCAATGACCAATAACTATAACATATTCATAACACATAATACAAGAATAATAGAAATATAAAATTTCCACAATGAAATCACAATATATTTTTTCATGATATTTACATAATAAATGCTTTATTAAACAATTCTCAAAACAATTTAAAACATTTAATAAATAGATTTTTGAAACAAATTGTCCCATTCCACATTGAAACATTTATATAAATTATCATGTGAAAAAATTAATTTACAAATAAATAAATCCTTAAAAACCTTTTATTAAAACATGGACACTAATGATAATGATTTATAAGAATAAATATTTAAAACTTTTAAAACAGTATTTTAGTTAAAGAGTTTTTAACAATATGAGGCACTCTTGAATACAAATAATTGAGGAATAAAATATAATAGGAACATTATAATATAATGAGAATAATGTGATTCATTATATAATATGCTAAAGGATTGTATATACACCATTTAAGAGTGAATTGGTGCATAACAACAATAAGTCTCACTGGAATCTAAATTGAGACAGAATCCTTTATAAAAACTGTATCTTTAGATTAAGGATAAATCAATTACATAATAATGTGTGACAGATATAAATACAGTCAATATGATTTGATATTTAGTGTAAATCAATTAGAGAACATTTATACATATTATATTTAAGACAAAACCTTTGATTTTGATGTTTAACTCAATGAATGGAAATTGAATTAAAATTACTCTTATCAACATCATATAGGTGACATGAGAATTTATCAATGGAGTGATTATGTGTATCAAAAGTATATACACAAAAATTATAGTATAATTTAAAAAATAAATAATTAAATAGTGATTCCACACATAATCATAACTTTACATAATTAAGAATTAGAATATTAACCCATGGAATGGAAATTGGGTTAAAAGGTTCCCTTGCTGATTTGGTAAATTACGAATCATAGAACCCATGAAAGAAGGATCATAAAATGAAGATGTAAATACAAATAAATTGAAATATATTACACAACGAAAACAATCTTGAGAAGTACATACAACACATAAAAAGAAATAGTTGCAAATATATGGTGAATCTTGCGAAATAAAAAGAGAGATGAAAATCCCTTACCAGATTGTAATCAATCGAGTCGTATGAACAAAAGTTAATATAAACCAAATGATTCATAGAATAACCTGAATATAAATATAATCATGATAATATGTGTCAAATGTCATTTCAAAACACACCACATGCAATAAATTAGTGGTGAACAATGAAAATCTCAAGGATTTAATAGTGAGATAAGAAACCCCTTACCACGTGTCCGACTTGACTCGTATGTTCTGTGTTCTTCATGAATAATAAACTAAAGTTAATTTATAATTGTTTAAGAACATATTTCATGTCTATTATTCCATTTGTATAACTTCTTAAAATGTTATAAACATTATGAAATCATTTACATTAATAATGGTCGTTTGGTCGATATTTTGAACTTGAGTAAAAATGAACATCTTATATTTACAAGTTATATATGTGGTCAACAGTACAGTATACCTAGAATTATATTCATTATTTAGATATCATATATATTTTATATATATCCAGTATATCTATTTATTTATAATATTACATATCATTAGGAGATAATATATGAAATGCAGCGCTCATGGTGACGGTAAGTCATACATACGCATGAACACTACTTTCATTTCTATTTCATATTTTTATAAAATTAAAATATAATGATACATAGGTATATTATAATTCCAGTATAATATAATATATAATATCATCAAATCTATTCTTTATACGTCCCACAAATGGAATTAATGAGTAATATCACTTTGAAGGGGTGGTAGTCCGCACTTCCTCAAATGAAATTATCGCGTTTACACATAATGAATACAATAAATGTATTCTATATATGGATAAAAAAAATCACAATTAAAACATAGAAATAATATATATCATATATAAATATAATTCTACCTTAACAGAGACCATTAGAGGCAGTACGAGAAAATCAAACAATCATCGTTTCATGAGGCGTTAGTTTTACATCCACATCAACATTGTGTTCTTCACCCAAGAGATGGACGTCTGTGTATGTGTAGTTTGAAAACATATCATAACAACATCCTAGTATATTGGGGATACAATTTTTTAATTAAAAAATGAATAAAAATAGTTTAGGGGATGGAGAAGTAAAATAAAACAAAAGAAGTTAAGAGAATCTGTTACCTTTAATTTGGGTAACTCTCTTTTGTTTGAAGAAAATAGTCTTTTTAAAGTGACTTCTGCCTATGGTAAGACTTCTAGTTGGAATAGAGGGACTATGAGAGATTATTTGAGTAGGGTTTGGACGATCCAAGGGTCTTGAGATGTGTGAGGAATGAGATAGAAGTGAAGGCTTTTTATAAGGGGAGGAGGGGCTCTTTAGGAATGTGTGAAAATATTTTTTTATTATATAATGATTTTCAGTAACTAAAGTTAAAACACTCATTCAGGTCAAATACAAGATGAATCATGGTCGAAATAAATTTATCTAATAAAAATTGGATCGGTTTTGGATGATATATTAAAATTTATAATCTTATTTATTTAAATCATTTATTAATGAGGTAAATACTGGATAATTGCTGTGTCGTAAATAATTTATTTTATTTTGTATGAAAATTATAAAAAAATACCTTGCTATAGAAAATATTTTTAACTTTCAAAACAATATTTATAGTATAAATTATAACATATTTAACACTATTTAAAAATTTATTTCTTAAATGATATTTGTTTGTGTCATATTTTTCTATACTTTATGTTAATTACAATAAAGTGTTGTTATCACTCTTATGTTGATCCCTGAGATCCCAAATTCGACCCAAATATGAAAATGGTTGGAAATGACTCATAAAATAAGGTTTGGACAAGTTTTATGTTATTTTTTATATTATTTTGATATTTGTATTACCTTGAATTACCCTTTTTTCGTTTAACCACGGTAAATAATAGTCAAAAATTACTATTCACCAAATATTATTTTCATATTATTAAACCACATTTTAGTTACTAATAACAACCATGTATGAATGATTTTCCTTATTCAAATCATAGAAGTGGTAAAATTTCATTTAAGAGAAAAAGTCAGATTTTTAAGTACTACTTAGTGGTTTCACTATTCATCAAAAATTAATGTTTTTCAGAAAAATAACAACAAATTAGCCTATTATATATTTTATATTCCGAATTAAAAAATTATTTATATTTCAAAAAATTCAAAACATTGAATTTGCATTAATTAATTTAAAATTATTTCACATTGTCAACACCAAAATCATTTTTTTAAGAAAAAATATCTATCAAAATATTGAAACTTGTTAATGTCCAATTTCACAATGAAATAAATTGCAATGACCCCCATTAAAAGAAATAGAAAAAATATAATCAAATTACACTTTAATATAAATTAAAAACATAATCTATCCATGTATATTCAATATATTAAAAATAATAGTGGAATTAAAATATAGTATATTTCACTATTCATTAAATAAATGAATTTTATCAGAAAAGTACCGAAAATTTACCCAAAGTAAATTTTTGTGTCCTGATTCTAAAGAAGTATTTTATTTGGTAAAATAGAACGTATATAAGTGACCAAAACTATATTAAAGGTGGGTTCTCAAACCAAAGGCGGTAAATCGACCATTTAGTGAATATTAGAGTATTTATGCTTAATATCTAATTATTTTCTTAATTTAAGGGTCTAAATTTTATTGGATTGATGTAAAAAGATTAAAAAAATATTTATAATCATATTATAGTTAGTTATATTCATTCCCACCAATACAACAACTAGGCATTAACTACCATTTCAAATAATAATATTATATTATTAGTGTGCAACGTATGATTTCCACGAAACTCGTTGTTGTGTATTAGGTAAGCAATCGAACATAGCATTTCCTTTAAATTAAAATTTATATTTAATTCAAAAATATTAATAAATATGGAAATATTGTATTCTTAATGTATCTGGGATGTTACAACTATTTTTGAGGTAAACACCGATCCTACCAACCTTCCTTATATGAAGATTGAACTACCTTTGGGAACATACTTTGAAGGTTCCCAAAAACTACATAGATAAAACACATTATCCTTATGCCGATAAAATAGGCATGAGGACCAAAATGTTGAAATTCAAACTGCTAAGTTCGAATCCTAGATGGAAAATCCTCAATGTCCATAATGCCTATGACCTACCGATGTTAGCCTTTCCCATCAAAGAACCCTACTGGTTCCCCTCTTGAGGTATACCTCATCCCGAATTCAATCTCTTAGCTACCTTGGACTTAATCTAGATCTCTAGGAAAACATGAAAGATGAAGGGAGTAACTGTTTACTGGAGAGAAGGACGAAGTGCCTCCTCTATGCGTCTCACTCGAGACACCTCATCTAGAAAGTGATCCGGAGCAAATAATATGGGATCTTTAATGATGATTCTCCAATCCCTTACTGAAATACTCTCTTTCTAGAGGGTGATTATCTCCTATTAGTTCTCAACCTTTATGGTAGAATAATGTAATTATAACTAGAACTCTTTCTTGAAATTGACCAACTGAACCCCAAACTCCTTTCTCTCTCCAAAGTACAACATCCTCCACTGACTTGCACCTCCCCTCATCTGACTAATAATCAACATAACCCATAACTCCATCAGAAACTCGATCTGGAAGAATGTGATCACATGCTTCTTTTTCCGGCTCTGTGACTCCATTTTGATACACTACCCTCGTACATTCCCAAGGCCTATAGATCAAAATTATTTAACGTTCTATGTAACTAGTTTTACTCCTCCTCTGGATCAACCCGCCATTAATTAGATAGATCTTCCTGATGAGCCTAAACATCTTGATCCACTCATGCATGACAATTGGTTAGCATAACTAATACTTAAAAAAGACACTCCTAAGCTCGAGTAGCGTGGCATTATATTTAATATTCATCTTAACTAATTAATGTATTTAATTAACTAAAACCTAAATTCAAACAAGATAACATGATTATGATGCATGTACCATTTCTGGGTTCTCTACCCATTAAATACTATACCTCACATTTTCATTCATTATGCTCAAAGTCCATGCAATTGATTTTGGGGGACCCTAATATCCCAACTCTTATTCGGCCTTCCCTGGCATATATCACACACCAAGACCACCTAACACTATTTCCTTACAACCCCATGTAATCCTCATTATTTCTAACTCCAAACTTCAAAATATCTCTCAACCATCATCTCTAATACTATTCTATAAAGACCACCTCCCTCTAATGATTCCCCTATTAAGATTGAAATGAAGGAAGAGAGTGATAATTATCTATTGATACCCACCTCTAGTAAGCCTGGGGGTGGAGACCAACACCCAAGGTATAGAAAATCCCAAGACATGGGATGCCGAATACTTTTTATAGTAACCATGATAATGATACCAGATTTAACAACATCAAAAAAAAATCAATATATATATGTAAAATAAATACCAAACCATCCCACATTCATGTTAAAAAAAGAATACAAATAAAGAATAAAGATTCTGTAAAGTAAATACCAAAGTAAAACTATGTAGTGACACATCAATTGTCCCCAATGTCTGAGATAGTAATTCCCAGCATGGCCCATAATGTCCTCCTAGAAAACTAGAAGTAGTTTTATAAAATAGTATGAGTATACGAGTATACTTATTATGAAAAACTCAAGCCCATCAGGTAGTGGTGCAGAAGCATTCTAATTCCCTTGTGATAAAAATAGAAACCAGATACACGTAATAGGGTTTTCTAGACACCCAATCCTCACAAAAGGAAAACTCGCTAGGTAACACAAGTCATCTAAATAAATATACAACACATCGATGATTTGGTACCCCACACCACTTATCCACTGACTGAACACTATCACACTATAACAACAGATGTCCTCTCCCTCCCACCTATTCTGAGCATACCATACCACATCCCTCACGAAGACACATAAGATTCACAACCACATCTCATCCATCCCCCATTAACACTAGGGCCTCACACACAAATAAAATCTTTCTCATAGACACCTGTGACACAAAGCAGACAATTTCCATGAAGACACATGGGAACCACCATACATCTGAAATCAAAGAAACATAGTAACCACCACACATCTCATCAGTAAGACACCTTGTAAGCACCACTCGCCGGCAAATACCATGTCCTCACAACCATAACATGACATAAGAGAATTTAACTATCACTTCCTAGAACATGGATATAGGAAGAGTGGGAGGCCATACATTCATCCTCCCACTGGGATGATTAGGAAAGACACCCTCTCCCATGAAAATGGTAGTGTCCTACACATAGTGCTAAACTATGGTGGGGTGGGTATATAATTAAAAATTAAATACATGAATACATATTTTTGTGTGTTTTTTAAAAATAGTCATCCCCAATAATGGGCATCATAACAAAAAACCAACCCACATAACAGTCTTTGCTACAACCTGTAAATGCATGTATTAAGACAAATGATGATCACATCTGAATTTGATAAATGAATGCTTGTTAACAATGAATCATTTAAATGTTATTTAAAATGTACTAGATATTCCATCCCTACCATGGAAATTGATGACCACATCACACAACCAACCTCACAACCAAGTAAAACTGAGGAATAAAACCAAAATAAAACGTCCCACTTCAAACTTCCTCACATGTTAACACCCAAGACAACAACTACCATTATCATTATTCAATGTCATGATGCCCAGTTATTTGTCTCTACTAGAATACCCCCAAATTAAATCCAAACCCCCTAACAAACCTCATCATAACCAACCTAACAAACCTTCTATATAATGAAACCACACCCACAACACCCATTAACATAAAAATATCACAATAAAAACATGTATTTCCACTTATCAATGTCTTCACATCCATTTCCAAATTTATCAATCTCTCAACCAGCGATTACTCTAATCCATCACTGACAACCCCAACTATAGCCAAGCCCTCAAAAATATCACCACACATTCTTACAATGAACTAAAATAAAGGAAAACACACTAACAAAACAACCACACTAAATTGGGAATACTGTATTCAAATATAGTAAACACCCATTCATTAATTCCATACGGATAAAATAGGGGTTATGAGAGAACATTTTCATTCGTAGGGTATCCATTTATTTTAATGAATATATGTGGTTTATCAATTTATTATATATATAGATGATAAATATAAAAATAACAACATGTTTTAATAATCCATAAAGGTACGTAAACAGAGAGAAAAAAAATTTAATTTTTGAAGGAATACAACCAATACAAATCACATCATTGATCAGAAACAACATATAAAAAACAACCTGATCATCATCATCATCTTCTGAGCCTCACATTTCATACTTCTTATAATATTTTTTAGACTTTGTTCTATGTGTATTTACACGGAGACATGAGTATACTCACCCCACATGATGCACCAAAAACTAGAGTCAATGGAATCCCAAAATAGAATACATACGATCTAAAAATCTTTCTAGCACCAATACTGGGTGTGTAAATATAGGAGGAGGAAACTACAATGAGACACAATCCAAGGAGGCTAAATAAAAAAGGCAATATCACTTAGGTAATACTGGTTTTCATTCCACGATATCAACAAAAAATGGAAACACCCAAGGGTGGACGGGGCCTCAGCTTTAAGTAGGCCATACCATAAATCTACTGGGAAAATGGTTTCAAAGGACATTAATGCTATATCAAAATCTGGACGATGTGGAATATGAGTCAAAATAATATTTAGTTTCTTAAGAGATATATAAATTTTGAAATTCCCAAAAAACACATTAATTAACCATTTATCTCATTTATTGTCGAAGGAAATATCAAATAGTGATAAAATAGAAAAACCTGAGAATACTAGAAATTAATCACTATTGAGTGAGTCAACACCATGTGTCACTGACAAGGAGTCACATACATGACTCGTCGAAGGCTTAATCACCAGTGGTCGAGTCACTGACCAGCCATATTGAACCATGAATCAAATATTTCTTTCACAAATGACACATACATATGCATGAATCATTGAAGCCACCTACTGATGTGAGTCACTGACCTGATCCATCCATAAAAGGTCTCCAAATTGACCCACCAATGACTGACACACTGAATCCACTCATTGATGCCACTCAGCAATTCCACTCACGGATGCCACATTTCAATTCCACTCACTGGTGAGACTAACCAATTCCATTCGCTTTTACCACTCACTGATATGATCCACCGATCCAAGATCACTGTTAAAAATTATATAATTTTTGGAAACCATTGCAATGACTCACAAGTACCTTTTGTAAATTATCATACAATAGAAGTTTTACAAATGAATAGACTGGATAAGTCAGGGCCTTTAAATGAAGGAATAATCCTTCCCTTTATTCTTTTTTGTGCCTAATCATGCTACTTAACTCTGAGAACTTGATATTTACTGCACTCAAATAGATAATATCCTTTCTCCCTATATATGTATCTTTGAACCGTGGGTGGTTCTCCCCTATCCTCCATCACAATTTATTTCTTCATCATGTGTTTTCTACATACATGATCTTGGAGAACTTTTCTCCCACACATGAAGCATTTTATATCACTTTGAGGTAGTTCCCAGGATGATTATTCTCAAATTTATGACATGTGGGACGTTGAGTTTCCATTCCCCCATTCTCATGAGATCATTCAGCTTGAAACTCCATAATTCATTTATTATCACCATTTATGTAGGATAATTAAATAAACTTCATTTACATAATTAGATGACATTGAATAAAATATTCATAACACCCTGCATCTTGAATATTTAGGGACTTTTAGAGATGTGGTTTCAAAACATTGAATAATCTATCGATTTATCTATCATTTCTGATAATAATACAACAAGAATAAATTTTAAGCCTTCTAATATTTTCTTCGTAAGTTATTATGTATTGTCTATCATTTCTTATTCTCTATGAATTCTCTCTAAAAATTATTAAAAAGTGTTCAAGTAAAATACTTATTTTAAAACGTTATCATAATGCCTTTACACTACATCTCTTCAATTTGTTCCCTCGACTTTGTGTTCTTAATCAAGGCCCTCAATTGGTAATCCTCTCCATCAAGATGTTAAATTTCCAAAGTCACATTATCTATCATATAATAGTAATGTTTATAAACGATATTCTCTATTTAGTTGTCACATTATTCCTCTACTAGTGGATTTGAAGATCATCTAATCATTGGTTGTAGTTACTACAAAAAACACTTAATAATCAGTTTCACCCACTTAGGTGAAGGTGAATGTTCCGAATTATTCATGTTATTGTTCATATTTCAAAACAATTGTGTATGAATTTCCAAAAAAATGACCTCTAACACGAATAGAAATGGGGATTTCATATGGGAAATTGTCGCTTTGTCCCTCACACATGTTGTTGGCCTGATTTCATCTCGTTCGCCGCATTTTATAAAATAGATAATGTTAAAATAAATTTTTAGTCAATAATACATGAATAAATAATTTTTTATATTTTGTGAATATACATATAATGTAATATCTTGTGGGATCCCAAGGTTTAGAAGTATGTAAATCAAAGCTTCTTCGGTGATTACATATACTTAGTCTTGAACTAAGTATTTTCACAGAAGATCTCTAATCCTAATTTCCAAAATAACAAAACCATCCGCTAATACCAACCTTAGAGACCCTACTTTTACTTAAATTACTATTATATCATTAAAAAAAACCAATACACAATTACAATCTAAGGATTTAGTTTCTCCTGAAAATTCAGATCAAACATAACATTTACAAAACAAAAAAAAACATTTATTTAATTCCATCTTCTTTATCATCTTATAGGACATTGAATTCTCCATCGTACATGAAATCATGTTAAGATATATAAAAAATTGGCTGAGGTAAAATATTAACAATAGGATAGATATGAAAATAAAAAAATATAACATTGGTTGAGAATAATCAATATCATTATTACATAGTTATAAGACCTAATCATTATATTAAGCATTATGAAAATGCAAGGACTATAGAAATTAATAAAAATGAATTATCAAGAATTTGTGGTAAACTACCACACATAGTTGTGAACAATGATATCATAATAGTAATGCATATTTCACATTTATTATTAGATACATAACACATCAGAATTCATTGTAGTTCTATATAAATTAATGTGCACCCATAACATAATAACATTTTAGTTGTGCTATGGAATTCTAGGTGCACTCGTCCAATCACAACATTTACATTATCATGCATGCCACAGAAAAATATATTAATATTGAATATAATATAACAATGGAATGGGATGGGATGTATTTAATAATTATATATTCATAAAATTTGGGCTCCCAAATTAATTAGTGAATAACATACATGATATAAGTATCGTCAAACATGAGTAATGTAGAAACAATATCAAATAGTAAGTGGTGACTTTTTTGAATGAATATTTCATTTGGAAATATTATTTTTGTCATAAACTCATGTAGATAAAATTTATATCCCATAAAAATTGATATAATCATTAATATATTATATATATAATGAATATCTGTACTGAAAATGATGTGAGGTAGGGATAAACCAAATAAAGAGAGTTGGGTCGAGAATTCCCGTTACATTATGTCTGAATGCCTCCTGCACGTTAATATCCTATATAAAAACATTAGATTCCTTAATTAGAAATAAAAAAATTATTACATTTATTTGATGCATTATATTTTTATTATGGTCATTTATGATATTTTTGATGAGTTATTGATTTTAATGTCATCATTTAGGGGCATTAATTTTCTTCGATTTCACGATCAAAACATTTGTATTCATGAATTTAAGATTGTGTAAAATAGGGATAAATATATATACATGTTATTAAATGTCATTAAAGATTTTATAGAAGAATAAATTATATTATAATTATTTTTTAATATGGTATGATGATGAATAATTAGATAAATGTTAAAGATGGCCGTTTAAGTTATTTTTAGTTTTTATTCGATCCCAATGAACTCATTGTGTTTTATCATTTAGAATATTGTGTATATAATATTTCCACAATTAAAAGAGGTTTTTAATATAAAATTTATAATATTTTTCAGCAATTATAATTTTTTATTTCAATACATTATGTTGTTAATTTAAAATGAATGTGTATCACCCATGATGTTTGAAAACTGACACATCACAAGCGATGATTTCATTCATAGAATAAAAGAGAGTTATTGAGTAGTTTATTGATGGATGTCACATTAACATTATATAATAGCATTATATCAATCCTAATTGATTTTTCAACCAATTTTTATAATATAATTTTGGTATAATATAAGAAATTATTGGAATTGAAATTAAATTTAATGAAATGTGGAAGAAGATTTACCTCTTGGATGTAATCTCCTTATGAACCTCCTTAGAGAAAGTTTTTTTCTATTTAAGAGAAAAAGGGATCATGTACATGATATAAGGTCATGGAATAAGTTATTTATATTATTATGGAAAGGATCATATCTTTAAATGTGTGAGGATAAGAGTGTGTGAGGGGTTCTATTTATAGTGGAGGAGAGTTGTGTTCCATAATTCTTTAATTCATTATTTTATTATTTTGGCTCACGACTATGAATAGATTTAGCATTTTATCTGGATATATTAAAATAATAAATGACACTTCAATATTTTGGTCCTATATAATCCATATATCATTTATGACTTAATAATTCATGTATTAAGAATTTATTTTAAATTATCAAATATTACAATTCATAAAAAATGATGTATTTATTAAAAATCCACAAAATTATCCATAAATAAGTTTCAAGTTGTATAAATCAAAAATTAACAAAATTTTAGGAAAATTATTCTCTAAAAATGTGTAATATTATTTTCTATTAAAATCATAATTTTCTTGGAAAATAAAGATATAAATGTATAGTAGGTTTCATGAAACATTAAAAATTTACTTAAAGTCGCATAAAGTCATAAAATATAAAAATAATAATTTATGAATACATTTAATTAAAATAATATTTACATTAAATTTGTAAATAAATCTTAAAAGTGTAATTATAAATATATAAATTAAAAAAATAGCAATAATTAGTTATTAATTTTAAAAATATTTACATACTTATACTATTATACAATTATATCATATTTCTAATTATAATATGCCAAAATATTATTTATACAATCATATGTGAGGCTTCTATTCATTTGTTTGGTTTACTATTTATAAGGGTTATATTACTATTACTTTGTTTATGTTACTATTTCACCTATACAGTTTATTTAACATATATTAATACATCTTATTTAATTAATTATTAATTTATAATGTTATTATAATTGACTATATGTGATTTAGGATATTTATATATTATAATACAATAATGTATGAATAGATAAATTGCCCTAATAAATGAGTGTTTCATTACAAAATGTTCTTAGATTTCGTTTTATTATTATTTTTATTTTGAATATTGTTTAAGCTGTGTTGATGATGTTAAACTTAGTGAACATAATTTTCAATTCAAATAATATATATTTCAATTGTCCAAAAGGAGTCATAAAAAATATTTTTGAATTTATTAATATCCATTATGATGAAAAATTATAGTTGGATGAGGATGATAATGATATGGAAGAGGTCTAGGATAAAATGTTTTCCTTATCAACACTTCAAAAAAATCAATTGATAAAAATTAATGAAGCAATTTTTTTTTATTAATTATATTATTATTCAATAAATGAAATTATATAAAATGTTTGTGATAAATATTTTCTTGTGATAGTTTTAATAGAATCTTTCAACACTCATTAACAATTTCCTAAAAAATTTATGGTTATCAAGCTAATAAATTAGATGATAAATAATATAGTTTAAATGAGATAGAATATTCCATAAAATAATCATGAAAAATTCACATCGATGAAATAAAGAGGATGAATAATGATATGGAATATATGAAAATATTTTTTTATGATGTGAAGGAAACTGTCAACATAAAGTGTTTATAGATAGAGGTAATATTGTGGAATTAGTAATCACTAGAAGATAAATAATATAACATTTATAGAAAAAGATATTATACCACAATATTTTTTCCGTAGAATCATTATTCTTCGGAGACAATTACATTATCCTATAAGCATATGGAAGCATCCACCAATATGAATTTGTACCCAATCCTATAAAATATTTTATTTATAAATATGTTTTGAATTTTAGTAATGATTATATCCTATTTATTCTAAAAAAAATATTGAAAATTATTAACAATATTAAAACATCATGTGTGGATAATAAAATATTTATAAATATTAAATCCATATTATTTGTATAAAATATTTGTAGTAATACAAATAAAATTTATAGTATTGGAATTCTAGAAAGATAACACTAAAAAACTGTAACAGATTCATAGGGCATTATTTGTGTTCTTAAACTATTGGGTACATCTATTTACAATTTTTTATTTTTATAAAATATAAATTAATCTAAAAAAATAGTTTCATGTATGAGGTGAAATGATGTTGAAATTAACATAACTGTATTAGATTAGATAAATCCATATAAAATAATTCATTCTAAAAAGAACATATTAGAATATTTTTATGATTTTTATGATTTTTCTATATATGGTCACTATTATTATGATTAATGGTTTGTATCTATCAATAATAAGTCATATATAAATGATAATAAAATTCCAAAATCGCAAAGTATAAATATATGTATAGAAGGTGTCAATTCATCCATTTGATATAAAAAAATAATTATAAAAAACATTCCAAAAAATTATGAAAAAGTGATATTTTTTATAATAAATTTAAGACATAAATGGTAAAATAAAATGAGTAACACCTATGAAAATGATTCGCTATCAGGAAGTAGTTTAATAATTGGATATTTTTGGGAAATATACATATCATGGTGAAAAGTCTAGGTCCAATGGTATTCTATAGTGTTGTGAATGATATGGGTACAAAGCCTGCTCTTTTTGGAATTACATGTCATTTCAAAGAATCCTATGAGAATAAAGGGGGATCATGATGAATATATTCAAAAAATTACCTATAAAAATCATTTGGTGACCAATAAATTAATAAATCAACCTAGTCATAATATATATGAATGCTGAAAAGATGGCTGTGTAGGATATAAGTTGAAGGGTCTAACTAATGTAAAAGGCATGAAAATTCTATCAAGAAACATTCCATGCTTTCTATAATATATGAGGTATCTATAAAAATAGTTTTGGGTCATTTGGTGATCCTATATTAAATATAATTTCATAAATTATTTCCTATTTTATGTTAAAGTTAATTCAAATTGGATAAGAAAATTGAGGAAGATAAATTTTCTGTAAAAGAAAAGTAACTAAAGTTGATTATAATGATGAATTCTAACCCTTTAAAAGTAATCCATTACAAATAATAAAAAATAATTATTTTTTCT
Organism: Viscum album; assembly: GCA_963277665.1. Classification (NCBI taxonomy): domain Eukaryota; kingdom Viridiplantae; phylum Streptophyta; class Magnoliopsida; order Santalales; family Viscaceae; genus Viscum; species Viscum album. The sequence continues at coordinate 554,883,492 of OY728165.1, read as the reverse complement.
TGTTTTAAGGGTTCATTATTTCAATACATAAAGAAATAAATTCCAAAAATGGCATACATGATAGTTGGATAATGTTAAAAATATTTCCAACGAACCTGAGGCTTAATGTACTTAAATGACTTCTATGGTAAATGGTAACTCCAAAAAATATTAATTCTAATGGAAGGAATAATATAGTCATCAAGATTTTAGTTAAAACGAGAATATTTACCCATATAAATCATTAAACATTGATATTGGAAGGAATGTATTTCCAATTTTTAGTTAAAGTCCTCATCCTCAATGTTAATCTGAAAAAATAGATGGTCCCTTCATATTCTATAATATATATATTTATATATATGTGTGTGTGTGTTTATTAATATAAAGTTAATTGAATGAGATAGATTCACCCCTTAAGTGGATAATTTATGAGTAAAATATATTAAATATTTACTACATAGTGATTGGAAAAAATTAGATAAATATTATGAATAGAAAAGTGGATATAAGAAAATAAATCCCAAAATAAGAACCGTAAATGAATTGCTAAAAATTTTATTGTGGTTGGTATTGAAAAAGATATGGGGTCATAGCTTCTAAATAGATAATTTTTTATTTCTTTATTGATGTGTATATTGTGTTCTAATTTGCATTTATAAATATGATTACTATAATTCCCATAAATATAATATATAATTTAGTAGAATGATTTTGTAGTCATGTGAGTTTAAAGACAATAATGAAAACCATGATAATGTCAACCTTGATTTCGTCAATGGGTTATCCCATAATGATTTAGAGATGAATTACTGATATATCACTATTAAAATGAACCATGTGATATCATCTATAAATTAGAAGTTTTCATGAAATTAACATTAATATAAGGATAACATGTTCTTAAGATGAAAAATCAAATGATATATACCAAAATATTTTTTTGATCTCCAATTGGGGGAAAATTTTGGATCACACGTATTGAAATTTTTTATATGAATATATATTGACAAAAATTAAAAAGGGGGTGAATTTTTGTCAATTTGTTGAATTATCATTCAATAATGTGGAAATATGTGTATGATAAAGAATTATGGGGTGATTATTTTTTGGAGAATTATTATGGATTCACTCTATGGAATTAAATCTTAATCTTGAGGAGTTTTCCTTGGGAATGTTAAAATTATTGAACTGATATTAAATGGAAAAAACACATGCATAAGGAACATAATGTTTTATCCAATAATTAAATCATGTGAAAAATTATTTAATTGGGTGGTTAATATTACAAGTTTGATATGAAAATATTAAATCCACAAGCAATTATTATTTAAATATCCATAATGATTAAAAATACCTGTAACTATATTTTTTGTGTAACATTTAATGGAGGTTAATAATTTTTTTAGTACATATTATAAGAATATTATTTGGGACATACATTAAGAATGTATTAAACAATAAATGGCTTCACTAAGAATGTAAATCAATGATCTTTTTGGAGAAAGTCTCAACTAATTATGTAAAACAACATATTTTTCCACCCATTAAGGAATGGGTCTTGGTGTGCTCTTATATATGAATGTATTATTATTATGTGTGAACAAAACCCCATGGTGTAAAATGTGTCATGAAGGGTGTAATGAGGGTTGTCCCTCAATAAATATTATTGGGAATTGTTTTGTGTCCCAAACCCCATTATGTGATAGATTTTTTGGGTCCTAAAAATAGTTATTATGTGTGCCTTAATTGAAGAGAAATTTGATATGGGATTAGATATATTATGGTAATATTCACCTGATTAAAAAGTTACCGATTATTGATATACTATTTGGTATATAGAATCTCAAAAAATTTATCGTCACTATTGGTTATCCTCATCACTAAACCATTGAGGGATAAGTATGCGTGCTCTTGAAAATGGATGATCACTAATCTCTGCTCCAATGTTTACTATACATTCTTATGAATAGAAAAAAAATGAGAATGTGACATGCTTATAAAACCAAATATAAACATGAAATTGTTTTATTACATGCATTAATTAACTCATATAACATAGAATTATTATGAAAATGTGATGTTTCCCCTGATATCATCACGTGTAGCCATCACATGTATAAATAGAAAACACCAGTGACATCATATGAACACTATGACATCACATGTTTCCATCACATAAAAAAGAACACAACAATATATAATGTGAATCGTTTGTAATTTAAATCATCCATCATGTGAATAGTCAGTTTATTTTCAACTTAAATTCCATATTAGTAATACATGAAGTTAAATATAACAAAGCAATGATCTGATGTGTCATGTGATCTAGAGAATTGATCATAGATTCATAGGATCACCTTACTTTTGTATCAAATATCCATTAGTTTATATTTTAAAAATACTAAGAGTTTTGGAATTTCAAACATGATTGGGTCATGAGATATCCTGGTGTTCAAAAGGGTGTTGGATCTAGTTGAAAATTAGAATAATCATTCTTATATAAATATAGGTAGATATTAGAGAAATTGATACTTCTATCTGAAAATTTATGGAGAGATCTTATCATAAGTATGTAGACCAATAATGTGATATGATGAGATGGTGGAAAATTTCATCGACATGATCAACCAAATGGATGAAAAAATAGAAAACTAATTTTACTAGTTAAAAAAATTAGAAAAGAACAATTAAACCTTTTATGATCTACTTAATGAAGATTACTAACATCATTGAGCCTTCATGTGATCTTGGAATAAGGCCTCACATACAGAATTTTTTATGAGAATAAACATATTAGGGTTTGTTTATATTGTTTATTTAATGGATGATAAAATATACAGTTTACATGAGTCTCTCAATGTAGGAATAATTGTCCCACATGATTAGTTAATATGAAGATGGTGACCATGAGTTTCAGAAAACATATTAAAATTTTAAAAGACATAGTGAATATGGCATGAAATACATACATTATATAAATCAAATATATTATCATTAATATAATCAAATAACATATAAGGAAGAACCAATTATATGATTAATTGTTTATTGAGAGATTTATATTTTAAATAACTAAATTAATAAGGAAATAAAATGTTTGGAATTATCATTATTTTTGTGGAATGTACTTTCACAATGAAATATTATATGAAATCATAAACAATTTAACGTGGTAATGAATGGAGACTAGGAATGGATTTTCATACCTAAAATAAAATTGAATAAATTGTACTAATCTATATCAATCAGTGATCGAGACTGAGAAATTATAAAAAAATTGTATATTTCTCTAAGAATTAAAATTTAATGAGTATGCACTGATCTTCATCTTATGTTCTTAAGAACATGGGAATGGATATCAGATATAAAGAGTAGATATAGAGAACCATGATGTATTAAAATATATTCTATATGATCCCATAATCTTGTTTAATAGGATAAACATTTATTGGTGTAGACACAACCATGATTATATAAAAATTTAATCAAAGGATCAAGACCAAGAAAAAGGTTCTTGTGAATGGGGGTATAATAGTTTTCTGAACTGGCTTGGAAAGCAGATGAGATAGTTTGCGTTATACAAAAATTCAGTAGAAGATATTGATTTCTTTGAAGTATAATAATTATCAATCTATGTATCAACTACTCAGTTTTATAACTAGTTGTTTCCTAATGAATTTTAATTTACAATAATATTATAGTGAAGAATCAATGTGGGGATTTTCGGTTAACAGACATAGAAATATATAAGAACTTGTATAGACCATTGTTAACATCATGTGTTGTAACCTATAATATTAATTATTCATATTATGTGAGCCTATAAAATATAACTAAGTGGCATAAGAAAGCCAAAATTTGGTGAGGATGAATTCCAAATAAAGAATTTTAAAATAGGGAACAACCAATTCCCTCAATCTCAGTGGTAAATCTCCCCCGAGGCTAAAAAAATTATCAATTTTAGTCATTATAATAATAATAAATTTATTTTCAAAGATGAGATAAGAATATAATTGTAGTGAAATATTTTTTTAAACTAATTTTTCACATGTTTAATTTAATTTAATTTAAAATGTAGAAAATATTTTTATTAGAAAATTTTCAAATTTTAAAAAATTATATTCATGATTTTTATAAATTGATCATAATATTATTAAATTAATTTTAAACATTATAATTTTTTAACAAATATAGTTATAAATAATCAATGTAATAGAATGTTTAATTAATGTAATACCCAGACCCTAGAATCCTGGTGTTGGTTCATTATATTATTATAATGGAATAGTTATAATTAATCAAATCCCAAATGGTCAAATAGTTTAGCTGTTTTGTAAATCCAGATTATATGTAATATATCAATAATAAATTGGGATATATAAAATCAAAAATAATATATTAAAACTATAACAAAATAAATCCTTGAAAACTCATTCATTGATCTCTTCATCATAATCTATGGAAGGGAAACATAATTATGGTTATCTAAAATTATTATTAAGTATAACTAATAAAAATGTAATGATGAATTGAGGAGAAGAAATCAACATGGAAATGTAAATAACTGATAAAAAATTTCATAAAAAGAACTACATAAGGAATAATTTACATGTAAAGATAAATAAATAATTCACATTTGATTTATTTTATAAATTTTCAATGAAATGCATCCACATATTTCATCATATGGAAACCTCTTTCATAATTACATTTCTAAATGAAATATTTATAAAGGAAATGCTTAATTATACGATATCATGACTGAGGAACGTGAAAAAATTTACTATAATGACTATTCACAATAAGGTTTAAAATTAGGGTTATAAAACCATTTAATTTGGATAGATTATTTGTCTCATTAGAACCTATTAATGGATCGAGGGGCTGTAAAATGTACAGGCCCCACCAATCCCTTCTTTTATAAAGAATTATTATATTGATTTAATCAAAAAGTTATAAACCTTTTTAAATATCGATATTGAATAATAAATTTATTTTTATCAATATTTACTTACTAGATGATAAGTAACTACAAGGAATCTTGACATTGAAGAATGTAAATGTAATTGAACAATTAATATAGCATTCTTGAGGAAAATAATATTTGGATAATCCAATGTGACCCATACCGCATCGAAAAATAGAATCATAACAACGAAAAAGTATTGTTATTAAATGAAAGATATTATATAATTTGAAAGAGTAGATTCATGACATAAAAATCCAATGGATATTATATATACCATATAAAAGTTAATTGCATTATAACAAAAAAATACGTGTCAATGGAATGTAAATTGAGATGAAATCAACCACCATGAGTCATGCTTGTCAAATGGGTATTTATATTCTATAATAATAAAAGGTTGTTAATTATTTAATTTATATCAATCCTTTTTCATGTTTAATATTATTCTTATTTCACTTATTACTAATTTTTTAGACACCCACTTAAACAATTAATTTTACGTCGGCTATTTTCGAACAAGATTTATGTCAAAATATCATATTGGTAGGTTTACTATGGTCATGTTGTTATTTATATAAACATTTTTAGAACAATAATTCTTATATAATTAACTTATTCTACTTATCATATATATTTAAAACCAATTATGGAATATTGTGAGAAAAAATGGACCAACTTAATAGTCACAGAGAAGGTCGGTTTTATATATAGAGGAGTAATTTTCCCATTTTTTTATGATCCTTGTGGAAAAAAGGAATGAAAAATTACATCATTTCATAATTATATTTATTTTATAATTTCCATGTAATTTTCTAATATATACTTATATATATAATTATTTTGATTTAAATGAATCGCATCACATCGAGGGGGTGGTACTCCCCATGTCCAAAACAGACTTTATAACATTTTAGTTTGTGAAAATAGTAGTAAATAAAATTATATTTTTTTCTAGAAATTTAATTTTGTATTTAAAATCATATATATTTCATTTCATCATGAGTTTTTAATAATAAAAAAATTATTACAAATTCCATGTATTGTGTGAATGAATAACATCGTTATGAGAAGGTGGTAGTCCACAAATCCATAAATGATATCAATGTATTTGAACAATATAGAATGACTAATGATATTTTTTATATAAAAATAAAATAATAATAAATAAATTATAAATATAATATTAATAAATTAAAAGTAGTTATTTATAATAATTTCCATCCATCATTGGTGGTAATAGTAAAATGAATGTCATAATTTTAGGAGGTAGTCGTTTAGCTATCAAAAAACTGTAAGTCCATTAATATTTAGATAGAATTTTTTGTACGAATTGGTATAAATATTTTCATGAAACAAAATCAATATAATAATGATACTATTTATTTTATGTATGAATTTAATAATTATATTTTATTGGATGGGGAAGGAAAAAAGAACAGACGAGCTTGAGGATGGATGTTTCCTCTTCTATGGGAAACTATTTTTTTCACTAAAGGAACTCCATGGATGGATTGGATCCCACTTTGGGGATTAGAAGATTAGGGGAGTGATTTTGAGAGCTTATTTGTGTAGGTTTCATTATCAAAAAGGTATTAGAGATGTGAATAATTTTGAAGAGTATGCTACTTATTATAGTGGGGGGTTTCAATGTTGTAAATTTTCTAAAATTCAATGAAACCACAATTTTTCCTATAATAATTGAAACCATAATTCAGAGAAATTAGATAAAATGTGGAATAATTGTAGAAATAGTCCCATCAAATAGATTATTATCATGTTTCTAGGTCATTGATTCCCTTAATTCTAATTTTTAGTCCCAATTAAGATAATTTTCATCCCAATACCTATAATTATTTTTAATCTATTCCACTAATAATATTGATAAAAAACATTGTTGAACATATTATACATTTGAAACTGTTGTGGCTCAAAATATGGAATCTATTTTTCTAAATTCAATTAAAATTTGTGGCTGAAAGTAATACAGATTTATTCCCTCACAGGAGACAACAATACAGGTTTTTAAAGTAAAAATATTCTAATGTTTTATAAGATATTATATGAAATTTTAATCTGATATGGTTATGTATTGTAATACCCCATGCTTCCACGGTACTCTTTTATATGAATAATACAATAGTGTGTGATGTACACAATCCCGAGTTCAAGTGAACCATGACCCATCAAACTAGTTGTTTAAAAAGCGGCTATGAATAAAAATAACCAAATTTTTTGTTTTATATAAACCTAATATAATTTTAATAGTCATATTTTCTGTTTTTTAGACATAATATAAAGAAAATTTCGTTCTTTCAGATAAAAGATGTATTTTTTAAAAAATGCAGTTTTTTCACCTTTTAATAGAAAACCCTTTATAAATCTAATATCATCCATGTTTATATTTTAACATTTATTAAATTAAATTCTTGTCTAGAAGAGTGACATAAATATTTGGTTTGGAGAAATTATTCTTGTTGTTCTGATAACATTCAAATTTTGATTAATAGTGACAGATACTAAATTTTAATTGAAAACATCCTTTTTTATCAAAATAATTTATAATAATAAATTTTATATTTCAATGGTTTTAAAAAATAATTAGATTATATTTTTATCATTTAATTAAATTATGTTCATATTATTTAATTTCACTTTAAAACGGGACAGAAACACATATCAATCATTTGACAATTTTTCATCTCAAAACCTCACTTTCTTATTTTGATAACGAGAATTAATTTTAAATTAATTAATGAAACATATATATTTTGAATTTGGTAAAATAGACATCATTTTTGGATTCGTTATATCAAAATTAGGTTATGGTAATAAATTTATATTTTTCTGAAATAATTCAATTTATTATGAATAGTGAAGAACACTGTGTCATTGTTTAAAACACGACTTTTTATTTAAATAATTATTTGTTTTATTTAAATTTATTTCTTGTAAAAAAATATAAATAATAATCATATTAGTTAAATTTAATTAATTGGAGTCATTTTATAAAAAAATAAGATGTTTAATATTTTATTGAATTTTTAACGTCTTTTACCCACCTTCAAGGCACGTTAGCATGTTTTCATAAAACATTATTTTACCGCTTATGTGAATTTAATTTAAAAATTCTACGAGACATAGTTGACATTATTATATAAAATTTGGTTCAATAAGTCGAGAATACTATTTGATGAATAGTTACTTTTGAATGATATTTACCATGGTTAAAAGTAAATTGGGTAATTAATGGAAAGAAGGAAATTATAATTACCCAAACACATGAAATTATTCTACTGGAAAAGTGTTTTTCAATCCAAATTAACTTAGGAATAAAATAACATCATTTTGGTCCACTTGGTTTATATTAAGACATTTATTATTATTTAATTTAAATAGAGTTAAAAGTGTTAAATTTAAATTTTAATAAATAAAACATTTTTAATATAGTGTTATACATAAGATAATTTAGACTATAATTATTCCATATAAATAGTATAATATTACCTACGTCATGGAATTTTATTTATCATTTTAAGATATTATATAATTAAATTTATATTTGACACAATGATGATGTAGTTAATACCATATTAATAAAAGATGAAAATAATTGATATTATAAATATTCAAATAAATGTAAATTTACACTTTTGTAGCATTAAACTGATTTTCTAGGTTAATATTACATTTTAGGGTTGATTAAATTTATTATGTTTGATGAAATTATATTTTTATGAGTTTCACAATAACGAAATACTAAATAATGTCAAAATTGACAAAATATGTTTTTAAAACAATTACTACATTATGAAATGACATAATAGTCATGAAAATATAAGGATCTACCAAAAGACTTATATGATAATAGATATGTCATTAATGAACCACTTGAGGCTCTGTTGGAATTTTATTCTGTGTTCATTAACAATATAATAAAAATAATACAACAAGACATGGTAAATTTTAAACTAGTTAACCAATAGTTAAATCTAAAAGGTTTGGTTAATATTGTGAAATAAATAGATCTTAAATATATTGGTTGATAGGATTTCGACACATCCCCACCATATACTCTAAATAAATCCTTTTAAATCCATTATAACCTGAATATGATTGTATCAAAAATAATATTTCATGGTTTTACTTAAATAATTGTCATCTCTCTTATAAAAGGGTACATTCCCTACTCTGAAAATCACACCTCCAAGTCCATTTGGCACAACCAAACCCTGATAAAATATCCTCCTGACCACCCTCACTTCATCCTATAGGGAATACATTGATCATAAAGCTAACTTATGGAGACCGTTTTACCAAATCAAAATGAAGAACCTGAAGAAGATGTAATTTTTTCATCACATCTTTCAATTATCTTTTATCCTTCCACTTCCACTTTATTTGTTTATTCCATAGCAAAATCAAAAATTCAGTACCTTCTACATACTTTAATGTTATTATAAATATGTTACAAAAATATTTTTTATTTTATCCATCAATTGAAAGACAAAGTAACCAAACATATGTACGTATGACTTACCGTCTCCACGTCATGGAGTAGTTTGTTATTTAAAAATTAATTATTTGGATGTGTATAATAATGAGTAAAATTGATGTATATAAAAAATAAAAAATTTTAATTATTATATATATATTATATACCATTCAATTATATACTATTTCACTGTAAATAGAATTGTATTTTCACTTGTGCGTACGTACATATTACTATCTCCACGAATGCAACAAGATTCATTCCCCATCATAACCATTCAAGAATAAATATTATTTTGTGATTAAGAAAATCATTTTTATGAATATAATATCATTCTAGATATAAATCATATAAATCTTATCTATAACAAACATGACTTACGTAACAAAACAAATAAATAAAAATAAATTAGTAAACACCCAAAACAATGATACTACAAAAATATTATTAACATAGAAATATTAAAAGATCATATATGATATCATATTTTCTTATATAGTTATTTTATAATTTAATAACAATTTTTTTATCCATTATACATGCAGTTAACATACCCTCAACTACGGAAAAGTATAAGGTAAGGGGTTTTCATCTCACTGTTTATTCTTGTGGGATTCATGATATAATTTCCAACATTCTATTTTGTTTAGTGTATATACTACCCATGATTATATTCACTATGTAATATTCATTAATTTATGGTTATTTAAAACATCATTGTATGATCCTTCTTTCATTGGGTTTATGTTTCGTATGTTACCAAATCAGTAAGGGAATTCCTAATCTCAATTTCCACACACTGGGTTTTACGAAATCTTCATTGATTATTTTACTCAATGATTATGTGTGAAATCACTATTTTTTTTATGTAATATTTTCACTCCCCATGGATTGGTTATACTTTTTATACCCTTAATAAATCCATTGACAAATTCTCAAGTCGTTGATATGAACGTGATAAGAGTAATCGTAACTCAATTTCAAGTCAATGAGATAAATATTCATGTCATTGGTGTTGTTTTTACAAAAATATCTATGAATGTACTCTGATTGATGAATATTAAATATAAAATCATATGGAGTGTATTTATATTTTTCACACATAATTATGTCATTGATTTATCTTTAAACTAATGATACATTCTTTATAAGGTAATTAATCTCATTTTACATTCCATAGATACTTCATTTGTTGTTATGAGCCAGTTCACATTAATATGGTGTCAATACTGTACTTTGACATAGTATATAACAAATCCCTTTATTTTAATGATATATTAATGTTCTTATTACCTCGATTATTTCTATTCAAGCATCTCTTATTTAGTGAGGAACTCTAACTAAAATATCAGTTGAAATTTTATAAATTTTTTTCTTCTAAATCATTGTCATTAATGTAAATGTTTTAAAACTGGTTTTAAGGATTTATTTGTATAGACATGAATTTTTTTAAATTATAATACAATTTAATTTTTTTAAAAATGTCTGGGACACTTTGATTCAAATTTTTTAATGGCTTCTTGATAAATATTAATACTTTTAAATGTTTTCAAGAAAAATATGATTTATCTGTAAAAATATTTTACTAGTTATTTTCATCTATGTCAATATCCATCTTGATTAATCATTTAGGTTGATTTATAGAATATTTTATATCATATTGAATGATTTATGTTTTACATTGGATATGCTACTTTTATACCTTTCATGGTTTGTGCTTAAGGTATTAATATTTCGTATGCTAGTTTTAGTAAAAATGTCTATGTTATGTTTCATCATTTTCATATAAGGAATTAATTAGACTAAGTAAGTGATGGGTGATGCCTGATATATCTCTTTTATGAATATATAGGTCTAATGAGACAAAAAAGTGTCATGGAACAAGGCCTTTACAAAATCATTTTTGTAGTCTTGCCCCGTGGCCCTAATGATGTGGTTATGATGTCTGACATTATGCATTCCATCATTATGAAATTAGCTATTGATATTACATGTGATTATTCAACTAGTAGAATATCCGTGTTAATAATTAAATTTCATTATTTGATTTATATTTATTATATTATTCTGAAATATATGTTTAAAATACTTATTTTTTGTCTTATACATTTTGTTAAATGTTTAGGCATATTTATGAATGTTTATGCCAAATTTTTATCAATACTGAGCATATTTTCTCACCCCATTCTATGTTTTATTTTTCCAGGATCTGATTAAGTATATCATGATTAACTTGTAGGAATATTTTAAGGGATATGAGTGTGTTTATAGGAGAAACAATGTTGTCTTTCATTATTTCATGAGGTAATGTAAAACTTGTGTATGTATCTAGTACTTCCAATGATACTAAACTAATCGGTCATTCAAGACATGATATCATGTAATCATTCCAATGATATTTAATAATGCACCAAATCTGGGTAACTAGGGTAGGGTCATTACAATCGGTATCAGAGGATGTTTAGTACAAACCATGGGAAATAGATATAGAAAAACACTGATTAGAGAACATTACTCCAAGATAGACGTTGAGAATTATTATAGGAGAACATCCAAAATATTTGATAATGTAAATAAAATATGGGATTTCTAGGTAATTCATATATATCTAGATATGAGCATGTAGAGTGGGATTTGGAACATATTTACCTAGGGGAAAAACTGAAAACACCACTTTGAACTAGACTCGAATTGGAACTGGTGCATGAAAACGGTCCTTGCTGCACTCTTGATTAAGAAACTTCTATGGGATATGATTAAGATATTTCACATATTCATTACCAACTCATTTGAAATATTTTCATATACGATAATAATAAATAACCTTGGTTAATATTAAGGTCTTACTGGTTGGAGATAAGGTGTCATTATATTCTCTAAATGATTTCATGAATATTGTTACTCGAACAACACTTTCTGATTTTACTCAAAGGAAGTATTCTGAAAAATACATAGTAAAATTGAAGATGATGAAAAATCTGGTAATGATGGTGGAAATGAGAAAAAAAATTGAATTTGATTGGCGTAAATGATATCCGGTTCATGCCGAATCAGTTTACGAAAAAAAAAGATCAAAAACAAATATATTAACCAACTCCAGGACTCAACAATGAAATGAAAGGCGGTGAATGATATGTTCTCTAGTAGTGGAGACCATGGTGAAATGAATTTTAAATTTCTATCATGTAGGAAATTTGAATGGAGACACAAAATAAATTGTCTCAATGGAAAAAAGAAATGCTTTATTTTGAGAAAGAAGGACATAATGTAATGAATTACTGAGTAAAAATGAAGAGTAGTATGGATGAAACCAAAAATGATCCCAAGAATCCATTTATAGTAATTTTATGTAAATTTAGGGGACATGGGAATTATCCATTTCAATTCCCTATTCTATATGACAACCTCACTATCCAGGATGAACCAATGTAGAAATGAATGGTTTTCCAAATGTTTAAAATTATTAGTTCTCTTAATTGATGGGATTACTTTGAATACGTTTCCATTGTATGTGTAACCCTACGATTTGTTATGTGAAAATTATATTCATGGAATAATTATATTTTCTTTTGTGTATATAGTTATAAATAACCATTTGGGTTTATGTGATCCTAGAATTTGAGGCAATTACAGGGTATTAATTTTTTGAATGAAAATATGAGGTATGAGATAACATTTTTTATTAAATTATGTTATAGTTATTTTTAGAAATTTAACTCATTTTGGTAATGTTATAAAATATAGTGTTTGAAAAAAGGGAACATACATACTGTGTGACAACCCATCGCATCAGAAAAAGCTCCAAAAATCAAACTCACAACCAATATGCGACTGGGATTTATCGCGTACCACTAGACTACGTGAATTCCCTGGTTAGTGTGACTGATTATTTTAAGATAAGTGATTTTATTGATAATAAAATAAGTTAATTTTTCATTTTATCAATTGCATATCCATAGTATATGAAATTTATTTCATGATTATATTATAAATGTTATTTTTGAAGACATTTTATTGGTTGAGAACACTATATGAATAATGAAAATAGAATACTATGATATTTCATTTGAGGAGTAATATTGGATTTTTATTTATTTTTTTATTGTGAACATATATTAATTTTGATTATTTATATAAATGATTAAACAATCGTAATGAATATGTGATTATTATAATTATAATTTTATTTATAAGACTACATAATAAAATTCTTTTGGGTTTTTGGTTTCAATCATAATATTGATTATATTGTAGGATTATAAGGACAATTGTTTATTTAATGGTATTTATTGAACTTTTGGTAATATCATATTAACTTTAGAAATTAAGAGTAATATTTATTTCTCTAAAGGATTCTCCTTTTTATGGATCATGTTATCTTGTACTAACAATTTACATTTTGGACAATCTTTAAAGAGAATGGAAATATAAAAATCATTCATTGTGGATTATATGACTCTTAATAAGTGGATTCTATAATGTCAGGTATGACCAAGTCATCTAGAATACTTATCATTTAGAGTGAAAGATGAGTTTGTGGTAGAAATTAGATAAAGAATAAAAATCTACATATCAAGATATTTTTTCTTATCCTATGTTGAAATTAATACATAAACCTTAGGGAAATGATCTTATACTAAAAAATGTGTTATCCTAATACATTACGTTATTAATCACATATTTATGGCATTGAGGCACTCAATATTCCATCAAATTGTTTTTTATTAATGACCTCAATCCCTCCATATTTTTATTTACATTTTTACTCCAATTATAATTTCCACCTATGTTCTCCTATTCAAAAATCCTAATTTGGTGGTGACTTTTTCATTTCGGTTTCCCTCTTATTAAGACTAAATTTTATTAACCCAATTTTGGATGGGGGTATTACACAATAGAATAATATATTTTTTACACTTTTATTTCCAAATAACAATTTCATATTACAAGAAGACAATTTACTGATGGGGGGAATGTAACACCACAGGTTTCCTTGATACGCTTCTCTTTGAATAATAAAATAGTGTGTGATGCATGCAACACTGAGTTCTAGTGCACCATGACCCATCAAAAATGAAATTTAAAATTTTTTTATGATTAAAAATAACCATATTATGAATTATATATAAATACAATATAATATTAACATTCTTCTTTTTTTATTATATGACATAATATAAGGAAAAATTCAATAGTTCAGATAAAAGAAGTATTTTTCAAAAAATGAAGTTTTTCTACCTTTTAATGGAGAACCCATTCTAAATCCAATATTTCAAGAAATTTTATATTAAATTTGATGAAATTAAATTTCTATTTATAATTAGGACATATAAATTTAGGTTTGATAAAATTCTGGTGTTTTTTTGATAACTTTCATATTTTGATGAATAGTGAAAGATACAAAATTATAATTGAAAACAACTTTTTTAATTAAAATTATTTATAGTATTAATTTATACATATGAACTATTTTAAAGTATAAATAGATTATATTTTTATCATTTAATAAAATGTTGTTCATTGGATTTAATTTCAATTTTAAACTGAACGTAAACACATGTCAGTATTTTAATTGTTTTTACTTCTCAAAAACATGCTTTCTGGTTTTGAAAAGGGGAATTATTTTTAAATTAATTAATTCAAATTTTATATTTTAAATATTTTAAAAATGATATTATTTTTTGATTCGTATCTTCAAGAATTATCTTAGCGTGAATATTATGTATTTTTCTGAAAACATACAAATTTTTTTTATGAAGAGTTAAAAACAATGTGTTATTGTTTTAAAATAAAATTTTTATTTAAATATAATTTTTATTGAAATTTATATGAAGACAAAATAGATAAATAATACTTATATTAGTTCAATTTAATTCATTAGAGTAATTTTTTAATTAAATTAGATAAATAAAATTTTATTGATTTTTAACGCCTTTTACCCACCTTTTGGGAACGTTGTCAAATTTGTATGAAACATAATTTTACCACTTATATGAATTTAATTTCAAATATATAAGTCACATGGTTACAATTAGAAAGTAAAATTTGGTTCATTAATATGAAATTATTTTTTGGGAAATAATAACTTACGATTTTTTTTACAACGGTTAAATATAAATATGGTAATTAAATGTAAAACTGATATTATAATTAACCCGACAATGTCATATTCCTATTTGATAAGTGTTTCTCAATTGAAAAAAACCTTACGAATAAAATATAATGATTTTGATCCACTTGAATTATAATAGGACATTTTCTATTGTTTTATTTAAAGAAGAGTTAAAAGTGTTAAATTCAAATTTTAATAAATAAACTTTCTGAATATAGGGATATAAATAAGATAAATTAGACAATAAATATTTATTTATAAGGTAAAAATATTTCATATATAATTTTATTTTCTTTATAATTTTTAGACATTAAATAATTAAATTTATTTTTGACAGAATGATGATACAATAATTACCTTATAAATGAATGATTAAAATAATTGATATTATAAATATTAAAATGTATGTAAAATAATGCTTTTGATGAATTAAATGGATTTTATTGTTTAATATTACATTTTAGGGATGATTAAATTTATTATGTTTGAGGAAATCAGATTTTTATGACTCTCACAAAAACAAAATACGAAATAATGTGAAAATTGAAATAAATGGGTTTTTAAAACAAATACTATATTTTTAAATGATATAATAGTCCTAAAAATATAAGGGTCTTCCAAGGACATTTATGATAATATATATGACATTAATGAACCACATGGGGTTCTCTTAAAATTTTATAGTATGTTTATTAACAATATAATATAAAAATACAAGGAGACATGGTAAATTATAAACTATTTTACCAAGAATTAAATCTAAAAGATAATGCTAATATGGTGACCTAAACCTATCCAAAACCTATTGGATTATATTATTTTGACCCATACCAACCTTTTCCTCGAAATAAATCTTTTTTGAGCCATTATAAATAGAATATGAATGTTTAGTAAAATAAAATTTCATGTTTTTCTTAAAGTAACTCTCACCTATCTTATAAAAGGGTACTTACACTTCTCTAAACATCACACCAAAAATGTCATTTGGATCAGCCAAACCCTACACAAATATACTCCAAAATACCCTCACTTCATCTTTTATGTCATAAATTGATCATATATCCATTTTGTTGTTCCCTTTTGATCAAATTAAAAGAAATCACCCGAAGAAAAGGTAATTATTTAATCACCTCTATCAATGATCTTTTCATCTTACCCTTCTTCCTTCATAGTTTTTTCCATACCAAATAATAAATATAATACCTTATAAATACATTGGTATTATTATAAATATGCTAAAACCATATTCCTTATTCTATCCATCCTATGAATGAAAAAGTCACCATACATGCGTGTGTACGTTTTGTCGTCTCCACGTCGAGGTACAATTTTTTAATCAACTCTTAATTATCTGTACATATATGATAATGATTATTATTAATGTAAATAATAAATATCACTTGTTATTTATTCTTTATGTATGATATACTATCTAATTAAATATGATTTCACAATCAATAGAATGGTTATGTCGCCCTTGTATTAGTATGGATTATCGTCTCCACGAACATAATGAGATTCATTCCCTATCGTATACATTCATTAATAAACATCATATTTTGATAAAAAATTAATATTTAAGAACATAATATCACTAGGAATACGAATCAAATTCAAAAAATTCATAAAAAACATGACTTTCATAACAAAACATATAAAGAAAAACAAATCCGTTAACACCCGAAACAATGATACTACTGAAATATTATAAACAATGAAATATTAAAAGATCTTATATGATATAATATTTATGTATATGGTTCTTGTATAATTTATTTAAAATTATTTCACCATTATATAGGTGGTTAACATAACCTCAACTATGGAAAAGTACAAGGTATGTGATTTTCATCTCACTTTTTATTTCCATGAAATTCATGCTATATTTGACACTATTTCCTTTTGTGTAGTGTATATACTTCCAATGATTGTATTCATTATATAATATAAATTAATTTATTAGTATTTAAATCTTCATTGTATGATACATATTTCATTGGGTGTGTGTTTAGTATGTTACCAAATCAGAATGACAATTTTTAATTTCAATTTTCTCCTATATTATTTTACAGAAACATTATTTATTATTTTACTCCAACATTATTTGTGAAATCACTATTTATTTATTTATGTAGTAATTTCCACTCCCCTTTGTTGGTATATAATTTTAATACACATAATACTTCCATTAATAAATTCTCAATACATATACATGAACTTGATAAGAGTAATCATAACTCAATATCCATTCATTGAGTTAACCATTCATGTCATTGTTGTTGTTTTTACAAGAATATGGGTCAATGTAATCTGACTGATTTACACTAAATATCAAATCATAGTTACTGTATTTAAATTCTTCACACATAATAATGTCACAGATTTATCCTTATCCTCTGTATATGGTCTTTTAAAGGGATTTTATCTCAATTTACAATCCTTTAATACTTTGTTATTATTATGCGCCAATTCACTTTTATATGGTGTATATACTGTACTGTGACATAGTTTATAAATAATCTTCTTATTATTATGATATTATAATGATTTTATTACCTCAATTATATGTATTCAATCATCTCTCATTTGTTTAGTAGCTCTAACTAAAATATCATTTTAAATGATTTAATGATTTATTCTTTTAAATAATTCTCATTAATGTCAATGGTTTAAAAATGGTTTTAAGGATTTATTTTTACAGACATGAATGTTTTAAAATTATAATTATGTTTAAAAGTTTTAATGTGGTATGGGACACTTTGATTCCAAAATCTATTTTAAATGTATTCTTGATAAATAGTAAGACATTTAAATGTTTTCAACAAAATGGAGATATTTATCTCAAAATAATTATACTGATTAATGTCATATATTTTAATATCATTAATTATTCTTGATTGAGGATGAGTTATACAATAATCAATATTGTATTTAATGAGATATGTTTGAATGTGGATGTTCTATTTTTATACAATTCATTGTTTGGGGTTAGAGTCTTAACATTTTGTATGTTAATAGGAATGTTTATGTTATGTTTCATATATATCATATGAGGAATGAATTGGAATTACTAACAGATACATGGAGCCCGTTATAGCTTCTCGATGCATCAGTAGGATTCATTAGACAAATTATTGTCCTGGAAGAAGGCTTTGACAATATCGTATTTGTAGTATTGGCACGAGGCCTTGATTGTGTTGTTATGATGTCCAGCATTACACATTACACTATTATGAAATTATCTTTTGATATTACATGAGATTATTATACTAATAGAATATTCATTTGATTATATAAATGGAATTATTTGATTTATATTTTCTATATTATGACGAAATTATAGTATAAAAGGATTGTATTTTAGTCTTTTACATTGTCTTAAATTTTTATTCTTATTTATTAATGTTTCTTAAATATTTTTATCCTTACTGAGCATCTAATACCACACCTTTTTATGTTTTATTTTTCCCAAGATATGATGAAGCATATCTTGATAAACCTACAGGAATAGTCTAAGGGATATTACTGTGTTTAATGTGGAGACAATGTTGTTTTTCATTATTTCATGATGTAATATTAAACTCATGTATGTATCAAGTACTTCCAAGCCTACTAAATTAATCAGCCTTTCTAGGATTGATATCTTGTTATCATGACAATGATATGTAATAATGCACCGACTCTAGATAACTAGTGTCAGGGAAATATAATTGGTATCAGAGTATGTATATTAAAATACTTGGGAACTAGATTTAGAAAAACAATGATTTGATAACATTACTCTAAGAAAGGTTTTGGAAATTAGTATAGGAGATCATTCCACAAAAATTGGTAATGTAAATATTATGAGGGTTTGACATGAAATACATCCCTATCATGAAACGAGATGGTAGGGACGGCTCTGCAACATATGTACCTTGGGGTAAAATCCAAAAACACCACTTTTTTCCTAGACTAGAACATTAACTGGTGCACGACAACGGGCCTTGCTGCACTTTTTGTTATAATACTCCCAAGAGATATTCTTAGGATAATTCACATTTTCTTTATAAACTAATTTGAAGGATTTTAATATAATTTGAGAATAAATAACTTTTCTTAATCATAGGGTGTTTTAGATTGAAAATAAGGTGTCATTATATTCCATAAATTATTTTTTTACTACTGTTATTGGAACAATGATTTCTGGTTTTAGTCAATTGTTAGATTCTTAATAAGTCATAATAAAATTGAACCTGATGTTCAAGATGGGAATAGTGGTAGAAATGAGTATCAAAATGGGATTTTGATAAGTTTAAATTATATTATGTTCATTCCAAATCATATTTCCAAAAATATGATCAACAAAATTTATATTAACCAACTCATAGACTGAACAATGAAGTGAATGATGCTGAATGATATGAGCTCCAGTAGTTGAGACCATCGAGATACCAATAGACGTGGAAGACTACATAATCAAATTCATATGTGTATTGGATTTCAATCATAGTTTGGATTCTATTTAAGTACTTTAAGAACAATTGTTTATTTAATGGTATTTATTGATCTTTGGGTACTATTGGTATAATTATTGAAATTAAGGATATTATTTCTTTCTCTAATGATTGTTTTTGGGATACTCTGATCTTGTACTGAACATTTTGGTTTTGGTTAATCCCTAAAGACAAGGGAAATATATTGTTCATCTTTATGGATTAAATAATTCTCTATAAGTTGATTATTTCACTTCAGGTGTGACCAAGTCATTAGGAATACTCATCATTTGTTGTGAATGATGAGATTGTTGTAGAAATTAGTTAATGGATGGAACACTAATTATCAAGTATTTTTTTCTTATTCTATGAGGAAATTAATTCCTAATCCTATGGGAAATGATCTTAATCCAAAAAATGTGTTATTCTAATACCATACGTTATTTATCATCAATTTATAACATTAAAACCCTCAATTTTCCATTCACATGTTTCTGATTGATGAACTCAATAACTATATATAAATATTCATGTTTTCCTTCTAATTATAATTTCCACCAATTTTGTTCTATTCGAAATCCTAATTTGGTGGTGACTTTTTCATTTCCTTTTCCCTCTTATTAAGACTAAATTTTATTAACTGAATTTTCGTTTTTGGTTTTCCAAAAATCATTGTTTACTTTTTTAACATTTTAAATTAAAAAAAATTCAAAATTCCAGGTTGAAATATATTAAATTCGGGAAGAATGTAACACCCCATGTTTCCGCATTACGCTTCTCTTTGAATAATACAATAGAGTGTGATGTATGAAACACTGAGTTCAAGTGCACCATGACCCATTAAAACATCTGTTTAAAAATGAGGTAATTAATAGTAAGAACAATATTTTTAATTTTATATATATCTCATATAATTTTAAATTTCATATTTATTGTTTCTAAGACATTATATAAGGTAAAATACAATTTTTCAGATAAAGGAACTATTTTTCCAAAAATGCAGTTTTCCGCCTTTCATTGGTGAACCCATTATAAATCCAATATTTGACAAATTTAAATATTAAATTTGATTATGATAAATTATTCTTTTTAATTGGGACATAGAAATATTGTATGGATAAATTTTGTTTCTTTTTTTAATAATTATCATATTTTGATGAATAATGAAAGATAATAAATTATAATTGAAAAAAAAAATTTATTAAAAATAATTTATAGTTAAACATTATAAATTATAATGGATTTTAAGTATAATTAGATTATATTATTATTATTTAATCCAATGTTGTTCATTAGATGTAATTTCACTTTTAAACCTGAAAGAAACACATATCAATCTTATGATATTTTTTACTTCTAGAAAACCTGTTTTCTGGTCTTGACTATAAGATTTAATTTTATATTAATTAACAAAACATCTATATATTGAATTTGAAAAAATAAAAATTATTTTTTTGATTCAGAATATTAAAATTATCTTCGGGTGAATTTTTTTGATTATTCTGAAAAAATTCAATTTTTGATGAATAGAGAAAAACACTACGTTATTGTTTAAAAACATAAATTTTATTTAAATAATTATTTATTTTATTTAAATTTATTTTATGTTAAAATATATACATAATACCTATATTAGTTCCATGTAATTAATTTGGGTCATGTTATAATAAAAAATTATGTATAAAATTTTATAGAATTCTTTAACGTCCTTAACCAGCTTCTATGCATGATAGCAAATTTGTATAAAAAGTAATTCTACCACTTCTGTTAAATGAATTTGAAAAATATGAAAGAAATTGTTAGGATTATTATGTAAAATTGTATTCAATAGGATGAAAATTGGTTTTGGTGAATTGTGACTTTTAACTTTTATTTACCACAGTTAAAAATAAATAGGGTAATTGATGTTAAAAATGATATTATAATTACCCTCACACATTTCATAATTCTATTGGATAAGTTTTTTTCGATCAAAATAAACCTAAGGAATAAAATATGATACTTTATTCCACTTGTTTTAGATTAGGAAATTTATTATTTTTTTATTTAAATAATTGTTAAATGTTTTAAATTTATATTTTAATAACTAAATAATTTTTAATATAGGGTTATACATAAGATAATTTCAACTATAAATATAATTAAAATGATAAAACATTTCCTACATCATGGTATTTTTATTATAATTTTTAGACATTTAATAATTAAATTTATTTTTGACACAATGATGATGTAGTAATTACCTTATTAATGAAATATTAAAATAATTAATATTATAAAAAATAAAATAAAATAAAATTGAGTCTTTTGATGAATTCCATAAATTTTTTAGGTTAGTATTACAATATATGGTTGATTAATCTTAATTTTTTTTTTGAAGAACACATCCTTTTATGACTTTCACCAAAAAGAAATACTAAATAATGTCAAAACTGACATAAATGTGTATTAAAAACAAATACAATACTATTAAATGATTTAATAATCTTAAAAAAATAAGGATCAGCCAAAAGATGTATATGATAATAGATATTTCATTAATAAATTATGTGGGGTTCTCTTTCAATTTTTTGTATTTTAATTCACAATATTATATAAAAATACAAGGAGACATGGTAAATTTTAAACTATTTAACCAAGAGTTAAATATAAAAGACAAGGTTAATATGGCGACCTAATCCTATGTAAAACCTATTAGTAGAAAGGCTTTCAACATATCCCCATCATATCCTGGAAATAAATCCTTATGGAGCTATTATTAACTGATTATTATTTTATTGTAAAATATTATTTCACGTTTTTTCTAAAGTAACCCTCACATCTCTTATAAAAGGGTACTTCCCCTTATCTCAAAATCACAGGACCAAAGCCATTTAGATCGGCCAAAACATGATAAAACATACTCCATAATAACCTCACTTCATCTTATATGCATTAATTTGATTGGAAAACCATCCAATGGAACCCTTTTGAGGAAATAAATAGGATGAACCTGATGAAGAGGTAATTATTTCATCATCTCTTTCAAGGTTATTTTCTTCTTCCACTTCCCCTTTATTTGTTATTTCCATGAAAAGATAATAAATCTAGTGCCTTTACTTATTATTATGTTATTATAAGTATTTAATAACCATATTCATTATTCTATGCATCCTTTGAATGATAATGTCACCATATGTGCATACGAATGGCTTACCATCTCGACGTCATGGTGTAGTTTGATATTCAACACATAAATATTTGGATGGGTTTAATAATGAGTATAAATTATGTAAATAATAAATATAACATGTTAATGATTCTATATATATGATATAACAGCCAATTATATTCTATTTTACCATCAATAGAATGTTATGGTCGCTCGTGTGTACGTACAGATTACCGTCTCCACGAACACGATGTGATTCATTCCCCATTGTAACCCTTCAAGAATAAATATCATTTAATTATTAGAAAATAATTTTCATTAACATAATATCATTAGGGATATTAATAAAATACATCCTATCCATAACAAACATTACTTACGTAACAAAATAGATAATGAAAAACAAATTAGTTAATACACGAAACAAAGATACTAGTGAAATATTATTAACACAGAAATATTAAAAGATCATATACAATATAATATTTAGGTATATTGTTCTTTTATAATTCAATAAAAACTATTTCAGGATTACACAAGAGGTTAAAAACCATCAACTAAGAAAATATACAATGTAAGGGGTTTTCATCTCACATTTTATTCCCATGAGATTGATTATATATTTTCCACTATTTTCATTTGTTTATTGTTTGTTCTTCCCATGATTGTATTAATTTTGTAATATAATTTAAATTATTGGTATTTTACACTTAATTTTATTATCGTTATTTAATTGGGTGCATGTTTTTTATGTTACAAAATTGGTTAGTAAATTTTTTATTTCTATTTCAACTTATTGTGTTTTACGCAAATTTATTGATTATTTTACTCCAAGATTACAGGTGAAATCACTATTTAATTATTTATGTAGTAATTTTCACTCCACATGGTCTTGATATTATTTTTTACTCATAATGAATCCATTGATAAATTATCAAGTCATCAATATGAACTTGATAATTGTAATTGAAACTCAATTTCCATTAATTGAGTTAATTATCCAAGTCATTGGTGTTGTTTTTACAAGAATATGTGTGAATGTACTCTGATTGATTGACACTGAATATCAAATAATATTTAGTGAATTAATATTTTTCACACATAAATATTTCATTGATTTATCCTTAACCTAACGATTCAGTCTTTATAAGATATTTCATCTTAATTTACATTCCATTGAGAATTCATTGTTGTTATGCGCCAATTCATATTTATTTGGAGCATATACTTTACATTAACATAGCATATCATGAATCCATTTATTCTCATGATATTTTAATATTTTTATTACCTGAATAATTTATTTTCAAGTATCACTAATTTGTTTTGAAACTCTAACTGAAATATCATTTTAAATGTTTTAAATAATTATTCTTCTAATTCTTTATCATTAATGTCCAATTTTTAAAATTGGTTTTAAGGATTTATTTATATGGACATGAATGTTTTAAAATTAAAATTTCGTTTAAAGATTCAAATTTTTATGGGACACTTTGATTAAAAAAACTATTTTAAATGGATTCATGATTAATAGTAAGAGTTTTAAATGTTTTCAATAAAAATGGTATATTTCTTTCAAATAGTTATTCTGATTATTTTCATCTATTCCAATATAATTCATTATTATTGATTGAGGTTGATTCATACAATCATCCATATCATATTTAATTAGTTATGTTTGACTCTGGATGTTCTATTTTTATACCATGCATAGTTTGTGATTAAAGTATTTAAATTTTCTATGATTTTTTAGTACAAATTATTATATTATTTTGTAACCTTTTCATATGAGGAATGAATTGGACTTAGTAAGTGGTTGGTGGAGCCCAATATAGCTCCTCAATGCATCATTAGTTCCTATTAAAAAACAAGTGTCTTTGCATTAGGCCATGAAAAAATCTTCTGTGTAGTTATGTCAAGAGAACTTGCCTCTGTGGTTATGATGTCCATCATTAGGCATTACATCATTCTGAAATTAGCTATTCATATTAAATGTCATAATTCGACTCGTTTAATATCCATTAGAATATTTAAATGGAGAAATTTGATTTATATATGCCATATTATACAAAAATTTATGTTTAAAAGGCGTTTTTTTAGTTTTATACATTCCTTTAAATGTTTAGGCCAATTTATGAAACATTCCACAATATTTTTATCCCAACTAAGAATCTGATTCCACCCCTTTATATGATTTATTTTTCCTATGATGTGGTGATGTATATAATGATTAACCTATAGGAATAATCTATGGGATATACGTGTCTTCAAAGGGGACACACCATTTTTTTTCTTTATTTCATGATGTATTTTAAAACTAAAGAATGTATCTAGTACATCTATATATACTAAACTAATCGATATTTTGGTCTTTGATCTCTTGTGATCAAGCCAATGATGTGTAATAATGTAATTACTCTGTGTTACTTGTGTTGGGGAAATACAAGGATGACCTAAAATTGATTATTTTTTGTAAAATTTATATAATTAAAATATAAAACACATCAATTTGGTAATTAATCCAAATAAATATAATATAAAAAAATGATGTTTTTAATTAACATTCATTATTAATCAATATTCATCAAAAAATGATTCTTTTTAGAAAAATACAAAAAAATAACAGTACGAAATTATTATGTCTTAATTTTAAAAATTATATTTAATTTGAAATATATAATTAATTACTATTTGAAAAAAATATTATTTTTAAAATATTCAATATTAAAAAGTGGTAAAAGATCCCTTGAAAAATAATGTGTTTTATACGTAGAATTGATGTTTTTCTCTTTTAATTACTATAAAATCAATAGTTAGAACGTCAAAAATATTTGATGGAATTCATAAAATAAAAATTTAATCGTTATAATTCACTATTATTTTATAAATAAAATCATTAGGATAAAGAAACATAATGACTGTAAAATTTGTTTTTTTATAAAAAATTAACTTCACATTCATTGGGTTATTATATACATTTATGATTAATTTGATTATTATTAATCCAACCACACATATTCATAATTTGGATAATCATATTAGTAACAATCATTTTAATAACATGGTTTTATATTATTATTTTAATTAATAATATCATAAAATTATATTTTTCTTTTGTAAAACTCAATCTTGCAAGTAATATAAACTAATGAACATGTCGTAACTATTTAAATTCATGGTTCTTAAATGTTGAGTTCAATTAGAGAAATATGTTAGGTTTATTAAAAATATAAAACATATAGTAATTTTACATGATGTTATATTTTATTCTATTCATAGTGTTGCATGTAACACAAACATAACATGTGTTTTATTATATATAAATACAGGCAAGAAACTAAAAATTAGCCCGAATGATATAAATTATAATGACATAGTGTGATACATTCCACTAAACGGTAATAAATTTTTTCCTTGCAATGATAAATAGTTCATGGTAATCAAGGTATAAATATTTGAAAATAATATTTTTTAAAAAAGACAACATTAATTAGGAAAATATTTATCTTCATAATAAGAGAGAAAAGGAAGTTAAATGGTCATGATACTATGTTCCCTTTTAATAGAACATAAGTGAGAGTTGCAAACCTGTATATATATTTTTTTTTCAAAACATATCCAATTGAAAGTGACACAAAACTTGTTAAATGGGAAGATGATGACCCAAAATCATTAAAAAATATTAAGAAAACGTCATTAATATCATTAAAAATTTTATTAATAAGAATATTTTTTCAAGTACATTCTTAAAATAGTTCATTAATTACATCCCTATATAAAAATATAAATATATATACAATAAAAAAACACTATCATTTAGTTGTCTAGGGAACTATTTCTACTCCCTTTCTTAGTACATTATCCAAAATATGGTGACCTAATATGTAAACTTCTAAACTCTCATCAAATGAAAATATTAAACCATTTAATAAATTGTATTATTTTCCAAAATATTTTTATCCAACACATTTAATGAAAGTCACTGAATTTCAAAAATGAAATTTTCATTATATATCACTCAAGATGTGGTAAATCTTTATTCATCACATACTAAATATGTGATAACATACATAATGTAATCTCCTTAATTATGTAAATAATATAAATTACCCTAAAAATTTGTGGAAAAAGGAATTATTCCTTGATTATTAAGTTAAAATTTTGTAATTGGTTATATTCATAATTCCAAAAGTGTTTTAATCTCCATCAATGTTAAGATAATTCAATTTCTCAAAAAAATTAAATCAGTTAGAAGAAAGTAAGACCATAACAAAATCCACAATTTATTTATCCAGACAACATTTTATTTATATTATAATTATATTATGGGTTATCATTCCCTCACCCACTTGTTTCCAAAATTATTTACCATCTGTTATATAGAATTTCTTGATATCATTCGATATATCACCTCAAATCATTAATGGAAAAGTACTACCGTGGAGTCCTGATATATTTCATAGTTTATATGATGATAATATCATTAATAAAATAGTTTTACAACATATTTTATAGATCCTAATACATAAGAAGCAAAATTATTCCACTCTGGTTGTGCCAATAATAGATGATTGACCTTGATTCATTATATTCTTTTAAAGTACATTCCCATTATGTTTAGAGGATTATTTTCCATTATTCCCTATCTTTATGCATTTATAACACATAATATATGTGTTTTCGTTCATTCTATTTCATTATTTTTTTTGTAGTTTACCATATTCTCCAGAAATAAAAAATTACAAATCATTTCATGGATTTACTAGGGTGGTTCTTTCCATAGTTATCACTTCTGGGAAAATCCTTTTTTCCAATATTGAATTTATCTATAATTTTTGTATCCTTTATAATTTTTTATTGATTACAGTGGAAACATTAAGATAGGGGTAAATCATTATTTATCCTCATATCCGATAAAACTATTTCATCATATGAAGATAAATTTTGAGTCACCAGCTTCCTTTCATTTAATTAAATTTATATCCTCAATGAAATGGTCAAACTTAGAATCTGTGTTGTGTATGAAATCAATAACATAACTTTATAAACTTGTAATACTAGTATCATAATATACAACATTTGCTTCCCATATTTTAATAAACAATGGAACATTATATTCTTCTCAGGATGTTGGTTATGATTGAAATATTTTTTAATAAACGTTTCCTTAAAATACTTGCATTTAATGATTTTTATCTCTTTTTACTCCCATGTGTTCTGGATCAACTAAAGTTATTTTTATCCATCACCACTAATACAATACACTACAAGTGTTACCTTTATCTTTTTAAACAATTCCAATAATATTTATTCATTCTTAGAAGTCCTAATACATTATGGATCATCTATTGGGTCAGTAGTCCAAAACAATAATTATGGTCTCTTTCTCATAAATAGATAATTCATCAGAGAATCATGAAGTGGAATATGTTTCTCCATTTGGGTATGGTTTTGTGTTAGTAACCGATTATGATGCCCATATATATCCATAACCTGGTTAGTTCCAATAAAGGCTACATCGACATTCTCAGTAATGAAAACACCACTATTTACATGTAACTTATATTATTATCCCTTCATGGCACAATTTCTATATAATATAATATAATTTATTATATAATAACATTTTCTAACCAAATGTATAATCCCAATCTTAGTAAAAGACTTATCATAATTTTTTTTCATAAAATATCTTATAATATTTAATATGGTTTCTTAGGGTAATAATTTATATTCTGATACTTCATAATAGTTTGTAAATATATTTTGAATAATCTTAATTGTATCCCCTATGAATTTTAAAATGGGTGTGAAGTACGAAACCTTTTTGTGTGATAAGATTAACTTGAGTCTTACATAATGATCCTTGTAAAATTATTACCCTGAGGAACATATATTCTATATCCACGTCCACTTGTAGTATCCATAATGAGATTTTTTTCTAGGTCAAAAAACATAATCAACACATTAAAACAATTCAATTATTTCATTTTATAATTATATTCAAAATATATCATAGAGTAATACTCGTTAATCTATTATTTCTAAGTGTACTCTCCAATGACATGGAAAAACATCCACCGATACATATTTAATGTCCTGACCACAGAAGCCTACTGTTGGTGCATTACTTTATTATATTTAAATGATTTTGAGGAATTAAATCTAGAAGGATGACACAGTTTAACATTATTTTAAGTAAATATGATATAAAAAACACCAATACAAAATTTAGAAATAGAATATAAAAGAATATAAATAATATAATATAATTAGATGAATCATTCAAAACTCATTCAAATAGATCATCGCTATATCATAGGAAAACAAAAAATAATAAGGGTGATCTCAAAATCATAGTAAGAATTAGTAATGTGAATATAATATTAGATTGTGGAGCTTAAATCAATATATAATGGTAAATAATTGATAACACATGAAATTAATATAACTCAGTTAAACATAATAAATATTAAATGCTATATAAATAAAAAATAATATATTTAATAAATTAGTTGATAATGAAATTAATCCTTATATTTTATCAAATGAAAACCTCATGGATAATAATAATGATAACTAAAAAATATAGGAATTAAATGATTAATTATTGGACATCATGTCTGAGTAACATAAAATCATTTTCCAACAAGTCCTCTCACCGTAATGTTTAAAACAATGGGTAGAGACCTGTTTATTTTGGAAAACATATTTTTATAATGAGAAATTATTTATGCATCAAGGGTTAATAAAGGACCAAGTCCCACCCATAACTTCCAATAGAATTAATTCTACGAATCAATATAATCAATAATCAATATGACTTATCAAATATCCATCTAGAATAATGGAAATGGATTTTTCAATATTTTCTCTATAGATGAAAAATAATAACATGTTTTGTGTGTGTTCATGAATGGAAATATGATTAAATCATCATTAAAACATTCACAAGGAAGTATAATACCTATAAAATCCAAAGTGTCCCATAGCACTTTGATGCATTTGGATAATAATACATATGAATTAATAACATTTAATGTAACCCAACTATCATGAAATTAAGGAGTTTAATTTCAGAACATGTGAAATTGTTGTATAAACTACATATAATAGTGAATTGATCCATAAAAACAAAAAATGTCTAAATGGAGGGTAAACTTATACAAGAACCCATATGTTGAGTCCAACAATGCACATGTGTATTTATATTCCAAAATTATAAAACTATATTTACTATTTATATAACATGGATCATTTTTCATGTTTATTATTATTTAAACATCACTTACTACAATGTTTTATACTATTACATAAAAAATTATGTTTAGTTTGGGTTTTTTCATAAAATTTGGTTCGTGTTTGAAAAATGACATTTATAGGTCACCTATGGTCCAAGCGTTAATTATATATACTTCATAAGATTAATAATCAAAATATAATTATAATATTTATAAAAAAATTATAATTTTTAAAATAGTTATGAAATATTGTTTTCAAAATTGAACAAATGTTACAATCTCATGAATTATTGGTCATACATACGCATAAGTTACATTCTCATTTTTAAATGATCAGTATGGAAATAATGAAAGTATCCATAAATATTTCAAAAATAATACTCATATCATAAATAAACTTATATCTAATCATATATATATATAATTTATTTTATTTAAAATTAATGACATCTATTCATGGAGGTCGTAGTCAACATTTTCACGATCGACATTATCACTTTTTAGTGTGTCAAAAGGCTAATATAGATAACGATATATCATATTTATATGTTGTTAATTTTTTAATTAATAGTATATATATTTAAAATAATCAAATATTTTCAATTAAAACATCCATTATAAATTTAAATTATTGTGTGAACTCTTCATATCATTTTGGTGAGGCAGTTGTCCAAGCACCCATGAACAATGTAACCATATTAACCAAAAATAGAATGAAAAAATTTATGTTTTATTTAAAAATTATATAATAAAAATGATATTAAAATTTTATCATATACCACATATAAATTTTCATTACATCATAATTTTAATCCATGAATGGTGTTAAAGGAAATAAATAACATCTTTTATTAATAAGGTACTTCACATTGCAAAAGAATGGAACGTTCACAAACAATTTGTTAGATGTTTCTGAAATTTTAATTTTTTAATCTAAATGTATCCATATATTTAGTAATTAGATTATATTAAATAGGCAATTAATTATTTTATTTCAGTGGGTGGAGAATGAAAATAAACAAAGAGCTTGAGAATAGATGCTAGCTGGGTAACTCTTTTTGTTTTGTACCGACTGGCTTTGTTGGATGGATTTCTACCCAAATATGATTCTATGATTAAGTTAGGTATATTTGGATATTATTTGAAAAATTATTGGTTGAGATAAAGGGCTTGAGAGTTGTAAATAAGTATGAAGGGTGAGTTTCTTTTTATAGTGCAAGAGGAGTGGCATTCCATTAAATATTTTATAATTGAATACCACATACGTATTCCCATTGAAAAATGTCTCTATTAATTTTCCAAATAAGAGAAAATGTAGTATACGTTATAAATACGGAAAAAAATTCTTTTGGATATGGTTTTAGGATATTTTGGACCTTATGATTATGGTTTAGTACCTGTTTAAACTAATTTTCTTCTTAATCGATATAATAGATTTTATTCATTAGCAATAATAATTTTGGTAAAAATTATTTGACCGTATTAGAAATAAATAATTATTTTTATTCCAAATATTGACGTCATGTTTCCAAATTCCAATCACATAAGTGTCATAAAGGAATTTAAATTTAATTCTGCATACGGGATGACAAAACAGAAATTTAAATTAAATAGTTCAAAAGTTAATACGTCCCTATATACAATTTTAAAGAGAAAACGATTCTAATGACATACATATTATTAATAGTTGTAAAATTCCTGTAAATAATTTTTTAAAAATAATAAAAAAAAGTATTTATCCTTAAAATAAATTAAATGAAAATGCAATTTTGAATTAAAATATATTATTTTTTACTATTCATTTAAAAATGAATCCTCTCAACAAAATAAAAAATATATAATCATAGGATAATTTTTTATTTCATTTTAAAAATTAAGCCTATTTTGACATATAAAATTAAAAAAAATTACAAAAATTGGATTTAAAATAAGTTCCCCATTATAGGATGGTAAATGTTAATTTATAAAAATATAGGTTTTAATGGAAAAAATTGAAATTATTGTTTTATTAATAATATAAAACGAATTTATGAATATCGAAATAAACTATTGAATTCATATCATATATATTCCACTAATATCATTAAAAAAATTTAATTTATTTATTTTGTTATAATAAAAAAATATTAGCATAATAATATTTTCTTATATAAACATTTCCTTTATATAAAATTGGTTCTTAAATTCATTTATAAGGGACCTGTAACAAATGAATTAAACAACATGTTTTCATAATTTATTTATTCATATTGGTACCTATTAAATTAGTACATATGTTTTATCTTATTATATTTAATAATATTATCATAATAATACAAATTTGTTCAATAAAACACAGACTTAGGTGTAATGAAAAATACTGAACAAAGTCGTTCTTGTGTTAAGAAAAATAAATCATATTGTTTATTTGACCAAAAGATATAGAACATATTTATTTCAAATATCTAATATTTCATATTTTCTTTGGACGATATATTCCTTTCAATTCATTGTGTTTCATAAAACTATGGCATAATTTGGTGTTTAATATAAAGAAATCTAGGAACTATAAAATAATTTATTCTAGAAGTAAAATATTATAACGTGTTAGGGTGTAACAACGTATAAAAGAAATCAATATTTAAAATTTTTCACCAAAAAAAATTTATTTAAAAAAAATTAAAAAACTAAATGTCTGTAAATTCCTATATGAAAAATTCCTAAATGAACCCCGTTATATTAATTAAAAATAAAAAAAATCATAGAAATTTGTTACAATATAATGAAACATGATGGAGAAATATATTTAAAAACATTTTTAGGTATAATTTTAATTTATAATTATTTTTTTCTATAAAATATAAACTATATGGATGATATATATATATATATTAAATTCATATTTATAATTTATATTAGTTCATTATAATAACCAAACACATAAATCAATGAAACAAAATTCAATTTTGAAAAGTATGTTTTATTTTTTCAAATTTATGATTATATATATAATAATTAATGTTGGAATGAAACATATTTATATAACATTCTATTGTATCCTCTGTTTTAAATTCATGAGTAATATAACTTCTATTGGAAAGAATAGGTTGTGCTTTATGTAGAATTAATTTTTTAGTAATTAAAAATCATTAGCAATCCCAAAAAATATTTTTTTCAAATTATAATTATTAAAAAAATTCATTTTATTTTTTCATGGAAAAAACTAATAAATCTACCTCCCTTCAATTTACAAACAAACAGAGTTCTTTATAGAGCCCGTACTTCTATATTCCATTGCATCATACATGGTTTATTGATTTTGTGATATGGTTACTTCAATTTATAATAGTTTATTTAATGGTTATGTTTCTATAATCATATTTTTTATTAAAAATATTTTTGGTTCTTTTGGTTAGTATTTTTTGTGAAATAAGATATTTAATAAATTATTTATTTTAAGATAATATTTAGTAAAATATAATGTTCTTAAAACCCCTTTAAATAAATTAATTGTATTCTTAAAATTTTAATTTCTACCAACATATGAATGTTGGAGAGGTTTTTCATAACGTATTCATCTTCCGATAACTATATTTTATTGAATATATATATACAATAGTTTTTAAGTCTATAACATATCACATATATCTCCTCTAACTATACTAATTATACATACAATCATGTACACTAGAATGTACATACCCCAATCATATATTATCCATTAAATAACATTCATGAATTTTTTTTTGAATTACAGTATAATAAATCATAGTAGACTAACATATTCATTGAAATGTGAGATCTATATATAAAACATTAAAAATATTAACCATTAGCTGACAAGGTCACAAAAAAATTAAATAAGAAAACAATGATATAATAATCACCAATATATATTAGATCAGTTTTCATTAAAAACATTATCAATTCTAATAATATCTAACCCTCGTCTCAAAATCCATCATCCCATTTTTTCCTCAACATTAGGAATACTTCTATCTTAATAGTTATACATATATCAGTAATTTATTTTTCAATAATTATCCAAAATTGTAATAATTTCATAAAATTAATTTTTAATGATATTTATTTATTTTTATAAACATTAAAAAACCAGTAATGTATAACTTCTGTGGAAAAATACAGTGATGTTTCAAATAAACCTCATAAATTATGGAATATACATAAATACCAATGATAAATATAAATCACTAATAAAAAGAAATTTGTTATAATAAATTGTAATTACCATTATTGTATCAATCCCACAACAATTTGTATGATTATGAAACACACCTTAATATAGTAACAATCATTTTAAATTTTTTAGATCCATTTATTTATTATCCCTTTTTTAATTTCAATATGTAGGTGGTTTTGTGTACATTTCCTACTTAGATTCAACCTATTGTCCATTTTAAAACAAAATAGTAAAAGAATAATACATATCATAATATCAAAATGATTCACTATTTGGGAATGTGAATAATTAATCTAGATTTGTATTCTCTAAAAATAAAATCATTTCATAAATTATTAATTTCATTTAAACTATTTCATATATTTTAATTCATATAAATTCTTGGATCTATATGAGTTTCATTGATTAGTGTTCTAACATAATTCATGAAGAAATAAAATAAAGTAACTACGAACTAAATCAATTTTAGTAGTTCATGAAGAGAATATGATAAAATAAATCATATCCCCTAGAATGTATATCTATCTGTATAGTCTTAGTCCCACTCATCATGCATCAATGTAATGATCATGATATTTGTCGATAGATAATTTTTAGGTTTTTTACCCAAAGATGCATATATGCTATATTCACATCCAATTGCCAGTATCTATACAGGAATGCATTTCATGAAAAACTACATAATATTTAAATTAATAAAATTTTAACATATTATCTCATGAATAATCATTTCCCAGACACTTCTCCCATGATATTTCAATAATGTTTTTTTTTTGAAATGTACTCTAATAAATTAAAAAATTCATCCATTTATATCATCTTTTTTAACCTTGCTGTAGAACATATATTATAATATAACTCTTAGAATTAATTTCTATTAAATAAAAACCAAGAATCAGGATGTATATTTCATTTGAGATATTATACATATTAATACATTATAATAAAAATAAATTCACCAACATAATATAAAATTCTATGTATATCTGATATAACCCAAATGTCATATAAAAAATAATAGGATATCAAGGGGAAAATACATATGGAAAAGGGTGAGCCTGAAATCTGATAAAGCTAATATACATGGAAAAATGAATAAATATATATTAAAAAATCATGACTAAACGTTATAAAGAGTCTAATAATAATAATTGAGACAAGGAAAATAATCATAACCAAATAGAATAAACACAGGTTATGATATCAAACCCTTTAGTCAAGGGTAATACCCATGACTATCATTCTAATGTGGAAAATGTCCCATGGTGTATTTTGTTCACACTCCTTTACAATGAACCTAGTATACTTTATCCCAGGGAGTGTTGAGTTCACAACCTATTCTCCCAATAATGTTAACATAATCCAATGATGTATTTTTTACTCTCTATTCACATTAACATAGTATAAAACAGATAATGGGATTGGGTTTACCCTATACGCCATTAAACATGATGTAAAAATTACCACTATGTTCTAGATTCACTTCCTATGAACAGAAATATATTATATTAAAATAAAATGATTTTATAAATTCATTATAAGGATATATAATCAA
Organism: Viscum album; assembly: GCA_963277665.1. Taxonomy (NCBI): domain Eukaryota; kingdom Viridiplantae; phylum Streptophyta; class Magnoliopsida; order Santalales; family Viscaceae; genus Viscum; species Viscum album. The sequence continues at coordinate 554,847,335 of OY728165.1, read as the reverse complement.
AGGAACACTTTAATATAAATGAAAATTAATTATCTGAATTACACATGAGAAATATAAATAATACTTATATAATAATCATGTCCAAACTTTTGATAATGTATCGGGCTTCCTAATTATGATAAAAGGAATAATTAAGGTCAAAATCAAAATCAATTAAAATATTATAATGAAAAAAATCATTTAGATGGTCAATTGAAAAAACTTATTTTTTTTCTCAATCTTTGAGTTTCAATATTGTTGTTTAAGAAAAATAAGTAAGAGAATAAATAAACAAAATACTCTAATTGGTTGAATCATTAAAAAGTAAGGGAAATTGTAGAAAAAGATAATTATTTTATATTTTACACTAAAAAAATTGGACCAATTGTTTTAAAAAAATGGTTTTTTTTAGAATATATTCATTGCATAGAAATTTTTTAATTGGGGGGTTTCTAGAAGTGGGATAATAAGTAGTACTGTTCACTTAATATTGATTTACATAAAAGTTATAATTTTAAAGGGAACTACAATAATGTAAAACCGTGATAATGAAAATGATATTTAACTATAAATAGATTTAATGGATATATATTCTAAATAGAAGAGGTATATTTGATGAACATTTCCTAAAAAAGTGAAAAATAAAATGTATTGTTAACTGATAAGTCATGATGAAGGAATGTAAGGCCCCATAAAATCGATATAATACAAGATTTGTATTGAATTTTAAGAGAAGAAAAAAAATCTTATGTGAAAAACATGAGTAAAAATTAAATATATTATAAATAATTCAGGACGGGGTAAATCAAACATATACTCTACAGAATAAGTCAATTTTAATTTAATGTATCATATAAAAAATATTTTAATTTTAATAAAAATAAGTTAATACATTTTAACATTTTTAGGAGAACCACATTAGAGAAATAATTTATAAAAAACATTGAATATAAATATATATGCTAAAATAATGATAAAAAATAAGATATGACATTAAAAATAAATCATATTTTATAAAAAGTTATATCTTAATGGGTGAAAACATATTCATGAAACCCTAATGGATTTTGGAACATTGTAATAAACACCCCTTTAAATATTTATAATGATTCATTAACATCCAATATAAAATAAAATGAATAAATATAATATATGATATCAAATAATAAAATTGGATGTTTACACACTATTTTAATGAATTTTCATAGATAGTTGAAAATATTTCACAAACAATGAAATTTTGAGATGAATCCCTTCATAATTTAGTAATAATTGAACCAAAATCCATTAGTATCATGAATATAATATTTTATTATAAATAAAATTCCATAAAAAATATAATATATAAAACTATGTTCATGGTCATTATATTTAATATGGAGATATAAATTGGCATGTATCATTTAAAATTGTATCAATAAAGATGATTTGAGAAATCAGCTATACTTCACCTATTTGAATGCTCTTCTTATATACAAAACTATTGGTGTAATCAAATTAAGAACATTATATATACACCAATTATCTATATTCTTCAATACATCAAATTCACATGTCTATTAACTTTAATTATTATTATTTTCAATACTTATTTATTTCATATATCTGATATATGAGGTTGTTAAATCAATTTCTCCATTACTAAATATGTATGTTTACCATGGTTTACGTAATTATAAAATATACGTTGAATCCAAAAAATACTAGTAGTTTTATGGAATAGATATTTTTTATTCCATATATTTTTTAGACAATCTATGATGTGTGGTGATTAAAATTGGTATTCATTTATATGGTTGTTATAGTTTTCAGATATGTATGAATAATGTTTTCATTCCTTGTATAATGAAAGGGATATACATTTAATTACAATTTGAAGATTTATAATCATATAAATATTATTTATATCATATTTATTAATTAATTACATTTTTTTGGTCATTCATGGATGACAGTAATGAATAACTAAATACGTTTCATTATGGAGGCTATATTCCACATAATAAACTAACGATTAATTTTATTATAGGAAGAAATAAAATATTAAATAATGGTTTATACATTAATATAAGAACATATGAGTTTATAAATGATATATATTTTATTTTAATTGATATAATATATTTTTATGACGAATAATATAGAGAAAAATATAATTTGGAGATAATAATTAGGATGTATACTTGGTCATTCCATGGAAAACTGCATGGAATTTAAGGATTTTATCACGACCTATCCCCTGGGACCATATCGTGACTACCCCAACCCTGCCTTCCATAGGCCAGGGGCTGGAGACTAGAACCAAAGGAATAATTCCCTAAAACTGGGAAGCCATTTCCTATATAAATCGTAAACACACACAACCAGAGATCAAGCAGAAGAAAGCACTATGTAAAAGCTACATCATAGGTGTACTGAATGTAATGAGAGGGGGTAGAATACAAGCCCAACTATAAAGTATATATACAACTTAAAGAAAGTACAACGGAAAAGGAAAAAATAACTGAAAGGTGAAAGTATCTCCTGGATCATCCTCCGGGATTCCTACCTGAAGGGTAGGTACAGATGGCCTCCACAGCACTCCATGTCCATCAGACTCCACCATGTACCTATACATCGTAAGGTCCTCCTCTTGCTACCATCCAGTCCTGGTGCTCTTGACCTCCATCAGTGTTGTTTGCCATCTGCATCCAACAGAATGAGGTGTAGGAATAACCCATGCATGGGTGGGTATAACAATACTCATTAGGGACCCCAAGACCCTCAAGGTCCCAAAAAATCCAACAAGGATAAACCAAAAAGTAATAAATAAATGGATAACCATTGCTTAGTTATATTCCCATTCATATACCTATGTTATCAAGTAACCCATCTCAATCATGAGGAAAACAGAAAGGTTATTGACTCAGCTCAAACAAGGATTGTCATTATCAAAACCACGTCTACTGGAGAAATCTTCCTCTATCTAGAATAGTGTACATGTTACAACACCAAGGAGATTCTAAAAAACCTTGGACTGCTGAGGTACTCCTCCTGTTGAGTACCACGGGACTGCTACCAAATACCAGGCGCTCGTTCTGATGTGGGTCTGCCGCCATATACTAGGTGCTCCCCCTAATATCCTACAGAGGTACTCCTCCAGTAAAGTACAGCGGTTTTGCTGCCAACTACTAGGTACTCTATCTTCCTTGGGTCAGACACCAAATACCAGGAGCTCCCCACTGAGCTAGTCAAATAACATCGAGTCGAATTGGTCATGCAGTCGTCTGGTCTGTCTGCTACAAGGTCTCTGCACTCTGCCTAATCGTTTGTGGAAGGATCTGCTCCATGAGCTACTAGTCGATACTTCAAGTTTCACGAAGCCTCACGTGAATGTATATCAGTGGTCTGCCTCGTCATAGGGGTCTCAACGCAATAGAAGTCATATCAACGAACGCCCGGTTTGTCAATTATTTTCCTTTTAGTCTCGGGGGCCCAGTTGGTTTCGTGCACGAACCAACCTGACCATATATCAACTATATCCAAAACACCCATGGGGTATTCTCAAAGGGATGACTTCATACAATGAATCTCATTTCCGATGATGGTTCATCAAACCAACACTCGTAGCCCATGAAATGGGTGAAAAGGTGAAAACGGGTTTGACGGGATCGGGTCTGGGGTCAGACCCGGTCCACGGGTCCAACCCAGACCAAAGGCGACCCGGCCCAAAGGTGGCCCGGTATGAATGTGGCATGACCCATGGGTGGCCTGAGCCAAAGGCACTTCCTACCCAAAGAAGCAGCCCGACCCGAAGGTACGGCCCGTCCCGTTTGAATGTCCGGGTGGCATGGCCCGGGTGGCCGTGAGGCTCGACCCAGCCGGCCATGGAGCCCGGCCATGCTGGCCGTGGGGCCCGGCCGGCTGGTCATGTCTGGCTTGCTGCGTGGCCTAGCCCGCTGGCCTGCGTGGCCCAACTGCCCACATGTGGGAGGGGGTGCCACACCCCCCTATGTCCTAAATGGCTGGCGGGATGCACCGACCCCTGGTAACCATGGGACCCAAAGGGTCCTGCCAGTATCACGCACCGACAGCCGACTGAGACGGATGCCTTCTCATGTCCACTATGTCAATGGTCGTGGTACTTCACCACAGGCATGGAGCAACGACGCCATGCCACTTCACCTCGGCCCGCCCTAGTCGTGGCTCCATGCTCCTCTGCTCGGCCCGTCGGCTCTACGCCATCGTCTGACCGCTATGACCCTCCAGGCCGTGGCCCTTTATTCCGACATGGTGCGACGACACCACACCCCTCTGGCACCGCCATGGACCACCTAGTTGCAGCTTGGTTCATTGCGCGGCACTGAGGTGACGCGCCCTTATAGTGACCCGGAGGCCTTGCATCGCTGGATTTCTTCACGGTCGGCTCATTGTCGGTGGCCACGTGTACCGCCACCATCATCAATGAAGAAGATAAAACCAAAGGGGAGGGTTGGGCTTTGTTCGTTCGGTCCGAACCCTCCTCATTACGGTGAGATCATTCGGTTCTCCAATCACACAATATACGACTGGGTATGGAGGGTAAAATTCAAATGTAAAATAAAAACCCCTACCTCTCTTTCTGATGATCGTTGATGAAGTTGTGGAAAAAGACGGAGTTGATTCATTATCTTTGGGAAGCGTCCAGGGTAGGAGACTGAAGAAGAAGCTTCGTTGGCGTTCTTCATGGACAACTCCTTCTCCTTGGGTTCGGTCGAAGAAGGAAGAATATGTTCATCGAAGTTCTTCACGTTCATCATGTTATTCATTTGATGAATGATTCTCTATTGAGATATTTTTCCAAAAATCTCATAGGAAGATAAATTCTAACCCCAAATAAAAAAATAGTCCACCATTTATTTTATGTTTGGGAACATAATTCAAAAGGGTGAACTAATAACCCGGTTCCACCCAATTAAATCACGTGTGTTGGAACAATAAATTAGTCAGGGAAGGTGGAGAGTTTAACCCAAATAAGTTGGTGGTTAGAGGTGTTCCAAAATTATTGGGGAGTTAAAAGAGTTAAGAAACACATTTTGGACCCACTAAATAAAATCATCCCAAGGGAGGTGATGCTCAGGTGGCCCCCACCACTAACCTCTACTTTGAGGTTTTATCCATCATAAAATAAATATAAGTTATGTCTTATTTTTATTTAGTTTTTATTTAAAAACTGCAATAACTTTCTTCCACTCTCGTTAAAATGAAAATGTGGTGAAGGTCTCACAAAGAAATCAATGACGCTACGAGTTCAACGGTGCAATCTGATTTCAATTTCAAGCACAAGTTCAAAAGAGGTAATATCCTGATCGTACGGTTTTTGAACACACCGGAACAAAAACAACAGAAATTGATTCTGGGCACACCGGGGCTCAGAATCAAGCGCCATCAAATACTGTGGTCTTGTAAAATTCCCATTTATTAAAAGAAATTTCCATAGGAAATACGGGTCGTTACATCCTCCCCAACTCAGGGCTTTACGTACCTGTAAGCTATAACTCGAACAAAGGGAACAAATGAAGGTACAGAGTACGAATCTGAGCCTCCAACTCCCATGTGCTCTTCTGGAGGGTCATGTGCTGCCAACGAACATGCACTAGAGGTATCAACCATCCATTTAGGACCTTCTCATATCGATCCTCAATCACCACTAGAACCTCCATGAATGTTGCACTATCATTGATGTCCAGCTTTGCATCATCTATGATGTGGGAAAGGTCATGCACATTTCTACTCAACTAAGATACGTGGAAAACATCGTGCACTCGGTGCAACTGAGGTGGAAGAGCTAAGCGGTAACCCACCTCACCTACTCTACTCTGGACCTGAAAAGGTCCGATGAATCGCGAAGATAAGGTGCCACCTCGGCCAAATCTCCATGGACCTCACTGAGATGAAACCCATAGGATGACATGGTCTCCATCCTCAAACTCTAGATGTCTCTGTATTCTATCATCATACGACTTCAGTCTGCTTAGTGTAGTCTTCATCCTCTCCTGGATGTTCTACACCTTCTCGGTGGAAGCCCATTACATCTCTAGTCCCACTAGTGCTGACCCTCTTGGGTCTATCAAGCACATTGTTGATCTGCAAGGTCGTTCGTACAGGGCCTTAAAAGGTGCCATACCGATGGTGGGGTGATTTCTAATTTTTTAAGATAACACCACAAAAGGAAGGTGATCCTCCCAGTTGTGACCGAAGTCGTAGAAACATGCACGGAGCATGTCCTCGAGGGTCCGGGTGGTCCTCTCGGTCGAACCATCGTTCTGAGGATGGAAGGCGGTGCTTAAGCAAAGCTGTGTCCTGAAATATTCCTACAACCCCTTCCATAGCTTGTACGTAAATCATGTGTCATGGTCAGAGAAAATAGAAGAAGGTGCTCCATGCAATCACACAATCTCTTACACATATAGGTGTCACATGTTCTCTAATGAGCACTACTCTCTAATCGGTAGGCATTGGTCTGACTTGGTGATTCAACCGAAAATCACCCACATGGAGTCGTGACCTCTAGATGTATGTGGAAAAAAATTCATGAATTCCATGGATATACCATCCTAGTTCCACTCTGGGACATCTAAGGGCTGAACCAATCCTGAGGGTATATGGTGCTCTGCCTTCACTTGCTTACAAGTGAAGCATCGTGAGACAAACTCTGATACCGCCTTCTTCATACCTGGCCACCAATTTTGTCATCGAAGGTCCAGGTATATCTTTTATGCCCCTAGAGGTACCACTACAGTGGATGTGTGGAACTGCAACAAGACTAATGTGGAACTGGTACCATGGTACGTCCTTCAAACAGGATGATGTGCTCCCCACCTTCAGAAAATCTATCAAGTTCCTACCCTAGGGATATCTAAGCATGTCGTGTCTCTTAGTCAGTGTGCCTACGATGTGCCTATCGGAATCGCTGAAGAAGTGTAAGAGTGACTATAAGAGACTGAACATAGGCTGCTCCATCCCTATCCACAAAGGATATCTATAAGGCACCCAGATGCTCTATCTCCTGTCCTATCAGCTGAATTCCAGTCATCCTACTGAGTGCATCTACAACAACGTCCCCCTACCCAGGAGTATAGAATATCTCAAAGCCATAGTCAAGATGGAACTCAAGCCATCGTCTTTGTCTCATGATCAGGTCCTTCTGAGATAAGATATACCTGAGAATATTTTGATCAGAGTACATGGTAAAAATTTTTCCCATCAGATAGTGCTTCCACATCTTCAAGTTGAAAACCAATACTGCTAACTCCAGGTCATGGGTAGCATAGTTCTTCTAATACTGTCACAGCATCCAAGAACCATATGTGATCACTACTCGCTCCTACATCAGGACCCACCTGAGTCCTTCCCCAGATGTGTCGTAGTAGACTGCGTACCCTACGCCTTCCTCTGGAAGCCTCAAGATGGGAGCACTAGTCAACCTATTACTCAACTCCTAAAATCTATAATGGTATCTGTCCGAACACACAAATGGATTCCCCTTATTTTTCTAGGATGAAAGTGGTGTTGTGACTATCGAGAAGTGTGGAACTAATCTTCGATAGTATCTAGGAAATCCCAGGAAACTCCGAACCACCATCACACTCCTGGGTGGCTCCCAAGCAAGCATTGCCTCAATCTTCACTGGATCCACTACAACTACAGCCTCCAAGATGACATTCCCCAGAAAGTGAACCTCTTGAATCCAAACGTGGCACGTCGAGAGAATACCATAAAGATGGTTCTCTTGGATTCTATCCAGAACTACGTGTAAATGGTAGGCATGCTCCTCCTCAGTAGTCGAGTAGATCAGTATTTCGTCGTTGAAGACAACGACAAAGCGAGTGAGTTATGGTTGGAATATCCTATTCATGATACTCGTGAACACTGTTGGAGCATTGGTTACGCTAAAGGGAATAACCAAAAACTCGTATTGGCCATAACGACACATGAAGGGAATTTTATGCACGTCCTCATCTTGAACTCTGAGCTGGTGACATTCTGATCTGAGGTCTATCTTTGAGAACCATTTTTCTCCCTTGAGATGATCAAAGAGGTCATCGATTCTTGGTAGTGGGTACTTGTTCTTCACGGTCACCTGGTTTAGGTGACAGTAGTCGAAACAGATCCTCAAGATCCCTTTCACCTTCTTGGAGAACTGAATTGGGGCTGCCTAGGAAGAAACACTGGGTCAGATGAATCCCTTCCCTTGCAAGTCCTCAAGTTGTACACTCAGCTCATGACTGTAAGCTGGAGACATCCGATATTCTAGAGTAGATATCGGTGTCATCCTCAGTTATAGGTCAATGTAGAAGTCCACCTATTTGTGAAGAGTTAGTCCCGGAACATCGTCAGGGAAAACATCAATCTACTGGTTCACCACTACGGGATAAGTATGACTCTCCACATCTACTGCTCCGAGGGTAAGGCAAGCCAACTGGTGTGTGATCTGCTGCAACCTATTCCAAGTAAGCCCTTCCTACGAGGAAAAGGTTCCCTTCTCACCAGTGAAGGTGAACCTAGTCCCATCCGTGTGGACACACCGCACTTTGAGCCTAATACAGTCGATCTAAGCATGTACTGTAGATAACAAGTCCATAACCAAGATTATATCGTAAGGCCTCGACGCCTCTATGAGGAGATCCTAGTCAAAGCTATCAACTCATTGAGTAAGTGTAGACTGTCGTCACTAATGTCTAATCATTGAGTCTTCCCCCATAAGATTCTCTATCAATAAGGATCGAGCCAACGGCTCCGTCGGAATATACGAGTTCCGAACGAGGGCGGTGGAAATGAAAGAGTGACTGGCACTTGTGTCTATAAGAACTGCATCTAAGGTGGAGTAGACACCGATCATACCTCATATCATCTCTGGAGCACTATGTTCATAGGCCTCAACTGTCGGGGACTGCTCAGCAATGAAACTCTCCACTAGAAGGGATCTCTCCAACTCCCACATCTTAGTCAACATGATGTGGGAGATAACTGAAGCTATGATCTGTCTCCTGAGTCTCAGGTCAAAGGTATGGACCACTGAAGAATGGGTGCTTTACTATATAAATGGAGTAGCATGAGAGGTTGGTGAACCTCACATAGTACTAAGATATACTCATTCTTCTCTGATGAAGATGAAGTAGCTCCTGTATCTTCACCGCTAAAATAGTGGATGGAACACACACTTCCCAGAACAGACCATCGAATTATGCCCATAGATGTGTCACCTCATTATGAACCTAGATCATCAGGCTCCACCATCTGCCTGCTACTGCCTGATGGAGGCTGGTAGCAAGAATCACCATGAAGTCAGATGGTGTTCCTACCAGTCTGAAGACTCTCACCACAGCCCCATGCCAATCCTCTACCTCTTATGGGTTTGTCTCTCCCCTTAACCAAGGTGGCCTCTAGAACTGGAACTCGAGCAGTGCGCTCAAGCAGCAAGAACTCTCTACTAATATGACTGGTGGCATCAGTGGCCCAATGGAAAGTAGTACCGTTGGTGCCTCAACTGGAAGAGGGCCATGTACTGAGGCCTCATCCTTCGGCGGACTGTCAATACGTACAACTCTCAGGGCTCTAGCTAGTCATCCATGGGGAGTCATCCTGAAAGAAATAGATGTGACATGGTTAAAATACTATAATTGGTGAGCCGAACTAGTTTGATATGACTTAAAGAAAACTTTTGAAAACACACACACAATAAGTGTTTTCTTGTACGAAGTCGGAAATCATTAGTCAGGGTCTTGGTGTATGGATACGTCGGCCTCCACACCAACACTGGACTCCTGAAACTGAAAACCATGCACTGTACCCTTAACACTATTGCTTCACAGAAATAAAATACCAGAGTCCTATGTTTTGGGGTAGAACAGACCCCTTTGATACTAATTTTTCATGAACCTTCCCCCAGTGCTCGTATCATGACCACCCCATGCTCGCCTTCCATAGGCCGGGGGCTGGTGACTATCACCAAAGGCGTAATTCACTAAAACTGGGAAGGAATTGCCATTATAAATCATAAACACACACAACTAGAGAACAAGATAAAGAAAACACAAAGTAAAGGATGTATTAAAAGTCTACTAAAAGTAATGGGGGCCAGAATACAAGCCTATCTGTAATGTATAAATACAACTGAAATAAAGTACAACTGAAAAGAGAAAAACCGCTGAAAGGTGAAAGAAGCTCCTGCATCGTCCTTCGGGGTTCCAACCTGACGGGTAGGTACAGATGGCCTCCATAGCACTCCACGCCCATAAAACTCCATCATGTAATGATACGTCGTAAGGTCCGCCTCTGGGTACACTCTAGTCCTAGTGCTCTAGGCCTCTGTCAGTGTTGTCCGTCGTCTGCATTCAACACAACGAGGTACGGGCATGGCCCGTGCAGGGGTGAGTATAACGATACTCAGTAGGGACACCTAGACCCTCAAGTTCTCACAAAATTCAATAAGGATAAACCAAAAAATATGAAATCAACGGATAAACATTACATAGCTATATTCCCAGCATATACATCAGTTATCAAGTAATCCATCTCAATCATGAGAAAACACAAAAGTCATTGACTCAGCTCAAACTAGGATTTTCATTATCAAAATGATGGCTACTGTAAAACACCTCTTATATATAGAAGAATGGGACTATTGGGATTCCAAGGCTCTTCTCACTAACCCTGGACTGCAGAGGTACTCCTCCTGTCGAGTAACATGGGTCTACTGCCACAAACCGGGTGATCTATCCGTTGTGGGTCTTCCGCCAAAAACTGGGAGTGCCCCCTAAAATCCTAGAGAGGCACTCCTACTGTCATGTATTGTAGTTATGTTTCCAAAGACCAGGTGCTATATCCTCCATGGTTCTGCCGCCAAATACTGGGTGCTCCCCACTAGGCTAGTCGAATCACTCCGAGTCGAATCTGTCAAGAAGTTATCAGGTCTGTCAGCTACTATGTCTCTTTCTCTGCCAACTCGTTTCCTAACGGATCTGATCCATGAGCTACTAGTCAATACTACAAGTGTGACAGAGTCTCACGTGGAAGTATCTCAAAGGTATGTCATGTCATAGGGGTCTCAATGCAACAGACGACATGTCAATTAGACGCCCAGTCTGTGAGTTATTAGGCTTTTTGTCCTGGGGACCCGGTTTGTTTTTTGCACGAACCAACCTGACCGTATCTCAACTATACCATGAAATCTTTCTGGGTAATTTTAAAGTGGGGGCTTCGTTCCACGAATATCGGCGCAGCTGACGGTTCATCAAACAAACGCATGTATCCCATGAAATGGGCGAAAAAGTGAAAATGGGTCTTACGGGTTCGGGTCTGGGGTCTGACCCGACCTGAAGGTGGCCCGGCCTGTGGGATACCATTCCTGAAGGGGGGCCCAGCCCGAAACGATGGTACTAACTGGACCATTTGGCCGGCCGTGTGGCCAGCCCCAACTCACCGTGGGGCCCGGCCCGACCGACCGTCGGGCCTGACTGGTTTGTCGCGGCAGGCGGGCCGCACGGCCGGGCCGGCCGGCCCGTGTTTCTCAGCTGCTCCTATGTTGGAGGGGGGGGGGAAGCAATGAACCCCTTTGTCTAAAATGGAGAGTGCGAGGTGTAAGCCCCTAGTAACCGTGGGACTCGAAGAGTCCCGCCTGTTACGTGCATCGCCAGTCGGCTCATCCAGCCGTCCTCTCCTGTCCGCCGTGGCCTATGGCTACGATCATGTACCACCAGCACGGCCTGACAACCCCACTCCCCTTCACCGCGGACCACCATGGCCCCGACTCCCTTCTCGTTCACGTGGAACGAGAGAGCCACACCACCGTCTGAATGCCGCGACCCTTTCTTAAGGCACTGTGCAACGGCACCGCACCCCACTGGCACTGCAACAACCCTCCTAGTCGCAACTCGATTATTTGCACGGAATGATGGTTTCAATCCCATATGGGGACATGGTGGAATTTCTACTCCAGCATTCTTCATGGTCGGCTCGTTGTCGTTCTCCACGTGTACCACCACCATCATCAATGAACAAGAACAAACCAAAGGGGAGGGTCGAGCCGTGTTTGTGCGGTCCGAACCCTCCCCATTATGGTGACATCAATCGGTTCTCAAAACACACAACATACGACGAGGTATGAAGGGTAATATTAAAATGTAAAATAATAACCCCTACCTCACTTGTCGACGATCGTTGACGATGTCGTGGAAAATGGTGGCATTGATTCATTGACTTCGGGAAGCGTCCAGGGTAGGAGAATGAGGAAGAATCATTGTTTGAATTCTTCACAATCAGCTCCTTCACCTTAGGTTTGGTCGAATAAGGGACAATATGTTCATTGACGTTATTCACATTATTCACATTCTTCATTGGAAAAATGGTTCTTTATTTTGAGGTTTTCCAACATTCTCACAGGATGAGAAATGACATCCCCAAATAAAATAATAGCCTTCCAGTTATTTTATGTGGGGGAACATAATTCATAAAGGTTAATTAATAACCTAGCTATAACAAATTAAATCACATGTGTTGGCATAATAAATTAGTGGGGGAAGGGTGAAAGATTAACCCACAGAAATGGGGGGTTAGAAGTGTTCCAAAATTAATGGGGTGTTAGAACTGTTAAGAGACTAATTTTGGACGTACTGAATAAAATCCTACCAAGGGATGTTATGTGCGGGTGGTTCCCACCAATAACCTCTACTTTGAGGTTTTACCCACCATAAAATAAATATAAATTATGTCTTATTTTTATTTAAAGACCCCAAAAACAATCTTGAACTCTCATTAAATCAAAACTGTGGTGAAGGTCTCACTAAGCAATCACCGACTTTACAATTTCAATGGCACCCTTAGATTTATGTTTCGAGCACTGGTTCAATATATTTAAAATCCCGCTCGTACATTTACTGAACGTACCCAAAAAAACATCAGAAAAAGATTCCGGGCACACCGGGCATCGGAATCAAACACCGTCAGAAATTGAAGTCTCGTAAAATTCCTATGTATTAAAAAAAATTCCACGGTAAATATGGGTCTTTAAATTCTCCCCACCTTAGGACTGTATATTCCCATAAGCTGTAACTCCAACAAAGGGAATGAATGGAGGTTCTAAGCACGTTTCTAAGCCTACTTCTCCCATGTTCTCTCTTGGAGGTTCATGTGCTTGTAACGAACGTGCACCAATGGTATCAACCGTCCACGTAGAACCATCTCTTTTCGATCCTCAATATCCAATGAAACCTCAATTAATGTCGCTACATCATCGATTTCCAGCTCTCCATGGTCGATGATGTGGGAAGGGTCATGCACATATCTCCTCAGCTGAGACAAATGGAAGACGTCGTGCACCTGGGGCAACTGAGGTGGAAGAGCTAAGCGGTAAACCATCTCGCCTACTGTGCTGAGGACCTAGAAATGTCCGATGAATCGCGGAGATAACCTACCACCATAGAAAAATATCCATAGAACATGTCGATGTGAGACCCGAAGGAAGACGTGGTCACCGTCCTCAAACTCTAGAGGTCTTCGTCTCCTATCAGCATATGACTTCTCTATGATCTTTGCAGTCTTCATCCACTCCTGGATGATCTGCACCTTCTCGGTGGTAGCCCTTACCATCTCTACTCCTATTAGTGCTGACTCCCCTGGGGCTGTCCAGTAAAATAGAGATTTTCAAATTCATCCATACAAGTCTCAAAAGTTTCCATACCGATGTTGGATTTATAGCTTTTGTTGTAGGGAAATTCCACCGAAGGTAGGTTTTCACCCCAACTGCGACCGAAGTCGACGACACATGAACGGAACATGTCCGCGGGGGTCTGGATGGTCCTATCGGTGTGAACATCCATCTGAGGATGCAAGGCTGTGCTCAAGAGAAGATGTGTCCTGAATGCTTCATGCAACCCCTTCTATAGAGAGGAGGTAAATCGTGTGTCACAGTCCTAGAAAATAGAAGAAGGTACTCCATGAAAATGCACAATCTCCTGCATAAAGTGGAATCCCATGTTCTCTTCTAAGCCTTGCTCTCTGATCGGTAGGAAGTTGTCCGACTTGGTGAGTCAGTCGACCATCCCCCAAATTTATTAGTGTCCCATGGATGTATGTGGGAGACCCGTCACGAAGTCCATGGATATCCCATCCCACATTCACTATGGGACCTCTAAGGGATGAACCATGCCTGCAGGTACCTGGTGCTCCGCCTTCACAGGCGGACAGGTGAGGAATCATGAGACATACACTACTACCACCTTCTTTATAACTTGACACCAATGCTATTGTCGAAGGTCATGGTACATCTTTTCCACCATTGGATATACCTCTAAAGGGGACTTGTGGAACTCCCTCAACACATCCTCCTGAAGTGAAACTGGTAGCATGGTACGTCCTCTAAAAAGGATGATGTGATCCCCAGCTTCAGAAAATCCATCAGCTTCCTGCCCTATGGATATACAAGAACGTCGTGTCTCATAGTAATCATCCCCACATTGTTCCTCCCCAACTCACTAAACAGTTGGAGGAGTGACTGTAAGAGACTGAAGATAGGCTGCTCCATCCATATCCACAATGGATATCTATAAGGCAGCCGACTTCTCTTTCACCTCTCCTAGGAGCTAAATGCCAGTCCTCCTGCTGAGTGCATCCGTAACAAAATTCCCCTTCCCTTGAGTATAGACTATTTCAAATTCATAGTCCTAGGGGAACTCAAGCCATCGTCGTTTTTTCATGTTTAGGTCCTTTTAAGAGAAGATATACCTGAGACTCTTGTGAACAGAGTACACAGTAAAACGTTCACCCATCAGATAGTGCCGCCACATATTCAAGGTGAAAACCAATACTTATAACTCTAGGTCATGGGTAGCATAGTTCTTCTCCTGATATCTCTTCTTTCGAGAACCATATGTGATCAATACTCAATCATGCATCAAGACACACCTGAGTATGGTCCTTGATTCGTCACAGTAGACAATATATCCTACTTCTTCATTTGAAATCCTCGTGATGGGGGCACTATTAATCCACTACCTCAGCTCCTGAATGCTCTGCTGGTATCTCTTCAACCACACGAAGGATTTCCCAATCTTCGTAAAGGCTCAAAGTGGGGCTGTGACACTGGAGAATACTGGAACAATTATCTGATTGTATCCATCCAAGCCTATGAAACTCCGAACCTCCATCACACTCCTTGGTGGCTCCCAAGAAAGAACCATCTCAATCATTGCTGGATCCACTGCCACTCCAGCCACTAATTTGACGTCCCCAATAATTGAACCTCTCGAATCCAAACTGCTACTTCGAGAGCTTAACATTAAGCTTGTTCTCTCAGAGTGTGTCTAGTACTACCTGAAAATGGTAGGTATGCTCCTCCTCAATAGTCAAGTGGTTCAGTATGTCGTCGATGAAGAATATGATAAAAAGATCGAGGTATGGATGGAATATCTTGCTCACAAGACTCATGAACACTGTAGGAGCATTGGTTACATAGAAAGGCATAACTAAAAAGTCGTAGGGGCCATAACGACACCTGAAGGTGATCTTCTTCACATTCTCTTCTCAAACTCTGAGCTGGTGATAGCCTGATCTAAGGTCTATCTTTGATAACCATCATACTCCATTGAGTTTATAAAATAGGTCTCCAATTTTAGGGAGTGGGTACTTGTTCTTCACGATCCCCTGGCTCCGACGATGGTAGTCGACAAAGAGCCTCAAGATCTCATCTTCCTTCTTGGAGAACAGAATCGGGGCTGCCCACGGAGAAACACTGGGCCAGATGAATCCCTTCCTCTAGATTTCCTCAAGCTGTACCATCAGCTCGTGAAGCTCATCGGGAGCCATCCGATATGCTGGAGTAGATATAAGTGTCATCCCTGGGTACATGTCAATGTAGAAGTCCACCTATCTGCGAGGAGGTAGTCCTAGAACATCGTCAGGGAAAATATTTGTGTACTGGTCCACCAGGATTGGTTAGACTCTCCACATCTACTGCTCCGAGGGTAAGGCAATCAAACTAGTGATTGATCGGTTGTACCCTTCTCCGAGTACGTTCGCCATGCGCTACAAAGGTTCCCTTCTTACCGGTGAAGCTGAACCTGGTCCCATCTATGCAGAAACACCACACATTGGACCTAATACAGTCGATATGAGCATGGACTATTGATAACCAGTCTATACTCATGATGAATTATTAAGGCCTCGACGCCGCAATAAAGATATCCTTGCCGAATCTCTCGCCTCCTAGAGTAAGCCCACACTGCCGGTACCAGTGCTCAATCCTCGAGTCTGCTCCCATAGGTGTCTCTAGCCGACAGGTTCGATTCAATGGATCTTTCAGAATTTCTAAGCTTCAAACGAGGGTAGTGGAAATGAAAGAGTGACTGGAACCTGTTTTTATAAGAACTTCCACTAATGTGGAGTAGACACATATAGTATCTCGTATCATCTATAGAGTGCCTTGGTCGTAGCACTCAGATGAAGGGGACTACTCAGCAAGGAAACTATCCACTAGGAGGGCTCACACCAATAACTTTGTCTGATTCGGGATGCTGTAGGAGATAACTGAAGCTCTGATCTCTCGCATGTGTCCCTGCTCAAAGGTCTGGGCCCTGAAGAATGGGTCGTTTACCATGTTAGTGGATTAGTGCGACATGTTGGTGAACCTCGCTGAGTACTAAGCTATAGTCATGCTGACCTGCTGTAGATGAAGTAGCTTTTGAATCTGCACCGCTCGAAGGGAGGCTAGAAAAAACTCCACCCAGAATAGGCCCTCGAGGGCTGCCCATAAAAGTGTCACCTTGTAATGTACCTGGAGCATCCGTCTCTACCATCTGCCTTCTTCTGCCTGAAAAAGGCTAGTAGCAAGGATCACCATGAATTCGGCTGGTGTTCCTACCAGTCTGAAGATGCTCACCACAGCCTCCATCTAATCCTAAGCCTCCTGTGGGTCTGTATCTCCCCTGAACCTGGGTGGCCTCTAGCACTGGATTTCATGCAGCGCGCTCAAGCGGCATGCACTCTCTACTACTGGGGCTGGTGGCATCGGTGGGCCAAAAGAAAGTAGTACTAATGGTTCCTCTGCTGGTTCCTCAACTGGATGAGGGACCTATACTGAGGCCTTTTCGCTTGGCAGACTACCAGTATGTACAACTCTCAGGGCTCTAGCTGGTCATCCACTGGGAGGCATCCTGAAAGAAACAGACGTGACATGGTTAAAATACTATACATAGTGAGTGATCCTTGTTTGAGGTGACTGAATGAAAACATTTGAAAACACACGCGCAATCAGTGTTTTCTTGTACTAAGTCGGAAATCAGTAGTCAGGGCCCTGGTGTATGGATACGTCGGTCGCCGCACCAACACTGGACTCGCTGAACTAAATACCATGCTCATTACCCTTAACACTATTGCTTTATAGAAAGAAAATATCAGAGTCATATGTTTTGTGGTATAACCAACCCCTTTGATACCATTTTTTCAGGACCCATCCCCCAGGACCTATATCTTGTCTACCCCATTCCCACCTTCCATAGGCTTGGTGCTGAAGACTAGCACCAAAGGTGTAATTCCCTAAAATTGGGAAGGAATTGAATTTATAAATCGTATACACAGACAACTAATGAACAAGAGAAATCAAACACAATGAAAAGGTTGTATAAAAACTGAACTAAAAGTAATATGGGGATAGAATACAAGACCAACGATAATGTTCAAATGCAACTAAAAGAATGTACAACTACAAAGGGACAAACAGCTAAAAGGTGAAAGAAGCTCCTAGATCGTCCTTCGGGGTTCCTACCTGAAGGGTAGGTACATATGGCCTCTACAGCACTCCACGTTCATTAGACTCCACAATGTAAAAAACGTCATAAGGTCCTCCCCCATGTATTGTCCAGTCCTGGTGCTCTCGGCATCCATTATCATTGTCCGTCATCTGCATCCAGCACAACGTGGTGTGTGCATAGCCTGTGTAGGGGTGAGTATAACGATACTCAATAGGGACCCCGAGACCCTCAAGGTCTCACAAAATCCAACAAGGATAAAACACAAAGTATGAAATCAAAATATAACAATTACCTTGGTATATGCCGATACATATACATAAGTTATCTAGTAACCCATCTCAGTCATGAGGAAAACAAAAAGGTCAATGAATCAGCTCAAACCATGAATTTCATTATCGAAACCACGGCTGTTAGATAACTCCTTATTTTTCGAGAATATTGGGCATCTCATGACACCAAGGCACTTCTCACTAATCTTAGACTTCTGAGGTACTCCTCTTATCTAGTATTGTTGTTCTGCTTCCAAATACTGGGCGCTCTTTCCACTATGGGTCTGCCACCAAATACTGAGTGCCCCCCTAATATCCTATAGAGCTACTCATCTTATCTAGTACCACGGTTCTGCTGCCAACAACTAGGCACTCCGTCCGCCATTGGTTTGTCGCCAAATACTGGGCACTCCCCACTGGGCTCGTCGAATCACTCCACGTCGAATTGGTCAAGCAGTCATCAGGTCTGTCTGCTATTAGCTCTCTACACTCTCCCTACTTGTTTCCAGAAGGATCCACTCCATGTGCTACTGGTCGATACTCCATGTTCCATGAAGTCTCATGTGAATGTATCTCAATGGTACACCACATCATAGGGGTCTAAACGCAATAGACGGACCATCAGTTGGATTCTTTGTCTGTGAGTTATTATATTTTTAGTCCTGGGGGCCTGGTTAGATTCGTGCATGAACCAACCTGATCGTATGTCAACTATACCCCGAACTCCCATGTGGTTTTCTCAAAGGGATATAATCATTCTAAAAAGATCGGCGTTGTTGACAATTCGTCAAACGGACACCAGTAGCCCATGAAATGGGATAAATGGTGAAAACGGATCTGACTGGTTCAGGTCTGGGGTCCGACCTGATCCACAGGTACGACCCGACCCGAAGGCAACCCGTCCTGAAGGCGGGCCAGCTCGAAAGTGGCTCGTCTAGTGGGCAGCCCGACCCGAAGGGGTGGCTCGGCCCGGTTGGGGGGCCATGTGGCCCACCCCGGCTGGCCGTGTGGCCGGACCTAGCTGGCCATGTGGGCCGGCCCAGCTGGTCATGTGGCCTGACCCGGCAGGCCGTGTGGACTTTCATGGCTTCTGGTGAGCCTCAGCCAGCTGGTCGCATGGCCGGGCAAGCCGGACCACATGGCCCGGCTCACCCCATGTGGGAGGGGGTGCTGCGTCCTTCTTTTTCTAAAATGGTCGGAACGAGGCACCGGCCCCTTATAATTGCATGACCCAAACGGTCCCACCTGTAGTGAGCACTAGTAGCCAGCTCAGCCGGCCTCCCTCTCCTGTCCGCCGCGACCTGCCCTGGAAGCGGCTCCCTTCTTCTCCGCACGGCGCAATGGTGCCCCACCACCGTCCGACCGTCGCGGCCCTTTCTTCTGTCACAGTGCAATGGAACCGCTCCCCTTCGGCACCGTCACGACTTGCCTGGTAGTGGCTTGGTTCTTTTCATAGAACGGCGATGTCGCGCCATCGTCGTAACCCGACCGCCTTGTGCCGCCAGCTTTCTTCACAACCGGCTCATTGTTGGTCGGCCCGTGTACCGCCTTTGTCGTCAACGAACAAAAACAAACCAAAGGGGAGGGTCATGCCATGTTCGTGTGGTCCAACCCATCCTCATTACAGTGATAACATTCGGTTATTAAAGAAAAAAACATATGACGGGGTATGCAGGGTATAATTCAAACATAAAATAATAACTCCTAACTCGGTTGTCGATGATCGTTGACAAATATGCGAAAAAGGTGGTGTCGATTCGTTGATGTCAGGAAGCATCTAGGGTAGGAGACTGAGGAAGAAGCATTGTTGGCGTTCTACATTGTTGGCTCCTTCTCCTTGGGTTCGGTCGAAGAAGTAAGAAGACGTTCGACGACATTCTTCGCGTTTTTTGCATTCTTCAATAGAAGAATGATTCTCCATTGAGATCTTTTTCCAAAAGATCTCATAGGAAGAGAAAAACCAACCCCAAATAAAATAATAGTCTTCTATTTATTTTAAGTGCTGGCACGTAATTCAAAAGGGTGAATTAATAACCCGACTCCACCCAATTAAATAACGTGTGTTGGCACAATAAATTTGTGGGGGAAGGTGGAGAGTTTAACCCACATAAATGGGGGGTTAGAGGTGATTCAAAATCAATTGGAGTTAGAAGTGTTAAGATACTCATGTGGGACCCACAGAATAAAATCCACTCAAGGGAGGATATGTGAGGGTGGCCCCCACCACTAACCTCGACTTGATGTTTCCATCCACCTTAACAAAAAAAATAATTTAAGTATTATTTTTATTTAATTTTATTGTAAAAACCCCAAAAACTATATTCCACTCTCATTAAAACGCAACTGCGGTGGAGGTCTCACTAAGAAATCACTAACGTTGTGAGTTCAACGGTGCCCTCAGATATCAGTTTCAAGTATCGATTCAAAAGATATAAAATCCCACTCATACGATTACTGAACGTACCCGAATAAAAACATCAGAAATTGATTTTGGGCCCACCGGGGCTCGGAATCAAGCGTCGTCAAAAACTGTGGTCTCTTAAAATTCCCATGTATAAAAAATTTCCATGGGAAATACTGGTATTTACAGATTTAGGTAATATATGATTTTTATTTAACACAATGAGGTATTTTTTAATTCTATGACATTTAATTTTTTATGTTCTACAAGTCATTTTCAAATAGAATTTTTATAAGTAGAGTGGTGGAAATGTTACAATTTTAAATATTTATTGAAGGGATGATGTGTAGATACCCTTTACACTTCCCTGATATAATTATAGTGTTATGTTATGAATATAACCATAGAATTTAAAATAATGGTGTTTGTGGTTTATGTGAATCGATTATAACTCAACCAATTATTTCAACTATGTTTTGAATATTTTTTTCCGATTATTAAGATTATATTTTTATATTTTATATGATTACTTTTAAACTATATAACTAGATTTTACCTATGTGATATAATTTATTTTTAAAAAAACCCTTATAAAAATATTTAGGTTTGAGGGGACTAAATTTATCCTCTATTTAATCAAATTTTTTTTCAAAAAAAATTATTCTTTATTGTTAAGTTAATATATTTAATATTTTTAAAAACTATTTTTTGTAAAAATAACATTTGAATATTTATGAACTCATAATATTATTTTGTATTGATTACCAATTAAATGATTGTTAATAAATTTTTAATGTTTTTATTTATAATATTATAATTATAATTCTTTATATTTTATTTTTATTCTTCCAATAAAAATTCCATTAAATTAGTAAATCAATAATTTTAGACTAATTGTTTTTCTATTTTCATAATAATTAGTATTAGTCCTGATAATCTAAATATTTTTCCTTAAATTTAAATTCTCCATAATTAATAATAGGAAATTTATTATCTCATATATATGAATCATTTTATAAATAAACGTTCTTTGTTTCTTAAATTCATAATAATATTGTCATTGGTAACACGTAAAACATGTTCTATGTAAAAGTGGCAATAAAAACAATTTTAATATATTGGAAATAATTATCAATCATACAACTTTTAATTATATATAGTGTATTAAAGTTGAAATTTATGGGTTATTTTTTTCCTGAAACCAGTTTTTAACAAAATTTCCCCGAATGATCAATCATAATGACTGTAAAAAGTAAAAAATAATTTTTTGAATATATAAATAAATTTTCTAAAACAATATTACTGTGTTAAAAAATGGAAAAAATTACTTATAAATTATTTATTTAAATTATAATATAAATATTATGAATATAAAACAGGATTCAGATGCATAGAACACATATAAAATTTATGATATCAACAAAATAATTATTATTCATTATTCACCTAAAATGGTTTAATTATAAAAAAATGTAAAAAATAATACTATGTAAATTCTATTATTATATTTTTAGAAAAATATATAATATTTTTCATTTTTATGTTAAAAAATTAATATCAACAATATAATATGTAATGGTTCATTTTTGTGAAAAATAATTTTGCAAATTTTATTTATGTATAATGTGATATTTTGAAGATTTAGTAAAAAATATCAATTATATGGATAATCATTTATATTTATATATATGAAATATAAATCTAAATGTCAGATGAGTGAATTTTAATATAATAATCGACAACTTGGAAAAAATCAATATTAAATCACTATTATTAATAAACTTCTTTGATTCTATATAAATTAATTCCATGTTGATATCATAATAGTTTTTTCATTAACGATCGATATAACATATACATAAGATATAAGGGTAAAATAAATTATAGTGGAATTGACATGTGGTTAATCATCATGAATCAATTTTACAATGATTCATATATGATAATGTTTCATATATACTACTTCGCTAATACTGTAATTTCCATAGTTCGACTTTGGATTTGTCTGCAGAAATACCTAGAAAGGTTATTTACATTATAATATTAGATAAATTGGATTAATGAGGAAAAACAAATGTTCATAAATTCCATTTCATCTTATATTATTTATTATATTTATTGTATAATTACTTTTATTTATTTCAGTTAATTTAATTTATAACATTCGATAGTCATATTTAGGATTCAATATAAATCAATATTTTTTTGTTTTTTAAATTTTGTGGAACAATAAATTTGTTATATATTTTATTTAAGAGATTATAATGTGAAATATCACCTGACTATACGGTTTATATAGAAGAACATAGAGTAGAACCAACAGAGTGTTGGAATTCATGTTCCCACAATAAGGAGACAGTTAGTCTTGTTGTATCATCTATCATTAAATCTTTTAATGGAAGTGAATTTTTTAATTAATAGAAAACCCACATGTCGATGTAATTTTATATAAATTTTTTCCCATGGTGGATATAAACTTTTCAAGATTGCTTTTGTATACATACAATACAAGGATAACATAGTTTTAGCCTCATAAAAATTAGGATATAGAGATATGGTTTGTGATATAGTAGCCACCTTAATGATATAGAGTATTGGTATTATTTGAGATAAAAAACCATGTGGAATTATTATATATTTGTTGAACATTATATATTATATTTCTCTTGTTTTTAATAAGAAAGTTATTTACATTACTTCAGTTTAATGAAAAATAATTTGTATTGTTAAATTATGAAATGTGACTAATGGATTCACGTATTTTTTGGGTTTGTGAAACAATTGGAAGAGGAGGGATATGTCCTACATTAACCTCAAATTTGAAATTAATTATGGAATGAGTTGTGTGAGATTGATTTTCAAAAATATATATCATTGATGAATTTTGTTATGGGTTGTGATATAATTCCAACCATGGATATAGATGTGGGATAAGTTGGGAACCATTTCTACAAATGTTAGTATACGGTAACATAGGAATTATCTTTTCATATTCTTATTACTAATGATATAATATACTACTAATGGATGGAATGATGCCAAACATAGTGTCATCATGATATAATATGGTACCTAGGGAATTTCTAGAACAAACCCCTATGTATTTATCATATATGATTTTACTAAAGGAGAGAACCATTTAAAACCATGGTATTTGTTAATATCACATGGTACGTGGGGATCTGGCCATTATAAACCCTTGGTATTGATTACATAAAATGGGCTAATGGGATGGTGCGTTTTTGAGAACTGGTTATTGATGATATGTGGTAATGGTAGGGGAAGTTGATATTATCACAGATGAGATGGAAAAATGACCTAGAACCAATCTGAAAGATGGTATCATGTATTGTGAGGGGACTATTACCACCCATGTTATTGATATAGGAAATATAAATACTTGAAATGAAAAATTAATAATAATGTATGATAAATTGTTAATATCTAGGGAAACACTTGAGGTTATAATAAACATTTTGTTTGTATTTATTTATTAATCTATTTTAATCATATCACCTTTTGTATATAATATGTATATTATTTTTTACAGGGACAACTGTATTGGTGTCCTACTAAGTTATACTCACACCATGATTGGGTGTCCATAGAATATTGGTATCTACGGAAATATTATGGTTGTAATAATAGGGAGGAAAGTGGATTGATGTTCGATTACTGAGTTGGATAGATAGATAGAGTTATGAGATGAGACCGAGTAAATACTCATGACCAGGATGTGGTTATTTTTTGTTATATTTTTTTTCTCTTTTTAATATATGATTTACCCCTGGAATATCATTTTTATACCTTATTAAATCATGTAAAATTTTGATAGTTCATTCTTTTACATCATAAATTGTATTATTTATTTATTTTTATTTATCTTTTGTATAAAAATTTTTTTGGGTATTTTATTGAAAGACAACGTTTTACTTAATCTATGATTTTTGGTTGTATATTCAAATTGATATATGATTAATAATTTATTCAGATTGACCGTTACTGATTAATTGGTAATTTTACTACTTGTAGAGGCATCACAATGATATTGTGGATATCCAATAAAATTATAATTTAGTTATATAGGTTAGATACATAAAAAATTATTCCAAAATAAATAAATCACCTCTTGGATTAATAATATCTCTATAAAACTCTTCAAAATAAGTTTATAATCAAATGTAACATAAATTGTCCCATTTTAACTACATAAATATATATTCTACTACCTTAACTCTTTATCTATTGAATACTAATACAATTTATTTAATATATTATTGAATACCTCAACACATCATCATATGAATACAAAAAAATACATCATTCACTTCCATTTATCAAAAAAATGTTTCACTTTAATTACCACCATTGGATTTTTTGTCATGAATTATTTATATACTTATTTAAAACTATATTCAATGTTATACATTTATTATCTGTTATCTTTAATAAAATTGAATAATTATGTTGAGAAAAATTAAGGGTTATTAAATAATCAATTCAATTTCTACATGACCAATGCATTTATAGGAAACATTTTTTACTAATTAATCTTCCATAATTCCCCCAAATAACCATGTATCATTGAAAAAATAGTAAATAATTTATGAAATTTTACTGTAAAAAATGTTATAGAATTAACTAAATAATAATTGTTTTTCATAATATATATATACTAATAATTTAAAAAATCATAAATTTCCAAATATCTAAATCAATGATAAATAATGTTATTTGGAATCCAGATCAAATTATTAAACCCATAATGGGTAACCCCTTTCAATTTATTCATCCAAAGTAATAATCCATTAATATGAAGTTTAAAAATAATTTTTATTAAAAAATATATTACAAAAATATATTTAATATACTATATAACTAGAATAATGTTTTTCTGACTATTTTTCAACTAATCATTATTGACACCATCCAATCCATCAGTACCCAACATAGTTCGATAATAAGATAATAGTGACGCCATAATACTACCTATGATATCCTAGGGGCCATAAAATTAAACAATGAAGCAAAATTACATATTCTAGGGCTTGAATGGAGGTATCATGTTGTGGATTACTTATTATAATTTTAACACTTTTTGAATATCATAACGATGCCTCGGGATCTCTCACGAGGAGAAAAATAATTAATCTCAAAAACAATAATATCATGTTTTATTAAATTTTTAAAAATAATTAAATAATGGTATTTTCTAATTTTGAGAAAAAAAATAAATATAATAAATGATGAATACTTATTATACATAGCACATAAATATAGAATATGACTCTGAATTCTAGTATAATTTAGAAATAGTGAGAATTTGTAATTCCTTTTAACAATTACATTATATTTTTAAATTTAAATTATATAATTTCATTTCTCAATGTATTCTTTTAGTTATAAAATTGTACATCATAATATAGAATATTACACTATGTGTTCTTATACGATTGTCAATATGTTTTAATTCCTGAAAGATACTTACATAATTGATCATGAATTTATAAATGCAGTCAATTTTTAATTAGTTTTATCAAAAACATTAATTTTATAAACAGAAAAAATTATAATAGTTTATAAGAAAAATACTTCAACATGGAAAAAAACATTTTTATTCAATAATATAGTTTCATGGGAATTTAAATATGGATATAAATAATTTCCAGACAAAAATATTAGTTCCATTGTATCTCTACTACCAACATCAACTTTATAGTTTAGCCGTGAATGGATAAATAATCTCGAACGTCCTTCCTCACACTATCTCATGACTACCCAAACCATGTTGTAGTATATTATGAAAATCTTCCTTCTAGCTTATTCAATGCAATAAGGATTTCATATATTAATTATTTCATAAATAATTGGAAATGTATATCAAAATAGTGATATGATTTTCATAACAAATGGGGATCCTCCATCCTAATGAAATACTTTTTCCATGATTGGATTTTGATGGCACTAATATAAATTAATTATTCATGGGAATGGGTTGATTTTTCAGTAGTTATTCTCAGGAGAAACATTATTAGAATCTCCAATAATCCATATTTAATTATCCTATGAATATTGAATAATTGTATTATCCTTAAATATAATAACATGTATCATTTTTACATGATTCTTCTGTGGAATACTAGGTTTTTTGAATTTTAAAAACATTGAATAAAATCCATATTGATTATTTATTTTCAATGTACATCAATTTCAAAACAAATTTTTTTCTTCTCCAATATTAATGTGATATACAAATGACTGTAAATTCATTTGACAAGAAATTGATCTTAAATTACAATGTCATAACGAATTCAAAAATATTTCTTATAGTAAATCTAAAACAATGACCTAAGAATTCATAGTAATTATATGAAATTAGATATAATTTCATTCCAAAACCGTGATTGCCTTATCAATTTCCTAAATTCCATACAACACATGACATTTCCGAAATTTGTTATCATTTTTAGTATTTGATTTGACTCTAATATTAAAATAATATTTTATCTAGTTTTTCGAAAAAAATAATCCAAAACATTATAATTCAAGGAATTTATTTACTCTCACAATTATATCCATATGATCTCAAAATTTTAAAACAAGATTAAAATTCATTAATAATCTAAAAATATTTGTGACTAAACCATATAAAATAAAATAATGAGAAGTTAAATTTTTATACTTTTCAATTTCCCTATACCTAATATTTGGTCTTTAGGAAATTTTAGAATCAATGTTATCACCATGGAAATTTAAAACAAACCCATGAAATATATTAATTCAACACCACAAAACATAAAAATATAATTCATACTAAAGATATTTTTCTATTTATAATTATGGATCACTTATTATATACCAAGTTGAATCATCCTCCCATTTACACAATATAGTTAATTTACTATAATTTTCCCCAATAAAACAAATTTTAATTTTTTAGTAAATACATTATCAGTCTTCAAAATAAAATTTTGTTCACCGGATTGATAATCTATTATATCATCAATATGATAATTGATAGAATTTCATTAGTCTTAATGATATTTAATGTTTTTTAGATGTTGAGTTTTGGTTTGTTTTAAATTTCAAATCCAATATATTGTAAAATTATGTTGTTTGTTTTTTTTTAATAAATAATGCATGATTCATATTTCAATCTAATAAATTTCACTCATAACTCCACTATAAATGAAATATATCCACAAATACTATAAACATTTTGTATGATAGAAACATTTTTCATTTAATTGATACTCTTTAATCTACTAATCTTCATTTATTAGATTTTATTTTCATCTTTTCAGGGTCTCAAAATTAGTCAACTGTTAATTATTGAAGGAAATTTAATGTTAATTGTGTTCCAAATATACGTTTAAACTTATTCAAACATAATTGAATAATAAATATATATTTTTTCATGGTGAAATTTATTAATCCTTTCTTTTATATTATCATCATCACAATTTAAAATTTTCTGAAAGGGGTCATAAAAAATATATTAAAATTTTCCAAAATAGTTCCATAGAATTTGATATTTCCCCTAAATAATTGTGAATTTATATAGTAAACCCCCACATAATTAATTTTTACGATATCATGAAATTTTACTTTTATATAAATTTTAATTGGGATTTTATTTATGTTTTCTGGAAAAGAATTTAAATTTTAGGGATTTTAAGGATATTCAGAATTTTAAATGTAAAGGAAATTCGTAAATTGAATTTTTATTTTTAACATGGTATTTTAATAACAATTAAAAACAAAAATAACTCAATTATATGGTTTTAAAATATTAAAAATTAATTAAATTTGATATTTCATGATTCATATACAATACAATAATAAAAAAACGCAATTGAAAAGGGAAAAACGAGTATCATTTGGATGAAAATTAAAATAAAAAAATTAACAAGATATCACCTAATATTATAATAAAAAAACACAACCCATTCCTATAAATATTTACATAAATGATCTAATTTTGAAATATTTTATATGAGATAAATGAATATAATAATCAATACAAAAAATTAAATAGGTGGAAAATACATAGTCGTTAGTTGTGATAAGTGTCATTATGGTAAACCACATATTATGGAGGTTCATAAAAACTCATTGTGAAAATATTTTATCTATTCTCATTAACATTTAATGGTTGTCCCTTTATTTGGTAATTATCTATAATTTCACCAAAAATTAAATCAAGAGAATCAAAATATAGACATGGACATTTTGTATTAAATTTAACATGATGTATATTTCTTCATGACTTAAATAGAAGTACTTTCCCCCACTATTTAAATTATTGATGATTCTTTCATAATTGAATTATTTTTTTCTACATATTAATTTTGGTGTATTTATATGAATTCTTTAATATCACTTCCATCTCATTTATTTAGAAGTCTCCCTCTTCTCTTGTATAAAATTATTCATGTTACAGGTTTTACATCATAATAATATATTTTTTTCTAATTAAACAAACATGTGACATGATTTTATACACAAAAGGTCATAATTTTACAATCTAAATTGAAGTAAAAATTTATTCCAATAATCCTAAATTACATCATCCAATCAATAAATCAAGTATTTTATAAATTTATGGATAGTTATTTCTAAAAAATATGTTATTTATTTTAAAAAATGTTTAAGATTTTATTTTTTTATTGTTTATAGTGTAGGGAATCCCTAGTATGAAATATATTTTTCCTAATTATTTTTTTAGGTATTTTATAGATGTGGATACATTTATTGGAGATAATAAACTTGTGAGAAGCAATTAAATCATTTTTAGGAGGCAGTTGTCCAAACTTCCAAAAATGATATATAAGTATTCCCCGAAAATGGAATAAAAACAAATATGTACTATATAAAAATAATGTATTTAAAATTATATTTTAAATATATCATATAATATATTTAAACATAAATTAAGTCATTATTATAAACCTTGAAAGGTGGTATAGGAATAATACGAATTATTTTTTCGATGTGATACTTCACCTTACACAAGAATAGAACGTTAACTAACCATTTGGTTGAAGTTTCTACATTTATATGTTAGATTATTAAAATAAAAACATCTCTTTATAATTAGGGAATAAATTATTTTATATAGGCATGTAATAATATAATTTTAGTGGGTCAATAATGAAAATAAAAGTAGCTCTTGAGAATGGATGTTAACTCTTGTTTGGGTATCTCTTTTTGGATTTCACCAACTGGATTTAGTGGATGGATTTCTACCAAAATATGATTCTAAGATTAGGTTATGTATGTTAGGAAATTATTTGAGAGATTATTGATCACGAAAAAGGGATTTATAGGTTTGAATAAGTAGGAAGGGTGAGTTCCATTTTATAGTCTAATAGAAGTTTCATTCCATTAAATATTTCAAAATTCAATACCAAAAACGTATTCCCGTTGAAAAATGGATCCAGTAACTGTACAAATATGATAAAAGGGTGGTTACCGTTAAATTATGACAAAAATCTTTTAGATTAGTTGTTAGGTGATTTTGGACCTTATGATTATGGTTTATTACATTATTAAACAAATTTTCATCATAATCAATATAATTTATTTTAATCATTACACTACTAATTTTGGTAAAAATTATTTGTCCGTATTAGAAATTAAAATTTTTTTTATTCAAAATATTGAATTCATGTTTCCAAATTCCAATCACATAACTGTCATAAAATAATTTAAATTTATTTCTGCATATGTTATGACAATGCAATCTTTTATTTTAAATAGTTTAAAAGTTTACTAAGTCGTTATATCCAATTGGAAAGTGAAATTGAGTCAAATGACATATATATGATTGATATTTGTTAAATGTTTATAAATAATAATTTTCAACTAATAAATATTTTAAATTTTCTTATAAATAAATTATATTAATATGTAGTTTGTAATTAAGATGTACTATTTTTATTACAAAAATATAAATGGATCCTCTTAGAAAATACAAAAAATTAACCATAAGATAATTTTTTCTTTTCTTTTATAAAATGATGTCTATTTTCACTATTAAGTGTATGTGAATATGAATGTATAATCTTGATTTGTATTTTATAAAAATAAAATCATTACATCCTTTATTAAATTTATTTGAACCATTTCATATAAGGCAATTCCAATAATTTCATGGTTCTTCATGAATATATTTAATTAGTGTTCTAACATACTTCATTGCCAAATCGCTTAATGTAACTAAGAAATAATTCAATATTACTAGTTCACAAAGAGAATATGATAAAATAAATCATATCCCCTATGAATGTATAGCCATGTGTATAGTCTTAGTCCCACTCATCTTGCATCAATGGGATAATCAATATATTGATTAACCAGATATTTTTAGGGTGTTTACCTAATGATGCTTGGGTTCTATATTCACATCCACTGGCCTATATCTATACTCGATGTATTTTTTTGAAAACTACATAATCTATACATTACTAAAATTCAAATATATAATCTTATAAATAAAAATTTTTCATACAATTCTCTCATGGTATTTAACTAATGTTTCATTTTAATTCTAATCTCTAAAAATAAATAATTCTTCCCTTGATACATTCATTAGCGACCGAGGTCTAGAACATATATTATAACATAAATCTAATAATTTTTTTCCATTATATAAAAATATGGGATCACGATGTCTAGTTCATTTGACATATTGACCATATAAAAACATTATAATAAAAATAAAATCACCACCTTAATATAATATTTCATTAATATATTAGAAGTCCCATATATCATATAATACATCATAGGATATCAAAGATAAAAATACAAATGGAAAAGGGTGATCTTGAAATTTGAAAAAGGGAATATACATGGATCAAATGAATAAATGTTTAGTCAAAAATCCCGAATAAACATTATAAGGAGGGTTATAATAATAATTGTGGCATGGAATAAAATCATAAAAATATACAATAAACAAATAACATGATATCAAACACATGAGTAAAGGGTAACTCCCAAGACTATGAACCTAAAGTGGACAATATCCTAGGGTGTATTTGGTTCACTCTCTTATACTATGATCCTAGGAGAAATTATCCCAAGGTGTATTGAGTTTCCACAAAATTCTCCCAATAATGTTTATATTATCCAAAGATGTATTTTTTCACTTTCTATTCCCTTTATCGTAGAAGAAAACTCACATGGGGGATTGGGTTTACCCAATACTCCCTTAAACATGGTGAAAAAGTCCCACTATGTTCAAGATTCACTACCTATGAACATACATATATTATTTTCAAATAAAATGTTTTTATAAATTCATTAGAGGGATATATATTCAAAGGAACACTTCTTATATAAATGAAAATTATTAATATGAATTCCACATAAAGATGATAAACAATAAATATATAATAGTCATGAACAAACTCCTGATAATGTATTGGGTTTCATAATTATGATATATGGAATAATTAATGACTTAATGAAAAAGATTTCCAAGAGAATAATAAAATAAATCATTTCTATGATTAATTATTAATACACAATTATTTCTCAATCATAGAATTCCAATATTGTTATTTCTCAACAAATAAAAAAGATAATAATTATTAAAAATATTACAATTGGTTGAATCATTATAAAATAAGTAAATAATATTGTAGAAAAAGAAATACCTTATTATTTTGCATAAAAAATTTGGACCAATAGTTTTTTTCCAAAAAAATTAGGGTTCCAGCATATATTCATTTCTTAAAAATGATTTTTTATGGGGTTCTCTAGACGTGGGATAATAAGTAATAATGTAACCTAAAAGTGGATGGACATAAAATATGGAATTTTTAATGGTAAAAAATTAATGTAAAACCCTGATAATGAAAATGATATTTATCAATGAATATATTTAATTGAAATATATTTCAAAAATAATAGGTAAATGAGATGAAAATTTCATTGAATAGTGAAAAATAAAATATATGTTTAATTAATATGTCGTGAAGGATGAATTGAAGATCCCTTACAATTTACATAATACAATATTAGAAGGCCATTCTATGAAAATAATTTGGTTATGTAAAAAATTGGAATTTAATTTTAAATATATTATAAAACATTCAAGATATTGTTAATCAAATCTATACTATATAAAAGAAATCTGGTTGAATGGAATGTATCTTATAAAAAATAGAAGAATTTTAATCAAAATAACATAACACTTTTTAAAAAATTTAGTAAATCTAAATTATAGAAATAATGTAAAACACATCATTGAATATATATATATATATATATATAATCATGATAAAAAATATTAATAGAAAGTAGATACACTATTGAAAATAAATCGTAGTTTAAAATAAAAATACTTCTCAATGGCTGAATTGTTATTCATGATACCCTTATAGATTATTTAATGTTGTAATAAACACCCATTGAAATATTGATAATGCTTCATTAATATTAAATATAAAATACAATTCCTAAGTATAATATATGATATCAAAGAATTAAATTGGATGTATACACATTATTTTAATGAAATTACTTATATAAATGAAAAACTTCACCATCTATTAAATTGTGAGATGAAACCCTTCTTAATTTAGTAATTATGGAATCAAAATTCATTAGTATCATGAAAATGATATTTTAATATAAATAGATTTCCATATATAATATTTTATTTTAGAGTATGTTCAAGGTCATTAAATATAGTGTAGAGTTAATAACTGGCACGTATCACTAAAACATGTATTAATAAATGGTATTTGATACATTACCCATACTTTACCTATTTAAACAGTCTTTTTATATACAAAACAATTGGAATAATCAAATTAAGAAAATTATATATAATCCAATGGTATATATTCTTCAATACATCAAATCATAAAGTCAATTAACTATATTTTTTTATTTACAATACATTCTTCTTTCCTATACTTTCTACATGAGTTTGTTAAGTCAATTTCTTATTATGTCCATATGTATGATGACCATGGATGACGTAATTGAAATTATATTTTGAATTCCAATTATACTTACATTGTTATGGAAATAATTATTAATTATTTTATATATTATTTAGACTTACTATGATGTGTGGTGATTAAAATTGATATGTATTTATATGGATGTTATAGTTTTCAGATATGAAAAAATAACATTTCCATTCCTTAAATAAAGATGGGGATATAAATTTTATTACAATTTGAAAATTTATAATCATATAAATCTTATTTATATCATTTTTATTAAATAAATACTTCTTTTTTATCAATCATGCATGATAGTAATGAATAAAAGAAGATACTTCATTTTAGTAGTTATTGACCGTGCAATACACATAAATTTTTTTTTTTCATAGAAGAAATTGAACAGCAAATAATGGTAATACATTATTTTAATATGGTATGACTTAAAAAATGATATATATTTTATGTTAATTGATATAATATATTTTTGTGATGAATAATATAGATAAGAACTTTATTTGGACATAATACTTATGTTGGAAACATTTTATCCATTGAAAACTACATGAAATTGAATGGTTTAAGTTAAATATGATTTTTAATGAACATAATAATGTATTTTTAATTTCTATCTGATTTAAATTTGGATGTTCTTCAATTTATTTTCAAATGGAATGTGTATAAATAGAGTGGTGGTAGTGTTACTATTTTAAATATTAATAGAAGGGATGATTTCATGATACCCTTTAGACGACCATGATATGATTATAATATTAAATTATGATTATAATGATAGTTTTAAAATAACAGTGTTTGGGGTATATATGGATTGATAAAAACTCAACAAATTATTTCCACATGTTTTTAATCTTTTTTATGAGTATTAAGATTACATTTTTACCATTTATAAGATTAATTTTAAACTATATAACCAGTTTTTAACAATGTGATATTATGTCTTATTGAAAACCCCATATATAAATATATAGGATTCATGGGACTAAATTTCTCCTCAATTTAATCAATTTTTTTCCAAAAATAATAAAATTTACTATTAAAGTAATATATTTAATGTTTCTAAATTTTTTTTATTAAAAAACATTTTAACTATTATGAACTCATAATTTTATTTGGTATTGATTTCTAGTTAAATGATTTTTAAAATATTTTCAATTATTGGATTCATAATATAAGATTAATTATTCTATAAATTTTATTTTTTCTGTTCTAATAGAAATTTAATAAAATTAGTAAAACAATAATTTCAAAATATTTGTTTTCTTATATTCACAGTAATTAGTAATAGTCCTAATTATCTAAATTTTTTCCATAAAAATTAAAATGTTCATACTAAATAATAGAATATTTATTATCTCATTAATATGATTCATTTTTTTAAAATAAACATTCATTATTTCTGAAATTAATATTAATATTATCACATGTAACACGTAAAACATATTCTACGTAAAAGTGGTATTATGAACAATATTAATATATAGGAAATAATAAACAATGATACTAAATTTAATTACATAAAATATATTAATATTGAAATTTAAAGGTTATTTTTTACTGAAACTAATTATTAATAACATTTCCCACATGATCAATCTTGATTAAAGTAACAAATAAAAAATAATTTTTAGAAAATATTATTATATTTTATAAAACACTACTCATGGGATTAATAAATATAAAATAGTACTTAGATATTAATTATTAAAAATATAGTATAGTTATTATGAATATAATAATGGATTCAAATGCATCGAACACATATAAAGTTATGATATCAAAAAAATCATGATTATTTATTATTCACCTTAAAATGATTATTTTATAAAAACATATAAAAATAATACTATGAAAATTATATTATTATATATTTAATAAATATATAATCCTTATTAATTTTAGGTTAAAAAATTAATATGAACAATATTAAATGTAATGGCCCATTTTTCTGGAAAAATAAATTTTTGAAAATTTTATATTTATGTATAATTCGTTTTTGTTTTTATTTATTGAAAAAATACCAATTATATGGATGATAAGATATAATTAGGTATATGAAATCCCAATCTAAAAGTAACATGATTTAATTTTAATAAAATAATCCATAACTCAAAAAAATCTATATTAAATCGCTACTACTAATACACTCATTAGATTCTATTTATATATTAATGCCATTCCGATATCATAAAATATTTTTCATAAAAAAATTAATATAACCTACACATAATATATAAAGGAAAAATAAATTATAGTATTATTGACATGTGTTGAATCATCAAGAATCAATTTTACAGTGATTAATACATGATTATATTTTCTTATATACTTCCTCACTAATGCCATATTTTCCTTAGTTAGACTTATAATTGTTCAAGAGAAATACCTATCAAGGATACTTCACTTATAATATTATAAAAATTGGATTCATGAGGATATATTCATGTTATAAATTTCATTTCATGCAATATTATTTATTATTTTTATTGTATACATACATCAATTTATACGAGTTATTTTAATTTATATCTTTCAACTGTCATATTTAAGATTCATAATATATCTGGATTTTTTTATATTTTTTCAAGCATTAAATTTGATAAATATTTTATTTAAGGGATTATAGTGGGATATATCATCTCATTATAGGGTTTATATGAAAAAAAATAGTGCAGAACCAAGAGAGTGTTGGAATTTATGTTGCTGCAAAATTGATATTGCTAGTCTTGTTGTATCAACTATCATTAAATCTTTAAATATTTAGATATTTTTTAATTAATAGAATTATCACATGTCAATGTAATTGGATATGAAAAATGGTCCAATGGGGGAAAAAAATTATCTTGATTACATTTGTATATTTATTATATAAGGATAACATAGTGGTAGCATCACAAAATTCGGATATAGGGATTTGGTTTGTGATTTAGTATCCACCATAAAAAAATTACTACTGATATTATTGGAGCTACCAACCATTTTCCCTTATTATTTATGTGATCCATTGGTTATAATATATATCTCAAGTTTTTAATTAAAAAATTATTTATATTACTTCAGTTTAATGAAAAATAATTATTACAGTTAAATTATGAAATGTGACAAATTGATTGAGGTATTTTGTGGGGATGTGAAACGATTAGATGTGGTTTGTTAGGTCCATGATTAACTTCAACTTTTAAATTAGTAATTGATTGGGTTGTGTGAGATAGTTTTTCAAGAATTCTTATTATTAATAATTTTTTTTATGGTTTGTGAGATAATTCTATTTCATTGATATAGATGTTGGATGAGTTGGGAACCATTTCTCCAAATGTCAGTATATGGAAACATGAGAATTATCTTTTTTATTAATAATTATATAATATACTACTAGTGGAGGGAACCATTTGAAACATAGTGTACTAATTATATAATATGGAACCAAGGTGATTTCATTAACCAACCACTATATATTGATCATATATGATGGTACTAAGGGAGGGAACTATTTAAATCCAAGGGTATTGATAATATCACATGGTACATGGGGAACTGGCCATTATAAAACCTTGGTATTGATTTTATCAGATAGTCTAATGGGATGATGCAATTCTAAGAACTAGATATTGATGATATGTGGTAATGTTAGTGGAAAATGATATTATGACACTTGAGATAGAAAAATTACCTAGAACCATTCTAACCCATGGTAACATATATTGTGGGAGTACTATTAACAACATTATTATTGATGTATGAAATATAAATACTTTAAATTAATAGATAATAATAATTCTATTTCACATGTTAAAACCTAGGGAAACACTTGAGGTTATAATAATAATAATTATTATATTTATTTAATTATATAATTTAATCACAACACCTAGTGAATATAATATGTATATTATATTTTAAATGGACAAATTTATTGGTGGCATACGCGGTTATACTCACACCCTGATTGGGTATCACTAAAATATTGGTATCAAGGGAAATATTATTATTTTAATAATAGGTAGGACATAGTCCTGATGTTATATGATTGAGTTTAATTGATTGTTAGAATTGCAAGATTGGAAAAATTAAATACTTGTGACTAGTTTGTGGTTATTTTTTGTTTTAATTGTTTTGGTCATGGTTATATATGATTTACCAATGGATATAATTTTTAAACCATATTTAATCATTTATGTTTTTGATAGTTCATTATTTTACAGCATACAGTTTATTATTTATTTTTGTTGGAATTATCTTCATTAAAATAATTTTTTATCTGGGTATTTTATTTGAAAGAAAATATATTCATTATTCTATGATTTATGGTCATATATTTCAATCGATATAGGCTCAAAAAATTTAGTCACATAGACCGTTACTAATGATTTAGTAACATTACATTTTGTAGAGGTATGCCAAAGGTATTTTGGCTTTCCAACATAGTTATATTTTTGTTATTTAGTATAGATACATAAAAATGATATCAAAATAACTAAAACGACCTAAGGGATTAATAATACATTAATAAAACTCTTCATCATATATATAAAATCAGAGGTATCATAAATTTTCCCATTTTGACTAAATAAATATGTATTCCACTACCTTAACTCATTATCAACTGAATACTAATACAATACTTGCAATATAAAATTCAATACCTCAATACAACAACATTTGAATTATAAAAAATATATCTTCCACTTCTCATTATCACAAAAAAAATTCTCTTTATTATCCACCTTTGGATTTTTTATCACGAATTATTTATATACTGATTTAAAACAATATTCAATAATATAATTTTCTTATCTTTTTCTCTATTGATATTAAATAAAAATGTTGACACAAATTTAGGGTTATTATGTTATCAAACCAATGTCTACCTGACCCATAATTTGAAAGGAAACATTTGTTTCTAATTAACCTTACATATTCCCCCCAATTAACCAAGTATTACTGATATTAAATGTAATTAATTCATTTAATTTAGTGATACAAAATTATAATAGTATTAACCAAATAATAATGGTTCATCATAATATATTTACCTTAATAAATTAAAAAATAACAAATTTCCAAATATATAACTCAATGTTAAATAATTATATCTAGAATCTAGCTCAACACGTTTTACCCTTAATGGGTAACACCAATAATGTTTTTCATCATAGGTAATATTCCATTAATTTGATGGTAATTTTTTAAAAAAAATAAATTATAATAATACAATTAATATACTATTTACCTATAATTGTTTTTTTTCATACTAGTTTTCACCTAATCGTAGTTGACACCACCCAAACCATCGGGACCGAACTAGGGTTCGATAATAAGATAAGGGTGACACCCTAATACTACCTATCATATCTTAAGGGCTATAAAATTTAATCATGAATGAAAATATCATATTCAAGGTTTTGAATGGATGTATCATGTTGTGGATTAATTTCTATAATTTTATCCCTTCATGAATATCATATTGTTGCCTCCTGATCTCTCCTGAAGATAACAACATATAATCTCAAAAACAATAAGATCGTGTTTTATTTATTTTTTAAAAATAAAAAATATTGTGATTTTCAAATTTTGGGAGAAAAAAAATTAAATATAATAAATGATGAATATTTTTTAAGAAAAGGACATTAAAATTGAATATGACTCTGAATTATAGTTTAAAGTAGAAAAGTGGAAATGTTTTAATCCTTTTAACACTTCTATTTCATTTTTAAATTTAAATTATCTAATTTCATTTCCAAATGTATTTTTTATGTCTTCAAATTATACATAAAAATATAAATTATGTCACAATGTGTTCTTATACGCTTATCAATGTCATTCAATAACTCAAAGATACCGTCTCAATTGAACCTGAATGTACTAATTGACTTTATTTATAAAATATTTAAATATGAAACATTAATTTCATAAACTGAAAAAATTATAATAGTTTATAAGAAAAATAATTCAACAAGGAAAATGACCATGCTCATTTAATAATATAGTTTCATGGGAAATTAAATAAGGATGTAGATAATTTCATTACATAAAAAAAGATACATCATATCTATATTACCCATAACAAATATATTGTTTAGCTCTGAAAGGAAAAATAAACTCGACACTCCTTCCTCGCACTCTCTCATGAATACCCAAATAATGTTTTTGTATTTTATGAAAATCCCCCTTCTAGCTTATTCCATCCAATATTGTTTGCAGATATTAAATATTTCATAAAAAGTGGAAACATACATTCAAATAGTGGTATGCTTTTTATAAGTAATGGGGAAGCTCCATCCTAATAAAATGATATTTCCATGATTGGATGTTGGTGGAACTAATATAAATTATTTATTCATGTCAATGGGTTGATTTATCAGTTGTTATTCCCATAAACACAATTATTTTAGTATCCTTAATTCAATATTTAATTGTCCTATAAATGTTGAATCATTATATTCTCTTTAAATTTAATAAAATTTAAAGTTTTTAAATGATTCTAATGTGGAATACAAGGTTTTGAGAATTTGAAAAAACATTGAATAAAATCTATATTGATTTTGTATTTTCATCCGAAATAAATTTCATAATAATTTTTTTTCTCATAGAATATTAATTTCAAATTAAAATTAGTGTGATTTTGTTTTACGTGAAATTAATCTGAGATTACAATGTCATAAAGATTTCAAAATTATTTCTCTTAGTAATTTAGAAACAAATACATATGAATTAGTAGTAATCATATGAAATTAGATTGAATTTCTTAAAAAAACATTGATAGTTATATTAAATTCCAAATATTTATAAAAAATATGACATTTAAAAAAATTTAACTCATTTTTACTATAATAATTTAGCTATGAATAAAAAAAATTTATTATCTAGTGGTTTGAAAAAATAGTCCAAAATATTATAATTCAAATAATTTATTTATTCTCACAGTTAGATACATAAGATGTTAAATTTTTCAAAGAATATTAAATTTCATTAAAGACATAAAACTATTTGTGAATAAATAATCTTAAATAAGATAATGAGTAATTAAATTCTTAAAATTTTCAATTTCATTATACATAATACTTGGTCTTTATGTGATTTCATCATAAATTTTATAACCAATTAAATTTAAAAACAAAATCCCAATAAATATAATAATTAAACACCACAGAATTAAAAAATATAAAGCATCCTAATGAAATTATTTTTTTTATAAATATGGATAACTTAGTATATACCAAAATAAATCATCCTCCCTTTTATAGAAGAAACTTAATTTAATATAATTTGGGCGAATCTTTTTTAAATTTTTTTAATCCAATACATTCACATCAAAAAAAATTCAATTTTCTCTTCAAAAAGATAAGATATTAAATAATTCTGAATATAATTGATATAATATTATTATTCATGATGATATTTTAAGGTTTTTTAGATTTTTATTACTGGATTCATTAAAATTTCAAATAAAATATATTTAAAATTAAGTTTTTTATTGTTTTTTAATAAATAATGCATCATTCATATTTCACTCTAATATTATCTCTCTTAACCCCCAAATATATGAAATAGCTTCTAATATACTGAAAACATTATGTATGTTACACAAAATTGTTATTTAATTTATATGCTTTAATCAACAAATCTATATGTTGTAGATTTTACTTTCATCTTTTCAGGGTATCAAAATCAGTCTACTCTTGATTATTGAATGAAATGATGGTTAATTTTGTCCCAAATATATGGAAAAACTTATACACCCATCATTTAATGATAAATATATATTTTTAATATTTGAGAAATTTATTTATCATTTAATTCACATTATCAACATCACAATTTAAAATATACTCAAACGTGTCATCAGACAAATCTGACAATAAATTTCCAAAATAGTTCTTTATCATTTGATATAACACCAAAATAATCTTGAATTTATATAGTAATCCACCAAATAAAATTCCCAAAGAAACTATTTCTATTAGACCGTGAAATCACACATTTATATAATTTTTTGTTTGGATTTTATTTATGTAATGTGGAAAATAATTTTATTTTTTAGTGATTTTAATTATATTAAAAATATAAATTTAATTAAAAATCACAAATAGAGGGTTTATTTTTAATTTGGTATTTTAATATCAAAGAATATAAACAATTACACATTGATATGGGTTTAAAATATTACAAAGAAACTCAATTTGTGATTACATGATGAATATACAATAAAATAATTAAAAAAGAAAAATGTAAAATGAAAAAATAGTAAAATTTTGATGAAAATTAAAATCAAAAAAATAAAAAGAAATCACTTAATATTATAATCTAAAAAACACTACAGATTATTATAAATATTTAAATAAATGTTCATATTTTGAAATATTTTATATGAGATGTATGAATATAAAAATCGAGAAAAAAAATTAAATATATGGAAAAGACCATGTCATTAGTTGTGATAATATTCCTCATGGTAAACATCAAAATATAGAGGTACATAAAAAGTCATTCTGAAAAGATTTAATCTATTCTCATTCACATATAATGGTGTTCCCATACTTCTGTAATTTTCCATGATTACACCAAAAATAAAATCATGGGTAAAAAAAATGGACCTAGACAATTTGAATGAAATTTAACAGGATATAGATTTCCTCCTAATTTAAATAGAACTAGTTCCCCCCCCCTTTATTTACATTTTTGGTGATTATTTAAATATTGAAATTATTTTTTTCTACATATTAATCATGGAAATATTATACGAATCCATTCATATATCTTCTATCTCATTTATTTATAAATTTTCCTCATCTCCTCTAGAAAATTATTCATGATACTTGTTTAATAGCATAAAAATAATTTTTTTCTAATTAAACAAACATGTGAAATGATTTTGTACCCCCATGTAATAAATTTAACAATCACAATTGAAATTTTAATTTATTCCTATAATCCCAACTAACATCACCCAATCAATAAATCTAAAATTTAATTTATTTATGGATAGTTATTTTAAAAATTATGAGATATATTTTTCAAAATGTCTAAAATTGTATTTTTTATTGGTTATATGGTAGAGAATCTCTAGAATAAAAGATATTTATCATTGTGATTGAATTTAATGTATATTTTTAATGAGGTTACAATGATGGGTGATAATAATCATGTGTGAACCCAAAAAGGAAAATAAATTTCCTTCCACATAATTGAAAAAAAAATTAAACCATCCACTACGGTTATAATAATATCCACAGACCAGGAGAAATATTTTTATTAATACTATTTTAAATTTATTTTAAATAATTAATGAATGGTACCAAGATATAAAGACAACATAATTGAAACGAATCATGGAATAAAATATGTTTTTGAGTAAATTATTTCATCTAATAAATGGTACAATCAAATTAGCATGTTTCATAAGATCTATAACATAATAATACTTGTAAAAATGAGGTGCAATATAAATAAGAATAAATATATGAACTATATAAATTCCACTTCAATAATTATCTATATATGGTTATTTTGGGAAAAATTAAAACTAATTTTAATTCATAAATTGAAATACATCTTCAGATTATTTTCCCACTACCAATATTCTACCAAAAAGGATCATCCAAAATATATTTCACTAAACTAATAAAATGATTAGATACTTCTTAAATATAAACCAATGATTAATATTAATAATAGACAAATAATTATAATGTTTTAAAATATTCTATCAAATTATGGGGTGTAACAACCATAATCCCCATAGCCAAGAGTCTTGGTCACTTTTTTAAATTGGAATGAATATATGTCGTTAAATACATCATAATAGATCAATTTCGTAGACTTTAATAACTATATGTACACATGGTACTCTTATTAAAATATTAATAAAACCAATAACATATCAAAAGGATCCAATTATCTTCCATAAAATCATTAAAATATTTCACCTTCATATCATGGGTAAAGTAAAAAAATGGTGGGCTCAAATTCGTTGTAATGGAAACATATATCTACTTCTATCATAAGTAAATAATAAAAAATAAATTTTTAAAGTTAAATAATTAAAATAAATCCATTTTCTAGATATATTTTATATCATGATGGTATAAAAAATAATCATTATTGGAATGTAAATAATTGGAAAAAAAGATTTAATCAAAAACCTCAAAAAAATTATAATACACAAATAATATCTTATTGAAAATATCATTGATAATAATAACATCCATATTAATTAGGGAAATAACATAAATCAGAGCCAATGATCTCATACATCATAGAATCAAAAATATAAAGATCTTTAAACTAGAAGTTTAATAATTAAGGGTGAGTCCCTATTTAGAATGGCCAACATCATTGTTTAATGAGAC
Source organism: Viscum album (assembly GCA_963277665.1). NCBI lineage: Eukaryota > Viridiplantae > Streptophyta > Magnoliopsida > Santalales > Viscaceae > Viscum > Viscum album. The sequence goes on along the minus strand of OY728165.1, from coordinate 554,803,589 downwards.
CTACCAATGCATCAAGGGGGTATCTACAACTGGGCCCCATCCTTGTTGTTCATTCCCAATAAATTCTAAATATATTGAAATTATAGATTTAATTAATGAATCGATATATATTATCATAAAATATCTATATTGAATAAAAGATAATTATTTAACATTATTTCCCTAGTAAATCAAATTACATTCAAAGTAATCATATTATTTAAAAGTATTATATAGATTAGAAAATAACCATATTCATGATACAAGAATATAAATATAGAATAAAAAATAAATTTTAAAGGATTTATGATAATAAAAAATCCATTGGTTAATATATAACCCATATATAATAAATTAGGTGTATAATATTAAAATAATCCTCAATGAAGTGAAACTAAGAAGAATTAACATAATATATTTAATTAGTTAATTCAAATAAAATTAAATAATAACATTTATAAATTAAAAAATCATGATCATTATAAAATCCTTATATAACATGGGAATTTGTAAATATATACAACTCAATAAATAATATTTGAGCGTCCCATAAAATATGACTGAATGCAAGAAAACTGAGATGAAGTCCATTATCTCAGGTTTCACATTAGTTTTCCTAAAAATAAATGAATCTAAATTTTTAAAAATAATTTTACTAAATTATTCCAAATTTAATTCAAATTTAAAATATATTAATTGATAATATTATAAAATCTCACTAGACATTCATTAATAATATTTTATTTCTTTGAGTGATATTTTTTTGTCCATCGTATTTTGTAATTAAATTACTTCATATTTTTTATGGGATATGGAGAAATCATCTAAAAATTAATTATTAATGTTATAAAAATAATATTGAATCAGAAAATGAAATTTGGAACCATTCATTAGTTTTCAATATGGAAAATGAATCACATCACATTATGGATCTGGTTGGTTATACGTACACACAAGTGATTATATGATTCCATTAAAGCGTAAAATGTTAAGTAAATGATTGTTATATTAATTAAAAAGACATTTTTCATGTAATATTTCTCATATATATTTATAATTTCATTCATTATAACCATCCACAATAAATTTGGATGAAAAATGAGTTACACTGCTATGTGGAGACGGTAATCCATATTTACGCACGTGTGGGGCTTCCATTAATCTACGGATTGATTAATGATGGGATATGGTTTTCTTATAATAATTATATAATCTAAATATATAGTTGAAAAATGAATTATTATTTTATGATGGTTATATCATATTAATAGGATGTATAAGAATAAATAAATTTGAATGAGCTAGTAATGATGATTACAACTTCTATGATGAATCTCCTTTTGAAATTCACAGAAGGGACCAAGGGAGGATGTTTAGAAGAAAAAATACCTCATGAACAAAAATACTATTTTTAATAAGATATATCTGAATGGTTTAGTCGATAAATATATATATAAAATTTGTTTCATTATTTAATGGAAGGGGTACCCTTTATTATTAAAGTGAGGGTAACTTTTGAGATTTCCCTATATATGAAAATAAAACAACACTATTCTAGTGAAAAAAGATTGTAAATGGAATATATATAGACATGGGATTAAATTTTAGACAATAATTTATCCCATTTTTGTTTATATAATATTTTAATTACTTGTACAATTTTTTTTTAAATTTGAATCCCATACAATTCCACTATTGTCAATTTGGAACTATTGGTTAATTTGGATTCAAAAAAAATGAAAACAATACATAAAATTTCAATAAAATTTATTATTAGATTCAAAATAGATCATGGTCACATATAGAAATTTTAAACTTCATAAATATATCAAAAAAACTCACTATTACTATTTTTAATAAGATTTATTTGAGTCTTCCATTAATTGAATAACTACTTCATCAGTGTTGCATACTAATTTAAGGAATATATTTATTTAATAGTAATTAAAAATTACATACAAAGATTTAGATTAATATATTATATTTCTGAAAAATGATTCTTTTTGAACATATCATCTAGATAATATAATATTAATAATTATTTTTCTTATTAAAAAAATACGGTGACATGCTAGAATTTAAATTAAAAATTTCATTAAAGGTCATAATCTTATCCAAGTGGTTTCAATTGGATGAAAAAAATTTAAATAACTAGAATATTTATATTTTTTTCCTAATATACTATTATAATCATTCAATATTTATAATAAATAACAAATATTTCATGAAGATACATTTAATGTGTTATTTTGGCATCGTTGTCCTTGTGCATGCATTTTACAATAATTTTGATAATCCACTAGTAATATAATTATAGAATTATTTTATAATAGTAAATAATAATTATAATAAATAATATATAATAATAATTATGATTAATGGATTGTCTCATCATAGTTATTATTTATGTTATGACTAATTTTACTTTTCCATGGAAGTTCACGCTCTGCGTCATCATTGAAAATGATTTTCATATTTATCATGAAATATATTATAACTACCATGTTATACATTTATATTTATTATATTTATTAGATAACATCATAGATTATTCATTCCATTGTTATAATAATAATATTTTTCACAATAATTTCTTAATGATAGTAAAAAATATAGCGTATTTTATGAAACAAATATTTTTTTAATATAAACCACAAATTTGTCTTTTTGGAAAATTCTAAAAATTTCACCATAAGAATATTTTTATATGATGATTTCAAAAAAAGTAATCATATCAAATAAATTTTAAAAATTAATAATCAATTAAAAATATATATTTTTCATTGAATGAAATAAAAATAAATTTATGACTAAAACAAATATATTAAGAATAAATTAACTAATAAAAATACATTTTTTATTCATTATGAAATAATGAATAAATAAATATTTTATATTATCTTATTTTATTGTTGGATCGAATAGTAGATATAAAAGTCTATTAGATGGAACAATACAAGAGGGGGGTGAATTGTAGGTTTAAAAACTTTGAGTTTTAGAAAGAAAGAGATTAGTTTAAATGATCTTAAACTAATACAAATACAAACACCCACAATTGTATTGAATGTAAAAGGTATGATGTATTGTAATACTATTGTAAAGCAAAACAATTGTATTCAAGGTGAACAAAATAATCAGAGTAATACAAATGTTAATGATTCTACCTTAAAGCGTATAGAACCAATCAATACAAAATGTAATAGAATGATTGTAATTGAAACAATTACAATTGAATATGTAAAGAAGAAAGGAAACAACACAAATCCCTTTCTAATACAACAGCGGAAATGTAAAAGTAATACAATTCTTTTAACCCAAAGAGAAGGGTTATCCTTTCACCTAGGATAAAAGGTTTGTCTCACAAACACCCTGATGAGCCCTCGATACGATGATCGGCACGTCTGTCTGCCTATCCCCGGCAGCCCTCGATACGATGATCGGCACGTCTGTCTGCCTATCCCCGGCAGCCCTCGATACGATGATCGGCACGTCTGTCTGCCTATCCCCGGCAGCCCTCGATTTTGCAGGTAATCGGTACCTCTGTCTTTCAATTACTTGAAAGCCCTCGATACGATGATCGGACGCACAAAGCTGATGAGAGAAGTCACAGTGTCTTTCTCTAGAATCTTCGTAGTTCAGAGAGTCTCTTTATTCGTTCTCTTTGTTCATCGTTGTGTTCTCAGCTTCAAATGACCTCTTATTTATAGGCCTCGGGTTCCAACGGTCATATTGCCTCCAACGGTCATATTGAAACAGAAAGCACGACATCGTTTTGATTAGTTTGTAACTAACTCAACGACATCGTTTTGTTAGGACAAGAGATATATAGAAATGTAAAACATGAGTACGATTCATATGCAGAGAGAGTTTTTGACAAAGTACCAAAACAAATAATGATCATCTGAATAGAAGAGTCAGTACGATATGATTGACAGAGTCAGTACGATACGATTGACAGAGTCAAAACGATACGATTGACAGAGTCAGTACGATACGTTTGACAGAGTCAGTACGATACAATTTGGTCGGTATGATCAACATCGTACGATACGATAAACATGATAAAAGAGAATTGTAATATACAAACATATGATAGAATACATTTGTGATTTCTAAAACATGATATAGAAGTCAAAAGAAGACTTTTGACTTAACAATCTCCCCCTTTTTGGAAAGCACAAATACACAAAGTAAATGAAACAAGAAATACTTATCTCCCCCTGAGTTTAAAAACTCTTCTGAATAAGAAAATTGAATACAACTAACTCCCCCTTAGGTATTGACTTTCCTAAGGATTGTATTCGTAGATTTTCCTTAAGAGCATTGTAATGCATTCTCCCCCTTTGTAAAACAATCTTTGCTTTGTAAATATTCTCCCCCTTTGTGATTTACAAAAAGAAAGGAGTAATCTCGAATTGTCTGAAAGAGTTAGTGAAGTAATACAAGACAATGGATAAAAGAGAAAGGATTATAAGAGTTATTACAAAACAAACAAGTTCCAAAAGAAACAAATACAACAATCATTTGTTTTCTCTTTCCTTCTCTTTCTTTATAAGCTCATGAAGCACAGCTTTCATCTTCTTGATCTCCTTCTTCTCTTCAGAAATTGATTCACCCTTAGTTTTGAGAAGCTCTTGTTGATCAGCAAAAATCTGATCTTGATTTCTGATGGTCTCCTCCTGTACTCTGATTACTTCTTCAAGGGTATCAATTCTGTTTTGCAGAGTCTTGTTATCCTTGGACAACTAAGAATTTTGATTCTTCAGTAAAACCATTTCATCTTTTAAAGATGAAACCTTCGAGAATTCAGATTGGAAAGAATTCATCCTATCTTGCAAGTCTTTTACTGAAGGAACATCGGCTCTTTGAGAAGATAAAAGATTCAGCCTTTCAACCGTTTCTTTATCAAGCTTGTTGAAAGCAATTGCTAGCTCATTTGATAAACTCCTTATATCTTCAATAGCTATTTCATGATCATTAATTGAGCTCTCTGTTTTGTAGGACCACTTGGTCATCTTATTGCAAGCCTTCTTATAAGCAACTGAGCTTTCTGAAAGAACTTTCAGATCGGCTTCTACTGACAAAACATTCTTTCTCAATTCTTTTACAGAGCCAAACTTTTTCCTTTGATTTTCAGTAATAAAATCAATCTTCCCTTCCAGCCTCGGAAAATAAGGAATGGTTTTCTCCATCCTTCTCAAAACATGAACAATGTAATCACTCTTCTTGAGAGAGATTGTATGCTCTGAATCAGTATCTTCATCGTACGATGCTAGTTCAAACGATCTGCTTGAATCAACAACTGGCTGTTTCCCTTTCGCTTTTTCTTTCTATTTTCTTTCATCTTCCACTTTGTCACTAATGACAACTACTTTATCAGACTGAGAAGATTGAGCATCTTGCTTTTCTCGAGATGACATCCTGTCCGGAGATCTTTCCTGATCGGCATGAGGAGTTTGTTGAACACCTTCGCTCAGCTTTTGAAGTGATTCCTCTCTACTTTTCTTTGAACTTTGAAGAAATTCTAACAGAAAATCTCCTTCTACTTCCACTTCTTCTATCACTTGTTTTCCTTTTTCTTTCTCAGGCAGACTCTGTACGATGGGCTCTTGGTGCACTTCCACAGTTAGTTGAGCACTAGCATCTTCAACTGCTTTCAATACTTTAGAGATATCAAAGTCCTGAGCCTTTCTTTTCAAAATAGTCTTCTTTTTCTTTTCATCTTGAAGGGTTTCTTCTACCCTTATTCTTTCTGCAAAGGCCTCAGCAGGGTCAAGACCAAACTTCGGATCACCTTCCTTTCTCTGTTCCTTGTCCTTTCTCCATTTGGCTACAACTTCCTTACTGTACCTTGGCTTCTTCTTTGGTTTTGAACTAGTTTGAGGATCAGACGTTCGAGTAACACCGGTGGATTGATTGTCCTTGGCTGGCATAGGTGCCGATTGATTTTGAGCCAATTCAGCTTCTACATCTCTGTCAAAAAGTTTTGAATTTGAATCAAAACAAACATTCAGCTTTTTCATCGTACTCTTATTAATCAAAGATGGCCTCAAATCCATAGGTTCTCCTTTCAAAGAAATGTTACAAAACTTCATACTCTCAAGAATGAATTTCGTAAGGATGGCTGGATACATTATTATCTGGGATTTAATCCCTCCTTTCTTGACATTCTTGATGGATTCAAAAACATATCCCATGAGATTTACTTTCCTCGTATTCACAAGATAGTCGAGCATAAAGACATCAGAAACTTTAAGGGTTTCTCTATCCCCTTTCCTTGGGATAAGAAAACCTTGCATCCATAAAGTGACAAACCGATTGTCCGGTGAAAGATGATAAACTTTCCTCTTTTCGTCATTAATAACAAACAAAGTTTTTTTCAGCACTTTCTCTATTAAACGTACCAACTTCCTCTGGTAGTTTGTGAGATGGACAGAATGCATCGCCTTCTATAGAAACATTCAGAAAATGTGCCGCTTGTTTCACAGACATAGATAATTTTCTATCGTACACAACGAAGTTTATAGTCATATCTTTGTCGAAAGAAACGGTTTTGTAAAATTGACAAACTTCATCAAAAAGAACTGGATCTTGAATATCAGGCTTTTCCACACAGAGATGTTCCCATCCTTGAAACAAAATGATCCTCCTGATTGTAGAATCGTACATATCGAAAAAGTCTCGGGATACTAACCTTTCTCTGTGAAAGTCTTTCTCTGTAAAAGTCTTTGAAGACATTTCGGGAGGAGTATTCGCAGAAGATTGAGACATAAAGGTTCTGCCGATGAGAAGATCGTATGATGGTTTATAGCTGGTGGAGCAGAGCTTCGCCTCAAATCCTGAAACTTCAATGTGGGTTTGGGGAGGGGAGGGGGGTATTTATAGGAGATAAAGAGATGACCGTTGATATTCTACGGTCAAGATTAGATAATACCAGATCAATGGTTAGGATTAAAGCAAAAAAAATTTTAAAAAATGAGAAGAGTGAAAAGAAACCTGTCGGGTAACATAAGGTGATTGTTGGTTTTGGTAAGTATCAAAGAAACAATCGTAAGGAAAAAAAATGATGCCGATGGAAAACAGTCATTACTATGATCGGACCGTACGATGGAAAATAGTTGTTACCATGAACTGACATTATGATGGAAAACAATCTCAATACTATCATCGGTCGATACAAAACTATCGAATGATACGATGGAAAAGAATTTCAATACTATCATCGGTCGATACAAAAAAAAATTTGAATGATACGATGGAAAATAATTTCAATACTATCATCGGTCGATTCAAAAACTATTGAATGGTACGATGGAAAAGAATTTCAATACCATCATCGGTCGATTCAAAAACTATTGAATGGTACGATGGAAAAGAATTTCAATACCATCATCGGACGATACAAAATTTTTGAACGATACGATGGAAAAGAATTTCAATACTATCATCGGTCGATTCAAACAAAATTGAATGATACGATGGAAAAGAATTTCAATACGATAAACAGAAAAACAGAAATGGTCAATACGATAAACAGAAAACAAAACAATCCAAATAGTAAATAGTTAAAGAAAATAAGATAAAATAAGCATAAAGACAGAAAGAAATGTCCTCCCCCTTTTTACGAGGAGTTTATTACTATTAGGAGAGATGTAAACAGGAAGTAGATATGAATGATTATTTTAATGTAATCATTCCTAGCTTCTGTTTTATAAACTCAAATCTATCGGAAGGTAAAGGTTTTGTAAAAATATCAGCAAGTTGTTCTTGCGTTCCGATGAATTGTAAAACAATATCTCCTTTTGAAACAATATTACATATACCAACAATAATTCCTTGAGCATTATTTCTGAAGGTAACTTTTCCACCTTTTGTTTTGATAACCTTTTCAAAGAAATCTTTGTTTCCAGTCATATGTCGAGAACAACCACTATCCATGTACCAAATGTTCTTATTGATACACTTCTCGTTTCCCTGAAAAAGAAACAATAAGATTTTTGGAATCCAAACTTGTTTGGATCCAGAAGGGTTAGATAAAAGAATTTTAGGAATCCACATTTGTTTAGCAAAATGAGCTTTATGAAATCCTAAGGATTGAGTTTTGTTAAGAGAACAATCTCTTCTCCAATGTCCACCACATTGACACTTGGAACAGAAAATGGTTTTTTGAGGAACAAAATAGTTTTTACTAAAAACAGGTTTGGAATGAGTATAACCAAGACCAGAACGATTTCTCAAAGGTCTTATTTGAGAATACATCCTATCAAAGTTTTCTTTTCCATGAGTAAAGTTTGACAAACACTTTTTCAAGGATAAAATCTCTGACTTTAGTTTTAAAACCAAATTCTTGTTTTCTAAAACATTTGAATTAGAACTAGAGTTAGACTCTAAAATATTTTTCTTTGAAATTGCAGTTTCAAGATCCTTAGAAAGTTTATCCTTTTCAGATTTGACTTTCTCAAGGGTTTTCAAAATGCTTTCAAAATCAGAAGTTTTCCCATCAAGATCTTTAGAATGATCTGATACTTCTTTAGTCAAAATAGAAATTCTTGAATTTTCTTTTTCAAATCTCTTTTTGAGTTTAGAATTTTCATTTTCAAGTAATTTAGCAAATAAAGAGACTTCTTCAAAAGAAGGTAAAGCATCATCCTCTGATGATGAGGGTTCATCATTTGAAGATTCATAATATCTATTATCAACATAATTTGCATTTAAAGAGACATTTGTAACAGCTTCAGCATTATGTACCTTAGCCATGAGACAATGATCTTCAATTGGTAGTCTGTCTAGAAGTCCAATATTCCTTTGTCCTGACGTCTCATATTCTGAAGAATCATCTGAGGAATCACTACCACTTTCACTCCATGTATCATTTGCTTTCAAGCCTTTCTTCGTCTTATAAAACCTTTTCTTGTTTCTTTCAGAGTGTTTCTCTTTTCTATCTTTCCTCTTCAGTAAAGGACAATCAGGCCTTATATGTCCTGCTTTCTTGCATTCATAACAAGTTAACTCTGAATCTTTCCTATATTTCCTGTCTTTCTTTTTGAATCTATATTGAAAATCATTCTTTCCCACAATCTTGTTCATCCTTCGAGCAAGATTAGCTAACTCATTATCCGAAAGATTACAATCACTTGAATCAGATACAACAACTTTCTTGGATTTAGACCTTGTAACCCTTTCAGGTGTTTTAGCTTTAGATGCAAAAGCTACACTTCCATTCCCATTCTTCTTCTTATTGAAATCAGCATCTCTCTTCATTCTTGTCTCGTGCTGTAGAAGAGTTCCAAAGAGTTCATCAAGAGTAATCTGGGAAACTTTTCTATTTTCATCAATAGCTGTTCTTTTTGACTCCCATTCATTTGGCATAATATCTATAATCTTATCAACAAGAGCTTCATCATCAAGACCTTTTTCTCCCATAGATTGTAAGCTGTTGACAATTGTCATAAACCTTTGTTTCACTTTACATACTGGCTCTCCATAAGGAAAACAAATCCATGATACTCTGCTCGAAGCATTGCTCTCCTTGTTTCTATAACCTTGGATGTACCAAAATGAGTGACTTCTAATTTCTTCCAAATACAGTTGGCTGCTTCACAAGAAGATATCTGACTATATATATTCCTGGTCATAGAGCATAATAAAGTATTGCGTACCTTGTAATTCAATTGATATTCTTGCTTCTCTTGATTGGTGAAAGTGCTAACTTCTTTGTCAGGAATTTTGTAACCCCCAGTAAGCATAATAAAATTGTCTACACCAGTATTGATGACGAAAGTCTTCATACGATCTCTCCAATACTCATAATCATTCCCATCAAAGATTGGTGGACTAGAAGGATTCAGATTATCTATTGATCCGATATTCATTCCTGCCATCTAGTATAACAAAAACAACTTTTCCACACCACATGTTAGTGTAGTAAGTATTCAAGATAGTAATAAGAAATAAAGCTAATAATACAAATCAGTGGAAAACCTCCTCTGATACCAATTGTTGGATCGAATAGTAGATATAAAAGTCTATTAGATGGAACAATACAAGAGGGGGGGGGGTGAATTGTAGGTTTAAAAACTATGAGTTTTAGAAACAAAGAGATTAGTTTAAATGATCTTAAACTAATACAAATACAAACACCCACAATTGTATTGAATGTAAAAGGTATGATGTATTGTAATACTATTGTAAAGCAAAACAATTGTATTCAAGGTGAACACAATAATCAGAGTAATACAAATGTTAATGATTCTACCTTAAAGCGTATAGAACCAATCAATACAAAATGTAATAGAATGATTGTAATTGAAACAATTACAATTGAATATGTAAAGAAGAAAGGAAACAACACAAATCCCTTTCTAATACAACATTGGAATTGTAAAAGTAATACAATTATTTTAACCCAAAGAGAATGGTTATCCTTTCACCTAGGATAAAAGGTCTGTCTCACCAACACCCTGATGAGCCCTCGATACGATGATCGGCACGTCTGTCTGCCTATCCCCGGCAGCCCTCGATACGATGATTGGCACGTTTGTCTGCCTATCCCCGGCAGCCCTCGATTTTGCAGGTAATCGGTACCTCTGTCTTTCAATTACTTGAAATCCCTCGATACGATGATCGGACGCACAAAGCTGATGAGAGAAGTCACAGTGTCTTTCTCTAGAATCTTCGTAGTTCACAGAGTCTCTTCATTCATTCTCTTTGTTCATCGTTGTGTTCTCAGCTTCAAATGACCTCCTATTTATAGGCCTCAGGTTCCAACGGTCATATTGCCTCCAACGGTCATATTGAAACAGAAAGCACGACATCGTTTTGATTAGTTTGTAACTAACTCAACGACATCGTTTTGTTAGGACAAGAGATATATAGAAATGTAAAACATGAGTACGATTCATATGCAGAGAGAGTTTTTGACAAAGTACCAAAACAAATAATGATCATCTGAATAGCAGAGTCAGTACGATACGATTGACAGAGTCAGTACGATACGATTGACAGAGTCAATACGATACGATTGACAGAGTCAGTACGATACGTTTGACAGAGTCAGTACGATACAATTTGGTCGGTACGATCAACATCGTACGATACTATAAACATGATAAAAGACAATTGTAATATACAAACATACGATAGAATACATTTGTGATTTCCAAAACATGATATAGAAGTCAAAAGAAGACTTTTGACTTAACATTTATAACATTTTTTGTTACTAATACCCTCTAATTTAATAGTTCCATTATAGTAATTTTATTTAAATAGTAACATTTTTTGGTTCATTTTGGATGTGTGCTACATGAAATATATGATACAAATGTGAATAAATTTATAGAAAAACATACATAGCGTAAAATATTTTAGTTTTATATTCTTTTCCCCATAAAATAATTCATACATGAAATTTTAAAATATAACATCCCATTAATTGATTTTGGTTGTCCTTCAATATAATTTCCCTATTTTCCATTGTTCCTTCTACTATTTTATGATTTCTCCAACGTAACCATACAAGAAAAGTTTGTAGATTCCATTAATTTTTTTACTATTGAATTAAATGTCGATCATTAATTCATTGTAGGAAATATAAGGTTCGGATGTTATTTCATGAGAAGTGATAACATGTGTCAGGTCTCACGTGTAGTTCCCTAACAATGATAAATGGAACACATATTGAAATTTTAACAGACTTGCTAGAATTACTAAATACTAAGCCAAATCATTTATTAATTCCATGATATCATATGGTATGGTGTGACAAGGCCCCATTATACACTTATTATCAAACCCTGTGAAAACCTTCCATTGATATACATTCATAAATACACTTTATCCAACTTGAAATCCCAATACATTTCTCCAATTTTCAGTATAAATATTTTTCATTTATTGGGAATCATTAATATGAGATATAATAGAATTGTTCTTTTTTGATTTGAACTTCAAAATTTATGTTCTTATAATTTTCCATCAGGAAATATTATACCAACAAGTGAGAGTATGTCATATATTTCCATATAATTCTTTATCCTTACCTATATTAAAACATACATCATAAAAATTATTCATGGAAAAATATACCAATGATTAATAATGATCCAAATTACCATGAATGAAATGTGAACATGACCTCGAAATTTGTCATAATATTAAATTTTCCATTCAAAATTTCCATTATTATTAATAAGGTAGGTGGTTTTCTTGAACCATACCGAACCGGGGATCGAGCTGCAACTGCACCAAGACGACCACCACAGGCCAGGGGTCGGAGGTTAGTGGAGAAATGAATATCTAAAATGGGAAGAATTTTGCTAATGTAACATTATTTTCACCCCGAACCATATTAATCAATAAGTGTATATTAATACGAGTTAAATGATGAAATAACTATACTATAAACTAATCATGAACAACCACTAGTGTGTACCTGAGTATGAATTTGGAAACATAAAAGTAAATAGGAATAATATACACCACAATATAAAGATGTCACAACCTGATATGTGAAATTTAAATGTGTCGAGAGATCATAGAACCTAATCTTCATTTTCTGATCAATGTTTTCTATATAAATATCTTAGTATCCCTATGCTCCTATAAAATCATTGTGGACCTCTCTATCATGTTCATCAGACAGGACACATGTGGGTAAATCCCATGCATTGGTGAGAATATACATAACTATTAAGACACAATAAAATATGATGTGGGGTAGTAGTAGAAGACAAAATAAAAATATAAACACAATATATAGTAAATATTGAATAGATTAACAAAAAAGAAGATTATGCTCATCCAAACTGAAGGGGCTCAAAAGATGTGTTGGTGTACTACACATCATATCGTTTCCACCCTTAACAGAAGTGTATCCTCATCCAACCCTAACAATCCAAACACAGTGAGTCAGTAGACTACCCTATGAATCTCTGCAACACTTATCAATATAGTAACAAAACAAATATCATTGATATAGATATATATATTCTTTTTATATGGAAAATGGAATCTCTATATCATAGTACATCCAATGAATGGAACTCCCATTAGTTCAATATATTCATCAATAATTCCTTTAATCTCATGCACCTTCCTAGAAGTAACAGTTTGGGGGGCCACACGTATCATGGTTTCACACAACTATGGGGTAAAAAATCTACAAAAAAGTACCACAATCTAGAGTGTCATGAGGGTTCCACACTAATGTCAAGAGGACATGAACCCTATTCGATGGGGGGGGGGGGATACACTAACTAGATAGTGGACCCATGGAATGATAAAATAAGGGGATTACACTATATATGTCGAGGACCCATGACCTGATGAAAAAGGGGGTTCCACTATGGTGTTACAAGGACAAGTTCCCTATTAGATATGTGAATCAAGTTAGTATATAGAGGGAAAATTACCAAATGGATGGGTGGTTATACTCTATATCTCCATGGTGATCCTCTTATAGATAATTTTCATTGTTGGGAACAACTAAAATAAGATTCACTTTTGGATCATATCATATCATATCCCAAAATACCGAATGTATGGAACCATCATGTTTCAACATGGAAGGAAACCCAGAATTGGCTACATGCGTGCCAAAAATCATGTCCAAATAAATAAGATACGTGAGTAATAGTTTCTTAAAATAAAATGCATGGGGTGAATGGAATTTTATGGTACACCATGATTTGTGGTCTCTCTACATCACCAGGTCATTTCCTTAGTGTTATATGGATCACAACCCATTTAGGGCTATAAGTAATGTTGAGATTATTTATGGCGTGTTTGGGCCACTTGTGATTATTCCCATCATCCATGGTCATGTTTGTGAATCATCCACTATAAATTTACTTTATAACATGGTAAATTCACCCACATGGGATTTCAACTAGGTCAATTTCTTTATCACTTTTGTAAGAACCTAGTTTTTGCTGTGAAAGACTATGGAATATTCTTGTTGATATTCCAGAGCAGCACCTTCAAACAGCATGCGATTACGAGACCCAATGTTACCTGAATTGTTTTTTCAGTGCGTTCACACTGGGAACGCCAAATAAATGGGATAAGTCCTAAACATCAATTTATATCAGAGATCTGAGTGTGTGGATGGGTCCGGAATGGTGTGTTTACACTAGGAATGACATAAAACATGCCTGCACACAACATTTGGACCCCTAGCCCACTATCGGAACGTGAAATGGATAAATTAATTAATTAGTATATTCGTTTAATGGTGAAACTCAAGTATCTCTTAAAAGGTGGCTCAGAATGGAAAACTAAGGGCACCATTGAGTTCAGAAGGTGTCGTTTACCCTTGGAGGGGTGTAAGTATTGCAGGAGTGACCCATCTGTGAAAAATTTCCCTAGGGGAGTTTTCGTAATTTGGCGGCTTTGGGGAATTCAATTTTATAACTTTTGAACGGGGTCTTCGATTAAAATTCTGATAACTCCGCTGTGCTCGGGAGGTGGTTTTTGGCCAAGGGGTGGCTTATCCTCGACTCTGTCGAAAGTTTCAGATGCGTGATAAATAATGGGTTTAAATTAATTAAATTTTTTAATTTTATTTAAACCCTTCTCCCCTTCCCCCTCCCTTGTTCACCCCCTAGAAAAGTCCTCTCACCCTCATCCTCTCCACCTCTCCTCCACATATCCGGTGAGGTGGCTCTAGAGAGGGGCTCCGACGGGTCGCGGCGATGCTTCGGGCGAAGCCCATCGATGTAGGATTTGTTGCGGTTTCAATTTTTATTCTCGCACCTACCTTTAATTTTATTATATGCATCAATTTTTTGTTTTATCCTCAAAAAAAATACCATAATCTTTTAGTAGAGTTTATTCTCTTTCCGACGAATCTTTCAGATTTCAATTCCGAGTCCCGAGCTGCCCAGAGCGGTCCGTCGATGTTTGACGGTTTTTCTGGAGATTTGGAGTTTCACGGCCGGTTCTTTGGGGTTCCGGTGGTTCGGTAGCGGTGTGAGGTGGCGGCAGCCATGGATCAGGCGGCGGCAGGCGCAATGGGGTGAGCTCTATCGGTGGATGGCTCCTAGGCGTCGGCACAGCTAGCTTCATGGCGGGCGAGCGCAGCGGTGTTGGTCGGTCGCAGGCTCCAGGCGCGATGGCGGGGGAGCTCCCTTCAGCGGAGCCGGCCGGGTGCGACGGCCATGATGTCGCGGTGTGCGACACCCGCGTAGAAGACAAGACCCACGATATGAGGGTCTTCACGAGGCTGCTGCGACCGGTCCACGTGGCAATTCTGTGCGCGCGGGCCGGCGTAGTGAGCGGGGCCGGCCGGTCCAGCCCAAGGGGCTTTGCCCCTCAGTTTTTGGATGCACGTATTTTTCACTACGGGCATTCGTTTTGCTTGCTGTCTACGGCAGTGTACTCCAGATGACTTGAAGTACTTTTTGAGATGGTTTCAAGATTTTTTAATTCCCAAAACGTGGGGCCTCGGAGGCACGATGCGTCCTGAGGTGAAGTGATGTTTTCTTCGGGGGATTTTTTTGGACGGTGTGGACGCATCCGACGTCTGTTTTAAGCGTCGTCAATGGCATTGGGACCCTAGCACCAAGGTAGAGTTTTCTAGTATGGTTTTGGGCATCGAAACTGGAGTTGTTGCATGGGCCCCATGACCCATCTTTTGAGCTGTGTGCTGCTTTTATCAACTTTCTCATCGGGCATCCATTCGGGGCGTGTGAGTAGTAGATTCTAGATGTTTTTTTGAGGGGATTGCAATGATGCAATCCGTCAGCTCTAATTCAGAATGATGGTGCGGGCCCCACAAGGGTCGTTTGGGCGTTGACGGTGATTTATCCATCTCTATCACCGAGCGACCATTTTGGACAAGTGAATAGTCCAACTTGTGTACTTTTTCGAGAGGATCGCAATGGTACGATCCATTTGTTGTGTTTCAAGACAGGGATGCGGGTCCCACGTAGCACCGCTCGTGGGTAGTGTGCCGAAATGCATATTTTTCTCCGGATATCCATTGTGCTAAAGTGAGCCGTATTTTTGATGTGTTTTCCCATGGGGATCCCAATGGTGAAAGGCGCCCGACAGTTTTCGGGGCCGAGGCTCGGGATCACGGGATGACGTTTAGGCGTGAGGCAGTGTTGGTGACTTTTCTGTCAGATATTAATTTGAGGCGAGTAAGTATTCTATCTCGCGGGTTTTCACACGAGGATTATAACGGTATGATCTGTTTGGATGTACAGAGCCTCTTATGAAATCTTAATAAATATGGAAGCATGAAAGGTGCTTTGGTGGTGGTTCGTCCTACCATGTTTGTAGAGGACCCTTGGCGTGTGATCGCGCACTCTTGGGAGGGTGATGTAAATGATTCATGTGATCTGGTTGGCTGTGCCTGGACCTTTGTGATGGAGTTGTTACCTTCACGCCTTCGCGTTGACGTTGGGTGCCGTGTGCATGATAGCCTTAGTGCTAGAGACGTGGTATACTCTGGGAGTATTCGAGAGCTCATGGAGGTAAATGTGGTTTATACCTGATAATTTTTGTGTGCTTGGTTGGGGTTGATATGGGGCCAAACGTTGTGTGGGACCCACATGCGTCTGGTGTTCTATTTTACGTACTTTGACCTCTTACGACGTAGAGGGTCCCACTTTGCTCGTTTTTTTGACCATCAAGGTGGAGTTTTCCCCTAGCTCTGTGCTCATTTGTTTGACCAGTAGGGTGGAGTTTCCCCTGGCCCATTGCTCTTTTGATTGACCATCAGGGTTGAGTGGTATCCCCCTGGTTTTGTTCTCGATGGTTTGCCCGACAAAGATGGTTCGTTTCCTCAGTTTATTTAGCAGTGTGGGGGTTCCGTACCGTGCCCTTTCACCGGACTATGGCACAGTTTGCGACTATGAGTATTCGTACAGTTTGGGTGTTTTCCCCAATTTCTAGGATGAGTTAACTCATTCCGCTTTGACATTGACTCAGCGTATTGGACTGTGATCCCCCTGAGAGGCATGAGGAGATTCTCCCATCACTCTGTGTTCCGTGGTAGAGTTCTTGTGGATTCTGTGTGAACAACATGTTACGCATGAACTGATCCTCTACCCAGGATGTTGTTTCCAACTGGGCTGTGGTTGTTTCTAGTAGGGCTAAGGTTGTTTCGTGCAGGACTGAGGTTGTTTCCAGGAGGGTTGAGGTTGTTTCCAGGAGGGCTGAGGTTGTTTCCAACAGGCCTGGGGTTGTTTCCAGTAGGGCTGAGGTTTTTTTAGTAGGGATGAGGTTTTTTAGAGCAGGGATCACCAGTTGTACCATCCAGCAGGGATGGACAATATAGAAGTGTTCACCTAGTAGTACCATCCAGTATGGATGGCCAGAGCAGTTCTGGGTTTACCTTAAGCTGGGCTGGGTATTGGTCCCTGATGTCGGGTGTACCTCCAACGGGGGTGGGAAGTGGTCCCCAATGCCGGTCTTACCTCCAGCAGGGCTGGGAAGTGTTCCACGATGTTGGTCTTACCTCTAGCTGGGCTGGTCAGTGGTCCATGATGCCAAGATACCTCTAGCTGGGCTGGGTAGTGGTCTCGTCGCCGACTTTAGTCGGGTCACCCTCTGGTTGATTACCCTGCTACGACACTGGGCAGTGTGGAACCCATCGACTATTGTCAGGTATCCCTATAGTGGGAACCCTTTGACTTCCAGGGAACCTCCAGCGGGGCCGGGCAGGGGGTCGCCTGTCGTCTTTGAGAAGTCCTCTTGACTGCTGGGCCGTGAAGAGATGTGGTTTGATGTTCCCCCAGAACTCTCAAGTACGAGGGGAACTTTCCCCACCGAGAGGCGTCCTTGTGACAAAACCTAAAAATGTGCAGGCGACTATGTGTCGTCGAAAGCGAAGAGTGTCGAGGTTCGGTGATTGAGCCCTTGACTTGTAGTTCGGGGCAGACGTGCGGGATGTTGGGCATCGACGGTGTTACTTCTGGGACTTTTGGAAACTCACTTTTTTGGGCTGAGCTACGGGATGGAGATCCCCATACGATCTTATTTGGGCTTCTTCGTTGAGAATATGGACTTGTATATACCTTGTTCTAGTACCCATTTCTTGGGTTTGGTTACTCTCCTTCGAGGAGAGGCGAAGGGAGAAGACGTGCTTTCCTTTTCCATCTACTTGTGTCTGGACGAGTCTACCTTCTTTCCTCTTGTTGGGTTGAGCTGGACTCTTTACTACACTCTTAATTGTAACTTTCTAATTTCCCTGTTCGATCTACTGCTCATCCATCGACACCACTTTTGTTGCTCCCACGAGCCTTGGGGCATCCTACTGAGTATTTTTATACTCACCCCTACTTTGGATTTTCCCACACTTGGAGTGCCCTTTCAGACGAATGAATGGTTGGTCTGGACTTCAGTGGAGCTTATGAGTTCAGGATCTTGGACCGCGTGTGGTGGTCGTAGTAAGGTTCTAGGTGGGGGACCCTGCCAGTAGTTTTTTTTTGTTTACCTGTTTCCGGGTTGTGGCACTTTTCTGTTTGGGCGCATGTCTTTCCCTTTTTCCTTTTCTTTTTTCCTTCAGCATGTACATTGTACTGTTTAGAGGTCAACGCACATTTGTGATTTATATATAGAAGTTTCCCTTTTTATTTTATTTTTTACTCCGCAATTTTTCATTTAGTGTGTTGCATGTGTGTGTACAGGTACATAGACAAAGGCCTCACCGAGTTATTGTTCAATAGGTATTGGTCGCCAGCCCCTGGCCTATGGAGGCGGGATTGGGGTAGTTGCAGCTTGATCCCGGGTAGGGTCGGGTCCTGACAAAGTGGTATCAGAGGTGGTTTGTTCCTTGGGACGATGTTCAGACATCTATAAAATAAAAGGAATTTGTTGGGATTTAGGGAAATAGTGTTAATGTGTCTTGAGAGCGGCTCTCAGGAAAGGGAGTCCAATGATGGTGTGGTGGCCAACATATCCATTCACCAAGACCTTGATAACCTGCTTGTCGACTCGGCATGCTGAGACACTTGTTGCCAGGAAATTGATTTGTCTATTGAATAGGATTGATTCTTGGCTGTCCTTCATTAGATAGCTCCCCATTTTTTTATTGGTATATAAATATATACTCATTTGATAGTGGAACTCCATGATAATATTCAGGATGTCCCCATGAAGATAGCCATCCAATATACCAGCTTTTGTGCATGATGAAGACCCTGTGAGATACGAGGCCACAATCCAGGACCCATCATGTATGGCCATTTCTCCATGTGGGTTGGTAGTAGCACCCCCTCCTATTGAGCAGTAGGCTGAGCTTGAGCGCATACTGAGCGCGCTCTGTGAATTCAAGGGGCAGAGACCACTGAGGTTCAGTGGTGAGACAGACCCTCAAGTAGTAGAGGTTTTGTTTGATAGAGTGGTTCAACATTTCAGGCTTCTGCATACGCCGGAATATCATAGAGTGGCTTTGAAAGCCAACCATTTTTGTGGAGAAGCTTGGTGTTGGTGGAGTCTGGTGACTCTGTTTTTTTATGACGAGTCGTCACATTTAAGGGGCGACTTCATGTTATTGTTTCATGATGAGTTTTACCCCTCCTGCTTACAGTCTGTTTGGGTTCAGGAGCTCTAGCCAATTCAGTAGGGAGGGATGATGGTGGCTGAGTATGCGGCTAGTTTTGCAGGTTGTGCACGGTTTTACTCGGACATGGTCCACGACGACAACACCCGAGCACTGAATTTTGAGCAGGGTCTCCCCTGAGATATTTGTGATTACATAGTACCCTTGGAGATTTCCACATATGACGGGGTGCTAGAGAAGGCGCTGGTGACAGAGGGCTTCCTGTCACGTTCTATAGTTGGTGGTCGAAGCAGGCACGTTGGAGTACAGACGTCTGTCGTAGCTAGCGGGCGTCGGAAAGAAGAACCTCGACACAGGTGGATTTCTGACAACCGGACTCAGGGGAGTGGTTGTACACCATAATGGCACCGGAGGGCACTAGTGAAACTACAGAGAGTCGGTGCTATGCTTGTGATGGGTGAGGTCACATGGCACTGGACTGCCCGACCAAACATGTGGAGGGCTTCGGGAAGGGAGCAGGTGCACCGCCACAAAGGTGGCATCACCGTGATGAGAGTCGTGCCCAGAGATGTGGTGCTATTAGAGCAGTGTGAGGAGCTGGAGGTGGGGGGACGATGTTATGAGGTCGTCCCATCACCATCAGGTGGTCCACATCAGGCTCTGGGAGCTGACATATGGGACCACGGACAGCCGCGAGCCTTGGATGTCTACGATCCTACACAGCAGGGGATGATGAGAGTTACCCCTTGCGACTCTTCTACTTCATGCAGTAGAATTGTAGGAACCTTTGTGGGAAGTGATTTTTCTCCCCGCTCCATGCTTAAGTTGATACCATGGTGACGGAGGGCGTTAGGTGTATCCATGTGTTGGTAATGTAGAAGGTGTGAGACCCTTGTATTTAGTAGATGGTGGTGACTCCTTCACCTTTCGAGCTTATAAGAGAGCCTTGGTTGTGAGACATTGACTGTGAAACTTTTCATGACCAAATATCCTTGGGTGTTTTACCATATGGATATTCTGAAAGAGGGAATCACCAGACCTTGTTCCAGGTGTGGGTGGTGATTCCAGTCGTAGTGTGTGACACAGAGGTCTGGTTGGGGAGGTGGGCTACTCCTGGGGTCATTCGGACCATTTGAGAACATTCTAAAGGATGGAGAGGTTCCCTATCGCCTTTCCCTAACCCTAAGGGATGGTTTGGGTGCATAGCGTCTCCCGCGTGACTCACCTGAGGAGAGGTGTGTGTGCTCCTATGCACGCCATCGGTGAGGGAATACCTCACGTGAACAGATCAAATCCTTTTGTCTGTGTGCGTTGGCTCAGAGTTGTGCAATATTTCTTCTGTGTATGGAGAGCCAGGTGTGGGCTTAGTACCCTATGTTATTCCCTTGTTTTTCTTTTTGGGGATGAAAATCATGAAGTAGGGAATGACATAAGAACCTAGTTTTTTCTTCTGAAAGACTTTTGATTATTCTAGATGATATTCCAGAGCAGCACCTTCAGACAGCGTGCAATTCTGAGCCCCGATGTGGCCGGAAATGAGTTTTCAGTGCATTCACATTGGGAACACAAAATAAATTGGATAACTCCTAAATAGTGTTTCGGACTAGAGATCTGAATGTACGGATGGGTCCGGAATGGGGTTTTTACCCTAGAAACGACATAAAACATGTCGGCGCGTGACGTTTGGACCCCTCGCCCGCTATCGGAAGGTAAAATGGATAAATTAATTAATTAATTAATTATTTTAATGGTGAAACACATGTATCTCTTAAACGGTGGCTCGGATTGGAAATCCAAGGGCACCATTGAGTTTGTAACGTTTCGTTTAGCCTAGAAGGGGTGTATGCTTTGCGGGCGCGGAACTTCTATGAAAAATGGCTCCAGGGTCGTCATCATAATTTGGTGGCTTTGGATCATTCAGTTTTATAACTTTTGAACGGGGTCTCGGATTAAAATTATGAGACCGCCGTTGTGCTCGGGAGGTGGTGTTTGGCCTAGGGGAGGCTTCACCTTGACTCTGTGGAAGGTTTTGGATGCAGGTAAAATTATGGGTTTAAATTAATTAAAATTTTTAATTTTATTTGAACCCTTCTCCCCTTCCCCATTCCTTGTTCACCCCCTGGTGAATACTTCTCACCCTCAACCTCTCCTCCTCTCCTTGACATCTCCAGTGAGGCGGCTCTAGCGAGGACCTCCAATGGGTCGCAGCAAAGCATCGGGCGAAGCCCATAGAGTTAGGATTTTTTTCCGTTTAAATTTTTATTCCCGCAACTATCTTGAGTTCGATTCTATGCATCAATTTTTTTTATCCTCGAACAAATACCCTAATCTTGTAGTTGATTGTATGCCCTTTCCGACACATCTTTTGGATTTCAATTTCGATTCTCGAGCAGCCCGCAGTGTTCTGGTGAAGTATGTAGGTTTTTCAGGAGATTGAGAGTTTCCCGACCGGTTCATTGGGGTTCCGGCCATTCAACATCAGTGTGAGGCGGCGACGACGTTGGCTCAGGCGGCGACAGGTGCAACGGGGCGAGCTCGGATGGTGGCTGGATTCTGTGCATCGTCGCAGATGGCGTCACGACGGGTGAGCACGGCGGGGTTGGTCGGTTGTGGGCTCCAGGCGCGGTGGTGGGGGATCTCCCTTCAGCGGAGCCGGCCAGGCGTGACAGCCATGGGGTCACGGTGTGTGACCCCCGCGCAGGAGACAAGACCCGCAAGACGTAGGTATTCACGTGGCTGTTGCGACCGGCCCTCGTGGCCAGTATGTGTGTGTGGAACACAAGTCCACGGCGGGCCCGCATGGCCAAGCCGCGGGCCGGCGCAGCGAGCCAGGCCAGCCGGCGCAGGCCGGCCTAGGCCGAGCGGACCGGTCGGGCCAGGCCGGTCCAGCCCAAGGGGCTTTGGCCCTCAGTTTTTGGATGCCCATATTTTTCGCTATGGGTGTCTGTTTAGTTTGTCGTCTGCGCCATTGTACTCCAGACGTCGTAACATACATTTTGAGATGACTTCGAGAATTTTTCATTCCCGAAATGAGGGGCCTCAGAGGCGCGACCCGTCCTTAACTGAAGTGACGTTTTCTTCTGGGGATTTTATTTTGGATGACGCATATGCATCCGATGTCCATTTTAAATGAAACCAGTGGCGTTGTGACCCTGGAACCGAGGTGGAGTTTTCCAGTGTGGTTTAGTGTGTCGAAACTAGAGTTTAGGCATGGGCCCCACGGTCCGTCTTTTGAGCTGCGTGCAGTGTTTAGCAACTTTCCCATCGGGCGTCCGTTCGGGGCTTGTGAGCAGTCGATTCTGAATGTTTCTCCGAGGGGATTGCAATGGTGAAATCCACCCACTATAATTTCGCACGATGGTGCGGGCCCCATGAGGCTCGTTAGGGCGTTGATGGTGATTTTTCCATCTCAATCACTGGGCGACCATTTTGGACAAGTGAATAGTCCAACTTGTGTAATTTTTCGAGAGGATCGCAATGGTTCGATCAATTCGTTTTGTTTCGGGAATGGGATGCGGGTCCCACGTTTCACTGCTCATGTCTAGTGCGCCAGAATGCATCTGTCTCTCGGGATATCTGTTGTGCTCATGTGAGCAGTCTTTTTGACATGTTTTCCAAAGAGTATCGCAATTGTGGGACGTGCCCGACTGTTTTCGGGGGCGAGGCTCAGGATCATGGGACTGTAACACCCCAAGATTTCATAGTGTGTTATTTCTTCAAAATAATTCAATAACTTGCACTACACGCAACACCGAGTTCAATCACACCATGAATTACCAAAGGAAAAAGCCATTCAAAAGTGGTTATGAATATTATTAACTAAATTTTAAAGTTTATATAATTCTTATAATTTTAGAATCCATATTATGAGTTTCTTAGTCATAATGCAAGAACAGATTCATTTTCAGTATTACACTTTTATCAACTTTTAATAGTGAAACCTTTTTAGATACAATATTTTATACTTTTTGACTAAATGGGGACATCAAAAAAATTTAAAATGAAACATCCCAAGCTTACACGGTACGCTTTCCTTTGAATAAAACAGTAGCGTGTGTTGTACGCAACTTCGAGTTTTAACACACACCACAACCGATCAAACTAGCCGTTGTGAATAGTTATACCTATTTTTTGAAATCATATATATTTTATATTTCAAAATGGACTTCATTTTTGGATTCGGAATATCGAAATTATCCTAGGGTGAAATTTTGGTACTTTTCGGATAACTTTTATATTTTGATGAATAGTGAAAATTACTAAATTTTAATTAAAAACAACTTTTTTAATCAAAATAATTAATAGTGATAAATTATGAATTTGAGTGGTTTTAAAGTATATTTAGAATATATTTTTACCATTTAATATAATGTTGGTCATTGGACATAATTTTACAATTAAACCGAACATAAACAAGTGTCAATCTTTTGATAGTTATTATCTCTTAAAAACATGCTTTTTGTTTTGACAGCGGGAATTAATTTTAAATTAATTTCTGCCACTTCTGTGTTTTGAATTTAGGAAAATGGATTCCATATTTGGAATCAGGATGTTAAAATTGTGTAAATAGGTAACTTTTATTTTTAGACATTTTGAATAATTACTGCGGTAAATATTTTATTTACCATGGTTAAGGGTAAATCCGGTAAATAAGGGCTAAAAAAATAATATTATAATAATACTAAATTACCCTAAAAACGTGTCTTAACCCTATTGGTTGATAGATGGTCGACCATGGGCATATTTGTGTCAATTTTGGGACCCCATGGATCCACTTGTAAGTGATAATGACACATTATATTAATAAAGCTAAAATAAAAATAAAAATGGCATAAGCTTACATCTTTTAGAAGAACAATTTTTACATAGGGTTATACATGTTGGATTTTCGATTATAAATATTCATTAGAAAGATAAAACGATTTCCTACATAATTATATTTTATTTATAATTTTTAGACATTAAATAATTTATTTTATTTATGACACAATGATGATGCAGTAATTACTATAATAGTGAAAAATTAAAATAAGTGATATTATAAATACCCAAATAAATATAATATGAAACTTTTAATGAATTAAAATAATTTTCTAGGATAATATGATATATTCGGATTGATATAATTGACTTTGTTCGAAGTAATCAATCTGTTATGAGTTTCACAAAAATCAACTATTGAATAGTGTCAAAATTGACATAAAAGAGTTCTTAAAACAAATATTATATTATTAATCGATATTAAATTCATAAAAATCTAAGGTTCGGCCAAGAGACTTATATTATGATAGGTTAATCATTAATGGACCACTTGGGGGTCTCTTGGATGTATATAGTAGGTTTATTAACCATATTATATAAAAATACAACGAGACATTGTAAAAGTGAAACTAATTAACTTAGAGTTAATACTTAATGATAAGGTTAATATAAGTACCCAAACCTGTCTAAATTCTATTGGATGAGTTGTTTTCGACCTATCCCCACCTCATCCTTTGAATAGTCAACTTTGGAGCCTTTTTAAACCGAATATTAATTTATTATAAATTAATATTTCTAGCTTTTCCAAAGGTGCCCCTCACCCCTCTTATAAAAGGGCACTCCTCCTTCTCATTTACTCACACCTCTCAAGCCACTTGGCTCGTCCAAACTCTGCCCAAATAAGCTCCCCACATCCCTCTCCTCCTCCTTGAAGCTTCCCCTTAGGCAGAAATCATTTCAAGAAGTCCTTTGGTTCCAACCAAAGTGAGTTACCTAAATTAAAGGTAACGATTTCTCTTAAAGTATTTTCATTTATTTTGCTTCTCCAACCCCCAAAATCTTTTTATTTCATTTCTTTTGTAACAACACCAGTATCCTCAATATACTAGGATGTTGTTATAAGAAGGATTCAAACTACACATACACACAACTCCATCTAATGGATGATGAACATAATGTTTCTGTGGATGACAAACTAACGCCTCACGAAACGATGATTGTTCAAATACATCTTACCACCTCTCATGGTGGCCATTATGATGGCACTGTAATTAAATATGATATTAATGAAATATATTTTATATATAAGTTTCTGTAATTCCATTTTATTTCATTCCATTATTCGTTTCATGTTGTATATACATACGATAATTTCATTTGAGGAAGTGCGGACTACCGCCCCCTTAAAATGATATGACTCGTTCATACCACACATGGAACGTATAAAGGATGGTGTTAATGAACTTAAGTAACATATATAAAATATTATATTATACTGGAATAGTAATATACCTATGTATCAATTGGATTTGATTCTTTTAAAATAAAAATTAAATGGAAGTAGCGTTCGTGCGTACGTACGGACTACCGTCTCCACGAACGCGATAAGATTCATTCTCCGTCATATTAATCCAAGTATTATTCTCATTTTGGGGTTAAAAATAATGTTAATATCATTCTGATTATGAATAAGATATAATCTATCCATTACAAACATGTCTTACGTAACCAAACATTTAAGAAGAACGAATCGATTATCACCCTAAACGACGATAATACTAAGATATTATTAATAAAGCAATGTTAAAAGATCATATATGATATCATACTAATGTATATGATTCTTGTATAATTTAATAACAATTATTTCACCATTATACAGGAGGTTAACCTACCCCAACAAAGGAAAAGTACAATGTAAGGGTTATTTCACAATCTCTTCATTATCCGAGGTTGTTTATACGTAATAATCTACTGGGATATCTTTATCATCCACATCCATGTTTCTTAAAAATGTTTTTCAAAACATTTTTACTATTTACAAGAATATGGGTTAAAGTCATTTATACCCTTGTTTGACTTTTTATAAGAGGTTTATAAAGGAATCTTTCCGTCGTTTTCAAAACAAGGTCCTTTTTAACCTTTTCGACAGAATTGAGGTAAGAATGTTTTTTTTAACTTATACACCGGGTGCGGTTATTTTCCGCCGTTATAAAATCGTCGAAGCTTTCCTTACAAGCTTATAAGAATATTTTCAAAGAAAATGTTTTATTTTATATGGATCTTAAATGATTTCAAAATAAAAGGAGATACTTCTTTTAAAAGAATTTTGATTTCATCTATGTCAACATCCTTTGATGGATTTTAAGATTATTTGAAGTTGATTTATTATAATACAAAACTTCTATATTGTATTGAAGGTTTTGTGATATGTTTGAATGTGGACGTGCTATTTTATACCATTCATTGTTTATGGTGAAACTATTGACATTTCGTATGCTAGTGTTAACTCAAATGTTTATGTTATATTTCAAACTTTTCTTCAGATGAATGTGCTAAACAAGTATGTTCCGGGTTGGGGACCGGTAAAAGTAAGCCCTCCAGGTTGGGGACTGGTTAAAGTAAGCCCTCCAGGTTAGGGACTGGTAAAAGTAAGCCCTCCGGTTTGGTCTCTGGTTATTAGAGGTACTCCGGGTTGGTGTCCGGTTATTAGAGGCACTCCGGGTTGGTGTCCGGTTATTAGAGGCACTCCGGGTTGGTGTCCGGTTATTAGAGGCACTCCGGGTTGGGTTCCGGTTAGAAGTAACCCCTAGGTCTTGGGATGAGTCCTAGACAATGAAATTAACGTTTGACATTATGCATTCCTTAATTATGAAAGTGGTTATTGATTTTTGCATGTGATTATTTGATTAGTAGAATATCCATGTGAATAAGTAAATGGCATTATTTCATTTTACTTTTTCCATACTTTGTTGAAGTTCAAGTTTAAAAGGCTTTTGTTTTAGTAATGCATTGCCTTAAATGTCTACGCTTATTTTCAATGTTATGCTATATTGTTATCCTTACTGGGAATTTGAGCTCACCCCTTTTCTATGTTTTATTTTTTCCAGGATATGAAGAAGTAAGTTATGAATGACCTGCAGGGATATTATGAGGGGATATAGTGTGGACTGTGAAAACATTATGTTGTTGTAGTAGTTTTTCATTTTATGATTTAATGTAAAACTTATGAATATATCTAGTGTTTCCAAGGCTACTAAACAAATCGGTCTTTCGAGATTTGATCTTTCTTGTGATCATGCCAATGTTATGTAATAATGCACCGACTTTGGGTAACTGGGGTCGGGGCGTTACAGTTGGTATCAGAGGAAGTTTAGTACAAACCTTGGAAGCTAGATTAAGATAAACTCTGATTAGAGCACGTAGACCTAAGATGAACTTTGAGGATTAGTATAGAAGAACTTCCTAGATTTTTGGTATTGTAGAGATTTTGTGAGTTTTCCGAGAAATACATCCCTGTCTGGATACGAGCAGGTAGAGGCGGCTCTGG
Source organism: Viscum album (assembly GCA_963277665.1). Classification (NCBI taxonomy): domain Eukaryota; kingdom Viridiplantae; phylum Streptophyta; class Magnoliopsida; order Santalales; family Viscaceae; genus Viscum; species Viscum album. The sequence continues at coordinate 554,775,789 of OY728165.1, read as the reverse complement.
CACAGATGTACCTAGGGGTAAAACCCAAAAACACCGCTTTGAGCTAGACTCGAACGGGAACTGGTACACGACAACGGGCCTTGCTGCACTCTTGGTTACGACACTCCCGGGGGATATGCTTAGGATAACTCTCATTTTCATTACAAATCATTATGAAGGGTTTATGAGTATATACTTCTTCAAAGAAACCATTTTTATGATTATAGATTATATCCATAAATAGTTCAATTTATGTTAAGTGTTTTATAAGTATGGGATTATGTATTTTGATTCATAAACTGATCTACTTTATGCCATTGTTTAGAAATGGCGCCCAGTAGAAGGAATGAGAACTCCAGAAATGCACATGATCCAAAGAGAAGGAAGGATCATATCTTTCATGGTTTTAAGCTAGAATTGATAAGAGAAATAGTCTCCCATGTATTATCATCATATGAAGAAATAATATCATGTGTTGATAAGATAAGTAAAGAGTTTACTGAGTCCTATGTCTTTGAAGGGAAGCAAAAGAAGAAAAGGATGGAAGAGAGAAAAATGGATAAAGGGAAGAGGGAAAAGAAGAATTTTCCCATATGTGGTAACTGTGGAAAGAAACACCCTGGAAATTGCCTGAAAGGAATGAGAGTTTGTTATAAGTGTGGAGGAAAAGGGCACAAAGTACATGACTGCAAGGGTAAGAAAATGGTTTCAAATGTACAATGCTTCATTTGCAAGGAGTTTGGACACTACGCGAACCTATGTCCCAGTCATCAGACTATTCCACAAATGATGCTATTGGATAATAATCAAGTTATTATACTACCACAGATGAAGAAGAATGATTAGAGTTCTTCTGTTGATTATGTCAATTGAGTGTTGTATCAACAATGTACTTGTTATAATAATTATGGAGTATATAAGGATTGTACTGCAGTACTATTTCATTAAGGACTTGAGATTGTGTGGAACAAAGAAAAGTGACTCAATAGAAGGTTAAATTTTTGGAAAATATATGGTTGAGAGAAAGATAAACCATAATATGGTTCTGATACCGAAGTAGTGATTTTAGAATAATACATGATTGATTTGGATAAATTATATTGGATATTATTGACTACCTTGAAGCTAATTAATGATTTGTATATTCCATCATTGTTGGGGTTTAAAATTTTTTTGGATTAATGAAGTATATCCAGCATTCTATATGGAATAGGGGAGCATGAATGTAATCAATAAGGAATATGGTAATTCAAGATGTTTCAGTTTATTAAAAGAATACAAGATGAAGGTATTCATATGCTATTACGGGGTAAAAAGGATCTATATTATGTTTACCTTCCTTATAAATGTTGGACTGTGAGTTTGGATAGAATTATTTTGGATAGTTCTTATTTGGATTATTTTGGATTGCCATAAAAGGACAACCCGGAGGTCGGGCAACAACCTGTTCCGTCCGGCAAGGCCGCGAGACTTGAACCCGCAACCGAAGGGCGACAAGGGTGTATCACCTACCACTGGCCAAAGAGATGTCCTGGATTAAATAATGTAGTTTTTTTTAAAAGATCTTGTAGATGAATTATAAATTCGTTTATTTTGGAACCCTGTACGAATAGTATAAATATAATTTTTTTTACGAGTGAAAGATGAGTTTATGGTAGAAATTTATTAATGGACAAAACTCTAATTATAAAGTAAGTATATCTCCTTATGATCTTAGCCAATCTCAAAAATAAATTCCTCAATATTAAGAAAAGCAACTTTGAACAAAAATGTTGTCCTAGATGGTACCTTAAATCATCACTAATTTATGGCTTTGGGATTGTTGGCCTTTTCATAGCCATGTTCTCTACCACTCTCCATCAGATAATTGATGGTTATATTTCTCTTCCATATCCATATTTTCCTACATGGAACCCTAGTATGTGTTATTTTCGGTAATCTTCATACTTTCCACTCTTTATTTTAAATAGAGGCCTCATTAATTCATTTTTCGATGTGGGATTTCAACTAAGATATTTTGAAATGTCAAAAATGTGTTGTCCCAATACCATATATTTTGTTGAACCGATGGTACTTCAAATCATCATGGATTGATGAGTTTAAGAACCTCAATTTTATACTTGTTTGTGATTGATGACCTCAATCACTACCTATAAATATTTACGTTTTTCCTCCAATTATATGTCTCTAATTTCCACCAATGTTCTCCTAATCGAGATCATAATTTGGTGGTGACCCTTTCATTTCTCTTTTCCTCATATTAAGACTAAATTTTAGTAACTCAATTTCCGATGTGGGTTTTACCACAAATATATTATCTATTTTCAACCTTTTATTTTCGAAGAACAATTTCAAATTGCGAGGACGCAATTTATTGAAGGAGGGGAGAATGTAACACCCCAAGATTTCATAGTGTGTTATTTCTTCAAAATAATTCAATAACTTGCACTACACGCAACACCGAGTTCAATCACACCATGAATTACCAAAGGAAAAATCCATTCAAAAGAGGTTATGAATATTATTAACTAAATTTTATACTTTATATAATCCTTATAATTTTAGAATCCATATTATGAGTTTCTTAGTCATAATGCAAGAACAGATTCATTTTCAGTATTACACTTTTATCAACTTTTAATAGTGAAACCTTTTTAGATACAATATTTTATACTTATTGACTAAACGGGGACATCAAAAAAATTTAAAATGAAACATCCCAAGCTTACACGGTACGCTTTCCTTTGAATAAAACAGTAGCGTGTGTTGTACGCAACTTCGAGTTTTAACACACACCACAACCGATCAAACTAGCCGTTTTGAATAGTTATACCTACTTTTTGAAATCATATATATTTTATATTTCAAAATGGACTTCATTTTTGGATTCGGAATATCGAAATTATCCTAGGGTGAAATTTTGGTACTTTTCGGATAACTTTTATATTTTGATGAATAGTGAAAATTACTAAATTTTAATTAAAAACATCTTTTTTAATCAAAATAATTAATAGTGATAAATTATGAATTTGAGTGGTTTTAAAGTATATTTAGAATATATTTTTACCATTTAATATAATGTTGGTCATTGGACATAATTTTACAATTAAACCGAACATAAACAAGTGTCAATCTTTTGATAGTTATTATCTCTTAAAAACATGCTTTTTGTTTTGACAGCGGGAATTAATTTTAAATTAATTTCTACCACTTATGTGTTTTGAATTTAGGAAAATGGATTCCATATTTGGAATCAGGATGTTCAAATTGTGTAAATAGGTAACTTTTATTTTTAGACATTTTGAATAATTACTGCGGTAAATATTTTATTTACCATGGTTAAGGGTAAATCCGGTAAATAAGGGTTAAACAAATAATATTATAATAATACTAAATTACCCTAAAACGTGTCTTAACCCTATTGGTTGATAGATGGTCGACCATGGGCATCTTTGTGTCAATTTTGGGACCCCATGGATCCACTTGTAAGTGATAATGACACATTATATTAATAAAGCTAAAATAAAAATAAAAATGGCATAAGCTTACATCTTTTAGAAGAAAAATTTTTACATAGGGTTATACATGTTGGATTTTCGATTATAGATATTCATTCGAAATATAAAAAGATTTCCTACATAATGATATTTTATGTATAATTTCTAGACATTAAATAATTTATTTTATTTATGACACAATGATGATGCAGTAATTACTATAATAGTGAAAAATTAAAATAAGTGATATTATAAATACCCAAATAACTATAATATGAAACTTTTAATGAATTAAACTAATTTTCTAGGATAATATGATATATTAGGATTGATATAATTGACTTTTTTCGAAGTAATCAATCTGTTATGAGTTTCACAAAAATCAACTATTGAATAGTGTCAAAATTGACATAAAAGAGTTCTTAAAACAAATATTATATTATTAATTTATATTAAATTCATAAAAATCTAAGGTTCCGCCAAGAGACTTATATTATGATAGGTTAATCATTAATGGACCACATGGGGGTCTCTTGGATGTATATAGTAAGTTTATTAACCATATTATATAAAAATACAAAGAGACATTGTAAAAGTGAAACTAATTAACTTAGAGTTAATACTTAAAGATAAGGTTAATATAAGTACCCAAACCTGTCTAAATTCTATTGGATGAGTTGTTTTCGACCTATCCCCACCTCATACTTTGAATAGTCAACTTTTGAGCCTTTGTAAACCGAATATTAATTTATTATAAATTAATATTTCTAGCTTTTCCAAAGGTGCCCCTCACCCCTCTTATAAAAGGGCACTCCTCCTTCTCATTTACTCACACCTCTCAAGCCACTTGGCTCGTCCAAACTCTGCCCAAATAATCTCCCCACATCCCTCTCCTCCTCCTTGAAGCTTCCCCTTAGGCAGAAATCATTTCAAGAAGTCCTTTGGTTCCAACCAAAGTGAGTTACCTAAATTAAAGGTAACGATTTCTCTTAAAGTATTTTCATTTATTTTGCTTCTCCAACCCCCAAAATCTTTTTATTTCCTTTCTTTTGTAACAACACCAGTATCCTCAATATACTAGGATGTTGTTATAAGAAGGATTCAAACTACACATACACACAACTCCATCTAATGGATGATGAACATAATGTTTCTGTGGATGGAAAACTAACGCCTCACGAAACGATGATTGTTCAAATACATCTTACCACCTCTCATGGTGGCCCTTATGATGGCACTGTAATTAAATATGATATTAATGATATATATTTTATATATAAGCTTCTGTAATTCCATTTTATTTCATTCCATTATTCGTTTCATGTTGTATATACATACGATAATTTCATTTGAGGAAGTGCGGACTACCGCCCCCTTAAAATGATATGACTCGTTCATACCACACATGGAACGTATAAAGGATGGTGTTAATGAACTTAAGTAACATATATACAATATTATATTATACTGGAATAGTAATATACCTATGTATCAATTGGATTTGATTCTTTTAAAATAAAAATTAAATGGAAGTAGCGTTCGTGCGTACGTACGGACTACCGTCTCCACGAACGCGATAAGATTCATTCTCCGTCATATTAATCCAAGTCTTATTATCATTTTGGGGTTAAAAATAATGTTAATATCATTCTGATTATTAATAAGATATAATCTATCCATTACAAACATGTCTTACGTAACCAAACATTTAAGAAGAACGAATCGATTATCACCCTAAACGACGATAATACTAAGATATTATTAATAAAGTAATGTTAAAAGATCATATATGATATCATATTAATGTATATGATTCTTGTATAATTTAATAACAATTATTTCACCATTATACAGGAGGTTAACCTACCCCAACAAAGGAAAAGTAAAAGGTAAGGGTTATTTCACAATCTCTTCATTATCCGAGGTTGTTTATACGTAATAATCTACTGGGATATCTTTATCATCCACATCCATGTTTCTTAAAAATGTATTTCAAAACATTTTTACTATTTACAAGAATATGGGTTAAAGTAATTTATACCCTTGTTTGACTTTTTATAATAGGTTTATAAAGGAATCTTTCCGTCTTTTTCAAAACAAGGTCTTTTTTAACCTTTTCGACAGAATTGAGGTAAGAATGTTTTTTTTAACTTATACGGCGGGTGCGGTTATTTTCCGCCATTATAAAATCGTCGAAGATTTCCTTACAAGCTTATAAGAATATTTTCAAAGAAAATGTTTTATTTTATATGGATCTTAAATGATTTCAAAATAATAGGAGATACTTCTTTTAAAAGAATTTTGATTTCATCTATGTCAACATCCTTTGATGGATTTTAAGATTATTTGAAGTTGATTTATTATAATACAAAACTTCTATATTGTATTGAAGGTTTTGTGATATGTTTGAATGTGGATGTGCTATTTTATACCATTCATAGATTATGGTGAAACTATTGACATTTCGTATGCTAGTTTTAACTCAAATGTTTATGTTATATTTCAAACTTTTCTTCAGATGAATGTGCTAAACAAGTATGTTCCGGGTTGGGGACCGGTAAAAGTAAGCCCTCCAGGTTGGGGACTGGTTAAAGTAAGCCCTCCAGGTTAGGGACTGGTAAAAGTAATCCCTCCGGTTTGGTCTCCGGTTATTAGAGGTACTCCGGGTTGGTGTCCGGTTATTAGAGGCACTCCGGTTTGGTGTCCGGTTATTAGAGGCACTCCGGGTTGGTGTCCGGTTATTAGAGGCACTCCGGGTTGGGTTCCGGTTAGAAGTAACCCCTAGGTCTTGGGATGAGGCCTAGACAATGAAATTAACGTTTGACATTATGCATTCCTTAATTATGAAAGTGGTTATTGATTTTTTCATGTGATTATTTGATTAGTAGAATATCCATGTGAATAAGTAAATGGCATTATTTCATTTTACTTTTGCCATACTTTGTTGAAGTTCATGTTTAAAAGGCTTTTGTTTTAGTAATGCATTGCCTTAAATGTCTATGCTTATTTTGAATGTTATGTTATATTGTTATCCTTACTGGGCATTTGAGCTCACCCCTTTTCTATGTTTTATTTTTTCCAGGATATGAAGAAGTAAGTTATGAATGACCTGCAGGGATATTATGAGGGGATATAGTGTGGACTGTGAAAACATTATGTTGTTGTAGTAGTTTTTCATTTTATGATTTAATGTAAAACTTATGAATATATCTAGTGTTTCCAAGGCTACTAAACCCATCGGTCTTTCGAGATTTGATCTTTCTTGTGATCATGCCAATGTTATGTAATAATGCACCGACTTTGGGTAACTGGGGTCGGGGCGTTACAGGACGCTGTTCGGGGGTGAGGCGGTGTTGGTGACTTTTCCGTCAGATATCTATTTGAGGCGACTAAGAAGCCTATCTCGCATGTTATTTCACAATTATTACAATGGTACGATCTGTTTGGATGTGCGGAGCCTCTTACGTGATCTCATTTAATATGGAAGCATGAATGGTTCTCCAGTGGTGGTTCGTCCTACCATGTTTGTAGTGAACCCTTGGCGTGTGATTGAGCACTCTTTGGAGGGTGATGTAAATGATTCATGAGATGTGGTTGGTCGTGCCTGGGCCTTTGAGGTGGAGATGTTACGTTCACGCCTTCGCATTGACGTTGGGTGTCGCGTGCACGATAGCCTTAGGGTTGGAGACATGGTATACTCTGGGAGTATACAAGAGCACTTGTAGGCATGTGTGGTTTGTACCTTAGAATTTTTGTGCGCTTGGTTGGGGTTTAGATGGGGCCACACATTGTGTGGGCCCCATGTGCGTGCCATGTTCTAATTTGTGTACTTTGACCTCTCGCAACATAGAGGGTCCCCTTATGCTCGTTTGTTTGAATTGTAGGGCGGATTATTCCCCTGGCTATGTGCTCATTTGTTTGACCAGCATGGTGGAGTTTCCCCTGACCCTGTGCCATTTTTTTGACCAGCAGGGTTCAGTGGTCTCCCCTAGTTTTGTTCTCGATGGTTTGGCTGATAGAGATTGTTCGTTTCCTCTGTTTCTTCATCTATGAGGCAATTTAGAACCGTGCCCTTTCACCAGACTACAGCACTGTTTGCGCCTATGGGTGTTCGTACAATGTGGTTGTTTTCCCCATTTTTTGGAATGAGTTGACTCGGTCCGCTTCGACAGTGACTCAGTGTATTGGAGCGTGATCACCCTGAGAGGCCTGGGGAGATTCTCCCATGACTCAGTGTTCCCTGGTAGAGTTATTGTGGATTTGGTGTGACCAAAGAGTTACGCGGGAACCGATCCTCTACCCAGGAGGTTGTTTCTAGCAGGGCTGAGTTTGTTTCGAGCAGGGCTGAGGTAGTTTCTAGTAGGGCTGAGGTTGTTTCTAGCAGGGCAAAGGTTGTTTCCAGCAGGGCTGAGGTTTTTTCCAACAAGGCTGAGGTTTTTTCCAGCAGGGCTGAGGATGTTTCCAGCAGGGCTGAGGTTGTTTTGTGTAGGGCTCGCCAGTTGTACCATCCAGCAGGGATGTCCAGTATAGCAGTGTTCACATAACAGTACCATCTAGTAGGGATAGCAAGATCAGTTCTGGGTTTACCTCCAGCTGGGCTGGGCAGTGGTCCTCGAGGTCGGCCTTACCTCCAGTGGGGCTGGGCAGTGGTCCCTAATGCCGGGATTACCTCCATTTGCGCTGATTAGTGGTCCTCGATGTTGGGCTTACCTCTAGCTGGGCTGGGCAATGGTCCCTGATGCCGGGTTATCTCCAGCTGGGTTGGGCATTGGTCCCATCGCTGACTTTAGCCGGGTCACCCACTAGTGGATTACCCTGCAACGGGACTGGGCAGTGTGGCACTCGTATACTTTTGTCGGGTCTCCCTATAGTGGGACACCATTGAAATCCAGGGACCCTCCAATGGGGCTGGGCAGGGGGACGCCTGTCGACTTTGAGCAATACTCTCAACTGCAGGATAGTGACGAGATGTGGTTTGACGTTCCCCTAGAACTCTCAAGTACGGGGGGAACTTTACCCACCAAGACGTGTCCTTGTGATGCAACCTAAAACCGTGTGGGAAAGTTAGTGTCGTCCAAAGCAGATAGTGTCGAGGTGCGGTGATTGCGCCCTTGAATTTTAGTTCATGGCAGACGTGCAGGATGATGGGAATCGATGGTGTTACTTCTGGGACTGTTGGCGACTCAGTTTCTTGGGTTGAGCTAAGGGATGGATATCCCATTACGATCATTTTTGGGCTTCTTGATTGAGAAAATGGAATTGTATATACCTTGTTATAGTACCCACTTCTTGGGTTTTTTACTCTCCTTCCAAGAGAGGTGAAGACACGCTGGGTATGCCAAGTGCTTTCCGTTTCCAGCTCCTTGTGTCTGAACGAGTCTACCATCTTTCCTCTTGTTGGGTTGAGCTGAAAAATTTACTGCACTCTCAGTTGTACCTTTCTACATTCCCTATTCAATCTTCTACTCACCCTTCGGTACCTCCTTTGTTTCTCCCTCGAGCCTCCGGGATATCCTATTGTGAATTTTTATACTCACCCCTACTTGGTATTTTCCTGCACTTGGTGTGACCTTGCAGACGATAGAGAGGTTCGTCATGACTTTAGTGGAGCTTAGGAGTTCAGGAGTTTGGATTGTGTGCGGTGGTCGTAGTCAGGTTCTAAGTGGGGGACCCTTCCTGATGTTTTTTCTTTTGTTTACCTGTTACCAGGTTGTGGCACTTTTCTGTTTAGGCATGTGTTTTTCCCTTTTTCCTTTTCTATTTACCTTCAGCTTGTACTTTTTACTATTTAGAGGTCGTTGCACTTTTGTTGTTTATATATAATAGTTTCCCTTTTTCTATTCTTTTGTACTCTGTAATTTTACATTGATTTTTCTGCGTGTGTGTGTAAAGGTACTTAGGAAAAGGCCTCCCCAAGTTATTGTGCTTTCGGCTCTGGTCGCCATCCCCTTGCCTATGGAGGCGGGCTTAGGGTAGTTGTGGTTTGAGCTCGGGTAGGGTTGGGTCGTGACAACTTTACTTCAGCACATGGTCTGTTCCTAGCGATTCATGTGGAAATGTACACTCCAAGTACACTCTCAACCACAGACATAAGGTCATATGGTTTTTATGGATCCAAAAATATGATTCATAAAAAAATACTTAATCTCTATTCTCATAATCATAGGGGACACACAATAAGTGTTCACCAGGATACACAATGTGTGGATGTGTTTTTCACCGAGCCTCAACTCTATGGTCGAGCTTCCAAATCTGGTTGTCACACATTCATGTCTGACCTCCTAACAAAAATTGGTGGATCAAGCCATTGTTCATTGTTTTTGTTCATTTGGTTGAAGTAATGTGGTACCCACTTGTCTATCTTGGTTTGTCACACACCCCATATTAAAAGGTAAACTGTAGTCTCCATATCTATATTTTTTTTTATCAAAATATTGATTACCACAACCTAGAATGACTTTTTTTACATACCCTATGTGAAATTCTGATCTTCACACATAAAATCCCCATGAATCTATTAGTTAAATCATGCTTTGTCCTCTCCATCAATATTGAATTCTGACTTGGGGTGTCCAATGATGATGATCTTGAAAAAATTGAAGGGCAAGATGAACAAAAAAACTTTGATTTATCGATCATTTTAATGTGTTAATCATCGATGATCTATAATAAGGATATATAGGGTTAAAAATCTATTTATTTCACTATATGGTTTCATCCAAGGGTCATCAATGAGAATAGATCCTAAAAGAGATGACCTGAAAGAAATAATAATAATAAACAATGATGTAAATCTTTAATAATGTGATCTACCTATAGATTGGATCATTTTTTATTTTATAATGTGATCACTAGTAATTTATGGATGACATTACAGTCGATGTGTCATGATCTTCCCAAAAACATAATCTTCTCAATGTCTTATGCAATTTAGGAATAGAAGGAAGAATAACACATTGGAATCCTCGTGGGGGTATATATGGATCATCAAAGAGAATTATTCTTGGTAGGAGAATTATATAAAACTACATTAGGTTAATATAATTAAAAAATACAATTATTTATTATAACTAAATTCACCCACTAGTGGTCTCATATTATGAATACCACATGCCAACCTTTTTTAGGTCCCCTAGGGTTGACATCACTTCTAGACTCAACCATTTTCTTATATTTCTTATATTAGTTCAATTTAACATTCATCACATTTTCATTATAAAACTTCATCCATGTAATAAAAACTATATTTAATATTTACATACAATTAATTATAGGCTCACCGATCATTATAATCACACACTGTCATAGTGACTATGTCCCAAAAATATGTGTAACAATATGTCAAAGTCATTAAATGAAAAATGTTGTCTCTACATGAATTTATCTTTCAATATTTTCATCTTAAAATAGTTAAACTATATAAAATTGAAAAATATTGAGCATGAATTTTTCTCTCCCTCTTCTACGAGCTCTCATTGATGTTCCCATATTTCCACAACCCGTGAACCAAGTGGATGGGCCATCAACAAATTTTCCATTCCTATTGATTATTTATCGCTGCTAGGTTCTCTATAAAAGTGAACCCTCAATGAAGTCCAACACACCTCAGTAGATTACATGCATGGGGTAATTCAATAATCATTATAGCCACAACACATTGAATACATCATGCACCCTCTCCAACTATGGGGGTAGGAAATCATAGTAAGCAACCTTAAAAACCATTTTCACAACCTCAAAAATCATAATAACTATCATGTATATATTTCCTCATTGTTTGATCATCTAGAATCTTCATCATTATGAGATACTTAGGATAACAGGGTATCCCTATTCGAACTACAAGGGCCTTCGATGTTGATTTGTATATTATTTATTGAATTTTGGGATGTCCTCATCCACTCATGTATGGCTTAGATGTTGTCCCTTGTTAAATTCAAAAACAATGCACCCAGAACAGAAGTATCATGTATCACCATCTATAACAAGGTTAACCTACATGGTCTTCTTGTATAGGACCTCAAAATATTACATTTCGATAGTGTATTTAAATTTGTTGTTTTATGTAATTTCTACCAAGGGTAATTGATACTTCCAACTCCAAACAAAGTCCAATATGAAATATATCTACAGATACTCTAACACATAGATAATGAACTCAGTCATCCCATTTATATAGGATTGAATGTTTTTATCATGCTCATCTAGGCCTAGTATTTCTCTTGCATGAACATTGACAACTATGATATAAACCACACATCATGGTCGGGTATAATAGTTTTGGGGAACCAATGATGTGGAAAAATATCATTCATGTACATATGCCAAAAAATTCTCCACTGATTTCGTCTCCCGGATATTACTAAATAGTGTATACATTTTGAGTTAGTCATATATCACCCAGATGATGTCACAATCCTTCACTATATGTGGAATCCATATAGAAAAGTTGTAAATTCTTGAACCCGAATAGCCACCCGAACTGTGAAAAATGGGTTGGGTGTTACTACCTTTGGCACACCTCCCCGAATGCCAAAGGCTGTCGGCTAGAAGCGAGGGTCATATAGGTATTGTGGGGATTCTATACCTTATCAGAGGACAATAATAAATGAAGTGTTCAAAGTATAATAATTAATATGTAGTTGAACAAATGACTCGGTAGACTCCAACCAGACCCGCAGAGTGGAAGCCCATTAAATATTGAATAACAACGGAAGCGATCATTATAAACAACAACAGCAGAAATAAAACAACATCATTCTAATCACTTGTAACTAATATTGAACAAAAAAACATGCATCCAAAGAAGGTCATAAAAATATAAATATAACGGGTGCCAATGGATAACAAACTGTAGATACAAAAAAGAATTATGATAAAGGAAAGTAAAAAGAACATAGTAAACTCTAGTTAGGCATGACTTCAAGGTCCATACCATCTCCAAGCAGTAGCTAATGCATACTAGCTCCTAATGTTGGCCTCTTTCCTTCATGTAAATACATAATGTTTGCATGCATCTTGAAGGGTCTATGAAGGGTGTGATATGAATCATAGTAGGATACCACCAAATGGTGCATACCAAATATAAGTGATTAAGCATGCATTCATTAATAAGGAAAGAAGTAAAAAGTGTGTTTCACAAATAAACAGAAACTCCACTGGCGCTCATCAGACACCATGGATTGTCACCTTCTTTGCCCAATGCCGGAATCTATGTCATTTAACTCGGAACCATGTTCCCCCTGAAACTGCATGCCACCAGTAGAGACATCTAGAAAGAAATCTGGATAAACAATATCCCGGAGGAACAGCGATGCCTATCCTCAATAAGTAACCGGAGGGAAAGCGATGTATTTCCTCAAAATAATTATCTAGAGGGACATCTATGTCTTCACTATAAATATTGTGTATAGAGGGACAACGATATCTACCCTTAAATAATTGAGTGCCTCTTCCCATAATCTGATAGCTTCAATGCTATCCCCTGAAGGCCCCTCACCTTCCATGTGGCTTCCTAAGGAAAGCACCCCCAAATCAATAGTACCTAAACCGCAACTAACAGGGGCCTCTACCCATATGAGTGGTCAAAACCATATCATCATGGAGTCTCTATCTGTGCACACTACTAAATGTTTTCAGGTGAGCGGTAATCACCAAAATAGTACCCAAGACAGAACACCTTTGACACCTCATGTCCCTACGACCATGCCGCTCAAGTATGATGGACTCTCCACCCCTGTAATCCAGACCTTGCCCAACCTGACAGTAATCCTGTCTCAGACTGATGCCCAGGACACCCTATCACGTGGTAAGAACCACCCAACGTAACTCAGACCAATCCTACCCAATGGTCAACATCACTCAAAAATACTCAGGCAATGCCTAGAACAACTCAAATGTTCCAGCATATGCAATATAATACATCACAGATGTAATCAAAATGAAAAAAATTAAATAAAAACGAAAAATTAACCGTTGAATTACACAATCAAGTTGTTGTCCCATACCAGTATTGAGGTATTGAGAGCATTTAACAATTCATAACAGGAATAATATACTAAACATATCAGATTAAACATCATAGTTCAATCAAGACCATTTTGGCTTCCCGCAACCAAAATTCCCAAATTGAGCAACGACCCATCACCAGACCACCCTAATGCAAAAAAACTAAAGGGTATACCTAAGGCATCTCACTAGTATAATGAACAATTTAATATGAAATATCTGATAAAACTAGGTCCTGCTCAAAATACTCGAAAACGCACTGAAGGCCACAGAACCCAAATTACCCTGAAAACGCAAAAAAAGGTATCGACCACCTACCTGAGATTTTTACAGTTCTACTCCTTCGATAATAGCCTCCAATTAGGTCTATAACACGGTAGATCTAAAATAAAATAAAAACTTCTCAAAACCCAATAACTCATTCTAGAACCGAAATCAAGAATAACTTCTCAAGGGGAGTCAGGGCCTTAACGAGGGGGTTCCAACTGATCAAATGGTGTTCAAAATAGAGTTGGAACGGATGATCCTGAGAAATAACAAGGTTCGGTCGGCTCCCCCCACACAAACCCATTGAAGGGTTTCAGTTCCACCTCAATGAAAGGCTACTACCTATTTTAGCGAAAAAAACACACAGTGTGTACTTTAAGTACACAACATTATTCATTTTACTGTTCATATGATGGCTAAAATTCCATGTAGAATTGCTGACTAACTACACGACATGTACCTAGGGGTACACGACTTTTAATTCTTCACCCGAATGACATCACCAACACGCCATGTATTTCCCCATACACGTCCCCTCTAAATGGAATGTACAAATAGTACACAATGTGTATAAGCTAAATTTTTTTACCTAACCAACTGGGCTCCACACGATGTATGGAATTCACACAGTCAAGAGTATATGACGTGTATATAACTACCCTCTGTGAAGTTATAAATTCTTACACATTTATCACATGGCTTGTACTTGGTGAGCACATGGCATGTACTCACCCAACTTATTCCGAACGTGTACTCTAGAGTACACGACGTGTAGTATAGAAATTTCCATAACATCCCATGTTTTTTCAATTTTCTCAAGGACAAGTCAAAATTCAAATAGTGTCTAGTTTTTGACCTGTTTTAGAAATCTGGGTTCTTACAATCTCCCCACCTTACAAAGCTCATCCTCAAGCTGTCAAATAAATCCCGGATATGGCACTGGACATACCACCCGAATCAAAGTCACTCGGACTTCCCAGGTCTCTATGGACTAGATAGATTCATCAAGAGCTATGAACCTTAAGAATTTACTAACTCGGACTCAACCATGAAAAATTAAACAATGAAATGGTTCAATAACCTATTTTCAAACTCATGGTCCCCTAATGATGCATCATCAGCCCTGTGCCTCGTCAGTGCTCTTGTTTTTTTTTTCTGACACCAAACATATCACACACCACATCAGTGTCAGCCTTAGTAGGTCCTGCATTTCAAGGATGCTCAAAATAAAATAGGAATACATGCATCTCAAGTAACCTGCATCACTGATGCCCCAATTCTTAAATCACCCCATGTAACTCACATCCTCGATGCCACGATGCCCATGGCACCTCATGTAACCCACATTGTTGATGCCCCGATTCCCATGGAACCTCATGTAACCTACATCCTCTATTACCCTGATGCTACACATCTCATATATATATATATATATATTTAAATATAATGCTCTTGATACATTGCCAATACTACTGACTAGTGTCTATTCAGTCTACATAGGTCTTATGCATCATGTTCTCCCAAAACAGACATGCCTCTACAGGTCATAACAAAAGCGAACAATGAAATCACGGCCAAAACCACTATGTACCTCTAACTATCATTGGCTCACCATCATGCTCAGCCTATGGAAGCTACATGGCGTGAACCTACCCTAATGTATTATTGTCTACAACCTGTCCTCCCTGCAGTGCTGCTCCAACAACCTACTACTGACCCCTCAGCTGGGTCATGTTGTCCCTATCATGTCCTTCCCAGGCAGCTGATACTCGTCTACCCTCTATTGGTATAGAACCTGATCCAATTACATATGCCACTGTATTTCCTATTCCCTGACTACCTACTATCTAAGAATTCTACCTACAAAAACACTCCAGGTGACAGGACTGTCCACATGCTCATCACTCCTTCAGAGTCATATCGCACATAGTACGAACATGACATGGCTATCCACACTGAAAGAAAACCACTGAGGATATGCAACAAGGTGGTATTACTGAGTCTTTATCCTAACCGCCTTTGTGGAAATAATCTTGTTCTTGCTTCATGCTGTCCGAACCATCACCTGAAACCGTCCCCCGACCAAACTGTGTCATATCCCTCTGATTCAACTCTACGATGAGCTCCTGATTCACCGACATTGAGAATGATCCCAGCCTGAATATTTTCACATGGCTTTGCATTGCGTGTTACAATCCATCCTTGAAGTACCTCACCCTTGTCGCGTCATCACTAACCATACTAGGTGGAATGAGAGACAACCCAGTGAATTTAGATGCATAGTACATAACGGACATGACTCCCTACTAAAGGATCAAGAACTCCCAATCTCTCTCGGCCCTCTGGTTCTCTGGGTACAATTGTTTGAAAAACCTATCCATTATGTCTTTCCATGCTAGTTATTCATGAATGCAAGCCTGAAACCGCCACATCCAAACAACGCTTCACCGGTCCCCACATCATGTACATCGCCAGCTGGACCCTCCACCATAGAGGCATCTCACGCTACTCGAAGATCATCTGCATTATGTCGTTCCAGTTCTTATCTACTTGTGAACCACACTCATACTAAAAAAGAATCGGGTGTTTCAACTGTAACTCAGGCATCAGATATTCCATAGAAGGATCTGTACCTGGTGTTCCTCTGTCGATCCCCTGCAAGACATGTACCGGGCTAGCTCGGAGCAGCTTGTCAAGCCTTGGTCTGAACGCTGCCAAACCTAGCTGCAGCCCTGCATGCACTAGATCTCGAACCTGATCATGTCCATGAGCCTGTACCTATGGCTCACGCCCTTCCTGCACTGGATCCTGAACCTGATCGTGCACTTATGGCATTGTATCGTCTCCTTCCAGCCACTCCATTGAGACATATAAGTGGAACCCACATATTACCATAAATGGTCAGACAACCCATATATATATATATCAATATATATTAAAAGATGATAAAGAAAGTAGTAAAGAGGATGCACAAAAAACTACCCTCACTATCCCCCACTATAACTATGACCCCTAGCATCCTAGCCTTGTGGCCTCCTTACCCGCCCTTAACAGATCCATGTATCAAAAGTACCCCGTACCATGCCCATCCAGACAACTAACGTTGCCTCAAACCTACGACCAAGTCATCCAATCCTGGTGATCTAAATCACCTCAACCATAGTGTCTTCCTGACACATGCAATTCTTCATAAATATAATCATGGAATAACACATTGAAAAGAACAAGAAATTCTATCAGGAATTGTACCTATGCATATTTCAAGAGAATATGATGCATGGAAATTGACATTTTCTTCACATGGTATTATCACATCACAATTCATACATGCAGTTATAAAATTTAAATACACTAAAAATATGCCCATATAAAGACAAGAAAATAAGCCTTGCCATAGACGGCCAAGTTCCATTTCTCCCTTACAACACTGGGTCTTGGGTCACATATCACAATCAATAACATCACACTCCATGTGAGATACCAAGGTGGAAATCATGCAAACTGTAATCTTAGATAAAAAACAACAATTCCTAACCATGGAAACTTGGTCCATCCCTGGTACCCAGGGCTGTAGGCACCCATGAACAAGCTAGAAACCTAGTTAATGTTACAAACTATCTCCAATCTACCATATCCCAAAGAGTAAAACTAGCAGAAAATAAAATAGAAGTCTCAATCTCATTAGTACCCACTAATACACTTTTACTAAATCCTTATCAAGAACTCCTCTAATACCTCATTGTAATGACTAGGTCCCAAAAATCCACCTGAACAGTGCTAAAAGAGTTAGGTGTTTCTACCTTTGGCTCACCTCCTCGACGACAAAGGATGTTGACTAGCAGCAAGTGTATTATAGGTATAGTGGGGAGGATATACCCTCTCGGAGGATAGTAATAATTGTACTGGTCCGAGTATAATAATAATTATGTAGCATAATAAAAGACTCAGCAGACTTGAACCAGACCCACAGAGTGGAAGCACATTCAATATCGAATAACAAGAGATGCAATAAATGTAAAAAACAGTAGAAGAAATAACACATCAGCATGCTAATCACTTGTAACTACTACTGAACAACAAAACATGAATCTGAAGCAAGTCATAAATATCTAAATATAAAGGGCGCAAATGGATAACCTGTTGTAGCTACAAACAAGAATGTTGATACAAGAATGTATGCAAAACATAGTAAACTATAGTTAGGAAAGACCTCATGGTACATACTATATTCAAGAAATAGGTAATGCATCGCATCTCCTAAAGCTGGCCTCTTTCACACACATAAATCCATAAAGTCTGCAGGCGTCCCGAAGGGCATGTGTAGGGTGTGAGACGAATCTTAGTAGGATACCACCCAAAGGTGTGTAACTAATAAAAGTGTTTAAGTAGTCATGAATTTATAAGGATAGAAGTAAACATAGTAATGCACAAATAAACGCTAACTCCAATGGTGCTTAGTAGCCACCATGGAGTGTCACCTGCTTCGACCAATGCCGGAATCTCTGTCATGTAACCTAGAACAATGTGCCCCCTTACACAGAGTGTCTCTAGTACTGACGCCCCAATGGGAAGACCAAGATACAGTAACATGGAGAAATTGTGATGCATGTCCTCAATATGTTACCAGAGGGATATCGATGTCTGCCATCAAAATAAGTACTCGGAGGGTCAATGTTGTCTTCCCTCAAAATATTGTATCCAGAGGGACAACGATATCTACTATCAAATAACGGCGAGCCTCTTCCCCCCAACTCAATATCCTCAATTATATCCCCAGAAGGATCCTCACCTTAAATGTGGATTCCTACGACAAGTACCCCCAAACCAATAGTACCTAAACCACATCAAACATGTTCCTTTAACCACATGAGAGGTCAAAACCACCTCATCATAGAGTCTCTCTTTGTGCACACTACTCAATTATTCTGTGTGAGCGGTAATCACCAAAATAGTACTGAATCCAAAACACCAGTGACACATCGTGTCCCTATGGACATGGAACTCAAGTCTGATGGCGTTGAAACCCAAGTAACTCGGGCCATGCCTAACCTGATAGTCATCTTGCCTCAAACTGACACCCATGATGCCCAATCCCGTGGTAGGAACCACCCAATGTAACCCAAGCCAAGCCCAACCTATGATCAACATTCCTCAACAATACCCAGACAATTCTTAGAACAAAAAAAAAAGGTTCCAGAATATGAAATATCACACATCACACATATAATCACAATGGAAAACATTAAACAGACAAGAAAATGAAATAGATGAATTACAATTGCATGGTGTTGTCCCATACCAGTACTGAGGTCTTGAGAGCCTCTATAAATTCATATCAGGCTTAATAAACAATAAATATTGTAACACCTGAGACTTTTATGAGAAATATTTTTTTAATGTTATATAAATCATCAAAGGAATCTTTCACTACACACAAAACTAGCCTTGCTTGCTTTACACGCAACCACAGCCTTCCTCAATAGCTTGCGTCGTACGCAATACCGAGTTTCACTAAACAACGATATGCTATTAAAATATTATTAAAACTAGCCGTTATGAATAGTGACAACAACTTTTTGAAATTTTTTAATTTTTATTTTTCAAAATGGACTTCATTTTTGGATTCAGAATATCGAAATTAGATTATGGTGATATTTTGGTACTTTTTGGATAAATTTTATATTCTGATAAATAGTTAAAATTAATAAATTTTAATTAAAAACAAATTTTTTAATCGAAATAACTAATAGTGATAAATTATTAATTTGAGCGGTTTTAAAGTATATTAGGAATTTATTTTTACAATTTAATACAATTTTGTTCATTGGATGTAATTTCACATTTAAACCAAACATAAACAAGTGTCAATCTTTTGATAGTTATTATCTTTTAAGAACACGCTATTTGTTTTGACGACGAGAATTAATTTTTAAATTAGTTAATGTAACTGATATGTTTTGAATTTGGTAAAATAAACATCATTTTTTAATTCATAATATCAAATATAGCTTATGCCTAATTTTTGGTATTTTTCTGGAAACTTTCATTTTTTGATGAATAGTTAAACCACTAAGTGGTAGTTAAAAAAACTGAATTTTTCATAAAACATAATTTTACCGCTTTTGTGAGTAGAATTTAGAAAATCCAAGAGACACGGTAAATATCAAGGACTAAAATGTGGTTCAATGAGAGGAAAATAAATTTTGATGAATAGTAACTTTTTACTTTTTTTTACCACGTTTAAAAGTAAATAGGGTAGTTAAGGGTAAAAATGATATTATTATTAGCCTAACACATGTTCTAATTGAATTGGATAAATGTAATTCGACCAAAAACAACATTAGGAATAAAATATGACTATTTAGGCCCACTTGGATTAGATTAGGACATTTGTTATAAATTTATTTAAAGAAGGGTTAAAATAGTTAAAATCAAAGTTTAATAAATAAATAATTCTTAATATAGGGTTATACATAAGATAAATTAGACTATAAATATTAATTAGAAAGCGAAAAAGATTTCCTAAATAATGATATTTTATTCGTAGTTTTTAGACTTTAAATCAGTTAATTTATTTATGATAGAAAGATGATGCAGTAGTTGTCTTATTAATGAAATATTGACATTATTGATGTTATAAATATCCAAATAAATGTAATTTGAGACTTTTTATGAATTCCAATAATTTTATAGGTTAATATGACATTTAATTATTTATTTAATTAACTTTATTCGAATTAATCATTCTGTTATGATTTTCACAAAAATGAATTACTAAAAAGTGTCAAAATTGACATAAAATAGTTTTTAAAATAAATATTATATTATTAATTGTTATTTTATTCCTAAAAATCCATGGTTAGACAAAATGACTGAGATAAGGTTATATATATTAATAATAAACAACTTTGGGTTCTTTTGGCTTGTTATAGTAAGTTTATTAACCTTATAGTGTAAGAACACAAAAAGACACGGTAAAAGTAAAATTATCTAACATAATGTTAAATCTAAATGATAAGGATAAAATATATAGCATCCCACCTTTTTATCACATAAACTATCATTACATTATACAAAACTGAGGATCTTTAAGGTTTAGTGTCTTGTAAACCAGGAACTTAAAACATGAAAACATAAAACATTCTTCTAAAAGACTTGAAAGGCTTCTCCTCATGTTCATCCTAGGTTCATTACGGCATCACATAACCTGGGATCATACATCAAAAGAAAGGGTGAGAAGAAGGCCCAGTAAGGGAAACAAGGGAAACATTTAACATGTGAACTTGAGATACATCAACTATGTCATGAACAAGAACTTTAAGGCATGATAAAAAAAATCATGTGGCATATCATAATAAAAATAACATTTTCATAACTTGAAGATGTGGCTACATCATTTAACATAGACAATCATTAAAATATCACCATGGTCCATCCCCAAGGTGTCATTTGAAAATTACCAAGGTTATTCACCAAGGTATCGTGAAAATTGTAATCTCTAGTGGTTACATCATTACCCAATGCATTGGAGCACTATCAGGGCGCACCCTTAAATTTTACTTTATTATCATGTGAGCCACATATATCATCATCAAAAATTTCATAAATAACCCACATAGCATAAAATAAATGGGTTTCATTTCATAATTATAACGTTTTAAAAAAATGCTTTAAAGACATGATCTTTACGTCACTTTAAACCCACAGAAAGGGAAAGCGGGTCTCATGTATGTAAATCCCAGAATTTAAAATGGAACATTTTGATATATATGTGAATACCATTGTAGAAATAAGAGCTTTGAGTATTAACTTTATAACATAAAATAACTTTTGAGAAAAGAGAGAAGCATTTTGAGACGAAAATTCTGCAGCATAACAGCTATGTTTCGAGGTTTTAGAAAACATTGAAAAGAGAGGGGACATGGGTCACCCACTCAAAATTGATCCATAAAATAGTAGGGGAACAGAATAATAAGGATATATGGACATGGTAATGAATTTTGCAGGACATACCATTTGAAATGAAAAACATGGAAGGAAGACAAAAAATTAGATTTCTCTTATGAAAGTTCGGCAGCCTAACGGCGTTACTTAAACATCAACAAAAATGATTTGAAAAGATCAAATAGGGTCTCTCATCATGTGAACATAAGAGTTCAGTATGATAGATATAGAGATAATTCCCCAACATAACAAAAAGTAACTTGAATGAATTGACATGAAAGTAGAACTTCAAAACGAGAAGGGTGAAGAACCACTTAAAAATTCGGCAGCCTAACGGTGCCACTTAAAACATCAAAATACTGAATTGAAGAGATCAAATGGGGTCCCTCATCATATGAACATAAGAGTCCAGTATGATATATATAGAGATCATACCCCAATATAACAAAAAGGAATTTGAAATAATTGACATGAAAGTAGAACTTCAAAACGAGAAGGGTGAAGAACCACTTAAAAATTCGGCAGCCTAACGGCGCCACTTAAAACTTCAAAATACTGAATTGAAGCGATCAAATGGGGTATCTCATCATATGATCATAAAATATCAGTATGATAATTTAGAGATCATACCCCAACATAATAAAAAGGAACATGAAAGACTTGAATGAAAATAGAACTAGAAAACGAGGAAGGTGAAAGAATCCCTTAAAAATTCGGCAGCCTAACGACGCCACTTAAACATTCTTAAAACGAATTGATGAGAGCAAGGGGGGGGGGGGTTCTCTCATCATATGAACATGAAATAAGCAGTAGGATGAATATAAAACAACATCCTCCAACATAAGAACATGTAGTATAAAAGAAATGACATAAAAGAGATTACTCGAAAATAAAGAGAGGGGTCGGATCCCTTACCTTAAAATGTAACTCTTAAACCTCAAAGGTTGGGACCTTGAGGGCTTGGGGGCACCTTGGGAAGACTCCTTGTGAGGTAATGAGACCATAAATTCGTTGGGAATGAGTGGGGAGTCGAATGGATGAGAGGAGGGCTTGGTATTTATAGGGAAAGTGAGGGGACAAGGCATTAATGGCCAAAGGACACCTCACATGTGCTTTTCTCAAACCCATGTGCTCTCCCTTGGCATTTATCATGGAGTTAGGCCACATGGGGACCCCACAACAATAATTCATCACCATTGGCCGGCCAAACCTCAAAATATCTCATGGCATCATCATGACACAGCTAGGATGTCAGTAAACATACCGAAACCCTAAAACTGCATTTTTACTATTCACTGAAAATTCAACTTTCTCAGAAAAATCCCAAAATTTAACACTAACCAAATATCAATGCTCTGATTTCAAAAATGAACTCCATTTTATAAAAATAATTTTCTAAATATTTTTAATTAAATTTGTAAATAAATTCATTATTCACCGAAAATTCATTTTTTTCAGAAAAATCCCCAAAAATTACCTTAACACAATATCGATGCTCTGAGTTCAAAAATGAAATCCATTTTCTAAAAATAATTTTCTAAATATTTTTAATTAATTTTTTAATTAAAAAACACTATTCACCCGAAAAAACTAATACTTGAATAATAATTAATGAAACCGTTATTTAACCATTTTATTGAATCACATTACTTAATCAAGGTGCCTAGATTATTTTAAAACTTTCTTTAAGTGAGATTACTAATCCATTTGGTCACATTACTAATCCTAAGCGTAAAATCACTATTCACAATTTACTATTCATCAAAAATCAAGTTGATATTATTAGACTCTAAATTTCGTACTGGACATATTTGTAGAAGACCATTTTTTGAAAATCATTACACATTTTTAATTATTTAAGGTTTACACAACCATTTTTAAAATATCCTTTTTCTAAAATTCATCAAAAATATGCATACTATATTTACCCGGTCATTTCAAAATTAATAAATTCTTCATAAGAAGAAATCCCAATTTTTCTTTAAAACAAGGATTACACAAGGCAGTTACGGTCTCGTTACATAGCCCCTTATAATACCACCATAGGACCTAAGATTAAGGTGTGCTAGGGTGATAGAAGCTTGGGGCGGCTCAGTCAACATTGCCCGAGTAATAATTTCTATCAGTTTGAACTTCTCACAAAGTAGATTCCGTTCTAGCTTCACATGATTAAGCTCGGCTTGGATTTGATCCAGAGCAAAGCCTAATGGTGCTACCTCTTTCCCAAGCTCTGTTAGATGGGATTCGATCGGTCCAAGACTACTAGGTGAGGCCATCGAATCTTCTTTCTATAATAATTAACCAAGATTACTTATATTTAGAGACAATAATCAAAACATTTTGTTCACAGTGGTCATATTGACCGATGGTTATATAATAGTCAAAACCCACTGATCTCATTTTAATTATAATCATGTTTATCAAATAAAACATTTTTGTTGAGTATAAAAATAAAATAAAATAACACCTGAAATTAGTAAATATGATTTATTCAAAATTTCGGGTCGTTACAAAATAGGAACCTGAACTTGTCTAAATTCTATTGGATGAGAGGATTTCGACCCATCCCCACCTTAGCTTCGAAATAAATCAATCTGGATCTATTTAAAACCGAATTTGGCTTTATAATAAAATAATATTTTTAGTTTTTCCAAAGGAGCCCCTCTACTCCCATATAAAAGGGCACCTCCTCCCCCTCTTCCTCTCACATCTTTGAGCCTTCAAGCTCGGACAAACCCTGCCAATTTTTTCTCTCCACTTCCCTAGAGACATCCTAGAGGTCCTGGTATTCTTCAAAGACCAAATTTAGTGTCTTAAAATGAGGTCTCAAAGAAGCGCTTCAAAGAAGAGGTAATGTCTGTTACCGATTCTTTCATCTTTATTTCTTCATCCACTTCATCTTATTTAGTTGATTCATTATGAATTAATAACATCAGTATCAATCATATAATGATATTTTATTATAAGTATGAAACGACCCTATTTCACCATCTATCCATCCTACGGAAAATGAAATCACCAAGCGTGCGTACGTACGGAATACCGTATCCACGTTATGGTGTAATATATTTTCCACCACCACCTTACTTGGATGGGTATAATGGTGTAAATAATAACTATATATGATTATTGTAAAGTTATATTGATTCTGAAATTGTATATATACACTCCATTACAATTTCTCGATCATGGGAATTATATCATCACTCGTGCGCACGTACGGAATACCGTCTCCATGATATAATGTGACACGTTCTACATGATCTTCATTGCATAATGATTATATAAATGAATTGAATTAATGAATATATTACACTAATACCAATCAGGAAATTAGGTATCTATAACCTAAAAAAAATAATTTATTCTACAAAACATGAATAAGAACAAAAAGTAATAAACACCCAAATAACAAGTAGTAATGAAATATTACTAATAATAAGCATAGAATATGACCATTTATGATATCATAAAAATATGTATGATTTTGTAATAAGTTAATTACATTATTTAAATCATTATACAGGAGTTTCAGACACTTACGAAGAAAATCGGACCTAAAGTAAGGGAAATATCACAATCTCATTTTTATCCGAGATTGTTTATATTTTGGTATTTACTGGGGTGTATTTTATCATCCACAACCATGTTTCCTCAGTATGTAATATTATTTCCATCCACCTAAAATTGTTTAAATCCATTTTTACCCTTTGGTGAGTTTATAGTAAAAGAAATGAAAGTAATCTTTTGTCATTTTTCGTACGAGGTACATTTTGTCTTTTCCGACAAAAGTACGGGAATAATGTTTTTTAAACTTATATGGAATAAATGGATTTTTAAAAAATTATTTCGAAGAATAATCCTTTACAAGTTTTCAAGTTTATTTTTAATCAACTTCTATTAGTTTAAAATTTGTATGACATGCCATGAAAGGAAAAAAAATTTGAAGTAGAAAGGATATTTTCCTCAAAAATGGAGTTCAAGTGTTTTATCAAAATTATTTTCCATCTAAGATAATATAGGGTTCTGTTTGTATCCCTATTATTAAATTGATTTGATTATGTTGTGATGGAATTATTTTTATGAATTCTTTTATCTTATATGAATTGTTTTATGATGTCATGTTGTTTAAGAATCCCATTTTTATTAAATGGGTAATGCAATGATGTATGATTTATGATTTTGTGGCACACATATGAATGGTATCATTATGAGATGGGTGGGACCTATATCTCCCTCCAATTCATTGGTAAATATTTTATATCTCATGAGATAGACATGGCTGGAACGGCAGGTTAAACCGATTCAGTGAAACAGGAATGAAACGAGGAATGAACTCAGTTCAGAAATGGACTTTGTCCACTAAGATAGTCTTGGAAATGAGTCTTGACTAATAAGAAATGATTATCTATGATTATGTGTGTATTCTAAAAAGTTTCATATTTTAAGTTATGATTATTGGGATTACATTTCACTACTATGATTTATCCCATGTTATGAAATTGTAATCTCTTTTGCAGGTTATGATTTTTAAAAGATATGTTCTTATGAATATGATGTGATTGATATTTCTTTTGTTTACCCTTACTAAGCATTTGAGCTCACCCTTTTGTATGTTTTTTTTCCAGGTCAGGAAGAGGGTTATTAAGTATGATATTCCAAAAGGGACTATAGATATGATGAAATAATTGGGAGACAGTGTAGACACTTTATGAACAAGTTGTTTATGTTTCCCAGTTTCTAAAGACACTATACCTATACGGTCCTTTCATGGTTTTGTTATATGTTGTAATAATTATTCATCAATTTTGATGTAATAAAAATGTATGTAAAGTATGGGTTGTTATAGTCGGTATCAGAGGAAAGGTATAGTAAACCATTGGAAACTAGGATGTGAAACACGTAGTAAGAACCCTAAGGATAAGTCTAAGCCTAGAAGACAATTTTAGTGTTTTAGAAATGGCCATGAATAACCTAGGATAAGACCTTAAGTGTGAAATTTTATTCTTGATTATGTGGTTTTAGTATTATAATTAGTGTTTCTCACACTATTCTTCTTGGTTTTAGTCAATGGTTGGAACCCAAAGGAACCGTGTTATTGCAGAATGCGACTGGAAATGCAATGATTGTCCCTCTGAGCAACCAAATGTTATGGGAGATGGAATGAAAAATCTTGCAGCCATGATCACACAACATTCTCAAGCTATGAATCATGAAGGCCTTCCAAACGAGCAAAGGAAGGAGCAACATTCTGTTGAATCCGTCATGAGCCACCATCCACCTTCATTCAACGGGTCTACTAATCCATTAGTTGCTGAATAATGGATTAGTACTACTGAAAATATATTTTCAGTTCTTCAATGTTCTGAACATGATAAAGTCATCTTAGCAGTGTATCGTTTGGAAGGTGATGCTGATCAATGGTTGAATCTCACCAAGAATACGAGGCAAAGATATGAAATTGAGTCCATGGAATGGGATGAGTTCAAGAACTTATTTTTCAATAAGTACTTCCCTCATATTCTCCGAACAAAGATGGAGAAATATTTTCTGGAACTGAAGCAAAATGATGATGAATCTGTTGGTACCTATGATGCAAATTTTACAGGACTTGCAAGGTATGCTTCTGATATTATTATCCAACCTGAGAGTAAGATCGATCGATTCTTTAGTGGCATAAAACCAAGTCTTCGAAGGGCCTTAGCCATAAGGGACTTCAATAGCTATGAGGAAATCATTTGATGTGCTCTCAATGTTGATATGGAGATTGGAGTAACCCATCAGTCATATGGGTTTGATAAGAAGAGGAAAATGGAATTCAAAGGAAAATCTAAAGAGCACACTGAAAATAAGATGAGCTTTTCCTTATGCTCATGGTTTGGAAAGAAACATGGAGGGAGTTGTCTTCAAGGGACAAGTAAATGTTTCAAATGTGGAAAGGAAGGTCATCGGGCATTCGAATGCTGCAATGATGGTAAGAAGATGTCTAATGATGAATACAAAGGAAGGGACACACAAAATGAACCTACTACACTTCAATGTTTCAAGTGCAAGGAGATGGGGAATTATGCCATTAAATGCCCTAATCCAAGAGTTGTTGATGATGATCGACATCAACAAAATCTTAAGGATAAAGACAAAGGAAAGTCACATGCAATTTCTATCAGCGATGTGGAGTACGATAATGATGTGGTGAAAGGAACACATACCATCCACTCTAAAGTAGAAAATGATTTATTTGATTCTGGATCCACCCACTCTTTTATTTCTGAATATTTGTTTAATGGTATCACCGTATTACCTCAACAATTAGATGTTGAGTTAGCTGTGAAAACACCTAATGGCACAACTGTCACATCAAAAGTTTATAATTCTTCCCCGATTGAAGATTGTGGGAATGTGCTTCCTGCAAATCATGTGATCCTTCCTATAGTGTAATTTGATGTGATTCTTGGCATGGATTGGATTTCTTTATATAGAGATCATATCAATTGCCAAATAAGGGAAGTCACATTTCATATTCCAGATCAATCTATGATCGTCTATCGATGCCAGGATGAACATAACCTTCCAGTGGAAATTTCTTCCATCTTATGGGTCTTGATTCCACTGAATGAAGGTCTTTTATCTCAAATGGTTTGTAAGAAACTCACAATTAAGAATATGCCCATTGTACGAGAGTTTGATGATGTCTTTTCGGAGGAATTTCCGGGTCTTCCACCAAATCGTGAAGTTGAGTTTTCAATAGAACTTGTATGAGGTGCTTTACCTATTTCAAAGACACCTTATAGAATGACCCCAATTGAGTTACAGGAATTGAAGAAGCAACTCCAAGAGAATCTTGATAAGGGATTCATATGCCCAGTGCATCACCTTGGGGAGCACCTGCTCTATTTGTTAAGAATAAAGATGGATCAATGAGACTCTGCATTGATTATCGAGAACATAACAAGATCATTATCAAGAACAAATATCATATCCCATGCATTGATGACTTATTTGACCAACTACGCAGAGCTCAATACTTTTCTATGATTGATTTTCGTTCAGTGTATCATCAATTAAGGGTAAAAACGGAGGATATACCAAAGATGGATTTCCGTACAAGGTATGGACACTATGAATTTATAGTGATGCCATTTGGTCTTTCTAATGCCCCTGCTATCTTCATGGATCTGATGAATAGAGTCTTTAGAGACTATCATTATCAGTTTGTGGTTGTCCTTATATATTGTATTCTTGTATATTCAAAGAGCAAGGAAGAACATGAATATCACTTGAGAATTATATTGAAGGCCCTGAGAAAGGAGAAGTTTTATTCCAAATTTACCAAGTGTGAATTTTGGCTTCAAAGAGATTCATTTTTGGGTCACATAATTTCAAAATAGGGGATATCTGTGGATCCAGCAAAAACAGAGGTTCTCGAAAGATGGCCGAGACCAACAACAGTAACTGAGATCCGATGTTTTCTTGTTTTGGCTGGATATTATCGAAGTTTTGTGAAAGATTTTTCATGATTATCTAATCCACTCACCATGTTGACTCTGAAAGGAGTTAAGTTTGTCTGGATGGAGGAATGTGAAGAGAATTTCAAGGAGTTGAAAAAAAGCTTATCCATTGCACCTGTTCTCACACTGCCTTGTAGTAGAGAAAGGTTTGTGATCTATAATGATGCATCTAAGAAGGGATTGGGGTGTGTTATTATGCAAAATGATATGGTGATAGCTTATACCTCATGTCAGTTGAAAATCCATGATCAAAATTACCCAACTCATGATTTGGAGTAAGCTGCGGTAATATTTGCATTAATGATTTGGAGGCATTATCTTTATGGAGAAAGGTGTGATATTTATACTGATCATAAAAGTTTAAAGTATATTTTCACACAAAAGGAGCTGAATATGCGCCAAAGAAGATGGTTGGAGCTGATTAAGGATTACGACTGCTCATTTCTTTAGCACCCTCGGAAAGAAAACACGATGGCAGATGCAATAAGTCGACATGATCCAATATTTATGGATTTACAAAGGATGGATCTTGGAATTATAATGGAAGGGGGGAAAAGTATCTTTCTCAAATGAATGTTCAACCATCTATACATGTGAAGATTATAGAGCCGCAGAATAAAGATGTAGAGTTACAAAAGAATGTGGGAAATATTCCTGAATTCAACCTTGATTGTGATGGGATAATAAAGTTCAGGAATCAGGTTTGTGTTCCTCCTATCCCCGAATTAAAGGAGCTGCTAGATGAGGCTCATATTTCTCCATTCCCTATTAATCCTGGAAGCACGAAGATGTATAGGGACCTGAAAGAGTACTTCTGGTGGGATGGAAAGAAAAGAGATGTTGAAGAATATGTCTCTCGATGCTTGGTTTGTCAGCAAGTTAAAGCTGAGAGACAGAAGACTAAGGGGATGTTACAACCATTACCCATACCCGAATGTAAATGGGAAAACATCACTATGGACTTTGTCACAGGACATCCTAAAACATCCAAAGGAAATAATGCTATCTGGGTCATAGTTGATCATCTTACAAAGTCTGCACACTTCATTACTATTAGAGAGGATTTCTCTCTGGATCAGCTTTCCAGGATATATGTAAAGGAAGTGGTAAGATTGCATGGAGTACCACATTCTATTATATCTGATCGGTATCTGAGATTTACCTCGAAGTTCTGGCAACGTCTTTAGCATACTCTGGATACAGAGTTGAGTATCAACACTGCTTATCATCGTCAAACAGACGGTTAGTCTGAGAGAACAATTCAAACTCGTGAAGATATGTTGAGAGCTTGCTCTATGGATTTCAAAGGTGGTTGGGATCTACACTTACCATTGGTGGAATTTTCTTATAATAATAGATTTCACTCCAGTATTCAGATGGATCCTTATGAAGCTCTCTATGGAAAGATATGCACGACTCCAACATGCAGGGATGAAGTTATGGGAAGAAAGCTATTAGGACCTAATCTTGTTGATGAGATGGCAGAAAAGGTCTGATCTATTCAACAAATCATAAGAGCATCGCAGGGTCGATAGAAAAGTTATGCCAACAACCGAAGAAAAGACCTAGAGTTTGAAGTGGGTGATAAAGTGTTCTTAGGAATATCTCTCTGGAAGAGGGTAATGAGATTTGTAATGAAGTGGAAGTTGAGCCCTAGATATATCGGTCCTTTCGAAATACTGGATCGTGTTGGAAAGGTAGATTACCGAATGGAGATTCCACCGAATCAATCTCAAGATCACGATGTGGTCTATGTATCTCTCCTGAGAATGTACATACCTGATCCTTCACATGTACTCAGCTCAGAAGTTTTACCGCTGGAGCAAGAACTTTCTTATGAAGAACAACCGATAGAGATTTTGGATCGTAGCGAAAAAGTCCTACGAAACAAGACCACTTGATTGGTGAAAGGTTTATGGAGAAACCACCAATTATAAGAAGCTACATGGGAGCTTGAGGATATGATTATGGAGAGGTATCCTCATCTATTTGTTACAAAGTGACGAATTTTGAGGGTGAAATTCATTTTAAGGGGGGTAGAATGTAACACCCGAGACTTTTATGAGAAATATTTTGTTTTTATTTTATATAAATCATCAAAGGAATATTTCACTACACAAAAAACTAGCTTGACTTTCATTACATGCAACTGCGGCCTTCCTCAATAGCTTGCGTCGTACGCAATACCGAGTTCCACTAAACAACGATATACTATTAAAATATTATTAAAACTAGCCGTCATGAATAGTGACAACAACTTTTTTAAATTTTTAATTTTTTTTTTCAAAATGGTATTCATTTTTGGATATGGAATAACGAAATTAGCTTAGGGTGAAATTTTGGTACTTTTCGGATAACTTTCATATTCTGATGAATAGTGAAAATTACTAAATTTTAATTAAAAACAAATTTTTTAATCGAAGTAATTAATAGTGATATATTATTAATTTGAGTGGTTTTAAAGTATATTTAGAATATATTTTTACCATTTAATACAATGTTGTTCATTGGATGTAATTTCACATTTAAACCAGACATAAACAAGTGTCATTCTTTTGATAATTATTATCTTTTAAAAACACGCTATTTGTTTTGACGACGGGAACAAATTTTTAAATTATTTAATGTAACTTATATTTTTGGATTTGGTAAAATAAACATCATTTTTTAATTCATAATATCAAATATAGCTTAGGCCTAATTTTTTGTATTTTTCTGGAAACTTTCATTTTATGATGAATAGTGAAACCACTAAGTGGTAGTTAAAAAAACTGAATTTTTCATAAAACATAATTTGACCACTTCTGTGAGTAGAATTTCGAAAATTCGAGAGATACGATTAATATCATGGACTAAAATGTGGTTC
This sequence comes from Viscum album, assembly GCA_963277665.1. NCBI lineage: Eukaryota > Viridiplantae > Streptophyta > Magnoliopsida > Santalales > Viscaceae > Viscum > Viscum album. The sequence goes on along the minus strand of OY728165.1, from coordinate 554,743,720 downwards.
AATGAGATGAAAATAATTTTTGGTGATTAGTAACATTTTACTTTTTTTTAACCACTGTTAAAAGTAAATAGGGTAGTTAAAGTTAAAAATGATATTATTATTACCCTAACACATGTCCTAATTATATTGGATAAGTTTAATTAGACCAAAAAAAACCTTAGGAATAAAAGATGACCATTTTGGCCCACATGGATTAGATTAGGACATTTATTATCAATTTATTTAAAGTAGGGTTAAAATAGTTAAAATCAACGTTGAATAACTAAATAAATTTTAATATAGGGTTATACATAAGATAAATTGACTATAAATATTCATTAGAAAGATAAAAATATTTCCTACATAAAAATATTTTATTTGTAATTTTTAGACTTTAAATAAGTTAATTTATTTAGGACACAAAGATGATGCAATAATTATCTTATTAATGAAATATTGACATAATTGATGTTATAAATACCCAAATAAATGTAATTTTAGACTTTTTATGAATTCCACTAATTTTCTAGGTTAATATGACATGTTAGTATTGATTTAATTAACTTTTTTATTATTAATCATTCTGTTATGATTTTCACAGAAATCAATTACTAAATTGTGTCAAAATTGAAATAAAATAGTTTTTAAAACAAATATTATATTATTATTTGTTATTTTATTCCTAAAAATATATGGTTCGGAAAAATGACCTAAATAAGGTTATATATATTAATAATTAACAACTTTGGGTTCGTTTGGCTTGTTATAGTATTCTTATTAACCTTATAGTGTAAGAACACCAAAAGACACAGTAAAAGTGAAATTATCTAACTTAATGTTAAATCTAAATGATAAGGTTAAAATAAGAACCTAAACTTGTCTAAAATCTATTGGATGAGAGGATTTAGACCCATACCGACCATAGATTCAAAATAAATCAATTTAGAGATATTTAAAATCAAATTTTGCTGTGTAATAAAATAATATTTTTAGTTTTTCCAAAGGAGCCCCTCTCCTCCCTTATAAAAGAGCACCTCCTCCCCCTCTTCCTCACACCACTTTGAGCATTCAAGCTGAGACAAACCCTGAACATTTCTTCTCTCCACTTCCCTAGAGACATCCTAGAGGTCCTGAACTTCTTCAAAGACCAATTTTAGTGTCCTAAAAGGAGGTCTCAATGAAGCGCTTCAATGAAGAGGTAATGTCTGTTACCCATTCTTTCATCTTTATTTCTTCTACCACTTCTTCTTCTTTAGTTTTTTCTTTATAAAGTAATAACATCAGTATAACTCATATACTGATATGTTATTATAAGTTTGAAAAAAACCTATTTCACCATCTATCCATCCTACGGAAAATGAAATCACCACGTGTGCGTATGTACGGAATACCGTCTCCACGCCGTGGTGTAATCTATTTTCCACCACCACCTTACTTGGATGGGTATAATGGTGTAAATAATAACTATATATTATTATTGTAAAGTTATATTGATTATGAAATTGTATATATACACTCCATTACAATTTCACGATCATGGGAACGATATCATCGCCCGTGCCTACGTATGGAATACCGTCTCGACGATGTGATGCGACTCCTTCTACATGATCTTCATTGCATAATTATTATATAAATGATTTGAATGAATGAATATATTACACTAATACCAATCTGGAAATGAAGTATCTATAACATAAAAAGAAGAATAATAATTTATTTGACAAAACACGCATAAGAAAAAAAAGTAATAAACACCCGAATAATAATTAGTAATGAAATATCACTAATAAGAAGCTAAGAATATGAACATATATGATATCATAAAAATAAGTATGATTTTGGAATAAGTAAATAACATTATTTAACTCATTATACAGGAGGTTTGGACAATTATGAATCAAATCAGACCTAAGGTAAGGGAAATATCACAATCTCATTTTTATCAAAGATTGTTTATACTTTGGTATTTACTGGGGTGTATTTTATCATCCACATCCATGTTTCCTAAATATGTAATATTATTTCCATCCACCTTAAATTGTTTAAATATATTTTTACCCTTTGGTGAGTTTATAGTAAAAGATATGAAATGAGTATTTTGTGGTTTTTCGTACGAGGTACTTTTTTACTTTTCCGACAAAAGTACGAGAAGAATGTTTTTTAACATATACGGAATGAATGGATTTTTAAAACATTATTTCCAAAAAGATTCCTTTAAAAGTTTTCAAGTTTATTTTTAATCAACTTATTTTAGTTTAAAATTTGTATGAAATGTTATAAAATGAAAATTTTATTGAAGTAGAAAGGATATTTTCCTCAAGAATGGAGTTCAAGTGTTTTTTCAAAATTATTTTCCATCTAAGATAATAAAGGGTTCTGTTCCTATCCCTATTATTACATTGACTTGATTATGTTGTGATGGAATTATTTTTATGAATTCCTTTACCTTATATTAATTGTTTTATGATGTCATGTTGTTTACGAATCCCATTTTTATTACATGGGTTATGCAATGATGTATGATTTATGATTTTGTGGAACACATATGAATGGTATCATTATGAGATGGGTGGGACCTATATCTCCCTCTAATTCATTGGGTAAAGATTTTATATCTCATTAGATATAAATGGATAGTACGGCAGGTTAAACCGGTTCAGTGAAACAAGACTAAAACGAGGAATGAACTCAGTTCAGAAATGGACTTTGTCCACTAAGATAGTCTTGGCAATGAGTCTTGACTAATAAGAAATGATTATCTATGATTATGTGTGTATTCCATAAAGTTTCATGTTTTAAGTTATGATTATTGGGATTACATTTCACTACTATGATTTATCCTATGTTATGAAATTATGATATCTTTTGCAGGTTAAGATTTCTAAAAGATATGTTCTTATGAATATGATGTGATTGATATTTCTTTTTTTTTTACCCTTACTGAGCATTTGAGCTCACCCTTTTGTATGTTTTTTTTCAGTTCAGGAAGAAGGTTATTCAGTAAGATATTCCCAAAGAGACTATAGATATGATGAAATAAATGGGAGACAGTGTAGACACTTTATGAACCATTTGATTATGTTTCCCAGTTTCTAAAGACACTATACCTATATGGTCCTTTAATGGTTTTGTTATATGTTGTAATAAGTATGCTTCAATTTTTAAGTAATAACAATGTATGTAATGTATGGGTCGTCATAAATATCCTATAAAACATAACAGTTCAATCATGAACATTTTGGATTCCCCTGGAAAAAATGCCCCCAATTGAGCAATGACCCCTCACACGGCCCAACTCAAGAAAAATAGGTAAACAGTATACCCAATAGAATCCCACAGGTCTAATGAATAATTTAATATGAAATATCATATAAAAATAGGTCCTGATCAAAATACCCACAAATGTGCTGAACCCCCCCCCCCAAATCACAACGAAAACACAAAAAGAGGAATGCAAAACCAACCTGAGACTCATATGAAGCTACTCCTCCGATAACAGCCTCAAATTAGGTCTAAAATGCATTAGATCAATAAATGAATCAAAACCACTCAAACCCCCATAATTTTTTTCTAGAAATGATATCAAGAAAAACGCCTCAAGAGGAATCAAGGCCTTACCAAGGGGGTTCCAACAGATCTAATGATATTCGAAACAGAGTTCAGATGAACAATCTGGAGAAAAAACAAGGTTCGGTCGGCTCTCCACACTCAAACCTGTCAAAGGGTTTGTATTCTGCTTCAATACGAGCCTACTGCCCATTTTAGCGAAAAAAGAAAATACATAGCGTGAACTTTAAGTACACGACGTGTATCAATTTACAGTTCATATGACGGCTGAAATTCCGTTGTAGAATAGCGGACTGTATACACACCGTGTACTTAGGGGTAAAAAGCGTGTAATTCTTCACCCAGACGACATCCCCAACATGCCAGGTATTTCCCCATACATGGACCCTCTTCACGGCATGTACAAACAGTACACGACGTGTATAGGCTAAAAAAATTCTACCCAACCAATAGGCCTACATGACATTAATGGCCTCCAAACGGTCAATGGTATATGGAGTTCCTATAACAACATATCGTGTAGTTATAATTTCCTACATGGTCATCACACGACATGTACTCGGTGAGAACATGACTAGTACTCTCCCAACATATACATGGTGTGTAATCTAGAGTACACAGTGTTTAGTCTAGAAATTTCTAGAATATCCCAGATTTCCCATTTTTTCACTTTGGAAAGCCCGAAATCATATTGGGTCAGGTTTTTGAGCCAATCTAAAAATTAGGTTTCTTATAAAAGCCCCTAGTTATGAAATCCCATTTACACTCAGGGATATTGAGGCGATGTAACAAACCTATTGGAACCTGGTGGTTATCCTTCACCTGCTGAAAATTGAGGCACCATGAGAGAATAATAGAAATGCTCCATGTCATGTCAGACCACCAAATCAATTGATAATGTTCTATGTATATCTTACCCACACTAGGATGCATAGCTAGGCAGTTAACTTTTGATCGCTTATATAACATCATCCCACATCATAACTAGGACAACATTCTATTTATAAAATGGGTAATTTGTTTCCATCTATTGGAATATCAATATGGTGATTCCCCTATATATTTATCATCAATAAATTCGACATAGTAGATGTAACCTAGATCTGAATCCCTCATACTTTTGAGAAGTGGAAGAGTCAACACCATCCCCTAAAGAAAAAATACACCCTTCTGCACCACCATGGCTAGCTACAAGGAAGCCAGGTACACATTTTTATCCTACAAAAAATGACCATGTGACATCCAAATATGGTAATATTCAACCATATTTCCCCTCCCTAGAGTACAGACTATTTTTAAGATATTGTTTTGCAATAAATCCTACCAACTTCGCTTTCTTTGGTTTAAGTCTCTCTTCATGCAGGTGAAAATGAGGCTCTAATGGTCTAAGGTAACCAAAATGTGATATCCTAAAAGATAATTATGCCACATCCTCAGGTTGAATATAGCCACTTCCTACCGTAGGTCATGATTCCTATTTTTCATCTTCTGGGGTTCCAATTATGTTACTCGTATGCAATAACTGACTGCCACTGCATCGACCAAAATCGAAGCCCATCTCATGAGAAATAACAATAAACTATATGTTTTACACTCTAATTGGTTAGACTAAACATATGATAAATATTAATAATAATTACCCATAACTCAATTAATGATCGTAGTTACTACTTAGTCCTAGTAATTGGAATCTCGTTTCACAACAAGGTGGTCAAAGGGGCAATAAACATAGAGAATAATTGAAAAAAGCTCAACTAGAACCCAGGAAATCCATTACTATTATGAACCTCATACACATACATTTTATTCTCATAATCTTCCATTTTATCAATCTCCATAAGGTCCATTTACTAATATTGTTATGAAATTTCATTCCTATGGAAGTGATCCTTTCGAATCCAATACTTGCAATTAATGTGTATATCATAAACATGGTGCACCAAAAAAATAATGGACAAGATGAAAATAATCCAAAATTATTCACCTCTATTACATATTATATTTGTATTTTATAAATAAATACAACCTCAAAAATTCCCTTGTGCAAGATGAAGACATGGTTATTCAATTTCATAAAAATGGCAGGGTCATTCATTACAAAAAATGGAATCAATAAGAACACATTTTATCTGTAGTTATTGAAAAATATATCATTGTTATATCATCCTCCAAAACCCTTCACTAGTGCTTTTAGAACATGAGATATAACCTTGTTAATCATATCAAACCAAAAAACTGATTAAATCATTCATAAATGCTTTAAAATAAGTATTATTTCATTATCCAGACCTACTTCATGCAACAATAATCCTTAAAATTCAACAAGTTCCCATCCTTATATTTTCATGAACAACAACTATGATGAAAAATGGGGCACAATAGGAATGATGAAACCCTTATCTTGAAGGACCTAAAACTATAACTACACCACCTAGAGCTTGGTAAGGGTCATATGATATACAGTAGAGGGTATTGGAGTTGTTGTGGGATGCAAGACTATTCGAAAGTCAACCATATACCTTAGATGTAGTCCTTGAAATTCATATAAGAAGAAATCTATATAGTCCCCCAATACTAATGGAATATATATTAATAAAGATCAGGTTACACCATGTGTTATACACTCTCAACCTGATGTTTGATTGGTTGTAGCCTTCTACTTTTAGAACCCCCTCATCTCTTCAATTAATCACTCATTTTCCTATAGATCAATCTCATCCCATTAGTGGGAAGTCATGTCAATTATTTTTGATGATAATAAATATAGTCTTATACTTCGGAAAACCAATTAGTACCCAATATTAGTAAATATCGATCCATTGCGATGACAAAAAGGTCCCACACAAACCTCTTCTTACAAGCAATAGCACCCACTGGAAAAAAATAACATTTAACGAAGAAGAATTCAATGTAGGAACCTCAAGATGATTCTTCTTGGATAATGGCTGTAATGGGAGAACCATATCTACAACTAGGATTATAAATATGACTATGTTACTCTCACTTATATCATCTAATAATTAATAATTTGTAGAATATATATTTTTTATATATTAGATCATCTCATGTGTTGTGGGGTCATAAAGCGCCATAACCAGCATCTTTTTGCTGTCTTGAAATTTAGCTACCTAAGCATGATATGTTCCTTCTAATGTTGTTTGTTGAAGGATATCATTTATTTTTCCACCACCAATTTCTCCTCATCATGGTTCTCCACCTACCCATGTACCAACTCTGCCTCCATGCGTGCCTCCTTACCCTCTACTGGGAGATCCCTAGTCACTGTGTTGCCTCTTCTGTGGATATCAATTTTCAATATGATTTTCCTCCGTACCAGGTCCAATCAGGTCTCCATGCACCATGTGGTATTTTCTATAATAAAAATACCTTCCATGATAACTGGTATTGTATGTTCATTTGATAATTATTGAACCACATTCATGTGTTTGATCACATGGATTTATCTTGTGATGAGATACTAAAAACTATACCCTGCTAGCTATTATAGATTAATCAACACTATTATTGCCAATTCTCGCTCTAGCATCCTATCGTCATTGTATCTAGATGGTCACAATCATATTAACCACTCAAAAATATCCGACATAGGTGGTGATGCATAACAGCACCATGCTGGTGTAGTTCTCTCTCTAGAGTCCCCATTCAAATATTTAGACTCAAAAGATTCCAACATTGGCCTTTCTGAGGGAGTTATATGTATGGTCTATAAATGTACATGCACAATCATCTAACATCATTCTTAAATCATATATCACTAAAAGATCATAAATATACACTGAGGAAAAATATTACGTGTATTAATCCACACTGAAATTTTTTTGGAAGTTAGACTATTATTATGTTAACTCATTGTACATCTCAGTAACAAAACTCATCTACATCGTAGATGCTCCTTGGAAAAGACTATGTTATTAAAAAAATAACCTTATCAAAAATATTCCAGATAATCCCAATGATAAACAATCCAATATATCCAATCCTCCAATGCCTTGGGATATGTATATCCAGGTAACCACAGTTACCTATGGCATTGAAATATGTGGGGGTTTTCTCATACTTCAGACATCCTTAGATTGATCTACAGATATGAGATGCATGTAAAAAACTATAGGTGATTCTTACTATCCATATAGAGGATGGATCTCATAGGATGGACCCTATACTAAGGCCTAATCTCTCATTAGAACATCTTCACCATCCAAAATTTATATCCTTGCTAGGTATCATCATAGAGGAATCATGAAAATTTAATCAACATCTTCCACATTTATATGATCATATATACAAATATAATGATTATATGAATAATGAAATGTTCTTAATGAATCAATCATATATTAATCATGTACCATTGAATCCCTTAAACCTATATCATTGTATGTTGAGTCGAAAAGAATGGTTTCTAAGTCCTGGTGAATGGATACGCTGACCACCAATAATATCAAGAGGCTCCCTAAACCGAGTGCCGCATTTAATACACATTGACTACAATTCCACAACTCAACAAATAAATCATCTTATATGGATCACACAAAAAGAACTCAAGGATCAATCTACCTTTAATACCAATATGTCAAAACCTGACCCAAACAGGGGCTGAAGCCGCAAATAACCAATGACCACCCCTATAGACAATGGGCTAACGACCTATTCCAAAAAATATATATAAAATTGTAAGAATTTTCCTGATTAAAATTCATGCATATAACAAAAAATATATATGAAAAAGTGTTAAGGAATAACAATAAGAAATTAAATAGTAATAATTTGAACCATGCATTTGAAACCTTTATCGTGTACAAATGAATTATAGTGAAAACTGAAACGTAAATTGGAAAAATACATGATGAACAAAAATGATGTCCCAAAATGGAAAAATTAAAAATTAAATATACTTAGAGAGGGTATATTCTAATATTCAGGCCTCAACTTACACACATGCTTTAAGGCACCCAATACCCCTTAGAACCTCTGATATCACTTCCAACCTATCCATCCACTTAAAAAGACACAACACAAGTAGGAAAATACCTTAAAGGGATTATTATATAAATACCAACTAGGTTTCCACAAAAGGTGAAAGGGGAGGGTAGTAAGAGAAAATATAGGAATGTAATGACAATAGATAGTATGTATTGAAATTATCAACCAATGGAATGAGAGTATTAACATCAAAAAATAAGGTGCTAAACATGATATATTGGTGGACAACATGTCAAGTCTTTGGAAACAATTGTATTTAATATCCTTATCCATCAATATGTATCTCAACATGTTGATTAGGTGGACTAACACACACGTCCCTACAACCCAAGATAAGAGAGTAACCAAATCAATAAACATGAATATAGATATATATATAGATATATATGTGTGTGTGTGTGTGTTTTGTAATATATACCCAAATTAGAGGGGAAGGGGATTTCCATATCACAACCCATCATAGGAAATGTGTTTCCATTAGATCCATTAATCAATAAATATTTTACAATATCTCACACATCTTCCCAAAATAAACCATGTGGAATCCCAATCCTCATGAATATGCCGCCCAACTAAGGGGGAACGATATATATTTATAAGAAACATTACTTTGTTTTCTAATCGGGTTTCACTCTATATGTTGAGGACCCTCACCTTGATCTAACATCAGGGTTCCACTCTAATAACACGAGGACTGACAGCCTATCTGATATGAGGGATAAACATAGTAGATAGAGTACCAACATAAATTATTTCTAGGGTTTCCACTCAATAGATTTAGGACCCATTCCCTACTGTAATAGGCAGTTCCACTCATGAGTTATGAGGACCACCCCCCCTGTCCAAAAGGGCTTTACACTTTGTATATAGAGAAACTGCACCCAAACTGGGGGGAGGTTCAACTCTATATGTATATGTACATATACTTCCTGATCACATTCATCACTGAGTGTTCCATAAAAAAGTGTCTTACCTAGATTGTATCACATGTTATTCGATAAGCCGCAATAAAATAATCCTTCATGTTCTAAGTAGATAAAAACATAAGATATTATAAAAATGGGACAAAATCAGTGTCCAAATGATGGATAAATGAGAGTTTATGTTTCCTAAAAACCCATGGGGAGAATGGAATATGAGGGGCCACACAAAGAATGTGGTTTTTCTTATTGTTCTAATTGTTTCCCTATTTGTACTTGGGTAACGTCAAATATTAGGTAATACAATTTTTAGGGGGTATACATGGTGTGTACAAGCCACATGAGTTCCTACTCATGGTCTGTGACCTTTTTATATAACCATAAACTATATATATACACCAATAAATGACATTTATTTCTAGATGTGGTTCCAGGCATGTATATGTTACTTTTTATGTTATATGGATCATGTTAGATTCCTTGTATTGAATGTGTATGTGTACTCCCGTAGTACACATCACACCACTTCCATATAGTTACACAATGTGTGGGGCTCCCAAATATCATGTGATACATATAAATTCCTAAAACCATACCAACCTCTGTGTATGGGAAATAAATTTTGTGATAATCATGATAAATAGTGTGTAGTAATATTTTAAAATGAACACTATATCTATGCTCAGGCATTCTGATCCAATAGTTATACCTTCCGATCTTGCCTCACATTCACTAAAAATTTCTAGATCACCATGATTTTCAATGTTTCTAGCCATCCTATAGCTAAAATGTAGTTCCCATTAACCCAGTTTTGTTCTTCCCTTGGCCAAAATTACCACCAATCCACCACCTCCAATTATATATTACATTTCAATAAATATATCTCCATAATACATAAAATACAATGCTTTTAACCCTGATATGATATTCTGATCATCCCCGTGATACTGTCTTGAATTTAGGGGTTCGATCATGGTCAATACCGCCTAGAAATGACAAATCATGAACACATGGTCTAATAAAGAAAAATTGATGTAATTGAGGGGGTGAGGATTGAAAATATATTTTTTATCTTTGGTTTCCAAATGTTCTTGGCCAACGATCATGAATGGGGATATTCATCGAATGAAACAAAATAATATTCAATTTAAATCAATACATGGGGGAATAAAATGATAAAAAATTATTGTATATCATAAAGGGGTGATCATGATATTTAAATTTATTTAAAAATGTTGTAAATATTGAAGTTATGACTCTTTCATGGTGACTGGATCATTTTTCAATGAAAATTTTATTTTCAATAACTGAAGGATTTAATTGCACTCACTAGGTCTTGATGTTCCCTGATCAAAAGTATTTTCCTTATATAATCTGAATTTTTAATTGAAAGTGGAATAATTTCCAAGATTCGTTCCAAATTCTATACATTTGACCATGGAGGATTCATCATAGTTGGAGATTTATAGATAATAAGATTAGATAAATATAATTAAAATAAATAAATATACATCGTTATTTTAACTGAATGAATCTGTTAATGGTAATGAATTATGAATGTGTCACACCAACCTATTTAAGGTATCTATATGGTTTAAAATAATGTTTCTAAAGAAGTCAATATTTAATATTTCTGATCCTAGATTCAATTTATTAGTTATCCAGTTTTCGTTAATAAACATCATGCATGTAATGTAAAATATATTATATATTTTTATAAAATTAATTTTTGGATCCTCCAAATTAAGATTCACACATTGTATCAGAAGATGGATATTAATATATATATATATATATATCAATGTCTTACATGTAAAAAATGGGACTATAAATTAGTTTTCAAATAAATGATAGTGTGCAGATCCTTTTGATGATTCTTCCTATTTATTGATGTAAAACAGGTATCTTGACAAGATATAATTGATTGATGTGAACCATGAAGTATTATAAATTCATTAATATAATGTATTTATTGGTGATGAAGAGATATTTCTTCTATTATAGAAAGAAATTGTTCATATTTGGTAATTAGATCAATAATAACCCATGTATACACATTCCTTATTTGTGGTTATGGTAGTCCTATGAAATATTTCATCTTAATTTAATCCAGTTTACACATAGGTATAGGAATAGGTTTCACAACTCCCCAATTTTTTTATTTATTCTCCACCACTTGTTTAAAAACTAGTTATTTTGACACATATTTATAAATTTAACCCTTCATATAATCCCACCCAAAATTTTCCAATTTATTCACATACATCTCTATAACAATAGGGTGTATTGAAAAATTTTATATTTGAGAATCATCCAATAGTCACCTTATTATCATAGGTACTGATTTAACACTCAACCAAATTCAAAATTTTAGAATGAAATATGCATAATAATCATAATTCAAATTTTCCATCATTAATAGAATTAATTTATTAAAAAAAACTAAGAAACAAATTTAGAACATTTTAACTTCTGAATCAATGATGGGTTCAAATTAATTTTAAAAATGATTGATGTATCCCCTTACATAATATTTTCTATATCCATATATCATGAATCTAGGATCAAGGGGTCTCCCTCAGTAATCATGTGGGAAAAGACATGATGATATTTTCATGTAAATTCATATGATAAAAATTTTTCTTACAATGTGTGGTAGATTATTGGGAAATCATAATCTATGAGTAACTCAATCAATTCTGTTTTCCTATTTTTTATTATTTTTTGATAATATGTATTTCAAAAAATTATTATTTGTATATATTTAAAATATTTTAGGAGAGGAATATTTGTTAATTAATAAAAAATTTATATCTATCTGCTCAATATGTTCACTTCCTATATCCTTCATAGTATTCTGCTTCAATTTCCACCTTTGATCATCATCAGCTCTAAGACAATACACTCCTTGCATATCCTATTCCATCTAATTGTATCCCATGACATGAAATATCATTTCAAGGTAGTCATTATATTTCTAATCTGCCATGTAATTGATAGTCCCACTAAAAAAAGGTCCTCTATTTTATGATGTGATCTGATATATAAGAATCACATTGTGGAAAAATTATTCTATCCATTTGAGAATATTTTTTTCATAAGCTTATTTAGGCTCACTAATATAGACATGATCGGCCTAGTTCCATTACCAAATGTAATTTTAATATCAATAGGAAATTTACTATAGTTACCATGGGTATTTATTCAATTTCTTGTTTTAGGCACCATCATTATATAACAAAAGACACTTTATTAGTTTAAAATTATCATGAATTCGATGCCAAAAAATTAAATCTCAATAATGTTAAAAATTATCTAATATTAAAATGGATCAACAAAGATATCTTGTTACATATTTTTAATTTAATATATAAGTCCCATGGTTTCTAAAAATCCTACATTTGATACCAATTGTATAATCCCCAACACTAGTTGACCAAAGTTGGTTGTCAAATTATTACATTGGCATGCATACAAGAAATCATATCCTAGAGGGACAATCAAGTTAGCTGCCGTGAAGATCTATATACGGACATAGAAATCGTATTGCTTTTATAAATAAACATATAACAAAAAAAATTAATCTAAATTGTTGAAGTGAATAAAATGATTCAAATACATATCCTTGGGAATGAAAGAAAAATTATTATGTGATCAAATTCATAGTATGGGTTACAAACAAATGAATCTAAATTCAATGAATAATTAATAATAATTTTAGAAAGATAAATAATTGAAGAACTGTGATATTTAATATATAAAATCACATTAATAATTATATAATGTATCATAATTATTAAGATGAAAATAAATTGAAAAAAATCAATAAATAAATAACAGTTTCATAATATTAAACCATATATAATATCATTGTGCATATATCATGTATTATAATTACTATAATATTAATGAGGTAAATTTTTATTATTATATTTCATGATATCAAACATCATGATATCAATAATATCAAGACTATTGACCAAAAATGTAAACCCATATGGGTAAAAACATTATATTTGGTCAAATGATTAGTCTCATGATACATATTGATTCTTCAATGATCTATTTATAACCATGACTCATTCTTGTCATAGATGCACTATTAAATACCAAAAATATGAAACAATATATTTACTTCAAGAATAAATATGAATTATAAAAATATTTTCTCATTAAGTAAGAAATTCAAATTTATCATTATTTCCAAATTAATTTAAATAACATTCAATGAAATCATTGTATTTAAATATTTTATGTCATTTATGAAATTATCATATGTAGTATAAAAGAATATAGATATATAATAAAATATAAATTTTTAATTAATTGTCATAAAAAAATAATTCAAATAGTCATTATATAAACCAATGAAAATAAATTATTGGTGTTGTATTAAAACATTCTATAAAAAAGTAAAATTGTAAAGAATTCCCTTACCATGTGTAATCAATTAAATGAAATAAAACATGAAAAAATAAAAATTAACAAAAATATTATATATCATAATAATAACAAAATTCATGATATAACATGATTATGGGGTGTTATATGAACTTTATAATAAAATATCAGTTTATAACATCAACAAATGCTTCAAAAAAGTAAATTGAGGTGAAAATCATTTCCTCTTGATTCTTTATAGTTGTGAATACATTAATCTCTTGTATAATGGATTAATGATTGTTAATAATTTATTAAAGAATAATTTTTTTTATATCATATATGATCCTTTTTTAACATATCTACACCCTTTCATTAATACAATTTCATTATTTCAGTATTGTTGGTGTTTATTTTCTTATTGTTTCATGCATATTTATCCATGATGTCACACACATTTTTCATGATATTTATTCCCATTATCACTATAATGATATTAATTTATAAATATCATATATAATAAAAAAAATACAATTTTAACCCATTATTTATTATTGAACTTTGAAAATTATTTTCCTCATATTTAGGATATGGTAATTCATATATACGCACAAGCGATGATGTCCTTAGTTTATATGGGGAAATAATAAAAAATTGGATGTTATGTCAATTATACTGATCAATTATAATGTAACATGCATCAAATTTATTTTTCATTTCCAAAATTATAACATTACATCTTCAATAGTGATGATAATACAAATACACCATCGCATGGAGATAGTAAGCCAAACATACTCATGTGTGGTGGTTCCATTTAATATTGGATTGATAAAATGTGTAATATGGTTGTATAATTATCATAAAAATATATATTTATATATATGATATATTTTTATTAACTTATTATTGATACAAAATATAATGTTTTTTAGAAGAGGAAAGAAATATGAATGGGATGATAAAGACAATTACAACTTCTACGAAATATATTTCTTGTAACTTCTTTAATGTGACATACGGTCTGTATTTTTGAAAGAACACAAACTCAATAAAAAATAACAGATTATGATAAGATAATTTCATAGTTTTTTCTTGATATTTTTGGATCCATGTGGGGTAATTATGTGATGAAATGAGTGACCATCTATAATTGAATTTTGGGGTACATTTAAAATTTCCGAAAATAATAATATATAATAAGACAATTATAGGGACAAATAATTAAAAATAGGTTGTAAATTTATATGAGATGAAATTTCTGAAAAATTGTTAACCCCTTTTTTCTAAACTATTATATTTGTTGTTTTTAAATATCGTAATAAAATAAAAATCTCATAAAATATAATTATTGTCAATTTAGATAATATTTATTAATTTCACATAATAAACATCAAGATTGTATGTCTAATTGGAACCACTTATTTTATAGTAACATAAATTGTTAATAGAAATCATGAAAAATGGTATAACCTTATATATCTCACTTTATTTTAATATTATTATTTCCAATATCGTTTATTTTTAATTTTCCATTAATGTAATAATTATTACGTCATCATGGTGTAATAATTTAATTTAATTATTTCTTCTCTAAAAATTAAAAAATTTATACTATACTGTAGAAAATTATTATATCTTTCAAAATAATATTTATTGTCGTACATATCATCTACATGAAACCGTATTATAAATTTTATGAATATTAAATACAAGAGTGTGACATGTTTTACTTTTTATTTATTAAAATACTATAAGGGTCACAATATTGTCCAAGAAGCCCCAAAATGATATACATTTATATATTTATATCATGAAAATAAGTATATCATGGAGAAAATAACTACTTATATTCTTTCAGTTGTTATTATAACTTATAATTTTTTCATCACAACTCATTTAATGTGTTATTATGGCATTATTGGGCTTGTGCAAGTATTGAAAAAGCTATTTTATAATAGACCTTTTATATAACAAAAGAATTATTTCATAACAATAAATATCATCAATATTTGACAATATTAATTATTAATATTGATAAAGGACATATCTTATTCCAATTATAATTTTCAAGATAAAAATATATGGATTTTCTAGTGTAGTGTATTCTTTGAGTCAACACAATAAATTATTATAATATTAACCACGGAATAAATTATAATTTGTAGGTTATGACTAATTTTTTAAGAAATATTTATTTTAATATCAATAATTTTTTATATGCTAATATTAATAAATTATATGATCTTAATTATATCATTAAGATATTTGAAAATATATGTTATTTTATAAAAGAAGACTTTATTTTTTCCTATTCATCAAATATATATTACATTATTCAGAAAATTATGAAAAATTCATTATAGAATAGTTTTGATATGATGATTTCAAAAATGATGAAAGTTTTATCAAATATATTTTATAATATATAAAAAATATAATTATATTTATTTTCCATAAAATCAAATAAACTCTCTTTTGATGAAAATTAATATTTTATGAGTAAATTACATTATGAAATTTTTTTTCCCACAATTTTTAAATAATCATTTTATGAAATCTGAAATTACATTAAATGTATTTAATCATATTCAAACCATATAATTTAACATATATGTTTTATTAAATATATTTAAATAATAATATTTTTGGCTCTATATATTATTGGTGTTGCATACAATTTACGATATCAATGATAATAAATTTATCTAAAAAGATACATTCCAAAAAATCATGGACTGTTATAATTATAGTGAAATTATTCCATGAAAAGTCCCCAATAATTGGTCGATAGATCTAAAATTATCAACAAAAATAGTGGTTAATCTACTCTAATGGAAATCCATAAGTATTTCAATCCCCTATTATCCTTTATCAAATAATAAAATTCATAAAAATTACACATCTACAAAATGAAGGTTTTTTATAATGTTTCTTCCTAAAATATATGAGTTATGAATCACATTGCTAATATGATGTTATAAGAAAAATGATAATTTCTAAAAGAAATTAAATAAAACTCAATTGTCCAATACTTAGATTTAATTTTTCTCATATATCCATTGAGCATGAATTAAAATTTCCTAATCATAATAAATATGTTGAGAATTCATTTTAGGGTTTTGAAAAAAAAATTCCAAAACATAAAATAAAGTAGAATCAATGATAAAATAAAATTTTAAGCTATATTAAGTTATTTGGATAAATTTTAGGTATACGATGTTTTTTTAAATCATTAAAGGGCCTTTAAAAACATTAATTAAAAGATAATATTAAACCATTAATAATAAATCCACAAAAAAGAAAATTATCACATAATAAATTCCATAATGAATCTCTTGTAAAAGTCCTCATGACAATAAATGGAACATACATGTCTCTATATTTCTAGGTATAGGAGGAATTAAATAACCTAAAACATAGATTATATCAATTTAATTAAATCATTATACCCCACATGGGTAAGAAAAATTTTCTTATCAACCACTAAATGGAAATTTTCATATACAAAAACAATATTTTTAGAGATTAATGTTGTCATGAAAACAACTAGATGTTTTCAATATTTAATCACTTGTAATTCATAGTCTATAAAATAATACATAACAATATATCTAATACTCTCAAAATACGTAGAAAAAATATACCATGATTCATAATAAAAATTATACCAGGGAATTAAAATAATGAAATAGCATTATTTTGTAAGATATTGTATAAAAATGACATGTGAATGTAGTATTCTCTTATTCATCACGTGAAAAAAGAATTTAAATGTGACTATGATAACAATTCTAGATATAATTGTGGATTTGTCTAGAAAATATATCAATCCCTTGTTCAAAAAACTGAAGTGTAGATGGCTATTTCTATTCAATAAATTGACATTCCTATAATCAATGCACACCCTCTATTTTTTGGATTCCTAATAGAATATAACTATCCAAATTCACTTTATGAAACAATGAAAAAACTCTCCTTAAGTAAATAATTGATAAGACACAACTAATGGATATTATTTATATTAAAATTGATTCAATTATAAAATAATATAATGATATAATATCTAAAAAACACTGAATTTATTAGGTTCAAACATATTTTAAATATCCTAGAACATTTTCTATTTTCTTCCTATAAAAAATGTATGAAAAATAATTTCTTAATTCTTATTGTATCCACTTTTTCATACCATAAATATATCTTGAGTGTTATATGGAATCCTAAATTTTGTTCTTAAAATATTTTTAAAACTATTTTTTCAATGATTAAAAATAATTTATCATCTTCCCATAGAATGTATATTTGATATTTTTAGTAAATGATCTCATTACAAACACATAGGGCGTATTTTTATTTTTCATATTAGTTATATATAAATTTAAAAGTTAATTCATATCATAATTAATTGAAAAAAGCTGAATATTTTGGATTAATTTCATAGATAAAGGGGTTTCCATCAGTAAGTTTTTTGGTTGAATTTAAGTGAGAAATTTGATATTTTATGAAATTAACAAAATTCTATCATTTAAAATTTTATTTTTTTTATTTTAATATACTCAATTCATGTTCAAAATTAAAATTATGATTTTCAGATAGAAAAACAAAGATGTATAACATGATCTAATCAATCACACTATTTTTTTTAAAATAAAGTTAGCACTAAAAATTATAGAAATCATAAATTTAATAATTTTACAATTAAAAATTAATTTTTTGTATTATTAACACATTACTAACATGTAATAAGTCCATTATTTTCAGTTTCTTTGACAATAATTTATGTATTTTTTTAGAATCATTAATTGGAGTAAAATAACATTAAATATCTAGAAATAACATAATAGAAAACTACAAAGTCGTGGTAACATAAGGAAACGAATAATAATATGTTAGGATCATCAAGGATATAAAAAAATTTAATTAATATATTTTCCATTAAATTATAATACAAGTGATATTTTTTGGAAAATATATGATTCCATGAAAATTTTTCCAAACAAATTATTTAGGGATTTGGGGAATCATGAAAATTTAATAATCATATTCTATAGGAATAGAAAAAAACATATTATGAATTAAATGAAATGGATCGACCCTTCCAACACCTCCTATTTCATTGTAATCCATTTAATATTCCCCCATTCACCCCACACATAGGCCATGTTCCAGGGACCATCACTAAGTAGGCCTAAAATATACAACATATGTCATAGGCTATAACACCTTTCCCAAGAAAAAATCCATAGATATCCCCCAAATGAATAAATTAATGATCCAACTAATAATAAATAATATATTTATCTCTATATCACATCTTAGTAGTCAAATGTACAATATATTTTAATGGAAAAAATAAAATCCCACAAAACTACAAAAACAATACAACATAGTAGGAAGGAGGGGAATACAATCCAATAGAACACTTAATATGAACCATTTAAATTCTAAATTCACTTCGAGCCACCAACTCCTAGTTTACCATGTTCCCATAGAGAACATTAGTGATAATTATAAAACACTTTTTGTGGGTAGAGCCCTTGATGGGGTATTATATATATATCCTATATGACACCATAACTATACAAAATATAAATCATCAACTGAGTAGAGACATATCATCACAAAAGGACAGCTTATCAGAATATGAGATATAAAAATAAAACCCATATATAATAATTTCTAAAATTAACATAAAAAATAAACTACAATTCTAATATACATCATCATGTTTAATATTAATTTATCTAGGGAGAAATCATACAATTATTTGGATAACACCGATGGTTCTTATCCAAATAGGTTTTACCAAATATTAATCTCTATGAAACAGTTACACACTAAAACCTAGAATTTTCAACACATAGACATGTGATATCATCATGTTACTAAGTAGGATACTAAAAACTAACTATGATATCCCTATAGGTAGTTGATTAAGCTCCCCAATACATTGTTCTTGTTATTCCACCAACTACCTGATGGAGAATAAATGATAAAGTATAACTCTCTATTACACATGGAGGAATTGTTGATTTTATGTAAATCTAATCCTATTACGGGGATCACATCAAATTTTAAAGATGTGATGAATCAATATACCACTATTGAAATGGTTAATGGGGAAACACCCAATGGATAAATGTCCATACAAAATTTAATTAGGGCTTTAACATTCCAATGGAAAATTACAGTTGATGTATATGGTGTACATTATGTTGGGCGGATACCACATGTCTTCCCATGTAATCTCAACCATTCCTATATTCTATTCCCATATCTATGTTCATTTCCATGTCATGGTACATTGGTTGGGATTGAGTTCTGAACCATACCCTTGTAGTCTAGTAAATTTCATGAACACATTCTATGTCCATTTACAAGGATGCACTTATTTACATTGATTATTCAAGTGTTCCAGACCATGTTTATGACTTTGTAACATAGGTTTACATTAAAATCCAAAAGTATTGAATCAATCCTTTTTTAAATACAAAATTAAATGTGATATTTAATTTTCATGAAATAGTAATAATAATGGCCAGGAAACTACATGAAATTAGTGTTCGGACTACTTCCATTGTCTTTCTGGGTTTTCGTGAACTCACAAGTTTCCAAAATCTTTTCATAACATTTCCTCATCAATAATTTCAAAATAAATTATTATCCATGAAATTACTATATGATTTTATATAACTATAATCCTCGTTGACGGAAAAATTCGAAACCCCAATCTACTCATGAAATTTTCTTGGAGTAACACATCATACGAATGTTTAATTCTATAAAACAAGAACACTTGATGCAGATCAAAAACCCTATCCATATTAGTAAAATGTAATAATACCATTTAATCTAAACACTAAACCACATTAATGATTATTTTTTTCAAACAACTATTTCTCGGTAAATTTATATTGGTCATTTGATAAAATATTTACCAAAAAAACACAGATGATGAACATGTGATTTATGATTAGAGATATGAAAAAAACATGATGAATGAACCATATCTATTATTTAAATTATCCTCAATAAATTATAGTCCTAATAAAGAATTTAGAATAAATAAAAAATTATTATCAAAAAATATAATTTAATAATTCTATGATGATATATACAATCATATAATTCAATGATAGACCGACACATCAATTCATTCCATATATTGATTCATTGTGAGAATAATACTATCAAATATAGATTAAATCCAAAAAATAAATTATCATTCATAGTGTTTTGATCAATCACTATTTAAAAAGATTTCAACATCTTCAATGACGGTGATATCTATAAACTCTTTTAGGGAAGATGGAATATTGGAAAATATATCTCTGAACCTTTATTCTTTTGTCTTTAACCAAACTATCATCCATGAGGATCTCAATTGTAATATAGTTATGTTGTAAAACATATGGTTCTAATACAATTTTTATCATATATAATATAATTATTTAATTAATATTAATTATAAATTAACTAAATAAATAAAATTTATTTCATTATTTTCAAATATTGCATCAAATGAATAGAGAATTCAACACTGACTATGGATATGTCATGTGTAGGGTAAAATATGCATTACAGATTTACTGGTTTTCACAATTTCACCATATGAGACTCTAATTAGGATTTGTACTATTATTTCACAAAAACAATTCATTTGTCAAATAAAATGTCTAATAATTATTTTATATTAATTATGATCCTCAATATGTCCATGAAACTCGGGTTCATTATGTTCAAAGGATTCATAATAGAATATTATGTATTCCAATTTTTTAATAGTATATAGAAATTATATTCATTCTATTATTGGATTATTCCTCTTTAAAACAAACATACTCAAATAGGCGAGGGTAGTGATATAACATATTGTTCTATCACACCATGTTGATTCCATTAAGTTTATAATGATTCCCCCAGACACAAACCAATTGAATAGGCCACCCATAAAATGTCTATATAGAGGACATCCGGCATCCATCATGGAAGATCAAGGGCTTGATCCAAACCTAATGAAACCAAATATTCTTCCTTCGCATAATGAATACCATGGAATTAAGGAACAAACATATCAATGCAATTCACAATTCATTTCCAGTTGAGCTAAAGCTAAATGTCCTAGTATATCATCTACTCATATTTTTGTTATACTAAGGTGGATGTAGGATACTCTCAAATTATCCACTGACTACATCATTATAACCATTATACTCCCTTGGAAAATGATTATATTCTTCTATCCCTCAGAAAATCAATGATAATAAAATATAGGGTATATCTGAATATGTAATGTCTGACATTTTTTTATAGAAAATCATTTCCTCTCTAACACACTATAGAGTTGAATGTAAAAACCATATGTTAGATTTAATATGATATATCCTCATCTACAATGTAATATATAAAAATTGTAAAATACTCATCATCTAAATCAATAATTTTAAAAAATATTTTTTTCTTCACTTGAAATTCATTCTCATTGATGAAGTAAAACATCATTTTTTTAATAAGGAAACACCACATCATCTTAATAAAACAATAAATCTACACATAAAAATTTACAATAAATTCCATTACAAGAAGGAAATTCCAAGGCATTATATATGCTTTATAATAATCCAGAAAAAAGCTGCATCATCGAAGAGACATGTCACACTATTGGTGGGACTGTGTGATCACTGAATATCCTTCAATACGAGTCTCTACCACAAGGGTCTCAGCATAAGATCACGAAAAATATTTTGATACACAAAAAGTGACATGGAATGAAAATAATGAATTGAAACTATGTTTAGAGACGCTTAAAAAAATTATATTAGATACATATCATACTTCTAACAATCTATTGAAACTCTACATCATAGGTCACCACTTCTAGTTATTATCCTTAACCATAGAAACTATGATCACATGTGTTTATTTGATAACCATAGAGTGGTGTTGGAAACATATCAAATCATCAACTACAAGAGGTCACTGTCATATATCTTTGAACATGTATTCCTCCCAAATGGGCATCTGTGCCCTAGAAACTTCTTATAAATTTTCAATACATCAACAATTTCCCAATCATCCATATGAAAAGACATGAAATCACATACAAGATGTCCCTGGCCAATGTAAAAGTAACTATGTATCACATATGGTTTACTATAACCATTATAATATACCTCAATTATAGACCTTTTAACATTAATAGTTTTCTTAAAGTGGTTAATTCTCTTGGATCCTTATGTCTAACATCAATTACCATATTCTCATGTATTATATAATCAGTGTTTGAAACCAAAACTTACTATTGGTGAATGCTCGACAAAGAATATCTCTAAAAACAATTCATGATCGTGTTCTCCTACATTATATTGAATGTAAGGATAAATCACACGCTCATGTATATCTCCATGAGATTCATTCTCATATGTCTAATATTCAAGGAAATAAAATTATAACCTTATCTATGGTGTATCATGAATTGTTAGTAATCCTCAATGGGAAGATTAACATAATAATGAAACACAAATGAATTTCTAAATGATCTTACATGAGAATTTTTCACAACAAGCAATGATACAAATCCTCCCTAAAGTGATGCTTGAACTCTTTCTATTAAATAGATTCCATATCATATATCTATGTCACCGGTCTCCACCATCATAGAATGGACCCACGAATAATGATCCTAAATTCAACCAACCTCTAATTGAGAGGGGTTATAATAAGGTGGAAAACTCTCCGAACATCCTGAACCTATATTCATATAGCTAGGGTTCTATATCATTAACTAGAATAGGGATTTCATTATTTGAAACACTTTTTGTGTGGTTGGGAAATAAAAATCCTTATAAATTTTTTGATACATCTTTCTTCTCAATTGATGGTCGAATGATTGGAGAACCACCTAGAAGTTCCATCTCTATAACATGGCCCTAAAAAAAAGAAAAATAACTATGTTGAAGGTTATTTTGATCCTAATATGGCATATAACATGACTTATATTATGGAAGAATCTTGAGAGATTCATGGATTTCCATGATAAAATAGTATATCAGATATGATGAATGGAGAAGTACCTTGAAACCAAAACTCATTCAAATATGATTCATTTAACAATGTTTTCATTATGAACAATGACTGACTATACCATGTCAAAAATTAGAATATAAAATTCATAGTTAATGGATACATATATCATATAATCAAAATTGGTTTCATTATCCTAGGAGAAAAACATGAAACACTCTAACATTGATTCCACAGTTCCCAATAAAAACATCACAGCTACAAAAACATCAGACTTTGGTCCTGATATGAAAATAACATATAAAACTCTATCAAATTACAACCTAAATGGTCTTAATTCACTTGTGGTAAGCATATTATGGAACCCCCTACCTGATATAACATATATAAGGATAACGACTAGTGCTGAGATGGAATAAAACACACTTTCAATGAATTTGAATAATGTATCTACACACACACACATCCCTAGATACCAATGTAATTATGAAAGGGGAAATACATATTATAGAAAAATGTATGAATACATCTGTATCCTACATCAAGATAAGACATAATTATGGGAAATCATAAATGTCCGAATATAAGGCCACAAAATAAAAAAATTTTAAAATTGTCTAGGAATAAGTGGCTGACTATAAAATGGATCCCCGTGTAGGAATCATGATTTATCTAGTTAGAGTTTCCACCAACTACTCCTTATCCACATAAGTGTCCTAGAATATACCAATATTTACATAATATAGGATACATGTGAATAGAGAAGAAGTTGGGGTGAGTGTATACATATGAAGAGAGGCACCCAGAATGAACCAATCCAAAAGAACCAAGAGATTATAATGTTGATATTTATAAAGGAATATAAATAAAAAAAATGATTCATTACAATTATATTCCATATATACTAGAGTCTCAACATATTCCCATAACCATTAAATCCAACATATGATCCTACACTAGATTTTCATATAGTGGTCTTCTTGGATAACTCACTCTCCTTGTATTATTACACTCACAATGATCATCAGTGTGGTCATTCCTATCATGCCAAGACGTGAGGAAGGTACATGTTGGAGCTATGAATATGTTGATACATAGATAGGGGATCTCACACAAGGCATATGGGGGATTCTAAAACTAAACTTTTAAAACCATTTATGCATGGGTTATTTTACCCTAATACATTGATCACAGGATTATTAATCCATCATAGGGGGAATAAAAGATAGAGGATCACCACCCAAACTACAATGTGGGATTCATGACTATATCCATGACTAATCCTTTAAAGGGGGTCATATCCTATTCTAAATATGTGATTCTATTCTATAATAATATAAAAATGTACCAAGGTAGGATATCCTAAGGATACAAGACTGAATTGAAAAGAAATATTGAATGAACTACCATAAGGAATATTAAACATTGTTTATAAGTATACACTATGTTTCATTGCTACCCCTTGCCTACCCATGTACATTGTACCACATCCAATTCCATTTTTCATGCCCTGAGACATTTTCATGTTTGGTTACTCAAGTTGTGTCTGAGTACTGGGCTATACCAATGTAACAATTCTATTTTCAGGTACCCTGTTCATGCCCTACTACATGGTCATTCTAATAAAATATGGATATTCTATTGTTATAAGTAATGTGCATGCCCATATAACCATGGAATACATTATTTTCTTATAGCACTGATTTATATAGTGGGTAATAAGAAAAAACAGTGTCTGATATTTAATATTCATTAATCCCAAGTTTCTATTTCTCTGGGAATATATTGAATTAGTTCTTTAAGTTATATCATATTTAAGTTTTTATTTTTTTTAAATAACTTTATTGAATGGGGATGACAATTTTTCAAATGCACCTTTTCTCTGGTAAAAATTATCACATGTGAATCTCTAAAATTAATTGAGTGAACATTGACTGGAACTGGTGGCTAAATTATAACCACCAATTGATTAAAAAAGTATTATTATAGAACTACACCATCTAAATGCCATGTTCCAAAAAATAGGAATAAATTATTTGGTTCCAAAACCCCTATTGTTTCCATGAACCATAATCATTCCATAAATCTCGAACACAAAACTGAAATACATACCACTTGTCATATATACTTATTTCTAGAAAATAGTAAATCGTTTATTTTTTTGAAGTACCTGATAAATGAAACACTTATAATACAAATGTGACCACTATTTGATGAAATGAACCTAACAAAATCATGAAAAGAAACATATAATTTTTTTGGAGGGCCTCAATAAATTTGAATTATAATGATGAATAAAGAATTAAAAAATAGAAAAATTTCACCAATATTAAATTATGATTTTGTAATGGTATTTCAATACCCATATATATAAGATCAATCCATGAATCAAATCATATGCAATGCTTACTCATTTTGAAATAAGATAATTAAATGATCATAAAATTCAATATAAATAGAAATACTACCTAAATTTTGGATTGATGATGGGAGAATACCAAAATTAATGTATCACTAATTTTGGGATCCATGCACTCTACTAGTGAATTATAAAACATAGAAATTTAATATTAGATCCCAGGTCACATTATTGTCATCAAAACACTCCCCAAGAGAATCTAAATTATTATAATGTTACATATATTATCCTACGGTTTTGATATAACAATACTTTTTTTGATGGAGATCACGTTATCATAATTCAATAAAAAATAAATATATTTATTTTTCTATTTTAGTAATGACTCTGATAACCCATTAGAAATATTTGTGACACAGAAAAAATATTGTCTTGATTTGGGTATAAAATGCATTATATATTAAATAGGTGACTCAAAATTAACAAAAATTACACCATTTGGGAGTTACTCCTTTTTTTGAATAATTTTGTCTAAATTATATAATTTTTTTAATATTTTTAATATTGATACCAAGTCTCCTTGTTTAATAAAATCTCATAGTAACACAGTTCATCACCTAAAAAATTTACATGAAAATAATCCAATGTTTTACAAGGAAAAAATATTCCTTATAATAATATATTTTATCTCTATCAAAATTTCATTAGTAACACAAGAATGTTTGGTTATACTCAGGTTGAATAATTAGATGTCAATTCTAGTAGTTTTTATCTTAAAAAAATTAAAATTAAAATAAATGGAATGGGGAAACGGATTTATTGATTCCCCAAAATTTTAAATGACATACCTGATTCCATATTCCACATGGTATAATTAATTTTAAATGGCCACAGATCATTAAATTCATTATGTGGATATTGTTGAATGTTGGAAGAAATAATCCTCCCAAATTTAAATTTCCATCTACCATTGAATTTTATCATTTGAGAACATATTTTATTCAAAAATATGTCATATCATTGATTCTATATCAATACATCATGAAAATAATTTTTGAATTTTACAATATTTAAGGATTCCAAAACAACAATATCAAAATGATTCATACAACTATTCCTTATTACTGAGATATATAGTCATTAGTGAAGTGGTTTCTTGATTATAAACTGATTATTTGTAGAAATGGTTCATGAAACATGAGGATGTGTTATCATTTATGTAATTTTTCATAGTTATCTCATAAAAAAATTCTACCCTTTAAAATGATATTTTTTTAATTAGTTCAAAATTTTCAAAAGTTTAAACATCAATTTTTTCTTATTTAACTTATTATGTAATTTTTTAACAAGTTTTAGAAGACTCTATATTTTTTGAATAACAATAATTATGTTTATGAAAAATAGATAGTGATAATTTCTACTTGTATAATCTCATTAATACTATAGAAATCACATTTTCATTGGGATCCACATGATCACATGATAATAAACCTCTACTGATTTTATATGTAAATTACTAATATATGTGGTCATTTCAACCATTTTATGCACTCAATGCATTTTTTAAAATATGTTATTTCTCTAAAATTTTAGTCATGTTTGTTTTCTATATTAATATTTGTTTGTAACATTTGAATATTATATACACCCCATGAATTATATTTCCCTTTGAATTATTTTTGTTATGGATTATTTGATTATCCTTGAAATATATTATTTGGGAGTAAAAGATAATTATGTATTTAATGGGTCTAATTATTCCTTCATTGGATTAAATTTAGGATTGATTGAAAATATATGTGTTAGTTTTGTTGAAAATAAATTCTAGATGTAAAAAAATTAATGTTTTAAAATTTTCATTAACATATGGGCAATGATCACTGAAATTTTCATTGAAATCAAAAATTCCACATGAATCATAAAACTAATAATGAGTTTATTATTTCGGTTTGGTATGGGACATTTTAAAAATATCATTGAAAAAACTATAATGGTAATATCACTTGGTTGAATCTTAATTATATATCTTTTAGATTTTTATGAGAACATATTGAGTATATTTATTATGTAAGAGGCCAATTTTTCGAAATTACTAAGAATTTCAAACTATCTTTTTTATAATATTCCTTGCAAAATTGGGGTTTTTTGAGCATTGAACCTCCTATCACTGCATCTATAACAAAATTACCAACAAAACATCATCATTAATAAAATAATTGAATATAATTTTGTTATTTAATATGATGGAGTGTACCAAAAACATATTCATTAAATGTTTCCAAATATTCCTAAAATGTATCAAATTTAGTTTTACATATCCTATAAATTTATTTTGTAACTGAAGTATTACTAAAAATAGTGAAAAATTTTATAATCATATGCTTCAAAATATTATAGTCTTGAATCAATATATATTGTTAAAAATATCATTTTATTAGAGAAATATATAATTTAAATGTAATGTCTGATGTTTCATATGATATTCATTCACACATTATTTTTTCATTACAGAAAAGATAACAAAATATTTGAAAATGTTTTTATAAATCTGTGTGGGATGTCCATATAAATTTTGAAGCTTCTGAATGAAACCATAATTTATTTCTATTCATGTTGTTATATCAAGGTATCCGATATGTGTTTTTTTATTATCCTAATTAGACGAATTTAAGTCATAAATATTTCTTATTTTCCATCATTTTGATATTTATTTCAAAAATACTTATTCATGATGTGTTATTTGAATCATAAATTGATCTAGTGGATATTAAAATATAATTTTCTATAGAATAATAATCCATATAAATTTATACTTAAAAATAAAATAAATTAATATTGGAAACCCTAGAAATTAAAAAAAAGTTAAATTAAATTAGAAATTATCCAAGAAAATGAGAATTAATTGAATGAATAATTATTTTCATATAACTTATTTAAAAATTTAATTCCCAAGAGATTAAAGTGAAGTGTCCCCTAGGGTTTCATAATGAAAACTTTTAATGAAAAGATAAAAATTATACTTTCATTTTCTATTTATTCGAAATAAATAATGTAGGGGGGATTTTTGGATTATGATGAGAAATAAATAAAAATGGTAAATGGTATATTTAAATGAAATAAATGGGTAAATGTTTTTAAATAAAATGAACTTTTTATTTAAAAGGATAATAAAATTATGTTTAAATTTTATTTAATGGAAATTTTTTCTTCATTCATTTTCATTAATCATTCAAAATTGAAATATAAAAACTAATTTCACAATTTATACAACATTAACATAAGGTATACATCTAAATCAATTGATATACCATTCTCAGACAACATTTTGGATTGTGATACTTTTTCAAGACTAATTGAATACAAAAATGACATCAAATAAATAAGATCCTTTTTATCTCAAAATTATCAATGACAAGGCACAGAAAATGATTATTAAAGGGTAATATAGATAAATTTATATTTATAAATTGGACACTAGTCTACAAAAGAATGTATGAAAATTAATTACAATAATTAAAAGGAAATTTCAGTTATATATTAAAACATCCATTGTAAATAATTAATATAATTAAGTCCAAGACTCAAAAAAGTAATTTCCTTTAGATATCCACTATCGATAACCTCTAGAGGGTATCTATGCATGGTAAAGTCAATTACCTATTCATTAGTACAATAACTCTAATAATTTATAGGAACATATATTAGTACAATATGAATTTCTCTTTTCCTAGTGATTTTCAAAAACATTCTATTGGATCAATTTATTTTTATACAAAATTGATTTAATATATATTGAAATTGTGATAGACATGACATTGAAGATGGATAATCTCAATTTGTGTGCATCACATTTTCCCGGATCCACTCCAGGTGCCAATGGTAACAATAAATTCATCATTTATATATGATTATATGATATTAGTTATTTTCAATGAACATTATTAAATTAATTTCCATTAATGATCATTTATTTTCTATTGAAAATGAAATCATGATCTTATTCATAAGTAAAATCATTTATAATAGAAAAATGTTTTCAGTGGAAATTAACTATTTCCTAAAATTTCAAAATTTATCGAACATATTTTGTGATACAAAATTAATTTTAGGGGACTTCCATTAAAAAATAAATCGAGGTATAAAAAAATATAAATGTAATAAGATACATAATTTTATCAAAATGGGGGGTGGGTGGTATTTAATCTACAAAAAGTGTGGATGGTTTATTTCTTAAAACATGTGTTTCCTCAAAAGGGTTACTGGTCTAAAAACTATTCCAACTGACAATCCTTATATTTATCACTATAATTATGAATATAAATAATAAAAAGTTATAGTATTACCCAGAAAACATCACAAACGATGGTGAGACCTATCTCATCATGATATATGTGGAAAATCACAATGAATGGACTATAAATATTCCCCATTCAGGCAATAATATGAGTTGTTATGAAAAAAACTAAAGGGGGTTTAATCAATAGAATTCATGTTGTTATAACTGGCATGTATTCTACCACTATTGTTCGTTTCTGTACTATAGCTACCCAATATAAATATTTTAGTTACATTTTGTTTGATATTAGTAATAAAATAAAATAGTCACACCAAATAATGTATCATACATGTAATGTATTAAAAATGAATATTTTTTATTTCATTTCATCGTAAAAAATGGGAAAATAGTTTTGTATATTAAATGATCCTCAGTAAACCAAAAATGTATAGTAAAATATAAACACATTTTCATATTTATATTAAATTGAAATATTTATCATCATACAATGTATCCTATCATCCATATGCCTCTGATTCAATTCATACAAATTTCAACACCTCTTATTATACAATAATCCCTTGAGATGGATATTGGCCCCTATTTTTGTCTCATTCAACTTCGTCATAACATATATCAAAATCATTTCTTAAAATTTCAATCGAACCCCACCACTTCATGACAATTATTTAAAACTAACACCATGAATTCATTAATAACTAATTGTCCCACCAAACCCTCATAATTGAACACATGTATTATGAATCTAAAGGATGTAATTGAATAATTTTGGTTAATGGTAATCATGAAACTACAAATGTGAGTTCATGTTTCTTAACGAATGTGGGGTATGAGAAGTTTTGATCAAATAAACACACAATATAGTTTTTTTTCAACAAATAGTGTGATAATTGTTATTTTAATCCTTTGAAATTGTTTAACTAAAATATTACAACCAAATTTATTACAGATGTATTATTATTAAAATTAACATTATTAATCTTAAATTTAATTAAATGATAATGTATCATTATTAATAAGGGGATTTTGTGAAATTTTCAAAACTATTTTTATGAATAAATACCCACTGTCTGAAAAAATAGAAATACTATACATTTAGAACAATTTAAAAAAAATTAAATACCAATGATTTATATGTTTATTTTACTAAATAAATTTAATGATTTTCTATTTCTTATAATATACATATTGTGGGAGAACATGAACATATAATGAATGAGGTTAATAAATATGAAAATTTTTCAAACCACGTTGGGACTTCTAAAAAATATATGATAATTAGTGGTTGACTATAATAAACAAATGTTTTATCAATGGAAATTCACTTCTTATAATTATGTCACAATAAATAACCTTAGGAAACATAATTCCACATCATTCTTAAATGATCTATCAAATACAATACGGCCATTATAGACTAGCTGGTAAAAATAATGTTACCAATCTTATGTTTTAAATATTGAGAATGTGGCATACACTATTGCAATATATTTTATATCTAAAAGGAAAAACAGTATTTTTGGTGAACAGTAACAAACGCTTATGAAAAGTAATATGAACTTTATTCATAGTAAATCATTCATGTGAATAGTTATTGTATCAATGATATTATAAATAAAATTTATTCATTTTATAACTGATAATATGATATTATTATATCATAATATAAGTTAATATATATTTTGAATTTATTAATTATTTATTGTTTTTTCTATTACTCATAATTATATTATGAATAATTTTTAAAAAAATTTAATCTCACAAAATGAATTTATAAATTATTTTTTTTGATTTATTATGATTTTAGGATAATTTAATTATACCTTCAATAAATTTTCAATGTAATATAAAATTATCTATAATTTTAAAATTTAAATTTTCTATGAAAATAATGGATTTAATTAAAAATAATTTACTAATATGTTGGAAATTATTTTCAAATATTGGATTTCATTTTTTATTTATAAACACTGAAAAATGGTTACGGTGATTATTTTGATTTTTTTAAATACTAGAATTTCTGGTGAATTGATATAAACGATATCTTATGATAACTTCTATAACCTTGTTTTTTTCATGCATTGTTTGTGGATGATATAACTGAACATCAGTTTAAAATGAAATTCAATAATTAAAATATTTAGACTTTAGAATCCCCAATATCACTTTTCTTGCAAAATATAATAGACAAATGTATAAAATATTTATAAAACACCCCTCTCACCCCTTATAATTACCACCCCTCACACCAACATTCCCTCACACATATCAAGCTTTGAACCTTGCCTACATTATTTCTAATATTTTTCTTTACTCCCTCCCCCACACATAGGATCTCTTGCTATCGTCAAAATACCAAGACTTTGTTCATTTATGAGGATCGCAAGAGGAGATCTCAAGAGGTAAATCCTCTCTCCTTTTTATTAATTTCCATTCAATTTCAATTTCTTTTATTTTTCTATCCTTGTATATATTAATTCAAATATAATGATAACTCTAGAAACTTAAATTTACTAGAATTATATAATTATAATTGAATATCCATCATTAAACTCCCCCCACACACTATATTGTGTTAAAAGTGAAATCATCTCCTGTGAACTGTCAATCTAGTCACATTATGGGTGATGATATTTCATTTTTCATAAATGAAATAAAGGTTGTAAATAATACTATATAGAATCATAATAATATATTAATGTTTCTATAATTTTAAATTAAAGAATATAAAAATACTATATATGGTATTGACATGATGTGAGCTTCCAGACATAACGTATGGGTATTTCTCGTACCCAACACTGTTTCTTTGGGTTTTACCTCTTTCATCCCTTTTTCAGTATGTTTATTCCAAAAAAATAATTTATTTATCATTATTTTAAAAGTTATCATATATAAATTTTTCTTGCTATAGTTGATGAAAATAAAAATGTTTTGTAAAAGAACATTTCTTTGAAAACAAACCTTTTACTTCTAATATGAGGTTGATGATTATTACATCAATTATGTTATTATTTCTTTAATTTGTTATACTATTGTATATGAATGTATTCCTATGAGATGAAACCCATTCAATTACATTAGTTATTTGTGTTCATGACTGATATATGTTCGATGTGGGAAGCATGTTAATATAAATTTTATGATGATACGAGTTCCCTTATAATTATATATCTCAATGTAAATGGGGTGATGGTATTGGTGCACCCAGAACTATATTGTTCCCCAAGGAATTGGGTAATGTGAATAACATCATTAGTAAAGTGAAATATCTATGATGATAATTCAGGCGTTTTTAACAACTATGTTTTGTAGTTGAACACTAAAACATGATGTTTCATTTTTATTCATGGCCACATTACAAGTATTTTCTTAATGATTCCTCTCATGATTGTGAACTTATGTCTATGTTCTATTGATAATGATTATTCCCACCACTTGTTATACTATATCATGTACATATCAATCCCCTTACTAGTCTTTTGGATCAACTATTTATTTTGTATATCCTTAGGTGACTACATGTACTATTTAGAAAATATGGGATAATTCAAATCTAGAGAAGAAGGAATTAAATAAATTTTTGTGTTTTATTTTGTAAATGTTATGTATGGTTCTAGTTTTCACATGACAGTAATCCTTTGTATCCTTGGTGTGTAATGAATTTATGTTATTTATCATTACAAATATATATTAGTAATGTAAGAAGAAGCATGGTCTCTTTGGTCAGAATTAGAGAATGGTTTATTTAATTTGGGAATTATGATTATATAACCTTATTGAAAAACATTATTATTAGATCCAATATATGTAGTTACACAATATTAATTGCTAAATATATGGATCCTAGAAGTAATTCCTTTTGAATTAATGGCACTTTGGAGTAAATTTTATATTCAATAATTTATGAATTATGTTTTCTTCCATATTTTTATTAATTAATAAAATAGAGGGAACCATGAAAAACTATTCCAACAACCCATATCAGGGATATTGTTGCATTTCCTGAATTCCATCCCCAATTCATTAGGTTTTGGAGTTAAAAATTTCTAGGAAATTTATACCATTATGTCTTAGGATAATAATAATACACTAAATAAATTGTAACGTAGTCATTTGACCAATGAAGGGGAAAATGGACATCGAGTGTTTTATGCAGCAACGACCACCAACACCTAGTGAATCTTTCAAAACACTAGTTTCGAAATAGTGGTTCAAATAAATGGAGAAGATATATTCGGTTCTTAAATATTTTGAGATGGAGAATGTGAATCTTTTTTTTATCATCTAGATAGAGTGGCCAAAAATAAGGGTATTTGATTAAGAACACCAAGCTGGGAGATGAAATTGAAGACATAGAATGGGACTAATTTTAGATAATGATTCATAATATGTATTTCCCATGAACTAGTAGGACTATGTCAGAGTGATAATTCATATATATGAAGTATAAGGAATGATAATATTTCATGTCCTATAATGAAAATTACATAAGGATTTCAATATACACATAAGGTTTTTTTCAAAAATGAATTAAAAATTGATAGATACATTTCACGTTCAAACTGACATATTTTAAAGGCTATTGAAATTATAGACATTGGGATGTATGATAATGTTGTTTGATGTTATACCATAGTGGATATGGAGGACGTATAAATGTATCATGTACATAAGTATAAGAAACTAAAGATGCAGTTTCAAGTTGGAGGATATAAACAAAATGTTGTAAATAAAACTCAACTACCCACATGTAAATAATGAGGCAATGAGAGTCATGGGAACTGCCTAAAAATGATGGGGAAATACATCAAATATGAGATGGAAGGCCACCAAGCTCTTGAATTTCTATGTAAAAATAAAATACATGAAAATGTGGTGGAGGAAAAAGAGGCACCACCAATAGTTCAATGATACACCTAAATGGAGCTAGGGAACTATGCAAGCTAGTTCACTAAACCATGAGTTCTCAAAGGTCGTCAACTGTTGGATCCCAGTCTATTCTATTAGTGAATTGGAGTCTGGCTTTTGTTTCTTTTCAATCCTTAGTGGATGTTCAGAATATGTTCCTGTAATGTGATCATATAGTAGGGTGTGCGAAATAGTGGATCAAGGTTTTTTTGGGAAAATAGTGTTTCGAAATCAGAATGTCGAAAAATGGCAATGGAAAGGGTTGCATGAAAAATATGGAGATGTGCATGAAAAAAGGTACATCCGTGAAATATTCCTCACCAAATGAGTGGTTTTTCATGCCATAGGGGGTTTTTCATGTGGGAGTCTAAGAATCCTATAAATAAGAGGTGACCCCCCTAATTGAGTACGATTGAATACTTAGAGAAGATTCGAGTGTGGATGCATGTAAAAGGTTAGTGTAAAGCCAGTTGCACGAAAAAATATCAATTGTGCGAAAAAGGCCTTGGTGCATGGAAAATTTGGAGCTACATGAAAAATTCTGAGCTCTACGAAAAATTCCGAGATGCGTGAAAAAGGAGAAGATGCGCGAAAATTAAATGAAGTTGTGCAAAATATTTTTCCTCAAAAAAAACATGTATTGGGCAAAAAAGTGAGAACTTTCGCACAAAGGGTAGGTGCTTTGAAATTTTTTTATTGCAACATGTTTTCACATTCTGATTATCATGTATAGTGGTTCATTGTGTTCCAGAGCATCATTTCATGACATCGATGCAAGAATAGTCTCATGCTGAGTAGAGACAAAGACTTCAATGAAAATATTTTTGAAGAGACTCTCATGTCTATAAACTGACTGAGAATTCACCAAAGGCAGCGTGCCAGGGGGAGTCAACAGGAGTGACCCGAGGGACGCAATGTGCTATCTAAGAATATTTGTAAAGCCAGTGAGACTGGGACTGATTTACTTTTTTCGAACCATTGTAATTGAAAATTAGTGAAGAATAGTGGAATTTGGTACGACCGAAAACCTATTGGCCTATGATCCCTGGACGTAGCCCTAAGTAGTGAACCAGGTAAAAAGTGTTGTTTCATCTCATTGCATGTGAATGTTTCATTACTGATCATTTCCATCATACAGGTTTAACTAGTTCCTACCAACGTGGGAACAATATCCTTATTTTTAAAAGAAAATATTGAAACCCTGATTCACACCTCCCCTCATAGGGTGTCCTGGGGTCCTACATGAACTTCATCAGTCACCAAATCCAATGGATCGAGGGATAAATTATTTCATCACTACTACAGAAGAGTAGAACTAAAAAGAAGCCATATAAGGTACACCTACTATTCACTCAATAATATAAAATGTATTATTTGATTATTGTTCTTATCATTCCACTATAAACCACAAGTTTTCTAGTACTATTGAATTGAATACCTAAAACCATGATGTACAGATATTTGTGAAAACCCATCTTTATGAAATCATTACAACCCATATATTATACTCTTCACCAATTGGCATATGTGGGAAGATTCTCCAAAAAAAATCTCATGATACATCATGGGTGGAATTCAAGAATATACTGACGATGAATTGGAACTCTATGTAAAGAAAACATAAAAATAGTCAGGAAAGTGAAATGGATTTTTATATTCTAAACCATCCGATGATCGAATAAAAATGGAAGGAAGGTCATGAATCTCCACTGAAAACCCCTTCAATGGCGTGGTTTTTGATGACATATGAATATTCATACCTCGCTCAAGTGGTTGAGTAAAATTAAATTATCCATGTAGGGGAAATTCACATTGTGAAGGAATACCGTGATGTATTTTCTAAAGTGTTCCCTGGACTACCCAAAATTAACGAGGTAGAGTTCTCAATAGAACTTGTACCATGAGATACTTTTATATCAATGTGACCCAATAGGATAGAACCTATCAAACTAGAGGGGTTAAAGAAAAATCTACAAGATAATTCTAATAAAGGGTTCATACACCCTAGTGAATCGCCTAAGGTTGTTACAATTCAGTTTTTCAAGATGAATGATTGGTCGATGTAGTTTTGTATCAATTATTCAGAACTCAAAAACATCACCATAATTATTAAGTATCCAATTTCATGGATTGAAGAATTTACTAATCAGTTAAGAGGATCATTGTTATTCTCAAGGGTGGGTATCTATTCTGGATATCATCAGCTAATATTGAATAAAATTATATTCAAACGGATTCCTTCGGTAAAAGGTATGGGAAATCATAATTTTTGGCGATTCCCTTCAAAAAATCTAATTCCCATGAATAAATCATATTTTTTAGGAATAGAATCATTAGAAATTACCACAAAAAAATTGGTATAGATTTTATTGATTACTTTTTCATAAACTAAGTGATCGCGAAGGAACATGAAGAACATATTAGATGTATGTTGGTGAAATTGAAGAAGTAAACATTGTGTGCCATGTTCAGCAAGTGTGAATTTTTTATATATCATGTCATATTCATGGTAAATGTGATCACTAGTGGGGAATTTATAAAGACCCTTCAAAAAAAGGAAATTTTGGAATGGTCTAGACCTTCTAGTGTCACAAAAAACCATATATTTCATGGCTCAGCAGGGTACTATATAAATTATGTGATACATTTCTCATGATTTTCTGGAACACTGTTTATGTTAATAGGGAACGGGGAAAAGTATGTTTGGATGTATGAATATGAGGAAATGTTCAAATTGTTAAAGGGAAGGCGGATTATTGAACCTATACTCACATTACCGAAAATAGGAGAATGTTTTGTGATATAGAGTGATGCTTTCTTGAAAGGATTGGGTTTTGTACACATGAAAAATGATAATGTGATATACAACACCACATGACAGATGAATACCCATGAGAATAACTACCTTACGCATGATCTAGATTTGCATCTATTATTTTTTCCTTGATGATCATGTTGAATTACCTCAATGGGGAGAAGTGTGACATATGTACCGATAAACATATCATAAATAATATTTTAAAATAAAAGGCGTTAAACATTCATCATAGTGGATTGATAGATATAATAAATTTCTGTGATTTGTCTATTCACTATCATCCTAACAAGGAGAACAATATAGCTGATGCCCTGTGTTGAAAAGAACATTCAACTCTATAAATGTTGTGGATTGAGAAAGACCTTGTCATCAGGGGTATGTAAGAATTTTTTTGGAAATCATAATTGAATGGAATAAATCCCACATTACCCAAATGATTTACTAACCATCTATCCAAATAATATTAAATAGGAATAAAGGGCTAATATAGATTTTATAAATAAGTGAATGTAGTAAAAAATGGAAGATGCTAGAAATCCACATTTGTGATGATGGTGTAATTCAGTTTGGAATGAGGCTCATATTTTCTTCATCACCTGATATAAATTAAGAGATACTAAACAAAGCAGATAACACAATTTCTCTATCTGTCTTAGTAACACCATGATGTATTGTGATATCTAAGAACACTTTCTATGGGATATCATGAAGAAGGTGACTGTGGAATATATCTCAAGGTTATTGATATGTCATCAAGTAAAAGAAGGGGAAAAAGTATAAAGGGTAATGTAATTTTTTACTACACAAGTATGAAAGTGGGATAATGTCACCATGAAAATTTTCATGGGTCTCAGGAAGACATCCATAGTAAATAATGGTTTATTGGTTGTGGTGGACGGACACACCAACACTGCTCATTTATCACTATTTTTGTAGATCAACAACTTGAACCACATGTGAAGATATATTTGAGGGATGTGGTGAGACAACATGGGGATCCACTCTCAAATGTATTTGACTATGATTCTATGATCACATATATATTTTGGGGGATTCTTCTACATAACTAGAGTTCTAAACTCAATTTTTGTATGAACTATCACCCCCAAACTGATGAACAATCTAAAAGAAAAATTCAGATTCTTGAAGATATGTTAACAAACTACTCATTTTAAATCTATGGTGGAAGGGCTCAATATCTCCTCTTAGTTTAGATCTACTTAAACAATATCTTACACTCGATTATCTACATGTCTCAATGTGATTATTTGTATAGAAGATGATGTAGAACACCAACCTTGGGGGATGATGTTTGAGAAGGTACACCACATGGAACTGATATAATACAAGATATGATGGGAAGGTTCAAGCCATGAAATAATATATCAATACTACTCAAAGTCAGCAAAAGAGATATGATGGAAAAGGTTGAAGGGACTTGGATTTAAATGTTGGAGATAAATTCGTACTTTGAATATCACCATTTATGAGAGTCATGTTGGTTGGAATGAAAGTAAACATTACACAAAGTAATATTGTCCCCTTTGAGATCCTTGATCATGTAGGATTTTTATTCGATCATCGTGCGCTTCAACCAAATATGGATGATGTTCATGATGTGTTCCATGTATCATGCCTGAGGACGTACAAACCAGACCCCCCACATATACTAAACTCAGATGTTGTAAAGCTATAATACGATCACTCTTATGAGGAGAATCTATTAAATATTCATTACTAGAGAGATAAGGTTCTACAAAACATGGAAACACACTTCGTAAAAGGGTTGTGGATGAAGCATAATTATGAAGAAGAAACATGGGATCCAGAGGAGGTGAGGAATGTGACATAAGCTCATATATTTTTTTTGTAAAAAGAAATTTAATGGGTGATGTTTCAAACTGGGGGAAGAATTTAACAACCTAAACATTTATCAATGGAAATTATCTTATTACAATTAAGTCACATAAAATCATGATAGGAAACACAATGCCACATCATGCTTAAATTAACTAATAAATAATATATGACTTTATACCATACACATTAATTTATTTTTCTTCCAACTCTCTATTTTATGTTTTTAAAATATTACGTACATGGTTTCAATCCGTAAGTTATTTGGCATTAAACAGAAAAAACATAGTTTTTGGTGAATAGTTACATACACTTATAGACTGTAACGTTGAACAAAAAATTAGTAATATGTCCCTAATGAATCCTAAATTCACAAAGTGAAAAGCAATCATACCAATGATAGTATAAATAAAATTTATCTATCTTTTATCTGAAAAATATTATATAATTATTTTATAGTATTTTTAAATAATCATTTTAAAAAATACTAATTAATTGTTGGTATTTTTTTAAGTTCTAATTATTTTATGATTAATTGACATGAAACGTTATTTTAAAAAATTGAATTCAGAAATGTATTTTCTGAAATCATATTATTTATTGATAATTTAATGATACCTTATGGAAATTATGAAAGTATTATAAAATCATTTTAGTTTTATAATTTGTATTTTCTGTGTAATTGGTGGTTTTAATTAGAAATTAAATAAAAAATATGTAGAAATTTATTTTCAAAAAATGGAGTTATTTTTTGAATTTGACACACAGAAAAATGGGTATGGTGAATTTTTTTGTATTTTTTTTTTGAAACACAATAATTTTAGGTGAATAGTAAAACATGATAATTTACGATAAATACTGAAAAGAGAACATTATTTATCACGATTGAGCAATTAATGAGGTAAGTGACCATTGGTTTGAATAAAGGTTATATAGTTAATATATTTAATCACAAGAATGTTCAATATTTTTTTTTCGAGTGACAACTAATATATTAATGATTAAACTAATAGGAAAACACCCCTATCCTCCCATATAAATGTCACCCCTCGCACCCACTTTACCTAAAACATCTAAATATATTTTATTTTGAAATATTATTCTCTATAATAATACCCAATCCATCTGACATGTTCTTGAGATATTTTTCTCCTCATAAGACCAATCCTCGGTTCCATGTGGAGGTTCTCAAGAGGAGAATTCATGAAGAAAATCCTTTCTCATTTCATTTAATCTCAATTCAATTTTGATATTTTTTATTATAATATCCTCACATAACATAATATGAATGTAATGATAACTCTATTACCATAAATATATAATAATTATATCATGTTAATGGAATATCCCAATATAAACTCATGCCTCTCCCTTTTATCTTAAAAATTAAACTTTTTCCCGAGAAGTATAACAACGATGGTCTTTCTAACACACTTATACCTGATCTAATTACATAAAAATGCACATAGGGAATCTCTGTGGATCTAGAGGTCTATTGTATTGATAAATTATGAACATTACATAACAAATTAATAAATGAAATACAATATCTTTATTCCAATGTAATTTGACATGACCTACTCATTCAAACGTAACTAACCCAGTATGGGATAACCTAATGACATACATAAGAAATGGTTGAGAAATAATGCCCAATAAGTGAGTTAATAAAGATTAATGTGAATAATAATATATGTTTTATGAAATAGTCTTATCTATGTAGTATAATAGAAACATGAACATAAAGGCATTATCTAACATGGTTATCATAACATGGAAATGTATCACCAACATAAATCATGGTATTAGCATGAGCCAAGCCACATTGAACATTGATTAACATGAGTATACCCACATTGATAAAGAATTAGAATTATAAATCCATAATTTCCCATGGAATATAATTATACTATTCATTACCCAATGCATTAGAGTGCTATTAGGGAACACCCGTTATAATCATATCAATCTCACGCTTTAGTGTGCCACATAGAACATTTAACATAGATTAATTAAACAAAACACCATTTTCTACAACAATAAAATTTGGAATAAATACAAGTAATTAGAAATCAATATCTATAGTTTCCCAATGGTTAATACCCTTGATAGAAAAATTGTTTTAGTATTCATTAAATAGTGATTTTATCTTGGAAAATAGTAGTGCAATTTTTTCTACGCAATGACGCCATATAGAACGTCATAAATTGGGGTGGTGAGAGATAAAGAGGTACAACATCATTTATACAAGAATTAGACATTAAAGGGACCATGAAACATAATTTCCCAAATATGAAATGGAATTTTGATATACTATATAGAAGATATTTTTAAATAAAAATAAGAAGAGAGAAATTATTTATGGGATTTTGTCATGGTAATAGGTTTACACAGGAAGGTATTAATTAGAGTGAATGGGGTATATAATTATTAAAAAATAAGTAGTGAATTATGCGGGATGTGTGATATCATACCAAAACACTTTTAATTGAAAACAAAATGTTACAACAACAAAAAGTAACATGGATAAAAATGAGAAAGGAAGGAATATAAAGATACCAAAAAAAATTGGCATGGTAACAGTTGTAGACAACGGTTCATAAGAGGAATATGTGAGATTGAAAGGATATCTCATAATTTAAACCTATAATTTTCAGTAATTAAGAAATTATGTAACATATCCCAACATAGGAATAACAGATTATAAAATACATAACATTAAAAAATGCGTGATAAAAGAGGCGGGTGGAAGATTAATTACTTGATTGCGAGACATAAAAAGATTTAAGAGGGGATTAATGAGATCTTGGGACACCAAGGTAGGATTATAGAGTGGCTAGGTCTGAGTATTGTTGTTCTCCATGTATTTTTGGTGAAGGAAAGTGGGTGATTAGGTGGGTTTATATTGGAAATTAGAGGGGAATTCATTAATACTTCACAATGATAGGTTTGGAATCTAGTGAAATAAATATTCAAAACCCCAAAAAATCACATGGATTGTCCCATGGGTTTTTCTAATGAGGATTAGAAAAATTTATTTTATAATTACAATGTCTTAAAATATTAAAATATTATCCTTGCTCATATAGAGATGAGTCACACTCTTATTTAAATGAATTTTTAATCATAAAATCTA
Organism: Viscum album; assembly: GCA_963277665.1. Classification (NCBI taxonomy): domain Eukaryota; kingdom Viridiplantae; phylum Streptophyta; class Magnoliopsida; order Santalales; family Viscaceae; genus Viscum; species Viscum album. The sequence continues at coordinate 554,700,463 of OY728165.1, read as the reverse complement.
TTATACACATTGAAGGATTCAATAGGGAAATATAATATCAGTAATATTAAGAAAAAAATCAAATAAATTTAATGGAAAATGTATATTGGGCTGAGAATACACATTGTAGTATTTATGACATCATTTTGTGGTCAATATAATGTCAAAAAACACATATTTTGTTCATATAATATTAAATTTTATCCCAACCATTTAAATCTATGAAAATTATGTAAAATTAACCAATGGATTAATTATTTTTCCTAATTCCAAAAACATTAATTAATATATCTATATAATTCCTTAAATATATGAATTTCTTTCGTTTAAAATAGAAACATATATTTATTGAAAATTCACGTGTAAAAAAACAGTTTTCAAATGGTAATTAGAATTACATTTTCTTTTATAACAATTATTAAAAAAATTATTATGAATAAAATTAATATTTATTAACATTTTATGAAAATATTAATCAATTCAAACATTCATTATTTTTTTAAATTAAATTCCTTAAAAATACAATCTTTCAATTTTATCATAAAAATATATCTAACAGTTATCAAACTGATTACCTAATCATTTACATTTAAGGAACTGATAATATAGTAATTTATAAGAATTATTTTTATAATATTATTAATAAAAACAGTTGTATAATATAATAATGTACATATTTCTCAAATGTACCATTTTTACATAAAAATTCCATTTATCAAATTCATCAATTTTTATGAAAGACTATTCTTATAAATTAATTTCTGAAATAATACATTAATTTATAAAAATTATTGCATAATAATTATAAAATACTGTATTATGTAACCTCTCTTGACACAGTATAATACTTAAGGGTAAGTTGTTTGATGAGAATAGACTCTACAAGCAGTCCGTATAAAATCACTTGGGTGGTAATCTATATTAATTATAAATTCTCCCATTAGAGATTTCATTCAAGTTTAATGTTTTGAAGCTCAGATTTGGATTCATCGAGAGTAATTCCATGTTACTCTACCTCCTATCCAAGTTGTATAAACGAGATTCCTACAGCTTGAGTATAAGTGATGAGGTCATCCTCTAATTTACCTACGTGAAAATGAATTGTTTCAGAAACCTTCTATTTATATCATTCATGTGATCACTGTTAAATGGATATATTATCCATGGTAATGATAATTAATGTTTATTTAAACCTAATAAAAAATATTGCATGTGTTTTCTCTTTCCATTAGTGATTAAATATATAAAATTTTATTTGTAAATGATCGGGTCAATACAAAATTACCCTTTAAGAACATTCCCCGTCAATATTTCCATTCTCACACTAAAACATATGTGGGTTACTATGCCTTATCACAACCTCAGTTTCTGATGATTATTTTTCAAACACAGGGTTTCACTATAACACCTGGATGAGGGGCATCATCCTATTTTATATTATTGATATAGAAACTTCACTGGATTTTCTACATAGGATAGTTCTTTTTAAAATGGTACCATCAGTCTATTAAGTTCATGTGATGGATTGGATATGTAAATTCTCCTGATTGATACAATGAATAAGTCATATACATTATACAGGTTCAGTGGGAGTTCTTGTCGATGGTCCATTACTCCAATGTTACCAAAGATCTCGAAAGGGTCAATTTACCTTCAAATAGGATATCGATTCATCCCAAATATCATAACTAAATTCCATAGTGATATTATGGGGAATATAATGCATCTAACATCAAACTCTATTTCACATCAAAGATTGTATGAATAATTTTTTTTAAACATTTAGTTTCTTTAATGGTTTGCTGGATTGTCTTAACCTTCTCCACCATTCATTAAACATTTATAGACCTAATTGTTTTCACTGACCAATGTCCTGCCATCATGATGCGGTTCTGCACATCTTCCCATAAAGGGCATCATAATGAGACATTTGGATGTTTTAGTTGAAACTATTATTGAATGAGAACACAAATAGAAGAATATGTGGATACCATCCTCATTAAAAGTCCATTTAACATGATCTCAACATGTCCTCATGTGTTCTTATAGTATTCAAATATATGCTATAATCTTGATGATGATAAGACGTACAAAATTTTATCTTAGTACTCAGCCCATGTTTGAGACACCACATAGAAATAGAGGAGAATCATGGATATCAATCAGATAAGATTGATAGTCATGAGAAATTTATCCATTCCACTTTTCTAATGTATAGTCATGCCATTTGATCCAATGGGGAATCCTATTGAATGCCAATGAATTGTGTAGTCATTGTAAGACGATCCAGAACATCCCGAATAGCGTTGTTCCCTTTGGATGTATTCAAATTACTAGTGACAAACTCTATGGTGATTTTCCCTTATTTCTATGTTGGTATGGGTAATTGTTTCATCATCCCATATTAAATCTACCTCTCAGCCTTCACATTCTGACATACTCGGAACATTGAGTTATACTTATTGATCACTTTCTTTATATTACCTCACCAATAATGCTCATGGTGATCTCGTTAAATCATTGTGTTTCTTGTGTGAATAGAGATATTCAAACTATCTGCACCATCTAAAAGATCATTTCTTATGATCAGATTTGATGTAACTTATTGTCTTGGACCAAATATCCAATTTTTTATTTATTAACATTTAACTCAGAGGATTTAACTTTTTAGATAGATTCCACATTTTTCTGAATTCCCACATCATATTTTATATCATCATTTATCCTTTACAAAATAGATGGGTGAGAAATACTTTGTTAAATGATTAACGGTGATCCCTTTTTTTATTCACATGTCCATCTTCATCAAAACCTTGATGGATGGATTGTTTTCAAATCTCATTAATGAATTATTTGATGGATCCATTCTATATAGACCAATTTCCACATTAGTCTCTTTCATAGGATGGTTATGAATTGAGATGTCATAGTCTTTGATCACCTCTAGCCTTCTATGTTGGTGCATATTCAACACTTTCTGTGGGAATATATACATGAGGCCTTTGTGATCCGTATTTGTTTCACACTTTTCCCCAAAATATGTAATGTCCCAAAATTTTCAAATCTATTATCACCATAGAAAACTACAAGTCATGTGTCTAATAGTTCATCTCATAAAAATTGAATTACCTTTAAGAATAGGTAATGTAGTTTTCCATTTTCATGAACTCACAACCCATACATATCTTAAAAGAATATACTAAATACCATGAAAATTTATCCACTTGAGGGTATTGTGAGCACATGCTCAATGATGAGACTCCTCTTTCACTCCATGGAGATCTCATCACATTAATCATTCCAAACTAAAATGACTCCAAATCGTGTTTTCTTTAAATGAGGTTTTGACTGTCATGATAAATTTCTCAAAAATCATGGATAATATCCTGCTAACCCAAGGATGATATGGATATTTTTCAAAGATGTGGGCCTTGGTGGTCACTCAATTTCATTTTCCATCGAGGGATCCACATATATCCCATTTTTTTGATGATATGAACCATTAATTATAATTTCTCTCAAACTAAACTCGCACTTTTTGTAATTGGCAATGATGTTCTCATTTCACAAGATCTATGATATAGTGCATAGATACTCCTCATGCTTATCATTGGTTTTAGAGTATATTAGAATATCATCTATATAGAATACCACAAATTTTTTGAGGAAATATCTAATTAATCTATTCATCATGTCCACAAAAGATTTCGGGATAGTTAGTGGGTCTAAAAAGAATTACTATCAATTCACAGTGCTTGTAGCTTGTACTAAAATCATTCTTGGGGATTTTCTCCTTCAAACTTACTGGGTAATATCTTGACCGCAGATCCACGTTGGAGAGTTATTTTTATTCTCATAGTTTATCGTAAAATTCATCAATTCATGGTACATGATGCTAGTTCTTTATTATGATTTTTTAGGTCACAATAATCCCTGAAAATCCACGTTTAGTGACCATTAATTGTGATGAAGTGGAAAGGAACACCCCATGGTGAAGCCCATGGGAATATAAACCCTTTATCCAGATTCTCAAATAGTTGTTTTATTAGCTACTTAAGCTCCAAAATGGACAATATTTATAGATTCTTGGACATTGGAAATATCTATGAATAATAACAATCCATAATTCAATATATCTTATAGCAGGGTAAATAGGAAAATCCTTGGGAAACACATCAGATAATTCCCTCACAAATGTCATGTATTCCTTGATGGTTCTTTATTTAGACTCAATAATCTGATTAAGATACGAGTTCTTATAGGGATGTAACATCCATTCTTATGCTGATGGTGTTACAAAATATTCATCATCCAACTTGAGCATGTATAGAATCAGTAATCAATTCTCCATATAGAGTGTGATTTTCCTCTAATGGAAATTTATTTGGATCTACATAGGGAAATCCAATCTAGGAATAGAAATGAATCAAATTATACTAGAGCGAGTATGACGAGGTTTTTTGGGAAGTTAAATACCCAAATTGTGATAGGGTAAGAGTATATTAAGGGGATACAATAATTGCCCAATTTTTCGTTATCACCATCATCTCTACCTCCATGATTAATGTTTGAGTTGGGATTGCTCTACTAATATTTTGGGATATAAATGAATTCGTAGAACCATAATAATAATTGTACAATCTCTATTCACTAATAATTAAATAGAGTACCTATCATGAATTCATATTAGGGATTCATGTCAGTATTAGTGATGGAGAAATTTATACACTTCTACCATAGAAATGGTTGGGTGCCCCAACAAACCCTTGGCTTGGAGCCCTTGTTTGAAAATTTCATTGGTTATTTGTAGTTATAGAAATGAAGAATGGATTAAGGGTCAAATGGAGCATTCATCCCCTTTTCACACATACAATATTTTCTTATTATTAACTATTGGATAGGTTCCCTCTCTTCAAAACCTAAAACATTTCCTCATCCACTTCAATAAATTCCCATGGTCTTTTTTCCACACATTTGGAAGGTGGGGTGCAGTAATTTATTGTCACCATTGGATTTATCCATTGAACCTGAATAACTACTGTCTGCTTCTTACTTTTTATTCCCATGATACCCTTGGGATTCACTAATCTCCATTTTTTCTTTGACAGAACATCAGATAATTTCCTCATTTCTTTCAAATGTTACGAATCACAAGGGATTTCTGTAGGATTGGTTTTAGCCCACTAATGAAGCAGTAAACCTTCGATTCAGAGGTGACAACAAAAACATAGGCACATCTTTCATGACATGGGATGTTTTCTTTTTATGGTCTGATGGATTTGACTTATTTTTTGTGTGAGGAAATAAAAGTCATTTTCTCTCTTAAGTCGGAGGGTGTGAGAAAAATATTTATCGAAAAACATTTTATAGAAATCCTTCCAATCCAAAAACTCAATATCATCCACATGCATCTTATTTTTGATCAATTTCCCCCATTGATCAGCTTCACGATCCATATGATATGAATCATGAAGAACCTTCTCTTGTTCAGAACATTGAAAGATGGAGAAATTCTTCACAATAAAGTTGATCCATTGTTTATCTATTGTGGGATCAGATGATCAATTTAATGCATGAGTCCTTTGTCTCGTGAAGATCTCAATTATAGTTGGTTCATTTATATGGTTTGGTGTGAGACATTCCTCTTGCCCGAAGATTCTATTTCAAAATTGAGTTAATTGAGAGAGTATCGTAATGACTTTTGTGATTCCCGCTCCCATATGATTGGATATCTCATTTGAATTATCATAACATTGATCTTCGCATCAGTTGTTATCCAGAGACCTCCTATTAATGAACATTCGCTGGAATAAATGGAATATTATGGTTATGTATTTTAAACTATTAAACACACAAATTGGAATCCAATGAAAAAGGGATAACATATAAATTAAACTGATTTATATAACTTATTAATTATTAGGCTTCATTCTATGTTATACATGATCTACTCCAAAATATATATTCTAGGGGGAATTTTTAATTTCCTTAAAAATATTTTATACTATTCTAATTAATTTACTAAATCATATCCGTGGAGAGTGTCAAACTAAAAGTGCTTTAAGGATTATTGTCATGCATCAGTTCATGTTTTAGTATAGCTTAAGGCTGTTTTTTTCATGTTAATACACCATGATACATCTATTATAGAGCCACCACTTATTGTTCGTATCCAGAATGGGATGTACTAACTAGATTAACCACATACTCTGTTCTCAATAAAATTAATGGAGGTTTTTCTTATATATTGTATTATCCTTAAGGCATTCACAAGAGTTTTATAACCCTAATCCCAAAATTACTAAACCTATCATTTGATACCAACTATAACAACCCTTCACTTTATTAAACAATTAAACATGATAAAAAACATAAACATTCACTTAATACTAATTAGAATATCAAGAGTTCTACTGTCTTTGGAAATTATGATCATTACAAAACAATTTTAAACATTAAATAAAACGTCTTTATTTCAAAATTCATTGATATGGCCTACTCATTCCTTCATACCTACCACTATATGTTATAACCTGAGGAAATACATAAGAAAGGGGTGAGTTATAAATCCCAATAAGAGAATAAAAAGGGTATAAAATGAATAATAAAATACATGTTATGACATAGTAATATCACCATAGCACAATATAAATTTGAACTTAAATGCATTATATAGCATGGTTATCATAACATTGAAATGTGGCAGCAACATACAACATGTTATTACAATGAGCCAGGCATCATTTCCCATGGATTAGAATGTGTTAATCATAATTACACATAAATTATAATGATAAAAAATTCATTTCACAAGGAGTATCATGATACTAAACTTTACCCAATGCATTGTAGTGCTATCATGGCACACCCTTCATATTCATTTCAATCTCGTGCTGATGTGTGATACCTAGATCGTATAACATGAATACATTAAACATTGTAATTTATTCCATGATCAAATAATATTGAATAAATACATTTATATACTATTAAACAATTATATATGAATAAAATAGAATACCCTTGATAATGAGATGCTTATGGTAGACACTGTAAGAGGAATTTGTGTTGAAAAAGCGCAGTGCAATTTTTTATAGCATAACAACATCATATAAAAATTCATAATTTGGGTTGATGAGAGATAATGGAGTATATTATTATTTATATAGAAAATATAATTTAAACGGGTCATATAACATAATATAGAAACATATTAAATGGAATTTAGATACCTAATTTATATGAAATTATTTAATAGAAATAAGAAAAGAGAAATCTCTTACAGAATTTCGTCATGGTAATGTGTGTACATAGAATACATTACTAAGAGGGAAATAGGTCTAACATCATTAAAACATAAAGATGGATGTATTGAGGAGGTGTGAAATCATATCCTAATCTTTTTAATTGATATTAAAATCATATAAGAAATAAGTAAACTTTGATAAAAATGATATTGGATGGCATGTAAGGATCCCTTTTGAAAATTCACATAGTAACGTGTTTATATAAGGTTTAATAAGAGGAATAAGTGATAGTGAAAGGGGATCTCATAATTTATAAATAAAATTTTTAGTATGTATGTTATTTATTAAAATATCCTAACCTAGGAATAAAAGCGATTAAAACACATAACATGAAAAAATTCTAGATAAATGAGGGGGTGGAAGGTCACTTACTTGAGTGTGTGACTTCAGAAGATTGAAGATGGGATTATTGAGAGCTTGGGGAACCTTTGTAGGATTGTAGAGAGGGGTAGGAAGATTTGGGACTTCTCCAATGATTTTTAATGAGTTTAATTTGGAGATTTGGTGGGTATATATATGAAATGAGATGGGAATTCATTAATATTTCACAATCATAGGTTTTGGAATCTATATAATTAAATATTCAAAACTAGAAAACTTATCCCTATTTTTCCCATGATTTTTGCAAATTAGGAGTGGAAAACATAATTTTATAAGGAAAATAATAGAAAACATTAAAATATTTTCCATGTATATTTATCCTAATGGATGTTAATTAATGTTTATAATATAATTAAATTCATGAATAATTAATTGTTAAAATAAATTTGGCCAGATTATGATAACATGATGCCTTAGGTTTCTCATAGATAGATCATATTAATAAATGAATTGATTAATAATATATGGAATAAAAATAGGATATTTGTTAATATATAATGCATTTTAGGTCTTATGTTATATTCTTTACTATAAAGGATGAGTGCCTTGTTATTTTGATCCATGAGAGCACATTATGTGTGAATGATGATTGCCCTGTTTTAAGGCCATGATCACAGTTTCAATGTATCTTTCCTAGATTTAGTGATATTTTTTCTCTTAGAGTGATGTTTTGTTTTATGGGGTTGGGTGGCCTAAATGTGATGTGAGCAAGAGATGGATGATTATGGAGAGCTGTTGTGGTATGTGGGGTGGGGAGGGCTGGTTATTTTGGAAATGATTGGTGTCCTGAGTGACAAGATGCATCTGTATAGAAATATGGGTATCATTTAGGATAAAAAATATAAAATAATGTGTTGATGATGGGATTACCTATTGATATTAATGTTGGATTCTTTTTTAAATATTGTTTTTCTGATTAGCCGGTTGTTTTTTTAACTGTATTCATTTCCCCACTTATTGACGCCAATAGATGTACTTGGTTTTTTTACATTTTTTGGTAGATTACAATGAATCCATAGAGTAAATAGTAATATTTAAATAAATTTTATTAATAAATGAATTAATTTTTCTCGATGGGGTTAGAGATTACATGGATTTAATGACGAGAATATAATTCTTGAGAAACCATGGACTAAGTTGTCTTATGTCTGTAGGGTATGGATCATTGTTGTAATGATAATTTAATGTAATTTGGGAAGCAGAAATGGATAATTTATGGCTAAGTAATTAATTAATGAAAATTTAAAATAATGCTATAGATTTAAATATATTAATGTATCTCTTGAAATGGATGGATTCATATAGGATATCTAGTTTATGAAGTTGCAGTTGGGAGATGAGAGGCATTTAATGTAATTGATCCTAAGACATGTTTATGGACACAGTATGGTTGTGAGTTATACTATATCATGTACAATTTGTTTTATTATATAAAAATCCACCATATTAGTTACAAAAAACATACACCTTTGGGATTCTTATCACTTACGGGGTCCCCAACATCCAAGATGGAGGATTGATGTTTAACTGCCCCCTTTGATCCTTCTCTCAACTCTGGGTAGTTACTTGGGATTTTATATACATAGGTTTTTTATTATCATATATATTGGATGAGGCCTATAATATCTTATTGTTATGTTCACACACATATATTCTGTTTATAATTTCCATGAGAATACTATTGGTATAATATTTGTAGAATGCATTGTATTGAAGATCCTTACATGGTGTATGGTTTTTTGATCATTTGGAGTATAATACCAGATAAACAATATACATTATTTGGGCTCTTTTTTTCTCCCAAAACTAGTTATTTAGTATTTTATTTCTATGTGTGGGTGTGATACATGAGGTTGATGTTGTGGTTTTTCACTAAGGTGTCTATCGGCTATCCTTTTTGGAAAGAGATACTCTATCTGTGCTACCTCAGGGAAGAGAAAAAAACCTTTGGGGAAGAAAAAGAGGTAAACCCTACATATTAATTGTTATATTTTATAGAATTTAGATTGATTAATGGTGAGAGTATCCATGGTGATGATGGAAATTTATTATTCTTATTCAATAGATGTGTTGGTTTCTGTTGTTATTCGATGTTCTTTAGAATGATTCCATTATCTTTTTCCCGAGAGTCTAAAAGGTTAATCCTTCAAATTATACTTTTATATTCACCCTATATATATATAAACACTTTTTATATTAGTTTGAGTAGGATGGAGATAAGGTTGACTACTTCATACATGGTGTTTAGCGGGAGATATTTGTACATCATGGTTTCTTTTGACCACATAGTTCTTTTGGTACTTGTAGTTTCCATTTTAGTTGTATTAGACTTTCAATGTCATTACATATGTCCAATTTTGTTTCTTTTATATTGTGTTATACTATTGAGTGGTTTAATGTCTCTTTTATCTTTGTCTTTCACATGTGTTCTCCTATAGGGAAATTTCTCTCATCTGTTTTTTTTCTATACCCTTAGAGAGATTCGTAACCCTATGGCCCATTGGAGGCTGAGATGGGGTGTCACCATCTATCTTCTCCCATTTTCGGCCCATGAGGTGTACACATTGGTGGGATGGCCATGAAAATGTTGTATCAATAATCTTGTTGTGGGATATGACGTAGTTTAGAGTTAAATATAGGCGAGGTTGTGTCCACTATTAGGTAAATAGAATCAGTTATGTATAAAAAGAACTATAAACAAAAGCGACAAACATAGACACTAGTATATAAGACCCCATTTGACCTGTTACACAGAAATTTACATTTATAGTGGATATTAAATGATGTTATATTATTAAAAGGGTAGAGACATAGAATAGGATCATGCATCTATATTCATTTCACATGTGTTTGAATAGGAAAATCATGGGATATGATAACCTAAAATTAATTAAATGGTAAATATAATGTTAATGAATTCCATATTATAGATTTTTGATCTCTATCTAGATTTTATTTTTATGAATGGAATCATGTCAATGTCCACAGTAGTATTACACAGAGTTTGTTCAGAAGGTTGTATCCAAAGATAATCGAATAATAGTTGTTGATGATGATGAAACTTGGAGGATGACACTCTTAGAGTTTCAGAACTAGAGTCGGAAATAGTATAAGGGATCCGTTTTAGATTCAGTTACTGAAGAATGTATATAGAATTTGAATATATCCTTCAATTCAATCCATTAATAGATTGATAATTGAGAATCATTTTCTCGATGAATCAATGTGGAGAAATGATGTTGTGATGATTCATATTCATTTGAAATCCCATGGAGTTGGAAGTATCATTGGAAGATTAAATAGTCCATTTTAGAGATAATATTATTTCATTACTTGGGAATGAGGCTAGTAACTAGAAGCTTATTACCAATTTTCAAGGGAGTTATAATGTGAGAGAGTTCAAGGATTATTGTATGAGCCTTTTTCAATATTCATTAGACCTGTTTCAAGATGAGTAGGCCAAGGTGATGAATTTTGAGGAGGATATATATCTAAAGATCTAGTGCCAGGTCACCCTATTTATGATGATGATGTATATTTATGATCTCAAAATATATTATGTGATCAATAGTATGTAAGATATAACAATATTTTCATGATATGAGAGTGGACAAGATTCCTCACAAAGAATAGATTTGTCTGGGGTTGCTAGTTTTTAGGATAAAAGAGTTTCTGATCAGATGGGTTTATGTCTCATCCCAAAATATCTTGTTTCATTGGTGGTTGAATCTCTAAATTCAATGAAATGGGATCCAATGAATATTTTTCTTATGGAGGTTGAGGTTATCAGTGGTGTGGGAGTCCACAATTTCTTGAGCTGTTAGTGTGCACTAGTTGTTTTGCATTAGTTCGTCAACTGAGGTAGTTCTAGTGGAGGAGGTAACATCGGGTTGTTTTAGTGTAAAATAATTGTAGAGTTGATGAATAAATTATATGATTCTCACAATATACTCACTAACATCATTGAAAACATCGTATCTATAGAGGTGGTCTTCGGCATAACTAGAGAGGTAGTAGAGCAGGTCGTTGTGAGCTTTATGCTATAGTGCTTCCAATTCCATGCAAGCCAGATGTTTTTCTAGATATCATTTTCATGTTTTATACATGGTTTCTTTTATTATTTTTTCTAGTAGTGATAGAATATTTCATATCACCTTAACTTTTCTATGATTTTATAATTTATGTGGAGATAATTATAGTTCCCTTGGATTTGACTACACCATTATGAGGTCGAGCTGACTTGATTAATGTATAAAAAGTATGTGAGGATATTATGGGGAAACACCAATCATGTGTAGATTTACTATGATTATGTATACAAAAATATTATATCATCCTCATTATGGATTACTAGTATTCAGTGTATTCTATTGTATCTTACATCTTGAGGAATATTTTCATATTTGATGCAGATAGAGAGATAACATAGCTTGTTGTTGAATGAGACCATTGGATGGTATGAGGCATTTTCTATACTTATAATCCTTGATGGATGAGATGATGATGAATTAATTGGATATTAATTCTTTGATTTTCCCATGATTATATAAGAAAACCTTTATTTCATTATAGATAAGTTTGAATCATTACCCCCTCGATGAGATATCATGTTCATGATCAAACTACAGTAAGTCATGCCTCCTATATCAATTTATCCATATAGGATTTCATCATCTATGTTTCAAGATATACATATATAGCTTAATGAACATATATGTTGTTATTATATTGTGCTAGTTTGTCACCGTGGTGGTCACTACTTTTTTTATAATGAAGGAAATTGGATTTTTGAGTTTTTGTATCGATTATCATCTCTTGAACTATGTGATTTTGAAAAAGAACTATCCACATCCACAGATGGATGATATATTCGATTAAATGAAGTCTTGTATGTTGGTTTGAAAAATAAATTTGAGAAAATGATATCATCATATGTGTGTAAATGGTGGGGATATGTTGAAAACTAATTTACATTTTCACAAAGGAAATTTCAATTTTTTGTAATGTCTATAGGTTGAAGAATTTTGTATATGTGTGCTTATGGATGAGGAATTTTATGTTCCAATAGTTCAGAGACATGTTAATGGTGGGTCTTATCAATTAAATACTTGTGTAATTTGTGAATGAGGAGGATCATACATTGCATCTGTATCCCATTTTGGGAACTATTCACCATGAGAAGTTGTTTGTGATGTTGTCAAAGATTGTGTTTTGGGATTGAGAAATATATTTCATGGGACATGTTGTATTATAATATGTAGTATATGTGGATCCATCAACAATATATGATGTTTTCCCTAGATATACCCAAAGATAGTGGTACAGATTCAAATATAACATGTAATTACATGCTATTATAGGAGGTTAAAAGCCCCTTTCAATGTATTTGTGACTTTTATGATTTTTTTGAACAAAAATTATTTTCTTTCCTTGTAAAATGACAAGTGTTAGACTTCATTTTAGTATCTAGAGGTGTAGATGGTCAGTTCTATAGAAATTTTTCTACTAGTAGGTGGTGTTCAATTTGATGTTCTATATGATGCTTTTCATCAGGTATTGGTTTTTGTTTAGATACATTAGACATCACACATCTATTATGTGTCTTTTCAATTACATACCCATTATCATAACTGTTCCACCATCTATCTCAAGTTGGTGGTGGCAGTGTTTTCAGTAATGTTGTGATGACAATACCTCATCTGTGGGCATTTTTTGGTCCTCACTAATCATAAGGGATTGTGTTACGTTTTTTCCAACATTACATGAACATGATCCCAAATTGGTAGAATTATTTCTTACAGGATTACGACATATAGATTTCATATACACCTTGAAAAAGGAATTTTGCAGCTGATCTACTGGTAAGATAGTAGAACATTGTTGCACAATTTCAATCAAGACATTCATAGAGGGTGAAAGATGATATTTATGTGTTACATCTATATATGGGAGAATTGAAGGGAAAATGTTTCATTTTATAGATGATGGTACAATCATATATGGTACAATAGGTGGAGGAATCCTATATAAGGGATCTTTATATTGAGGTATGGATAGACCACGTTGTTTGTGGTGAGGTGCTTAATGTTTTTCTGAGGATGAACTACATTGAATGTGGTTTAATGGATGGATTTTTGTTCCTTATATGATGCATGGATAGTTATTAAAGAGATCTATAATTCACTATAGGCAGTATATCCAGGAGTTAAAATGATATACTAAGCATTGAGATGTCATTTTTGGTAGTCTGGGTTGAGGCATATAGTTTCAGGGTTTGGGTCTTAATGTTTGTACTTTCAGAAGGTGAAGGTCGAGTATCTTGTACCAAATAGTTTTTTTAGATGTTAGATGCTCCTAAATGGATTTTGGATGACATCTAAATGTAGTTTTTCATTCTTTACATCACCATCAAGGAGGTTATGACACTATATTGGGGGTAGTGGATCATTTGATGAAATCATCCCACTTTATAGTAATAAAGGATTCGATCTTAGTGATGGGTTTTTACGGAAGTATCTAAAGGAGGTGTTTAGCCTTCACAGGGACCCATGTATTAACATTAATGATAGAGACCCAAATATTACATATTTGTTTTGTAGAGGTCACCAGTAATATTTTGGTTATTAGCTCTACCTTATCACTACATTTCATTAATTGATAAATGGTCAGAAAGAGTTGACTATCCAGACACATGAAGACATTTATTGCGCTTGTGTCATGGATTTTGAATGATTTTAGATGAGGTACCTACCCATGGTAGAATTCTCTTTCAGAAAAAAGTTTAAACAACACCATATGTATGATGCCTTTTGAATCCTTGTATGGTCGGTGGTGTTTTTGTCCATTACTGTGTCTAAGGTCATAGTGTCAACAATTATCGGGATAAAGTTAGTTCAATATGAAACAAATATGGTTTAGGTGATTTGCGAGAGGATGAAGGTGGAAAAAGAATATTATAAATCCATTATCGATAATTTGAGTATACCTATAGAGTTTAATGATGGAGATAATTTGTTCTAGAAGGTGAGTACACTTCGAGGGAAATACAGGTTTGATCATGGGAGTATGATTTCCCCTTGGATTGATGAGTCATTGATGTTTTTTCTCATTCTGGCATTGTGGTGTATCAGACAGTTCTTCCCCTACAGAAGAAATTGATACAATTTTTTTTCACATTTCATAGCTCCGTCATTTTCTTCATGGATACTCTCATATCATTGATTAGGGAAATATTAATTTTTACAATGATGAATTCATTGAGGAGAGTCATGTAATGAAGAAGGACCACTAAGTAAATTTGTTTTGTTAGTGGGAACCTCCATTCTCCATATCTTCTAGTGTCATTTTTTATGGATTTTATTACCTAGGAATGTGAGTCCAAGATACATGCTCAATACATTGAGATTTTTTATGTAATGATCTTATCTTTCAATGTTATTTGTTTTATGGTTGTAAAATCTTTCTCGTGAATAATATGGATTTTTATTATTAATTTCTGTCGCGTACTTTCTTTGAGATGAATCCCATGAAGAGATTGGTTGGATTTCGGTTGTTATTGTTATTGTTTTTGATAATTTTTCTATGGTGAGGATGTTGATCTTCCCTATTGGTGAGATCCTTGGGAGGTATCTCACATGGTGGATATTCAAAGGACCCAATTTATTTTTTCCGCTCTTGGTTTGTTTTGGAATCATGTGGATGAATTTTTTAGAGGTATATAATGTAATGGGCCATATCCATGTGAATCATCGAATTGTATGTTTACGAATACCAAGGTGATCAGTGGTGGCTAGGTGGAATTCTTGAGTAACACTAGTTTCTAGATGATGGATGTCGGGAAATTTCACGACATGTAAAAACACATACGATGTGAATGTGGGTTTCCCAAAATTTAATAAATTTAAATTTAATTAGTAAATAAATAATAATGTTGACTCACTTTTTAGTGTAAACTAAACTTCAATTATTAGATGACATGAAAGGGGAATACTGTAACATCCCAAGAAATTAATGAATAATAGATATTTTTATCTATGTCTATTAATGAATTAGATAGTGTTTTAGAGTCTTAAAATGAAAATAAATCCAATCTTAAGCATGGAATACACTAATATTTTTAAAATATTATTTTACTGCCTTTTGATGGAAAATCATTTTTAAATCTATTTTTTGACAATTTTATAAGCTAATTTTGTTGAAATAAACTTATTCTTTATTATTGGGACATCAAAATTTACTTTGTGTGAATTTTTGGTATTTTTCAGACAATGTTCATTTTTTTAATGAATAGTGAAAAATACTGCATTTTACATCAAAACTGCTTTTTAATCTAATTTATTTATATTATTAGATTATATTTTGAATTGGTTTTGAAGTGAAATTAGAATATAATTTTACCATTTAATCCAATGGTGGTCATTGGAATCAATTTCACTTTGATATTGGACTTAAACTGGTGTCAATCTTTTGATACTTATTGTTTCATAAAAACACGCTATTTGTCATGACAGTGGGAATTAATTATTAAATTAATTAATGTGACTTATATGTTTTGAATTTTTTAAAATAGACTTCATTTTTGAATTTGGAATATCAAATATAGCTTAGGGTGATGTTTTGATATTTTTCTGAAAAACATTAATTTTTTATGAATAGTGAACCCACTAAGTGGTAGTTAAAGAACCTGATTTTTCGTTTAAACGAAAATTTGCCACTTATATGATTTGATTTTCAAAAATCCGACATACATGGTTGTCATTAAAAATTAAAATGTGTTTCAAGGAGATTAAAATAATTTTTTGGTGAATAGTAACTTATTAAGTTTTTAATCGCGATTAGAGGTAATTAATGTAGTTTAAGATAAAAATAATGCTTTAATAAAATGAGATGAGCTTGACACATGTCCTACCCTCATTGGATGTGTCATGTACGACCAAGAGAATCCATTTGTCAACTTGGGGATCCCATGGAGCCACTTTGGTTGGGAAATGACATAAATAACTTTTTATTTAATGTAAAAGTAAAAATGACACAAATATAAGTTATTTTACTAAAACAATTTTTACATGGGGTTATACAATTCATATTTTTGGTAATAAATATTAATTGGAAGTCTAAAAATATTTCCTACATTATAGTATTTTTTTTATATAATTTTTATACTTTAAATAAATTAATTTCTTTATGACATCATGATGACTTAGCGATTACCTCATTAATAAAGGATTTAAATTAAATGAAAGGATAATGTAAAATCAATGACCTACAGATGTAAAAATACTATTGGATGGATATATTTCGAACCCTTATCCCCTTACCCTAGAATTATATCAATGTGGGTCCTTTTTAATCCGAAAATCATTTTCAAATAAAGTAACATTTCTTTACTTTCCAAGAGTGCCCCTCCTCTCCTCTTATAAAAGGCCCCCACCTCTACCTCCTTATCCACAATCCCAAAGCCATTGTCTCGGCCAACCCTTGCCCATTTTGGCTCTCCACATCACTCTATTACTCCTTGAGGCCTCAAATTGGGCAGAAGTCTTCCCAAGGAAGCCTTTGAGCTCAAATCTAAGAGAGTTACCCGACTTTAAGGTAATGTCTTCTTTTGAGTCCTTTTGTTTGATTTTGCTTCTCCAACCCCCTAAAATCTTTTTTATTCTTTTATTTTGTAACAACTCCAGTATCCTCAATATACTAGGATGTTTTTATACGAAGGATTTGAGCTACACTTACACACACCTACATCTAATGGTTCCAGGACATACTGTTTCCGTGGATGGTGAATTTATGCCTCCCGAAACGATGATTGTTCAACATTATTTTGACACCATCAAAGGTGGCCATTAAGATGTCACTATATTTATATATGATATATAATATGTTTATGTTTTCCTTAAGCTTCTTTATTTTTCATTTTGGGCATACCTTTATGCTTTCCATTATGGGTAAACGCGATATCTTCATTTAAGGAAGTGCGGACTACATCCCCCTCAAAGTGATTTGATTCGTTAAATACCATATGTGGGATGTATAAAGGATGGAAGTATGATATTATATATCATATTATACTGGAATTATAATATACCTTTATATCATTATGATTCCATTCTATAAAATACGAAATAGAAATGAAAGTAGTGTTCATGCATACGTACGGCTTACCGTCTCCATGAACGGTTCATTTCATTTCTTACCTCTAAATGATTATGTAATATTATTAATGCATGTATATACTGGATATATATGATATATACATAGTTACTATAATTCTGGATATAATGGATACATGAACAACATGTAATTATAATGGGTTTATTTTTTACTCAAGTACCAATGATCATTAAAACGACCATTATTAACTTAAATAATTACATAGTTTTCATGACATAGAAATAAGTGATATAAAACGAATAATGAACTTGAAAAATGTTCTTAAACAAGTAGAAATTAACTCAAGTTTATTATTCAGGAGATTAAAGAACGACCGAGTCAATTCAGACCCGAGGTATGGGACTTCGTCTCAATCTCCTTTCATTGATGCATATTTTGTTTTATACACAACCTTCTTTTATATGGTGTATAAACCCCTTTGACTTTTACGTTTATTCAAAAGTAATCTTTTTTATATGAAGCTTTTACTAAATAACAAAAGGGAATGTTTTTGTCGTATGTATGCGGCGACAACGACTTCTCCACCGCCGTGACCATTATTTGAGTTTCGGCTTCCTCTAAAAGCCATACCATTTTTTTAAAGAAAAATAAATACCATGTTTAACTTTTATTTTATTTTGGTATTGAAAATGGTTTTCATAATGTTTTTATATCAATGTGTTGTATTGATATCTTGTAATTGAAAGGTGGAAATGCTATTTTTCCTTTATGCATGTTTTATGTGATACGATTATGTTGAGGTTCTTGGGAATTATTATGAAGATGGGTGGTTCTGTGATAAACTAAGGGTGGGTGAGCCTGATATATCTCTCCAATGTATTGGGTAACACGAATGAGTTAAACGTTAAGCTTTCTCCAAAGAGATTTTGGTAATATACTGTGATGGGTATTCCAAATGTAACCAATAGGGTTACTCCCTACATAAGAATGTTATTAATGCCTCAAGTTACCATTATGTCTTATGATTTCTATGATTTATTCATGATTTGATGAGGTATGTTAAAGTGATTATGTTTTATGGGTAAAGTATGATTTCATTCTCATGTATATATGAACTCATGTTTCCTTTCCAAATTTTTATAACCCATACTGATCTTTTTATGCTCATCCCAAGTTTATTTTGAAGTATTTTTCACAGGTCAAGGGAAAGGTAATTGATATGATGATAGTGTCAAGGAAGTGTCAAGAAAGAATCCATGTTTTATTATAAATATTTTCCGTTGATGGAAAAAAATGAATACTATCTTTATGTAACCACTTTGTTTAAATGTGCAATGTAATGCATGTTTTATGATCTAATTCTCTAAAACTCTAAACCTGAAAAGATCCTCAATGTGTAATCTTGTAATAACTCAAGATTAAGTAAGGTCTAAGGCTGGGGCCTTATAATTACACATCGTATAATGTCCCACTATAGTTCAATTTTAAGGATATTTTCTACTTAGGTTATTAATAACCCTATTGATGTATAGGCTCTCCAACTCATTCCAGAAGACCCTACATCCCCTTGTTTGACATTTGAGAGATTCCATTTCCATGGATCTATCCCTATATTCCCTCTATTAATCCATTGCAATCTATCTATGATTCAAGGAATGTTTTACCTCTATTATTACAGATTCGTTGATCAATTTCATTCGGTTTCTCTATTCCCTATGATGGAGATCGATATCCATGCTTATAATTGATTTATGATGGTTATTTTTTTGGTGCAGTTGACATGTATAATCCTAAGGTGGATTAGATTCTTTAGAGAGATTCTATTAAGAGATGCAACATTTGTCCATTCTTTTACAATAAACATTGACAACTTTTGAATTTAGGGGATTCATTTATTATCTAAATATTTATGTGACATCGTATAGAGATAGTGATTTATCCTGTAGGATCACAATGAAATTATATTAATAATTTTGTGAACCAGATTAATGAATTGGATTATATCACATTGTGGTGTTATTGTTTATAATATGATAACAAGTTGTATCATGATTTATTAGAGACATTGTTATATATTATGTTCTTGTTTTTAATAGTTTAGAATTTATAATTGGTAAAGAACATATGTATGGTTATAATTGATAATCAGTTTCTCAAAATATTAATGAGGAATTCTTAATGAAACTGGTTGTTGTTGTTTTATTATATGATTATAAATTTGATTCAAGTATGCATCATAAATTTTATTGGTTAAGGAATCTAAATAATGTTAATTTTTTTCATAAAATAATTATATGAGTGTAAAATTAATTGTTTAATTAATTTTTCATATCTTGTGATAGCTTATTGCCTAAGGATTCTAATAGATGGAACTTGTTAAAAAATCAATTGATTAAATCATGGTGTAATATAAACATGGTATGTTATAATATATAACTCCATGTAGGTCTTTAGTTTCACTATTTATAGTGAAGGATGAGTGCATTATGCATTGACGATGTGTGGGATCCTTTTTTGCGAAGGCTAAATGACTGGTTTTGGGTCTAAGAGCCTAGTTGGTATGTCTGGTTCAAGCTTCTTGTTATATGATATGAACCTAGTAGGATTTATAATTTTATATGGTGGGGTGGTCCAGATGTGGTGTGATCCTATCCTAGATGTGCCTGAAGGTTTTTTTGGTATGTGGGGTGGAGAGGTCCTATTTTTTGTGTACGTAATTGATGGAAATTGTGGGGATTTTTATTTGTATATGAATGTGGTATTCTGGGAGGACATTGAATATGACACTACTGATTGTATCTGCCCACACATATTGATATTAAATATAGATTTTTGTTGGAATCTTTTGATTAGATGAAGAATTAGTTTTTTTCTTCTTCATTAATTTCCATACTACTTGAAGAATACATATGTGCTTGATTGTTTATATTATTTGTTAGCTGTTGATGTTTTTTAATGTCTCTAGTGACCTGTAATTTTCTATTACTAAAAAATGAATAAATTTTTAACCCATGGGGATGGAATTTTGTTATGAAATGATGAGTTTATAATTCAGAGAAGTCGTGGACTCGGTTTTCATATTCAATAAGGGTATGTATATTTATTGTAATGCTAATGTAATATAATTTGGGATTTGAAAATGGTTAATTAATGGTTAATGAATTATTTAATATAAATAAAACTGATTAAAATGAATTAAATAACATAATTTATCCCTTTAAATGTTTGTGTGCTTATAGGATATCTAGTCTTAGTAGTGGTAACCGTGAGTCCGAGAGACATTAGATGTAGTTGAGTCTAGGACTATGTTATTTTAATAGTGTAGTTGTGAGCTACATGATATCATGTACATTTTGTGTTTTAAGATTCTACTCTACCCTATAAGATAGAGATACTGACACCTTAGGGGTTCTAAGACCTGGGGGTGTTTTCCCCAACACCCCAGTGGGATGATTGAGAGATAACTATCCCCTTTAACCCAAATATCTCCTCATGGTATTTAATTATGCTTGAATGAATATAGGTTAGTATTCTTTATATATCATTGTTGAGGTATATAATTACTTGTTGTTATTTTCAACACATATATTTTGTATATAATTTCCTTTGGACAACTCTAGGTATAACGTGTGTATGATGTGATGGATTGAGTTTCCTTACACATTATTTGGGTAATGATGGATTGAGGTGTAATACATGAATTATTGTACAAAGTTATCTTGATTTGGTAGCTCTTAGAAAATATCTTGTTACTTTTGGTCACATTTACTTGGTGGTGATATTCATGAGGTGAATATTTTTGTGATTTTCCCTGGTGTCTACAGGACAACCATTTTGGAGAGAGATTCTCAGGATGTTCATTGATGGGGAAGAGTAGAAAAAATATTAGGGTAGTGGTAGTGGGGTAACCAGGATATTAATTATTATACTATATACTTCATTAGGTGATACATTTACAAGTTATCCATGTTGAGGTCGGGAACATAGTATACCTATTTATGGTATATGTTTGTTTCAATTATTGTTAACTATGCTTTAGAATGAATTATTAATCTTTTTTATTATAGAATATAGTGAGTATTATACTATGTATATTATAATATTCACCATATGTGTATATATAAACTATTTCTCAAATTTGATGGATCTGGTTAGAGATCAATCTGGATACTACAAGCATGGGGTTTAACAGAAACTATTTGGCCTTCTTGGTCTCTATCACCCTTTTATTTTGGTATGTGTAGTTTTTAATTCATATTTAGTACTACATTCGTGTTAGTATATGTGTGCACATGGTTTTTATTTTATATTTTAGTCTAATAAGTAGTTGGTTGGTTTTGTCTTGTCTCCCTATTTTTCTTGCGTTAACCCAGATGGTAGTTCATCCCATCTGTGGGCTTACTATACTCTCTATTCTAGTCACTAACTTGGGGCCTACTGGAGGCGGTACACGAGTGTCACTATCTTTCTTCTCCCATTACTAGTCTATGAGGGGTAAAATTTCTATTTAGGGGAACATCATATAATGATATTGTTCTATTAGGTATGTTATTCTATGAAATAGGTTTATAATTTCATTTTCAGTAGTATCAATGTGATGATATCAATCTAATATAGTAAATATACATTTGGAAGCAGTAAAAAATATATTGAAATTAGCTACTAATAAAAAAGACATATACATAGTATATGGGGAAGAAGTGGAACTAGATTTTATATAATGACATAATTCTCACTACTAGATTGATCTAGATAATATAAAATGATAGTTATGCTAGTTTTCTTCCTGAATGGTGGAATTTGACTTAGAATATCTCAATGTAGTTTATGTTCACTGAATAGGAATTTTTATTTGAGGACAAATGTACTTATAATGAAGGTAATTATATATTTATTATCTGAAACATACTATCCTAGCATATAATTATACAAATTCATGATGTCCAAATTCATTATACTTTTATAATATTGTAGGATTTCTTCTACAAAAACAATACAAATCACAATATTGTAGAAACAATATACATTGAAATATTCATCTCTATAGGGATTTAACTCAAGAAAGAGATGTCATTGATTTAAGAGTAATCACAACGAATAATGTAGATTATAACCTGAAAAAATTCATATCTTAATAGAAGCATGATACCCTTGTGAGATACAATAGTTTGGGATTTGCTAACTGTTTTCACTAATTCGTTAGTGGGTCATGTTTTTAGGATCCCTTTCCCTAAATAATTTTATACGTGGATTAATATTAATTGTGAATGGTTTTGTATATACATGTTTTCATTCATATCAAAATTGTATTTATAATATTTCATTTAAAATTTTTATGGTATACCCCTTATATTAGGTTTTCTAGAAAAATGATGCAGTAGTTCACAACAATAAATATAACTTCTCGATAATAATATAATAATCATAAATTTATATCTTATAGTTTATATACATTATACTGATGGGGACTAGATGATTTTGGTCTATTTGGTGTTGAGGGATTATAATAATTGAGTCTTATTGTCATGAATTTTACACATATTGATCTATAGTAGATGATATCATAAGGAAAATACCACAAAATTGAATACCATATATTTTGGGATTCATTTGTTCTTCTTATCAATGAAGATTATTTTTGTTCTCGAGAAATGATATCATTATCTTTCTGTACAATTTAATTGCACAATTTTACTCAAGGTAAAGACATTACGTTAAATTATTATGATGGTATCATGTGTTTGGGGTTCCATTGGTGGTATGGAATTGCAAGAATAATTATGATTTAATTGTACACTTATGAGTTGAGGAATGTATATCTCATGGGAGTACATTGATGAGGATAGCAGTATTTTTATTATATTCATTATAACAACACAAGAAATAAAATACATCAATTATTTTAGTCAAATATGTAAATCATCAAAAGGATGGTGACACAACATTTCATTCTTCATTATGAGATATCATGACAAAAAAAAAGATTCTATTATATTGAGTATGTTCATTAGAGGAAATCAAAGATATGAAATTCATTATTTCCAAATGGGACATGATGGGTTATGAGACTCAACTCATATACTAGTTTTTGGAATCTATACTACAAGGATATAAATCCATAAAACTACCAGGTATGTATATCCATCAGTCCTTCCATTTTAGTTGGATATGATTTTAGGATGATGTGGGACACATGTGTGATGGACATTTAAATTTCTATGCCTGAAGAATCATATGTAAATTAATTTAATTATATTATTAAAGTTTAAAAAAATGGAAATTTAGTTTATTGACAAAATAGATTTATGAATTTAATTTATTCCCCCATACCTATATTATTCTATAGTGATATAACAATAGAAGAACATGGGTATATCGATTCCATCTTCTTGACAGAGTCTATGATAATCATGTGACTGAAGGGGTTTTGTAAAGCTATTTGATTTCATGTGGCATAACAACAAAATTAAATAACTATTAACTCTATGATTTTAAATATGGGTTGATAAACTATTGGAATGAAATATTGGTGCTTTTGTGCCATTCAAAAATTATGATGAGCGAATCAAATGATATATTTCAAACTAAGAAGTTAGTATTTAAAATATAATACTATTTTATTAATGAAATTTCATATGATCCTTTTAGAAATAACTAAAACGGGTTATTTGGTATCAGTGGTTGTATGACAACTTTTTTCATGGAAACTATGTTCTGTAAAATAAAAGAAGAAACAGTGATGTGATGGAACCATTGGAATAATGGAATCATAAAAAACAAAGAATTAAAAAATTAGTGCAACAAAACATATCACATGAATTCCATTTTGAATTATTCATCATTAATTCCATTAAATATCATTTTGTTGTGATTTTGTTTCATTAATTTTCAACATTCCATCTCTTCATACACCATACACACATATTCATATGAAATATTATGTTTCCCTATTTCAACGCATCTTTTGAAATTCAAATTCATCTTCACTATAAATAAAATATTCCCTTTAACCAAACTATATATTGTTATCCATTAATTATATATCCTTTACAAACTTTCTTTATCTTTTATTTTTTTAATTTTCATGAGCTTCTTATAATAATAAATTATGTTGATTATTCTCCTAAATAGTATTAATTATCTCATCAGTAGAACATTTTTCTCATCATTCCAGAGTGTGTTTTACACAAAAATTTAATTTTCCATGCTCTGGATGATGAAAGAATACTTTCACATTATCATTATGTCATCTTTATATTCTATGGTATATTTTATTAACAATGATATAAATAATAAATGGTAGGTATGAACCAATATGAATCATCACAACAAAACACATTTAATTTTTTTTAAAGAAATTATCTTTTCATTAAATTGTATTCTTAAAACAGAAATTAATCATTATCTTATTTACATACTCACAACTCAATAGATTTTATCTTACAAAGTAGACACTTCTACTATAACCTATTTTTTTAAAACAAAAAAACTCCTTAAATAAAATAAGAGTTCCTTTATTGATATAAATATTCTTGAATACTTCCTTTCGCTTACCCTACCATATAACTTGTGAAAAACATTTCAAAAAAATGTATTAGAATAAAAAGATCAGTAATGGTTATAAAATAAGGAAATAAATCATTATCCCATCAATAAATACAAATTAATGAAACCATATTATTCAATCATAGAGTACCCTCTAAAATCATAATATTTATGAATAACATATAATAAAAATAAACCATCAAGTTAACGTGAGGAACCTATATCAAACCTACATTGTAGCTATCACAACTATAGAGGGAGTCAAATTATGAATACCCATCAAAATATATTCTTGAAATCTATTAGTAGAAGTATTGATGTTTACCTCCATCAGGATAAACTATTCATTAGAGAACTATCTCAGGCTCACTCGCCCTAGGTTTATCACAGAACAACACGTATATGTAAAAAATGAAAAATAACTATAAAATATTCATAACACATAACACAATAATAAAAGAAATATAACATTTCTACATTCCAAAAACAATATATCATTTCATGATATTGAAAAAATGAATTTTTGGGCAAAATAATTTTCAAAACCATTTAAAATATTTAATTAAGTTATTTTTGAAACAAAGTGTCCCATACCAATTTGTATATTTTAAATAAATTTTCATTTTAAAACAATAATTTACATATCTATAAATCCTAAAAAACATTTTAAATAATGAAAATTAATGAGAAATATTTATAAGAATAAATCTTCAAAACATTAAAAATGATATTTTAGTTAAAGAGTTCTTAACAAAATGAGAGACGATTTAATACACTTAATTGATGAATAATATTTAATTATAACATTATTATATCATGAGAATAAAGGTATTCATGATATTATATTCAAAAGGATAGTGTATACATCATATAAGAGTGAATTGGTGCATAACCACAATGAAGTCCCAATGGAATGTAATTTGAGACGAAATCCCTTATGAAAGTTATATCCATAGATTAAGGGTAAATCAATTACATTATAAGTTTTGAAAAATATAAATACAATAAATATGATTCGATATTCATTTTAAATCAATCATAATACATTCACAAATGTTATTTTTAAGACAAAACCAATGACTTGGATGTTTAACTCAATGAATGGAATCTTTGTTAAATTAACTCTTATCATGTTCATATCGATGAATTGAGAATTTATCAATAGATTAGTTATTTGTATCAAAATTATATCCACACAAAGGGGATTGAAAATTAAAACATAAATAAATAAATAGTGAATCTATACATAATCATATCATGATATAATTAAGAATTAGAATATTTTCCAAAGGAATGGAAATGAGGTTACAAAGTTCCTTGACCGATTTGGTAACATTTGAATCATACACAACATGAAAGAAGGATTATATAATGAAGATGTAAAGACCAATATAATAATGTATATTAAGAAAATAATAAAATAATGGGTAGTACCTACCCCACACAAATTGAAATAGTGGAAAATATTGCATGAATCTAATGGGAATAAGAAGTGAGATGAGAACCACTGACGACGTTGTAATCAATTGAGTCGTATGACCAAAAGTTAATAACCACCATATTATTCACAAAATAACAAGAATATAAAGATAATAATGATTATATATATCATATTAAAGTACACAATACACCACATGAAATAAATTATTGGCGAACAATAGAAAAACCACAGAATTAAAACTGAGATAAAAAACCCCTTATCTCATGTCCAACATGACTCGTTTGTTCCTTGTTATTCATGAATAATAAAATTATGTTAATTTATAATTAATTAATAACCTTTTATGTTTTTATTATTCCTTTTACATCACTTATTAACTAGCTATAACAATAGGTTAATTATTTCAGTTCATATGGGACATTTTGTCGATTTTCAGAACGTCAATAAAAAATAATCATGTTAAAATTAAAATTTGATCATGTGGTAAATATTACATTATCTCTGGAATGATATCAGGTTTCAGATATCATATATCTCATATATATGTTCATTTTATTTTTGTATTTATAATATTACATATCATTTGGAGATAAAAAATGAAATGCACCGTTCATGGAGATAGTAAGTCATACGTATTCCTAAATGCTACTTTCATTTCCAATTCATATTTAATGGAATGAAAACATAGTGATACATAGGTATATTATAATTACATTATAATATAATATATAATTTCATTAAGTCCACCCTTTATACATCCCACATATGGAATAAAAGAGTCATATTACTTTGAGGGGGTAGTAGTCTGCACTTCATCAAATGTGATTATGACGTTAACCCATAATAGAAACCATAATGGTATTCTATAAATGAAAAAAATTAAGAATAAATAAAACATAATATATATATATATATATATATATATATCATACAAAAATATAGTTCCAAAATAATGGCCCCCATGAGAGGTGGTAGAAGATATTTAAACAATCATCGTTTCGTGAGGTAGTAGTTTGCTGTACACAAAAACAGTATGTTCTTTACCCTTCAGATTGAAGTGTGTGTAAGTGTAGGTATAATCATTATCATAAAGAAATAATAGTATATTAATGATATAGGTTTTTTATATACTAAAGGAATAAAAAGATTTTAGGGGTTGGGGAAATAAAATAAAATAAAATAATTTAAGAGAAACTATTAACTTTAATTCGGGTAACTCCATTTAGTTTGAACCAAAAGGGATTCTTAAAGTACCTTATTCGTAAGGTATGGACACTAAAAGTAATATAGGGATCTTGAGAGATTATTTGGGAAGGTTTTTTAAGATCCAAGTGTCTTTACATGTGTAAGAATGTTGTTATAAGTGAGCTATTTTTAATAGAGGAAGGAGGGGTTCTTTGAGAAAGTGTGAAAATATTATTTTATTATATAATGGTTTTCGGTTTCTAAAGGTCCAAAACTAATTCTTGTCAATAGTTATATGACCCATGGTTGAAATAAATTCACCCATTAATAATTGGACATGTTTTCGACATTATTTTAATATTTATGATCTTATTTATTTTAATCATTTATTAATGAGGTAAATTGTGAATCATTTTTATGTCATAATTAATTTTATTTATATGATGTCTAAAAATTACAAAAAATTCCATGATGTAGGAAATAATATTATATTTCCAATGAATATTTATATCCAAAATTATTATTTATAGAACCCCTTGTAAAAATTCATTTATTAAAAGATATTTGATTTTTTCATTTTTGTCTTTACTTTCAATTAATTAATCTAAAGTGTCATTATCACTCTCATGTGGCTAGATGGGGTCCCAAAATCGACCCAAGGACTTCCATGTTCGTCCATGACTCATCAAATAAGGTTATTACAGGTGTTAATGTAATTTTTTATTATTATAATTTTCTTTTTACCTTGAATTACACTATTTACCTTTTATAGCGACTAATAAAAGTCAAAATTTACGATTCACAAAAAATATTTTCATCTTATTGAAAAAGAAATTACATACAAATAAATAAAATGTATTTTGGATTTTATAAATTCAATTCATAGAAGCAATAAATTTTATTGAAATGAAAAATCCAGTTTTTTAACTACTACTTAGTTGTTTAACTATTCATCATAAATTGATGTTTTTTAGAAAAATAAAAAAGAATTCAGCCTAATATATATTTTATATTCAGAATTAAATAATGATGTATGTTTTAAAAAAATTAAAAACATATATGTTGAATTAATTAGTTTAAAATTAATTACCATTGTGAAAAAAATAGTGTGTTTGAAAGAAACAATATATATCAAAAGGTTGGCACTTGTTTATGCTTAATTTCAAAGAGAAATTAAATTCCAATGACCACAATTAAATTAAATGGTAAAAATATAATCTAATTAAAATTTAAAACCAAATAATAATATATTATATCCTCAAAAATAAATTAGATTGAAATGAATATCTTAATTAAAAAGGGTATTTCCACTACACATTAAAAAATGAATGTTATCAGAAAAATACCAAAAAATTACCCAATGAAATTTTTTGTGTCTCTATTATAAATTAGAATATTATTTGGTCAAATAGAACATATAAAAAATTCAAATCCTATATTAATTTATGGCTCATCATGAAAAGTATGTAAATCAACCTCTTTTTTAATATTTGAGTATTTATGCCTAAAATCGAATTATTTTATTATTTTGGGCTCTATCTTTTATTTTATATATGTAAAAAAATTATCAAACATGTATAATCATTTTTAGTTGGTTTTGTTCATTCCCTCCATTAAAATGGTAAGGTGTTAATAACTATTTAAAATAAAATTATATTATTATTTTTCAGTATGACCCCACGTTGTGTGCAACATAAGATTTCAATGAAACCCGTTGTTGTCTATCGGGTACACCATCAAATATAGTATCCACATTAATGTAAAATTAATATTTAATTAAAAAATGTTAATTAATATGAAAAATATCATGTTATTTATTTACCTGGGATGTTACAATAAATGTTTCATATGTTACACTCAACATCCTAAATTAGTTTGTGGTAACATAAGATATGGGTGATATAAAATAATCAATAAAGGAAAAATATTCAACACAAAATCATGGGTTATATTAAAAATATATTTAAAAAAAGAGAGAAATATAATTTGAAAAATAACATATTAAAAAAATATTAATTTGTAAAACCTGATAAGAATATTTGTAATCTCATATGAGAAAAAAATATACCATGGTATACAATTAAAAAAACCAACAATAGACATGATCAGTAAAGATTAACAGTCGGTATATGGAATTGAATGTTGTCTAAATGTTTCATTAAAATACTATGTGGAACATTGATAATTATAGGGAATCATTACATAATGTAATATGGTTAAAAAACCTATGGACCATCAGTTAATCCAGGATCCCAATACAACTTTCTATAAGTGTTTTAGCCGTGAAAAAACTATTATCCATAACTGATATAATATTTTCATAAATACATCCAATAAGTAACTCACATTTCTCAAAACTACGATCTGTATGTGACTTAGGATTCACAATCATTTAGTTAATATGTTAAATATGATTTTTAATATTATGATCCATGAGTATCTCATGAGATATATATTAATAAAAAAATCATTATAAGGTGATAGTGGGATCTAAAAATGATCATCAGAAACAAATGTGTGGAAACAGATATATATAATATTATATTTCATTAAAAATGGAAACAACATTGGTTTCATTTCCTTTTTAATGTAATTATGCAAACAAATCATATGAAATTATATTAATTGTAAAAAATGATAGAAACATTGAATATAATAGGGTAACCGATGATATTTATTAAAATTCTAGGTAAATACCCTACAGTTATGATGATGATTTATATTATATTTACACAGTACAAATATAATATTTATATTTTGGTCAATAATTTCCTCAATCAATTAATGTATGGAATCATGGAGAACACCCATCAATAAAAGTTAGTAAATATATGATGTATAAGTCGGAATTATTTTGATTGAAACCCATTTTTTTATATTTTGTATGATTAGGAATGACAAAATTAGTAGAATATTTTCATATCTTTAATCAGCCAAAATAACATATTTTAATTTAGAGGGTAATTTATGAAATGTAGTTTCTATTGAAATTTATCCATTTGAGATAAAAAAAATATTTACAAAAATGGAATGAATATTTTATTATAAAAATAATAATCCTGGAAATATTCATAGAAGAAATTTTGTGTCATTTTTAAAATTATTATTTAAATTTTTTTGAATAAAAAATAAATTTAAAAACAACCCCCACTAATTGATCCTTTATAATAAATAATTTTTTTTACAGATATATGTAAATGCGATGTTAAAAAATTTCAATGTGTGGGAAAATATTTTAGGGATTCAAAATATCATTATTGAAACCCACATAATAAAAATGAATTAAAAATAACCATTTGAAGAAAAGAACATATGAATGCAAAGGTAACCTGATAAAAGACATAATTTGGTTTTGAAATTCATATTCAAACTTTCAAAAGAAGATGAAAATATACACATATAGAATAATACATTATTAAAAAATTGTTGGAATAAATATTAATATAATATGAAATAATATGATAGAAGAAACCATGAATATTTGAAATTACTTTACGCAAAGTTATTATGTATGAATAAATGAAATTATAGATTGAAAATTATAGTATGGATTTAGTGACATAAGAATAAAAAAATATGAGAGATAGATTTGTAATTAGAAAAAATAAAATATATTATAATTTGAAAGATATATATCATACAAGAATTTAATAGGGTATTGTATGCACTATATTAAATAAATCGTGTGGTGAAATATAAAATATATCTCATCAATTTGAAAATTGTCACAAATAAAAATTTACATCATTATATATTTTGAAATGTGAAAATATTAACGGTTGAACATGAAATTTATTTTTCAATTAAATAAATTTTAGGGGAAATTTGGATTATTTAAATCTATGGACCACATATATATATTACAAATAATGAAAAAAATGGCGACTACACATAATTTTCAAATGATACAAAATTGTGATGCAAAACCCCTCTGCCAAAATTATTTGACCTTAATGATATCTAACATATTTTATGAAAAAAACTAGCTTAATTTCTTCATTCAATACCCTATTAACTCATATAAAATTTTATAAAATTCATTTATTATAATTTAAGACAAATATATTAGTTATTTATTTTTAATTTCTCTCAATAAGTATTATTAGATTCAATTAATCTTTTAGTAGTAGTTTCATTTTGTACATTTTAATTATTACTTAAGTATTCAATGTAAAAAAATCAATGATTATTATAGGTACTAATAATTTTTTCCTTAATTATTTATAAAGATCTAATTTCATTGTATAAACTTTTTATTTAGGATTCTTTATGACGATATTGATGATGAATATTTTCCATTAAGTTATAAGAATGATAAAAGAAATACAATGATATTATGTTAGGTAATAATATATACAATATAAATCCATGAAATAGAAATTATTTTGTCCTAAATTTATAATTTTATTTCATTTATTTTAATATTCCCCAATAATATATGTTTATAGAACTTTTAAATTTTGATCTTAAACCAGCACAAAATATAACATGCTATAATATATCAGTGGGTATGGTTATGATAGTTTTTACGTTGGAATAATATCAGTCTAATAGAATCACAGTGATTATGTTTTGATACTATTATAGTTTTTTAATATTTTTTAAGATATTTTTATTCCAAAATAGTATTTAGAATAATAAAAGAAAGATGTCACATTGGTGGAGGCCACAGTCTGCACTATCATGCAGGGACACACTTAATTTTCAATGATTAGGATTAACCTAAAGTATTTTATTTAATATATAAAATAAATAATTTCATATATATAATTTAAATTCAATAAATATACATTTATAATTATATGTGTATGTTGGTGATTAATATTAACCACTCTATTACTGAAGGTGATAAACCACATAAACACAAATCGACAATATTATATATTGAATAGATTTGAAGGATAATAGAAAATGGATACTAAATAAGTATAATAATATTTTTTTAATAATAAAACCTATATATTCAAAATTTTATTGATATGATATGTTTTTAGGGGGTATATGATGAAAATAATTAAGAGATATCCATTAGGAAAAATACCTCTATGTCAAATTTTAATCCATTAGGTAAAACCATTTGTTTTTAGCATAGTCCATGGGGAAGGCCATTACATTTATGAAATTGGATATAGTTTTGGAATGCATATAGTGGTTTTTCTTCAAAGAGAATTCATTTTAATAGAAGAAGAAATGTTGAGGAATTGATATAATTTTATAAGTTTAGAAAATGAATTTTTCATAATTAGGGATTATATTACAGAAATGTCCTGACACTATTACAAGGTCAATAACCATAAAATAAAATAAAAATTTGATTGTAGGTAATTTAATGTAAATAATACCACATCTATTAATTTTATAAAATATAAAATATTTATTTTTATTCTTTTAAAAATGTTTTTTATAAATTTACATTTTTGGTTTTTATTATCGTATATGGGTTTCTACATAATAAAAAATATGATAACTATAAATGAATGAAAATAAATCATACCAAATATTAATTTTACGATGTATAATTTTGAATCTATTAAGTAAAAATAATATTATATATATGTAAACATTAATTTGTAAGCTATAACATAAAATTTATTTGAAAATAATTTCTGTGAAAAAATGATGTTTAAACAATTATTTATTCCTAATAGCTTATAACAATAATTACCTATTAAACCAGAAATAATATATTTATATATATATGTATAAAATATTTCCATAGTAATTATATGAAATGTTACATACTAATATATTGTGAAAAAATAAAAAATTATTAATAAAAAAATTCTTTTGAAAATAACACTTTAACCATTATCATGGTCATTAAAATTTATCTTTGTTAGCATTTTTTTCTAAAATATTTATTTTACCTAATTAAATAATATAAAAGTTGTAATATAATATAATAAATGAAATTTTTTATATTTACTTTACATATTTTATGAAAACTAATTTTTAATTAATGCAAATACAAATATAGTTTAGTGTTAAATATTTTTTTTCAAAAACATTATATACGGGTTCAATAAATGGTACATGAGCCTCAACCCTATTTGTGAGTTCACTTTAAATGAATCCATGTGATACAGGTTAAAAACCAGGTCGAGAAAAAATTCATGGTTACTATAGATGTATTGTAGATGGTACTGTAGCAGTGTTGTAACAGTACTATGTGGGTACTATAGTAGATATTGTATCAGGTACTGTTTGGTACTATAGAAGCTGAAATCACTCCCCTTGGGACACTGGTTTGGGCTTAGAGTATTTAAGGAATTCGGTCCACCTAGTAATTTGCGTCTATATGTACTTCGATCATCCTGTATTTCCTTCATGCCACCTCAAGGACTTCGGGCCACATGATTAATGATGTGGCCCCAATTAGACTTTACAAAAGAGAATCCCTAGATGATGATTCAAATTAGGCACCCTCACAAGGGAAGAACCAATGGATGTTCAAGAATGAATGGGTATGGAATCTCAATTGGGACCAACCCATTCTTGCAATGGAAGCTTAGTCTGATGACTTTGAGATGGTGGAGAGATACCATCATGATGTTGATTCCATGTAAGGTAAATTTCATTGAAGTTATAGTCTGGTTGAATTTTCTATGTCTTTTGGGCCATGTAATGTCTCTTAACACTACATGCCGAGTAATCCCTCAATCCTACGGGCCTTGTATGGTTTCACCCTCATCCCATAAAAGGGTGGTTTTCAAAATTTAGTAAAAAAAGATTGCCTTTGTGCCATTTAGTCAAGGTTATCTAAACTAAACATAAATATATGACGTTATTTATTCAAAATTATAAATATGTAATTTTTATATAGAAAAATGACTTTTATAAAAGATTTTTTATGATAATGGATTAAAATTGCCGTCATATCTAGAAGGTTATTTGTTTTAATATTCTATAAAATATTAAATTTTAATGATATTAATTGTAAATTCATAATAAGAAAATTTTGATGTGCTAAAATAAAAATTATGTTCTTTTCAAAATTATATGAATCTATAATTTATAAATTTTTATATAAAAAAATTCATACATAAAAATACCTTTATTGAAAACATATCTTTTTCAACATTAAGATTTCATAATAATATTATGTATTCATTTATAATTGATTATAATTATTTTATTTAATGGATTTTTTATTACTATATTATATTAAATGTTATATTACTCTTATATTAAAGTTATTTTTGGGTTCTCGTATGAATGTGGAGAATTATAAATAACAAAAAATTAATTTAAATAAAAATATTTTCCAAAATCTTATAGTGTTATATTATACACCACTATATAAATATCATCCTCCCAAAATTAATTATCACATTATATTGAAATTTTTTAATAACGTCCATATGAGAAAAATGATTATGTATTTTATTTATAATGATATACTTTAGCTACCATGACCATAGTATCCTTGATCATAATCATGATTTAATACATTGATATATAATAGAAACAATCACATCCATAAGGAATTTATAGTTTAGTATTCATGGTAAACTAGAAAAAAAATTGAATCACAGTTTAAATATGAAATAAAAATTGAGGAAAAATATTATTTTAGAATTTCTTTTTCCTATGTAGAATATAATATAATATCAAACATACTATACATAATTGATTCCTGATAAAATAAAAAAAATAGGGTATCATAAAATGCTCAGAAATAGTTTAATATATTTGAAGATATCATAAATCAATATAAATTATCAACATTGCAATGTAAATAATTTTTAACATGTTATATTTAATTAATTTCACCATAAAAATAAATATGGAATGGTAAATAACATTAAACAAATTTCTTTTTTAAATGACATATCTATCATAATTAGATAATGAAGAATCAATATAAAAATGTAAATACCTGGAAAAAAAATTATATTTGATAAATAAAATATGAATAAAATGAATTCATATATAATATCATTGAATAAATACCATGAATGATAATTAAGAAAATCTGTATAAATTCAATGTTTATTTGTTAGATTAAATGCCTCCCAAGCGCACAATACCTATAATTTCATGATCTATCTTCATGAGAGATTAAAATTTATGCGTTGAATCACATTTACCAATGTCTAAGTAATTGATTCATACAATGAGAATATTGATGCATCAATGGGATATCTATTACCACGTTTCTCCAGGTTTATTCATGTCAAATGGATTCCTCATATATCAAACAATCGATTTAATTCATAAATAATTTTATTTTATAACCAATATCCCTATTGTGAATATAATACATATTTATCAATATTTACATAGATAAAAAATTACTACAACTGAATAAAATATTATTTATTATTGATATAGGTTTTCGATAGTAATTATATTAATGACAAATAATATGGCTATTTTTTAGAAATTTAAAATCCCATAAACACATTAATGTTAACATCTCTAGAGAATGATATTGAATACAAAAGTGAATCAATAGTGTCAATGTTAATACATTTCATATTTTAAATAATCATAAGACATCCTTATAAATAATTATAATGGTATAAAAAAATATTCATATTGAATTATATGTAATATTAAGGGATGTATTCATAAAAAAATAGAAATACCACAAAAGATCTTTAATAACATTCATGATGATATATCAATTTCTATATTGAAAATACAATTGTAAAACAAATGGTTCTACCAAATTTTGGAAATATATTTCATTGATATTAACCATTGAATATTATACAATAATATTTAAAACATTTATTCGTAACAACACCTAGAATATTAGTTCATGATATAGTTGTTAAAATAATAATTATTTTCAATTTTTCAATAAAATACAAACATGAATTGTTTTGAAAATGAAATTAATATTCCTTTCAAAACATTATGTTCTAAGTCCAAATGGGTAAAATATTATTTAATAAATATTTTTACAATTTTAAAAAATTTACGAAAACATAATTATAATGGAATGATTTTTAGGAAAAATAATTCTTGACAAAAGAGAGAACTAAATTTTGATTTTATAAAAAAAATTATCATTAATTTTATGTACCAAACACTGGGAGAATGGTAATATAAAAAGAAATAATACTGAATAAATATATTATAATAAATTTATTAGGTATTATTATATATTGATCAAATTATTTCCTTTATTGTTAATATAAATATAAATAATCTCAATTAAAATGATATTGTGAAATAAACCCTTAAAAAGATCACAATGATAATGTTGGACTTTATCAATAAAAATGTTATATGTATATAATATAATCACAGAAAATGAATGTATAAAAAAAATATTATAGTCAATAGTAGTTAATCATATAATCATAGAATTTCAAATATAATGAATATGAAATATAAAATATTGAAAATAAATTGAGTTATGTAATTTATAACAACTTAGTAATTTTTAATACAATTTAACATGGTTGAAATATTTAAAATTCAAACATAAAATTATATAAATTGTAAATTTTTGATGATATTAAATTATAAATGGGAATTATATACAACATAAAAATTAAATTTGGTGAATTACATTACAGTAATCCACAATGAACGGAAATTGAGATGACTTCCCTTACATCATGCTTCCTTTTGGTTCATTATAAATTAAGAACATGTATAACGTTTATAAATATGTAATTATATTATACCAAAATAATTTATATATATATACCTATATATAATATAATATCTTCTAATAATATTCTAAACCACATTTTTTAAAAATATTTCATTGTTTTTATTGTTTCAGATTTTAATTTCTTGATTTCTCAATTTTATTTTTTCTTGAATCTTTTGGTTCCTGCCTAAAATATATATAGATATAATAAAAATTAATATATTAAATTTATTAATATCATTTATTCCATTTTATTCATATTTATTATCATTATTAAAATTTAATCATTTAGAATAGATCTCATTGCTTAATGGGGATTGTAGGTCGCACATACGCACGAGCCACACAACCATTTACATTATGGGTAGAAGGGTATGAATTTTTTTCATAATAATATTTTATAATTAATATAATTTCATATATATCACATATAACCACTAAAATAATCATTATTACATTCATTGTGATCCGTATATGAAAAAAATAATATCAATATGCAAGATAGTAGTCTACAGTAAGTGTGAAGAATGTTATCATATTTTAAATACAATGGAAATTAAGAAGGTATATGTGATATTATAATTATATAAGAATTGAAATAATATTAATGTAACTTATATTATTTGAATCCATTAATATTTTTTTTTATTTTCAATGCAGTGATGGTGACTGAGTAAAATTGGTTCGTAAGGCAGATGTCATCTGTATACATGATCAAAAATTTTGTTTCATATTTGATAAAAGATGATATGGATATAGGTCACTAAATGAAAATAAAAAAAAATTATTATATGAAATTTTTAGATAATATCATATAATAATGTTTTAATGATATTTTATTGAGGGAGATAAAGAAACAATTTATGAATATTAGTCGGAGAATATTACCTATTTTCGGACAACATACTAAAGTTTGAACCAAAATCCTTTCTATGTAGGATTTATGATCACAAAAAAGCTATATATGTTGTTTATAGGATATTATGTATGTTATTTTTTAGTTATTTTCCAAAAAAATCATTCATCAGTTTGAATAAAAGATGATATGGGGTGGCTTTTTATAATTGGGTGGTTCAGACATATATAGAATTTTTGAAAAGGATTAGTTACACTAACTTTTTTATCATTCCAAAATCTAAATAAATTAATTATTATCCATAATTATATGTTATAATTTTTAAATAATTCCAAAAAACAGTTTTTGACATGCTATTTAATAGTTTAAACTGTTTTAATTTTCGATTAACACTTTGATAAATTAATTTTTACCTTATCCGCTATAATTAGTTCTTCAAAAAAATTATATTCATAATATTAAAAGATTAATTTGAACGTATTAAATTATATATATTATTATGATTCCAAATATAGAATCCTTTTTTTTAAATTTAGATCTAACATGTAAATGAAACCAATTTAATATTACAACCAAAAAAATAATGAAAAAGGGTATTTCTAATGATAAAGTTCTCATAAATATAAGAGGATTTAATATAAAAATTAAAAATCAAAATTATTCCAATGTCCTATAATTTTTAAATTGTAATTGTTTTTATATTTTACATTAAAAAAATTTAAAATTTAATTTTCCATCCTAATAATTTAAATATAATAAAAATTGAAAAAAATGTGTTTTCCTCTATTCATATAAAAATTAATCTTTTTAGAAAATGTAAAAAAATATCACAAATAATTTATTTCATTTTAGACTCATAAAATTATTATTATTTTATAAATCTAATTTTATAAATATATTGTAAATAAATATAAATTATATGTACAAATAATGACTAATTCTCCTTTCGAAATATATTTTTTAGTTAAAAAACATTTCATTTATACTAAAATGATTCATTATACATTTTGACTAATATAAAAATAATTAAAAAATTATACATGTGTAACCTATAAAGATTATGAATTTATCTAATACTATTTGCAAACACAAACTTATTGACTGGTTTATAATAACCATGTTATAAATCATAAAACTATAATTGATTATTATGTCTTGTTTAAACATAGTGTTACATTCTTCAAAAGGTACTGATGATATTTAATTTATTAAAATGTTATATATCATAATGAAATGGGATTTTATATTAATTTATATGGTCACTATCACATTTCGTATAAGTTATCATAGTAAAATTTATTATTTTAAAACAATAAAGTGTAACAATGATCATGATCATTTATTTTATTTAATAACGAGTAACATATCACTAGTTAACAGCTAATAAAAAGTGACTCAATTGTTTTTCACATCCTTCACAAATTAAATTACTAAATTGGGAGAACGTATTTTAGGATTTTATTATTTTATTAATCATTATAGAATAGTTTTATAACATAGATCCACAAATTTATTTTTTTTATATCGATCCATTTGACATAAATTTTGTGCTAATGATTATGGTAAACAATATATAAATGAATTATTTAGGAGTTTATTTTCCTATTATTCATGTATTATAATATCGTGATTCAAATTTTACATTCTTGTTTTATAAGGGATAAAATAATTTTATTTTACTAATTTAACAAGGACCTTGTCTTACTATATATAGGATTATGAGGATTCAAATTGAACAATGTATATTCTAGAGAATATATCTTTATATAGAATATTGAATATTATAATGTATGTTTAGTAAAATATAATATAGTTATTTTATAATAATAATAATAATAATAATAATAATATATTTGAATGTAATTTTTTGATGTGTTTTATGGAATACCATATCAATGGATGACCTATCAGACTATGATAGGGGAGAATTCCTGGCTAGACTTTATAATTTTACATCAAATAACTAGTGTAATTAATTTTATCATAAATAAGATAATGATATCATAATTTTTGGAAAACAAATGTGTGGATCAAAATTAATGACCATTAATTTTTTGGAAATAATGTTCTCGTGCCTTTATCTCCTTGGTTTTATAATGATAACATGTTTTTCATCATATCATAGCTTCTTAATGTGAAATACAATTTTTTATTTTTTTAATAAATTATGTATTTCAAAAATATAATGGGGTTCCCCTAATATATGAATTGGATTAAATTATTTATATTTTTTATCAACAATGAATGTATCTATCATACACTTCACGTATTTTTTATTAGGTAATGATGTATGAAGAACTAATAATTTTTTTGATAACCCAATTATTTTTGTTGATTATATTGTGATGATAATTACATAGATGATCCCACCATTAATTTTGTTGTTATATGAAAATAAATGATTTCATAACTATTCATAGGATAAACAAGCTAAAAAACATGAGAAATGACAAGAATAAATTATATATGGTATATTAGATAAAATTATAACCATAATATACATATGGGGTTGAATTTTAATACCGTAGTTTTCATATGTAAATTTGTCATTGAATTTTTATGAATTTTATATTAAAAATCGATAAGTTGATGTTTAGGGTTGTTTGTGGATGGAGTTAATTGTAAAATAACATTATTAACTATAAATTACTTGTTATTTAGTGTTAATTGTACTCATATGGGTTGGTTTGCAATTAAATAAACATATTTTAAATCCATGAAAATAAGTCATATAAGGATAGTAACCATTCATGGTAAGTCACATGGGTATCTAACCATGAATGATACCCATTATCAATGAGAAAATTATAAAATATCTCTTAATA
Source organism: Viscum album (assembly GCA_963277665.1). Lineage (NCBI taxonomy): Eukaryota > Viridiplantae > Streptophyta > Magnoliopsida > Santalales > Viscaceae > Viscum > Viscum album. Next base: position 554,659,221 of record OY728165.1, on the reverse strand, counting down.
TATATATAATCTTCATCATTTATTATTATTAATTTAGTATATATTTTTTTAAAGATAGTAGAACCATTTACTGTGATGTTGAGGTGTTTTCTATACAATAAAAGTAATCAAAAATAGGGATTAAATGGGTCAACAAATGAGTTATGGTATGGAATGTATGATATCATTTTTCCAAAAAAGCCATTATTTAGTCTCACCTGCCATACTCCTAAAAACAACATCATAGAGTGTTTATTATTAATATAATTATTATTTGGGATCAAAGTTAGGCTCTATTTGAGTAGGAATTATATCAATGAATTAATATCAATATCAACGTATCGTGATTAATGAAATTGAGAAATTATTATCCTAGTTTTAAAATTAATTTATTTTACTATTAATATTTATATTATATTATTTTTTCTTTTTTATTATAAAATAATTAATTGGTTTTGTCGTATAATTAATAATATAAATCATGTTTATAAATAAATATTAAATGAAATATAATATTTATATTTGGTTATATCATTAGATTTATTTTTGGTAAATCATTATTTTGATACATAAAAACATATTAAATAATAATAAGTTTTTTATTTATTCAAATTTCTACATTTTTAGTTATGAAGAGGTTGGGATTACATTTATTCTAGATTATATTTGATATATAAAATATCATGAAAAATATTTTATATAATGAATTGTTTTAAAAAAATAAGTAAATCATAAAAAATTTCGTTAAAAAGGAATGTTAATATTATAAATGTTTTGAAATGTTGGTTTTTCCATAAAAACATTTTAGAGGAATTAATATATGTTGGAATTTTTATATAGATTAAAATTACCATGATATGGATGAGAAAAACCATTAGGAAAAATATATGGCGAGGTGGAGATCTATATAAAATTAAACATTAATAATATATTGTACATGCCTCAAAAATGACATATATTAGTTTCATTTTTCATTTAATTTTAATTTTTTTTAATTTGGGGGTTCCCATTCTTATTTTGATGAAATTGCGAGTTTTCAATATTTGGGCCAAACCGTGAGCTCATTTCCAGATTTAAAAACCAATTTTTATTATTTTATAACTATTTAATTTTTAAATAATTTTCTCCCATTGCACATTAAAAATGGCATCACCTGACCTATTAAGACCACCATTGCAATTAAGAACCATTATTAAAATATAATAATAGTGGATTTAGGGTTTTTATTAAGGAATTGGGCCAGTCTGAAGGTCCATTTCCTGTTTAAAAATATTGTTTATTTAATAACATATACAATTTTTATGATTTTCAGTGATTCCAACATCACTCAATCCCACTAAATAATACCACATTCAAATTCTATTTCCCCCAACAATGGAGATCATATTCATCATGAATTAGTGCAGAAAATCATTGGGTTTCTCAAAACGTCCAGATTTGAATTGGTAACTTCATTCCTGTTTTACTATTTACATTATTATTAAATTTCCTCAATTTAAATTACTAATTCGACCCTTAATCATTATATTTTAACATAAAATCAATTTAAGCAGTCGAAGTCTCTCAAACCATCTTTGTAATCCCATTTTTATGGGGGATTTAGTGGAGGAACATTAAAGAATCTCTAGTAAGTGACTCTCCTCATTAGTTCCTCCCCTTTCTATTAAGTTTCATTCAATTTAAATGAAGTCCAAAATTAATAGGGGGTAGAGATTCAAAACTAGGGTTTAACATTGGATATTTATGTTAATTATTTTGGATTTAGGTTAGATCATAGTCCCTTTTAGTGTGGTTGTTTTGAACTTGATTTTCGCACGGTGAACCCAGGGGATCCTTTGATTTTTTAGGCGATTCCAATGTTTATGAAATATTATTGTATTAGAATGTTGTATTTCACATATTTTATCATATATATATATATAATTTTTTTATTTCTTAATAAATTAGTTTTAGTGGTGTTTTTATTTAAATTGAATTTTAAATGCCAATTTTGTGTGAAATTGGGGGTTTTCAAAATAGTATTTTATTGATTTATTGAGGTCTACCCTATAAATATTTAGTTGTTTTTATTAATCAATAATAAATATGAAAATACGGTTTTTAATGTTTATCACCTTCTTTTGTTTTTGAGAATTTGGGTTTTAATGGTATTTGTGGAACATGTGAACACGGAGTGCCATGTTTGTGGGTAAATGGAGGTTTTACAAAGATATCATTTCATGGTTTACATGGGCATACCCTAAAATTGAATTTTTTGGTTTCATTGAATTTTATTTGGCTTTATTATATGTTTTGTTAACTTCAATGTGCTCACATTGTGTACCATGTGGGGTATTAAATGTGTTTTGGGTGCAGAATAATGCGGAATTTTGAGAAATAGATTCCTTTATTAATCAATGTTTTCTATTGTGTATGTTCTATGGTTTAAAATGTGTGTAGCTAATGTATATTTTTATGTGGCATGTCGTTTTTTTTATATCAATATGTACTTATGTATCATGCTTTAATTTTTTGAGCACAAAGGGGGAAGCTCGGGTACCTAGGTGGGGCAGATATGTACTATTACAACTGGATTATATGATGGGTTTTGTTTCTGTTTCATAAAGAATTTGGATAAAGAAAACTCTTAATAAAATATATGGATGATTATTTTGGTCCTCTAGGAAATGGTAATGATCCCTAATAGTCGATTTCTCACGAGAATGAATTTTACTATGGTTACATTACACTGAGGTATGAGGTACATGGGGCCCGAGACTATCTAGTGTGTAGGGGTGTTATAGATTTTATTGATCATTGGATTTGTTTTCTTTTCCCTTTTATTTTGGTGAGTTAGGAATTATATTATAGAAGATAAAATTTCACTTTAAAATTGCTAACATTCTAATTGCTTTAGCATGAAAACTATTTTCAGTGGAATGTTGCATTTCATAGAAGTTGTCACTGCTTTTCAATACGTATTAAAACTACATACTTATTTTACATTGTACTATATTATTTATGGAATCATTGGGTGGAATCTTATTGGACATAGGATCACACCCTAATTAAAATCCTTAAGCTTATTTAGACATTTTTATTCATGACCCAAGTAAAGGGGAGGCTTTGGGTGATGGCATTTCAGGATGTTAATTCTGGTCATTGTTGCAGAATTGTAGATATGGCTTCTGGGTGATGACCCCATGTCGTGTAGAGTATGTGGGTCTATTATTTTGTTGTTTATTTTTTACTTGTTACATTTTTTAGTGCATTTTAATTTACCTATTAAGTTATGTATTTTTTTATAATCGTTTTTTGTTATGATTTTTTCAGATTCAGTTAACAAATTTTTTTAATGTTATATGTATACATATTCTAGTAAATCGTTCCCAAACCATGATAAATTATACCCAAGCACATGTTACTCCTTCTGGGGATATAGAATGCCCTTTGGGACTTTCCACGATCCAGTTTTGGAGCTGGTAATAGTGGTGACCAGATTCAGTATGTGACAAAATGGTATCAAAGGCGGTTAATGTTATTGAGTTATTTTTATATTTTGGGATGATTTGAGAAAGAATAGAGATAGGAATCTCAGGGACCGGGGTTTTTTTTGGGATTAGGTTATCTGGTCCACACCACTTTTGGTAGTCCTTGAATCACTAGGGGACATCAGAATTTACAGATTGAATTCACTTCTAGGTGAGATGTGTGGGCTATAGACCATACATGGACATCGGTTGGAGGCAGAGTAGTTGTTTCATTTATTACTAGAATGTGTTTAGATTATTTATATTTGATTTATTTGATGAAAATTTTCATAATTTTTTTATTTATTAGTTTTTTTGTGGCTGTTTCATTTTATAGAAGCATAGCTCCCCGGAATGCTCCCATGCACCCTCAAGAGGAAGCCAGAGAGAGTTCTCCCACACCGATTGGTCTGAGGATAGTCTAGGCAATGGTCTGCGGTGTCCATGCTCTTTGGAAAGGAATGTCTCCTGCTACTATTAATGCTAGGGAAGAAGAGAAGGTTCCTAGAAAAGATAATTCTCTGGAGTTTCTAAAAAACAATCCTCCTACCTTCTGAGGTAGCTCAGAACCCCAGATAAGAGAGGAATGGCTACAAAAGATTGAGTGTATATTTGAGACTCTAGAAACTCCAGAGTATATTAGAGAGAAGTTTACCTCTTTTCAATTAGAGAGTCCCAATAGTAAGTGGTGGGAGTTAGTTCATCAGACTGGGATGAATATGCGAATGCATTGGGGAGATTTCAATGTCTTCTTCAATAAATAGTATTTCCCTAAGGTCTTCGGATATGCTAGGTCACGAGAGTTCATGGACCGTGTTCAGGGGAATCATTCTACGATGGTTAACACAAACCATTTCAATAAGTGGGCTCGTTATTACCTTGAAATTTTATTGAATGATAAATTGAAGGCCCAATGTTTTTGAGAAAGGCTTGCGACCAGAGATATACTCCCAGGTCATCATGTTCAAATTGAGGACTTATGATGTGGTCATTGATTGGGCATGTATAGTGGAGATCGATTGTAAAACAAGTGATTCTTTTTATGGTAAAATATTAGTAGTGGGAAGTGGTACCTCCATAGAGAAGAATTGGAAGTGGGAGGATCAGTTAAAGATATAGGGAGGCATTTCATTCCACTCTTTTAGGCAGTTTCCATTCAGGACTTCTGATGTGATATTAGTTGTGTGCTACCAGTGTGCGAAATTAGGGAATATCCAACTAGAATGCCCACATTAACTAAAACCATATTACCAATGATGAGGTCTGGGTCAATTTCCACATTTTTTTAGGGATGAACATCCACTTTCAAGCGATGCAGGGTCAATGGCTCCATGAGGATTACCAGTTCATTCTGCGCCTTCAATGTCATGAGGATCATGATTTGGTGGTTTTGGTCATATAAATGGGTCATCTTCTTGGTAGATTCGGTTTAGGGCCCATAAAAAGACTAGCGGTCATCCTCAGGAAGATACCAGAAATCATTATATGGTGGATTAGGCACCATCAGGATCAATGGTGGGATCATCGATAGTTTGAGGTACCATTCTGGTCTCATCTTATATTTCTACTTTTCTTTTCGATATTGGTGCCACAATTTCATTCATTTATTCCTATTTTTTGGATACAATTAACACGCCAACTGTGTTTTTTTCTTTTTCAACGGAGTTGGTTACGCCAAAGGGAAAGATGAAAGAGTAGGGTCTCATGTGCCCATTGGGTGTGTTATCCGTGTCAGGGGTCAATATGTAGTGGGTACTCATGGTCTTATACATGGATGTTTTTGATGACATACTTGGCATGGATTGGATAGAACAATTCCAAGAATAAATCAATTGACACATGCAGAGAGCAGGTTTCCCGACACCTGATGGGAATCGTCAAGTCTTTCATGGAGAATGGGATCCTCAGTCAAGTCGTGCAAGGCCTACACTCCCATAGTTGGGTAGTTTTATCATACAATTATCATCGCCCAAGCCAGAGGACAATTTTATTGCCCTCGAAGGTGCACTACCTCATGTAGTGAGTTATTTTCTAGAGGTATTCCCCAATTATTTTCAGGTTTCCCCCAGAGTAGGACGTGGAGTATATTATTGAACTTGCACTAGGAAAAAACCTGATATCTCTTCCCTCATATCGTATAGCCCCCACAAAGCTGCAACATCTAAATATATATATTTGAAAGACATAGAATCCAAATTATTCGTTCACCAGAGTGTCTCTCCTTTGGACGTTCATGTGTGGTTCTTGAAAAAGGCAGGTCGATCTCTCCAGGTTTGCATTGACTAAAAGAAGTAAAATAAGGTTACCATTATGAAAAAATACCCATTGCAAAGAATAGATTATTTTCTCGGTCAGTTGAAGTGGGGAATGTGGTTCTCAATGATAGACCTACATTTGGGGTATCATCATCTGAGGGTGAAAGAGTTAGATATCCCAAATACAGTCTTCCAAATCAAGTATGACCACTTTGAGTATTTGATCATGCCCTTCAGATTGACCAATGATCTAATGGAAAATATGGTACTCAGGACCATGGTGTTCCATCGGTATATCGATTACATAGTTTGTGGTGTTCGTGGATAAAATTATTATATACTATGGATATAAGGAAGAACATGAACATCGCTTGAGGATATTCTTTGTCACTTTGTGGAATAATTTCCTCTATGAAATGTTATAAATGTGCACTTTCTGGATTATGGAAATAAGATTCCAATGGAAAGAGATCTCTAAGAAGGGGGTTTCAGTGGACCCCGAGAGGATTAGTGAATTTATTTCATGGGAGCATTCGAAGAATGTGTTTGAGATCAGGAGTTTCATTTGTCTGGTTTTTAATTACAGGCAATTCATTCAGGATTTCTCTAGGGTTGGTTCTCTGATGACCGCACTCACCCAGAAAGTGGTGAATTTTGTATGGAGCCTAAAATGTTAGGAATCATTTAAGGAGCTGAAAATGTTGTTTAATACTACGCTCATTCGTATATTTCCAGAGGTTGGAAAATGATTTATGGTCTATTCTAATGCTTCAGGTATGGGTCATGGGTGAGTTCTTATGTAGGTTGTTCCCGTGGTGGCATATGGATCTTGCCAACTCTTAATACTTGAAATGAACTACCCAACCCATTACATAGAGTAGGAAGTGGTGTTCGATGAATTGAAGATGTGGCATCACTACCTCTTTGGGGAGATGTTTTTGGTCTACTCTGATTATAAGGCCTTATTTCTTCTCACCTAAAGACCTCAAATTTATGCAGAGTCATTGGATCAAATTCATGTTGGGGGTTGTATTTGACATTGTTTATACCCCATGAAAGGATAATTTGGGGGCTGAAACTTTGAGCAGAAGAGTTCAATTGCATGCTTTGAGGATGTCTAATGACGAGTTGACATTGATGGGGCTATTTTCTCAAATAAATGTGGAGACCAGGAAACATGGTGGAGGTGCGTTCTTGGTGAGCATCTTGTTTAATCCTTCTATGATAGTGTTGATTAAAAAATAACAACATATTGATGAACTTTTTCATCGGTATATCTAGTTTCTTCATGGTGGGGAGACATCCACTAATTGGTCGTCGTATCCTGTGGGCGTCTTTTGATTCAAGGGACATTTAGTAGTGCTATTTTCTCTATGGAAGATGGTGATGGAGTATAACCACTAGCATTAGTGGGATTCCCATCCCGGTGCCACCATAATTTATTATGTTGTATGATGGTAGTTCTGGTGGACTGGTATGAAATCAGACAGAGCAGACATTGTGTCGAGAAGCTACACAAGCCAGCAGGTGAATGTAGAGCATCAAAGGCCCCCTAGTTTTCTCTATAAATTATATGTTCTGATATGTAAGTGGGACAAGGTTGAATAGATTTCATTGTTGGATTTCCTCGTACACCTCGGTGTATGGAAGCCATTTGCGTGGTGATTAATTGTTTGACAATATCATCCCACTTCATTCAAATCAGAGATACCACTATAAAGGATGATTTTGGACATTTGTATCTACAAGAGGTTGTGAGACTCCATGGAGTTCCAATAGTATTTGTCTCAATTTGAGACCCATGGTTCACTTCTCTATTCCATGAAGGCCTTGAGGTCTCTGATTAAGATGAGCACAACATACCATCCCTTGATGGATGGTCAGACAGAGTAGGAAAATGAGACATTAGAGGACATGCTTCGTGCATGTGTCATGGACTTTGGAGGTTCTTGGGACATCCATTTGGGGTTTGTTGAGTTTTCTTATAATTATAGTTACCAATCCTCTACTCAAATGGCTCATTTTGAGGCTCTCTATTGACATCTTTATCCCCACACTTTGTTGGGCTAAGTTAGGTGAGACCTCACTGTTGGGGTAGAGTTCAGTGCATGAGACATCTTAGAAGGTCCAGTTGATCAGGCAGTTCTTGTTGAAAGTGCAGAGACATCATAAATCATATGTTTATAGGAGGCGTCGAGACATCGTTTTTTATGTGGGTGACCAGGTATTCTTGAATGTGGCCCCTCATCTAGGCTGTCATCGATTGGGGATGTAATTTAAGATGATGAAGGGATATATCGACACTTTTAAGATCACTAAGAACATTGGAAAGGTGGCATACAAGTTATCCTTTACTTCTCAGATGAAATCCATCCATGGCATCTTCCATGACTCCCAGTTGAAGAAATAAAACATTCATTTGTCCCATGTGTAACGCCCCGACCCCAGCTACCTAGAGTCGGTGCATTATTACATAACATTGGCATGATCACAAGAAATATCAAATCCCGAAAGACCGATTGGTTTAGTAGCCTTGGAAACACTAGATATAATCATAAAGTTTTACATTACATTTCAAAGTGAAAAACTACTACAACAACAAAGTCTTCATATCCACACTATTAACCCCTCATAATATCCCTGCAAGTCATTCATAATTTACTTCTTCACTACCTGGGAAAAATAAAACATAGAAAAGGGGTGAGCTCAAATGCCCAGTAAGGATAACAATATAGCGGAACATTCAAAATAATCATAAACATTTAAGGAAATGAATTACTAAAACAAAAGCCTTTTAAAATTGAACTTCAACATAGTATGGCAAAAGTAAAATGAAATAATGCCCTTTACTTATTCACATGGATATTCTACTAATCGAATAATCACATGCAATATCAATAAACACTTTCATAATGTTGGAATGCATAATACCAGACTATCATAACCACATAGCCAAGGCCTCGTGCCAAGACTACAAATAAAATTTTGTCAAGGCCTTGTGCCAAGACACTAGTTTGTCCCATGAGACCTACCGATGCATCGAGGAGCTATAGCGGGCTCCACCCGTCACTTATTAAGTCCAATGCATTCCCATATGAAAAGGTTTAAACATAACATAAACATTTGTATTAAAACTAGCATACGAAATGTCAATAATTTCACCATAAACTATGAATGGTATAAAAATAGCTCATCCACAGTCAAACATATCACAAAACCTTCAATACAATATAGAAGTTTTGTATCATAACAAATCAACTTCAAATAATCTTAAAATCCATCAAAGGATGTTGACATAGATGAAATCAAAATTCTTTTTAAAGAAGTATCTCCTTTTATTTTGAAATCATTTAAGGTCCATATAAAATAAAACATTTTCTTTGAAAATATTCTTATAAGCTTGTATGGAAAGCTTCGACGATTTTATAACGGCGGAAAATAACCGCACCCGCCGTATAAGTTAAAAAAAACATTCTTACCTCAATTCTGTCGAAAAGGTTAAAAAGGACCTTGTTTTGAATACGACCGAAAGATTCTTTTATAAACCACTTATAAAAGTCAAAAAGGCTATAAATGACTTTAACTCATATTCTAGTAAATAGTAAAAATGTTTTTAAATGCATTTTTAAGAAACATGGATGTGGATGATAAAGAGATCCCAGTATATTATTACGTATAAACAACCTCGGATAATGAAGAGATTGTGAAATAACCCTTACCTTGTACTTTTCCTTGGTTGGGGTAGGTTAACCTCATGTATAATAGTGAAATAATTGTTACTAAATTATTCAAGAATCATATACATTAATATGATATCATATATGATCTTTTAATATTGATTTGATAATAATATCTTAGTATTATCGTCGTTTCGGGTGTTAACTTACTCATTTTCTTTATATATTTTGTTACATAAGTCATGTTTGTTGTATCTTATTCATATCCAGAATGATATCAACTCCTTAAACATCATTTTTAAATCATTAAATGATAATTATACTTGAATGGATACGATGGAGAATGAATCTCATCGCGTTCGTGGAGACGGTAGTCCGTACGTACGCACGAACGCTATTTCCATTTAATTTTTATTTTAAAAGAATCGAATCCAAATGATACATAGGTATATTACTATTCCAGTATAATATAATATTTTACATATGTTACTTATGTTCATTAACACCATCCTTTATACGTTCCATGTGTGGTATGAAAGAGTCATATCATTTTAAGGGGGCGGTAGTCCGCACTTCCTCAAATGAAATTATCGTATGTATATACAACATGAAACGAATAATGGTATGAAATAAAATGGAAGTACAGAAGCTTATATATAAAATATATATCATTAAAATCATATTTAATTACAGTGCCATCATAATGGCCACCATGAGAGGCGGTAAGATGTATTTGAACAATCATCGTTTCGTGAGGCGTTAGTTTGCCATCCACAGAAACATTATGTTCATCATCCATTAGATGGAGTTGTGTGTAAGTGTAGTTTGAATCCTTCTTATAACAACATCATAGTATATTGAGGATACTGGTGTTGTTACAAAAGAAAGGAAATAAAAAGAGTTTGGGGGTTGAAGAAGCAAAATAAATGAAAATAATTTAAGAGAAATCGTTACCTTTAATTTAGGTAACTCACTTTGGTTGGAACCAAAGAACTTGTTTAAATGATTTCTGCCTAAGGGGAAACTTCAAGGAGGAGGAGAGGGATGTGGGGAGCTTAGTTGGGCAGAGTTTGGACGAGCCAAGTGGCTTGAGAGGTGTGAGGAATGAGTAGAAGTGGTCTCCTTTTATAAGGGAGAGGAGGGGCTCTTTAGGAAAGAGTGAAAGTATTACTTTATAATATAATTATATTCGGTTTATAATGGTCCAAAAATCATTGAGGTCTAAGATAAGATGACTAATATTCTAAATAACATCAACCAATAAGAATTGAACAGGTTTTAGAAAATATTTTAATCATTATAATATTATTTATTTCAATGATTTATTAATGAGGTAAACATTGCATCATTATTGTGTCATTAATAATTTAACTTATTTGATGTCTAAAAATTATAAATAAAATATCATCATGTAGGAAATCCTTTTAGCTTTCTAATTAATATTTATAATCGAAAATCCAACATGTATAACCCTATGTAAAAATTGTTCTTCTAAAAGATGTAAGCTTATGCCATTTTTATTTTTATTTTAACTTTATTAATATAATGTGTCCCTACCACATACAAGTGGCTCCAAGGGGTCCCCAAATTGACCCAAGGATACCCATGGTCGGGTATGTGCCCACCAATAAGGTTAGGACACGTTTTAGGGTAATTTTGTATTATTATAATATTATTTTTTAACCCTTATTTACCGGATTTACCCTTTAACCATGGTAAATAAAATATTTACCACAGTAACTATTCAAAATGTCTAAAAATAAAAGTTACCTATTTACACAATTTGAACATCCTGATTCCAAATATGGAATCCATTTTCCTAAATTCAAAACACAGAAGTGGCAGAAATTAATTTAAAATTAATTCCCGCTGTCAAATCAAAAAGCGTGTTTTTAAGAGGTAATAACTATCAAAAGATTGACACTTGTTTATGTTCGGTTTAATTGTAAAATTATGTCCAATGACCAACATTATATTAAATGGTAAAAATATATTCTAAATATACTTTAAAACCACTCAAATTCACAATTTATCTCTATTAATTATTTTGATTAAAAAAGTTGTTTTTAATTAAAATTTATTAATTTTCACTATTCATCAAAATATGAAAGTTATCCGAAATGTAACAAAATTTCACCCTAGGCTAATTTTGATATTCCGAATCCAAAAATGAAGTCCATTTTCAAATATAAAATATATATAATTTCAAAAAGTAGGTATTAGTATTCACAACGGCTAGTTTAATTAGTTGTGGTGTGTGTTAGAACTCGAGGTTGCGTACAACACACGCTATCACATTATTCGAAGGGAAACGTACCGTGGAAGCTTGGGGTGTTACATTCTCCCCTCCTTCAAATAATTGCGTCCTCGCAATTTCTAGAATACTTATTACATGAAAAGACTCGGGTGGTTCTTCATCATAAGTTCCTCGGGTTCCCACGTTGCCTCTTCCATCTTATGGTTTCTCCACAAAACTTTTACCAGACGGGTCGTCTGGTTTCTCAGTACTTGTTCTCTTGTATCAAGAATCCTGACGGGCTCTTCACAATAGGAAAGATCAGGTTCCAGTTCTAATTCCTCATAGGTGAGTACATGCGTTGGGTCAGGCATGTATTTTCTCAACAGAGATACATGGAACACATCGTGAACTTTGGAGAGACTTGGCCGCATTGCCAATCGGTAAGCTACAGCCCCAATTCGTTCTAGAATTTCAAAAGGTCCGATGTACCTGGGACTCAATTTACCTTTCTTACCAAAACGTATGACTCCCTTCCATGGAGATACTTTTAGGAAAACATGATCACCGACCTGAAATTCCAAATCCTTCCTTCGATTATCGGCATAGCTCTTCTGCCTACTTTGAGCTTCTTTGATGTGATTTTGGATTACCTTCACCTTTTCCACCGTTTCCTCCACCAGTTCTGGGCCTACAAGTTTTCTCTCACCAACGTCATCCCAACAGGTTGGTGTACGACATCTCTTTCCATATAACGCTTCATATGGTTCCATCTGAATACTCGAATGGAAGCTATTGTTATAGGCAAATTCTACTAGTGGTAAATATTGATCCCACATACCCTGAAAATCAAGTGAGCAAGATCTCAACATGTCTTCTAAGGTCTGAATAGTCCGTTCTGATTGTCCGTCTGTCTGAGGGTGGTAAGCAGTGCTCAAATGAAGTTCAGTATCCAGGGATTTCTAAAGACTTTTCCAAAATTTTGAAGTAAAACGGGGATCACGATCAGAAACAATCGATAGGGGAACTCCATGAAGTCTCACAACTTCATTAATGTATAGTCTCGCTAGACGTTCCAGGGGTAGATATTCTCTTATAGCAAGAAAATGTGCTGACTTGGTAAGACGATCAACAATAACCCATATTGCATCGTTCCTTCTAAGAGTATTTGGTAGCCCCATGACAAAGTCCATCATAATATTGTCCCATTTCCACTTCGGTATGGGAAGAGGTTGCATGACTCCTCCAGGCTGTTGCCTTCCAGCTTTCACTTGTTGACAAACCATACATCTTGACACAAAATCAGCAATCTCCCTCTTCATGTTGTCCCACCAAAAATGTTCCTTCAAATCTCTATACATTTTGGTGCTCCCAGGGTGTATAGAGAAATTGGAACTATGAGCATCGTCCAGCAATTCCCTTTTTAGATCAGGTATATTGGGAACACAAAGTCTCTTCCCGAATTTCAAAATTCCATCTTCATACACAAAGTCTCTCAATCTCCCATCATTCACAGCTTTAATCTTCTTTTGGAATTCTTCATCATCGGTCTGAGAACTCTTAATCCTTTCTAGTAAAGATGGTTTGGCAACCATTTGAAAAAGCATTAATGTTTCACCTTCCCTGGTTATTCCCATGTCCATCTTCACTAGATCCATGAAAATTGGATCCCTTTCAATTCTCATATTGTTCAAAACTCCATGGTCTTTTCTACTCAAAGCATCTGCCACCTTGTTTGCCTTCCCCGGGTGGTAGTGTATCGTACAATCATAATCCTTGAGTAATTCAAGACATCTTCTTTGCCTCATGTTGAGTTCTTTTTGTGAGAAAATATACTTCAAACTCTTGTGATCAGTATAAATCTCACATTTTTCACCATAGAGGTAGTGCCTCCATATCTTCAAAGCAAAGATCACAGCTGCTAACTCAAGATCATGAGTAGGATAGTTTTGTTCATGAATTTTCAACTGTCGTGATGCATAGGCAATAACTCTATCATTCTGCATAAGGACACAGCCAAGTCCTTTCTTCGATGCATCACTATAAATAACGAACCCATCATTCCCCGATGGTAGAGTCAATATAGGGGCATTGACTAATCTTCTCTTCAGTTCTTCGAAACATTCTTCACACTCTTTTGTCCAAACAAATTTAACCCCTTTACGTGTGAGCTTCGTTAATGGGTTAGCCAATCGGGCAAAATTCTGGACGAAACGTCGATAATAACCTGCCAGACCAATAAAACTGTTTACCTCAGTTATACTCATAGGTGCTGGCCATTCTTGGATTGTCTTGGTCTTAGAAGGATCAACAGAGACTCCATCTTTTGAGACAATATGGCCAGGAAAAGAAATCTCCTGAAGCCAGAATTCACACTTGCTAAACATCCCATATAATTCATGCCTCCTCAGAGTCTTCAAGATAATGCGCAAGTGATATTCATGATCTTCGTAGGTTTTGGAGTATACCAAGATATCATCAATAAATACCACCACAAATTCATCGAGATACTCCTTGAAAACTCTATTCATTAGATCCATGAATACAGAGGGTGCATTAGTCTATCCAAACGGCATTACAGTAAACTCGTAATGCCCGTACCTGGTTCGAAATGCTGTTTTCGGAATGTCTTCCTTCTTTACACACAACTGATGGTATCCAGATCGAAGGTCAATCTTTGAAAAGTATTGAGCTCCATGCAGTTGGTCAAATAAATCATCAATACGAGGTAGGGGATACTTGTTCTTTATCGTTATAGCATTGATCTCCCTGTAGTCGATACATAACCTCATAGATCCATCTTTATTTTTAACAAAAAGAACAGGGGCTCCCCATGGAGAAACACTAGGGAGAATAAATCCCTTATTACTCAATTCCTCTAGTTGTTTCTTTAGTTCGACTAACTCTACAGTGGCCATTCTATAAGGGGTCTTCGATATAGGCCTTGATCCAGGAATCAAATCAATGGAAAACTCAACTTCTCGTTCTGGAGGATGTCCAGGTAAATCTTCCGGAAATACATCTACAAATTCTTTCACAACAGGTACATCCTCTATTTGAACATTACTTTCCTCACCGACAGTTATTTCATTCTCTTCCTCCCCAATAATTGAATTAAGTTGAGCTACTGGGGGTGGATCTAAATAAGAATTAGGTGGTGACGATTCTGCTCTAAAAATAAGGTGTTCCTTATCATTATCATCAAGAATCGTAACCTCTTTCTTCATACAATAAATCTTCGCATCATAGTCCGAAAGCCAGTCCATACCGAGGATTATATCAAACTCAATCATAGGTATGACGATGAGATCAGCAGATAAAGAAAATTTATGTGCTCTAATGGGGACTGATTCAGAAAAATTTGTTGCAACGATACTTCCCTTAGGAGTTTTGACTGACAACTCCCTTATTAAATCAAATTGGAAATATCTAATTTTCTTAGCAAACTGTGAAGATACGAAACAATGCGATGATCCAGAATCAAATAATGCATTTGCTAAACTTGAGGAAACAATTAAATTACCTGCCAACACGTCTTTCGGAGCTTCTACCTCAGTAGTTGTGATAGCATAAGCCTGGCCTTGATCCCTTGGCCTTTTCTGAGGTATGTTCTCCTGACGCTTAGGACATGCATTTGCATAATTTCCCATCTCCCTGCAATTGTAGCACTGAAAGTTGGTAGCTTCCTTCTTCCCCTTGCAATCATGAGCTTGGTGGCCTTTTTCACCACACTTGTAACAGACTCCCATTCCCTTCAGGCAAGCACCGGGGTGTTTCTTCCCGCATTTACCACAAGATGGATATTCAACCTTTCCATTCTTCCCCTTATTTCCATTCCCAGATTGATCAGCAGGTCTCTTCTTCTCTTTCTTCTCTTTAAAGTCATAAGACTTAGAGAATTCCTTTTCGGTATTGATAGCACATGAGACAATGTCTTCGTACGATGAAAAGGATTGTGAGACTAATGCTCGACGGAGAAATGGTTTTAACCCATCAAAGAAACGATCAATCTTACTTCTTGGGTTGCATATATAATCTCCAGCATACCTCGCTAACCTTGTAAAGTTATCCTCATACTTTGTGACATTATCATCCTCCTTTTGTCTCAGACATAGAAATTGCCTTTCCATATCCGCTCGATGGTCGCGAGGGAAGAATGTTTCTAAAAACAGATCTTTGAACTCCCTCCATTCCATATTTGATACTTCATCATCTTCCTTCATGTTTTGAATCAATGACCACCATTGATCAGCATCTCCAGTGAGGCGGTAAACTGCCATGATAACTTTTTCCCTTTCACTACTACCCAAAGCCTGAAATATTTTCTCTAGGGAAAATATCCATTTCTCAGCTACTAATGGATTTGTATTCCCGTTGAAAGTTGGTGGTTGTTGCCTCATGAATCGATCTAACATTGATCCTCCACGCTGCGGATCAGGGTGCTCCATACGGGTAAGGTTATTATTCATAACCTGAGTAAGTTGTCCCATTATGGTGATTAGCTGATCGGCACCCGTTGCATCACCAGCCCCACTATAATTATCTTGAGCAGGAGGGAAATCCCTACATGGAGTGCGTGCATTGATACGGTTTCCATTTCTTCCACTAGGCGCCATTTCTAAACAATGGCATAAACTAGATCAGTTTATGAATTAAAATACATAATCCCATACTTATAAAACACTTAACATAAATTGAACTATTTATGGATATAATCCATAATCATAAAAATGTTTTCTTTGAGGAAGTATATACTCATAAACCCTTCATAATGATTTGTAATGAAAATGAGAGTTATCCTAAGCATATCCCCCGGGAGTGTCGTAACCAAGAGTGCAGCAAGGCCCGTTGTCGTGCACCAGTTCCCGTTCGAGTCTAGCTCAAAGCGGTGTTTTCGGGTTTTACCCCTAGGTACAACTGTGCCAGAGCCGCCTCTACCTGCTCGTATCCATACAGGGATGTATTGCTCGGAAAACTCACAAAATCTCTACAATACCAAAATTCTAGGAAGTTATTCTATACTAATCCTCAAAGTTCATCTTAGGTCTACGTGCTCTAATCAGAGTTTATCTAAATCTAGCTTCCAAGGTTTTTACTAAACATCCTCTGATACCAACTGTAACGCCCCGACCCCAGCTACCTAGAGTCGGTGCATTATTACATAACATTGGAATGATCACAAGAAAGATCAAATCCCGAAAGACCGATTGGTTTAGTAGCCTTGGAAACACTAGATATAATCATAAAGTTTTACATTACATTTCAAAGTGAAAAACTACTACAACAACAAAGTCTTCATATCCACACTATTAACCCCTCATAATATCCCTACAAGTCATTCATAATTTACTTCTTCACTACCTGGGAAAAATAAAACATAGAAAAGGGGTGAGCTCAAATGCCCAGTAAGGATAACAATATAGCGGAACATTCAAAATAATCATAAACATTTAAGGCAATGAATTACTAAAACAAAAGCATTTTAAAATTGAACTTCAACATAGTATGGCAAAAGTAAAATGAAATAATTCCATTTACTTATTCACATGGATATTCTACTAATCGAATAATCACATGCAATATCAATAAACACTTTCATAATGTTGGAATGCATAATGCCAGACTATCATAACCACATAGCCAAGGCCTCGTGCCAAGACTACAAATAAGATTTTGTCAAGGCCTTGTTCCAAGACACTAGTTTGTCCCATGAGACCTACCGATGCATCGAGGAGCTATAGCGGGCTCCACCCGTCACTTATTAAGTCCAATGCATTCCCATATGAAAAGGTTTAAACATAACATAAACATTTGTATAAAAACTAGCATACGAAATGTCAATAATTTCACCATAAACTATGAATGGTATAAAAATAGCACATCCACAGTCAAACATATCACAAAACCTTCAATACAATATAGAAGTTTTGTATCATAATAAATCAACTTCAAATAATCTTAAAATCCATCAAAGGATGTTGACATAGATGAAATCAAAATTCTTTTTAAAGAAGTATCTCCTTTTATTTAGAAATCATTTAAGGTCCATATAAAATAAAACATTTTCTTTGAAAATATTCTTATAAGCTTGTATGGAAAGCTTCGACGATTTTATAACGGCGGAAAATAACCGCACCCGCCGTATAAGTTAAAAAAAACATTCTTACCTAAATTCTGTCGAAAAGGTTAAAAAGGACCTTGTTTTGAATACGACCGAAAGATTCCTTTATAAACCACATATAAAAGTCAAAAAGGGTATAAATGACTTTAACTCATATTCTAGTAAATAGTAAAAATGTTTTTAAATGCATTTTTAAGAAACATGGATGTTGATGATAAAGAGATCCCAGTAGATTATTACGTATAAACAACCTCGGATAATGAAGTGATTGTGAAATAACCCTTACCTTGTACTTTTCCTTGGTTGGGGTAGGTTAACCTCATGTATAATAGTGAAATAATTGTTACTAAATTATACAAGAATCATATACATTAATATGATATCATATATGATCTTTTAATATTGATTTGATAATAATATCTTAGTATTATCGTCGTTTCAGGTGTTAACTTACTCATTTTCATTATATGTTTTGTTACATAAGTCATGTTTGTTGTATCTTATTCATATCCAGAATGATATCAAGTCCTTAAACATCATTTTTAAATCATTAAATGATAATTATACTTGAATGGATACGATGGAGAATGAATCTCATCGCGTTCGTGGAGACGGTAGTCCGTACGTACGCACGAACGCTATTTCCATTTAATTTTTATTTTAAAAGAATCGAATCCAAATGATACATAGGTATATTACTATTCCAGTATAATATAATATTTTATATATGTTACTTAAGTTCATTAACACCATCCTTTATACGTTCCATGTGTGGTATGAACGAGTCATATCATTTTAAGGGGGCGGTAGTCCGCACTTCCTCAAATGAAATTATCGTATGTATATACAACATGAAACGAATAATGGTATGAAATAAAATGGAATTACAGAAGCTTATATATAAAATATATATCATTAATATCATATTTAATTACAGTGCCATCATAATGGCCACAATGAGAGGCGGTAAGATGTATTTGAACAATCATCGTTTCGTGAGGCGTTAGTTTGCCATCCACAAAAACATTATGTTCATCATCCATTAGATGGAGTTGTGTGTATGTGTAGTTTGAATCCTTATTATAACAACATCATAGTATATTGAGGATACTGGTGTTGTTACAAAATAAAGGAAATAAAAAGAGTTTGGGGGTTGAAGAAGCAAAATAAATTAAAATAATTTAAGAGAAATCGTTACCTTTAATTTAGGTAACTCACTTTGGTTGGAACCAAAGGACTTGTTGAAATGCTTTCTGCCTAAGGGGAAACTTCAAGGAGGAGGAGAGGGATGTGGGGAGCTTAGTTGGGTAGAGTTTGGACGAGCCAAGTGGCTTGAGAGGTGTGAGGAATGAGTAGAAGTGGTCTCCTTTTATAAGGGAGAGGAGGGGCTCTTTAGGAAAGAGTGAAAGTATTACTTTATAATATAATTATATTCGGTTTATAATGGTCCAAAAATAATTTAGGTCAAAGATAAGATGACTAATATTCTAAATAACATCAACCAATAAGAATTGGACAGGTTTTAGATAATATTTTAATCATTATAATATTATTTATTTCAATGATTTATTAATGAGGTAAACATTGCATCATTATTGTGTCATTAATAATTTAACTTATTTGATGTCTAAAAATTATAAATAAAATATCATCATGTAGGAAATCTTTTTAGGTTTTTAATGAATATTTATAATCTAAAATCTAACATGTATAACCCTATGTAAAAATTGTTCTTCTAAAAGATGTAAGCTTATGCCATTTTTATTTTTATTTTAACTTTATTAATATAATGTGTCCCTACCACATACAAGTGGCTCCAGGGGGTCCCCAAATTTACCCAAGGATGCCCATGGTCGGGTATGTGTCCACCAATAAGGTTAGGACACGTTTTAGGGTAATTTTGTATTATTATAATATTATTTTTTAACCCTTATTTACCGGATTTACCCTTTAACCATGGTAAATAAAATATTTACCACAGTAACTATTCAAAATGTCTAAAAATAAAAGTTACCTATTTACAAAATTTGAACATCCTGATTCCAAATATGGAATCCATTTTCCTAAATTCAAAACACAGAAGTGGCAGAAATTAATTTAAAATTAATTCCCGCTGTCAAAACAAAAAGCGTGTTTTTAAGAGGTATAACTATCAAAAGATTGACACTTGTTTATGTTCGGTTTAATTGTAAAATTATGTCCAATGACCAACATTATATTAAATGGTAAAAATATATTCTAAATATACTTTAAAACCACTCAAATTCACAATTTATCACTATTAATTATTTTGATTAAAAAAGTTGTTTTTAATTAAAATTTAGTAATTTTCACTATTCATCAAAATATGAAAGTTATCCGAAATGTACCAAAATTTCACCCTAGGCTAATTTTAATATTCCGAATCCAAAAATGAAGTCCATTTTCAAATATAAAATATATATAATTTCAAAAAGTAGGTATTAGTATTCACAACGGCTAGTTTAATTAGATGTGGTGTGTGTTAGAACTCGAGGTTGCGTAGAACACACGCTATCGCATTATTCGAAGGGAAACGTACCGTGGAAGCTTGGGGTGTTACACCATGTGTTGAGTTTGGAAGAACTAGAGACAGATCCTGACTTGTCAGTTTTTGACTGGATAGTGCAAATAGTGGACTCCAAATATAAGGTGCTTAAAGGGAAGTATATTCCTTTGTTTTGGGATTGATGGTAGCATGGTAATGAATCACATGAGACATGAGAGAGGAAGTCCTCGGTTGAGAAAGAGTATTTGTTCCGGTTTTTTGATCGAGATCATGTTTACTCTCTAGGATAGAGAGTATTCATGGTGGAGATAATTGTCACATACATGATACATTATTAAGTTATTTTAAATTTAATTTCTATTCTCCCTATGTTTTGGGGGTTTCTCATGTTTTTTTAAAAAATGTGCGAGTTTTCAGGATTTGGGCCAAACAATGAGCCCATTTATAGATATAAAAACCAATTTTTTCTTGTATAACTAATTAATTTTTTAGTATTTTACACCCATTACACATACAAAATTACATACCATGACCTATTACCACCACCAACTAAAACATTTAACCTTTAGTAGTCTATAATAATGTTTGATTTGGATTTTTATTAAAGAAATTGTTCGAGCCCAAAGGCCCATTTCTAGTTTTTTTTAAATTGTTTATTTAAAAATGTATTATGTTTTAATGATTTTTTAGTGATTTCATGTTTTACTCATGACCACTGAAATGATCCACATAACCATCCTCTTTTCCAAATCTTTGGGGCTCTTATTTATCACGAATTAGTGCAGAACTTCATAGAGTATCTCAAATCATCCGGATTTGAAAAGTTAACATCATTCCTTAAAAAATCTCTAAATTCTTAATATTTTTCCTCCATTTAAATATCTATTTAGACCCTTCCTCATTTTCTTAGATCATAACATCCAATTTATCCCTCCAAAACTTCAAAACCTATTTCGAACCCCATTTTTAAGGGGGATTTTGTGAAGGAACATCAATGTATCCCAAGTAAGTGTCTCTCCTCCTTAGTTCCTCCCATTTACATGTAGATAAATTTAATTTAAATGAAGTGCCAAATTTCCATGGGTAGTGTTCAGAATATAGGTTTTATCCTTGGGTTTTATTATTCATTATAGTGGGTTTTAGATCAATTCATATCCCTCTTGGTGCGGCGGTGGTGCGACATTATTTTCACACGGTGATTCAAAAGTTTCCATTGATTTTTTAGCTGATTTCAATTTTTATGCAATATTTGGGTATTATCAAGTAGTATTTATAATTTTTAAAGGTTTATATTATTATTTGATTTCGAAAAAAAAATATTTTAGTGGTTTTTTATTGTAATTGAATATTAAATGCCAATTAGGTGTGGAATTTTGGTTTCTCCAAAAAATGTTTTATTGGTTTATTTTGGGATGCCCTATACATTATTATAAGATTTAATTGAATTTTAATAAGGCTGAAAATAATATTTTTAATATTTATACTCTTTGGTTATTACTATGATAATGTGTTTTAATAGTATTTGTGAAACATGTGAATATTAAGTGCCATGTTTGTGTGTAAATACTGGTTTTACAATGTTATCATTTCATGGTTCACTTGGGGCAGCCCTAAAATTGATTTATTGGTTTCATTAAAATGTATTAGGCTATAATTTATATTTTGTTTTCTTACTAGTTTTCACACAGTTACAAATATGGGTTTTTTTAAGAAGTTTTACATGATATACAATGTCAGGTTTTGAGAAATTTTTTCAATTTAAAATCAATGTGTTTTATTATGTGATTTTAGATTTTTAAAATTTGTATATCTATAAAAATGTTTTTATGTGACCAGAAGTGGTGGATTATATAAAAATGGTATTATGGGTCATTATGAAAATTTTTGAGCACAAAGGGGGATGGCAGGGTACCTAGGTGGGGTAGATATGTACTATTACAGCTAGAGGCCTAGATGGGGTTTGTCCCAGTTTCACGTAGCATTTGGATAACAAAAACTCTAAATAATATATATGGATGATGAATGGGGACCAAAATATTGTGGGTATATTCCCTATAATTCTCTCATGCAAGATAATTTATTTTACTATTGATCCTTTACACCGAGGTACGAGGTACTTGATGCTCGAGACTATATAGTGCCTAGGGGTTTTCTCTATTTTTTTCTCATTATATTCAAATTATTTTCCCATGTATTTGGTTTTTTATGAAGGTATATTATAGTAGTTAAAATTACCATTTAAATCTGTGGACAATATGAATGATTTATCTTGAAAACAATTTTCAATTGAATGTTGCATTTCATGGAATTTGTTGTCGTTTTTCATTCCGTATTAAAAAAACTTTCTTTTTCACATTGTAATGCATGATCTTTGTTATCATTGGGTTATATCATATTCGGACTAGGATAACACCCTACATACACCCCTTTGGTGTATGTAGACATTGTTATACTTGACTCAAGTAAAGATAATGTTATGGGTGATGGTGGTTCAGGTTTTTGGTTCTCACCCTTGGTGCGGAGTTTTGGAAACGATTTGTGGGTGATGAACCCATGTCATGTATAATCCTTGGGTATATTTACCTATCTATTATTTGTTTCTTTTCACCTTCTTAGTTAATTTTTTACTAATGTATTCAGTTCTAGATTTTTTATAAACCATTTTTGGTATGAATTTTTTAGATTTAGTTTATGAAATGTTTTTAATGTTTTATGTATACATATTTGGGTAAATAATTCCCAAAGAAAGATAAATGATACCCAGGAATTTGTCCCATCCCTGGGTGTTATGGAACACCCTTCAAACCAGGTCATGGGCTGGGTTTGGTATAGGTAATTTTGGATACCATATTAAGTTTTTCACATTAGTGGAATTATTTTTAATATTAGTTTTTCATTAATATTCTTAATTATTATGCACATTGAAAGAGTTTCAGAACCTATTGTGATAGTTTTAAGTCATGGGATAAATTATATTCCTCAAATATAATAAATTAGAATATGTTCCAATATTAGAATGAAAAATTAATATTTTCAAAAAATAAAACTTTAAAACATATAAATAATTATAAATCACACGTAATAGATATGTTTTATTAGATCTCCAAATAGAATATATCCATGAATAATAAAAAAAATTATGTAATTGTTTTTCAAAAATGGTTTAAATTCCATTTTAATTAAATTTTTTATTTTGTTCACTACCAAGGGAAGGTATAAATAAGTTTTCTATCTATCCATTTATTTGATTGTGGAAAGGGTCAATGCTTGATTTAAATAAGAGATATAAGATATAATCTCAATATAAAAATAACATAAATAATTTTTTTTAATTATCTTTGTTTCATCATGACTGACCTATTCATCATTATATGTCTTGAAATTTTATCAACTAACTATCATATATGGATCAAAACTCTTCACCTCCCCTCAATTTGTAGATATTCTCAATTTTTCTAATGAAATCATTATTCTTTATTTATGTTTTGTAATAAAATATTTTATAAAAAATAAATATCTCAATCCTAATATATTTTAATAAGATATCCCTTATTTCTTTATACCATTTTTAATTCTATATAACGTACCCTACAATTATTGATAGAATGTATCCCTAAATTTTATTTGATATCTTCAACGAGTCACTTATTATATTTATAATAATTTATATAAATATTGTAATATATCAAATACATTACATAAATCATTGTGATCCCATTTTTACATATAATTATGTCTTATTAGGGAAATAATTGTAATGAAAAAGAATCAACTTAAATCTTGTTAACTATATTTTTTACATATATTTCGCACTATTTAAATTTTACCAAATCATTCCCACAATGGTAAAATTTCATTACTCATTGAAGATACTTTTTATTCATAAAATAAACAATATTTTATATAGGTAAATCCCTAGTGAAACATTCAACACTTATTTTTTATCCAAAATAATTAAATGAAAAATTGGTATAACTGCCCTATAGTTGTTTAACAAATATTTTAGGTTGAAAATATTTCTTATGAAACACATAAAAAAATTATTTCCCATTATCTCCTGATGTAAAACATAGATACTGTCAAATACAACTTTTATATATTATTGTTAACAATGATATGAACCTCTATATAATTTCATTGTTTTTATGGGTTTTACAATATCATATCTTTAAAACAATTAAGACCAATATGGATTTTATGATGAAAATACATTTTATCCAATGGTAATAGAAATTTATCAGCATCAAAAGAATTATTTTTTCATGGTTTACCTCACTAATACATATCCATTGAAAAACCATTGATCAATAATTTTATTTCTACAACCCTAACTATTTTATCTTCTAAACATTTTTTCATATCTCTAAAAAATTTCATTACATTCTTGTTAATTTAGTACATATAATACTAATCTTTTAAGTCACGTGATAACAATACATGAATAAAATTATTTTAATATTCATAAAATTATTTCATAATTATCGTAGTTTAAATATCTCCTTCTTCCAACATCCCACCATTTTTGTTGTAATTTAACTATATTTATCATTTATCTCTATATAAACAACAATTATCAACTACAAATTTATATGAAGATGTTATATTTAAAATCCATACCAATATGTTTTAAAAAAAATTGGAAATAGTTGTCAATATAATGAATCTAAATTAAATTTCTAATTATTCAAAAACATTATAGGAATACAAATTTCTAATCTCTAATTGTGTGACTCCACTAAAAGGTATGGACAACAAATATAATATCATAATCCATATAATTGTGTATACCCTTGTATGATAATCATCATTAATCCTCATTTAAAATAACCCTAAATTGAATATTTTTATAATCTCAAAGCACATGTATCCACTTATTATATCTTCATAAATATATATAGTGTGTCATATAACAACCCCGTCTATTCATATATGACTGTTACATCATTCTAATGATAAAAAATATAGTAGTCTTTCAAAACATGGATCTAATAATTTTATGGAATGGTAATATTAGGATTTTACATAAAATATGCTTCATAAAACATAATTATTATTTAATTACTTCTTATATTTCTTCACATTGGTCATTATGTTCTTCATATTATAAGTAATTACCCTAGGATATATATAAATTATTATGGTGAGCTAAAAACCTATTTATTAAGGTTGATTAAATTATAAATAAAAATAAAATGGGTGAGAACAATCATCATAATAATAGGAAAAATATGTGATAATCAAAATATTTACGAGAGGATGAATTTGATAATGGAATGAAATGTGGAAATGATTTATAATGAAACATCATGTCTTTCTGGTAAAAGTCCCCATGTAGTAGTGAAAAATGATTACATCATGATCATATGTAACATAAGTGCATAATAATAAAATCATTATAAAATAAAAAGATAGAAACAAATTCACATAAATTTATCATTATCTCATTATGTAAATCAAATTACCAAATGAATTAGAGATCTAAATAAATACTGGTATACACATCAGATCATAACATTTTCAGAATCATGCATTCCTCGTAGAACATATATCAACACTAGATATAAAATAACAAATGGAATGTAATGGGTTTATTTTCAAAATGAATATATTCATGAACAAGGATTGGAATTCCAAAATGGAAATAGAATAATGGAATATGAATCCAGGATCTTTTTTGAGGAAGATATAATCTCAATAGAAGTAAAATATGTGTTTTTAGAAAGATTTTTATTTTCAAAAACTCATTATATCTTCCATATTATAATATTATTAACAATGTTATACTGGAAAAAATATTTAAGAAAAATGTGATTTTATTTTAAGAATATTAAATGTACATAAATAAGAAATTTGGCATGAATTATTAATAACCCAAAGAATGTAAATTGGGTTTGAGAATACCCTTAGAATATTTATAAATTCCATCATCTTGTAAATATATTTGATAATATTATTTGATTCATTAATTAATAATACCTGATTTTATTATAAATGTATTTTATTTAATTGATCTGAAATATTACATTCTTGATATACGTGGAAGATTTTTTTTGATAAAACACCAATGATAATCATTTATATTTTCTTTGATGTTTTATATAATCATAAACCAGTTATGATTTATTATTTGGTATTATATATATGATAGTTCAGGAAAAAAATGATATAAAATAAATTTTATAGTCATTTTCAATCTCTATAATTATTTTTTACTATCCTGAATGGTGTTAAAGGAACATGAAAACATATCATCCTCGAGGGATATAAATCAACATCTCGTAGATGCTGATACCATTTTTAGAATAAAAGGAAGATGATAACTAGTTTAGTGGCTGATTATTTCATTAATATAATAAAATTACAATATATAGATGATATGACAGTTATTATGAAACATGAATATGGAAAGGTGAGAAGATAAATAGAAAAGAAAAAAATTGAAAATAAAATAAAATAAAATAAATCTGGATTTTACCACTTGAATTCTTATCATTGAAAACCTCCTTAGATAAATTGTGTTTGTTATTTTTTTTGAAATAGAAGAATCCTTAAAATGGATAAGTATCTTAGTATCTGTATTTGATATATTTTGGTTAATATTCAATCTTCAATTGTGTGAGGAGAATAAGAGATTATGAGTTGTATTTATATGGTAGAAGAGGGGTGTTTTTTCCATTTTTTTTATTTTTTCTCAAGATGATAAATATAATAAAACATAAGAATTAATATTTTAAATAATAAAGGATAATTATATATTATGGGACTATTTGAACCATACATCATCTATGACTCAATAACTCATGTTATTTTTAATTAATGTTAATTATATAATTTTACTATTAACTAAAATTTGAACTATTTTATAAAAATTAAAAAACATTCCTACCCATTTTATGAGGTTTATAATTAAAAAATTAAATAAATTTTATTAAAATAATTTTCTAAATAGGATATATTTTATTATTAATAAAAATTGAAATTTATTTGAGATGTAAAAATTTAATTATTATAAGACATTTAATCAAACATTGAAAAATTAATTAAATTATAAATAAATTATCTTATTATTATAATAAAAAATAATAAAAATTTATAAAAATATTTTAAGAAAATAAATGTTCATTCAAATAATTATAATAATTATAATATGATCCATATGTATTTTTGTTTTTTAGAAATACAAAAACGTAATTTATATTTTTCTAATCATTTATTTACATACACTATGATACAAATATATCATATTTCATAAGATAATATGGATTTAATTTATTCATACATTCATATCTGAGGAATGAATTTTAGTTTTCATGTTAATATTCCATATGGTCATGTTACTATACCGAGGTTCATGTTATTATTTCATCAGTATTTTATCTTTAATTTCATTGAATATTAATTATTTTTTAAATCATTAATAATAATGATATTTTAATCGAGATATCCGTGATATGATTCAATTTTATACAATATAACATAAATATAAGAAGTGAAATACATCAATTCATTAAATATTGTGTCATTAAATTATTCATAATTTTTATATTTTACCCTCAAAACATCATTTTACTTAAACATGTGAGGGTATTTCTACACCATCTCATCCTCTAGTTGCCATGATTCTTCTTCATGATTATGGTTCATCTATATAAAATTATCTACTTGATTAGTCTTATTGTAAATAGATTTATTTGAATGAGGAATTCTCTTCACCATATACTTCTCATAAGATATATCATTTTCCAATTGTAACACCTCTAGTTTTAGTACATTATTGGGATGTGGTATGTACTTCTTCAAGAGGGATATATTGAAGAAATAATGTACATAGAACAGTCTAGGTATAAGTTCTAGTTGATATTCCATAACACTAATATGATCATGAACCTCAAAGGGACTGGCGTACTTAGGGATCATCTACCATTCATACCAAATCCCATGATCCTATTATACAGTGATATGTAGGGGAATACAATTTCTCCCACAATAAACATCAGGTCCCATAGATGATTGTTTGGGTAGATATATTGTTATATTTTTGCTTTCATGATGTTCTACTAAATGGTTTTCTATTTCTACTATTTTAACTACCATTTTAGGATCTAGATTTTTTTTCACTAAATTTACCCCAATATTTAACTGTTCTACATCTTATTATGTAGTGAGATTCATATTAAGCCACTTGGATTATTGAGGAGAAACTGTTGTTGTATGAGAAATATTCTAAAGGTAATTCTTGTTCCAATTATTTTTTGATGTCCATTAAACATTCTCTAAACATATCTTCAAGTTTTTTAATAGTCAACATAGATTCTCCTTCATTTTAATGATGATAATCTATACTGATGTTCAACACAATGTTTGTAGTAGGTTGGATAATTTTCTTGGAAGTAGAGGGGAATATGAGATCTCAATCATATATAATCAATAGTAGTACTCTATTCAGCCTTAAAAATTCTCTAATGTATATCATTGTGAGTTGATTATTTGAGTAGTTATTTCAAATTTAGATAAAATGGGATGTATTTTTGAAAAAATCCCACAATAATCAATATAGATTTATTATCTTTGGATATATTCAGATTTCGGGTGACTATTTTCTTTGTGATAATTCCCATTTTATTGTTGGTATTTCTAATTGTTATATCACCCCTTAGATAATTTTCAATAAATAATCATGTTTTTACATACAAGTAATATTTATTTATATTCAATAATATCCATATTTCTTTTGTCCCACCTTTAGTTTTCATAGAGATCTTGGTTCATCAATTTTCTCCTTGGATGAAATTAGAAGGTTGAGCTATGTGAATAACTCAAAATAACATTATTTATCACCAAATAAGATTTTAAAATTAGTCATGACCAAAATAATATAACACATTCCCCATAAAAAATGATCTCTATTGATTTCCACTTTCTCTAATCTTTCGCATTATTCAGAATTTCCATATATTTTCATTGAGAATTTATTTTTTATTTGTGATGGATGGTTGAGAAATCATTTGGGAAATGATTGATGACATTCCTTAATGATTCCCATGTTCATACAATTGAAATCTTAGAAGATATGATCCTTATAAATTACAATCATTTAATCTATTATATTATCTTTTCTATATAGATAATATGCAACATTATTCATTTTATTGAGGTTTAAGTAAATCGATCCATCTGAATCTTTATTGATATCTATCCATCATTACTAGATCTTATTATTCACCTTATATGTGAATATATATTTACGGATATTATGATAAATCTAAATTTCACACATCTCACCAATATATTTATTTCTATAAGATCTTCAATGTGGAGACCGATGCTTCCAAATATTAATGACGTGTGGGATGGTTCTCTTCCTTAATTTTTAACTTAATTTGGGAATAGTATATCAAATTATAATATTAAATAAGTACATCTCCTAATACAATCTTTGAAGCATCACTATAAACTAAAATTAGTTCCCCACTTTTAGGAAGTGTGAGTACTATCTTGGTGTAGTACCATTTTTAACTCTTTGAAGTAGTCTTCACATTCTATGGTAAAAAAACCACACTGTATTAAATTTTGTCATGGTTGGTATGAAAATAGTTGTATGCTTTCACAATTCTCATATATAACCATTCTATACTAATGAAACTATGGATATTAAATAATTTTTTTCCCTCGACCATTCATTGATTATATATGTCATTGAAGGTTCCAAAGATATTCAATTTCTCGTGATAACACTCCCTACGAATAATACATCCCCCATCCATAAATCACAATTACATTACTTCTCATTGGGATTATGTATTCAAAAACACATTAGGATAGTATTAAAATGCACACCATTTCCCATTGAACCATTCATATATTAGAATATAATATATAAATAATCCCCCAATATTTTGAAGTAATATGTAAAGACACTATTAATTACGTTGCTGAATATTTATGGAACATTAGCCATTCTGAAGGTTATAAATATGAAATCATTATTAACTTTCCCCATTCAAAATTATTTCTTGAGAATATATTATTCTATACAATTTTTTGGTGAAATCGACACACATGTTCAATCGTAGATAAATACATTGAATAATGTAGTTGGTTGAATAAAACATCTATCAGTGGTAGCAGATAAGTGATATTTATGGTGATGTTATTTATCTTCTAATATTCACTGAATATGTCTACTGGTCCATACATAATCCTAAAGAATAGCAGTAGCACACCCAATGTGAAGATCTCAGGCATATAAAACCATTTTCTAGATTTTCTTATAACTATTTCTTCAGCTACTCCACCTCTATGATGGCCATATTGAATGTTTTAATTGATATAAGTAGAGATCAATGAAAATGTAAAATTATGAAATCAACCTCTAGGTAAAGAGGATGGCCATGAAATTATTTAGTGACCAAGTAAATTTAGTTCAAAACAATGAGAATTCCATCGAACATGATTCTATCCATTGAATAAATAAATTGATTTGGATATGATTCTTGATAGGTCAATATTATCCAAAATTTAGATGATACTATTTAAGGATAATTATCATCCTCAATAAACATCTCTCAAATTAGAAGATGATTTGTGATGTGAATAGTTATCTTTGTTTGTTGATTGTCGATGTTGTATTTATATAAAGGTGTCAAATCAATGACCAATATAGCATCAAACATCACCAATGTATATAAGAAAAGATTATATAAGAAATTTGGTTTGAAAACATTAACCATAGATAAGTTATATACTCTTAATGATTTAATTTCACCGTTTTCTATTCTCAAAGACAGATCAACTCTATATTTTGAGGCAATGTTTTAACAATTTTTTAAAATAGTCATGATATAAACAAATACCTTGAACTATATTAAAATTTTATTTTCAGTATTATGGAAGGAATAATGTGTGTAAATCTATGAAAATCATTATCATTCTCCGCTACTATTGTTATGATGGATTAAGATTAACATTTACCTTTTGTCTTTTCTAGCTTCTGATGAACATCATCTTCATGGTTTATCGGTTTAGTGCACTTGATTTTGTAGTTCCCTTGATCTATACAGTTAAATAATTGATCCTTGGGTGGTTTTCAACATTCAGTAATCATGTTGGTCAGATTATTTATGTCTCTCCAATTTTCATTCGCATGGTGTACTTCTCTCAAACACATAAAGAATTTCTATTTCCCTTTGAGACAACCCCCTTAATGCTTTTTTAGAAATTTTTCACATGTTACTGGTTGAGCTTCATCACCACTTCTTTCATAATATCCCCCATTTTCAAATTAGATCATTCCATTCTTATCAAAGTATCATTGGGACCACACACCAAAATACATATCCTCTTTGAGTGCACATCGAACAAATTCATCATAAAATCCAAATTCTTGAATTGGTTGATCCTTTTGAAGGTGTGGTTTACTGAACTAAAAAATCATTCAATTTTTCTATTATTGATGATGAAAGAACACAAGATGTTAATAATAATCCTTATGAAGTTTTATTCATATGTCATGAAAAATTAACCATCCTTTTTCTTCAACAATATAAATTCTATATATATCTTTTTATGAAGTGTTTGATAGAAATATTAAATGATAAATTTTTTTATAACATCATCACATTCTGTATATAGATTTTATACAATCATATTTGTTTATATAATCAAATCAGACCAATTATCAACCACTTTATTGAAATGATAAAGAACAGTAATTGCATTATACTTCTCAGAATACTAGAGAAAATATGATATTATTCATTTAGTTAACCCACTCTTATGGAAAAGTGGTAAAGAATATCTAATAAATGATGTTGGTTTTATCCAAATAAAAGTCCCGATAACTTTTTTCTCTCTCTTAGTATAAGGATGATTCTCAACATTATTTAGGTTATTTTTCATATCATATTCACCATGAAATATTTTACTCACCCTCTAAAGGAATTATTGATGTCATTAAGACATTCACATTGTTTTAACTCACAGGGATTAAAGGCTTTTTTTCTCTTGGTTCCCTAAATTTTTGTAAATAGAAAATATTTTTACAACACATAATACACCAGGTCATAAATAAATAATTTATTACTGAATGAAATTAAATCTAAATGAATATATTAAGGGACTCCAAATTTTATAATTTTTTTAAAATATTCTTGGTTTTTTAAATATACGTACATTCATACTATGGGTTTTCCATACTATTATCTAATACCAATTCCAAAAATAGCTAAAAATGTTGTAATTCTCGCTATAACAACTATATATTTTCTTATATAACAATTAAATAACCTTATCTATAAAAAATATAATATTATTAAAAAATTAGTTTCCAATGGTTTATTGTCCTCAAAAAATTAGCATCATACATATAATTTACATAACATGACATAAAAATTATTTAATTTCTTTTAATATATGTTTATTTTCGTCCTGATGTACTAATTAGTATATGTAATCACATATGGATTCACATAAAGGAAAATGGCGTGCAAAAAATCAATGTAAGTGGATTGATAAAAATGAGAATCGATGAAACAAGTGTGAGAATAAATGAAATTATCATTAAATAAGCATGGCATAATTTCTATATTTCTTATAGTAAGAATTGTTTTACTCCATGGAAAGATTCATATCATAAAAATTAAATTTCCACTATTAGTTGTCAAATTTCACACATTATTTCGAACAATGTTATAATTATGTTCCCTCATAACATATGATAGTAATCGACAATTAATAACCTAGAAAAAGAATATAGAATCAAGTTCATGAATATTTCACATTATCTCATGAGATACATCAAATTACCAAATGCCTTGGAGTGCAATAACATTTCAGGTTTACTTATCACATCACAACATTTAGCTTATCATGCATACCCCATAAAACTTATAACAATATTATTCATAAATTAAAATATTGAAAATATTTGGTTTCATTTCATAAATACTAAATTTTTTTTGAAAAACTTTTCATTACAAAAACATAATGGAAATGTTTTACAGGAATAATCAATCATATGTGAAGGGGAAACAATCTTAAATGAAGAAGATGATGTGTATTTAGAAAAATGTGTTTTTTAGGAAAATAGTTTTATATATTCAGAAAACAATGTTAAAAAATGAATATCCTATAAATTAAATGTTATGACCAATGTAATTTTATTTTAGGTGTATTAAATTCATATCTATATTAAATATTTGAATGAAATTGGAATAACTAAAAGAAAGGAGATTGGGTTCGAGAATCCCGGAAACATATGTCTGAATACATTCATCACACTAATATTCTGAAACCTAAATTTATATTATTTAATTAATAAAACATGAACATACCACATGTTTATTTTATTTATCATTATAATATTATGTTTATTTGGGTTTATTATGATGAGTTATTCAGAATAATTTAATCATTTTAAGAGTGTTTGTTTCATGGATTTCTTGATCAGTTCGCTGGTATACACGTACCAAAGTTCATGTAAGACGATAATAATTCTCCATAATTGAAAATATAAATTTTTTATTAAATTATGGATGTTCGATTTATCTTATATATTATTATTTTTATATATTATTCTTATTCAATAGGTAATATGTAAATGATAGTCGTTTAGATTATTTTGGGATTTTTTCAATCCTCAGGAATTGATTTTGTTTTACTATTTTGTATTATATGTATGTCTCTTATTGAACCTAAAAATAAAATAAAATAAATATTAACATCTTCATAATACATTAATTCTTTTTTATGATCAGTCTTCTAGATGGTTTTTCAAAATGAAATATTTTCATCCTCAAATGTGATAAATCAACACCTCACAAATGATGATTCTAATTTTAGAATAAAAAGGGTATGAGAATAGGTTTTGGTTATGTATTGTTATATTTAAAAAAATTAATTTAATTGTATGTAATAAACTAGATTTATAATGGCTCTTAGATAAGGGGAGGTGAGTAGAGTAAATGAAATGAAAAAAATCAAAATGAAATTAAGCGAAAATGAAACTGGATTTTACTTGATTAATTATTCCCATTTTGAACAACCTTGGGGATATCAGGATTGGAATATTATAGATAAAAAGGCTCCTAGAAATGGGGAAGAGTCTTGGAAATAGTATTGGGAGGAATTTGGAAAAGCATTACAACATAGAATATTTGAGGATAAGAGGTGGTATTGGTATTTATAATGGATGAGTGGGTTGCTTTTTGATTATTTTATTTATTATTTTATTTTTTTGGCTCACTAAAATCAATAGTTTATAAATTATATATAATATATAATTAAATATATTTCCAAAGTATCGGAATTCATCATCAACAAATAATATATGTCTATATAATTTTTGAATTTTTTAAATTCTATAAATTATTGTATATCACTATTCACCAAAAAAATACGATATTTTACAAATATCACAAAAATTCACACATACCATTTTTTGATATTTATAATTCAAAAAATAGACATCATTTTACGAAAATAATTTAATATATATGAGAAATTTAATTTTTAACAAAAATCATCATTTATTTTAAAAAATATATTTTATTTAATTTATAATTGAATTTATGAAAACTTGACAATTTAATTAGGTACATATAAAATTTTATTATAACCAAATGAAAATAAAATATAAATTTATGAATTGATATTTTCAAAATAAGTATTATTTTTAATAATTATATTTATTATAAATGAATAAATAATCATTTATGCTTTTTAAAAATACCAACACTAAATTTACAAATTTTAAAAAATGTATTTAATAATTCCATGGTATAAATATATCATATATTAAATTATAAGGATGATGAATTTAATTTATTCATACATAGGTGATTTTGTTGTTCTATTGGAAGGAATCCTGATCTCATTGGTCATGTTTCTATTCCAGGGTCATGTTACAATTCCATTGGTATATGTTCATTAATTTCAATAAATATGATGTCTTTCATTATTAGTTTATTGGAATGTTGTTTTTATTGTGATCTCCATGTGATGTATGTGTTTTATACTATATAACATAATTATATGAAATTAAATAATTCCATTGATAAATATTTGCATCATTATTGGGATAGTTCTAATCATTTTTGTGTTTTGCGAGGTGGATGATCCCTATAGCATAATAGTTGATTTTCATATTATTGTTACATGTGGTTCTGGGTAAATATAATCCAATTTATTAATTTTCAATATAATCAAACATAGAATCCTTTTAATATAATTATAATTAAATTTTATACAAATTAATCTAAATATAATTCAAAGGTTTCGTATACAATATTATTTAATAATAATTAAATTTTTACAATCAGAAAACATACATATAGAAATATATAAATAATTACTCATGACTTAATATTGTTGTTTTATCAAAATCTATAACCTACAAAACAATTAGCTAAATTACTCCGTAAATACATAAGTTATGTAATGCCTTCATCATTCTTATCTATCAAATACAATTTTGAAACTAAAACACTTATGTTTTTCATTCCTTACATCTCTATCCTAGTTTGAATCACTAATGGTTATTAGATCTTCTTTTTACAATTATATATATAATAATTAATTATTTATATATTTTTTAACATTCTTCTCTATTAACTGCACTTATATTAGAATTTTCCAATGATATCATATTGAAAATTAAATAAAAATAATGTTCTATATAATATTTTGAATTAATTTTCATTTATTATATAAGAAATGAACAATCCAAACAAATTATCTTATCATAAAACATTTGCATGATTATTTAAAATATTTTTCCCCAAATTTCTATGTTTTTTTAACTAAGAGTCTTTATAATTAAGAACGTCATTAATAACAAATAATAATAAATTATTATTAAATATAATGTATACTCACTTATTTATTACTTTTAGCCCTATAAATTAATAGATTTCATCAATATTAGTCATCTCAAACACTATTGTCATTAAACATTAAATCTACCCACATGAATCACCATTTTGTTTCCAAATATTAAATCATTTATGAAAACAATTACAATGAATTTTAAAATATTTTTTTAGTATATATATATTTTCAACCAACCTCTCTTGAATAAATTAATTTCCATGAAATTTTTTAGTGTATTTTACAATAAATTGTTTTCCTATATCAATACATATAAATAATTAATCACATTACTTATCATTAAATGATCATCATTGAGTGCATAAGCATAAACATATACAGATATAATTTTTTTTATGGAATATATTCCACAATATATATATTAAATTTATTGACTATATTTTGAATTTAATTTTAACCAACATATATAAAAATATATTAATTAACTCATGTTATTATATTGTATTAAATAGATGTATGTAGTTAATACTATTGATTAGATAATATATATTTAAAATATGTGATCATATGTTTTATAACATATTAAATTCTCATAATTGTCTTTTATTTATTTCAATAATGTTCCAATATCATTAGTTAATGTGGCCTCTTTCAAATATTCCATGTATCAATTTTTATCAATTATTTTAATTTCATATTCATGGAATTTTTACTTAATTAATTATATTTTTCGTGAATAATCATTTATCCTCATGAGTCTAAAATATTTTTCTTATATTGTTATTAAATCTCATGTATTATTATTTGTAGTTTTTAAATTTAAATAATAGATTCATATACTAATAATATTATCAATAACGTTATTATTTAAGTTATAGAGTGTTTCAATTCACCTATTTATTCATTATAATTAAATATATAAATCATCATCATGAGTATAATAATGATCTTATTCAAATTTAGATTTATAAACTCTTCTATCATTTTGAACATCCTCCTTTTATATGCATCCAAAACAATTACACTATTTTTTATTTATATTGAAATAATTTAATTGATAATATTTAATAGATCTATAATTGAAATAAATATGAATTATTTTTTTATAATTATCAATAAATATAACTTATTATTTTAAATATAATTTTTTTTCCTTCACCTCCTTGCTTATTCTTAAGAATTAACATGATTTCAAATGATTATTTTTTATATTTTCCATTATTATATAAAACATATTGAAGAGAATCATATTAATTATCATTATATGTAAATACCAAAAAAAATATATAAAAAACTGAATATGGGTCATTAAAATAATGTGTTATAAAATTTTATTTAATAATAAAATATTATTCAATATTATTCACATTGTGGTTTCATTGATCAGAAATGATATTTTTGTTATAGATTTTCAACCAAGGATACATAATGATTTATACCTTTATTTTTAATGTAATTATCTCATTCAATTGATGTATCCTCCTTTACATTTGTATATATAAATATGTATACCACCATTATGAATTAATTTTTAGAAATTCTATGACATTTATTTGAAAAATATATCACTTATTTTTTTAAATGAGTAAAAAAAATATTTGTAATCTGACAATAATAATAATTAAATAATGTAGTATCATTTCCACTAGACTATTTTTGGTCATGTAATTAAAAATATATGAACAACAAGCCATTTAACAAATTTCATTTCATTGTAGCATTAAATTTATGATGACATTAGTTTACATGTTATAGGGGAGTAGCTAATAATCAAAATACAATGATAATGATTCGGAACAAACTTGATGATTGATAGATATTTTTTGAATGTGTTACAAAATTATTATGATGACTTATTTTTTATGGGATAACTAGAAAAACATAGTGAAAATTCTTTAATAAAATGAATGAATTCATATCTACATGTCGTAGATCAACTAGTATAGCACTGTTTTTACGTTACATATAAAGGTTAAAGATTAGTTTTTTAATTAACATATCATTAATAGTTATTTATGACCTTAAAAATAATAATATTTATCTATTTAGTTGTGCTACAACATCCCGTTTTGATTCATTTTGACACTTTAATATAGATTTGATACAACTAATAATGTATAGTATAGCATTTTACCCATTATAAATACACTCATTATGTTTTAAATTTGATATCAATGTATAAAAAAAGATAAACTATAATAATAATTAGTATATGGTTCCTTTATTTCTAATTCACCCACCCCTGATTAATATTTATTCATTATTGATAGTATTTTTTTAATAGAATTATGTATATTAATAATTGGTATATCAAAAATTAATTTTGATAGATCAATTAGATAAAAACATAATTAGACATTTTTATTTTTTAGATATTGTCTTAAGAGTTGGAAAATAAAATATTCATGAACATTATATGGAATATGAAATCATTTTTTTCTATATAGAGATCCATTAGAAGAATATTTTCATGATCATAAATGTATTATTTAGGATCATCTCATGTTCATTGTAGGTGTTCTGTTAATTTTTTTTACCTAAATATAACATGTGAACTATTTTAGGTGTAACTTATTTATTATATATTTAAATATTATTTAACATACATCTTGTAGCACTACAAGATATATGGAAATAATTTCATGAAGATATACATGGGTTTCAACTATATTATGATATCATTAATCATCAATTATCACTCATGTTGAGCCTAGAAATTTTTATTATTTCTAAAAAAAAGATTATAGATTTATTCCCAATAATTATATATTTTTAGACTATGGTTTATGTAAACAAATGTAAAAAATAAGTGACATTGTGTTGTCTCATAATCCATTTTCTTTGAACTCTTGACCCAAAGACACAATAATTCACCACACATCAAATCCACATATTATTCTACATCAATGTATTGACATTATTAATTCATAATAAGGATATTAACCCACCTTATCCACCACATCAACATAACAAGTTGACATTATTACATCATATGAAGTTTGCTTTTTCCCCAAAAGATCTCATGACTTGAACATATATCTTTTATAAAACATACACATATACCATTATTGACCACAGTTTCTTATATGTATCTAGAATAAAATTGAAATTCAGCTCAGAAAATGTAAAACAAATTACTCAAGTACCGCAAAAGTTCCATGTTTTTTATAAAACACAATTTCATAGAAAAAGGATATAATTTTAAAATTTAATTACTTACACATGCTCCATGAAAACATTATAAATCTATCATGATAAAATAATGAATCAATATATAATGATTGGAAATATAGGAATAAATTACAATAGTGAAAATTTGTGCATCTGTTGGTTAACATTGAATCATTAGGCATAGTAATCCTCTATAAATTATATTAATTACTAAAATATTGATTCATTATAATAGAAATGAGAATAAATTGATGGGAAAATTATGACAACTTTTAGTGATACTGAAGGATTAGTATTATCAAATATAGTTTAATATATACATATATAATATTTACTTCAAAACACATACACATTCACCACCAAAAATCGTAGCCCATCAACGAACTCACCTCTTTGACATTCATAATTATGCTAAATTTCCATTCAGTCTTGTTCATTAGTGTGAATATAAAGGAAAACTAAATTATTATATAATTATATTATTTTAGAAATATTATGAATAAATATTGATACAATATTTTTCCTTCAATGGTTGTATCTTGGTAACCCTATTTACAAGATTACATTTTTAGTGGATATTCCTTGGAAACAATAGTGTTGACTAAGATAAATATAGTAATTATAAAAATCATGGTGTCTATTGTGTGATCATTCAAAATATTAATCGATTTTGGTATTTAAATTTATATTTGTAATTGAATTCTTATACATTAATAATATATGATACTATATCATTTACATTGGGTTCATGAGTGAGTCTATTAATGATTAGATGTTTTCACACTCGAAATGATTGAATTTATCTCCGGGAGCATGATTATCTTTTCTCTATCATACTGATAATTTATCTTAATTTATTTATTATATATGACTATTTATCTATTAATATTATTTATTTAATTATATATATCTAAATGGGTGACTCTCCCTGTATTCATTTTGAATAAACATGATCTGAGGCCCATTGTATCTACTTTTTCATTATAACATTCCTAATTATAATCCAAAACAACATTCCTTTAGTAATGAGATATAAATTTTTAAAAAACACTTTTTATAATCTTATAATAACCCATAATAATAAATAAATAGACCCAATAAGGGTTTTAAGGATGTTTTTATCAACATTTAACTTATTAATTTGATTTAGGGCCAATTGAAATATAAAAAATGGGTTCTATAAATTTTGAAATAACATATTTTGAATGTGTAAATGATATAAATATATATTAAACTAATTTGAATATTATTTTTTACGATAATAAACATATTTATGCTCTAAATATATCTAAAAAATATTTTAATAACATTACCCATGGATAAATAGATATTCACATCACATCATGAATGTGGAATTCTATATAAAAATGAACAATATTATCATTTTTCATTGTAATAAAAAGAAAAGTATATACTAAATTTTCGTAATAATATCATATCTTTGAATTTATTAATTATTTCATTCATATAAAATAAATTTAATAAATTTTTCCTTTTATAAATTACATATAGTGTGTTATTAAATAACATATTACATCTCTTCATGGGGAGATTATCCTCCATACTCATGACTGATATAATCGTATCCCATAGGGAATGGAAATTAATAATATATATACAATATAAGGAATACAAATGCATGAATACATGATAAATATAATTTAAACAAACTATAAATACATAATAATACCCAACTGAGATAGGTTTTAATGGGAAAATGATTGACAACAGTTTGTGTGGTAAAAGTTTGTTGTACATAGCTACAGTGATTTCATAACACATTTTATTAATGTAAAGGTGGTTATAGTTCATTCCATCAAAAGGGGAAAATTTTATAATTGGTAATATATATTTTTTATTATATAATTGTGTTTTAGTAACAATTTATGAATGTCTAGGAATAAATAAAATAAAAATATTTATTGAATATGATTACATATTATTTAGCAATCCTCCATCTGTTTTCCACAAAATGCTTCATATGATTTATGTATTCTCAAAATAAGGCTTATAATATAATGATAGGGATGTTTTGATGTGAATTTTTTAGGTCTTGGATGAACCATAAATGGGTGATTGTGTGAATAAGATAGAGTATAGGGTGTCCTTTTCAATGTGAGGTGAGTGTAACACTTAAAACTTATTGAAAAGAATCTATAATTCCCAGATTTAATTCATGTAAAAAGCCTCCAAATTGAGTTATTATCAATAAAAGATTATATAAGATCATAAAATGTTACGACATTGGTTGTTTTTTAAGTGAATGGTCATTTTTACGCATATCATACTTGTTTAACACATAGGTAAATTCATTATTACCTTAACCATTGTTATTCATTTTTTTGTGTTTTCACTACACATTACAGAATAAATAATGTATAAAATATAAATTATTATAAATTATTATCAATATAAATATGGAATAAATTTTGTAAAATAATATTCATTGGATTATAAAATGATAATTGAAAATATATCATCACCATGTCATGAGAAAGCATGTTTTTAAAGCGAAAACGTTCAGAAATTTAAAACAAATTCATAGAAAAACACAATTTTAAAAAGGGTATAACGAATCTAATTGGATCAATGGTTATATAATGAAACTAAATTTTCATTAAAATAAATTGTTAAAATAATTTTTCCCTATAGATAATTTATTCGGAAATAAAAATTTCAATTGAATGTTATTATTCTTTACTATTCATCATAAAATTATTGATTTTAGAAAAATCCCAAAAATTCACCCTAATATAATTATTATATATAAATAAAAAAATGATGTTTTTTTACAAATAAATTATATAAAATAATAAATAACAAAATTAAAATTATATATAAAAAGTGAGAATAATCCATAAATTATTAAACTAAATAAAAACATTCCAATAATATTAAATGATTATTATTTTATTTCTAATCAATAGATAATAATAATTTAAATGTTTTATTTAGTAATATTTATACCCTCTAATTTAACAGTAATGTTATAATGGTATTATATATTCTGTTTCATGTACACTCTAGGTTTTTTGTTCCACAAGCTATCGCAAAGATTTAATTTAATGAAATATATATTATATGTTATTTAAGATCAATGTTTACTATGAAATATGATATCAAATATAGTGTTCTTATTTTATAATTTTTGGGCTTTAAATTATCCTCACCATAAATAAATTCAACCATGTAAATTTAAACATGATCTTGGTAGTCATGAGTTTGATATTGGAAAATTTATTTTTTTAGAAACACCCTTCATAAAAGGATTTACTACTACATCATACAAAAAAAAGGGAAAGGAATGATTCATTACCTTGTGGAATAAAAAATTACTAAGATTATATTATTTAAAAAAATGGGGGGATGTGATGATATGAGAACTGAAGAAATTTTTTAATTGTAATATATTGTGACTTTTCGTTTATCCTAATTATGTGAATGGTCAATTGAAATGTAAGGCCCTAAAAACAATAAATTCGTGATTATTTAAAGAAGTATTGATTAATTGGGAGTGATGGTATTATAAATTTTATTTAACAATCATTTAATACAGGTGAGGGGTTGTTTTATATATATTAATATAATGACATATACATACATTACATGTATCTATTTCAAAATTAAAATGGCATCCTTCAGTTATTCTTCAAAAATATTTTGTATTATCCCATTACTCAT
Organism: Viscum album; assembly: GCA_963277665.1. Lineage (NCBI taxonomy): Eukaryota > Viridiplantae > Streptophyta > Magnoliopsida > Santalales > Viscaceae > Viscum > Viscum album. The sequence continues at coordinate 554,616,240 of OY728165.1, read as the reverse complement.
TGAAATTGATATCCAATAAATAATTTTTGTTTTTTGAGGCACTAAATTTTTCTTTTAATGGATAATAATATCCATAAAAGAGTGATAATTATTTGATTATATCTGTAAATATTTACCAAAACCAATATGGCAATCAAAAGTTGTATAATTTAAGGAATTAATCTATAAAAATAAATAGTAATAGCACTGGTTGGTCATGAATATTTATTCACAAATTAGAATAACTAAAAAAATAACATACAATCTATGACATCAATAAAGACAATGGTATATGATAAACCCTATTTATTATATTTTGGTGAATTCAAGCCCCGTGACCTTGAAATAAGCATTGTGTTATTAGCAGACATGCATTTTTTTTCTCTTTTCTAAAACCATATTCTAATAATTCTAAATACGTTCTGAAATATTATGATAAAATACTTGAAATTATATATGTCATTAAATAACGTTTTAACTATGGTTTTCAAAAATAATTCCCTCAAATTACAATATTATTATTTGTCTAATAAGATAATTTCATTAATGATCATATTAATCCTAGTGGTTGTGAATACATTTAAACCACTGTTTAAATTTTTTAATTTAATTATTAATTAAATAATATTTCCACTAAAACATATACTTTCCATAAATTTCTCTAAAATTTCTCTAATCATGGTACAATCTAATCATAGAAAACATTAAATGGGTGTTTAATAATTTTAATATATGATCATATTATACTCCTAACCCAAGATGGATTCGAGAATAATTTATAAAATCATAACCAATATGATCGTAAACTTTTATATAAGCCTTATATTCTTCTTGATTCTTAAACCAAATTACAATTTATAAGAACACTTCAAATTTTTAATTTTTGAATGCCTATATATAAATCATTATACCATTTATTTCAACATTTTTTTTCTTATTCAAATTTTTATCCATTATAATATGGAATTGAATCATATAATTCAATAAATTTATACATTTGATACAAACGATGATAAATTGATCCCTTGGATGATATTTATTTCCTTCCACTGTAATATTCAATATTCTTAGAAAAGTTATTTATATATGCCAATTTAATACCATATATAATGCATTTCTTCATTCAATCAAGACACTTCCATTGGTTTCTCCTTCAATATAACTTACATAATTGAAAATGAGCCTTCTTTACTATATGACCTCCATCACTCTTGCTCATTGTATACAATATATTTAACACAGATGGTTAGTCTTGAAGTTGGTTATGGTATATACGGTTCTTCGTATTTTGTGATAACTATTTAATAATATTCCCAATATCATTCTATCCAAATATAGTAACATATAGTTGATCATAGTGACAACCATGAAATTGTTATTTATTGTTAACATGATTCCTTTAGGTTTCATCCATTAGCTATAAAAATATTCATACTCTAACTAATAATAATAATATTTGGAAAACCATATATATATTTATAGTCAGTATAAATCACAAGACATCTATTTTTAATCATTTAACAATAATTTTTAACATTATTCATTCATTTTTGTCATATATTCTAATAAACCATGATTGTCTGTAGGGAAAATGTTAATTATCTTATTTACATATCCCATGAATGTGAAATAATTTCTATATTAAGTCCTCGTTTCATGCACCAGGTGATGATCATGTTAATTCCAATGCACCCAATTTAGAGTTATTATAACTCGGTGCATGTATTCGAAAACGATGTACACATGTAGTATATAGTCATTGATGTATTTCGAGGAAAACCACATAATATATTCTATAATAAATATTTAGTTTTTTCTTCTAAACTTATCCTTAACGAATTTTGTTGGTTTTTTCACTGTTTTTTTATAATATGATTCACAATATTTATACAAAACATACTATGGCAAAAACTGTAGAAACCATGACCATAGTATCCCATACCAGGTAACTGATTTAATGGATTTTAATGAGAAACATGGAATCAAATCTAGAAGGATTTAATAGTTTTATAGTACTTTTAAATAGATACTTATTTGATTTCAAATATACATTTAAAAAAATTAAAAAAATTTCTTTTTTAACAATAATATTACTATATCAAGTATATTATTTCATTTAAAAAATAGTCGAGTAGAAGGATTCAAGATGAAAGAAAAATGTAAAGGTGAAATCGGTTGCTCTATAAGGGTTAATTAAACTAAAAGCAGTCAGGAATCAATAAGCACAATCAAAATGTCAAGGTAAATAATTAAACACACATTCCGTTTAAAAAAATTTATTATCTTATTTGATATAGAATGGTAAATAATTAAAAACTCGTTCCATATAATCAATAGCATAAATATCATAACATGATATGGAATAATTAATAAATACATTGAAATAAATTAAAATACATTCCATTAAATAAATAAATATATAATGAAAATCATCTAAAAATATTATCACTTGAAAAATATGATGGATATAATAACTAAATTATATATGAAATAAAATCGTATTTAATTAATCATGTTTCCCAGTAACATGATTACACTATAATCACGATCTATCATAAAAATATCTAAAACTAATGAGTATAATCCCATTCAACAATCAATATACAAGTAATAAATCCCATGAGACTATCGATGAATTGAGGGGACATATGTAAAAAGGGAAACCAATGAAATTCATGTCCATAACATACCACATATATCAAATTCATGAGTCAAATTTAAAATGACGTTCATTATAATAAAACTACTTGATATACTAACGAATAAAAATTAATCTTTATTTTCTTATATAAACATATAAATTTTAATGTGGAAAACCATATATATGAAATATATATGGTTTAATAAATTAACAGATCAATTATAATTAATATGGATATTTTGGGTAAATATACAACGTATTTATTTATAAATGTGATCATTTAATTGGAATATAAATGAGTATAAAAATGAAGCAAGGAAGTGAATTTCAATACACTCCTTGGAAAAAATAATCATAAAATCATCTGAAGGAAGAATAAGGTATGTATAAATACAATATATCCCCAATGTATATTGTTTAAAAGAAAGGGTTGTTGATGTTGATGAATATAAATACCAATAAAATTAAATAATTCTTGAGATAAATAAATTATTCATTTATAATAAATCAAAAAATATTGAAAACATATTTTCAAAAAATATATCATGGAAAATATTATTTTAATAATATAATGTAATCTATGAATCATTTAGTGGTAATGATTGTATGAAATTCCATACATGCCATGTACATTAAAAAGGGATTCATTTCAACTTTTTTGGTAAAATACTAATGGGTATTGTTTAGAAAATGTCATGAATAGTAATTTCAAATTATATTTAAAACATTATTAATTGGAAAATAGTACATTATGAAATCCTTAGTAAAAAGTTAAGAGACTTTTTTGAGGATTTAAATAACACGTTTTTTAATGAAAATAGTCTTTTAAAGATTATATAAATGAATTATGATTTTTTTAAAAAAAATTTCTCTATAATGGTATGTAATAAAGCGTATAATAATTTTTATACTATATTAAAATATCATGAATAAATATATTATATGAAATATATATCACCTCATTTACACAAAAATAATTATTTCCATCATCTAAAAATCAACATTAAACAATCTTCATTAGATTTTTTTTCAAATAAACCCTTATGAAGAACATAAAATAGATATGGGTACTAAATAATGAATGGATTATGAGGATAAATTTTCAATCCACAAAAAAAAGTTTATATACAATATAATATATTCAAGATTCATTATACAAATAATCTTATTAACATTGGAGAACAAATATGTAATATAACCTAATGAAAATAAATCAAGTTTTGTAGTTTTTTGACACATCATAATTCTAAATTTAAATACATTTCGATAAAGCTATAAAAAATTAAATATAAAATAACATTAATTATAAATTAATTATGATATAAAACGTTTAATGGGTAGTATATACAGCATAATGATGAAATTTGTGGCATAGAATTAAAATATGCATCAAGTAAATAATATTGAGACGAAATCCATTACCTCAAAATAAATTTTAGATGAATTTTATTTTTCCCCTTATATAGTTTTTCAGACAGATAATCGACAAAAACAATTAGTATATTAATATGATAAATGAAAATCTTATAAAATATAATCAAACATTAACTAATAATCTATATTTTTCTTCATTGTTTTGGTTGTCAATTGTCATGTTTTCTCAGGTGTGTTTTTTCATAAATGTTTAAATTATTGAATTTATCATATATTAATATAATCAAAATAATAATAATAATTACATAATTATCATTTTTTTCCACCAATTTATCTTTAAAAAATTATGCTAAATTATAGTTTTAGAAAATTGATTATGTTGCAATCATTGAATTAGTAATTTATATTTGTGAATGAGAAACATTACTATTTTTAAATTATATTTAAAGAAATTAGATATGGTTTATTTGATATTTTAAAATGAATTTAAAATAATATATAGAATGATATTTCAATAAATGTAATTTTATAAATCATTCATGTCTTGGGGTAATTAATAGATAATAACATCACTTCGTACTTGTGGTAGTCTACACACACATCAATGATGTTATCATTTTTATAAGTAAAAAAATTAAAATTTTATATTTCCAATTCTTGATGATAAATACTTTATGAATATATTTATTATGTAATATATATATATATTATATATTAATTAACATTGACATTATTAACTTCTATGTAAGGCATTAACAAAAAATTAATCACATCAGTTCATGAGGTGGTAGTATGTCGTACGGACGAGCAACGTTACCGTAACCCCTAAAGAACCGAATTTAAAATGGTGTAAGTGTTATAATTACTAAATATATATATAATTGTTATATATATTATATATATATTCTATATCAATCATTATACACTACCATCAAATGTGGAATCGAAAAATCAGATGATATTGGTTTGCTAGTCAGTTGTCTATAGTAAACATGAATATTGATTTCATAACACATCTGATAAAATTGGATGTGGTAATAGTTCATTATCATAACATAAAAAATATAATTATTTTTAATATTATTATTATTTTATATCATTATTATTTAATTATAATTTATATATATGGATGATGAATAAAAACCACAAACACTCATCAAAAAACGTTAACTCTTCAACGAGTATGAAACATAGTTTTTCACCAAAATAATTAATATGATAGATTTATTCCACAACTAAATAATCTATGACACGTCTATTTACATATATAGGTGACTTGGGATGTTATTGGAAAAAAAATGGATTTAAAAATGTGATTTAGAGTAAAGATTTGGTGTACTATTATAACAAAGCTGAGACACACAAATGTAATTTCCTTGGAAGGACTCAATCATACCAACATTTTTATCATAAGAATGCCTAAAAAATGGGCCATTTTAGAAAATAAAATATACATGGTATATATGTGGCTATAAAATGTGTGTTTTAGATTTTTTTATGTTATTTTTATCTTAAATAAATGTTGATTAACCGCACCTAATAATCTATTTTAACCTTAACCATTACATTTATGATTTACATTAAACAGTCCTTATTTTTTGGAAAAAATAGACCTATATTAAAATATAATTTATGATTAATAAATATAATGATTATTTTCTTAAAAATTTAATTCACACAATTTTTGTAACATCTTGAGGCTTTCATATGGGTCAAAACCCCATTCAGGCATGAATTTTTCAATTATTGGCTATTCTAGTTTTTTATTCATTGATCATAACTCTATTACCAGAATATTATGAATCATAAAGGGTGGTTTTGTCTAATTTTATAGGAATGGATAGTTCCTTGAATGTTTGGATAGATATTTATACTATCAAAATATTGAAGGTTTTTGTTTTTGGTATGCAGGTGTATGAATACGGTTAAGGGAAACCAAGAAACTGTAGGCGCATAAATGTGTAAGCTAATATAAAAAGATGAAGAGGGATAAAACATGGTTTTTGAATGGTTATTAAAACAACGTGGGGAATTATTATATAATTGGATCCTAATAAAGTGTATTATATATGGTTTCATCATGGTTTAGAAAATGGTGTGGGTAAAAAGTGCAGCAAGTGTTTGGTCTTGTTTTTAAATTATTATTTTCCTATTTCTTTATTCTATCCTAGGTGTTTCTTCATTCATAGTTCTGCACATTAGGGGGTTAACTTCCCCTATTCCCATTCCACCAGATTTGATCATGTATCTTTTTCTGACCTCTATTTTTCGATCCTTCAGAAGCTATAGGAAGAACATGTTAAGGAAAAACCCCCACATACATCTTCTTCTTCGATCTTTCATCTTCCATACTATTAATTTTATCCAATCCAATATCGGGGTTATAGATGGAATCTAAAATCAACTTCAATATACTTTGAATTGGGCTTTGATATCAGACGTTCTTATGTACTCATGACTAATGTATATGGTGTATACCATGTTATGAGTTTTTGGGGACCTTTTAGAGTTAAATATTTTTAGAAAAACTATGGGTTTTGAGACAAACACTACTATAGAATTTTAAACCAATTCATAGACCATGTGGGGTTTTTTGGGAATGCATTATACCTGTTACAATTGTGTGAATCCAGTTAAATGGATCCTTATAATTGGGATACTTTGGCTTGGTTGGAAAATAGTTTTTAAAATAATTTTTGTGATTTAAAATTTAATGTTTTGTTTCTTAAAGCTTGATTAGCTTTTTAGTATCATTATTGGCCTCTATGCTAAATAATGATGACATTTACGATAGGAATTTCAATTTTTTAAATTGAATTTTTTGTTTAAGATGTGATATTTAAATTTCATATATGTAATTATTTTAATTTCATTAGAGGCAACTCAATGAGTTATTATGGGCATGGATCGTGATGTATTTGGATGTCATGCCCTTGATGATTGGGTGTGCTAGACGATAGATTGATTAAGTGTGACTAATATTATGGTTAGGAATCAATATAAAATGATGGAATCACAATCACATTTGAGAAACATGGTCTCATGGGCAGGATGTTCTAGTGATGTTGTGGATTATATTCTTATTTTGTGATTTTCACTCACCTATGAAGGCCAAAGTGCCAATTGGGTAATGTGAACATAGTTTGACTCCATGATGAGGTGGTTTTCACCTCTTATATGTCTAAAGGTCTGTGATAGTTCCAACATGGGAATTTACTATTTCGTTGTGCATTCTATAGAAATCCACATGGAAGATGACGAGCATTTGGTTAGTAGCAATAATTTTATCTGAATCGGAGATGAGGGTTTATGTGACTGATGCAATGGTCCATGATAATTATTTAAGGACATATATCATTATTATTCTGGTTTTTGTGCCATGGGATGACATGAGCTATCAAACATGGGCTTTTAGGACTAGGAAACTATTGTTTGGTCATGCCTTCGAGACATAGGTACTGTGAGACATAAGGTGACATGAGGCACATAGTGTTGGGATATATTATATAGACGGACCCAAAGGTTCACCGAGGCTTGGTTAATATAGGGGTACCTTGGGACTTGGTAAATGGACTCCCATTTCTTCTGAGATTACATCATTGGCCAATGTAGGTGTCACTCCCGGGTGGCAGTTGAGCACCAGTGGAGGTCGTGTTTTTTTGCTGAAATGTAATTTTTATTTTTCATAGTGATGCATGTGTGCTTAAAAAATATACTAGGAATGAATTATTTGGTGGTATCCTATTAAGATTCATCTGACAGCCTACATAGGCCCTTCGAGATGCATGTAGACTACAATGATTTATATACAGGTAAAGGACCAACATCAAGAGTAGGATCATATTACTAATTGGAAGAGGGAATGGAAAGACATTAAGGTCATGAATATATGGATTTTTTATTTTTATTTTCAATTTCCTTTTTTGTATCAATATTAATTTATATATAGTTATTGTTATTATCCATGTTAACCCTTTAGATATTATATTTTACAACCTAACATGGAATTCGTTATTTGTTGTTTTCTTTTTATCGGCTAGAAATGAATTTTTCGAATGTTGTTCTATTTAGTTTTGGTTTCTGCTTTTCTTATATATTTCTTCCACAGTTTAACACTATTCTGTGAGTCTTTGCTCTACAGATCTATTTTGAGTTTATTTAGTCAATAATTTATATTCCATCATATCTTATTAGGCTCTATATAGTATAATATCAATTACCAGAGGGTATAAAATATCCACTATTCATGTTTACATCATTTCATCAAGTCAGCAACCATTGGATTTTAGGGTATTGCAGCTACGACTAGTGCAAGTAGCTCGTTACCACTATATGGGTGGTTGTTCAGGTCGGGGATTGTACAAATGGTATTATAGGATTTTCATTTACCAATTTTCTTTCAATTAAGATTTTTAATTTATGGTAGACTAAATATATGTTGTTTTCAAAAATAGATTACAAATAAGTTCTTGTGTAACTGCAACACTATTCACAATGGATTGATTAAGTTACCCTTGGTGTGTTAGGTTATTTTTATTTTTCTTAGATTAGAGTTTATATGATTTCAAATTAGTTTGATCACGTGGTATTTTATGATAATTGAATGTGAATTATGACCCTTAACCTAGAGTGGTAATGGAGAATTAGACCCTAAGCTGTGTTTGACAATGGGGTTGTGATGCTTGTTTGTCTGTCAGTTGATAGGAACATCTTAAGGTTCTCCAATTTATAAATTCATGTATTATGGATAAATCATTATACCATGTGAATAATATCAAGTTCAGTGATGTGCTATAATTTCTTGATTTTTGTACTATGATATTGATCCCCATGATTGAGAGACATGGTCAACAGTGTGAGTCAAATGGTATTCAGGATGGGTGTATCGTGGGAATATTGTGATACTTGGCTCTAATGAGGGTGGGTAATGATTCCATGAGGATGTGTTGTCATGGGCAATAGTTGCTATGTGGGAGAGTAAGGGTAGTTTTTATATGACAAAATTTTACTACCTTCCCTATATACAGTATATATATATATATATATATATGAGATTTATGATAATTAATGGTATTCACGGGGTTCCTCTTTGATATCTTAGATGGAGCGACTCATGGGTGATGTTACAGTGCATCCGGACTATGATCAAGATCATTCCCTTTAGGGGTAGTACGAGCACAATCCACTAGTACAGGTTTAGAGGCATGATTAGATTCAAGATCTAATGAAGGTAGGGTAGCTTCCGGGATTGATAGATTTTGTGTCATGGATCGATAATCATCTATGATAATGTCCTATATTTGTTTTAAATGGGTTCAATAGGGGTAATAAAGGAGCATAACCCTTTATTTCTTATCATACTCGTGAGTTCCAATCGCACCACCTGCATCTTTTTTTGGGTGAGGGTGTTTCATATGAAGACATTAAATGAATAGAGGTAATGTATATGATTTCTGATCATCATGAGATACTCCTAGGGTGGATGGTCAAGATAGAAACCTATATTCATAGTGGGCTATCTAACCGCTGGTGGGATGTGAAGGTTTAGGCTCATAGCCATGAGGGACCTTCCTTGAATGATATTGAGGATCATTTCTTCAATAACGTTTTCTATGAGATATCGAGGGCAGAGAGATATCACATATTCTTAAGGTTTTAGTATAGTTACATGTTCCTTGTGAACTATGGAGTTATATACACTACGTTTCCATGATTTTTTACTAGGTATGGAAATATATGACCTCTCAATGGGTAGAATCATTTAATAGGTATAACAACATTCCATGCGGGGGTATGTAAACATCATGAAGCTATCCTCCTTCTCATAGGTGGTGAATAAAGTGCACAATGTTGAGGGAAACCTAACTGACATGTCTTATTTCTTCTAGGTGGTGGTTTAAGGTGATTGTTTAAGTGGAAGGAAATGAGGTTGGGATGAGTTTTAAGAGGGAGTTATGGGGAAGGTCTCATGTCAACCATCTCATGGTTTCACATAAGTGGTTTTATTTCAGTGTGGGAATCCAAGGCATGTACAGACTCATTGTGAGAAGCCTCTAAAGGAGTCCCATGAACATGGACTGGTAGGGAATAATGAGGGGTTCTGCAAAAAGACATCAAATATAGCAGTTTGGTAGGGTCCGAGGCAGGCAAAATAGTCCGAGATTGGTTCAAGATTTGTACCAGGTGAGGGTTGATGAGGTTCAGTTGCATGCGGTTGTTGTGGTATTGATAGTGGGACCCAACCATGGGGTCAGTTGCTGGTGGATAGCGCTACACCATTAGGAGGACATGCTTCAAGGTGTTGTGTTTCATTCCAGGTACAAATTGTGGATCTACCAGTGGATGAGATGGTTGGAGGGACAAAAATGATAAGTACATCGTAGGCATCGTTTTAGATTATTTTATATTTTCATTAGCATGGAATTATACGGAATTTTCATTTTTTATGTCCTAATGAGGCATGTATGTTTTGATTATACAAGGTTCACATGTTGCAAATGGACTGACCTTAACATGGTTATTAGTTTTGAATCATCACAAGTGTGTGAATATACGTATATGAGGTTCTTGGAATCAGGATAATCATAGGATGTTTGTTTTTAGATTCCTAGAATAAGTGAATTATTGGATATATTTTAGTTGGGGTGAATTTGGCTTCCGAGCATTATAGGGATGTGGGATTTATTAGGTGCCTTGGTAAGTAGGGCATCAATGATGTGGTTTGTGATTATGGTGTGAGGCGCCCGATTGTTTTGTGCATACATGAAACAGATGACCACATTGTAACCTAGGTTTCATGGGCTCGAGGTGGTACCGATGCGATGAAGGATGTGATGGGGACAAAATAGGTATGTTTTTTAACATCTTTAAGTTTTTTAAAGCATAATGACGAGATATTTTATGGTGGGGATATTGTAATGACCTCGGTTTTTTGAATGGGTCAAAATCCCCACCTTGTTGAATTTATCAATTGATGTCTATATGGATTTTTTTATTCAATGATCATAACTAAATTACAATTGTTTATTATCCATTAATGGAGTTTGAGGTTGTTTGGGACACAAGGAGAGTTCTTCTGGTGTTTGGATGGGTTTTGGGAGCATCGGAGGCACAAATGCATTGTTTTTTGGAAAAAAGTTCAGGCACACGGTGTAGGGAAGTCGTGCGGACTCTACTGAAAATTTATAGAGAGATACCACATATTTCTTGTATTTCTTTCAATGTGTTTTGGGTATCCTTGTGGACCTACATTCATAATTAGTGTCTTGTACATGGTTTCAGAATCGTTTTGAAATCCATGCTGGAAAACTGAGCAGCTGATGTTCAGTGTTTTTTTTAATTTTCCCCTTCCCTATTTCTTCTTTCTTTCCTACGTATTTCTTATCTTGTGGTCACACATTTGAGGGGATAACTACCCCTTTTCTCCTACCATCATATTTTAACTCATCTCTCCATCTGAACTCAATTATTCAATCCATTGGAATCTATAGGATCATGTCGATAAGGCTATGCGCGCATATACATCTCCTTATTTGGGGCTTCATCTTACGGGACACTATTTCCATATGATACAATTTTAGGGATAAAGATAGAAAATAAGATCTCTGTGGATCCTTTTTGAGTGGGAATTAAATATCATAGTTTCCTACATCTCTGATTCAATGGTATGTGGTTCATACCATTTTTTGAGTTAGCATAGTCTTTTTGGGGTGTGTCTTTTTAGCACATTAGTGGGCTTTAAGAATGACCCTGTCATTATATATTTAACTGATAATTAGGCCATGTGGGTGTCTTAAGAATGCCCTTTACCCGATATGGTTGAGTGGGTATAGGTGAGATTTTGTTTTTCAATGAAATATTTTTAACAGAGTCCCAAAAAAATGTAAATTGATATTTTTTATTCAAATTGAAATGTTTAATTTTTAATATCACGATTAATTTTTTAGTGGAAATAAAGAACACGATGTTGAATTATGATGATTTTAAGTTTATTCAAATTAATATTATAAAGTGAATTTCATGGTTAAAATGTGTTACTAAAACTTAATATAATTCATTGCTTGAATTGGATGAGATGGGTCCTAAGGGGTTATGATGGGCTTGTACCATGATGAATTTGGATGTCATTGCCATTAGGATTGGTCATCGAGGATGTTGGTTTATGGAATGTAGACTATCGGGTTGTGAAAGAAATGTGATTCTTGGATGTAATGGCCATCATATTTGAGCGACATGGTTACAGGGGTATCAGGTTCCTGATATAGTGTAGCATAGGTTCTTGTATGGTGATTTCCACTCACCCATGATGTCTAAAGCACCAAATTAGTCTTGTTTATAAAGGTTGACTATGTGATGATGTGGTTTTGAACACTCTTGGGGTTAGAGGACCTCAATTGTTTTGGATTAGGTATTTAGGTTTTCATGGTGTTTTCTATAGAAAGCCATGTGGACGGTGTGGAGCCTAATATTCGTAGAAATGAGGATATCAGGTTGGGAGATGAGGCTTTCTGTGCTTGAGGCCATTGGTCTTGTATATTTGTTTTTGCATTGAAATCACTATTATTCATGTTGTCATTCCATTAGATGATGTGAGATTTTGAGAAGGGGTCCTTGGGGCAGGGGCACTATTGTTTGGGCATTCCTTCAGAACATCGGTACATTGAGACATGAGGTGTTAAGAGGCACACATTGATGGAAAATATTATTGAGGTTAAACCTATAGATTCACATTGGAAGTTTTACTATAGGGGTATTATGGTACATATGTAATGGACTCTCCTTTCTTATGTGATTCTGGAATTGGCAGAAGTAGGTGAAACTCCCTACTAGATCTTGAGCATCAGTGGGGGTTGTGTTTATTTATTGAATCATACTTTATACATTTCATTGTGAAGAATGTCTTCTTAATCACATATACTAGGTACAGTACATCGGGTGATATCCTACTAAGATTCTTTTTACACCCTATTGGGGACCTTCGCCATGCATGTATACTTTATGGCATTATCTGTATGTAAAGGATCGACCTTAATAGGCAGGTTTTATTAATGATCTGTATGGATATTAGCATGGGCCTTGAGGTCATTTCATGCTAATGTTTTACATTGTTTAAGGTTCCTTTTCAGTTTCATATGGCTTATATATATAGCTATTATGGTTAGCCCTGGGATCCCTTTGGATATTTTATTGTACAACTAGACATGGAATGGATGATTTTTTGTTTTTTTTTGAGTAGATATAAGGGTTTTTCCCATATGGTGTTATGGTTTCATTCTACTACTAGTTATGTTTCTATATTGTTTCCACTATTTATCTCTATTAGATGTTATTATGCTCTATAAGTATGGTTTTAGACATCTGAGTCATTTATTTCAACTACAAGTAACCATATTATTCTCATTCCATTGTATTATTTATTCCTATAGGTTATAGACTCCCTATTATACCTATTTACAACCTCTCTGCTTGTTAGAAAAAATTATATTTCAGGGAGGTGATCCTAATGATAGTGGAACCCAGCCTATTAGAAAATTTTTGGTAGATTTTTGTTCTAGGGATGCAATATTTGGAAATGAATAATTTAAAATTAATCTCCCAAACCTGATGAGAAAGCAGGTTTTTAGTGTAAATATGTTTAAAAGAGTAGAATGTTTTTATACGACAATTAAATTTGAAAATCATATTAATAAATAATACATGACAAATGTATAAATAATTTAACTAGTTTATATTAAAACAAATATCAAATATAATTTAATATTATAAATAATAAGTTAAATTCAAAGGTTTTTTAAATATAAATTCAATATTTTTAATAATTAAATGAAAAATTATATATTTCTAAAAAATACCAAAAATTCAGTAAAATTAAATTATCATATTATTATTTAACAAATATATTTTACTATTAAACTAAAACAAATAAATTTGTTAAATAAAATTTTTTAACTATACTAGAATATCATAATTTACAAATATTTTAGAAAAATACATTTTCTCAAAAACATTTCTATTTTTATAAAGAATTAATATTTAATTTATAATCAACAAATAATATTAATTTTTATATTAATTTAATAAAATTAACAATCTAAAATTTAAATTATTGGATATAAAATTATACTATATTACGGTTCACATACACTTTGGGTTGAATATTCAAGAATCTATCATAGTGTTGTAATTTGATGTAATATTTTTTTAGATATGTCTGCAGGTTCATGTCACATACACACTCAAATAAAATGCTCTTAAAAATTTTTGTTTTATATTATAGATACACATATCAATATTTTAAATATTACTACCAAATAACGTTTTTTCAATGTATTGTTCATTATGAAATTCCAAAAACATACATTTTATAGATTTTTTATCATGGTACTTTTTCCTGCCACACATTATATCTAATATGGTTATCTTTGCATCAAATAATACTATACTAAATTATATTAGGGATATGCAAACAAAATCATAATATTTTATCTCTATTGAATCATTCGTAAAAATATATGATAATTTTGATTCATCTATGATATAATTGAATCAACCTATCATAACATCATATTAACCCATGAATTACAATATCTATTCTTATTAAAATATATAATGTATATTTATAATATTACTCCATAATATAACATTTAAATCCTTTATTATGTTTTTTAAATATTTTTTTAATCACTCAATCATATCCAATGTGATTTATTAAATTGGTTTTTCACCCACACGCCCACTCTTCAACCACCTAGTGAAGACCGATTTGAAAATCATCTAACAATTTACATGGTGATTTCCTCTAGATTCATTAATGTTAAAAAAACATCTACATTCCAGTTTCAATAAATGAATATAATTACAAGGATACAAAAAAACATATACATTAAAAAAATTTGAGGATGTTAACATACACATAGACACATCTGTAGTGTTTTCACAAATGATATCTCTTCATTATCGTAAAAAATAACGATGTTATTCCTAAAAAAAACTAAAACCCACGTGGATATCAACAAAGGAATCCTAGACCCATGCTATAATACCCTATATACATATCATAAGTTATAATCATCTTTATGACTATTGGAATGGAAGAAAACATGGGGTGATATCCACAAATCATTAAGATAAAACATAACATAATTGGATAAATTTATAGATCATTATCATATGATTAGTCATGATTAATATATAAATAACATGAATAACAGAACAAATAACAATAAGTGATTATTATAAACTAGTATAGAAATATGTGTAATAACTATTGTTCAATAATATCCAATGGAATAAGAGTGGAAAACATGAGATAATAAACCTTGGAAAAAGTTTATAATCATAGGCATACAATTATTTCATATCATGGAAATGTTTCATTAAAATAATAAATGTGACAACTATAAAAAATGAATCATTACTCCTGGATTATACATTAAAAACCTATTTTCTATTAGTGACCTAGCTTTCAAAAAAATATATTACATTGGGGAATTTGGTTTCTTAGACCTATGGTCCATATTCTACTTATGATCCACAATCACATAGTCTATAAATTACTCTATTATGTAAAACATACTATCCATGTGTGACTTATTCATCACAAACCTATAGTACATTAGTGACTTAGTTTATTAAAAAACTATCATCCATGAGTATCTCATGAGTTTACAGACCATAACCAATGCATTATACATATATATTCGATACTAACCATTTAAATCCATATTGATATATTCAATTTTAAATTCGTAATTCAACATATCAATGTGAACCCATATAATTAAAATTAGTTTCATATCATATTAAAATTAAATCATGTAATGGAATCATTCCATCAATTATCATATCATTATAATCCCAGGGAATTTAAATTTGAAACGAGATATATTTAGTTACATTGTTAGTTAATACACTACAAATTAAGATTATATGGTATATATGTTTTTACAAATTTTTGAAATTAGGATTATAGTTTAATATATAATATCCTTAATCAAATGATTTATGTTACCTATGTTATCAAATTGTAATTGAAGGTAGTAAATATAGAGTTTACACATAAGAAATAAAATATATAGAAAATTATATTTATATATAAAAGATGAATAGAGAATAAAAAAATAAGTAATTGATTTTCATGACATTAATCAGCAAAAATATTAAAAGATAAAGTGTTACTAATTTTTGAATATTAATTTTTATTGAAATAAATAAATTATTGATATCTATGTAAATGTTAGTGATTTCATAGAGTTATTTTTTTATTAAATAATCATTGTCATTAATATAGAGGAAATTAGTGGGAATTTCAAAAATGATTAAAATAGATATATTGAAAATATTAAACTTAAAACCAAGCACTTAATTATATATCCATGAATAGAACTAAATTTGATTTTATGAAAATTTGTTGTTGAAGATAAAATAGATTATCATGGAATAAAACCCATTTTAATAATTGATAATATATTTATTAGAGGATTCATTTAAAAAATAGATAAAAACATCCTATTATAAATGGTAAAAAGTAATATGAATTTCACACAATATTAAAAATAATTAGGCTTCTATATATAAATGAGAAAATTAGTTGGTAGGGGAACATAAGGTTTAGGAGGAGAAAGACATATTAAAGTGGATGAGAATTATTCCTAACAGTGGTATAATTTTTCATAAAAAATTAATAGATGGTAACAATTAAAAATTAAAATAAATTTTCCACTTGTATAGAAAATAAAAAAACTTTAAATACTATATTAAGGATTAAGAAATCAATAATAGAATAATTATTTTTATGATTTTTCTTTACAACTCATTAAAGTATATTTTTATTATAAAATTAACTTTTGGATTTAGTATTGTATGATTCCAAATAATAATAATGGGACATAATTAAATGGGAAATAAAATAACATTAAATAGTGTATGTTTTTCATACATGGAATTTATAGGGAATTGAATGCAATATAAAATGAAATAGTTATTTTAATAAAAAAAATTAATCATGGATTTAATAATGGAGAAAAAACTATTGTATTATAATTGTAATCCAAAATTTAAACACATTAAAGATATAATATGAGATTAATTTAAAATTACCATATAATTGAAGGGAATTTATTAATTAAAAATATATTTCAAATATTTTCACCACAAAATATAATGAAGTTGAGAATATAAATCATATATCAAAGAAAAAAATAGAGAAGAAAAAACACTGAAATTAAATATATTTTAGTCAAGCATTATTTAAAATCATTTATAAAAAATAGAAATATAAATCACCATTATAATACTATTATTTATAGTCATAAACGTTTATATAAATCATTAATTATAATTTATTATATATAAATTTATTAGTTATATTTTATTTCAAAATAAAATGTCATTCGTTTTGACTTTTTATATAGTACTATTTCTATAATTTCATTGTTAATTATTATTTAATGGTTAAATTTCATTCTTATATGATTATTAATGATATTTGGGAATATATTATTTAGCTATTTATAATTCAATCATTTAATTTCATATGTATAATTGATATGTTTCATGATGATATCGTAGATGAAGACCAAATTTTATTAATTGATAATGATTGAAAATGATACAAAATAATAATTAGATAAATATTAGAACATCATTAACAATAAAATAACATAATCATTATTTTCTAATTAATTTATAAAATTACATTTAATATTTTTCTATAGTATTCCATGATATAAATTTATAGTAATTACTATATATGTGGCTAAAAGACCTAATCAAAAACAAAATATAATATATAGCCAGATATAGTAAAAAAAGTGACACCATTAGAGTTATGTAATTATCAACTAAGGATAATGATTTCATCTAGAAGGTTTATAACATTTAATTATGTTTTAAAATTATAAATATACATTACAAGATTTTAGTAGATATGAAATTCATCTCATTCATGTAGGTGTTAGTCGGCATGTATGCATGAGAGATACTAACATTTTCTATAAATTTGTTTGGAGATTGGGAATGGATAATAATTTAATAATTATAAAAATAATATATATATAATATTTATCATCTAAATATACCTTCATATCTAACTATAATAGTATGCTATGAAAAAAATCACATGTTCATTGGTGTGGGATTACACACTTACAAATGATGAAATCTTCATTTTTCATATGGTTTTGGAGTGTGGTAAAAAATGATGTTATAAAAGAAAAATACTCTAAAAGTAACTTATTATAACTGATATTTTCATACATTCTCTGATTGAATATGATTTATAGCATAATATATAAAAATAATTAGTAGAGCTCGGTTGAGAACATTTCTTCATGACTTGGATGTTTTCTATAGAGAAACATCATTTTTAACATTAACATGGAACATACGTCACATTTGATTTGAGAATTTATTCCCCACTGTTATGTTTCACTATTAGGTATTTATGTGTTACTATTTTTAGTTGTACCATGGAATCGAGTTTTTAATAATGTAATTTATTTTTTACCTAAAATATAAGAAAACCCCCCAAACCAAATTTTAATTTTTTATATATATATTCTATATTTAATATAATAAAAAAATGTAAAATGTAAAAATTAATTTATAAATTAAAATATAAAAAGGGAAATTATTTTGTAGAAAACTGATGTTTCATCGATTTCGTGTTTTAAATATTAAATATTAGTAATTAAAAATACATGAATTTATAATATATATATATATATATATGTTAAGTGAAAGTATAATTATATAAAATACATTTTTTTATTAAATTAACAATTAACTTCATTAATAAAAAAATTATTTAAAATAACTCATTTTCCAATATCATGGTTGTCAACATTATTCATAGTAAATATAGAATTTCTATTTGAATTTCAAATTGAACTTATTATATTACAAGAACACATTGATATAAATTATGAAATCCATTTTGATATTTTTAATTTCTATATGTTATGAAAATTAATTTTTAATATAAGTGAATAAAAATAGTATTTAGACTAAGATATTACATATGATTTTAAATCATCAAGCATTATTTTTTATGTTCAATAATATATTTTTAAATGAATTATTTTTATTATAAAATATTAATGTTGTTTTGAAAAAATGGTTAAAACAATTGCAGTCATACCTGTATTTAAGAAGGTCAAAAAATTGACACCAATAGAAAACATTCTATTAATTTTATTATTATCCTCAAAATACGTTATATTATTAAAATAAAAAAAACTACAAAATAATTATGATGGTAATAATTAAAAAAATATGCTCATTATGAAAATACCTAAATAAAAATTATTTTATATTTTACTTGAATATAAAATATATAAATAAAAATACATTTTATAGAAACGCAATTTTAAATCATTTAGTCTTCATGATCATATTCTCTATTAATTTATAATATGTTTTCGTGTTTTTATTTAATATATGTTTTATTATTACATTAATTTCTTCATAATATTCGTCCAATATGTCATGGATCTCTTTAGGACAAGGCTGGGTGGGGATAATGATATAAAAAAATACTAATTTAGAGAAAAAATATATTCCCCAATCAGGTAGTGTTACCTTACACAATATTTAATGATACATCATTCAAAAAGAATTATTCATGGGTTATAATATAAGAATATTTATATTGTTAATGAGGTAATAAATTTGCTTTTAATAGTTCATGGAACCTGAATTGAATAAATCATTATGTTCATAGGTTACGTAAATGTAAAATGAAAGTTTATATACCTATATAAAGGTATCATATGAATAAAACCCAAAAAAAATTAATTCTCATATCATAATTAAAATCCCTATATAATGTTTAAAAACTACACATTTTATAATAAATCAACGAAAATATTAGCTATATAAGAGTGATAAACTAAATGAAAAATTATAACATGATGAACCATGACCAACAAAATGGTAATGGGAAATAATGGTTGTCTATTTAATTGTTATATTTTAACTATTTATAGGTATACCATTAATTTAATAGTATCATAAAATTATATATATCAATATAATTTTGATTCAGCCCTATGTAAAGGTAAATGGAGGATCTATAATGTCCGTGTATTGGGTTTCAAATGTGTAAAGATAATATTAGACCTATGTAAGGGTATATGTTATTAGGATCATTATAAATAATAATATAGTTGGTTTTAAATAATGTGGAATAAATTTATATGATTCATTATGTTATTTTATCATGGATTTATTACAGTTTTGAGAATATGTAGTGAGAATGATGATGAATTTTTTTCAAATAAAAACCATTGTTATGAAACAAAAATTTCATGGTCTTTTCCTTCACTTTTTTGGGGTTTTTATTTAGAAAAATCATATTGTATAATTAAATACTAGACTGCATTATTTCCCATCATCGATGACCATTTTTGGTAACCATTGCTGCTAAAATTCCAACATTGGATGTTTTACATTATTGTTCACGCTGTAGTGTTGAATGAATCATGATTTTTTGGCATAAACTTTTAATGGATTTGAAGGTGAGGGATTATAGGATATGATGAAGCAGTATGATTCATGGAGAAGATAGTTAATTTTGATTCAAATATCATATAGTGGAGTAGTGATTTATATTTCATGATATCTCAATAGAGGTAATAATCTTAATTTTGATACAGTTTAAAGTCTAACAATCATGAAAATTAAATCATCTAAAAATCATATAAATATTCACATGAAAAGATGAAGATTTATTTATATGGCATGATTTGAAATATAAGTATAACCTTGGATGATTTCTAGAAATCTATTTTATTAGTATGATACTAATAGTCAATGCAACATTTTTATATTGTCTGTGGATTTATAACTTCTAAATGTGGATGAAAAAGAAGTTGTAGGAATATATCTTAATGAAATCATTCAAGTTGAATAATATCAAGGTTATAATGAATCTAATTATTAACATATCAGAGTTCTTTTTTGTTATGTATCAATAGAATACAAATTCATTTACAAGAAAAAATTTGTGATGAAAATCGAATGAATAATAATTCTGACATATATATATTTCATATAATGAATAATATTAAAGTGAATAGATTAATTTTTTATGTTGTTCATCTGATTATGTTAAGAACTATGAATAGAGAAGATCAAATATGTTTAACAATCACAGTGTAACTGATTTAAGAATATAGAAATCTGCATAAAATTTGTTGACTGAATCATAGTAGATAAAACATCTTTGAAGGTTCATGGAAGGTTCATTTAATATTATTTTTACATCATAAACAACCCTACCATCCAATCCAGTGGATTATGTTTTGTGATTTAGAAAAAGGGAATTATCTAATAAGTGTCTAAAATTATTCTTTACGTATAGGGAAACTCTAATAATTGAAAATTAACTGTATGAAACAATGAATTTACATTATTTCATCATGGTATGAAGTATGTTTTTTGGTGATTGTTCTAAAACATGAAAACCCCACTTATAATATTTTTCTTGTCAGTCTCTACAATTCATGTTAATTTATGGATTAATGGAACATACATGATTAAATTCTCATTCCATGGATAATAATTCATGTAGAAGATATACATTAATTTAATGTAAAGTTTTACATGGTAAGTTTACTTTGTTTTTAATTAACCCAAACCCCACCTTACTTTTATGAAATGACCAACTAATAATAACATGTGTTATCATTGAAATTACAAGATCCTCATTTATTGAATCTAAAATTTTCAATTTTTTTACCCCGTTATTATGAATTTTTATTTTTTGAATATTTTATATGATAGTCATATAGGGAAATTTTTCAATATCCATTCTGAAAATTGAATGAGTGTTTCAACTAAATCATTATGGAATATAAAGAATTTGGTGGATATGAATAAGAAATAGGTTCAGCTAAATTCATGGATTTAATTTAATAAATCTCTATTATCAATCAAGGAATCATCTACAAGATTAATTATGAATAAATTATCCACATTAATCCTGAAAGGAAATACCAATGCTATTTTAGTGTGAGTTTATAGGTGAAAAGTTTCATTCAATATTATGATAGTTATTACAAATTGAAAAAAATCAGAATATGATGTATATGGTAATATGACATTTTAAAAAATGGGGATTCACTAATTTGAGTTAATTTCCCTCAGGATTTGAGTTTTTCCTTTCTTATTTCTTAAAGTTGAATGAATGAAAAATTTATGGTGTTTTGTGTCTCTTTTTATAAATAATGGATCCTTGTAAATCTAAGAATAGATGACTTCATTCAATCCTTCCTCTTTTTAGTGTACCCACACATAGGTTTGGTTAAAATATAATAATTTAATTAGGTTTTTTGGAACAAAAAGATCCTTCAAGACATTATAACTACTATTGGGTACCCTTCTGGTTGGAAAAATAGACTGAGATGGTTTTTTTGGACTATTTGGTTATTTTAGTAGTGGTTAATCTTATTTCAACACTAATTTATGAAGTAATTATTTATATTGAGAAAATTTATATTAAATTGAAAATTGTAAATGAAAAATTACATTTTGTAGTGATTAATGAATTCACATTTGTCACTCGATTTAAAAATATAGAAAAAACAATATCTTTTGGGGGTTTTCCTCAAATGGACATCGTGATAGTGACTATTTCAAGGGGAAAATAAAGTATAATATGGTTCATTGTTTATTTCATGATTTAAATGAATTTATAAGATATTAATAAGTTAAGATTCAAGAATGCATAGGCTCTTCATCTCAAACTAAACATCCTCAAATGGAATTAGGATTTCAATTTGGTGTGGATCAACGTACCGAAGAGGATGTCTCTCATTGTCACGACCCTCCTTCACCAAAAGGAGGGAAGGGTCAGAAGATTGACAGACCCTTCCTTCTTTAAGTTGAAGGAGATATAATGACCCCCGAGACCCACCTTCAATAGGTCCCGGAGTGGGGACTAGCACCAAGGGTATAGAAATTTCTCACAAATGGAAGGCATTACCCCTTTTTTTGTTTTATAAGATAGAGAGATGAAATTATGAAACTCAAAAACACCAAGGTAAAAGAAAAGTAAAGCCAAAAATAAACCATTCCCACATTAATGTTCCAAAAGTAAAGCCACAAGGTAAAAAGGTGACTACAAAGGTAAGTACCAAAGAGGAAAATCAACAATTGTAACTGCCCCAAAGGTCCGAGCTAGTAAGGTCCTGCGTGATCCCCGAAGTCCTCCTGGAAACCTGAAAGTAGTTTTATATACGTAGGGTGAGCATACAAGTACACTCAGTAGGGAAAAAAGACTCTCGTGCACAAGTGGGGGAACGTACTAAAGTCCCATGAGAAAAAGAGTAAACCAAACACCTATCACGGTAAACTAGCCCCCCAGGCCTCACCAAGACACACTCCCCAAATAACACAAGTCATGTAATATATATAATCAGAACAAATCGATGTTTGGGTACCCCACAACACTTTCCCACTGGTTATTGAGACATCCTACGCATCGGAACAATCCCGCCATTCTCACCGCAGACCAACTGTCACACCCGCCCGCACGCACCTGGGCCACAACCATACGGATTCCCACTATCGAAATCCCGCCCACACACACCTGGGCTAGAACCACACGTAGTCCCACTGCCCAAATCCTTCCCGCACACACCTGGGCCACAACTGTCACACGTAACCACGCCTACAAACAATTAGTCTAGAACAACCACCACCACGCCCGAAGACACATGGGCCTCATCCTGAAGACACTTGGGAAACCACCTGCCGCACACACATGGACAACAACCACACCACCCCGCCCGAAGGTTCTTCGGCTAATAATAGACCTCAGGACATCACATCATACCCGAAGATACTTGGGCTATCTGGGAAAGGGAGAAGAAAAGGAGCTAATAACCAGCCACCAAGAATAGTGTTGGGAAAAACACCATCACCCATGAAATGGGGGTGTTCGACACTTAAGTTCTCATCATGGGTGGGGCATGAAGAAGAAATACAAAACTAAAAGTATAGTTATAGGTAACAAGAACTCACCCAAAGTCTAGGATTTTCTAACCAGCCTACAGAGCACAACACCACTACATCCATGTCCCAAGTCACGACTTTCTCCAACAAAACCCATTTGTCCCATTCTTGTTTCATGTTCAGTAATAATGTTTAATTTTAAGCACTACTGGGAAACCAGTAGGCATAGACATAAGTCCATGAAGTAAACAGGCAAACATCATCCAAAACACCCACACCCGGTTCTCAAAAACAGAGGATCCCACCCCAATTCGTGATATAAACAAGTACCCACCTGGTCTTAAAAACTCATAAACACCGAAGCCACACCAACAGGGGATCCCATCCCCAGTTTCATAACCACCGAAATCATAAGAGAACAGAGGATCCCATCCCCTCCCACATCTCCAGCAATCAACTCATAAGAGAAAACCACCAAAACACTGCCAACAGCACTAAGCAAGTCCAAACCTATATTTCCATATTTGAAAGATTTTACACGTTCCATGATTTCAATTCTATTTCGACGGGGGTTAGCACAGAAGGGATTTGTCCTAGTTCTTTCAATTCATTCATCCGGATATACGTTATTAACCAATTACTTTTCACAGCAGGAGTTTACAACCACAAACAAGCCATTTAAAACATCAACAGGGTTCATTAGTGCACAAACAAAGACCACATATGGCCTCGATTTTCAGAAGGCATAAGCCATCACAACTCAACAAGATGGTCATAATATAAACAACATCAAAATATAATACATCATCAACGATCACAGCCCACCCTCCTTTCATTATATAATTCGTTCATTATCTTTAATTAGGTCTGGTTTATACAATTCTAAAGAATCAAAAGCACGTCCACCCCACATGATACACAAAATTAGAGAGGAAAAGGAGAAATTCCCTACTTGTTGATAGATGATCTGCGTCTAGGCCGGGCATAGAACATTACGGATAACGATGAACCCGTTGCACCAGAAGCTATTTGTGAAAAGCCACGATCGAAGAAAGAGAAACCACGGTTAACCATTAGTTTATAAGATCCTGGGATGGTTGAGCTGAAAACGT
Organism: Viscum album; assembly: GCA_963277665.1. Classification (NCBI taxonomy): domain Eukaryota; kingdom Viridiplantae; phylum Streptophyta; class Magnoliopsida; order Santalales; family Viscaceae; genus Viscum; species Viscum album. Next base: position 554,591,178 of record OY728165.1, on the reverse strand, counting down.
GAAACCGTGTAAGGCGCGGGGGTCGTGTGTTGACCATGCAGCTCCACTCTTCATAAAATGGGGTCGGGTGGTTTAAGCCGACTCATGAATTGATTAATTATTTAATTAAAACTCTTATGCGCGTTATGGGTTTTTAAAACATGCTCAAACAGGTCAAAATACGGTTTAAAACCCTATTTGCACAAAATGGAGCGCTACTCAAAACAACTCATCAAGGTCGGGTGACGCCGATCGGTCGCGCTGATCGGTCTCACAGATCGGTCGCCCCGATCGGTCTCACCGAGACGCCACTCCTTTAGGACAAGGATTTTGGAAAAGGTAGGGACCAGGAGAGTCTGGGTCATCAAATCAGATACCTCTCAAACTATTCTCTACCTCGAGAATTTAAACAACCCAGAAGGAATGACCAGGTCTGAACAACCACTTTGAAAGATACCTCTCAAAAGTGAACATCGTTGTTTAACTAAGAACACCTTCCTGTCACGAACCATGCAACATACCATGCCAAACTGCCCAGGCATGTGAGGGTTGGGGAGTGTCCTTCCCCATGTCAAGATATTATCCGCTTTGGGTGGCACTGACTCGCCCGCACGGGTTTAATCGCATCCACCTTAATGCATCTTGATTAGGGTTCGGGTTCTCTCCTCCCCCCATAGCCAGGGCTTTTCACACACAATCAGAGGAAGAAAACTAGTACATTTAATACCCAAAAGACATAATTTTCTACCACAATAGGCACAACATGGAACAAAACATATAACAACTCTGGGTACTGGGTACATATATGTGCTTCCCTCTCCCACGTACTATCCTCAAGCCCACCATGTCTGCACAACACACGAACCAAGGGGATGGTTCGCTCACGAAGCACCTTCTCTTTGCGATCCTCAATCTCCACTGGTCTCTCCACAAAGGTCACGTCGCCATCGATGTCTAGCTCACCCCAATCAAGGACGTGTGAATCGGCGTGTAGATACTGATGGAGCTGGGACACATGAAATACATCATGTATCTTTAGTACCGTCGGTGGCAACGCTAGCTGGTAAGCCACTTCGCCGACCCACCACAACACTTCGAAGGGTCCGATGAATCTGGGAGAAAGCTTACTCCCTTTGACGAACCTCCACTGCACACGCCGAGGGGAGACCTTCAAGAATACGTGGTCCCCAACCTTAAACTCCAAGGTAATCCTCCTGGTATCACCATATGACTTCTATAGGTCCTGGGCCACCTTCATCCTTTCCCGTATGAGATGAACCTTCTCTGTCGTGTTCTGCACAACCTCCTGGCCAAGGATGCCTGCCTCTCCTACTTCGGTCCAACACACAGGAGAACGACATGGCCTCTCGTACAAAGCGTCCAATGGGTCCATGCCAATGGTAGAGTCGTAGCTACTATTGTAGGGAAACTCTTCCAGAGGCATGTATCGCACCCATTATTCTCCTGAGTCCAGAACACATGCCCGTAGCATATCCTAAAATGTCTGGATGGTGTGCTCTTTTTTCCATCTGTCTGGGGATGGAAAGCAGTGCTAAGGTGTAACTGGGTGCCAAACGCATACTGCAATCTTCTCTAGACTCACGAGGTAAACCGTGCATCCCTATCCGAGACTATAGACCTCGGAACTCCATGCAACTGCACCACCTCATCTACGTACTTTCGTGCCAAAATATCCACAGCACTCGACTCCCTGATTGCCAGAAATTGAGCTGATTTCGTCAACCTGTCCACTACCACCTAGATGGCACCATACCCTCCTTAGACCTTGGGTAGTCCCGTGAAAAAATCCATCGAGTTGTCATCCCACTTCCACTCGGTGACATCTACAGGCCGGAGTAGGCCGCCTGGAACTCGGTGTTTAGCCTTCACTTGCTGACACACTAAGAACTTGGCCACAAACTCTGCCACCGCTCACTTAACTCCGGTCCACCAAAACTTCCTCTTCAAACCCTGGTACATCTTAGAAACTCATGGGTGTCACACCAGGGGTGAGTTGTGGAAGTCACTGAGAACCATGCCGCACATCGCCTCCGGGACAAACATCCTTTTCTGGAAAAGTATCCGGTTCTGACCATCCTCTATCCATCCTTCTGGAGCATTGCCCCGGTCAACTTGGTCATGCATCACTTCTCACTCTAGGTCTCCCAACTGAGACTCCTCCACTTTCTTAAATAGGGATGACTGCATTGTCATCTGATATAGGCAGCCTCTGCCGCTATCCATCTTCGCATCCAGGTGTAAGGCGGTCAACTCCTCCATTGCCTTCCAGGTGTCCACCGACTCTTCAGCTACATCCTTCTGCGTCCTCCTGCTCAAGGCATTGGCCAACACATTACCCTTGCCCTTAGTATAAGAGATCTCAATGTCGTAATCCTAGAGGAACTCCACCCATCTCCGCTGTCGCACGTTTAGGTCTCGCTGGGAGAAGATATAGCTCAAGATTTTGTGATCCATGAAGACCATAAAGCACTTCCCGATGAGGTAATGCCCCCATAAATTTAGCACAAAACGACCGCTGCAAGGTCCAGGTCGTGGGTGGCGTAATTACGCTCCTGGGAACATAGCTGCATGGACCCATAAGAGATCACCCCTTGTCGCTGCATCAACACGCATCCAAGGCACTATCCATAAGCATCACAGAACACCTCATAAGCTACCCCTTCTTCTGGAAATCTAAGCACTAGGGAACTGACCAACTTCTCATTCAGATAGCTGATGGATGACTCTCACTACTCACTCCACACAAATGCCTGGTCCTTCTTGGTCAGAGCTGTTAGAGGGGATGCTACTCGGGAGATGTTGGGTACGAATCTCCGGTAGTAACCTGCCAGCCTGAGGAAACTTCAGATTTCTGCCACATTCTTGGGTACTGCCCAAGAAACAACTGCCTCAACCATTGATGGGTCAACCGCTACACCCTGCTCAGACACTATAGGCCCGAATAAGTGCACCTCGCGTGTCCAGAACATGCATTTTGAGAACTTCCCATAGAGCTGGTGTTGTCGGAGGACCTCCAAGACTGTCCTCAGGTGCTCAGCATGGTCCTCATCTGATCTAGAGTAGACCAGGATGACGTCGATGAAACCAACCACGAACTGATCCTGGTACTCCTAGAATATTGAGGTCATAAGCCCCATGAACACAGCTGGGGAATTCGTAACACCGAAGGGCATGACTACGAACTATAAGTTTCCATACCTTCACCTAAACGATGTATTCAGGATGTCGCTCAATTTCACCCACAACTGGTGGTACCCAGACTGCAGGTCGATCTTCGAGAACCATCCTTCCCCCTTCAGCTGGTCGAAAAGATCATCTATTCTCGGAAGAGGGTAGCGATTCTTGATCCTTACCTGATTCAGCCTTCTGTAGTCTATGCACAACCTAAGACCACCGTCTGCCTTATTTGAAAACAAGACAGGAGAACCCCACGGTGACACACTCAGTTGAACATAACCCCTCTTCATCAGATCGTAAATCTGTATCCGCAACACCCGTAGCTCCGAAGGTGCCATCCGGTAAGGAGCCATCGAGATTGGATGAGCGCCGGGCTGCAGGCATATCCCGAACTTGATATCATGTCAAGGGGGTAGAGTCGTCACCTCCTCTGGAAAGATGTCCATAAACTCACGGACGATCTCTGCCACTTCCACAATTTCAACATCTACTGATTCCACTGTCATCATGGTCAACAAGATTAGGAGAGGTTCCTCTCTTATGTTTCTCTTCGGACTGCTCCACTCGTCGGTGAAGGTAACACGCCAGCCATCCAAGTCCGAGAACACCACCTTTCTTCGTAAACAGTCGATGACATCGCACATAGAAAATATCCAGTCGATGCCTAGGATGACATAGTATGGCTGAATCTGTAGCAGAAGAAGATCCTGAACCGACTGATGTGGCCATAACATCAGTCTATATCCCCAACAGATAAACAACAAGTCAGTCTGACCTCCGGATGGTGTGCTCAACACCAGGGGAAATGGAAGTCTCTTGGCATATAGACCCAAGGAACGGTTTAGATTGGGTGCAAAAAAGGAGTGTGAAACTCTGCTATCGAACAAAGCATAAGCAAGAGTGCTAAACAGACTGATCGTACCTCGAACAACCTCTGGCCTGCCGGAACTGCTGCCTCTGCGGCGTGTAATAGTCGACAACCAGCTCCCCTACCCCTCAGCTATCGGACACCTCCCCGACCACACCCCGGTCGAGGTCCCTGTGGAGCACCCTGAGGTTGGCCTCGTCCTCCTACGTCTTCCCTCGGAGTAGCCGGAGCTTGCTGTCCCTGTTGCAGCTGCTGGAACGGTCTGGCTGGAAGCTGCTGCTGGGGTGGGTGCTGGGGATGACTGCCACTGCTGTACTGCACCCGGTCGGGGAACTGACTCCGTAGATGCCCAGTGCTCCCACAGATGAAGGACCGCAGTCCCAGGCCCGAGGGAAAAGGGCGAGGACTGGGGGATCGAAACTGAAACTGCTGCGGACTTCTCCCTGCTAGTCGGAACCTGGAGGGTCCTGACGCTGGAGGCCTGGTGCTGATGGCCTTCCCCTTCGATGGTCCCAGCTGGATCCCTTTTCGTGACACCCCTCCTAGAGCATGCATCCTATCTACCACTTCGGCCTTCTTCTGGACCTCGAAGTATGTCAGAACGGTAAAGGGGGTAACAACATACTGGATGGAGGGTCGGAGCGCCTCCTATAAACTTCTTTCCCGAGACTCCCCATCGGGAAAGATGTCCAGAGAAAAACATAGGAGGCCCTTGAACGTGATCCCTAGCTCTCTCATGGACATACTCCCCTATTGGAGGGAGAGTATTTCCTGCCTCTTTTATGTCTTCATCGCCGAGGAGAGGAATTCCACCCAGAACTCCCTCTCAAAATCTTCCCAAGCCACCTCAGACTCTCTCCTCTCCCCCAGGTAAAGAATCCACCACTGACGTGCCGCTCTCCACATCTAGCTAATGTCCAGAGGAACCCAGTACTCGGTCGGGGCCCGAATCAGGCCGAAGGATATAACTAGCTCCTCTAGCCAGCCTTCCGTCTTCATATCGGAGGTGCTTCCCTCATACATCTCGAGGGCCTGTCACTATACGGCCCGAAGAGTCTTCTTCCACTGGTCGTCCTATTCCTCTTGATCAACTATCTTTCGATCGGCCAATGTAGTCTCCGGGGCCTCGATCGCCTGTACCACACGTGGTCGCCTTCCAGGTGCCATAGCTGCAAGGTAAACAAGGAATGCCTAAGCCCAAGTAGTGCATAATATCGTCTTCGAAACTTTTTAAAATTAAATTTATTCTTAATTCCCAAGACATCCCAGAAACACAAGAACACAAGTCATTATGATGCATGTACCTTTCCTAGGGTCTCTACCCTGCAATAAGTGTGGCCTCACTTGGTCCTTCGATAGGTCCAGAGTCCTTGCATCCGATCACGGGGCCCCCTAAAATCACGTGTCCTAGCCGGTCTTCCCTGGGCTAATTCACGCGCCAATGTCACCCAACATTGTTTCCTTACAATCCCATGCAGTCCTCACCGTGCCTAACTTCAGAATCCATCCTATATCTCAACCTCACCTCTGATACCATTCTGCAACGACCCATCTTCACAAAAAGGAGGGAAGGGTCAGTAGATTGCCAGGCCCTTCATTCTTTATGTTTAAGGATAGATAATGACCCTCGAGATCCGCCTTCAATAGGTCCCGAAGTGGCGACTGGCACCAAGGTTATAGAAATTTCTCACAAATGGAAGGCATTACCCCTTTTTTGTTTAATAAGATCGAGAGATGAGATGATAAAACTCAACAAAACCAAGGTAAAAGAAAATTAAAGCAAAAAATAAACCATTCCCACATGAATGTTCCCAAAGTAAAGCCACAAGGTACAAAAGGTGACTACAAATGTAAGTACCAAAGAGGAAAAGAAACAACTACAACTGCCCCAAAGGTTCGAGCTAGTAAGGTCCTGTGTGATCCCTGAAGTCCTCCTGGAAACCTGAAAGCAGTTTTATATACGTAGGGTGAGAATTAAAGTACACTCAGTAGGGAAAACCAAATACTCTCATGCACGAGTGGGGGAACGTACTAAAGTCCCTTGAGAAAAAGAGTAAACCAAAAACCTATCAAGGTAAACTATCCACCCTAGGCCTCACCAAGGCACACTCCCCAAATAACACAAGTCAAGTAATATATATAATCGGAGCACATCGATGTTTGGGTACCCCGCGCCACATTCCCACTTTTTATTGAGACATCCTACGCATCGGACCAATCCCGCCATTATCACTGCAGTCCCACTTCCACACCCGCCCGCACACACCTGGGCCACAACCAGACGCAGTTCCACTACCGAAATCCCCCCCGCACACACCTGGGCAACAACCACACGCTGTTCCACTGCCAAAATCCCTCCTGCACACACCTGGGCCACGACTGTCACACGTAACCACGCCTGCAAACACCTAGGCCAGAACAACCACCACCACGCCCGAAGACAGATGGGCTAGAAAAATCCACTGCCACGCCCGAAGACACCTAGGCCACATCCCAAAGACACTTGGGAAACCAGCTTCCACACACACCTGGCCAACCACCACACCAGACCGCCCAAAGTTTCTTGGGCTAATAATGGACCTCAGGCCATCACAGCCTGCCCGAAGTTACTTGGGCTATCCGGGAAAGGGAGCAGGAAAGGAGCTAATAACCAGCCACTAAGAATAGTGTTGGAAAAAACACCCTCCCCTATGAAATGGGGGTGTTCGGAACTTATGTTCTCAACTTGGGTGGGGAATGAATAAGAAACACAAAACTACAAGTATTGTTATAGGTAAATGTCACTCACCCAAAGTCTAGGATTTTCTAACCAGCCTACAGAGCACAACGCCACTACATCCAAGTCCCAAGTCACGACTTTCGCCAACAAAACCCATTTGTCCTATTCTTGTTTCATGTTCAGTAATATTGTTTATGTTTAAGCACTACCGGGCAACTAGTAGGCATATGCATAATTCCAGGAAGTAAACATGCAAACATCAACCAAAACGCCCACACCCGGTTCTCAACAACAGAGGATCCCACCCCAATTCGTGATATAAACAAGTACCCACCCGGTCTTAAAAACTCATAAACACTGAAGCCACACCAAAATGGGATCCCATCCGTAGTTTCATAACCACAGAAAGAATAAGAGAACAGGGGATCCCATCCCCTCCCACATATCCAGCAATCAACTCGTAAGAGAAAACCACCAAAACACTGCCACCAGAAGTAAGCAAGGCCAAACCTGTATTTCAGGATTTAAATGATTTTACATGTTCCATGATTTCAATTAAATTTCGACAGGGGTTAGAAAATAAGGGATTCATTCTTGTGCTTTCTATTTATTCATCCGGATATACGTGATTAACCAATTAATTTTCACAGCAAGAGTTTACAACTACAAACAAGCCATTTAAAACATTAGCAAGGTTCATTAGTGCACACACAACGACCACCAACAACCTCGATTTTCAGAATGCATAAGGAAACACAACTCAACAAGATGGTCATAATATAAACAACATAAAATTATAAGACAACATCAATGATCACATCCCCCCACCCTCATTTCATTATAGAATTCGTTCATTATCTTTAATTAGGTCTGGTTTATCCAATTCTATAGAATCAAAAGCACGCCAATCCCACATGATACACAAAATTAGAGAGGCAAAGGAGAAATTCCCTACTTGTTGATAGATGGTCAGCGTCTAGGATGGGCGCAGAACATTAAGGATAACGAAGTACCCGATGCACCAGAAGCTGTTTGTGAAAAGCCACGATCGAAGAAAGGGAAACCACAGCTAACCCTTAGTTTATAAGAGATGGGGACGTTTGAGGTGAAAACGTGAAATCGCGTAAGGCGCGGGGGTCGTGGATTGACCACGCGACTCCACTCATCATAAAAGGGGGTCAGGTGGTTTAAGCCAACTCCTGAATTGATTAAGTATTTAATTAAAACTCTTATGCGTGTTACGGGTCTTTACAACACACTCAAACAGGTCAAAATACTGTTTAAAACCCTATTTGCGCAAAAAAGAAGCACTACTGGAAACAAAACGTAAAGGTCAGGTGATGCCGATCGGTCTCATCGATCGGTCGCCTCGATCGGTCTCACCAAGACGCCACTCCTTTAGGACCCGGATTTTGGCAAAGGGAAGGACCAAGAGAGTCTAGGTCATCACACTCGTCATTTTGAGTAGGCTGATCTTCTAGTTCATCCTGAGCATGTTGTTGTTTCTATATAGTGTCCAATGATGATGAATTTATTAAAAAACCTAAACATTTCTCCTCTGAAACTTAAAAGTATTTATTGAAAGTATAAAATCTTGTGGATTCAAATTTTTTTCATTTTCAAGGAATTTTATAACGGAAATTAACAATAGAAAAATGAATCTAATTAAATGTATATATAAAAAAGAATAAAATAGAAAAATTTAAATTATGTCAAAAAATATATTAAATCCAAAAAAGGAAAATTGATACATTTTACTGATTGTGTCCTTTAAATTAATCATTATTTCAAGGTACTGATTGTGAGAAAGAGATAATATATATTATTATAAAAGTAGTTATCCATTCATTGGAAATGATATATAAATCCTATATGAATTTCAAGGATTCCATACTAGAGGATAATGAAAATATAATATGGAAACATGAAAAAATATTACATGATGGATGAAAATACCTGAATACCAAATTCAAAATATGAAGTAGAATTGGGAAGATATAATGAGAGTAATTAATTTTTAAAAATATTCCCTAAATTTGATGTCTCCCAAACATAAATTGGTGTTGAGAAGTCATGAATATATTAAACTGGCAACATCCTAAATTGTTAAAATAATGATGATTCAATAGAAACATCTTTCTATAGTGCTATTAAAAATCATAATCATATTGATGAAAAATATCTATGATTATCTATAGGAGATAAACTACAATCCCTTTGAAACTAGAATCCAATTTTTTAAAAATATTTTATTGAACAAATTAAATATCATATTCACATTCATATACTAAAATTTATATTAGGAAAAAATGGGATTGAAAAAAACTCAAGAGATTCAATAAAATAACTTAAATTTCATTCATGTAAATTTCAAGAATGTTTTCATCAAATTATGTATCTAAAATGTTATTGTTTAAACCAAATATATAAAGAAACAAATTCCGGAAAACAATATTTATTGCCTCCAAAGTAAAGATAATAATATATGTATAATACTATTGGTTCTATTAGAATTCATTTCAATGGTACATTGATTGTTCATATAGATAATCAATAAAAACTGATTGTCAAATTCCCCAATTGTGGTAGGTAAGATCATAATTAATGAAATAAACATTTACTAAAATGAATAATTCATAGAAAACAATAAATATACATAATAAGAAAAAAAATTATTTCCTTGAAAACATTTGTGATTAATTAAATAAAATTGGTCTAAACAATATGTAGCTATGTTATAAAATAATTAGATAATAATAATTTTCCAATAGAGAAAAATGGCCATAACAATAAACAATGTTGGATAAAAACAATTAAAAAATGCTTTAGAAAAATTCATGTGATGTTAGGGGTAATAATTAAAAGATTTGAATAATCATTCTTAGAAAGAAGATTAGTATTTACGATGATGAGGTGATAATGAAAATTGTCTATTTATACAAAGTTAATAGACGTCAAACCATTTTATCGTATATATATGAAATTGAAAAAAAAATTTAAGGGTGTAATTTTATTTTAGTGGAGGAGACAATCAAATAATGAAACACGAAGATGAGAATGATTTATTACATCCCAAATGAAGAGTTGAAGATGAAAAATCATATTTCTTAATTCTTTTATACATAGATTCCATGTGGTTATTCAATACAATATGTTCAAATTTCAAAAATCATTTTAATTATTTGTCTTGTTGATTTAGAATGATTAAAAAAACAAAACAACTGCAATCCACATATTGTAATAATGAGATAGAAGTAATGACACCAGAATAAGAACAATAATTCCATGAATGGAATTATATTAAATATGAATTATTATTTCATGAATATTATCTTTTTAGAATGCATAATGTGATTTTATAAAATGTTAAAATATTCATAACCCTATTACGTGGACATAATGAGATGCTAATAATGATTGAATTCAATGATCAATAACTATTAGTTGAAATATCATTACAGTTAAAGATAAATTAAAATATAATACATTAATAAAAGATATATTATGTAGATAAAACAATGATAACATAAAGAAATTACTAACAACATACCAATGGGAGAAAAATATTTAAGTGTACTACACAATATTGGTTGCGAAGTAGGTGGCTATGTTGAGATAAATTTATCAACTATTCCTCTCTATCAAAATATATATGGAATTAATGTAATATTAAAATTTTTGTGTTTATATAATCATTGGTAAAAAAGTGTGGTTATCAAATATTTTTCGGCCTGTATGAGTTTCCACTAATAGATTATAAGAAATGTATCTCTTCCTAGAGTGTACTTATTACTACGGTAAAAAATGTTAGTTCATACTTTGAAAATATGAAATAACGATGATATGATATCAAAAAAATTAATTGAAATTGATAATATAGATTATCCCTAATAAAGTTTTTGTGACTATTTTCAAATTTTACATTTCTTTCTCAATTTAATCCTTGAAATTCAATTTATTTAATGGGTGATGAATAAAATGATTGAAGATATATGCTTTAATTAAAATGTTTTTAACATTAAATTTACTGATGATTTTTTAATTAATGATGGGTATGTATTTTTTTTAAAAAAATACCTATTTTAACTTTTTTGTTGTGGATTCACTAGAAGGAATGATAATTGACAATATTGATTTCATAGTGGATTATTTATTATTTTCTATATTGAGATGTCACATGTTGAAGTATATTTGACCAATAAGGTGTGGTGAAACTATTATTTCCATTTAGTACATTGTAATATATTATGATTGTATTTTTATATAGGCATTGAGACGATGTGATATTCTGAGGCTCCATGACTCCCGAATTTATTTTATAAAAATAGATACTATATTAAGATCATGTAAACATTTTTTGTTAAATAATGGAATATATATTGAGTAATGACTTAGATAGAAAATATATGGCCATGGATGATTCAATATTTCCAAGACTTCCCTAGAAGCATCAAAAGGTTAATTAACATTGAATGTTCACATATATAACCTATTGGTGGGTGGATTTTCTGATTAAAAAAAACATAATTTATAGTATTTTTAATAAACGAATCATGACCCTCCCACTGTAGATAATTTTGAATAAATTATATTATAAGGATATACACATAACCTATTCATGATCATAGAAGAAAAAAAAGAGAAACCTTTATTATAGGATCAATAATGGATGAATAATGATGATTGTTTTGAGGCAGACCATGAGGCATAAAATGTAGTGACTTTACCCCATTTCTAGAGAATATGATATACATAGATGATCAAAGAAAAATATATGTGGGGATTATTATTATTCCACTTTAATTAAAATATTGATCTTGGATAATTAATATTATTTTGATATATGATTTCTCTTCATTTTTCATGACCCTAATTATAGTAAAATAATATTTTTGTTAATTATAACTTTTATTCCATGATTAACCCTTCAATATTTTCTTCTATTATCATTTGAAAAGAACATTCATGCAGTAGTGATTTTTTATTTATTCTAATCCATTTATCCCCTCCATTATTTTTTTATTCATCATTAACCCATTGTCTCATGGTTTGACATCGGCTAGGAGAGTTCGAGAGCAATAGAACCATCATATTGATGGTGTATTAGATAATTTAATTTTTTGATGATTCTATGAAGAATAATGATACAATATTGGATGTGGGTGAGTCCAATATGTATATTATTTCTTGAGTGGTGATGCATTATGTTGGGAGATAAAATGGGCGACACTAATGGAATTGTACTGCTGGCCAGATTTTAATTTCCTGCCACTAGAGGATATGAAATTAAAAAATAGTGATCGAACCGTCAATTTTGGTAGAATTAGAGTCTTCCACAATATAAATAATGTAAGAGAGGACATGAATAAGAAACTACTTTATGAACTTGAGTTACACCATAATACTCGACTACATGTTCTGTAGTCCAATTACAAATTCTATGTTGGCCCACCCAGTTGTGGTGGTTATGAGTTGGGGAAAAAATAGTCCCATTTAATGTTGTTTGGCCCACATAACTTGTGACCCAACCTTAGAATCCATGAAATATGAGAGATGAATATTTATGACACCCCATGTGAGAGGAAACACATTGAAATCTAATAGTACATGAGAATGACCTAAAAAACACAAACATGGCTAAGAGCACACTTGAAATCCATGTGTAGTCATGAAATGTAATTTTGTACCACTACAAAAATTGTAGTACTATATGGATTAAAAACTATCTTATAGTAATCAAATGACCAATATTCCATGTGAGGTCACACAACATGTTTCTCCTCCAACACAATATGTTCCATTCATAGGATTATATTCCTTATGTATGTAGTTTTATTCAACTCATATGTTTGACTATGAATATACTATAATATGTATTGTTCAATATAGAACATGTTGGTATCCCTCACTATGGATTCATATATTTGTTATTTGACATATTTAGAATAATTTTTCTTTTTAAATTTTTTGACAATGGATGGGATAGAGGGGATAGGATTGGAATCTGCAATATCATATCAGTGTCTAGGTAATTGATATCCATTCCAATAGATTTAGTTGATCCACAAATAAAACATGGTAGAGGGTTCTTTACCCAATTATTAGTCACCACCAATTTATTAGGGTGACGATAATCAATTTATAGAGAGGACCCACCTTTAGTATAACAGTATAGGTCATCTATTTAAAAATATAATCTTCCACCCCCTGACGTACAATGGTTTAGGTCATCTACACAATGAGTGGAAACTCAGGTTGAATAATGGAAAAACACCCTTGTTGATATATATGGAGTGGAACCCTCTATTAGTTTTGGATGTAGGTCCTCTTTTATTTTTCCAGAATCCACATTTTTATAATGGAATTGGTATGATATCTATTAAATAGATTCTCACTATAAAACAAGGGAATTGTTATTATATTAGATATTTCCCCATTCAAACATTGAATACATGGAATGATGTCGGTCTCTCTCCAAACATCTTCAAACATACATGTGATATTCTAGGGATAAATTATTTTCTATTTAGAGCCACTATTAAACACTTTATCATTTATAGGGTAATGATATAGGGATCCCCTTTCTCTCTCATCCCTTATTATTAATGATAATTTGTATTTTATTGTGTATAATTTCAGACTTTATTTGGGTTGAGATGACTACTTGTAATAAATTTTAAAATTTTCCATATTACATTTTATAGGATCCTTACTTGACATGTATATACTCAAATCTACATGTTTACTCACTCTACATGTGTATTTTTATCATTTATTATGCCTAATGTATATGAATTCTTGCTTTTTGGGTATATTATTGGATTATAGTGACACATGGGTATGTAGACTGTGTTTGGTAGTCAGTCTTATAGATAAATAAATTCTGTGTTTGATATTTTCAATTTTTGGTTTTTTTTTCAGGATGTGTCTTCATTTTTTAGTGAGTTTTTATTTTTCCCATGTACTTTTTTATCTAATGTACTTGTTATAGGTATTACCTGAATCAGAAGTCTAAATTTTATTTCATTTTATGATTTTTCGTCTAAAAATTCTCATGGATATAGTGGGGTTTGTGTATAACAAAACTATAAGGAAAGTCCTCCCATTTACATTATTCCTTTTCATCACAGTCCTTCATCCCCTAACCCATTGGTTGTTGGCATGGGTTATAGGAGAATCATATTTTATTCAAACATGCTGGCCAAGATCTGACAGGATTTTATAGAGAGTTATCAAGGAAGGTCATCACATGGGAGGGGTTTTAGAGTTTTACCCTAATGTGGATTTATTGGTAAATAGGGATTATTTTCAAAGTGAATCTAGTATGAATTTCAAGCGATATAACCTAGTGTTGGTGTCGTAGATAGTGGATCCAAAAAACATGACTCCACATACTTTCTTGTAATCATGAAATAAATAAAATGGTTATATGGAAAAATTGTTCAAGCATAATATATGATAGATATATTTTACATATATCAAGTAATCTACCCATTTATATATTAAATTATATACATTGTACTTCTTGATAAAATTTAGGGTGAATTAATAAAGACTTCCATACATGATACCGATTCAGTGTTGTGATGATGATATGATGATAGATGATGCCAAAATTTGAGAAACATCACATTAGGTTCTTCCAACCAATGAGTATTGGGAAGAACCCTGACTATTATAGAAGTAGATAGTACCATTAGACTATAATAAGGATGAATATGTGATTAGTTCACCACACGAGTTATAGTCCTAGAGGCAGTTGAGGTACAATTTTGAGCTAGATCCCTATACACATTGGTATTTATTAATTTGATGATATGATACATCATGTACATGTTAATAAAAACTAATTTCATGGTGTCTCTAGTAACCAATATTTTACATGGATCATCTACATGCTATTGGAGTCCAGTCATGTAATGTCGTGATGATTTAACACACTTATAGTCCTACTTCTAATAGATGTTTTATGAGTAGTACTACACAATGTTAATGAAATTAGATTTTATTAAAGAGATTTTGGAGAAAAAGTAGGTTTTAATTATATTTTTTGATTATTATTTTTAGTTTCAATAAACATACATGGTAATATATCAATGTTTTTTTGGATGGTTTAATCTAGTAATCTCGGTCGCATATGTGTCTCTATAGAGAAATATGTTCTTTATAGGTTTCCATATTCATTGCCATCTTTGTTGGAGTGGTAGGTGTGATTTTGAAGATTGAGGAAATCTTATCATAGAGACACCAAGTCTGTGTAGATGGAAGTGTATTTCATTGGTTTGAAATGTTTTTAGAAACATAAAGGAGCTAATTGGTTGGGTCTCGGTGTAGGATAACCCCCCCAAGGATGTTCTTAGTCATATGAAAATGTAATGAATGGTTAACAAAGAGGACAAAATAGTCATATAGAAGGGATATATCCTTCAAATGTTGGATGAGGTCAAATAGCACAAGATATCATAACCTTTCATACCATGGATTGTATAGAATTAGTGGATGGTCTATCGTGGTAGAGGTAGTACCATGATCAGGGTCCTACCCATTATATATAAGTCATCCCACAAGTATGGGGTGATTGAAAAGGAGAAGTTAATTCTCTTGGGGGATGAGCTACTGGTGGATCTATATATTATGATCTACTTCCATCACAACCATGAGGGGAACCGTGCTAGGATCAATGAGCTAATAGTCGGGGATATGTGAAAATGCAGGCCATGGAGGTTTAAAACCTATAAGACAATGTGATCATACATGGTACAATTTATGTGTTTTATACACTTTATATATTATATATGGATATATGTGGGATTCAATACACAACTTCTATATCTCATTTATGGGTTATAGGGTCACCTTATACTATATAATTACATTTCTGGTTAGATGTTCCTACTTATTGTGAACTTTTGATATATCTTATCTACTAGAAGTCTGAAAATTCTCTCTTTTTACATAGAATCTAGTTGGGAAACAAAAACATCATGACGAATCATGATGAAGTAATCATGGGTATAAATTGGGTGTCCATGGTTCGATTCTTGTTTTACTACCATCTTGTAATGGTAATAATCCTTTAAAAATAATGGATTAGAATCTTTCATAAGGTATAGATATATATAACTAATACCTGAGTGGTCCCTACAATAAATAGGCTACACCCCCATCAACTATAATTTAGTCAGTATAGCCAATATGTTAGAGTAATGTATTCTAGTATTCCAGGAGGATGTACTACTAATACCCATGAAGTGAAAATTAGAAATATAGATTAACATTAACCCTAGGTTTGTTATGATATATTATATTATTTAACATATGGAATCTATAAATAATTAGGATATGATGGGTTAGTTTTCGGGCCCTCATGAGTAAGGACTCATTAGAAATATCGTGTCCCCCCTTGGCATTACAACATTTTTGTTAGAAAATTTCAGATGCGATCTTATAGAAATATCATGATTTTATTCAGATGAACAAGGTAACGGTAAATAACACATTCAAATACTATGTATTGACAATATCAATTATATGTTTACTGGTTTGTGTTGGTTCTAATTGATTGATCTCGAGTCTAGATACCACTATTTGATGCTTCGTGAGGATGGTATTACCTAGATTTAATTTCAATGTTTCTATGGATATTATGAGTTCATGTTGATATATTGAAGTGTGAAAAAACATCTACTGTGTTTCTGGATTCAATAAACTATATTATCCAACCACAAATTAACTAATATACTGTGGACTTTAATGATGATAAAATCATTCAGTCTTTGCTAGTGGATGATCATGCAGATCATCTATGGATGATCCTAGACTTACTCTAAGAGATTATTCTTTATGGAAGCCTCTAATTGTTCTAGTTTTGGATCCGTGAAGTTTTTTATAAGGAATTTCATTTTAATGAATGGTTTAGATATGGTCCCACTTAATATTTATGCATTGATTTCATAGAAGCCACCAAACATTGTATCTGATGTGTAGTGTTTTCTAGGTTTAGGAGGGTACTATGAGAGGTTTGTAGTTTACTTCCTTATGATTACATGTCATTTGAAAAAATTAATGTTCAAAGTGAATCTATTTATATAATGTAAGAAGAGATTAGGATCCATCGAGAACTTCCATGTAAAGATTCATAGTGCTAATGTGTTGAGACTATTAGAGGATGACATGATTTACATAGTTATTTTTAATGTTTCTAGATCTATTATTGATTGTGTATTGATACATAGTTAGTGATCACATAATTGATTAGGTGTTAATGAACCCCTTATTAGGACAAAATTACTCAAAATATATTTTGATTGTGTATGACCTTTCTATAAATACGTCGAGGCACTATCATCAAGGAGTGCCCTTTTTTCATATTCTGATCATTAGAGTGGCATGTATATCATCATGTATAGAGACCCAAACATGTTATGGATTCAATGGACAGTGTTTGTACAAGAAAATATCTTTGATATTTTTTATAATCATGGGAATGTAAATTTTGTGATATATACCATTTTATGGAATTCATGATCTAGTTTTGTGAATGTGTAAATTGATTAGTTAGATTCATTATTGATGATCCTAATAAATAATTGGGGAATGAATTATATTTATTCAATGTTTTTGAATCATCAAATTCCATATGATATGTTGGGATATATTAATTATTTTTATTTTCAATGACAACATATATTTTTGTGTTTAACTGTACGGATTTTATGAAGGATGGGTGTATGCCATTATTTTTCAAGGATATGAGATGGTTATAGTCATGATAATCATGGATGTTATGAGGGGTTATCACACATCCTTATGGGTAATACATCATGGTGTGGAAATTATATATAAATTAATTCTACACACGTTTTGTTGAATTGAATTAGTTGTAGAATATCCAAATTAATGTCAAAGATTCAGACATGTAGACATGTGAAGGATGAGAACCTAGTTCCTTTTGGAATTATAAAACATGTTGAGATCCTCTATTGGAAATGGGTCAACATATTTATAGAAATTTGAATTTTTTTACATGGAAACCTATAGTTTATGAAACAATCTGGGTGATTTTTAGTAGATTAAAAATATAGACATACTTATATTTCATCGAGGAGAAGAGTTCAGTTGTAATTTTTGTGGACTTTTATTAATGGATATTCCCTAACTCATATGGATTCTCTAGAATATTGACTTTGACCATGATTTGTGATTTAAATTGTGGTAATTAGTAGGACTACATGAGGTTTTTAGGAAGCATTTGATGATTTGTATAGTGTTCAACCCTTAGAGGAATTGGAATAACAAAAAAAACTATCTATTTTTTTTAGGATATATGGAGTTGTTTTTTTTTTAATATGGATTTAGTTATGAGGATATCATAAAATTGTTATATTTTTTATATAATAAGATATATCACTAAATTATATATATGGAACCTTTTAAGGACTTGTTCAAGTGACCCTAAATTTCAATCTTATTTTTTATTGAGATTCATGAGGTATCTCTTATTGTTTCAAGATTGTCATGAAATAGATGAAGAAGGACTATGTTACTTATGAGCTTATGAAGAGAACAAAAACCTGATATAAATCATATGTAGACCAATATAATCATTAGGTTGTTTTCATGGAGTTACACCATTATTTCTTGAGAGTTTACCCATTATAAGGGTTTTGGAGTTCTTGATGGGATGGAATTCTATTCTTGATGTTCAATCGTTCGTTTGAGATACAACAGTGGTTTGGTGATGATTTTTACCATGCATACATGACCCTATAGAGGGATTGGGAAGAAGAAGTCTTCAATGTGTTTTTTCTGATGAGATACATACATCATTCTATGAACATTATTGATAATAAATATATAGACATTGAGGATATTACCACATTCATAAATTACATAGTTGATATCAAGGGTCGAAATTAAAGGTTCATATGAAGAATTACTAATCCCATGGTTCATGTGTAGTTGATGTAGTTGACTATGAATGATTTTTCCATAGAGTGGGAGAAAATGTTACATTCCATGTATCCTATATTTTACATATATATTTCTGGATGAGAATATTTGAATGGGGACAATTAATGACCATTTTTAATTGATTGTATTTTTTATAAACTAATAATATTTTTTAGAGATGACACAGAGAAGGTGGAAAAATCTGGGGATTGGGAGACTAGAATCGATATTAAAAAAATATTAAATATATAAATATCACAAGATATATTTTTTCATAAATAATGGAATATAAATTATATGAATCCATATATCTTAAATTTAAGTCCCCCATTAATTTTTTAATGTGGGATTTAACATAGGAATGATTTAAGGAAGCTTGAGGCTTGATATTCACTTGTGGAATATTTTTGTGGGTGAATTATGTGAATAAATTAATTTAATTAATTTCAATATTTAATATAATTAAATTATCCCTCCCATTATAAATTTTTTTATCTAATATTATCTATTTTTATTCAAATTATCGTTTATAAATATGAGAGGGTGACGGTAGATTATTTCATTAGTGGATGAAAATTATATGATGAAGGGAAACCAAATCACATTGTATCATGATTAACTAAACTTACATGGTATTATTCATATCTAGAAACAAATTATTCATTATGGATAAATCAGAAATATTTATATGTCTCAAAACTTTTGTGTTTTTTCACTTTTGAATAATTTATTTATCATGTAAATTAATATTCTTCTGTTGTGTGATATATCTGCAATTCTCATGAGCCTAATTATGATAAATGTAATTATTGATTTTATTTTATCTATTAATAGATGTTTCACATTAAGATATTATTTTTCATAATAATTTTCAAATAACGATTTCAACTGGTTGAATTACCTTTTTTCATTTTTCATTTCTCCCAATCAATATTGACACTCTAATTGGTTGTCTTATGATGATATAGATTTAAATTTTTGGGGAATGTTTGATTGTAATTGATCCCACAATATTTATTTTTGGATTGGGTAATGATTATAGGGATGATTAATTGCATGTTATTCTATTTTTCAGGATCAATGACTATCTTTGGGTAGCCATGCCATGTCACAAGTACAAATAAATAGGAATACCTGTAGGGGTACATGCCATGTACAACGACAGTGCACGAGCATACCCCAATGAACATGAGAATGACAAAGAGCACCGTAGTAGTTTTTATTGGATATGAAACAAAATCCAGTACCCATAGAATATGTGTCGTGATACATGGATATAATGATGTATGGCGGGGAGGACACAACTAGAGATCTGGTGTGGTCAAACATCATACGACCCCTAGTACACACCATGAAATTTTATCAAGATCATCCAAATTATGATTCCACATAATATAAACTCAGATATTGGCACTATTAATGGACAATCCTAATACATTGTCAATAATTAAAATGGTGTTGTAGTTTTAGAAGTACTATTATTTATTAAATATAATGTGTTGAGTATGATGCTTTTTTGGGAAACACATGATGATCGATGGGATCTGGATGGATCATCAGAGTGGGATTTCTTGGTTGGAAACCCCCTATCATACCATGTTGTGGGTCTCCCATACTCCGTTTACTAGTTTAAGGGGAACCCGTATAGAACTATGGAATGATTTTTCTATCCATATACTAGAACCCAAATATAATACTAGAGTACATTTCCTCCATGTATTGCGTGAAATCACACCATTATACCAGGGAATGTGTTACCTAATTATATATTCTATGTGGTACGCTCTTACATTTATCAGTGTAGGTCCTCTACAAAAAATGTATCACCACCTCATGAACAAGGGGGCACCTTTTCTACTGATACATACCATGTTGAACCACCTATAATGCTAGGAAATTCATCCTCAATATCATATTATGAATACCATATATCACCATGTAATAGATCCCTTATCTACCGAGTTACATCCCCCGAAAGGATTTGGACACAAGTCCTCCATATGAGATTATTTTCCATCATGATGTAGTAGTGTGGTGAGGTGCAGGTCCTCCTCTATATATCAATGAACTAACACATAAGACGATAGGAATATATGATGGGTTATTGAATAAACTAGAAGACATATCAATCTTGACTGGTGTGGGAGATGGATATCCCATTTCTAACTTATATACATTTCGTTATGAAAATTTATATGTTTTTTAGTATAACATGCTTAATTTTTTTGCTGAGCATACATCTTCAATTTTATCTTCTATTTCTCCCTTTTTTTTATGGCGGCCCTACTACGTATGAATATACCCAAGCCTACATGAGCATTTCCATTATGTATCTTGTCTTATGCTAATGATGGACTATTTAGTGAAGACATATGTTGAGCATTGTGATAAATGAGTGCATAGACCACATATGGTTGTTGGGAATCAACATATGGAGCTAGGAATTCTCTACAATATTTTATACCATTTTTATTTTGTTTGTTCATTTATGTTGGGAATGTGTTCTCCCTTATATTATTTTGTCGTATTATGTTCTAATGTGATTTATTTCATGATGTATTTCATGAATGAATATTATATTTGTTATAATAAATAATTATTTTACATCAGTGATATTTCATGGTGATTTTAGGTTGTATGAGTATAAGTAAACTCAGAAAAGGATTTTTATTTACATTATTCATTCCCATTTATTTTCTCTAACACGCACATACTATATGTGGGTTTTGGGACGTAGTGTCATGGCCTCCCACTTTCCATGAAGACCCCAGTCGGCCAGGTCAATACAAAATGTATATGGTATATATTATGTGCGTTGAAGCCATTATATCTGAACTGAATTATTATTTAATTAATTTTTGAATTAATAAATTGAGATATAATGAAAAATAATAAATATGATTGTAGATTATTATATATATTCACTCCCATACATAACCCTTGGAAGTTTTTTTAGTATGGAGGATAAGAATATGTTGTTCCATGCACACATATTGACATAAAAATAATTGAATGGTATTTACAAAATATAGGGGTATTTGAAATCACATTCGTTTTTTTCCATTTTTAATGATTAAAATAGAAAATAATATTATAATATCTTTATGAATATATAAATGATATTTTATTGTGCATAATTTATACAATGAACAAAATTGGGTGTGTGGTGTAATTTAAAAACACTAGCTATAAACATTTAGAATGGTTACCATAAATTTGATGGTTCTAAAACTACTTAATAAAAAAACTAAATGTGATTAAGGTTGATTAATCACTTTAAAATCTGAATTTTAATTGTCATGGAAGTGGTTCATGAATTTGGAAGAAATTAAATGAGGTTAAATAATTTATGATATCTTGAAATTTAAAAATAAAATTAAAAGTTTCTTATATTTAAAAGATACTATAATTAGTATGTAAATACTCTTGAATTGTGTTTTATAATGTATCAAGTATTAGAGTGGCCCATTAGTTGAGTTGAAGATATTATAGATGATAAATTGATGATATTCTGCTGTTTTCAGGCACTGTAAATCTAATCTATGTGATTTACTACAATCTTAATGGTAATGTGTGAATAATACAATTCTATATAAATATCATATATATATTAAAATTATTGTGTAAATGTGAGAAACAAACCACACAAAGGAGACCCATATAAAAAAAATGTTTTGTAATGTCCTTACATTCGATATGTAAAGGTTACATGATGATCATGGACCCATGTAATTGTCATCTGGAATATTATATGGTTGCATAAAGGGAATATATGATTTTCATATTTTTAATTGTTCATGTAATGGTAACATAAAATTACAAATTTAAGTATAATGGTGATTAATTCTTATATATGGGTGAATTAAGGCTATGTAATGGTCAGTTTGTAAACATATGAAAGTAAAGGTAATATCATACCTACATAAGGGTCATGACTCTTGAGAATATGATTATCTAGTATTTTTTAGATTATGAATATATAAATATAATTTATATTATTTTATTTATTAATTCATGATTCTTGATATCTATGAATGGATTTTGATCCAAGATACTAATAATCTATTAATCATATTTGAGCTGACTTTTTTATATTAAATACGATATAGGGAGGATGATACGAATTTATCTAATTTTTTTCTAAAATATATAACATACATTGATTAATTTGATTTGTTCATTTATTTGGTGTTTTGGGCAGCAAAACCAAAAATTAAAATAGATGACTAGCCCATATAATATCCCATTATTGTTCACCATTTTATGTTTCCCATTATGATGAAATCCTATCCCATGGATTTTTATGAATCAGATAATGAAATATTTCATCATGATTCATCAATAAATTTAGGAACACATTATTGTTTCAAATGTATTGGATTTCTGGATATGACATGTTTATGACATTTTTGGGTATAAAGAGAAATAGTAATTAACATATAATGGTGAATATGTATGATCAAGTATCTATAATATTAATAGATGTATAAAAATCATAGATTTCAATTATTTTAAATTCTGGACACTCATGGTATTTCAAGACTCTTAATAACATGGAAATATTTAGGTGGTTACATGAAAATTAATTTATTGGAAATGAGTTCAAATATGATGAATAAATACTATGACTTCTAGAAAACATAAACTCAAAAATTTTAGAATAATATGCACTTTATTATTTGTGATTTTTTTCCTGATATATATATATATATAATATTATGAAGAATAAAAATATTATTGTTTGATGATTTCATAGTGATTGAACTCCAATGATATTAAATGTTGTTTAGAAAGAAAATGATACTAAATAAATGGATTATAATTTGAGTTTTGTATTATAAAAACACAAATGAATAAATACAACATCCTGTGTGATAAAAATAACATTAATCTTTTAATACAACTGAATACTAGAGAGAATGTGAATAGGATAGATAAATTGATCATGTATTTTTTATCCATCATATTTTTTGACACTATTGAAGGTATAAGAGGTATGAGGACTATAAATCCAGGTGATTCCAAATGTATAACATGGATAATTTTCAATATTGCTTAGGGATCAAATCCTAGAAGTGGACCCCCTTTTTATATTTCATGGAATATTCATTTAATATAGTGGTTCCTGCGTAAACAATTCCTCCATCCAGTTAGAATTACGAAACTGTGTGAGATAGTTTTATGTAAGTGGATTATATATGCTCAAATATAATATACTACTTACTATGAACATGTGTTAATATAAAATTAAAGTTATAATAAAACTCATTATTTGATAGGCGCTAATAATGAAATTTATTGGTATTTATTAATGTATTTATTAATAATGGAAAAACTATTATTCTAATACATTTTCTTCTTCTTTTATTTAATGTTATTTTAAGGAATCAGATCACATCAAAGAGACACATCATTTAATTGAGACAAAAGTTCAAAAAAAGTGGATAATATTAGTCGAATTTAAAAGTTTATTAAAGTGGTTATTTTTAATTCACCCCACCATCGTTTTAGTGAACATTCATGACATACTTGGATATAAACAATCATGGGGTGTAATTTTTTATATATATATTCTTAATATTTTTTTTAAAGATATAATGTTCATATTCACCAAAAAATTTATTCTCTTTATTATTATGCGTAACAAGTTATAATTTTAGTATTCTATAATTTTATAGTAATGGATTGAATAAATATTAAAATATATGATCCAAAATTATTATCTACAATAATTTATGTGCTCTCTCCAACCATAAAAAGTTACAAACTTTTGTTGAAGATTTTTAAGATCGTTTTTTATTCTAATTTATCATCATGTTATAAATTTCAACAAACAAAATGAAATATAAAATTTATAAGAACGTGGAAGGAAAACCCATATTGAGTTATTTTTTATAATAATCCAAAATAATAAATAAATATAATAACATAACAAACCTAGAGATAATATAATATCATTCATTCAATATATATATATTATTAAAATATTTGTAACATAACTTTTATAGTTTGTGATATCTAAAATACATGGATTCACAATTGACTATTAGAAATGATTAAATCTTTTTTAAATATATTTTTTCAACCCCTATAACTCCATTACAAAATCCACATCTTAAAAAAATCCCTTTCATATACCTATGCCAAATTATAGAACATTTAAACGTTAATTATTGATATGAAACAAAGAAAGACAACATTAATGTTACATTAACATATATTATAACATATGTATGTGAGTATATAAAAACATAAATGATATATAATTATATTAGATAAGAAAATAGAAACACAATAATGTTTGGTCATCATGACCTCACTTGAATAATTGTAATTTTTTCTTAAGAATAAAATCACAATAGGGTCAAATGATGTCCAATTAGTTGTTTCATCACAAATAATTTTACTGGTATCATATGTCATATATTTTTTACATAATAGTGACATGATATAACCTATTATTCATAGCTAATAATTTATTCTTTTTACATTCATAGGATTTTTTTTATATTAGATCCATCTAATCGAATGTCTCATTTGGAATCACATTGTAAGATAGTTGGGTAATCTCATGTCTCATTTATCATGTATCATCTATTATATTGATATTTTAATTGATAAACAATCATATATTTTATTTCATTTTTCTTAATATCCTAAATAACCAACAACATATAAGGAAAAAAATAGATCAAAAACATGATAATAAATATTCAAAAGTACATATTTTTTACTTCTTGGATAAACAAGAACTCATGCACTCTATCCTATTACTCCAAAACATTAAAATATGGAAAAATATTGTCTAAAAATAGCTCATTAGTTTTAACATATTCTTTATAAAAAATAATAATGGTTTTGGAATTTACAATAGAAAATTATTATCTATATGATATGGAAATGAACCATTAAATTATTCTGTCCCACAATATCTGACCATACATTTGAAATAAATAAAACATAAATTATGATATTAATTTAAAAAATATATAATTATAATAGAAATAATTTTCACTTATAAAGATACATATGAGGCTAAACTATACCATTTTATAGTTTCATATATATTTTTTTGGAATCCCCAATCCCTTTACAGTTATTAACGACCATAGTGTTGTAGAATCATTTAAAAAATAAACAAATAATGCAATACCATAGCATAAATTATATTATGTGATGATAAGATTTTAATAAAAATAAAATACAATATAAATTTTAATATTCCATAGAAAAAATTAAATTTGATAGGATGAATATCAAAATTGAACTTACATTGTCAAAATATGCATCAAATAAATTTTTGAATTACTCCATTAGAAATAATATTTAATAAATAATTGAAGACTTAGAATTTAAATTTTATTCAATATTTATATCATTATATTTTATAATATATATAATTAAATATTTTTTTAATATTATTAAATTATATATAAATATATAACCTTTTGGAGAAAAAAACTGATACTTTAAAAAGAAATTAATGAACAATGTAGTTCTATTTTAAATAATAAAAATAATTATCAATAATTAATTAATGAAATAAAATTCATAAATAACATGATAAAATATATAATTTTCTATCTATATAGTGATAATTATTTTTCAAATAATTAATGTAATGTTATCTTATGTTTACAAAATGCATTTCATGAAAAATTTGTTTTAAAAGCGATTTGATACATTATTTATAAATAATTTTCAGAAACTCTTAAGAATTGAATTTCATAAAATGAATTACATATTTTTAATTAGAATATATTAATTCAGTTACTTATATCAAATTTATTTTGACATAATGAGTAAAAAAAATTGTAAAAAAATAGTATTACAATAGTGAAAGTTATAACATGTTTATTTGAGTAAACCTAAAATGGTTATGGTCAAAATGAAGATAAATAATTCTACAACTCACTTTTTTGGTTTAACTTCTTCTTTAACCTCTTACCCCTTGAATATGGTCCATTTTAATCCATTCTATATTAATTTCACCCACCATTGTTTTAAATACTTAAAATATTACAACTTTACAAGATACCTCATTTATAATAGGGAACATCCTCCCCACATAGCATTCCTCATATTTATCCTTTCATCTATACCAAAAACTACCAAAATCTCTCCAATAAATACTAATATACTTTATTTATATTATTTTCATCTACCAAGGAATACACTATAGTCATTAATAAGACATCTATATGAGGATTCTCTCTTAGAAGGTGCTCATATTCCCCTATATCTATCTTTTTTTTATTTCATCATTTAGCACCATATATTTTGTATTATATATTGTTATATGATAAATAAAATATAAAAATTACACCGTTATGTAATTATTTGTATGGAATAAAATTTACCTCATAATGTTTTCATCTGGTGAGAAAAAACCATCATTCGTGCGTATTTAATGTTACTACGATGCAAACTAATGTAATTCGTCTCCCATCAATGACCCACTTGGATATTAATAATGATAGAAATAATGATTATATAAGAAAAATATGAAATAAAATTGTCTTATTAAAATTATTATGCCATCTAATTATTAATTAGTTTACCCATGAAATAATGAATAACTTCACTCTTGAATATGTTTCACTTACCATCTCCAAGAGGTCACGTGATTCATTTTGTATGTCTATATTTAATTATTGTTTATTAAAAAGAATATAATGAACCAATATTATATTTATAATATTTATTTAATTAAATATAAGATTTATCTATATCTTATTCACAATTTCCCAATCATCCATGAAAAACATGCATTATAAAAAATGTAGGTAACACCGATAGCAATGGTAATAATGAATTATTATTATTGAACATGTGGTAAACTGTTTTAAAAAGATCATATTTTATTTGATAAATAGAAATATTTCTATGTTATAAATTGATTATTTTCATAAAACTAGTATATAGTAGGTTAAATAATTTGTAGCTAATGTGACACATTAGGTAAATGATTTTGTCTCCTTTTCAATTCAATATAGACATATTGGATATTATGCAACTATTTTAATTTCTGTTGTGTATACAATACATTTATTATTTAATTATTAGGAATAATTTTTTATTCACAATGATCAATTATTCATTCAATGTTTATTATTTCTTGATTTATAATGTATATGCTACCAAAGATAAAAGGATATATTTCGAAATCACTTTTTCGGGATTGTACTAATATTCTGAGAAAAAAAATTATAATGAATCCTTTATGAAATCCACCTAAAATAATATAATATTGATATTTTAAATGTATAGATAAATTTATCAATATTTTCTCCAATTTTCAAAATATATCATAAACATAAATGATTAAATTAAAATTTTTCCTGATATTACTTTTTGATTGGGTATATTTTCCTTCCATGTCCACATTTAAAAAAAATATCATGGACATTTTTTTATTAAAATAATATATTCAGTAAAATTTTAATTAAATTTTATATCATTCATGGTTTCCAAATAATTCATTTTTTCCAAAAAAAATTGGAAGAATTCAAATATTTTTATAAAACATAAAATGTAAATTATTTAATATTTACGATGTCATATAATATTCCATCAATTACAACAATTTTAAGATATTTAGTTGATTATATATGTGTTATATTTTTAAAAAAATATATTTAGTGATTTAATATTATTATATTTCTCTTCATTTATTATTGTTTTTCAAAAGGGATGAATTTTATTATATGTAGTATATTTCTATGGTTCTAATAGAGAACTCTTACCGCTTTTTAATTTTTTTTGATAACATTGTTTTGATAAAATAAAATTCTTATAATTAAAATATATTTAATTTTATCATAAATATTAACATTCAATGTATGATTGGTATGTTTATATCCTAAAATGTCTAAAAATTTATTATATGGAAATTAAATGTAAATTGTATTTAAGTTACTAGTTAATTTATTGATATTGTTTATTAATTTCACAATATAGATATTTGTCGATAAGAAACATTCTTTATGTAATGAATTTTTCACTATGTAGCTGATGTATTCATTGGAATACATTAATGAAAGGGCCTAGTAATATATATCTCCTTAATGTATCCACAAGTCTCACGAGACAACTTAACTTACTAAATTAAAATGTTTCATGATTATATTATCCCATCTATGAAATTATGAAGTCCTTTGGTCTTGATGGTGCATAAATCAAGATGTAAGTGGACTTGACATCCAATATTAATCACTTCCATAATTTATTATTAATTATTTAATATTCATGATATTATTTCATTGATATTATCTAAAGATACATTTTAAGATCATGTTAGTAAAAAAATGTATAATATTTTTACATAGCAACCTTATCAAATTGATTACACCCTATTCACTGAAAGTCAAATATATCATACATTTTTCTATCTAAGAATTCATTCATAGAATTATTTTTTTCTCTTCCCCATGACATGAATAAAAATTATGGGTTTCATGGATAGTAAACATTTATTTTTTTATTCTTTATATTATATTCCCAGTTTAAAATTGGTATCAAGTATTATATAATACCCAAGATAAAAGAATTTAGTTTTACTTTAGGAAAATATTTTTTTCATTTATTAATATTAAATAATGAATAAACCGAATCTGGGTTAATAGGGTTCAGTTTTTTATAAGAAATTATAATAAACTAAGTCATTAATATTTTTAAATTGATAAGGATTACTGGTTATCATTTATTATATATTTTCTTACCTAAAAAAGAATTCATAAATTTAAACCAAATTACATTATTATAATTAAATAATTATATATTTATATTAAATTTTATATTCTAAATTTATGGTCATTAATATAATTATTTAAATTATTAAAAATAAGTGAAAATGTATGTTATAACTACACTCATGTTCATCTCTAAAGAATAGTTTTTTTCTACAATTTTTAAATATAATTAATAATGATAAAATTTAGAAATAAATTTTATATAATAGAATAAATTTTTGAATTCAAAATTTTATAATTATCCTAACATGAAATATTGGTATTTTAAATAAATTATATTTTTGGATGGTTGTTAAAACTATATTTTTAAATAAAACAATTATTTAAAAAATTAATCAATTTTAGGCCTAATATATAAATTATTGAATCCTTTTTATTTACAATATATTTATTTTGAAATATTAATGAAATAGTTGAAAATGTTATTTTTAACATACATACGATTATTTTAAATTTTAGAACATTATTTGTATTTTTCATTCAAACTAATTTAAAACATAATGCATTTGTAGCTTAAAATAAATATTACAATTTTAAAAAAAGAAAATAGAACAACATATTTAATATTTTTAATTTCAATGTCTAAAATATATAAAAAGGATAATTAATTTAGGGATTGATTTTGAATTACATTTTTAAAAACAATTGACAATTATAATAGAAAATAGAGTAAATGTGGACTACCAAAGGCGTAAAAGTCAAATAATTTCAACAATATGTTGATAAATGATGTTTTGAGGTTTTTACTCACCAAAATTATCCCCAATCTATTATTTCTATTTTTGGATTATTATTATCCTTGGAAATATATTCTATCATTATATTAAGATGAAATATTTACAAAACAATAATCCTTAAAAATTGTAAAATGGACTTATCACCATTCTTTAAAGACAATTATAATTTATTTTAATTTAAATATTATACACCAGATGCTATCATGATATTAGAGAGAGGAACTGTCTTGGTTGTGAGGATTTCATATAAATGATGGAATCTGTTCAATGAATTTAGTGATATATAAAATAATGATAAATTCAATTATAGATTGATGGGGATAATCATTGATGTTATCCAATGATTTATATTTGTGATATTGTGGACCTTTGAATATCATTATGGAATTATTTTATTAGATTATGGATTATATTGATGTTCATCATTTGATATCTCTGTTCTCCCCCCATAAATATCTTATATGCATGATGTGTTCTACGTATCAATTTTTAGGTAGTATATACATTACTCATCTCTAGTTTTAATCCTGAATGTTTTACAATTGGATCATGACCATTCATATGTAGAACAATCAACAGTAATATTGAAAATTTGAGATAAGGTTCAAAGGAACACATAGACTCATATAACCATTAGTTTTTTGAGGAATAATATATTGTTAGGGGATATATTAGAACCTATTGATATGGTGAGGGATAAGTACCATTTCATGTTTTCCTCTCCAAAAATAATTTTAATTTTAATATTTTTTAGGCCAGTATGTGATGACCCATTATTTTAGTAATTAGATTTATATAATCAAATACTAAATGTCAATCTTACCATGCATGTAACACGTAACTAATCCATAATATTTTATTAAACTACTAAACATTATAATTATGTTTTAATTATTAAATGGTGTGTATCGCTTAATTTTCCCACTCCATAAAAATGAAAAAAAATTGTATAATAAAATAATATTCATTGAATGCTTAGGAGATGTATGTTTTTTAAAATTAATTTCATGCATTAGGTGCACTTATATTAAATATAATTTTCAATACTTATAATAATATAACAAAAATAAATTGAATTTAAAATTATGAAATATCAATATCAGATTAATTATTGTGTTAAATTTTATTTTTAACCATAATGTTATGTATCCATGGTAAATATTTCATAACATTGTAAAACATTTATTTTTCAAATAATGGTATTTAATAAATATTATATAATATTCGAATATAAAATGATATAACATAAATTATGAAAAAAAATTATTGATAAAAATATACATAAAATATATATAAAAAATGTAATTTGTAATCAATGTTTAAATAAATAAAAAAAATAACGATTCAAATGAAATTTTTATACCGACATAATTCATCCAAATATCTTATTTATTAATTTAAAACATTGTTTTCAATTATATAGAAATTGGAATAAATTAAATGGATTCGAAAAGAGGATTCATCATGTAAATTTTTGTTATTAAAGGATATATTAATGTTTTTTTATAAAATAACTACTATGGTTAAAAGTTAATAATGTTTAATAAGTTTTGTAATCGATAATCTCATTTTTTACTATTTTTGACCTATAAAGTGAACTAACATCCACCCTTTTGATACACCATTATAAGAACATATTAATATTAATCTCTAGAAACATAAAATATAAATGATCTCATCTACACATTTCAAATACCATTTACTCCAAATAGTAGATCAAGTAATTAATTTATAAAGAATACATCATGATTTGATCTGAATAACCAAATTAAGAATTACTTACCTATATTATCCACCAATTTTTCATTCTCTTCCCCTCAAATCCAAATCACTCTATCCATATGTAAATAAAGAAAACACTATCTATAATATAATATAATATTTTTATATTTATGGTTGACCCTTTATCTATAATTCTCCCAATCAATCAAAGAGTGAAAATATCAATATTGGGCATGTGAAAATTATTATCTCTACGAATGGAACATTTAATTTCTCTACTAAAAAATCATTGATGATTATATAAATGTATTTAGTGAATTTATATATTGTTTAAAAAATTGTTTCATTGAAATTTCTAAAAATTATGAATAATAAAAGTAAACATTGAAAAAACTAATAATTGTATAACTAAATTCCTAAAATGTATAATTAAAGAGGAAACCCATTTAACATATAAGTGAAAACTTATTTTAATTGAAATTATTTTTATAAATACTTCCAATTCAGATTAAACACCATAAAATATATATATATAATTTCATTCCAATTAATAAATAGTGATATTATAATAAGGGAATCTCTTTTATAACCATACTCAGACATGGATTGAAATATATTCTAGTTAGGTCGGTTTAATAATGAATATAAAAATTTAATTAAATTTATATAATCTAAGGATATAGAAGCTATATTTTGGATAGTAATAAGTTAACAATGGGTTATTATGTCTTATATTGTTAATGAAATCACCAAAATTGTTAGATCATATATAATTGATTATTTTATAAGATGAATTGAAACATGATTGTTTTTAATTTAATCTACATGATCCATGACAACATTTATAATAGAATGAAACATTGACATTAAAAATATTCAAAAATAAATAATTATAGAAACTTATATTATCAGGTTATTATATAATTTTGGAGAAGAACTAAGAAAAAACCATGAATATGTTACTATTCTAAAATGATCATGATTACTCACACCGAATACAAAAAATAGTTAATTACTAAATAATAAACACATATATAATAATTATAAATGAATTATTTAAAAGGGTATGGATGTGAATATGTTTTTAAAGATTTGATTAAGATATTTATTGTTCTGATATAGAATGTAAGATGTAATATTATGATTACCAAATATATAATTTCTGTTAATCGTATAATTTAATAATTTTCTAATTCACTAAATAATATAATTTCATACATGAATATAGATTTTTTGGAAATACATGAACCTAAATAAATTATTTTATTTGATATTTCATTGTTTCGATATGGAAATTACATCTCATGTTAAATTTATTCTTAATTAATTGTTATATTAAATTAATGTATAATATTTGTAAGAATAACTCAAATTCATAACATTTGATTTTTAATATATTAATATTTTCCTTATAATTTTTTTAATTCATTAATTTTTATAGGAATACCTATAATTTATTTCCTAACGTGGGATTTTTGAAAACTAATATAATAGTAAATAAATTTCATACATTATTAATACTAAGAAATTATATGTAATAAATTTATATACATTATATAAATATTATTTAAATTTCCACTAAAAAATATGTATATTTAATCCTAATAAATTCATTTTCATGTATTATATAGAGATTTAGATCATAATTGAAAAAATATATAATTTAAATTTTAATATTTAAAATTTAATATTAAATATAATATTTTATAATATTTTTATGATGATATTTTTTTAATTTTCTGAGAAGCATGATTTATTGTGAATAATAAAAAATAATGATTTTTGAAAAATAGATATTTATTTTTATTAAATAAAAATTTTATAATTCCCCATTATGTTTTTTATTTTACAATCATTTCATGTATATCTAAATAAATTTGATATCATTAGTAACATAAATATAAACATTTTACTTGAAAATGTAATGAGATTATTTTTATGCTTTATAACGCATTTTTCTAAAAGAAATTATTTTTGATTACATTGAAAAAATATATTAGAATTAATTTATCACCATTATAGAAATTTAATCCTGAAAATATAAATCAAATTTTCGAATCACAGTGTTAATGTTTTGTAAATATGTCTCTATTATTTTTTGGTCACAATTATTAGTAATCCAAGGATATATATTTTACCTCAGAAGGGGTAAAATGATTAAAACAAGATTATAAAAAAGATATATGTCATAATTTTTTTTAAAATAGTCTTAATTAAATTTAATAATTTTTATATAATACCAATCCATGATATTGAAATGTAGATATTTATTGGAATTAAAATTTGTTAAGGACCTCAAAATGATTTTATGAAATTAAATAAAACAAAATTTCATTATATTTGCTTTCATATAACTAATATATTTTTATATGGATAAATTAGGTGATATTGAGTTATAAAAAAATTATTAGAAAATTTTAATCAATTATTTGTATTAATTTTGTTTTTTTTATTTTTAGTTATGGAAAGGTTACATTAAATTCTAATTCAACATTGACATAATTCTTGTTTAATTAATCGAAAATTCTTGTAATTGTTTTTAATCAACATAATAT
The DNA here is from genome assembly GCA_963277665.1 of Viscum album. Classification (NCBI taxonomy): domain Eukaryota; kingdom Viridiplantae; phylum Streptophyta; class Magnoliopsida; order Santalales; family Viscaceae; genus Viscum; species Viscum album. The sequence goes on along the minus strand of OY728165.1, from coordinate 554,556,697 downwards.
TTATAATTTTTTTGTATAATTTTTTTGTTAAATTATTTTTTAAATAAATATATTATATTTCTTAAAAGACTTTATTTGAATAATATTACTATTTTCTTCATTGTTATAATATTTTTTGAATATATAATAAATTGATTTTAATTGTATATTATTCTATATATTATTTAGCTAAATTAAATTATATATGCTCAATAATTTAATAAAATTTTCTATTATTATTAGTTTTTCCTTTTTATAAACAATCAATTCACTAAAATAAAAATAAACATTCATATTACGGTAATAATCAAAATTGTTATTAGAGTGCTTTAACTAAAATATAAGGGTTAAAAAATTACATAATCTTGAAAATATTTTATTTTTTAAGATTATTTAAAATAATTAACATCATATATTAAAAAAATATCAATTTATAACCACATTATCATGAACATTAATATATATTATTTTAATATTGTAGTATAAAAAGAGTGTTCCCTCTGTGAACATAATGGTGGTTACATCATGTCCTATCATCTTAAACCATTTCAAAATAATAGAATATAGAAACTCTACACTAATATATTCTAAAAATCTATAATGAATCCTTGTTGTCTTGTAAAATCTTATATACGAATCCCATATGTGTTATGTTATAAAAAAAGTGGTTAGCTAAGGATAAGGAATAAGTCTAACTGAACTATTTTATATTTATTTCATCCTAAACCAACATAAAATCTTATTAAAACAGCATGATATAATACCAGAAGCATCATACATATACAAAATATTTCAATGACTATATTATATCCATTTTTCTTCAAATTTTTCATCATATGGTAGATGAGAACATTTCTCGTGTAAACATGTGGAATATAACCAACATGAGTTGATGTGTTTTTATTTTCATAAAAATATCATAATAATGGTTAATAATATTTTCCTAATTAATAAATAAGATATTCATGATTTTTTAAAATAATATATCACCAATTTTGATAGTTTCTCATCAATTTATGAATTACAATTTCGTTCATGTGTACATTTGGTCTACCCACACCATGATGTGATGTGATACATTTTTAATTATTTGGATCAGTGGTTGTTAGTAAAATATAATTTGATGTAAAAATGATTAGAATGATATAATTAGTATTATTGATGTAATTAAACAATTTCAACTTTGAAAATGGGAAATATATAGAAGTTATTTTGGGATTATAAAATGAACATCCTCTTAAAATTCAGCATAAATATAAAATCACTCATATGAATATGATATTCCAAAAAATGAAATAAATGGAACAATAATAATAAAAGAAACCAGAAAAATATTATTAAACAACTTATCCAAAAATAAATTATAATTATTTAAGAGTTATCAAATTCATTATGCTAGATAATATTTAATGTGATTACTTTTTCTATATAAAACATTTTAAATTTATTCATTTTAAATTTATTTTTCTATATACATTTTCATTATTAATATTAATTAATTTTATTAATTATATTAAGAAGGGTAAAATTGGATATTTTAGAATACCATTCATTATATTGATGGGGTTTTAAAGTGTATCCGATTTTCTTATTTCATATTAAGTACCATTATTTATGGTGTGAATATAATCATTTTTTTAATATTTTTTACATGAGGAATGTTTCCCACCATCATTAGTTTTAATTTACTTGATGTTTACTTTATATGTTTCAATGGTTATTTTCAATTAAATTATTACATTTTTTTGAGTTTTTGAATTTTATTTTCATATAATAAAAGGTTATTTGCTTATTTTTTTATATTAGAATGGAATGATCATTTTCCATGTGTTAAAATTAATTTCTAAAGGTATTTATAATGAAATGGTGAAACAATGAAATTAATTTTATTATGATATTATTCATGATAAATATATATATTGATGAAATATATTGATAAATATTATTTGATTTGTGGGCCTTACGTAGCACTCCAATGCATTGTATAATGTTACATATCATCAATGGAATAAATGAGTGTTAAACATAGAGGATTATATTATAAATATAATGGAGCCCTTGTTATGTATATCACATGTGAAAACATGTTATTAATATAACTCTATAACAACAATAAAAATATTTCTATTTTTCTAATAAAATAATTTCATGGTTTTACTTTAGAAATATCTTTTATTCATGCGAATATTATATGATTTAAATACTTAACATATAATGTGAAAAGATTAAAATAAATGGGGTTTTAGGTTTTCCACTATATCATATTATTTTTCTATTCGGTATACATTACTATGTTTTTTTTCCATTCCACATTTTAAAAAAATTTACATAGGTTTTAAGGATGAGTATAAACAAAATATAATGAAATTTAAAAATAACGATGTTTCCGGAAGAAAATAAAATACATTTCAATTCTCAAGTATTATATTGTACAGAAAAATAGATAATGAGTAGTTGTTTCCTATTGGTGATAGATAGGTTTTTATATATGTGTTATGGCATAACACTCCAAAATATTAAAATCTGATGATCAAAAAAATATATAAAAGTTAACTCTAGAATTAAAACAAAATATTTTGTAAGAGTTTTTGGTTGGGTCATTATTTGTTTTCATTAAAATATCATAAAATGAAAAAAAAATTATTTAGCTTCATTATTTACTACTACATATTTTTTTATGTTATTTTATTATTAATTCCCAATATGGTTTATTTATATCTATTTATGATGAATTTTCATAATTTTTTTCTTTACCGTGATTTGTTTTCTAAAAGTAAGGTTAATTTTACTTTTTAAAAAAATGATTTATAGGAAATGTGAAATAATTTTATTTTGACATCTATTATCCTCCATGGATAATCCCTAATTATGTAATGTGTATATCACATACTACATGAAATTGTGATATGATTTATTTTTTAATATTAGATTTTTGATATTTGACGATTTTTGATGTTCATGTTATGTGTTGTTTTTGAAAATCAAATGAAACTAATAATTCTTCAATGTGACATTAAAATATGATAAATATTGATTATAATTTTAATTCATTTGGAAAGTTTTTGATCGGTGGTGCTTTATATAAACTAAAAATTAATTTTTATATTTTTATATATTAATAGAAAATCAAGAATGTATATAATGAGTTTGTTCACAATTATGTGGGAATAATTGGTCTTCTCACATTGTATGGGTCGATATATTTTATTTTTCTTCCTAGGTTTTCAGGTGTATATGGTTGTTATATAATTCCACATTGGTCATAATATTATGAAACATTCCCAATATGTAACCGATTAACATGAAATTCCATGTTTTAATTATTACACTTTATATATAAGATATTTTTTCCTTTTACATCACAACCATATATAATGTGATTATTAATATGTATTTTATTAAATTTATAATGATTTAATATGACATAATAATATTTTTATTATATTATGAAACTGAAAATTGTTTTATTATTTTCATTTATTATATTATGATATTTTAATAATATACTTATCATCCATCTAGTTTTCATCATCATGTTTATGATATTTTATTATAATATTATCCTTCTTATATCACCCATTTTTAATAATTCAAATAAAAAAATTATTATTACGATAATAACAAGTGATATGTTGATGAAATGGTCTACCAAAGAATTAATATGGACTAATGATATCATATGGTGTAAAACATGAAGACGATGTAGATAATATACAAAAAAAACTAAATGTTATATTTTTCCCAATCTGAGAATATATTATTGATGAAAATTTAATATTCATAAAATAATTCACTATAAAATTAATACTTTCAATTTGAAAATTTTTATAATTATTATAAAATTGATTAAAAGGAAAAACATGCTAATATTTTATTAATCAAAGATCAATGTTAGATAATTTTTTACTTGGAAATAAAGGTTTCAGATTATATAAATTTCATTCACTAACTAATCATTCAAGGAAGAAGGTCATGAAGAATCTTGTTGAACATAAGTTCAGTACATCAAAAATTTGGGAAATATTTTAATTAAAAATAAATATAATATAATATTTAAATATATTTGTATTGGTTAAATATTTTAATCGTAGTAGTTATTTCTTAATGATCTTATTAGAACCATTCATTTTCAAATAAATAGAGGAAAATAAAATGTATATGTCTTTTTTATTGACTACATCATATTTACTTATGTATTTTTCTCAGACATAAATCAGAATCACTCAATATGTTTTAATATTTTTTCTAATTAATTAAATTCATTAGACAAATTCATAAAACCCTAATTTTGAGTGAATTTTTTCCTCATTTTAAGAATAATAGGATTCAATCTTCTTGTAATTATATTGGTATTAATCATAATAATTTTGAATAAATAACACAAAACAATACATTTTTATTGGATGAAGAAATAAAACACATCATATAAGATTTTTAATTTCATGTGGAATTATATTTTTGGGTTTTTAGATTCTAATACAACAAATAATATTATATATCATATTTTTATTGATCATGTTTTAAACCAAACATTCCAGAATTTTTTTTGAAAATAAAAAATCACAGTTTTAGTTACGTTATTCTTATTAAATGAATGGAATTTAATATAATATTTAATATTTAATATTGTAACATTTGATTAGGATTATGTTGAATTTTTTTATTATTCTACAATAATAAAACCAAATATTTTATTTAATAGAAAATTGGATACTATTATAAAAACAATAATTGTGAATTTTAACAAAAAAAAATTATTTTACTAAATAATTTTTAATATTCGTCGATTACGTAATATCTTAAAAGTTATTTTTAAAAAATAATAAATATTATAAATCTACTAGTTGATACAAAATCACCGGATATTCAAGAACTTTAAATAAATATTATAAAAGGTATTAATCTTTATTATGTTGATAAACCATTCTTTTTTCCATTTTTGTTGATATTATTAAATAATTTTGAAATTGAGAACATTATTTGTGATCTTTATAAACTATAAAATTCAAAAGATTCATATATACTAAGTGGGAGAATTTTAATTTTTATCACAATTTCAAAGTAAATTTTTATGAGTTTTATTTGAAGTTTAAAATAAAAAAAATATGTATCAAACAAAAAAAAAATTCAGGAGAAATTTTTTTTCATTTAGTTCCCTAATAATCATTTTATTATATAATTAACAGACTTTTGAAAATATGTTTTATGATATTAAATCCATGGATTTAAATATGTATAGAAATTTAACAAAAAGAAATTATTAGAAAAAGGGTAAACATAATTAAGAAAAATTTAATATAATTTCAAGAAATTTGTTTATCCAAATCATATTATAACTTAAATATCACCTGGATTTCATTACACATCATCTAGATATAAATGGTTACATCATAATTTTATACATTTTTATGGATGTTTATGAAATTAAACAAATTCAATTGTAAAATTTTTTTTAGAAACCAACCAAATCTCATTGCGGTCTGTATCAAGAATTGAGAGCATAACATGACTATATATCATGAAATATTATGGAATAATTTTTACTAAAATAATTGATATAACCTATATTATTTATCAAGAATAATTATAATGGAAAATTTAAAATAAAAATTTATATTGAAGAAAATATATTTAATGTCATCAAAAAATAACATACAAATATTTAGAGAAAATCCAGGCTAATAGAATTTGAGAATGACTAAGACTGGTAAACATGTATTCTTTTGAAGTATTTTAATTTTTAAAAATTTTATAGCATTAATTTTATTCCAATATAATTTCATTTGATTAAAATATAAATGATTTTTTAATAATTCACCTATTATTTCAACTCTATAAAAAAATTTACGTATCATTGATTCTGATGATACTTTAAATCTAGTTAATCAAAAAATTCATAAATCTATCACTAGAATGAAACTATATATCACTAGAATTCAATATAATGTTATATTTTCTATAAGAGTGTTAGAAATATTTCATGTAAATTGAAATAAATCCTATTTTAATTATGATAAAAAATTTATGGCATATTAAAAATATTGAACATGGATTATTCATTTCTCAAGGTTTTATTCTTGATATATAATTTATCATTTATAACCGACATGTAGCTAGGATATATTAAATGAGTAAATTGAATATTATCTATTACATAAGAGAATATATATATTCAAGGTCCACAATTAATCAAAATTTAGTAAAAAATTATACAATTGATGTAGGAAATATTGTAGCAAGAAATTTATTTATATAATTATTTTGGATTAAAAAAAATAAAAAAGTCAGTTTATTTTTTTCTCAATCAATGTTTAAAAAGGATGAAATATGTTAGATTTTTCTTTTAATGAATCTATAACATTTTAATGAGATATATTGATTGATTTTATCAGTGATGAATGTTATAATGCTATTATTTTTACTAAATATCTTAACTTTGATATATTTGTGTAAAACAATTATTAGATATGATTACTTATATAAATTTGATCATTTAATATTTATTTTTTTACTCCTTATATTGAATAAATTATTTTGAATGTTAGAGTATATTTATTATATATATCACATATTACATTATTCGTATTAATAATATGGGGAAACCAGAAAATAAAATCATGAAATTAGAGATGATGTGTATTAAATAAAATATTTGCACAAAATTATTATATCAAAAAATTTATTTTAAATTTATATATTAAGATCAAAAAAATATACCCAAATCAATCATGGATTTATTTTCATTTAGATAATATAAAATCAAGCATATTGACATCTGATAATCATTATAGTGAGAAACAATTTATATCATCTTTATATTTTATGATGATTAGACTAAAATCACTCTTCAATTTATTTATGAATAGTTATAGGATTTTATGATCAATAAGAATATATTAATTTTCCAATATTATATATATATTATTTCATATAGTTTCATGAAATGATAAAAATTTCAATTATTATCCAAATTGATATTATTTATTAATGAATGATTGATAATGAGTGTTATTTTAGAATGAATATAACTGGAATATGATATAAAATTCTAAAATTCATAATATAATAAATTTTTATGTATAAAATAATACTCCTTTTATGATTAATTAATTCATTAATTATGTTAATCTACAATATAAGATATATAAACCATTGTAAGGGGATATAATATTGTATAATAAAATCGTTATTTTTAATATCTACAAAATAAATTGATAGTGTGGTTGGTTATCCACAGGATAACCAATTTTTTAAATTTCTAAAACATCATGAATGGTTAATTTATTTTAAAATAATGATGTAATAGATAGAATTTTTTTTACTTATCGGAATAAAAATGTAATTACTCCTAATATATAATAATGATTAAATTTACACTTATTAAAAACCAGTTTTTATAAATGAATTTTGATGTATACATAATAATTTTTTTGATATATATATAATATGCCTTTACATTATATTTTGAGTTTATTTCATTCTATGTGGGAATACATTGATGGAATCCATTATTGGTAAATTATGGATAAAATACTACAATAATGTATAATGTATAATTTATTTCTTTTTTCAACAATTATTCAATGAATAATTCTTAATATTATAAAACCACCATAATAAATAGAAATATAATAAATGATAAACATTTTATAAATTATAATTTGTTTTAAGAATGTAATGATATGTACTTTGTTGATATGAGAGAGAAGGATTCAAAATAAATCCATCATAAGTAAAGAAATATGAAATACAGATATAATATAATCTTGATATTATAGAGGGAATATAGAAATGGATATATATAATAATGAGGATATAGATCTGTCAATTTCAAAATTATGAAAATATATTAAAATATGAGATTAAAAAGATAAGAAAAAAATAAAATAAAAGAAGGTGTCAAATACTCAACTGAAAACAAAATCTATTGAAAATATTGTTATAATAGTTTATCCATAAAAATTAAATGAAGTTTGTTAATATGGAAGATCCTGTTTTTGAGAAAAAAACATCAATGAATTTATATGTTTATAAGAATAAAAAATAAATTTTTAAAAAATTCATGAAATTTTACAATGAAATATTTACAGAAGATAAATGAGGAAAAAATACGAATAATGGTTAATAAATTATATTCACAATGAATTAATATTAAGTCCTCTTCCCTAAAATAATTGGGAATAATTATTATACACATTCTAGAAACTACAAAAAACCAAAAAAATGAATGTGACCATCCATGGTTGATGACCTAATTTAAACATGTACCTTTTGGAAAGAATAATCATATGTTTATGTAAGTTTTCATCAATACATAACTTTTTTTAACTTCTGAATTATATCCTATTTTGAAACTAATAAAATATGTAAATATATAGCCCCTATTGATATACTTTATATTCTATATGAAACGTTTCTTATTGATATATTTCTTTCCTATACTACACCCAAATCCGTAAAATGGGAAATATATAAAATAAATTTAATTCCATATGAAAATGGTGAGATGTAATGGAGATACAATTTCTCCTATACTATATCTCTATAGATTTATATTACATAAAAAAAATTATATGAAATTAACTATGATGGTTAAATGTACTATATGGATGTTATAAAGTATAATAATATTAGTTTTTCTATATGAAGAATTCAAATATAAAAGATTTTATTGATAATTGTTCATAATAATAAATCAATATATATAATTCTATTGTAAATTTTCATATAAAAATTATGTGATTACCGTGAATGATTATTACATATTGTTTTCTATTATTAGGATTCAATTAATCTTAATGACTGTGTATAATATGACATATATTCATCCCTAAAGTGATTAAGAATTTTATTAATTATATATTTTTAAAAAATATTTCAATGTTATAAAAGTGATTCCTGAAATAATCAATAACATAAATTTAATCTTGAGGTTGAATGAAAAATATATGTTAGTAATGTTTACTAATAATAATATTCACAATGAGAAATTATAGAATAATGTTGTTCAATTACATTTTAATAATTACATTTATCATAACTTTTATGTCACTAAATAATAAAGAAATGTGGAATGATGCAATTAGGTTCATTGGTTATGAAGCAAGAAGTAAGGTAGTAGATATAATTAATTAATTCTTGTAGAAAAATTATAACATAAAAAATTAATTATTTTTATAATTTTAAAAATCATCAGTACGAAAAAGAAGAGTTTAAGAAGAAGTGTGAATTACATTTGAAAATGATTAGGATAATAAGTTAAGATATAATTCAAAAATTCCCAAAATATTTCTAATATATTGAATATGAACTAATAATTTTTCAATATTTATTTGGGGTTATTTATGAAATTATAATTTTCTTCTTATGATTAAAAATGATGTATAATGAATCAATCTTTTTTTTCAAGGAAAAAAATAAAAAATTAGGAAAATAACATCATGGGGAGTTTAATTTGATAAATCAATTAATTGAGGTAAGGAAAAAACAATTAATAATTTCATTACAATTTTTTTATAATTCAACACCACATGAAAATATTTCTTTTCGAGTCTTGTAATTATGAAAATATATGAATTTATAGAGTTGTTTTTTCAAATAACATCCCCTCAATCTGTATTTTTTTATATCGAAACACACATAATATTCATTACTTATACGTAATTGATGTTTGTTTTTGACAAAAAATATTTTTATTGATTATGTGTATATTTTTATTTTTAAATTCAGTAATCTAATAACCCATTATATCATAAATGTACCAAAAATAGTATAGTGACTCAAATATATATCCTTGTATAATTAATCAACGAATAATCTTGAGGTGATCTATTAAATATTTAAATAGACAAGGACCGATCATTAAGATGCATGATACTTATTTCAATCCACATAGTAAATAATTTTAATGGAGTGATTATTATAATATTAATATTAATTTTTCATATAAAGATTAGATGAATGTAGAAAAAATATAGTAGAACTATATAAATTTTGATCCTGCATTTTTATTCAATGAGCATTTGTTTTTTAATTTATTTATCAGTATCATAGTTTTGTTCCATAATTATATGAAATTTCATTATGAATGGTTAAATGTTTCGTATTTTTCATATTATCAATCATAATAATGCATGGATTTGAAGGATTAAATAGTATATTACGTACAATTATGAAGGTAAAATTTTTTCACGGATATGAAAATCATACATGTCTTCATTGATCGAAGAGATCAATTAATAAATTCTAATTGTACTCAGATCAGAATATTGATCATTAAAATAAAAATAAGTGACTTCATAGATTATGAACCCAGATCTACATACACCATAAAATACTAATTGTATTTGTTATTATTCAAATAATCCATATTTTAACTGTTTTAATGGTATTTTTAATTATTCATAGACTTTTTTAGTTGTATTATTATATATTACATCACATTAACTTATACCTAAATAAGTTAAATTTTATTTGTATTTTTTAATTTATATTATTTTTTTACTTCCACTATAGTTTAATCGTTTTGAGATACATTACATTGTTCCATATAAACGATAATAAATCAGGGTTTTATAATTGCTATTGAAATTTAAAATTTATTAACCGAACCTCATATATATATATTTAGTAGGTACAACAATAATACAAAAAATAAATTATTGAAATTCATCATTTATTAGTTCTACAATAGATTAAAATTACCTTTGTTCATTAACATCAACTTAAAAAATGTCAAATAGGGAATTATTAGTAGTAATAGATCCAATTAACACAATATTTTAACCAACAATAATTGCGTGAAGTTAAGACATCATAACCAATCCATACACTTGATAGTATCATATGTATCTCTTTTGATAATAAATAAGTTCAAAATATACTCATTGGTTCCCCACATAATAGAAGAATATGAATATTTTTATATCCTTTCAAATAGGTATCATAATCTGTTTCAATGATCATATGATTCTGAGATATTTCAACATTCATTACTATGTGAGATACTAGTATTTCAATAGTAATGGAATGATATCATTCTGTATCAAAAAATAAATATAAATGTGTAGGAGTTACTATTATAATAACTCTTATTGTTATATAAAATCTACTATTATTATATTTGGATTTCCATGTGACAAATGCATATAATATTCCATTTGAATGAATAAGTGACTATATTCACTTCTCAATAGGTGTAGTCACCCACTATTTAAACCTCCATCATTTCATAGGAAAACAATTGGGTTTTCACATGGGAGGTTGATATATATATGTTAATTATCTTAATTATTGAGTGAATTATTTCAATGTTTTCTATGATCATTCACCAACACACTCTAATGGTTATATAAAAAAATAATTATTATTATCACACATGGATCACAAAAGACTATATGGGCTATAAAAAATATTTATAAGTATTATAATATCATGAAATTAAGGAAAATTTCATCAATCTTATATGAACTAAAACTATTAACACTAAATCATCACTTCTTGGTGTTGAATTTTTCAAAAACCAGATCCCATATTTGTGATTTGGTTAGAAGGTAAACCATGATCCCCTGTTACCTATGGAAGCCATCTCATCCAAAATTTTATTTATAATAATTTTACATATGGTAGAAAATATTATTAACATTACATGAGTTTTCAATGGATTTTTTCAAAAAAAATTAAAAATATCAATCGTTTAATTAGATTTATTCATTGATGAATGATTTTACGTGAGCATGATCTATAAACATGTAAACATATTTAATAAGGGTTTTTTAGGATTCATTGATATTCATAATTCTTTATATCTTAATCCAATTAAGTAAATCAATGTATAATTACCGAATTAATATTTATTATAGGGAATTCTATGTCGATATCTTGTTTATATTAACTTTGATCCAAGCATCCCAAATACATTCATGTCACTCATTCATGGATAAATGATAAAAATAAAAATACTTATGAATTATGTATTAAATTCGGTCGATATTATGATTTTTATGATCAATTCTTCCTTCTACTAATTGTAGTGAGACATTTCCAAAGAATATTTTGTGGTTGAGAAGATTGAAATCCGATATAATATATATTGTAGTTTCCTCCTATCGGGAACACCATTCCTGATATCATATATGAATTTAGAAAAAACCTCTTTGACATGGGGATAAATGGAATAAATTTTATGTGGAACATTTTCAACCAGCCATCTGATAGTGTTGAATGTGGTTGTTAAAGAAAAAATATATGACAACCCTATTTTTTCTTACAAATCATTTTACAAAATTTTATATACAAACAATATAAAATAAATACACAACCAGGATTCAAAGGATTATTTTTTTTTGAAAAATTAGTCGATACATAACATATAAAAAATAAAACACAAACATTTATTTCATTATTTCTTCACGAAATTATTATTATTACTTGAATTCTGATTAGTACTTTTAGTAACCTTAGGATATACATCAAATGAAGGGGTGAGTTAAAATAATAGTAAGAGGATGAATAAGTGAAATGTATCATAGACTATTATAATAATAAAAATCATTATATAATAAATTATCAATGCCTTAAATTGGAGTGTAAATATTTGATAAAGGTATATAATGTACATATTCATAAAAATGAAACTTCATGACTTCGTAGTAAGCCACGACACACAATTGTGAAAAAATATTGCATCACGATGTAAAATATTTCACATTTTTTTGATATACATATCATTAACAATTAAATTAGAGTGCAATATATTTCTGGGTGCAACTGTCTCATTAAAACATTTCCAGTGTGGTATATAATTTTGGGTAAACCCGTCACATCATAACCATTGCATTATCATGCATACCACATATAAAATATAAAAATGTAGAATATAAAATAAATAAAGCTATGGAATGAGATTCATTCCATAATTCCTAAATTCGTGAATAAACATTTTTTTCCTAAAGGAAATATCGAATATCCCATTTGGTATAATAATCATCAATTTTGAGTGATGAAGAATCAATCTTATGAGATGTAAATGATGTGAATTTAGAAACAATATTTGTTTTTGAAAAAAATTCTATTTTATAAAACCATATTGGTAATATATATATCAAAAAAATGGAATAATAATTGTGATTAAATTTTATTTAAGGAACATTAATTGAATATCTATACAGAAAATGGTGTGAATGAGGGAAAATCCATGTAAATAGAGTTAGGTTCAAGAATTCCCCTATATTATGTCTGAATTATTTCTTCACATTAATATCATATATAGTCATATTATATTAATTAATTAGAAAATAAATATAATGTAAAACATGGTTTTTATTCATTTTTGGATTATTGGGATCATATATAGATTTTTATGAGTTATATTGTTTAATTTCATTGTTTGAGAGTGTTTGTTTTATTAGTTTTTGTGACCAGTTAACTTGTATACATGAATGGAAGTTCATGCTAAACGTGGATAAATATCCTAAATTATTATTATATATTATAAGGATGTTTCATAATTTTTAAATATATTATAAATAAATTTTATATATGTTATGTGGATGAATAATTAGATAAAATTTAATGTTGATAATTTTAGGATAATTTGGGTAGTTTCCTGATCAAAAAAACTCATTTTCTCTTATCACATAGTTTTATGTAAATATGATCCTTACAAAACATAATGAGTGTTTAACATACATTTCAAAGTATTTTTAAACAATTATAACGGTTCTATGAAAATAATTAATGGCATTGAAATAAAATTAAAGTGTGTTTCCCTTGATTTAGTTAAATTGAAACATCATGAGTGACAATTTAGTATTATTAATAAAAGAGAGAAATAGAATAGTTTAATAGTGGATATTTAATTGACATGAAATAATTATAGTATATGTATGGAAATAGAGTTAGAATTATATTTTTACTCGGGTTTTTAAGGATAGAATAATAATTTAAAAACCAGAAAATAAATTAAAAGAAAATAAATATGATGTTACCACTTCAATTTATCCTCGTAAACCACCAGAGGGAAAATGATTTTATTATTTCGATGTGAAAAATATCTCATGAATGTGGGGACGTAGATAAAGAATATTATTTGGTACAATTTGGAAACGGATAATTTCTTTTCATGTGTGATGAGAAGAAGTTGTAAGGGGTGATATTTGTTGTTGGCGAGCATGGTGTTATTTCATTATTTATTTTATTAGATTATAATTTTGTCTTAATACTAAGAATAGATTGAAAATTATCAACAATATAAATAAATATTTAATTTTTATTTTATTTAATCTTAATAATATCATTGATGACTCAAGGAACGATGTATTTAGTTTATAATGTATATATATACTAGAAATAAAATTATTTTACTAATAACTAAAATAAGGTATTTTAGAAAAATCCAAAAAAAATAACCCTAAAATTTTCAAATTGAATAGAATACATAAATGAAATCCTTTTTATTATTATTATTTTCAATACTAATGTAATTTTATTTTTAATTAAAAAATCATTTACTAGTAAAGCACAGATTCTAAAATTATATGAAACTTTATTTATCATGGAGAAATTAATTATTTTCTCATAAAATTTTATACAAATCATAAAACATAAGAATATTAATTTTGGAAGAGAATAAATGAAATAATGTTTTAATTTAAATTTTTATATCAATCATCAAATTCATATTAAATATTTATGACTTACAAAATTTTCGACACATAATTAATAATTTTTTTAAAAAAATTTACTTATAATATAATATTATTATACTATACTGTCATTTCTAAGATGCCTAAATATTATTTATAATTTAATCAGTTAGGTTAAAATTCAATTTTCAAGATTACTATTTATTGGGGTCATATTACTACTCTTATTGTTATGTTACTATTTCATCGGTATTGCTTCCTTAATGTCAATAAAAAACTCATCATTCATTAATTTGTTATTTATAATGTTTATATTGAGGCCTCTATTTACTTTTATATGATCTATAATATATGAGATTATTATATGTTGGGAAAAATTCCATTGATAAATGTTTGAGTCATTACATTATTCCCCCACATGAAATATCACACTCAAAATTGTGTTTTACATAAAAATATGAAGGTTCTTCCCCTTCATCACATCCTACGGTTCCTAAGTAACTTCTTCGTAATTATCATTCCATGAAAAAACATTGAAAATGTGGATTGTCTTGTTTTGTATGACCTTATCTCTCTATTATATAATCTTTACTGGCTCCTCCTTATAAGAGATATCATCATCTAGTTGTACCACATTTGAGTATAGTAAATGTGAGGGATCTGGTATGTACTTCCTCATGGGTGATCCATAGTACCCATTGTGAACTGGAGCCATATTTTGTGGATGTGAAAACAAATAGTCCACAGATCAAATGCAATCAACGATATCAAATGGTCCAATATATAATGGGTTATCTTTCATTTCTTTACAACTAAAATGACATTCTTCTATGATGATATTTTATGGAATATATTATCTCTAATTTTAAACATAAATTCACATAGAAGATTTTCAACATTGTTCTTTTTACTAATATGAGGATATTTGATATTTTTTTGGATTTTTTGAACCTTATATATCATCCCATGTACAAGATCATGTCTATGTATCCTTCTTTCATCATCATCATCCATAAAGATTATATTTCAACAACACCATAAAAATACAGGTTCACATAGGGACATATGAATAGATGATTGGAATATATTTTTTTCTTAAATCTCAAACAATGAGAAATATTGATCCAATACACCCTTGAATTCCATTAAGCTAGAACTAATCATATCATCAAGCGTATGAGCAGTCCTTTTAAATTTTTTATCAGTGTGGGGTGATAGACTGTGATGAAATTTAATTCAGTACTAAAATAATGTTTACAAATCCTTGAACAATTAGATGAAAAACTCAGACCATGATCAGAGACAATCGAGGGTTTAACCCCATGATGACTAACCACTTATTTCATATATAACCTGGAAAATTTTTTGATCATGAAATCATCTTGAATAGAAATAATGGGGTCAGTCCTAGTGATTCAGTCCACTACAACCTATATTACATTTTTTTACTTCCAGTGTCTTTAGGATAATAATGAAAAAGTATATGGTGAGATTATCACATTTCAACATGGTTATAGATAATTTTTGTGTCATCCCTTTGTAATTTTGAATATCATCATTCACATACAGACATAGCAAGCACCATGAGATGTACTTTGCAATATCTGTCATCATGTTACCCTCTAGAAGTGTTCTCTAAGATCACATTACATATTGGTACTTTCATGTTGTATATATAAAGTTGATCTATGCACATTATCGAACATATACTTTTATTTCATAAGTTATGAAGGGAAAAAATCCTTTATCCAAACTGAATCATACCATCATCATCGATATAGAACACTTATCGCATCCATTCTATTACCACATTCAACATTTTGGGTAACTCCATATCATCCCATTATTACTACTTATTATTCTATATGATAGATGGTTGGGAAAATATTTGGGAAATGTAGGATGTATTCCCTGATATTATTATTTAAAAATATAACTGTTTCATATTCAAGAATATAATTCCTTTCACAATCCTCATCATGGATAGATAATATGGTTTTTTTCTAATAATATCATGATCTACCATGTTTTCTTTTCAATGATGATAGTGAATAGGGAAATTGTAATCCTCGATAAACTATAACCAAATTTTTTTATCAAATACAGATCACCATTTGAGTTAATAAATTATCTAATATTTTATAATTGTTATATATGTCTAAATTTTCACTATATAGGTAGTGCATCCATATTTTCAAAGAAAAAAAATACATAAGTTAGCTCTATATCAGGTATCAGGTAGTTATTTTCATGCATATTCATCTTTTGTGTGGTGTACGGTATCACATAATCATATTCCATGAGCTGAAAACCCAAAAATGTCTTCTATCCATCATTGTATATCATAAAAAAATCCCCACTATTAGGTAATGTGATTACAGGTGCAGTTATCAACCTACACTTTAACTCCTTTAAGATTTCCTCTTATTCTTCCATCCAAAATTATATTACTCCTTTAATTGTTAACATAGTTAGAAAGCATCACAATATTGAAAAATTTCTCCAAGAAACATTGTTACTTCCCATCTAATCCAAGAAAAATGTCAATTTTCATGTCACTAGAGTGTTTGTTTTATTTCTCATATTTCATTGTTTATTATGGGTCCATAGAAGTGCATCCACTTGTTATCACATGTCCAATGAATGTTACGTTATGAAATCAAAAGTCACACCTTTTGAACATGGAATTCAACATAAAAATCTCTATTGAATCCGACAAAATCCATAGATGTTATTCGTCTTTCCCCTTACTCTTGGATTAGATGAGAATATCATTAATAAAAACCAAAAAAAAATTAGGTAATGTCTAAATACTAAATTCATAAAATTTGGGAAGATCACATTTGAATTATTTTTTTTAGGGAATCACTAGAAACATATAGTAGCCATACATTATACAGAATACAGTCCTTCGAATATCTTCTTTCATTTCCATAATAAGTTGACATCCAGAACAGTAATCCCCCATTGAGAATTACTGATCTCCTTGTAACTAGTCAAACAAGTCATCATTGTTTGTAAGAGTATACATTTTCATTATAGTGTTCCTTCTTAGTTCTAGATAATTGATGCATAGTCACATTGAACCATCCTTGTTCTTGAAAAATAGAATTTTCCCACCCCAAGGTGATGTACTAGGGAATATGAACCCTTTTTTAAAATTCCCTTACAACTACCTCTTTATCTCCGATAATTCTATCGGATAAATACTATGGGGTCACATTATGATTAGATTAGCTTCAGTTATGAGTTATATTCACAACTATTATTCATGATCTAGGGGATGTATGGGTAACTCGTAGAAATAAATCAAATTTTCACTAACAATGGGTTTTTTCATCATGTAAGATTCATTCCATTGTCTCATCCATTTGAACAAGGAATGGTTCCTCTTATTTAATAAATACCCACACAAATGAAAGATTATAAACATCATATTTATGATCTTACTTACATTATTAATAGATCATGGGATAGTTTAGTATATTAAAATTTATTTCCCCTTTTGTTACTTGACATTTTCTCTATGTAATGATGTCTAATCCATTCCCATCCTTGTATAAAATTACACCAGGGGATGTATATCATGATTATCTCTAAGAATAATATCACATAACCCAATAGATGATGACTCCAACACATGGGTTGAAATGATTGTACAACTAGGTTTTATTATGAAAATCTCTACTTCACATTTTCGAGGCCATGATTAAATAGATCTAGATAATGTGCATGAATATATAGAATTTTTAGAACAATAACCAAATAATAATTTCTCCATACACATATGAATATAAAGTGTAGCTTATATGACATAAATTTCATGATCCAATTCTATATCTGTGATGGTATAAGACGTCCCATTCCACATTAGATTCAATGGATAATGATAATGATTCCATTCAAGGAATCACAGTTTAGTGAAGTTTCTTTCGTAGTTCCCTTTCGCCCAACTTTTATACAAATGGATTGTATATGGTGATCTCCTTTACACCACAAAATTTTCATACTTCCTCACATGTTTTCAACATTAATGAGATTACTGGACTTCTCCCCCTTACATGAATCATTCCTATATCCTATAAAGGATGTTCACATGAAACTTATTCCCACATTTTGGACATTTGGATGGTTGAGTTATCCTTCCACCATATTCACTAGATCCTCCTACTTGAGACTTATTAATTCATTTCTAATCACCAAAGCCATGACACCATTCCCTAACTTCATCTCAAATTTGATATCACATCAAAAAACTTCTTCATAAATCATATGGTCCAAAATTATAGAGCCTTTTGATGTTATGGTTTTAACCCACTAATGAATCTATCAATTTCACTATTATTGTTGATAACAAAACTCAAATCCTACCTTACATTCTTTTTAAATATGATTTATATGAAATGATTGATTCATTATCATTTTTAATCAGCTCTATGAATTCTATACCATTATTTGTATGAATAATATGAGGGATATAATTTTGGAGAACTGTTATCTTACTGTCTTCCCACTCCATCTCTTTAGTTTCATCATTCATCTTGTTTTTCTTAATAAAAATACACCATTGATCATTCTATCCATCTAAATGATAAATGGCCAGAGTCACATTCTTAGTCACAGAATAGTGAAGTACATAAAATATCTTCTCCATTGAGTTTAACAAATATTATACAACTTTTGGGTCAATAGGTCTAAAAAATATCAATGGTTCAGGCCACAAGAGGGATTATATAGGTAGTTCCCTATCTAAATGTGAAGGATGATGTTCCACAATGTTCAGGTTATTAATAAAAACCTGATGCAGTTCAGTAAAAATCACCATTAAATTTTCAACATCACCCATATGGGATAGGAGATGTCTTACAGGAAATTTATTCTTTGTCCCTCACAATGGTTTCTAGCCTAGTTTATCTAAGTAACATCGATTTCACAAAAAGGAATGTTTACATCAATATATCAGTAAATAAGTCATGAAAATTTTATCCATTTTTTAAATACACTAAAAATTTATATCTTATGGGATAAATATGTTTATAAAAGATACTTATGTGTTTAAATATACTCTGTATCATACTAAGTGGTTTCACGAAGGTTCAATAATCATAATTCCCAAATGAACTATGTTTTTTTTTCTAATACCAACTATAGTGTCAATTATTTTTCTTATATAACATATTACATAATTTTATAGACAAACAGTGTAAAAAAATTACATCGTTATGAAGAAAAGGTTTTCTATCTTTAGAAAATTAGGATCACACATTACATTTAGATAATAAACCATAAACATTAATTTAGTTCCCCCTTTTCTTGATTTTTTAGGCCCTTGAAATCTCTTTAGTGCATATAGTCATATAATGATATACATAAAATGAATGGGAAACCTAAAATACTTGTAAGATGGTGAATAAGATACATGAAACTTGAGAGAGTATAATAATCTTCATAATTTCATAAGTAATTATCATCATCGTGATCATAATAGTAAACATTATGTAATGTTATGTAATGTGGAAATTATTTTAAATGAAACATCATGACTTATGCTAAAATACCACTCATTGTTTTGGAATAAATCTATAATCTTGTCCACACATATTATACTTTTCTCATTAGATACATCACATTATGTTGTGAATTGGAGTGATATAAATTTATTATCACACATTTCACGTTATAAAATTTCTGTTGCATTGTACAATTCGATGTGCACCTGTCACAACATAGCATTTACATTATCATGCCTGCCATATAGAATAGATATCAACATTAAACATAAAATTATTCATGGAATGGAATGTGTTTCATTTCAAAAATAGTAAACTAATGATGAAACTTAGGGGTTCCTAAAATAAACTATTAATATCCTATTTGGTATAAAAATCATCTATTCTGACTGAATAATGAAAATATCACAAGAAGTAAAGGATGTGATTTTAGAAAAAACATTTTTTTGGAAAATTAATTTAATTTATCCTAAAACCATATACTTAATATGAATTTCCAAAAAAATAAAAAAAAATGGGGTAGAAACTATATTTCTGAAACATTATTGTAATATCCATATTAAAAAAATTGGGGAAATGGGGGAAAACCAATGAAGGAGAGTAGTGTTGGAGAATTTAACCTTCTTTCTGTTTAAAGGATTTCATCAAATAAAAATTATATATAATCACATTATATTCATTTATTAACAAATAAATAACATTTATACATTAATTCTATTCAATTGGTTTTTATAATGTCTGTCTATTTGATTTTATATGATTTATAGAGTTTAATTTCATCATTCATGAGCATTTGTTTTCTGAGATTTTGTGATTAGTTTACTTGTATACATTATTGGTAGTTCATGTATAATGATGGATAATATCCCAAATTTTAGTAAAATGTTATTAATGAAATTTTATAAATTTAAATGATCTCATAAATAATGTGTTGATATTTTTTGCAGGTGAATCATTATATAAAATATAATTATGATCTTTTTTGGTTAATTTTGAAGTTTCTTCGGTCAAAATGAACACGTTTTGTTTTACTATTATTTATTTGGTATATATGATCATTATAAAACATAAATACAGTTTTCAAATGTATTTTATAATATTTTTCAACTATTATAATTTTTTTATTACTATTCTAGAATTGGTTAATGGAAAATTAAAGTGTATCTCCCCGGTGTTAGTAAATTGATGCATCATAGGTGATGATTTTACTTTTAGAGTAAAAGATAGAGATGGGGGAGTATAAAAATTAATCATCTATTAACATATTATAATTATAGTATATGTGTGGTACATGATTTATCATTCCATGTTAATTAAATTATGTGAGGAGAGAATAAAAATATTAAAGATAAAAAAAATTGAAAATAAAAGAAATATTAAATTAAAACTTTAATTTATCATTATATAGACCCTCTTTAGGGAAATGGTTATGTTATTTTAATGATAACAAGATATCTAAGACGTGGGGGAGGGGATAAGTAAGATTATGGTCCATAATTTTGACAACTATCAAGACTATAGAGGTGTGAGGAAAATATGTGGTGAGAGGTGCTATTTATTATTGATGAGAGAGGTGTTTTCACATTATTTAATTCATTTGCTTATTATTTTTCACACATGACTATGAATATTATTTGTATTCCAACCAAATATAATAAAAACAAAAGGATTGTTCAAGATTATGGTCATTAAATTTTCTATAATGCAAGGAATACTTTATTTATCTTATAATGTATATATATATCATAAATTGACGTATTTTAATATTTACAAAAAAATCTTGTATTTTAGAAAATTACCAAACATTCAACGTATACATTTTTCAATGTTTTTGAATTCCAAATTTGGCACCATTTTATGAAAACGTTTTTCTAACTGTAAGTCATTTAATTATTAATTAATGACTTCATTTACATAGAAAATATAGCTTTTTAAATTATAAATAATTTAATAATACATTTAAAAATGACATTAGGTCTCATAAAACAATAATAAAATCTATTTAAATAAAAAATCATAACATATAAATACATTTTATGAAATTGTTTTTTTCCTTTTAATTACTGAATTAATTAACAAATTTTAAATAAATATTTATTACTTTTAAAAAACCAACACCTAATTAATAATATTTAAAACAATTATTTTCATATACAACGTTATAATTATACCATATATTCATTTATAATATTATAAAATTATATTTATAAATTCATGGGTGAGGTAACTATTCATTGTTTTGGTTGACTATTCATAATGGTCGTGTTTTTATTCGTAAGGAAAATTTTCTATTTCAACAATATTGGTTCTTGAACTTATATAAATACTTATAATATCATTAATTCATCATTAATAATGTTTTTATTATTGTATATAACTGATTTTATGTTATTTATTCTATATAAGATGACTATATAAAGGTAATAATTAAATTGATTAATTTTTATATCACTTATCATAACTTATACTTACACACATAATCAAATTGAATCCATTATTCTATATGAGACAATATAAAATCCCCCATTTTCATTAAATAGCATTTTATTACATGGTAAAAATAGACGATCCTTTAATGATTACGTTATTGGAAATATGTTACATAATAAATGAAAAAAATCTTCAAAAACCACTTCAAATACATAATCATTATTTAAATCAAGTTTAATATTAATTAATCTCAAATTTTGGGGTCATATATAAAAGGTAATGGGTAATCATGATGCCATATAAAGGAATTATCATGAGAGACACATATTAAGTGAATTTGAGAAAAATCAACAAGAACGTGATAATTAACAATAAAAAATGATAAAGAGATATATAATAATAATTACATCATAAATAATAACATATAAATGTGTCTACAAAATTTAATTTAGGAATTAATATACATATCCCCATGGTTTCATTAATAAAAAATTCTAAATTTATTCACTATTTTATAATAAACCAATTTTTCTATAGATAATAAATTATATACCCAATTCATTTTATAACAATTTTGAAAACCCTATAAAATTAATTATTTTCAGGTGATCCAGATGGAACCTATAAATAGTTTCATTAATAACATATTGGGAATAAAGAATGAGTTTCTTATTAAAAATCAATGCATAAAAATTATTTTAATGACATTATAATTATATCATTTTAACCTAAAAATAAAAATTTAGGTTTCATATATTTAAATAAAAATATAGATAAATAATTTTTAAATATATATTATTATATATTGAAAATAAAAGTAGATAGGGTATTTAAATGTAATGGAAAATTTAATTTTCCATGTAAAATATAGAAATTTTAAAAGTAAATTCGGTAGGTTCATGGTATAAATCACAGTATTAGAAAATTGTAAAATGAGAGGGGAAAATGGTATCACATTAAAAAAAATATTCTACCATTAATCAAATCTTTTAATTTGGAAAATTGAAATTTATATTTATAATTAGGAGACATAAAACATGAAAAATGAACATTAATGGAATTGATAATTGATTATTTCTATTACGTTGATGAGTTGTTACTAAATTACGAAGATGAAACCATGAAGTATTTTTTACACATTAAGATGACTAATTTGGAAGAAAACATAAAATTGTTGTTGATGAATTGGGATTGAGGTGAAATGGTCAAATGGGTGGCTATTTTTAAACAAATCTTAGGAATGATTTAATAATTTCCATATACATTTCTATGTAGTCAGTGTTTTCAAAAATAGAAAATCATTGGCATACCAATGGTTTTTTCTCCCGGTTTTGGATTTTTGGATCCCATTTTGTGATATATTTTTTTCAATGGAACCCAACACCATATTGAAATACTTTGGGTGGATGAAAAATTAAATATTCTATAAAATTTATGTTTTTAAAAAATTAATTTTTCTTATTAGAATTTAGACATTCAATTATAGTTAACATATAGGTTAAAATAAATTAATATAATTAGTATTAAATTAATAAATTTATCTTTTTCATTGTGTTTAATTAATATTGAAATAATTATGACATAATTATGATTTAATAAAATATATAAATTATTGAGAAGCATATTCTCTAAAATTATTGAAAAAATAATGTATTTTAGAATAATATTATAAACTAATCCTAACATAATTTTGATTTTATTATTTCAAATATAATGTATATTTTATCAAAATTAATATCTAAATATGATAATTTGGATAAATAGATATAAAAAATATAAATTTATTTAAAAATTGATGTTTATATGGTATAGTTAAAATTTCTGACACATATAAATCTTTACCAGACCATTATAAAATTATTATACCATTTATATTAAATTCATGTCTTTTTTAAAAGGAATATTTGATTAAAAAAATAATTAATCTTTAGTCATAAGTTTATTATATATTTTTATATATTTTCTAAAAAACCATGTTTTATTTTCTTGCAAAAATAAATTAATCAAATTCAACTAATTTAAAAATTTATTTTCTTAAGAGAATATTTTCACAAAAGGAATGAATTTAATAAAACTAATATTATCAAAAAAGGAAAAATAAAATTTAAAAAACTAATTCAGTGACACATAACCACTTATTAATTCTGAATATTCCCCATGGATATGGTGTGCGACGGTTCTGGATTAATAGGGTGGCTCAATAATATCAAATTAGTGGTAATATTCACTAAGATGGACTTATACCATATGAGATTTCATTCATGATTGACCTGTTGAAGCCCAAATCAGGAATGGTCTAAGTATAACCCCAGGGATGATACCACCATATAATGTTCTATCCAATGGGATTTAAATGCATGACACTAATAGTTGAGGCCATCGATCCACCTTTATGTATAAAGTACACTTTATCAATAATAATTATAATAATTGATTATAGTTTTAAAATTATCAAACAATGTTATTGTTTTTTCTTGTCATTGTGACCCATGGGCATTTAATGGTTTAATCCCAATTGTCACATTCCCATGCACAACCTATAAATACCACTTCATTCATTCACTCCAAAATTCACCCAAAAATTCATTTTTTTGTTATATTTCAGTATCATACAATTTTGATTGGTTCACTAATATTTTTTTCATTTATATATAATTTTCAATGGGGGATATTCTTGTAGTATATTGATGTGATCCTTAAGTATCCCATTTATTATATTTTTGAATTATATATTTTTGGTTTGGTTGTTCTGTATAGAATTATAATTACAATAATTTGAATTTTTTAAATTATATTTAATAAATATTTTATAATTTTTATGTTTCTATATGTCATCATATAATATTATATTTATTCAATTAAAAATATTATTTAAAAAGTGTGTGTTATTACATACAATGTCATCAAATATTGAAATCATAAATATTTATTGGATAAAACACTACAACACTATCTTTAATTTTTCTTAATTGTATTCTATCAAACCATAAATAAATAATATGACATTTTTTAAATTATTATTTAATGAATAAAAATAGTAATGGATTTAATAATGAAAAAAAATTCATTGTCAATTGAATTAAATCAAAATTTATAATAATCTAATCAACTGTAATATATGTTAAAACGTATTTATTTATTACAAATGATTATCCAAATATACATTTATAAATAATTACTGGTATAAATTGATTAAGTATAAACAAACAATGATTAATATTCGTTCCAACATAGATTTATAAAATGATTCAAATAATGATTCATTGACACTACTGAATAAATATTAATAAAACATAAATCCTAAATCAATAATATACTACGATTATAAAATCATGATTCAACTGAACTTATCATTCCTAGCACTTTTTTATAATTTCATATTTCCTTATAACCAAATCTATTTTCATATACAAACTAAACTAGCTTAAATATTCAATTATTACACAATGTAATAACCCATCCCAGATCCCATGATTTGACTTTGATGGTCACAATTCCTTTGGAATACTTCCTAATGACACTATTCTATAATAAATAACAAGGGATACAGAAAGAAATATGGCAAAAAATTTCCCATTTTTTAGCATGGGTTATTCTAAAATTATATAATAAAAAATTCAATACCCATATGCATGGTTTTTTTTAAAATATATTAAACTGATATTCCTATTAAATGGAATATATCAATTGAAAATACAAATCTTGATGTTCAATCCAATAATTTATGAAACAAAAATAAAAAAATAGTTGTATAATTTATTTCCTAAATAAAAATAGGCAATCAAAATTAGTGGGATCAGTCAAAAGAGGCTCAAATCTTATGTCTATACACCCATTTTGTCATTCCATATTAAGAATATTTTTTATATAAGTCAAAATGAAAAATTTCAAATTATTTTTCATATAAGAATTTAATTACTATTGGATATCCCCTTATATTAATATTTTTATATAGTCTTATAAATTAGAAATATAAAAATACAAAAATATAATGAATATTGATGGATTTTTGTGACATTAAGAATCCCTATAAATAATATTGTCACTCGCATTATTGGTCTACAAATGGACTTTGGTTTACCTCTCTATACAATATTGGATATAAACTAGGAGAGGGTATCTATGAGATACCATGGGATGGCTATACCCCTACATCATCAGGAATAATAATAAATAATAACTTTTCAGCATACATATCAGAGTATAAAAACATAAGAAATAATTTTTTAAAGAAATATCATAATGAACATTAAAATTATTATTATTATTCTTGGATAAAAAGTTAATAAAAAAATTCTCTATAAATAAAATTCAACAATCTATTAGCCATATATGATATTCTTCTCAGTAATGAAATACTAGGTTCTTATCCCCACTTAAACTAACAATATGTGAATAATGCTTGGGTGCCCAATTTCAATGGTTACCAATGTAGGATTTGAGTATATAACATATTATGAAATTGATATTGTGTTCCAGTACTAAACCATCAACGTAGATATATCTATATGGGGAAGGCTATGATAAAATTCAAAAGAGTACATAATGAATAAATAAGTCACCAAAAAATATATACTTCAACTTGATACCAAAGCAACTCCATGAACATTATTATAAATGTGAAGACCAACATATCACAACCACCATTATGGGAGTATTTATATAAATTGGTCCAAAATTAATTACCATAATTGATCCTCATATATATGACCCCAATAAATTAGTCTAATTTCATCCAATTTTTCTATGTCACAGAGTATTAGTATCTCCTCCAGGGAACCATTTTCCATACAATAGGTTTAAAACACCCATTCCACTATCAAGAAGGTAAGTGGACCTCAGGGTTTAACTAGGTGACCCTTAACCTCATGAAAATAGGCTAAATCACATGATTACCCCTTTTTTCTATCATGGTTGGACTGATATTTGATTCTAGAAAGGGGATAGAACCAAGAAATTACATCACATCCATGAATGGTGGATTCCAAGGAAACCCAAAAAAAATCGAATAAAATAGCCTCATTGATCAAGAGATCACCCACATTCGAATCCACATCATATGGTTCCCTATCCCAAATATATCTATTATGTTATGTTGATCATTAGGTAAATCCTATTAATCGATTGATGGGTTCCATCCCTCCCCCTCTGTATATCCAATATCATTTGTTAAGGATATATTCCCACTCAAAACCATGTACATCCATTGAAACCCCATTGGTCTAAGTAATTTTATGTCATCTTGTTGTATTTCCTTTAAAAAAAATTCCCTATAGGAATTTTCAATGGTCTCACTATATCAATGAAATATATTGACTTATAGTGAATTTGATAACTAGGATTTCACATTATAAATTTCTAGGTACTGTGAATCACTATGAGGAATCCATCTCTAAATCAACCATAGTTAATTATAGTCAATCATGGATTACGTCCCAAAAATATGAGGACACTATGTCTCAGACATCTTTAGAATCCATGTGTCTCATCAATAATAACATGGGATTCTAGTGAATCTTGATAAATCATAACAATTAAAGACTGAATAATCAATTTTCATATGTTATAGGAAATCACATATGATGTCCTCAAATAAATAAAATGACTCGTAAATAAGAGTTTTCATAATAACCATATCCAAAAAGTCTTCATTTTCTTTTAGGGATTAATCATTGGTTCGGTTTCTATGGTGACAACCATAACAACCACTACCAAATGACAGATACATAAAATATATTCCATATCATAAAGGGGCTATGAAATGTGTCCCCTATATCATCCCTTAAATTCCATCTTCGCAGTCATGAATCTCAATCACAACTAGTATATTAGTTCTACATCCAATAATCAGAAGAAATATTGTCCTACTATATCAGGAATGTCATCATATGACGCAAAAAAACTCATATTTATGCCTCACTATTGATAGTATTGAATATTTACAAATTCCTATCTCTACAACTTGTATCACTCTGGGATATTCATGTCACATAAACTATCTTCAATCCAACTAAAGAATAACATACTATTCAAAAAAACTCATGAATAATTACCTAGAATATTATGGTTCTCCAATTCAATTCATGTAAACCAAGTCGTGGAGGTGCCAATTTCATGGTATACTCTGTGTCCAATTTTCTTACATTGGTGACTAATTCATCAAGAGAATTCACTATGTTAAATATTCCCCGATAGCCTTTTATTTTTATTATTGGGTGATTATAAAAAAATAAGAATATAATTTTAACCTACCTATTTAAATAAAATTAATTAATTCATTAATAAAAGTTAAATCTACTATTTTAAAGGTCATACATAAAGACACTAATATAAACGTCATTTTTAATGTCAATGGTCTTGTACCAGGACACCCTAACATATTTATGAATATTTATGAATTATTTTACATCCTGATTTTCCCACTTCATCTCTACTAAGCTCTTGGAATGTTTTTTAATCACCAATGACACATCATTCATTCATAATTACATAACTAAGTAGGGAACACCAATATTAAATAATTATTGAAATTTTTATTAATTAACTAATAAAATTTTATTACTCATAACTAATCAAAGTCTCATAGAATTTCATCTTCACATTATAATAATGACACAAAAACAATTTGAGGCATTCTATGGACCTCCATGAAAAAATCAATGTGAAATCCAAATTATATTCTATATATTATATCATTAAAATAATTTAATTTTTAATAAAAACCCATAATAAATAAATTGTAAATAAAGTTGTAATGGTATACCGAGAAATAAAATCTATATACTAAATGATTACCACTATTCTCTATTTTTAATATTTATGAACACCTTATCATATAATGATTTTACATATGTGCAACATAGTGTTTGATAATGTCCCAAGAGTAGTTTTCTTTCTGAAAAGTAATATAATTTCCAGGACATGATGAGAACCCAGATGTGAAACAGATGTATTATTAAATAAATATTATGAATCTACATGTTATCATTTGGGGAATAAGAATTATACATTGTATAAGGTGTAGATACTGGAAGAACATTTAGGAACCCTCTCATGGTATACACCCTTAGTAATATCTACTATAAGATACTATGAGAACATGAAACGATTGTAGGAAACCCACATTAACATGAGTCATTTGAGGTTACTGAGTGAGATAATTTTTATTGAAAAGTTCTATTTATGATTATTATTAATGGGTTTTATGAATGGCATACTTTGATGTATTGATGAAAAATGAGACAACATAGGTTTACGGTGTGGAAGGATTCATTCGTTTTTCCATGAGAAATATAGAAACAATGAATAATAAAAAAGGATTATTGAATAATATTTTTAATGAAATTTTATTTTTTAGGCCCTTTAATGGAAAGGATATAACATTAACAAATTTATGGCCATGGTGGTCTATAAGCATGTTTTTTTAGAAAATTCAACGGAATAGACATAAATCCCACAAGTTAAGGGAAACAACATGAAAACTTACTGATTATAGATATCATGATAAGGAGATAATATTACCTAGTGAAAATTTGTATAAGTTATTGTGTCATTATTTAATTATCATATTTCTCTTTGGGTGAATCATAATGTTTCTAAATTATAACCTTGGAATTTAGGATGTCATTTCTAATTACACCGTGAAAGAGGAATAGAGGGTCTAAAACATAGTCTATCCAAAATCCCAATTAAATATAATATTATTATTTAATATTTGACATGTTCAATATATATTATTTGTACACGTGTTCCTATAATTATTACATTTTTAATTTCTCATATATTCTTTCACCAGTCATTTGAGAGAATATTATGTTAGTGGAATTTTATTTAAATATTTATTTTCAATTTAGTGAATATAAAATTTTAATATTTAATAGTGATTAATGCCATAAATATTATTTAATAAATAAATTTACATTATTCAAGGCCTGTTAAATTTTTTGGATGAATTGTGAATAGTGTTTAAATCTCCAAGTATAAATATAATATATTGAATATTATTTGAATAAATAATTTTAAATTTGAAATTTCATGTTAACAATATGTCGATGATTAATAATAATATTTTTATTATGAAATTCATGTGTTTCTGTAATGGATTAAATTAATAATAAACAACACTTTTGATATTATTTATTTCATTCATCCGCAATATATAAATCGAATTATGTTATATTAAAATATAGAAAATTCATTTGTATTTATGCATAATTAATCCAATTAATCCTCAAAAAGAATTATAGAGTTCCTTTTCCATGAACATTTCCAATAATAGACAATGATATTCCTCCACCCCACACTCTTGTGTTTATAGAGAAGTAGGACTATTATATGGAAGGGATTGGTGTGGCCATTAAATGAAAATGAAGCAAGAAATTGGATTTCTAGTGATATAACCTTGAGATTCCAATGGCGATGATTGAAGGTTGGTGGAAGACATTTAGATCATCAGTAGTGAGAATTTTTTCATAATTCTAGCAATACTAAAGTGGTACATAAAACAACTTCAAGAGTATCTTTTAATAAAGGAATAATTATTACTTGTAAATTATTAATTATATAAATTAAAAATATCTTTTAGTTTATGATCTTGCACATTGTTTTCCATAATATTCCCAATATTCACTTATTTGATTCAATTCTTCATATCATAATGTTTTTCAATTGGAAAATATCAGATTTATCACCCACCAAGAAAAAATAAAAATTGGGCGTTAACAATCATAGTCTTCTTCTATTCTTATATTCCTCTGGTGCTTTTAGATTGGTCGCATAAATATATATAATTATTTAGTTTACATTTAATTTGTTTACAATTTTTTCCTTAAGTATTTAATTCACATTTAATATTTCATTAATCTAAATTGTTATATATATCTACCTATTACATTTCTTGTATATATTATCAAATAGATTAATTTTATGATTGAAATAAATTTGAAGATATCATTCGAATGTGTTGAGGATTACTTATAGAAAAAATATAAGTACATGACGTGTACCTGAATGTACATTCTATGTAATATAGTTCAATGATCCAAAAATTAAATTTGAATTAATTCAATCCATGAGAATTGAATACAAACTATGAATTATATTAAATAATATATTTTGACTAGGTCAGTCCAGCACATGGTCAGCTAGAGTACATGTCATGTGGCTCACAGATAGGTCCTATATTCCTTTATTCACAGACAGACCCTCAATATTTTTAGAAATCCTACCTAACTACTAACCATGTTACTCAAATACCATATGTTGGGTATCCCTTGTACACAAAACGTAGACCAATTTTTCAGAGGCATGGATTTATGTCGATTCCCTATATGTGTGTCTCAAATAGACAATAGAAATGTACATGATGTTTAACTATATTTTACACACCATATACTTTTAAAAATTGTATGAAAATCAAATCAAATTATTATACTATTTAATCCATACCATCATATTTTTTATGTGGTCATTTATTTGATCGAACACTGCATGTGATGGTTTTTATTATATATAAATATGTATTTATTTTTCTATAATCTTTTGATATTCATATCATATATAAGCCATATTATATATATTACTCTATAGACATTGAATCATAAAATGTGATTGAAAAATTCTATAAACTTTGTAATCATTATGTTCATAGTACACATCATAAATATATGTCACAAATCATTTTTTCCACTTATAATAAGTCTAAATTGTATACATGTATAATGCATGTTTAGTAGTGTGGATAATTACTTATTATGTTAAGTGAGAGATACATTTATTATCATTTATATTTTTAAATAAATTTTTTTCCTTTTTAAAACATTATATTAACGAGAATATCAAGGAAATTGGGATGAAAATTACATTTGAGAGACATATTATTTTATGTATGATAATTAATTAATTCAAACACAATTTATCTTAAATAATAAGGATTAGAATTGAATGATAATTTTATTAAATTAAAAAACTTATCAATAATAATGAAAGTTCTAAAATGGAGGAAAATAACATTCTATTCGACTGGGTTCATATAATTTAATCTATATTATTGAATTTTGTATCATCTCTCATATCATTATGTACGGTTTTGTGTCCCTATGGTTTCCATTATGTAATCTCATAATTACCTTGCTTATGTGTGGGTAAATTCATACTTAATGTTTCTTTATCTTAATAAATAGTCGGTGGTAAATTTTAGGAGCAGTGAAAAAAAACTAACAAATAGAGATTCATTGGGGGATATTTGGATTGATCTATTAAGAACATTAATTGTTCCAATGTGATTTTAATCTTGTTTTATGATAATTTTTATTGCCTAGATTGTATAACCACCACTAAAATCCCATGATAATATATAATTATTATTTTATTTCAATTATGTTTTTGTATTATTTCATTATGGGTGATTTTCCTTGATCATAATAATTACTGAATTAGAAATCGTGAAAGGTATAACTAAACTAAATTGTATAATGTTTAAATATTGACGAAGATGTGGTAACCAACTATATAAATCCCTTATATATTAAGAGGTGTATAATAAATATAATATTATTTAATTTATGAATAAATTTATAAAATACCTAAAAAATTTCTATTATATTGATATATCCTTCCACTACATATGTAAAAATCAATCCACTATTCAAAGTTCATGACTAGACAATTATTGGGTTCTTTCTATTGTTGGGGAATTCTAACATGTTAGTTTAGGATGAGTTCCAAAATAGTAATTAGGGTTACTGAGAGGTAAGATTTAAATAAATATAATTTATGGATTACATGATTGGAAACTGCACTCAAAGGATCAAGAAACTATGAGTTAATGTAGTTAGAATTTGGAATGTCTACCAAAAACTATTCTAGTTGTTTTACAAACCATATTTGGGGTAATAAGAAGAATAATATACATCACATCTACTATAATTTCCAAGAGACAGAATATTTAAATGGAAATTGTGGTGGATATTTGGTTTGGATAAAATAATTGGAGATTAACAAAGATAATATTTATTTGTTTTTTAATATTTATTCAAATAATGTAAAAAAATTCTGCTCATATTAATTATATAGTTATCAGTAAAAATGT
This sequence comes from Viscum album, assembly GCA_963277665.1. Taxonomy (NCBI): domain Eukaryota; kingdom Viridiplantae; phylum Streptophyta; class Magnoliopsida; order Santalales; family Viscaceae; genus Viscum; species Viscum album. The sequence goes on along the minus strand of OY728165.1, from coordinate 554,523,044 downwards.
CTTCAAATATATTACAATGATTCATACTTGAGAATTTTAACCTTATTAGTATAAAAAAATTACATCATGGTAAAGGATACAATGAGTTATTCAACTCCATCAATGAATATTATATGTCCTAGAAGAATATATCCTAGATGTTCTTGTAATTGAGGCTAGAGATGAACAAATACCTTGTTATGAGAAACATTTAAATGATTCCATAGATGTCTATGGATTCATGATATCATCCATGAAATGATATATTTTAATGAAACGTGAGAAAATATATGAATATATGATTATTTCTCACCTTCATGATCATTATAAAGAGAAGGTTAGACATGATATACATTAGATCTCTAATGCTCTATTTTCAACTATGACTATAGACTCTATGTGAGATATGACTCCAATAGTGAATCTTATTAGATTAATTAAGTTATTTGAAATTATAAGAATTAAATTCAATGACGGGTTCAATACATATATTTTACAATCATCTTTTCCAAATAAGATTTTCATTTCTATTATTATTTAAAATATGAGTAATAATGATTAAAGTCATTCATAACATATTCCATTCATTCTCTACGTATAAAATGAAATTGGTTGTGATATTTCCTTGGTCCATATGGTTGATAAAATATGTTAGAAGGATGAGAAGTTGGAAAATAATCTTTACAAATATAATGATCTTGAGCATCGTCCTACAAATAAGTATTACATATATATGTATGGAAATGAAAAAATTGGCATTAATTTTATCTTGGGGAAATGTTGGGAAATGTAATAAAAACTTCACGTAAATGAAATGTGAAGATAACGGTGATTTCATTATCAAGATTAATTGGTAAATTTTTACACATTATGTATTAGATATATCATCTCGTAATCATATAAATATCCAAACAATGGAACTAAGTTGATTTTGATAGACTACTAGAGTAATATGGATTTGAGTGCTACAAATGGTGTGTGGATGGTTTCCGTATCCATTATTTCCTACCACTATTAATTAATAATAGAACTGATTTTTATTTTAAAAATTGTTATTATGTACCAACTGGTACAAGGCATATAATTGTTGTATCATGCCTTGATGCACATGGGTTTATATTCAATTATGGAAATTATTATTTTTATATTTAAAAATACAACATTTTTAATGGTATGGATCATTTAAATGACATTATTTAATTTTTATATTATTAAAACCTAGTATAGTAAATTGATAATGACTCATGTTAACATAGAAAATAGAGGCCCAAAATGGAATCACCATCTTCATCATGAAAATATTATAATTTGAAAATTATCTATCAAAGTGGCTATTTGGAATCTTATGAGTTAAGCCCACTCAAAATATGGAAGGCATGTTTATATGTAAAAATTAAATGACCAACATTTGGTGGATATGGTGAAAGGGACATAAAGAATCTAGTTTTAGTACACACTAATTTATATTTAACATTTCCGGTAAAATATATATTTTAGAATTCATATTTAATAAACTCATATAATGACTTCAGTAGATAAAATTTTGTATATTTGATAACGTATAAATATTATACATTTGATAAATTCTAAGAATTCCTGAACAAAGTAGAGAACTATCATGGATGAGTGATAAAGTGGCATCGATCAGATCAAGATGATGAATATATAACCACGTATTTATAAACATTATATGGGACTTTGGGAATCTATATCAAATCACTCCATCATACATACCATAATGGAATTGATTTAGTGAAAGGAGGAACCATTCCTTTTTTGACATGGTATAGTTGATAATGAGTCGTGATGTTCTTTCATTAACCTTTTATGTAAATGTGTTATCAATTGTATCATACACATTAAATAGAGAACCAAATGATGATAATAATGGAAATATATTAGATTACTGAAGATGAAATAAATAAATTTAATAAAGAAAACGTGTTTGGGGTTGTGTGTAATTTTCGAAGGTCTTATATGAAAAAAATTAAATCCTCAGGACACAATGCCAATCTTTATTGGGGTTCCCATCGAAAAATGGCATTCAACCTATACATCCACTCAGAAAAAATGTAATTTTCACTAAAAAAGTAATATTTCTTGGTAGGGATATCATACTCAAAATTTATTGTTGGGATGATTTATTTTGATGATAGTAATGTTTAAGATACACAAGAGTTGGTACATGAGTAGATCATGTAGGTCCCCATTGAAGTAGCTGATCAAGAATCATGTGTACTATATATGAACATAAGAGAAGTAATTGTGCTAGAAAAATATGGTTTTATAGTCATTGATGATAGTGAAATAATTTTTGGTTGACATTGACAAAACTTACTATTATAAAAAGGCATTATAAATCCTAGATGGTACAAGATGGAGTGAATCCATGAATTCTGAAATTACAACTTTTTATCAAAAAAAATTGGTTTATTTCGGCATGGATGTTGATTTAAATCCTAAATGTTGAAAATTAGTATTGAAAATAAAAATTGTTCATAGAAGGTAGCGTATGTTGGATCGAATAGTAGATATATATGTCTATTAGATGGAACAATACAAGAGGGGGGGTGAATTATAGGTTTAAAAACCTTTGAGTTTTTTTCAACAAAGAGATTAGTTTAAATGATCTTAAACTAATACAAATATAAACACCCACAATTGTATTGAATTTAAAAGGTATGATGTATTGTAATACTAATGTAAAGTAAAACAATTGTATTCAAGATGAACACAAAAATCAGAGTAATACAAATATGAATGATTCTACCTTAAAGCGTATAGAACCAATCAATACAATATGTAATAGAATGATTGTAATTGAAACAATTACAATTGAATATGTAAAGAAGAAAGGAAACTATACAAATCCCTTTCTAATACAAGTGACAGTAGAAATGTAAAAGTATTGCAATTCTTTTAACCCAAAGAGAAGGGTTATCCTTTCACCTAGGATAAAAGGTCTGTCTCACCAACACCTTGGTGAGCCCTCGATACGATGATCGGTACGTCTGTCTGCCTATCCACAGCAGCCCTCGATACGATGATCGACACGTCTGTATGCCTATCCCCGACAGCCCTCGATTTTGCAGGTAATCGGCACCTCTGTCTTTCAATTACTTGAAAGCCCTCGGTACGATGATCGGACGCACAAAGCTGATGAGAGAAGTCATAGTGTCTCTCTCTAGAATCTTCGTAGTTCACAGAGTCTCTTCATTCGTTCTCTTTGTTCATCGTTGTTCTCTCAGCTTCAAATGACCTCCTATTTATAGGCCTCGGGTTCCAACGGTCATATTGCCTCCAACGGCCATATTGAAACAGAAAGCACGACATCGTTTTGATTAGTTTGTAACTAACTCAACGACATCATTTTGTTAGGACAAGAGATATATCGAAATGTAAAACATGAGTACGATTCATATGCAGAGAGAGTTTTTGACAAAGTACCAAAACAAATAGTGATCATCTGAATAGCAGAGTCAGTACGATACGATTGACAGAGTCAGTACGATACGATTGACAGAGTCAATACGATACGATTGACAGAGTCAGTACGATACGTTTGACAGAGTCAGTACGATACGATTTGGTCGGTACGATCAACATCGTACGATACGATAAACATGATAAAAGACAATTGTAATTTACAAACATATGATAGAATACATTTGTGATTTCCAAAACATGATATAGAAGTCAAAAGAAGACTTTTTACATAACAATCTCCCCCTTTTTGGAAAGCACAACCCACAAAATAAATGTGACATGAAAAACTTATCTCCCCCTGAGTTTTTGAAAACTCTTCTGAATAAGAAATTGAATACAACTAACTCCCCCTTAGGTATGGACTTTCCTAAGGATTGTATTCGTAGATTTTCCTTAAGAGCATTGTAAAGCATTCTCCCCCTTTATAAAACATTCTTCCCTTTGTAAACATTCTCCCCCTTTGTGATTTACAAAAAGAGAGTAATCTTTAATTGACTGAAAGAGTTAGCAATACAAGACAAAAAATAAAAGAAAAGGATCATAAGAGTTATTACAAAACAAAGACAAGTTCCAAAAGAAACAAATACAACAATAATTTGTTTTCTCTTTCCTTCTCCTTCTTTATAAGCTCATGAAGCACAGCTTTCATCTTCTTGATCTCTTTCTTGTCTTCAGAAATTGATTCACCCTGAGTTTTGAGAAGCTCTTGTTGATCCGCAAAAATCTGATCTTGATTTCTGATAGTCTCCTCCTGGACTCTGATTACCTCTTCAAGGGTATCAATTCTGTTTTGCAGAGTCTTTTTATCCTTGGACAACACAGAGTTTTGATTCTTCAGTAAAACCATTTCATCTTTGAAAGATGAAACCTTCGAGAATTCAAGTTGGAAAACATTCATCCTCTCTTGCAACTCTTTCACTGAAGGAACATCGGCTCTTTGAGAAGACAAAAGGTTCAGCCTTTCAACCGTTTCTCTATCAAGCTTGTTGAAAGCAATTGCTAGCTCATTTGATAACCTCCTTATGCCTTCAATAGCTATTTCATGATCATTGATTGAGCTCTCTGTTTTGTAGGACCACTTGGTCATCTTATTGCAAGCCTTCTTATGAGCAACCGAGCTTTCTGAAAGAACTTTCAAATCGACTTCTACATATTAAACTTTCTTCCTCAATTCTTTTACAGAGCCAAACTTCTTCCTTTGATTTTCAGTAATAAAATCAATCTTCCCTTCCATCCTCAGGAAATAAGGAATGGTTTTCTCCATCCTTCTCAAAACATGAACAATGTAATCACTCTTCTTGAGAGATATTGTATGCTCTGAATCGGTATCTTCATCGTACGATGCTAGTTCATACGATCTGCTTGAATCAACAACTGGCTGTTTCCCTTTCGCTTTTTCTTTCTGCTTTCTTTTTTCTTCCACTTTGTCACTAATGACAATTACTTTATCAGAATGAGAAGATTGAGCACCTTGCTTTTCTTGAGATGACATTCTGTCTGGAGATTGTGCTTGATCGGCATGAGGAGTTTGTTGAACACCTTCACTCAGCTTTTGAACCGATTCCTATCTACTTTTCTTTGAACTTTGAAGAAATTCTAAAAGAAAGTCTCCTTCTTCTTCCACTTCTTCTATCACTTGTTTTCCTTTTTCTTTCTCAGAAAGACTCTGTACGATGGGCTCTTGGTGCACTTCTTCAGTTATTTGAGCACTAGCATCTTCAACTGCTTTCAAGACTTTGGAGACATCAAAGTCCTGGGCCTTCCTTTTCAAAAGAACCTTCTTTTTCTTTTCAGCCTGAAGGGTTTCTTCTACCCTTACTCATTCTGCAAAAGCCTCAGCAGGGTCAAGACCGAACTTCGGATCACCTTCTTTTCTTTGTTCTTTGTCCTTTCTCCATTTTGCTACAACCTCCTTACTGTATCTTGGATTCTTCTTTGGCTTCGAACTGGTTTGCGGATCAGACTTTTGAGTAACACCGGTGGATTGAATGTCCTTGGCTGGCATAGGTGCCAATTGATTCTGATCCAATTCAGCTTCTACATCTCTGACAAAAAGTTTTGATTTTGAATCAAAACAAACATTCAGCTTTTTCATCGTACTCTTATTAATCCATGATGGCCTCAAATCCATGGGTTTTCCTTTCAAAGGAATGTTACAAAACTTCATACTCTCAAGAATGAATTTCGTAAGGATGGCTGGATACATTATCATCTGGGACTTAATCCCTCCTGTCTTGACATTCTTGATGGTTTCAAAAATATACCCCATGAGATTCACTTTTCTCATGTTTACAAGATAGTCGAGCATGAAAATATCAGAAACCTTAAGAGTTTCTCTATCCCCTTTCCTTGGAATAAGAAAACCTTGCATCCATAAGGTGACAAAACGATTGTCCGGTGAAAGATGAGACACTTTCCTCTTTTCCTCATTAATAAGAAACAAAGACTTTTCAGCATTTTCTCTATTGAACGTACCAACTTCTTCTGGTAGTTTGTGAGATGGACAAAAAGAATCTCCTTCTATAGAAACATTCAGGAAATGTGCGGCTTGTTTCGCAGACATAGATAATTTTCTATCGTACACAGCGAAGTTTATAGTCATATCTTTGTCGAAAGAAACAGTTTTGTAAAACTGACAAACTTCATCAAAAAGAAATGGATCTTGAATATCAGGCTTTTCCACACAAAGATGTTCCCATCCTTGAAAGAAAATGATCTTCCTGATTGTAGAATCGTACGTATCGAAAAAGTCTCGGGATACTAACCTTTCTCTGTTAAAGTCTTTCTCTGTAAAAGTCTTTGAAGACATTTCGGCAGGAGTATTAGCAGAGGATTGAGACATAAAGGTTCTGCCGATGAGAATATCGTACGATTGTTTATAGCCGGTGGAGCAGAGCTTTGCCTCAATTCCTGAAAAAGCAATGTGGGTTTGGGGAGGGGGGTATTTATAGGCCATAAAGAGATGACTGTTGATCTTCTATGGTCGAAATAGGGTGACCGTTGATATTCTACGGTCAAGATTAGATAAAACCAGATCAATGGTTAGGATTAAAACAAAGGAAGAAATTTTTTAAAAAAAATGAAAAATATACCTGTCGAAGAACATAAACTGATTGTTGGTTTTGGTAAGTATAAAAAAACAATTGTAAGGAGAAAAAAAATACGATTCCGATGAAAAACAAAGTCATTACTATGATCGGACCGTACGATGGAAAATAATTTTGTTACCATGAGCTGACAGTACGATGGAAAACAATCTCAATACCATCATCGGTCGATACAAAAAAAATTGAATGATACGATGGAAAAGAATTTCAATACTATCATCGGTCGATTCAAACAAAATTGAATGATACGATGGAAAAGAATTTCAATACTATCATCGGTCGATACAAAAATATTGAATGATACGATGGAAAAGAAATTCAATACTATCATCGGTCGATACAAAAATATTGAATGATACGATGGAAAAGAATTTCAATACTATCATTGGTCAATACAATACCAAGATTGATTGGTACGATGGAAAAGAAATTCAATACCATCATCGGTCGATAGTAAATGATACTATAAAACTGTCAATACGATAAACAGAAAACTAAAATTCTCAATACGATAAACAGAAAACTAAAATAATCAATACGATAAACAGAAAAACTAAAATTCTCAATACGATAAACAGAAAACTAAAATAATCAATACGATAAACAGAAAAACTAAAATTTTCAATACGATAAACAGAAAACTAAAATAATCAATACAATAAACAGAAAAACTAAAATTATCAATACGATAAACAGAAAACAAAAAGAATCAATACGATAAACAGAAAAACTAAAATTATCAATACGATAAACAGAAAACAAAAATAATCAATACGATAAACAGAAAAACTAAAATTATCAATATGATAAACAGAAAACAAAAATCATCAATACGATAAACAGAAAAACTAAAATTATCAATACGATAAACAAAATACGAAAATCCAGAGAGTAAATAGTTAAAGAACATAAGATAAAACAAACATAAAGACAGAAAGAAATGTTCTCCCCCTTTCTACGAGGAGTTTTTTTACTATTAGGAGAGATGTAAAACAGGAAGTAGATATGAATGATTATTTTAATGTAATCATTCTTAGCTTCTGTTTTATAAATTCAAATCTATCAGAAGGTAAAGGTTTTGTAAAAATGTCAGCAAGTTGTTATTGCGTTCTGATGAATTGTAAAATAATATCTCCTTTCTATGTGTGATCTCTAAGAAAGTGATGCCTAACATCTCTGTGTTTTGCACGAGAGTGATGTGCTGGGTTTTTACTAAGAGCTATGGCACTTGTATTATCACAAAGAATTTGAGTTTTAGAAAATCTCAAACCATAGTCAGTGAGTGTGTGCTGCATCCACAATACTTGAGCACATCAACTTCCAGCTGCCACATATTCAGCTTCAGCAGTGGAGATTGCTACCGAGTGTTGTTTCATGTAGGACCAAGAAACCAAAGATTCTCCTAAGAAATGACATGTTCCAGATGTACTTTTTCTATCCATTCTACAACCACCAAAGTCAGCATCTGAAAAGCTTTTTAATACAAAATCATTTCCAGAAGAGTAGAAAAGACCTAAATCTATAGTGTCTTTTAAATACCGAAAGATTCTCTTTACGGCTTTTAAGTGAGACTCTTTTGGATTAGATTGATATCTTGCACATAAGCACACAGAAAACATCAAGTCGGGTCGACTAGCTGTCAAGTATAGCAAACTCCCTATCATACCTCTAAAAATTGTTTGATCTACTGGTTTCCCAGTTTCATCAAGATCAAGAGTATTTGAGGTACCAATTGGGGTGCTAATACTTTTAGTTTTGTCAAATCCATACTTTTTGAGTAAGTCTTTAATATACTTATGTTGAGATATATAAGTACCTTCTGGTTTTTGAGAAATTTGAAAACCTAGAAAGAATGTTAACTCACCCATCATACTCATTTCAAACTCAGATTTCATTAAGTTTGCAAAAGAATCGGTTAAAGATTTCTGAGTTGATCCAAATATGATGTCATTAACATAGATTTGGACAATCAAAACATTTTTGTTTTCCATTTTGATAAAAAGAGTTGGATCTGCTGTACCTTTTGTATAATTGTTTTGTAAAAGAAATCATGTGAGTCTATCATACCATGCTCTAGGGGCTTGTTTAAGACCATATAGAGCCTTGGTAAGTTTAAAAACATGATCAGGATGTTTTGGGTCTTAAAAACCAGGAGGTTGTTCGACAAAAACTTCTTCTTGACCAAAACCATTTAGAAAAGCACATTTGACATCCATTTGAAATAGTTTGAAATTGAAATAAGCTGCGAAGGCTAATAGAATACGAATAGATTCAAGTCTAGCTACAGGAGCATATGTTTCTTCATAGTCTATTCCCTCTTGTTGATTATAGCCTTTAGCAACAAGTCTTTCTTTATTTCTTACAATGATTCCATTTTCATCACACTTGTTTCTGAAAACCCATTTTACACCAATCACAGTTGTTTCTTTAGGTCTTTCAACTAAAGTCCAGACTTGATTCCTTTCAAATTCATTTAGTTCATCCTGCATTGCTTTGATCCAATCATCATTACCTAAGGCCTCACTTGGACTTTTAGGTTCAAATTGGGAAAGAAAATCAAGATGTTCTATTTCATTTCTTAAGGAATTTCTGGTCCTTACAGGTTGATTTATATCACCAATGATGTTATCACTGGGATAATTCCTAAGAAACAATTGATTTGGGTTTTGTAAAACCTGTTCATCAACAGATGGTAGAAAATCTTCTGTGGTAAATGTTTCAGGAATACTTTCTTGAACATTTTCCTTATCAGAATGGTCTTCTAATAAAGGTTGATAAACATTTTTGGAAAACACATCTGAGGATGTAGGATTGGGTTGGTTAAAAACAAAAGGGTTGGTTTCATCGAATTTTACATGTACAGTTTCTTCAACAGTACATGTGTATTTATTGAAAACTCTATAAGCCTTAAAAGTTGTAGAATATCCTAGAAAGATTCCTTCATCATATTTTGGTGCAAATTTGTGAAGATTGTCTTTTGTATTCAGAATGAATACTTTGCATCCAAAAACATTGAAGTATGAAACTTTAGGTTTTCGGCCAGTCCATAACTCATAAGGAGTTTTATTAAGAAATGGTCTAGTTAAAACACGATTTATAGTATAACAGGCAGTACTAACAGCTTCAGCCCAAAAGTGCTTAGCAATTGAGTATTCACTCAACATGGTTCGAGTCATTTCTTGAAGAATACGATTTCTTCTTTCAACAACACCATTTTGCTGAGGAGTTCTTGGAGCTGAGAAATTGTGAGTAATACCTTTCTTACTACAAAAAGTTTCAAAATCTGAGTTTTGAATTTCACCACCACGATCACTATGAATAGTTATCAATGGTAGGTTTTTCTCATTTTTAACCTGGGCTCTAAAAGTTTTGAAATAGGAAAAGGCTTCAGATTTATTTGTGAGAAAGTAGACCCATGTAAATCTAGTAAAGTCATCAACTAAAACAAATACATAGTATTTGCCTCCAATGCTTCCGGATTGTGAAGGACCAAACAGATCCATATGCACAAGCTGTAATGCATTAGAAGTTGAAACTTTATTAATTGGTTTAAAGCTAGTTTTATGTTGCTTCCCAAATTGACAAGGAACACAGACTTTTGAAGAATCATATCTAAGATCCGGTAGCCCTTTTACAAGTCCTTTCTTTGAGAGTTTTCTTAGGTTTCTCAAATTACAGTGTCCTAGTCTCCTATGTCATAGCCACGATTGGTATTCTATTACACTTAAACAAGGTAATTTTTGGTTCCTAAGGTCTTCTAAGTTAATAGTGTAAACATTCTCTTGCCTATGGGCAGATAGAATGAATTCATCCTTGGAATTGTGAACTAGACACTTATCATTTCTAAAATTCACAAGGTAACCTTCATCACATAATTGACTTATGCTGATGAGATTGTGCCTAAGACCTTTAACAAACAAAACATTTGAAATAAGAACTTTTCCAAGAAAAACGATATTACCTATACCAACAATCTTTCCTTGAGCATTATCTCCGAAGGTAACTTTTCCACCTTTTGTTTTGATAACCTTTTCAAAGAAATATTTGTTTACAGTCATATGTCGAGAACAACCACTATCCATGCACCAAATGTTCTTATTGATACACTTCTCGTTTTCCTGAAAAAGAAACAATTAGATTTTTGGAATCCAAACTTGTTTGGATCCAGAAGGGTTAGATAAAAGAATTTTAGGAATCCACATTTGTTTTGCAAAATGAGCTTTATGAAATCCTAAGGATTGAGTTTTATTAAGAGAACAATCTCTTCACCAATGTCCACCACATTGACACTTGGAACAGAAAATGGTTTTTTGAGGAACAAAATAGTTATTACTAAAAACAGGTTTGGAATAAGTATAACCATGACCAGAACGATTTCTCAACGGTCTAATTTTAGAATACATCCAATCAAAGTTTTATTTTCCATGAGTAAAGTTTGACAAACACTTTTTCAAGGATAAAATCACTGACTTTAGTTTTAAAACCAAATTCTTGTTTTCTAAAACATTTGAATTAGAACTAGAGTTAGACTCTAAAATGTTTTTCTTTGAAATTTCAGTTTCAAGATACTTAGAAAGTTTATCCTTATCATATTTGACTTTCTCAAGGGTTTTCAAAATACTTTCAAAATCAGAAGTTTTCCCATCAAGATCTTTAGAAAGATCTGATACTTCTTTAGTCAAAATAGAAATTCTAGATTTTGCTTTTTCAAATCTCTTTTTGAGTTAAGAATTTTCATTTTCAAGTAACTTAGAAAATCTAGAAACTTCTTCAAAAGAAGGTAATGAATCATCTTCTGATGACGAGGGTTCATCATTTGAAGATTCATAATATCTATTATCAACATAATTTGCATTTAAAGAGACATTTGTAACAGCTTCAGCATTATGTACCTTAGCCATGAGACAATGATCTTCAATTGGTAGTCTGGCTAGAAGTCCAATATTTCTTTGTCCTGATGTCTCATATTCTGAAGAATCATCTGAGGAATCACTACCACTTGCACTCCACGTATCATTTGCTTTCAAGACTTTCTTTGTCTTATAAAACCTTTTCTTGTTTCTTTCAGAGTGTTTCCCTTTTCTATCTTTCCTCTTCAGTAAAGGACAATCAGGCCTTATATGTCCTGCTTTCTTGCATTCATAACAAGTTACCTCTGAATCTTTCCTATCTTTCCCGTCTTTCTTTTTGAATATATATTGAAAATCTTTCTTTCCCACAATCTTGTTCATCCTCCGAGCAAGATTGGCTAACTAATTGTCTGAAATATTACAATCACTTGAATCAGATACAACAACTTTCTTGGATTTAGACCTTGTAACCCTTTCAGGTGTTTTAGCTTTAGATGCAAAGGCTACACTTCCATTCCCATTCTTCTTCTTATCAGCATCTCTCTTCATTCTTGTCTCATGCTGTAGAAGAGTTCCAAAGAGTTCATCAAGAGTAATCTGGGAAACTTTTCTATTTTCATCAATAGCTGTCCTTTTCGACTCCCATTCATTTGGCATAATATCTATAATCTTATCAACAAGAGCTTCATCATCAAGTCCTTTTTCTCCCATAGATTGTAAGCTGTTGACAATTGTCATAAACCTTTGTTGCACTTTACATACTGGCTCTCCATAAGGAAAAACAAATCCATGATACTCTCCTCGAAGCATTGCTCTCCTTGTTTCTATAACCTTGGATGTACCAAAATGAGTGACTTCTAATTTCTTCCAAATACAGTTGGCTGCTTCACATGAAGATATCTGACTATATATATTCCTGGTCATAGAGCATAATAAAGTATTGCGTACCTTGTAATTCAGTTGATATTCTTGCTTCTCTTGGTTGGTGAAAGTGTTAACTTCTTTGTCATGAATTTTGTAACCCCCAGTAAGCATAATAAAATTGTCTACACCAGTATTGATGACGAAAGTCTTCATACGATCTCTCCAATACTCATAATCATTCCCATCAAAGATTGGTGGTCTAGAAGGATTCAGATTATCTATTGATCCGATATTCATTCCTTCCATCTAATATAACAAAAACAACTTTTCCACTCCACACGTTAGTGTAGGAAGTATTCAAGATAGTAATAAGAAATAAAGCTAGTAATACAACTCAGTGGAAACCTCCTCTGATACCAATTGTTGGATCGAATAGTTGATATATATGTCTATTAGATGGAACAATACAAGAGGGGGGTGAATTGTAGGTTTAAAAACCTTTGAGTTTTTTTCAACAAAGATATTAGTTTAAATGATCTTAAACTAATACAAATATAAACACCCACAATTGTATTGAATATAAAAGGTATGATGTATTGTAATACTAATGTAAAGTAAAACAATTGTATTCAAGATGAACACAAAAATCATAGTAATACAAATATGAATGATTCTACCTTAAAGCGTATAGAACCAATCAATACAATATGTAATAGAATGACTGTAATTGAAACAATTACAATTGAATATGTAAAGAAGAAAGGAAACAATACAAATCCCTTTCTAATACAAGTGACAGCGGAAATGTAAAAGTATTACAATTATTTTAACCCAAAGAGAAGGGTTATCCTTTCACCTAGGATAAAAGGTCTGTCTCACCAACACCTTGGTGAGCCCTCGATACGATGATCGGTACGTCTGTCTGCCTATCCCCGGCAGCCCTCGATACGATGATCGGCACGTCTGTCTGCCTATCCCCGGCAGCCCTCGATTTTGCAGGTAATCGGCTTCGCTATCTTTCAATTACTTGAAATCCCTCGATACGATGATCGGACGCACAAAGCTGATGAGAGAAGTCACAGTGTCTCTCTCTAGAATCTTCGTAGTTCACAGAATCTCTTCACTCGTTCTCTGTGTTCATCGTTGTTCTCTCAGCTTCAAATGACCTCCTATTTATAGGCCTCGGGTTCCCACGGTCATATTTCCTCCAATGGTCATATTGAAACAGAAAGCACGACATCGTTTTGATTAGTTTGTAACTAACTCAACGACATCATTTTGTTAGGACAAGAGATATATAGAAATGTAAAACATGAGTACGATTCATATGCATAGAGAGTTTTTGACAATGTACCAAAACAAATAGTGATCATCTGAATAGCAGAGTCAGTACGTTACGATTGACAGAGTCAGTATGATACGATTGACAGAGTCAATACGAAACGATTGACAGAGTCAGTACGATACATTTGACAGAGTCATTACGATACGATTTGGTCGGTACGATCAACATCGTATGATACGATAAACATGATAAAAGATAATTGTAATTTATAAAACATATGATAGAATACATTTGTGATTTCAAAAACATGATATAGAATTCAAAAGAAGACTTTTGACATAACAGCATACATAGCTATAAATAAAGGATAGTTGATAATTTGTTTAATTATATTAAATGATTTTTCTGTGATTAAACTTTTTCCTAATTTCCATGTTTAACAGTAATAAAACATTGATTTATATAAAAATTTACCATGAATATATAATTTTGTCAATTTATGTTGAAACTGAATTACATTATGGGAATCGTCATTAATATATCATTATTGCCCAACCCAAAGGGTTAGAGACAGTAGGTGATCCAATTTTTATGTTACAAATACCCATTTTTTGAATGAATCAACCATCTCGTTCATGAAACATTTGACACTATAATGCTAAAAAATAAATTATTTTATCTAGAACAAATTTTATTATTTTTTTACAATAGTTTTCTTGGAAATTCATTCATTATTCTAGTAGAATATGTTGATTAAATTTTAATTGTTGGAAGTGAAAAATCATTCTTACAAGAAATTTTTGGAATAATGAAATAAATTTTTCATTTTAAACTAAATAGGGAAATTAGAAAATATTTTATGGATAATTATTATTCATACTAGATCAAAGATTATTCTAGGAAACAATAAAAGTATACACATTGACCAGATAATATTGAGATTTTTTATGGATCAATATAAGAAGGTATTATTTCCAATCTCATGAGGAATTCATATTTATTTGAAAATGTGCCACCAGACAGAACATGGGAATGAGAGAATGATGAATATCTCATACGATTTAGCTATAGAATTAATCCTTTATGTCAGGTTATGTACTATATTTTTGGTTTCATAATCATTAATACTTATAGGAATATATAATTCATATCATGGATAACATAATAGGCCTTATGTTTCATTATCATTTAGAATTTGAGAAAAACTAAGTTTATATAAATATTGTATGGAGTAACTGAGGTGTTGGTCATAAAGGTTTATATAAGATGACACTTTTGAAATAGATAAAAATTATCAGAATTTAGATTCAGTATATGTTTTATGTCTTAACAGAGGAGTTTTTAGCTGGAATATTTTAAAGAATATAGTTTTCATTGATTCTATAATTGGTTCACAGTATATAATAGCTTATAATGTTTCCAAGGAATCCATTGGGATATAAAAATATATCTAGGATATGTTTTGGTTCTTAGAAGTAATGATCATCTGACATTGTATTGTGATAATACTATAATAGTGGCACTTTCTAGAGATAAAAGTCCACAAAATTAAAAAAAATGTACTCTGGAAGTATAAGGTCTTAGGTTATTTTTATTAATGTGTGGAATTTTTTGAACGATGTTTCCTCCAAGATGAATATGTGGATGTTACCTGGACTAAACTCTTATCTCAATAGAACAATTAGTATTATAGGATGGGTTTTAGACTAAAGGTTGTACATTTTTTGATCTAGTACATGTCGGAGTCTGTTTGAGTTTTTTCTGTAGAATCATCATTTCCATACTTTTTGATTAAAATTTTTCATACTTTTTATATTAAAAATCACTTTATCACATCATGATTGTTATTCAGTGTAACATTTTTTGTCATAAATTCCAAATAGTAACTATCACATTTAAAAGACTTTGCAGTTCCCCAATATGATAAGAACATTGGATGTGCATGATTTATTTTTAAATATATTTTCAATTGATGAATAATTTCATTTGAGGGACTAAAATATTATAGGATATCAGTGGGGGAGACTCTATGAACTTTGATCTACCATATCATGGTGTATTCCCTTGGTAATATCCATTAAAGAATATTATGAGAATAAGACCCACTTGTTTGAAATCCACATTTATATATGTCATTTGATGTTCTTATATGTGGATGTGAGTATTGATCATTAGAAATTATAGTTAATATTAATTATTATTATCAGTGGTGTACATTTATGTATTAATCAAAACTATACTGAAAAATGTTTTTCGCGATCTAATATATGTTTGGTGCATCATGAGTAATATAACATTAATGAATAATGTGAGAAATGATTTTCCCTTATATTCTGTAATGCATGTTGATATGTCATTTCCTTTTATTGAAGTTATATATCCTTAAAAAAATCACTTTCCTTGTTTTTATATAGGTATGATCAATTTTCAGAATGTCATGGAATTATACATTGAGTACATTGGTTGACAACACCATCTTGTAAACTAATTTTTTTTAGGTATCATGATAAACTGAGTATATTACAATGTGACTATCTAAATGATGTATTTTTAACATTTTAGAATTAACTTTATTCTATATGGTTTCCTTCGTTGGTTTCCAAATTTTTCCTTTGATATTAGGGTACATCACATAGGGAAGCTTGTATAGATTCCCAGACAGCCACACAATATGTGTGTCAAGAAACATAGTTAAATTATATATTTTTATTTATTATTTGGAATGTTTAAAAAATATTATTCCCAATTGTGTTTTAATAAGTATTCATTTTTAATTGATCACATATATTATGTCACTAGTTATTCAATTTTATATTATGAAATTTCATAATTAAAAAAATATTAATTGTCTATTTAGTGAATATAATATTTATGTAAATGTTAGTGAAAAAGGTGGTGATATTTGTTTAATCAATAAATAGATATCATTTAGGGTCCAATATATATTTTGGAGGAATAAAGGAACATGTTAAATGGTTTGGTCACAAATAGTAGATGGTGAATATTACTTGAATAAATAATATATAATTCAATTTAGATATGTAACCACATGTCAGGAAATAATAATAAAATTATTATTATAGAAAAGGGATTATACAAGGTATTTAGTAACTAATAATTCACACATGAAAATTATTTATTTCTAACCCTGGTTATATATAATCCCAATTATATCATTTTCAATGATATAAAAATCAATTGATTTGTTGTTCACAACGAATCTGGAGAATCCTGTCAAAGCCGTAAGGATATCCCTTCACCATGAATGCTTTAATGAAGGTATATAGATATCCCTCCACTTAGCACTCTCAATTATAGGGATAATAAAGAAAATTATTGATGTTATATTCTTATAACTATTAATTTTTAATGATTCAATCGATTGGATGTGGTGTACTTTAACCTAGAGATTTTTATGATGATATTTGAATTTTTTTTAAAGGTGTAGATACCTGATTGACGTGATCTACTATTGAATCCCTCAATGTAATGATAATACATAATGTATTATTATTATTATACATAACAAAATTCTAAATTTTCCAATGTTAATTCCAAATTAATAAAATTAATTATAAATAAAATACGATGATCTAATGAATTTTTCTAGATTTATATCCCATATCTATTTTTATATTATTAAATTTCATTAATCTAGATTTTGATCATTGTCTAAATCATTGATTGATCATAAATCATAAGTAAATCCAATGTTTTTAATGAAAAATTGCATGCATCCACTATTTCCAAAACCAAAAAAAAAGTATCGTCAATGAAATGACTTATTTATGTAGGTGTATGCCATTTCATGGAATCTGATACCCAATAACAGTGAAAGGATAATAGATAATATGAAATTTCTCCATGATATAATTTAATATGAATGAAAATAATACTCATGAAAAATTTAAAATAAGTATTTTTGGGGAAGTAGTAATAATAGAATATGTAGGAGGCATGCATACCATGATCCACCAAAAAAATATAACTTTCTTACGAATCTAAATCATTGGATGAAGATGGAGGAGAAGAGGTTTAAACAAGAATTTCGTGTTCCCAAAAGAGAAGAATAATGAAGGGTTTAACCCTTAATAAAATTAGTGGTTTCTAAATATGACTTTTATCTCCTTCATGAATAGTAGTTACCAGGATTAATCTATAGGTTTTCTGGTGGTTGTTGGTAGTAGAAGATGCATCTTCGATACACCTCTAGCAGCACATGAGCTTCAGCCGAGTTTCTGCAGTCTATCTAAGTGGATCCACAAGACGCAGGTTCAAAACCTGATGGAGACAAAATTCTAGGTACAGTAGCAGTTCTGTAGTAGGTATTGTAGATTGTACTGTAGCTGCACTGTGAACTTATAATTGAAGATTTTTTAGCAGGTACTGTTCGGTACTGTAGTAGATAGAACTATTCACCTTGGGCCACCAGTTTGGGCTTGGGGTCCATATGGATTTTAGGCCACCTAGGACATCGGGTCATTAAGTCTCTCAAACCCACCACAATGCCTTTGGGAAACATCAAGACCTTCAAGTCCACCTGATAAGTATATTCATAGATAGATTTTATAAGGATCCATCTCGAGAGGATGATTAAGATGTATGGTGCATCAAATAGAGAACATATAATGGCTTTGGAAGAAAGAGAGGTTTAGAATTTCCATCCGTATTGGTCCACCATGTCTCTTCACATGATAACAATATGAATAGCCATGAAATGGTGGATATCTGATCATGATGCAGATGCTGGGGAGGTGTGATTTCATGTAGTCATAGTCTATATGATTTCATTAAGACCTAAGGGTCCTGTAATGTCTCCCACCCTACGGTAAATGTAATCTCTAAGAAAATGGTCCTTGTATGTGTTACCAATAATCCCTTAAAAGGGGGGTTATCAAAAATCAAAGAAAAATAAGGCCTTTGGCCCATTCAAGATCAAGAATACACCTCTAGTAATATGGAGGTTTGTAGAAGTAAGGATCCAATAACAAACATGATCTATCATAACGCCCCATAAATATTTTCAATTCTCATTTATAATAATAAATATGAATCTGGAACTTCCCATCACCATAAATTTCATCCCATATCTTGAATATCAATATGAAAGATCCATTAATTCAAAAGTTCCACATTACGTTTCAAATAAAAGAAGCTATATAAACATGTAATATTACAATTTCTAAATCATGTTGTTATCATAGTTAAATTTAATTAATTACATTATTATATGTAATTCTATGAATGATATTTCAGATCCCCATCACTCACTTTTATATGTTATTACATTAATTTAAATTAAAAAAAATACAATAAAAAATTGATGTGGTTTAATTTTTTGTGGGAAAACAGCTATATGATATATATATTAAGTTGAAAAATTTAATCATGGTAATTCTAGAACACATGGAATTTAATTTTTTTAATATAGTAAATTGTAGACTTTCATATGACCATGATGTCATAAATTAATTCATAAAGGCCCATATTGGTATACCCTTTTAGGTTTATTTTTAAAACATGCGATAAAATTAAAAGAAACCCCACATTATTCATAAATGATTTTGGGAAACCCTATGGTATAAGGATGTATTATAATTTCTGAAAACACTAATCCTAGAATATATAGAACACGAAATCAACATACTAGTAATATAACCCACATATTCAAAATATAAATATTAAATTGAATATCTTTATAATTATATTTCATTGATCCATGCACCATGATCTTCAAAATGACCATCATATCACCTATCTCAATTTATTTATAACATGCACGTATTATTATATTTCAAGACTAGTTATTAGGTATAATAAGATACAGATTCATCTATTGGGGGAGATATATGCCATCTATTCATCATTCTATATTGTGGTCACCACCTACACACCTCCTATCCAATAATAAAAAAATTAATATAATATATTATTATATTTTATGAATTTAATCCAAATTGTAACAAGAATGTTTTTATCACATAGGTTCCAAAAAATTCAAATTGCATACCTTGTGTGTCGGTTCCATGATAGTAGTCAAGATACCATATAAAAAATTATTACTTATTTAGTGTCATGATCAAAATTTATAAATGGGTACCTCCACATCATTTGTAAAAATAATATCTTAATTTTACATATAGACAATATACTCCATCATAGTTAAAAACATCTATTGAATGCAGAAGAAAATTTATTCATAAGTTCCATAAATAATTAGGTTAATGGGATATAGTTCCATCACATGTAATTTTAATCTTATCATATTACATAGGAAAAACTATATATATCTCCACATGAACATTATTTCATTACTAGAGATTTTATAAAATATGAAATTCTTAGTTGTTATTTTGTATACTATCTCCAAATTTTTTTATAGTTTTGATATAATTTTGGGAATGTGTATTTATATTTGAAATGTGGTCATTGGAAAACCCCAAGGAATGGTTTTTTGTTTGAGGAAAGAGGATAGGATTATTTTTCAAGTGCTATGGTGGGTTCATGAAAATTTTCAAATATATATATGTAGCTTATCATTTAGTAGTAAACTACCACAATAGTGTATCCATGGTCCATGTGAAGAAGTTTATGATGTATAGGTAGATCATGGGGTATCTACAGAAGTATACTCTATATTGGGTATCGAGGATTGTGTGGTGAGTCATTGAATTTAATTGATGTTATATTTAATATCGAGGATACAGAACTATATCATGACTTTGAATGGATACTATAGAATAACCTCAGAGTGATACACAATGAAGGGTGACATATATCATGATTCCTACTTAATGTTAGTTTTTCTGAGTATCTCTAATCCATATTGCAGCAATGGGAAGGCATTTTGGACCTCATCCTCGGGGGTTTCACAACATGGCATTCTCGAGTGAGGGTCATTCACAATGAAAACTATAGTAATGTTTTAATAACATAGTGTCTAGTTTTTTTAGTTGTGGTTAGTCATGTAAGATACCATTCATCCCATATTTAATTTTACTGGAAATGTTGTGTTGATAAGGGTCAACTTTTCAAATTCGCCCCTCCCATTAATTCTCATTGTTCCTATATGTCATGGAATATTCTTATGGTGTTTTGTGGGTATTATATGTATTTTTTTCTGTCATAACACTGTTTTATTTTTCTTCATATATTTCAAATGTTTTTGATATATCTATATTGTGTTTTGGCTTTGAATCCACCAGATCATTGTAGAATCTGGTGAGGAATATTGGCAATTTTCTAAGAATTCATAGATGAGGTCATAAAAAGAATATAACATGATTTTCAAAATATATTCATTATTGATTGAGTGATCGGATAGTTTTTTGGGATAAAAGTTAAATTTAGAATTTAAAATAATTATTTTTATTAATTATTATAATTTTTTATTTATATTTACTTTCATTAGAATAGTTCTGGGGTTCGAAAACTATCATGAGTGGGCCCATGTGAATATTCATATGGGATTAAATTCATATTATTTGTAGGTGATCACTTTAATAAAATTGAATTTATTTTTTTATGAATGATTTTTAATGACATCAATATTTCATTGAATTCACGTGTGACATTTAGGTATTGTGGTTTCCCTATGATTAAGATATATGATTGATTCTTATATATTTTTATTTGAATAATTCCGATTTAAAACTATGTTTATTGGAATTGTCTTACAATGTTGACATGTGGAGAAGGTACAAATAAGATTGTTGTAAGCACATGGATTATTTTTGGGGAAGGAATAGTGATATGATGTACCCGATTAGGAATACAAATGGCTGGTAGTAATGTATTATAGACTTGGATTGATGTGATGATATGATAGACTAACATTATTCTCATATGTAGGTTTTATGTTTTTTCCAAGGTAATAATAGAGACGTTTTGTATAGAAAGTGTATGATATGTACTTTTGGACATGATTTATATGAAAAAATACTATTTCATCTATGGGATTGGTTGAGATATCTCACTTTATAGATATGAAACATGAAAATGGTTTGTTCATGGGAATTTTTAAACAACAAGGAATCAGATTTCTATGGGCCCAAGTATGAGTTAGATTGGGATCTTCCATGATTAAAATTATTGGGTATTGACAAGGCTATAAAATAATTTTTATTTCACATATAATCTGTTTATATATATATATAGCCAATTGTCTACAATATCACTTAGGACTGGAATATGTGGGTTAGATTTGAGGATGAGGATGAGGGTCTAGGACTCAAGTGACTCCCACACTATGTTAAAATGATGATATTAGTGATGATAGGTGTTTATTTTTTATTTAATTTGTGTTATTGCACAAAATGTTCATATAAATTAGATGTGGTGTGGACATGGACCATAATTCCCTCTCTAACCATGAATGTGATGGAGTACATAACAGTGGAATTGGTAAGATTGTGTTTATGGGAGTATAAATTGTGGACCATTATTTGAGTAAGAAGGCTAGGGTTATGATAGTATACAATACCTTGAGTGAAAATTATTATTTTATGGTGATTTGAATCATTCGAGACATTGAAATTATATTTTCAATGGATAGTACCTGAACACAAATAAGGAATTTTAGGTGAAAATATCCCAAGAATGTGTAAAATATTTTATTTACACATATGAAACAGATATAGGGAGAAATTATTTCTATAGTTTTAGGGGATATGCCGTGGAAACTAACACCCTGGAAATAACATGTGACTTGTGGTCTGTCAAACTACGGTTGTTCATACATGATTTGGGCATGAGGGAAGAAACTATAAACCATTTTTTTATATTATAATATCATGAGAATGTATATGGGAAAAATATATGAGGGGGACTATAGACTATTTATAGTCATGTTTTTTAATATATTTTCATCAATGATCACTGCGAATAGAATAGGCTTCTCAAAAGGGTGACAATATATCTCATAGAAAAAAAATGTTCTGTTGGATGTATTATGAAATTTCAACTAGAGAAAGATAATACATTGAAAATAGTAGAGTAAATTTCATAAAAATACCTGAAATTATGGAGCAACATATAATAAGATATATTGGGTGTGGTATAGAGTAGTGATATAAGGGAAGACCTCATTTATTAAATATTCTAACACCTTGTGTTGGAGAAATATTTTGGATATTGGAAAGTTTCCATCATTGTGCTTATGTCATGTAGAAGGGATATGTATGAACATAGAGGAATCATTTGTATTATTATGGGCCATGATGTATAGTGTTTAAAAAATATATATTACTTCTATGTAGTCATGGGAAATCCTGGTTTCATCGATGGATCATTTAATGATGTTAACCAACATGAGAGATCTTGTATATATCATTGATCATACACCGGGAGGAGGGATTATTCTACCTTATGGTTGGGACAATGATATATGGCCTAGTTGTCACTACATGTCTAAATGGGATGATAATAAACCAATATGATTTTATAGATGTAATCGTGTAGTTTATTATCATGCGATAAGTATATATGGTCTGCATTTTATAGTCTTGCATCTAGGACATCTATACTGACAATGTGAATTGATATTACATACTGTTGTAGGGAAATACTAAACCAAAATCCTAATAACATGTGGGTTATTCATGGATTGATTTAATATTAGTGGTAATGGATTCATTTATAGTGAGAGATAAGCGCAAGTGATGGCAATGAACATTTAGATAGTGCCATGGATTTTCATAGAGGTATGATCCTAGATTTTCTACGTATCTAATCATGATGGGAATAAATACCTAAATAGTTCTCAAGATCCCATACATTTTAATGTTAGGTGGTAATGATTAATATGCATGATATGAAAAAAGGGGAGATGATGCGGCTTGGGCTTGGGACCTAGGATTCAATATGTATCATTCTGAGAAAAAAATCAAGACACATGTATTTCTAAAAATGATTCCCTATATGGGATTTAATTTTTACATAGGATCTAATGGGGTTTTATGTTTAATTTTTGTTAGACAAAAAATAGGATGTTCTAGAATCACTATATATCTAATTAGAGTGAGAATCATGCCACATGATGTTCTTGAAGGGTCCATTATTTATGAATTTTTCATACACATTGAGTGGGGGTGTTTTTTGATTACAAAATTACATGATATTGGAGATCTGAGAACCACTCACTAGTGCAGAAAACGTTTTTTACGTCGGTTATTTTTCATTTTTTACGTCGGTTTCTAGCCGATGTTAATACGGGCGACGTTATAAATAACATTTATGACGTCAGTAATTTAAAAAATGACATCAAAAACATAAATTCTTGATGTTTATGACGTCGGTTATTTTAGAACCAACGTGATAAATAAAATGGGAAGGGTTTATCAGATCAGTTATTTAACAACTAACGTGATAAAAGGCCTGGAAAATGGTTTATCACGTCGGTTATTAAAAAACGACGTGATAAAAGGATGGGGAAATGGTCTATCACATCGGTTATTAAATAACCGACATGATAAACCAGGGGGCGGGGGGTTTATCACATCGGTTATTAAACAACCGACGTGATAAACCGGGGGTGGGTGGGGGGTTTATCACATCGGTTCTTAAACAACCGACATGATAAACCGGGGCTGGGAGGTTTATCACGTAGGTTTTTTAATAACCGATGTGATAAACCGGGGGGGAGGGGGGTTTATCACGTCGGTTATTATATAACCTCCGTGATAAACCAGGGTGAGGGTGGTTTATCACGTCGGTTATTATATAACCTCCGTGATAAACCGGGGGGGTGGGGGTTTATCACGTCGGTTATTAAATAACCGACTTGATAAACCGGGGGAGGGGGTTTATCACGTCGGTTATTAAATAACCGACGTGATAAACCATTTTCCAGGCCTTTTATCAGGTAGGTTATTAAATAACTGACGTGATAAACCATTTCCCAGGCCTTTTATCACGTCGGTTATTAAATAACCGATGTGATAAACCATTTTCCAGGCCTTTTATCACATCAGTTATTAAATAACTGACGTGATAAACCCAATTTTTTTAAAAAAAATTGATTGCAGTCATCTTCTCTCCACCAGAATCAACAAGAAAACAAATCAAGAAATCGTACCACAAAAATAGAAGTAGATCAAAATTAATCATGTACATTGATAACATATAAAACTTACCCCATAGACAGCCCCCACCCTCATGTATACCCCATGGACAGCCCTCCCCCACCCCATTGGAGCCCTCACCCTCATGTATACCCCCTGGTTAGCCCTCCCCCACCCCCATTGGATCTCCCACCCTCATGTATACCCCTTGGACAGCCCTCCCCCACCCCATTAGAGCCCCCACCGCACTCCTGGACTGCCCCCTGACCCCCGGACAACCCCAAACACCCCTCGACAATCCCCACCTGCCTGAACAACACCCGTCACCCCCTCACACCACTTGACAGCCCCCACCACACCCCTGAACAACCCCCCCCCCCCCACCCTCATGTATACCCCACAAACCATGTACAACAGTCCCACACCCTGGGACCGCCTTCTCACACCACTGGACAGCCCTGCCACCCCCTGGACTGTCCCCCCACCCCACCAGATAGCCCTCCGAGACCTCTGGACACCCCCCAACCCCACTGAACACACCCCCACACCCTTGGAACCCCTCCCCCACAAACCCAAATCCATACCAGAAAAACCATCATAAGTAATCCAAAACAAAAAGCAGAGAAAAATTAAACATTCACTTATATAACATTCCAAACGTACACTATCAACTTCAAAAAAACTAAATCCAACCTACACAACTACCAAATACACAATTACAACGACAATATTCAAAATTACATTTTACATTACAAACAAATAAAAGTCAATAAAACCTGTAAAATAATTTTACCACTCCACTTGAAAGTGTTTGATGTCTTCATCAGTATAGGGTTTAGGGTAATCAAAAAGCTAAAAATGAAAAAGAAAGTAGTTAACGTGTATAATGAATAAATCAAATTGAATTATTATGGCAATGTTTAAGAGGAAATCGTACTAGGTCAAAATTCACACCTGTCCCCGTTGTTATTATTTCATACATAAATCATAACATATAATATCCGCATTCGATGAGGCCTTGTTGTTCGTGAAAATTCTGTTTGAATGAGTGTAAATTCAATATATTATTTTTATGTAATAAATCAAATAGTACTAATTATAAATGGATATTTACCTTCATATTTACATATTTGATCTTTGCATTTATTTTCATAGTGTTTTTTCGAAAGTAGGCCCATGCACTGTTAGAAAATAATATGAATGGGGTAAATTTAAAATTCATTATAATATATAAAACTATTTAGAAATTGAAACTTACGTTTCCAATATATTCTTAAAACTTTCCCGCACATCACCATGGACAGAGCATATCCAATAAAGGGATTTCTCCCTTGGGAAAAAAACCCCTAACATCCAATAATAACTGATAAAATAAAATTAACATTAGTGGTTTTTTATGTTAATAGATAATTAAATATTTGAGAGAAATGTGTTTCATACCTCTCACAAAAAGGCATCATCCAACATTGTGTGATTATATTCCTCTCAAATCATTCAGCAATATAACCCATTCTTTTTCCTCATTCAATGCACATGCATCATGGGAAATCAATTGCGGGTCCATGAATCCATATACTTCTGTCAGCTCATTCCTCTCACAAATTTTATAAAGATACCTAATACAAAACATACATAAGTATACATATTTAATAAATATAATGCAGGGAAAAGGTGTTAAGACATACATGGAAAAAAATTTCACCACGTTGATGCCCAACTTATCTCCAGTAAGTAGCTCCATGATATCATTTTTTATAATCCCCACTCTTATTTCACGTCCACAAACATGAGTTTCCATTGGAAGCTCATAATAACCTGACAACCAATGTGAATATCTTGACAATATGTCAAGACCATTTGAATCTGTATCTGATGTCATATCCATTTGTCTTTGTTGTTGTCTATACAGTATTTCTTTACTGTTGAAGTATTCCTGTAAAATAAATTGAAAAATATATTAGTTTTCAAATGATAAAACAACTTTAATAAATAAAATAAAATAAAATATATAACATTCATACATCTATGGTAATGTGTCGAATAAGTCTGGATGGCCAAATTAAAAAATGGTTGATACTCTATCCAACTGTCGCCACCTCATCTGTAGGTATTGGTACCCTAGATGATTTATCTATAATATCCTATAAAGTGACCCTCTGATTCTCTACCTCTAATTGTTGATGATGAACTATATCTCCTATACAATATACCAACCCATATGCTACTATATGATGTTGAGAATCATCAACATACAACTCGCAATAAGTAGGAAGCTGCGGTGGAGGCGTAGGATAAAAAATGGGGTTCGCAGGCCGAGGTGGGGGAGTGGGAGCTACTAGATGAGGTGGAGGAGTGGGACCTGTAGTCTGAAATTGTTTTTGCATTTCTGCAAACATAGACTGAACCGACTCTCTAATCTTGTCCTCCATCGTCGCATTAATATTATGAACATCAGCCTCCAAGGATTCTATTTTTTATAAACCCCCTCAATGTTAGAAGTTGAAGAACGTGGAAACACTTTTTGTACCGATACACCTGATGGATATCCTCTTACACGGCTTGGATGTTCAGGCCTTCCCAATGATGCAAATAAAATATCTTCCCTCCCAGTAGCTTTAAATGTCCCCTCTGAACTCTGCTCCTCAAGAGAGTCCTATATTAATTAATTGAACATTTCTGTAATGATTGAAATTATATAAAGAAAATAGTTAACATAAATAAATAAAATAGATATCATACAATCCTCTCAGCTACGATTCTCGATTCTTCCGAAAGATATTTCCCTTTTTTCCCTTCTGAGATCTCTTCCATTTTTCATGTCTAGATGGAGTGGATGGAGGGGCCACCTCTCCAGAGCTTGAAGACTCAGCTCTTAGTTGTTGAAATTTTTCCGCCATCATTTTTTCTTCCAATAATGCATACCCTCCCCGAGATAAACATTGAGGGTATACATTTTTAGAGAGGATCTCCTGATGATCTTTCCTTGTTTGATGTAATTTAAGAATAATAAATAATTAACAAAACATTAATAAAATAATTTATATAAGAAAGTTTATAAAAGTTTACATTGCCCTTACCAGAAATGAATCTTTTCTCCTACTTTCAAAAAACTATCTCCATGTGTCTTCATCTATAAAAGGATATATACAATATGTATTGTCATGAATCCTATGACCATAAATGAAATCAGATGAGAGGGTTGATTTGAAATCCCTCCATCTCCTGGCAGCCAACGATAAGCATTTCTTCCTGACTCCTCCAGTGTCAGGAATATAAAATGTCATCTGATAAAGAAGAGGTTAAACATATTATATATACTAGAAACATTAAAATAATAGTCAAACAATGACAAAAGATCTTACCAAAATCGTCTCCCACAACTGAGAGATAATCTCTTTATCCACAATTCTCCAATTATCATACAAAATGCTTACTTTTCTCTTAGCCTGAGTTTCTATAAAACTCTTAAAATCTTTTTCATTCATACCTCTAGGAATATCATCATCATCAAACTCAACGACTATCCTCTGATCCTGTGTACGGGAAAGTGATAATTTTGGTAAACTTGTGCACCCATATTTACCAACCTTTGAACTCTTTGTCGTAATAGGAGCATGTGAATGTTCATCCCCAGAGGTATGACCAGCAATATGCTCCTCTCCAGAATCATGTGGTTGATCATCTGAATGATCTGTCATTATCCTTCAAATCAAAAAAACAATTGTCAGTTCACAAAAATAAAAATTCAAATATTTTAATACTACTATAATCATAAAATAGAAAATTGTACTAAGTTACATAATAGTAAACATTCGTAATATGGTAAGCATGTTAAACAATGGTAAAGATTGTAAACATGGTCAAGACGGTCAAGATGGTCAAGATGGTAAACATGGTAAAAATGGTAAAGCTGGTAAACATGGTAAAAATTGTAAATTAATTGTTAGTGAACAAAAATAATAGATATATAATTCATGTAATGGTTATAAACATGATAAAGTAAACTAAACATTAATAAAACAAAAAAAAACATATACTTATTTTGTTTTAAAAAATGATTTGATAAATACAAAAACTTACAATATATAACATTTATGGAAAAAATAAATGTAAAAAAGATATAAACATATGTTACCTATAATTTTAGGAATGTACAAATTTATTGTTTTCCCAAATTCCTTCCTCGTGATCGTTCCATGGATTTGTAATGTGAATCTGGAAGACCGTTATCTTTTGGAAGAATGTCTTTCATCAATTGTAGCAGCTCTATAAAACTTCTATCACTCCATCCATGTTTCTCCTTCAGGTTAATCAAACTTAACACTGCCGACAAAACCATAAAATTTGTACAACAAGGATATAATGGGTTTTCAGCATCACCATATAGACGCGCAACTTTCGGTTCTATCTCAATTTTTTCTCTTACAATATCGCGAATCATTTCTTCAACTCCATCAGAGTTACCATCTTGCAAATCATCATCATCAGTGATATTCCGTCCAGTTTCACCATGCCAAATCCAAGGGCTGTAACTCGGATTAGAACCATGACAAATCATATGATCATTTATCTCTCTACTTTTCAACTTCTTCATATTCAAACATTTTAGGAATGGACAGAAAAAAATGTCACTACTTGGAACATTTCGTTTTGCAAATTCCAAAAAGGCATCAACAACTTCCTCAAATTCATTGCTCATTAGATGTGCCATAATCCAACTTCGAATCATTATTACCTATAACAAATATCAACAAAAAATATATATTTTTATTATAAGACAAATATATGTTTATATGAAAAAAACCATAATTTTAATGTAAAATAATTTAAAATATAAAAATATCAATGGGTATTTAAGAAAATATTCTTGAATATTATTTTTAAAACAAAATATAGTTAGATATAACAGTTTTAAATTTCATTGAATCAAAGAAAACCATGCATCCTACATAGTTGATAGAAAATTGGAGAAATGGAGTAAACCTGAGAATCACCCCCACCCCCCTGAAAACCCCCAAAACCCTCTAGACAGGCCCCCACCCACTTGGACAACCCCCCACACCCACCCAACCACTTGGACCACCCCGGACACCCCCTAACCCTCCGGACAGCCCCCCACCCCTCTAGACAGCACCCCCTACCCCTCCTGGAAAGCACCCCCCACCCCTACCCCTTGAACACCCCTGGAAACCCCCCAAACCTCTGGACAGCCCCCACCCCCCCCCCCCAGACAACCCCAAAACCCTTTGGAAAAGTCCCCACCCCCATGGACAGCCAGTCACACCCACCCACCCCCTTGGACACCCCCCCGGACACCACCTGTTTCTACATCTTTGATATAACATATTTTTTTAAAATGTGAGATTATTAAAAATGTTTCATGAAATATGATGAAGAGTCCAATCATTTTTCTTGTGAAATTTTTTTACTAGAAAGGGTCTTAGTATTGGATAGAATAATAAATTAAGTGGCATAAAACAGTAATATAATCCTAAAAATGCATATAATCCAGCATAAATATTTGAATAAATATGTTTGCAATCAACCATCAAATCCAAAAGGGGTATGAGAGAATAATTAGAGAAAAACAGGCAATGAGAGATCATAGTCATTGAGTGGGGATGGTGTCAAAAGAAACACAAAATAAAATGAACTGAGACCACTTTATAAAGTAATCCATGAATAAGATAAACCTACATCAAATAAAATCGTGAAACATCAAAAAACAAACAAATACCCATTTTAAATAGAATCTAGTATCTTGATTAAGAATCTCTAAAAAATAAATAAATCACAATCTCATTGATTGAATCCTGAATTTCTAAAAAATAACAATACACTGGTTTCACTTTGGTTTGTGGTGCAATTATTTGTTGCATTCGATCATCAGTTAGGTTTGTGACATAAAATTAAAAAATCTTGTGGAATACATATAAGTAACATTCATTATTCAAGTTCACATTCTTTTTGTAAAATTACCAATGTCTATATTATAATTAATAAAAAACATTATCATTATTCTCAACTAAAATCATGAGAGTTGTGATATTCCCATTTTTATAAATATATATTAATGATGTTATGATAGAGTTTATCATAAATAATAATATAAAAAATGGTATACTTATCTATAGTAGAGTCCTATAAAACAAAATGGATGCACGATATTTCTGTGACATTTAGATTTTTTAAACGGATAAAATGATGTATAATACTTCCAAGAAGGGTGAAATTATAATGGAGTTTATTGTCTTCTAAAAATAAAAAGTGGGTAAAAGTGAATTTGTTTCCGTTAATGAAAACAGATGGTTTATCATAGATTTATTAGACACTATGAGGGTGAATGATAAATATTTATTTTATTATCTTCCATTATAACTCATGTGTAAATATTTATTTTAGTTCAATTAATGAATGATAAATGGTTTACATTAATGGTTTTTGTTTTCTAAAAAAATTGCATCTTCAATATGGATGATTGATTCTATTATATGATAAGACACTCAACAAGGATGATTAACTATATATGATGATAATTTCATTTAATTCTCTAATCACATAATCATTATTGGTTATACAACTACAAAATTGTTAGATGAACCTGAGCGTTAAATGAAATATAGGTTAAAAGGAATGGATAAATCAACTATACCTAAAATTTCATTTTGATAATGAAATTCAAACCAGTCAAATCAAGAAATATTCCAAATCATTCCTTAATCACGCCATAGTCATTCAATAAATAACCCCAAATATTTTTCCAACATAGGAGGATTTTTAGTCATTAAATGCAAGGTAATATATCAAAATTTATTTTATAGAGAAATAAAAAAACGAGACACTCAAGATAAAAACGAATTTCCGGTGCCAAAGATATTAAAAAAGATGTAATAGGGTTCGAAATAGAAGAATCTAACCTAGTATAATCAAAAAACAAAAAACATAAATATAAACTATCCGGGAAAAAACGAACGAAATAAATTCATGTAATGATTACTTGAGTGTTGCGAGTTGAGATGATAGATCCAAGGAGAGTAAATATGATAAACGATGAAGCCAAAATGAGTTTAACATAGGTCGATCGACAATCCGATTAGGGTTTACCGCACGAGAGAGACGAGCCAGCGGACTGTCGATCGAAAAATCGTAAATGACAGTCCACGGGGCTTTAATTTTTTAAATGGTTTATAACATCAGTTATTATATAATCGACGTTATAAACTATTTTTTAAATTTATAACATCGGTTATTTGAAAAATGACTTAAAAACCCTCTCTCTTTGGTTTTTTGCGTCTGTTATTTTATAACCGATGTTAAAAAACCCCCGATCTTTGGTTTCTTACGTCGGATATTTTATAACCAACGTAAAAAACCCCCCACGGTTGGGTTTTTTACGTCAGTTATTTTATAACCTACTTAACAAAGTCCCCGCGCTTTGGTTCTTTACGTCAATTATAAAATAACCGACGTAAAAAAATCATATATATTTTTTACGTCGGTTATATGTTAACCGACGTAAAAAATGCCTAGATATGTCGTTTTTTACGTCAGTTATCAAATAACCGATGTAAAAAACCCCGCGCTTTGGTTTTTTACATCCGTTATAAAATATCTGACATAAAAACCGATCACGCGCGATTTGTAACGTCGGTTATTAAAATAACCAACATTAAAAAGATACTCGACACATTTTTTACGTCTGTTATTAAATAAATGACGTAAAAAACCACCTTTCACAGATTCTCACGTCGGTTATATATAACCGACGAAAAAAATAGTGACGTAAATAATTTTTTCTGAACTAGTGACTGTGTATCATTAATCAAAAAAATGATGTTAGGCAAATTTCTTAAATTATATCCCCCACCAAAATTGTTTTTTGACATGGGCAATAGATATTTTAATATTTTCTATGTTCATCGATTTCCCAAAAAATAAGGTCTAAGTGTAATCGAGGATCTCATTTTTCTGACAATTAAACCATATGTTATATAACCACTCCATTTTAAATGTAACACCCCAGGTAAATAAAGAATATGACATTTTCATATTTATCCATATTTGTGAATAAAATATTAATATTACTTTAAAGGGGATGTAATGCTCGATGGTGTACCCAATACGCAACAACGAGTTTCTTGGGAATCTTATGTTGCACTCTAATAATAAAATAATATTATTTTAAATGGTAGTTAACATGTAGCCATTTTATTGGCGGGAATTTATACAAATAACTAAAATATGATTACATATGTTTTTTAAATGTTTTTACATTTATCCAATAAAAGATAAAGGCTTAAAATACGGAAAGAATTCAATTTTAGGCGTTTATGCCATAGTTTTCACTAAAGGTTCACTTATCGTCTTTTGATGGCGAACTGTCATTAAATATAGTTTTGTTCACTCTTATAAATTATAATGGACCAAATAAAACTCTTCTTAAGAATCGGGACATCAAAATTTACTTTTTGTAAATTTTTGGTATCTTTCCGATAAAGTTCATTTTTTTAATGAATAGTGTAAAATGTTGTATTTTAATTCAAAACCTCTTTTTAATCTAATTTATTTATATGATTAGATTATCTTTTGAATTAGTTTTAAAGTGAAATTAGAATATATTTTTACCATTAAATCCAATAGTGGTGGTTGGAATTAATTTTACTTTGAAATCAGACTTAAACTAGTGTCAATCTTTTGATACTTATTGTTTCATAAAAACACGCTATTTGTCATGACATCGGGAATTATTTATTAAATTAAATAATGCGACTTATATGTTTTGAGTTTTGTAGAATGGACTTCATTTTTGAATTCGGAATATCAAATATATCTTAGGGTGAATTTTTGGTAATATTCTGAAAAACTTCAATTTTTGATGAATAGTGAAACCACTAAGTGGTACTTATAAAAACTGATTTTCCATTTAAATGAAATTTTTTGACCTTTTTGTTTTGAATTTCAAAAATCCGACATACATGGTTGTCATTAAGAAGTAAAATGTGGTTCAATGGGATTAAAATAATTTTTTTGGTGAATAGTCACTTATTAAGTTTTTAATCGCGATTAGTGGTAATTAGTGTAGTTTAAGGTAAAAACAATGATTTAATAAAATGAGATGAGCTTGACACATGTCCTAACCCTATTGGTTGTGTCATGGCCGACAAAGAAAACCCATGGGTCGATTTAGGGGACCCCATGGAGCCACTTGTGTGAGATAATGACTTTAATACATTTTTTTTAAATAAAGGTCAAAATGACACTAACATAAATTATTTTACTAAAACAATTTTTTAGAAGGGGTTATACTTATCATATTTTTTATTATAAATATTAATTAGAAATCTAAAAATATTTTCTACAACATAGTATTTTTTTTTATTTTTTAGACGTTAAATAAATTAAATTATTAAGGACATCATGATGATGCCGCGATGACCTCATTATTTAACGATTTAAATAAAATGGAAATATAATATAATATCTAATATCTAAACATGTACAAAAACTATTGGATGAGTGGATTTCAAAACCTTATCACCTTATCCTCGAATTATATCAATGTGGTACCCTTTAAATCCGAAACTCATTTTCAAATAAAGTAATATTTCTTTACTTTCCAAAAGTGCCCCTCCTCTCCTCTTATAAAAGGCCCCCACCTCTACCTCATTTCACACACTCCACAAGCCTTTGGCTCGGCCAACCCCTACCCATTTACTCTCTCCACATCCCTCTCCTCATCCTATAGGATTCCCTTTTGGCATAATCCTTTCAATGGAAACCTTTAGGCTCAAATCAAAAGGAGTTACACTTTTAAAGGTAATTCATTCACTCTTGTTCATTTGTTTTATTTTACTTCTCCAACCCACTAAAATCTTTTTATTAATTTTTTTTGTAACAACACTAGTATCTTCAATATACTAGGATGTTTTAATAAGAAGGATTCTAGCTACACTTACACATACCTACATCTAATGGTTAAAGAACATACGGTTTCCGTGGATGGCGAATTTCTGCCTCACGAAACGATGATTGTTCAACACTCATATAACACCTTAAAAGGTGGACATTAAGATGTCACTATATTTATATATGATATATAATATTTTTATGTTTTAATTAAGCTTCTGTATTTTTCATTTGTGGCTTACCTTTATGGCTTCCATTATGGGTATACGCGATATCTTCATTTAAGGAAGTGCGGACTACCGCCCCCTCAAAGTGATGTGATTCGTTAATGCCATACGTGGGATGTATAAAGGATGGATTTAATGTTATTATATATTATGTTATAATGGAATTATAATATACCTCTATATAATTATTATTTCTTTCCATTAAAGTATGATATAGAAATGAAAGTAGCGTTCATGCGTACGTACGGCTTACCGTCTCCACGAACGGTGCATTTCATTTCTTATCCCCAAATGTATTGTACTATTAAAAGTACATGTATATAATGGATATATATAATTAATGATACATCTAAATGATGAATATAATTCTGGAATTAAAATATTCATACCTCTCATTTAGTTTTAATTCCATTAATATGATAATTAAATGAAAGTAGCGTTCATGCGTACGTACGGCTTACCGTCTCCATGAAGGGTGCATTTCGTTTCATACCTCTAAATGATTATGTAATATTATAAATACATGTATATGCTCGATATATATACATGCTATCCAAATCAGGAATTTCATCATGGATATAAAGAACCTTTGACCACACGAACACCATGTAGTTGTAAGAAGTCCGTTTTCGACATAAGAACCAAATATCGACAAAACAATCATTATTAACTTAAATGGTTACATAATGTTTATAACATGGCAATAAGTGATATAAAAGGAATAATGAAATTTAAAGAGGTTCTTAATAAAGTAGAAATTAACTCAAGTTTATTATTTAGGACGTTAAAGAAAGATCGAGTCAAGTCGGACCCGAGGCAAGGGATCCTACTCTTCTATTTCTTTATAAGTACACTCTTTTATGTCATTTCTTTTAAGATCCTCTTTTTTATGATGGGGGATGTTCTTTTATATTCCTCTTTCTGTACATTTTATTGTAATATTATGAGATACTCTGTTTGATCTCATCAATCCATTTTCAATGGTTTAAGTGGCGTCGTTTGGCTGCCAAGTTTTCGTAAGGGATTGTTCATCTCACTTTTATTCCCGTGAGATTTATGCTACATTTGCCACAATTTCCTTTGAGTGGTGTATGTACTTCCCATTATTATAAACTTTTTGTAGTATAATTTCATTTATGGGTATTTACATCTTCATTGAATGACCCTTCTTCCATTGGGTGTACGTTTTGAAAGTTACCCAACTCGGTAAGGGGACCTTTCACCCTCCTCTTTTTAAAAGATTTCTTTTGTTATGTCTTTTAATTCACATACTATTATGTTGGGATATGTTCTTATATATCCTATTTATGTAAATTTTATGTCCAAGTTATGAGATACCCTTTATCTCTCTCATCAACCTTTTATGTAAAATTTTATGTGACACCGTTAGGCTGTCGAATTTTACCAAGGGAACTTATTAACCCAATTTCGATTTCTTTGGGTTCAACATGTAGTTATTGAATATGTCATCCTTTGAATATGTGTGAATAACCTTTTATTGTTTTTCACTTAATATCCACTTATATTGGGTTTATTTATATTTGTCACACATAATTATGAGATTGATTTATCCTTAATTTAAGGATACCTTCTTTATAATGGATTTCATCTCATTTTATATTTCTTTTGAGACTTCATTGTTTATTGCACCAATTCACTCTTATATGGTGTGTATACTATCCTTTGACATATTATATCATGAATCCTTTTATTCTCATGATATTATAATGTTCGGATTAAATGTTATTCCGCTATTATTTGTATTAAAGAGTCTCTAATTTTGTTAAAAACTCTTTAATAAAAATATCATTTTAAATGCTTTAAAGATTTATTATTCTAAATATTTATCTTTAATGTCCATGTTTTCAAAATGGTTTACAGTATTTATTTATATGGACATTAATGTTTTAAAATTATTATTCCATTAAATGCTTCAAAGTGGTATGGGACACTTTGATTCAAAAATCTCTTTTGAATGGTTTTTGAAAATGGATTGATTAATTCAATATCTGTGAATTATTTATTATGATTGAAAATGAAATATTGTTATTGAAATTTAAATATTTTCCATATTTTATGTGTAATAATGGTACTTGGACATTATGACAGGTGGTGCCGTGAATACCAGGACGGGTGGTTACGTTATAACCTCCAATGCATTGGGTATGGAAGTCGGCTGTATGGATATTCCATTAAGTATGTATGGAAATTGGCTGTATGGCTATTCAATTAAGTGATATGTGTGGAAGTTGACCGTATGGTTATTCCACTTAAGTATGTTTATGTCCCAAGTTACCTTTATATATGTTATGTGTTCTTTATATGGGTTTTATGGTAATCCTTTGGTTACAAAAAGGTAAGTAATGATATTTTATTTAGTGGAGAGTTTTTACTACTTCATAAAGGTGAAAAGTATTACTTTGATAAAGTATACATGGTTTACTTTTTGTTTTGATAAACTGACAGTTTCTATTCTTTGTGTATCCCTTACTGAGTTTTTATGCTCATCCCAAGTTTTTGAAATGTTTTTCACAGGACTTAGCATGGAATATGGTCAAGGATGGGATCAAGGAAAAGTCATGCTACCTAAAACATGAAACTAGACATGTTTCTTTTTAAGAGTTTTTATTTTAAGGAAATTTAGTAGAAGAGACTACGTTGTAATCTTTTGAGATGTAATAGTTATGTCCTGATTCTCTACAACTCTAAACCTGAAAAGATCCTCAATGTGAATTAATCATTTAATTCAATATTAAGTAAGGTTTAAGGCTGGGGCCTTATAGTTGGTATCAAAAGTCGGTTTAGATAACTTTAGAGGTTAGGCTATTCTCTAAGCATAAGTGACATTACCATAATGGGTAGGATTTCAGAAAGAGTCCTAGTTTTAGATAAAGTGACTGAGTAAGTGTATCTTAGTGTTTACCTTCATCATTAGTACATGATGGTTTTGTTGATATAATCACACTGACATTTCTGTTTTTAGTGAATGGATGGATCTAGAAGGCACCAAAGATACAACAGGTTTGAAGGAAATTGTAGTGGTTCTCTAATTAAGATACTAGATAAAATGGGGGATTCAATGAGGAAACAAATGGTTGTTCTAAACCAACTATCAATGAGTCATGATCAACCACTTGAACCTTGGAATGTTCTGTAATGCATCATGTACAAGATGACTAATCGATGTGGAAGTTCAGGTAATAATTATAAAGGTAACCATTAGAGTTTATATGATCCTTACTTTTGAGGTAATTATGGGTTATTATATGATATGATGGAAAATTAAAGGAATGAGATAAAATTGAGGTTAAAATATGTTATGATTATTCTTGAAGATTTTATCTCATTTTGGGGAATGTTTTAAGAATTATATAGTTTTGGAAAAAGGACAACACGCAGACCGTGTGACAACCCGTCGCGTTGGACAAAGCCGCGGCAATCGAACCCACAACCAAAGTGTGACTGGTATTTATCACCTACCACTGGACTACGTGAAGTCCCTGGTTATTTTGACTGATTCTTTCTAGTTATGTGATTTCATGAATTAAGAGTAAGTTGATTTTGTGTTATTTATGAAAATGATTAACCTATCATGGAGGATATGTGATTAGGTTAATTACTTTTCAATACGAGGCTTTAGGTGCAACAGATGTTGTTTGGAGATAAATGTTATGATTTAACTTGGAAGACTATGTGACTAAATCCTTCAAATATTTGGGTTTCAACCTTAGTTTGGTTTACTTTGAAGAATTTTATGGACAAATTGTTTATCTAATGGCCCTCGTTGAACTTTGGGTTTTGATGGAAAAATTTTAGAGATTAAGCATAGATTTTCTTTTTATAAAGGGTTATCCTTTTCTGGATTATATGATCTTGTAATAACCTTTTGGTTTTGGTTTTGGTTAATTCCTAAAGAGATGGTAAGTATATAGTTATCTTTGGTGGATTAGGTGATTCTCTAGAAGTTGATTATAGTACTCTTAATGTGAACAAGTCTTTTTAAATACTCCTCTTTTGAAGAAAATATGAGTTTGTCTAAGGAATCTAAAAAAAAGTTGAAAGTCAACATGATAAGTGATTATGTTTCCTTATGAATAATTTCCTCAATAAAAAGTAGCTTAAAACAAAAATGTTGTCTATTATCTTTTCCTACTGGGGAATCGAATACCGTTTAACCCATCACAAGTTTGTGATTTTCTCATGGTTAACTTTCTCCTAAACATGTTTTCTATCACTCTCCATCAGAACATGACCCTTTACTTTTTCTTCCATGTCCATGTTTTCCTACACGGAATCCTATTATGGGATAACTCGGGTGACCTTTGTACTTATCTTTCTTTATTTTAAAGTGATTGTTTTACCGACTCTTGTTCCGATGTGGGACTTTCAAGGATGTTTCCAAGCCCAATTTTAAAATTGCGAGGATGCAATTCCCAAAAGGGGGGAAGGATGTAACACCCCAGGTAAATAAAGAATATGGCATTTTCATATTTATCCATATTTGTGAATAAAATATTAATATCACTTTAAAGGGGATGTAATGCTCGATGGCGTACCCAATACGCAACAACAAGTTTCTTGGGAATCTTATGTTGCACTCTAATAATAAAATAATATTATTTTAAATGGTAGTTAACATGTAGTCGTTATATTGGAGGGAATTGATAGAAATAACTAAAATATGATTATATATGTTTTTTAAATGTTTTTACATTTATCCAATAAAAGATAAAGGCTTAAAATACGGAAAGAATTCAATTATAGGCGTTTATGCCCTAGTTTTCACTAAAGGTTCACTTATCGCCTTTTGATGGCGAACCATCATTAAATATAGTTTTCTTCACTATTATACATTATATTGGACCAAATAAAACTCTTCTTAAGAATCGGGACATCAAAATTTACTTTGTGTAAATTTTTGGTATCTTTCCGATAAAGTTCATTTTTTTAATGAATAGTGTAAAATGTTGTATTTTAATTCAAAACCTCTTTTTAATCTAATTTATTTATATGATTATATTATCTTTTGAATTAGTTTTAAAGTAAAATTAGAATATATTTTTACCATTTAATCCAATAGTGGTGGTTGGAATTAATTTTACTTTGAAATCAGACTTAAACTAGTGTCAATCTTTTGATACTTATTGTTTCATAAAAACACGCTATTTGTCATGACAGAGGGAAATAATCATTAAATTAATTAATGTGACTTATATGTTTTGAATTTTGTAAAATGGACTTCATTTTTGAATTCATAATATCAAATATAGCTCAGGGTGAATTTTTGGTAATTTTCTGAAAAACATCAATTTTTGATGAATATGAAACCACTAAGTGGTACTTATAAAAACTGATTTTCCGTTTAAATGAAATTTTGCCACCTTTTTGTTTTGAATTTCAAAAATCCAACATACATGGTTGTAATTAATAAGTAAAATGTGGTTCAATGGGATTAAAATAGTTTTTTTGGTGAATAGTCACTTATTAAGTTTTTAATCGCGATTAGTGGTAATTAGTGTAGTTTAAGGTAAAAATAATGCTTTAATAAAATGATATGAGCTTGACACATGTCCTAACACTATTGGTTGTGTCATGGCCGACCAAGAAAACCCATGGGTCGATTTAGGGGACCCCATGGAGCCACATGGGTGAGATAATGACTTTAATACCATTTTTTAAATAAAGGTGAAAATGACAGTAACATAAATTGTTTTACTAAAAAAAATTTTTAGAAGGATTTATACTAATCATATTTTTTATTATAAATATTCATTAGAAATCAAAAAATATTTTCTACATCATAGTATTTTTTTTTAATTTTTAGACGTTAAATAAATTAAATTATTAATGACATCATGATGATGTAGCGATGACCTCATTATTTAACGATTTAAATAAAATGGAAATATAATGTAATATCTAATATCTAAACATGTAAAAAACCTATTGGATGGGTGTATTTCGAAACCTTATCACCTTGTCCTCGAATTATATCAATGTGGGACCCTTTAAATCCGAAACACATTTTCAAATAAAGTAATATTTCTTTACTTTCCAAAACTGCCTCTCCTCTCCTCTTATAAAAGGCCCCCACCTCTACCTCATTTCACAAACTCCTCAAGCCTTTGGCTCAGACAACCCCTGCCCATTTACTCTCTCCACATCCCTCTCCTCATCCTAGTGGATTCCCATTGGGCATAATCCTTTCAAAGTAAACCATTAGGCTCAAATCAAAAGGAGTTACACTTTTAAAGGAAATTCATTCTCTCTTGTTCATTTGTTTTATTTTGCTTCTCCAACCCCCTAAACTCTTTTTATTCATTTTTTTGTAACAAATACAGTATCTTCAATATACTAGGATGTTTTTATATGAAGTATTCGAGCTACACTTACACACACCTACATATAATGGTTAAAGAACATACAGTTTCCGTGGATGACGAATTTCTGCCTCACGAAACGATGATTGTTCAACACTCATATAACACCTTAAAAGGTGGCCATTAAGATGTCACTATATTTATATATGATATATAATATTTTTATGTTTTACTTAAGCTTCTGTATTTTTCATTTGTGGCTTACCTTTATGGCTTCCATTATGGGTATACGGGATATCTTCATTTAAGGAAGTGCGGACTACCACCCCCTCAAAGTGATGTGATTCGTTAATGCCATACGTGGGATGTATGAAGGTTGGATTTAAAGTTATTATATATGATGTTATACTGGAATTATAATATAACTCTATATCATTATTATTTCATTCCATTAAAGTATGAGATAGAAATGAAAGTAGCGTTCATGCGTACGTACGGCTTACCGTCTCCATGAACGGTGCATTTCATTTCTTATCCCCAAATGTAATGTACTATTAAAAGTACATGTATATAATGGATATATATAATGAATGATACATCTAAATGATGAATATAATTCTGGAATTAAAATATTAATACCTCTCATTTAGTTTTAATTCCATTAATATGAAAATGAAATGAAAGTAGCGTTCATGCGTACGTACGGCTTACCGTCTCCATGAATGGTGCATTTCATTTCTTACCACTAAATGATTATGTAATATTATAAATACATGTATATACTGGATATATATACATTCTAACCAAATCAGGAATGTCATCATGGATATAAAGAACCTTGGACCACAAGAACAACATGTAGTTGTAAGAAGTCCATTTTCGACTTAAGAACCAATTATCGACAAAACAAACATTATTAACTTAAATGGTTACATAATGTTTATAACATGGAAATAAGTGATATAAAAGTAATAATTAACTTTAAAAAGGTTCTTAAGAAAGTAGAAATTAACTCAAGTTTATTATTCAGGACGTTAAACAACGATCGAGTCAAGTCGGACCCGAGGTAAGGGATCCTACTCCTCTCTTTCTTTATAAGTACACTCTTTTATGTCATTTCTTTTAAGATCCTCTTTATTATTATGGGGGATGTTATTTTATATTCCTCTTTCTGTACATTTTATTGTAATATGATGTGATACTCTGTTTGATCTCATCAATCCATTTTGAAAGTTTTAAGTGGCACTATTAGGCTGCCAAGTTTTCGTAAGGGATTGTTCATCTCACTTTTATTCCCGTGAGATTGATGCTACATTTTCCACAATTTCCTTTGAGTAGTGTATGTACTTCCCATTATTATACACTTTTGGTAGTATAATTTCATTTATGGGTATTTACATCTTCATTGAATGACCCTTCTTCCATTGGGTGTACGTTTTGAAAGTTACCCAACTCGGTAAAGGGTCCTTTCACCCTACTCTTTTTAAAAGACTTCTTTTGTTATGTCTTTTAATTCACATACTATTATGTTGGGATATTTTCTTATATATCCTAATTTATGTAAATTTTATGTCCATGTTTTGAGATACCCTTTATCCCTCTCATCAACCCTTTATGTAAAATTTTATGTGACGTCGTTAGGCTGTCGAATTTTACCAAGGGAACTTCTTAACCCAATTTCGATTTCTTTGGGTTCAACATGTAGTTATTGAATATGTCATCCTTTGAGTATGTTTGAATAACCTTTGAATGTTTTACACTTAATGTCCACATATATTGGGTGTATTTATATTTATCACACATAATTATGAGATTGATTTATCCATAATTTAAGGATACCGTATTTATAATGGATTTCATCTCATTTTACATTTCTTTTGAGAATTCATTGTTGTTATGCACCAATTCACTCTTATATGGTGTTTATACTGTGCTTTGACATATTATATCATGAATCCTTTTATTCTCATGATATTATAATGTTCGGAATAAATGTTATTCCGCTATTATTTGTAATCAAGAGTCTCTCATTTTGTTAAAAACTCTTTAACAAAAATATCTTTTTAAATGCTTTAAAGATTTATTATTCTAAATATTTATCTTTAATGTCCATGTTTTCAAAATGGTTGTTAGTATTTATTTATATGGACATTAATGTTTTAAAATTATAATTCCATTAAAAGCTTCAAAGTGGGATGGGACACTTTGATTCAAAAATTTATTTTAAATGGTTTTTGAAAATGGATTGATTAAATCAATATCTGTGATTTATTTATTGTGATTGCAAATGAAATATTGTTATTGAAATGTATATATTTTCCATAATTTATGTGTAATAATGGTACTTGGACATTATGACAGGTGGTGCCGTGAATACCAGGACAGGTGGTTACGTTATAACCTCCAATGCATTGGGTATGCAAGTCGGCCGTATGGATATTCCATTAAGTATGTATGAAAATTGGCCGTATAGTTATTCCATTAAGTGATATGTGTGGAAGTTGACCGTATGGTTCTTCCACATAAGTATGTTTATGTCCCAAGTTACCTTTATATATGTTATGTGTTCTTTATATGGGTTTTATGGTAATCCTTTGGTTACAAAAAGGTAAGTAATGATATTTTATTCAGTGGATAGTTTTTACTACTTCATAAAGGTGAAAAGTATTACT
Organism: Viscum album; assembly: GCA_963277665.1. NCBI lineage: Eukaryota > Viridiplantae > Streptophyta > Magnoliopsida > Santalales > Viscaceae > Viscum > Viscum album. The sequence goes on along the minus strand of OY728165.1, from coordinate 554,479,288 downwards.
TTGATAAAGTATACATGGTTTACATTTTGTTTTGATAAACTAACAGTTTTTACTCTTTGTGTATCCCTTACTGAGTTTTTATGCTCATCCCAAGTTTTTGAAATGTTTTTCACAGGACTTAGCATGGAATAGGGTCAAGGATGGGATCAAGGGAAAGTCATGATACCTAAAAAATGAAACTAGACATGTTTCTTTTTAAGAGTTTTTATTTTATGGAAATTTAGTAGAAGCGACTACTTTGTAATCTTTTGAGATTTAATAGTTATGTCCTGATTCTCTAAAACTCTAAACCTGAAAAGAAACTCAATGTGAATTAATAATTTAATTCAATATTAAGTAAAGTTTAAGGCTGGGGCCTTATATTATAGATCTCTTTTATTCATACTATAATGAGGTCTATAATACTTTTTATCATATATGGCCCTTAGGATGGACATATGGGGGTCAGAACAGTTCTTATTTGAAATGAGAATCAATGTAGATGTAGTTCTTGGAAACATCTTGTAGTTTACCATCCAACGTTGAGGATTTTTGTCTTTCAATTTATCATCACAAGTATTTGATAATTCAAGGGTTTAATCATATAAAGGGAGCTCTAATTACACTATAGAGTTGAAATTAAGTATGTGGGGATTATCTTTGGATGATTCATAACCATTATTCCTTGTCTTGGGCCAAAAAGGCATCTATACCCCCTATGGGGTCAAACAAATGTGATCGGTGCCTACTAGTGAGATGGATTCCATTTTTTAATGTACCATGAGCAATATAAAAACTCATGGTATGTTTGTGGTTTCTTAATTTTTTATTATATGTATTATAACCTTTTAGTTGAATGACATGGGGTTATGTAGAAGGGTGTCTTTATGTTTTGAGTCAGAGGACTTGGACCTCTTCTCTTGTAGTCTCAAACCGCATGTCAATGATGATGATGCGATGCTGTTAAACTTCCCACAGAAAACACATTATTCATTTCCCTATAATTTAATTAGAAAAATACCAACTATGATGTTTATCATACTATATCTAGGACAAATTTTATTTTAGGATTTTTAACATCTAATAGGTAGGCCATAAATTGTGTGATAACAGAATATAAATCTTCTCTAACCTTTTATTGCATGGAGTAATAATGAGATCTCTATCCATTGAGATTAAGGAGTGAGATAAATTATAGTCTAAATTTATTATGGTGTTAGGTCCCTCCATCATTATCCCAATATTTAGAGGAATTATTCATTCTATCATTAGATCCCTAAAAAATAGTACAAATTCTCCTTGGAGGAATGAACGGAGCCAGACGTACTTCTTGTAGTCTCACACTATATGATATTGATATACATCAATGTGCTGCATGGTATGGATTGTTTATTGATCCTTTCATTCCATTTTATCCAGAAACATAGTTGACTAGTCATATATAGATAACTGATCAGAGTTGGAAACAGAGAACAAAAAAAATAATCCCCAGTATGTTGTATATCATATGATCTATAAACCAAAGAGTATGGGGTTGCATGTATGATAGTTTGAGTTGTTGTTCGTTACGCCCATAAGTCATGTAAGATATTTTCTAGATATGAATCATTGTGTTTTTTCCACCATAATAAGAGGTATGTTCAATATGGTATTTTTGATCTGCTCTATTATTCCATTACCCACTTCATGATAGCGCGATGAATAGTGGGATTGGATATTTTATTCCTGATATTACTTTTCCACATTAGCGAGAAAGAAATTATTGTTGTTCTATGTAAATATTGTTTGAGGGAAACTAAATTTGGTAATTATTTTGTCTTTCTTGAAGCCGAATATTCACATGGCCCTCACTTCTTTTAGGGGTATTTCCTCAGTTAAAATTGATAAGAAACTCATAGCATATAAGATATATATAAACTACTTGGACATAGTTGAGGGGTATGTTTCCAAATCATCCATTACCCACATGGGGAATATCAATGAGTAGTTGGATATAAATAGAAACTGTAGTTTTTGATTTATGATGTTATCTTGCACGTGACAATAATGAAATTTCATTGTTAATTACATGTAATAATTTTTCATCGTGGACCTTTAATTACAAAGCCATCAGATTTTGTTGGATATATTACATCTAATTGGTGAGGACCAAAGTCATAAACATGTTAAATTTTACATACTGTTCATAGTCCTCACATCATCGATACATTTGAGAAAGTCTCTATCAAATCCCCATTTGTAGAGGAGTTTCTGGTTTTTTGGAACATCATAAAGAGTAACATCTGTTTCTCTCTATCAGATTTATTCCATCCAAACTCTATACAGAGGGGGAACCCCATTTTTGTGGTAATTCGTGATGGGAATCATCATTGACATGGTAATATAATATAGATCATGGATGGTACCAATCTCATTGATCTATTTTGTTCTTATTTGAAAAAATAGAGAAAAAATTCTATGGTGGGAAATGATGAAGACTATTTTATATGGGTTAGGATCATCCAAATCCATAGTTTAATTTTCCAAAGCATTGGGTTGGTTTTCTATGATTTCAGAATGTTATTTGATGTTTAATTTGAGGAGAAATACTCCTCAAACTATCATACATAGTCATATATGGGGATTAGATCCACTTCTTTGATAGAGCAATCTCTATTGATCTATATGATTACCAACTCTCGGTCACTATTCACCTCCACTTGGTTCATCTGTATTTGGAGTGCCACTTCCATGATATGAATATGTTCATAATATTCCTCCTCATTTTCCATACTAATATTTTATAACATGAAGGAGTATGACACAACTTCCTTCTCTAAGGAGAAATTAATAACCCCTAAACCATCATTATTTATCATAGGATCTTGCATTCTCCTCACCATTGATCTCATGGATAAACCTTATATGTATTTTTACCATGTTTGGGGGCCATAATGAGTACATAATATCTCATAATCTATAAATTATATATTTGATGATGTCTCTTCTGATGATGGGTTCTTATTACGGAATTGTTTCAATGCATTCCCTTTTACTGATTCATGACGAAAAATGTGTATATAGAAATGCTACAAAATAACTGCACATCATTCCAAACATCTTATTATCAAAGATAGTCAAAGGATACGTTTGATATGGTTATTTCTACTAACCAACTAGACATCATTGTTCTGTAGATAATTCCGTAATTTATAAAATATGAAAATATTCAAAAAGAATCACTTCTTTATATCTGAATATCAAGTATCAGGGTCAGGCATGGTTCTACTAAGATAATAAAGGATTGATGCATTAATATGATCATTATATTGGGAAAGTTAGTCAACCAAGAACCTTTCTAATGTCGTCTCATATAAAAATGAGTGAATTTCCATGTACAGGTAGAATTATTACCGATAGACTCAAGAGGTGTTTCTTACGGTTATTGAATGCTTCCTGACTGTCATTGGTCAACTAATATGTGTCCACTTCTTTATCATTTCAATGAAGGGTAAACACTTAGATACATGTTTTCATTGGAATAAGAGAATCTATGCTATAAATTCCGGATGTTTTCTTTAAAAAAATTCAATGAGGTATCTTGACAAGGATGGTTTGTTTTTTCATGATCAACATTGATGCCGCAAAGTCATACAATGAATTTGAAAAACATAACGAATATTACCTCAATTTTTTTTGGGAGTTTATAATGAATATATATTAACATATACTATTGAATATGGTCTCTAGGTTATCCAGGTGATTAGATATTTTTTTGGACATGACCACTAGACCATCAAAGTATCATTCGACAAACTCCCTCAAAAATGTTTAAAGCTAAAATGGTTAAAACATTGGTATATGGATTAGAAATTATTCATAACAATGGGAATTACCATATTAAAGAGTACTACATAAGGGTATCTGAAGGTGGTGGATTCTTCATCTTCTTGGGAAATCTGAATCTTGTTGTACCTAGAGCATCCATCCCTGAAATGAGGTCTTGACAACTAGCTTTTTCATCAATCAGGTGTTATGAGATTGGAAAAAATAATTAACAATTAAGATAATTTTTTATGAGATCCCTGGAATTTGGGAAATATATAATTATATTATTTATATATTTCATTGGGATCATATTTTCATTCCATTTTTTAAAATGTACCTCTTAGATAACGTTATCATTGATCTGATTATCCACTTATGCTTCATATTTGGAGGCATGAGTTGGCTATGTCTATATGGGATCCTTTTAGTACCCTACATAGTCATTGGGAAAACCCATTTAATGGGATTTCACATAGTGTATGAGTTGTTTAATATCAATGTAATTCAAATACATCACATAAAAGTGTTATATTAGGTATAAATCTAAAACTCTAGTACTTTTTTATATATTATTTCACTAATCAAAGTGGTTTGTGGATCTACATCTATACCCATAATTATCTCATTATGTTTATCTTTAGTGGTAGATACACCTTCAAAAAATTATACAGGTATGTACCTATTATCTTTCTCTTCTACCTATTACATAGGTTTCACTACATTGGCCACTTCTAGGGTGGTAGGTGATGAAGAAAAAATATCTGTGTAAGGGGATTAATCATCAATGTGACATTCAAATGATGATGAAATATTTTTTATCTCAATCATGGTTTCAATAACATTTTAGGGATCCAATAGAGAGTTTATGGATTAGAAAGTGAATATTTAGCTTATCTGTAACACCCCAAGCTTCCATTCTACGCTTCTCTTTGAATAATATAGTAGCTTGTGTTGTACACAACTTTGAGTTCTAACACACACCACAACCAATCAAAGTAGCCGTTATGAATAGTAATATACACTTTTTGAAATTTTATACATTATATCTTTCAAAATGAACTTAATTTTTGGATTCAGAATATCAAAATTATCTTAGGGGGAATTTTTGGTACTTTTCTGATAACATTCATATTTTGATGAATAGTTAAAATTATTAAAGTTAAATTAAAAAAAACATTTAAATCTAAATAATTAATTGTGATAAATTACGAATTTGAGATATTTTAGAGTGTATTTAGATTATAATTTTACCACTTAGTCCAATTTTGGTTATTGGATAAAAATTCACATATAAACTGGTCATAAGAAAGTGCCAATCCTTTGATAGTTATTATCTTTTAAAAACAAGCATTTCGTTTTAACAAAGGAAATTTATTTTAAATTAATTACTACCAATTCTGTATTTTGAATTTAGAAAATTGGATTCCATATTTCAAAACAGGAGGTCCAAATTTTGTAAATAGGTAACTTTTATTTTTAGACATTTTGAATAATTATTTCGGTAAATATTTTATTTGCAGTGGATAAAGGGTAAATCCGCTATGTAAGGGTAAAAAATAATATTATAATAATAATAAATTACCCTAAAACATGTCCTAACCCTATTGGTTCATACATGTCTGACCATGGGAATTTTGGGTCGATTTTGGGACCCCATGGATACACCTGTAAGTGATCATGACACTTTATATTAATTATGTTAAATTAAATACAAAAATGACATAAGCATATATCTCTTCAAAAAACTATTTTTACATAGGTTTATATATGTTATATATTCAAATATAAATATTCATTAGAATGAATTATTGATTTCCTAGGTAATTGTATTTTGTTTATAATTTTTATACATTGAATAATTAAATTTATTTAAGACAAAATAATAATTCAATATTTTCCATATTAAGGAAAGAATAAAATAATTAGTATTATAAATTTTAAAACAAATATAATTTTAATTTTTTGATGAAATCCACAAATTTTATTGATTAATATGACATATTAGGGTTTCTTAAAAAAAATTCAAAATAATAATGTTTTTAAGTCTTTAAAAAAATCATTTATTAAATAGTGTCAAAACTGACATTAGAGTGTTTTTAAAACAAATATTATATTATTAATTCATATTTTATTCCTAAAAATCTACGGATCAGAAAAAGGACTTATATAATGTTATTTTTATCATTAATGGAACACTTTTGGGTCTCTTGGATGTATATAGTATGTTAATTAACCATATAATATAAAAATACAATGTGACATGGTAATTGTCAAACTATTTTACTAAGAGTTAAATATAAATGATAAGGTTAATATAGTGACACAAACCTGTATAAAATATATTGGATGGAATTATTTCGACCCATACACACCTTATAATTTGAATAATCCAATTTATAGCCATTAGAAACAGAATATGAATTTATTATAAATTAATACTTTATGTTTTTCCTAAAGAGCCCCTCCTAACCCTTATAAAAGGACAACACTTCTAACCAATTCTTAATACCTTAAAAGCCTTTTGGTTAGGCCAAAATCTACCCAAATACCCTCTCAAAAGTCCTCCATTAATACTATAGGAATTCATTTAGTCATAAATCCAACCTAAGGAGCCCTTCTGATCATATAAAAAGGAAGAAATCGATGAAAAGTTAATGTTTTCACCACCCTGTTTCAAGTTCCTTTCTTATTCAACTTCTTCATTAAATGTTATTTCCATTATAAACTAATAAATCATGTATATTCTATACAATGTGATGTTATTATAAATATGTAACAACCATATTCAGTATTCTATCCATCCTTTGAATTATATGTCACCATACGTGCGTACGTACGACCTACCGTCTCCATGTCGTGGTGTAATTATTATTCAATATATTATTATTTAGATGTGTATAATAATGATATGTAATTCATGTAAATAATAAATATAACATGATAATAATTATTTATATATGATATAAAATCCAATTATATATTATTTTAATATCAAAATAATGATATTGTCGCTCGTGCATACGTACGGATTACCGTCTCCATGAACGCGATGATATTTATTTCCCATCATATCCATTCAAGACTAAATTTCATTTTATGATTAAAAATAATTTTTTGAGTAATTATATCATTCTATATATAAATATGATTCATCCCATTCATAATAAATACAGCTCACATAACAATGAATATAAAGGAAAATGAATCCATTAACACCAGAAACGACGATAATACTAAGATATTATCAACATATCAATGTTAAAAGATCATATATGATATCATATTATTTTATATGATTCTCGTATAATTAAATAACAATTATTTCACTATTATATAGGAGGTTAACCTACCCTTGACCGATGAAAAAGTACAAAGTATGGGGTTTCTTATCTCACTTTTAATTCCATGAGATTTCCATTGTTCACCACATATTTATTGCATGTGGTGTGTGTACTACCCATGATTTTATTCATTGTGTAATATAATTTAATTTATGTATATTTACATCATCATTTTATGATCCATCATTCATGGGTGTATGTTTCATATGTTACCATATCAATAATGGAATTTGAAATTCCTATTTCCACTCATTCGGTTTTACGCATACTTCATTGATATTTTACACCAAGATTATGTGTGGAATCACTATTAATTTTTTTATTTCATAATTTCCACCCCCCTTTTATGTAGATATACTTTTGACACACATAATCACTCCATTGATAAATTCTCAAGTCATCGATATGAACTTGATAAGAGTAATTTTAACTCAATATCAATTTGTTGAGTTAAATATCATATTCATTGGTGTTGTTTTTACAAAAATATGTGCGATTGTTATCTGATTGATTTACACTGAATATCCAATCATATTGAGTGTATTTATATTTGTCACAAATAATTATGTCATTTATTTAACCTTAACCTATGGATATGGTCTTTATAATAGATTTCATCGCAATTTACATTCCATTGAGACTTCTTTGTTGTTATACACCAAATCAGTTTTATATGGTGTATATAATGTTCTTTGACATAGTATATCATGAATAAATTTATTATAATCTTATTAAATGTTTTTATTACCTCAATTATTTGTATTCAGGTGTCTCTATTTTGGTTAGGAACTCTAACTAAAATATCATTTTAAATGTTTTAAATATTTATTATTCTAAATCATTCTCATTAATGAAAATTTTTTTAAAATTGTTTTAAGGATTTATTTATATGGAAATTAATGTTTTAAAATTAAAATTTATTTAAAATGTTTCAAAGTGGTATGGGACACATTGATTCAAAAATAAATTTTTAAATGGCTTCATGACAAGTAGTGTGACCTTTAAATGATTTCAAGAAAAAGTGGGATATTTCTCTCTAATAGTTTTGATGATTATTTTAGTCTATGTAAATAACCTTAATTTTTATCTATTGAGGTTAATATGATATTATACAATCATCCATATTGTATCGAAGGGGTTATGTTTGACTGTGGATGTGATATTTTTATACCATTCATGGTTTGTGGAAAAAATATTGAAATTTCGTATGATTAGTTTTAAAATGAATGTTTCTATTATGTTTAAAAATTCTCATATGTGGAATGTATTTGACTAGGTAAGTGAAGGGTGGATCCCGATATAGATTTTCGATGCATCGGTAGGTCTCATGCGACAAACTAGTGTCTTGGCATAAGGCCTTAACAAAATCATATTTGTAGTCTTGGCTCAAGGATTTGACTATGTGGTTATGATAATCTGGAATTATGCATTCCATCAATATGAAAGTGGTTATTGATTTTGCATTTGATTATTATACTAGTATAATATCCATGTGAATATGTAAATGGAATTATTTCATTTTATTTCTACCATATTATGTTGAAGTTCAAGTTTAAAATGCTTTTGTTTTAGTTATACATTCTCTTAAATGATTATTCTTATTTATGAAAGTTTTCGCTATATTGTTATCGTTACTGGGCATTTGAGCTCATCCCTTTCTATGTTTCATTTTTTCAAGGATGTGAAGATGTATTTTATGAATGACCTGCAGGGATAGTATAAGTGGATATGAGTGTGGAGACAATATGTTTTTGTAATTTTTCACTTTATGATGTAATATAAACATTATGAATGTATCTAGTGGTTCCATGTATACTAAACTAATCGTTCGTTCGAGACATAATCTTTTTTGATTAGGAAAATCATAAATACTAATGCACTGACTATAGGTAACTGGGGTTGGGGCATTATAGTTGGTATTAGAGGATTTTTTGTACAAACCTTGGAAACTATAATTAAGTAAACACTGATTTGAGCACATAGCCCTAAGATAGACATTGAAGATTAGAATAGAATAACTTCCTAGAATTTTTGTATTGTAGATATTTTATGAGTTATCTAATAAATAAATCCCTGTTTCGATATTAGCAGGTAGAGGCAGCTCTAGCATAGATGTACCTAGGGGTAAAACCTGAAAACACCGCTTTGAGCTAGACTCGAATGGGAACCGGTGCACGACAACAATCCTTGTTGCACTCTTGGTTACGACACTCCCGGGGGATATGCTTAAGATAATTTATATTTTCATTACAAAATGATTGGAAGTATTTTAATATAGTATGAGAATAAATTACCTTGGTTAATCCTAAGGTGTTTCAAAATGAGAAAATTGTGTCATGATATTATCTAAATGATTTTATGACTACTGTTACTCACACAATGGTTTCTGGTTTTAGTCAATGGCTGTATTCCAAGGAAGTCTTAGTAACTTTGAGAATGATGTACAAGGTGGGAATGATGGTGGAAATGAGAAACAAAATAGAATGTCGATAGGTGTAAAATATAATCTGTTCATGCCAAATCAGTTTTTCAAAAATATGATCAAATACATTTATATTAACTAACTCCCAAACTCAACAAAGAAGATTACAGTGTTGAATGATTAGATCTCTATAGTGGAGACCATGGAGAAATGAATCCTAAATTTCCATCATGCAATAAATATGGAAGGAGACACCCAGTAAAGTGTCTCAATGGAAAAATTCAAATGATTTATGTGCAGGAAATAAGGACATAAATTGAAGAATTTCCAAGGAAAAATGAAGAGTACTAAGGAAGAAAATTAAAATGGTCTCATGAATCCATTTTCATTCATTTTACATAAATGTAGTGGACCTTTCCATTACCCGATTGAATGCCCTATTCTATAGGATTTTTTCTTGGTCAAAAAATAAGCTATTTGGAAATAAATGGTTGAAGACGTTTTTAAAAGTATTAGTGCTCTTTGTTGATGGTATTACATTTGAATAAACTTCTCTTATATTTGTAACCCTGCTGTTTTCCATGTGAAAATGATATATGAGGAAGACTTATCTTTTTCCTTTTAGATATAGTTATAAATATGCATTTGGTTTTATATGATCATTTCATTTTAGGAAATTACATGTTATTATATTTTGGGATGAAAATGAAGGGTATGGGATAACATTTGTGGTTAAATTATGTTATGGTTATTTTGAGGGATTTGTATAATTTTGGTAAGTTATAAAATATACTTTTTGATAAAGGAAAACACACATACCGTGTGACAACCCATCGCGTTGGACAAAGATGTGGGAATCAAACCCACAACCAAAGTGTGATTAGGATTTATCGCCGACCACTGGACTATGTGAAGTCCTTGGTAAGTGTGACTAATTATTTTTAGTTAAATGATTTTATTGATCAATAATAATTTGATTTGGTATCTTATGTCTTATCAAATGAATACCCTTAGTATAGGAAAATGATTTGTTGATTAAGTGATTAAGGTTATTTTGGAAGATGTTCGCTTTTTTGGGAACACTATATGCCCAAGGTATATAGAATACTATGGGATTTAGTTTGAGGATTAATGGTGTATTTTTATCTATGATTTTATTGTGGATTTATAGTGATTTGGGTTATTTATTAAAATGATTAACCTATAATAGAGAATATATGATTATGTTAATTACTTTTATGTATGTGACTTTAATAGTAGTTGACGTCATTTGGAGATACAATTTAATGTTGAAGATTACATAACAAAAATCTTCTATGTTTTGGTTTTCAATATTAGATTGTATTATATTGACAGATTTTAAGGACAATTCTTTATTGAATCCTATTTATTTAACTTTGGGTTATTGTTGGCTTAATTTTTGAAATTAAGATTAATGTTTCTTTCTCTAGTGGAATATCCTTTTGGGGGATCATCAGATCTTATACTAACCCTTTTGGTTTTGATTAATCTCTATAGACAAGGTAAATATATAGTTCATCCTTCGTGGATCATGTGATTCTATAAGAAGTTTATTCTACCTCTTCCAGTGTGACCAAGTCTTCTTAAATACTCATCGTTTAAAAAATAGTTAGTAGTATATATTTATAAAATAATTAAACTTTACATAAAAATTAAATATATATCTGTATGTTCTTAGTAAATATAAGATATTAATTCCTTATCTTTATGTAATGTCACTCAAAACAGAAAACATGTTGTCTGTTTACTTTTCCTACTGGGAAACTAATGACCCTTTGTCCCATCACAAGTTTGTGGTTTTCTTGTTGTTAACTTTCTCTTGATCATGTTTTCTATCTCTCTCTATCTGAACTTGACACTTTGTTTATCATTCATATTCATGTTTTTCTACATGTAATCCTACTATAGGTTATCTCAGATGACCTTTGTACTTATCTTTCTTTTTTTAATGTGATAGTTTTATTGACTCTTTTTCTGATGTGGGATTTCCATTATATTCCCAAGCCCAATTTTTAAAATTTAAAAGATTCAATTTATTGAAGGATAGGAGAATTTAGCACCCCAAGCTTCCACAGCATGCTTCTCTCTGAATAATACATTAGAGTGTGTTGTACGCAACTTCGAGTTCTAACACACACCACAACCAATCGAACTAGCTATTATGAATAGTAATACAATTTTTTTTTGAAATTTTAAACATTTTATCTTTCAAAATGGACTTCATTTTTGCATTCAGAATATCAAAATTAACCTAGGGAAATTTATTTTACTTTTCTGATAAGATTTATATTTTGATGAATAGTGAAAATTACTAAATTTTTATCGAAAACAACCTTTTTAATCGAAATAATTATAAGTGAAAAATTATGAATTTTAGTTTTTTAGAGTATAATTAGATTATATTTTTACCATTTAATCCGATGTTGGTTATTGTATATAAATTCACATTTAAACTAGTCATAATGACGTGTCAATCTTTTGATAGTTATTATCTCTTAAAAACAAGCATTTCGTTTTAACAACAGAAATATATTTTAAATTAATTACTGCCACTTCTGTGCTTTGATTTTAGAAAAATGGATTCAATATTTAGAATCAGGAGTTCCAAATTGTGTAAATATGTAACTTTTATTTTTATATATTTTGAATAATTACTTCGGTAAATATTTTATTTACAGTAGTTAAAGGGTAAATCCTCTAAATAAGGGGAACAAATAATATTATATTAATAATAAATTACCCTAAAACGTGTCCTAACCCTATTGGTTAATACATGTATAACCATGGTCATCTTAGGGTGGATTTTTGGTCCCCATGTATCCACTTGTAAATGATAATGACACTTTATATTAATAAAGTTAAAGTAAATACAAAAATGACATAATAATATATCTCTTAGAAAAAAAATTTACATATGGTTATATATGTTATATAATAGACTATAAATATTCATTATAAAGAATAAAATTTTTCCAAAATAAATGTATTTTATTTATAATTTTTAGAAAATTAATATTTAAATTTATTTATGACACAATAATGATGGAATATTTTCCTTATTGATGAAGGAATAAAATAATTAGTATTATGAATGTTAAAATAAATATAATTGGAATGTTTTGATAAAATCCACGAATTTTATTGATTAATATGACATTTTAGGATTTCATAAATGAATTTGTTTCGAATTAATAATTTTTTTATGACTTTAACAATAATAATTTATTAAATGGTGTCAAAACTGACATAAAAGTGTTTTTTAAAAAATATTTTATTATTAATTAATATTTTATTCCTAAAAATCTAGGGATCGGCCAAAGGACTTATATAATGATATATGTATCATTAATGAAACAATTTTGGGTCTCTTATAAGTATATATTATGTTTATTAACCATATAATATAAAAATACAAAGTGACATGGTAATAGTCAAACTATTTTACTAAGATTTAAATATAAATGATAAGGTTTATATAGTGACCGAAACCTGTATAAAATATATTTGATGAAATGATTCTGACCAATCCCCAACTTATACTTTTAATAATTCTCTTTATATCCATTAGAAACAGAATATAAATTTATTATAAATTAATACTTTATGTTTTTCCTAAATAGCCACTCCCCCCTTTTAAAAGGACACCACTTCTAACCAATTATTAATACCTTCAAAGCCTTTTGGTTCAGAAAAAATCTGCCAAAATACCCTCTCGAAAGTCCTCCATTAATCCTAGAGTCATTCATTTAGTCATAAATCCATCCTATGGAGCCCTTCTGATCATATCAAAAGGATGAAACCAAATAAAAAGTAATGTTTTCAACACCCTCTTTCAAGTACCTTTTTTCTTCAACTTCTTCTTTCATTGTTATTTATATTATTAAATAATAACCAATGAATAATCTATATATTTTGATTTTATTATAAATATGTCACAACGATATTCAGTATTCCATCCATCCTTTGAATGACATGTCACCATACTTGCGTACGTACAGTCTATCGTCTTCACGTCGTGGTGTAATTGTTATTCAGTATATTATTATTTGAAGGTGTAAAATAATGATGTGTAATTAATGAAAATAATAAAATATTACATGATAATGATTCTTTATATATGATATACCATCCAATTATATATTATTTTAATATCAAAATAATTATATTGTCGCTCTTGCATACGTACGGATTATCGTCCCCACGAACACGATGAGATTTATTTCCCATCATATCCATTCAAGACATAATTTCATTTGATGATTAAAAGTAATGGTTTGAGAAATTATATCATTCTGGATATGAATATGATTCATCCCATTCATAAAAAATACAACTCACATAACAATGAATATAAAGGAAAATGAATCCATTAACACCCGATACGACGATAATACTAAGATATTATCAATAAATCCAGGTTAAAAGATCATATATGATATCCCGAATAATGTATATGATTCTTTTATTATTAATTAACAATTATTTCACCATTATACAGGAGGTTAAACTACCCTCAACCAAGGAAAAATTACAATGTACGTAGTTTCTTATCTCGCTTTTAATTCCGTGAGATTTCCACTGTTCACCACTTATTTATTACATGTGGTGTGTTTACTACCAATGAATTTATTCATTGTGTAATGTAATTTAATTTATGGATATTTACAACATAATTTTATGATCCTTCATTCATGGGTGTATGTTTCTTATGTTACCAAATCAACAATGGAATATGAAATTCCAATTTCCACTCATTCGGTTTTACGCATACATCATTGATATTTTACTCCATGATTATGCATGGAATAACTATTCAATTGCTTATGCCATAATTTCCCCTACCCTTTCTATTAATATAATTTTGATACACATAATCAATCCATTGATAAATTCTCAAGTCATCAATGAGAACTTGATAAGAGTAATTTTAACTCAATATCCATTTGTTGAGTTAAATATCCAATTCATTGGTGTTGTTTTTAAAAGAATATGTGTGAATGATCTCTGATTTATTTACACTGAATATCCAATCATATTGAGTGTATTTATATTTTTCACACATATTTATGTAATTGATTTAACCTTAACCTATGGATATGGTCTTTATAAGATAGTTCATCTCTCTTGAAATTCATTTGAGACTTTTTTGTTGTTATACACCAAATCACATTTAAATGGTGTATATAATGTACTTTGACATAGTATATCATGAATCCATTTATTATCATGATATTACAATGTTTTAATTAACTCAATTATTTTTATTCAAGTGTCTCTCTTTTGGTTAGGAACTCTAACTAAAATATCATTTTAAATGTATTAATGATTTATTATTCAAAATTTGTCTCATTAATGTCCACATTTTAAAAATGGTTTTAAGGATTTATTTATATGGAAATTAAAGTTTTAAAATTAAAATTTCATTTAAAAATTTCAAACTGGTATGGGACACAATGATTCAAAAAACTATTTTTAAATGTTCTCTCGAAAAATGTTGTGAATTTTAAATGTTTTCATGAAAAAGGGGGATATTCTCTCTAATAGTATTGATAATTATTTTCATTTATGTAAATATCCATCATTGTTCTTGATTGAGGTTATCCCGATAAAATATAACCTTCCATATTGTATCAAATGGGTTATGTTTGACTATGGATTTTCTATTTTTATACCATTCATGGTTTGGGGATAATGTATTGAAATTTCATATGATTAGTTTTAATATGAATGTTTATGTCATGTTTCAAACTTTTCATATGAAGAATGCATTTGACTTATTAGGTAATGTGTGTAGCTCGATATAGCTCCTCGATGGATTGGTTGGTCTCATGAGACAAACTAGTGTCTTGGCACAAGGCCTTGACAAAATCTTATTTTTATTTTTGGCACAAGGCCTTGACTATGTGGTTATTATAGTCTGGAATTAGGCATTACATCATTTTGAAAGTGGTTATTGATATTTCATGTGATTATTCGACAAGTAGAATATCCATGTGAATAAGTAAATGGAATTATTTCATTTTATTTCTTCTATATTATACTGATGTTCATGTTTAAAAGGCTTTTCTTTTAGTTATACATTGCCTTAAATGTTTATGATTATCTTTGAATGTTTCCTCTATATTGTTATAGTTACTAGGCATTTGAGCTCACTCTTTTCTATGTTTTATATTTCCCAAGATGTGAAGATGTATTTTATAAATCACCTACAGGGATAGTATAAGGGGATATAAGTTCGGAGACAAGATATAGTTGTATTTTTTCACTTTATGATGTAATGTAATCTTTATGAATGTATCTAGTGATTTCAAGGCTAATAAATTAATTGGTATTTCTAGACTTAATCTTTTGTGATCAGGCCAATGATAGGTAATAATGCACTGACTCTGGGTAACTGGGGTCGGGGCATTACATTATCTCATTGATGTGACCACTTTTTCTTGAATAAATGATGAAATATTTATTTTTAAAACTCATATGATGGAATGAGTACAATATTTTATAAGATTTCATCAAATATCAGGGTGTGGAAAACATCTGTTACACTATAGTTTTTTGTTTCCATGACTAACATTAGGCATGTCATTAAACATGTTGTTAAATTCTGGCCCACCCATATGATTTGATTGATTGTCAGTTCTAATTATGTACATAGATTCTTGAATGGATTGGTCAGAATCATTTCCTAACTATTTAGGGAACTAATATGAGGATCTTCATCAACCATGGTCCACTTTACATCCATTTGGTAGAATCCAACATCAATGTAAAATAACTCATATTATTTTAATTGTGGATTTTCACCTAGAAAGGTCCCAATAGGGCCATTGATACATTACATGAGGCATTGGGTGTATTATAAAGTAAAGGTCACAATTTTATGTAGGAAACATCTTCCTAACTAGACATTGAATGTTGTATCCAACTGAAAAACCACATATTCTGAGTAAGACCCAACATCCTAGAACCATTTTCTGATTGTGGCCATTCTAATAAGATATAGTTAAATCTTATTGTAACCATTTAATATCAGATTGATGGAGAAAAATGTGAGATCTATTAAGACCCAGTTGGCGAAGTGTCTAATATGAATGGTTGTTGACTCATGTGCCATTATCAACAAAGGTTAATCAGATATCATATCCTTAATTGAAAACATCTGAATCATGATCCATGAATGAGACAATCACAGGGAATTATCCATGACCATTCACTTAATGATATACTTCTAAAACGGTAACCTAGATATATAAGTCAGAAGTCCTCGAAAAGGTAACTATGATTACTTATCAGTGGTATATTTACAGAATAAAAGAATAGAGGATTGACTACGAAATTGGAACATTGAAATATTGCTTCAATACATAAATCCTCTGATCCAATGGTATGTGCTTCTCAACTTGAGGGTTTTCTTTTTCTGGTGATTTTCAATCTAATGTTCATAATGATGATGGACCACCCTTTGGAAAATTTGTCGAATCTGATTTGTCTCTAGATGTATTAGGTCAACTAGGTCTTCTTGTATAATCTAATTTGGTAGGTTGCGGTACACCTTATAGATGATCGTTTAGTATTCATGTGATTAGGTAATCCCCATCATGCGTGGGAGGGTTATTTTTTTTATGATCTCGATAGAGAGCATTCAGATGGGTTTTGGTCATGTAGATAGTTCTAGAAGGGTCATGGTTGATGTTTTTTTCCAGAACATCTATATCTTTCTATATGACTAGAAAATTGATGACCTCACCACCCAATTCCCTTATCCAGCATAGAGAATTTGGGTTCATGATCAAAATCATCATGGTTGAAGGAATCCATTAATTGTATAACGTTTATGTAACCAATGATCAACTGCACATTTTCCAAAGATTATTTATCATGGATAATCTCTTATTATACTATTTGGTGAGGAAGTGTTCATGCCTTTGATACTATAGGAATGAAGTCTACAATAACTACTGACCACACTAACTTTGGTTCTGATTCATCTTCATGCATCTTATTCTTACCCTTACAACCATGTCTATTTTTTTAAGATTATCCATCAGTGGACTGAGTCACTGATGAAGTTGGATGAACTATCATAGAGTAATTTAGAGAAATATTCATTATTTAAACTATTCTTTGAGATTAATATATGTCTAGATGATCAGTTTCATGACCATATCATAACCCAAATTATTTAAACTCTTTAATTTATATTTTCTACATTAATTTTACTACTCTTGAATAGTGGAAGAAACATACACAACCTGAGAAGGTGAAATTTTCAATTTCACTTCCCCATTGTCCCTCATATTTTTTAGGAAGTCCCTAATAACAAAACAAACATCAATGATATAATGCACAACATTTGATAAAAAGTTAAATTCTTTGGCAGATATTTTTTTACCTTCATTGATGGGATTTCTTGTCTTTAGAAATATGACCATGTAATTAAAAAATGTCAGTTTGAAGTAGTTATGGGACATTGTTATTTGGAAAATAATATAATATGTATTCTGTATCCTCAAATTTTTTGTGCCTCTTATTTCATGGACCATCCAAACGAGGCATGTTTTATTACTGATTCTCTAAAGGAGGGTATATATAGTTTAGTGATAACATTAAATAAATTGTGTGTATATGGAGTTTTATTTTTGAAAATGTACCACCAACTTTTTCTCATGTTCTCCATTCCTACATTTATGAAATTACATTGGACCGTTCCTTAGTCTATGTGATGTTGTCCTCTATACTCTTATAAATTGGGGAACAGTTATAGAACCCACTATTTCATAGGGATAAATTTGATGTGAAAAACATCATGAATATTCTATCTATATATAGGGAGAAACTCTCATTGGGGAAGTGTTAGGTTCATGGAGTATGGTAATCCTGTACACCATGAAATGAAATGTGAGACTCTTTCATTTTTCCATTGAATAAATTTTGAGAGATCAAAGACTATAATATTCAACATTAATGATTTCAAATGAAATATAAAGTTTTTATGAAGGTATTCCCACCCATGACTAACCAAAACTGTATTATAGTGTACCATACAAAAGACAGACCCCATAGTGAGTTCTTGCAGAACATATCTTTCAATGCATTTGGTTGTTTAGGGGTACGCATAATGTTGTCACAATGTGAGTTGACTTGTGTCAAATTATGATATAGTTATCTTGAGACATATAAAATTGGAACTGTTTCCTTCTCAAAATTCTACAAGGGGATTGGTTGGATCAACCAATTTAGGGAAATGATTATTTTTTGGTTTTATCTGTACAATATTCTCCTCTGTGTATTCTAATCGAATCATTAGTGACTCAATAGTATTATTCAGTATTTGAAAAATTTATGAATGATCTAGAGCCTGAAATAGTGTAGCAGTCGGTAGATCTATTAGTGGTGGAACATGTAGTATATAATGTGGGTTAGAAATAGTTCTAGGCCTATATGGAAATTCCTAGCCCTATTCTGTTAGTGCACCCAATTAAGGGAAATCCTGATCTACTGCTATGAGATATTGATAGATTAATGGTTGGAATCCCACATTGATTGGATTTTCTAGATCATATTCATTTGTTAGGGAAAAAATAATTTTTCGAAGTGATTCAGGTAAAAATGTGAGTCATATGTTTTCTTGTAGAGAATAGCTTAGTAAAATGTTGCTAGTGATTATTCCATCGTTGAATCTTCCCATTTGATTAATATCATTCTCCTACTGAGAATATTTTTATTCCAAAAGAAGTCACTTAAACTCTCTGGGTGGTGGGTGATGTACAATCTAACCCTTTCCCTTCTACTTGTTGGATTACATTCGAGGGGTATGTATGGATTGTTCGATGGAAATCCCAAATTCATGGAAATACTCTCAATTTAATAAATCTGTTATGTGTGAATATTTTTGGTTTACTGATATGAAATTAATTGAAGTTATTCTAAGAGGACCATATCAAGACAATCTTCTTCCCCACCCTCCATGAGGTAGTTTCATCAAATTTTCTAATTTTCTGGGAACTATTTAGAAAATGTTCATTCAAGAGAAATAAATATATCATTTAATTTTTAAAATTCCATATGATGGTACAAGATCACAGGATAGTGAAAAATACGGTGATCCATTCTATATCATTTTCCATAATCATGACAATTATAATTCAGACATAAGAAGGAATTATTGTGGTGAAAAATCCCTCACCTTGTGGGTTGGATATATTCCATTTATTTTTTTATAACCATAAGGTCTTTTTTTAGCATGAGGGTTGGGTTATAAAATCCTTCATCTTAATTGGATAGTAATTTTATCGAATTGAATTTGATGATACTACCATGAATGTAATTCTAATTTTATGAATAAAACCAAGATTTATAGTTGCCTTGGTAATTCCAGCTATTAATAGAGATTTTCGAAAAGATTTAATGGTTACCTATCCCACTAATAAAGATAACATTAAAAGGGGTAAAAATTGATTGTAAAAAATAATGCGATGATTATTTTCCGGAAAAAAAATAATTGGTGAATGCTCTAGTTCTGACCCTACATCCCAAAAGTGGTGAATTTTTCATCTATTGTGATGATTTTATGAATTGGAATGGATGTGTTCTGATGCATAATAATCATCCATTTTCATATTCTTCACAATAGTTTAAACATCATGAGTTGAATTACCCTACAAATGATTTGAAGTTAGTTGTTGATGTTTTTGAATTAAAAATTTGGAGGCATAATTTTATAGAGTAAAATGTGAAATATATAGTGACTATAAATGTTTAAAGGGTATATTTATTTATAAATAATTGATCATGAGACAAATAAGATGCATAAATCTACTTAATGATTGTGAATTCACAATCCATTACCATTCTATAAAAGAAAAAATATTGTATAGTGCTTTAAATGAGAATAATAATGCTACCTTAGTCCTGATACATTTAGATTTTGTCCCTTTGATTAATGATTTGTTGAATTTTGTCATTTATGTTGTTGGTGAAGAAAATACATCTGTTTTGTTTCAGGTTTCATTGTAGTCATCTTTGTCAGATAGAATTAAGAATGCATATAATGAATAGGGTGAGTAACAGAAAAAAAGGAGAATTTTTTAAATGGGTATGTTAAATGAATTTAAACTTGATAAGGATTTTCATTTTCATTTTGGGAAGAGATTATGGGTTCCTTGTTATTCTCAATTGATGAATGAATTTCTCTATGAAGCTCATTGTTCTATGTTTTCATGTTATCCTATAAGCATAATAATATGTAGATATCTAAAAGTGTATTTATAGTGGGATGAACTAAAAAGAGATGTTTCACATTATACTATGAAATATTTGACTTGTCAATTGGACAATGTAGAGAAGAACATAATGAAGGGGATGCTTCTACCTTTACCAACTCTGGAGTGGAAATTTGAAAATGTAACCATGGAATTCATTGTGGGACTACCAAAGAAATATCTAGGTAATAATGAAATCAGGGTTATTATTGATATAATGTCTAAATGATTTCATTTCCTACAAATTAAAGATAATATTTTATTAGATCAGCTTTCTTTACTGTATTGCAATGATATTTTAAGGTTTATAGAGTAACACTTTCAATTGTATTTGACCTTGATATCGGGTTCACTTATAACATTCAAAAAGGCCTTAAAATGTCATTGGGAAAATAAATAAATTTAAGCACATACATTCATCTTCAATATAATTGAATGAATGAATGAAAAATTTAGACATAGGAGGATATGATTTGTTCTTTTTAAATAGACTAACATGGATGTTGAGATCAACATATTTCTTTGGTAGTGTTTTCTTATAATAACGGTTTTCATTCTAGTATACTGATGGCACAATTTGAGTCATTGTATGATAATCAGTGTTGAATTCCTTCATTTTGAGATGAAGTCATTTAAAGGAAGATAATGGGACCAAAATCAGTAGACAAAGTTGCTGAGAAATTGAATATGATAAA
Organism: Viscum album; assembly: GCA_963277665.1. Taxonomy (NCBI): domain Eukaryota; kingdom Viridiplantae; phylum Streptophyta; class Magnoliopsida; order Santalales; family Viscaceae; genus Viscum; species Viscum album. The sequence goes on along the minus strand of OY728165.1, from coordinate 554,457,762 downwards.
ACAACACATGAGGACAACTCAGAGTAGGCAGAAATGTTATGTAGATAATAGGAGGAATGACCTTTCCTTTGAGGTAGGTGATAATGTTTTCATTAACATCACTCCATGGAAATGTATTATGTTTTTTAGTAGAATGTTAAGAACATGGTTAATTTGAACATATGAAATCATTGTGAATGTTGAACCAGTATCATTCCAAGTAATTTTGTATTTTGTGTCTACTAGAGGTTCAAAAACATTTTCATGTTTCGTTTTTGGGAAAGTATGTTCCATATTCATCTCATTGTTCAATCCCATTAGTATATTATTTTAAAGGGAAACTTTATTGTAAATAGAGAAATATTTAGATACTTAATTGTAGAGAATAAGTTTTGTATAGTAAGGTAATCCACCTATTAATTGTGTTTATGAGAAACCACATGATAAAGAAGCAACATGGGAATATGAAACTATTATGAGGGAAAGGTACCCTTAATTATTAAATAAGTAAATAAAAACTATGAAGACACAATTTTCAAAAGGTAGGGATAATTAAAAATCCCATGGTTTTTTAAATAAATTAAATAAAATTCATGACACACCATGTTTATAAGACAAAACACTTTTTTAAGGAGATAGTTTTAAATTTTCCACAGAAAAATAATTTTGCTTCTTATTTATCATGAATTTATAAAATTTGACATACATGGTTATTATCATTATGTTATTTGAATTCTGATAGTACAAACATAATTTCTTTTGAATAGTAACATTCCATTTTGAATAGTACCATACCCTTATAAAGTGTAGTATGAAACATATTAATAGTAAATCTACCATATGAATAGTGACCATGCTAATGAATGTATAATAAGAATGAATATTATAAGTAACAATATTACCATATTATATTGTTGGTATTTTTGTTATTACTAATTAATTAATTACACATTTTTTATTAATTAAAAAATTTAGATGAAAATATATTTTCATAATATGTAGTTCTAAATAATTATTTTATTTTCTTATGGTAATAAGATAATTTTATTAGACGACATTTAATTTTTCAATGTGTTATAAAATCAGTTATTGTTTAAAAATTGTATTTATCGAATAAAATAATCATTCATTTAAAATTTAAATTTATCATATTTAGATACTTATTTTTATAAAATTGTGTTATTTTTTGAATTATACATGTTAAAAAATCATTGGTGTAAATTTTTTGAATTTTTCTGAAATACAATATTTTTTGGCGATTTGTGACATTTAATGATTTAAGAAATGGTCTAAATAATTGATTTTATAAATCATGATTGAGTAGTGGCCGACGTAAATGGAAATTGATTCAAACTCACATGAACATAGTATTTTTTGTCACAAATAATCAGAAAAATTCAGTAACTTGATCAGAAATATTAAAGTAATTATTAAAATAATGTAAAACCACTCCTCTCCTCTTCTATAAATACCACCCTCACCCCCCCCCCCCCCCTCTTCCTCACACATCTATCATGCAATTCACAATACCCAAATTCTACTCAGTACCCTTCCTATGCATCGTCCCCAGGACCAAGACCTTAAATTCTCATCAAATGGCCAAATCCAAATTCCTTAAGGAGGATCTCTAGGATAAGATATCAAGATGTAAAAATAATCTTTCATTTCCTTTTACTTTCATTTCAATTATTTTATTTTCTTAGACGATCATAATATCCCCTTATTCAATCAGAATAAGAGCTCCAATATCAAATAGAAACTATATTTTTAACATGTTTATGAATGATATCATCATTATACTTCTTCTCATCTCCCCCTTATTTTTCAAATAAATATAAAGTTTGTGATGTGTCAATTTACTAACATAGTGGATGATATGTCTTAAATTTTTTTTCCTTAAAAAATGGTGTTAAATACTTTTTAATTGTTGGAATATATTTTAATGTCTATTTCATGACCAATATTTGGTTGTTTAATTATCTAATATGTATAATATAAATGGTATACATGATAAAACAAGTTCATGATTATCAAAAAACATCAAAATAAATTAAAAAAATATCATTAATGTTTTAACTAATAAATCATCTTCATATCATAAAATAAAAATGAAAAATGGTATAATTGATTATAATTGAAACCTTTATAATCCATCTCTTTGCATATATAGAGTTTCAATTCAATTTGATAGGGAAATCCATTACGAACCCCCATAGAAACCATGTAATGAACGCTCCTAAAATTATGTATATAAATAAATATTATCAATTAATGGATGTATTTATAATCTAAAATGATCATATAAGGGTTTATAAACATTAATATTATTGTTTAAAAAATTAATAACACTCATTGAACCATTATTAAGGTGGTTTAAAAATGATTTTTTGTAAGTTGATCCCGATGTAAGGAAATTCTTGACCCAATTTACATTCATTGGGTTAAACAATTATTTTATTCATTATGTGGTGTATGTATTATTTATGTGATGGATATTATAATATATTATATTGAATTATGTGCATTAAAATAGTATAATCATATTCATACAATATATTAATTCTCACAACAATTTTATTTACAAGGGTCATTATTTTTTAAATACTTTTCAAAGACTATTTAATATGATTCAAATAGATTGATCCTTTATGGAATTAGTGGATTCTCTTGATTTCAGGAGGATTTATTTCAATTATATTTTCCTTGGACATATTTATGGTTGTTTGAACCCATTATGACTCAAGATATAGTTTTTTGGTCCCCATTATAGCTCACGATATGTTGGGTTGAGACCATTATAGCTCAAGATATGATGAGTGATCCCCATTATAATTATCAAATGAATTGGGAACATCAGATATGGAATTTCACCAAATGGTCATTCCATGTGTAATTTTGATTGTAACGTTGTTATGGTAAATATGCCCCATGCCTGATACACGTTGTTTCATTGCATCTCAATAAGTTTTTATCTAATGGGTTTTATTGGTTTTAATGTTTTCAGTTAACTAAGGATTTCTTTTTTATATAAATTACTAATATATTTGTGCTCATCCAATATTTTTTTATTTTTCATAGGCTCTAACCACGATTAAGAGAATTATGTAAGAACAATTAAATATTATGCAAATTTGTAAAGAATTTATTTTTTTGGAAATTTTATATATTAGAAAAAGTTTTCAATGTTTAAAAATTATCTTACTGAATGAATGTGGTATTTTATGTATGGTTTATGTTATATTTATCTAAAATTATAATATTAAAATGATCCTGAATGTGTAATAATTCATTTTCTTATCTAAAAATCAAGATAATGTAATTTATGAATTCTGGGTCGATAATGTTCCATCATGTTAAAATGAATAAAAACAATATCAAACAATAAATTATTTGTAAAAATAAAAAAATGATACATTTCACTTCATAACATTTAATATATCTACATCATTTATCTTGTTTCAATTTTACATGTATGAAATATTATATTAATTTTTAGGAATACTCTTCAATCCACAAATATAATATGTTAAAACGGTATTAATGTATATCTAATTAAATATCTCATAGTTTCAATTTTTAGTCAAATAAATTTGCACATATCAAAATACATCACATGCATAATGTAGATACAAACATCATGTAAATGTTTACATTTATATTTGACATTAAATACGCACATTAGAAATCCTAGATCCTTAAATAGATAAATCAGACCTTTCTAGTGAAATTGATAAGCCTCCTAGAAAATAAATTGTATGGACCAAATTCCCATTAATCAGGTATATAATACACATGTAATATTTCAATTCATCCAATCAACAATACTTGATTTGAATATACAATATCCATAAACTAAATTCAAGATAATAACATTAATTAAATATTGAGGTCATGGAAAAAGAAAAGTAAACATAATATTATACATGTCATTTAATCATTTAATTAATATATGATAACATAGATTCATTTTAAAAACATTAAAATATTTCAAAAAAACAGTAATAAAAACCATAATATATATAAATAATGTCAAGAATAATTATTATGTTAATGAAAAAATAACATATTTAAACACCTCAAAAAGATTAGGAAATTTTCCTAAATATAAGATAAAATTTGTATTTGTAATATAGTCAACCATTATAGTACTCCGAAATATTAAACATAATCATGATTTATTTATATCCAAATATGAAATCTACCTTATTATTCAATATATAAATTTAATTTTAATAAAATATAAATCAGTAACAAATATATATATATATAATTTTTAATTATCAAAAATATTTATACAATATAAATATCATATTTAAATGATTATTTAAAAAGTGATCAAAATAATCATCAATTATTATATTGAAATGGATTTAAAATTATCTTAAAAAATCCATAATAAAAATATTTGATTTTATTAATTATGAATCAATCTTAATTTTAGTAGTAAATACTTTTGAAAATTGGAATGATGGATATATTTATAAACTATATATATAAAATTCATATAATATCAATGTAATCATCTTATAACTAATTTATAATTAATGGTATATAAGTTTTAAAAATTTAATATGCGTCATATGCATACTAAAACTATAACAATTTCATCCCATTCTATATTTATTATCTTATCAATTTCCATAATTCAAACCAAATATTCAAATTATGAAAAAAATTTATATAAATTAATATTAAACAGTAAAATAATTAAGAATGAAAATATATTTGTTATTTTATAAATATATGATATTAACATGAAAATTTGAAATTTGTTATATGCATGGATGTTTCTTACTAATAGTTATCATATCTTATGATATTTTATAATCAACAAATTTATTGTTTTTTTGGAATTTAAAAAACAATTATAAATCAACAGAATAAATTTAAAAAGCATAAAACCCTAAAATACAAAATAACTTAGAAATCCCACACAATAATTTAAATCCCATGAATATCCAAAACACCATTAAAATCCCATTGATAACCATATAAAATATAAAAAACCATTAAACACTTGGAAATCATTTTAAAAACATAAAATAAAATAATTAGTGAATTGGTTTAAAAAAATTTGGTACCCCAAATAAACATGAGAATAACCAAAAACCATTAAATTATCCAAAAAAATACTGGGATAATGTTTACAAGTATGAAACACACTAAAAAAAATACTAAAATAGGTTAACATATATTTAAAATATGATAAAATATGAAAAACCATGAATACCCATGAAACACCATCAAAAAATTTAAAAAAAATTATTAAGAAATTATAAAACATTGAAAACACATAAAAATTAATGAACTCATAATATATTCAAAATATCAATAAAATACAAGAAATATGAAAAATCCTTGGAAACCCTTCAAAATTATGATAAACAAAAAAACAATAAAGATAATAGAATATATTTGAAATCACAATAATGCCTATAAAAAACTAGAAGTTATTGAAACACCATTTAGTGACATGAATAATCTAGGGAAACCATGGAAACCTTATTAAATACTTTAAAATAATATAAATTCATGAAAAACATCTGAAAACCTAGAATAAAAAAAACAATAAAAACAATTATTGACATAAAAACTATAAAAATTAATAAAAATTTGAAACCCCAAAGAAAACCATTTAAAAGGAAAGATTACATTGATAAATTTAAAAACCCTGTAAATACAAGTAAAACCCTAAAAAATATACAAAAAACTATAAACCGTGAAAAAAACACAAAAATTCAATACATTGAATGAATTAATATTATTATAAATAAGTAATGACCATGAATATTTAAAAAAATACAAAAATGAATTAAATAAAACTTCATTATCCAAATAAATAACATAAAAAATAACAAAACTAAGAATATTAAACCCATTAAATTTATATGGAAGCTAAAAAAGCATGAAAAAATAAATAATAAATGAAAACTATAAAAAAATTATGATTACAGATATTAAAAACAGAAAACCCAATTCAAATTCTAAGAACCTTTAAAATTTTTAAAATTCTTTTGAAAATCATTTAAAAAAAGGAAAATAATAGAAAACACTACAAAAAATTAAAAACATGAATGAGTGTGCATATAATGAAAAACCTATAATATTTAAGAACAATATTTAAAACTCAATGATACATTAAAGAAATAATAAATATAGAAAAAATGATTTCAAACCTAGAAATATGAAAAATATTAAAAAACCATTAAAATGAAAATAAAATAAGTATATTGAAAAATAAAATAAAATCCTCAAACAACTTAAACAGGTAAAATAAAAAAACTCTTGTAAAAACAAACAAAAAATGGTTAACATTTAAAATCATCAAAAACCATGGAATTTTATTAAACCCCATTAAAAGAATAAATTAATTATTACCCCTGAAAACTCCAATAATGATACATTAAAATATATAAAACTGATGAAACGGATTAAAATCAATGAAAATTTTAATAAAACATAAAAAAATATTTTAACAATAAAGAACATAATATCCGAATGAAATTATAATACCCTGAATACCAAGAGAACTATGAAAAATTAGGAAATAGATAATGTACAATATCCCTTCATTTTTAATTTATATTAAATTAAAGAGTTTTAGGAAATTGAAATATATATTTTAATTTAGTTGAAGTGGTTACATTTCAATTTTAGATATAGAATATATATTTTAGTGTCTATGAATAACATCATTAAATGATTTTATATAACATAGGATATTTGGATGATGGGTTTAGATACAATGAATAACTAGATGTGGTTCCTCAATAGTGTGAGGCTAATTGTGATAATATATTCCCATTGTTGTGTACCATGTATAATTAGGGTCTATATAGAATAACTTATAGAATAGGGATCCACTATATACCATGTTGTCCCATATTAGATACTAGGATGATAGAACAAATTTTTTATGGATTTATAGGCATATTCATAATTACATATCAATTATTATTGGAATATATAATCATTTTCATTGGAATAGTATGATTCTCTATTTTCATGTCATCAATGACAGACATAAAAAATGATATAACCTATAAGACTAAATATTGGATAGAAAAAATTCAAATAATTTCATTATATTTAATGGCATGATAGAAACATTATATACCCTATGACTATGAAAAATTTAATACGGTATTATGATATCCTATATCATAAATCATGGCAGTGTGACAAGAAAAATAACACTCAATCATGTAATATCATATATTACGATAAGGAATTAATTGTATTTTAATACAAATATTCTTTATTTTTTTTTTGAAAAAGAACATATCAAATAATTATGGAATGTGGATTTGAAAGCATTTATTATTTTTTATGATAATAATATAGTAAAAAAATGGAAGAATCCCATTAATGTTCATGATATTTCATTAACTATTAGTTATTTAGTTTAATGAAAATAAAATATTTATTGACATACCAAAATCAATGGAAAGTCATCCAGCTACTATAAATGGAGTATTATTGATTTAGATTACATAAAGATAAATAAAGACTAAAAATCATTATAATTAGTAAATTTTCTACAATATTTATCATTATTAATGATATGATACTTGATCTCTCATATGTTTTATATGACCTTTTAAATAATGATAGATCTTCTAATTTGATATAATGTTTCATTACTATGGATTTTTTGAATCATAGAAAATCAGTAGGAAGATCACATCCCATTATATATATGTTTCTTTCTTAAAATTAAGGGGATAAAATGTTTGATACCATCACAGGGAAACTAGAATGTTTTTCGATTATATATTCACATTGGTGTATAACAATATTTTAAAATTTAAATAATTGAATCCTCAATTTATACACATAAATAAATCGACCCATTTGTTTATAACCAAAGTTAATCTCTATGTAATTTGTTGTATCTTCCATTGAGTAATATCCCATATCACATATTTATCATACAATATGATATATTATGATCATATAAAATTAGACAAGAATCTGCATTCCATATCTCAGGATATTCCTTAGTGTATATTATATAATAAATTATCCCTATTTTATTGTATTTCATTAATGGATTTCCATTTTATTACTTCTATATAAATAAATATAAACTTCTCACATATTATATTTCTTCATTGAATAACACATTGGTATTGATGAATGGGACATAAAAAATATATCATGTTTTAGAATTAGTACATTTTATTAATAAAATATTGTGTGGATATACAATGGGTTCTTATGTGGGATACATGGACATGTATTGCACTGTTATTATAAAGATACAAGACCTAGTGGATTCATTCAGAGATACCCAATCATGATTTGATTTATATGTATGGTAAATACCATTTGGAACTATTATCACATGATTAGAATCATTATGGGAACATGATTTTGCATAGTGAAACTCTATAAATTGGATTCAATATAAAGAATATTTTCTTTATTATTAATCATGTATAATGTTCTCAGGTTTCCCATATATACTGAAATTGGTGATACCTGAATTATTCATCTTTACATATTTTATTAATAATAATTTCTCAACTAATTATTCCATATACTCAAGTATTTCCATATACTCAAGTATTTGTTCATGGGATACATTTTTATGAGGTTTATTTTATTTGTATATTTAATATCTAATAGTTTTTTGATATTATTAATGAAAAAAATAATGATGCATTAATAATTTTTTTAAACTATATATTATATTATATCCTCAAATAATAATTTTTATAATATTTAAATTAATTCTATAGGAATTTAGTTCACAAAATACCTAAAACATTATGTTTTATCTATCATTGTATGATTTTCTATTTTTATAATCAATTTATATGTTCACTAATTTTCTAAAAGTCAAACATATATCTTGTTGGAAACTATATAACAGGTGGAATGAAGGCTCTATATGTGGAGTATATAGTAAGATGAGATTATTACTATGGAATATATTATATACATTTGATGCTAACATACATTTATTTGGTTATGTTTCAAATTTTAGTAATGGTTGATTTCCACAATTAATTTAAATTTTTTATATTTTTTAATATTTAAATATATAATAAATATATCAAAAATCACATGTAACGTCATTTGATTTTTTTTCTAGCCCATGGATATTTCAAATGTACTTTGGGATATGTTTGATGTTAGTTTAGGTTCAATGGATAGATGGCTACAATTTTTTTAAATAGATTTATACTAAGTGTATGATTTTTGTACATAGTTCAATGTATTATCATTAACATCATATATATAATATATTAATGGACATATTAAGCCTATTTATTATGGAAACCCAAATTTCCATGGTATTTATAGGATTTATAGATATCAATTCTCTATTAAATGGGTTATATTCTTTCTAAAATTTAGGATTTGTGGTCCCTTAATATATACTTTATAAGAATAGAAATTGATAATGATAATTATATGTGTAATTAAGTGTCTAAAATTAACAGGGATCCTTTTTCGAGAATTCAATATTTCACATAAATGGTTAATTATAGTAACACCATAAAATTTTATTGTTAAACACACACAATCTCAATTTATTAGAAATTTTCATGGTATATTTTATAAATTTCTTTTGTTCATGATTAAATAGAAGTGATTTTGAGGAGAAAATTCATTCCCTACAATTTAATTCCAAATTCTAAAAGAAGTTACATTGTCTTATTTTTGTGACATACACAATGGTTTTAATAATGGTTCAGTCCCCCACTCTACAACTAGTAAAATTGAAACACCACAGGGATGTATCATGATGTTATTACCGATAGGGTATCCCCTCTATCCATGGTTCATCATGTTGTGATCCCATAGCTCATGTCGCAACCATATCATTGAAAAAAAATTAAAAGGGGAAATCCATGTAATTTTTATCACTCCCCTAATTTGTCGATTTTCTTCTATTCAGTCGTCACCATATGTTAACAATTATGGGAACATTCAGCGGTGTGTTTTTCACCTATAGTTAAATTCCATGTTATATTGATGAACTATTTGTTTTTAAAGTTCTTATTAGTTGACATTAATTTTAGAGACCCAAAGCATGCCATACATGGACGTTACATTAATTTTGTGGAATACTTGATACAAAACAAATACAAGGACCCAAGGACCGTAATAGTTTAGTGTCTTGGGAAAGTTGAAACAAAATCGTCTAATCATGGTGAAAGATATTCATCATCTCTTATTAAGTTCTTCCACTTTTTTTCTTACCTAAAACTTTTATTTATATCATGGGGAAAAGGAAACATTAAAAGGGTGAGTTCAAATTCTCATTAAGGTTAAGCATGTAGAAAATAAAATAAACCATTTACATTTGAACATAAAAACATGAACATAATGTTTAAAAATAAAAATCATGAGTTTTGAAATAGATCATTGCAGTACGCAAGGTATAAATCAAGAAGGAAAATCAATCATGATAAAATATCTTTGAAATAAAAAATGTAACTATGGAAAAACAAAAAGCAGATGATATGATTTCCATAGTAGCCAAGGCATTGCATCCAAGACCATCATAGTGGAAAATCCATTACTGAAACGGGTTTACATGCCATTTCATCCCAACATTACGGAACCAGATTCACTTGTCGTTCCAGCAATGATTATATCATGATATATGAAGCTTAACCAAATTAATTTTAGGGAGATATAGTTCCCACCCATCTCATAATGAATTCATTCTTACATGGGCCGCAAAATAAACATAAACCATTCATCATAACCCAAATAATAAAATAGGTTTCATAAACATTATCCCATAATAAAATAATCCATATAAAACTAATGGATATAATTTTATCATAATATAAATCAAACCAATTCAATAATAGAGAAATTATACTTTAATCATAATCATACTAAATAATGTCATCTTATATGGGAAATAGTTTTTATAAAACACTAGAAATGAGTTCTTGAAAAAAATATCCTTTCTTCTTCAAAATAAATTTCTTTCACAAAAATTCATGTTATTTTAAATGAAAAAGATTTTGTTGAAAATAATCATGAAATCATGTAGAGGAATTTTAATGAAAATAAGGAATTATGAAACCGCGGAAATTTGTTCAAGCCCTATAAGATAAAAAACATTATCCTTGCACTTTTTCTGGAAAAGTCAAAAGTACCTCGTATTATAAAAAAATATGTCATCCTTTCCTTGTGCTAAAAGTCAAAAGAGGGTAAAAATGAATTTAAACATACATAGAATAATAATAAACATTTTATGAATACATTTTGAGAAAACATGGACATGGATGATAAACATAACCACATTTAATACTTACGTATAAACAATCTCAGATAAAAATGAGATTTCAAAATTATCCCTTACCTTTTGTCCAATTTCATTTGTATATGTCTGAGTCTCCTGTATATTTGTTTAAAAATATTATTATCTTATAAATTAACCATAATAATATATATGATTCATTTAGGACTTTATATTACCCTTTCATTTGTAAATTCCATGTTAAACAAGCATTTTGGGTAAAATCGTTTAATTTGTCGTACATGTTTTCATTTGAAATTATTCATATGATTACATAGACATGATTACATACTTATATAATGTAAAACATGATTTATATACAATATCTATTCATCGTATAAATATATATGGTAGATTGATAAATGGAATGAAATACACTGCTCATGGAGATGTTAGGCTATATGTACGCATGAACGTTGTTTTCGTTTCCATATTAAAATGAATTGAAGTAAGTATATAACATATACATAAATCCAGTATCATTATTATGTCATCTACTTCATGATTAGTTATTATATATACTTTATAATCATTCTATAATGGTTAACATGAGAATGAATCTCATCGCGTTGTGGAGATGGTAATCCGTACATATGCGTGAGTGATGCTATCATTCTCATGATTTTGGAATTATATTGAAGTGTATAGTGTTCAATATTTTAAAATAAATATCACTTTATAATAATCATATATATTAATTTCTTCCAGCATTATACCCATCAATGTATGATGATGATGAAAAAATTACACCACGGCGTAAAGACGGTATTCCGTACGTACGCAAACGCGATGATTTCATTTTTCGTAGGATGGGTAGAAGGTTAAATAGGGCTGTTTAATATTTATAATAACATACCAGTATTATAATGATACTGATTTAATTACTTTATAATGAAAAAAATAAAAAATAGGATGTATAAGGAGAATTTATTTTGAATGCATCGGTAAAGGATATTACCACTTCTTCGACAAGCCTCTTCTAAACCTCCTCCTAGGGCACTAATGTTTGTCTTTGAAGAATACCAAGACCTCTAGAATGTTTCTAGTAAAGTGTATAATAGAAATGTACAGGGTTTTGACGATATTGAAGGCTCAAAATGATGTTATGATGAGAGGGATGAGGTTCCCTTTTATAGGAGAGGAGAGGGGGAACTTTTGGAAACCGCTAAAATATTAATTCATAATAAACTCAAACCCCTTATTAAAACCTCCAAAATGACTCAAATTAGAAGATGAGATGATATAGGGTTTAAATATCATCATCCAATAAAATTTAGACATGTTGGGAAATTATTCTAAACCTTATCAATATGATTTATCCTTATTTAATCTATTTAATCTTATTTTTGGTCATAATATTCTACATTTTGAATTGTTATAAATACTTACTTATGTGTTGTTAGTTTTCCATAATTAAATACGCTAATAAATATTAGACCATATATATTTATATTTTTTATTTTTAAATATATTTATGATTTTTAACCCATTTAATAATATATTTGTTTAATAAAATATCAATAGTATCATTTTTTAAACTATTCAATTATTTGAATTTAAATTAAATCCATAGAGAAGATATATTCAAAAAAAATATTTAATTTATATATAACATGCCATGTTCATGTAAAAAAATTCATGGAGGTCAATAATTTGTTCATATATCATTTTTTAGTAATTATAAACACATTTATTTGATATTTCTCTTAATAAAATAATTTCTGTAAAATTATTATATAATTATTTAATATAATTATTATTTTCAGAAATATGATAAATAAAATACTATGACGAAGCTAAATCTAATATATTACATAATAATACTTTTACTATAATTTATCATCCTAAAATCACAACATTTAAATTGTTATACTTATTAAATTTTGAAGGTAACTACATTGACATATTTTAAAATAATAAAATATAAGTGTCATAATCACTTTTATAAGGATAAAAATAGTCCACAATTAGACCTTAGGATTACTATGGTTTAGATATACCTGACCAATAATTTTTGGTCTGGTGTTTTGTCCTTTTATAGGTGTTATTATTTGAATTAAAACTATATTATTGACTTCTCACTAAATAAATAATTTATGCATCATTAATGTAAAATCTATTTAGGTAATTAAATATTTCTAAAAAATTACAACAAAATTACCATAATAAAGAAAAAAAACTATTGTTCAAATTTTTATTTATAATCTAATTTTTATTTTTTATAATCTTATATTAAAAATACTTTAATTATTAAATTTTTAGTGAGACATATTTCACTTTCATTAAATAAAATAAAATAAAGGTCATAATCACATCTAAGTGGGTTCCATAAGATACCATTTAGACCCAAGTATATTTTAGGAAGAAATATAATCATCAAATTATATTAATACATATGTTAGGTTAATTTTATAGTATTATTTTTACCATTAATTACCGGATTTACCTTTAACCATGGTAAATAAAATTTACCATAGTAACTATTCATAAGTCCTAAAAATAAACATTCACCAATTACCATAATATAGAACTAATGATTACAAATATGGAAAAAAAATTACCAAATTAAAAACTCAGAAGTTGCAGTATTTAATTTAAAATTAATCATGTTGTTGAGAAAATGGGATATAAAAGTTAAAATATTGAAAAAGATTGAATGGTTTTTATCTTTGAATTCAATCTAAATTAATGATAATGGAAAAAATAATATTAAATAGTATAAATATATTATATTTATACTTCAAAACCATTCAATATTATAATTTAGCCATATAAATTATCTTGATGAAAAATGTTATTTCAAATTAAAATTTACCGTATTTTTACTATTCATCAAAATATGAAAGTTTACAGAAAAATATTTACATATTATCCAAAGTTAATTTTTATATCCTTATTGAAATGAATAAGTTCATTTTGTCAAATGTAACTTATAAATGTGTCAAAAACTATATTTAAAGTGGGTGCTCCATCAAAAGGATGAAAAATGCATTTTTTTAAATACTTATTTTACCAGAAAAATTTATTTTGTTTCCATACCATGTTCTAGAACATGTGTAATATTAATGATAATTTTATAAAATTAAAAAAGTGGTTAATAATATTCATAATAACTAGTTCTAAATATATATTTGTTTAGTGAATCTCGGTATGTCGTACGACACACACTATTGAGGAAAGTCGCTCTTGCGTGTAACACAAGCTAGGTATATTGTTGTGTGTAACACAATCCAAGTATATTGTTTCATATATTGAAACCTAATAGTGGGGTAGAATACAACAAAAGATATCAATGAAATTATAATGAATATATCTCATAAAATATCAGGGTGTCACATTCTACCTCCCCTTTAAATGAATTTCACCCTTGAATTTGTTGGGAATATAAATGGGTTACAACTTGAAAGTTTCGTTCATAGAATCCCACATCGTAAAAATGTATAATAATACTTAATTTTTAATACTAAACAATGAAGTGTAACAGTTATCCAAATTAACTCATAAATGTGTTTCCACATAGGAGAACATAGCTGAAAATATAGATATGGAAGAGAAACCTAACCCTCGAGTTCTGATGGAGCGTGTTAGAGCAAATGGCTATGAAAAAGCCAACAATTACAAATCCATAAACTTGTGATGATCTAAGGTACAATATGATTCATCGGATATGAGTTTCTTAGTAAAAAGTTATTATTTTTCACGATCATTTTCCTAATGTAGATAAATTTTTTCAAAAGAGAAATACTTACATGATTTCAGTGTAATATCATCTCTGGTCATTCAATGAACAATTTCTACTTCGTATCTTATTTAATGAAATGAAGATGAATTTTTCATTCTTGAAGTGTTAGAATATCATGCAATAGAGTGATAAGTTATTTCATAAGTCTCAAACCAAAGGTAAGCACATTTATTAAATATACATATTCCCATCTATGGTGATATTAACCATATATGATTAAAAAATGGACATATTCTTCATCTATCATATATCATAATAAAATAAAAATAATTTCTACTAACCAGGGAATTCTTGTAGGCTAGTGGTATGTGATAAAGGCATGTCACACATTAGTTGTGTGTTCAATTCCTGCAACCTTGTCCGACGTGATGGGTTATCACCCTTCATGCACAGTTTGTCGCTTTTCTAAAACTGCATTATTATAACAGTCCCGAAATAATATAAAAAAATTTTCTATCCTTGAACGATACTACTTGATGTCGAACTTAATACATTAAAACCTTTAGGCTTATCAAAAATACATCTATCCAAACTCACATTATAAAGAAAATGATTACTTGAATAGTCATATAACAAGCATGTGAATACCATCATTTATCCCCATTATATCATTACATATATCTTATTGGTCATATTGAATACATGTGAATACCTTATTCATATATTATTGAAACATTAATTACCATAAAACCTAAGTGAAAACACTAATTCTATCAAAAGTTATCTCTTTCCACATACCAAAATCCAAAAACTTCTATATTCTCAAATCATGAAATTACTTTTCCCTTATAGCAATCATGCGGTCATTAATACTATCAAACATATAATTTTCTATTGATCCCTTCATTATGCGCATATCATTTGCTTTCAAAAAACATCTGAATATCCTTTCCTGGTTACAAATACTATTCCACATATACAGTCGAATACTTTATGAAAAACAATCATGTAACAATCCTTAGATGTTTCTATATTCCATAGTACCACTATACTACCTATACAAAATTACTCTTGATAAAGATGAAATCATTCCAAGACCTTCTAAAACCATTTACCGAGCTTTATCATTTTGTTCCTCAACAATTATTTCATCTCATATATTATTTGTAGTCTCTTCAACATCATCAACATAAATACTACCCATACAACCATGTTGATTCTCTTCATGAGATTTTCACTTAGGGCATTGGTTTGCATAATTCCTATACATTCTACATTTAAATTATTTAACTGTTGATGATGTCTTATAAATACCATTATCCTTGTCCATTGTGTTAACTGAACCCTTTAATTTGAAATTACTAGAATTGTTTCATTTTCTGCCACACCCAATGCATATTCCAGTTCCTTGAAAACATTCTCCCTGATTCCTATTCCCAAATTATTTACATAAAGGAAATTGAGCATTCATTCCTCTATTATCCTCATGAAACTATATCTTTTTCTTATTAGCTGAGTCGGGATACTTACCAAAGTTGAGATTATAGATCATATTATGAGATTTCAAATTAGGCATAACAATGATTTTTGGACTTTCAATGTCCTGTTTCATTATGTTTCTCATGAATAATATCATTCCATTTTCCATTATATCCTATATTATCATGAATATTCCATTTTCCAGCCGTTTTCTAAAACCCAATAAAATAGTGTAATATGAAAAAATCACACCATGAAAAAAACATAAACTAGGAGACTAATTTCAGTCTGTAACATATTTGGATTAATTCTATGATCATTATAATAATTCTAATACTCTAAACTATACTTATACTTAACCTTTGGGACATCCCTAGATATAAATTAGAAAGATCACTAGGGATCTCACTAATGTTTTCACATCTTAGTTTCCTAATGATAACTAAATTGTTACTCTGATACCAACTTTAGAGACCCAAAGCGTAACAAACATGGACATTATACTACTTTTTCATAATACTTAATACATAACTAAAACAGACACCCACGTAGCATAATAGTTTAGTGTCTTTGGAATCTCAGAACAACATCTTCTAATCATGGTGAAAGATGTTCAAAATCTTGTATATAGTTATTTTCTTTCATTTCTTACCTAAAACCATTATTTATATGCTATAGAAAAGAAAACATAAATAGGGTGATATCAAACTCTCAGTAAGGGTAATCATGGGGAAAATAAAACAAACCATATATATTTCCACTTAAAAACATAAACATAAGGTTTAAACATTAAAATCTTTAGTTTTGAAATAAATCATGGAAGTATGTAAGGAATAGATCATGAAGGACCATAAATAATGAGAAAATAGACTGGGAATAAAACATGTAATTATTTAAAACCAGTAATCACATGATATGATTTTAATAGTAGCCAAGGCATTGCTTCCCAGACGATCATATTGGAGAAAATCTATTAGAGAACATGGTTTACATGCCCTTCCAACCCTGTATTACTGAACCAAATTTACTTCTCATTATAGACATGTTTATCTAATGATATTTAAATCTTTACCCAATGCATTTTAGGTATTTATATGGCTCACCTATCTCATAATGAAATCATTCTTGTGTGTGTCACAAAATGAACACAAATCATTCATCGTAACCCAAACAATAAAATGGGTTTTATAAACCTCATCCCTACATAACATATTCCATATAAAACAAATAGACAACATTTTATCCTATGAAAAATCAAACCATGTAAATAATAGAGACATTATACATGAAATATAAACATACTAAATAATTTCTTCTTAGATGGAAAATAGTTTTGATAAAACACTTGAAATGAGTTCTTTAGGAAAATATCCATTCTTATTTAAAATCTTTTTCTTTTAACAAAATGCCATGTTATATTAAAAGAAATGTATTCTGTTGAAAATAGGTATGAAATCATGTAGAAGAATCATCATTAGAATAACACATTATGAAACTGTAAAAATCCATTCATGCTGTATAAGTTAAAAAACATTCTCCTCGTATGTTGGCCGGAAAAGTCAAAAAGTCCCTCAAATGGTAAAAAAAGCATTATTACTTAGATACATTGTGTTAAAAGTAAAAAAACAGTAAAAATGAAGTTAAACATACATCTAATAATATTAAACATTTTATGAAAACATTTTGATAAAACAAGGACATTTATGATACACATAACCCCTATAAATACTTACGTATATGTTATCTTGGATAAAAATGAAATTGCAAAATTATACCTCACATTATGTACAATTTCTTCCATATGTGTCCCAGATTCAAGTATAGTGGGTTTAAACATATAATAAACTTATAACATAACCATAATAAAATATATCATTCACTTACGTCTTTATATTACCCTTTCATTTGTCAATTCCATGTTAAAGCAGTGTTTTGGGTAAAATCGTTTCATTTGTCATACATGTTTTGGCATGTAATTATTCATATGATAAGTTAGATCATGATTACATAATTTCAGATGTAATACATGATTTATATACAATATATATTGAGCATATAAATATATATTATAGATCGATAAATGGAATGAAATACACCGTTTATGGACACAGTAGGTCATACGTACGCAAAAAAGTTGTTTTCGTTTCCTTATTAAGTTGAATGAAAGTAATAATATAACATATAAAAAAATAAATTATCATTATTATGTCATATATTTCGTGATTATTTATTATATATAATTTATAGTCATTCGGGAATGGTTAACATGATAATTAAAATCATAATGTGGTAGAGATATTAATCTGTACGTAGGCATGAGTGATGATATCAGTCCCATGATTGTGGAATTGTATTGAAGTGTATGGTGTATAATATTTTAGAATTAATATCACTTTATAATTATAATATATAGTAACTTCATCCATAATTATACTCATCCAGGAATGTTGTTGATGAAAAGATTACACCACAGCAAGGAGACGGTATTCCGTACGTACGCACACGCGGTTATTTAATTTTTTGTAGGATGGGTAGAAGGTGAAATAGGGTTGTTTCATATTTATAATAACATATAAGTATATTAGTGATATTTATGTTATTAATTTATAATGAAAAAAATAAAAAATAGGAAGTAGATGGACATATTAATTTGAAAGATTCGGTATCGGATATTACCACTTCTTCAACGCGCATCTTCAAAACTTCCTTTTAGGGCACTAAAGTTGGTATTTGAAGAAGACCAGGAAGTATAGTATGTTTATAAGGAAGTGGAGAAGATAAATAGAAAGGGTATAGCTGATCATGAAGGCTCGAAAGGTCATTAATAGTAGAGAGAGGATGTTCCCTTTTATAAGAGAAAAGAGGGGTACTTTTGGAATCCTCTAAAATGTTAATTTACAATAAACTGAAACCCCCCATAAAAACCTCCAAAATGACTCCAATTATAATATGAGATGGTATAGGGTTAAAATATCATCATAAAAAATTATTAAACATGTTGGGATATTATTTTAAACCTTATCAATTTGATTTATTCTTATTTAATCTTTTTAATCTTATTTGTGGTTATGATATTCAAAATATTAAATTTTTATAAATACTAACTTTTGTGTTGTTAATTTTACATAATTAGATAATTTATGACATTTTAGACCATATTAATTTCAATTTTTAATTTTTAAATATTTTTGTGATTTTTAAACCATTTATTATATTATTATTTTTATAAAATACCAATAGTGACAATTTTTACACCACTCCATTATTTGAATTTAAATTTAATAAACAAAGAATATATATTCAAACAAAATATTTAATTGATTCAAAACATGTCAAATTAATATAAAAAATTCATATATCACATTTATTTGTTCATATAACATTAATTTTAAAAATTTTAATTCCATTTATTCGATAATTCTCTTAATAAAATAATTACTAAAAAAGTTTTGTATTATTCTTTAATAGGCTTATATGTAGCATAAAAATTTAGAATAAAATACTATGATGAAGATAAATCTAATATATTCCATATTAATAATTTTACTCGAATTTATCATCTTAGAATCACAACATTTAAACTATTATATTTATTAAATTATGAAGGTGATAACTTTGACATCTTTTAAAATAATATAATATAAGTGTCATAATCGTTTTTATAAGTTTAAAAATGGTTCAAATTTAGACAATTTGATTATAATGGTTAATATATACACGACCAATATGTTTTGGTCATTTTGTTGGGCCTTTTATGGGAATTTTTATTTGAATAAAAACTATATTATTGATTTTTCACTAAATAAATTATTTTTGATCATTAATGTATAATCAATTTAGGTAATTAAATATTTATTAAAAATTACAAATAAATTACCATAATAAATAAAAACAATTTATCTTTCAAATGAATATTTATAATCGAATTTATATTCTGTATAACATTATATTAAAAATACATTCATTATTAAAGTTTGAGTGCGACATATTTAACATTATATAAATAAAATAAATTAATGGTCAAAATCACATCCATGTGGGTTCAAAAGGATACCATTTCAACCCAATTATATTTTATGAAAAAAATATAATCTTCCGATTATATTAATACAAGTGTTAGGATAATTTTATTATATTAATTTTACACTTAATTACCTGATTTACCTATAATTGTGGTAAATAAAATTTACCATAGTTACTATTCATAATGCCTAAAATAAAAAGTATCATATTAACATAATTTGGACCTAATTGTTCCAAATATGGAATTAGTTATTCCAAATTCAAAACACAGATGTTTTAGTATTTAATTTACAATTAATCCCCCTGTTGAGAAAACATGTTCTAAAAGTGAAAACATTTCCAAAGATTGAAATTTTTTTACACACAATTTCAAAATAAAATAAATGATAATGAAAAAATAATATTAAATTTTAAAAATATATTCTATTTATACGTTAGAAAAATTAAATATTAGAATTTAACCATATAAATTATCTTGATGAAAAAAGTTGTATTAAATTAAAATTTTACATGATTTTTCTATTCATCAAAATATGAAAGTTAACAAAAAAGTATTAAAAAAATTATCCAATGTTAATTTATATATAATTATTAAAATTAATAATTATATTTTTTTCAAATTTAACTTATAAATGTGTCAAAAACAAGATTTTATGTGGGTGCGCCATCAAAAGGTGGAAAACTTCATTTTTTTTAAAAATATTTCTTTCCCCCAAATTTTTTTTGTTCTCAAACCATGTTCAAGAATATATTTAAGATGAATGATATTTTTATAAAATTCAATATCTGGTTAATACTATTCATAATTGATAGTTCATAATATATTGTTGTTTAGTGAAACTCAGAATTGCGTATAACACACGCTATTGATGACAGTCGCTTTTGTGTGTAACACAATCCAAATATATTGTTGCGTATAATACAATCTAATCGTTGTATGAAATATAATAAGAGATATAAAATAAATTAAAAATAATATATCTTATAAAATATTGGGGTGTTACATTAATTCCCTAAATGGCCTAGTAATCTTATTCATCATCTACTTCTATATATTTCATATGTACAGATAAATTATCGCGAAAATTTTATATATAGATTTAAAATGTTTATCCATCAATATTGATGTGTTTATTTGATTTTTATTTTTATTAATCTTGATTTCTATATTCCATACATTTTTATAACTTTCGTGTGAAATTATAAATCTCGATTATCAAGTGGGTGAATGTGAAGGTATATAAGCACTCTTCGTATGGAATCAATATGACCTGCATGGCCCATAATGATATGAAAACCCAATAATGGGGGGAGTGATAACATTATTTCATGGTTGAGGTATATTTTTATATATTTTTTTGTGATGGTAGTGTTTTCGAAAAATAAAATTAGAACCCTTGTGATTTGTTTAGAATTGATTGAGGCTAGTGTGGATTTCATGATACTGAAGGGGTTTTGATGATCAATCCATGGGTTTTGATGATAACTAAAATGTATTTACTATTTTTTCAGAAAATTTGATTTTCAATTTCTAGTTCTACCATGTGTTTAAATATACTACTTAGGAGAATTTTAGATGCACATTGATTGAGAAACTATGGTCAAGAATGTGAGATCATGGTCCACCAAGAGTGAAAATGTTCTATTACATATGTGGATGACACTTTTATAAGTTATACGGGATTATTTTATTTTGAGAGAACTGGAAGCCCCATCTACTATAATGAATGTTTCATGTTATGAATTCTATCAGAGGTCTATATAGACACATCATTACAACATGGGATTTAATTAGTTATAACTTTGTATTTTTAGTAGAATAGTTCGTATGTGATGATAAGATATGTACTGAATTGCTATTAATTTATTTTATTTAACATTTTATAAATCCACTGTTAGAAAACTACTACACCTATTTTATGGGACCATTGGTGGAATCCCACATGTTTCATTCCAAAACATGTCATGGGAATCATGATGTCTATATAGAATTCATGGACAGAGATCTAAATTATAGATTTTATGTATGATTTAATAAAGTGTCAATGGCGAGAGATGATATTGAGGTAATATTAGGATGAATGATTGGATATTTTCTAGAGGTTCTAAGCCTATTATTTTGTTATTTTATTCATCATATATACATTTATGTGCAACATTTGGGGATCCCTTTTGACTATGACCCTGGTTACTGTATTCCATTCAGTGCCATAAATTTAATAATTATTTGTTATATTATATTCTTAATATATTTTTTATATGATAGTTAGGACACAATGTCGACCATTTATAGTTCAGGCCCCCTCAAATTAAAAAAAAAACAGATTTTGTAAAGGGATGCATGCAAGAGATTCTATGTGACATAAGAATAGAACTATTCATTCTGTTTTACGTTCAATAAAGGTATTAGGGAATTATTTCATTTTATTATATATTTATGGATATGTAGAATAAATATAGAATGGTTATTAAATGTGTATGATACTGTGATTTTTTTCGGACAACACCTATATATAGTACAATTGAGTATTTAGGGACATGTATCTACTTTTATTGGATGTGGATTCATGGTTTCATATTGTACCTCTTGGATTATTTTGTTTTTATGGTATCATGGATTTTATATTTTCCAAATTGTAAATAGTGAGTGATTTTGAGGATTAAATGTAGGCATGTGGGTTCACATGTCATGTTCTGAATTTCCTCTAGATGAAGTATGATAAAATTAGTTTACTATGAGTAATATTATTCACATTTTTTCCAGAATTATCATTGGCAAAATTTCACTAAACTAACCAATGATTTCATATTTTTATGAGTATTTTTTATTACTATTGTACATGTTTTCACGATTGGGGATTTAGAGATAGGTTTAGGTATGGTAGTTATATAAATTAATTATAGATAGGCCTCTAGGGTCTAATTATTACTATAAACAGATGTATATGTTTCATTTAACTGCATAAGTATATTCAATAATTATTTTATTATGGGAGTTGTTGCGTAATCATTTTTCAATTTAGATTATTCCACTAAATTTAAAATGTACTATTCCATGTAGGGAATAAGATGATGTGGTGTTATATAAATAATCATTTTCCTATGTTTCTATACAAATCATGGATAATTAATCTGAATATAACAATAGTTTTCCTATAGGGTATAGGGAGTATAACGTCATCATCTAGGATCTTTACATGTATTAATAGTGTGAGGAATAGGTTTCCACTATGGATGAATGAAAATTGTATATGATTATTGTGAATTCAAATTGAAACAACCTAAAAATTTATAGTCCTAGAATGATATAATTTGAAATAGGTAGGATAAATATTCATGAATGGATTGATATGTTTTTAAATCATTACTCATGTACATCAAATAATGACAGGTACATATATGGTAGAGGGACAAACAATAAAGTGGTGGAACCTGCTGAATAGGTCTTGGAGGTGATAAATTAAATCCGAGGTAAAATTCATGGACTTATTATATGTGGATATATAACCTAATAATGTATGTGTTGATAAAGATTAATAGTTTGTTGAGAATTTGAACACGTAGCATTAGTAGCTGACTACATAAACCATTAGGGGATTTGATCTATTTTAACATAAAATAAGATTTTAATAATGATAAGGGGAAAAATTGTTTTTGATTATTTCTCTTCCTATGTTGATGAATCTGTTTAATAAATTTTACATGACCTCATAGTTAAATGTTTTATATAGGAATATCCCATTTGACAATGGTCTAGAATAATACATTATAATAATGTATCTATCTTTCTTCAGTTGTCCATGTGGTAGCATTCAAAGTTGTATTGATTGAGCCTCCTCAATTGGTACGTAGTTAAGGTCTCATAATATTTTCATGGGCCATGAGAGTTAGTCAAGATAGTGTAGGGACTCATAATTAATATACCAATGATGTTCTCCTCACATGTCTGTTTTGTTGAAAAAGATAGAAAATTTTTACATATTGTTTACTAATCTCTCAAAGCACTTATATTGATCTGCCATGATTGATAATCTGTAATTCCATTACTCAATGGTATCCTAACAAGGTATAAGAAGAGGCACAAGATAGAACATGGTATCAAATTCACACACTATATGTCTGCATATTGATAATAGGATGGAACCATGATAGTTAGGAGGGGCATATAGTATTGGGTGTAAGTATCCACAATAATAGAATCTAGATCATGGAGTCCAATAGGTGCCGCAATGATAATGGGGGATGGTCCATAGATATTATATAAATAGATTTTAATCATTGTATTTGTTTCTATCTAATATACCTAAGGACCCCTCATATATTAAATGTAATGTTCTCAATTTATTTGTTCATTAAATTAAATTTTTTGATACCATAGTTTCTTGTTATATTATCATTGGTCGTGTTATTATTTAGGTGGTGTGAACCACATATTCTTCCATTTGGTTATTAATAAATTATACACCTCTTGGGGATATCTATGATAATGATACATGGCGTCTTTCATGTGTCGTAACAGTTGGTGTCTACTGAAGTATGTGTGAATTTCAAGTTTCATATATGGTGTGCTTCAATATTATTTTGGGAGCGATTTGATAACACTCTTCCAAGTTCACTTAAATTTCAATATGATTTTTTTCAGAATAAAAACCAAATGAGAGAGGATTATGTTTTAGTAGGAGGATATGATGTTTTGGTATATATAATTATACTCTATTTTAGTCTGATGCGATTTATTACAATTTTTATGATGAGTATATTCCTTACATAATACAAGGTGATAATCATGGATATTATTTATATAGTATTTAGGGGGTACTGTGATGTATTTTTAAAATATTAATCAACATATAAACATGAGGTATTGAACAATTTATCTATTTTTCTCATACTAGTTTTAAATACCATATCAATTCTCACATGTTATCTGACACATAATGAGTAACATGATATTAAGTCATAAATCAAGGATATTGATTTATAGGGTTTGGTCCATGTGGTTACACATCCTAAGTGTGATCTGACTATATTACCCATGAACATACATTTAAACCTCTATTTGTTTATGGACTATCAAAATAAAAATCAATTCATCATGAAAAAAACACTTAATTATAATTGAAACCTATTAAACCATTTTAGGGGAGCCTCTTTATTTTTTAAGATCCATTTGTTATTGAATCTTCATTAGTTCTATATTAAATTTATGGATATTCCATAAATAAAAATTAATATTAGGTACATGTGGCATTATGACCTCATGATTCTATACTAAATGATGAATATGCCAGTATTTCTTATGGACCACAAGAACTTTATACCTAATATATTTCAGGAATCCATTGTCATGGTGTTTTTCGATAACATCTATTTATGATGAATCAAAATTAGTGTCACATGAATTTTATTATGGAATTTTATTAATTATTATTCTATAATATATAAGGATGAAGTGGATTTGTCTTGGAGGATACTTATAAAATTTTTCCAGATATAATGTTTACAAGGAATCACTAAATATTATTTGTAATTCATTAAGGACTTATCCCACATGGGATCGCCCCATGATAATTCTGAACATAAAGTTGATCATGTTCGATAGGACTTTTAAGTGTGAGGAGCAATTCAACAAACTAATGATGTGGATTTCATTTTCACCGAATATGATTTTTTGGACCCTTGGATAAATTATTCAATCTATTTAGATGCCTATATTTTTGGGAAGGGAGCTTTTATGATAAATAGGGAATCGTTGGTCACATTTGGGTCTCTTAAGCTATAACCCCGTGTGTGAATGTGCACTGCCCATGATATGGAGATTGAATTCATGGATCAGTATTTGTAGTGTTGACACAATAATCTATCATCAAAATATTACATCTATACATTTATTATAAGATATTGTGGTATATACTCTTCTCATGGGACATTAATCCATGAAAGATATGTTTGGATTATTTTCACTAGACATTAGACTTTGATATATAATATTACATGTGAAATGAAATTTCATTGTGGATTCATTGATGATAATGTATGATGAATTAAAAGTATGAAATTATATATATGAGTGGAATATATTGATCCAACACATGCATAAGTATATGTATGTTTCATAGTATATAGATGTATTGTATTATACTCCTATTCCAATTGTGTGATAATAAGTTGACTAGGGAATTGTTTTTTAGATATCTAATTCAAAATGATACTTCATACAAGATTGACTCATAGAGAAATATCACTTTCAAATTGGATATAGGTAAACAAATAAAAATATATACAAACATTATAATGGTTTTGGACCCTAATTAAATGATGGAAGGGATTTTAAGGGGTTCTCAGACCTCACGATGGATATTGTATCAGGGTTCTACTATGATATATCCAAATATAACGTTTTTGTTTTTTTCCTTGTATACAGGAGGATATTTAGGGATCTTTTTCTCAATATGATACATAGAAAATTGATAATTCATATCATTAATGATTTTATTGTTAACATGAAACACTTCTACTTCCATTATTGTTGTCTGATGTGGTGAACACATACTTCATTATAGACCTACCATGATCTCTAAGATGTTAAAATATAGTGTGGGTAGTAGTTGATAGAATGAATATGGTTATATAGTTCCTTCATATTCAGAAAAATTAATTTATGAATGGGTTAGGTGGATATATATTCATGAAATTGTATTTTTTCGTTATATACCTTCGAGTATAGAATTGGATCAAAATTCTCATATAACATCAATATTATAGTTTCTCTTATAATGTGTAGTGTGGTGTAAGATAAATATTAATATGATATATAAACCATACAAGGGTTGGAAAACAAATTGTATGATTTTCATATTATAGAAAATTCCCAAAGAGTATGTTCTCGATTTATTTATGTTTTGGATGACCAATTATCATTAGTATAGATCGTATGTACCCATAGGTGTCATGATTTTTCCACATGGAAATTTTTTAATATCATTATTATAGGATGGGAATGTCATCATAGTTATTGTTTGGAGAAGGTGTGTTTGTGATGATTAGAACATTATTTATATTGGAATCCAAATAGATAGATTATTTGATAAAAAAATATTACATTCTCATAACAGTATGAAACATTCATACCCTTACTATTGGAGGTAACCCATTATTTTTTTATCCAGTGATTGAGTATTCTTACGGGTTTCACCATGGATAGGGGATAAATGATAGGGGAAGCGAGGGATGCTCAAACCATTGTACGTTAGTCTGTCTATGATTTAAGAGTATATTCCAATGGTGGAAAACTAATTAGATAATATCCCATTATATAAATTAATTTATTATTTTTTTCATGTGTTTCATGTATATAATTATTAAAAATGTCTTTTGAACAAGTTCAATGATGAAAATGTCATGTTGGAGTCCAATTTCTCATTCATGAAGTCTGAATTGTGAAGTATTGGTTGATCTTATAAAGAAAAAAATACACTGACAAAACCTCTCATCTATGTGTTATTAGGTCATGGGAGGTTCCAAAATGATTCTTGGGGGCGTGAATAAAAAGTGTAGGTGTTGTGGATAGATATGTTTTATTATCTTCCACTACGACTATTTATTGGAATAAGATGGCCTCAAAGGGAATGTTTAAAATTCCCCTTGATTTTCAAGATGTGTTTCACTTATATTTCATTTTATCCAACGTATAATAGAGGGATTTAGTTTCTTTTATAATGGAAATAAGATGATTTTTTGTGGATTGGACTAGACATTTATATAAAATTCTATAGTCTATAAAACATTGTGGCATGGATATTGGGTGAAATTAAAAAATGGATTTTACAATGGTGGGGGATGTCTCTTTAAAAAAAATTCATGTGACAAATCATTGGGTACAAATATTCACAATTTTTGTATTGGATCATGGCTTCAATATAGGGATTATTGCATAGTAACTCCAAAAATCCTATTATTACCGTAAGATATGGAATTTTGTAAAATGTTTCATCACTTTAATTATACTTAAAATTCCTCCTTATTCATTATTCCTCCACCCACTTCACATTAAAATGGACATGAAAAATGATGGATAATTAATTTTTTTATTTACTCCTCGAACCTCCTTCCGGGGAAATTTGAAAAAACATTTTCTTCACATGTTATTTTTTGAGGAGTCTAACACTATCCATGGAATTTTAACATTCTACTACCAGTATCTATTGGATTCCATTTCTGATCCCAAATCGGTTTAACATAGGTATATGTTTTGGTTAAAATATATTTTATCATTATTTGGAATGTTATTATATGAGATTATTTTCTATTACTCATGATATGGGATTCCCTTATAATGTTTTGGCTATCGTATGAAATTTTTTATCCGTATTTGAATATGGGTACGTGTATAGATTTATTAGTGACCAGTTTATTGATATTAATTTTTACAGGTTAGTCCATACATATATGGTTGACCATTTTGAATAGAGAGATGGAAATATAAATTGTTTTACGTACATTTGTATCATATATCACTGATCAATATATGTATATTAACCTATTTAATTTTCCCTCTTTAGACACTTTTTTATGATCCCATGGTAGGATGGTGTAGGGGTATGGATGATGTGTCCCATTTTTGGGATGATTATTTATGAATTTTTATTAAATATATTCCATGATATTTTCATTTTTTATCATATTTAATAATATTGAGAATATTTGGATAGGTTTATTCTCTCCTTGAATGATAATAAATGGTCATTATTTTGGGATATTGGTCAACTATGAGTTATAATGTGCCTCTTTATACATGGTTTCGACCTCCCTCATGTGTGAAGGGATAGGGCTTCTATGATAAAACAATGAATTCCATGAATGATAAGTCACATTTCATATTTCTATTTTAATTATAGGTACTGAGAGACATTTCATTTTGTAATTGGGTTGAATAATGTGTAGTTTTAGATTCCTGATATCACTATTAGCTCTAGAAGATCTAATGAGTTTAAAATTGTAATTTATTTTGTGTTTTATATATGCTACTGTTTTCAAACAATTATTTCACTTATTCTAATGACCCATTATTAATATTTTACTAAATTCATTCTCACACCCAAAAAATGATATCTCAATGCACATATAGACCTCATGTTTAGGGATATGGCCAATTGAAAGAGAATTATAATGGACTACTATGTTGGTCATGAAGTGTGTTATTAAGATGATAACGTGACATACTCTTAGATCATTTCTAATGGTTACCATATTATTATTTTGATCTTTTGGTCATTGAATATAAATTTATTTGTTTCCTGTGGTGATACCTCTTAATCAACACATTAATTATTGTACTCCATTATGATATTTTAATTGAGGATGTTACTAATATTTGAAATTTTTTAAATTTATCTAACATAATTTTTTTATTGTTTTATTATCGATGAAATTATCTAGTATTGAAGGAATTGTCATCCAAATTTACCGGGTATTCCCTCAACATTATTCAATTTTCTATTATTTCTAGGGAGGTTTGAATTAATTCCTTTCCACTACTTGTTTATCCGAAGTGATATGTACAAGACAAACATATTAGTGTCAATCCTTATGAATAAAAAAAATTATAATCATCAATATTTTTTAAAATATTATGATTTGGGTGAATACATATGATAATGGTTGTATTAATCATTTATATAATTTCTTGTATACAAATTTCTTTATAATCATAAAAATATTTTAACTTATATGTAT
The DNA here is from genome assembly GCA_963277665.1 of Viscum album. Classification (NCBI taxonomy): domain Eukaryota; kingdom Viridiplantae; phylum Streptophyta; class Magnoliopsida; order Santalales; family Viscaceae; genus Viscum; species Viscum album. The sequence goes on along the minus strand of OY728165.1, from coordinate 554,427,592 downwards.
GTGAAATTTTAATCTATAATTAAAAAATGTAAACAATTTCCATTATAGTGAATATGAATCTTAAAAATTAAGAGGATATAACTTTTTGAAAACATGTTTTTATTTTCTTTTGTGAAATAATCATGATGTTCAATTTGAAAAAAAAATTATATTAATATATAATATTTTGAGATTAGTTTATAATTTTTTTGGGTATGTGTTATTTTATATTTAACAATGATAAAAAAATAGATATTTTTTATGAAAATATTTTTAAAATAAGACGGTTTTCAAGTAACATTGACTTTTTTGGAAATCCAAATAGATTATATTATATTTTTTAAAAATTTTGTTTAATATTTTTTGTTTTTATTATATCATTTTTTATTCCAATATTTTTAATATGTTGGTACATAAATCTGTTATAACATGAATTTGGGTTATTTTTTGGATTAATGGTTTATGTGGGTTTTATATTTCATTACGTTAATTTTATTGCAAATGGGATTGGTTCTATGTACATTTAAGATTTACTAAATATGATATGTAGTTATGAAAAAATGTTTTATTTTAATGGTGACTTCATTTGTAATAAGTAACATGATAAATTATACAATTAACGTGAAATTAAAATTAATGTGGTTTTATAAATTTAGTATTATTATTTAAAATATTTTTCAATATATTTTGGTGAATAAAATATATATTCATATTTTATGATATGGATATATAAATAAATTTTTTATAACTTTTATATATTATAATATAATTGTTCAAGAAAAAAAATGTTTAGAAGTCAATGTATTTTTAAAATATATTTATCTTATTGTTTCTCTACATCATTAGAAATTGTTGATTAACTGTGATTTCTTATTTAATTATATTACCAAGAACAATGGAACACTATTTAATATAATAAATAATTAAATAGCATGGAAAACATTTTATTGATGTTTGTTTCATTTTTCAATGAATGAAATATTATTAAATATTTATTTTCATAAGAAATTATATTAAATATAACTACACTAATGTATTTAAAAATATATCTCATAATTAAAATTTTTATTTAATTCTAAAATAATTTTTTTTGTACTCATAAAATTAATGTTATTTGAAAAAGTAATATTGTATTTATCATGTACATATTTATTTTTACTATTTTAATAAATGTTGTTTTCCCAAAGATACAAATAATTAGCCAAAATTGTTTTCATATTTATTTTACTATATTATTGTAAATTTATATATAATATTATTTTTTAAAAAATTATTTGATTGTATTGATGATTAATTTTTGTTTGGATATATAGCATCAGAAAAATTTCTTTCATGGATTATTAATTTTTAGGTCTTGTTAGTTAAGGAAATTATTTTCTCTATTTTAGTAAATTTTATTTACAATTTAAAATATTTTGGAAAATGTTATCTTCAAAATCACGAATCCATTTAATAAATCCTCTTTTTGATTGATATATATTTTAAAAAGTGTGTTGTAAGGGTTTTTCAGTTTTTAAGATCTCTTATATTTTGTTTTTATTTTCTTTTATAAATAATTTTATTGCATTGATAATGCATTAGAATATATCATTGGTTTCAAATAATTTGAACAAAGGGAATTGGATAATTCTTGACTTTTAATAGGTATACATGTTTTCTTGGTGAGAAATCATTTTTAAATATTAATTTTTCTAATCAGACTCTTGTATACATTTAACCTTATGTGGGTATAGAGAATATTGATGTTTTTCAATGATGATCAAATTTTGATAATAATAATCATTGTCTCGTATATTGATTTCCCTCATGAATAATTGTATTAAAATTTTGAAACAAGTTTCATTCTAATGATTTATAAAAATTTATTATTATTTATTGATTTTAAATTGAAATATTATGAAATGATTTGAGATTTACATGGTTTATAAATATGGAATTAATTATTTTAGGCATGTGAAATATTTTTACCACTATAAATTGGTGATTGGATTGATATCCATTAGGTATGAATTTTGGTTTTAAATTTTTTTTAATATTTATCACCGAGATGATATTTTCTAGAAAAATATGTAACATGATTGGTTATAATCACTGAAAAATAATGTTGAATCTAAAATGAATCACCGATGGAGATATTTTAGTGAAAATAATTCATTGCGATTTTTTTGGTATAAATAATGTAGAATAATTGGGAACTGGTTTTTTTCATCATATTCATGGGTGATATGTGGTATATGTTTAGGAATACAATTTATATACATGGGTTTCTCAAAAAACATCAATAATGTAATGAGCAATATGATTTCACGCACGACCATGCATGCATATATTAATGATAAAAAAGAAATTATATTTTTGGGATGTTAGTTGGATGAGTATTATGTACGGTCTAGGTACCATGAAGAGTACCAATGAAATGGTGAATGTTGATATAATTTTTTTAAACTATTTTAACAGTAGATTGTATTTTGGTACATATTTATAGTCTTGGAATTTTTTATATTATATATGTGAAGTGGAAATTGATATATAATGACAAAGAACCAAATTTTATTTTCAATGGTTAGTTTGAGATTTATGTACAATAAAATTGATTTATTTTTTAATATCATAATGATTTTTACATTGAGGGATCCTATAAAAACATTACAGTGAATAGATGTGAATATAAAATCTTCAAAATAATTATTGGACTTCTTGCAAAAAATTATCCTAGTTCAATTGATCTGTTGTAATATTGAAATCATGATAATATATTATTATTCATTATATATTTCCATTTCCAATTTAGATATCATCTTAATATATATATATATATATATATATAAACTACACATAATTCAATCTTGTATTACCAATGTATATTTATGTATGAATAAAGGGGTGTTTCAATATTTAACTTTTGGAAAATCCAAGTCAAATGTTATTATATAATGAATCCAAAACATTATATTGATGGATCAAATATTGAATCTATATAGTTGGTTATGACCAAATTTTTGTGAAGAGATAAATTATTGTTTTTTAGATTCAATATTGTTTTAAATGAAAAAGGTTTTAGGATTTTATAAAAGTTTTAAAAATGATGATTATTCATTTAATCAAATTAATCATTATTATTAAAAACATGTATTAAGGAAGGATTTTTAATCATTGAAATTATTTTATTAGGGAACATTGTATCAGTAATTTTTTTAATTTTTGGCTAATTTATATCAAAATAAATTTGTAATGGTATTTTTTAATTTCTCTTAATGATTGCTATAAATTATATGATATTGATTTTATTTTATTATTATTATTTGTAACATAGTATCATACAATGATAATGATTATTTTTATTATCATTTTTTTTGTTATTAGTATGTTTTGTTAGATAAGATTAAATATTTTTTCATATTAATTATTCACTTTATATTTTAATTTATTAATTTTTTTAATTTTCATGAACACAGAAAATAGTTCACTCCCCCTCCCATTTTGGGTTACTAAATTACTATGATGTGTAATATATCTCTAATTTTAAAACAAAAATGGAATTTTACAATGTACCATCATTAAATAAAAATGTATTGGTGTCTTGCATCTCATTCCCATCCTCACTTCAAATTTACTCCTCCTATTTCCCACTCTCCTAATTTATGGATCCGGGGGATGTTGGGTTCTTCCATGATGAGGAAAAATTCCCAAACTGTATCATGATTTCAATTTTTATGGGGTGAAAACCTGTAAATACTTTCATTTTTTGTATATATTAGATAAATTATTTAGTACACTATGTATGTTATTGATGATATTCAATGTATATGGTGTTAGAGGGGGCTCGAGAAAACATTTCATGAATGGATTTGGAGTAGAAGAATACTTAAATTGATATGTTATCCCATTATAATTATGATATTACTAATTTTGAGTTTAGTATATAGGAATTTTTCAACAAAATCTATCAATTGGTGTTCACTGGACATGCATTGATACCCCAGTATCCAACTGGAGTCCCAATAAAAAAGAATAGTGTACTAGAGATGCAAGTTCATGTTTATTTAAAATTATAAAAAATTTAATCAGATTATCATAAAATCTCACAAAATTATATTTTGTTCTAATTATTCCTTAAAATAGCTTCTCGACCAATACATTCCCTCTTCGTTTATTCATCTTCTTCTAGTCAGATCATCATTATTATGTATCATATTGATAATTTTTTGGTCCAATTGGATCAATCCATATATGTATAACAGTCATATTATATATATTTTCCATTTATTCTAAAACATTAGTTTTATAAATTGTTTATAATCAAATTTTCTGGTTTTAGAATATTTATTTGGTTATTATTTCATTAACCATAAATCATATTATGATATTCAGTGATTCATCTTTAGGAGTATCAATATTGGTGAAACCTGATAATCATACCATCTAGAATATTTCATTCATGTGATGTGTGAAATGTGTTCAATATAATCAGATGATGCTGAAATTAACTTTTTCTAAATCATTTACAATAGAACCGAATGAGTATAGTTAGTATGCTGACGTTTGTGATGGACCCTCTATGTGATGTACATAACATAATGTCCGATGATGGCCATGTGGTTAATATAATGTGTCTCATAAAATGACGAGGAACCCATATTGGGGATCATATGACTTATGATAATACCTTTTATTCCTTATATGGTTCATGATGGACTTCTTTAATATTATAGATGTGTTCATACCCAATGGGATAATAATGGATAATATCATAGTTGGTGTATTATTTAATATATTGAGCCTTTTGAATATTTACCATGTATATGTGGTGTGTGATCTTACACTTCTGATTTTATATCCATGGTTAGGATGATTTTTTATTCAATCCCATGAATGTGGATTGGGTGAGTGATCCTTAACAATGTTCGTGTTTGATAGTTTTTGAATGATATCCCCACCTCTTAATAATTTTTTTGTATTAATTCTATTTGATTATAGAAAACATATTTTGATCACAATATGGGAAATGATTACCTTATTCCATAGGTTTTATAAATATAATTAATTTTTTCTACTTGGTATTTGAAATTTTCTCTTAGAGGATAACTTAACCATTAAATAAACAACATCACATGGATCCATAAAACATGATATGATATTCTAATGAAACATATAGTTTAAGAGGAATTGGGAAAATGATAATATTATTTCTATGTTAAGATATAATTTGGATTGAGGTTATTATTATTTGGATTATGGATGTGAAAAACATAATGATTTGATATTTTTATCATTATATTTTTCATCAATAAGTTATTTTTCAATTATTATTCCACATAATTTAATATATTTTGGGTTTTCATGAAGAAACCAATAAATGAATAGATTATATAACCCCCTGGATTGATTAAATATTTGAAGCAATAAGGGATAAAAAATAATTCATATGATTGTAAAATAATAATATTTCTTATATATTTTTATGAAATTTTAAAGAGATCAATTAGTTTATTTGAGATCCATTTAACATTAAAAATGATGATTAACATTGGAGACAATAATACTATTGGATATAGGACATATGAAGAAGAATATAGTAAATATATAATTATTATGGACGTATAACTTGTATAATTGAATTATGAGAGTGAATATATGATGAAATAATAGGAAAATATGTTATCATGAATATTTTTAGAACATAGAAACGATATAGTTTAAAAGGAGAAAAGTTGAATAAAATAGTAATGTTAGTTATGAGTTAAATTTAATTTCTATAATTGTCATATAAATCAATAATGTGAATCATTAAATCTGAAATATATTTTAGTTTTAATATTTTTTATGACATGATTAATGAATGAAAAAATTTTCACTCTGCACAATATAGATGTTGTTTTAGAAGGATCACATTCATGATCATCGTGGTGTAATTTCATATAAACTATTTCATATATGTTACATTCTATAATAATGATATTATCACAATATTAAAATGTTTATAGAAGAAATATGGACTTATAGTTATATAATGATGAAAAATTATGATGGTGATAAAGAAGGTATATTTTTTAAAATGTTGAGTTAAAAATGAAGGAACATGAATATATAGTTGAAAAAATGAGATGAATAAAATTTATTGTAAATATGTGTATTAATTGAAATGATTTCATTAAAAAACAACCCATGATTTATATTTTCAAAAAATATTAAATTGTTATTCGTTAAAATATATATGTGAATTCATGTGTTAAAAATCATTAAAATAGCTAAAAGTAGAACATAGACGGATAAATATTGACCAAAAAGAAAAATTCATAAAAAAGATATATATGTTTTGGATGATCTGAAAAAAATCATGATCTAGTTGGATAATATTAAATGATATGAAATAGTATGAAGGTGAAATATATAAAAACATTCAGAGATGATGAATGTTATAGTATATGTTTAAAATTACACGTATTAAATTTTTAATGTGTCTAATTTTTCACATTGTTGTCAATGTGTAAAAGTTAAATAATAAGAATTATTTTTATATTGAATCCTCGAAGAGAAAAAGTATGTGAATTCAATATGATGTTTTCTTAAATATTCACTAATGGGATTGAAATTCTATGGAAGGATACATTGTTTTGACTGATTTCACTGGATTTTGTCAAATTTTTTTTATAATATAATATCAACGAGTATATAAGAATGTAGTTTATATTACCGGATTACAGGATATTGATAAGATCTGATAAAATCAATAAGATTATGTCAAAAAATATAATGAAAACATCAATGCAAAATAATTTTATTATGTTCCACATAATGTGTTGGGAGATTAATTTATAGAGAAGATGGAGAAATTTTGTTACTCTAACATAAAATTAATGAAGCAACTATAATTGGAATTATGTAATGTTACATTCAATGATGTGAGGATAAATTGAAGAAATTTATTGAGGAAAAATGTTAAGTATTTATGGTCATTCATTATTTCATAGAATCTATAAATAATAAATAACCAACAATTGAGAATGTTGAAAATTCATTATGATTATATAGAATATCAAGTGCTAAAATGTTTCATATAGGATTAAATAATATATATTTTGTATAATATAAGAAGTGTTTTATTGAATCAATATTTAATATACATTTAACAGAGTTCTTAAAAGTCCGACCATCAAATTCAGAATCATCGTCTGAGTCAAATAATATTTAACTGCCTAACTGTCATGTTCTATAAGATAATTTTACTTTATGAGAAAGAAAGAGATATGATTTTAATAATATATATATATATATAATTTGTTGATTAATTAGTTTATTTTGTTCCTATATCATATCAAATTAAACCAATGGAAACGTACATACATTATCAAAATATACATTGTTTTTAAAAAGATGTAAACATGAATATATTTTCCTTTTCATGAGGTGATAATTTTGAATATTGGGAGAATATAGGAAAAATCCAAATTGAAGATGTTTTTCATTAAATTATATTCTATGACCTACTATTGTGTAATTAGATCATATAGTGAGATGAAGTGGCCTTCTGGAGTGAAGAGGGAATTTTTCATTATACGATTGTGGGAAGTGTTGTTAAATAGTCCCGGGTTTCCAATATTAATAACATATATAGAGGGAGATATAAAAATAATTTGGAATAATTTTTTTGTAAACGAAGATACATTTTCACTCAATTTATGTGTTGAGTTATGAATAATACCTTCTCTACTATGGTAGAAGTGTTTAGGTACAAATTATTAGTTTTTTTTCATAGTTATGTCCCCGACATAGAATGTACAAAATCATCAACATCAGGGGATAACCATATTGAAATTTCAATTGGGATAGTTGTATTTAATTTGTACATAGCCTATGTTTTGAATACCATGGATGATTTATTTTATACCTTTTCATCATAACTAGGGTAGAGGATTAAATGAGTAATTTCACAAAAAAATCATAAAATCATAAATCAATGTTATTTAATGCCCCCACCTAATTTACTACTCATGATTACTATATATATATGGATGCCATATTCATATATTATATAAATATGATATAATAAATAATTATGAATATTTTTTGATCTAATTTCCTCAGGAATATGGATCTAAATTTCTATATGGCCAAGATATCAATAATTATTGGATTATGTACCCATACAATTGGCCATAAAAGAGGGACACACTCTCCATTATGAGATACTTAGATGAAAGGGGGTGAAATTATTTGATTCATATGATTTATTAGTTGATTTTATTCCAACTTTTGTAAAAACAATTCTATAGGATTTTCTATATATTTTGAATATTCCCATGTCAAGAGATATTATACGCATTTGTCTATTATTAGTCTAGGATGTTGTACCACATTTTTATTATTTCCATTTAAATTTTATTCCAAATTAAAATTACATATTTATAAATATGTATGACAATTTTCTCTTTTATTATATTATAATTCAACGATACAACCAATTGGTATAATTTTGATTCAATTCCTTAGTGTTTTTTCATTCGATATGCTTCAACCACTATAAAACTAATGAATACATGTATGGTCATTAATTAGTGTCATGTGTACCACCCATGGTCAAAATAAAAATTTATTTGAAATGTTTATATTATAAAATTATTAGAATACATGAACTTTTATTTTTCAAATAAGAATAAGAATATAGTTGGATCTAGATTACTGAGTTATTCTAGCACCCTTCTATGTAGATATGATAAATAAAATTATTTTATGACATTTGTTTAATATAAGTAAATAACCATGCTATAAGATAATATATTTTCGATGTACTATTTTTAGAAATTATATTTATTAAATAGGGAATATGTGCTAAGACGACATGCAATATTGAATCCTATTGTGCCCAGAATCATTTTTTGAAAAAATAATATTTTCACTAGGTAGAATGCTTGGTTTTCTTGAATAATAAGAATAAACCATTAATGGGTTCCTAGATATAAAATATTATGACATAGTTTTGTTCATAATGGAAAGTATATCCCATGCCCGACCTAACATGGGTTAGCATTGGTCATCTGTAGAAAAATTCACAAGTACGAAACCATAATTAAATACCATTTCATTATAAATATTAATAAATCATGAATGGTGAATTGAATTTGAAATCAATGTCCACTGTTGATTTTTAAATGTGAATTTTTTCCTAGGTGAGTCTTCACATTAGTCGTTATGGGTTGTTTATGAAAAATATATAGTGATATGTAATGCAAAAAAAATAATTTAATATAAATTGTTTTGTTGACACAACATCTTGGAAACATTAAAATTATTTTTAAGGATAATTTAAAGAGATATTTTCCTAAACCATGAATCATTAGTGAACTTTGGGAGAGAGAATTGTGGATTCTTTCTCAGAAGACGGCTGTAGATCAGGGATCAATTACAGGGGAACCTCGGATTTGAAGGATATTGCCTACGACTATGACATGGGGACAATTCATCATGAGCGAGTGATATGAAGTAAGTTAGGGTGTGTGTTTTAATTATATAGGCCTCCATACATAATTTCTACAAAGAATATGAATAAAACAATATAATTATTCAAGGATCATGTCTGTTGTGTGAAGAGAATTATCTTTCTAAGGTATTAATAGGAGAATAATTCATGTGGTTATTTTTCAATCAACAGTTGTTATAACATTGATGGAATGATATTAAAAAGAATATCGATTGGGTTTCATTCCACTATCTGTTTCTCGTTATTTTCTCCCATGATCCATCATCCATCAGGTGTTCTTTCATTGGCCCATGACACAACACATCCCAATCAATCGATCATAGGGAACCAGATTATTGGTGAAAGGATTTGATATTATAGATATGGGATCGACACTGCATAAATGATATGGGATGGTGGATATAGAGTTATTTGGAATATAGATGATTCCCAAATTTAAGTACTTTTTCACACAATGAAGATCGATGATTTCATACAATTTGAGCAGAAATCAAAAGATGAAATATGTTCATCTGGTGATGTGATGAGTCGAAGATCAAAAATTTATGAATATTTGGATTTCTTGGAAGTGGATGAGGGAAGGCGGCCACATAATGGACCATCGGTGTGGCACTCTCGACCTGCGGGGGTGGGGGTGGTGCATTCGATAATGGAATCGCGTGTGATTGCTATATCCAAAAACTGTTGCTGCGGGAGAATGTAACCACATCATAACTAGAATATTTATATACAATGGAGAATGTATAGATCATGTTTTTAAAGTTTTACAGGTCATGCCATTGGTTTGGGTCGTGTATATCTGACCTAGGTTAGATATTGGGTGGTTGGGGAACGAACCAGTCATGGTTGATAGTGAAGGCTGACTGTGGGGCCACTACAACACTAGAATCTACAAGCATAATGACCACAATGGTTGAATGTGGGTAGAAAAACTGCACAATAGACCACACCTTCTTTCAACCAATTTTGGTAGTTAACCACGATGGTCGACCACGGTGGTAGGTCAGTATGCCCAATTTGGTTTGTGGGAGGCTTCTCTCAATTAATCATATCTACAAAACTGAGTTTCCAATCAATGATATGTCTATGGATTTATTTCCTTGATATTGATAATTCTCTTTTCAGACAAGTAATGAGTTTTTTGGGACTAGTATACGATGAGTTCATTCCCATGGTCCTTTACCCAATGGTTTAGCATGGAATTACCTCCACTTTCCTTAGTTTATAATACCCACAAAAGGATGTGTCCTGAATAGAGTATTGTATCCCTCCCTAGAACTGGATTGAGATCCCCTATCACCACTAGTGGTGTTTTGTGTAATCTTTAAGACCACTTAGAGTATGGAGTTGGTCCTCCATCAAAAGGACAACATTAGAATGGACAATAGTATTCCCTAGTGTGCCTTGGTAGGATCCTTTACATTATAGGATGATCTATATTGGTCACATGGTATACTCAAGTGTTTCTGGGTAGGATCCTCTCTCTGTGTATCATATTATTTTTTTAACAACTGTGTTATCTATGTTCATGGACTCAATGAGGTAGACCTCTTATTGTGTGATAATGATGGTATTACATCTCGAGGAGTGATTTCTTCTGAATGTGGCATACTTTAATAAAATCTTGTTTCTGTTAATTGGTTTTTCCTTTACACTAGAAATTTTATTTTGGATTGAGTATATATGGATATCATGGTTATATGTGCTTCATACATATAGATTTGTTGATCTAAAAATACATTCCATAATTGAATTCATGGGTGGTAGTCCTTCTTGGTATTCCTACAATGTAATCCTTCATGGTTTTACATTGTGATAATCCATATGTTAATATTTTTTTGTATATTTTCTGTTAATCTTTTGTGGTATTCCATTTTGGTATTCCATTCATGGTAATCTTTTGTGGTATTAATTCATGGTAAACCAGTGTGGTAATCCTTTACATTAATCATATGTGGGATTCCATTATCGTAATGTTATGTCGTTTTTCATTGTTTTAATCTTGTGTTGTATTCCATTATGGTATTCCTTCAGGGTAATATTGTGTAGTATTCTTATAAGGTATTTCTTTGTGGTTAACATGTTTTATATTACGTATAGGTTATCTTGTGTTGTATCCCTTTGTGGAATTCCTCCTTGGCCATCCATTTTGGTATTATTTTATGTCATTCTTATGTGGTATTCCATTGTGGTATTCCTTTGTGGTTTCATGGTGTCCAACATTGTATTGTTATACTCACACATATACATTCTTTTCCTTCACATGTCATGTCTTATGAAGACGATCGTCAATTTAATAGTGGTTTAGGAAAGCCAGGACAAGGTGATTCTTTGTGAGATTGATCAGACTGAGGTGAGTTCCTGCATCTTACAAAAGACAGACCCAATACATCTCTTCTTCCACATTTGACATGTGGTTACATACTATTTTTGGTAGTCTTGTTTTGGCCTTGTTTACATTATTGTACATTAATTCCTTGTGTACTCTTGTCATAGGATATAGTTATGTTAATGCATTTTTTACTTATTTTTTTTACATTTCATCATTTGTGTCATGGAGATGTTTGTGAGTGTATTTATACATTTTTCTATTGCCTCTCATTTATGGGATATTCTTATATATTTCTTATCACCATCCCATGGCATATTGGAGGTATGATTGGGGTAGTCACATCACGGACCCCTCTAGGACTAGTCATGACATCATGGTATCTAAGGAGGAAAATTCTACATTATGACTAATATTATATTAGTTAGATTTATGGAAATAGTTTTATGTGTCATCAGTTCATCTTTTTGGTTATGGACTTCAGTGTTCATGCGGCAGCCGACGTATCCACACACCCTGACTATGATCATTAATATTTTTAATAGGTACATGAGAACACTACTTATAGGGAATACAATTATACCAGAATCATATAGAAATGGTTATTTTCCATGATCTTATAGATTTTTCTATCTAGATACTCTCAGTTGACCATGTTACATTTTTTAATTTCACGATGTCTTTATGTAGATACCTGACTGGATTTCAAGGAATGATCACGAGTTTGGTCCACTGGGTGATGATGCATCGGTACAAGGATTTTTACTAGAGATAAAACCTCAATGTGTTGCACAATCCATACCACCACACGTAGAGTAGAACATTGTAACATAGTACAAAAGGATTAGGTGAACAAGATGGAACACATCATTATCTTTATCAGTTGAAACCACACATGTTCACCGGTGAGCCAAAGTAGAGGTGACAACAGAATGGATAATGGTGGTAACCCAAGTATTCCATCATTTGAGGACACCAATATATCAAATGGTTGTCTTGGATGTGAGCATTCTATGTGGAATAGTAGGGTTTTTTGGGGGTTTGGTTACTCGATATTATGATGATATGAGTCATCCATGTATATAGTATGGGAACTGTTTCAGATAGGAATTTTTAGCTTATAATCTATGGGCTATGTATATCTAGGACATTCTACAGCTTTTGTAGAACAACATGTCAGTATCTTAGTATTCATTGAGGCATACAAACCTATCCACGTATATGATTGATATGATGAATGATCCCTATATTAGGACTAGGTCCTTCAAGTGTGGTCCAGATATGGGCATCCAAGCATGTGTTACCCCAATGCACATTCTTACTTATGCTGGGGTGGTTTAAAACATTATCTGGTCGAAATGTACATGGATAAGTGGATTCTACTAGTGATTTTCATTAGTTGGAATATAAGAGTAGATGCCTCATAAGTATAGAGATGTAGTGTGTTTTAGGGACATGGATGTACGAAACATTTTGATAGGTCGTCCCAAGACAAATGATCTATATTTTAGGGCCCATAGTGTGAGTCCAATAACCCTAGCGGGAGGAGGTTCTATATAAGTGACAGTATAGGAAATCTTGCCCGAGATTTTCCTACCAATTTTACTACTGATAGGGAGACTATGTATGGATCACTAGGTCAAATACATTGATAAGAGCTAATAGATACAAATTTTATAGGATTAGAATATGAACATTGAGGGATACTGGATGTGGTTAATGTTTTGGAATGATTCCACCACTACCCCCATGTGGTCAACACAAGGCTCATTGAGCTGGAGGAATAGGGAAGGGACAATAGCATGCAGTCATGGAATATGAAACAGGGGCTCTGGGAATGATTTGTGGTATGATTGATGTCTTCTATAATTTATGTTCTGTATTGATAGATATATAATCCAGTCATTTGTTTATTACCACTTATCTTATTCGAGACTGAAATATTTGGATTGATCCAATGACTCAACCCTCATGCTTGGATACTTCTACTGAAGGAGACCCAATGATCACACACAAGTGTTGATAGTCTGACCTAACTCTTGGAGGTGATAGTTTCTATTGGAATGTTTTGGTAGCAACATATAGGAAATATAATTTCATTCATTGTATAGACTCGTTGTCCACATTTTATGCTCAAATTGGCTATTTTAACTGATGATTTTGGTGTTATAGTAGTGGTGGAATGTAGATTTCCATGGTCACAAAATGAAATCCCTAACCTCATAGGATGGACTCAGACATAGGATGGTTCTGTAATTTAATCATCAGTTGGATTTCTCAACAATCGGTGGTGTGGTTTTTATGATTCTTATGTTTCTTGTAGTCGTGTTGGAGTTAATGTGGATCTAGTGTAGAATGATACAGAGGAGTTGGATATAGTTCATACAAGACTATGACATGGATATTCCCTATGTTTCTTGGAAGGGGATCAGGTTGGCAGATTTTCTCAGCAAAAAATATACATTACAAATAGTTGAATGAAGCATCAGATAGTTTTCCCACATCGTAGTTATCATTTTTTTGATGGATATGGAGCATCATAACTCAATTCGACAGTTTTCATCCATCTACTCTTATAGTGTATTATGTAGGAACACCTTGGGGATGCCAAATTTGAGATCGTATATTCTCCGATATCAACATGGTATACACCTAGTGGATATTCAAAAGGTGGTGTAGATGAATTGTTTTATTCATAGGATGAAGAGTAGTGTCAGTGGAATTGTGGGAGTTAATTTTGATGTATATTCATACATACCCTTTTGGAATTACATTCTGGAGTGTAAAATATGAAACAGGACCTCTGAAATCCATTTTCGTGTCCAAGTATGAGAATGGAGTTTTCATGTTTTTCTCTCGATGCTTTACTAGTTACTAGGTTAAGGCTAAGCACCAAGTTTTAGCTTGTTTAGATCAGCCCATTTAGGTGATGGAATGGGAGGGTGATGGGATATATATGGGTTATATATGGACTTCATGATGTTTTTCCACATATATTTACTGGTCACGATTCCATATTGATGATCTTTGACCAGATCATAAATTTATCCTAGTTCCTATATAACTCTGAGATTCATCGGCCCTTTTTATATTATACATATAGTTAGAGAGGTAGTGTACAACTTAAATCTACCATGACAGTTAGATTTGGAACATTAAATCATCCACACTTCACATTTGAAGAGATACGTGCATGAAATATCATCCATCATCCACTTGGGTGAGCTGGATATCGAGGATGGGGACACATTTTTTAATTACCCAATGGAGATAAAGGATCGGCATGGGAGGACCATTCGAGGGTGATAGATTCCCTTGGTGAATGTCTAGTGGAATCACGAGAACCTCCAAAAATGAACATGAGAGTGGGAGGATCAGATTTTTATTGACTACCCTCATCTGTTTATGTAGAAATTTATTTCCTTTTGTACATGTAAATATCCAACGTGGGGAGAATGTAATAGCTTAGATATTCTATATTCTATTTATAGATATTATATTGATTTATTTGAGAGTAGGTGCTGATACAAAAATTGGTTCCAATTATAGGTGTTCCATGAATAGTTGATTGAATAATATTAATATTTTTAATCGATCACATATGTATTATTCCATAAAAGAATAATAAATTATAAACTGGTTTCTGAATCATAATCTTTTGGGCACCATTAAGTCCAAATTTGACTCTTTTTCCATTGTGTAACCTAAAATTGGCTATTACGAGTGATCTGTATATAATGTCACCAAGAACATTGACATAAATAAAATAATAAAATATTTTTATTTTTATTTTTATATCATATTTTACTAATAAATTATGACTTGGATTGGAAATCTAGGACCACTGTTGAGTTTGTAATGTGGAATTTTACCAAATCCTAACATAATGCTAGTCATCATGGGTCGTTTTTTGACAAATCTATTACAAGAAATAACAAGAAGAATATAATTTAATAAAAAATTAATTATCTGATTCACTGGATAGAATTATATTATAACATTAATAAAGGGAATTTCAAGAGTTAGTTGAATAACCTAGGAAACCATGTAGAACATTTGGGGGGAGATTAGTGGATTCACTCTCAGGATACTGAAATGCATCAGGGATTAATGACTGAAACAACTAAGATTTGAAGTAGATGGAATTCTGCAAAAACATGATGACTATTATTCATCTGCAAGAAATATTAATCGACATAGGTTGCGTGTTTTAATTATTTATTTTCGCATTCATAATTTATATTATGAACATGAATCAATTGACAAACATATTGACTCATAGATCATGTGTATTATAGGAAATGAAATATATTTTTAGGGTAATAATAGAATATTAATATTTGTTATTATTTTATTTTTTTGATGGACATTATAATGGTGATGGATCTATATCAACATGGCCATCTATCTAGGGTTGTTACACTCTTTGGTTCATTTACATTTCTACCCAATTTGTCATTCATCAA
Organism: Viscum album; assembly: GCA_963277665.1. Classification (NCBI taxonomy): domain Eukaryota; kingdom Viridiplantae; phylum Streptophyta; class Magnoliopsida; order Santalales; family Viscaceae; genus Viscum; species Viscum album. The sequence continues at coordinate 554,411,340 of OY728165.1, read as the reverse complement.
GGGCATTATTCATTTGGCCAGTGACTCGACACATCCCAATCAGTTGATCATTGCACATCATATTCTTGGTTAAATGATATGATATCAATGATACGGGATAAAAAATTCATTAATGAGATGTGATAAGATATATAGAGTTGTTTGGATGATAGATGATTATTGAATTTGCGTTATTAGATGTTCTTCGACACAAAATGAATAACAGTGATTTGATCCTTTTTTGAGAAGATCAGAAGATGAAATGTGTTGATTTGGTGATGAAATGACTTGAGGAGATTGGATATCCAACCATTCAGTTTTTAGGAATTAGAGGATGCACAATGTTCCATGAAAGGGACCACCACTATGGAAATGGAAACAGCTGGAGCTTTGTGTATGTAGCGGTAGTGTCGTATAAGGTAGGTGCGACCAACATTAGTTGTGGGAGATGGAAATGATGGTGTGTGTGTGTGGCGTTAGTGGGACATGGAAACATTAGTGAGGAAAGATTGTGAGAAATGAAGACATCGATAGGAAAATCAGATGTGGATGTGGTGGTGACATATCATTGCATGTCGAAGTAGGGGTTCAGGAAGGGCCATTGGTCTGGGTCAGACATAGTGGGATCGTTTCAGATTGGGGTCAAATGGGGGATGCGATTGAGGTGGATAGGGAAAATATTATTCATGGTTGCCCGTTATAGACATTTAAGGGCTCGCAGACGCAGCAGGTTCTATTGTTGTACTGACTTGATGGGAAATAGTAGGGAATGACCTCAACACCGACCTCAGTGTTTGAAATTGTGGTTGATCGCAGTGATCGACCCTGCTGGTTGACCCTGAATTTTAATTATGGTGGTAGTTCTGCAGGCCTCATTAGTCCTGACGTCATTTTTTCCCAATTTAACATTTCTCAAAATGGATTATCCAATCAACAATCCATCTACAATGTGGAGACCCTTACATTGAGGAGTTAATTTTGATACACGTAGGGATTTTTTTTTGTTATGTATAGGGTGAGAACGTTCCCTTGGACATTACCATGAGGGTTTAGTAATGAAATTATTTCCACTTAAATGCATCGTAATCCCCTCTAGAGGTCAAGTCCTAGATACATATGGTATCCCTCCATGGGAATGGAGTGTGATCATCTAGCACATCAAGTGTAGATTTTTGGAGATGAGGTATCCACTAAGAGATGGAAAATATTCGTCCATGTATGAGTTTTATTAGTATGGTCAGTGGTATTCCATAGTGTATTTTGGTAGGATCGTCTATGTTTTAGGTTAATCTAGATTGGCTTAGTGGTATTCAACATTTTTTCTGGGAAGGATCTCATTTCTATGCATCATTGTTTTCCTTGAAAAATGTTGTCTCTTTGGTTTGAGCCAAAACGAGCTAGATAAATTCATTAGTGTATCTCATGATATCATGGATCGAGGAATTTTTTATACCAAAACACGAATTCTTCAAGAATATTCCTATAGAAGGTCTGTTGTTGTGGCTTACCTCGAGACATTGTTTCTTAGATTGAGTATATCTAGATATCTGTGTTATATAAAATTTATACTTATACTTGTCTAGATCTGTCTATACATCCGTTAATGGTATTCCCATGTAGAAATCATTTATTATATGAATGTGTTAAAATAATTCATGTTATTCTTGTGATGTAATTATGTGTGGCATTCTTTTGTTGTAATCCCGTGGGCTAATCAAAACACATTAATCCTTTTAGGAATTTCACCATGATAATTCTATATTGTATTCCATTATTGTAATCCAGTGTGGTATTCTATTATAGTAATATTATATGGTATTCCATTGCTGTAATATTATTTTTTATTCTTTTATTGAATTCGATCATGGTAATCTCGTTTGGTATTCCTCTCTATTATTTCTTTTTTGGTATTACTTTGTGGTAATATAATGTGGCATTCCTTTGTAGTAATCCTATTTGGTACTCATTTATTGTATATATTCTTTTTAATCATGCATGGTATTACTTTATTGTATTTTTGTGATATTTCTTTGTAGTATTCCTTTTTTGGTATTGATTTGTGTTTTTAGGGTGTCTAATAATGAATTGTTATAATCACACATGCACAGGCTTTTAACAATCATATTGTGTCTTGAGTATAAGATCATCATTTTAAGGGAGTGACATGCAAGCTAGGACAACAAAACACATTGTGGGACTGTTTAGATAGAGGTGTGTTTCTACACCATCCAGATGACAATCTGATTACAAATTATCTTATAGGTTGGACAAGTGGTCACATACTATTTTTGGTGTGCTAGTTTTTTTCTTGTTGACATTAATATACCTTTTTATTATCATACACTATTTGTGGGATATAGTGGTTTGCATGAATTTTTTACTTAGTACTATAAATTTCAAAACATGGGGCTTTGAGATGGGTTCCTGCATACATGTACCTTAGGATAATGCCTCACATTTTTTGTATATTTCTACTTGGTGAAAGTCACCATTCCCTTTCCTATTGAAGGTGGGATTTGGGGAGTCACAAAAAGGTACCCTTTAGGATGATTCATCACCCATGCTTCTTAAGATGATTAAAAAATGGGTTATTTTTTAGAGCAATAAAGAATGGTCGATTTTGTTATCTAGAATATTTTGGTGTATTTATTTTATTTATTATATTTATTTTAATATATTATATACGGTAATACATGTAGTAACACTTCCCTTATATGTGTGACTCATTTAAGAATCCATTATTTCATTAAAACATTAAATGTGGAAAATTTTCAAATTAGGGATGACCTTTAGTTACAATGTTCTTATTTTTGTTTATCAATTCGGATAAATATTCATTTTTAATTCATACACAATTAATTATTTTTGTTTTTACATTAAATTATAGTCTCTAGTGATAACTTATATACATTTAAAATTACTTAGTAACCTTTGACATATGGGGAGGACAGGTTTTGTTATACAGTACACCAATTTATTCATGTTGGGGGAGAACTAGGCCTGATATGTCACAAAATAATATCAAAAACTTATATTAATTTGTTATTACTATTTAAAATATGGTAAATATGATATTGGATGTGATTATAATTTCATTTTGACCTTATACATGAAAATAACTATTCCAAATATCTAGAATTTATATGTTACTATTGATGGGTTTCTATTTCATGGGTTTTTCTATTATAAATTTAGTTATTTTCAACAAAATTATGTGTCATTCATAATATATAATTTCTTTCTATACACATGAAAATATTATGTGTTCTTCCATGATTTTATATTTGGGTCATAAGATACACATTTCAATCATATTCAATCTTGTGGTTTATTTCCATTATTTTGATTGTTGTTTTAATTATTTAATGCTTCAATAAATATTTTCATTTAATATTCATATATAATATGATTATTTCATTCAACTTTTCATGGGTCTTTATTTTAGTTATGTTGATATTATCTATTCATGGTTAATTATATTATTCCTCTATAAAATTAGTCATAACACTGATAGTTGTTCGGTTGAAAGTGTGTGCGAGTTTTGTGAGATCCTTTTATTCTTTTGTATATATATATATATATAATATTTGTACATTTTTACTATTAAAAATTATCCAATATATGATATTAGGATATATAAAAAAATTTCTTCAACATCAAGATTATTTTTTTTAATAGAATCCCCCCTTGATATTCTTTAACTTTGTCCTATGAGGTGGTGACGTAGAACCTACCATCAATTATTATATATATTGTAACTCCTCTAGTTATTAAGAGTGAATACTAGGTTTGATTAAGTATGTGATAGGAAACAATAAAACTAATAATAAAAATATTATTTAAATATGACCATTTTATCTATTTAGTTAGATTTCTGGATTTGTGTTTTATTATCTAATTTATGAAATATATATATATATATATATATATATATATATATATATTCGGAATATATTTATTCATTCTTATTAAATAATAAATTATTTTTTATAACTTTTTTTCAATATATGTTTTCTTATTGAATGATTTTTATTTCACTTGACGAAAAAACTATAATTATTTTATAGAAAATTTATAAAATTTATTGGGAAAAAACTTATATCATAATATCAAAATTAACAGTGTAAAAATTTGATTTTATTTGAAAATATAAATATTCAAATGAATAGTTAAAATACAGTATTTATGTAGAATTAAATTTTCTATTTATAAATAATTAATTTATAATTTATAATTTCTTATTAAATTTATTTCCTGGAAAATATGAATTATTTAATTTTATTCAATTAAATTAATTTCATTGAATTCATATTTGTGCCGTATTTTTAAAATTAGTTTGTATTTCTATTAAAATACATTTTTGAAAAAACATTTTAAAAATTTGAAATGTTTCTACAATATAATTATTTAAAATAACCTATAATGATAAATTATAATAATTTTATTTTTTTATTAATGTTTTGTAACAGTTGATTAAAATTATTATAATGAGTATTTTTAGTTATAACGTTAATGTAAAATTATTTTTCCTAATCAAATCCATTGTTCAGAAAACCAATATTCATCAGGCTTATGGTTTTTATATTATTTTAAATTATTCCACATAAGAAAATTGATTTGATATAATTTGGTCTATATTTTGAGTCATCATAATTAATATTATTTATATAGGTTAATTTAATATTTTTACAATATGAATCATAAATGTGGTAAATAAAAAATTACCATGGTAAAACGAAAATATGTCAATTTAGATTATAAGTAATATAAAATATAAATTAAGCAGAAAAATGTTATATTTATATTTTCTTTTCTTTAATATTAATCTAATTATTATTTAATTTTTTGAATCATTATAAAGGATTATGTATTTAGTTTGATAAAAATTATATTTTAATAATATGCAAATAATTATTGGAAATTTTTTATATAAAATTTCTGATTTGTTTGACGTAATAATGGACTTTTGAAAGAAATAATATTTCATAATCACATATGGGTATATTTTTTTTTGAATTTAAATGTTATTTTTAAAATTATTCAAAACCCATTTTAATAAAAGAAACCCGATATTTCTCAATAAATATAAATTATTATTTTAAAAGTTATAATAAAAATATTTTGAATGTTATTTTGATGAAATAAATATTTTTTTAAATCATAATGTCGAAATTATCCAATTTTAAATTCATCACAGTCTTCATGGAGATTCTTAATTTTGGGTAAAAATTAAATAATGTATAAATATCTGGTGTGTAATATTAGATCATAATGAAAGAAATTTTGTTTTTAAATAATATAAATAATATACATGAAGAAATGTATTTTTTCCTTTAAAATAATGTGAATTTACTTTTATTTGGTTAATTTTATAAATCCTATATGAATCCACCAAAAAAAATTAATATATTTTAATGATTTATAATCATTTCATTAAATATGTGACACACTTCCACATCATAAATCAAATTATTATATTAAGATCATTACATGAATATAAAAATTAATGAAAAACACTCTAAATTGGTAGAATCCTTGGGAAAACAACATGATAAGGTTTGTGGTTTGGGTTTTTTATTTACAAAGTGTTCAAAACCTATATTTGATAAATCATAAGAAAATGCTTAATAATTTCCTTTATAAACCAACCACTTCTAACATTTATATTCACTAATAATCCATAATATTTTTCCATAATTATTCATCCCCTCTCTAGAAACATCACAACATTCCCCCAATATCTCAATAACTTCCTCCCAAACAGTGTGATTCCCACACTAATGTAAGGGATCTTCCACATTTATTTTTATTCAAGAACGAATTTTATGATATGATACTTAATTTTCATTTTATAATGTTATGATATAATCATACATATCTCCCATACTATCCATTATATTTTAAATAATTTGATACATGTTTCACAGTAATTTATTCCTCTTATGATCTTTTATGTACACATATTACCATTATGAATTTTAGTTAGGGATCCACATCTTCATTTAATTGATCATGTTTATTTACCATATTATATGTTATATTTAAAATTATTAATGGTGGGATATGTTATTAAATATCTATGTTACATCCTATATAATTTCGAAATGAATACATACCCATTTCTCTCTCATCAACCCATTTTTTGGATTTTTATGTGGGGATGTTATAATGGAAATTTTTTTACAAGATTTTGCATTCCAAATCATTTTTTTATAGAATACCTTACCAATTTCCTATTATGGGTGTTCAGCTTTAGTAAATTATGACTCATTGACAAGGAATTTACAAGTATTTAATCACAGTCCATAATCATGGAATAAAATATTATGAGGATTGACTCCATGTTGTATGAGATATGTGTAAAACATAATGAAAATAATGAAATGAAAGTGACAAGTGGGCCTATAATTTCATAGAGATCAAATTAATTACGTAATGTTATGTCTAATGAGATTTCATTTTGTTACAAGTATTGGCTATGATTACTTTATTAGAGTTTTTCCACCAATTTGTCTTCGTCATTGTCCTTGAAGTCTATTTATGATGTACTTTTTATCTTTTTTTCATCATTTCCCATGTTATGATTGTAATTATATATCATGCCTTATTATTCATCTTTATTATTCTCAAAATTTTTATTCCCCATTTAAATCATTATTTTATAACATGAATCGCCTTATATGGTGTTTATTCTCTTACATAGATTAAAATTTGAACCCTTTGTTATGAATTTTACTAGGTTATCCCATGAAGTGTTGAGTACAAAGGAATATTATGATCAAGTTAAAGATTTTTTCAATAAAGATGACATGTTTTCTTGTTTACATTAATATTTTGGTTATTTTATTATATATACTCCTAAACCTATTTTTGAGATATAATAAATAAATACCTGATCATTTCATTTATATACCCACTAAACTCACATCTCCCTACAATAAAAATCACTGGATAATGTAATTAATATACCCTACTCTCTATAGAGACCTCACAAGAATCCACTATGATATGAATATTCTCCTCCCAAATATTTTTTGTCACACCATTATGTATGGTATAATCCACAATCTTTTTTATTCGAGCACCTCTTTTATATTGTGATTCTTAATATGAATTTTCTCATGTTGGTATACATTATCCCTTATCACTCATACATTCAATTGGATTTCCAATTGATTATTTACCCCTATAACACTCATTTATTCCTCCCATAATATTCTATGTACACCCGTTAGAATGGTGACATTTTTAATGGGATCTTCCCCATCTCTTATTTATTAACAATTAATTATTGTCGTATGCATTCTATTTCAAATTCCTAATGCTATTATATAAACATTCTTATCGCAATTATGCATTATTTTATTTTGAGATGATGAAAGAACCCAGTCTCTATCATTAACCCATTTTGTGAAATTTTCTATGGCATTGATATTCTACAAAAATTTACCCATGATTTCATATCCCTAAATAGTTTTTAGAGAATACCCTACCCATTTCATCATTTATGTTCACCTATGTATAATTATACAACAGTAAACTATGAATTACATGTATGTATTCCCCACACCTTGATCTTGGAATAAAATATAATGAAGAAATGATCAATGTTGTATGGCCTATGTAGAGCTCTTAATCATGTTAATGAAATTCAAGTAATATACTCCCCAAAAAATATATATCACTCTCACTCATGGTGAATGTTTAGTCTCTTGATATATCATGTTGGGAGAAGGAGTAGAACTCTTTCATTTATAGTACTTTTTCAATATAGTTTTTTGTTTATTTTCCGTGACCGATGATAATGTTACATTATTTAATGTTTTCTCCAACTTTTCCTTGGTATGATTATAATTTTGTATCATGCCTTTTTATTTATGTTTTTTTGATTGTAAAACATTGTATTCCCCTTTTATATGCCTATTTTCTAACTTGAATCCACTTATTTCATGTTCATTTCTTTTATTGGGGATTAGAGATCACACCTTTAGGATTTATGTTCATAGGATATCCCATGTAGTGATACATACGATGGAATATGATTATCATGTTAATGATGTTTTTAATAAATATGATCTATTCTCTTTTGTATGTTTTTATGTAATGCACCATATTCCCAAATACACTAAAAATATCAATCATTCATTTTTTATTAAGTGTATATTTATGAAATAAATCACCTATCATTGTCAAATAAATAAATGGTATGTTATGTATATCCAATATTTAAGCATCTGTCATTAATCGATCAATAGAATCAATAATCTTTTATTTAGTTTATTCACTCTACATATTATATTTCTCAACTATTGGTTCCTTATATGTAGTATCTTATTATGTATTTCCACCTGAGAATGCATATCTATTTACTAAAAATTGTAGTCCATAGGCTATCACGGTATTGTTCAAGTCCAAGTAGAACATTTTTTACTATCTTGAGACACCTATCAAGATGAAGGTGAGGTTTTTTGTGTATATGAATAGAGGGTTAGCAATGAACTTGTATAATTTCCAAACAAATGAAAATCAACCTATGGGTATATCTGAGAAAGAATTATTGTATGGATTATTTGATTTTTTTGATAATTTCATTATGTATTATTGATATATACATTGTGTTTATCAATTTTTCTTCTAATTTACAGTTGGTGATGGTCTTTGTACCCATTTTACTAATTTGTCATCTATTTTATTAATTGATGGAAGGTGATGAGATCCCTAGGGTCAGTCATTGGGTGGATGTACTTAGATATTCAGTTCGATATCAGGTGAATATATTTTGTATTATGTCTATTTGAAATATTTTTAACAAAACACAATTATATTAATATAAAAGATAAGGATAGTAATTAAAATTATATTGTTGTGTTAGATAGTGGATCATCATGAATTCAAAAATTAATTTTCAGTGATTATTTACAATGTAGTAATGTAACATAATTTAACATCCTTTCCTCTTATTCATCATATAATGTATGGAGTGAAATAGAACATTATCAATGTAATATATTATGCGATACGTGATCCTAGTTCCTCAAATCACATATAGAGTTTCATTGTAATGGGATTATGGGGAATTTGTCGAGCTTTGGTCATACCTCATATTATAATTTTATTGTCCAATGTGATGGAAATTCTTGTGGATCTAGTGCATGTTCATGTATTTTACTATAATGATATAGTTAGAGTAATTCTAACCAATCATGTAGAAGAAGAAGTCATCATTTATGGTCATAATAAATTAAAAATAATATAGATCTATTTTGTATTTATGGATATCATGTACAATGAAAAGGGTTTGGTTCTTGTCAATGTCATTCAACAGATCAATATCCATTTGAGAACTAAAATTATCTATTGTTTGTGACAGCTATCATTTTTTTATATAAACATAGAATATGTTGTATATTATTCAACTGTTACATTATTGTGTATATATCCTCAGTTTACTGAGAATATGAGGATTATTTTTTAATATCTATGGGGATTATGTACATTTATAATCCAAATGGGGAAACACAGGACATTATATTGATATGTAGATTGTAAATTATAATGATTAAATGGTATAAGTGATTTTTGGTTTTTTGTAATTTATAGATGGGAAATTTGAATATGATCATTTTTATATATTTGATTTAAATGTTTTGAGAAGACACAATTATTTATAACAAAGTGATATCATTATAATTTAAAATGGAATATTTCAATATCCATTTAATTTTTCGGGATTTTAAAAACGATTTTCAAGATAAAACGATCTAAAAATGTGGGAGATATTAGAAAAAAATTATAGTTTCTTTTTAGTAGATGAGGAGATGAGTTGGTAAATATTTCCTCTAATTATTTAATATCTATATAATATCATTTATATATTATTATCATGATTATGATCTAATATTGAGATCAATTTAATCAAGGGGTTATTATTGGTATATAGTAAAAACTATTTCTTTCTTATTGAATGGATCCTCAGTAATATATATATTTGAATACTCATCTAGTAGACAAAATTGTGAAGGGATTCATTCCCCAAATAATAACCTCTTAAGGATCTCATTTATTATTCATTATAATTTTTTATTAATATTGTTATTATATATGAATAATTATAATATTGATTAGCTGAATATTAAGAACATGAATCCTTAGTCTCATATAGATAACTTATTTAACTAGTTTAGTTAAGATAAGAAGTTCTCTAAAAGTTACATAATTTTAGGTAATAATTTGTTATAGATGAGCCCTTGTGAAATTTATTTATGATTTCAAAATCTCACATGGCTTAAATGAACATAATTTTATGTCTTTTGATTAAATAAATTTTTAATAGTGTTTACTATCTTAATGAATATGATGTTTTATCTATATTTTTTATCCATCAAGATCTTATTAATGGATTATATTTTAATATACTCAAATTCATCGGGATTCTATAATAAATATTTTTATATTATATTAGTTATACTGATTGACTGTCAACTATATTAAATGAACAAAAATTAAATATTCTAAATTTTTTTTTCTCCTCCTACGGAATGTTATTTTAGGGGCCACTATATCAATGGATGATTATAAGGATCGGATAATGCTACATTTAGAATGACTAGATAACATCATCGAGATTCATATCATACTAGTATTTGATGTTTTCTACCTGATATTAATATATGAAATCCTCTATTGGTAGTAAGTAATTATATTTTTATTATGAATTTGGATATATATATATATATATATAATACCTTTGAGATATAATTTTCAGATATAAATATTTTTTTACATCCGCACCAATTTGTACATTTCATGAACATGGTATGGAGTCATCCATTTACAATGATTTATAACGATTTTTACCTATAGTACTATTAATGACATATAAGAATGGTTTTTTCAATATATATATATATATATATATCAGTTCATATGATAACAATTTAAAAATAAACATTCAAAGTAATTTTTTGTATTAAAAAATATTTTTTTTGAAATATTACTTATTTTTTGAGATTTTTGTAGTGATTCTTTCCCATAAGATCATTGAGAATATTTTTCACATCATATCCTATTCTTTGGAAAGTAATTATGGTGCGAGTATATTAAATACCCAATTTTAATATAAAATTTGAGATTATAAAAGGAAATATAATAAATTATGTTATTAGAAATAATACTAAATCATGGGTGTTCTATGAGGTTAGTAGAGAGAGGTTGAAAATAATAGTATTCATACAGAAACATCCATATGTTAGGAATTTTCATAAAGGAAAGTCCTTATATTGTTGTTGTTAATATATTTTCACTACCTGAGTGGACCAAGGAGAGATAGTTTTATGAATTTGATAGAAAAATGTGACTTATAAAATACATGATTTTGGATTAAAACTCTATTATACCAACTATATTATGATGATAGGATGATATATGTAAATTTTATTGTGGTGTTCCATATTAGTATGAATAAAGAGATATTGCCAAAATCATATTTTATAAAATTAGTTGCTTGACCACAACATACTCAGATGAACTGAGTCCACTATATTCAATATTGGTGGTCCACGGTGAAGAAGTATATAGATTTTATTTTTATATTATGTTACATCTGTTCGTAACTGAATGAATTGATTTAGTGAATTGGAAAAACCCTTTAAATATTTCCAATAATAATATGGAAATAAAATGATGTGATGATATATTTTTCAATAGTAATTCCATTAATACCCCATTGTATTGATGTTTTATATGTGTTTTAAAAATTTAACTAGGGTAGAAAGTATCCTACTTCTCAGTGAGACTAATTATACTGATAAATCTTATATATGTTATGTCTTGGAGATAATGTGTCTTCTGTTGATCAAAGGAGAATATATTTTGATAATGCCTCTAAATTTTAAAAAATAACATAACTTATAGTCTTTATAATTTTCATGATATTTATGATAATTTTAGAACATCATACAATTCTAAAACTGTTGGGAAATCTAATAAAAAATATCTATATTGTGAGGGACATGATATGAAAATTTGAATTGGATTATAAGATTATTTAGGAGAGTAGTGTAAATCTATTTTAGTTCACCTTTAATATTATTCAACATAAATGGATTCAGATGTCACCTTTTTATTCCTTCTTGGATCTATAGAATGGATAAGGGTGATATTACTATGGTAAGTTGGTTAAATTGGGTTTCCATTGAAATAAACTACAATAAAATGTCTATCATAAATTATTCACTTTCATAATTGGATATAAAACCCATGAAATTGCTAGTCCAGATTTTAATTTCTTTTGTTAGATATTCGTATGGTTTCTCAAAAAAAATTTGGTGTACAAGCTAAAATTTAAGTGCATACATGAGTATTTACATGGTTATACCTCATTGGGTGGCTCAAATGATCACGATATGAGGATTTTCTATGCACCAAAATTACTATGCTATCACAACAAGTAAATTGTTTAGTCTACGATACTACTATTATTATGCACATTTCCTTACAAAGTAATGTTTAAAACTCAATACATCCCAAGGGTCACAAACATGAATATTACATCATTGAGACATTTCTAATTGAAATAGTAAATATAATTGTTTGTGAAAATTTAGGTCTTTTTACCAGAAATTCTATTTGTATTTAAAATTAGATTATGGATATATTCAATGTTGAATTATCATTGAACACTTCACTTCCTCTATGACGACACCATTATACAGCCCCATGTTCTTTCTAGAATAATTTTGAAAAAATTCACATTATTATATACATAATGAACTAGAACCTTATTAATATTCTATTCATGATAATTAATGGATTCAAATTGTTCAAGACTTTTTATCCATGACTAGAATCACATTTTCAGTTCCCTCACAAATTTAGATCTTTAAAATGTTATCTATTCATATATCTATCTTTCTATGTTTGATAAAATTTCCAAAATCTTCTATATATATAGGACATCTCAATACTTTTAATAAAATATTAGGAATTTAATATCATTTTTCTACGATATATCCCTGTGTCCTATTTAATAAATGTATATTAAATTTCCATTTAATATGACTCAATCAACTTAAAATTAAATCCATAACTACCATATTATTATTTTTTGGTCGAAATTTTCAGTACAAGAAAATATCTGAATATAGTGACGTGTTAATTTTTATAGTTTTTAATTCCCATTTCTATATATATGAATGTAATGTCACATCTGCTATTTTGAAAGAACACTATCTCTTACTATTCTACAACATAGTCAAGAGCACTATGTGGACACCTATGATAAACCAAATCCACAAAAGCAATCATTCCTATTAAATCTTCAAATGATTAGATTCACAAACTACACATGATACCTGACATGATAACCTTCCTACCAAACTAATTATAGGGTGGGTAAATTATTGTTACATATACGTCTATTGAAATAGATATACATGAATTCTTTTCTTTTCTTATATTCAGGCCATCTGTGATGCAGTGCATAGTGGTGGAATTCATATCTTTTCCATAAATGGTAATACACCATAGCTACCTCTAAGTTAATGTGAACTTCTCAAATATTCCCATTTCACCAATCAAACTTTTAATAATCTCTATGAATAGGTTTATATGGATATGATGTACTCAGAAGTATCTAAGTCCCACCTTGTTCTTTCCTATAGAAATTTATCCCAATATAACCTTATTTACTTCCTTGACCCTCCCGTTATGAGTACAAGTAATTCTTTGATATTTATCTACAATGACATAGTGTATTTTGGGATATATCATAAACGCTATTACCCTACTGTGAAGACCACAACATCGAAGACATCAGACATTCAACGATATGTTGGATCCTTCCCCCTATTTTAGTCATGAATATATTACCTTGTTGGTTCCACTATATGGTCAAGCTTGCTATCATGAGTGTCGGGTTGGAATCTCTTTGATATGTTTTAAGGTTATCCTTTTATTGAATCCCCTATACTATAATATTTTCAATACAGGTAAAGAGTGGAAATCATTTAAACAATCATGAATAAGGCATAAAAATCATTTGAGTAAACCTCAACATCTATTATATGAAATAGGTTGAGGCACTACCCCATAGGATTCGAAAATACAAAATGAAATTTTGTGTGTAGTGTAACATTTAGTATAAATATATTCACCATGTTTAAGCTATTGTAATTTCCTTCATAACATACCCACTACTACCACCGCAATAGCGTGGCCTTTCTTATGTTCCCTTGAATTAACAATTGGGAACATATTCCCTGAATCCTCTGGGAATTTAAAATGTAAATAGGTTTAAATTCCTCAATAATTCAATATTAATATTATAAAATAATTAGGACAATACAAAACCTTGTTCTCCACCACAGGAAAAATAAATATCCCAATTACCACTTCCCCAATTTGGTCTTCCTCATAATGTCTTGTCAACAACATTATCCATGAAAAATATATCATGTTTTATTGAGATGTTTACACACATCGTGGCCATAAAATAATTAAATACTAATTATCAATCATCTTTGACATTCATAATTTATATCATACTTGAATATTTTATTTTCAACAACCATGACCAGCATTGATGTCCTAAAATTGAATTTTAATCCACTAGGACCACTAACAATCTCTATGATTTTTTAAAAACATTCCACATAATTCTTCTCCAAAATATTTAATTAACCATTGGGTGTATCATCTTACCTTTAATTATATATTATCCCATGATTTTATATTCTTATGACCATTATTTTCATTGATATAAAATGGGTCATTTGAATGAAATTTGTGTTTCAAAACAACCATATAAAAATATATGGATTCACTTTTCTCACTTATCATCTATATTGGGGGGAACATCATATATACATATTCACCATAATGTAATAAAATATTCCATGAATTCCCTACTACACCTTGGGGATATATTCTCTTCATGAGGATTTTTCTCCCCCTTTTAAGAATATATATATTCAATATCACAAACAATTTTTTTTTAGAAAATGCTATGAAAACATATGTTAATCAAATAAATTTAATTTGAAATTATATTTTTACAATAGAATCATCTATTGATTTTAGCACATTTTACCTGATATTTCAACAAATCCACTATTCTTAATAAATCAAAGCTCAATGTAAGAAACATGGGGTTTTTATAGAAGAAAATAAGTCTATATTTTTCAATAATTAATACCATAAAACACACAAAATAGCTTCAGTTTTTAATAGTTACAATACAATATATGATCTACATTTAATCCCACAAAACTAATAATACATAACAATAATGTATTCAGTTTTGAGAAAAATAAAACATGATTATATAATAGATAAAACGTAATATATATATATATAACACCACCTATTTCCAAAGTAGTTCAACATCAAAAAATGATATCATTTTAACTCCTTGTGTTTTAGATTTTCATTGGATTTCAAATCATCTGATAAATAATAATAGCATTTAATAAAAACCACAACCCCCATGAGACGTTGTCTTTAGAAAATATTATTTATATCACTACATTTTGTATAAAATTATGTAATATTCTCTATTTTTAATAATTATATTAGTCCCCAAATACTTTTGATTATATGGAACAATAATTCATGTTGATTTAATTAATAATAATAAATGGAATGTATCACCACCTAAATTCTACACATATTCAAAAATAGTTACAAATAATAAAGAATATTGGGAGAGGGGTAACATTATATTGATTATCTCATTGAATATGTCCATCCTGGATGAACCCATAGATCACCATCCACCTTTCTAATTTTTTAATCAGGAAAGAAAATAAATCACCTCTTTATGATCTTCGTCATCACTTTTAAGAAGAAAACATAACATCTTTCTAAATGATTTACATTGTGTGATAACTATTGAAAAATTATTTTCGTTGTTTGATCATTTTAATCCTTACATGGATTGGGAATTTCTAATATTATGGGATCAATCACACTTTGACTTGTAGATGATTTGGATGAAACAGTAATGTTAATCACCTTTGGAAATTTTCAACATATCATCTTCCACTTTTTCCACATACTAGTTTGTGATAGTATTATTTTTAGAGATCTTCATCATAAAAACATGTAATCATACTTGAAAACATATACTTTGATTATATCTAGAGAAAAATATTTATTTTGTGTTTATATTTTCCTCTATTCATTCAAATAGATTTAATTTGGAAATAATGATTTAACATTTTAATATAACTTTTTTAGGACCATTATAATCTTATAAAAATGGATATATTATACAATATAATAAACCATTTATATGAAATGAAATATCCTTCTATGTCATATGATTTGAGCTAATTTGTATAACTTCTTCTCCATTCTATGAATTACTCAAATTGAAATATAATTCAATGTTTTAAGGTTATATCATATGAATATCAACAATAACAATCATTCCTCATTTAGTATCTCCATTAATGAGATACTGGAATTACCAGAGTTCTTATGATATATTTTTGATTATTTTCATTGATACATATATCAGTTATGTTTTCTATTTTTTCCACAAAAAAATTAATTAATCATTATTTTTTGAACTAAAATTTCATATTTTTCATTGAACAAATACATTATTATAAATTTTAAACCATGAACCATATTTTCTTTATTTATACTGTTGGAGTAATATTTATCATTGCCTCTTGTTTTCCTGTTCTCAAATCATTTTCTTCCTCCTGAAATAGAATTTCTATCAAATATTACGTATAAATATTACCTAATTGTATCCTTTCCTCATGATGAATCTTGAGAGGTATATTTGAAATCATGAAAACCATCTCTACGACCATTTTATACATAATCTATTGGGAATCCATTTCAATCAATTTTTATTCCCTTCAATATTTTTTTTATTTTCATCATTCTCGAATTCATGTCATATTCTTCTATTTATAATATATATTTTTTATAATGAAAAATATTATACAATCAAATATGATACATCATGCATGTTACTTCATCGATCATGTTCATCATTTCTTGTGAATTAATTATAATAGAATCTTAATAATGTTTCCATTTCATCCCAAGTACCACACATTATTCATATATCATTGAGAGAGTAATAAATTTCACATCCTTCTAATATATCTGTGTAAAAATAAAAGATAACTTAAATTTTACCGTGGATTGATAAATCAAATTCTTGGATGACATTTTTTTCTTCTTCAACATTACTTTTTTCCATTCTGTAAATCACACTTATATTATCTTACTTATCATATATATCATTTATTTTTCCACGTAATATATAAAATATTATGTGATCCTAGTTTTTTAGAATACATTCCCTATGTCCCTCCATTAACGCATCTTTAACAAAAATTTCAAAAGAAAAATTTAATAGATAATTTTCAAAGATGAATCTGATTTAGATTAATTGAACTATTTCATCTTTCAACTTATCTTGATAAGCATTAGATTCTATTCTATATTGTATATAAAATCTATATATTATGGTTTGAAATTTTATCTAATTTGTTTATGATCATTTACATGGATATCATATTTTGAAAAACATCAGATGAATTCATATATATAATAAATATAAATAAAAACCCTAAAAAATTATATAACATGTTGAACATATATATGGGTGGAAATCAAAGACAACCGGGTGAGGTATGATGAATAAGTGTTTAAAATGTATTAAAAAATTATAACACTTAAAAATTATGTGTCTCACTTTCCCAAAAATATAACTTTTAATGTACCATGAGGGTCACCATTATAATATCTAAAATTTCATTTTATTAAGGATTTGTTAAATATTTTAGAATGAATGAATAATGTAAACATTTAATTGATTATTTACATTGTTAACTTTCACTAGTCTACTCTACGGATCCTATTTTAATTTTTATTGAGGAAATAAATCGCTATGATCTCATTATTAAATAATAGATTTCCTAAAGATACTCTAATGCCTAGGATAATTCCTTTCAATGTTAAAGGAATCTAACATGTTCCCAGGGGCCACTCTCTCAATAATTCCATCATTGTCTCACTATCAGTTGAAAGGATCACCTTCACAAATTATGTAAATTTATATCCATGTACATATAACACTAAATTTTTATTCACCGTAAACTATAAATAGATTCTATATAGAATTTATACAATATGAAAACACCTTGATATAACACCTTCTTATTTTTGTAATACATTTGAAAAACATAACATTTCAATTGTAAAATAATTCAAAATCCTACCTATTATTATGGGATGATTCCTAAATGGATTAAAATTATTCCTGTATTCCATCCCATAAATAGAAAAACATCATCTTACACCTCTAAAATTTGAATAATTTATATGTAGTGTATTTAGATCAATATCTATTTATATCTTTTGAAACTAAAATTAACATCTCTATAGGGAATACATCTTTATACAGAATACATATTTACAATTTCAATCCAATGGTTGGGATTTAATATTATTTTACTGTGTTGTTGTTTGGTGTCCCATATATATTATGTGATCTTTATATATAATTTACTCCAAAATTTCCATAATGAAATAAAACCCATAACTCCCCTTATTTTAGATTCTATGCTGAATTTCCATGAGTGTTATCCTTCAACTCTAGGAAAATAAAATTAGGTAGCACCTTATTCATTCTATAATACTTTTGGAACAAAAAAATCTATTTTTGTAGGCACATAAATCAAAATCTATATTCTTATTCTTGGATGGATATTTATTTTATAAAAAACATTCAACGAATCTATCTCTTGAAAAGAAACAACTCTTTCCCTATCAAAAATTTGGATCATTAATATGAATTATTTTTATATATCTAAGTCCATGTCTTCAGAAATTTCTAATAACATCATTATAAATAATAAATATCTCAACATTCAATATAGTTTTTGGGATTAAAATTATTCACCTATGGTGTTGGAATGTTACAAATATATTTTATAGGATTTTAATGTCCAATTTAATATAAATATATCACATAGAAATTAAACCCATAACACCCAAAATATCCATTTCAAGCTAAAATAATAAGATGGTTAAAAATACCTAGACGTGTCATGTTCTGTTATATTTTCACATTAAATAAAACTTTCATTGGTCACTATAGAGAGTTAACATTGAATACATAAATTCATTACTATCACAACCATTTTTATAGTGTGTTCAAGAAAACATTGGTGTAAACACCACTTTTTCACTAGATCATCAAAATCCACATCTCTTATTTAATCTCCGAGATCTATATATAATTTTCTGAATAATATAATAATGATATATAGAATTATCTCCTTATATAACTAACTATCTAAAAATTATAACATAATTACAAGATATTATTTTTTAGGAATGATGATCCCGGAATAATTTACATATATTGAATTTGG
This sequence comes from Viscum album, assembly GCA_963277665.1. Classification (NCBI taxonomy): domain Eukaryota; kingdom Viridiplantae; phylum Streptophyta; class Magnoliopsida; order Santalales; family Viscaceae; genus Viscum; species Viscum album. The sequence goes on along the minus strand of OY728165.1, from coordinate 554,391,958 downwards.
TGCTACTAAAATGATTGGAATAGTTCTGTCATAGATATATTCCCTTATAGAGGGACATTGAAATTTCTATATCATTTACAACATCGAAACCTATAATATTTTGATGGAATTAAAACATCTATTGATCTTTTATATATCATGGTTCATTTGGATATGACATAGACAAATATATCGGAGCCCCGCATCAATCATTATGCTTTATATGTTACACTATATTACCCTTGATATTTCAATGACAAGCCAGTTGAGAGTAATTGGGGTCTACTCCCAAATACTTCTAAATCAGTTCCCAGGTTATTGCACCACTACCTCCATTCATATTCCATGTGTCATAGACTTCTATATCTATAAACTCATTCTTTCCATGTTTTCATGATTGCATGTATTCCTAGTGTCATCATGGTTTTATGGTATTTATGGTTCCCTTGCATGGTCAGGCTTTATCTCACATGATAATGATTGAGAATTATCTTCTAGGTAGTCACGATTTGCTTATTTTTTCATTCATTTTCCTCCATTATAGAAAATACATAGTAACTATAATGTTTTAATCAATTTAACCATGGTTAGTGTGATGTTGAATATTTTTTATTGACAGTAAAAATATCCCATATCATATAGTTGGATGAAATAAGACATAGGCATATCATCTAAACAAAATTCTACAACAAGGATTAGAATAATCCGTGTAGTTTGATAAGCTATAGAATATATGATAGAAATTCATTCACAACACACACACAATATATCTACCACTATATCACTGTCTTTCTTATTTTGGCCATCCTTCACTATTGCACAACCTACGTCATGATGCAACTAAACATCTCAAACTGGAAAAAATATCATTATGTCGAAACTTCAAAAAGAATAGCTACAAATCATCAAGTGAGAAACATTACATGTCTGTCACTATGGGAACTACAAATCACCCTAGTATTTATTAAACAATGTGGTCATAATTAAATTTAATTTTCGAAAATTTTGTTTAAAAAAAACCAACCATCTTTCTTGAAATGCTGACAAACATATTGACCATTATCCATGGCTATCCTTATATTAGACCAAAATTTACCATAGACATTTTCAACATACACGACAAAAAAATTATCAACAACCTTGACCGCTATTATTGTGTATAAAAATATTCTATCATTTTAGACTGTAGACACCTTTTCTAATTGATCATTTTCTTCTTCTCAATATAATATGGAGCTATATGTTTTATCGATTTTATATTTCATTTTTATTAAGGATATTTTAAAGAATATTTGGTTGATATTTTCATGGTTGGATAAATCCAATAGTCAGTAGTGATCATAAGACACCCCTAACATATACCAATATCATTTGAAGATGGAAGCTATATTTTCATTAAAGGATTACCTTAATTAGTACTCCATTAGACTCAATGGTATGGGAAATTGGATCCTCATCATTATATCAAAGATAATTTTCCATGTATTTTAGATTAGTGATTTTATATATATTTACTATAATTAATGGTTTATTATTTTTACATCAACTCGGATGATATAAAAACAACCCTTCTTATGTTATCTATGTTTTTATGTTGTGTTAGAGTCTGTTGTATTATTCATAGGATTTATTGTTTTAATATTTTAATAAAAATAATATATCTTATATGGGATGATTTTATCATGTGTATGTTCACATTCGAATAACTATAAATTTTATGAAAACTATTGGGAAAAGGGTTCATATCTGAGATAACAATTTCCAATATTGACTGAAAATAGTTCTTAGATATTTTATTTTGGAATTTTCAAAAGTATTGTGGTGAGAATATAAGAAATAACATTCATTGTTATATATATATATATATATATAATTTATTCATTTTTTGGAACAAATTTTTGTGTATATAATTTTGGATTAATGTATGTTTCATGATGGTTGTGGCATATATTTAATGGAATTAAGATTATTTTTGGAAATATTGCATGGAGTATATATCATAACATTTTATTAGTGTGAGGTCACCAATGTTCTAGAGTATATATTAGAGGATACCTTTTTTACCATATATAATATTTTGGGCCCACATCGACTCCTCGGTAACCCATCAGTGTTCTGGTGAGGCACATCAATGTTTCAAAGGAAAATATATTGGTTTTTTTAAAAGATATATTATTTTATTAATTTTTTTTCATATTTTATAAAATTATATTTTATACTCATTAAAATATATAATATCCACTCTATATAACTTTATAGTATTTCTTTATTTATAATCTTAAATGCTGACCTCCCCCATTTGGGAGTCTACGTATAAGTTATTTATATAGTATTTTCATGTGTAATTATATCACTCAACCTATATCACATCAATATTAATTACATTATTTCAAATATTTTAACAATTGTTTTTTTAATCAAAGAAATATTTCATATTTTAGTGAAATAATAGAATTACACTATATAATCTGGTGATATTCATTGAGTTGGATTCCTATGTATCAATGTAGCAGGTCTCTAATTATCCCATTATTTTATATAATTACATGTGCACTAAAATAACATTAGTGCGTTTTATAAGAGTTACGAATTTTTTTTCTTCAAACATATCATTAATATCATGCTCAGTAATTTTTTATTCCAATGTAGAACATTCTAAACCCAATATATCCCTAGACTATGTTTCCCCTAGTGTGTTGAATTCATATAACAATAATATAAACTAAATACTCTGATAAATGGTTAATTTATTATAATAAATTATGGATTGATCTAATAAAAATTTACCAATTAAATATATTGTTTAATGGATTCAGAAATATGAATTATCTACATATTTCCTCTGCCAAAATTCAATAATTTAAAAATGGAATTTTTTCTTATTTTAGAACTAGAATCATTGAGGATGGAAAAATAAAATGATGTGTTAAATATTTTAGTGATTATCATAAGTTAAATATAATTTTTTATAAAGATAATTTATATTCCATGTGATAATTTATCATGATCAATGAAGTCATTATCATTGACTTCAATGTATAACAATCCCTGTGATAATATTTTTCACCTAATGTTCATTCTACTCAAAATATTGGGGGGGGGGGGGTAAACTATTATATCATCAGTGAACATATTTAAGAAAAAATATCCATAATGATAAATAGTACATAATATACACTAAAGGTATGCCAAATTCTTTTTTCCTGTATAAATGAATATTTATTATTAAATACATATAAGGCAGTGTTTTGGTCTGTATTTACTATTACTGGTCACTAGATGATCCCCAAAAACCTCCAGGTGTTCCATATATATATATTCATAAAGGATTTATTGTGTATATTTTTTTGTATCATAATGAATGAATATTACATAGTATAACTAATTTTATAATTCATAAAATTACATTAAGTTTTAATGAATGGTCGGGTTCTCTTTATTGAAATTACCTTAAGCACAAAAAAAATTCAAGGGAAGCCCAAATAATATGATTATATAATTAATTATAAAAAACTAGAAATTGATGAATCATTATGAATTTAAACTATTGTTATATGGAAGTTCGAACATAAATTATATGGGAAAAATATCCTATATTTGGTTTAATGAAAAATACGGTAACATTTTCACTAACATAAAACCATGTTGAGTGTCGATATTATTTGAGCAGAGGATGTAAAATATATTAATTTTAAATTTAATGTGATTGACATGAGGTATTAAATGATGAATTTTTATCTGTGAAATTCCAACATTAGCCATATAAATAGATGATTCATACATTATTTCTCAAAAAATATGACTGTGGTCATTGATATCTCATATAGCTACACCACAACACAACCATTGAATGTCTTGTCTCCCAATATGGTGTTATTTCACTTGATGTTATCCATTCTCTATAAACATTCAAATACTTATGACTAAATTTTAAAAATCATATTAGTTCTCGAATATAATACCTTAATGCTTGGAATCTTTCTTATAATGGTTGAGCTATTGAAACATTCTAGATAGTGTCATTGGATTTTTTAGAACAAAATTGTTTTGTTAATTTCTTATAAGAAATTAATGATATAGTTTGGTAAAATATGTAAATATTTTGTAGGATCAAAAAATTAATGATAATATTGTATGTAGTATCTAATAATGCTCAAAATACAAGAGGGGTTTAATTTCATACTTTAAAAATTATTTTGTAATTTAAAAGACAAAGATGTTTAACAAGGTTAATCAATGTAATACATAAAACCTTTAGTTCTACACACATTCTTTATTCCGGAAATATGATTCCTAGAATGAAATTTCGAAAAAGTGGTTCTAGAAAAGAAACATAAAAAGTTTAAAAAACATAATGATTCTACATTAAAGCATTTAGAATCATACTAAATCAAACTATGTAATTATAAGGAAGTATAATATAGTTATACATTTCTCAACAATCAAAATACAATGGAAAACATGAAACACACAAGTAATAAGTAGTAAGTCTTTTAACCCAAAGAGAAGGGTATCCAACAACCTTGGACAAAGGACTCTTGATTTATACTTTCAAGAAAGTCTTTCATACCCACACAAGGGTAAGCCCTCGATACAAAGATTATAGTCTATCTTGCAATCCCCACAATCCCTCAACATCATGGTAGTCAGCACCTATGTTTTCCTCAGTAAAAAAGCCCTCAAACTTTAAGGTAGTCGACACCTCTATCTTCATATCCCCATAAGCCCTCGAATGTACTAAGCAACATTCATAGTCTCATGATGCAAATCTGAACAAGGTTTTCAGTACATACAAACAAATAAAGTTACTCTCTCTAGAAATCACTTCTGTATAATTTAATCTCTATATTGATCATCTATCCATGAGCTCTTTCAAATGAGCACATATTTATAGGCACAACTTCAGTGGTCCACTCCCTCCCCTAATGGCCATATTTTCCTTGAATTTCAGAGGGACCTGTACACATTTCACTCAAACAACGGTTAGTTAGTAACTAAATGAACGAATTCATTTTATAACAAAATGAAAGTGTACACAAAAATATGGTTACATAAAAAAATAAAATATTCAGAATAGAAGAAAATTAAATTTCAGAGTCAAACCAAAATCATATTCAGTGTCTATAATACAAAGATATTCAGATTCTATTTTCTAAGGAATTAAAAATCTGAACTCTATATAATTCTGGAGTCTAAATTTCAATGAAATTCAGAATTTGTATTCATACGAATTCAGAACCTGAACTTACAAAATAAGAGTCAGAGTTCAGGAGAATTCAGAGTCAAAAAATACAATGTTCGGAGTCAGAATTCCATAGAATTCGGAGTCCAAACATACAAAGTTCACAGTCAGAGTTCTTAAGAAATCAGAGTGAGAACTTACAATGTTCAGAGCCATAATTAATTACAATTGGGAGCCTGAACTTACAAAGTATGAAGTCTGAATTCATTAGAATTTAGACTCAGAACTCATAAGAGTTCGGAGATTGAATTCAGAGAACATGGAGTCAGAACTCAGAAGATTTTGGAGGTTGAATTCATAGAACTTGGAGTCTAAATTTGGATCGTGAAAATAGAATGATCTTTATCTAAGTATTATATGATTCGGAGGTATTAGATATGAAACCTAATTTTACACTTAGACAAGATTATGAACAATGAAAAAACATGTTAAGGATAAATTTCCGTAGGGAAGGAAAATTTTCTATATGAAAGTAAAACAGAGGGTAAAATGAAATTATCCTTAAGATATGGTGATTGAGATTTTCAAAACATGAGGATTGGTAAAGTCATATGGAAACCATATTGAATCAACAATCTCCCCAATCATGAAAGTATGGTAAAGTCATAAGGAAACCTTATTTACTCAATAATCTCCCCCTTTTGGAAAGCACAAACATCCTTATGAAAAATAAAATTTGGTTTTAGAAAATATTTTTCTAGACTTTGAAAATAAATAAAATGTCCCCTATCATATGGGAAAAGATGAATACGACTAACCCCCCCATAAGATTTGAAACACGAAGGATCATATTCTAGATTTCAAAAATGATATTTTTCATTATATTTATTAGAAAAATATCTGTAATGAAAACTCACCCTTAGATAAACTCCCCCTTACATTGGGATATTTCTTCTTTACTTAGAATTATTTTTTCCATTCTCACCCTTTGTGATTTTCAAAAAGTATTTGAGGGAATGGGAAAGAAATTATGGTACCAGAATGATTAGTACAACACATCCAAATGACAAGAAACCAAAAATTTCATTATGATTAGAAATAATTTATACAAGGAAGAGAAGTACAAAAAAAGATCAGATTGCAAAAAGTTTATCCATACTTTTCCTCCGACGTCATGTTCTATGACTATAGTCTTCGTATTTTTGATCTCCTTATGATCATCCTTTGTTCTCTTAAGAATCTAATCCTGATCCTCAGCTTTCTTCCTTAAAGCCTTGATTCTTTATTCTTGATACTTAAGAGCCTATAACTAAGACTTTAGCTATTATTCCTTCATAATAATCATTTATTCAATCTCAATCCGAAGAACTATTTATTTCTTTGAGCTTTACGAAAATGAATACAACATTCCATTTAAATCATTGACTTCTTAAGTCTGAGATTTTTTTAAGAGTTAGATTCTCCTCAAAAAAATTTATGAGGTCTTTGATCTTACAATCATCAGTTTCAAAAGCATCATCAACACTTTCTGGAAACTCACTATGAATCTGCATATCTTCTATAGTTTTCTTAGACCAAGTGGTCATCTTCTCGTAAGATCTCTTGTGGGAGTCATAGTTAACAAAAATATTCTTTAAATTAGGCTCATGCTTCAAAAATTTATCCATCACTATGGATATTGAATCTGAATTCTGATTCAAGTGGTGTTAATGCATATGGAATCTGTAGTCTATGCTTGGGAAAAGCGGAATGGTCCCAACAATCTTCCTTAATGGCTGCACAACAAAATCATGTACTAGAGATAATGATTCCAAATCTGAGATTTTTCTAGGTGAGGGTACTTTCTAATGGTAAATAAGTTTCCTCTTTGATGATCCACCAGATTCCTTCTTCTTTATAGTGGCTTTGGTAGGCGTCTGAACTATCACGTGTTTTCCCTTATCACTTCTCGCAATGTCTTTATCATCTGGGGATTTGTGTTCAATGTTAGAAAGTTGAAAAAATCTGTCTTCCTCAATATCTTCTATCTATGATCTTGCCTTAGCATCCTCAAAATGAATGATGTCATGAGTATAACTTTATTCCCCATAGATCTTATTCACTTCATCTTCATCCATTTCATCTTCTCATTTTTCCTCTTTCCCAGGGGTAGACAGCTTTGAGGATTCTACTTCAGAAGTTTGTATTGACAACTTCTCTTATGGACATTCCTTATCATGAATTTCTTCCACTTGCTTAATCAGATCTTTAGTATCACCACTAATTTCTTATTCATCCACTTCTTCCACATCTTTTTCTTATACTTATTCTTTGACTTATTCTGAAGTCACATACTTACTTCCATGGGTTTTAGGTAAGGGTTCTACCAGGAAAGATTCTCGTACTGGGGTATTTTCAGATTCCTTCTCAGCAGCCTTGAGAATAGATTGGACAATATCTACTTCATTCATATTCGTATTTTTCTTCTTTTCCTTCTCTTCCAATTCAAGACACTCAGTTGTCTTCTCCTTTAATGATTTTTCTTCATCAGGTTCTAGTCTGAACATGGGTTCCCCTTCTTTTCTGTTCTTCTTATATTCCCTCTATTTTTCTGCATCCTCATTATGGAATGATTTTTATTATTTGGTTTTGGAGGTAAGGATTGAACTTTATTTTCTTTTGGATTTTTTTCATCCTCTGAAACTTCCATGAACTTACCCTTCTTTCCAAAATTTTTATATGGCTTAGTGATTTCATGTTTTTTTCAGAACGACTTCACCTTCTACATCAGGTAGGTCATAAACTTCTGTAGAGTCATTGGAAAAAACAAATGTTCATCCTCTTCAATGTATCATCATGGACTAACATAACTTTATAGTTCTTGGAATTCAGACTAAAAAAGTATTTTAAAATTTTCTAAGCACCTAACAATTAACTTTGATAGAATAGCTGGATACATGGAAATCTGAGCCTTCATATTTCTATTCGTGATATTCTTGATCTTAATCAGAATATTCTTAAAAAAAATTACCTTTATTAGGATCACCCGAAAATCTTGGATGTACATATCACTCTTCTTCATTGTGTCCTTATCACCTTTTCTCGGAATGATAAATCCGTGAACCCATAATTCAAGGATCAGATTATTTGTAGAGAGTTGAGCAATCTTCAGAGTCTTGACATCTGTAAGACTGAGGGACTCTATAGATTTCACCTTTACAAAGCTTCTTTGAACCTCAGGAAATTTATGAGAACAAAATTAAGCATCTCCTTCATATGGAACTCCAATCAAACTAACTGCCTTAGTAAAAGAAAGACCCTATGTCTTTCCACATCTCAGGAATTAAAACTTCTCCCTGCCTTCTTCCTTGAGGAAACTAACTGATTCATAAAATTCAACAAGAAAATCCAGATATACAAAATCATGGGACCATTTCTTCGATATGAAAACACTCTCCCATCCATTCAATTTGATGTTCTTTGAAATGATTGAATCATACATAGCTAAAAACGTTCGGATACACCAACCATTATCTATACACCTGCCACTGCGGAATTGTCTTGATAGTAGACATATCTTTCTGAGAGGATTATTCTAATGTCATTCAGAATTGAGAAAACTCTGAGATGTTCAGAATTATCTTATGTAGATTTTCCGAATTTGAGAAGATGTGATCTTGAGATTGATGTTGGACAACCCTTTGACGGTCCATTATATATGTGTTGGAAGAGACGATTCATCTTCCATAATCAATCCATTGGTTGAAAATACTTATGATAAGATCTGACTATTTATATGATTTCCATAAGGAAAACATGATAGAATCCAATATTTTGAGGTTTATTAAATAAAAAAATTCTGATTTGTGGAAAATATAATCTAAAAAGTATTAAAAACAAATAAAAATATCATCAAGTAAATGACGATTAAAAATACATAAGAACTGAAACATACCATTCAGATTTCTAGGAAGATTATTCATAATGAGGAAAAAAATTTCTTGAAGAACATTTGATTTTGAAAAATTTCAATTATGAAAACATTTGAAAAGAAAAAACATCATTACAAAATAAAATTTCAGTACATAAATCTCCATTACATAAAATGTTGAGACAACGAAAAAATATTTAAACTACAAAAAAATTTCTATTATGAAAATATTTTAGACTATGAAAAAATTTCTATTATGAAATAATTTAGACTACGAAAAACATCCATTATGAAAAATATTTTGACTACGAAAAAATTTCCATTACAAAATAATTTAGACTACGATAAAATTTCTATTACGGATAATTTTTAGACTAACTAACAAAAAAATGTACTCCCCCAATAGAAAATAGTTTATTACAATAAATAGATAGTTTTAAAAAGAAATTTAATGAAGATGATTACCTTATGGTTGTTATTCCTAACTTCTGTTTAATGTATTTAAATCTATCGGAGGGTAAATATATTGTAAAAATGTCAGCAAGTTGATCTTGTATTTCGATAAATTGAATAATGATGTCTCTTTTTTGTGTATGATCCCTAAGAAAGTGATGATTAATATCTATGTGTTTTTCAAGGGAGTTGTGTGTATGGTTTATACATTGGGAAATGGAACTAGTATTATCACACAAAATTTTTGGTTTTGGTAAAACTCATACCATAGTCTGTGATTGTGTGTTGCATCCACAAAAATTGAGAACAAAAACTTCCAACTACTATATATTTATCTTTAGTAGTGGAAAGTGCTACTATGTGTTTCTTCATACAAGACTAAAAGACTAATAAATCTCCTAAGAAATAAGAAGTTCCGGATGTACATTCTCTATCCATTTTATATCCACAAAAGTTAGTATCTGGAAAAAATTTAAATATATAATCATTTACAGAAGTATAAAAGAGTCTTAAAACCATGGTTCCCTTTAAGTAGTAAAAAATTATTTTCACATACATTAAATTATATTCCTTAGGATTGGACTAATTTCTTGCACATAATCATACTAAAAACAATATATCGGGAATACTAGCTGTCATGTATTGTAAAATTCTTATCATACCTCTAAAAGATGTTTGATCTACTGGTTTCCCAAATTAATCAAGATCTACTGTGTTTGAGGTACCAATGAGAATATTAATACTTTTAGTGTTGTCATATAAACACTTTTTATGAAGGTCTTTGATACACTTATGCTGGGATATATATAATTATTCTAGTTTTTGAGAAATTTGAAAACCAAGGAGAAATGTTAACTCACCCATCATACTCATATCGAACTAAAATTTCTTTAGATATGCAAAAGAATCAGTTAAATATTTATGAGTTGAACAAAATATAATGTCATCAACATAAATTTTAACAATAAAAACATTATTCCTATCTTTCTTTATAAAAAGGGTTGGATCTGCTTTTCCCTAAATGTAATTATTTTGATGAAAGAATCATGTATGTCTATCAAACCAAGCTCCAGGGGATTTCTTAAGTCCATACCAGGATTTGGTATGTTTTTAAACAAGTTCAATATGTTTTGTATCTTCAAAACCAGGTGGTTGTTCAAAAAAGTCATCTTCAACATAACCATTAAAGAAAGAATATCTCACATCCATTTGAAAATGTTTTAAATTGATGAATGTTGGAAAGGAAAGTCAAATACGAATAGATTCAAGTCTAGCTACTAGAGCATAGATTTCTTCATAGTCTATTCCTTCTTGTCGATTATTTCCATTATCAACCAATCTTTATTTATATCATACTATGATTCCATTTTCATCACACTTATTTTTGAAGAACCATTTTAGTCCAATAACAGAGTATTCCTTATGTGTTTCATCCATGGTCCAGGCTTTGTTCCGTTAGAATTCATTTAGTTTATCTTGCATAGCTTTTATCCAATTATCATCAACAAAATCTTCATTGGTGGTTTTTGGTTCTAGTTTGGGAAGGAATGCTAGATGTTCCACTTCATTCCTTATGTAAATTCTAGTCCTTACCATTTGATTGAATTCCCCAATGATATTATCACTGGGATGATTCTTGAGAAACATCTAATTTTTGTTTTGAAACACTTATTCATCGACATAGGGTAGGAAATATTTGGGGGTAAACATTTTAGAATTATCATCTTGGAAATTTTCCTTGTCATATGGATCTTCTATCGTTGTTTGATAATCAGTTTCTAAAAACACATCCGAATATATATGTTGGAGTTGTTTAAAAATGAAAAAATAAGTTTTATTAAATTTAACATGTATTGTTTCCTCAACAGTACAACTGTTTTTGATGAAAACTACATAAGCCTTAGAAGTTGTGGAGTAACCTAAGAAAATTCCTATATCATATTTTGGTGAAAATTAGTGAAGAAAATCATTAGTATTCATAATGAATACTTTGCAAAAAAACACATAATGTAGGAAAGTCTAGGTTTTCTACCATTCTATACCTCATAAGGATTTTAATTAAGAAAATGTCTTATCAAAACAAGATTTATAGTACAACAATAAATACATATAGCTTCACCCCAAATATGTTTGTCTATAGAATACTCACTCAACATGGTTCTCATTATCTCATGACCAATCATATTTCATCTTCCAACAACACCATTTTTTTGATGTGTTCTAGGTACGAAAAATTTAGGAGTAATACATTTTCTACTACAAAATATTTCAGAATCATAATTTTGATATTCTCTTCCATGATCACTATGAATAGTTATCAAAGGATGATTTTTTTCATTTTTAACATGCGATCTAATACATTTGAAATAAGAAAAACCTTCAGATTTCATTGCTAAAAAATAGACCCACATAGATATAGTGTAATAATAAACTAAAACAAATACATAATAATTGCCTCCAATGCTTCCTATTTGTGTTGGACCAAAAAGATCTATATGTACTAAATATAATTCATAAGTATTTGATACTTCACTGACTGATTTAAAACATGATTTATGTTTCTTTCCATATTGACAAGGATAAAAATCTTTTTAAGAATAAAATCTAATCACTGGTAGATCCTTAACTAATATTTTCATTGAGAGTTTTCATCGGTTTCTAAGGTTAAAGTTTACTCACCTTCTATTCCACAACCAATAATGACCTTCCATGGCACTAAGGCAAGGAAATTCTTGGATTTTAAGGTCTACTATGTTTAGTGTGTATATATTCTCTTACCTGTGGGCAAAAAAAGTAAATTCTTCCTTGGAATTTGTACTAAGAACTTTTCATTCCAAAAATTTACAATGTAAACTTCATCACATAATTGAATTATGCTAATGAGGTATTTCTTAAGACCCTTAACAAACAAAAAATCTGAAATCAATGTTTTTATAAGAAGGCCAATGTTACTTATACCAATAATTTCTCAATGAGCATTATCTATGAATGTTACTTTTCCTCCTTTCGTCTTGATAATATTTTCAATAAAATAATTTTTACTAGTCATATGTCGGGAACATCCACTATCCATGCAACAAGTATTAATGTAGGTACTTTCTTTATTTTCTTGAAAATAATAGAGTTAGACTTTCGGAACCCAAACATTCTTGGATCTGGAAATTTTAGAAATAAAAATTTTAATCACCCACATTTTCATAGAAAAATACGATTTATGAAATCCTAACGACTTGGTTTTGTTTAAGGATCAAATTTTTTCCCAGTGTCCACCACACCGGCACTTAGTGCATAATGATGCACTTTGAGGATAAAATTAATTTTTACTAAAATTCGGTTAAAAAAAAGTACAACCAAATCCAAAACTATTCATTAGAGGTCGAATTTGAGAATACATCTTATAAAAATTTTACATACAAAAGGTAATGTTTGACAAACAATTCTCTAGGAAAAAATTTCGGACTTCAGTCTAGTAACTATGTTCTTAACTTCCAGAACATTATCATTAGAACTAGAGTTAGGCTCGAAATCATTTTTCTTAGAAATAACATTTTCTAGATATTTAGAAAGTATATCTATCTCATTATTTACTTCCTCAAGATTTTTGAAATACATTCAAAATCAAGGGTTTTCTGCTCAAGATATTTAGAAAGATCTGATATTTCTTTTGTAAGAATAAAAATCCTAGAATTTTCCTTATCAATTATTTTGTTGAATTTAGGACTTTCTTTCTCAAGAATCATAGAAAACCTGGAGACTTATTTATTGGTAGGTAATGTATTATCCTCATCAGAAGAAGATTCTTCATCTGAAGATTCAAATATTTTACTATCATTATAATTGGTATTTAGGGATACATTGGTCATGGATTAAGCATTTTGTACCTTTTCTATTAATCAATGGTTTCAATAGGTATTTTGGCTATTAGATCGAGATTATTCAGTCCAAAAGATTCGTAATCTCATGATTATTCTAAAGAGTCTCCACCACTCAAACATTAGGTGTCATTAGATTTCAAAACAATCTTAGCTTTATCTTTGTATTACTTCTTCTATTTCTCTCAGAATGATTTTCCTTTCTTTCATTTCTCTTTATCATAGGAAAATCAGGTCTTATATGTCCAGCTCTCTTCTATTCATAACATGTAACTTCTGATTCATTCTTATGTTTCCATTCTTCCTTCTTGTACATGTATTGAATGTTCTTCTTGAAAAAAATCATGTTCATCCTTCGAGCAAGATTGGCTAGTTCATTATTTGAAGATTAACCTCTACTAGATTTAGATTGTATATCAATCTTATTATATTTAGATCTAATAACTCACACATGAGTCTTGGATTTTATATGATTTTAAGTTGTTGTAAAAACAATAATTCCATTCCCATTATTCTTCTTTAAATTTTTTGTATCTCTCTTCATTCTAGTATCGTGTTGAAGAAGAGTTATAAAAATTTCATCAAGGGTAATATGAGAAACTTTTCTATTCTCATCTATAGTTTTTCTCTTAGATTCTCACTTATAGGGAATGATATCTATGATCTTATCAATAATAGATTCATAATCTAATCCTTTCTAGTCCATGTATTGTAACTATTAATGATAGTCATAAATCTATGTTGAACCTTACATATGGGTTCTCCATAAGGAATTGAAAAACCACGATATTTAGCTCTGAGCATGGATCTTATAGTTTTAATGACTTTTGATGTTCCAAAGTGTGTAACTTCAAGATTATTGCATATATAATTTTCTACGTCACAAGATGAAATTTGGAGATATATATTTCTAGTCCTAGAACAAATAAATGTATTGAATACATTATAATTCAGTTGATATTCATGCTTTTCTTGGTTAGTGAAATAACCAACATCATTTTCATGGATTTTATATCCTCCAGTAGGCATGAAAAATTTATCAACTCTTGTATAGATAACAAATGTCTTCATGCGATCTCTCCAATAATCGTAGTAATTCCAATCAAAAATAGGTGGTCGAGTAGGATTTAAGATATTGATGGATCCAACATTGATTCCTACTATCTTAAAGAAAAACATTTCACACAATCTTATTAGTAATAAATTTTTTCAGACATGGAAAACATTTCCCAGTAATGAAATTATAGAAAAATGAAAAAACACGAGAAAGGAAAAATTTTATGTGAATATAAGTATTTAAGAAACCTCCTCTGATACCAATTGTATGATCAAAAAATGATTGAGGATACTGTATTTAGTATCTAATAATGCTTAAAATATAATATGTGGGTGAATTGTATACTTTTAAAAAAATTGGAACTCTTAATGATGAAGATGTTTAACAAGGTTAAAAAAAGTAATTCACAAATACTCTAGATCTACACAGTTTCTTTATTCCGGAAATATGATTCAAAGAATACAATACTGGAAAAGTGGTTCCATAAGACAAAATTAACAAATGTTTACAATGATAAAGATTCTACTTTAATGCGTATACAATCATAATAAATCAAGGTATACAAGTATAAGAAATAATAAGATAGTAATACTTTCCTCAACAATCAAAATACATCGGAAAAAATGAAACAAACAAGTTATAAATAGTAAGTCTTTTAACCCAAAGCGAAGGGTATCCAAAAACCTTGGATAATGGTCCATTGATTTATACTTTCAAGAATGTATGTCTTACCCACACCAGGGTAAGCCCTCGATACGAAGATCAGAGTCTGTCTTGCTATCCCTGGAAGCCCTCAACTTCAAGGTAGTCAGCACCTCTGTATTCTTATTCCCAAAAGCCCTCGAATATACTTAGAAACATTCAGAGATTCATGAAGATAATATAGACAACGTGTTCAGTACGTGAAAAGAAATAAAGTCTCTCTCTCTAGAAATCACTTCAACAGCATGTAATCTCTATATTGATCAACTTGTCATGAGCTCATTCAAATGACCTCCTCTTTATAGGAACGACTTCAAATGTCGGATCACTCATCCAACAGTAATATTTTTCCTTGAATTTTGGAGGGACCTATACATGTGTCACTCAAACAATGGTTAGTTAGTAACTGAATGCATGACACTGTGTTATAATACAAAAAAGTGTAACTGAAAACATGGATCTGTAACCAAAATCAAATATTCAGAATGTAAGAAAATAAAAGTATAGAGTCCAAAAAAAAAACATATTTTATGTCTATAATTCAAGGATATTCATATTCTGTTTTCTATGGAATTCAGAATCTGAAATATATAGAGTTCCAAAGTATAAATTTCAAGTAAATTCGGAATCTTGATTCACAATAATTCGGAACCTGAACATAAAATATTCGGAGTTAGAGTTCATGAGAATTCAGAGTCAGAACTCACAATGTTCAGAGTTAGAATTCATTAGAAATCAGAGTCTGAACATACAATTTTCAGATTTAGAGTTCATGAGAATTCATAGTCAGAACATACAAAGTTCAGAGTCATAATTAATTAGAATTTGGCGTCTCAACTTTCAATGTTAGGAATGTGAATTCATTATAATTCGGAGTGAGAACATATAAGAGTTTGGCGTCTGAATTCAAAGAACTCGGAGTCAGAACTCAGAAGTGATCGGAGACTGAATTTAGAGAACTCGAATTCAGAACTCAGAATAATTCAGAGTCTCAATTCAGATAACTCGGAGTCTAAATTCAGATCCTAAAAACATAATTCTCTTTATCTAAGTATTATATGATTCCTAGCTTGTAGATATGAAACATAATTTTACACTTAGAAAAGATAATGAACAATGAAAAAACATGCTATGGATAAAAAAAATTGAAGGAAAATGTGCCTTATGATGTTAAAACTCAGGGTAAATTAAAATTTTCCTTGAGATAAGGTGTTTGTGATTTTCAAAACATGAGGATTGGTAAATTCATAAGGAAACCATATTGACTCAACCATCTCCCCAATCATGATGGAATAGAAAATTCATAAGGAAACCTTATTGACTCAACATATTTTATTTATTAATTTAATATAATTATATTATTAATTTTAAATATATTACATAATTTTAATATTGTGTATGCTTTAATTTATATTGTTAATTTATTTCTCAGTGATAAATCACCCCCATTAAATTTCTTGTATTAATATATTAAATTTAGTCTACAATATAAAAAGAACATGATTTATTATTAATGTTACAATATTATGGACTCTAATTGACTATATTAATCACATTTTAGTTTATTGAGATATCATGAATTAAATTATCTCTTCAGTAAAGTATGATAGGTTTAAGGACTTTTGGTTCTGCTACCCACCATCATAGAGGCTTTTGAGTCATTCTAAATACCTTAGGGGTTATCTCTATTTCACATTTGATAACTCTCATAGACAATATTAATTTTATATAACTCTTTGACATTACATGAAAATATAATTTAAAAATTTTATGTGAAATATTCATATGTGTATAAATATATTTGGAAATATTTTCTAGTTATGTTAAAAAAAATTGTGGGTATTATTAAGAAATAAAGATAAACATTTTGTTTACTTGTTAATTTGGTGGATAGAATATTACACCACAAAAATAATTGGTGGAATGTATAGATATATAGATAAAAATGAGATACTAAAATTATAATTGGATTCAAAGGGTTAAATTATAATGAGATCTAATTAAACATATTATACATTTATGAAAACCCTTTATATATAATAGACTTTATTCCTTTAGGATCATTACATGTAACGTAATACATCATTCCACCATGGAGGTTATAAAAATGTAATGTTACAACATATAATATCACGTAATATATGATCATAATGGATTAACCTACGTGGAGTTAATCAATTATGATTATGATATTTGGCTGTTTATTAGTTAGGAAAATTTGTTTGTTAGGATACCAGGGGAATAAATTTGAAATTTCCCATATTATTCTGTACTGTAAATATTCTATTAATAAGAAATATGGGGTTCATAAAAATTTTGATTGAGATTATTCCCTACACATGTATCCCAATATTGGGATGAACACACAAAATATATATTACATTGGGAAATTATGATCTTGGATTTGAAAATAGATTTTATTTTTTTAGTTATCATTTTTTGTGGGATCACTTTTATTAAAAAGACCTTCTAAAATTACATAGAAATTATGCTCACCACCTTTATAAAAATTTTTTATTATTCAATAAATCAATAAATCATATTTATATCCCTTATTAGAATGAAATATATTATTGTAATATAATGTGACCTAAGGTGGACTTGTTTTATAAAATATAATAATTCATATAATTTATTTGTGAATGTCATAGAAATAAATTACACAAACATTAGAGCAATGGTATTAGATACCTCAAGTGTGTTACAAATTTATATGAACATTATAAAACACAATTATTAAAAGAAAATTGGATAATGAATAATTAGACCATTATTTTCATTATTGGTAAATAGATTATCTCTTAGTGTATATAAATTATGATTTAATTTTACAATGTCGACCAGTCATAGAATTTAAAAAATTCATTATGTTGCTTCGATAAAAATGAAAAAAAGATTAAATTTCATTCTTGGAAATGGGGTGATTATTATTTTCTATTATGATTAAAAAAATTTGAATATAAAAAAAATATCTCTAGGAATTATGAATGTCATTTGTTATTTTTAATTTATCAATTTGTATAATACACACTATATTGATGAAAATAATGAGGTCAATAAAAATTTTATCCCCACATACCATTACATTGTAACCTTGGACATTTAAATATGAAAAACATCCAAAGACACCATAAAATAAATTTTAAAATCATTTTATTATGAACTACTAGAAAATTGTGAAACATGTTTATTATGAAATATGGAAAAAGAAATTTTTATAATTAAAGTTAAAGGGACAGTTTATTATTGGATCTCATATTTAATGATGTATATATTAAATGGAGTACAAGAGGTACTGGTGATCTTATAAACAACATTACATCTACTGATGTCTTTTGGTAAAAATGATAATTGATTGTGATGAAACAAATGTTTTAAAAGATATAAAAACCTCATATATATTTTCAATGAATAATATAATCATAAGTGAAAACTAATCAAGATCCTAAAATGGGATCTTAATAGTGAATACTTGATCTAGGATTTTACTGATCATTGGAGGGATTATGCAATGAAATGTTGTATTTTAAAAGCGGATTCAAACATTATTGGGAATGGTTTTATCCATTATGATTAACAGAGACTTTCAAATTACATTCTCGGGTGATTCTATGAAGCCTATTATAATTGTAATAAATTTAATTCTATATAAATTAGTTATGAAGAAAAAATATGAGATATAGACACAAGAATAACCAATTATAGAATAATGAAGATTTGGTGATGGAATTAATTTTTATGACAGTTGGAATATATTAATATTTAATTTAAATTTATATTATTATCATTTATATTTTATCCTAAGGAAAATTTTGGATATTATTTCTATAATAGGAAAAATCACAATGTCTTTTAGAGAAAATGATACACATTCAATGGTATTTTTCATTTATTTATTTGGAGGGATTTGGATATGGGTGACATAAAGACAAAAAAATAGGAATATTTTTAAATAGACTTTTATCTAGTTCTATAGACATATAAAATAACTATTGAAAAATCTTATAGATGAACATCACATGTCTTGTATGATTATTCGAGATCCCATTGGATATTTATTACTCATATAAAATGTGTTGAATATTTTATCATTGGGGATAATGATAGTAGATAATGTTTAATTTTAGAGGATATAGATTTTTATGATTCTAATAATTAGATAAAATCTATTGAATCATTAATGGTAAACAGGTAACCTAACCTTGTCTGAAAATTTGGGGGTACACCAGAATTGGAAATACCCATACATTGTAAGTTAGTTTTCTATATTAAAAATGTAATTATAGGTGGTGTGTCTACCTATAAATACCAAGATGTTACAAAAGCTTACAAGAAAATAAATCATGTTGACTATGAAGTAAACGTTTCCCCATTTGTTACTATAGAGCATTTCAATGTTTTTCTAGCAAAAAAAATAATTTTGATTACAATATATTTCAAATTTAATTCAAATATTCTTTAACTAATGGGAAGAGTCTAGGAAATATATATTATTCAACCTAATGTTTTTAACAGAAAAACCTTACTA
Source organism: Viscum album (assembly GCA_963277665.1). Taxonomy (NCBI): domain Eukaryota; kingdom Viridiplantae; phylum Streptophyta; class Magnoliopsida; order Santalales; family Viscaceae; genus Viscum; species Viscum album. The sequence goes on along the minus strand of OY728165.1, from coordinate 554,372,275 downwards.
TAGTGAGATGAAATATAAAATGGTTCATTTATGGACTAAATAATGATTCTCAATTTCGAAATATATGTTTTTGTGTTCAATCAATTAGTTATCTTTAAGAACAAGGATAATTTCATTTTATAGAAGAGGATTAGTTATATTATATTACTATATTTTATATTTCATGTAGAGGATAAACTACTTGTATAATATTTTATATAGAATATTTAATCTATAAAAACGAGGATGGGTAAATTATATTTAATTATGGACACAGGTAAAGCTAACTATATGATATATAATAATATATATATTTTGATAGATCAAATAGGATACAAAGAAACATTCAAGGAATATACATTGGTAATGTTTTAGTGTGGTTTATCATGTGGAACACTACTAAAGGGTATTTATCACTAAAACATGGAATGATTCTTAGAAATAATAAGGATCCATAATATAATTAAAAATGGACAGAAAGAACTCATTCTTCATTTACATTGGGATCTGTCATGTATGTCAGGTTTTGAACTCGACCATATGTCACCTATGATCTTAGCCACACATCTATATGAAAATACAATCATAGTTTTATCCCTAGGATTATATTAAAAAACAATCATAAATTTATAATAATGATAAATCATATATTCATGATATTTGGATGGGAGGATGTGAAATTTGTAATTGTTTCATTGATGAAGTATTCCTATTATACATAGATAACATTATGTATTAATTTTTTGATGTATTTTTTTTACAAAATAGTGGATCTATTTTTCGGAAATGATAAAAATAATCTACACTAGAATATTTAAATAAATATTCTGATTATATCAAATTATTTGATTCTGTAAATGATTCTATTGAGAACAGGGTATTCCTTTTTGAATCATAGGTGCTTCCATGAATTATGGTTATAGTCGGGCATGGTTGTGAAAAAATTGATTAATTTATTTGGAAATAGATCCAAATGACAGAAAATAAAAAAACATAATATTCTCATAATCAATTTTATATGAGATATTCCTAAGTGGGGAAATATAAATATTTTTTAGGATAAAATATTTAAAAATGTTATATATATATGGATAATATGTTATCAAAGTAGAATTATGAGGGTAATATAGTATCTCTTAGTATAAAGACCCTAATCCTAGTAGCTAAGATTTGGTTACATACAATAATACATAGGTAAAATGAAGAATCGATCACATCCCAAAAGGTCTAAATAGTTTATTAGAATTTGAAAAATACATATAAACATAATTGTTATATTTCAAAATGAAATGAAATAAATCATAGAAAATTATTTTTAAATACCCCTATTCTTCTAGATTCTCCCTATCAGTCATCCATAATTAAGATCTTAGAATCCTTTAAAAAATTTAATTATATGAAATAGATGAGCTTATATTCTCATTCATTGTATGAAATAAATACGAAGCTATCATAAATAAAAATAAAAAATAAAGAAATGTGAATGAATAAAAATACATTTCATTAAAAATTAATCAAGATCATAATATGGAATGAATAACTAATGATTAAATATAACCATATAAAACATCAACTAAGGCTGATATTCAATAATATATATTCAAATATATTTTTTTTTTCATGTAATATCAATAACTAATCTTATATTATTAAATTCATAATTAGGGAAATCATAAACAAAACATCTTGTCCAGAGCCAATATTTCTACGTAAATGGAAATTGACTTTATCAAAAGCTGATCTAGATTGTATCATGATATCTATAGATGCATCTAAGGGATATATATATCTATTCCTGACACTTATAAATTAAAATTAGTTTCTCATATTAACGGGGAGGAACATAATCACCATAAAAAATAAAAATGAAATTATTATTTGAAATGTAAATAATTTCCCCAATATATAAACACAATCATAATATATATAGAGTAATATAGAGAATGGTATCAATAAATTAAATCCATATTCAAAATTATCATAATACATTTAATTAAAATAAGATTAATGGTTTATAATATAAAATCCTTAAATAAGCATATGAAATTTGAATAATGATATCCATTCGGAAGAAAAATTTTTCATTATCTTTTAGTGAGACAAAAGAAATCATCACATCGAAATGTTTTATTTAAAATAATGGATTGAAATAATACCTACTGATTAATAAAAGTAAATAGGATTATAAAATGATAATTTAGTTCTAATTAAAGAGAAAACATTTAAAATCAATGTTTAAATTTTTTTTAATTGAAACAATTAGTTGGAGTTTACGGGAATATATAAAATAATATTTAATGATAAAAAAAGAATAATTTATAAAATAAAAAAATAAGTAAAATAATATAACATTTCATGATAAAAATATAGATTTTACTAATATATTAGAGCCTTAAAATATTTTTCACAGTGTACTAAAAATGAGTATGAAATTGGGAAGTACGATTTAATTTGGCTTGCATATCATGATGAATGGAAAAGGAAATATTATAAAATATATATTTCCCCTTAAAAGAAATAGGAATTGAGTATGATAAATATTTTTGGAATATATTCACAAAATATAAGAGTAAAAAATAATTTTAATTAATAATTAAATTGGGGTAGAGAGAATGAAAGTGTTACCCGACAGAAAAATAGTGGTTCTGGGAGCATCCCTTTAACCTATATCAAAAATAATTATACACTTGTAAATAATATCCACTTTAATAAAACTAGATTCTTAATTTCATACTTCATAACCAACTAAAATATAATTTTTATTATAATTTTATTAAGTTCATTTATGGCCATTCTGATTAGTTATAATGTTTAATTATTTTTTCCTATGGTGTGCGATTGTTTCATAGTTTTATGGTTTGTTACCCATTGTATAATTGTGAGGATTATTTTAAAATTGATGAAAAAATAATAATTCTAATGGAATGACATTAATAAAATTCAATTATTTTAAAAATTCCTCATATCTCATTTCATTATATGACATGAGGATGGTTTATTAGATAAAATGTTAATAAAAATGGTTGTTTTTTTGGTAGGTTTTTGGACCAACATAAACTAGTATATTTTTATTTTATATTTTGTTTATGAACTAGATATTTAAAATTTATTAAGTTCAAAAACCAATATAATAATAATATTTATCCATTAAAATAGTTTTATGAATTTCCATGAAGGTTTTAATGAACAGTTGAATCTTATTGTCGAAAAATGCGGTGAGAAGACACCTCATGAATGATGTTTTCATTTTTAGAATAAAACTAGAAGAAACGATTCATGATGAAGGATATTAAATTAACATTAAAAAATAAATTTTTATAACAGTAAATAAAATTATCATTCCACATTGGGATTGGGAGGTGATTATAGGATAAATAATAAATTAAATTATATGAGAATGAGGGAGGGTTTTAAATCTTAACTGTCATCTTCTTGAGATCCTCTATAAGGTACTTATAAATTTTATTTTTATAAGACCGGAAACAGTTGAACAAGTGAAAGTGATAATGGGAATGGAATTTGGCACGTTTTAGATACTAAATAATGCTTAAATTGATGAAATATAGTGATGTAATTAGTCAATTTTATAATTGAGGCAAGGTGTAACATTGGAATTGAATAAAATATTTAAATAATATAGATAATATTGGTTTAAATACTTTGAAAATACCTAAAAAAGGCATATGGGATAAAATATTAGAAAAACATTATAATATTATATATTATTCAGTATTTATGTGATTTTTAAATATATTAATTAAATATTATAGTCATGGAAATTAATATTTGTCATTTTTAACACTATTAATTATTATAAAATTAAAACATCAAAAAAAAGAATAAATTTCGAAAAAAATATAACATATGAATTTAATATTTTTCAATATAATTCATGTAAAATCATAATAATATAATAATATATTTATTTTACTATCTATAATAAATTTTATATAAATTTTTCATTAATTTAATAATTAATTTATCATCACTCTAAATACCATTAAGGCATTTATTTATTACCTAAAAACAAAAAACAAAAAGTTATGGCTAAGATAAATACCATATATATCCATATACTATTTAGGATCAAATACATATTTTGAAACATTATATATTAAAAATTTATACTAACTAAAAACCATTATTTGAACATCATGTACTTCATTTAAATTAAATTTTATAAGGGTTTTAAAGATATCCTTTCTATTCCAAAACCACTGAAATTAAAAAAATTTAGATTTCTTAGGATATACTCAAAAAATATATATTCAAAATTAATTGCCATTTAATGGTTTTATTAATTTTAATTAAAACCATTTTATTTTTTTTTCTATTTCTTTCTCAAGCACTGGATAAGCATTGCATAATAAGTAAAGATAATTATTTCATATATAAAAACTAAAAATAAATTTTTGTTACACATATAAATTAATTTAGTTAAATATACGATTTTATATTAATTAATTATATATATTTACTCATTTCTATGTCCATAAGACATCTTTAATTTGTTATTTTAACTTTTTCTTTCCTTTCACATGCATTGCACATGATTTTAGATATGATTCGTGTCATATAAATCTATAATTAAAAGCTAATATCCTAAATAATGAAATATATTTTATAATTCATAAAAATATCTAAAATGATATTTATCAGCTAATTATTATCTATACGGAAAGAAATTTATCTTTTCCAGCACTACGTAGGCACTACTTCGGCAATGACAATTTTTTAAACATATATATAATTGAGTTATAATTTCCAAGTTATGAATTATATTTAAAAATAATAATATCATAATTTATTCATTCCATATGATTAATAAATTTTTATATCATAAATATGTCATGAATGTATCACAAAAGATTCAATATTTTATAAAAAAAATATATTTTTTAACTATTCACAAAGAAAAATTAAATTTATCATGAAAATAATAAAAATTTATCATAATTTGTTTTCAATATTAAAATTTAAATAATTAAGTTATTTTTGGATAAATATAATTTTTAAATGTTTCAGTTTTTCTAAATATATTGTGCAATCAAAAGGAGTCCAAATGAAATAATAAAAAAGTATATGTTTATCCTCAGTATTCAATTTGTTCTTAGTTTATGCCTATAAAAATTATTGGATGAATTTAAAAAAATGTATGTAATATATAAAAAATATTTATTCTTATATTTTGTTAATAGTGACTTATTTAATTTTTTTTAAACATTACATTATGGTTATAAAATATTTTTCTATAAATACACATCCCTTAAGATCAATTTTTATTTATATTAAATTATAATTAATTTTTTATTTGTTAATTATTATTATAATAATCGGTAAAATATACTTACATAATTAAATTAATATATTTCATTCATTCCATTTTAATGGATAGGTTATTGATATAATAATAGTTAATCATTTTTCTAAGGTCAGTGTTTATGTGACAAATGCTATCAAAACATTAAAATTATAAAGAGGCATACCATAAAATAATGGGGTGATACATTCATACAGAAATAAATTAATTGATTCCTTGAAATTTAAAATTGAACCTACATAAATAAATATTGATACTTGAAAATTCCTTTTTTTAATTTCACATCGTAAAATGGGTTGACAAATATTCCTCGTAATACAGGTATTGAGAAATGAGAAAGTCACCACAAAAATAGGCTTTTAAATTGGATAACCACAGTGGTAAGTAAAAATATGGGTATTGAAATGAAGTATAACTATATGTTTCTGGTTGATAGTGATATATATCATGGTCTTTAGATATTATACCATCACAAAATAGTTAAAATGTGATCAGTTAAACGAAAATCTTATTTTCTGAATGGAATGAAAATAAATAAAATTTTTGTTCTAAAATAAGCCTCCCACAGTTAAGGGAATCATTTATTATATAAAGAATATGACGACAAAATAAACATACGTAATTACATTCATTTTCCTAATAGCATATTTTATTTTTTCATTTTTATAACTGAAAGTTATTTCTTAAATTTTGGGATTGATATTGATTAACAAAATATATTCCTAAATCACTTTTAAGAATAATAAGATCTAAAAGTTATTCATTATACCATTAAATATGTTTCTAAACAAAAATGGTTCAAACATGTAAGCCAATATAAAAAATCAAACTTTAATATTAATAAAAAATCTCATTAATCCATTAAAAATGTAGTTATTTTAAGACCCATTGCAAATTGAATTTTCTAAATTCAAAGTCTCTAAAATTAGAGGGAAGGTCAATAACATTTCAAAATCAAATTTACATAACATTTTACCAAATAATGTTGCTATTATTTTCACATACTAGGTATATTGAAAAATTTTACACCTTTGAAATAAAGTTAAACATGCTTTCCTCTAAGAGTATAAAATTAGGTTGTAAAATATATTTTTTTAATCTAAAAGTCTAATAATTCAGGGATAACATAAACCATCAGATCAGTAAATAATTTCATGGTCACAAATACATTCTGATTGACATAAATTATTTAATATCTGAACATCATGAACATATTTATGTCAATCATTACCATGCCATTTATTTTCAAGAAGATAAACATACAATAGAATCACATCTCTTGATTACTATTCCTTTTTTTAACATGCTTCCAATTCTATAAATAGGAATTACTGCAATACAATCCTTTTGTATCTCATTATTATTATAAGAATATAATTATTGAAAAATTAATCAAATAAAAATATTAATGAATCAAATAACATGCATATTAATCAATCCTATTAATATGTGGTTATATCATAAGCTCAACCACCATCCATTATCCTCATTTATTGTATATTACCTTGATCCTTGAGACATTTATTTCTGTACTTTCCCATATAATTATAGTTTATATATGATACATTAGTAACATTTTTCATACACATGAAATTCCAAGAATTATTTCCTTTCACTACACACATGTCGCATACCCCCATTCATTTTAAACAAGTACTATGGTGTTCTTTTAACAATTATCACATGTGGGTAGTCACTTATTTCCAATCATTAGTTTATCCATATTTTCCTTTCTGTACTCATGTTCTCATTCTCCCCTCTGAATCCTTGAAATGTACTAAATTGTTTATTTTTCTAATAAAAAATTATATTATATCCTCATATGTTGATATTTTTTTCGCGACTTGTTCTAGTCAAAATAATTCTATAAAACCATAAAAAATTTGTTCCCATTTACTCTTAAGGATAATGTTCGTTAGTGAAGTCGTAATTCCCTTTATAAGGTGCCATTTTTAAATATTTAAATATAATATATTAGATCATATCATTTTGAAACATAATGTATAGTAACAAAACTAGTTAAATACATAAAATAAATTTATAAGCTGTTAGCATCAAAAACCTGATATGTTTGGGATGTCATTATATAGTTCTCATAAGACATTATCATAGGGTTATGTTCCCAAATCGTGGATTTCATAAATCTAGTTTCAATATTTTATACCAAACATATTCTAATACCAACTGTAATGACCATGACCTGAGTATCCCAAATAAGTTCCTTAATTAAGAATATTGGTACAATGAACCTGAGATTCCATACTGATGTACCAAACAGTATATAATATTTGGAAAAACATATACAAACATAATTTCTACATTAAAAAAAGAATATAAATACAACATAGAATCTCTTTGGGAGAAACAATAATTCTCTTAGATTATCCATGTATATCAAACATAGTATTCATCATTGAATCTTGAGGAAAAATAAAACAAAATAAAGGGGTGAGATAAAATTTTCAGCATGATTACAAATGATAACCGAATATATCATTAATAGTCATAAAAAATAAATCATGGTGAATTACTAAAAATTAATTCCATTAAAACATATTATTGAGCATAATATGGATGTATTAAAAAATAAATAAATAATTAGATATATAAAAAATAATAACATAAATATACATAACCATTCATATACTAAAACTCAAATTACCACATGAAATATCAATAAAAAATTATAAGGAGGGAATGCGTAATTTGGGACATTATAATGATACCAGTATGTCCTCAAAAAATATGTCTACATAAATGGCTATGGCCTCGGCAAAAGCCAAGTCCAATTTCTCTAATGAGACATACTGATTCATTGAGGGGCTATAGCGGACCCCACTGGATACTTACTAAGATTACTTCATTGAATATATAAAATTGTTAAAACAAAATTAACATATAAATTCTTATTAAAATTAATATATGAAATGTAACTAATTTCACCAATCAGTAAGCATAATCATAATATAACCCTCATAATATGGAAAATGGTATCAAGACAGTACTTCTCAATTAAAGATGATCATAAACCATTAAATATAATATTATTGACGGTTTTATATATGATCAATATAAATTAAGCATAATAAATTAACATAATGTTTACCTATGGAATGAAAAGGGTATCGTAATTAAGTCATTAAAAAATAAAAAAACAGTGTATCATGACAGTATGCATGATATAAATTATTTAATTACTAAATCTACATTAATAAGGTAAAATAAACATATATCATTATAATTAATGCAATAAAATATTTTGAAAATTAAAAAATAGTGTTTATAAATATTTAGAACTGACCCACATCGAAGAAGAATTATAAAAAATATAAAATAATATTTACATCAAAGAAAAAATAATTATTAAAATAAAAAAACAAATAAACTAATATATTGTTTCAGGAAAAAAATAGTGATTTTTTATAGTATTTTGTGTAATATATTATATTATGTACTTTACTTGAAAATATGTATGAAATTGGGATATCCCCTTTAATCAAGCATGCATATCGTGTGGGATTCAATATAGGAATCTTATAAAGCATGTATTTAACCATAAAATAAAGAAAAATTACTATAGGTGTATATTATTAATATATAAACATCGAATTTAACTGTATTAAATAATAATATTTAAGAATTCTATTGGGTTAAAAGGAGAGGAAGCATATCCTAGAGGAAAAAAATGGACGTTTGGGGAGAATCAATTTTATTATGTATGAAACAGTTCAACAACTATAATTAATGTCTCAGATAATAAAATTTGATTCATTAATTACATATTTAAAAATTACTACAACATATATTTTATTATTCTAAATATTATTATGTTAATTAATGACCATTCCAATGAGTTGTAAAGTTAAAATTTTATTGGTCTCATTCCATTAGTTTGAGGGTATTGTGGTAATTTTCTTGGGTATAATTATTAGAGTTCTTTTATAATTTAATAAAAACATCAAATGTGGAATTAAATGATATTAATATACTTATATAGTTTTAATTGGTTCCCATAATCATTTGGTTATGTGGTATGAGAATGATTCAGTTGATAGAATGTTGATAAAACATGATTAGTTTTTTTTGTTTTTATGACCTTCATGATCTAGTATCATTTTATTTAATATTTTGTTTATATAATAGTTCAAGAAGAATAAATATGTTTTAATACATATATTTTAATATTTATTAACTATAAAAATGTTTTTATGACCACATTTGAAGGTGGTGATGAAAAAGGAAAATATATCATCAATAATGGGTGTAAATCAACATCGCATGAATGATTATTTCATTTTAAGACTAAATGTATAAAAGAATAGTTTGGATTATATATATTAAATTAATATAATAATATTATAGTATATCTAATAAAATTTTATAATCATTACACATTGGTATGTTGATATTATGATAGGACAAGAAAAGTAATGAAATGAAAAGAAAAAGAGAATGAGGAACAAGTTTACCACTTATGTGTCATCTCTTTAAAACCCACCTTAAGGTACATGAAAGGGGTCTTTTTGTATGACCAAAAACACTATAATTTGGAGAGAGATTTGGATAATAGAATTTTCCAAAGGATATTCGATTATGAAGGATTATGGAGTAGATGTTATTTGAAGTAAAGAGTCCCTTTTATAATTTAGGTGAGGGGAAGTTTAGTGTATAAAATTATATTAAAACATAATATCGGTATAATAGGGTGAAGAATTACAAAAGGCCTTAATTGATAAATAAGATTAAATTGAAGAAAAATTATCATAGTTTCCCTTATTGAATATTATTTTATTACTGTGTAATTAAATATAATATTATTCTCATGAAATATAATGTCTCTCAAATTCAATATTATTCATAACTATGACTTCAAAAACATAAATAATTTTATTAAAATTAGGAATAAAATTTATTTTATATTATATATGTCATATATATCTATTTAATTCATGTAAAATATTAATAAGAACATATTATAATTTTTATAATATTTTTAATATCATTTATTTGTATTTTTTCATTAATTAAATAATCATTGTATCATTATTGTGTAAATTTAATGCTATAATTTTTCATAAAAATTTTAAATAAACTATCAAGATTATGATATATATATTATTTTTCCAATAAATATTTATTTTTGAAACTATCTTATGGAAACCTATATATTAAAAAGGTATACTAATTAAAACCATACTGTGAAAATCCGGTATTTCTTCTAATTAAGATATTATAGGTGGCTTACAGTGAACCAAGTGGATCCAAATATTCCAAAATCTGTAAAAAATAATATTATGACTGGCACACTCATTTTGAACAAAAATTATTCAATATTTTTGGTCATATAGTTTTTCTTATAATTTTATTTAAAGTCAATTTATTAATTCTTCTAATACTTGCACAAAAAGTGCATTAGCATTGCATAATAATTTATGTTCATTATTATATATATATAGTAAAAAATATATAACTTATCAAAAATTAATTAGGATGAATAAAACGTTTTCCATTTATTAATTATGTATATTTAGTCACATACATGTCATGAAACATCATTAATTTATAAAACAGACTTTTTCTTGCATTATGCAAGAATAACAAAGGAATTTAGATAAGATTCATGTTTTATAACTATAAAATCAGAAAGAATAAACAAATGAAATATAATATTCTTAATAATTAAAAATAAATTCTTGAAATTCCTTTTATCAGAAGATTATTATCTATAAGGACCCAAATTTGACTTTGTCAACCCTGTACAAGAATTGCGTCGGCACTGACAATGATTTTTACACTTATCATTAAAAAAAATTATAAATAATAAGTTATGATATTTATTACAATATTTCTATTATAAAATCATTATTTATTCATTCTAGAAGATTAATAAATTTATATATCTTAAATATTTTTTCAAGATATCCAAAAAAACAATATTTTTTTAATAACTATATTTATACTATTCACTAAAAAATTAAACAAATCAAAAAATATTTATATTCTTATTTCAAAAATGAGAATTATTTTGTAATATAAAATTTATAATTTTCAAATTTTTTTATAACAATTAATTCGGACTCAATCAAAACTAAATTTTTCCAAAATAAATATAATTTTCTCTTAAAATTAAATTAGTTTTTCATATATTCCAATAAAAATTATTGGATGAATTTAAAAAAAATATTTTCAATATATAACATATATTTTTCATTATTATTTTTCAACAATTGTAATTAATTGAATTTATTAAGATAAAATTCTATTATGGTCATAATGATTTTGTATTATAAAAACATATCCGTTATGTTAAATTGGTTTGTATATTTATATCTAATTAATTTGTAACCAATGAAATAATTTTTTAAAAAAAAATAAACTAAATTTTTATAATTTTATTAATCTCTTTAATTATATCTATTCCATTAGATATGAGATAACTATGGTAATATTTAATCAATTTTTACAATCAGTGTTCAAGGTTATATAAGCTGTTGAAGATGCTAAATTTATTTAGATAGATACAAGAAAATATTGGTGTGTTACAAATACTATGTGATAAATACAATATTAGTGAAATTTATTAATATTTTATCATGTTATTATAATGAATTAAATCTTCATTTTTTATTCATTTTTTAAATTAATTTACATTCCACATTATGTGGGTTGATAATATCCCATATATGTAATTATATGAGTAATTTCAAATCAACGATTGGTAAAAACATATATGGGTTTTGGTGACATGATAATATAATCATGAAGATAATCACATGAAAAATAATAATGGTATTGTGTGATATATAATTCATGTATATATTAAATATATACATGAAACATATGACTAAATAATCTAGTAATCTCATGATTTAAATAAATTATCCCACAATATTTCATAATAAGAGATGACATAAAGTTTAGTGACCTGGGAAAATATATATAAATATATAATTTCTAAAATGTGAATAATTATTTTCTAATCTTCAACCCTTATACACTTCTTTATATATCTCACATTTTATAATAATCATCATATCTAAGGTATTATAATCATATAAAATGGATGTGATTAAATTATAAGTAATGGAAAAACAAATAATGACATGAAGTAAAACATGAGGAATACATAAATATTAAAATATTTGATCAAAAGGATTAGATTATAGTATGAAAATATTTTATTTAACATATGATATTTATAAGTTAATTAAGGTAATATAAAATATATGTGCTTGTTAAAAACACAAATCAATAGACATGTAACATGGGAGAATGTCATAAAAGTGTGGAATACATTGGTATCAATTCCTGATTATGAAAACCTAGAATTTCATTTTATTTAATGGAATGTAAATACATCTATAAAAGTTAAAATAACTTAATAAAAATCATTTTAAAAATTTATCAAAAATTAAAATAATAATCCCTATGTGAGAAAACACAACATTGGAATGATTATGTAAACATATTCATTATGTATATGCCTAAACATGTTAATATATCTATCATTCACATACCAATATGAAAACACCATTATGTTTTATCCTGGCTATCATAGGATATATAAAACACCAATCTATTAGATTGTGATATATGAACTCACCAATCATCATCTATACCAATGTGTGCCACATTAAATTAGTCATAAACAAATCATAAATAATGCATGGAAAATTAAAATTATTTTAAATATAAAATCAAATTTTATTATCTTTTCAAAATGAAATCATCGATATAAATGGGTTTTATAAAATATCAAACTAATCCAACAACATGAAATGATCTATTTAAAATTGGAAATTTTATTACCTAAAAAAATTTAAACATTGTAGGTGAACCTAATGTTGACAATAATTAGGGATTTATTCTTTTTAATATGGAGAGTAAATCAAAAACTAATCCACATTGTATCATTCATATTTTTTTTAAAATAATTGATGTAACATTAATTGTTATGTATATATTTTCAAAAATACCATTTTTTAATTTAAAAGAATTTAAATAAAAAAAATAAATAATTTGAGTTTTAATTAATAACATTATTTTCTTATAAAAAATGTGTGAAGAATTATTAATTCAATACATAAAAAACATAGTTAAGTTAGACATCATAAAAATTGGTTAAAGTAGTTTGAATTATAACTTCCCTCACATTTACCAAGTTTCAATACAGACTATTTTACATCATATATCATAAAGATAAGAATGTGAATTTCCAATATAAAAAAATTATATATATATATAATATTAATATTCATTAATATAAATATTATTCATTTATTTGATTCATGTAATAACTTTTTAGAATCATGTGTTAATAATATTATCTATTTTAAATTAGGATCATAAAAAATGGATTTATATTTTTTATTAATAAAAGGTAATAATTTAGTTATTATTGATGAATCTATAATTGATAATGTATAACATATTATATTATTACAATTATATTATATTGAATTTTTTGACACATTTTGTGAAAATAAAAAACATTTTTGAACTTGTTTTGTGTAATTTACTAATATAGATAGATTTAAATATAACATTCATTAATTTTATAACCTATAAATAATCATAATATATATATATATATATTAATATATATATTATAATGTTAATAACAAATTTAAACTAGTAATTTTTTCTTCTTCTCTAATAAGAATCATGTTTATTCAGGGAGGTGGTAGTTCAGACTACAAATGATTCAAGTTTTTGTTTTTAATATTTATAAATTGGTGGTGAATCATAAACCATAGTTATAATAACATAATGATATAATAATTACACAGATGATATCATTTAGTTATGATGAAAGAAATTTTTGGAATAATAAAATATTATGATTAAATAGAAATATTAATTGCGGTAACTTATACAACTCTTCTTGAATTATATACTTTGTTAAAGGGATTAAACATTTAGGGAATGTTTTTTTTGCGAATATCAAATCCATATTATGGTTTAGAATATGTTTTTATTAACGTATTAAAATATTTTTTGTAAAAAATACTATTTATTTTATTAGGATAATTGTAGAGGAGTTCCCCATTTATATTTGAAAAGGACCGGTGTTTTGGTTAATTCCCAAAAACCATTCAATAAAGGGATGTATCTCTCTTTGAATGTGGCACAAAATTTGATTAATAACATTTTATATATGGTATATAATTTATTCAAATTCCTAACACTAAAATATAAACCAATTTTAATCATTTTTTTCCTATAACTTAAAAATATGTTATCATTTAAAATTTATATTCTAATCATAATAACCAATTTTTAACAAAAAAAATTATAAATTAAACCCAAAAAAATATTTATGTACAAATAAGTTGAACAAGATAATTCAATATTTAAAATTTATTTAATATTAAATTATTTAAAGTTTTAAAAATTACTTTTTAAATAATAAATATATATTGTATTAAATCAATATTTTCTAAAAATATATTATAAAATTTAAACATTGACATAATTTATTATAAATTAGATAATTATATAAAAAATCATCAAAAACATTCATTTAGTGTTACAGAAATGTTTCATTAATTTTAAATTAAAAATCCCATAATTTTAAATTCTTAAAGAGATATTATTTGAAAAAAAATGTATTATACAATATTGACCTAAAATCATTCTTTTTAGAAAAATTTCAAATATTAGGTCTCTTCGATGATTATGTGAATAACTATTCAATTGAATTTCAGATACTTTATATTACTTCTTTATTTATTGAACCGTCTCCATCATTTCATGGAAAAGGTTTCTACCCATCCAATTCCTCTACCCATCATTATCCCAACATGTTGGATTCAAGAATCTACTCACATACATAGCCTCATATAGTTCCGTCTAAATTTTTTAGTGTAAAATGTATTTATTTGGAGACATTAATATGTGTAGGGTTTTGTCTAAACATCTGTTGAAAGTATGGAATATGTTCTCATCATATCCTCTAGACATATAAATTTTCTCCTATACATAACATCTATCATAAATTATTTGAAATGTTGAAGCTTAGATACATATGAAAATATTTGTAATGGCCTCTACATAATATTTAGAAAATCCTTAGATCCTAATAATTTTAATTCATATTGGTTCCCAATGATTCTTTATCACTTCCATTATTTATATCTTATATTGTTATTCTTGGAAGAAATTTTCAATGGAGGAAATAAAATATGCTAATTTTTTAGGGGATATACTACAACAACAAAATCATGATATATATTATAATTTGTATGGTTTGATATGTTGAATTATATGTTTAATTTTCGGATTTACAAACTTGTATAGGAATTGGTAACAAAATAAAATAAAACTATTTAATTTGTACTTATCTTAATTGTATACCAAGCATTTAGAAATGTATTATATGACATATCTTTTCATAAAAACCCCACCTGATTTTTTGTTTTATATCTCTACAAATATGCATATATCCTAGATGTAAATAATAGGATGAGATACATACAACATCATGCATTTACATCTTCAATTTATGATTTCATGGGACACATATTCACACTCTAATCCTCATAACTACATCCTTGTAACTGTTGATCTATATAATATTCACTATTTTTTAATGATCAACATCATATTTCAAGGATTATTTCATTATAATTTGAATGAATACTTAATAATATTTTTAGTAAATATCATATATATCTTCACGAATATGATATTAATATTCATCATCTGAAAATCCTAGAGCATTGGAAAATTTTCTTTCCTTGACATGGATTGATTAGCTTGATATTTCTTATTAAGAGCATTAACTACCAAATTTTCCATCCATGGGTGAAAATGTAATATGTAGCCATAACCTTTAATCAACTACAACCATGTATTTGTTTTCATATACATTTCTTACTTTTTTTATATATATTTCATTCACTTCTAACAAGAATATATATATATATATATAACATTTCTCTATAAATATAACTTCACAAAATCATCAATGACATAATTATTACTACCATCTATATATCATGTGTTGAGTAATTATTCTCTGGATTATTTATTTATCATAATGAATAATTTGTTATCTTATCATTCTATATGAGATAGAAGCCCAACACCCTTCTTAAAGAATTGGTGTACATTAGAAACCCTTAACAACATCTTGGAAATATATGTATTGGTGTATCACCAACCTCTATGTCGGTTCCATAAAACATTCTTCAAATTAAAATATCTATTATAACATTAATATATTCTGTGTAAAACATCATGATGGATTTATTATCATTATTGAATTTTATTAAATGTTTTTGTAATAGCTTGTTATCCCAAAAAAGTAATAGTCATTAGGTACATTTCACAATATGGTCCTTTTATTTATAAAATAAGTCATATTTGGATCTACTAAAATTAAATTTCTCTTGACTAAATGTCCTATGATTGATAAATTTTGATAAAAATATCAAAAACATTACATTTTGGATTGAATTTGCGATTTCTCATGTTATTTAACATAATCCACAATTGACCTTCATGAGCTTCTTTTATCATTTAATAGAAATAAATATATTATATAAATAAAACCATAAATTGATAAATATATTATATAAATAAATCATTCATTAGATCAAGGAAGAAATCCTAGGAATTTATTTATTCATTCAACATAGTATTAAACTCATAGTGTCTATATTGTTTAAGGAATCCTATAGGAAAAATATCATCCCTTTTGTAATTAAATGGATTAAATAAAAAGACATGATTAAAAATTGATAAGTATTGATCTCCTAGTATACAATCATATAGATCTGTTATTTTGGGTACAAATCACTTAATTTTTATCAGGATTTTATATATTTTAGAATTATATAAATAAACATTCAACAATCATTCTATATAATAGAGGACTAGTTCACCCCATGATGATCCAATGGTGAGTATAATAGCCTTATTAAAATTTTCATGATTTTTATTTTTGAAATAAAATATTTATATGGGATACATTCTTTATAGACGTATTACATAGGGGTTAATTCATGTCTGAGTTCTACTAAAAACTCATCCTCACACTCTTGAGGAAGAACATTTAATTAATCAACAAATAAATTATTAATTTAATGTAAAATTTGAATTTTATTAATTCTTATTTCTACCCTGATAATTTGTTAAAATAGTCCCTCGTCATTTTGTAACATAACCCACATTATAGAATATTGGGTGCATAATCATCCTTATGTTGATACATGATAAAGAGTTGATTTGGGGTATGAAACATGACTCCCATTTGCCTATTATTTATAATTGTGTCAATATTTACACACATAAAAAACATTTGTGGTCCCCTAAGATAATAACCAATGCCTTTATCCCACAATTCTAATAAGTAGTAAGTTGGGATTTCCATCCACTAGGTATCCTAACATTTGTGATTATACGACACACCAATTTCTTTTATTTTCCAAATAATATGGGGAGCTTCTAACATTAATTTCTACCATAATATAACATCCAATAATCACTTCATATAATTTTATTTCTCTAGTTGATAAATAAAATTTAAGACAATGAATAAATCCATTGAAGAAGATATTAATTTTAATCACAGAATCCATGAGTAAAATAGAAGCATATCTCAAAAGTATTCTAAAATTTTCCTCATATTATATGATAAAATAAACCACTTTTTTAATCAATTCCATAATGTATTACAATAATATTTTGCAATGATTCAATTGAAAATTCTGCTATAAAAATAAATTCTTAAACTATTACCATCCCTTTAAATTCATTTAATCATTTATTTGTATTCTTAATGAAACACCAACACTAATATACCTCACCATATATAAGGTTGAATTCCCAAACTACCATTTCATGGTACAAGAACAAGATAATATAAATTATCATTTCAATACAATTTTCTACTACTACAATCTAGTTTATTAAAGAACTAAATAATATAGTGTTTACATTGCTTCAAAAATTAAATGATAATTAATTTTTCCCTCCTTGATATGTTTGGAAGCTCAGCACAATATGGGTGGTTCTCTAGTTTTTCATATAGTCGTGTGAGACTTTCATTGATATATTTCATTCTATACACAATCCCTCAGTGTTTAAAAATAAGAAAACTCTACATCTCTCATTTTACCCATTGGTAACATTATTATTTCCTATTCTCACAATTACATTGATTATTCGAAGACAATGAATACGAGTAATAAAAGAGATGATTTAAAAAAGTATAATATAACAATAGACGCATGATTTCAAAAATTACATTAAATCATTATCATATTAATATATTTGATTAAATTAAGGATTTCCTTGATTTCTTTTCAAATCAGACTAGTTATATATTTTCAAATCATTTCTAATTATTTATAAAGGTAATGTAATTAACAAAATAATTTCCCAAATAATTTTTAAAATATTTTATATGTTAGGCCTCTATGTCAAGATCTTGGTCACAATTATATATATTCACATCACATCACCTTCAGGGTTATTTCCCCTATTTAAAATTGTGCTAGAGCCTACAAACACCTTTAGTATCTGGAAAATAATATAATATTTCCAATAGCCACACAATCTCAACTTCCACAATCCATCAACACAATACCTTATACATTGAATTATCCAACATATTTTTTTCTTGGGCTATCACTAACATTATCTTTATTAATCATAAATACCAAAAAGCCCTTACATTAATCAAATAAAACAGTTCCAAGATAAACTTATCATAATTTATACATTAATTTCAGGATTTAAATAATATTTATCATAATAATTATAACATCAAAGGGAACTATATCATTAGTGCCTTGGTTATTAGATATATAAAATTATAATTTAATAACAATTTAATATTACTCACAAAATCATGCTCCTATAGAACCTTCTCAAGATAACTATTATATCATTTTAACATTGGGATTCAAATTGTAACTAAATGGCTAGATCAAATACTATAGAAAGGAATAACATATCAAAAAAATAGTAAAATATGAGAAATAAAAAAATATCATAATATATTATAAAAATAAATTATAGAAAACCCATTGAGCGTGTTATGAGTAAAAAAATATTTTTGAAATATAATTAAGGATTAATAAAATATATTACCTAGTTAAAAATACATATCAATAGTTTTATAAAATTTGATCATCCAATAAAAGAATGGATTTAATGTGTTTGATATTCATTGTTATCTAAAAATTAATAATTTACATACCATTAATGGTTATGTAATTTTTTATTCATAGATTCTTGTGAAGATAAAATCCCATTAAAAGTGTTTTTTAATCTTTATTTTTGAATATAATAACTATGATATATAGGTTTTCAGTTTTTTCCCAATATTGATGGACTACAATATAAAGATCATTAATTTTTGTGTACACAAAACATTAAAATATTTATTTTATATAATTTATATGTATATCATATATAATTATAAAATCTAATTTATAAAAATCCATGATTAGAAGTTAATTAAAATGAAAGACATTTATTTTTGGAGGAGGTATTCCACATACTTCATTATTAATGTTTTCATTATATTATTTGATAAGGGGTGGGTGGATAAAGAATTTACAATCATTATAATATCATAACATAATAATTTATATATATTAAATATTTTTTTGTTGTAAAAATAAATTTTATGAATATGTAAATATAAAAATGAAGTAGAAGTGGAATATAAGGTTAAGAACTTATAAATTACTTCTGGGATTTTCTACTTTGTAAATGGGATTAAACCATTGAGGGATTGTATTTTTATAAGAAGAAAAAACTTCAAAACCTATATAGTATTGAGGATGATTGTTTTTGGTATATTTTTGGAAAAATATAATTTGTGTTGGTGTTATGGGTATGTGAGGATAGGATTTGTCCTTTTATAAATGTAAATGAGTGGATATTTAATTAAATAAAAAATCATTTCAATCATATGAATCCATTTTTACGGAACCTGGATAAAAAGTTTATAACAAATATATTAAATATGATATAATTTTGATACACCAATACATATTTCAATATGAAATATATTTGATGCATTTTCATAGGGTTACCCCATGGGCTACAAATATCCACAGTTTTGTTTTCGCAACAATAGCTACTTATTGCCCAAAACATTTACCCACTAAGACCAAAAATAATATGTTTATTTTTATATAATTAGAACCCGTGGATTATTATTATGAAAATTAATTTCTTTATAAAATTATTAAATGTGTTAATAAAAGTACATTAAAATTCATAATGTGTAATGTATACTTTTTTTCAAAAATATAAATTAAATTCTAAAATGATTAATATAGTATAAAAAAATTCAGAAATTCAAAATTATTAGTTCAAATATAAAATACATATTTTTCTTATAACATTTTATATATATTTTCAATTTATAATTATATTATAAGAATTTCATTAAGACTTGTTATTTTAAGAAATGTAAGTTTAGAGTATTCACCTAAAAATTAGATTTTTAGAAAAATATCACAAATACATACAAAGATTATATGGACATAGTAATCAAGAAAATGATTTTCATTTTTTAAAAAATAACATCATAAATATTATAAATGAAAAATTTTAATAAAAATATTAAATATTATTAAAAAATGATTTTTATTTCAAATAAACATTCTGTATATTATTTATTATTCTTCTAGTTTACAATACATTAGTAATTAAACAATTATTAGGTTATTATTTATATAAGATTATTTTTTATTTATGTGATATAAATTTTATAAATGTATCATCATTAATATCATAATTACATTAGTTTATTCAGTATATAATTATAAATTTAATTATATATATATATCAAAATTTTGTTACGACTGTTTCTACCTTCCATTTCTATGGCTACCTTAAGTGGACCATATTTTTTTTCTTTTGATATATAATGTGAAAAAAGCCATCAATAACAGTATTCACATAAATGAGAAAATAAAATTGTTACATTTATGTGAAGATAATTATGGACATATTAAGTTGAATATGCCACCAACTGTATCCCTTATAAATTAATGAAATCATTGATACTCATATGTGTGTGTGGTCATAATAAATCCAAATCTCTTGTATTTAATTAGATTCGTTGCATCATCATCTTCAATCATTCACACATTAATTCATCATTTAATTTTCACATAGCTAATAAGGGATTTTTGGAGTATATTGATGATAATATCAGTGGTTGGATGAAATAAATATAGGATTTTATAACATATTTGAAAAGTCATTACAGTTATCACATGATTTAATAAGAATGATGAAATTATTGTCCATTATTATTTTTGTAATTCTAATATGTATTCATCTTCTATGATTATGTACATTTTATGTACCCATCTTTGAGAATAATTACATATGATATATTGAATGAATTGGCTAGTAACTTTTCATCAATAATAAATGGTAACATGGAATATACTATATAGACATTGTTATAAGTGTGGTGATAAAACTATGCCATTGGAAATTGGATAATAAATACATACATATGAAATATGTGATACATGATATGGTGGGTGTGTTAATATTATATTTCATTTTATTTAATAAATTTCACACCAGAACACTTAGTAGCTTCAGTAGTTTTTACACTATTTTGAAGGATTTTAATTCTTATATGTATCAAATGTGCTCTTCATATTTAATATAAATTTTACTACGGCCCTCATTGTAAAATATTTTTTATTTTTGAAAATTAGTTGATTTTTAAGAAACTATATTTTTACTAATTGAAAATAGTTTAATGAATAATATCGAAAATGAGTTTTTTATAGTGTAATAAGGATTTTTCCCTTTTAAATTATCATCATACATATTTTATCTTCAATGGGAGTCTCCTAGATATATTATAATATAATAAGTGTATGATGACAATTAATTAATGATTTATCAGTACCAATTCATCATTAATCACGGTCTATGAATACAATGCTTCCAGTGTAGTGTTATATTTATTTATTGAAATCAAATACTATCTTTCTCGGAATTTATTTAGTGCATTTAGTAATAAATAGAACAACATTATATCTTATGTGGTTAATTATTATAATGCATTATTTATATATTATATATATAGATAAAAATAATTTAACTGAGTTGATGGATGACAACAAATTTATTAGTGTTGGTCTCCATGATGTTGAACACTATATATTACTCATCATTAAACACTTTTATTTAAATTAAATGCATTATGGATGACTATATGCAGGGAATCAATCTCTATTGTATGGATAATCATACATTTATTGAAAATATTTTTGAATCTATCTTTTGTCTCATAGTATCACTTATTATGGAAATTTAATGCTCCATAACCCTTCGTAGTTTATTAAAATCCCCATAATATGATCATTTATCAAAAAGAGAATATTAGACATTAAGAGATATGAAGCCTTGATTCTGAACATTTTTTATACACATCAAACTTACTCCATGATATGGATTCCAATTATACTAAAATGCATGTACGCTTATGAAATTTATTTCTTAGCATCAATACACATTGAATAATCAAAACGTATTAGGTTATGTTTTGTTTATTTCTACTATTTTCATTCATTAAATAATACACTAGCACACTTAAAATACTTTTTTTGTTACTTGTGTGATATTTAGTCACACTAACATTTCATCCCTAACCTAAAATATATTGATATCATTTAACTTAACTCATAATAAGTATGTAATATTTTTTATCTTTATGACAGGCCCTCCATGTGACGTAATTAACACCATAGTATTAAATATCTATAGTCTTAAACTAATTTGGGTTATTCCACATATAGAAAACCTAAAATTCATAATCATATTAGTTCTATTATTTCCTTTTGGAATTTATAAGGTTCATGTCATGATATACGGAAATAAGATATGTGGTAATACACTAGGGTATAGTTGGTGTTACCTTTTTTTGAGTTTATTAGATAAAACATTTCTATTTTATATTTCATAGATGAGTAAGATGGGAATGTTCCTCCCAAATTTATTATATATTATCAGGGTGGTTAAGCCCTTTTTCCATGTAATTGGATAGTTTTCAGGTGAGTGAAGAATAACCAAGATATTGTTCAATAATGGTTAATGGTTATTTTCAACTCAAGATATATAGTGTTTTTGTCATTATCTATTATATAACTATTTTATTGTGGACATTATCAGAAGATATTTCCATATTCAATAATTATTATAACATTGTGGAAATTCATACCATAATGATATAGGATTTTTATCACATGGGATAAATTTGGAAGTTCGTAATATATTTAATATTGTTTCAGAACACTGTTCTACATGTTTTTTTATTCCTATAGTTTTAAATGACATTCGAATTGGATTGATGTGATTTTTTGTTAGAACCTGGATTTTCAGATAGGATTGGATCCTTTAAATTTTGGTCTTAATCATAAATTTTTACCTAATATGGATGCCTAATGGTTTTGTAAATGACTTGTGGGTGTTGGGTATACCTTTGATTCTCCGAAACCATCGTTTGGGTGAATCTGGCTAAGTCACACTCTTAGAGAATGGGTTGCATTTGGTTTTCATAACCATAAAGATTGTGTTTCTCAAACAGAACCACCTTTCATATTAGGTTCACAATAATGTAGTATATCTGTATAAGTTCACATTCTACCTTGGTAATAATGCATAAAAATCATGCACATTCCATTTTTCAAGGTATTTTGAAAAAATATCCTTAAATAATCTAATTAGAACCCCTCATATTTCCTAATAGGATATTATGTGGGATTTTAACTTCATGTATTTAATTTTGGATCTTCTTGAATGCCAGATCTATGGATTCAAAGATCTACTTCTTCTGTGATCTGGTCATGATTTCGTTTATCACCTTTTATGTGTAATGTTATGTACTCGAGTCATCATGTGTCGTTCTCCAACTCCATTTATGTCGACCATGTTATCTGGGTATTAGAGTTTTCTAGTTTTTTTTATATACTCTAATCCTAGAAAAATCAAGGGCAAATATCCGAGGAGGATATTAATAAAACCCTAATTTGGGTGGTCTATCATGCATTCCAAATGTTTATTGATTATGGAATTTTCATTTGGGGCCCAAAAATTTCATCATGTGGTTTTTATTGAATTCACATGCTATAATTATAGTCATTATAGCCATATGGATATTCTTTTTCCAAGTATGTGATTATTAGTTTGTGGTTACATGAACAACTCCCAACACCACATATTGAGTGTTATGCCAAAAATTGTTTTCTAGTGTTTTGACATGTTTGATCCAACATTCAGTTGTGCCTAGGCTTAACCAATAAAAGGGTATTCTTTTCTATATATAATGGATTTATTTATATTTTGAATTTCATGATTGAACATACAATGTATGCTCACTATATGACTTTTATAAGGTATGTTCTTCAATTTAAAATTAAATGTGAATTGTGAATTGGCTTGAATACAATTGATAAGATATGTCCTTCAATGTAAATCAATAGTAGGTGGAATAATTATAACAACCCTTACCACATTAATAGAAGATAGAAGAATGATCCTTGAAAATTGAATATTCCTTAAATGGATTCAATGATTCGTTCCATTCTACATGGTCGTGTCACATTTAAAAATGATTATCCATGAACCAAGTGACTTAATTAAAAGGTTTAATACTATATGACCTTATTAAACTATTGAAAGTGAAGGATTGAATAAGAAACATCATGCAAAAAGATCTTATCAAAACAATGAAATGAAATTCTTAAACCAAATGAAATATTACATGAATTCATAATTTAATAGGAATATCTTGACTCGAGCCCGCCTGTGATTTTGATCGGCGAATTCGCCGAGCACTGCAGAACCCCATTTTGGTTCAAGGATAGAACACTCTTAGGTTACGAACCACCTTGATACTGATCCTTTTCTATTATTGGAATCCCATTTTGATACTATAGGATCCCTACATATAATTATAGGATACCTCAGATACACTACTTGAACATAGCATTGAAAATTAGGTTCCATGGTTACAGCCCATACGGTCTTCTCTCTGCTTAGCCCAATCATAACTTTAATTTTCAATGTTGATTCAGTAGGAACCTTATTGTGGAATTCTATAGAATAAGATCCTGGTATTACAATCTTAACCTTATCTAGGACACAATTACTACTGAGTTGGTGAAACTTGGAGTATATGTTTCTTTTTTTATTAACATCGAACATCATTATGGAATATAATTTTTGGATTGCTTGGCTTATAAAGGAAGATTCACCATGGTTAAAATTTGACTAATTTATAAATGTGTAATAATAAAAATATGGACTGGTTACGTTCAGATGCCAACCAGGGGATGAAGTCCGTACATAGGAATTTAATGACCTTTTACTTCTTAACATTATACATGATTGCATGTACATGGTTACTTTTCCATTGAACAGACTAGATTTTAGAATCCCCATTTGTCATATCCCATTATTATTCATATGAAACTCTATCAGGGAACTGGTTGGTACCCCAGGTGAAATACTTGGTTGATGGTGGTGACAAAGGGAAGAATGTGAAGTCAAACACATGATTACTTGTTGATTAGTATGAAGCATGATAGATGACTGAGCCAGAGCTTTTGATTTTATGCATAGGCTTTTCCTTCTTTTATACACTTTGGGATAATTTTATCCCTTCTTTATTGTATCCATGTCTTCCAGTTTTCTAGTAAAATGAAATATCATTTGTTGTTGGTTGTTATTCCAATTGTATCAGTTATTGGAACTATAGTCCCAATTTTTAGTTGTTCTTTATATTTACATAAAATTCTTATGCTATTTACTGATGTTTTCATCCACCTAATATGCTACACATTGTTAAAGAGGCCATAGTATCCCCATTGATACAGCCTAGGCCCTCTCTTCTAGTCAATATCCATAGTAATTTGTATAGATGTGCTTGAGGCCATGTGGCCCACCATACTCGGGGAACCCATTTAGTGGCATCAAGGTCTAAGACATCACAAATTGGTATCATAGGTGGTTACTTTTCTCGCTTTATTATTTGGAGACAATTTATTTGTGATTAGGAACCCTTGGTACATGGTTATAAGTAATGTTTGTGTGTCGTAAACCAATGATTTAGGTAATTTCTATGTTTCCTAAATTAAATTTTTTGTTTTTATTTTTCCAATTAAAGTTGATATTATTTTTTATCTGGTGATGCACATGTTGTGTGGATATGTAGGTTATTAATGTTTTTGAGGATTTTCCTTCATCCTTGGCCAAATATTACGAGGGAAAGGATCATTGTTACCTGCATCATTATATGCACATATAATTAACATTCCATGAATATTTCTATGTTATATAGGTTCATTTCACTGCATTTCATTTCTTGATATTCTTGTGATTTTTTTTTGATGTTATGATAGTTTAAGTTTACATGTATTAATTTTTATTTAGATTGAGTGATTTCCTATCTCAAATAATGAATTTTATGGTCCCTCATGTGTTAAGATGAGTAATGTACCATGTGGATAAATTATGCTATAAATTAATGGGTTTTAATTATAGTGATAGGTGT
Source organism: Viscum album (assembly GCA_963277665.1). Taxonomy (NCBI): domain Eukaryota; kingdom Viridiplantae; phylum Streptophyta; class Magnoliopsida; order Santalales; family Viscaceae; genus Viscum; species Viscum album. The sequence goes on along the minus strand of OY728165.1, from coordinate 554,345,426 downwards.
ATAGACACTAATTCACTAGAAATGTCTATCCTTTATAATGTTGTTTTCAATTTTTGACCAATTCCACCATGAAGTACTCATATCATATGCCAAGAGGGTGGAGAAAACCATTCTCAATATGAGGGGGAATTGTACAACCATTATTACCTCTTGGAGTTCCAATCAAGGTGTCATCTATTGTACATGATCCAGGAACTAATTCCAAAGTTCATGATAGTTTCTTACATTGGATTTTTTCATTTCATGTTTCTCTACAGCTTGAACATATGATGGTTAATATGATCCATGTGTTACAGCAGAAAAATAATCCTAATTTATCTAGGGATGTTGGTCCACAGGTTACTAATTCTTGTCTTCAATCCATCATTTCTATATTTCATCATCTATAGACACCTACTGAGTTGAGGGTCAATAATTCCACATGCATTCTTCAGGATTCTTCCATAAATTGGAATAATTTCATTACACAAGTTATTCATCACCAGGTCAATTTATTGGCTGATTTCTAGACATCCTTTATGATGAGTTATTTCCATTGATTCTAAAAGGTGATAGAGATAGAGAGTTCATGCATCATGATTAGGGTTCTATGTTAGTCATATTGTATTCATCGGTTTTTAGGGAGTAGAAGTGATATTCACCACTTCTAGTATGTGATGTGCTTTCACATGCTAGATGTTCTAAGGGTAGGATCTTGTATTCTATCCATACACTGGTGAATGTATTTCTCCTACACGCATTTTAGGAAATATTCAATAGGGCTCATATCACAGAGCTTATCCTATGAAATGACAGTAGTACCTTATTTAGTGAATCAATGTTGTGTTGGGATTGTAGTTCTTCTGGTTGATGGAATTGTTCCCTCAAGGTTTTTCCTTGGGGAAGTGATAACCAGAGTCCTCATTTTGATATCGTTTAATTGGTTCATCAGTGAGAATGATGGGGGAATTCAAATACTTAGTCTGATAGGGAACCACTAGAGTGTTGGAATTGTGGATATATGGGGGAGTCTCTAGCGTTTCTGCAAGACCATTCCACCAGCTTCGATTTAAAATGGATCAGAACTAGCTCCACATTCAGGAGTGTGTTATTTTACACCACGTCCGGTGGGGAGTTGGAATTACACCTGAATGTCTTTTTTAGAGGGAGTTTATAGCCATGTTAGCATAACCGTGGATCTCCATTAGTTCCAATATAGTAGTTATGATTTTTCCAGTTCACTATCACAATGGTTCGTGGATTTGGTAAATTGCATACATTACAATAGATACCTGAGGATCAGGCTGTGGGACCTTCTACAGTATGAGGTATTATTCTTGTAAAATTTGATACAGTACAAGTTTTATTTTATACAAGTTATTCAAACTCAAAAATATCAATATATATTTTGGACTGTATGGGATTGGAGATATAGTATTAATATGGTGAAATGAAACTAGATACATCTTTATGAGTAAAAATATATGGTATAATCCAATAAAGGTATTGTCCCCTTGAAGGAGGCATTTACCCTTCTTTATGGAACCTCATTGATCTTTAGATGATGGGATTTCATTTTATATTTAGGATGGAATTGTGGGTTTATTATCATAATTTCATATACTTCTATCACTGTAGTGATTCTTTTATATCAATTTAGGGAAGAAATAATCTATATAAGGGTGACATGAAGGTTCGGGATAGAAGAGATGAACCACACCATCATTGTTATGTCGTTTGGGCTTATGAATTCTCCCACCATTTTCAAGGATCTGATGAATAGGGTTTTCCACCACAATTTGGACTCTTTTATCACGATATTTATGGACAATAATTTTGGTGTATTCTCATATTCTTGGTGACCATGAAAAAAATCATCATATTTTTAGGTGTACAGTAAGAGATAATCAAATTTATTCCAAGAATGATATGTGCCACTACTTGATCAAAAATGATAAAATCGTGGTTCATAAAATTTCAAACTTAGAAATATATTTAAAACTAGAAATTGTTAGTGATATAGTTACCTATGATAATTTCAAGAATGTGTTACATATACATAGATTTTTGGGTTTGGATGGTTATAAAATGTGTTTATTACACGACATTTTCCTTGCTTCACCACTTATCATTTTTACAAAGAATTTTGTCAGGTTAGAATCACCAGAAGGTTGTGAGAAAACCTTTCAAGAGTTAAATGGGAGGCTTCTATTGGGACATATTCTGACTCTACAGATCTTTACATAGTTTATACAATCTTATGTGATGCATCATGCATCAGCCAAGAAGTGTTTCTTATACAAGATAAAAAATTCATTGTGTATGGATCTCAGATGTTGAGGCCTCAAGAGAGAAACTACATGATGCACAACTGTGAGAAAGTAGCAGTTGTCCATGCATTATATTGATGGAAAAATTATCTATTGGGTGAGTGCTTCCTGTTGTAAATGGACCACAACTGCCAAAAATATATCTTTTCACACTGCGAGTTGAACCTCAAAAGGTGGATATGGGTCAAATATCAACAATATTTTGATTTTGAGCTTTCCAATATGCCTGGGGTGGAAAATGTGGTTGTGAATTCAGTATTTCAGAAAACTCAAACTTGTACCATATTTGAAGCGAATAAGGAATGGAAATTATTGGACCTATTTTATGAGCTACATCTAGAGATTCATGATAGTCATGAGAAGTCATAGCTATCATACATGATAGTTACCTCTTAACTCCTTATGAAGGAGAAGATCATTTATTTGTCATCATGAAGGCTTCGTTTTCCAGGAGAGTATATCAAGAGACAACCCACCTCTGAATTTTTCAATGGATAGATAAAAGATCCTATATCTAAATGGATGTATTTGGGTTTTAGAAAGTATGAGAGAGGAGTTGGTGAAGGAGTCCCATGCTTCTCAATGGGAAGTTTATCATGCATTCCTCATGATGTATAGGTATGTGTGATGCCATTATTTGTGTATTGGTATTAATTATCAGATACAATGAATTATCCATAGGTGCTTCACATGTCAATAGATGAAGGTGAATCAATAAAGTCCAACAGCCTTCCTACAGCCACTTCAAGTCACAATATTGAAATGGGATGAAGATTTTATATATTTATTAGTTGTATTTTCTACATCACTAAGGTGTTGTTATTCAATCTATGTAGTCATTTATGTAAGAAAAAAAATCCCAGTTCATTCATTTATGGGTGACTTTCTTGGTTGATGTGATTGGAACACAATATGTTTGTGATATCATGAAACTTCATGAGGTTCTTCATACTATAATTTAATATCAGTATTATCATTTCACATCATAGTTCTGGATGGGATTACAGAAGGCTATGAGAACTCGGTTTCTTCTATGAAAATATTTTCACCTTTAGACCGATAGAAATCGAAAATGAAAATACAAGTTTTATGTGATAATATCCCAGAATGTGTCCTTGATATTGGAGGTTTTGGTATAATCATATCCATCTCATTGAGTTCTCTTATCATATCATCATTTAGTATAAATTACATATAGAACCTTTTGAGTCATATGTGGTACACCATGCCATTCACCCGTATGTTGGATAGAGGAAGGTGAGGCATACAAACTACTACCTAATCATGTTTAAGAGGCTTTAGAGTAGGTTTGGCATATATAAAATTGTATTACTACTTCTTTGTTTAGAAAGAAATATTATTCCAATAAGAATTGATGACCTCTTGAGTGTATGTTTAGATATCTTTTTCTCTATCAGGTATATCCCATGTTATGGCATATAAGGTTACAAAATCGAAGAAATATATGGCACTGTTATGTTTGGAATTTTGAAATTCTATTGAGTGTTGGGATGATGGATTATCGTTTGCTACTAGCTCATATATATTGTGCCATGAATAATGCCATTTATTTTTAAAAACTTCATAAATCTCATGTTGACCCATCACATAGTTTTCCTTAGGTAATTTTCGTTAGATGATGACTCTACCTTTTAGGAGTTTCTAGTTCACATCTTTGAACATATCATAAAGGCTCTCTGAGGTCGGTTTATCCCTCCTGTACGGGTGATATGGCAGCACTACCGAGTACATGATGAGACATGGGAGAGGGAAGCAATAGTACATGACCATTGGCCATAATTTTTCTCAGACACTGTTTCTCCACCATTTGATGGTTAACTTAGGGATGGGTTCTTTTTTAGGGGTGTGATTGTAAGAACATGTTTTTCACACATGTATAGATCCTTTAAATTTCTGACTAACTCTTTATTTTGGCATTAATATGGTTTCCTATTTGATTATTAATGGTTTAATGGGTGTCAGTGGAATATCTGGAGCTATAACCATTATTTTTGGCGATAATGGACTAGTCGAATGGTTTGAGAACAATTTCCCCAATCATACGAGCAATGTTTTTCATGATAGAGCCACCTCTCCTGGTTGGTTCTATGACATGTGTCCTAACAGTGCATGTGCCTCTTCTGCACATTCCATTTTTCTAGGTATTTTGACATTTTTTCACTTTATAATATAATTAGAACCCATATTCTTACCTAATCCTATATTATGTGTGATTTTCCTCCATTGATATCATTTGGGAGATTATTGAAGGCCAATGCTAGTGATTCAATGATCTCCTTCATCCATGATCTAATTCAACATATGTACCTCCCAATGTATGTGCAACGGTATGTAGTTATGTCCCCATAACCCATTATCTGTCTCTCATGCTCCCAAATGAGTTATCAGGGTATGCTCATTTTTCTCTTTTTCTAATAACTACTTTGATCCGTTAAAAAATTACAATCAATAATGAAGTAGGAGAGTCATACAACCCTAAGGTGGGTGGGGGAAAATGATTTCATCAGTTTCCTTTTATTAAATTAATTTTCCATGATTATATTCATTTGAACTATATGTTTATGATACTTCTCTGAATGTGATTATTTATTTATTATTATTCCCCAAAATCTCAACACCCCATGTATGGTATTTTTCCAAAATTGGGTTTTTTGTGTTTTAACACATTTACGCCACCGTTTCGGTGTTCTTCGGATTGAAAACACTACGGGTTAGCCTTTCTATATTACATGAAATTATTTATATTCTAAATTGTATGATGGAAAGTACAATTTATTATCACCACTTGACCCATATATGGTATGAACATCAATTGAAAATAAAATGTGAAATGTGAATGGGAATGTATACCAAGGATATTACCAGGCCTTAAATGTAAATGAATGGTATATTTCATATCTGTATCATCCCTATCCACATTAATGGAAGGTATTGGAATGCACCTTAAATATTGAATATTTTATAAATGGACTCTGTGAATGGTTGCATGCTACTTGGACTTGTCAAACTAATGAAAGGAATGGCTTTAACCAAATGACATAATTATGATGTTGCATGATACATGACCTTATCATAGTAATGAAATAAAAGTCTTGAACCAATTATTGATTTCAACTTGATCTTATCACAGTAATTAAATTAAATGATTGATCCAAGTGAAATGTTACATGTCCTCATAATCAAATATGAATGGCATGACTCAAGATCACATTAGATGTAGATAGGGGAATTCCATGAGTACTCATGAATCAAATTCTGATTCAAGGATAGAAATTTCATAGGATTAGAAAATCCTAGATCCAAGTCTTGGTCTATTCTTGGACGCCTTGTATGATACCCTATGATCCGTCCATATCAATATAGGATTAATCAGATGCACACTTGGATCCTTCAATAACAAGATGACGCCACGATTACAGCCCATGGGTCCCTCTCTCTGCTTATCCATGACTTAACTTGGGTGATATCCTTGGATTCAGTTGGAACCATATTATAGAATTACATGCAATGTTTTCCATTGAATACACTCTTATCAATATCTATGAAATAGTTACAACTGAGTTAGAGAGCCTTTAGGTCTATGTTTCCTTGTTATTACACTAGAAAATCATTATGAAATATCATTAACTTTTACCTTGTAATAACATGGAACATTCACCATGGTTAACGTGTGACTCACATACAAAAATTTCATAATAAATAAATATACTGGTTAAATCCAGACACTAACCAATGACTGAAGTCGGTACTAGGACATTCAGTTACATTGTACTGATTTACATTAAACATGAATTCCTACACATTGTTACATATCCATTACACATGATATATGTTATATACATTGTTGGTTGTGGCCCATTGAGATTTATCTCACACCGACTTCAGGTGCCATTTGGAATCATATGTATATTAAATGGTTACAGGTGTTGACAAATGGAAGAATACATCTTCAAACACTTGATGTCTTTCTATTTTGTATAGATCATGTTAACAGATGATAGAGCCAAAGGTTAATATTCTTGGGATAGAATTTTCATTCCATTATACTTTTTTGGAAGATGTTATGCCCACTATATTGTATCCATGTTTTCCAGTTTTTAAGTGACATGAAATATCAACTATTTTTCAATGTTATACAAATTGTTACAGTTATTGTTATTGTTGTCCATATTTTTTTGCGATGTCATCTACTTAAATATATTTCTTCTGTGATTTAACAATATTTAAATTCCCCTTCTAGCCAATAAATTAGTTATAAGGGATTATTCTCCCCATAGATACACCATATCCCCATGCTACTAGTAGGAATACTCTTTAATTTGGGGAGATGTTCTTAACACCTTGTGGAACACTGGGATTGGGGCATACATTCAATGGAAAATGGGTCATGGATGTCACTTGTTTTGTGTGGGATTAACATCGAATTCATACAGTGATGTCTATAATTATGGAAAATATTATTATATTAAATATAAATATTAATTAAATATTATTCCATTTATATTGGGGTATAATTACCACAATGAAATGGAAAGTAATTTCCATGTGGTAGTAATGTTAATTGAGGTCAGACACTCTTCACACCAATGGAATTTTATATAATAATTAAGGTATCCCTCTCAATTATGATATACTTCCATAAAAGTGAATTAAATTCCCAAATTACTATGAATACATAAAATATAATATTTATATAATTATGATGATTCTCTAAATAAGGTATTATTTACCTATTATGATAGTTCCATTAGTTATAGAAGTTATATAAATTGGTGAGTTTTTTCATCATAATTGTATACCAGTTTTGGAATAATCTCACAATGTTTTTATACCCAAATTTGGGAATGTAATAATTGTTTTTTGTTTCTAATGTGTTGATTATTATTGTAGATATTACCACAATATAAGACTTGGGTTTTGATTTCATATTATTCTATTCTTCTGATATGTTCATACATCATATAAACTGGCCAATGTTGGGATGGTCACTCCAATATAGCTTTTATAGAACCTGTGTCTATGAATTTTATTAATAAAACTCTAATTTACTTTTTACAGGTGAATATATCAAATTGTAGATAAACATTTATTTCATAGATATGTTTTGGTATGTCAATTTTTATAGCATATTATGTTTTATCCTCACCCTTGTCCGGCACCTCAGTACCCAAGAGGATGACATGATTCACATTTTATGTATTGGTTTTGTCCCACATTTAAGTGATTGGTATGATTTTAGGATTGGATTAGAGTTTGAATTTTGAGATATGAATGGAATTAGATCTAGTTTTTAGACACTATCAATATTTTTTGGATTTTTTTAATCTATTATATCTAGTCTGAAAATGAGTAATCTTATATATTTATATGGGACTCATGTGACATTAGAATATCTCATTTTGATAAAGAGTGTTATTGTTTTTTTATATTTATATTTCCCTTAGTTATAATTTCAATATCTTACTTTATTGGTGTGTAAAGTATTCATTGATAATACTTCTCCCATTATTTTTTGTTATCTTATTTAATGGTTATAGTCTCACCATGATCATATATATGCATGCACATCTTGATAGTAGAATATAATGTATTCGGAGTCTCACATATGATATGTTACACTTTGATTGATAATGATTATGGAAAACCATTCTGGGGACATTACATAAAAACTTTTATTAGATTTATTTATCATCAATTTTATAATCCTCGCACGATCAGTGGATTATGATTTGATGATTCAAATAATTCCACATTATTTTGGAAAAGAATACATGACTGGGTATTTTAACATTAATTTATCAAAATATTAAACTTCTACAATATATATATGATATATATATATATATAAATAATTCAATTAATATTTTTTATAATTAATTAATTTATGAATGTTTTTTTATAGATCATTCATGAAATTATATAAAAATCTATTTTGAGACAAATAATATTTTAAATGAAATTAATAGTATGATATTTGGATAAATCAATTTAGTAATATTTTAAATTATTTTTCTATATATAAAATATATTTAATAACATTTTTTATGACGTTTAAAAAATTTAATGGTTAGTTTTTCCAATGAAATTAGGTTTATTATGAGGAAATTTTAAGTTTGAATTATATCGAAGCAAGACTTTTACACATATAATTATATGATTTTCAATATAAATATCCATATAATATAACCCAGTGATTCAGAGGCCTTTTCTAATTTGGGTTTCTAGTAGATAATACAATCAAATGAAATTTTTTTTTTCATTCTCAATATAAAACGCATAAAAATTGTGGCCTAAAAAATAAATAGAATTAGAAGGAGAATATATAAGTGAAATGGGTGATCTATATTGTTATTTAATGGAATAAAAATGATTATAAATCATAACCTATGATTAATAAGTATTAATATGATATCATATAATAGTAGGCTTTTGAGTAATCATTCTTGTGCATAAAATAAAATAAATATTCATAAGAAAATGTAATCATAATAATGTTACAATGAAAGAAAAATTAAATAAGAATATGTTAAGGAAAGACACTACAACAACATCACATGGTTGATAGAGTCCTAGGATTTATTATGATTACTCTAAAATCTCATACATATCACATTATGAGTAACAATCATTTCCTAATGAATTCGAACACTACATGGTTACACCCACTGTGACATGTTCATGCATATATGATCCACATAATTAAATCATACTAATGTTATGGAAATTGAAAACTCCATGGACTATAAATGGTTTACAGGATCATATATTATGAATATAAAAATTTAATAACATAATAAATTCCACGAATGAATAAATAAAATAATTCATGTATATTTTTTGATAAATGAATAAAGATAATGTATGTATATAATGTCCCAGATAAGTATATATATAAAAACAGGTGGATAAATTAAATTTTAAATATTCCAATCAACTTTGGTTTTACGAAAAATGATAATTATTCATTAATGACATTAAGGTCCTAACAAATTCTACAAAAAAGTAAATTTACAAATATTTTTTTATAATAAAATTATAGTTTTGTAACAATGATTAAGGATAAAAACATTAAATTGTTAGATATTTGAAGTTTTTTCTAAAAAATAGATATTTTATCTGTAATCAACTCCACTTAATAAATGATATTGTGATTGGAACAATTAAAACATCTCTATCCCAATCATAGAAAGTTGAATTAAACTATCTATATATAGGTTTTAAAAATCTAATGAATATAAATTTTGAAAATAATACGAATAGTTAGAAAATGTTTTTTAAATGGGGAGATATTATATCCCTATGAAAATATTGTAGTTTATAAAGATCTCCTAAATCAATAAGATATTTGTTTCATTTCATAGTATTGATATTGGTTATTTATAGGTTCATAGGGGATACCACTTTTTGATAAATATATAATATCTATTAAAATGAGACTAATAATCCCGTTGTAAAATGAAATGATAATCCTATACTTATTAATATATAATAATCCCAAATATTCTTATATTTTCTAAGATAAGTATGATTCATTATGTATAGATTTTATAGTTAAATGGTTAGTTCATTTATAAGCATTTACCCACCATCATCACCTTGATTCATGTAATTTGATTAAGAGACTACACAAGAAAAACTAATGTATAATTTATTTATTATTATCATATTTTAAATTAATATCATTTTTATAACCATCCTAGAATGTGATGGGGAAATAAGAAAGACATTTTTCATTGAGGATGTGAATCCACCATAATCTGATCAACATTATCCTATTTAGAATGAGAATATAAGTTAATAAAATAAAAAAGGTACACTCAATTAATAGTATAAAATTAGTGGATATATATATATGTGATAATGTAGAAATTAATTCCCGACCATGAATCATTGTTTTGTGGTGGTTAATGAATCTTTTGATGAAAAATATTCAACGATTTTATCATTTTTTTAAATATACCCAAATTTATTTCCATTTATTAAAAACCCCACTTACCCTTAAGCCCCCTTACTCACGATCCAACCCCATCTCCCTTGAGCGCCACCCCCTTTTAATCTCACTCGATCACCCATAAACAAAGCCATATCTTCCCTGGAATTTCTTCTTTTCATCACAACAATGGTTATTATCCCCCTCACAGATAATGTGGACCCCTAGTCCCTTTCCAGCCATTATGATTCTTCCAAATCCCCTTAAGTCTAAGAATTCATCATCACTATAGTTTCCCAGGATCCCCTCAAACAATCTTCTTCGTCCTTAGTGGTGCTTCAGTTTATCTTGATCTATTTTCATTATCACCCTCACCGAAATTATATTTTTCCATGAGCCCTCACGCTAACCCAAACTTCATGTACCATCTTCTCCCATGAGTCGTCTCTTATAAGGGTCATCCGATAACACCTTTAGTGGGAACTATTACAAAATATAGGGAATAGGATTTTAGATTTCACTTATTTTGGATCTCTCTAAATTAAAGGATAATATTATTTTATAATCACATCAATTCAATCCAATATTGTATTTCAAGAGACCTTTCTTATGTGACACTAAGGTAAGCACTGGCTTTTCCTATTCTTAATCTCATATCCTTAGTGACTTAACCAGAAAATGAGGGAAAATTGATTATATAATGAATGGTTGATGTAATTATTATTAATATAATGTAAAAATATTATATGACCAATTAAAATATGGATGAAAATACAGTAACTTTCCTATTAAAATAACAACATGTCTATTTGAATTGTAAAAAATATATTAGTGTCAATTATTTAGTAAAAATTTAATTTTTATAAAAATGAATATTATTATAAAAATTAAATTCAAAATAACATAATTTTTTTTTCTCTCAGTGAAACATATTTTATGTTTTTTTATACATTTTTATAATATCATGGTTTAGATAATTTAAAAAATAAATAATTATAATATATCAATTTAACATTTGTAATAATTTTTTTAAATTTTTTTTTTTTTGAAGTTGGAATAATATTTTAATTCGATATTAAAAAATTGTGTAGGAATATAATTTTTGGAATTATTCTAAATAGTGATACATAAATTTAAATAGTGAATATAATAAATTTAATGATTTTCAATTCTGAGATAAATACATGATTAATAACATAACAAATAAAGTAACAATGATTTAGTTTATCCTCACATATATTAATTACTATACACATTTGTAGGAATTAATTATAATGAAATTATTAAATATATATAATTTTTTAAATAATTTTTTATTTCATAAAATAATATTAATATCTAAATATACCCCTCATTTTCCAAATTATTCCCACCTAGAAATAGTATTTCTTACATAAAAATTTTATATTTTCTATATCAAAAGAATCATATCTATGTTGAGAAGGCCTTGGTCTAACCAAATGGCCCTCCTCTAATAGATTGTGTCTCATTCCAAAGGAGGCATGTGGGCAAGCTATATAAATCTATAAAATATCAAGCCTTTAATTCTTTTGTTTCCTCACACCCTTTTTATAAAATTTTTAACCTAAAATGATGTTAAAACATATGTATATTTATTTCCAAAAAATTTATTACATTTAAAAATATATTATAAATTTTATTTTTTCACATTCAAACTTACAAAAATCTAGTCATAGTAGTAAACTCACAAGGGGGTGAATTGGGTATCTACAAATCTTTCAGTTGAAATTTTTACATAAATTATTTCCCAAATTGAAACTAAAATAGGCTAGTTAATCAAGTTAATAAAATTATAATAGTTTTATTTTTCAAATATATTTTTAGAAGAATGATTAATTATCAGAAGTATCAATTATCAGACATTGATATATCCTTTGAAATTACTCAAATAAGGATAAATAATTATAAATAATATCCAAGACAAACTATCATAGTAAAATTCAGTTTTCTAAAATATTAGTTAAAACATAAAGAAACTATATAAAACGATACAAAGGATAAAACCATTGGTCCAGTCACAACCGAGACCTAATCAACTCAACATGGTGATCATATGCCACCATGATATATATATATATATATATATATATATATATATTTCTTTGATCCACACCATAGATCCATGTTTACAATAGTACATACGGCTATCCAGGTCACATGACCTATTCCATTGTTCTACATGGGAAAACTAACAACTAGGTCATAAAACACCTCTTCCATAGTTACACATGGGTAAAAAAGTGGAGAAAGTTGATTAAATAAGAATATCATGTATGCTTGATTATAATGAATGATACAAAGTCTATTTTAATACAAGTTCTCAAACTTATTGACAAGAAATAAAAATAGTACATAACATATAAAATTTTATGAAAATGTGTTAGAAATGATCTAGGTCTTATCCTACACAGATCTAGACTTGTAAGATGTACTAGATGTGTTTTTTGAGTCCTCTGGTAAAAATAGAGTATCATGGGTCTCAGGCTTTAGTTTTTAGTTTGGTGGGATGTGATTTTACCTCTAGTTCTTCATAGAGTTGTTGTTTTGAGGATGCTCGAGGTTCTAATCCTATGTAGTTCAACCACCAGGAATCGAGAGTTCTTCCATATTTATATGTGTATTTATTCTTCTTTATTTTTCATGTATTAAACTTCTCAAAATCTATATATTCTTCTTATTCAAGTACCACGATTTTCATTTTATTTTTGGTGCATGTGTTGGAGTAAATAGGGAGAATGATTTAAACACCTCGTAAATTGTAATTTCGCGTGACACGTCTACAAAACATGATTAATTATGTAACAATCATTAAATGACTCAAATATGTCCATTAGGAATTTATTTTATATTTATTGAAAAAGTAAAAAAAAATATTATGTATCGAACTGTGTCATAGTTGCAGTGAGGCAGTCATGGTGCTATTGTCCTAGTGAGATAGTCACAGTGCCACTATAATGTTGAGATCTGTAACTACTCGCATAGTTGAGGTGTCTATTCCATTGAGAATTAGGGAATCATCATGACTATTATGTCATATTATATGTGTATAAGGTTAAGGTGTCTAGTACTCTATCAAAATTCAGAACAGTGACTTGTTACAATTTCATGGAAATAGTAGAAAGGATAAAATTTCACATGATTTATGAAATCTTTAACTGGTTATAGTGTTAGAGTCACAAAGTATAGATTATGTTGTCTAAATCATGGTGTCTGGATTATGGTTTCTTAGCCACGGTGTTTGGAAAACGATGTTCAAGACATTTCCAAAATCCAGAACCGGTTGTAGACTAATGATTTCTCAAACATAGCCAAATATGTGTAATTTATCTTAATAAGTAGTATTCATTTAATGGATTATGATTTATCATAACCATACTGAAACATAATATAACAATATTAACTAATTTTTACATGATTAATACTTTATTTTTAACATGCTAATCATGTTTCATGATTTGTGAGCATTATAAAATCATACATGATTTGTGAGCATTAAAACATGATACATGATTTTTTAGAATTAAAATAGGATGATTCCAAAAATATACCCATTTTTTATTATCACAAATCATTGAATTTATTATCCATATATTCATATATTTTTATGTATTATTTCTCCCACTTTTGGAATTATCATAAATAGAATAATAAAAATAAAATAAATTTCGAATGATGGTAAGGTGGAAAATAATAAACAATGGTGAATATTTTATTTTATATATTGATAAATTTTAGTACTAGTATAATGAACAATACGATACATCCATTTAAAAAATACACCCTTCACTTCTCTTTAGATACATATGTCTTCTCTTATCCCATGGTATTTATAAAAATAGGAGTAGATATTGATGTTGTAGAATGGATGGATCCATTTGTGAGAGAAGGAAGATGCCTGACGAGAGGGAGTTAAAGAGTTGGTTGTGTTGAAGAGTAAAGAATGGGGTTTTAAATAATAATATGTGTGATTTGGTTTAGAGCCTAAGATATAGAAATGGTATCATGCTCAATGATATTGGAGGTAGAAGGATTAGAAGTATGTCAGAAAGGTGTAGCTGCAAGAGCCCCTATTTCAATACCTTTCACATAGAGATAAGGCTTCAACAATATAATGAAATAAATAATGCTCTCACCTACTTACTACATATCCTTCTCAATTAAATCATTGTTATCCAGTAACACTTCCAATAGAAGAGTGAAGACTTTATGATTTTGAACCAGAGTCTTGGAGGCTTGATTGATATGAGTAATTTTCAAATTCTTTAGAAGATAATTGATTTTATTTTTCAGATCATGATTAGAAATAATTCTGTTAGAGTATAATTCCACATTCTTAGTGATTTTTTTTTGAGAATCATTTGAAATTTTCATATGAATCATTATCAAAACAAGCACTCTCACAATGTTCATGATGTTAAGAGAGAATCATTCTTTATCAAGACCACTAAAAACTGACCAAAGTTATTCTTTAACAAAAAATCTGCTCCGTTCATTGTCCAGAGACTAATATGGTTGTCTAGAGTCAGTTAAAGTTGAAACTACTGAAGTGAGAGACTTATGTTGATTTATAAAATTCTATAAACATCCCTTACACTCAGTTTTAATCTTGTTAAGTCCAACAACAAGCTCACACTTCTAATTTACTATCATGATGTTTCTCTCAGCCACATTTTCATATATTGAAGTCTTAATTATTTGAATTTGAGATACAATATTCTGTGGGATTCGATCACTAACATCTTTAAAAGGATGTGCTAGAGGTTCTTGTCTTGTATTTCACACCTTCTTCAAATATTAAAACATATATAAAAGATACATCACATCATATCTCAACTATTTATTCATAACCCAAACTTCTTGAATTTCATGATTCATTTTCAGTTGAATCTGTCATATGGTTTTAACCAACAATAATGCATCATCTCGTTCACTATGATTAATCACTATGTGAGGTTGTTACATCATGATGTCTTAAAAATACTTCTAAGAATGTATTTTAAAAAAATATTAATTCATCATTACTCACATAAGCTAAGTATTCTTATATAGGTTGAATAATTGGAACTGAAATGGTTTCTTACTCCTTAGAAGAGGTTACTTCTATGGATTAAATTGAACTCAATTGAAATACATGGGACCAGTCTATGACGTTTACTAAGGCTGATTTGATATTAACCACATAAAAATAATAGGGAATCTAATACAAAGTATCCAAAATATTTAGCCAAGGTGATTGGGAATTTTAACACTTCTAAAGTATGGTGTTGTTTCTCTCAATAGGTGCATCTCTTCTTGGACTAAGAGTCATAATCTATTAAGCAAATTAAAAAATCTTAGCACTGTTAAGATCAGAAAACTATATTTAATCAACATGGATAGGCTATTCCATTGTTTCCTTTGTAGATATGATTTTCATAGGTTCAACATGTTCTTCAAATTCTTCCAAAATAGTACATTCTTTTTTAGTAGTATGTTACATAGGTTTTTGTAATTGATATTTTGGACAATTTGGTTCTTCCACACTAGTAGGTCTTCCTTTTTCATGAAACAATTTTGTCGAAATTATCACTTCAAAGTTTACTTTTTGTGGAACATGTATGCCACTATCATCCTTTTAAATATATATCCTTCCTTAGGTGTGGATTTTGGATCTTCTACTTCTTCGTTTGAGTATTGAACTAATTCATCTGTTTTCAAGATAGGGTTAAATTGGTTCTTAGGTCTTGAAGGATTCTTAATGGGATTGAACTTGTCATACTATATTTCATATTATTTCACATATGAATTTTTTCAAGGATTATAACTATGTTTCATCCTTATAATTATATATTTTGAGATACAAAACTCGTGACATTCAATTACAACTTCATTTGGACCAACTAATCCTTTGGAAATCAATGTTGAAGAAATTTACCCTAATTAAAATAGAAAGGATTGTTTTGAATTTTTCATGATCATTTAACACATGTTTTGAATACCATACATACAAAGATAGACATTTTTTCCATTCTTCATAAGATTTTTCAGGAATACATATTGATATGTAATGGTAACAATATATATATAGTGGAAAATTAATATTTTTGGCAATGATAAATAACATCCTTGTCTCACCATGCACTGTCTTTAGTGTGGCATTGAATTAGAAATTACTCATGCACTGTCTGTAGATATTTTTTCACAATATTCATAGATCTATGCTTATTTAGAGTCAATTATGAAGTATGATTCATTCTAGGCATCCAACATGGGTTCGAGAAAGATGAATGGTTGAATGAGTGATAATGTTTTGAGAGATAATGGCTTCAGATTTAGGAGAAGATGGCATGAGTGAAGAGAAGAGGGTAAAATTTTGGATTTTTAACATTAATTGATTTAAATCATTGAAATCATAAATACACGACATAAAATCATTAAAATAATCAATACAACGATATATGAAATGAAATAAAAAATATTATTATTAGTCATTACGGTGATACTGGAACAATTCGTCACAGTGTCATCATTACAGTGTGACCCCAAAAAATGCTACCATATCATTGAGAAAAAATGTATGAGACATTAACCTAGAGATATTAACTGTGAGACCGTAAGTGTGAGATAGTAACATCCATACAACAACTACTAAAACTGTCCATCATAAAACCATAAGCTGTGAAATGTTCATCTGTTCACATGAGGCATATCATTCCAAAATCATGTATGATGTAATTTAATCACTCAGAATTTAATGTGTTAGTGAATATATCAGAATGATGATGACCAGTTCCAATGAATTCAAAATTTATATAACCCTTTTAATAATGACCACTAAAAAAGTGATTGCATATACTAATATTCTTGTTCTAGAATGTGAAACACGATTTTTTTTGAATTATAATAGCACCTGCAATGTATCTATTTAAAGGTACATGTCTGAATTGATATTCATAATATAATAATATGTGTTTCAACAACCAAATTTGTGCACAAAAACTACCATCAACTATGAAATCAACTTCAGTGGTGTACAATGCATCAACTTTTTTTCTTACTACACCATGGTACAAGAGACATGCCAGAATAGTGACATGTCCTGAATGTGATTTTAATATTTATCTTAAAACCTCCAAAATCAGCATCTGAATACAAACTGAGTGTAATTATATCCCACTAGTATAAAATAGTCATAAACTGGTTGTTTATATGAGTTATTGGAAAATAATTTTTACACCATTTAAATGAGTCTCATTGTGATTTTAATGAAAACTTGCACACCTTAAAACACTAAATATAATACCTTGCTTACTAGCAGTTAATTAGGGTAAACATCCATCATTATTTTTAATGTGGTTTGTTAAACAGTGTTACCATTTTCATCAAGATCTAACATACATGTATTGCAAATTGGACTGCCACTACTTTTACTGCTATCCAAGACAAAATATTTTTGAATATATTTTGTATTTTTGATTTTATTTAAAATAAAACCTTAGTTGTTATAAATGATTTGAAATCTAAAAAATCATTTTTGTTCATTCATTGAACTCATTAAAAATTTATTTTGCATCATTTTTTAAAATTCAATCCATAAATAACTTCTTCAATATCAAAAAATAATATCATCAAAATATAATTTAACAACAATAACATCCTTAAAAAAATATTTTAATAAAAATAGTTGGATCTACTATAACTTTTTTTAATCCTTTGGAAATAATAAATTACAGAATCTATCACACCAATCAATTTGAGATTTTTTAAACCATATAATGGGTTTGTAAATTTTAAAACATGATTTTTAATGTGAGGGTCTGTAAAACCATGGGGATTTCAAAAAAAGTCAACCTAAACTATATAAACATTTAAGAATGCAGTCTTGACATTCATTTGATAATGATTTTAATTGGGATGTGTTGTATATGGAACCAAGATTATAATAGCTTCATGTCTAGAAACTGTTGTAATGGTTTTTTCATATTCAATTCCTTTTTCATGACTATAACCTTGTGCAACCAATCTATCATTGTTTCTAACATGATAACTAGTTTCATCTACATTTTTCCTAAAATTCCATTTAGTTCCTATAGTCATGGTGTCTTTGGGTTTATCCATATTTATCCAAACTTTATTACTTTCAAACTGATTTTTCTTCTCTTGCATGGACATCACCAAAAATTCATCATTTATAATATCATTTATGATTTTAGGATCAAGATGGGATAAGATAGATTGATGTTCAACCTAATTTTATTGAGAATCTATAGTACTTGTTCCTTTATATAAATCTCTAACTGTTTAATCTAATAGACCGTTCATATGGATTATAACAGCTCTAAAAAATTTAGGACAAGTTATTCTAGGTTCGTCAATAGGCTTGGGTTTGTTGTGGATTGAATCTATGGAATATTTAGAAACAGAAGTTTTAACATATTCCTTTATAATATGGTTATAAGCTATTTCATTAGTGTTCAGATTTGACATATCATCATTAAGATATTCTAGGGAGGTCTTATGATGATCAGTATTTATTTCATCAAATTTGGTTGTAATAGATTATTCCACACATTTTCTTCTTTTGATAAAGACTCTATATGATTTACTAGCCATTGAATATTCTAGAAAAATCCATTCATTAATCTTGGATGAAAACATGTCATTATTATCCTTTGTATTAATAATATTTACTTTTCAACAAAAAACATTTAATTAATTAAACAAGTTTTTTCTATTGATCCACAACTCATAGGGAGTTCTTTTACGAATTGGTCTAATTAACACTATATTAATAATGTATCATGTTGTATTGAATGTTTCCTCTATAAAGTAAATAGGGATGTCATAATCAATATGAATTGTATTAGGAATTTCTTGTAAGGTTCTATTTTATATTTCTAGAACTCTATTTTATTGTGGTTTCCTTGGGGATGATACGTTATAACTATACCCATTTTGTGTGAAAAAAGTATTAAAACTCTTGATTTTAAAACTCATTTCCATTGTCACATCATAAATATTTAATTCTAATACCAATTTGATTTTGTAAATTCATATCATACATTGTGAAATGAGAGAAGGCTTCACTTTTGGAGCCAAAAAGAAGGTCAAATATACCTAGATAAGTAATCTACATGAACATAAACATAATGCATTCCATTTAATATAGAAATTATAGATGGGCCAAACAATTCCATGTGAACCAACTCGATAGGTTGAGATGTTGAAACTTCTTTCATTGTTTTGAATGATATTTAGTGATGTTAACCCTTTTGACAAGGATTATAGACTTTATCATTTGGAAATTCAAGCTTCGGTATGTCCATGACTAAACATTTTCTACTATGATTTCTAAGAGACTGTGTATTGTACTGTCCTAGTCTTTTATTGAAAATTCACAAATCATTTTGAATTACACTTAACCATGAATCATTTTGATAAATTAAATAATATATGTTAATAGTATATACATTTTCACTTCTAAAAGTTGAAAATTTTAGTTTACATTAAGATTTAAAAACATTACAAGAGTCATTATCAAATTTGAATTCAAATCCATCATCACATAATTGTGAAATACTAAGCAGATTATATTTCAATCTGTCAATCAATAGTACATTAGATATAAAAACTATGTTAGTGTTATCATTCTCACCTAATCAATTCATTTTCCATGAGAATTATCACCAAAGGGGACATACCCATCACCAATAATTATTAAATTCTTGAAGAATGAGTAATCTCCTTTCATGTGTCTAGAAAATACAGAATCCTAGTACTATATGATTTTACAAGAACTCTTTAAAATATTTTCCTATAAAATAAACAATCAAAAATTGATTTACGTACCTAGATTTTTTTGGATGTTGTTACATTAGTAATCAGTGCATTAAGAACAAACATCTTGTTAATGTTTTACTTATTTGAATAACGTAATTTTTTTGAAAAATATACTTTATTTAGTCCAAAAAAACTAATGGTAGTAAATCATTTCCCAGAATTGGAACAAGAAGCGTAGTTTTAATTTTTAGGTAGAAAAAAGGATTTTCAAGATTTACATACAAACTTTTTATTGGTGAGATTTCATTTCCTCGGTTTTTATCTTATACCAGTACTGTATCTAGATCAAATTGGTTTACTAGGAATCTATGTTAAATTATTCATTCCATTGGTAAATTTTTTCAGGTGCTTTTTCAACTGCTCATTAGATAACTTAATTTCATTTTTCAACTTGAGTAATTGAAAGTCTTTCTATTTCATTTCATCATGATCAAATTTAGTAGTTGTAGTCAATGAAATGTTGTTTCTATAAAGATTTATATTTAGGTTTTATCTCATTACATGTGTTTTGAAGCGTATTACAGTATTTCGAAATTATTTACTATTTATATTTTCAGGATAAATTTATTCTCCAAAATAATAAGGATTTTTTACAAGAGTTTCTTGGGCTACCTCAGATGTGTTTATCAGGAAACACATATCATATTTGTTAAAAATTTCCTCATGTGAATACATGGAGTCACTTGAACTGTCCTCAGAAGCCCTCCATGTTTCCTTCATGTATTTTTTATACATTATAACTTTTTCCTTGTATCTCCTATTATATTTTATCAAAGGACAATCATCCCTTGCATGATTTAAACCTATTACATTCATATTAGATCATGTCTTCTGATTTGTCGCTTCTTTTACAATTCTTCATACTATTTACCTTGTGATGATATCTTCCTTTCATGTTGGCCTCTATAAAAAATTCCATTATTATATAATACATCTTAAATCATCTAGGTAATTGATCTATTTACTCATCACATTCTGTTGAGGATTATTATGTGCAATAACATTCTCAAAGTTCTTGTAATTTCTTCTTTTACATTTCTTTATTTTTGGAAGTAATTGGTTTGAAGGCCACTACATTTTTCTTCAGTTCATCTTCTAATTCGTTGTAGTCTTTTAATTAATCCTCATATATCATAAAATTTTAAATCAACTTCTTTGGTTCTAGGATTCATATATCACAATATTTTATAATTAAAACAGAGGTTCATCTCCATCTATCTACAAATAATTTGATGTAATTCCCCAACCCCATTTACCCAGAGTCATTTTATTATTACATAACATTAGCATGGTAGTTTTGGTTTTGATTAATGGTAAGAACCCATTAATTGTAAATGAAAAATAGGGGTTCAAAACCCATTGGGTGTAGGGTACTGTAGCAGCATTTTAGCGCACTGAAACCGCGACAGCACTATAGAAACGACGGGCATTGTAGTAGTGGCAGGTCATTGTAGCGATGACAGGGTACTATAGCAGCGGTGGTATTCTGCAGAATTGTAGCAGTGCTGGTTCTGTAGCATTATTCTTCATAGAATGGGCCTTGGGACAAAAAATGGTCATATGGGCCATTTAATGGGATAAATTCCCACTGGGCCATCATGCTATGTAATGGGTCTCTCTCTACTCAGTTAAATAGTTATTTGTATTGCTTTGATAATAAATGTGGCTTTGGACCCAAATTTTATTTTAAAAATTCATATCATTGGCATGATCACAAGGGATCAAATCCCAAAAGATCGATCAGTTTAGTAGTCTTAGAAGTAGTAGATACATAAATAAGTTTAACATTACTATTTGAAATGGAAACCAACAAATTTATGACTTCATTCAACACATTCATCTACCTTATACTATCCCTATAGTTTATTCATAATATACTTCATCCTATCTTGGAAAAATAAAACATAGAAAGTGGTGAAATGATATGCTCAAGTAGGATGAAAATATTGTGGAAACATTCATAAATAAACATAAAAATTTATGGAAATGTATAAAAAACATAAGCTTTTTAAACATGAAATTTAGCATAATATTGAAGACATATAATTCAAATAATTAATTTTACTTATTCACAAGTTTATTCTACCTGCCAAATAAAAACATGCAATATCAATAGCCAATATCATATTAATGGAATGAATAATTCCAGACTTCATAACCACATAGTCAAGGCCTCGTGCTAAGACTACAAATAATATTTTGTCAAGGCCTTGGGCCAAGACAATAAATTTTCTCGTGAGACATACTGATGCATCGAGGAGCTATAGTGGGGTCCTCTTGTCACATACTAAGCCCAATGCATTTCTCATAGGAAAAGGGTTGAAACACAACATAAACATTCATATTAAAACTAAAATACTAAATGTCAATACATTATCCATAATCCATTAATGGTATAAAAGTATCACATCCACAATCTAATATATCACAATACCGTCAGTACAATATGGATGATTGTATCATAATAAATCAACATCAAACTAGCGTGAAATACTACAAATAATGCCCATATACATGAAATAAAAACTACGTGAGAGAAATATATATTTCTATTATAAAATCATATAAAATTTCAATAATTTAAAAATAAAAAAATAATTTTGAAAATATTCTTATAATCTTGTAATGGAAGCATTGAAGGTGTTAAAAAGGCGGAAAATAGTCACACCCACCGTAAAAGTTAAAAAACATTATTTCCTTAATTTTCCCAAATTGGTAATAAATGAACTTGTTTGGAAAAATATAGAATGATTAATTTATAAAAATCTCATAAAAAATCAAAAAAATGGTATAAATGACATTAACAAATAGTCTAGGAAATATTGGAAATTCTTTGATATAAATTTTTAAGAAATACCAATGAGGATGAAAAAGAGGTTCATGTAGATACTCATGTATAAACAACCTTCGATAATGATGAGATTGTAGAATTAACCATTAACTTGTAAATTTCCTATATAAAGGGAACCTTAACCACCTGTATAATAGATAAATCATCTTTATTAATTAATACCTGAACCACATACATAAATATGATATCATATATGATCCACTAATATTTCTTTGTAAATAATGTTTCAGTACTATCATTGTTTCGAGTATTAAATGATGTTTTTACTTTATATGAATGGTTGTGTAAGCCATGTTTGTAATTGATAGGATGTATTTTATTAATTTCCTGAATAATATTGAGATCTTAAACAATATTTTTAATCATAAAATGTAAATTATTCTTGAATGGTTATGATGGGGAATAAATTTCATCACGTTCGTGGAGACTGTAATCTGTGCGTACGCACGAGCCACACTGTCATTATATTTATGGTAAAATTATATGTAATTTTATGGAATATCATATAAAAAAATCAATAACATGTTATATTTTTATTTACATCAGTTATAGTAATTATATTACCCATCAAAATTATGATGTGTTTGAATAAAAAACTACACCGTGACATGGAGATGGAAAGCCATACATACGCACTTATGGTGACTTGTCATTCATAAGATGGATATAATAATGAATATTTTTTTAAAATATTCATAACAAAATAACATTACGTATATGGTACTGGATTTATTATTTTGATATGGAAATAAAAAAGAATGTAGAAGTGGAATAATAAAATGACATTAAAATAGTTGGTGAAATTATTACATCTTATTTGGGTGTTTCTTTTTCAGTTGATCAAAATGAATCCATAGAATGGCTTTCTGATCAAATTAGGGACCCTATGTTGATATAATGTTTATTGGGAGGATATTGGAGTAGTTTTTTTCCTAGCCAGATGGATTTGGAGGTGTGATGTTAAGAGAAGGGGAAGTACCCTTTTAGAAGTGAGGTGAGAGTTACTTTAGGAAATCATGAAATATTATTTTATTATACAATAATATTCACTTTATAATGGCCCCAAAAATGATTTATTTCAAGGATAATGTAGATATGGGTCGATAAATTCTCAACCAATAGGTTTTATAATAGTTCTGGACACCATATTAACCTTATCTGTTAAAGTAAACTCCTATTTAAATAGTTTAACTTTTACCATGTTATCTTGTATTTTTATAATAAATGGTTAATAAACATATGATAAAATTACTAAAGAACCCCAATTGTCTAATGATTTATATATATAATCATATCTAATCATTTTGGTCAAACTTTACATCTTTAAGAATATTATATCAATTAATAATATAGTATTTGTTTTAAAAACTCTTTTATGTCAATTTTTATACTATTTGGTATTTTATTTTTTTGAAAGTCATATAAAAATTCACTTATAATAAAATTTATTTAATAATCCCAAACATGTAATATTAACATAAAAAATTAGTGGATTTCATCAAAAGTCTCAATTTAAATTAAATCGGACATTTATAATATCAATTATTTGAATCCTTTATTAAAAAGGCAATTACTGCATCATTATTGTGTCATAAATAAATTTAATTATTTAAGTTTTAAAAATTGAAAATAAAATAACATTAATTGAGAAATAGTTTTATATTTGTAGATAATATTTAATTTCAAATTTATCTTGCCTATAAGCCTATATTAAATATGTTTTATTTATTAATTTCTGAATTTTAAACTTTTAACTCTTCTTTAAATAAAATAATAAA
Organism: Viscum album; assembly: GCA_963277665.1. Classification (NCBI taxonomy): domain Eukaryota; kingdom Viridiplantae; phylum Streptophyta; class Magnoliopsida; order Santalales; family Viscaceae; genus Viscum; species Viscum album. The sequence continues at coordinate 554,320,697 of OY728165.1, read as the reverse complement.
AAATATCTGAATATAATCGAAGTGGACCAAAAGGATCGTATATTATTCCTAAGGTTTATTTTGGTCAAAATATACTTATAAAATAGAATTAGGACTTCTGTTTGAGTAATTATAATATCATTTTGATATATAATTACCCTATATACTTTTAACCGTGGTAAATAAAAGTCAAAAGTTACTATTCACCGAAAATTATTTTTGTCTTATTGAACCACATTTTAATTACTGATGTCAACTGTTTCTCTCAGATTTTTGAAATTAAATTCACATAAGAGGTTAAATTACATTTTATGAAAATTTGGAAATGTGGCTAGAAGGTGGGTAAAAGCTGGTTAAATGTTCAACAAAATTTTATATATCAAATGTTTTTATAAAATGACAGTAATGAATTAAATTGAACGTATATAGGTATTATGTTTCTATTTTTACCTAATATAAATTTTAATATAATTACTAATTATTTAAATAAAATTTAGGTTTTTAACAATAACATATTTTTTTCACTTTTAATAAAAAATTGATAGTATTCAGAAAAATACCAAAAATTCACCCTAGGATAATTTTGATATTCTGAATTCAAAAATGAAGTCCATTTTGAAAAATAAAATTTATAAAATTTCAAATGTGTGTATTACTATTCATAACGGCTAGTTTTATTGGTTTTAGTGTGTTAAAATTTCATGTTGCATACAATACAAGATATTTCATTATTCAAAGGGAAACGTACCATGAAAGCTTTGGGTGTTACATTCTCCCCTATAGATAATATAGTCTTCATTATTTCTATATCATTATAGCATAAAAAGATGTTGGTGTTTTGTCATCATAAGTTCCTTGGGTTCCCACATTGCCTCTCCCATCTTATGATTTCTCCATAGAAAATTCACCATAAGAGTTGTTCGGTTTCCCAACACGTCTTCTCTTGTATCAAGAATTCTTATAAGCTCTTCGCAATAAGATAGGTTGGGTTCCAGTTATATTTCTTCATAGGTGACTATATGTGTTGGGTCAGGCATGTATTTTCTCAACATTGATACATGGAACGCATAATAAACATTGGAGAAACATAGAGGCATTGTCCAACGATAAGCTAAAACTCCAATTTGTTCTAGAATTTAGAAAGGTCTGATGTACCTGGGACTTAATTTCCCCTTCTTAATGAATCATATAACACCCATCCATGGAGATACATTCATGAAAACATGATCTCATACATAAATTCCATAACATTCCATACGTTATATGCATAGCATTTTTTATTACATAGAGCTGATTTGATGTGGGTTTGAATGACCTACATCTTTTCCATTGTTTCCTCAATATGTTATAGGCCTACGAGTTTTCTTTCACCAACATCATCACAAAAAGTTGGTGTGAAAAATCTATTTCCATATAACGCTTCATATGGTGCTATCTGAATACTATAATGGATGCTATTGTTATAGGAAAATTCATTCGAAATGTATATATTGATCCCACATGCCTTTAAAGTCATGTGAACATGATCACATCATGTCTTATAATGTTTGAATAGCCCGTTCTAATTTTCCATCGGTTTGAGGGTGGTAGTTAGTGCTCAAATGATGTTTAGTATCCATTTCCTTATTAGGAACTTTCAATAATCATGATGAAAAACAAGGATCAAGATCGGAAAAAATCTATAGGGGTACTCGATGATGTCTCACAACATCAATAATATATCGTCTTACTAAACATTTAAGTGTTAAATCATCTCTTATCGTAATAAAATGCACTGACATGGTATGATGATCAATAATTACTCATATTTCATCATTCCTTCTAGGAGCCTTTTGAATCCCATGTCAAATTCCATTGTAATCTCATCCAATTGCCACTTGGGTATGTGGTGATGTTCCATGAATCCTTTAGGATGATGCATTCCAGCCTTCACGTGTTGAATAACCATTCTTCTTGACACATAATCAGCAATCTCTCCCTTCTTGTTTTTTCACCAAAAATTTTCCATCAAATCTCTATACATTTTACTGATACCTAGGTGTATAGAGAAATTGGTGCATTGAGCATCATCTAACTATTCCCTTTTTAGATCAGGTATAAGATGAACACAAAGCCTCCTCCCATATTTCAAATTTGAATCTTCATAAACGAAGTAAATCAATCTCTTATCATTCACTTCATTAATTTTCTTTTGAAACTCCACATCATCAGTCTTAGAACATTTTATTATTTCAACTAAAGATGGATTAGAAACCATATGTAAAAGTATTCATGTTTCACCTTCCATTATTTTTCCTATGTCCATATTAAATATATCTATGAACATAAGATCCCTTTAAAATCTTATATTGTTCAAAACTCCATGATCCTTTCTGCTCAAATCATATGCCAACTTATTTCTGTTCCCCGCTGGGTAGTGTATAGTGAAATCATAATCCTTTAGTAGTTAGAGCCATATAATTTGCCTCATTTTGAGTTATTTTTGTGAGAAAATATACATCAATCTCTTGTGATTATTATATATATCATAAATTTTAACATAGTGATAGTGCGTACAAATATTCTAATCAATCAATACATTTTCTAACTCAATATCACTAGTGGTATTGTATTGTTTATGAATTTTTAGTTTTCTTGATGCATATTCAATAACCTTATCATTTTTCATTAAAAAAATAACAATATCATTTCATTGAAGCAACACTAGAAATAACAAACCCATCATTCCCCGATGGTAGAGTCCGGATTGGATCATTGAAAAAATATTCTATTATGTTCTAAAAAAAATTCTTCGCACACTTTTTTCTAAACAAATTTAGCCCCATTACATGAGTGCTTGGTTAAGGGATTTCCAATCCGGAAAATAGTGGCCAAAACACTAATAATAACATGCTAAACAAATAAAACTGTGTATCTCAGTTATACTCCTCAGTTCGAGCAATTATTGTATTGCTCTTGTCTTATAAAGATCAACATTGATTCCATCCTTAGAGAAAAAATTTCCACAAAGATATATTTCCTCAATCCAAAATTCACAATTGTGAAACATCCCATAAAATACATTTATTCGGATTGTTTTTAGAATAGTACTCAATGGATTTTCATGATCTTCATAGCTTTTTGAGTAATCCAAGAAATAATAAATAAATACCACTACAATGTCATCATGATATTCCTTGAAATATATATTAATTAGATCAATGAAAATAGAGGGTGCATTGGTCTATGAAAATGGCATCACTGTAAACTCATAAGGCCCTTACCTGGGTCAAATTGTTGTTTTCATAATTTATTCATTCTTCACACACAATTGATGATATCTTTATCTAAGCTCAATCGTTAAAAAATATTGAGCTCCATGAAGTTGGTCAAATAAATCATCAATACAAGCTAGGGGATACTTTTTCATTATTGTTATAGTATTGATATCCCTATAGTAAATCCACAACCTTGTATATCCATCTTTATTCTTAACAAAAATAATGGGGGCTCCCCATTGACAAACACTCAGGACAAAAAATCCATTATTACTCAATTCCTCTATATGTTTCATTAGTTTCACTAATTCCATTGTTTTCATTTTATAAGGTCTCTTCAATATTGGGCTTGAACCAGTATTTAAATCAATGGAAATCTTAATTTTTTGTTCTACAAGATGTTTAGGTAAATCCTCTTGATACATATCAACATATTCTCACCCAATAAGTACCTCATATATTTGAACATTAATTTCCTCCACCATAGTTATATCAATCTGCTAGTGCTCAGTAACTGAATTCAGTAGAGTTGTTGGGGGTAGAACTAGATAAAATTAGGTTGTGACATTTCTTCTCTAAAGATAAGGTACTCAATATCATCATCAAATATTATAAACTGTTTCTTCTTACAATAATGTTTTTGGATCATGGTTTAATATCTTGTCCATATAACAGATTATATCAAATTCAATCATGGGTATGCTAATGAAATCAGTGGATAAATAACGTGTATATGCTCTAATGGAGATCGAATCACAAATTGTTTTGGTAATGATACTTCCCTTAGGTGTTTTTACTGAATATTACCTTGATAAATGAAATGGGAAATATCTAATTTTCATTGAAAACTGTGAAGATAAGAAATAATGTGATGTTCATTAATCAAAAAAAGCATTGGCTAAACATGAGGAACCCATTAAATTACCTACCACTATGTCTTTTAGAGAATTAACCTTATTAGTAGTGATCGTATAAGCTTGTCCATGATCCCTTGGCCTTCTCTAAGGTATGTTTCTTTAGCACTTAGGACATAAATTTTCATAATGACCCACTTATTTACTATTGTTGCATTCAACATTGACAACCTATTTCATTTCATTGCAACCAAGATCCTGGTGGAACTTTTCACCACACTTATAACAGAAACCCAATCCCTTCAGGAATGTAATGAGGTGTTTCTTCCCACATTTACCAAAGGATTGAAATTGAAATTTTCCCTTCTTCCCCTTATTTCCAATTCCATAGCATTCAATAGATCCCTTCATCTCCTGATTTTCTTTAAAGGTATAAGACCAATATGATTCTTTTTCTGCCTTGATAGAACATGAGAAAATGTCTTCGTATGATGAGAGTGATTGTATAACAAATTATATATGTAGAATTTTTTTTAACCAAATGAATAATAAAAAATCATACTCTTTTGGTTATATATATAATATTTTACATGACTTTCTAAACTTGAAAAGTTATCCTCATACATTGTGACTTTCTCATCCTCTTTTTTCCTCAGACTGAGAAATTGTCATTCCGTATCTGCTCGATGGTCCTGAGGATAGTATTTTTCTAATAAAATCTCTAAAATCTCCATCCATTTCATATTTAATACTACGTCATCATCCTTTTTGTTTTGAATTAATGACAATTATTGGTCTTCCCTCTCCCAGTAGATGACAAACTATGTGGACAACTTTTTCCCTTTCGCTACAACCCAATGGATTGAATATTTTCCCTGAATAACATATCCATTGCTCAGGTACATTTGGATTTTTAGCCACATTGAATAGTGGTGGTTTTTGCCTCATGAAGTGGTCTAACCGTGATCCTCAGCGATGCAGATTAGGGTGCTTCATACGGGTAGGGTTATTATTCATAACACAAGTGAGTTGTACATGTATGGTAATAATATGATCACCACCAATTTCATCACCACCTCTACTAAAACTATCTAGAGTATGAGGGAAATCCATCTATTGAATATATGAGTTGATACAGTTTCTATTCCTTCCACTATTCTCCATTTCCTAACAATGGAATACACTAGAATAGTTTATGAATTGAAATGAATAATTCCAAACATGTAAAACACTTAAAATAAATTGAATATTTTATGGAAGAATCCATAATCATAACAATGTTTCCATTAAAAAAGAATATACTCATAAATCCATTATAATGGTTTCTAAAGAAAATCTGAATTATCAAAAGTATATCCCCCAAGTGTGTTGTATCCAAGAGTGCAGCAAGGCCTGTTTTCATGTACCAGGATACCCTTGGTCATTCTAGAAACTCCTTGTCGGTTTTTTCACTCATAGGTATATTTTTGCCAAAACTGGAACTACTTGCTCATATCCTGACAGTGATTTATTTCTTGAAAAAATCACAAAATGTCTACATTACCAAATTTATCAGAAGATATTCTATACCAATCCTCAATGTCTATCTTAGTGTAATGTTCTCTAAACAATTATTTTCAAAATCAAGATTCCATGGTTTGTACTAAACTTACTCTGATATGAAATATATCTCCCCGACCCCAGTAACCTAGAGTCGGTGCATTATTACATAACATTGTCATGATCACAAGGGATCAAATCCCAAAATACTGATTAGTGTAGTAGCCTTGTAAGTACTAGGTACACACATAAGTTTTACATTACATTATGAAATGAAAAAAAATTGTTTCTTCATTGAACACATTCATCTACCTTAGACTATCATTTTAGGTCAGTCATAATAATATTTATCACATCCTGGGAAAAATAAAACATAGAAAGGGGTGATCTCATATGCTCAGTAATGATAAAAAATAGTGGATGAAATCATAAATAAGCATATTCATTTAAGGAAATGTATAAGACTAATAAAAAATCCTTTTAAACATGAACATAAACATAATATGGAAAATATAAATAAAATATCACCATTTAAATATTCACGTCGATATTATACTAGTCTAATAATCACATGAAATATCAATAGAAAATTTTATATTTACGGAATGCATAATGCAAGACTTCATAACCACATAGTCAAGGCGTTGTGCCAATAATACAATTAAGATTCTGTCAAGGCCATGAGCCAAGACACTAGTTTGTATCATGAAACCTACTAATTCAAGGAGGATCAATAGTTGGCTCCACTCATCACTTACTAAGTCCAATGAATTCCTTATATTAAAAAGATGAAACATAACATAATAATTAATATTAAAACTAGACTAAAAAATGTCAATTCATTATACATAAACCATGAATGGTATAAAAAATTCACATCCATAGTCAAACAAATCAGACAACCTTAAATACAATATGTAAGATTGTTTCATAATAAATCATCTTCAAACAAGCTTAATATCCAACAAAGTATATTAAACATGATGAAATCCAAAGTGTTTGAGAGAAATATATCTTTCTATTTTGAAATCATTTAAAAGACAAGTTATTTTCAATGAAAACATTTATTTTGAATATATTTTTATAAGTTTGTAAGGTACACTTCTAATGTGTTACAACGGTGGAAAATAGCTGCACCTATCATATAATTTAAAAAATCATTCATTCTTTATTTTTTTGGAAAATGATGTTAAGGACCTTGTTTGGAAAATGATGGAAATATTACATTATAAACATATCATAAAAAATAATACCAGGTTATAAATAACATTAATTCATAGTCTATAAAATTGTAATTTTTTTTTGAAATGCATTTTTTTGAAACCCAGATGTGGATGATAAAGAGGTCCCGATAGATACTCATGTATAAACCTCCTCTGGTAATAAAGACATTGTAGAAATAACCACTACCTTGTACTTTTCTATGATTGAGGGAATATTAACCTCATGTATAATATTTAAATAATTTTTATTAATTTATACAAGAACCAAATACATAAATATGTTACCATATATGATCCTATAATATTGATTTTTAATAATATTTCAGTAGTATCATTGTTTTAGGTGTTTACTGATTCGTTTTCCGTTATATGATTGCTTATGTAAGCCATGTTTGAAATGGATATGATGTATTTTATTTATATCCAGAATTTATGAAGTTCATAAACATTATTTTTAATCATAAAATGAAATTTTTTTAATGGTTATGATGGGGAATGTATTTCATCGCGTTCGTGGAGACAGTAATCTGTACGTACACATGAGCGGTAATATCATTCTATTGATGGTGAAATGGTATGTAATTGGATGTTATATCAAATATAAAGAATAATTTACATGTTATTTTTATTAGTTACATAATTTATACACATTATTATACCCATAATAATAATGAAGTGTTTGAATAACAAACTACACCACGACGTGGATATAGTAAGTCGTACATATGCATGTACGGTGATGAGTCATTCATAGGATGGATAGAATAATGAATATATTTGTACCATATTTATAAAAACATCACAATATATATAAGGTACTGGAGTTTTTATTTTGGAATGGAAACAAAAAATAAAGAGTATGTGGAATAAGAAAAGAACATTGAAAGAGGTGGTGAAATTATTATCTCTTCTTTAGGTGTATCTTTTCGACTTGATCAAAATATATCTTTTGATTGGAATTATGACAAAATTATGGCCTCCATGCCAAATTGAGGGTATTTTTTAGGTTAATTGAGTAGGGGATGGTCATGCTAAATGGCTTTGCATGTGTGATTTTGAGAGAAGAGAGGAACCCTTTTATAATAGAGGTGAGGGTCATTTTTGGAAAAGCTTGAAATAATATTTTATAATACAATAATACTCAATTTATAATGGCTAAAAAATGATTTATTTTGAGTCTATGGTCAGGATGGTTCGAAATCCTCTCTACCAGTAGATTTTAGGAAGGTTTAGGTCACCATATTAACATTATCTTTTAGATTTATATCGTAGTTAAACAGTTTATCTTTTATGTTGTATTCTAGTTTAATTATACTAAATGGTTAATAAACATACTATAAAAATACAATCAAACCGCATGTGTTCATTATTGATATATATTACCATATCTATGCTCTTTTTTATATCCTTATATTTTAAAATATATTATATCAATTAATAATACAGTATTTGTTTTAAAAAGTCCTTAAGGTCAATTTTGACACTATTTGGTATTTTGTTTTTGTGAAAGTCATAACAAATTTATCACACTGAAAAAAATTTATTTAATAAAAATTAAAATGACATATTGACCTATATAATTAGTTTAATTATTCAAAATTATCCATTTAAATTTATTTACATATTTTTAATATCAATTATTTTAATCAATCATTAATAAGGTAATTACTGCATCATCATCGTGTCATAAATAAGTTTAATTATTTAGTTTCTAAAAATTAAAAATAAATTACCATTATGCATTAAATAAATTTAAAATTCTAATAAATATTTATTTTTGAATTTATCTTTTGAATAACCTAATCATAAAAATGGATTAGTTATGAATAATTGAATTTAACACTTTTAAATCCTCTTTAAATAGAATGAAAAAAAATTGACATAGCCTAATCCAAGTGGATCATATTTTATTCCTATGGTTTATTTTGGTTGATATACATTTATCCAATAAAATTAGGACATGTTTTAGGGTAATTATAATACAATTTCATACCTTTAATTACCCTTTTTAATTTTAACCGTGTAAAATAAATTTCAATAGTTACTATTTGTGAAAATTTATTTTCCTCTTATCTAACAACATATTACATACTTATATCAACTGTGACTCTTAAATTGTTGAATTTCAATTCCCATAAGTGGTAAAATTATGTTTTAATCAAATTATCAAACGCACCTATAAGGAGGGTAACAGACTGTAAAAAGTTCAATAGAATTTTAAATATCTAATATTATTTTAAAATGACTCTAGTGAATTACATTGAAAATATATAAGTATTATTTATTTATTTTTACCAAATATAAATTTAGGAAACATAACTAATTATTTAAATAAAAATGATGGTTTAAAACAATAATGAAGTGTTTTTCACTATTCATCAAAAATTGAATGTTTTCACCTAAATATAAAAAATTCAGCTGAGATAATTTTGTAATTATGAATCCAAAAATAAATCCCATTTTGAATAATAAAATTGAATATATGTTAAAAATTGGTTATTAATATTCATAACTACTAGTTTGATTGGTCGTGGTGAGTGAAAATTCAATGTTTCGTACAACGCAAGTTATTGCATTATTCAATGGGAAACATACCATGGATTTTTTTAGTGTTACATCTGAGTATTATCATTATTTTCTCCAAGGTTGTAACATTTATTCCCAGTGAGATCATAGTGTTGATTCTTTCATTGAACCTAAGATACTTGTCTGAGATAAGGTCATTAGGAATTATTTTAATGTAATCATATTAAATAGTATATGTGTTAATTCTCATTTCCATAACACTAGATGTTCGTTTATGTCAAACAGATAATGTATACCAAATTTTATGAGCTGTTTAACATACAAAAATTCTAATTAACTATTCATCTCTTCAACAAGAGTATAAAGCATTCATGTATTTGGAATTATTATTATAATAATTTTTTGTTTGTTCTTCCGTAGTATTATTATTTTTAGTAGGAAACATATATTCATATATAATAGAAGAACGAATCTGAAAACCCATACTTTTGATGGGCATTATAATTTTTAATTTCCATGGTGGATAATCTGTTCCATTAATGAATGGAGGTATGTTGGTAGCAGCACATTCAAATCTACTTGCCATGATAATGAAATAAAACATTAATGAACTACTTTTTTTGAAATAAAATAAATTTAACGAACTTTAAGATACACAATTTAAATCATATTTTACAAACATTTTAAACTGATTTATAACGTAAAATTTAGCAAACAGTGATACTAAAAAATTCTTTTATACAATATATTGTTTGGAGTAGGACACTAATGAGCGGGGTGGTGGATTTAGTTTTTATAAAAATATCTTTTGAAAGGATGACATAAAATATTCCCCAGCTTAAAACTAAAATAGGCTAGTTAATAAATGTAATAAAATTATAATAGTTTCACTATTAAAATAGCTTCCCCTAATATTGATTAAATTTTAGTAGTATCAATTATGAGATATTGATTCAACTTTTTAAAGTACTCTAATATGGAAAATATTTTTAACTACTATCAAATAATAACTATTAAAGTAAAATTTTGTTTTCTAAAATTTTAGTTAATAAAGAGAGAAACTAAATTGAAATACAAAGAAGATAAAAGATGTTGATCAGTCTCAAGCCGAGACCTAATCCACTCCACTTGGTGGTCACCGACAACCAAGAAATATATATATATATATAAATATTTGATCCACACATGAGGTCGAGGTTAACAATAGTACACAATACTATCTAGACCACATGAAATATTCTACTATTCTAAGAGGGAAAACATACAACCAGGTCACATAATGCCTCATCTATAGATACATGTGTGTAAAAATATTTGTAGAAAGATTTTCAACTGAGGATATCTTGTATCATTCATTATAATGTAGGATACAAAGTGTGTTTTAATAAAAATACACGCATTTCAAAAGAATAAATAAAAAAAGTTCACAACAAAGAATATATGATGATAAAGGGTTTGAAATGCTTTGAGTGTTGATCTATGTAGCTGTAGACTTTTACAATGTAGCAGATGTGTTTTTTGTGTCCTTTTGTAAAAATAGATTACCATGAGTCTCGTGATCTACTTTCCAGTTTGACGAGATGTTCTTTGCATGTCAAGTTCATCATAATGTTTCAATTGTAGGGATGTTTGATGTATACAACCACAATAGTACAACCACAAATAATCTAGAATTATTCATGTGCTCTTTAGTGTTTGTGTTCTTATCAATTTTTCTTGCATTCAACTTCTCAAACTCTAACTCTTATTCTTGTTCCAGTGCCACACTTTTCTTTTTATTTTGAGTTCATGTTTTGGAACCAACATGGATCATGATTTCTACACCATGTACCTTGTTCTATCACATGACATGTCTACAAAACATCATTAATTATATCAGAGTCAATAAATTAGTAAAATATACTCATTATAAGTAAAATTAAAATTTAATTAAAAAGGTTAAAAAAAGGTTAAGTGTGGAACGATGTCACAATTGAAGTGAGACAGTCGTGGTACCATTATCATGGTGAGATAGTTAGAGTGCCATTTTCACAGTGAGATCTGAATCCTGTGTCACAGTTGCGGTGACTGTTCCTTGGGAAATAAGGTATTTAGCGATACTATAGTGTCATATAAGTGGTGTCTCAGGTAATTATGTCTAGTATTTTCTCAAAATTTTGAACAGTGTCTTTGAAATTTTTGAAAGGGATAGGTGTCACCAGATTTATGTTGTATAGAACTATTTATGGTATCAGATTCATAATTTATGGATTACGGTTTCGGAGTCACAGTTTTCGAATTATTGTGCTTGAGTCGTGGTGTATGGATAATGGTTGTAGGGAATTTTCTCAAATTCAGAACCAGTGGCATACATACTATTTCATAGACATAGCCAAATATCTATAAACATTCCTAAGAATTAATATTCATAGAATGGATTAATATTTACCAAAACCATACAAAAACTTAAATGGACAATATTAACAATATTTTACAAGATTCATATTTGATTTGTAAGATGCTAAACATGATATATGCTCTGTGAGTATTAAAACACGATACATTATTTGTGGGCATTAAAACATGATACATGGTTTTTGAACATTAAATCATGATACATGATTTTATATTGTTTATAAATTATACATGATTTGTGTGCATTAAAAAAAGTGGAGTCCAAGAAAATATAATTTCCATTCATTTTAGGTTTATAATATAAATGTGAACAATAAAGTACAACATTACCTTCCACATTTCACATATATTTTATAATGTATTTACAATATAAATATAAAATTAAGAATAAGTTAATCTCATCTATATTATTCTTATATGTCAAAATTTATGTGATAATAATGTCACTAACAAAAAAACCATTTTAACGATATAAACTACACATATAGAATAAAAATAATGATTCCTAAATGTAATATATTTTCATTTGAATTTAAAACTAATTATACATACACAATGATATAAAATAAAAATTTATATTTCTATATATCTCATGAATCCAATAGATAATGATAATTGAAAATTTACATTAATAAAAACATTTGTTTTGGAATTATTGATTTATAACATCAAACAACTGGTAAAAAAATCAATAAAAACCAAAATATAAGAATAACAGAATGAAAAGAAAGAATAAAGTATATTAATAGAATTGTTGGATTTTAAATTAATATTAGTAATTAATATTTTTACGAGTATATGGCACTATACCAAGTAATCATGGATTGTGTATATGTATAATCTCTAACAATCAGTTTTGATTTTAATTTACTTTTTCTCTTAGTATAATTATGAAATTTATATATGTTATTTTTGTATTTTCTATATATCATACATGGATTCCTTATGTATCATTACCATGTTTTTTATCATGGTATATTCATTTCCATTGGTAATTTTTTCTGTATTTCAACACATCTAATTTTCTAGGATTATAATTTGTATGACATTGATTTTGGTTATTCAATTATTTATATATTTTTATATTGAAATTAATATTCCTCACATGTTAGTTATATCATAGAATGTGGAAGGTTTATATTTCACAAAATATTCTGTTATTTTCTATTTTTCAACACCATACATGTATCATGAAATTAAGAACATTCATCAATGACCATTTTGGTTTCTAAAAATGGTTTCAAATGGATTAATGACATGGTATGGAACTACGGTTCATAAAGAGTTGTTATTTAAACGCTTGGTGGGTTTTTTAATGGTATATAACTGTTTAATTTTTTTTTGGAAAAAAATTCATTTAAAATTTGTTTAATTTTAGAGGCATGTTTTTTTATTTTAATTTAGTTGAACATTTATAATTTTTTAATTTTTTTTGAGATAATAATTATCATGGTGGATTAAAATGTTTTAAAATGGTGAATGATTGGTTTCTTAATATGAGTGATTGATACTATTTGGATTATTTTAAAGAGGTGTGTATTTACATCAAATTTTATCTAATTGATATGTACATATTTCTAAATTATTATTCAATTTATAGTTTAATAAATTATTTTTCAAAAAACAATGTAATTTTGGTTTTCTTATTGATTTTTTATTTTTATCTTTCTTTATTTTACATATTACCTTCTATAGTTGACATATTTTTCCTACATTGACTTGTTTAGAACATATATGAGTATTTTTATAAATACATTGGATTTCTTCATTAGAATTTTTTCCATTTACTACTGAGAAAAAATACATGTTTTATTTTTTTTATTTTGTGTTGGAACATTGTGATATATATGTATAAAATTTGGATCACATTACTTAAGAATACACCTCCTTTTGGTAAGGGTTTAGAGGATTTTTTATATTCTGAAATTTCTAAATGATATGACGATGGGACAATAAAAATGTCATCATATTAAATGATGATTTTAATTATGGTTGATGAGACACAATTTTATGAACACTTCATTAATAATAAATTCCTTGCTAAATTTTTGTGTTATATTTGTCCTTGATAATGAAACATTAATGGATGATTGACTAATGATTTCAATCAAAATAATGATCTTAAAACATTATTGAAAATGGATAATTAAATAAAAATAATTTTAAAAAAAATTATAAGCATTGTAGGACCAAAAAATCAATATCAAAACATATTAGAATAACTAATTGAGTGTTCTAAAAACAGTAACATGGCGCATTATGAAAATGGGACTATATAACAAACAAATCATGATTTTTACATATCATTAGATACTCATATAGATTATGTTGAAAATAATATATAACTTAACTTCAATGATCATACAAATAGTATTCATGATTTAGTGGATTTTTTAAATCATGATCTCTATGGTGGATCATTTAAATATTGAAAACTTTATTTTATGATAATGGTGTATCATATAAAATGCATAAACAAAATTAAATGTCTTTTTATGTCGATGATCATTGATTAGTTGTGTGATTAATTTCCAAAAACTATTTTCCCTAATTTATTTAATTTAATGATTTTTTTTCATATGATTGGTTTAATTAATATAATAATATAAAATTTTAATAACGATTGTATGATTTATTGGGTTGAGGATTCCAAAGGACAAGATTTAAAAAAATGATCTTCTTCTAGTTGAATTTTAGTTTCTGGTGTTGGATGTATGAATCAACATACTACTAAAAATTTGAATAAATGAACACAGCTACATATATTTTTTGTTTCTTTCCATTAAAGACATTGTTTTCATGATTATTCATTTCATTGAAAACCATTGAGAAAAAGAAGTGGAATTCTATAGATAATAACAATAATGGGTTAATGTGACATCCAAGTGTTTCAATATCATTTAATTTATTTCATTCCTGAAATCCATATATCAAATCTAATCACAGTAATGTGAGATTATGATTGACTATTAATTGATACAAACAATTTTGGAAATTGATGACCAGTTATCGTATTTGGTCAGTTGGTTTCATCATACACAATCGACCACTATGGATGTGTATGTAACATTCATTTTTATATTTTGTATTATCATTACAAAAAATAAAATATATAGAAATCATATTTATATATAATTTAATCCACTAATTGAGAAATTATATGTGTTATAGTGAACCTATGTTGAGACCTATTATGTGTCATTTTGAAAAAATGTCAAAAGGAACACTAATCTAAATGTGGAAAAATATTATCTTCCATAGACATGGTAACATATTTGTTTGGAAGACATAAATGTGTTTTTATTTTCCTATTTTTTAAAAAACATTTATTCCTGACTATGTTATAAAAAAAATAGTGCTCCCTTTGTTATCATTGATTTATCGATGAATCTCATTGATTTAGTTTAAAAATTTCAAAATTCATTAGTTCTATTGATATTAGACCAACTCAAATGTTATCGAATGGTATTTAAATATTGGAAGAAGATACATATTTTGAAATAGAATTTGGGAGGGTGAATAATTTGAATGATTATGGGAAATGATATTGATGTGAATCATGAAGATAAATTGGAAAACAATAAGTGAAGTAAAACATTATATTCTTCAGAATTCCAAATAGGGAATTTAATTTATTCACTAATAATCATGATGTTATAAATATATTGGATAATATTTGTAAGAAGTTTAATTTCACATCTCTTAATGAGACTAAAAATCGATCGAAAAATCAATTTCCCAAATGGACATAGAAACAATGATGATAAAGGGTGATTTATGCATAAATAAGAATCTAAAGTATGCTCCAAAAAAATTACAGTAAAAAATATGTATAATGATAAATTTAATCTAACATTAAAATATGTGAATGAATCTAATTGGTCTTCATGTAACATCTCATGTACTATCTCTTAAAATGATCATACCTTATCTGGATTGAAAAATTAGCATTCACATCTTTTTCAACATCAAATACTACAATTTGAATTTCATATATTATAACTAAAAAAGGTTACTAAGGATGTACTAAAATTCTTTGGTTTCTTAAATATACTATATGCGAAAACTCAAGAATCATATTATATTGACAACATCTATGATGTAATTGTATTTAAACGTTGTGCAATGGAGATAATCATTCTTTTATTGTTTTTTATTTTCATGGTGCATTTATCTATGAATTTAGCCACGGAAACTAAATGAGGATGCCTTGTACAATATCCATGGATGTTGCAAATTGAGTGGAAATTTATTTATATATTTTTCCTCTAATGTAAACAATTCATGGAAAAACATTATATATATTATTTTATTTTATTTATTTCATTTCAGATATATCTTTGATATTAGAAATCATACATCAATAAAATCTCAATCTGAAAGATATATTCCAAATAAATATTTAGCATAGGAGTTTTAGAACATTTTTTCTAGATACATGGATGATATTGACATAAAATTCAATCTATTTTAACATGTTGATGAAACATGACTCAATATCAAATATGTGGTAAATAAAAAAATCAATCCTACTATTGAGTGGTCTGTCGGGTGGATCTACATTCTTACACTGACTGAAATGGAATCCATAGAGACACTTAGATATTTTATGATGAATATTTTGATTTTATATATATTTATTGAAGAAGTCCTGATACAAACAAATATTCATATGAGGGGTCAAACATGAAATAATAAATATATGAAAAAATTAATTAATAATGAGTATGTAGAATTATTTAATGATCATATAATTTCATAAATTTTAATGTCAATACAATATTAGGATGAATAATGTTTTTAAAATCTAATAATGTATTTTGATGAAATTAAATCATGAATAGTTATTCATTGGATTCTTTTTTATATGATTTGATATTTCTGGCTAGAGGTCCTCTACAATGGGATACAATATTTTATTCTTACAATTTCAATGCATTTAAATTTTGTAATATAATTTTGGAATATGGTTTGAAAACAAAGAAGGGTTTTATATTTTTAGTTTATGAATAGATATATGATAGAAAATTGACTAATATTATCTAATTATTATAACAAGAGCATGTTATAGTTGTTTCAATAAAATAATAGTGGTTTAATATTTCTTGGTGTATTAAAATAAATTCAATAAATTAACTTTTTTATCTTCTATAACATAATAGATGATGGTGGACATGAATTACGAGATCCATATATATTCCAATCATAAGAAAAAACCAGTATATTATGAGTAATATGTCACGTTTGTAGGGTGTAGTGTATTTTTTCACATAATACAAGGAGACATGTATGATATGGGTTATAAAATTGAATATTTATCATTTAAATAAAATTCCAGTCAATGAAAAGAAAAAACAAATTTTTATATCATGATATTGAAAATAACAGTCTCTCCATGGAGGATGAAGAAGTTAATTTAATGATGGAGCAAGGCAATGACCTAATTGATGAAATAAATGAGTGTATGTATAGTCATCTATTAATTTATTATCCACTTTTGTTATACAGGTATTTATTAATTATCATAGCTATGTTTATTATATTTTCATTATTGTTCATTTATAATTTTTTAAATTTCTTCTATGGTAAATTTTCAGAAATATGTTCTCGATTTAATTTTATTTGATTACATAACAGAAATTCAAAGGAAGAATGGTATCACTAATCCTAGTCAGCAACAATTTAATGTTATATTGGACACATCAGCCTATTATGATACATATGTATTTATCTATATATAATCGGATGCACCTTCTTCTTCCATCATATAGTGTCTCTCACATCCTTCATTTCATCAGTTCCAGGAACACCCTACTTCTTCATCCCAAAAAAATATTAGACAGTTCTTCCCCACTATATAGGTTTAAAAATAATGGAACAGGTCTTCACTCATTTTTCATTATGGAAATATTGTTGGGTGAAAATTATATGTTATAATTATAATGTGAATAATGTTGATGCACTATTTTCTTAAAACTAAATATTTTTCAAAAATTATGAAATGAATTTTACTTCATAGATAAATATGAATATTATATATGTCAGGAATATATGTATATTAAATATTATCCCATTTTAATATTATAGGGTCTTGACAGAATATGAAATAGTATTATTCGGATTGATTTTGGCCATACTGGTGGTGGAGCTGGTTTCCCTTCATAATACCTACGCTGATTAGAGGCTTGGGATTCTATAATGGAAAAATAATGTTTTTACATCCTATATAATTTAATTTTAAAAATTATTTTTGTGTAATATCATTTCATTATATTATAAATATCTTGTAATAAAAAAATTAATCTCTCTGTATAGATGTTATTCCACTTTATTATTGGATATGTTATTAGATGAATGTAGAAATTGAAATTTTCTTGTATGAAATAGAATCATTTAAATGGAAATATTGGAATGAACTCAACAATGCCTCAATGACCAACCATTTTTTGTTTGATAAGGTACCAAAATGGGCAATGAGAGATAAATAGAAGGTTATTGTTGATATCCACCATCACGAGAATCATCTTGTATTTATATTTATATCATTATATTAATCACATTTTATAAATATATATGAGTATGGAAACGATATGACATAGCATAAATTAAAATTAAATTTCATGTTATTTATTTCAGGATGTTTCATGGAAAAATTCATCAAGTCATGCTAAAAAACCCCTCCCTAACAACACCTGGACAAAGAGTATTCCTTGAAACAAATCAACTCAGTTCATATTTACATTATATTAAACATTCTAAGATAAATTAATATAGCATACATCAAATTGTTTACTTATATTTGTTTAATATATTAAAATAAATTATGACCCAATGTTTCATTAATAGAACATTGGATGTATGTTAATACGGAGTCTGATGGGAGTTATGTTAATGAGCCCACCAATGATGTTTGGGTGTGAATTCTTTTTCCATTATAATATAATTTTTTACATTTATCACTATGAAAATAAGTATTCATCAAAATATAATTGATATTATAATTATATTTAAAAATATATAAAATATGGGATTCCAATCTCATTGAATCCTTCTTGGACTCACAGGTGATCCAATTTTCTAGTTCGATGGGAAATAGCATATTGGTCGAATGTGTGGTTTGGGTTTGGTACCTTTACCATCTTAGGTATTTTCACAGCCACTATTTCGGGTAGAAACATATTCTCCACGTTTTAGTTTCTCCCTACCTCTAGATTCTCAAATTATTTTTTCCTTCAATGAAATGAACAATTCAATGATATGGGGAAAATTTAAAAATGCAAAATGCACTGATTTTAGATCTTTATAACATGTTTATAGAATTATATCAGAAGACGAAGAGATATCTCCCAATTGATATTGTGTCATGGTTGGTAGTGATAATGTAAATCATCAAAAACATAATATTTCAGTAATGAAAATTTGAATTTTTTGAGTACATATTTTAATATACAAAACATTGTAATTTTCAACATAATTACAATAGAGTAGTTGGGTATGGGGAGTTAAGAAGGTGATAGAGAAGGTATCGATTACTATTGTGAAGTTAGTTATTATGGATCACCTCAAATTTAGATAATATATGGAACTAAACCTTGTAAGGACTAACAAAAATATTTTGATTCAAAAAGAAGGTTGTGGTTTCTTGTAAAGATGTCTATATTTACCCTACATTGATTGAAACAATATATAATTGGTCTGTTTGTTACATTTTCTTTTTAATATTTACTTATAAAAATCATTGATAGAATATTTATTTCTTTATCATCCCTAATTCTACTAATTCCATATTTATCCCATATAATCCCTAATAGTAGTGATGGTATATTTTATGATATAGGAGGATCATATTTTAGATAATTTGATAAAACATTCATGTAGATATCATTTTCATGTGAGGTTATACATGAAATATTTAGGGTGAGTGGTTTCTTGTTGGTTGAGATATGATTTTTTCTATAATTTCATTGTTTTGTTTTTCATGAAATTATAAATATTTTAAAATTTATTTTCAAATGAAGATATATCTATGTATGTAATCCATGATGGGGTTGTAAAATGTTTACAATTAATTTTGTACCTTCCTGAGAGTATTTTAAATTAATTTAATGTGTTTATTTTTATGTTATATGTAGTGTATATAAAATATTTCATAGGTGTACAAACATTACATTATAACAGAATTTTTAGCTAAAACATTGGGTTCCACTTTTTTATTTCAAAATTATATAATACATTCTAAGGATCAGTTTTCATTCAAAGAGTTGTTTTGGTATTAAATCTACTCCTAATGACATAATATGTTTTTAAAGGTACTAAATAATAATTGAATTCATTTTGTGATATTTTAAAATAAAATTAAATGGTTAATTAGAGAGACACTTTTGGATGATCTAATAATATTAAAATATAATAAATTTATTTTCGGTTCCTAATAACTAAAAAGTGATTTAATTCAAGGATAATATAAGTATGAGTATAAATCCTCTAAATCAATAAGATTTAGGCATGTTTAGGAAACAAATTTTACCTTATCTTTTAGATTTTACCATTAGTTTAATAATATCACTCATACCATGTCTTCTAGTATTTAAACACAAATGGTTTATATATTTACAATAAAATTCCTGATGAAACAAAGTTGGATCATTAATGAAATTTGTAACACTGTCTATTTTATTTTTCTGATGTTTATTTTTTTAGGATTTTAATATCATTTTATAAAATAGTATTTATTTAAAATTTGCATTTTGCCAATTTTGATACTGTTAAATACATTATTTTTGGAAAAATTCAAACATACATTACTACATTGAAACAAATTATAATACATAATGATAAAATTTAATTTTCATTCTAAAATTTCATGGGTCCCATCAATATTTTCAAATAACGTTTTTTAGTGTTTTTTAATTTCATTAATTTAAATATTTTATAAATAAGGAAATCCTTGCATCATCATTGTGTCATAAGTAAATTTATTTATTTAATATATAAAATATTTAAATAAAATACCTTCATTTAAGAAGTATTTTTATCTTTTAAACACCATTTACAGTATAAGATATTTCATATATGACCCCTATTAACATATTTTAGTAATAAGATAAATTTTTATGATATTTTAACATTTATTGCCAATTTAATGTTATAAATGAATTAATAACAAACATGATGCTTCCAAAGAAAACATATGCACCCCAAGGGTTTTTTTTCATCCATTACTCATAAAATAATATTAGGACATATTTTAATGTATGTATATATTATTATAATAATAATCTTACCTTTAATTAATATATTTAACATTAACTGTGGTAAATAATATTCAAACATTACTAGTCACCAAAAATAACTTTGATCATATTAGACCAAATTTATCATTTTTATTACAATCTTGTATATTGGATTTTTGAAATTCAATTCACAAAAGCAGTGAAATTACTTTTTATACCAATCTTCAAATGTGGTTATATGGAGGGTAAAAAGATGTTAAATATGTTAAACGGAATTTTAAATCAAAATATATTATAAAAATGATTTCAATTTCCTAAATTGGACTAATATATGTATTATTTATATATTTTAACTTTAAAAAATATTAAATGAATATGATTATTTAAATGAAAATGTCGGTTTTTATCCAAAATGTAGCGTTTTTTACTATGAATCAAAAATTGAATGTTTTCAGAAAAACAAAAAATATACCATGAGAAAATAATAATAATAAATATTAAAATTTTAATTCTATTTTGAAAAATGATATTTATAAAATTTCAAAATATGTTTAATACCATTAATAACAACTTTTGAAATGGCTAGTCTAATAGATCATGGTGTGATAGAACACGATGTTGTGTACCAAGTATGCTACTGAATTATATAAAGAAATATCATATTGTGGAAGATTGGGGTGTTAAATTATCCCCTTCATTAATAAATCTTTTCCTCACACTTTAATCTCGGGATTAAAAACTAGGGGTTAGACATTTCAAAATATATTTATTAAAATCCCATATCAAAAAATAGATTAATGAGATATATATTAAAAATAAAGAAATTGATTTATGATTGTTACCATAAATAATACATACTAGGGGTTTATGTATAAGGACATCAAAATAAAAGAAAATTTTAACCATCATGTTCTGATGGACAGTGATTGAGAACATGATTCTGAAAACGTTAACTGTCATAGTTCTACAAATCGGTGATGATCTAAGGGAACATTTGTTTTCTCCGAAATAGGACTAGGATAATTTTTTTTTTTGAAGATAAATTCCGTAGTGTTTAAGAATAATTTTACATCCTAAACTAACTACACATGGATGTTTAATAAATTAAAATATAAAGTTCCACCCACCGACTAATTCTAACCACATACTCATCATTCTTTCTAAAAGATAAAAAAATTATATAATATTTTATTTATCTTAATCATATAATGTCCCAAATAAAATCACAGTCCAATAGAATAAATAGAACCATGTTATAATAACTTGGGAATTACTATATGCTAGAGGTAGGCAAATAAATCATTTTCACACTTATTTGGGGGGTCCGATTCCAGCAGCCTAGTCTGACGTGACAGTTTGTCTCCTGACCTACAGGTTATCCTTTTTCTAAAAAAATAGTATTATAACATTCCCAAAATTATTCTTATGAAAATTTTGAAACATAAACAATTCTATAGACTTTTCAAATTATTCCATTCTAAACATTAGAGTTATCCAACATACATTTATCAAAAAATGTCTTTGAAAGGTCTCTAAATTACCAAAATCAAGTGTAACATCTGATTCCCATAAAAATATAATGTTGTAATGAATATATGATTAACTTCATAATATGAAAACCATAATGAAAAAAATGTACTGAATAATATATATATATATATATATCACAATCTTCTTATATCCAGAAAATGATTCTTGAATCCAAACAAATACATTTATTATTCCACCTTGACCGTAGTAATAGCAGAAGCTTGACCTTAATTTATTTTCTTATTCAACGATATATATAATTTATTATTTATACTACCATTTCCATAATGTCATATATAATTAAAATTATAAAATTTCACATCTACATTCCCTCAATTACAATAACGACCTCGGGGAACTTCTTTTCCACTTTTGTAATAAACTCTCATTCTTTTTGGAAAATACCATAATTTTTCTCCTCATAATTATTAGATAATAGAAAATAATTCATTACATTTTTATGTTTATCTGTATCTTGCTCAAACATTCTCTAATTCTATTTCTTTAATTTAATGTCATAATACATAGGGAATTTTTTTCCATCTTCATTGCACATGAGAGAATATTTAATTACGATGAAAAGTATTGTTAGACCAACTCCCATCAGAGGAATGGTTTTAACCCATAAAATAATAAATAAATCATACATCATGGGTTATTTATGGAGTCTAGAGAATTTCATGATATCCTTGCGATGTTAGAATCATACATTGAAATATTCTCATCCACTTTTGACTTCAGACTCCAAAAGTGCCTTTCAATATCAACAAATTTTTTAGGAGAAATTTATGTTTCTTGGAAATGTTCCTTAAACTCCCCCCATTTGATATTTTCTACTTCATCATCCTCTTTGGTGTTTGAATTAATGACCACCATTGATCCGTATCTCCTGATTTTCTATTAACTACCATGACAACCATTCTCATTTCATCACTTCCCAATGAAAGAAATATTTTCTTTAATGAACAGATTCATTGTTTAGCTTCAATTAGTTTTTTTTTCTCATTGATTATTAGATATTTATGTCTAATGAAGAGGTCAAACATTGATCCTTCATACTGTGGATTAGGATTCTCTATACGGGTAAGGGTATTATACATTACATGAGTTATTTGTCCCAGTATGGTTATAAGATGTTTCGTATCAGTTGTTTCTCCATCTCCACTATCATTAACATGAATAATAGGGAAATCCCAACATGGATTAAATGCATTAATAGGATTTCTTTTCCTTCCACTAGTCTCCATTTCTAAACAATGACATGCACTTTGTAAGGTACTGAATCATTAAGAATAATTCTAAACTAGTAACGTGACTAACATAAATTGATTGATTTTTTCATATCAAATCCATAACAATAAAACAGTTCCATTGAAGACACAACTAAAAATAAATCCTTCATACTTATCTATAAGGAAAACACAATTATCTTATGAATATCACCTAATATTTTCAAACCAAGTCTGTTGTTTGGTGAGTTTTCATTTACCATATTACCTTGAGTGAATATTGGAACAACTATTCAGAGTTTTTAGCCCAAATTACATCTGTGAAAATCCATTTCAACTTTTAGTATCCTGATAGGGATGTATTTCTTATAATATCAATTAAATATATAGATTTCTAAAATTATAGGGGGTTATTCGTTACATTTCCACATAGTGTATCTTATGGTTAAGATCCCAAATCTATGATTTCTAAATCAACATTGAAGGTAGTTACTAAAGATCACTTGATACCAAATATATTTCCATTACCCATGTTATCCAGAGACAACACATTATATTAATACATTTGAATGATTACATGGAATAAAATCATGAAGGACCGATCAGTTTAGTGGCTTTGGAAAATATTTTACATTCATGAACTTTGCATTAAAATTTATAAAATAAAATACATCATAAATAATCTTTTTAGAAAGCCAATATTCCCTTTGATTAACATTGCATATCAATCGTAAAACACTTCTTGGCATCTTGGTAGAATTAATCATAAGAAAGGGGTTAGCTAAGATTCTTAGTAAGGGAAAACAATATAGAGGAAGGGATCACAAATATTTATAAACATTTAAGGCAAGGTAAAAAAACACAAGAAATTGAAAACATAATCATCGGCATAATATGGAAAGAATAAATCATATTATTCTATTAAAATAATCTCATGAACATTACATGTTTCAAATAATCACATGTAAAATAAATAACTAATATCATTAAGAGGGAATTTATAATGACAGACATCATTACCACTACATCAAGGAATAGTTCCATGACCATAAACAAATATTCTGTCCATGTCTTGTGTCAAGACCATACACAAATATTTATTCAAACATATCACAAAACCTTTAATACAATATGGATTATTATATAGTAATAAATCAACATCATACAAGTATAAAATTCAACCAAGAATGTTGACATAGATGAAAATAATTTAACAAATTTATTTAAACCCTTTTAGGTAAATATACATTTTTATTTTAAATAATTTAAAATCCCCGAAATTTGAAAATTAAATATTATTTTTTTCAAAATAACATTATTAGATTTTAATGGAATCATAAAAATGGTAAGGTGACATAATGACAAAAAACTGTTTCTCTCACCGTATAAGATAAAAAAAATTCTTCCATTAATTTGTCTAAAATGGCATAAAGTAACTTTTTTGGAATGAAGCAGAAATATTCCTCTCAATAAATATTATAAAGAGTCAAAAAATGGGAAAAATTACATTAAACTACCATAAAATAATAGTAAAAATTTTTATCCAAACATTTATTGAAACATGGAAATGGATGATAAATATTTCTTAGAAGATATATACGTATCAACGACCTCAAATAATAATGAGAATATGATATTAACCCTTACATTATACATTCCTATTGTTGATGGTGAGTTACCCTTGTGTATAATCATTTAAAAATATTATTAAATTATTCTAGGATCATATCAATTTTTATTATATCATATATGATTCATTCATGTCTTCTTATAACTACTTTATTAATAATTTCTTATTTAACGAAACGTTTCCGGAAGAAATCGATTTCTTTGTTATAAATATTTTGAAAAGTAATTTTTTACTGTATTAAATTGATATGAATTTTTATAATTCTAGAATATGAAAAATTATTTATATATAATATATATTCTGTATAAAATATATATATTAGAAAATAAAAAATGGAACACCCTATTCATGGAGATGGTAGGCCATACGTGCGCATGAATGTTGTTTCAATTTCCTTATCATATTTAATGTAATTAAGTGAATGACATATATATATATATCAACCCAGAAGAACCATTATGACATATTTTGAATAATTATCATTAAAATTATTCTTATGATCAATATTGGATGGTTAACATGGAAGATTAATCTCATAGTGTCGTGGAGATGTTATGTTGTACATACAGATGAGCAGCGATATCATTTTCTTAATTGTTAAAAGGTATGGAATTGGATTAAAATATTTCTTAATGAATGTAATCATAACACATAATTTTGAAATAAATAAATTTATTTATATATTCTCAAAAAATTATAAATAAATTAATATGATATATAAAATATTTTTAGTTTTCTAATTACTATTTATAGTCTAATAAATTACATATATATCCCCAGATTAATATTTTTATTAGTAGGATTCATTTTTATGATATATTTACCTTTACATAAATTTAAATGTAATAAATGTCTTAATAACACCTATGTGGCATTAAAAGATAAAATATGTCACGACCCGTCCTCGGGGCCTGTGTCGTGACTACCCCAAACCCGCCTTCCATAAGCTAGGGGCTGGTGACTAGCACCAACGGTGTAAATCCCGATAAAAAGAGAAGTCATTGCCTTTATGATAGTAAAAATACACTACAGAGTACACAAGCTGAAGTAAGCACAAAGTAATACTATATACAAAAGTAAGTGATGGAAGATAAATGGGCCAAAATACAAACCCAACTGAAAAGTACAGTACAACTGAAGTCTAGTATAAAAGCAGAAAATTAAAACACCAACCACTAAGTCATTCTCTAGAAATACCACATGAAGGGTCCGTACAGATGGTATCCTCGGTACCTCAGGTCCATCCGTCCACTCCATGTATGTCCTACCATGTGGTCCACCTCCAGGTACCATCCAGCTCCACAAGTCTCTACCACGATCGGTGATGTCTGTCGTCTACATCTAACATAATGTAGTGCTGGAATATCCCGTGCAGGGATGAGTATAACAACACTCAGTAGGGACTCCAAAACCACGGAAGGTCTCCCAGAATCCATGACGGTTAAACCAAATAATAAAAGACACGATCATGAAGTATCATCCAACTCTACTTAGATATATACCCATACACATACCAAAGTCATCAATTTCAGTTCGGCTCCAACTCTCGATCCCAAGAACATCCCAGTCCACACAGGAAAGAAGTCAATCACACCGATGGTAATTATTGAATGTCAAGACTCATCTCACACAGGTATACATCTTTTGTAAAGTGATAAAGATAAATAGATTCAGTCACTGATTCATATAATCTGGCGGACCCATGTAGGACACTTGTCCAGTTATGCTCTCGGACCCATGTAGGATACATGACTAGCTACTCTGTGACCCAAATAGGATACAATAACAGTAATTATTACCGTAGAACCGACAGAGGATTCCAATATGGTAGTTGTCGTTGCTGATCCCACGGAGGATTCCAGTATGGTATTTTTTGAAGTTGTAGCCATCTCTCGGGTTCTCGCACACCACACGCTCGATTCTGGGAGGGTCCGCTCCTTGTTCCAATCAGTTGATATATCAATTGTCACGAAGTCCAGAGTTGGTGTATCCCTATGTTCTATCTTGTCAAAAGGAACCCAAATCTATAGAAATCACGTCAATCAGACGCTCGTTCTGAATGATATTTGATTATATATTCCAGGGGCCCGGTAAGAAAATATGCTCATTCTAAACCATCTAATTTTCCAACGTCATTAAAAACTCACATAGAGTATTGAAAAAGGACTGCCATGTCGCAAGGGTACCAGTTCCATAGTTGATGCATCAATTGTATGTACAGTCCTTATGATATACTCCTTAAAGTGGAAACAGGAACGGCCCATTAATCCTAGTGAGTAGACAGGTCGGGTCAACTCGGTTTTTGGTGGGTCCGACCCGGCAAAGGTTCGGACTGGCCCATTGAATCGCGCGGTCTGGCCTGAGGGGCGCAGCCCGGCTCATCTGGCCGAGTGGTCCGATGGGGGGGAGGTGTCCCTTGCTTTTTTGAACCGGCGGCGCCGCCCTCCCATCTGGTCGTCCGATGTCAGCCGACCATTCTGGCTCAAGCGGCCCGCTCGGGCGGGCCGTGGTCTGGCTTCACTGCTCCTTCGGGTGTCACGTCTTCTTCACCTAGCCGGCATAAGTGGAATGTGGGCCACGTTCCTCTGCAGCGCGGTGGCCCTTGTGGCACCGCAGTCTTCCTTCGGCCTGGCCAGCATCAGCCATCCGGTTCACCTTTGGCCGAGCAGCCCGCAATTATAGTCTGTGTTTCTTCCGCATGCGGTCGGCGCAGAGTCGCCTCTTCTTCCATCACCACCTCTTCCAACGTGCCTCAATCACAAACAAAGAGACTATGGAGGGTTGTAAGGCTATGTGCATTCTTCCCACACCCTCCTCATTAGGTATTATAAATAGTCCAACATCAATCCATGTTTCTCAACAAAGAATAAGAAAATTTTTAATCGATTATAATTGAACATAATTACCCTACCTTGACAAGACGTCGCACGTTGTCGAGTCGCGGAAGACAAGCGACGTTGTAGTCAGGTGTCATGGAATAACGGTATTTATTCTGTCAATGTCATACTACACCACGACTTCAAATTCTTTGAATAGTAGAGCATTCTTCGTCGAGGAAGAAAGTAGTTCTTCGTCAGATGCATTCTTCATTGAAGCGAGGAACACTTTTCTCAATAGCTCTCTCAAAAATCACTCAACACAACATGTTCCCCAAATATAATAATATCTAAGGCTATTATTTTATTAACACATGTAATTCAAAACTCAAACCACTTTAATTAATTAAGTGAATCACCCAATTAATTTACCATGTGTTGGAAAAATTAATTAGAGAGAGAATAAGGTGAAGGGTAATTTTAAAATTGAAAAGTGAGGGGCTGTTTAATTAAATTAAAATGAGTTAATGGGGTGGTTTAAGGGGAGGTGAAGGGATTAGGCTTGTGTGGGCCCCACCTCACAAATATCCTCTCATGGGAGGTTATGTGGGTGTGGGGCCCACCTCTAACTTCCCTTTGGAGGAAATAACCAACCTCCCTAAATAAAATTTGTACACAACAAATTTTATTTATTTTATTCTAAATCCGAAAATATTAACTCTCAAACCGCATAAAATACAAATGCGGAAAATGTCCCCTTCCACATATACCGGCACTGCGAGTTCATCGGTGTCCTCAAATTTCAATTCTAAGCACTGGTTCAAAAAATATAAAATCTCAGACATACTTTTATTCAACATACCTGAAAAGAAATTCAGAAAAATATTAACAGCCACCCTAGACCCACTACGGTCGATGTTAGGCTCTAGCTAGGTGAAAAATTTCCCAACGAACCCAACGGTACCCTCAGATTTCCAATATAAGTTACCATTTAAAAGTTATGAATTTTACAATAATATAATTGAAAATTAATTATTTTATTTGCGGCCAAAAACTATCATTCTTTGGTGGCCCTCGCCGAACCATGTTAGTATCTACTTAAAGAAAGATTAACCTCACGAGTTCGGTGGTGGTATCGTATTTTTAATCCAAGATACCATTTCTATGTTATAAGCATTTGAAAATAAAAATTACTTTATTTAATTATTTTATATACGGTTATGCCATTTTCAGGTTTTCTCATAGGAGGCTCGCACCGACTAAACATAAGTCACGCTTAGGGTAAACTAGCCATCCAGAGCGAAACGGTGGCCTCATATTTCCGATCCGGGTCACCGTTTAAGAGTTATTACACTTGTTCAGGAAAACTGTCTACGCATGGTAATTTAAGCTTAAAAAAACTTCGACGAATCATTCCAGGCACTCTAGGCGTCAGAATCATGCGTTTTCAGAAACTGCGGACTCATAAAATTTCAGAGAATTCAAGAAAAAAATTTCGTTGAAATTTCATAGTATTTACATTACCCCCACCTCAGGGCTTTACGTCCTCTTGAAGCTAAAACATAAAATAGAGGAAAAAAAGTTGGTACTGAGCACGCATCTGAGCCTCCGGCTCCCATGTGCTCTCCTGGAGGTTCTCGTGCTGCCATAGAATGCGCACCAGAGAAATCGACTTTCTACATAAGAGCCGCTCATGCCTATCCTTGATCTCCAACTGGACCTCCGCAAACGTCACCCCATCATCGATGTCCATCTCCTCATGATTGATGATGTGGGATGGGTCGTGCACGTATCTCATCAACTGGTATGTGTGGAAGATGTCATGCACCCAGTGTAATTGAGGTGGATGGGACAAGCATGAGGACACCTCTCCATATATGCTGAGGACCTATAAAGTCCTGATAAAGCACGGAGATAACATGCCGCCTTGGCCAAATATCTATAGACCCCATTGTGGTGAGACCCGTATGAAGATGTGGTCACCATCCTCGGACTCCATGGTTATCCGTCTTCTATTGGCATGTGACTTCTGTCTACTTTGTAAAGTCTTCATATGATCCTGGATGATCTGCACCTTATTCGTTGTAGCCTAAATATGGGTGCACTAATCAATATCTACCTCATCTTATAAAATCTCTTCTGGCATCCATCTGACCAAACAGAATGTTTCCGTTTCTTCTTCAAACTGATAGTGGTGCTGTAACTATAGAGATGTTTGTCACAAAGGTATGTCTGGCTGACTCCTGAGTGATCGACTGCACCCTCTTATGCATGATTCCATTCTATGATGACTAGGTTTTCCTATTCTCCGACCAAGGAAAACATCATCCCAACATTGTAGATAAAACACAACCTTTTTAATTAATACATTCAATTTTTGTATGAACTGTGGTTGCCCAGTCCATACCCAAATTAACATCGTAAAGCCTCGACGTTGCAACCATGAGGTTACAACCGATACTCTCGCCTCAAGTGTCCGATCACACTATTGGCATATGTCTGATTGTCGAGTCTCCTTCCCAAAGGTATCTCCAGATGTGAGGGTCATGTCAACAGCTTTACCATAAACTCTTGGTCTGGGACAAGATTCATGGAAGGATGTATTTAATGGTACCTATATCTATTGATACCGCAGCTAGTACTAGACACATACCTCAAATCATTCTTAGAGCCCTTGTGTCACACTCCTTGACCTCATGCATCTACTCTCTACCCATGTCTTCGAGCTCCATGAGCCTAGCAGGGACTACAAAGGCAGGTGGTTGTAACATGTCGAAATGCTCACCACCTAATGCTGCTCTCTTAGCTTTGTTTCCATGTCTGTTTCTTTGAAGATTCATCTGTCCTTAACACTTCCTCTTCACAAAACATTAAAAACGTTCAAGTCTCTAAGGCTGACGTCAGTTTCATGCCTTCCAATTGGTCACATTCACTGGGTGTATCTACTCAGCTAATTAACATTCAACTACAATGGTTCTCTCTAGCACCCTAACACAAGTAGGAATGCATAGTGTAAAATGTGATGGATCAGATATCCTTAAACACCCCTCGATTAGAGTTCCGAGCTCTAATACAATGATTGTATCATATTCATCGAGTACCAAAACAGATCGGTATGCCTCGATGAATACTCAGCTACCGACACATCATCCTACCGAATTTGTATAAGCTTTAGAAAACAGTCAACCACATCCTCAAGCCAGTCCTCAGCTGCCTGTGGGTCGGGCTCACCTTAGAACTTGAGGGATATCTGGTGTTGAACATATGTAAGGCACTAAGCCTACAAGTGTCCTCTAACTGTACTGTTAGTAGTGTCTGCTGACCAATGAACAGTGATATAGTTGGCACACTGCCCGAAGATACCATATCGGAAAATAGTCCAAGTACCTAAACATCATCATTATGTGGACCATTTTCATGGTCGATCACTGAAAAATACTAGTATCTAAGATAAACATTTGCTCTACTAGTGTATCAACTAGACGGAAAACTCCAGTAATCGCCTCCATCAAGTCCACAGCTGCCTGGGAATCTGTCTTGCCTCGAACCTCGGAGGCCACTGCTGTTGGAACTCATGCAACGTGCTCTATCGGCGTGCACCATCTGCTAGTATGGATGGTGGTATCTACTTTCCAATGGATGGTGTTGCTGATGGTACACCACCCAAAGGTTCCAACATAGTAAGAGGGCCCTGAACCGTAGCCTTGTCGCTCGGTGGGCTGTCATCGTGTACTCTTTCTCAGGAACCCCTGCTGGCTATCTTCGCAGCGGCATCCCGTTAAGGAATAGGTTCGCCATAGTCAATAAGATATACCTGGTGAGATGACTCAAAGATAACACAAAGGAAACTTTTGAAAGACACATGCAATCAGTGTTTCCATGCACTAAGTTGGAAATCATAGGTCAGGTTCCTAGTGTATGGATACGTCGGCCATCACACCAACACTGGACTCCCTAGAATTAAAACGACACTCAATACTCTTAAAAATATTGTCTCATAGAAAAAAATTGATCAGAGTCATGAGTTCTGTGGTAGAACCGACTCCTTTGATACCCATTATTCACGACTCGTCCTTGGGGCCTGTGTCGTGACTACTCCAAGCCCGCCATTCATTGGCCAGTGGATGGCGACAAGCACCAAAGGTGTAAATCCCGATAAAAAGGGAAGGAATTTCCTTTATGATATAAAAAAACACAATAGAGTAGCAAGATGAAGTAAGCACAAAGTAATACTGTATATAAAAGTATGTGTTGAAAGGTAACTGGGCCAGAATACAAACCCAATTGAAATTTATAGTACAACTAATGTCTATTACAACAACAGAAAAGTAAAACAACAACCACTAAGTAATCTTCCGGAAATCCCACCTGAAGGGTGGGTACAGATGGTTTCCTCAGTAACTCGGGTCCGTCCATCCGCTCCGTGTATGTCCCTCCAAGTGGTCCACATCTACGTATCGCCTAGCTCCACAAGTCTCTACCACGATCAGTGTTGTCCGTTTTCTACATCCAACACAATGTAGTGTGGGCCTAGCATGTACAGGGTTGTGTATAACAATACTCAGTAGGGACCCTGAGACCCCCGAAGGTCTCCCAAAATCCATGAAGGATAAACCACAATGAAATGATTCTATCACAAAATATCATCCAACTCTACTAAGGTATATTCCAATACATATACGTAAGTTATCAATTCCAATTCGACTACAACTCTTGAGCCCAAGCACATCCCAGTCCACATAGGAAAGAAGTCAATCACCCCGATCATAATGATTGAAATTCAAGAATTAGCTCACACATGTATGCATCTTTCGTAAAGTGATAAATATGATCAGATGTAGTCACTGATTCATCTATGCGGGCAGACCCACATAGGATAATAGTCCAGCTATGTTGTCAGACAAACGTCGGATACTAGACCAGCTAATCTGTCGGACCCACATAGGATACTAGAACAGACGTAAAACTGTCGGACCCACGTAGGATTCAAGAACAGTAATTATCACTGTCAAACCCATAGAGGATTTCAGTACAGTAGTGATCGAGACCGAACCCATGGAGGATTCAAGTATGGTAGTCATCATCGCCGAACCAACTGAGGATTCCAGTATGGTATTCATTGAAGTCGTAGTCAGCTCTAGGGGTCCTGCACAGGGCACGCTCGATTCTGGGAGGATCTACTCCTCAAGCCAAGAGTTCAATACATCAACTGTCACGAAGTCTAGAGTTGATGTATCCTGAAGTTTCATCGCATCAAAAGGAACCCAACACGACAGATGGAATGTTAATCAGATGCCCATTTTTAAAGATATTGGATTATCCGTTCCATTGGCTCGGTTGGAAAATATGCTCGTTCAAAACATGGACGTTTTCCAATGTCATCTAAAACTCACATAGAAAATCGAAAATGGACCACCTCGTCGTAAGGGTACCAGTGCAACAGACGGAGCGTCGATCTGATTCACGATCATTATGATATTCTCCTTTATGTGGAAACGGGGCCGGCCCATTAAGCCCAGTGAGTCGATGGGTCGGGTCAACCCGGTTTTTGGTAGGTCAGACCAGGAAGAGGGTCGGACCGTCCCGATGAATCACGCGGTCTGGACCGAGGGGGTGCGGCTCGGCCTAGCGCGGACCGGGCGGCTGAGCTGTATGAGGGTGGGGGACTTCCCGAACCAGGGGCGCGGCCCTCCAAACCGGCCAGCGGAAGATGTCTGGCCTTCCGGGTGCAATCTTCCCTCTTGGGCGGGCCGCGGTCCGGCAGCGCGGCACCTTTGGGTGTCGTGGCTTCTTCACCCGGCCGGCTGACGAGATGGTCGGTTCGCCGCCAATGCGGCCTGTGGAATGCGGGATGTGGTCCTCTGCAATGAAGATCCACTTGTAGCGCCACGGTCTTCCTTTGGCCTACCCGAATTCGTTCGGATGGTTCTCCTTCGGTCGAGAATCCCACGATTGAGGGTCGCGGTTCATCCACACGTGGCCGGTGCACGACCACCGCTTCTTCCATTGACGCCTCTTCCAATGCGCCTCAATCACAAACAAAGAGACTATAAAGGGTTGTCAGGCCAGGTGCATTTGTCTCGCACCCTCCGCGTTAGGCGGTAGCAATTGGCCAAAGTCAATCCATATATCTCAAGAAAGAACAAGAACAATTTTAATCAATTAAAATTGAACATAATTCCCCTACCTCGAAAAGACATCACACGTCATCGAGTCACGGAAGACAAGGGTCGTGGAATTCAGGCGTCACGGAAGAACGGTGTCGATTCTGTCGATGTCAGACTGCACCCGAAGAAGAAGTGTTGTTGGAAACTTCCAGTTCTTATAATTATAGAGCTTTCTTTGTTGAGGAAGAAAGATATTCTTCATTGGAGATGTTCTTCCATGATGAGAGGAACACTTCTCTCAAGATCTCTCCCAAAAATCTCTCAACATTACAAGTGCCCAAAATAAAATAATAGAAAAGTATATTATTTTATTAACACATGTAATTCAAAACTCAAACCACATTAATTAATTATGTGAATCGCCCAATTATACTACTATGGGTTGGCAAAATTAATTAGAGAGAGAATAAGGTGAAGGGTTATTTTAAAATTCAAAAGTGAGGGGTTGTTCAATTAAATGAAGAAGTGTTAATGGGGGGGTTTAAGGGGAGGTGATGTAATTAGGCTCGGTTGGGACCCACCTCACAAATATCCTCTCATGGGAGGTTATTTGGGTGTGGGCCTCACCTCTATGTCCCCTTGGGTGGAAATAACCAACATCCCTAAATAAAATTTGTAGACAACAAATTTTATTTATTTTATTCTAAATCCCCAAATATTAACTCTCAACACACATAAAACGCAACTACGGTAATGGTCCCCTAAAGCAAATATCGGTGTTGCGAGTTCATCAGTGTCCTGGGATTTCAATTCCGATCAATGGTTAAATAGATATAAAATCTCAATCGTTGGTTTACTAAAAGTACCCAAAAAAATCGGCAAATTATTAACACCCACCCTAGTCCACTGCGGTCGAGATTAGGCTCTGCCTAGGTGAAACATGACCCAACGAACCCAAAGGTACCCTTAGATTTCAATTCTGATATACTGTTTAAAATATATGAAGTTTACAATAAAATAATTGACACTTAATTACTTTATTTGTGGCCAAAAACTATCAGCCTCTAGTGGCCCTCACTGACCCATGTTAGAAACTTCTTAAAGAAAGCTTACCCTTACGAGTTCATCGGTGGTCTCAGATTTTTAATCCGAGTTACAATTTGTGAGTTATAACCATCTAAAAAATAAAATAACTTTATTTAATTATTTTATTTACGTTTATCTCATTTTCGGGTTTTCTCCCAGGAGACTCGCGCCGACTAAACTTTATTCACGCCTTGGGTAAACCCGCCATCCTGAGTGCAACGGTGGCCTCAGATTTCTAATCCGAGTAACCGTTTAAGAGTTATTTCACTATTTCAGTAAAACTACTTATGCGCGTTAATTTAAGCTTAACAAAACATTGACGGATCAATCTGGGCACTCTGGGCCTCGGAATCTCCCGCCGTCAAAAACTGCGAACTCGTAAAATTCCAAAGAATTTATGAAAAAATTTCCAAGAAATTTACAGGTCATTACGAAATATATGTTCCAAAATTTGTCTTTCTTTCCCATTACTAATCCAATAATGTTAGGGAAAGTATAAGAGTAATTATAGATTATTATATTATTATTTTTACATATATTCCCCTATTTTAGATTAACTGCGGTAAATAAAATTTAAAAGTTAGTATTCACCCAAAACAATTTTCATACTATTAGAGATCATTTTTTCTCTTGATTAAAACCATTCATTTCTTATGTTTGCAATTATATTCACAGAAGTTGTAAAATAAGGAATAATTCTAATATTCTGATGTGGTGTTAAGACTAATAAAGAGACAAAAAATGTTAAATAAAATTTTATATCTAATTCTATATTAAAAAATTGATTTAAATGACTAAAATTGGACAAGTATATTTATAAAATCTATATATATATATTTAAGTAAATTTAAATTAAAATAATTATATAAATTAAAAATATAGGTTTTTCAACAATATGGTGTTTTTCACTATTCCTCAAAAATTTAATGATTTCATAAAAATTCTAAAAATTCACATTAAGAAAATTTTGATATTAAGAATTTAAAAATTATGACTATTTTGAAAAATAAAATTTATAAAATTTCAAAATTTTTTTAATACTATCCATAACTTCTTTTTAAACAGTTAGATTGATAGGCCATGCTTTTCTCAAGGTCAGTGTTTCTTACAATGAACAATATTTAATTATTTAAAAGGAAGCATACCCTGGAATCATGGGTTTTTAAAATGTGGAGAGTTCATTGTAGTATTCTATATAATATGATATATCCTCGAAAATATTAATTATAACGAAGGGTCCAAAATCAATAGGGTTTAACCCACCTTTTGTCCCAAATATCATCATTCATATCTATGGTTATATTAAGTGGAGAACATTTTCACAAACCTAAAAATATGAATCTCATTAATGAATGTATGAAAATTTATTTATTTTTAGTTTTTCACAAATCATATACTTCTTAATGGTCTCAACCATATCTATAATTTTATTTACATGGTAAGGCCATATAAGCTTCCTCTATCCAACTCGATCATAAAATTTCAGATTCCAACTTATTTTCTCATATTGTGAATCATGTGTTGATATCTGAATGATATAGTAAACACTTTTATTATATTAATAATATTATGAAGAATGGTTTTGAATCAAACTTCTTTTTAAATCCTTCAAATATGAACTCAAAAAATCCTATAGTTTTGGAGTTTTCCTATTAAAATTCCTAGCTATTTGAGGATGATAAAAAGTATTGAAACATAGCGCTATTTTTGAAAATTTATGATGACATACTTATAATATTGAGTTAAACATAATATACTTATCAGATACAATAGATTATGGTTCTCTATGATGACTCAAACCTAACATTTTGTATATCGTTGTAAGTAATTAATGGTAGAAATCATCTATAATGGAAATAAAATGCGCTGACTTCGTAATGAAATTGAATACAACACAAATTTTAATAACACACACATATTATTTTGAGTATTATGTTGTAATAAATTCTTATAAATTCACATTTCTATTCAATTGTGGTTAATGGCTACAATATATTTTAATTCTTTTTTTCATTCAACATTAGCATTCCACCATACCATGCATCAACAATCATTTTCTATAATTTGGATCTTCATGTTTTCCTAACAGATTTTTTTATTCAGATAAATATCCTTCTTAGTGATTCATGGATTAATATAGAAGGATTATAAATTATAATTATACAGATGTCTCAATTTAGTTATAATTTATATTTATCACATAACCATACGACAAATCATAGAACATTAATTTTATGATAGATAAAATCATGAATTTTAACAACATTTTTATGTATGTCTAGAACATATATTTAGGAATATATTATGTTAATGTGATTGGAGAGTTTATATTTCCCTTGGATAAGATAGGATATACAACATTCCATTATTAACCTTTTTAATCCAAGCATATTAGGTACCTTTTTAACAAAATTATATTGTATTATTATCTTTCATATATAAAAATATTCATTCTTGTGTGTCATTCTAGGGATGTAATGTATCAAGAAATAATATTATATTTTTATTTTTAACCATATTAATTGAAGCACGTTTACCTTATTTAGTGTTTATATATATTTATTTTTGTTTTATTTATTATTTATATCAATCATTTCTCTATTGAGATAATATTTTAAAATAATTAATGCAAGGATCTCCAACGCTCGATCAAAGTCTTGAATAATGTAATTATACTCCTGAATATTTCATTTTCAGGATACATAATAATTAAAAATGTCATTTTTATAAGGATTTTTCACAAACCCTTCATTGAGGTATTAATATATATTAAGAACAAATCCCTACTCAAGTGTATTGTATATATTGGCTAAATAAGAAACCACTTCATTAATTCTACGAAACTATCCTCTCTTTTATATGAGTAATTAATCATTAGTCCCATTCATATTAGCTTGATTAGGGAATTCTAAAGTCATAAAAATTATCTCACTGTGTGTTAGTAATATCCTTGTAAAACATGCAATCAATGGATCTCTATTATACTAGTCATTAATGTCCATCATTTAATAAATTATTTCTTGATGGATTTATAGATATTATATTGAATGTCATTATATGAACCTTGAATCACACCTTTTCTACCCAAAAATAATAAAATATAAAATCAAATTTCAACTCTTTTATTGTTAATTTAATCAACACATTCCCCAAAATATCATATTGATATTCCATACACATTAAATATATAATAATATTTTTTATACAGACTACCAAAATTCCCCCTAGGTAGTCTCTAATGACTCCATCCACTAGATCTTTAATGATATGTAGTGAAATAATCAATAAAATTCGATTCACTAAAATGTCATAGTTTTAACATTGGGTTTGGAATAATTACATTGAAATATCATCCAAATTTACTATTAAATTTAAATATAATGATTTATAATAAACCATGAGAAAATACTAATATCCTATGATATGATAAAAAATTTCACCAATGTAGGGTAAATCATATTTATTCATTATTTTGATCTTGTTAACCTCACAAAAATATATATAATGTATCATTGTTTTGTCTTTCTTCTTAACAATTAGCATGGGTTCTCCCCACAGTGAAGTATTAGTTTACATAAATCCCTTTTAAAAATTATCCTTCAAAAACTTCTTTAATTCAACCAATTTTATGGGAGACATTCTTTAATAAATCCATATGATTTGTATTGATTCATGTATAAGTTAAATAGATTACTCTTCCTAATTATATGGGGGGGATATTACAAATCTCATTAAAAAATGCAGTAGTACATTCCAAATAAAATAGAATTTTTTGTCAAAACAGACATTCTCCCTATTCATTTAATCTATAATTACACCATTACTGGTTATCAAAACCCATATTAATAAATTTTCATCAAATGGGAGATCCTCTTAAGTTTATATATGATTATTGGATTGGTTAAAATATGATTCTAGATCTCATTCTCCTAAAAATTTATTTTGGATCCACTTAGTGATATCTAATCCATACTATGAAATTTTCAAATTTTACTGAGGTACAAGATCTAATGTTATAGACAGTTTCCTCCCATTTTTTTTTAAATTTATTCATATTAAAATTCAACATTACTATTGAATTTTATAAATATAATTTTTCATAACTATAGACTCTATAGGTGAATATATATTTTTATCAATCTTGTGTGATGTGAAATTATTTAGTGAACAAGAATTAATTGGCGTACTTACATATTTAATATTTAGATTAATTTAATCTCACATAACATCATTAGATTTATCAACATCTTAATTAGAGATCATAAATTTTCTTCCTTATCCCCTCTATTTGGATTGCTTTAGGGACAATTTTCATATTTGGTGTTAGGTTTCAACACAGATCTACATCGAGTACAAACTACTGTAAATAAAATAATTTTTTATGAATGTTTGCAATTACCTCACACCTTTTTCTCTAATATTTTCAAGATAAACCTATTTTACAAACATAAAAAATGTGGCTTTTATAGAAATCATGATGAAACATAAAACACTACCATGTTATTTTTTTCTAATTAATTACATGCTTCCTCTCAAACTTTTGGAAAGTAGTGGGTTATGAATTCTTTCCCCCATGTGACTTACCAATAGGGTTCCCTTTTTATTCCACCTTCAGTATTCCTATTATTTAGAACAAATAAATACATTATTATCTCTTCACTATGACGTGACAAACAAATATAACTCTATAGATTAAAATTTCCCTTATGTACAATTCCTTTTGAATACTAATACTTTAATCAAGTGAAGAAATATTTGATTTTTTCGATCATAGATAAAAATTGAGGCATATGTTTTTACACTTTTGATATTTCCTCCATATGTACCAGTAGATTCATTATTTATTTTCATCCAAAATAATAATTCCCTCTTCTTCATGGTTTGAAAATTAATGTAAAATACTTAGAAAATATTACTTTCATAAACGAATCCAATAATATTAGCCTAATTTTCCTTCTTTATTGTATTATAAATATTATTCCATCTTTGGTCAGCCACACTATCCAGAAATTCAACATCAAGAAAAAAAATCACTTGTTTAGAAAATTGAAAACGGAAAATATATTTTCAATTATATTATACCATTTAATGACAATAATTGAATTTGAACTACCAATGAAAGATGGTGGCTGTTTTCACCGGAAATACCCAGTTGTAATATTCTCTTAACATCATGATTTCAAGAGATCACTACTGTTCATGTTATTATTTAAATCATCATATAGTCGAGTGATAATTTATAAGAGGTATTCCACTCCATCTCCCATAAAATAGGGTTGTTCATTGGGAAAATCACTGAATTTTCAAGCACACCGTTGGTTAATATGATTATATCATATTTTAGTTATAATTAAAACCAAAATAGAATCACCAAAGGTGATGAATAATGGATATAATATATAAAAATAGATCCAAATTAATCTACGATTAGATATTTTTATTGATTAAATGTATCATGTTATTCAATAATTATATTAGATATTTTTATGTAATTCATAGTTAAACATGCAGAAATGTTTTCTTATAATTCAAAACATATTTCATTAAAGAAACTATGAAATCAATTATTCAAAATGGATAGTAATGACTTGGGGATCATCTATGTAATTTCATAAAATATTTCTTTTTCATGGGTTCAATTAGTCTTCATTGACTATAATTGTGTTATGGATGTGTTATTGTCAAACATTAATTCTCCAAGTTAATTAACCCACGATAATAATGTTATATAGAATGCATCCACATTCTAGTATCTGGACAGTGATATATTTTCTCTAAAAAACATAAAAAAATTAACAATATATATTGATATTTTCCTATACATAGGTTCCTACTTATGGATTTCTATCATGGTTCTCGAAACATATTTCTCAAAATATCTTATATCATCACAAAAATAAGTAAAGATTTCATCTGATACAAAAAACAGAAACTATTGAAAAAAACATGATTATATTTTAAATACTTTTCATTATTTAATCATTAAACTTTTCAAATAATAATATCACATAATCTGATATTATCATTTTCTTCTTTGACTAGTTATATAAATAGATTTTTTTTTCAAAACTCAAGATCAATTTAATTAAGAGAACCATACAAGGATACTATTAAGACATCTCATTAGTAAGCCTCTTCCACACATCCTTTTGAATAAATAAACGTCATAGGGGGGATACCAAACACTCAACAAAGGGGGAATATAAATTTCATCAAAGATGATTTTTTAAAAATAAATAAAAAAGCCTATAATTGAAATATTATAACATTTTGATTGAATAACATAAAACATAACTTGGTTTTAAATTACCTAGAATAAAAATATAATACAATAAAAGATAAGAAAAATTATATCATATATTTGAATCATTTAAAAAAATAATTAAATCATAATGGAATAGGATAATAATGAATAAAATCATTTAACAACGGTATAATAATCATTATTGAAAATCATTTCATTTCTAAGAAACACCATAAGTTCCCATTATTATGTGAAACTAAAATTTACTCATGAATATGTATCTCATATTAAAAAACACTTAAACATTAAGCTAGAGGGTGTTAAATAACCCAACTAGTCATTCATACTAATTTACATGTGAAATTTAAAAATAATTCACTCTTCATATTATAAAGAACCAATTTAATTTAAATTAATTTCAAAATAATACAAATATATATTACTCAATGTTCATCCTGATCCAATTGAAATAAAAAATTATTACGAAAACAGTAGTTGTATAAGTAAAAACAATAATTCAATATTTTTATACCAAAAAAATTATTAAATAAGATTTTAACATATTCGATGAAACTAAATGTTGAAACATTAAACATATAATGATTTATGATAGATAATTTTAATATAATTAAAAACCTAATTGTAATAATAGTATTTTTAAATACTCATTTTTTATTACTGAAAATAAGTGAATGGAATAAAATTGGAAATATATTGTGAATAAATAATATTTCCCCATATTTAATAATAGAGGATGACATAAAATTTATTACCCTTGAAAAATGATGTTCAATATGGAATTCCATAACTCAATAAATGTATTTTATATTACCAAGTAGCTTAACATTTCCCATGATTTCAATGAAATTTCTCCAACCTCATGGGACATAAAATTAAACATCTTAATTAACTATTTAAAAAACATAATCATATAAATTCCCACATATACTAAACATTAATTACAATTATCTTTATATGTTATGTTATTTAAATATCTTTTAAACATCAAAAGTTAATAATCTTGATTATTTTGAACTAGGTTTATAAAATTGGGGTCTATCGTTATTTTACGACTAATGAATATTATTAAAAACCATTCATGATACATTATTTTATCTTTTATAAAGACTTATAATCTTATTCATTAATTATAGGAGATTATTACTCACTTTTGTTATTATGAAATTTGTGATGAAATAGTTTCACGATATTTATAGATATTGATAAATTACTATAAAACAATTATAATTACCTTTTGTATCCATAAATAATGATATAAATGTTGTAAATTAATTATATATATCATATATAATCCTAAAATATATTCTATTACATTTCATTATAGTAGTATTTAAAAAATATCATGTATATTCATTGAGGTGGATGTCCACACACACAAATAATTTACATTTTCACTTTTCATTTGGAAATGAGAAATGTTTTTCATGCATGAGTCATTATTATAATAACATAATTATATATTAATGAAAATGATTTAATAATTTGGATATAGTGGTTGGAAATATTTATAAGATTCTAATCACATCAAAATATAAAAATTTGGCATAGATTTTAAATTTATACTAAATGACTTTTAATATCTCATTTGAAAAGGGGTTTAAACAATTGAAATATAGTATTTTATAGAATACTTGACAAATCCTTAATATGATTAGATGTTTCAAAAAGAACGTTGTTAATAATGTTCTAAAAAATAGTGATTTTTTGTGTGAGGGGGGATGAGGATAAGAGTTCATATTCATAAGTTAAAATGAGTGGAAATTTTGTAATTTCAATATACATTTCGATAAATGTGATTCACTATGAATTAATTTTTTTATAAAACAGAGAAATAATATATTGGATGAGTGATATAGTAATTTCAAACCATAACCAATCAATTAAAACATGTTTTTATCCCTTTCTCCATATAACTCTGAGGAAACCCATTTTATAGTTATGGTTTTCACAATAAAAACTAGTTGTTACATAGTTTATTTTCGCATTATACCAAAATATAA
This sequence comes from Viscum album, assembly GCA_963277665.1. NCBI lineage: Eukaryota > Viridiplantae > Streptophyta > Magnoliopsida > Santalales > Viscaceae > Viscum > Viscum album. Next base: position 554,277,029 of record OY728165.1, on the reverse strand, counting down.
ATTGAACCATATTATTTAATTTAGGCCTAATTTTTTAAAATTTTAAATCTTTTTTGTATGATTCAATTTTCATGAGTGATAAAACAAAATTATATATTTATTAATTTATGATGTTTTAGAAAAATTATTTTAATATAATAAAAATTCTAAAATTTCATGTAAGATTTTGAAAATTAGAATAAAAATTTTCTAAATAATTAATTTACATATAAAATAAATATTTTTCCTATCAAATAAATTCTATGAATTTTCTTTTTATAACTCATATACTATCAGTTGTATAAAATTTCCAATATTAATAAACATTGTATATTGATCTATTTAACAAAAAACTGTAATATTTCAGAAAAACAAAAAAATATCATATAATCATATTATTCTCCATTGTAAATAATGATCGTAATTCTATTAAATCTATTTTCATATATTTTTGAATTTTACATTTAAATAGATTCCCAAAATATAACATTAAATTGTTCATTTCAAAAAATAAAATATTTGTATTTAAAAACCTCTATATTATTATTTCCTATATTTTTTAATATATTTATTATTAATTTCACATTAAAATTATAAATTATTATTAATTAATAAAAAAATTCATATTTTCTTGATATAAAACACAAAATTCAGGGAAATATATTTGTTTCTTCAATTGATTTTCATTATTGATTTAGCTATAGTAGTTGAATTTAATTAGTACTATCAACAATCCTTATATTAACTATACACTTATTTAATATTTTTGTTACACCTATTAATAGAATTAAATTAAAATGAAAGGATTAAATTATCACACTAAATATTTTAATTTCACATAAAAATTTGACAATTTTTCTGGTCTACTTTTGTTAATGTTGAAATCCCTTGAAAATATATTATGTTTAAGGTGGAAAAACATTAAATTAAATTTATTTCCTTTTAAAATTTATGGTGAAATACAATTGTTGATTAAGGGGAACACTAAAATAAAAACCATTATAGTATTATGTGGGATAATCAACCAATTTGATTCCACTACAGTTTCTCATCACAGGTCCACTATAGTGCATATTAAAACTAATGAATAATGGATATCACTTGATTGGACTAATTTTAGTTCCACTCATATTCATGATGTGACACTATATTTCAATATATGTACCTAGCTAGTTCATGTAATGATTTATCAAAAAGGAGGTTTGTATGTTTCCCCACACTATTCTCATGGAATACCACATTATAATGCATGTTTTCAGCACTCATTATAAATAATTTATCACTTCTGATTTTATTATTATATTTAAAACATACATTAATTACAATTTAATGTTTTTAAATTGGATGTTAGTTTATCGTGGAACATTATGTTACTCGATATCCTAGTGGACAATCACTTAATGCATTATATGTGTATTTAAAACTATTATGTTTAATATATGATACATAAATTCACCATAAATATATCATTTACTGAAAAAATACTTTAAATATTTTTATAAGAACATTTAGGATATGTTTTTTTAGAGAATTGACAAATAGTATTATCTAATGTAGTAAGGGTATAGACCATAGTGGAGCATCCCTTGCTATTTTTTTTAGTGATGGGGGTTATAGGTTTATGTTCCTTGTATTTTTCATAGTAAATGTAAAAAGGGGTGGTGTCATGACCATTTGAGTTCAATCTAGGGTGTGGATCCACGAACAATGTTGTAAGCCTAGCTTGTGTAGTATGGTCACCTGGATACGTCATAGGGAGGTTTGAATGTGTAAAATTAATAATTTCAAAATTCTAGTACTGAAAAAATCACGGTGGATTGATAAATAATAAATCTTTTGATACGGTCAGGATCTGTTTTTTGGAACGAGGTGGAAGTAACATAATAGTATTTTGAGGCAACGTCCAAATATAGATTATATGTGGAAATGGCTATAGGTTATGTCATTGTACCTCTGCACAACTAAATATGATATATGACATGAAATATTCCGTATATCATTGAACATGGTTTGATATGGGGTCTATGGTTTGGTCACCTTCCACATCACCCAAGTTATCCTATTTTTTAATAGGCTTCGACATGGTCCTCTGGAATACACTGTGTTGTTTTAAAAATCTATTTTCCAAAAAATATAATGAAATCTTCTGATAGAAATTTCCAACCACCCATCCCCTCTTCCCCAAGTTACCAGAACATGCTCTTTGATTAATTGAATACCATTTATATAGAGATAAATCCCTAGATTATAATTATTAATATATAGTTATCCAGGGATAGTTATTCCTTAATTTTCTTGTGTGTTACCCCTATTTGTTATAATTTTTCTCTCATTCCTTATTCAAATAAATTAAATATAATCATCATTATTCTATTACATTTTCTTGTTTTAATTGTTTTATTATGGATTATATTAAATTAGATATCATATTTTCCTTCTATAAGAGGTGGCTATAGATCCTTATTGGTGTTCACTCTCTGTTTAATGATTGTAGGAATTTTGATGTAGGGGATTCATTTATTCTAATATTATTTAAATTAAATAGCTTTTTATCAAATTTTTAACTATATAGATGGATGTTTAATTAAAATAATATTGAATAAACCAGATTAAATAATTTAATTAGTTTATGGTGATAGGTATGAAGCGTTGTTTTATTCCACAATGATAGAGGTTTTGTTCTTGTATCACTAGATAATGTGACATATATCTTATTCTTGGTGTAAAATATTTTTTGAAAGGTATATTTTTTTAGATATCAATTGTATATTTTATTATTATGGGTTTACCATGTTTAAATATATAATTTTTTTGACAAACATAGATATTTTTATTTTTTATTTAATTCCCTACGAACATAAAGAGGATACATGTTTGATAAATCTAATTTTTCTAATAAATTATAGTAATCAATTAGATTAGAATAATACTATATAATTAAAAATATTATTAATAGTACTAACGTAAATGAGTAATGGACATTACTATGTAATTTTTATTAATGAGATGAATTAGAAAGAGAATTATATAGAGTGCTGTTGTCTAAAAAGCATGTTATTGTTGGAAATTTTATAGATATAAAACTAAAATTATTATAATATCTTCTTATATATGATGTATTAGGTTACCTATAATAATTACCTCTAATTAATTAATTTATAAAATCAAAATGGAATATAAAATGGATATTTTATAAGGATAAATATTTGGGTTCTAAGGGTGCTCATTGTTTATATAGGATTGATGACATCTTCTGGGGGTTGTTGGAGACAATTTCATTTCAAGGATAAATGAATGTTTTGGGAATTTTTACCCCGTTGATATTTTATGTTATATAAGTCATTAATTTTTTCTATGGATGGGAGTATTTTTCTGACAAGTGATGTTATTATAGGACGATTGAGGGGATATGAACATGGAAGCTCATGGATAAAGTATAAGTTGATTCATATAATTTGTGATGCATGGCGATATGCATGAGGGTGTTAGAGGTGACATTAATTTATTTAATGAGTTGAATTATGGATTAACCATTGATGTTCCACCACATGATATTCTTTCCTATTAATAAATCATTAAAATAAATAATATCATCTTTTTTTATTTATCTACATTCTATTTCCCACATGCTGAGGTGGCTAGATGTGTATGGAAATGAATATATTTGTCGGTTTCTTAGAATTTTTTTTCTAAATTACATATAATTTTGGGATTGTAATCCTGATTTTTTTCTGATCTGAATGGTTTCGTTCTTATCAGAATAATAATGTTAATAATAGTCTTATTAAAAATATCATTTTTTACATATTATTATATGGTAAGGAAATCACTAGATGGTTTAGTTATATTTAATCATGATAATGTTAAATAATGGTTAATTGATAAATTAATTAAAGATGTTATAAAAGGAAAGATTTAATTTAATTTAGGACTTATTATAGTATTGTCTTATTATAGGATATCTTTCCCCTAGTTATGGAAGTCATGTATCAGAGTGAGAAATGTATAAAATGATCTTACGACTAGGTTATTCCCATAATTCAGTTTTGAGCTATATTATATATCATATATTTTTTAATTCCATAATCTACCCCAATCATTTTAATAGTACGACTCACACCCATTTGAATATACGAGACTATTTTTACCAACATCATATTGGTGGGGATGGATGGATGACTACCCCCTGGCCCAACACTCTCCTCTTGGTTGTATTATATACTGGTTTTCATGGTTTTTATTATTCTTATATGTGTTTGCAGAGGTATTTAATGTATTTTGTTTATTTAAAACATATGTATCTCAAGATATTGTACCAAAAAGACTATTATAGTTATGATTTGTATTGGTTGTAATGGCTATAGGTTCCTTAATTTTTAGTTTGTGTTATGATGAATTCTGATATAATATCTATTATTTGATTCGTTTCATATAGGCTATGGTTACTCATGGGGACAACATGGGAGATATATGAAGAAGTGGATGGATTGTTTAAATTATGTGATATATAATATAAATTATATTATGTGTTCACTTAGGTGACTTTAAGATTCATCTTTTAGAGATATATGTCACATGACATACAACAATGGGGTAGAGTGAAAAAATGTGGGGAAATGGTATAGAGGTAATCTTGTAATAATAATAAAAAATATTATCTCTTATATGAATTAAATAGTGATATATAACAATGGTTAGGTAGGGAAAATTGTATTCATGTTTTCGAGATGATTTAGATTCACCTTTTCTTCATTAGGATTCAGTACACAATCTTTATCTTTTGAATGAGAGGCTCTTTGGAGAATCATATTGAGTATAATTGTTATTCTCACCCTATGGATATTTATCATAATATTTAGTATAAAATTATTCGGTAATATATATATATATATATATTAATATTACTATCTCTTGGTTTGACATGAGTTATTTCGAATTCATGGTAAGTACTACGTTTTTCATTTTGGTACATAATGATTTCCTTCCCAATTTTCTATTTCTAAAATGTAATTTCTTGTATTCCTATGTGACTTATTTTATCAATCTATTATGATGTTAATTAGTTTATTTTATAATATCTCTCTTAATTATTTTCTTTATTTCAGTAATTCCTTTTAGTTTTATGTATGATATACCGATAGTTATTTTCTCTAATATAGTGCATAATAAAGAAGGGACATGGTCACTAACCTATTCATATCACTAATTGATTGGGAAGATTTCTAATTGGGGTATTATTATATTATAGATTGATATAAATGGTTCAGATAGTGGTATATGATAGTGTTTGGATTTAGGAAAATTTGAGGACCGCATAAGATAGTAGTGAAATAGTGTCTACTAAGAATAGTAATTGATATTTTTAAGGGATATTAACTGAGTAATGTTTTTTTGGGGACCCTATTATATAATTCATATGGAATTCATATGAAAAAGACTACCAAATTAATTTATATTGGTTATATTTTAGAGACCTATGAATGGATCATGTATTATTCTAATTTGAACAAACTTTGGAAGTACGTAGACCGTAGGATGGGTTAATAAAAAATAGAATAAGATATTTAATTACTTATTTGGAACTAAATATTCAATATTCTAGTTTCAGGAGATCATTTTTTCATTATATTTCGGTTATGTATCTATGACAACATCTTCATCAATTTCAAATAGTTGGAATTTTGAAACACGTTATATAAGATCATTGTAAAGTAGAGGCTGATGAATATTAAACATGGTGGAGTAAATTATAATATTTTTTGAAAACGATTCTACAAAATAATGAGGGATATATTTTGGAATCATTCATAGGGGAATGATTTTATGATGTTGACATATATTTTAACACAATTCATTCATAAAAGTTGAACTTGGTTTTTTGGATATGATGATGTTTCATGTAGTATTAAGGAAGTTGTAGATATTGTTCACCATTCATCCTGAGAAGTTTGACGTCTCATAGAGGATTTCCCAAAACTAGTTATGATTTTGATTCATTATTTATAATTGAAGGGGGTTAGCCATAAATTGTTTCATACCCTATGATAAGGTAGTTCGAGTGTGTTATAGTTCAAGAACCATTTTAGGACCCCACTATAATATTAGTTAAATCTATTTTTAGATGAGGAAGAAAGGGGGTCAAATTTTTAGGAGTCTCAACATCCATATATCCACTGTCAGGTCACCCCATTTGTGACAGAGAGAAATCATGAGGTGATGAAGATGGAGGAGGATGTTATCAGGATAATAGGATGAACTATATATTTATTATATGGGAGCCACCATGATCCTAACAATTTATATCTATGGTTTGGGGTGCCAAATTCCAGTGAGAAATTTTATTTTATTCCCCCAGGGATATGTCCCAGTCCTCATAAATATGAATCTATAGGGCTATATGATTATAGAGATATTATAATAGATTGGAAATATGTTTTTAACTGGTTGGATGAGGTATTTATTCATTATATTATTTGATCTTTCTTTTTAGGTAGTGTGGACTAGCTGTCCCAATTCAGGTGACTCTGTTGAGGCAGTTGTTGTAGAGTATTTAATAATATGATTATTTTTCTTGGGATCAAAAGATAGATAATTGGGTGGATATAGGATAACCATATGATGGGTTTCATCAATAGAGATCATATTGAATCCATGTTGTAGGTCATTAACAAGGTAAGAGAGTTCATAGTGAATGTTATGGTCTCCATCATGTTATTAAACCATGAAATCCGAATATCAATCTTCATGCCCATTTTAATTTCTTTTACATGATAGAATACCTAGTATTATATATAAGATACACATTCCTTTATATAATTAACCCATGACCATGTTTTGGGACATACAGTTGAGATAATTATACTTCCCATGGAATTTACTGAGCTAGTTGAATGTAAGGAATTGAAGAATGAGGTATATAAAGACAATTTTTTACCAACTTTGAAGAACCAATCATTGGGAAACTTCATGTAATTATGTTTATATCAATATAACATTAGTGTAACTAATTATTTTCTCTATTCCTTTCTGGTTATTTTGAAATTCATTAAGTGGCTAGTTTTATTTAAGGATGGTGATGGAGAGAATGCAGTTCTCATTGGTGAGAGAGACCCTCAGATGAGTCTGAAGCATATTTCATTATTGATGTAATGTCCCGACCCAACTCACCACTAATGTAGTGGCCGGACCGGTCGCCACATGACTTCAAGCGCGTATCCTTTTAAGACAGAGGTTGCCGACTAGCAGTGAGGGTCTAAGGATAGTCAGTGGGGAGACTATACCCTCTTATCAGAGATGCACAACGGTATATCAATGTAGATATAAAATAATAGAGGAAGCAGTAACTCCTAAATGAAAAACAACAGAAGACAAATAATACTCATTTTATAAAAGTGGACAACACCAAATTATACAGCAGATTCATGAATGAAATGCTAATGATTCAAAAGTATAAAACATTGAACAAAACAACATGATTTACATTCCAATGTAGAAATAAATAAATAATGACTGAATGTACCAAGGGAAATCTCCTTGAGCATTTCGAGCATCTTCTCGGTCCTCTCCTCCTAACTCCTAAGTAAATGAAAATAACATAGTCTTCTAACCAAATAGAATCTACTCGGGAACCCCGTGAAATAGCGGCCCGATTATGGTGTGAGATATAAATCTCAGTAGGAAGGAACCACCGGTGTCTACCCCAAATCCAGAAATTTACTAAATAATTTAAAACACTTGAAGGCATGCAAAAAATAAATTAAGCAGTACAAAGTAACTCATTTCATGCACGAAAAATTGGACCGACATTCCAATGTTAATTAATGGATATAGAACATCATGTCTATCACCCTCGTGAGTATTTGGAGCATCAGTCCATGTCTCACAAACCAAGGGTATTTGAAGCATCAATCCATGTCCCGTAAAAGAATATTTTCTTGCAAGATGTGTGTAGAATTCCATGTGTAGCACCCCGTGAGTATTTGGAGCATCAGTCCCTGTCTCACATATCATTCATCAATCATACATATATATTTATCATTGGGGTAGAATAGCATGTCTAACACTAGAAAACCAAATCCTTTAATTAATTCAATGTGTAATTAACAACACAAATTTCTATTCAGATAAGTCAATACATAATTAACCAAATTCCTTAACAAGCCAAAACCCATCCACTCAAACAGTGATTCGTCCAGGACATTAACAATCTACAAGCACCCCATAATCATCACAAAACATGCTTAACAAAACAATTATTTTTAGAAACCACCTCACACAACATATCATATCTTTAAACAACTATATCCAAGACAAAATATGTCATGGAAAACTAATATGCATCAAAAGTACTCCTGGCTAACAATCGTAACAAACAATCAACTCACAATCTTAATTTAATGAATGAAAAATAAGTAATTCAAAAATTAATAAATAAAATATTATCTCTTTAACCAATCATAAATTTTTAAACCATTTACCATTTAACATGTAATCATTAATCCATCAATTAATTATTACCAGTTTCCAAATTATATCCTGAACATGTCAAATATTCAATATTCCCAATAATATGTAAAATCCAAAATCTAATCCAAATACATGACTTTATAATTAATTCTACAATTAATTATCATATTACCCATTCATATCATTCTATTAATTCAATTTTTGGATCATATCACTTTACTAAATTAGAATCTCATGCTTAAAATCAACACATGATCATGTCCTCATTTTACTCATTTGGGCGGCATTATTTAATAACATATAATGTGTTATTAATTGACATATCATAATGAAGGAAAATAACATTCCCAATATATTTAAATAACTCTAATTCATAAATAAAGTGTTAATGAGTTGGGACCCTACCTCGGGGTTTTGACGAAAACCACAAATAACTAAGAATCCTCAAGTGAAACTGGTTGATTCATCAAGAACCCTCCATAGATCACTTCTCTTAGAATGGCCAAGACCAAAAATCATCATACTGGCCATCCAGACACATGTATTTACCCGTAAGTGGCATAGATCTATGAAACTGTGAGAAGAGGAGATGTAGATCTAAGTAGATATAAGAAACTTAACAAAAACGAATAATAACATCTACTTACCTCTTGAATTCGGCTTTGATTCACCAAGAAAAGACTTCGAGTTGCCCTTAAAATGCATGGGAGAGTTTCTCCTACCTTCAAGGGGGTGATCTCGAGTTATTGTTATTTAGGAGGTAAAACGAGCCATCTAGGGGAAAAAATGGGTGAGATCCACTTTTTTAGGATCTCAATTAAGTGCCCGCACGGTTAGCCAAACTGTGCGCTAACCGTGCATTAGCTACTACCTCGGCAAGCACACCTCACATGGTTAGGCCGCACGGTTATAAAAACCGTGCACTAAACGTGTGTTAGCCACTTGCCTCCAAACATTAACTACGCATGGTTTGGCCGTACGGTTAGACAAACCATGTGTTGCCCGTGCGACTTCCCATGATCCTCAAAACATCAATTAATGTCTGAAAAATGACATGTTTCGGTGTCCCAACACTCAGAATAAAATTCTAGAGCTTGGTTTAAAAATAACAACCCGTTGATAAACCGCAAAATAATTACAGAAACATTCATAATTTTAACCCAGTTCAAAACATGGGATCTTAAATTATACCCACCATAAAAACATCTTGTCCCTGAGAATCCATCGGAAACCACTACTAAAACAACCGACTTACCAAGGTCATTTAATCTCGTTAGAAGTAGTGTGTTGCATTCCCAACACAAACACACCTTTAACCCTTCTCAAACATGATGGATAAGCCTTTATAACAAGATCAAAAGATTACTCTAAAGCTTAAACATCGAAACATATCTTATATCTTAGGTCATTAGAAGGACCATGTTAATGTAAAAGGTTGAACATCGATCAAACAATAGAACATGAATCACAAGCTTCTCAGGAAAGATGTCGCGGACCCAAATGCCTCTTTATCCCTTTATCTGACGACATGCCTTTAAAACAATTCCAATACTATCAGCCAGTATAACGAAGTCCTTACCCAACTTTGGTAAATTTTCCAAGTCAAGCCATCACAAGGCTATTTTAAAATCAAATGTGCCCAAACATGAATAAAGAAGTAGCCTAAAGAATCAACTCATCCCACGTACTACCCAAATAACAACTAATCCTCAAGCCCAACAATATTTAAACTGATGTGTGGCACAAGGCCGACACTATCTTAGTGTCTCCAAGTCGAGTTCATGATTGGGGACATGCTCTTCGTGTCGAGAAGAGCACAGTAAGAGAAAACCAAGGTCATGAAGAAGATCAGTCAAACCAACACTAAAGAACTCTATTATAAAACCATGGCAGCACCTACCGACACATTCATCATGAACAAGTGAAAATACCCACCTTAATATTTCCCATGACGTCTCAAGAAAAGACCATCTGCTCACCAGCGCGTTGTATTAACAATAACATCGGCATGTCAAAACACTCGGATCATTCGAAAACTATTCTATGTATTGAAATGAAATGCATTCTTTAACGCTCAAGTCACTCAACATGGAGTTGACACGAGACCGTACTGAACAGTATAAAAAGAGTTATTATGGAGTCATTTTTCCTCATATGACCATTTTTCTAGAAGACATCATAACCAGCCATCCAATACTAATAAGAAAGGATCAAACGATCATCAAAGCAGTCGACCATGCCCGAGGCACATCTAACTAGATGAAAAAGTTCATTACTCGATGATCAATCCCACGATAAGGTCAAGAAACACATCACCAACCATTCAAACAAGTGTGTCATAGGAAACTATATTTCCTAACTGGGACAACGACACCCAACAACTCCAAAAGAGTGAGAAAAGTCCTAGTCTTGGAAATGCATTTATGTTCTGAGGGCGCTACCGACCTTTGGTTAGCCCCTTACGAAGATAAATTTTCAACCCTAAACCAGGTCACATCAAACAAGTCACTAGGCTCAAAATCCAAACATAAGTCCATTTCTAAGGAGAAGAACGCATAAAGAAATTACTCATGCTTCTTTTCCAATGAAACTCAAGAGATGTCCGGACTACCATTTACATGAGGATTTTAATCAGTGGACACACAAAAGGTTCCATTTCCATGAATCTTATATTTAATCACTTTTTATCATTAATAATCAAAAGATTTAATGAAAACATCAATGTAGCATTTTCAAAAGGCCCCATGAAAAAAAGGCATGTTTCATAAAACTTCTTTTTTTAAAAATTTACATTAGTTTAAATCCCATCATTTTAAAAAATCATATAAAAATAAATTTCCTTCTATGAAAATAAGGTGACCCACAAGGATCCCATTTTAACCAACCTCGGTTCTCCATAACGCAACCCAATAGAAAACAAACATGTATTAAAATTTTAAACACCCAAATGGGTTATCTCATAAAAACACTCCCCAATTGACCTACATGGGTCCAGTTGCATTTTAGAAGCTATCCATTTGATTTCGGATCAACATTAAACATCATTAAAATTTAAGCATTTCACACGGCATCAAGTAATCACATTTAATATGAGTCGCCATTTCCCAACTCATGAAGCACCCATAAACTCCATGGATTGAAAATTGGCTCTCATCAATCGATACCAATGAAAATTCAGAAATTAACATAATCAACCTAACGGTCCAAATTATATGGGTGGCCACATACCAATTGATAAGGTGCCCATACACCTTATCACTGGATTTTTTCTCCCATTTAACACAATCAACATTAATTTAACATTTTACCATTACAACCCCATTCACATATCAAAACTTCTCTAACATGTTAGAATAAGAAGTAATGCAACAACATGCTATAACACAGAAGCATGTCACAACCACAAAACATGCTAATAACTGAGGGAGTATGGCATATAATCACTCAAGGATGTTAAATATATCACTAAAACATGCTATCTAAAATGGCATGCTAATTCAAATCAAACATGGAATTGCACCCAATGAACACAATCCAAATCACCAGAAATCCTACTAATGAAACAACATGGCATGTTATATGCATGGCATGTGAATCTCAAAGTGCATAAGATGATGCATGTATGATACATCCTTGCCATATCAGGCCAAGAAAATTATCCTTTTCAAAATTCTCAAAATAAATAAACCATGAAAAATACATCAGTCACTCAAGGAGAAATCATATCAAATGTAACCTCTAATTGTATAAACATGAATTCCCATCCCTGGACACTTGGTCCTTTCCCATACATGAGGTGATCATTCCCAAGAATGACTATTAACCCAAGCACCATCACAATCTTAGTCTCCTATCTACCAACCCCAAAACAGTAAGACAAAGGAAAAGAAAGAAAACTAAACGTCTGATACCACTTTATAACGTCCCGACTCGACTCACCACTAAACCGGAGGCTGGACCGGTCTCCACATGACCTAAAGCGTGTCTCCCCATACACAAAAGGCTTCCGACTAGTAGCGAGGGTCTAAGGATAGTCAGTGGGCAGAGTATAAACTTTTATCAGAGTTTCATAGCGGTATATCATTGTAGATAATAAACAATAGCAGAATCAATAACTCATAAATGAAAAATATTGGAAGACAAATAATACTCATTTTATAAAAGTGTACAACGCCAAATTATACAGCAGATGCATGCATGTCATACTAATGATACAAAAGTAGAAAACATTGAACAAAATAGCATGATTTACATTCCAGTGTAGAAATAAATAAATAATGACTCAAAGGCCCAAGGGAGATCTCCTCGAGCATTCTGAGCATCTGTTCGGTCTTCTGCTCCTAACTCCCATGTAAATGCAAACAACATAGTCCTGCAACAAAATAGAATCTACTCGGGTACCCAATGCAATGGTGACCCATGTAGGGTGTGATATATAATTTTCACAAGGCCGGAACCACAGGTTTCTACCCCAAATCCATACATTTTATAAATAATTTAAAATACTTGGTGGCATGCATAAAATAAATTATGTAGTACAAAGTAAATATATACTCAAGTACTTTTTTCATCCCTCAGCGGGTGTCTGAACCTACACTATTAACTTGTCGTGGATACTCAACAATCATTACATAATCATTTTTCATTTATCAGTTACTCAAATATTATTATTAATGTCTAATGATTCATCCTATGCCCGACAAACCTAGTATAAGTTACTCACCACAGATGTCTCTAAAGACCATCTAAGTAATAAAAGTAAAGACTTAATCCCATGTTGTTCTTTGGCTTGGATAACGTGTTATATGTTATTCAATTTAATCTTTTATATATTATGTCTAAGGCCATCCACTAAAATAGTTATTCGATCTTGGGTCCATCCACTAACAGTGATTCAGCCAATTCATTAACAAGTCAAAAACCTTTATCATAATCAATTCACAAATCATAATTTCACAACAGCCTTCATTAACCATTAACACATTTCATGAATGAACTAATGGACCCACAATCCAATGTTAATTAATAGATGTAGAACATCATGTCTATCACCCTCGTTAGTATTCGAAGAATCAGTCCATGTTTCACAACCCATGGGTATTTGGAGCAGCAGTCCCTGTCCTATAAAAGAATATTTACTTGCAAGCTGGGTGTAGAACGCCATGCCTAGCACCCCGTGATTATTTGGAGCATCAATCCCTATCTCACAACCCATTCATCAATCATACATATATATTTATCATTTTTGTATAATACCATATCTAACACCATAAAATTAAATTCATTAATTAATTCAAAAACTAATTAACTACACAAATCTCTATTCAGATAAGTCAACATTTAATTAACCAAATTCCTTAACAATCCTGAACCCGGTCACTCAAACTGTGATTCATCAAGGACATTAACAATCTACAAGCACCCCATAATCATCACAAAACAGGCTTAACAAAACCAAGATCTTTAGAAAACATCTCACACAAAATATCATATCTATAAAAACATCTATCCAAGAAAACAAAAGGCATGGAAAATAAATACGCATAAAAAGTAATCCTAGTTAACAATTTTAACAAACAATCAATTCACGATCTCAATTTAATGCATGAAGATTAATTAATTCAATAATTAATTAATCAGAACTTATCTCTTTAACCAATCATCAATTAGTTAACCATTTACCATTTAACATGTAATCATTAATCCATCCATTAATTATTACTAGTTTCCAAATTATATCCCGAGCATGTCAAATATTTAATATTCCCAATATTCTGTAAAATCCACGATATTATCCCAAATCATGACTTGATAATTAATTATACAATTAATTATCCTATTACCCATTCTTATCATTCAATTCTTTCAATTTTTTTATCATATCACTTTACTAAAATAGAAACTCATGCTTAAAATCAACACATGATAAATTTTCATTTCTCTCATGTGGGCGGTATTATTGATTAAAATATAATTTTTCTTTCATTAACATAGCATAATGAAGGAAAATCACATTGCCAATTTATTTAAATTACTCTAATTCTTAAATAAAGTGTTAATTATTTTGGACCATACCTCGGGGTTTTGACGGAAACCACATGAAACGAAGAATCTTAAAGAGAAACGAGTTTATTCTTCAAGAACCCGCCTGAGATCACTTATCCTAGAATGACCAAACCAAAAACTAATCATAATTTTCATACACAGAACTATATTTACCCATAATGGGAATATATCTAAGAAACCGTTAGAAGAGGAGATGTATATGTAAGTAGATCTAAGAAACTGAACAAGAACGCAGAAGAACATCTACCAACCTCAAAAATTCAGCTTTGATTAGCCAAGAGAAGCCTTTGAGATGCCACTAAAATGATTGAAAGAGGTTCTAATACCTTCATGGGAGGGTGATCGTGAGTTATGTCCATTTAGGAGGAAAACCGAGCCATCTAGGGCAAAATCGCGTGAGATCCACTTTTTTAGGATCTCACTTATGTTCCCGAACGGTTATCTCAAACAGTTTTCCAAACCGTGCGATAAACCTGCCTTAGCTACTGCATCAACAAACACTCCTTGTACATTTAGTCCGCATGGTTAAACAAACTGTGAGCTAACCGTGCATTAGCCACTGCCTCAAAACTTCAACTACGCACGGTTTGGCTGCACGGTTAAATAAATTGTGTGCCACCTGTGTGAATTCCCATGTGCCTTATAACATTAATCAAAGTTTAAAAAAATTTCATAGGTGTTAAAGAAATCAGAATAAAATCCCGAGCTCTATTTAAAAAGAACAACCCATTGATAAACTGAAAAATAATTTCAGAAACAATTATAATTTTAACACGGTTCAAAACACAGGATATACAATTGCCTTCCATGTTGTATGAGGTGTTGGTAATTTTATTGGAGCATCTACTAATGGGTTTTCAAAGTTATATAGAAGAATATCTTATTATCATTCTATAGGATGTTTTATAATTACCATTAATGAGATATCATGTTTATAAATGATATATGACATTTAATTTCAACTACCTCAATGTCACTATGTATGATTGTTAATTCAGTGTTGCAAGATCTATGGATAAATCTTAATGATCTAAAGGACTGGGTATTTGTTCATCTAATTGTGTTACCCTTAGTAGCACTAGAGCATTTCTGGAAGAAATATTATAGAACGATTCATTTATATATCAATTATCATCACATAAACTATGTGATAGTGAAGAATCTCTTTCTTCTTCACAATATTAATTATATTATTGACTAGCTAAAAGGAAATAGTTTGTTATTGATGATCTTTCTATGGTCATGTTATCACCAGTGGTAGGGGATGTATAAGGATATGCTAAAAACCATTATTTCATTTGATCATGTTTATTAATTGTTTTTAGAACCTTTTGTATTATTAACTCTCTTAGAGTGTTCTTAAGTTTAATTAATGATGTTTTCATAGAGTTATTTTATTTGTTTTTAGGGGTTTTAATCAACTATGTTCTTGTGCACTCCACTTTTTAGGGGGATCATGAAGGGAATTTTCATGTTGTTTTAAGAGTTATTCAACATCAAAAGATTTTAGGAAATTTATCAGATTGTGATTTTTGGGCTCAATATGTTTGATTCCTTGGTAATTCATGTCCCACCAAGTTGTATCTATACACCCTTTGAATATAGATGCAGTTTTGTCATAGTAATCCCCCAAGAATATATAGAATGTGTGGAGTTTCATTGGCCTTCTCATCTATTATATGAGGTGCATTGTTGATTTATCATTGGCTGTGACACATATTACAATCATGTCTAATAATTATTATGCATTATTGTGGAATAACCAACCTTAGGTAATTTATGAGTAACTGATATAGAATATTTTCAAAATTCATGTTCATTGCTTTCTAAAATTGAGAGTTCATCATGATGTTAAATGAGATTATTCTCATATATATATTCACTATTTTATGATGTCTTATGGATTAGATTCACCTTAGGGTTATTTGTATTAATGTTTCTAGGATCATAACCACACCACCTATGATTTTATATATTTATGGTATATATTTTCATTGAATATTTTGGGACATTACCTACTCACTAGGTATTTTTATCGTATATCTCTAATATCTACCTTCTACTAGTGTTAATAAGAATTGTCAAAATTATGTTGTATATAATTATTTCATCATTATAATATCAATTAAATTTATATAAATGGGAATTGAAATATAATAGTTGATGCACTGACTTGAATGTCATATAGTGATGCTAAGTGTGAATCTGCAGATTCTGGGAGGGTGATAAAATTGGTCTTTGTAAATCAACATACTTTCGTGATGTTGGTAGATAAGGATTCCCTTTCACCTGATAGTGTTGTTTTTATTTGTTGATGATTTTATAGTATCCCACATACTGGGATTATGAGTTTGAGGTTTGGGGTAACCAATTTTTTTTGTGATTTTGGTTGATAGTTGGACTATCGAAGAACAAACAAGGTGTTTTGCAATGAAATTATTTTCATTGTAATATATTTCTTTGAGATTGTACTATAGGAACTCTTTAACTCACCATTTGTGGTATAACATTATTTGAAAACAGAATACTAAACTCAAATAAGGTTGTTTTGGTTTTTTGGGATGATGTGTGAAGTTGTAGTGTTATTTCCAAATGTTGGATGTTCTAAAAGGTGAAGGAAAAACATTGTGTTAACTATGGTTTTATCTATTCATTATATGTTCACTAGTAGATGTGGGGGACATATAGATGTACATGGTTACCAATTAACCAGGAAAACATTGTGATTTGGTGTTTTATGTATGATAGTGGATAATTTGACAAAATTATCATGCTTTATAGTGAAAATGGATTCTATCTCAGTAGTGGATTTATCCATGGTGTGTTTGGAGGAGGTTGTGAGAGTGTAGGGAGTCTAGTAGATGATAATAACTGACCATGATCTCCATTTTACCTCTAGAATGTTGAGTGGTCTCCAATAATAGTTTTTATCTCACTTGTTACTTATCACTTCACTTCATCCATATATGTTGGGTTTGATAGGTTAGTCTATAAAAAAGTATGGGGACATGTTGGGTTCTTGTGCCCTCAATTTTGGAGGTTTTGGGATTAGGTTGCAAACATTGGTCAGGTATTTTGTTAAGTAATAATATTGTCCACAACAATGGGTTAGTACCATTTTATGAATTGTAATTCATGCCCTATTCTTCTCCAGTATTATTTTCTATTTTTAAAGAGTTAAAAATTATTAGATCATAATAATGACAATGTAATATAGTGATGGTTGAGGAGATTCACTAGAGGACGAAGGGTGTGTGGGTATATAAGAAATCCTATTTTTATCATAGGATCAAACCACTATGGCTTGGTGTTATAGATCATATGTTATTGAATGTGACATTTTTTCATGGCCAAAGAATATTAGGTTTTGGGAGCATTATTTTCCCAAATTTTGGCAATTTTCTAGTGTTGTCTCATGTTGAAGTCATTTAGTGTCCAATAAAACATCCCTCTTGGAAATATTATTCACATTTATCATGTATTTCAAATGTAACATATCATTTCATACCATAATGATGATGTAGACCTCATTGACATGGGTGATATTGATGTTTAATATGATAAAATATTTGAGTGAATCATTTATATATCTCATAGGGTGGATGTTTGGATGACCACATTTCATTTTTTTCTCTATTGTTTTTGTTTTGAATTCTTGGGGAAGATAATGGTTTGATGTTATTCAAATTTCAGTTCCCAGACCATATAGTCCCTTATATTTTGGTTTTTTATTTATTGTTGTCACCTTGAGGATGATCCAACGTGGGTTGAGGGTAAATGGGGAGAATGGGGTGGTGCCACTACTATTTTAGGCCATGGTGTTGAGTGGATACATGGACTATTCATTAAGTAAGAATTCTATATAATTGTATCTTATTTGTAGTTTAGGGAATGATAAAGAATAAAAAATTGCAGTATAAAAAATTATATTCTTGATATGTGGTGGTGTTGTCTTCATTGTGTTGGCTTCCCAAATTTCATTTTATATAGTTTAGAGTGAAGTTCTAGTTCCACAGTTGTTTTTAGGGATAATTTCGAAATAAGGGCGGGAATTTTGTGGGTTGTAAACTATACCATTTTACTTTTTTTAGAGAAATAGTATCTCCACTATGTATCATGTAATGAATATCAAGAATGGTATTGAAGATTGGTTTTTATAGTGATATTGTCCCATTATTTTCTAGTCCACATGTTTTTTAATTTGATATGTTATAGTCATTAGTATTCCATCATTATTTTCAAAAAATATATTTTTCTATAAATACATACAAGGAATCCATTTCTACTTTTATTAAACTCCCTCCTAATAAGACATTGGATCCACATAGTACCTTTGATGGCTTTTATATCATATTCAAAAGGGATTAGTCCCATGATTCTTGAGTTCAGGGCATGGTGATCCAATGTGAGTACTATATCGATTTTCTAGTGTTTTCACTCAGATTGATGTGTTTTTTCTCCAATAATACCTTCCCATGGTATGGTTATTTATCGAAATTATTATAATATAGTTTTTATTTATTTATTTATTTTGTGTTAATTTTTCAATATCCATCGGAGATTATAGTTTCTCTGTAGGTGAGATGATCAGAGATCCATATTGGTGTCCCATATTCATTTCAAGAATGATAATACATTAAGGTAGGATATAAATTTATTCTATTTTATATAAAAACCTGAACATAAATATAAATTTTCTTTTAAGTATTGTTAGTTTATTAATGGAAGTAATAAATATTAAACTGCATTAAATAATTAAACTATTTTGTGGTTATAGAAATCACATGTTGTTTAATTCCAATTTGTTAAGGGTTTTCCCCGCATTTTACTTCATAGTGTTTTATATATGGAATGATTCGATAAGAAAGTTTTTTTAATATATTAACTTGTTTTTATACATATTTCAATTACATTTAATTAATGAGTTATGCAATGATCCTAGAGGAATTTTGTATTTAATTATTCATGAATTTATTGAAGATGAACGCATTAAAATTATTTCATTAATAAATTTATGTTAACTATATTTATGAAATTATGAATAATTAATGGAATTTTATATTACATTTGTTAGTGGAATTAAGAAAATGGAATGGATATAATATTATTTTCGGTCATCTTTGTAACGTAACTGTTATGGGTGTCGCTTAAAGGTGCCTCATATCTGGTTAGTCACACGGCCTCAAGCGCATTTCCCCGAACACCATAGATTCTTGACTAGCAGCGTGGGCCTTTGGTGTGATAGTGGGGAAACAATTCTCTCATTGGTTGAGTAACACAATGAAAAAATAGATAATAGTCGTTGAAGTCTTAATACCATATAATAAGTAAACAATGGATGATTGACAGTAAATAAACAACTGGAGCACATATATAAATTATGCATGTCACATATGTCTACAAAAGTTTCCAAACAAGTCACATTGTTGGAAATACATTACTAGAAAAAAGAAATAATGAAAACTAATAAAATATAGCAGGATCTCATGCCTCATTATGGTCCCATGTTCTCTAGCTCCACAGTAATCTAGTGCCGGAAGTAGAAGGGCGCTTTCCCTTATCTATACATGCATCATTATAATCTGTTTGGGCCCAGAAGCATGTCCCAAATAAGGGGTGAGACGAATCTCAGTACGAATCCACCCAAATATCATTTTCGAACTATCTGTTAATATATATAGTAGTAAATATTCAAAATACGGTAACAAACTAGGAAGTACTCAAAACTAAACAATCCTATAGTTTAAAACTACTTCCATATACACTTATTAACTATTCAAGTAATCATTCAAAAGCAACCCTTTAGGAATGTTCTCTTTATCAAACCACAATATTTCAAATTATCATTTATGTAAATAATGAAATAACAACACATTAATAAATTTCAAACAGTATGACCCCTTTGGTCACATGCAATCGAAGACTCTATGAGGAATCACTCACCATCAATTACCCATGTGGTATTTTAACGATAAACTACAGACTCTATGAGAAATCACACAATGCTTATTCCTTGTGTGGTCTCCTAATGGTATACTATAGACACTATGAGGGAGAACACGCCATCAACCCCCTATGGCCTCACAATATGTCAAGTATACAAGACACTCTAGGGAAGCCCTAAATATCAATTCACCTTCTGTTCTAACTACACCAGGTTCTCAAAGACCAACGTACTACAATTATGCACAAAAGATATCCAACATCCAATGAAAATCTCAAATACTACATGGATAAAAAACAAAATTTCATTTCACAATAATTTCATATAAAATAAAGTCCACTCTAATAGCACTAGGAATGGAAAATAAAGAAACCTAACAGGTAGTTCTACACCCAATGACCAATATCAAACAGACATGGGAAACACATGCATAAGCAAGGTAATAAACCTAAATCATAAATAAAACAATTTATCATGAAAAAAACATAGTATTAATCTAATAGGGATAAATCAATAAAACATGCAATATCCTAAAAAAGGTTATTCAGAAAATTTTACACATATAATACAAATAAAAATAGGAAAATGAAAAAAACCACCTACCTTGAAATTGTATGGTCGATATAGTTGATCCTCATCCTTGAGTCGACCGATAACATCATAGATATAAAAAATTCATAAAACTCCCAACCTTGAATATCATACAAAGAAGAAAAATTAGTAGGATAAGCTAAAAAATAAGGAATAACTCACCAAGGGGATTCCAACCCAATCGATAGTGTTTGATTCAGTGAACTAAATATATATTGAGGGATCATAGAATATTCAGTGATTCTTGTCGCACCTGGACAACACAGGGCAAGAAGAATATGTTTTTGGATATTAGATGTGACCATAGTCGGATTTAACAAATAAGAATAAAATTACACATCTTGTTCATTTATTGTACATTTTATGTACTTTCCTTAACAGGATCCCGCATTAAGCGATCTACAGGTCATCTCACATGACCCTGTACATGGTCGTTACATGGTCAGTACATGGCGTGTACTTATGAATTTTCCAAAATTACCATTTTTTCCAAAAACACAATATATCAAGATCCATACATTAAATGAAGATCCATATTCTTACAAACTTAGCCAATTAAAAAAATTCATCCCAAAATTTCTCTAACAATGTGGAGAATTTTAGAATCCTCAAATAGATCCGAATGTTGGGATCACACATCGGTCCCCATCTCCGAAGTCTCTTCACATACTCACCCTTGATGCCAAAACCTACATTTTAGATTAACAGGTCGACCATGGAGAATCTTCGCTCTATGATCAAAAATCCAGATAGGATGGTCCATGAAAGATCCATATAAATCCAACTCAACTCCAAAGGTTGAAAAACATGATACATTTCTGGGATGTAACTCCACTTTTGAGAAATGTGAATGATTTCATGCATATTTTAATACCAATGTGGTAACACCAACTAATAGGAAATTGGGATGACACTCTCCAAAACATCCAACATCCCAACGTATATCAGAGATATTTTACCTGGTCTCTTAATCCTCCTTTGTCCTAAACTCGGTGTGATGTGTAGGATAACCTGGTCTCTGAACTCAAAATCCTATGTTTTTCTCCATCGATTAACATAATATTTCGGTTGTGACTGTGTAATAGACATACTCATCCAAATCAAAATCACCTGCTTTGTGTTCTTCTGGACAAGATGAGGTCCCATCATTTGCACCTCTCCTACCTCTATCCAACATAGTGGTGATCAGCATGGCCTACCAAACAATTCCTCAAAATTATGCATATGAATAAATTCATGGAAACTATTATTTTAGTAAAACTCCACCATTGATTGAGAATCTCCCATGAACCTTCAAAATCTATGAAGTATGCTCGATGCATTTCTTCTAGCACATGAATCATGTGCTCACACTGGCCATCTGTCTTGGGATGGAAAGAAGTACTCAGAAGTAACTGTGTATAGAAATCCCATTGTATTCCCTTCAACACCAGAGAACTAAAAAGGAAATCCCTATCAAAAATGATGGAGTGAGAAACCACATGCAATAATATATTCACTCGGATGTATAACAATCCCATCATATCAAAACATATAACCTCCTTGATCGATCAGATATTTGTAACTTCCATGAGTAATTCGATGACAACCCAACATGAATTATTCCATTGAGGAGACCTCTATAAACCTATCAAAATGTCCATCGTGACAATATTCAACTTCCACATGGAAATGGGTAACTGCTAAAAAATCCATGCTGGTCACTTCTTTTCTTTCTTCACATTTTGGAATGTGGAACACCTCATGTGAGAACCAGCAACATCTCTCTTCATTCCTAGACACCAATAATGTCAGTGTAGATATCTATACATCTCAGTAACACCAGGATGGACTACCCAAACTGAAGTATGAAAACTCCTCATTAGATACTTAAATATGTCTACTAACACCTATACACACCCATGAAAATGCATGATCTCAACCTCTCCTATTGTCCATACATTAATGGGGTCCTTTCTTAACACACACACCCATAGAACTAGGCCTTAATAATCTGATAGTTTCCTCAATCGAACTCTATCGTATATAGTATAGATAATAACTATAGAAGAAAGAATCTTTTCCCTTATTTTTCATGCACCTCCAAATGAATATTAGAGAATAGAGTGCTATTCTACCAGTCAATACTAGCCTCTTGAATGGAATATATATGTGTCTTCCTAATAAGCACAACATCCACTACATGTCATTTCCCAAGAATATAGTCTATCTCAATTTAAAAGGATTGAATGTACATAACCCACCTTCACTATATGAAATTTAGATCTCACTGAGTGAAGATACTCTTGAAGCATTTGTTTTCAGTGAAAACCACAAGATTCTCTCATAAAAGATAATGTCTCTAACAATGTAAAGCATGAATAACTACATGCAACTCATGATCTTGGGCTAGGTAATTCATCTCAGGTGGCCTCAATAGCTGAGATCCATATGAAATGACTCCCCCCTACATATGAACACATCCCAGACCAATAGCTTATGCATCCGAATAAATAGTGTAGTTCTTTCCCATCCCTAAAAAAACTAGTATATGTGCGGAATTCAACCTCCCATTCACCTCCTAGATGGATAAATCACATGAATCTATCCACAATTACTTCACAACCATCTTAGCCAGGCATGTTAGTGGGATTGATAAATATGAAATGTCCTTTATAAAACATATATAATAATCAGATATCCCTAGAAAACTGTATACCTCAAAGATGTTCTTCAGCTGATCCCAAGAAACTACTGCTCTCAATTTCTATGGATCTACTGATACTCCTATCTTGATAAAAACATGACCTAAGAAGTGAATCTGGTCCATCCAAATGAAGAATTTTGGAAGATTAGTATATAAATAATTCTTTCTCAGTGTACTCAAAATGATATCTATATGGGTATAATGGTTGTGTTGAGTGTTAGATTTCACCGAAATATTGTCCATGACGACTAATTCAAAATAATCCATGTATGGATTGAACACATGGTTCATCAGAGTAATAGAAACTGATGGTGCATTCATGAGACCGAATGACACACCCACGTACTCTTATAGACCATACCTACACCAAAAGGTTGTAATAGACATATATGATGGTCTAATATGAAAATGATGATAACTGGATCACTAGTATATCATTGAGAACACCTGGGCTCCTCGAAGTAGAGCAATGACATCATCAATCATCAACATGTGATACTAGTTAAGGACCATCATATGGTCCAGCTTCTGATAATCCACAGAACATATGAGGTTACCATTTTCATTCGTTGCAAATATGATAGGCGAACCCCATGGAGAAATACTGGGTCGAATGAAACATTTTTCCTATAACTCATGTAACTACTTATTACTCTTCAGAAACTCATGTATAGATATTATATAAGAAGGAATTGAAACTGGTGTCGCTCTTATCCCAATATCAATAGAATGTTCTAACACTCACTCTAGAGGAAAACCTAAAAAGTCGTCTAGATAGGCATCCGTAAAATGATCCACCACTTGAAGAAATTCCATATGTGACGTCCCCTGGTCATCTATATACAAACTAGAAATCGTGATTTTAACTCCTCTCAACCCATGATGCTTGGGTCCTACTCTACTCACCTGGGTATCTCATTCGACATTATTTAGAAAATATCTACCCTCTGGTGATGTGAAACTCATCTTATGGTGATAGAAATTGACAAATCCTGGAAGGAAATAATGAGTCCATTCCATGAATTATGTCATAGTTCAAAATATATATGAAATAATGGTGCCATAAGAAGTGACACCCACCATCCTCAAGAGGGAACTCCTTGCACTGATGTACATTGGTCTTCCTTAGCCCCATCAGAGTGTATAGCATAATAACATCCTCAGAAAAAAAGAGACATAGCCCAAGGCTCTCCATAACAGAAATAGATATGAAAATATTGGAATCCCCTGTATCAAAAAGAAAATAAGCTCAAACTGAGGAAACGAAAATTGTACCTCTAACTATAGAGGGTTTGGGATACTACTCTTGAAAGGTTATCTATAGCGCAAATGATTGAGCTATGTCGCAACCCTTTAAATCTATCTGTGATCCCGGAGCTAATCCACCCTGTGGCTATTGCTGGAAACTTGTAGCCAGATTCCGATGCCGACGACCCCCTCCCTAGCCAGAATGGCATGGAGACCACCATTTTCTAAACAGATAACAAACATGTGGTCTTGGATCTGAACGTCAAGTCATAACAGATCGACTATCACCATCTACTGGAGATAAAAACTAGGAGAATCGTTGAGGATGACCCATCTTGCCACAATATTAGAACTCAACTAGTTCTCTAATGCAATGTGGCCTCATATACAAACTCTTCTTACACCGGTAGTATTCATCCTGACTACATGAAAGAGTGTATTGACTACTCCGATCTCTGTACATAGAATACCTGCAACTCATCCTACTATTTGTCGGAAGGGTACCATCTATGGATTCTGAAACACCCTATCCCACATCCCCTGAATCCTTCATGATGTGCTCGGTGATCATCTCTTTTTTGACCGTAGAATATATCGATATCAACCTGAATATGTTCACCTGATATCATTTTTCAGGTCTTAGACCATCCTCAGACATCCTTTCAAGAAATAACTCATCACCCACCTGAACGAGTGTGAAGTTGTACAACTCAGTGAAGTGAGAAGAATACTCTATGATAGAGAGAGTACCATCCTACATACTCATAATCTCTCGGTCTTGATCAGCCCCTACGATATCCTAGTATATGTAGTAATAAAATATATTATAGAAAACATCACAATACATGAACTTTTGGCATCCCACCTATGATATCATGCCCCACCACATCATGGAAGAATCCCAAATCATATATGTAGTGCGAATCACCCTCTTCTCCGGAGGTGTCTTGAGATGGTTGAAGATGGACATCATGGAATCTAACAATGACTCTATTGCTTGAGGTCCCCCATCCTTAGAGAATGTGGGATGATTATACTTCTGAAACCCCCATGTCACCTCTACCATAGACAGAGATGTATGTGGTTCTACATGGTAGGTCTTCATAAACCTCATGAAGCCTTCTTAGAATTGTGCATCAACACATGTATCCAGAATGACAGCTGGTGCCAAGATAGGGAGGGCAAGAGGATCTACTGGTAGTCCCTAATCATCCATGTATGGTGTTTGATTACTACATTGTATCATGCGTACAACTAGAGTACATCTCTGTGGGATGACACTCCATGGTCCACAGCACACCTCAGTTCATGATTATAAAAGACTGAAACATAGAAGTGTATGAAAGGAACAAGAGAAATAAAAAATTCAGGTTTTTAGAAAAATTGATACACAGTGTGTGTTTCCTCTACATGAAGTATACCCTTATTCCATTACATGGGTGTGTACTTCTACAAACCTTCATCGTGTAACACCCATACACTGAGTGTGTTCTCTATTGACACAGTGTGTACTCGAATCTATCCCCCTTGCCTGAGTTTCTATAGACGACTAAACCATACGGTTCTCCTAGAACAATACTAAACTAACTATTTCTTCTTGAAAAATCATGTACTAAAAGGTTTTCACCATCCCATGTCATTAGTCACACAACCAAAAAAAAATTTCAACTCCACATGACGTGTTCATGTTGAACACGACGTGTACTACCTACGTTTCAGTCGTCTGTGTCGTTAGTCAGAAATCTGGATACACCATCCTTACCACACGACATGTACTCTCCAGACATGACATGTGCCACCATCAATTCATAACCCTGTGTCTCTTCTCACACATTAAGTCACCCAGTAAATTAAAACACAACATGTACATACAGTAGGCGACATGTACATGATAGATTTTTTCCTTCCTAAACAAAAGGATATAGTGAGTGTATTCATCATTGCACATTGTTTACTCTGAGTTCTTCCATACAGTGAGCCTCTGAAACTACCTCATAACACAGAAAAAACATTGATACAAGCATTAATGTTCCACATTACAATCTGTGGGGGGCCAAACTCCACGAGAATCAATGTTTTTCTTCATATTCATCTATATCAAAAAATATATAGTTCAATTAATCACATAATCCACCAAATTCCAATTCCTAAGGACCCATCACACCTCATGGACTAGAGTTTGGAATCCATCCAATGAAGCATCACTTATCAGTGATCCCCAAAAAAATAACATGTATTCTGTAAAGGCATCAATAACAACATCATGCATATCTTGAACATCATTTATCAGAACAACATGTAATATGTAATGCACACAAAATGGCATGCCAAGAATGCATTGCATGTGATCCCTAGAAATTTCCTATATATTGCATGAGATGGAATACCCACATATCTATGGGTTTTAACAGAAATATAACCTTAATAATAGAAAATATAACAACAAAAAACGTATCAATCACCCAACGTTGAAATTAAATAATCTTTATTACTTGAAATACCATAAAAATTGAAATCATCAAGGCATATTGTATTTTCACTAAAGTCAGGTTAGTTACTCCTTAGCACAAATTATTACCAAATACCTATTAATTTATATCCCAATCAATTGGATCCAAACACTAAGTCAAAGAAGAAAGGAACACCATATGATAACACTTTTCAATGACTTAGTTCCGGTTTCTGCCTAAAGGTTCTCCATAATTGGTTGGACACATGTCCTCAATCGAATTTCCATGAACGCCAGAGAATACTGACTAGTAGTGAGGGCTTGAGAGTGATAGTGGATAAACTATGTCTTCATTGGTAGCATAACATAGTGGAAACAAATAGATAACAATGTGATAATCATTAATACCACTCCATAAGTAAAAAAGTTGATGACTAAATATAATTAAACAAATAGAACACATATATAAGTTATGCATGTGGCATATGTCAAGGAATCATGTAAACATGTAAAAATGATGTAAATATATTACTAGTCCAATGAAAAATGAAAAAAAAACCCAAACTGCATTGCATGGCTCAGCTTGGTCTCATGCTCTCCAGCTCCATGGAAATCATGTGCCTAAAGTAGAAGGGAGCTTGACCTTATCTATACCTACAATAATATATTCTGTTTGGGCCTAATGAATGACCTAAACAGGGTGTGAGACAAATCATAGTAAGAAATTATCAAAATATTTTTCCCCAACTGGCAGTGAATATATATAGAATGAAATATTAAAAATGAAGTAATAAACAAGGATGCACTCAAATATAATAAATAATATAGTTTCAAACTACATTCATTTACATATAATAACTATTCAACCAATCATTCACAAGAAACCCTATAGTGATGTTATCATAGTCTGACCTCTCTAGTTTAAATTATCATTTAAATCAGTAAATATATAAATAACCTCTGGGAAATCTAACACTACTAAACCACATTGGTCTCATGGAAACAATGCATCCCAAAGAAGAACTCGCCATCAATTCCCAATGTGTATTTTTAATGGTAAACTACGGATTATCTATGGAAGTAATCAACATAAATTACACATAACGTCTCTTAATTTTATACTATAGAATCTTTGAGAGTGTACTCACCATCATTTCCCCCTATGATATTGCAACATTAAAAGTATAAATGACTTGTTGTGGATGCTCTCAACATCAATTCATCCTATGGCCTTGCTACACTAGGTTCTCACAGTTGTGTGTATTAAAATCATGCACAAATGATATTCAACATCCAATGTATGTCACAAATACTACTTGGATAAACAACTACAGTTGATCTCACAAGCATATCATGTAAAATCAACTACATCCTAATATCATAAGGCATAGATAACAAAATGTCCTAAATAGATGTTCTAGACCTAACATCCTATATCAAACAAACCTGGGAAACACATCCATAGTCATGGTAATAAACATAAATCATAATCAAAACCATATCTCTAGAAAAAAAATCATGTCAAGCATCAAATAGGGTTAAATCTCCAAAACCCGCAATAACCTAAACAAGGGTATTTGGTAACCTTTTCACATATAATCTAAAGAAAACTACAGAAAGGCACAAACCACCTACCTTGAAATTTTATGATCGATATAGTTGGACCTCACCCTTTTAGTCAACATGAAATAATGTACATCAACAAAAACATCAAAAATGCTCATCCTTGAATACCTCTTGAATGAAGGGAAATTGGGAGGAGAGGCTCTAGAAGAAGGAAGAACTCACTTAGGAAATTCTAATGAAATCAATGATGTTTGATTCAGAGAATATAAGATGGATCATGAGCTCGAAGAATATTTGGAGATTCCCATCACTCCTAGACGTGACAAGGATTGAAGAATGTGTTTCTAGAAAATAGGCGTCACCATGGTATGATTTAAAAAATAATAATAAAATTACACTTTGTGTTCATTAAATTTACACACCATGTACTTTCCTTGACTACTAACCTCATTAAGCGGTCTCTAGGTCACCTCAAATGGCCATGTACAAGGACATTACACGTCTAATTCACGGATGCATATGGAAACTGAGTATACATGGTGTACTCTTATGTGCATGGTCTGCACTTATGAATTCTACAAAATCTCTCATTTTTCTCAAGAACACCAGAAATCAATATTAATCCCTGAAATGAAAATATGTTTTAATACAATATTAATGATTACGGGAATGATAATGTGAACTTTTTTTAAAAAATAATTTTAAAGCTATAAATTTACATAAAATATTTTTATAAAATTATGTAATATTTTTGTTGAGGATCTATTAGGTTACCCATTGTCATAAAAAGAAATAAATGAATTTGTTAATTCAATTCTTAATATTTACTAGTTGATTGATATTGATTATCACATGGGGATAAGATATCCCATGGTTTATAAAAGCTACATGCCTTATATTGTGGGGTTTTGAGGTAATTCGTTCATGTGAAAGATAAATGTCAAATCCATAGGGTCTCATTTTGATTCCTACGATGATGCTTGCTTTCATCAATTTTTGTTTCACTAAATTTTATATTCCCTCTATGATGTAATGGGATTATGGGATGGTGGAATTGATTTAGGTAGGGAGGCTCGATTTTTTGTAGTAGTTGATACTTATAATAGTATGGTTCATGGTGATATAAATGATGATTTTATGGATAAAACAATAGTTGATAAAATATGTTCATATATTACTTTTACATTAATGATCTTAATGTAAAAATGGTTTCATCAATATAAATATTTTAATTTTTGATGTCCCATATACTTTTTATCTAAAATACCTTCCCCAGTTCTTCAGGTTGTAGGATACACGTGGTTTTTCCTCCCATTGAAGGAAACCTTCGTATATTTTCCAATAGTACCAAGAATTATGGAATGTTAATATTAAATTATAAATATTTATCCCACGGGTTCAGATCATTCTATAATGACAAGGTAATTTTTAATCTTGATAAAGTGTAGACTTTGTTAACATATGTATTGAGGGTATGAACATCATGTGAATATTTAATGAATGTAATTAGAATAATTTTGACTAATGGTAAATTAATTTTTAAATTAAGGAACTACATGAAAACTAAATAATTAAATTGACATCATTCTTTTGTAATTAATTTTTTACGTCTAGTACCTTGTAGTAGAAATTGGAAATCTAAGTGATTATAGATTCATTTGAGCCTAATAATATGTTTTCATTAGAAATGGTTGTAGGGTAAATTTTTTCCTATACATTTTGTTATTTTATACTCTACCATACCCATTTTGATTGGGTGACTAATAATAAATGGAATCATGGGGTTGTTTTTTTAAACATTTTATAGAGGATGATGCATTGATGAATACAACATGTATACCCACTCTCTTACCCTGACAGTTTTATGTGTTATTTTATATGGGGGTTAGTTTTTCCATATTTGTGCATAGAGGGTTTTAATAGGTTTTGTCTTTTTCAATGACATTTATATTTGGATAGTGTATTGAAATTGTTATTTTATATATTATGACTATAGGTTTTATTGGTTTATGGTATATTATATGATGTATTAATTATGACAGATTGATGTATAATACCATGTGATTGATCCATGTTATATGGGATATGGTGGATCCAAAAAATACATTGATATTATATTAAAAACATATGGAATATTGAGATGATTTTATCGATGAGAGGAATGAAATGATACATACACCATAGTGACTTTTATCTAAATTCTTTTAGAGAGATATAGAATAGGACATATGATTTTTGGAAACAATGAAAAAAACAATGTGGAATCTCTTGTGGGGGTAACCTTGTTTTATTAATGTAATTGATGATTTATTTTATTCTATACAAGGTGAGATATATCCATGGTGAGGCTCAGTTAATAGTATACCTATTTATGTGATGTGTTAGTGTTAATTTATGTTTAGAAGGATTTATAATTTTTTATTTATCTTTTTTATGAAGGGCTTCTGGGAAAATCCTACTATGTCATCTTATTATGCTTAACATATTTATATATAAACTATTTTTATAGTCATTTGTATTATTTTGGTAAATTATATAGATATTACAAGCTCATGGTATTAATGTAGCTTCGTGGTATTCAATTTCACTATAATATTTTTCTATTTTTACAAATAGTTTTCTTTTCTATCTGCATTTGTCTTGTAGGATGTAACACTATTGCAATTGACATTTATTTAATAAATTTATTTAATATTTTGTTAGTTTTATATATTGATTCTAACTATATATTTTTTTAGAGGATAATTTCTCCTTTATTAATGTATGATAAACCCTTGATGCTAGTCCCAAATACAGGACCTATAGGAGTCGGGACTCAAATAGTCACTATACTCCTCTTATTCGCATTCATGGTGTGGTACACAATGGGTTTTGGGTATTTAAAAATATATATCATGTAGTTATCTTTAAACGAACAATTTTTCTTCTTCATTATGAACTAATTAAACCATAGTAAGAATTTAAACCACCCCAAAAAATTCTTAACAAAGTAGTTTTTTGGACATAAATCTTGAATAAATTTCTTTCTAACATTGAGATATGGAAACATAATAAGTTTGAGATAAAATTATTAGTAATGGAAAGCATATACCATAAGATATTTTGGGTTAAAAAAATAATTACTAATTTGTCCATAAGTAAATGGCTGTAAAATAATTCCTTATAATTTATCACTTCAGTCTAATGTAAATCAATAAATTATATACCAATTTTAGTAATCATGTTGATACAAAAAAATACTTATATTATGATTTATTTTATAATACTAGATATCAAAATATTACTATAAATAACTTATACCAAGATATCTTTATATATTGGTTAGTAATATGCTGAAATTGTAACATAGTTTCTATCATATGATATAGTTATGCCTCAAGAGGATAGTATGGTTCCCACCAATCGTTTATTTAGTCCAATGAATATATCATATAATGGAATGAAAAAAATATAGATATTCATTGTTCCTTTGAAATTAAAAAACCCGTCATTAAATGTTGTGTATGTGAACATGCAATGTTCCATGAAATAAATAAATGGAATAACACTATATGTATAAATCCCTAAAACTAACACGATATAGAGAAATTTGGATGTAGTTATGTATATAATTTCCCTAGATAATAAATATAATTTTATCATTATAGTCCATCTAGGGAAATATGGTGTATGATGTCACATTGGAAAATCACAAGTGAATCATAAAACCATGGATATGTGTTTACACAGATGAAAAATAATTTTATAAAAAAAATACATTTAAGTGTATCACTTATAAATAGATAATTAATTTGATCATTTGATTTCCAAAATTACACTATACCTATATATTATTTCAAAATATACATTATATATTTCTTCGAAAAATAATATATTCAATATAATATAATTATTTTAGAGATAAGTATGGAAAAGGAAGGATGAGAATAAAACATTTTTTGGAGAAAATTTTTACCATAGTTATAAATGATGATGATATAGATCACATTAAAATTAATGAAAAAATATATAAAGGGATTCTTTTATAAAACATTTCCTTTTTGAAATAACAGAAAATAATGGATCCTTGAAAAATACATAAGGGTTAACTTATGGAAATGTGGAGTAGAATATAAATACTTGTATTTTAAAGGGAATCTCCTTCTCTTTATTGAATATATAATTTCTAATACCAAAAATAACATAATTCAATGTACTATTGAAAGATTAAACAGGATAAAAATTCTCAATATATAAAATATTTATGCATTTCTATAAATAATGGAAAATATTTGTGTGGAGAAAAATGAGCACATGGTAGATAAATAACCAATATAATGAATGAGAATTATTCGTATTAATGTTCTACTTTTATTAGTAATAAATTAAACATTGGAGGAGTTTCTAATTAAAAATATAACATTACAAATAAATTTAATGGATTTTATGATAGAAAATATAAATGTAAATAATATGTCTCCCTTAGAAAAATTATGTTAATGAAGTAACATTATAACCCTTGAAAACGAAAAAAAAGATATTAAAATAACTTAAAATTATAATAAACATCAATGTCGAAATATTTCCAAAATAAGTTGATGAGTATGAATTTTATGACTACACAATTGAATATGTATATTATCCATTATATAACAAA
Source organism: Viscum album (assembly GCA_963277665.1). NCBI lineage: Eukaryota > Viridiplantae > Streptophyta > Magnoliopsida > Santalales > Viscaceae > Viscum > Viscum album. The sequence continues at coordinate 554,243,398 of OY728165.1, read as the reverse complement.
AGGATAAAATTATACAACTCCAAAAATATGGTTAATGATGAACAATTATAATTTAATTGAAGGAAATTAAATTATGAAAAAATTGTATATTTGAAAATCAGTGAATCAAATGAATTTAAGAAGGGATTCATAAAATAAAATAAAAACCGAATAAAATAGTTATCGTTTTTGAAAAATAAATATATCATTGTAAAAAATACACTAAGATTTTTGGAAATATTTTTAGGAACAACTATCAAAACATAATAAGCAAATATTGAGTTAATAAAAAAATTCATCATATTTTTCACTCAAATTTAAATTCCAAATAAATTAGGAAAATTTATTTATTTATAAGACAATTTCATTGTATGATGAATTATGAAAAAAAATAAATTTCCTATATATGCACCACCAAATGAAAAAGCTATAAACACACAACATATCTCAATAAAGAAAATTTTATATAAGAGGACACTTAAAATTAATCATAGTTATATGAAAATGATACAAAATTATGAATAATATAAATATAAAATCACAATAAAATATTTCATAAACATATTCAATAATATAACCTTTAATAAAGAGCATTTATAATCATTCTTTTCAAATAAATTAATTATTTAAATATTATTCATCATAAAATATTATTATATTTGAATGTTTGTTTCATTCTTGTTTCATGATAATGTGATCAATTTTCATATATGGATTCATTTTTAAATTTTTATGTTAATATAGGTACTATAATATATGTTTTATATTTATTTATAATGGTCAAATTCAATTTAATAATCATTTTTCAATGATTCCAGATGACGGATTTGGTGATGATATTTTGTTAGTAATCTTTCTCCAAAAAATAATAAAATTTTAATGAAATAAATAGTACTATAAAAATTAAGGAAAAATAAAATATTATTTAATAATTAATTTCAAATAATAACACTGTTTATATTTATAAATTTATCTATAAAATAAATTTATGGCATTATTCAAATGTGTTGTTAAAGAGAACAAAACAATATCAAGTAGTAATCTATGGGTGTGTTCAATTAAAAACCCATTTTTTCATAATATATTTATCATAAAATCATTAAAATATCATTTATATGTTTTTAATTTTTTTTTAAAAATATATAATAGATTTTTATATCGAATAAAATAATATATAGAAAATGAAATACAACACAGGTATTGGACATGATAGACTTCATGTATGTTTGGGAAGTATTTTTTTCCTAGATCTATTGTAAGAGTGGAAATGGTTTATATTTTAGGAACAATAAAAATTACATTAATATAATATTAATCGATTAAATATAATTTTATTACCATCGTTGTAATAATGTGGTAAAAAATAAGTAACACTATTCATGATTGTTGTACTATGAATGTATGCATGTTGACCTTCTCATTTTTCAATTAGTTTTGGAATAATGTTAATAAATTTATTTTGAATTTGTATAATGACATTTAAAAAATATATTTCATCTAATTATACATTAACATAATGAATAATTTTTTAAGGGATCAAATAAGTAACTAATTAATATGTCTCAATTTAGAAAATTAAATCTCTTTTGTATGTTCTCACTTATATAACACATTAAGGATATTAATCATAGTTTTCTTCCAAGGAAATGGATTATGGTATAGAGGAAAATGGTGTACAAGATAATATGTTTTATTTTGGTTGATATAATATTTTTCAATAACTTCATAAATGGAATGGTCATTACCACTTATTATAGGTTAAATTAATAGCATTTTTCCTAGTATAAAATTTTAATACAAAGATACCACGTGGTTCACTTGGAAAGTGGATTTTAATTTGAAAATAATTGATTGGGGTTTCAGTTAAGGTTGATAATAAAAAATATATATATTTAAAAAAAGATATGTAACAACCTTAGATTTTGTGAAAAAAAATCATAATTTTTTTCTGGAATATGTTACATGAACCATTGAGATTTATAAAACCACAATACAAAATATTATTATTATTATGTCTTAGCGACATTCTAGAATTTTGAATTGTTCTTTTAAATAATAATAATTAGTTTATTAAAAAATTATTTTTTATAAATTCATAACATAAATTAATTATTTACTAATTGATTATAAATCAATATGAAATCATTGGAATGTAAATGAGATATCTTTCTAGAAAATTGTTTATATGTGCAAAAACAACATTGGAATTAATAATTTAAATAATTCATTTTTTAGAATTGATACCAAATTAATTTTTATATTATATATTCAGTTATGTTTTTTAATTATCATTTAATATTTTTCAATAAATGGGATAAGAATATACCAGGTTTTATTCGTAGAAGATATTTTTTAAAAATTGATTTTTCACCTATTTCATAGTAATTTTAAAATTAACTTATCCCACTTATAGGTTTTTAATATGAAAAAAATAATTCCATGTTTTTCATTATGTGGTTAATATTTTCTAAATTCACCCATTAATTTTTTTAAATTATGAATAGAAACTCTTGAATCATTTATCACCATGGTAATTGGTAAATCCGGTTAGGCTATATAAAAATTTGGGGATAATGACATAATTTTTCGTCTTTGTTTAATTTGTATTAATTTTATTCTATAGTTATCACTAGATTCTGAATATTTATTTATCAAATGCACACATATCAAATGAAATTAGTTAAACTATATTTAAAATAAACAATTTTACATAAAATCACTCTATTGGTTTTAAAAATGTATTCTATTTCCTTATAATGAAAAAAACTATATTAAATTAATATAAGTTTATATATTTATCTAAATGAAACTATTTTAAATTTTGAAATTTATTTATAATTTTCATAAATTATATAATAACCATCGGTTCAAATGTAACATGGATTTAGAATTTCTCTCATTAATAAATTAATATAATAAATTATATTAAAAATATTAAAATTTATATAATGTTTATCATCTATTCTGATATAAGAATTATATATCTACATAATGTATCATTTTTACTTTAAAAATTTATATTCGAATTTTATATTTCCCTTTATGGCTTCTAATTCAAATTAATTGAATAATATATAAATTATAAATAAATATATTTTATGAATATAATATATTATTAAGTTATATAAAAATCATTAATATATTAATAGTTAAAAATGGGGATAATATATAACATTTTACTCTATCTCTTTCAAATTAAAATTAAATTAGGAACCTTTTCTCTTGGTAATGAACTAAATATATTATAATATGTTATGTAATTCCAAGAGTACTCCACTCCTCAATTATAATAGGGAAACCTACATTTTATTCTTCAAAACACATTATGAATTATATATTTGGAATAATTGACCAATTTAACATCTAAAATTCAATAGAAAAATTATATATTTGTTGTCCTTTCGAAAATACAAACCCTAAATCCCTCCATAGGTGATCTAAATCAGTTGATTCAAGGAAGATAAAATGGCATTAACCGATAACATTAATTATAATTGTTAGGTTAACTTCACTAAATATATTTTATTAATAATAGAATAATATTTTCTGTATCCTAAATATAATTACACACATTTATTATTATAAAACTACCTTTATTTAATATCTTTACTTAAAATGTAATGTTAAAATATTGCTCTAATGCATATATGTCTAATCGTCTCCACATAGTGATTTGATTCATTAATAATCACAATATTTTATATATTATAATTTTTTTGGTTTAATTTTTATATATGATTATCTTTATATAACTAATCGTTTTTAATGATGATATAATATCTACTTTATTACCTTCAAAAACATTATAAATTGAAATCATCGATCTTATGTAATTATGGTATACCATATCGATAAAGCGATATAATTTTTTTCATTAATGTTTTATATGTTTTGTTATAATGTTGGATTTAAATTAATATATAAAATATATATGAAATCATAATGGTTTTAATGATTTTTATTATTTAAATTTAGTTAATTAAATCAGTTTAAATAATGAAATGATTGTTCATGCATATGTATATCATACTGTCTCTACGAATTGTGTGATTAAAATAACTCTATAATTTAAAAATATATATAATAAAAATATATTATATTTGTATCATGATTAAAATTCAGGATATTATGGAACCACGATCCAAATAAAAGGACTAAAACTACTGAATCAATTCTATATGAAAGATGAAGCAGATATCACCCAGAACTTTTATATTTATAAGTACTATTTATAGATAAATAAAGATACAATTAAGTCATATTAGGTTCAAAATCTATGATCATTTTCCTAGAATATATTTATAACAAATCTATATTTTTTATAAATGATAATCTAGTTAGTATTAGTGATGATGAACGTATGGTAAAATATTTTGTTCTCTCTTTTTTTTCTATGAGAAAAATACCTCATGCATCACTTGAATATTTCATGTGGTGTTCATAATACACAAAAATTTATTTTTTGATATGTGAAATGAATTTAAAATGTATTTATATATACATTTTTGGTTATTTACTTCATGGGAATTATGATTCAATATATTCCAATGTGGTAATAGTTTTATAGTACAATCTCATTGTTTATCATGATTATCAGTGATTAAATTTACAAATGAATAAAAAATTTGATCTACATGTCAAGGAACTAATTAATGTTCTCTTAACATAATTATATTTATGAAAATACATATTTTCCATTAATTTTCATAACCTTATTTAATTAATAGGCTAAACATACTTTTTGTTGAAAAATCGGCTATGTCACCAACCTTGATGAAAATATTTTTTCTCAATTACCATGCCTTCTTAAAATGTTTTCAAGAATATTTTCCAAATTATTTTTTGATACATTAATTTCATTATTAACCATTTAAAAATTTTCAATGAATTATTGAAAGAAACCATCTAATAATATTTAAATTATGATCTCCTTGACTATTTCTACAAATGTGTGAAATAAATGTTTTTTTCCAATACAAAATGTATGTAATATCCCACATAAAATTTCAATACATATTTTGAATCTTAATTAAATTTTTTCAAATATTTTTATCAATGAATATTTATCCAAAATATATTTGAAATATTATATATTTTTAAAAGGATATTTCATTTTATAAGAGAAATGTTTTCCAATACATGTTCTATGTGATATATTACAGTCTTTTGTATTATAATATATCATATTTGTTGTTAATTATAACTAACCAGTGATCTGATCTAATGATACAATTCATATTCATTTTCTATATGGATAATGTTTTTATGTTATTTTTATGGAAACATATATATATCATTGGTTCAGTTATAGTGAATTGATGATGTTTTTAGGAAAAAAAATTCTATTTTCAAAAGTTATAATGTGATGATATGATGAATGTGTTTTGATATTAGTGAAAAATATGTATATTTTTTATTATGTGATGTTGTATATGCTATAAAAATGGAAAAGGGTTATGTTACAATCAGGGATTCTTTATTCAGAACATCCAAGGTTATTGGTTGTGTTATAACCATAGTAGGGGGTTCAATTATATGCATCGATTTCTAAGACCTATATCCCCCTCCAATGAATTGGGTATATATTGATATCTCATGAGATAAATAGGATAATGATGTGGTGTGAACCCAGTTTAGTAAGGGTCTTTTTCCTCTATGATTGTCTTTGGAGTGAATCTTGACTAGTAAGTTGTTATGGGGAGTGAACCCATTACCTGATGATATTTATGAAAATAAGAATTAAAAACTAGGGAAATGTTTTATATGAATATGTGTATCATAAAAAATTCTTTCTTGTGGAAACAAATTTTTTGGATTGATTTTTTTATTCCCTAATTATTCATTTGTAATCAATTTCAAAAGTTTATTCCATGAATAAATAATTATGATTTGGTATTTGTAGTGTATGATTTTAATATGGAATGGTCTTGTTTTCATACACATATGATAATTTTATTATTTATGTGATGGTTGATATCTACCATGTTTTACTATACATTGAATTCTATCTCACCAAGTCCTATTTTTTCATTCCCTATAATATTTTAGATGTAACTAGATAGGATATGCTTAAGAATGGTTATTGTAAAGAAGAAAATTTCATGATATGTTGTTGATCTTTTATGAACCATTTGTTTAAGTGTCAATGTTTAAAAAGGAACTATAAGAATAAAATTCTATAATACATTGATATATTATGAAATGATTATTTTTCTATATATTTCTAACATATATCTATGAAAATTATTCCACATTATAGGTTTTATGATAGTAGAAATTAGATAAAATTTGAAAACTATAATGATAAAACATTGGGGGGGACCCAAGGGATAAGGATTTGTATAGGGTATCATGATACGGTTTTGGTAATTATCATGGACGAACCATGTTAAACCTAAGGTGTATTATATTATGAAAATAGTTTCATTATTTAGAGATCCAATAAATGATTTCTCATGTTTAATCACACCACTCAATGATGTCTGGTGGTGATGATAAATTTTTTTGGTTTACTATATATTTGAATGTATAATGATGAAATTGAGCTATTAATAATTATAATACCAAATATATAAAAATACTATTTAAAAATAAAATCATGAAATCATATGTACATATAAAATTCTCAACGAAGATAAATTCATGTCCATGATGATTTGATGTTAAATCAAAATGAAAACCCCTAATGGTATGATGATCACATTACAAGTCTATGGTTCTTCTCTGGTTGAATTATATTGGAATTTGATGCCAAAAATCATTTTATTCTTTCATTGGTTGAGTTTGAAGCTATTTTTGAAATGAATTATCCTTTTTTACATTAATAACACATCATTTTTTGGTGTACATGAATTTATGTGTCATATTCTAAATCACATTATGATAATATATAAGCGTGATGATATATATGATAATTCAATGGAGATTAAATATCTAAGGGGTTCATGATTCATATTAAAACGTTGTTTTTATCACTTATGGTTGTGGAGAAAGTCATCATACAATATTTTCCAAATTTTTTTTATATTGTTGTTTTATTTTTAAAATAATATCTTGGCCTTATACAAATGCGTGATGTTGAGTAATAAATATAAATCATGCCTTGTTCTTCAATATTTAAATTGATACATATATAATATCCCTAGTTTAGTTTCAAAAACATAATAATAGACCTAATATAATATTGATATGGGCTTAAATCATCTAAATGAACCACTAGAGGTGCACTAATTCCTATTAATAATAACAAAAGTTATCCAATGACACTCTATATTGATTATCTAAAAACTAAAAATATATCTATCATGAACAAGTGTCATATTCACTATATTGATGACTTGTTTGATCAATTCAATATAGGAAAAAGTTGTTCTAAGATTTAACTCCATTATGGATTACATTAATTGAGGGTAATGATGGATAATATACCCAAAACATTATTCCATGTATGGTTATGGAATTGTTTATTTATAGGTAGGAAATTTGGTCTTAGTAATTCCCCTTTATCCTTATGTATTTCCAGAAATGAGTCTTTTGTGTTAAACATAATCGTATTGTGTCCGTATGTATAGAAGATAATAAAATATAATCTTTATTAATGGATGATGATGAGTTTCACATGAAAATTATATTGAAGATAATGAGGAAGGGGTGGTTTAGGAAAAATTTAACATGTGTGATATTTGGATTTGAAAAAATTATTTCTTGGGTGATATTATCTAAATTGAGTGTATCGAAGTATCCCCAAAATGACATAATTTTTTAACAATTATCCACTACCAAACAATATGACTGGGATATGTTGTTTTTATGTTTGGGATGAACAATATCATTTTTTTGTGGAATATTTATCATTAACATCTAATCAAATCGCCATGTTTATTCCTGTATGAGCTATGTTACATTGTACAGATTAATACCAAAAACATTTATTGATCTGAGGTGAATATTAGTAAGTGAAGCTGTTCATACCATTCTCTATAATAGATTAGTGTTTTTAATATTGGGTGATGCATCAAAAATAGGAAAAGGATGTATTCTTGGGTAAAAAAATACAATGATATCTTATGGTACATTCCAATTGAGGGTTTATAAAAATCATTACCCTACTCATTATTTGGAGTTTTCTATAGTAATTTCTTCATTACATATAAATAGGAATTACCTTTTCAAACAATGTTTTGAATTATAAATATTCATATACTGATCCAAAATACTTATTGTATATTTTGGCATAGAAAGAGTTGTATGTGTGGTAGTGAGGATGGTTGGATTTAATTGAAAGTTATTGTTTCTAAATAAATTACCCCAATAAGAAAGATAATTAATTGGTAGAATATCTGATTTGAATGGTTCATGATAGATTTGTTTTTGATGAGGATAAAAATGATCCAATCTTTGTATATTTTCAAAATAGGGAAATTTTAATCATGATGATATGACACAGATCATATTTTACTCAAATTAGTGTTCACATATTATTCTAAATTATAGTTAATAAGTCATATAAGGATGACATGGGACTATAGAAGAATTTTTTAAATCATACAGATTTTTAAGTTCATTTTTATTGAATTATAAGGATCAAGATTCACATATTTATAGTTTCTATAACAAATTTCAAATTAGTGAAACTATAAAAAATCACAGTTAATTAATCTATATTCATCATTTAAGTACAAATATTTATATATATCTATAATATTTTTCTTTTTTGGGATGTAAAAAATAGAGATATTGATTACTTTATATTCTAGTACATGGAACGTAAATTATTTAGTGTTGATAGATATAATTATTTGGGTAATCAACATCCATTTCTCATACCGGTATAGAAATGGGACAACATCACCCAATATTTTGATGGTAGACTCAAAAAATGGTACTAATGTTATTTGGGATGAAATTTAAATACATATTAATTCAACTAACTTAATATATATTAATAAATATTTATATATAGATTATATTTATAGAATTTTTATTAAGGATATTGATATTATTCATAGGATAATAAATTTATTTATATCCTATCTAAATATAATTTTTTAAACGAATATCCATAAAATCATTCAATGGGATCTATATTCAATGTTGGAAGTTATTATTTATTTCATTGATAGAAATATGGACTATCATAATGAAAATTAAAACCCTATATGATATTTGAAGAGCTTATTTTAAGGATCTAATCATGTTTGGGATCAAAACCTTCAACTAGTTCAATTTTTATATGAATATAGCTTCCACTAGAAGCACATATTTCTCCCTTTATGAAAATCTATGAGAAAATAAGTGTAGATCCCACCATTTTTAGATTATATTAGAAAAATTAATTTGTAAGTGACTAATTTATATGACGAAATTCTAGAGAATGTATGATTAATTTAGATGTACATTAATGAAACATGGATTTGATAAAAATGTTATACAAAATATAAACTGGATGGCCTAGAATTTTATGTTTGTGACAAGTATTGCATTAAAATATTTATATTTTATAATTTTATGATATTATAAAATAAGTGATTTGTTAGACATATTTATATTGTTTGTTCGGTTATTATTAATTTATTAGCGATTGTATCATATCACATAACTCTTCCTCCAAACATATCTAATGTTCACAATGTGTTCTATATGTTGATCCTAAGTAATTGCATGCTTAATTCATGAAATGTACTAAAAAAAATTTTTACCATTGAAAACATATCATTAATGTCAATAATAAATGATAGAATTATAGGGTAACATATATAATGTTTTAAAAAACAAGGCTACTCTTTTTATTAAAGTTCTCTAGAGAAATAAAAACTCAATAGAAGATACATGAGAACCAGAAGAGGTAATGTGGAAAAGATATTTTCATTTGAGTGTATCAATGTGAATAATTTTCTGTGTGAAAATACATTTTAGAGGTGTATGATATAAATCATGTGAATTTATGAAATTAAAAAAATTATAATTAATTTCATTTCATTTATATCATAGGTTCTACAAAATAATGATTTCTCACATACGTGCATATACTATTAAAATATTCTTATGAAACCATTAGCAACTTAAAATGGTCTTCTATTTATGAATAATTCTAAATAACATCTTACATATTTTTGTTTTATACACCTAAAAAATTAATTCTTTAGTTTCAAAAAATCAGAAATAAAATTAAAAATATTTGATGTTATAACACGCTTTTTCTAGAAAACGGTTTCTAGGTAAAAAATACTTTTCTAAATAAATTAAATAAATCACATTTCTTGAATTTTTTTAAAGAAATATAAATAATTTTATTCAATAAAATTTTGTAGGAATAATTTATCATTCTTATATCCAAGGGATAAGAATAATCCATTTTTCATATATAAAAATTTATTTATCTAACTAACATTTTTCATCAAATTATACGCGCTTAATTTAAAATAAATTTTCCCCATATATAGATATTTAATTTGATAACATGGATAGTATATTTGGAATAATGTGTTCAAATTTAGTAATAATTTTCTTTTATTTGTTGCCAATATCAATAGTAAGTATGGTAAAAATGATAACCTCAGTAATGGGTAAATCAGGTTAATATATAGTATAATTAAGATATTAAGAAATAATTAATTCAATCTAATTCATATAGTATCAATGTAATTCCACCCTTATGACCATAGGGTTTCATTAAATTTGTTCAATGGACAATTTTACAAGAAATTAAAAAAATAAAATATTTAAAGAAATGAAAGTAAAAAAATTTCAAAGTCATATATTTAAATATATTTTATGTTTCAACATTAGGAAAAACTCATGTTATAAATAAATATATGTTCCTATATTTATCTTAATAAAATATATTTCCATGAATAAATTTAATTCTAGTTATTATTAATCATATAATGGACACAAATTCATATGCAAGACCAAATAAGTATTTCTTCCATAAAATAAAAAAATTATAACAATAGGTATTAGGAATATTAGATGTAATTTTTGTTAATTATTCAATGTTTTCAATAAAAAAATTTGTTTGATATGACATATTTGTATCTTATTAATAAATAATCATTGAATTTCAGCATTATCATTATGCTTCTTAATTAAAATTATATGAATATTTATTAATTAGAAATAATTTTATTTTATGAATATAATTATTAAACGTATAAAAATATTTATAATATTCAATGTGTTGAATAGGAATAATATATTCTCTAACATTTAATTCCACTCTCATTAATTGGATATTTTAAAAAAAATTAAAATTTTAAGTCTATATTATAATCATTTATGAAATTTCAAGAGTGACCGTAAGCTTATTAAAAAAGGGAAGACCTCATTTATCATCCTCACACAAAATTGGTCATTCTATACCAACCGACCAATACCAAGATACAATATTCAATTCCTTTTCCACATTATAGTGTTTTTTGTCTTACTAAAATCCTGACCCTATATCACATAATAAGAGATCAAAAGGAGTTATTTCAAAGAAGTTGTAATCTCTTTAATCGACCACTATATTATGAATTTTTTATTACCTCATTTTAATTTATTATGTTCCCCATAAAATAATAAAACTACTATCATTAATATACATAACATTTATTATAAGTCTGAAAAAATTCATTTCCTTCAATCAAATGGTTAGTGAAAATATGACTCATGTCATTGTACAGATTATTATCTCTACATGGGGATATAATTAATTACCCTTATACATCTATAATATAGTGTTTTTATAGTGTATTTAATCTCTACATGTTATATCTATGAAATAATTGTACCTCTTTAATGATAATATCATATATTCCTTTTTATCTCTTAATTCATTAGAAATTGATAACATCGATCATGCGTACGTGTGTGCTACCACTTCTATGAAGAGATGAGATTCATATTTTATTTCTAGTTAAAAACATATTAGTATATATGAATAAAATAAATACGACATATATGATATAAAAATACTTATATGTAATTGATTTTTTATCTTTCTTAAATTGCATCTATCAAAAAAATGGAAATGTCGATGATTTGTAAAAATGGTATACCAACTTCATGAAATATGTAATTATTTTTCTATCAAACTAATTTATGAATAACTATCAACAAATATATATAGAAATTTTTTTTCCACCAATTATACTACACAAATCAGTCTACTCTCCGAGTTTGTTGAATTTATAGGCACATTAAAATATACTTTATAATTTTCCTAAACACATTATACATTGATTATAATTATATGTTTTCACATAACCAAAAATAATAATAATCATATATAAATGGATACCTATATCACTCTGTGAAAATGAAAGACTCAAAACAACTAATCTTGATATGCAGCATGGTCAACAATAAAATTATTGAGGTTCTAGGTGTGTATATAACTCAATATAATCTCACATGGCATATAGAGATTGTTCATAGGAATCAAAAAAAATTCAATATCAAACAATTTGTGGTAATAGGTTTATCTGTTGTAGGGTAAGACACCTATTATGGGTCAATTAATGGATAAAAACATGATATTATTATGTATTCAACAACCTAGTGAAAATTTAATGTGGGATAGAAAATGTTCACTCCAATTTTAATCCACGGAAAATATTCTGATCATGTTATCACATCATCATTATCCTCCTTCATTTCTTTAATAATTTTCCATTCCATTGGTTCACCACCATGAGCTTCACCTAAAACCCACTCGACCATAACGCTTGATGACCACCACATAATCCTTCATTGGATATCAAACTACGGCAAAGGATATGTCAGTGATGTCTCTAATAAAAGAACATGACTTAATTTTTCATGCATAGAAACATTCAAATAAACCATATCCATCACATGATGATAACAATGAGATTCATAAAAACCCATCTCAAGAGGCTCTAAAGACTAGATGATCAATGTGGTGACAATCATGAAATATTATATTTACATTACATAGATCCCATAAAATTAACATATGTATCGAGTATATAATGGTTCCATATTTTACGTTAATCCTTCATATAGTTAATTGTATAAACATAGATATAATACATGATCTAACAAGGGATCATATGAAGTGATCTTGAAATCATGTCAGTATTTTAACAAAACATGACGTCTCTAGGGAAGATAAGACCTAAATTTGTAGAACCCAACCATTGAAGACGTGAAAATTCACCTAAGTATAACATTATCACATCATAAAAGATTAGGAAAGTCTCCCCTAAAACAATATCATTTTTTTGTAATGAATTCCATATGTGTTTATCAATTATTGTGTCTTTCAACCGACAGACACTTGATGATCTCCCAAATCCTATTATGAAATAATGTCTCAAAAAATTTAAAATCATCATACCATGGAGGTTAGATTTATTTTCACACAAATGGATCATATGTATCACATTATCAACTCATTATTAACATGATATACATAGGTAAATGTTTTTCATGCCACATGAAATCCTTCACCTATTTATCCTTTATCGGGTGAAGTCCTTAAGATACATCCATCTGATCATGTGTCACCCCTCTAGATATATAGAAAATATGAGAAACTATCAATTATGTTTCTCATATTTCATTGTGAGATACGAAATTGATCACACTATATACCATATAGGAGATGTGAAACCATCCATGGAAATTCTCACATGTCATCTCATGTTTTTTATTGATCATGAAATTCCTGGATAAACAACCAATAAATAAGGGTCCATTGTCTTGTAAAATAGAATAAAAAATATATTAATTGTGGAATACACATGTTTAATTAATATACACAAATTTTCAAGAGAAGGGAGGCTCTAATTCTAATTATCATCCCACTAATAATAAAAAATCCCCACTAACATGTCATCCTCATCACAAGAAGCTCACTAGATGTGTCAACTAAATCATAGGAATTACCTCCAAAATTTTCTTTTTTCATATGATTCCCTGTTAAAAATACATTGGATGAATATATATATTTAATATAAAATCTATAAATTGATGTACCATTATGGGATAGAAAGTAACGAAGTTCTTCACTTGAATTACCTTCAAAGAGACAACTAGAGATCCCAAACACCATATGAAAATTATCCCTTGATCATATAATGCCTCATAGATAAGAGTACCGGTCTAAAAGATACTCACTGGATTTTTAACATGGTCATGAAAAGTCACTTTGACATGTCAATTTGATTATGTGAAGTTCTGTTTACAATCCATGGGTCCAACAAATATAGGTCTGATGCATTGATCATTTGATCACTTTTAATGAAATGATAGAAATATCATTACATGGATGACCATTTGATGGATTTGATGAAAAAAATTATTATCCACTAACTCATGAAAATATCTATGATATACACTCCATGAATAGTGTTTTATAACTGGTGTGTACTGACCTCTAAATTCCACCCCATCGATGTACGAAAAGAAACACATATGAGTTCACATAGTTAATGTATAATTTATCAATGCATGAAGACATAAAACTGTAGTGGTCTTCCTCTTGGTAAACATAGTAATCAACATAAAGTATTATATATAATGCACATAATTCTTGATTGATCACCCTATTATTTCTACAATGTATATATAAAGAAATTTCTAGATCTTACAATGAAATATATCCATATAAACTTAGTCATAGGATACCCAAAAGGGATCTGCATGACACAAATTGAGGAATTTATTTAACAGTGGATAAAAACATTGAAGAGTTATTTGAAGGTTGATATAATGATTTTCATGTTAAATAACCATGAACTTTTAATGAAAAATCTATATCATGTGATGTCACCCAGATATGTTATCTACATAATGTGATAACAACCATTCATCTCATTCATATCAATTAAATCCCACTAAAATTTAAACTTTGATATCAGGAATCTCTTAGATGCATCATCATTAATAATATGAAGGATCTATATAAATATCATCTAGATCATTTGGCATTCATCGTACATTTTAACTCAGATAAAATGAAAACATTTTATGTGTCTACATTGTTCACGTGAAGGGTCATACAAAAAGTCTATTGAATTATGTGGAATCGACCTCATGTGACAACTTCTATCCTATAAATGTCATTGAATATGTAATCCTCGTAATATTGTGACCCAATTACAAGAAATCAAGATCATCTTATAGAAACCATTGATATTTCACCATAAAATCCACAAACTGTTCTGGAAGTTGACCAAGATATGTCAAGACTATCTCAAACATGAGAGGAAGACAACTAATAAATGTCTACAAGCCACCCCTCGATTTTCAAAAGTGTCATTATTATACACTCTGATGCATTATTCAAGTCATGAGTACAACCTGGGATATGATAATCATTCTAGGAATACACACATAGAAATAAACCATTTGAACTATAAAGACTCTGATTGAAATCATAATATGATACATAAGTTGACTCTAGAAGGCCCAGTCTCTAATTGGACATCCAAAATGGTGTATTTTCCTGCAAATCACATACACTCCAACCCATGGGACACAAAATCTATGCGGGTATTATAATTCTTCCCCTCATTTTAGTAGATTGGGATGTTAATTGAAATATGATAAATCTGATTCCTATTATAAATATGAAATAATTGAATACAACATATGGAATAATATCTTTATCAAACACCCCATTATAGTATCCCCATTGCATGAGTCTCCTATAGATATATAGTGAGTCTAGTAACTATCAATACCTTTTTTCACACTATACATGATTCATGTAGAGGGATTTATATTGATCATATCAGTAGAACAATAAATTTTCCCACATCCTAGGAAACCTCAATGTGTAATACCTTTTTAGTGACCTACCAAAAACATCCCATACAAGTTCATTCAACTTAGTGTATATAATGATGTAATACTTGTATTGTTAAACTGTATAGAAATAACCCCCACTTGTATTAATTATTTGTGGCCTCTAATCATCTATTTTGGGTTGGATAAAGATATGAATAATTTAATTCATGTCATTGACAGTACATAATGGATTCCTTCCATTGGATTGAGCTTCATAAATGGTTCATAAGTTCCCTCATATATTTTTATTTGTATTACGTTAAACTCCATGGAATAGAATCAAACAAACTACATGGGTTTTTTATTTTATTATAAATATAATATGTATGGAACTTCATGAAGGTTCGATCCCATTGAAGAAAAAAAATATCCTTAGTGGATGGTATTAGATTGTATAGTTCCATGTTATACGTCTTCAAAAAAAATACCATTTTCAAAATAATAATGGGAAAGGAATATAGAAACTTTGCTACAAAAATATGGGCTTGTTATTATAACCCCATTTAAAAATATATAAGGATTCAAAAAATGACCATATTACATAGGTATGTATCCCCTTATCATGATTTGGAATATATTCGTAACCATATCTTAAATCTATAAAACAGTCCTATAATAGGTAATAATTCCCCTAAAGAGGTTACAATGAGATCATCCTCAAAAACAATCATCTAATTTGAGTTCCTAAGTTTCATTTTGTATAAAACCCTTATAATAGAATGTTTTTTGTACCATATTATGCTTGAGGAATCCATTGTTTGTTTCCATAAGAAATGACAATGGTGAACTCGATGTAAATTATTGTGCAACAAAACATAAACCCCCCAAATCAATTTTCATCCCCTAATCCTCAAAAGAGATACCAAAATGATGAACCCAGTGTAAAATAACATAATAATAAAATACCAATATTATTATACAAATCATTCATATTGTCTCCCAGACTTCATGAACCAGACAACCATTGAAGGTAAAAAATGGTAAACCTGAAGTAATTCTATCAGATAATAAATGAAATTCTTGGTTGACCATGTGTTGGAATATTTTTAGTTTTGTGTCCCATAGAAAAATAAAAATAGTATTCCCAATGTAAAATACATTAATAGTAAAATTCTCATGTGTTTCCCATGAAATATTCCATTCTAATCATGAGAATTTGATGTGGGAAAATTAGTTAAACCAGGAAAAAGAAAAGAAAATTATGTTACTAACTCATTAATTATTGATCCTGTTTTACACTAATGATGATGTATTGATTAGTGACCTTTTTCCTTTTTTCATTTATCGCAACAGAAACAACTCTCAAGGAAATCATGACTATAGGTCATTTCATTATCAATTTAATGTTATGGAACCTCAGTAATAACATTAAAATCTATGTGTCAGAAAACAAACTCACTGATCTGATTCCTTCATCTTTAGGTTGAAAACATGATCGTTTATGAATTCCACCAGCTTGGTATCATCCAAAAAATCAAGGACAAAAATAATGTTCTCAGGAATATAAAACTAACATTTTTTCATCTTTCAATAAAAATATCATGGAAAACAGTAGTACCTAACAACACCACCAATCAATTCAGCAGCCTATTACTAGAGTGTGGATATCAACACCGTTCAAATAATTTAATGAAGGATCAGGTAGTTGAATACAAATATATATCGACATTGGAGAATTGTAATGGTGATATTGTGATTCATCATCACAAATTTCATCCCACCATTTACAATGTGTTTCTTACTGAGAGAAAAAACTAAAAAATAACACAATGGACACTCATACATGATTAACTAGTTTTTATTTACTGGGAAAACAAATTATGTAGAAATGAGAATGGTCTCATATTGTTACATACATTTATGAATCCCATCAAAATATTTTGGAAATATCTAGTGGGATGTCTCACATCCATGCTTACTAAAATCAATCCAACATGCATATTCCTATAAAAATGATTGGTAAGAAACATGTCCCTTCCGTCAAGCATGAATCCAATTAGAATATTTTAATATAACTATGATGAATAGTGTTGGATTATATCCAAAATTAAATCAAACAAATAATCCATTATATCATAAAAATAGGAAATTTTAAGCCCTAATTTCCCACACAAATGGTTCTAAAGATAAACTAAATTTTAAAGACAACAGGAGAGCCCAAGTGGTATATTCCAAAACTTGTACTAATGTAGGGACCAAAAAAAATTTCTCATCCTAACAATCAATGTAGTATATCACAATTATTCTTCCAATCATGTTTCTAATCTAGAGTTACAACACATTATTTATCCTATCTAAGAGAATTTTCTATATATTCCTATAATAGATGAGACTTATGATTTTGATTATGTTCATATTCCAGAAGGGGCTCACCAACCCATTTGGGTATATTTCTCAGGGAAAGTACACAATTCTATAAAATATATATAGGTTAATACTCCAAATGTTAATGATAAATATCATATTTTAGTTTGGACAAGGGTTCATAAACACAATTTAGAACACTCTATGGAAGAGGTGCACATTCCTATCAAATATGTTTGGCGGAATACTCTAGTAGAATAAGACCATGGTTATATCCCTTCTCTAACTTTTGTTTGATAGTACAATATAGTAATAACATAAGGGAAGATGTATACCCCTTAAAATATTGTTATTCCATATATTATCATTTCTCATTGAAGCTGGGCTTGTACCACAAGTACATCTTGGATTTATTAGAATATGTTAGAAGTCACCCACATAGATGAACATATTACTAATGATAATATAATAGATCACTATCATATTCAAGAAGATTCTTAGAAGAGGGTTGATATCCCCACAATAGATGACCATTATCAATACATTCCACAAATTTTCATGTATTTGTCTCATATACATTCTCAACCCAAAATTCATTTCATCATGTTATGTCCTCAATGGTGATTAAGTTGTTTGTCTATTATTTTCAAAATTATAGTTTCCTTAAAGAAATTAGTCAAATATATTCAACTCTTAAAAAGATTATAAACTCTACAACTAAATTAAACTGAAATCACTACCTTGATAGTCCTCCTCAATGTAGTGAATATATTGATCATAGTAGCCATACTCTTGATGTTTATTATAGAAAACATCCCCATAGTTTTATTCTACCCAATAAATGCCCCCTTCCAAAACACATTCATATATAGATTCTATAAAATAATATATACCTTCATATATAGAGGGTCATGAAAACCCGATGCGCGCTACATATAGTTTCTAATTAACTATTACCAGAATTTTTCTATGGTCAAAAAGGGACCAATAGAAGCACCCTTTGTCATCTATCAAGGATAAGGAATTTAATACTTTTGCAGAAAAAGAAATATGATATGTGGAGAGAGTTAGCTGGAAACAGTCTCCCAAGAATCTTATAACCCATCACTACATCCTACAATGAGATCTCAGATGAGCTAATGATAATGTTCATGCCTAAACACTGCCAATACATATTGGAAGCTAATCAGGAATTAATGTATGGACACCAAAACATATCCAGGATATGAGGGTCAATATTAGACCATACCCATGCTAAAATTTTCAAATTGACATGGATGCATCCATTATAATCATGGAATCGAGAAATAAAAGTTACAATAAAAAATATTAAATTATATTTCTTCAATCTCAAAACAACTCATCAAAAAGTGGTAATCGATTCCTCATAAGCCATCTATTTCATCAGATATACAGTGTGTATAGTGATTCTATTCATCACATCCATTGAGTGATAGAACATCTTATAAATTCCTTCTTTCAATTTTATAACCGCATGAGAATTTGGGGAAATAAGTAATACATAATATAATTGGTCAATATAGTGAGACTCATCTGCTTTGATGATGCCAATAATTCTTCAAAATATGGGGAGTGTTTACCATATATTCATATGATTGTCGGTAACACCCCAAGATTTCATAGTGTGTTATTTCTTCAAAATAATTCAATAACATGCACTACACACAACACCGAGTTCAATCACACCATGACTTACAAAAAAAATCCATTCAAAAGAGGTTATGAATAGTATTTTCTAAATTTTAAACTTTATATAATCCTTATAATTTTAGAATCCATATTATGAGTTTCTTAGATATAATGCAAGAACAAATTCATTTTAATTATTGCACTTTTATCAACTTTTAATAGTGAACCCTATTTAAATAAAATATTTTAAACTGTTTGACTAAATGGGGACATAAAAAATTTAAAATTAAACATTCCAAGCTTCCACGATACGCTTTCTTTGAATAATACAGTAGCGTGTGTTGTACGCAACCTTGAGTTTTAACACACACCACAACCAATCAAACTAGCCGTTATGAATAGTAATACCTACTTTTTGAAATTATATATATTTTATATTTCAAAATGGACTTCATTTTTGGATTCGGAATATCGAATTTAGCCTAAGGTGAAATTTTGGTACATTTCGGATAACTTTCATATTTTGATGAATAGTGAAAATTGCTAAATTTTAATTAAAAACAACTTTTTTATTCAAAATAATTAATAGTGATAAATTATGAATTTGAGTGGTTTTAAAGTATATTTAGAATATATTTTTACCATTTAATATAATTTTGGTCATTGGACATAATTTTACAATTAAACCGAACATAAACAAGTGTCAATCTTTTGATAGTTATTATCTCTTAAAAACACGCTTTTTATTTTGACAACGGGAATTAATTTTAAATTAATTTCTGCCACTTCTGTGTTTTGAATTTAGGAAAATGGATTCCATAATTGGAATCAAGATTTTCAAAATGTGTAAATAGGTAACTTTTATTTTTAGACATTTTGAATAATTACTGTGGTAAATATTTTATTTACCATGGTTAAGGGTAAATCCGGTAAATAAGGGTTAAAAAATAATATTATAATAATACTAATTTACCCTAAAACGTGTCTTAACCCTATTGGTTGATACATGGTCGACCATGTACATCTTTGGGTCGATTTTGGGACCCCATGGATCCACTTGTAAGTGATAATGACACTTTATTTTAATTAAGTTAAAATGAATACAAAAATGACACAAGCATATATCGTTTAGCAAAACAATTGTTACATAGGTTTATATAAGTTGGATTTTAGATTATAAATATTAATTAGAAAGATAAAAAGATTTCATACATAATGATATTTTATTTATAATTTTTAGATATTAAATAGTATATTTTATTTATGACACAATGATGATGCAGTAATTTCTATAATAGGGAAAATTTAAAATAATTGATATTATAAATACCCAAATAAATATAATATGAAACTTTTAATGAATTAAACTAATTTTCTAGGATAATATGATATATTAGGATTGATTTAATTGACTTTGTTCGAAGTAATCAATCTGTTATGAGTTTCACAAAAATCAACTATTGAATAGTGTCAAAATTGACATAAAAGAGTTCTTAAAACAAATATTATATTATTAATTGATATTAAATTCATAAAAATCGATGGTTCGGCCAAGAGACTTATATCATGATATTTTCATCATTAAGGGACCACTTGGTGGTCTCTTGGATGTATGTAGTAAGTTTATTAACCATATTATATAAAAATACAAAGAGACATTGTAAAAGTGAAACTAATTAACTTAAAGTTAATACTTAAAGATAAGGTTAATATAAGTACACAAACCTGTCTAAATTCTATTGGTTGAGTTGTTTTCGACCCATCCCCACCTTAACTTTTGAATAGTCAACTTTGGAGCCATTGGAAACCGATTATGAATTTATTATAAACTAATATCTCTAGCTTTTCCAAAGGTGCCCCTCACCCCTCTTATAAAAGGGCACTCCTCCTTCCCATTTCTTCACACCTTCAAAGCCTTTTGGTTCGGCCAAACTCTGCCCAAATACTTTCCCAACATCCCTCACTACAACCTAGAGGCCTTATTTTGATCATAAATCCAACATAAGGAGCCCTTTTGATCAAATCAAAAGGAAGAACCCAAAGAAGAGGTAATGTTTTCACCACCCTTTTCAAGTTCCTTTCTTCTTCCACTTCTTCTTCCTTTGTTGTTACCATTCTAAAATAATAAATCCAGTATAATATATATACTGTGATGTTATTATAAATATGGTACAACCATATTCAGTAATCTATCCACCCTTTGAATAACATGTCACCATACGTGCGTACGTACGGCTTACCGTCTCCACGTCGTGGTGTAATTGTTATTCAATATAATATTATTTGGATGGGTATAATAATGATGTGTAACTCATTTAAATAATAAATATAACATGTTAATGATTCTGTATATATGATATACCATCCATTTATATATTATTTTAATATCAAAAGAATGATATTGTCGCTCGTGCGTACGTACGGACTACCGTCTCCACGAACGCGATGAGATTCATTCTCCATCGTATCCATTCAAGTATAATTATCATTTGATGATTTAAAAATGATGTTTAAGGACTTGATATCATTCTGATTATGAATAATATATAATCTATCCATTACAAACATGTCTTACGTAACCATACATTTAAGAATAACGAATCGATTATCACCCGAAACGACGATAATACTAAGATATTATTAATAAAGCAATGTTAAAAGATCATATATGATATCATTTTAATGTATATGATTATTGTATAATTTAATAAAAATTATTTCACCATTATACAGGAGGTTAACCTACCCCAACAACGGAAAAGTACAAGTTAAGGGTTATTTCACAATCTCTTCATTATCCGAGGTTGTTTATACGTAATAATCTACTGGGATTTCTTTATCATCCACATCCATGTTTCTTCGAAATGTATTTCAAAACATATTTATTATTTACAAGAATATGGGTTAAAGTGATTTATACCCTTGTTTGACTTTTTATAAGAGGTTTATAAAGGAATCTTTCCGTCGTTTTCAAAACAAGGTCCTTTTTAACCTTTTCGACAGAATTAAGGTAAGAATGTTTTTTTAACTTATACGGCGGGTGCGGCTATTTTCCACCATTATAAAATCTTCAAAGCTTCCCTTACAAGCTTATAAGAATATTTTCAAAGAAAATGTTTTATTTTATATGGATCTTAAATGATTTCAAAATAAAAAGAGATATTTCTTTAAAAAGAATTTTGATTTCATCTATGTCAACATCCTTTGATGGATTTTAAGATTATTTGAAGTTGATTTATTATGATACAAAACTTCTATATTGTATTGAAGGTTTTGTGATATGTTTGACTGTGGATGTGCTATTTTTATAGCATTCATGGTTTATGGTGAAAGTATTGACATTTCGTATGCTAGTTTTAATACGAATGTTTATGTTATGTTTAAACCTTTTCATATGGGAATGCATTGGACTTAATATGTGACGGGTGGAGCCCGCTGTAGCTCCTCGATGCATCGGTAGGTCTCATGAGACAAACTAGTGTCTTGGCACAAGGCCTTGGCAAAAACTTATTTGTAGTCTTGGCATGAGGCCTTGGCTATGTGGTTATGATAGTCTGGCATTATGCATTCCATCATTATAAAAGTTGTTATTGATTTTTCATGTGATTATTCGATTAGTAGAATAACCATGTGAATAAGTAAATTGCATTATCTCATTTTATTTATGCCATACTATGTTAAAAGTTCAAGTTTAAAAGGCTTTTTTTTAGTTATATATTGCCTTAAATGTTTATTCTTATTTATGAAAGTTTCCGCTATATTGTTATCCTTACTGGGCATTTGAGCTCACCCCTTTTCTATGTTTTATTTTTCCCAGGAAGTGAAGAAGTAAATTATGAATGACCTGCAGGGATATTATGTGGGGATATGAGTGTGGATTATAGAGACAATATGTTGTTGTAGTAGTTTTTCATTTTATGATGTAATGTAAGACTTATGAATATATCTAGTGTTTCCAAGACTACTAAACCAATCGGTCTTTCGAGATTTGATCTTTCTTGTGATCATACCAATGTTATGTAATAATGCACCGACTCTGGGTAACTGGGGTCGGGGTGTTACAGATGGTATCAGAGGAAGTTTAGTACAATCCTTGGAAGCTAGATTTAGATAAACTCTGATTAGATCACGTAGACCTAAGATGAACTTTGAGGATTAGTATAGAAGAACTTCAAGAATTTTGGTATTGTAGAGATTTTGTGAGTTTTCCGAGCAATACATCCCTGTCTGGATACGAGCAGGTAGAGGCGGATATGGCACAGATGTACCTAGGGGTAAAACCCGAAAACCCTGCTTTGAGCTAGACTCGAACGGGAACTGGTGCACGACAACGGGCCTTGCTGCACTCTTGGTTACGACACTCCCAGGGGATATGCTTAGGATAATTCTCATTTTCTTTACAAACCATTATGAAGGGTTTATGAGTATATACATCCTCAAAGAAGACATTTTTATGATTATGGATTATATCCATAAATAGTTCAATTTATGATATGTGTTTTATAAGTATGGGATTATGTATTTTGATTCATAAACTGATCTAGTGTATGCCATTTTTTAGAAATGGCGCCCATTAGAAGGAATGAGAACTCCAGAAATACACATGATCTAAAGAGAAGGAAGGATCATATCTTTCATGGTCTTAAGCTAGAATTTATAAGAGAAATACTCTTCCATGTATTATCATCATATGATGAAATAATATCATGTGTTGATAAGATAAGTAAAGAGTTTACTGAGTCCTATGGCTTTGAAGGGAACCAAGAGAAGAAAAGGATGGAAGAGAGAAAGATGGATAAAGGGAAGAGGGAAAAGAAGAATTTTCCTATATGTGGTAACTGTGGAAAGAAACACCCTGGAACTTGCCTGAAAGGAATGAGAGTTTGTTATAAGTGTGGAGGAAAAGGGCACAAAGTACGTGAATGCAACGGTAAGAAAATGGTTTTAAATGTACAATTCTTCATTTGCAAGGAGTTTGGACACTACGCGAACCTATGTCCCTGTCATCAGACTATGCCGCAAATGATGTTATTGGATAATAATCAAGTTATGATACTACCACAGATGAAGAGGAATGATTACAGTTCTTATGTTGATTATGTCAATTGAGGGTTGTATCAACAATGTACTTGTTATAATAATTATGGAGTATATAAGGATTGTACTACAGTACTATTTCATTAAGGACTTGAGATTGTGTGGAACAAAGAAAAGTGACTCAATAGCAGGATAAATTTTTGGAAAATATATGGTTGAGAGAATGATAAATCATAATATAGTTCTGATACTCAGGTAGTGATTTCGGAATAATATGTGATTGTTTTGGATAAATTATATTGGATATTCTTGACTACCTTGGAACTGATTAATGATTTGTATATTCCATCATTGTTGGGGTTTAAAACATTTTTGGATTAATGAAGTATATCCAGCATTCTATATGGAATAAGGGAGCATGAATGTAATCAATAAGTAATATGGTAATACATGATGAAGGTATTCATATGCTATTACGGGGTAAAAAGGATCTATATTATGTTTACCTTCCTTATAAATGTTGGACTGTGAGTTTGGAAAGATTAATTTTGGATAGTTCTAGTTTGGATTATTTTGGATTGCCTTAAAAGGACAACCCGGAGGTCGGGCGTCAACCCGTTGCATCCGGCAAGGCTGCGAGACTTGAACCCGCAACCGAAGGGAGACAAGGGTGTATCACCTACCACTGGCCCATGAGATGTCCTGGATTAAATAATGTAGTTTTTATTAAAAGATCTTGTAGATGAATTGTAAATTCGTTTATTTTGGAACCCGGTACGAATAGTGTAAATAGAATTTTTTTACATTCTATTATCTTTTAGAGTGAAAGATGAGTTTGTGGTAGAAATTTATTAATGGATAAAACTCTAATTATAAAGTAAGTATATATCCTTATGATCTTAGCCAATCTCATAAATAAATTCCTCAATATTAAGAAAAGCAACTTAGAACAAAAATGTTTTCCTAGATAGTACCTTAAATCATCACTAATTTATGGCTTTGGGATTGTTGTCCTTTTCATAGCCATGTTCTCTACCACTCTCCATCAGATAATTGATGGTCAGATTTTTCTTCCATATCCATATTTTCCTACATGGAACCCTAGTATGTGTTATTTTCAGTAATCTTCATACTTTCGACTCTTTATTTTAAATAGAGGCCTCATTAATTCATTTTTCGATGTGGGATTTCAACTAAGATATTTTGAAACGTCAAAAATGTGTTATCCTAATACCATATGTTTTGTTGAACCGATGGTATTTCAAATCATCATAGATTGATGAATTTAAGGACCTCAATTTTATACTTGTTTGTGATTGATGACCTCAATCACTACCTATAAATATTTACGTTTTTCCTCCAATTATATGTCTCTAATTGCCACCAATGTTCTCCTAATCGAGATCATAATTTGGTGGTGACCCTTTCATTTCTCTTTTCCTCATATTAAGAATAAATTTTAGTAACCCAATTTCCGATGTGGGTTTTCCCACAAATATATTTTCTATTTTCAACCTTTTATTTTCGAAGAACAATTTCAAATTGCGAGGATGCAATTTATTGAAGGAGGGTAGAATGTAACACCCCAAGATTTCATAGTGTGTTATTTCTTCAAAATAATTCAATAACTTTCACTACACGCAACACCGAGTTCAATCACACCATGACTTACAAAAAAAAAGCCATTCAAAAGAGGTTATGAATAGTATTATCTAAATTTTAAACATTATATAATCCTTATAATTTTAGAATCCATATTATGAGTTTCTTAGATATAATGAAAGAACAAATTCATTTTCATTATTGCACTTTTATCAACTTTTAATAGTGAACCCTTTTTAAATACAATATTTTAAACTTTTTGACTAAATGGGGACCTCAAAAATTTAAAATTAAACATCCCAAGCTTCCACGGTATGCTTTCTTTGAATAATACAGTAGCGTGTGTTGTACGCAACCTTGAGTTTTAACACACACCACAACCAATCAAACTAGCCGTCATAAATAGTAATACCGACTGTTTGAAATTATATATATTTTATATTTCAAAATGGACTTCATTTTTGGATTCGGAATATCGAATTTAGCCTAAGTTGAAATTTTGGTACATTTCGGATAACTTTCATATTTTGATGAATAGTGAAAATTGCTAAATTTTAATTAAAAACAACTTTTTTAATAAAAATAATTAATAGTGATAGATTATGAATTTGAGTGGTTTTAAAGTATATTTAGAATATATTTTTACCATTTAATATAATTTTGGTCATTGGACATAATTTTACAATTAAACCGAACATAAACAAGTGTCAATCTTTTGATAGTTATTATCTCTTAAAAACACGCTTTTTGTTTTCACAGCGGGAATTAATTTTAAATTAATTTCTGCCACTTATGTGTTTTGAATTTAGGAAAATGGATTCCATATTTGGAATCAGGATGTTCAAATTGTGTAAATAGGTAACTATAATTTTTAGACATTTTGAATAATTACTGCGGTAAATATTTTATTTACCATGGTTAAGGGTAAATCTGGTAAATAAGGGTTAAAAATAATATTATAATAATACTAAATTACCATAAAACGTGTCTTAACCATATTGGTTGATACATGGTCGACCATGGACATCTTTGGGTCGATTTTGGGACCCCATGGATCCACTTGTAAGTGATAATGACACTTTATTTTAATTAAGTTAAAATGAATACAAAAATGACACAAGCATATATCTTTTAGAAAAACAATTGTTACATTGGTTTATATATGTTGTATTTTAGATTATAAATATTCATTAGAAAGATAAAACTATTTCCTGAATAATGATATTTTATTTATAATTTTTAGACATTAAATATTATATTTTATTTATGACACAATGATGATTCAGTAATTACTATAATAGTGAAAAATTAAAATAATTGATATTATAAATACCCAAATAAATATAATATGAAACTTTTAATGAATTAAACTAATTTTCTATGATAGTATGATATATTAGAATTGATATAATTGACTTTGTTCGAAGTAATCAATCTGTTATGAGTTTCACAAAAATAAACTATTGAATAGTGTCAAAATTGACATAAAAGAGTTCTTAAAACAAATATTATATTATTAATTGATATTAAATTCCTAAAAATCTAAGGCTCGGCCAAGAGACTTATATCATGATAGCTTCATCATTAATGGACCACTTGGGTGTCTCTTGGATGTATGTAGTAAGTTTATTAACCATATTATATAAAAATACAAAGAGACATTGTAAAAGTGAAACTAATTAACTTAAAGTTAATACTTAAAGATAAGGTTAATATAAGTACAAAAACCTGTCTAAATTCTATTGGTTGAGTTGTTTTCGACCCAACCTCACCATAACCTTTGATTAGTCAACTTTGGAGCCATTGGAAACCGATTATGAATTTATTATAAACTAATATCTCTAGCTTTTCCAAAGGTGCCCCTCACCCCTCTTATAAAAAGGCACTCCTCCTTCCCATTTCATCACACCTTCAAATCCTTTTGGTTCGGCCAAACTCTGCCCAAATACTCTCCAAACTTCCCTCACTACAACCTAGAGGCCTTATTTCGATCATAAAGCCAACCTAAGGACCCCTTTTGATCAAATCAAAAGGAAGAACCCGAAGAAGAGGTAATGTTTTCACCACCCTTTTCAAGTTCCTTTCTTCTTCCACTTCTTCTTCCTTTGTTGTTACCATTCTAAAATAATAAATCCAGTATCATATATATACTGTGATTTTATTATAAATATGGTACAACCATATTCAGTATTCTATCCACCCTTTGAATAACATGTCACCATACGTGCGTACGTACGGCTTACCGTCTCCACGTCGTGGTGTAATTGTAATTCAATATAATATTATTTGGGTGGGTATAATAATGATGTGTAACTCATGTAAATAATAAATATAACATGTTAATGATTCTGTATATATGATATACCATCCATTTATATATTATTTTAATATCAAAAGAATGATATTGTCACTCGTGCGTACGTACGGACTACCGTCTCCACGAACGCGATGAGATTCATTCTCCATCGTATCCAATCAAGTATAATTATCATTTGATGATTTAAAAATGATGTTTAAGGACTTGATATCATTATGATTATGAATAAGATATAAGCTATCCATTACAAACATGTCTTACGTAACCAAACATTTAAGAAGAACGAATCGATTATCACCTGAAACGACGATAATAATAAGATATTATTAATAAAGCAATGTTAAAAGATCATATATGATATCATATTAATGTATATGATTCTTGTATAATTTAATAACAATTATTTCACCATTATACAGGAGGTTAAACTACCCCAACAAAGTAAAAGTACATGATAAGGGTTATTTCACAATCTCTTCATTATCCGAGGTTGTTTATACGTAATAATCTACTGAGATTTCTTTATCATCCACATCCACGTTTCTTCGAAATGTATTTCAAAACATATTTATAATTTACAAGAATATGGGTTAAAGTCATTTATACCCTTTTTTGACTTTTTATAAGAGGTTCATAAAGGAATCTTTCCGTCGTTTTCAAAACAAGGTCCTTTTTAACCTTTTCGACATAATTAAGGTAAGAATGTTTTTTTAACTTATACGGCGGGTGAGGCTATTTTCCGCCGTTATAAAATTTTCAAAGCTTCCCTTACAAGCTTATAAGAATATTTTCAAAGAAAATGTTTTATTTTATATAAATCTTAAATGATTTCAAATTAAAAAGAGATATTTCTTTAAAAATAATTTTGATTTCATCTATGTCAACATCCTTTGATGGATTTTAAGATTATTTGAAGTTGATTTATTATGATAAAAAACTTCTATATTGTATTGAAGGTTTTGTGATATGTTTGACTGTGGATGTGCTATTTTTATACCATTCATGGTTTACGGTGAAAGTATTGACATTTCATATGCTAGTTTTAATACGAATGTTTATGTTATGTTTAAACCTTTTTATATGGGAATGCATTGGACTTAATATGTGGCGGGTGGAGCCCGCTATAGCTCCTCGATGCATCGGTAGGTCTCATGAGACAAACTAGTGTCTTGGCACAAGGCCTTGGAAAAATCTTATTTGTAGTCTTGGCACAAGGCCTTGGCTATGTGGTTATGATAGTCTGGCATTATGCATTCCATCATTATGAAAGTGGTTATTGATTTTGCATGTGATTATTCGATTAGTAGAATAACTATGTGAATAAGTAAATGGAATTATCTCATTTTATTTATGCCATACTATGTTAAAATCTCAAGTTTAAAAGGCTTTTTTTTAGTTATACATTGCCTTAAATGTTTATTCTTATTTATGAAAGTTTCCGCTATATTGTTATCCTTACTGGGCATTTGAGCTCACCCCTTTTCGATTTTTTATTTTTCCCAGGAGCTGAAAAGTAAATTATGAATGACCTGCAGGGATATTATGAGGGGATATGAGTGTGGATTATGGATACAATATGTTGTTGTAGTAGTTTTTCTTTTTATGATGTAATGTAAGACTTATGAATATATGTAGTGTTTCCAAGACAACTAAACCAATCGGTCTTTCTAGATTTGATCTTTCTTGTGATCATACCAATGTTATGTAATAATGCACCGACTCTGGGTAACTGGGGTCGGGGTGTTACATTGTCCCCTATAAAACATTAGACCTAATTTCATACATTTAAATGATTGTTCCAGATACACAACAACATATCAATAAAGATAAATATTTTATAGGAATCCATCGAGCTCAGACCGTACATGAGAAAAAAACTATATCTTATGTATCACATTGTAGCTTTCATAGCAATGATCTATGAGTATACATAGCCCATTGGGATAGGGTACTTTTACCATAACCTCTACCCATCAGGTCATCACACACTATGAGGATCTTAAAAAATATTTTTGTATGCTACAAAACAACCCTGGCCCACACGGAATGTATATTTTTAAATCTCAATCGTCACTACTATGTAGATCACACGCTATGAGGGCCTAAGGGAAATTAGTGGAAGTTAAAAATCAATCATATACTTTTGGAATGTTTTAACACCGTAATTTGTTTTGAAATATATATGTTTTATTTCATTTAATCAGTTTGATATTTTTAATTTAACATTTTAGTGAAAATAATTTATTTTTATATAAAGGAACTATGACAGGCATGTGTTTTAAAAAACCACAGTTAAATAATAAACTATACCAAACATAAAGTTTATCTTTCTCTACACAGAATTCCGAGGTTTTAATACATTATATGAATGATAATATTTTCTCAATTTCTTGGTTGACATGCAAGACCGAGTTTTATTGAAAAATAATATATTGTTAAAAATGTTTTTATTTAATACAATAAGATATAAAAAACTAATTATGTGGGATTTTATAAATATGATTAACTATAATATGAATTACATGGTTGAATTTATTAATTTCAAATTAATTATAAATTAATATAAGAACCAATTGGATATAACTAGAATGTTTTTAAAAAAACATATTTTAAGTTCAAAATTGATTTTTATAGAAACAAATTAAATTAATTACTATTTATGATGGATATTAATAAAAAAATTTATATATTTAATAAAATATTTTAAATTCATCATATATATTTTATATTCATAATATAGGAACTAAACCATTATTACATATAAATATTGATATTTTTATAAAAACTGTTTTACCATCTTTAAATGGAAATCCAATTTTAAATACAAATTTTTTAAATTATATTAAATTTTTACATAAAAAAAGACAATTTTTAAGGAAAGGAATTAGAAGTAGTTATGTTTTATTTTTTTGTATTTTTCTGTGAATTTTCATTTTTAATGAATAGTGACAAATAATGAAATTTAATTGAAAACGTATTTTTTGTCTAATTTGTTTATAATGATAATTATTATTTTAAAATGGTTTTAATGAATAGTTAAATTAATAATTTACACATTAATATATTTATGGTCATTATAATCAATTTCTCATTTAAATTGATTATAAAAACTGATCAATGTTTTGAATGACTTTATTTTAAAAACCCGCATTGTAGTCCGATATACGGTTTTAAATTTAAATTAATTTATGACACGAATGTTAATTGAATTTAAAAAAAATTAAATATTTAAGAAAACAATAACATAGAATGTATTATATCATAAACGTAATCTTTTACAGATATAAAACTGAATATAATTAAAATTAATTAGATCGGTTACTGTAAAATAAATCTTAATAAGGGACTAAACATTAATAATAATGTGAAAAATTCCTTATAATAATTTCCAAAACAAATTGTATGGACATATTTCTTCCATTAAAAATTTAATTCACCATAACAGTGCATTTTGGCACATAGTGAAAATATAATACTTGGGGAAAACATAATTATTTTCATAAAAAACTAAATGTGACATTTCCCTCAATCATAAATGGCACTCAAGTATCCCTCTTTCTCACACCTCTCAATAAAATATTTCATGAAAAATATCATAAAAAATGGTTCCTAAAATTTTTTCCCCTAAAACTATAACCCCCAACATATGATTATGTTCATGAAAGTAATCCATTGAATGAAAATCCAATGGGGTTATACAAATAAGATGCAATATCAACCATCAATATCTATTGTATAATTTTCATTCTCCACCAAAAATGATTATTCTTATTCAATGATTATATAATAAAAAAATTATCCTAAATTTACATAGATGTTTTTATTCTATGATATAATGTAACATACAAACACATCCATATAATGGTTAACAAAATTTTCGTTCTTATATATGGTGAATTATTACTTCACCAAATGATGTTGTTCATTTTTTCGTTACCCCTTTTAATGGATGAGAATTTTGATGGAAAGAATGTTTCATTTTTATATTTTTGATAAATATAATGTATTTATGCTTGTGAAATTTTTATATACAATATAACTGTCTGATTTCCATTTTTTATAACAATGATAACAACATTACTAAAAGTGTAGACTATTGCATCCTCAAAGAGATGTGATTCGTTTACACATTTCATGGTCCATATTAATGATAATTGTTTATATGTATATGATAAATATTATATAATATTTATATGTGAATTGTTTTTTTATATATACAAATATATATATTTCATTAAATTTCTTTTATTCCATATGATAATAAAATGGAACATGTGTTCATTCTTATGTATGACCTACCATCTCCATGAATGTTTTATTTATTTAAATATTTTAATTAATAAATTGAATATTATATATCCATATTTAAAGAATATATATGATATTTATAGCATTTTTTTCCTTTTATAAATATTTTTATCATTATCTATGTAATACAATCAATAATAACATGCAAAAACATAAACAAAAAACAAAGCAGTTATTACCTGAAATGTATGATTAACATGGAATTATTAATAAATGTGTAATATATAGACATAAAAATAATATTTGGTGTTAGATATGATAATATTATTACCTATTAGATTTATAGTGAAATATTATTTAATATACAGTAGTATTTTATATTTACAATAAAATTTAAGACCTAATGTAATGTAATTTCATCTCGCATTCTATTTATCAGAGATACATACCATATTCACCAATCGATTCTTTTGTCTGATCAATACACTACCATATCACTTATAATATCTTTAACATAATTTATTTAATTATATTAAAATCTATATATTTATCTTATTATTTTATAGGGATCATAATTTGATGGTTAATCAACTATTATGTGTTTTCTAATATATATTTTATTTTTAGTGAGACAAAAGCCCTATTAATATAATAATTTTTATATGTGGTATTTATAATGTCCATAGATGTATTATATAGTTTTTATATGTCAATTTATCTTTATTTACATTCCTTTTCTATGATATTTCATTTGCGTGATTTATGTTATATACTTTACCAAATTGGTAAAGTAGTTGTGTCTCAATTTTCCTTCTTCGAGACACATGTCATTTTATGCAAATATATATTCAATGAGGTGTACATACTACCATTTTAAAAGATAAATTATGAATTTAATTAGTTTAAAATTATTTTATGACTCATTTAATTTTTTTTTCCTTACAAGGGTATTTTAATTCAATGTTACCATGTGGTAAGAGTTTATTGAAACAATAACGTCATTAATATAGATTATTTAGTAATATGATTCTGTTGATGAAATCATGTGATAAATATCTCAAGAGAAATAACAAATATTATTTTGAAAATTATATTCAATATATATTCATGATTTGGAAACATTTTTTCACCAATTATTATATAATATTATTAAATTGTTTTTATGAAATATTGACATTACCACCCTCTTGGGTCAGAAAACTCTGTTCTCTCAAATCAATATTTTCTAAAAATCATTTCAAAATGTTTTAGAATTATTTATATTTTTTAATCGTGTTTTAAATAAATTTGTTTGGATAAAAGTATTCAATCATTCATTATATATTTTAAATATATATTCAAATATTTTTTTAAAATCATTTTCAATTTTTTTATATGTTTTCAAATTAATTGAAAAGAAATGGTTTTAAAAAAAATTCAATATTTATTTATATTGATTTAATGTTTATTAACAAAAGACTATTAAAATTGGTTGAAGTTTATTTGATATGTTTTGGAAAGAATTTTTTTTTCAAAATGTTTTTAATATTATACTATATGTTTTCATGGATAATGGTTATCAATATTTTTTTCAAGATTATTTTATATGTATTCAGGGAGACCAATTTTCAAATTTCATTCAAGGTTAATTTATAATTCTTCAAAAAATAACGATTTAAAATTATTTCATTACTTATTTCAATTTTTTAATGAATTTTCAATGAAGCTGTTTTTCTAAAGGATTTATGTTTTAAAAATATTTTTGAAAGAAGAATATTTGTTTTCCTCATGAAATGCATTTTAAATACATTTTGAAAATTTTTTCCGTCAATGATTTAATCTTTTGATGTAACTCATAACATTATGGTAAATAATTTAAATGTCTCATTCATCTTATTTCATGAATGGTTTATGTTTTTATGAATGAATATTATGAACCACATTTCACATCCATGGGACGTATGGTTTTGAAACCCACAACATTATATGGGTTATGATTTGATGAAATGATTGTGATGCCTGCCACATTTCCATATGTAAAGACATGATGAAATATTAATAATACACATTTCATTTAATGGATTATGATATGATGAATATTTATAATCCTATAGCACACATATTATGTGATGGTTAAGAAGTATATCTATTTTAAATGCATTGGGTTGTGATAAATATTCTATGGTGTCAAGATGGTTAAAATGATGGAGTCACATTCCAAAAAAAATAATGGTATCTGAATCCAAAAACAAGAGGGTACATAAGTAGGAATACCAAACTCGAAAGAAGATGTTAATTCGGAGATCATTCTATGACTATAACACGATAGCTTCACATGTCATAAAAAATACGGTGTTTGGGTGTGAATCCCATGTTTGAAACAAAATGGTATCTTAAGCCCAAAAAATAGGGTATATGAGAAGTTATCCAATTACAGAAAGAATAGGGTACACAAGAGGTCATTTGTTGCCCAAAATAAGAGGGTACACGAAAGGGAATCCCAATAACGAATCTGTTATGTGTGTTATTACCTAAATACTAACATCATATTATGTTCTTAGTAGGATTCATGGTAATATAATTTTCTATGATTATATGTATGAAACAACATCCATGTTATATTCTTATGTTATTATTTCATTGATTGTGCTCATTATATCCTTAGTATTCATATCTTATGAACTGACAGTCTTTATTCCATGTCTCCACATTATGATCATTGATGTGCATGATATGATTTTAAAATATTATGATAATGTTGTCATACAATTAAATTCATGTTATTCTTTTTTCTTCCATTATTTACCCACTTTGAGAATTTGATCTAATGATTTTCTTATTTTTTTCTTTCCCCAGATTATGAATAAGGGTTTTAAGTAGAAGTTATAAAGTAGAAAATAATTATTTTAATAATTTAAAAACCATCACAATGATACAATATTTGGTTCCTTGTCCCCAAAGACTCTTAATTATTATGGTCCCCAGGAAAGAACTATTGTAATATGATAAATATTCATCTTAATTGATGTGATAACCATGTATGTAAATACTGGTTTGATGTCATTGGTATCATAGGGGAGTTTTATTCAACCTTTATAAATATTTATCATAACAAATTAGTAACATACCTTGGGTTATTTATAAATATATGTCTATGGGTGTCTCTAAAGTTAATTTTAATGATGAATTAAAGTTTAAGAAAAATTCATAGATTTTAGGAATAGGGTTGTGTCACCAGTTTCGGAGTATTACATCCCTATCTAGATACTTTAATTGGATGTGGATCTAGAATATATATACCTTGGTGTAACATCTCAGGAAGTGTTCTTCATGATTAAATAACGTGTATCCTGGTACACCACAATAGGACTTACTTAATTCCTAATTTTAATCTCCCTGGTGGATACGATTTGGGAATTCACCAAAATATTACTATAAAACATGAAATAATATAATAGAATATTAATATGAATGACCATTTAGTAACATAATCCTTCATAAATATGTGGTGTATGTGGGATTATTTAGAAATACTTTGAGTATTTGTTCATTATTTTGTGGGTTTCTAATATAATAAGTCCTTATCACCCTTTGATTTCATCTTCTAATCAATATCAGAAACTATAGAGAACTGAGATAACATTGAATGCTTCAGATGTGGAATGTATGGTCGTGATGTAAATTGATTGGAAATATCAAGAAGCGAATCATGAAGGTACATGAGTATCAGTTATTCCGCTGAAGAAAAAGATAATGAAAATGACATGTGAACAATATGGCTTATTTATCTTGTATAGATTTCAAAAAATGTAAGAAGAAAAATCTGATTGAGTTTTTCATACCTTATTAAATTTTATATATTTAATATTTGAGGAAAACAATTATTAATGAATAATACGATAACATAAATTATATGGTTTAACAAAAATATTGGCTAAATGAATTATTGATGTTTTTTAATTATAAAGTTATGTTATATGATCATGAAATGTATATATAATTCTAATATATGGTTTCAATTAATTATTGAATGGGATATGTCGAATGGTGATTAATTTTTAGAAAATTTATTTAATATAAATGTTATATCTTCATTAAGGGAAGGTAACTGTTACTGTGTTCAAGATATAAAGTAAATTGGGTTTAGCTTAGACAAATAGATGTCTGAGTTCGATAAAATAAATTAAATAGTATCGATGTACATACAAGTGATTAAGGATTTGTTTAATAAGTGGTCTATGTTATATTAAATTTAGTTTTCAACTCATTTGATTTATGCATTATATCTAGTAATTATTTGATCATGTATGAATGCATGTTTTCTTTATAGAATATTATTTTTTAAAATTATTACTATGTTTTATAGGAATTTAAATTTATTTTATTCACATGTATGTATTGTGATAACTAAGATCCACATTATGATATATGGGGGTTCATATTATGATTATTTAGTGATCACTTTTGAGTGTTTTTTATTTTAATAAATTAGAAGTGTTATGAGGTTAACCATTAATGGGATAAATTAATATAAACATAAGATGAGGTTTAAAGGATTAAATTATTATCTCATGATATGAGGGCTTATGAATTTTGAATAACGTTTTCTAAATTTCATTGTGTATTGATAAAATAAGATTAATAGAATCATTTATATTTATATTAATGGATATCATGATATTTTAGTCATTTGGGATAAAAATTCTCCTTTATTATCAGTGAAAGTGATGAAGTGGAAATTAACAATGGAATAAAAAGGTTGATATAATATTGAATAAAATCCAGTATATATTACTATGATATGTTTCCAACATTAGTAAAAGGATCTTGAAACCAAAAAAATGATATCTTATACACCTCATTTCCTTTTATTCAAATGTCCCCTTATATCATCACATATTTAATTTTTTTTATCTCTCGCTTATGTTAATCAATGAAATCTCATCCAGAACAAAGTAGTTATATTTTTCCTCCATTTACAAGACTTTACTTCAAAACAATGTTATTCTATATGGGAAACTATTTAGGAGTCACCTTGGTTAACCATTCTATTTTTAAAATTAGATTCTCAATGGATATTTTTATATTCATTTCCAAAATATGATTTTCTATGAATGAAACACTCATGTATTGAACCGTAAAGTACTATAAGAATTTTTACGGTGCTATTAATTTAATGGGGGTATAATTTAACTCCCCATTTTTTGTGAGATATCTTTTTCGAATAAATATAATCTTTTTGATAGTTTTTTATTTCACATAACATAATAAATAGATTATTTTATATAAAAGAACTATGTTTTGATTTAGTTATATAAAACACCATGTTAATCATGAACTAAAAACAACATGTTTTTTTATATTTCTCTACATTCAACATAATGGTTTTATTACATTACATTGAGGAGTGAATTTCCTCGATGGCTTCAATAACACATAAAATTGTGTTGTACTGAACAATAATTTATTCAATAAAATGTTGATATTTAATATAATATGAAATAACATAATCATTAAGTTGAAGATTAAAAATATGGGTAAATAACATATTAAAATACAAGGTTTAATTTATTGGGTAATAATTTATTATAAATTAATATAATAACCAATTCAAAATGATTGTAATAATTTTATAAAAACTTATTTTATGCCAAATTTTTTATCCTAATAAAATAAATTAATTAATATTGGTGAAATATATTAATTAAATATTTATATTATAATTCCAATAATTTATGTTTTACATACCTCTAATATTTTTTATTGGCATAATATTGGATGAAAAAAATATTAATCATAAAAAACTATATTTTTAAAAACGATGTTCTACCGCCTTTTAATAGAGAAGTTTTTTTATATTTAAATTTGCATAATTTTATAAAATTTATACTTCATGCAAATAATAATTTTTAAAAATGAAACATAATTACTAGGTTAGGGTAAATTTTTTGTATTTTTCTATGATGTTTTATTTTTGAATGGATACTAAAAAATAATGAATTTAAATTCAAAACTAATTTTTCATCAAATATATTTATATGGTTAAATTATATTTATTTATAGTTTTAAAGAATAATTGAATCATTTTTTATAATTTAATCCAATTTAGTTCCATTTAATCATTTTTAATTTCAGAATTAATTTAAAAACATAGTAATATTTTGATCTTTTTACTTTAAAAACTAGCATTATCATCCCATCTAAGGAATTAAATTTAAATTAATATCTTTCACATATCTAATTATAATTTAGAAACATGGGATCCATATGTTTAATAATAATAATATATAATTCCTAATATTTTCACACATGTTTTTAACTAAAAATAATATTTAAGGTAATTAAAATTAATTATATCGATTAAAGTAATATAAATATTAACATCAGAATATAAGATAATATTAAGAGAAAAATGACATATAAACATTTAAAAAACCATTTTTTTGGGATTATTTCTTCAATTAATCTTTTATGGTTCCATAATAGTCTATTTTTACACTTGGTTAATAAGTAATAATATGGGAATACCCGATCATTTTAAAAAATACCTCATGTGTCCTTTCCATATACTCTAAAAAGGCACTCACATCTCACAATTTTCTTACCTATAAATATAAATTGGGTCAAACTATATCTACCAAAATATCTAATATAATCCCTTTCAATAATCCTATAATATTTACATTTGGATAAATTAATCCGAAGATTCCCTTTAGTAGAAAAAAGGAGCTACCTGAATATGATGTAACATCCTCCCTCATGCCCATTTTTTTTTCATTATACCCCAATTATAATATAATTATTCAAAAATTATATAATATAAAATTTCTCCCAAATATATATATATATATATATATTCAATGTT
The DNA here is from genome assembly GCA_963277665.1 of Viscum album. Classification (NCBI taxonomy): domain Eukaryota; kingdom Viridiplantae; phylum Streptophyta; class Magnoliopsida; order Santalales; family Viscaceae; genus Viscum; species Viscum album. The sequence goes on along the minus strand of OY728165.1, from coordinate 554,203,616 downwards.
TTCTTCCTGAATTTACACAAACATACATCTAATGGGTAACGAACTTAATGTTATTGTCTACAACGAACTAATACCTCACGAAATAATGTTGTTCATTTTTATTTATCCATAGTTCATGGTTGAGAATTATGGTTAAATTAATTTTTATAAATTATACAGGTGTTGTTCTAATTCATTAATTATTTATTGATTTTTATATAGATCATACCTTAATTTTTCAAATTGTATCTACCTAGGATGAATTTATTGTTTGAGTATGGACAATTGTCTCCCCAAAACAATGTGGATCATTTACATATTAAATAGGATATAATAATATTGTATTTATTAAAAAAAATTCATATATTTAATATAATAATAATAATTTAATGAATATATATATATGTCATTTTGTTTCTTTATTTCAATATGATTAACAAATAGATGATTGTTCATGCTTACATACAAACTTATGTCTCCATGAATGTCGTATTTGATTTTCTATTCTAGTATTATATATATATATATATATTATAAAAACATATGTAATTGATATATGTGATATTTATACTATTTTATATATTATTTAAATAATTAAATAATGATATAGGTAAAAGGGTCATGTATAATGAGCCAAAACATATTCAAAAAACAAAGTAGATAATTCACAAAATGTAACATTAACATCGAGTTGTTAATAAATATTTAATATAAATTCATAATGAATTTAAATATAGTATTATATAAAGAATATATGTCTATTTTATATTTAAAATAATAATGTATTCATTATATAGAATTTTTGAATATGTATAATGAATGTCAATAGTTATGATAAGGTAATTTCTACTCACTTGTTATTTATCTGAGATACATGCCATATTTAATGATTTGTTTTATTTTGTGTTGGATACACTAAAATATGACATGTTATTTCATTAATTTACATTATTTATAGATATTAAATTCTTTATATTGATTTTATTTTATCTTGGGGATCATAATTCTATGGTTATTAATGTAGTGGTGTTTTTTTTCTTGTTTTTATTCTCCATGTGGCATAATCCATATTCCCCTCATATTTATTATTTGTGTTTTGAAAACCACATATATATGTATTCAATGATTCTTAAGCATAAATTTTTGGGTATTTACATATTTATTTTCAGATCTTTATTTAATTTATGATATTCTTCAAAGGTACTAAATTGGTTATGTAATTCTTTTTCAATTATCATTCATTGAAACACATTTTATGTCATATAACAAAATTTTCCTCTAAGATTAATATATTACCTTTCACATGATAAATAAGACATATACAAATATTAATGTTATTTTAAGATTCATAAAATTTCATTTTCTTACATGTGTATTATAAATCAATTTTACAACATGGTAAGATTTTATTCAAAAATTTCATTGTTTACCAAGTTTGTTTATTATAATGATTCCAATAATAAAAGGTTATGATCCATATCATAAGATAAATAATGAATATTATTATCATATATTTTTTAGTAATATATTCATCTATCTTCAGCATTTTTCCGATATTTTATTACATAAGATGACTAAAAAGTTGTTTTTAAGAATGGCTAACATTATCTCTATATAGAGTGGGAAAAAGTGTTCTTTAAAATTCATTTAACCTAAAAAGGGATTCTAAATGATTTCATGAATTATTACTAAGTGTTTAAAATGTTTTCAAAGATATGGTTTACTAAAAAAAGTTAGTATTTCTTTATAAATTTTTAGATCTTTTTCAATGAAATGGTATTTAAAATGCATTCAAAAAATTTTTAAATGTTTTCAATGTATTTTCAGTGAAATAATTTTCAAAAAAATGTAAATGTTTTTTATATGTTTTCAATTTTTTTCAATAAAAATTGGTTTTAAAATTCACTGAATATTATTTAATAAATTTTTATTGAAAGGGTTTTAAAAATGATTTGATTATTCTCTTATATATTTTCATGGAAAATAGTTTAATAATTATTCAGGGTCCTCTTATATGATTTCATGGAAAATGATTTTTAAAATTTTTACAGGCTTATATTATAAATTCTAAATAAGCGCTCATTTAGTCTAATTGCAGGTAAATCTCGAATCCTAATTGCGATTCATGAAGCTGCTTCCATTCAAAAAGACTGTTGCACCAACTCGGTGGGTGATTTTGAGATCCTTCGTCACCTTCATGTGCCTGGCGTCTTCCCTCGGACCAAACGTTCATTTGAAGTATTCTGGCAATCACCGATGTCGGGATGGATCAAAGTGAATGTTGACGGTGCCTCCAAAGGTAACCCAGGCCCTGCTGGTTGTGGTGCTATTTTTCACGACTCGGCTAGTCTTTTCCAGGGTTGCTTCTATTCTGGCTGTGGCCATTCCTCTTCCCTGGAAGCTGAAATGCTGGGTGTCATCCACGCCGTTGATTTTTACCTTCAAAGAGGCTGGAAAAAACTATGGATTGAAAGCGACTCTACTACTATCATTCATACCATCTGGAATGGTACCATTCATCTGGCTTGGTCTCTCACCACTCTTTGGATGAATTGTCTCAACTCTCTTCATGGGATTGACTACATAGCCACTCACGCCTATCGGGAAGCGAATACTGTTGCAGATGCTCTTGGCAACAAAGGCATTCATCAGACCATGACTTGGTTAAAATCTTTACCTGCTGATTTATTATCCTTGTTTGATAGAGATTGTAAAATAATTCCATCTTTTCGCCTTTTGTATCTTTTTTCTTATCAATAAAAAGCATTTTACCTTTAAAAAAAAGAAATGTCATTTTTTCATAATGTATTTCAGACGATATTTCATAATTATTTTCCCTAAAAGATTAAATATGATGGTGTTACTCATTTATTTCTAGGAAACTATCTAAAGATTCCATTAATATTATTACATTAATCATTTGTGTTTCTATATAATGATTCTAATGAGACCTATTTCTCGTCCATGGGTTATATGCTTTAGGATCATGCTTATTTTCATAAAATATTATTTGATTAAAATATTATGATATGAATCTATTTTCCATTGGTAATGTTATGATGAAATTTTTATGATACCTATTTCATTTCTTGTTTAATGATATGATACTTTTTTCATCTTCACGCACAAATATTATATGAAGTGTGTGCAAAACATCTCTCTCAAATGCATTGGGTAATTATAAATGATTTATGATATTAAGAGGGTATAAAGGATGGAATACCAATTCTAAAACACAAGAGAATCTAATGCCTAAGACAATATAGTATGCTATAGGGAGTCCAAAGCCTGATATAAGAAGGTATATTTGAGAGAATACCATACCTGAATCAAGAGGGAATCCCAATACCATAACAATATGTTTCATGTGAGAGATCCCATGCCTGAAACAAGATGGCATGCCAATACAAAAACAAGATGGTGCATGTGAGGTCATCCCAATCAGAAACAGTAGGGCCTCTTAGGCCCAAAACAATAGGTTACATAGTAGGGAATCTTAAGCCGTAGACAATAAGTTACACCCGAACGAATACCATGATCAGAATAAGAGGGAGAGAATTCCAAAAATTAATTAAGTACATGGGTTGTTATCCCATGGAAAACATTTTATGAAGTCCTTTTTAGGTATCCTTAATACATGAATTTCTATATTTATTTTTATTCCACAACTTCCATGTCCTATTCCTATATTATTATTTCATGAATTGTGATCTTTATTCCCTTATTATTAATCTATTATTAATTTTCAATATTTATTACATGTCTCTTGAATATGATCTTTGAGAAAAATGTTATTATTTTCAATTGACATGATCATTTTCTATTTCCATTTTATTCATATTATTCTTATCTACATCCTTTATTTACCCTTGTTGATCCTTCAATCTCACCCCTTTATTATGATTCCCTTACCAATGTTATAATGAATGTTTTTATGTATATATACTAATGTGTATGATCCTTGTTGAAAATTTGATGATATTTCACAAAGATAGAATATTTTGGTCCATAGGAATTCTTTTTTTCAATATGTTGGATATTAATCTAAATTTTTGTGATAAACATATATTTTAAACATGGGTCTCCATAATTAGGGGAACTCACATCTCAATTTCCATATCAAGAGTCTGCATATCATTGACTAAAATCACCAAATGCTCAATCAATTGATAATAAAGTGCTAATTGTATCCCCAAATCATCCATATATCACATGGATCATGTAATTATTTTATTATGAAAACCCTAAAATGAATCGGTTTTCCCCATTTTGGGAGTAAAATATTGACATCTGACATCTCTTCTATTCCTCCATTCGTGACACGCACCAATTATATATTTTTCTCATTTGGAAATAAAGAATGTAAACAAACCTAAAGGCACTATTCATGTACCATAATGGGAGGAACATACATAAAATGAAATAGAACCCAATTAGGGTCATTAAAAAATTGTTCCATGATTTCTATAGTATAGAGAAATGATATTAATGAATCCCTTGATGGAGTAAGTGATGAATAATACCTCTACTATGTATAGAGTAAGGGGATAAATACAATTACATGATTCGAATCGGTGAATGTCTTCATCATATATTCATAAAATGATGCCTAGTAGAGAATAAATTTAAGGGGATGCAATGAAAAAACTATGACATGACATCTAGGTGATATTTATGTGATTATTGAGGTTGCATGTACATGTAATTAATGATGTATCATGAACTCGACTACTATGAATTTTAAATTTCCTAAATATGATGAATCATCCCCATAGATATTGGAATGGTTGTCACTACATCCCACCCCCCATCTAGAGAATCTTCAATTACTTTAATAAAAAGGGTTGATCTAGTATGACAATGAGATACAAAATCGATGAAATCGAAATGAATAACTACTCATAGTAAACATTACCACTGTGAATCATCTACGAAAACATGGAATATCCTTCCTTCCACATATTAGGATTCATCCAATATGCCTATAAGAGTTTCATTTAAGCACTAATTTAAACATAAAACCATAAATAAAATATAAATAAATGAGAAATCCAATGATGATTTTGTCCTTCCTAAGATACAACAATAACCTGTCCCCTTCAGTGTGGTAATTATACTTAAGCATGGATCAAGAATTTGAGAAATTTTAAAATGGGTCCAACATAGAATCCACAATTGTTCCTAATAGATATTAGGTGGTACATACTATAATACCTCCAGAACTCCACAACTCTATTAAATCCATACATTCATAATTGTAATCGATAGAAGGGAAGCAGTCACCCATGCATCCCGGAAAGAAGCTATATCATGAATGGGTTGATGAATCTTATTGAAAATCAAATTTAGTAAATATGATATTATTTTTATTTGACAATATAGGAGATCCAGAATAGAATATCAAGAAATTTTTGTCTCAATGAAGACAATTGATGGGCCCTTGAAACTAGAAAGAGGTTACCCTGTTATGATATTTTTTGCAAAATTGGATAGGTCCGTTCTTCATTTAGTACAATATCCATATATTAAAATCAATTATATGATTAAAAAATCTTTTTTATAAATTAATATATTATTTTAGCATAACACTATAAAAACTAATAATTTTTTACCTCATAAACTACTAATAATGTTAAAATGATATAGTTTTTAATAATATTTCCAGATTGAAGGGTTTACCCAATTCACATAATATCCCTCTCATACAATAGAATCTACATGAAATCTGTGCTAGTGATCAGAGAGATTAGATGAAAACATATTGTATCCTAATGAATCATTCAGGATGATTCCATGAGATAGTAGTGATATAAGAATGCCTTGGGTATTCCATTCATCTAATGAGAGAAAAATCTCAACCCATTCCCAATGTATCACAGAACGTAATTGGAAATGTGGAGATTATTTATGATTCCCTAATTCATGTATAATTTACTATTAACAAACCTTTAAAATCCCATTATCATCTATCTTCTCTAATAAAGAAAAAATAAACAAAAATACCTCCAGTAAGAAATGAAATGAAATCTTGGGATCCACTGATTTATGGAATTGATTATTAATGTGTATTTAATCATAAAATAAGGTTCCCCAAGTTATTTCGTTTAATACATCTTAAATAACCAACTAAAGGTATTAGAGCCTTGGAAGACTAATGATTTCAACCACACTGAATGTCCTAACTACGGAGTAACCAAAAGAGGTTATATCACACCATATTGGACGTCTATGTATTAAAATATATCCTACAATCCATTGATTATTCTTGATGGGTGATACATGGAAATTACCCAACACATTTTACCTCTCTAACCACCGCCCAATAAAAATAATTGGGTGACTAGTATGAAGTTCTAGCGATGTGTGGATATATGTTTTATGACTAGGTGACATGAAATACAGTTGACTGAAATCATGAAAACCTGATTAAATATCTTCACAATATAAAAATGTTCTCTAAATATACAAGGATATCATTGAACGCTTCTCACAAAAGGAATAAATCATAAAACATGGGAAAGGATAAAATATGAAGAGGTATATCCAAATCCCCTCCAATATAATACTCCTTCAAAATTATTTCCACCAATAAATATATAACAAGAACCACCATACCAAACAGAATCCTAATTAAATGAAGGAAAAATTTCTAGATCTATGAATATAGGTGAAAAAACATGATACTTCATCATTGATGAATATTCATATGTGTGTGAATTCCCCATACTGAATCGAAGTACTGATGTCCATGAATTTAGAAGGCTATAATACAGGAGATTGAGTGGGTATGGTTGAATACAATATTTTGTTAACATTCATGAGGAGTCCAAAATATATAGCAAAAACCCATCGACGATCAATCAAAAATTCCATATTGAACCATGGAGATGACTAAGATATATATAGTGGTTGTTCATTCCAAATAATTTTACCCATCTGAATAGTATGGATGTGATTATTTGATAATCTTACATGAATGGGAAAGATGACATGACCTAGGTCACTATTAGAAACATCTCACTTGATCAATACATATGAACTAGTCCTATCCTTCTCGACTACAAAAATGCATGAGCCATTGATTTTTGATAAATACCTCCTTGGGAGGTGTTCAACATTGGCATAAATATTAGAAGTTCTAATGTAGATAGCTATTTTTTAAGACAAATATTAAATCCTATAGGCTCTTCAAGATTCAAAAATACTAATAGATCCATTCAGTAAGGTCCTTCAGATCCCTTAACAGTAATACATTAATTCATTATAGCCTATCTTTATCAAGTGGAGGCTATTTAATCATAATTTCATATCTTGATATGAATAGTTTAACGAAGAAGTTATCTAGGGACATTTCACCCTCAGTATGCTTCACGAAAACTAGTTAATTTCAAATTCTTATCAGATTTGGTAGGGAATGGTTCTTACATCAAACTCATCCGGATTTGTACTTGTAACATTTTGGTTAGCTAAAGGGTATTTATTTCAAACAAATATTTATATTCAATGGTATGATAAGGGAGAACAAACACTTCTGGGAAATATCATACATGGTGCTCTATTTGGGGTTCTTGTATATAATAGTAGATTTATAGTTATTCAACATGACAAAACCCATAAGGCCCTAATTGTAAGGATATAAATTCATAACCACGTTTTTTATCTTTCAACATTTCTACAATACATAAAATACCCCATTTATGTGAAGGTCATCATAGAACATCGTGAAAGTACAACCATTGAGTCTTGAAAATCCTTATATTATAGGGATGGTTTCTACAAAAATGAAGGAAAATTATAACTCAATATTATTTTCTAAAATATATTTTAAAATTACATATAAATTTTTAGATAACCTTCATTATACTCAAATAAATTTTTATCATCTTCTACATGTAAAAATAATATCTTTCATTTGTGTGCATGTCATCTGATACTACGTTTCCGCAAAACATGAAACTATATTTTCTTAAATATGTCTCATAAAACCTATCCATTAAATATATTGATATCAATACTATAAACATATTTATGATATATATATAAATCTCTTACTAATTGTAAATTCAGTGATGAATCCATAGTAAATGATAAATCAAATTCTAGTAAAATAATTATATTCCTCAAAAAAATTTATTTATTAAAAATAAGTTCTATTTCTTTTTATGTGAAAATATTATAATAATTTATAGATTTGATAAAAAATTAATATTATATAATTAAATTTATTTTTCAAATCATCGTGTCTAAATTATATTATGTTGTTATTTTGGGAAGTTTTTTGAAAATATTATTTCCATTAAGTAGTGAAAATACAATTTTTTTAAAAAAATATATAATTTCATTTCAATAAATTAAATAATTTAAATGATACGTTATTTTTAAATGTGAAATATATAATTTTTAGAAATTTTCAAACAACCTAATTACTATTTAATTACCATTATGTTGGATTTTATTATAAGTTTATTTTTCGGATAAATAATGTCACGACCCATCCCCAGGGGCCTGTGTCGTGACTACCCCAGACCCTCTATCCATGGGACAGGGGCTGGAATCTAGTACCAAATGTCGTAACATAAAAATGGGAAGGCGTTACTTTTAATCCTGTACAAACTCACAGAGTAGATCCCAACAAGACGCAACCACATATACATGAACAAAACAAAAGCAATTGTGGAGTAAGTTGTTGTAGTAAAGAGTTCTAAAAATAAGGGGGCGTGCAGAATACAAGCCCACCTATAAATAGTATAAGTACAACCGAAAAAGTAAAAAACAGCTGACATGTGAAAGGTAGCTCTGGGATCATCCATGGTGAATCCAACCTGATTTGTAGGAATAGCTCACGACATGTAGTCCCTATGTACCATCGCGTCAAAATGGTCCATCTCTATGCACTGCCAAGTCCTAGCTCCCTCAGCCTAGATCAATGATGTATGTCATCTACACCAGACACAACAAGGTGTTAGTGATGCCCGGGTAGAGTTGTGTATAACTATACTTAGTAGGGACCTAGAGACCCCTATATTTCTCCTAGAGTTCTACACTGGATAAACCACAAATCATGAATCAAAAGTACACAACAGAAGTCAGCACCCACTAGGAGTCACTTTAGGTTAAAGATAAAATGTTTATCACATCATTGAACTCCTCGGCTACTGGTAAAATCCTCCTCTATACAGTACATTGGGCCTTCCAAGAAACAAAGATATGGTTCCCACTAACCATGTATTGTTGTGGTACCCGTCCATGATGGGTACCATGGGAATGTCGGGTTCCACAGAGGTGCTTACCACTTCTATAATATTAGGCCAACTGTAAGGTTCAATAAGTACTCTGCTTGAGATAATCGCTCCTCAATACACTTTCTAAATCATGATATACATGAAAGTCACCAAAATTAGTCCAAATGATCTGTCTCTTCAATATAGTACCAAAGTCGAAAACGGCTCGTCACACAGATGCAAAGTTTGAGAAATACATGCATGTTAGTGCCGAGAGCCCAGTTGGATTCATATACGATCCAACCCAGTCGTGCCCCAAAATAATCCAAAACTCATCTGGAGTGCCTAAAAAAATATCACTTTTTTTTAAGGATCATGACGTTGTGGACGGTTCATCAAACAGACGTCCAATATAGAAGTTAGAACCTGTTTCAAGTATCAAGATGGTACTGGGTCTAGGTCTTGTCTACCTCTATCAGACCTGCCCGACCCAGTTCGGCATGGGCTGCTCTGGTTCTACCTAGGATGATCTTGATTGACTCAGGTCTGACCTGAATCATGTCAACCCATCCCACTGGGCCCGACCCATCCCTGTTGGGCCATGGGTCAGGCTACTAGCATGTGGGTCCTCAGGTTGACCTGTTGGGCAGCGGACTGGTCTGCTGGACCGACCCAGCTCTGCCACCCACCTAGTGGCGCGAGCATCCAAGAACACTGGGACGTGATGCTTCAAGGTTGGGTTTACTTGGTTCGAGGCCATGTCATTGGGTCAACCCCTCAGTGTTTGACCCAATGCGGTGCGATGGGGTGACGCAAGTCCTCTACATCATGGGTGATGGGATGTGGGTCCTCAGCACGGCCGCCACTGAGTAGCGGGTTTTCCCCACCACGGTGGGCAGGTCGTGGGTCCACGGTGCTGTAGCTAGTTGGACATGGGTCCTCTACGGTGTGGCTGAAGGGATGTAATCTCTTCGCGACATGGCCGACGGGCTTCAATTTCCCTGTACCACAGCCGACGGGCCACTGGTCCTCCACCGGGCGCACCAATGGCACGCGCCCCATCTCCCAGACGTTTGCCCTATAGGCATCCTTTCCTCCCACCGCAGCCATCGCTGGACACGACCCTATTTCTGCGTGGGCGAGCGGCCAAGGGCGTGCCCCTCCTCTACTCCTCTATGTCCCGAGGTTCCTTTCGGTACCGCCACATGTCATTGTCGCACAAATATGCGCCTCCGCTGGAACCGATGTCTAAAGAATGTTGTTTTCCGGGACGCTGGTCAAGCACCGGTGTCCTGTAATCCTGCATCGTTAGTGCTTGCAGTTTCCTGGGATCACCCTCTTCGCTGATGTTGGTGATGCCTCTGGATTTCACCAACATCTGAAAGGGTGATCACAAATTACATAGGAACGGAGTGGGTCAGGCCTTGTTCGTGTTAGTCGGCACCCTCCGCGTTAGAGATAATCTTGAGGGAGTTTCGGGGAAACATTCAACAGAATTCCATGCCTCGGTTGCAATTCCATACCCCAATGATAAATCACACCCTCCCGCATAGAAAAAAGAATCATATAAACATGTTTTTGAATGCATCCATTGTCATATTTTTAGAAATAGAAGTGGAAAGGACCAAAATCAATGCAACCCCCTACCATGAAAAGTTAGAGAGCAATCATGGTCGAGGGAGTCTCATTGTTTTCTGTGCCCGAATCAAGCCTCCATCATCACCAGTCAAAATTCATACTTTGATTCGGGGTTTCAGTGTCGCACGTCACCACCTGTTGGGGTCAGCTCTGTCCTCTAAGGGTCCGGGGTTAAAACAATCCCACTAAACATCGCTACTTGGTGAAGCATGTCTGATTCTCCTCAAAAAGATATATATTTATAGGAGAGGGGGAGAGTATGTAACGATGCAAGAAGTTATTTGGGATCATTAATAGGAAGCTTCATAATTTCCCCCAACGTTTTTGTTACATAGATTGGACTGTCAAACCATTTATTGACATGACACGCGGCCGGTTCCACCTTACTGCTTGTCTGTTTAAAGAGTACAATAAAAATAAAATAATAAAGTAATTTTATTTATTCTATTAAAAACATCTAAAAACTAAATTTTTCATGAGATCTACTACGGTCGAAGTGAAGCTTCCCTTAAGCGAGTCCTGGCACTGCAGATTCAATGATTCCCTTGAATTTCTAATCCGAGCAATGGTTCCAATGATAGAAAATTCAACTCACACATTTACTGAACGTACCTAAAAAATGTTCAGAAAATCATTCTAGACAAACTTGTTCTCAGAATCACATGTCTTTAATAATCAAAGACTCGTAAAATTCCATATAATTAAAAAACATAATGGAAAATACGGGTCTTTAAATTCTCCCCACCTTAGAGATTTGCGTCCCCAAAAGACACATCAAAGGCTAGGGAATCAATTGGGGGTACTGAGCAGGAATCTGATCCTACCTCTCCCATGTTCCCCCCTAGAGGATCATGTGCTACCCGAAAAAAGCACAACAGCGGTATAAAACACCCATGAAGGACCCACTCATGTCGATACTCAATATCTACTAGATCCTCTATAAACGTCACCCCATCTTCCATGTCTAGATCCACATGGTCGATTCTGTGAAATGGGTCATGCACATATCCCCTTAGCTATGATACATGGAATATTTCATTCACCCTTTCCATTTATGAGGGATGTTACATGAGGTACACCACATCTTCAATCATTTGATGTACTAGATAATGTATGATAAACTTCGATGATAACTTTACATCTTAGGGAAATCTTCATAGACCCCGACGAGGGGAGACTCGCAAGAATACGATGTCTAACTTCTAGAACTCCATTGGTCTCCACCTCTTATAAACAAAAGAAATTTTTCTACTCTATGTCGTCTTTATCTCCTATTGGGTGATCTTCACCTTCTCAGTGGTAGCCCGTACTATATCGGGACCAATAATTGTTGACTCCCCTGTATCTATCCAGCATATAGGTGATCTGCAATGTCGACCATAAAAGGCCTCGAATGTTACCATGCTGATGATAGAGTGATAACTATTGTTGTATACGAACTCCACCAGGGGCACATGATCTTGCAAACTATGGATAAAATATAGGACTCATGCATGAAGTCTGTCCTCAAGCATCTAAATGGTTCGCTCCATCTGACCATCGATTTGAGGATGAAAGGTGGTTCTCAAATGCAGTTGATTCCCATACCCCTCCTGCAATACATTCAGCAAACGGGATTTAATATCTGTGTCATTGTTAGAGATGATGGTGGATAGAACTCCTTTAAGTCACACGATCTCCTGTATGTATAGGTGCCCCGTTCTGTCTACTGATACCTACTCTCACATTGGTAGGATGTGGGCCAACATAGTGAGTCAGTCGATGATCAACCATATAGAATCATGTCCCATGGATTTACATCGAATCCCTATCACAATGTCTACAGAGATCTCATCCCACTTCCACTCCAGCACCTCTAGTGGCAGGGCTAATCTTATTGGGACCTACTGCTAAACCATCACTTGCTGACAAGTGAGGAATCATGAAACAAACTCGGCTAAATCCTTTTTCATCACTAGCCACCAATGTTGATGTCAGAGGTCTATGTATATCTTACCCACACCAGGATGTACCACCAAAGGTGACATATGGAACTCACTCAACACCTCCTCCAATAGCATCAATGTTACCATGGTACATACCTTGAAGGGGGTGACATTCCCCCTACCATAAAAAAATATATCGGGCCAATTCCCTGAGGAAATCTGAGCACATAGAGCCTCATTGTTAATGTCCGCAAGATTCTCCATCCAGACTCGTTGAAAGAGTGGAGGAGTGACAATCATAGACTGAGAGTAGGCTGCTTCATCTATATCAATGAATGATATCTACAATGCGGCTAGCTGTTTTGTCACCTAACTCAGTAACTGCAGACCAGACATCCTACTAAGTGCATATACTACCACGTTCCACTTCATAGTAGTATAGACTATCTCAATGTCATAGTCCTGGTTGAACACTATCCAACACTGTTGTCCCAGGTTCAGATCCTTCTGAGAGAAGTTATATGTAATGACCCGTAAAATTCAAGGGAAATTTTTTCATAATTTTATTTGGAATTTTACAAGAACGCGGTTTCTAACGGCACCTAATTCCGAGGCCCGGAGTGCCCAGAATTAATTTCCGAAGTTCGGCTTGGGTACGTTCAGTGAACGAACGAGCGGGAATTTCTAAATTTTGATCTGGTGCTCGGAATTGAAATCTGAGGACACCGATAAACTCGCAGCGCCGATATTCACTTATGGAGACCTTTTTCGAGGTTGTGTTTATTACGGGTTGAGAGTTAGTTTTGGGGAGTTTAGAATAAGTTAAATAAAAATTGAGGAATAAAAATTTTTATTTTAACTTATTGGTTAACTTCTCCCAAAGGGAGTTAGTGGTGGGACCCACATCCACTTAACCTCCCTTGGGAGGATAAAGTGTGGTGGGGCCCACTCGAAGCATAACTCTTCTTCTTCTCTTTTAAAACTCCCTTAACCTTCTCTTTTAATTAACTTGTCAAGTTGGGTTATTAAATGGGTTGAGTTGTCTTAATTCAAACCTTTGAATTTCAAATGGTTTGGTTGAGTAAATAAAATAAGCCCTTAGATTATTTTATTTGGTTAGAATTCTCTATCCTCCTTGAGAGATTTTGAAGCCTTCTTCTTCTTCTTCTTCAAGATTTGAGGAAGAACGCGAAGAACCTTCGAGCTTCGATGAAGAACTCCACGTTCTCGGGAATCGTCTTCCGCGATGCCATACCCGCGACACCGACGACGTACTCCTTCCGCGTCTTCTCTTCCGCGACGATTTTCCGCGATGAAATCGTCGTCAAAGCACGTCGAATCCTCGCTTCACGACATCGATGTCCTTCTTCCGTGACGCCGACCACCGCGACACGTCTTCCGCGGGTCGTTGACAATCATCGATCTTGAAACCGAGGTAGGGGTTTGTTGTTTATTATTTATTTACTCTCATTCTTGGTTCTAGCATGATAATCATGGGGATAATTATTTAAGGGTTATTATCTAACGAGAGCGGGGTCGGACCACACAAACATGACCGAATTCCCCCCTCCTTTGTTCTTGATTATTATTATTTTCTTGTGGATGAACGAGATAGCGTGGTGCCGTCGCACCACGCGTGAATCACACGGCTATAGTTGTGAGGCGCCAACGCGCCGCGCCGCAGCAGTTTGTCAAGAACGCGACGCCGTCGCGCAGTGTCTAAGGGAACCGAAGGCACCGCGGACGGAGCGGGGCCACGGCAGAGGGGCGCGATGCCGTCACACCGCACTGAATGACGAAGGTCGTGACCGGTTCCGGGCCACGGTGGAACGGGAAGACCTGCGGCTAGCCGAGCCGCCGGTGTCGGAAGCTGGAAAGGGGACCGGCCTTGCCGGTCCCGTTGAGGATGGACTGATCGGCCATGTCGGGCCGGCCGGAAGGGAGACGAACCGGGGGAAATAATTCCCTCGGCTAGCCAAAAACGGCCCCCCATTAAGGGGGGCCGAGGAAACACCAAGGGGGGGGGGCAGCGCCCCCCCCCCCCCCCCCCCGTTTTTCTGAAAGGCGGGCCCCCACGAGGGGAGGCCGTGGAACCAAGGCGCGGCTTCAAGCCGCACCGCCAAATGGAAGAGGCGGGGGCTCTGCCCCCCACGCGTGGCACCCGAGCGGCGCCCAGGCCAGGCCGCGCCGCCGGCTGGGCCGGGTCGGACCCGGTTTTGTCCGACCCAGGGGGGTCGGGCCGGGTCGGCCCGGACCCGGACCCCCCGTTTTCGAATCAGCTTTGGTATTTTGGCCATAACTTGAACTACGTACCTCCGATCGATGAACCGTCAGCTGCGATGCGATCCTTGGATAAAGACGGTCGATTCGGTATATGGAACTCAATGTTTTGGAACACTTTCAGTTAGGCCGGGTTGGTTCGTACACGAAACCAACCGGGCCCTCGGAGCAGAAACACTCATATCTTGAGCTACGGACGTCTGATTGACGTGTCGTCAGCTTTGTTGTGTTCCTCTTAGTGAGACGGATCTTTTGACATACTCCGCCCGAGGTTTGGACATAGGTGGTGTACGTTCGGGTTGGTTTTGCCTTAAAAACCAACCGGGCCCCTGGGACGAAAAATTCAATAACTCTCAGACCGGGCGTCCGATCGACGCGTATTCTGTTGCGTTGAGTTCCTGTTGGCGATATGGAACATTTGGATACATCAACTCTGGACTATGTGACAGTTGATGTATCAGCCTCTCGGCTCGTGGAGCGGACCCTCCCGAACTAGCTTGCTGTGTGCGAGAACCCTAGTGCTGGCTGCGACTGTGACTGCTACTGCTACTGCTACTGCTACTGTGACTGCGACGACGACAGTACAGAGATCCTGTGTGGATTCGACGACGACTACAACACTCAGCGATCCTACGTGGATCAGTGCTACATGTTCTGTGTGGGCCCGATCCTGTGTGGGTCCGATCCTGTGTGGTTCTTTGCGCTCAGCGGTCCTGTATGAACCAGCGCCTACAGGTCCTATGTGGGCCCGATCCTGTGTGGGTCTTTGCGGGGGTTAGTTACCTATCGATCCTTTGTGGGTCCGACGACTTAGATGGATCAGAGATCATCTTTTCGTCTTTTGAAGAAGTATACCTGTGTGAGATGAATCCTGTTGCTTTCCTGTGTGGATTGTGTTGGGCTATCCTGTGTGGATTTCGTTTTTCTTTCCTGTGTGGAATACATATACTTTCCTATGGGGTCTGAGTTGTACTTGGGCTCGGAGGTTGGAGCGTATTGGAATTGATGACTTAGGTATATGTATGGGAATAAACCTAAGCAGTGTCGGTTGTTACTTCGTGTTTGTATCTCACCTTTGTGGTTTATCCTTTGTGGATTTTGGGAGACCTTCAGGGGTCCCGGGGTCCCTACCGAGTAGCTTATACTCACCCCTACACGGGCTATGCCCGCGCTACATTGTGTTGGTTGCAGACGACGGACATCGTTGACCGTGGTTGAGGCTTGCAGAGCAGGACTGTACCTGGAGGAGGACCACTGGGCGGGGCGTACTCGGAGCGGACGGTGGGACCCGTGGAGCAGTGGAGCTATCTGTACCCACCCTTCAGGTGGGATTTCCAGTGGACATCTCGGTGTAGCGGCTTTTACTTTACAGTTGTTGTTTTTCCTTTCGAGTTGTACTTTACTTTCAGTTTGGGTTTGTATACTGGCCCATTTACTTTTCCGCACTTTCAGTTGTACTCATTTTTTTCTTAGTGTTTACTTTCCGCTTGCTTACTCTGTGGTGCTTGTTTACTTTACAAAGGAAACGCCTTCCCTTTTTTCCGGGATTTACGCCTTGGTTCTAGTCGCCAGCCCCTGGCCTATGGAAGGCGGGCTTGGGGTAGTCACGACACGGGCCCCGAGGACGGGTCGTGACAAATTGGTATCAAAGGAGTCCGGTTATACCGCGAACTCTGATGTTTTCTATGTGCATCAATAATGTTTAGCGTATTGAGTGTGGTTATCAGTCCAGGGAGTCCAGTGTTGGTGCGGTGGCCGACGTATCCGTACACCAGGACCCTGACTTCTGATTTCTGACTTAATGCACGAAAACATTTATTGCGTGTGTGTTTCAAAGTTTTCTTGGTGATTACTTTATATCAGCTCACCAGGTATACTGTTCTGAGCGTGGCGCACCTGTTTCCTTTTCAGGATGGCCCCACGATGGCAGCCAGCTAGGGTTCTGAGAGTCGAGTGTGACGACAGCCCACCGAGCGACGAGGCCTCAGTGCAGGGCCCTTTGTTAGCAGTGGCACCGGAAGTAGCTCTACCCGCCGAGCCACTGATGCTTCCAGCACCAGCCGCTGACGATGAAAATCGCCTTGGAGCTCTGACCGAGTTCCAGCGCCAGCGACCGCCTAGGATCCGTGGGGAGACGGACCCCTTGGCAGCAGAGGACTGGCTGGAGGCAGTGGTATGAGTTTTTAGGGTAGTGAGGACACCTACAGACCTCATGGTGATCCTCGCTGCGAGCCTACTGCACGCAGCAGTGGGCCGATGGTGGAGCTTGATGCTCCAGGTGCACGATGAGGAATCTCTTCTATGGACGGACTTTGAGAGCCTCTTCCGCTCGGAGTTCGTCCCAGCCACCCTTCGTCCGGTGCATATCCAGGAGCTTCTTCAGCTGAGGCAGGGCAGCATGACGGTCGCTCAGTACTCGGCGAGATTTACTGATCTCTCGCGTTTTTTGACTGACATGGTACGGGACCCATTCTTCCGGGCCCGGACCTTCGAGCAGGGTTTGAGACACGAGATCAGGGCATCGCTGATCTCCCTCAGCATACCGACTCAGACAGGAGTACTAGAGCTGGCTCTTTTGATCGATAGCTTCCTTGCTGAGTCTACACCAGCATCGAGACCCACCGTAGGGAGGCACGTGGCAGAGTCTTCTGCAGCTGGCAGTCGATGGATGACTCAGGGGTTCAGACAGACCAGACCTTCAGGCAGACGACCTCAGGACACTGTCTCAGCAGTGCGGGGCACACAACGAGGAGCCAGTCTTTCTAGTGGCAGACAATGCTACTCGTGCGGCGGGCAGGGCCACATGGCTCGTGACTGCCCGACCCGCCATGCAGAGGAGCAGCAGACGGTTGAGGAACCACCTAGGTAGAGGCAGAGGTTTGATCGTGGCGGTCCGCAGGGAGGATGCGGACGAGGCAGAGGAGCTGGCCGAGCAGCAGGTGGTGGGCAACGCTTTGAGGCTCTACCACCACCACCACCACCAGGAGGTCCACCCCAACCTCAGGGGAGAGCACAACTTCAGGCAGCTGAAGATTAGGATCATGGAGCTCCAGAAGCGGGTGGACTAGTGCGGGACTAGATCCAGGTATAGAGTCCTTTGCCCATAATTCCTCTAGCTTTGTAGTTTGTGTTGCCTTGTGTCCTTGAACTTTAAGTTGAAGTAATAAAAGATACTTGCCTTGGTGACTTTTTTTTTCTTGTCTTTTGTTTATTTTTATTAAGTGGTGCCGGTTAAAAACTGTTGACTTGACCATCACTTGTGAGATTCATACTGGAGGAAACCCAGTGACCACACACTGATGCCGACGGTGTGACTCAAACCTTGGAGGCGAGAGTAACGGTTGGATCTCTTGGTAGCAGCGTCGAGGCCTTACGACGTCATCCATGCCATGAATTAACTAATCATGACGGGATTGACTGTATTAGGCAAGGAACGTGGTTCATCCAGGGGATGAGACCGGATTTCACTTTTCGGCAAAGGAGAAATATTTGCAGCTTTGCCGTACGTTAAGGAAGAAGTGGAAACCCTTCGTGTGGTTAGACAGATGTCAGCAGAGCTTCCAGGAGCTGAGACAGAGATTGACCAGCGCATCTATCTTGAGGATGCCTGAGGAGGGAGTAGGGTATGTAGTCTACTGCGATGCATCAGGGACTAGACTCAGATGTTTTCTGATGTAGGAGTGGGTAGTGATCGCCTATGGATCACGTCATTTGAGGCCTCATGAGAAGAACTACGCTACCCATGACCTAGAGTTAGCAGCAGTGGTCTTCGCTCTGAAGACATGGCGACATTACCTGATGGGCGAGCGTTTTACAGTCTTTTCTGATCATCAAAGTCTCAGGTATATATTCTCATAGAAGGACCTGATCCTGAGACAGCGGCGATGGCTCAAGTTCCTCCAGGACTTTGACTTTGAGATAGTCTATACTCCTGGGAAGGGGAACGTGGTAGCCGATGCCCTCAGTAGGAGGACGGGCATTCAGCTACTTGAGGAGGCGACAGAGCAGCTAGCCTCTTTGCAGATATCTTTCGTGGATAGAGATGGAGTAGCCTTCCTCCAGTCTCTCACAGTCACCCTTCCACTACTGCAGCAGGTCAGAGAGGCACAGCGTGAGGACACTGATTGTGAGACACGGCATGCACAGATATCCTCGGAACAGGCACCTGATGGTTTCTCCCTTGGAGTAGAGCACGACATCATTTTCAGAGGACGTACTATGGTACCAGTCGCTTTGCGAGAGGAGGTGCTGAGAGAGTTTCACACTTCTCCTTTGGTGGTACATCCCGGATTTGAAAAGATGTACCAGGACTTCAGACGACAACACTGGTGGCCGGGAATGATGAAGGCTGTAGCAGAGTTCGTTTTTCGATGCCTCACCTGCCAGCAGGTGAAGGCAGAGCATCAGGTACCAGCAGGCTTGGTACAGCCCTTGGAGGTCTTTGTGTGGAAGTGGGACGGCATATCTATGGACTTCATGACTGGACTTCCACGCACTTCCAGAGGTCACGACTCCATTTGGGTGATTTTTGACCGACTCACCAAGTCGGCACACTTCATACCCATCAGAGAGTAGGGCTCAGTGGAGAGCTTGGGACGTCTCTACGTTCAGGAGATTGTGCGGATCCACGGTGTGCCATCATCTATCGTCTATGATCGAGATGCTTGCTTTACTTCCCGGCTTTGGAAGGGGTTACAGGAGGCGTTCGAGATGCAACAACGTCTGAGCACAGCTTTTCACCCTCAGACGGATGGTCAGACGGAGAGGACCATTCAGACTCTCGAGGACATGCTCCGCGCATGTGTCCTTGACTTTGGTCGTAGCTGAGAGGACTACCTACCCTTGGTGGAGTTTGCGTACAACAACCGCTACCTCTCCACCATCGGGATGGCACTGTACGAGGCGTTGTACGACCGACCTTGTAGATCTCCTTTGTGCTGGAAAGACCCTGGGGAGTCAGCACTTGTGGGACCGGAGATGGTCCAGGCCATGATAGAGAAGGTCCAGGTCATCCAGGAGTAGATGAGGATAGCTCAGAGCTGGCAGAAGTCATACGCTGACAGGAGGTGGAGGCCACTAGAGTTCGAGGATGGAGACCACATCTTCTTGTGGGTCTCACCTCGACGTGGTATACGAAGATTTGGCCGAGGCGGCAAGTTATCTCCGCGCTTCATCGGACCCTTCCAGGTCCTCAGCAGGATTGGCGAGGTGGCTTATCGCCTGGCACTACCACCTCAGTTGCACCGGGTGCACGATGTCTTCCACGTGTCTCAGTTGAGAAGATACGTTCACGACCCGACACACATCATTGACCATGGGGAGCTTGACATTGATGATGGGGCGACGTTTACGGAGGTCCTGGTGGAGATAGAGGACCGACAGGGGAGGGTCCTACGTGGGTGATCGATTCCTCTTGTGCGCATCAGATGGCAGCACGGGAACCTCCAGGAGAGCACATGGGAGCGGGAGGCTCAGATGCGTGCTCAGTACCCTCATTTGTTTCCCTAGTTTTTGATGTATCTTTACGGGGACATAATGTCCTGAGGTGGGAGTAATGAAAATACCCGTAAAATTGAAGGGAATTTTTTTCTTAATTTTCTTTGGAATTTTACAAGAACGCGGTTTCTGACGGCACCTGATTCCGAGGCCCGGAGTGCCCGGAATTAATTTCCGAATTTCGGCTCGGGTACGTTCAGTGAACGAACGAGCGGGAATTTCTAACTTTTGATCCAGTGCTCGGAATTGAAATCTGAGGACACTGATGAACTCACATCACCGATATTCGCTTAAGGAGACCTATTCCGAGGTTGCGTTTATTTCGGGTTGAGAGTTAGTTTTTGGGAGTTTAGAATAAGTTAAATAAAAATTGTGGAATAAAAATTTATATTTTAACTTATTGGTTAACTTCTCCCAAAGGGAGTTAGTGGTGGGACCCACATCCACATAACCTCCCTTGGGAGGATTAAGTGTGGTGGGGCCCACCCCAGGAATAACTCTTCTTCATCTCTTTTAAAAATCCCTTAACCTTCTCTTTTAATTAACTTGTCAAGTTGGGTTATTAAATGGGTTGAGTTGTCTTAATTCAAACCTATGATTTTCAAATGGTTTGGTTGAGTAAATAAAATAATCCCTTAGCTTATTTTATTTGGTTATAATTCTCTAGCCTCCTTGAGAGATTTTGAAGCCTTCTTCTTCTTCTTCTTCAAGATTTGACGAAGAACGCGAAGAACCTTCGAGCTTCGACGAAGAACGCCACGTTCTCGGGAATCGTCTTCCGCGATGCCATACCCGCGACACCGACGACGTACTCCTTCCACGTCTTCTCTTCCGCGATGATTTTCCACGACAAAATTGTCATCAAAGAACTTCGAATCCTCGCTTCACGACATCTAAGTCCTTCTTCCGTGACGCCGACCACGGCGACGCGTCTTCCGCGGGTCGTTGACGATCATTGATCTTGAAACCGAGGTAGGGGATTGTTGTTGATTATTTATTTACTCTCGTTCTTGGTTCTAGCATGATAATCTTGGGGATAATTATTTAAGGGTTATCGTCTAACGAGAGGGGGGTCATACCAGACAAACACGGCCGAATTCCCCCCTCCTTTGTTCTTGATTATTATTATTTTCTTGTGGATGAACGAGACGGCGTGGTGACGTCGCACCACGCGGGAATCGCACTGCTATAGTTGCGCGGCGCCGTCGCGCCGCGCTGCAGAAGTTTATCAAGAACGCGACGACGTCGCGCCGCGTCGAAGGGAACCGAAGGCGCCACGGCCGGAGCAGGGCCGCGGCGGAAGGGCGCAATGTCGTCGCACCGCGCCGGATGACGAAGGCCGTGGCCGGTTCCGGGCCACTGCGGAACGGGAAGACCGGCGGCTAGCCGGGCCGCCGGTGTCGGAAGCCGGAAAGGGGACTGGCCTTGCCGGTCCCGTTGAGGAAGGACCGGCCGGCCATGTCGGGCTGGCCAGAAGGGAGACGAACCGGGGGAAATAATTCCCCCGGCTGGACAAAACCAGCCCCCCATAAAGGGGGGGGGGGGGCAGCGCCCCTCGTTTTTCTCAAAGGCGGGCCCACACGAGGGGGGGATGTGGAACTAAGGCGCGACTTCAAGCCGCGCCGCCAAAGGGAAGAGGTGGGGGCTCTGCCCCCCACGCGTGGCACCCGAGCGGCGCCCAGGTCGTGCCGCCGCCGGCCGGGCCGCGCCGCCCGCTGGGCCGGGTCGGACCCGGGTCGGGTCGGACCCAGGTCTGGTCGACCCGATTCAGGCCGACCCAGGGGTGGTCGGGCCGGGTCGGCCCGGACCCGGACCCCCCATTTTCGAATCCACTTCGGTCTTTTGGCCATAAAATGAGCTACGGACCTCCGATCGACGAACCGTCAGCGACGATGCGATACATGGATCGAGACGGTCGGTTCGATATATCGCACTCAATGATTCAGAGTACTTTGAGTTCGGCTGGGTTGGTTCGTACACGAAATCAACCGGGCCCTCGGAGCGGAAACACTCATATCTTGAGCTATGGACGTCTGATTGACATGCCGTCAGCTTTGTTGTGTTCCTCTTAGTGAGACAGATCTTTTGGCATACTCCGCCCGAGGTTTGGACGTAGGTGGAGTACGGTCGGGTTGGTTTTGCCTTAAAAACCAACCGGGCCCCTCGGACGAAAAAGCCAATAACTCTCAGACCGGGCGTCCGATCGACGCGCCGTCTGTTGCGTTGAGTTACTGGTGGTGATACAAAACTTTTGGTTACATCAACTCTGGACTATGTGACAGTTGATGTATCAGCCTCTCGGCTCGTGGAGCGGACCCCCCCCCCCCCCCCCGAACGAGCTTGTTGTGTGCGGGAACCCTAGTGCTGGCTGCGACTGTGACTGCTACTGCTACTGCTACTACTACTGTGACTGCGACGACAACAGTACAGAGATCCTGTGTGGATTCGTCGACGACTACAGCACTTAGCAATCCTATGTGGATCAGTGCTACAGGTCCTGTGTGGGCCCGATCCTGTGTGGGTCTGATCCTGTGTGGGTCTTTGCGCTCAGCGGTCCTGTGTGAACCAGCGCCTACAGGTCCTATGTGGGCCCGATCCTGTGTTGGTCTTTGCGGGGGTTAGTTACCTATCGATCATTTGTGGGTCCGACGACTTAGATGGATCAGAGATCATCTTTTCGTCTTTCAAAGAAGTATACCTGTGTGAGCTGAATCCTGTTGCTTTCCTGTGTGGATTGTGTTGTTCTATCCTGTGTGGATTTTGTTTTTCTTTCCTATGTGGAATACGTATACTTTCCTGTGTGGTCTGAGTTTTACTTGGGCTCGAAGGTTGGAGCGTATTGGAATTGATGACTTAGGTATATGTATGGGCATATACCTAAGTAGTGTCGTTTGTTACTTCGTGTTTGTATCTAACCTTTGTGGTTTATCCTTTCTGGATTTTGGGAGACCTTAAGGGGTCTCGGGGTCCCTACTGAGTAGCTTATTCTCACCCCTGCATGGGCTATGCCCGCACTACGTTGTGTTGGTTGCAGACGATGGACATCGTTGATCGTGGTTGAGGCTTGCAGAGCAGGACGGTACCTGGAGGAGGACCACTGGGCGGGACGTACTCGGAGCGGACGGTGGGACCCGTGGAGCAGTGGAACTATCTGTACCCACCCTTTAGGAGGGATTTCCAGTGGACAGCTCGGTGTAGCGGCTTTTACTTTACAGTTGTTGTTTTCCCTTTCGAGTTGTACTTTACTTTCAGTTTGGGTTTGTATACTGGCCCATTTATTTTTCCGCACTTTCAGTTGTACTCTGTTTTTACTTAGTGTTTACTTTCCGTTTTCTTACTCTGTGGTGCTTGTTTACTTTACAAAGGCAATGCCTTCTCTTTTTACCGGGATTTACGCCTTGGTGCTAGTCGCCAGCCCCTGGCCTATAGAAGGAGGGCTTGGGGTAGTCACAGCACGAGCCCCGAGGATGGGTCGTGACATTATACATGAGACTCTTGTGATCATATAAGTCTTTAAAACATTTTCCCATCATGTAACACTGACATATAATTAGGGAGAAGGCCACTATTGCTAACCCCAGGTCATGGGTAGTGTTTTTCTCCTCATGTCATCTTTGTTGTCACGAGCCATAGGCGATCACTGATCGCTCTTACATCAGGACACACCCAAGCTTGATCCCTGATGTGTCACATCAGAATACTTACCCAATTCCCACATCAGGTATCCTAAAGATGAGAGAAATCATTAGTCTTTTCTTTAGCTTCTAAAATGGTAGATGGAATCTCTACATCCATATAAATGGATGTTCTTTCTTCATTAACACTGACAAGGGTGCTACAACTCTGGAAAAGTCAGGAATGAATCTTTGGTAATATTTCGCCACCCCCAAGAAACACCTCACCTTAGTCACAGTCCTGGGTAGATCCAAAGAATGTACAACCTCTATCATCGCTGGATCCACTTCAACTCCAGCCTATAAGATAATGTGTCCTAGAAATTGGACCTCTTGTATTCAAAACTGGAACATCGAGAGCTTACCAAAAGGCTAGTTCTCTCGAAGTGTATCCAAAACTATTGAAAGATTATAGAAATGCTCCTCACCTATCTCTGAGTATATCATGATGTCATCGATGAATACCACCATAATACGGTCTAGGTACGACTGGAAGATCCTTCTCATGAGTCCCATGAAAACTATAGAGACGTTGGTTTCGACAAACTACATAACCATAAACACATAGTGGCCATACAGACATCTGAAGGTAGTCTTCTAGACATACATATCTCATACCCTTATCTGATGATGGCTTGATTTGAGGTCTATCATTGAAAAACAACGAGCTCCCTTTAGCAGATTGAAAAGATCATAAATTCTCATATGTGGATAATTGCAATTCACGGTCACTTGGTTCAGGTGCCGATAGTCCACAAAGAGTCTCAATATCCCATATCCCATCATGGAGACCAAAATCAGCGTTGCCCATAGAGTGACATTGGGTCTTATGAAAAACTTTCCATTGAAGTCCTCTAACTGTACCCATAAGTCACGAGGCTCTGTGGGAGCCATCCAATATGCTGGTGTATATATCAGTGCCATCCCATGGTACAGGTCGGTGAAAAAGTCTACCTCTTTTCATGGACGTAGTCCTAGGACATCATATGTGATGAAATCGACATACTGATCCACGACTACAGGATATGTCACACTCTCAACCTCATCTTCCCTGAGGAAAAGGCTAGCCAACTGATGGGTGATCAGATGCACCCTCATCTGGGTATTTTTTTCATATGATACAAAGGTTCCATACTCACTGGTGATGTAAAAACCGGTCCCATCAGTGAAGATGCACCATACATTGCGCCTAATAAATTCAATATTATCATGGAATGTCGATAACTAGTCCATACCCAAGCAGACATCATAAGGCCTCGACAGTGCTACTAAGAGTTCCTAGCTGAAGCTCTCACCTCATAGAGTTCGATCAGACTTCCAGCACTAGTGAGTAATCATTGAGTCCACTCCTGCATGATTCTCTAGCCATAAGGATTGAGAAATCTACTCTATTAGAATCTCTGAGCTCCGAACGAGGGTCATGGAAATAAAAGTGTGACTCAAACCTATGTCTATAAGAATTGAATCTTCGGGTAGACACAAATCATACCTCTAATATTCTCTGGAGCAACGTTTTCATAGGAATCAGATGCTTGGAGGTGAGATCTCCATTGTCCACCTACACTCTATGGTCAGGGTGGACCTCCTGGAGGTGGTGGCGGTAGCACCTCAAATCGCTGCCAACCACCTACAGCACGACCAGCTCCCCTGCCAAATCCGCCACCCTATAGAACACCTTGATTGAACCTTTGAGTCAACCTTAGTTGTCCCTAGACCATCTTATGGTCATCCATATGATTGTTCGGGTAGTCACAAGCCATGTGGCCCTATCCGTAGTACAAAAACATTGCATGGCTTGTGGCGGACTCCCTCTGGATTGGGGGCCTCGTACTACTGACCCGGAGTCCTATGGTTTCCCTTTGAAAGTCCTGGACAACTAGGTCTTATGAACCTGATGTCAGTTTCTTACTAAAGAGTCTACCTCCTAGGGTCTGTTGTCATCTCTCACTATCAGCGCCTGCTCTGACAGGAAGCTCTTTGCAAGAAGGTTGCACTCCAGTACTCTCTTCTAGGTGGTGATGATGAGTGGTTCCACTAAATCCCTAATCTTACTCCATAGCCCCTACTCAATAGCCTAAGACTTGTAGAAATGGGATCACACCATATACATATAGTAGCAAGAAAGCTATGTGAACCTTCTTGAGTATTGGGCCACTGTCATGCTGCCCTGCAGAAGATGAAGCATATCCTGAACATGCATAGAGAGTAACGTCATGGAAAAAAATCCTCCCGAAAAAGTATCTCGATGTCATTCCATGTGAGGGTCGCCTCATCATGAACCTAGATTGTCACACTCCACCATCTTCTAGTTGATCTATATAGAAGTATCACCGCCAAGGTCTCCATCTGTTTGGGTGGTGTCCTCAATAAGTAGAAGACATGTGTCATGGACTCTATCTAGTCCTCTATGACTCAAGGGTCTGCCTCACCCGTAAACCAAGGTGGTCTCTATCTATGAGCTCATGTAGGGTATTGTGCCTAAAAAGTTAATCTACTGAAACCACTGGTTGTAGGGGATGACCATCGATTAGTGGTAGCACGAGGGTACTACCTGGTGGGGCCATCCCGAATGTTGGTACCTGGATAGACCCATGGTCGCTGAGATGGTTGTCTTCACACATCTGGATCCTGACTTCTCTTCCACATGGATGCATTCTAAGATAAATCAATATGTTCCATAGTTAGCACATTATACCAGGTGATATGACTCTAATTCGAAATAAAAAAATGAAAACACAACTAGTATTTTCTTTCATTGAGATGAAAATGCATGATTCAATGTTCCAGTGTATGGATACGTCGGCTGCCGCACCAACCCCGGACACCCCAAACCTTAAGGTTAGACTTGCAATATAAAAAACTAATGCCTTAAAACAAAAACACAGACTCTAATTCTTTGAGGTAGAACTGACCACCTCTGATACCACATTGTCACGAACCATCCCCCAGACCTCGTGCCATGACTACCCCAGGCCTACCTTCCATATGCTAGTGGATGGCGACTAGCACCGAAAATCATATCCATAAAACAAGAAGGCATTTCATTTACAGATATACAATCTCACCTAATATCATGCAACAAGAGGAAAAAACACATACTAGAATTCAAAAAAAAGAAACTGTGCAATAAATTATTGTAGTAATGGGTACTGAGAATAAAGGGGGGTCAAAATACAACCCCAACTAGAAATAGTACAATTAACAAATGAAAAAGTAAAAAACATCTGAAAAGTGAAAGGAAGCTCCCAGATCATCTTCTGGGATCCTACGAGAAGGGTTGGCATAGCTCACGATATGTAGTCCTTGCGTCACGTCACGTCAAAAAGGTCCAGATCCATGCACCGCCCAGTCTTAGGTCCCTCACACTTGATCAAAATTGTACATCATATGCACCATACACAATAAGGTGTGGGTGAATCCCATGCAGGGGTGAGTATGATGATACTCATTAGGGACCTTGAGACCCCCGTTGGACTACTAGAGTTTAGCAAAGGATAAACGACAATGCATGAACCAAAAGTAAAAAACACAAGTCGTCTCACATAAGGTATGACATTAGGTAAAAGAAAAACGGTTTATCACATCATCAAACTCCTAGGATGCTTGAGAAATATTTTTCTATCGAGTACAGTGGGCCTTATGGGTAACACATAGACACATACAACTAACATTGAATTGTTATGGTACATAGCCCTGAAGGGTACCGTGGGAACGCTGGGTCACACAAATCCACCTCCCACCATCACCGAACTGAGGTACTTATCTTGTCGAGTATAGTGGGTCTTCCCAGTCACACATAGCCACTCTCCACTATGGGCATGTTGGGTCACACAAAGGTATTTCCCACTAGGCCCATCGTCACATAGTCTTCAGATCTCTACCAACCGTAGGGTTCCATACGTAGTCTTCTTGGGAGTATGTATCCTCAAGAAACACACTGCATCTAGATATACATGGATGTCACAACAAGTATTCCAAAAGATCTGTATCCTCATGAGAGTCCAATATTTGAAAAGAACTCATCAATCATATGCACTGTTTGCGAGATACATGCATTTTAGTACCGAGGGTCCTATTGGCTTCATATACAATCCAACCCATCCATACACCAAATTTCTCCCAAACTTTGGTGGAGTTCCTAAAAAGGACCACATTTTCAAAAGTATCCTGATTTCGTAGATGGTTCGTCAAACGTATGTTCGTTTTAGAAATTAAGGTCCATTTTGTGTAACAAGATAGTACTAGGTCCGGGTGTGGTCTGCCTCGGTCAGCTCGGCCCGACCTGGTTTTGTATGGGATGAACCAATTCAAACTCGGTCAACCTGGCCTGACTCAGGTCCAAACCGACTCAGGTCAACCTAGCCCGTTGGGCCTGGCCCGAACCAGATGGGTCGCAGGTCAGGCCACTAAGCTTGGTTCGGCCCGTGGGTCCATGGTTTGGGCCCATTGGGAGGCGGGTCGGTCAGCTGTACTTACCCGAATGTTCCACCCTCTTGGCCACGCGAGCTTCTAGGGACACCTGGAAGTTATGTGTCAGGCTAGGGTTTACATGATGTGGGGCCACATCAGTGGGTAAAATCCTTGTGGGTTGACCCAACGTTGTACCACATGGCGTTGTGGGTCCTCTATGCTATGACTGACAGGATGCATGTTCTCCGCACTACTGCCGACGGGCTGCGGTTCCTCCGCGCTGTAGTCGATGGGCCGTAGGTCCTCCGCGCCATGACCGATGGGCCGCAGGTCCTCCAGGTCGTGGCTGACGGGCCGTGAGTCCTTCAAAATGTATCTGAATGGCCACAGGTCCTCTTATGGGCGCTTCATGGGCCCGTGCCCCGCCCTCCAGCTTGCATTCATACTAGAGGAATTGGATCCCACTATGATAATCGCAGGCGACGACTCTATTTTCACATAGGCACACCATCAACTACTCCCCCTCCTCCGCTCTGCCATCGCAGGGTGTTCGTCCGGTCACATATTGTTCACTGGCCCCATTTATCTGTAAATTCAGCACTTACGGTTTCCTCAGATCGTGCTCTTCACTGGGGATGGCCCGA
This sequence comes from Viscum album, assembly GCA_963277665.1. NCBI lineage: Eukaryota > Viridiplantae > Streptophyta > Magnoliopsida > Santalales > Viscaceae > Viscum > Viscum album. The sequence continues at coordinate 554,174,349 of OY728165.1, read as the reverse complement.
CCTCACGTTTTATCCAACCTAAAAAATGGTGATCACAAACAACATAGGAACATAGGATCTTAGGCATTGTTCATCTCGACCATAAACCACAGTGTTAGAGATTTTACCGAGGGAGTTTCACAGAAATGTTCAACTATATTTTATGGATCAATTTCAATACCCGATCCTAAGGATATATCACACCCTCCCGCATAAAAAAATAGCAGTTCAACTTGTTTGTGAGTTGATCCATTCTCATCTATTTAGAATGAGAAGTGGGGAAAAGGAAAATCAACACAACCCCCTACCTTGAAACACTAGAGAGAGCTCGCAGTTGGGAGAGTCTCGTTGTTCGCCATCCCCTCAACAAGCCGCCCTCGCTGCCGCTCGAACATCATAATTCTATTTAGGGTTTCTGTGTATCTCATCGCCTCCTACTAGGGTCAAATCTATTCTTTAAGGTCACGACATTACGTCAATCCAACTAAACTTCACTGCTTGGTGAAGTTTGTCTGATACCCCTCCACCAAGCTCTATATTTATAGTAGAGAGGGAAAATAAGTACCGACACAGGGAGTTATTGGGGATCATTAATAAGAAGTTTCATAATTCCAACCAATGTTACTATTACTTATATTGGAAGGTCAAGCCATTTATTGGCTTGAAACATCACCGGTCCCTCCTTGCCACTTTTCTGTTATAGGAATAGAATAAAAATAAAATAATAATGTTATTTTATTTATTGTATTAAAATGTTCAAAAAAATATCTTTTTCTTTAGACCTACTGTGTTCGATGTGTAGATTCCCATAAGTGAATAATGGCACTGCAGATTCAATGATGCCCCCACATTTTTAATCCAAGAAACAGTTCAAACGATATGAAATGCCGCACATGTGCTTACTGAAAGTACCCAAAAAAATTCAGAAATTCATACTTGGCACATCGGTCCTCAGAATCATGTGCCTTCAATTTTGTCGGACTTAAAAAATTCTATATAATAAAAAAATATTTACATGGAAAATCCAGGCCTTTACAAAAAAAAATTCCAAAAAATCATTTTAATGTGCATAATTTTTCACAATTTTAAATAGCCAAAAATAATCTCCAATAAGGAATGTTAGAAATTAAATTTATTAATATTATACAGAAATAAAATTATATTTTGATTATTACATTGATTATATGATACATATTGTTAATAAGAAATCAATTTGTCTGTGACAAAAACACACTTCTCAAAAAACTAATTATCATTGCGTCAATGGGGTTTTTTAGATAAATATTTTCCACTATCATTAAATTTATTTTGAAAAAACATAACTCATTTTTTAAAGAATAGAATAAATATTACGCCATGTTTAATTTTTGATAATTGTTCAAAAAAATTTCATTTTTATTTAATTGTTAATATTAATGACATTTAATTATAAATAGTCATTTTGTTTATGTAATTGATAAAGTTAAAATATTTTTTAAATTACTTTTTAAAGCTAAAATAGGTCAATTATAGATATTTTAATCATATTTATGAAATTTGATACAATTTAGTATTTATATTAGATATAAAAACATTGAAATCATTTTCTATTAGAATACTCTCTTTATCATCTTGTTTGTGGAATTAATTTTAAATTAATATTTTCAACTTATGGGAATCAAATTTGAAAATTTTATTACACATTTGAAATAATAATATTTTAAATGATCTAATGATGGAATTTTTTTATTATCAAAATGAATGGTTTCAATAGTAAATAATCATTATAACGGTTAAGGTTAAAATGACATTACTATGGTTTAAAGTAAAATAATAATTGTTAATATACTAAAAAATTAAATATATTTTGTTGCCTTATTTTTAATCCCTGAGGAATAATTATTTTAAATACTCAATTATTGTACATTTATAATTAGAAAAATGTTGCTACACCTTTTTTTCAATGCATTAGGAGGGTGTTACTCACCTCACATATAAAAGGCCTCCCCTTATCCTCCTTCATTTCCCACTATCAAAAACATTTTATTTGTCTATAAAATACATAAATCTATTACCAAATCACCTAATCTCGTCCATTTACCATTATTTTAGTCATTAATTTGACCTAGTAATTCTTTTTCTGCAAATATAAGGAGATATCCCATATAAGAGTTATCATTCCTCAAAAAATTATTTATTATTTCTTCCTTAACCTCATTAAAATATTTTTAAATAATTCGAATATAAAAACCATAGTATCTTACACATACTGATATGTTTTGATTTCAAGTACATGACCTACAACCATATCAAATTATATTATATGTGTTATGAAATCATCATTTATATTAACAAAAAAATACCACCTGACAAACTGAAGTCATTAATTTTACCATTACTAACTATAGTGGTTAAAAATATTGATTTATTACCATTTATATATTATATTTTTAATATTTCTATACTTATATAATATTTAATTAACTTATACCTTCATAATCTCCACTTTTTCCAAACAATAGTGTCACTCATGTGTTCGGAGGATTACCACCTCATGAATAGATGCACTTCATTCACGGTTTATATAGAAGATAATAAATATGGTTTTAATTAAGATATTTGATCTATAATCAATTTTTTTCTTGAATAATTATATGTAATTAAAAATAATTTTATTTAAACTTATAAAAGAAATTTACATAGTGTTCCTGTATATGTATGATCTATCATCTCTATGAATAGTTGTATTTCATTCTCTATCTCTAAATTTTATGGATAATTGTAAATACATATATACATAATATATATATGATTATTTTATCTGGGATGAAATTATAGATATTATATAATCATGAAAAAATTAATAGTATGAATATAAAAAATAAAAACCTAGATTAAAAAGAAAGCGGTTATTACCAGAAATAAGACTTCAAAATAGTATAATTAAAAAACTGATAATAAATGGTCATAAGTAAATCATATGTGGTAAGATATATTAAAATAAGGGTTTTTAGTAAATTTATATTAATATTATATTCAATATAATGGATTTTTAAATTTTATGATGGATGTCAATATTTATGGGATTAGATTTCTAATCTCGCATTTCTTTCTGAGAGACATATCTAAATTCACCACACACATATTTTTTGTGTCGTATATACTTACACATTGACATGATATATCATGAATCTCATAATTGTACATATTTAATGAGTTTGATTTTATTTAATGTTCTATTAGAGCCTGTGATTGAAAATATTACTAAGTGGTATGGGATTTCCATACCATATTTTACGTTTTTCATGACACAAGTCAAATTCAACAAGTATTCCAATTAAATATTGTTTATATTATTGATGAGTGTATTTTATGAATCTATTGAAAATTTTAATCTAGATTTTAATTTGTATTTTGGGATATCTTTACCAAGGGTTTTATTTTTCAAAATTTACCCCTACAGTAACAGATTTCTTTCTCAATTTTCTTTCTTTTAAACAATTGGTTATGTTAGGCTGCTAACATATTTTAAATGTGTATAAACATCACCATTAATATTAAATTAAATTTATTTATTTATATGCAATATATTTTCTGTTTAATTTAACAATATTTCTTCATGTGTAAATTTTATTATTACTATTGTTTTAATGAGTTTATGTATCAATATAATCATTTTTCAAGATTTTTTATGAAGTTAATTCCAAATATTAGATAATACTAAATATATCTAATTAAATTGAATAATTTTATTATCCATTTATTATGTCAGGATAATAAATATTATCCTTTCATGATCTTCTATTCATGTACTCATGAGATCAAAAAAAACATTTTTTGGATAATTAAATTTTTTTTGAAAGACATTTTTCTTCAAAAACCAAGTTTTCTATAAATGATTTGAAACTGTATTGAACATTTTTAAAATTATTTATTAATAAAATATTAACCCCTGTTTAAATTTTGAATAAACAAATTTGAAGTTATATTCATTTCATTTTCCAAAAATATCACATTTGCCTTTTATAAAAACATTGAAAAGAAATGTTGTTTTTAATATGCTTGATATTAATAGTATTTTCCACTCTAATAGAAACTCCATGATTTAAAACAACCCATTGAGGTTTTTAAAGTTAATTTAAATAATATATATTTCCATAATATTGGGTAAATATCTATATTTTAAATAAAATATTTTTACTTGAGAAATGATATTATTAAATGTTTCCAGAATTGATTTTTCAATATTGAATGACTATTTTCTTAAGGAAATAATATATATAAATTTAAAATCCATGATTATAATTTTGAAAAGAAAAATATCCATGAAAATTATTTCCCAAATATTTTATAATGTTTACATTTTAAAATAAAAATAAATTTTATCCTCATCATGTTTCATTCCATGTTATTATTTTTTTAAAATCATTTTACAACAAAGATGATATCATCTAAGATTATATATACATTCATTGGTATATGATCCATGGATTCCATAATTTTTCATTATCTAAATTGTAAATTTTTATTGATGACATGTTATTTATAAAGCCCATTTAATTTTCTAAATGTAATTACAAGATTGAATTATTATGAAAAAATCTTTTTTTTATAGGTTTTGTTTCTATGAAATAGTGAAATGATTATGATGATTGTCTCTTTTTTATAGGTTATGATGTGATGAAGTGTTTATTTAACAGATTTTATTTCATTTTGATTGGTATGATGAATGTTTTATGATATTATGGTACATATATATGTGATTATTATTATGTGATGGGTGGGACCTATTACTCTCTATAATATATTGGATAATGATTTATATGTCAAGAGATGGATAAGACTAGAACATGTAGTGAAACAAATTCAGTACGGTATTTTTTTTATTATGATGGTCTTGGGAGTGAACCATCATGACTAGGATAGTTTGGAGAGTGAACTAATACCACTATGATTGCCTCAATAATAAACTATTAACGACTTTTCAATGATTTTCTAAGCATATGTGTATAAAAAATTAGTATATTATTCAAACGTTTTTTTAATGGAACATATTCTTAGAATCAATTATGATTTACATTATATAAACTGAAAATATTTATGCTATGATTCATGATTATTGTTCTTGAAATCCAGGGTATGGTTTTCAAAAGTTATTCTCATATTATAATACATATATGTCAGTGTTATGATTATGTATCTCAATTTATTACACTTGATAAGAATTTGACTCTCCCAATTTTTTGATTCAATTCACTGTGTTATACTAAAATTTATTATGTATGATATTATAATGGTGGGTCATACTTATGAAGGTTATTGTCGGAGATGAGGTAGTTTACCTAGGGACACGTTTTTTTTCAAATGATCAATATTAGTAAACTATTATGATAATTAGGAAAGTTTTTGGGTGATATAATCTAAAGTAATAAAATACAATGTAATATATATTTATAAAAGGTTGGGGTCTTTATAGAAGGTATCATCAGTAGTGGATGTAATCTGATCGTTGGAATCTCTCACATTAGAGATGTTGAAAGAATTTTTTTCTCCACCTAATGGAATCCCAAGGAAAGGGTTTCCACCTAAGATGGTGGTGTGTCACTCCCGAGATGTATATCAGTCCCTAGAGTTACCAGATAGGTATTAGTAATTTTTGACTCTAAACAAATATATATCATTATAGTTGGTATCATATTAATGGATTGTATATCCTTGTAAACTATGATGATTAATCATTAGGGATATATCATTGGATGTTTCTAAGTATATTTCTATATTTGTAACAATGGATTAGTCTATATATGATTCAATGTATAAAAACATTCCATGGAATTAAATTTAATGATAGAGAAATTGGTTTCCATAAAATTATATCCCTATAATTATACTACATGTGGATGTCAATTTGCATCATATATAACTAGGTGTAATAACACTGAAATTGTAACATTAATCAAGAATAGATCATCAAATGCTGCACAAAAATAGAAATTCCTACACACCTACTATAAATCACATAGGAGACATAAATTGAAATTAACATATTTATTAAGAGCAATCATGGTGAATTTAATAGATTATGATTGTGGATAACTGAGGTTAATACTAACACTACTGAAAAAATACCTTATACCAATAGTTTGGAACCATTGGTATATGCCTCCAAACCATTCGTACAGGCTATATCAACAGTTTGGAGAACCATTTCCATGTAATTCTTGAGGATAGGTATATTCCAACGGTTTTGGTAAAACCGTTGATATAATTAATATGATAATATATACCAACGGTTCCATAAACATTTGGTATATGTAATTAAAAAAATAATCATCCAGTTGGTTTTCATCCCAGCACCTCTCGTTAGTAATTGAATGACCTAAAAACTTACTTAACATACTTCTGTGAACATAATTTCATAAATATATATATATATATATATATATATATCTGTTATCATATGTATTTTAAATTTTGATTTATTTAATATTTGTTGTAAGAAGATTCCAATAAAAATACATGTACATATACCAACGATTTTGAGAATCGTTGGTATAGGTTCATTAATTTTGGGACCTATACCAAGGGTATTGGACAAACCATTGGTATAGGTCCATATAAGTGACCTATACTAACAGTTTTTTCCAAACCGTTTGTATAGGTAAAAATTAGTGAACTATACCAACGGTTTTCCCAAAATTGTTGTTATAAATCATATTTCCCGTAGTGTAAGGTTACATAATATAAATTAATGTGTCCTCATTTAGACACCCTAAAAAAATTTAGACTACTTGGTTTTACATTAGGATTTGTGTTTCTCAAACTATGATTTTTTTAGCTAGTGGTGGGAACCAGATGGAATTGGGTTAATATTGACTTTGGTGGAATTTTTTTAATGAATATCCATATGGGATGAAGACTACAAATGAGGATATGATTATTTTTTGAATTATGTTATCATGTTATATTATATTGATCAATAACGATAACAATCTTTTTGATACAAAAATAATGATAATGATTTTTTTCATTAATGGAAATGGAAAAGGGTACCACAAAAGAATAATGATATAGTTTCCAATATGGTAGGAATGTGGGGTTAAGCACTCTAGAGAATGTCACATATAAATGAATTTTTTTTCATATTTTTAGAATAATGTCTTAAAATAAGTAATGTCCATAAAAAACTGAGAATTTCAATTAACAAAATAGATGAAAATATTGATATCAGTATGTTATTATAAAAGGATTTATTTTTTAAGAATAGAAATTATGGTAACTATGAAAATTGATGTCCCAATGGAAAATCTCATAATGAGAATAAAAATAACATAATGACTAATGTTTATATTGTGGGTGATGAATATATTATTAATAACTTATGAATGAAAATATGCATTAAATTTCAATATGTTGAATCTAAATAATTTTTTGTGAAAAAATTTGTGTGATTGAAATTTTTATGTATTTTAATTAAATAAATATAATATGGGAATTTTTTATTACCTAAGAATTTTTTGGTATACATTTTTCATTTAAAATTTTAAAATATATGTTGAATGGTACTCCTAAAATAGATTATTATTTTAATAGAAAGGTGATCTTCCTAGAAAAAACATTATTAATGGATATATAACCATTAGTATTTTCCTAAATTTGATATAATTATTTTTGGATAAATATGTTATTTATTTGGATTTATTTCATTGCATAGTATTGATTTTCATTGAATTGGTTGATGATTTTTCTATAAATTAGGTTATGAAATCATTTGTGGAGTTTGAAAATTTATTTTATTTATATAATATTTTCTATTAATTCTGGATTTATTCATGGAATAAATAATAGGTTTTTTTTCCAAAAAAGTATTAATGGTAATTCAGTATATTACAATATTTCACGAGAATAAATTATGGGGTTATTCACAAGTTTTTAATAGAAAAATTTAGACCTACATTATCTTGTATTATGATTAATGTTCCAATGATTTTGAAAAATATAGTGACCTTATTTATGAAATATTAATTTTAGAATGGTTATAAAGTTAAACATTTATGGAATGTTTTTTTTTGAACTATTAAAGAGGGTTTAGAGATTAATGTATTACTTCAGTAAATGATGACATTTGGGTATTGTAAAAAAAACTACTACCCATTTTTTAAAATGATAAAAAAGATAGTCTGAATATCATATGAATTTAATTATAAATCCTATGATTTTTAAGTAATTTCAAAATAATAAATTCACATTAATTACATGGAGTAAGAGATAATGTATAAATTTATCTTAGTGCAACCAATGGGTGAGATTTTTCTTCTAAAATAGAAGGAAATCGAGTATTTATACGTTAATTAATTAATTATTCATTGTTAAAAAGATGAACCTGAAATAATATTTTTTCATATTAACATAATTTTTTATCATATCATTGAAATGTTTCAATCCTCTATAGTATAGGTATTTTTTTTCATTATCCTTTTCTTGAATATGTTCTCTTGTACTATCTATAATTTTTTCAGTGGTAGTTTTCACTACTATTCCCTTTTTTTCACCTCCCACATATGATATCCAATTTTGAAGCCTATTTTATATTATTCAATATTAAATTTGTTCATATAATTATTTTATATAATCTTGTTTTGAAAATAATATTCTATTTGTAGAATATATTACATAATTTTTTTATTCATGGAATAAGGAATAGTGTCTTTTATCAATATATATTTATGGTAATTTAGGATCATACAATATTTCATGAATAAATATGATTGATTTATTCGTATATTTGGTTTATGAAAATTTAGAGAGACATCATCTTGTTTTGCGTATTAATGTTCAGTTGATTTTGATAAATATAGTTACCTTATTTATGAATTTTTTATTTTAAAATATTTGTAATGATAAATCATTATGTAATGGATTAATTTGATAATTAGAAGATGTTTTAGATATTAATGGTTTACATTAGTATATGGGGATTTTTATGTTTTGGATAACATGTACTATTAATTTTACTGATTCGATAAAAAAGTTAAAATGAATGATATTTTAATTTGTTTACGGATAATATGATTTGTGATTTATTATGGAATAAAAAATTAACATTTATGTCATGGAGAAAAAGATAAATTAGAAATTCATCATGTCACAACAAATGGGAGAGACTATTTATCTAAAATGGAATGAAAGAAAGTATGTATATCATCATTTAAAAAAATTTCATGTTAAAAAAATAAACCTAAAATAAAATTTTATCCTATAATCGTCATTTTTATGATATCAATGAAATATTTTGTTGCTCCATGGTTTTTGGACTTTTTATTGTTATATTTTTCTCAACCAAGTTCTATGCCACTCTCTTATATTTTTGGGGAGTTATTTTTCTCTCCTATATCAATTTTTTTACATCCCACATATATTATCATATTTTGAAACATATTTAACATTATTCAAAAATAAATTGTACATTCCTTTGTATTTTTGAATAGTTTAATTAATTAAAACATTTTACCATGTGGGTTTCTATATACGAACATATTCATTTTAACCCTTTGATTATTGAGATTATTTTTGTCATTAAAATTTATTTTATGTGCATAGAATGTAACATTTAAAAAATTTATGTATTTTATAAATTATTAAATAAATTTTAAATATTTTTCATTATTCAAAACATGTTGTTGAGCTTTTGTTGAGTGCAAAAACATGTTTTTTCATTTTCATGCAAGACATGAAACTTTGTGTTTCTGATAATCATGAAATAATATTATATTAATTTAACCTTTCTAACCTAGATGTTAAATAATTGTGTGTAAATAGTATATAACAATTTATGAAATATATATACAATATTTCATATTAAATGAAAATTCAATCACCTTTATTAAATAGTAAATGAATTTTCACTAATGTGATTATATTCATTAAAAATGCAATATCAACAATGATGTCATTTTTTCGATTTTTTAATAATTCTAAAATTTATTTTCAATAAATAATTTGACTTAAATAAAAAATTATGTATGAATTTTTTAATTTTTAAAATATCAAATCTTGTAAATTAACTTTGAATAAATAATATATTTTATTTTGGAATAACTATATTTTTCAGGATAGATTTATTTTCCCAAAATATATTTTTGAAGTACATAATGATGATATAATATAATTAATTAAATTTATACATATAGGGGAACTTCATAAATGATATTTATAGATTATATATCAATAAATATTTATTAAAATTAATACATGTATTATTATTAAACATTAGGTTAATATTAAATCATGTTGTTGTTGGAAAATATCACTTTTCAAAAACATGAATATTTATATCATATTATATGTTTTTATATATTTAATTTATATCACTTTTATAATATTTAATTGAAAAAATAATCATATTTTATGAAAACACAATTTCTAAATTATATAATGGAACATTTTGGAAAAATTATCAAATGACTATTTTTCATGAATAATGAAAAGTAATATATATCATTATAAATTTTAATTTCATTTATATTATTTATAAAGTGATATAATATTTTAAATTTTGTTTAAAATTAAATCACATCATTAATTAGTATGTAATAATATTTTTTGTTATTTTAATCAATTTCATATTCGAAATGGATATATAAATATTTTAAATATTATAAATGTAATCATTTATAACTGTCTTTCCCTTCGCATTTGTGTGATTAATATTAAATTAAAATTTCCATATTAAATTAATTGGAGCTATAAATATGGAATCCATAATATTAATAATAATATTATTTGTTATCTTATAATTAAACATAATTTTTATCAAAAATTAATATTAAAAACATTAAAAAATAATTAATGTAGTTAATGTAAATATGGGTTAACCTAATCATAAACTAAAAAAATTATTATTAAAATGAAATAAAAAAACTATAAAATATATTTTTTTGATATCTTTTTGTCCCTATAATATCAAATTATCTATAATAATCAATTTTTTATTATATTTTCCAGATAAAATAGTGGTTATATCATTTATATTTAAACAATTACTAGTGTGATACACACTTCACATGTAAAAGGCCACAATTTTCATTTATTCTCCACACCTTAAGACACATTTAGTAATAAAATTCCCAAATAATTATTTTCCCCACATTCCTCGTATAATCATAAATGACTTATTATTGGATGAAATCTATTGTTGGAATGATTTTGGTGCGAACCTAACGAGATTATTCCAAGAAGAGGCAACATTATTCAAGGGGATTTTTTTATTTATTCTTCCAAGAACATTATGTCTTGATAAATAATAATGATATTATACAATCAATGTATTAAAGATTATGGTATTTTTTTATTGAATGATAATAATCAATAACCAACTCCAATTCCATAGAATGGGTTAGTAAATCATCGTTCTTGTGTACGGGGGACTATCGTCTCACCATCCAATGTCTATTGTATTACCATTACAACCACTAGAGGCCCGAAATAATGATGGATTGATTTGTTATAGGTCATATTTATTATATTACTCGAGAAATGTAATTATTAAATCACACATACCTTCATACTCATCATTTAGTGGCAATATGATAACATTGATCCTATGTAAGATTGAATTCCCCTTTATGAAGTGGTGTGCTTCCATCCTACTTTATATTAATGGTAATAAGAATTAGTATAATGAAAATGTGTTATTTTAAAATAATAAGAACAATTTTTTTATTAAAATTTATCATTTACTATTATTTCATTCCATTTGACAGTAAAAATTGAAATGCAATTCTTGCGTAAGTATGTCCTATTATCTCCATTAATAATGTATTTAATATTTGGACACCTAATTTTATGGATTACTATAAATAAATATATACTAAATAGATATGAGTGTTTTATCATAATTCAAATTTAGGATATTATCGAACAATGCTAAAATTATGATGACTGATCATAACAAATCAAATCAAATATAAAAAACAATGTTGTTACTACCCGAAAATAGTTGTTAACATGGAATTGATAATAAATGGAATATACATCATAATATGTTAATAATATATGGTATAAAATATATAATGAAGGTTATTTATTAGATTTTTGAAAATTTTATATTAGTTATATTTTAATTTCTAATTTATAAGAATGCTTTTGGGACTTATGGTAAGTGATTTCAAGTATCTATTTTATTTCTTGGGACATTTTGAAATTCACCACTCATATGTTTTGGATGATATATAATGACACTTGGTCATGTTATGTCATTATAATATTACATGTATGATATTTATTATTTAATTTTAACTTTATTCTTTATTGACGGTAATGATTAGAAACATTACTAAAGTGGTAATGGAATTTGGACTCCTTTTTTACCTCTACAAATCACACTATATATTCACCACAAATTTATTTAATCTGGTGTGTGTACCTCCCATTAATGAATTTTTGAATTATTACCCTTAAAATTATCTGGATTTTAATATCTATTTTAGGATATATATTCATAGGGTTTGTGGATCTAAATAACCAAATGTTTTAATGGATTCCCTCGCACCAGTAAGCATTCATTGATACAAATGGTTCTGTTATAAACCTAACTTGTATTAATATATATATATATATCCTAAATAAAATTAAATATCATAAATATAATAACTAATTATATTTTATAATTATTTTAATGATATTTTTTTCATGGTTTTTACCATTCAATTTTACCAATGTGGTAATGATTGTGTGTTCCAATAACATTTTTTATTAAGAATTTTTATTACATTATTTCTAATGATTAAGTCTTTTGAACCATATCTAATGAAACTCATAATCATTATTATCTATTATTTGTTTCATGAGAATTAATTTTCTCCAATAATTTCCCCCCTGTCAATATTCAATATATCAAAATTAATATTTTAATAAAAAATGAACTTTCTGTCAGACCCTATTCCCCTTGAAAAATAATAATTTATAAAAAAATTTAAAAATTGGTTTTATAAATTTTCAAATAGATCTTTAATGAAAATTTTACACATGTTTATATTTTTTTACAAAAAAAAATTGGAACTTTATTTTATTTTCCAAATAACATTCATTTGGATTTTATTGGTGATGTAAAAAAGATTCTTTGTTTCTAACATGAAATAACTAAATACTATTAACCACATTCATTACCTATAAATTATTACAATAATACATTAAAAGTATTAAAATTACATTGAAAATAACTGTTTTTCATTAATATCAATGAATTTTTTTTAAATAAAATATATGAATATAAAAAAGGATTTTTGAAATGTTCTCAAAATATTTTTCTTACACATAAAAAATTTTATTTTACTCTTGAAGTTTTTTCAATATTTTTTATATCAAACATTATAATATTTCAAATATTAATTTCCAATAAATTTATTTCATGAATATTTTTAAATTTTTAAATTTTAAATTTTATTTTCAAATAAATGATATTTTCATCATTAAATGTTAAAAATGATTATTAATTAAAAATAATTCATCATATAAGATGAATAAATTTGACATTACTTATTATTTACTATGGATATTATCATTGGATTAAATTCATATTATTTGTTTTTATGGTGCATTTTAAGGATAAATATTATTTATAAAACTTATTTCTTTTTCCATTTTTATACAATAATATAATTCCTATGAAACCGGCTTTTTTCATGGAGTAATGTTATGATGAGTTGAATAAATGACTTTGAAACCTATCTATCTTCAGTACATTATTCTATTATAAATATTTTTGGGAACCTAATTCATTTCACGGGTTATGATATGATGACTGTTTTATTATATTGTGGCATAGAAACATATGGTTTTCAATATATGATAAGTGGTACCTATATATCCCTACAATTCTTTGGGTAAATATTTATATCTAATTGTATAAATATTTGTGGAATGGTGAGTGAACCCTATTTAGTATGGGACCTTTTCAAATTTGATGTTCATTGAAAAGAACCCTGACTACTATGATTTTTTATAATTGAATCCATTACACTATAATATCCCTGTAATTGAGCCTTGACTAATATGGAAATTATTTTCTATACTTATAAATATGACAGAAATCTACGTCATATCAAAATTTATTTCTATTATGGATCATATTGATTGATTCTCTTATTATTCATTCCATGAACTGATAATATTTATTACTTAACTCGGGATTGTGTTATTTAACTCTAAGGAATGATTTTAATATTTTATACACATGTTATCACACCTTTATATTAATGTCACTACAAATTATCTCCCTTGTTAACCCTTACTGGACATCTGAGATCAACCTTTATTATGTTTCCATTCCCTAAGATATTAAGGAATGTAATATGTAATATATGTATAAAAATGGTGTTATTTATGATGATCATTGTGGTAGATAATGTTGTTTTCAAATGGACCTGTTTTTTTAATTATATGATTCTAAAGACACATAACTATTACATAGATTCGTCTCATTTTTATGTAATATAAGTAATATTTTCAAAAAAATATAATCCAATATCTATACATGGTAAGTGTAATTCATTATAGTCCGTAGAAGAAGAAGAGGATGAAATCTGATCCTTGGAAACCCTCCCCTATGAACCTTGGATGAAGAATTTCTCTTTAGCCATGGGATTCAAGAGTAAAGGGATACCACTATGAATGGGGGTGTTCCCCTATAATTGTGTATATATTATCAAGGAGTTCCCTAATCGTTATTAATTATGGTTCACCAAAAAAAATATCGATCGTTACAAATATATTCAATTGTGGATGATGATATACTGGTTGAATCCCCCAATGTATTAGTGATTTCCCATGTGAATCCAAATATCATACTTGGTAGTGATTATTTTATACCTATAATACCGATTAAGATATAATACATATTCTTAATATATTAACATGGGCCACAATATTCTTTTTCTCATGCTAATGTGATTGAAGCCGCATCCCTTAAAGCAGACTCATCAAAAGGGTTATGATCTAATGCCATGTGAGGATATGATAATTCAACCATTCCATCTAAAATAATATGTGAATAAAAAAATAAATTATCTTCAAATATTATCTAGGATTCTCTATCCCCTTGTGATAGTATAAAAGAAAAAAAATATTCTATGGAATATTTCTATAATGACTTCGGTAGTTCATAATGAAGATGAATATTCTCATGGCCTCTCATACATCAACAGTGACATAAATGCCCCTAAATTAACATCAATGTTTGAAAATACATTAATGGAATCATAAATTGAAAAAAGTGTATAATACCAGGAACTTCCCTCCTACTAATAAGGAAGGTTTTTCCACCCCAATCAATAAGCATAAGAAGGTGAATCTAAGAATCATATATGACTAACACCCAATGATGATTAGTTTCTCTATGGCTCTGATGTATAATTTTTTTTATATTTTATTTATAAAGATAAATATATAAGACATCTTGTAACATCCTAGGTAAATAATGAATAAAAAATTTCATATTTATTAATATTTACGAATTAAATATTAATTTTACTTTAAAGGGGTTGCTATGTTCAATAGCGTACCCGATACGCAACAAAGAGTTTCTTTGAAATCTTACGTTGCACACTAGTAATAAAATAATATTATTTTAAATGGGTTTTAACACATAGTCGTTGTATTGGCGGGAATGGATATAAATAACTAAAATATGATTTTATATTTTTTTCAATTGTTTTTAATTTTATCTAATAAAAGATAAAGGCTTAAAATACGGAAAGAATTCAATTTTAGGCGTTTATGCCCTAGTTTTCACTAAAGGTTCACTTATCGCCTTTTGATGGCGAACCATCATAAAATACATTTTTTTTCACTGTTATAAATTATATTGGACCAAATAAAACTCTTATTTAGAATTGGGACATCAAAATTTACATTGTGTAAATTTTTGGTATTTCTCCGATAAAGTTCATTTTTTTAATGAATAGTGTAAAATGTTGTATTTTAATTCAAAACATCTTTTTAATATAATTTATTTATAAGATTAGATTATCTTTTCAATTGGTTTAAAAGTTAAAGTATAATATATTTTACCATTAAATATAATAGCGGTCGTTGAAATTAATTTCACTTTGAAATCAGACTTAAACTAGTGTCAATCTTTTGATACTTATTGTTTCATAAGCACGCTATTTTCTCTGACAACGGGAATTAATTAATAAATTAATTAATGAAACATATATGTCTTAAATTTTTAAAAATGGAATTCATTTTTTAATTCGTAATATCAAATATAGCTTAGGGTGAAGTTTTGGTATTTTTTTGAAAAACTTCAATTTTTGATGAATAGTGAAACCACTAAGTGGTACTTAAAAATTTATTTTTCGTTTAAATGAAATTCTACCACCTCTGTGTTTTGAATATAAAAAATCCTACATACATGGTTTTCATTAAGATGTAAAATGTGGTTCAAGGGGATTAAAATAATTTTTGGTGAATAGTAACGTATTATGTTTTAATCGCGATTAGAGGTAATTAGTGTAGTTTAAGGTAAAAATAATGTTTTAATAATATGAAATTAACTTGACATATGTCCTAAACTCATTTTATGAGTCATGTCCGACCAAGACAATCCATGGGTCAACATGGGGACCCCATGGAGCCACTTTAGTGGGAAAATGACATTAATACCTTTTTATTTAATGTTAAAATTAAAATATCACAAACATGAGTTGTTTTACTAAATCAATTTTTACATGGGGTTATACAAATAAGAGTTTTGACTATAAATATTCCTTAGAAATATAAAATGATTTCCTACATCATGATATTTTTTTTATAATTTTTAGACATTAAATAAATTAAATTATTTATGACATCATGATGATGCAGCGATTACCTAATTAACAAAGGATTTAAATTAAATGAAATGATAATGTAAAATCTATGACCTAAATATGTCCAAAACCTATTGTATGTGTGGATTTCGAACCGTTATCACCTTATACTTGAAAAAAATCAATGTGGGACCATTAAAATCCGAAACGCATTCTAAAAAAAGTAACA
Source organism: Viscum album (assembly GCA_963277665.1). Lineage (NCBI taxonomy): Eukaryota > Viridiplantae > Streptophyta > Magnoliopsida > Santalales > Viscaceae > Viscum > Viscum album. Next base: position 554,157,351 of record OY728165.1, on the reverse strand, counting down.
TTTCCTTACATTCCAAGAGTGCCCCTCCTCTCCTATTATAAAAGGCCCCACCTCTACCACCTTACCCTCACTTCCAAAGCCTTTGGATCGGAAAACCCCTACCCATTTTGTCTCTCAAAAATCCCTCTCTTACTCCTTGAAGCCTCACTTTGGGCAGAAGTCTTCCCAATAAATCCTTTGATTTCAAATCTAAGAGAGTTACCTGATTTTAAGGTGATGTCTTCACTTCTGTTATTTGGTTTTATTTTTCTTCTCCAACCCTTAAACCTTTTTATTCATTTATTTTGTAACAACTATAGTATATTCAATATACTAGGATGTTGTTATTAGAATATTTTGAGCTACACTTACACACACCTACATCTAATGGTTAAAGAACATACTGTTTCGGTGGTTGGCGAATTTCTGCCTCACGAATCGATGATTGTTCAATCATCTTTTAAACACCTTTAATGGTGGCTATTAAGATGTAACTCTCTTTATATATGATATATATTATGTTTATGTTTTACTTATGCTTCTTTATTTTTCATTTGTGGTTTAACTTTATGGTTTCCATTGTGGGTAAACATGATAATTTCATTTTAGGAAGTGCGGACTACCGCCCCCTCAAAGTGATGTGATTCGTTAATGCCATATGTGGGACATATGAAGGATGGATTTAAAGTTATTATATATTATGTGATACTGGAATTATAATATACCTATATATCATTATTATTTCTTTCCACTAATGTATGAGATAGAAATGAAAGTAGCGTTCTTGCGTACGTACGGCTTACTGTCTCCATGAACTGTGCATTTCATTTCATATCCCCAAATGTACTGTACTATTATAAGTAAATATTTATAATGGATATATATAATTTATTTTACATATAAATGATGAATATAATTCTTGAATTAAAATATACATACCTATCATTTAGTTTTAATTCCATTAATATGACAATGAAATGAAAGTAACGTTCTTGCGTACGTACGACTTACCGTCTCCATGAACGGTGCATTTCATTTATTACCTATAAATGATTATGTAATATTATAAATACATGTATATTCTGGATATATATGATATATATGATATCCAAATCAGGAATTTCATTCTGGATATGATGAACCTTTGACCACACGAACAACATGTAATTATATGAAGTCCACTTTCGACTTAAGAACCAAATATCGACAAAACAAACATTATTAACTTAAATGATTACATAATGTTTATAACATGATAATAAGTGATATAAAAGTAATAATGAACTTGAAGAAGGTTCTTAATAAAGTATAAATTAACTCATGTTTATTATTCAGGACATTAAAGAATGATCGAGTCAAGTCGGACCCGAGGTAAGGGACTTCGTCTCAATCTCCTTTCATTGAGGCATATTTCGTTTTATACACAACTTTCTTTTATACGGTGTATAAAAGCCTATGACTTTTACTTTTATACAAAAGGAATCTTTTTCTATGAAGTGTTTTACAAAATGCCAAAAAGGAATGTTTCTTTTAATGTACGCGGTGACAACGACCTTTTCCGCTACCACGAGTATTATTTGGTCATTGGCTTCCTCAACAAGCCGTAGTGTTTTTAAAATGAAATAAATACCATATACTATTTTATGTATTTTGGTATTGAAAATGGTTTTTATAATGAATTTTTTATGTCAATATATTTATGTGATATATTGTCATCTAAGTTTGGAAATGTTTTCTTTCCATTATATTTGTTTTATGATTTTATATTGGTACTTGGACATTTGACGGGTGGTTACGTGATAAACCATATGACAGGTGGTGCTGTGAATACCAGGACGGGTGGTTACATTATAACCTCCAATGCATTGGGTATGGAAGTCGGCCGTATGGCTATTCCATTAAGTATGTATGGGAGTTGGCCGTATGGCTATTCCATTAAGTGATATGTGTGGAAGTCGACCGTATGGTTATTCCACTTAAGTATGTTTATGTCCCATGTTACCTTTATATGTTATGTGTTCTTTATATGGGTTTTATGGCAATCTTTTGCTTACAAAATGGTAAGTAGTGATTTCTTATTCAGTGAAGAGTTTTTACTAATTCATAAAGGTGAAAAGTATTACATTGATAATGTAAACATGGTTTACTTTTTGTTTTGATAAACTAACAGTTTTTATTCTTTGTGTATCCTTTATTGAGCTTTTTATGCCCTCTCCATGTTTTTTTGAAATGTTTTTCATAGGACTTAATGTGGAATAGGGTCACGGATGGGATCCAGGGAAAGTCATGCTATATAAATCATGGAACTAGACATGTTTCTTTTTAAGAGTTATTTTTATTCTATGGAATCTTGGTAGAAGTGTTTACTTTGTAAATCTTTTGAGATGTAATAGTTATGTTCTAATTATCTAATACTCTAAACATAAAAATATCCTCAATTGAATTATTCATTTAATTCAATATTAATTAGGGTTTAAGGCCGGGGCCTTATTGTTGGTATAAGAGGTCGGTTTAGATAACATTAGGAGTTAGAATTCTATTAAATGATTATCCAATTTTATTTTGAAATGATATAGCATTTGAAGATTACAATGTTGCATCATCTGAGACATGTTTGTTAATAATGGATTTTCATAGAGGAAACCAAACATCTTTTCTGGGAAGGCATATAGAGGGAAATGACCTTTCAAATCAGTATCCTGAGATGGTCAGAATCAGAACTAAACAGTTTGCCGTAGTGATGGCTTAGTTGAATCAGGTGAAAAATGTTGGTTGTTTTTATTGATGACATTGTGGTGTTTTATAAAAGTAAAGAGGAGCATGAAAGACATTTAAGGGTTATCTTTCAAACCTTAAAAGAAAAGAAACTATATGGAAAATTCCGCATGTTTGAGTTTTGGTTACAATAAATTTCTTTCCTTGGTCACATTGTTTCAGAATATGGAATAATTGTTGATCCTTCTAAAAAAAGTTGTTGAAGAATGGCTAAGACCCACAAATGTAACTTAGATCCATAGTTTCCTTGGTTTTTCAGGTTACTAAAGAAGATTTGTTGAAAAATATTCATGGTTATCTAGTCCAATGACTAAGATAACTCGTAAGGGTGCTAAGTTCATCTGGACAAAAGAATGTGATGATTGTTTTCAGGAGTTGAGAAGAAGATTGGTGAATGCTCCAGTTTTGGCACTTCCTTCCAGGAATGGTTAGTTTTTTATCTATAGTGATGCTTCATTGAAAGGACTTGTTTGTGTTCTTATGCAGAATGATCAGGTAATTGCTTATGCTTCACGTCAGTTGAAAACTCATGAGGTAAATTACCCTACACATGATTTGGAATTAACTACTATTGTTTTTGCTTTAAAAATTTGGAGGAATCATTTGTATGGAGTAAAGTGTGAAATATATAGTAGTCACAAAAGTTTAAATTATATATTCACTCAAAAAGAATTGAACATGAGATAGAGGAGATTTCTGGATTTAATCAAGGATTATGACTGTACAATTCATTACCATCCGGGAAAAGAAAATAAAGTGGCTGATGCTTTGAGTCTAAAAATTAATGCTTCATTAGTAATGTTGTGTTTGGAACGTGATCCTTTGGTTAAGGATTTGATGAAATTTGGTATAGAAGTTGTTGGTGCAGGATGTTCTTCTGTTTTGTTTCAGGTATCAGTGAAATATTCTCTATCAGACAGAATCAAGCAAGCACAGAAGCAAGACAGTGAGTTGCAGAAAAAGGTAGAGCTGGTTCAGAAGGGTAAGTTGCCCGAATTCATCCTTGATAATGATTGTGTTTTTAGGTTTGGGAAGAGATTATGTGTGCCTTGTGATTCACGGTTGAATAATGAGTTATATGAGGCTCATAGTTCCCCGTTTTCAGTTCATCCTGGTAGTACTATGATGTACAAAGATCTGCAGGTGTATTACTGGTGGGATGGAATGAAAAGAGATATTGCTGATTTTACTGTGAAGTGTTTGAATTGTCAGCAGGTCAAAGTAGAGAGATAGTTACCGAAAGGGATGCATCGGCCATTACCAATGCCAGAGTGGAAATGGGAGAATATATCCATGGACTTTATTGTGGGAATTCCGAAGACCCCTTGAGGTAATAATGCAATCTGGGTTATTGTTGATCGCTTGACTAAATCTGCTAATTTCCTTGCTATAAGAGATACTTTTTCCCTATATCAACTTTCCCATTTGTATCTTAAAGAGATAGTTAGGTTACATGGAGTTCCTCTCTGCATTGTGTCCGATCGTGATCCCAGGTTTACTTCTAACTTTTGGAAAGGCCTTCAGATGTCTTTGGGTACTGAATTAAATTTTAGTACAACTTTTCATCCGCAATCAGATGTGCAGTCAGAACGAACAATTCAGACCTTGGAGGATATGCTACGAGTTTTCTCTATGGATTATCAGGGAAGTTGGGACCAGCATCTTTCTTTGGTTGAGTTTTCTTAAAAGAACAGTTTTCATTCCAGTATACAGATGGCACCATTTGAGTCATTATATGGGAAGCGGTGTCGAACTCTATCTTTTTGGGATGAAGTCGGTGAAAGAAAGCTGATGGGACCCGAATTGGTAGAAGAGATGGCAGAAAAAGTTCAGTTGATTTTGAAACACATGAGAACAGCTCAAAGGAGGCAGAAGAGTTATGCGGATAACCGGAGGAAGGATCTATCTTTCGAGGTAGGTGATCATGTTTTTTCAAGGTTTTTTCCATGGAAAAGTGTGATGCGATTTGGTAAGAAAGGAAAGCTGAGTCGAAGGTTCATTGGACCATATGAAATTATGGAGATAGTTGGATAAGTTGCTTATCGAGTGGCTTTACCTCCAACTTTATCTTAGGTACACAATGTTTTTCATGTTTCGATGTTGAGGAAGTATATGCCAGATCCATCTCATGTTTTGAGTCCAGAGGTTGTTCAGCTGGAGGAGAAACTATCTTATGAAGAACAACCACTCCAAATTCTTGACCGAAGAGAGCAAGTGTTGCAAAATAAGGTAGTTCACCAGGTAATGGTTTTGTGTAAAAACCATATGGTTGAAGAGGCAACGTGGGAATCTGAAAATGCTATGAGGGATAAATACCCCCACTTATTTTGATAAGTGAATAAAATTGAGAGGACGCAATTCCCAAAAGGGGGGAAGGATGTAACATCCCAGGTAAATAATGAATAAAACATTTTCATATTTATTAATATTTATGAATTAAATATTAATTTTACTTTAAAGGGGTTTCTATGTTCGATAGCATACCTGATACACAACAAAGAGTTTCTTTGAAATCTTACATTGCACACTAATAATAATATAATATTATTTTAAATGGTAGTTAACACATAGACGTTGTATTGGAGAGAATGGATATAAATAAGTAAAATATGATTATATATGTTTTTTAAATGTTTTTAATTTTATCTAATAAATGATAAAGGCATAAAATACGAAAACAATTCAATTTTAGGCGTATATGGCCTAGTTTTCACTAAAGGTTCACATCTCGCCTTTTTATTGAGAACCGTCATTAAATATAGTTTTGTTCACTCTTATAAATTATATTGGACCAAATAAAACTCTTATTTAGAATTTGGACATCAAAATTTACTTTGTGTATATTTTTGGTATTTTTCCGATAAAGTTCATTTTTTTAATGAATAGTGTAAAATGTTGTATTTTAATTCAAAACCTCTTTTTAATCTATTTTATTTATATTATTAGATTATCTTTTGAATTGGTTTTATAGTGAAATTAGAATATATTTTACCATTAATTCCAATAGTGGTCGATGAAATTAATTTCACTTCGAAATCAGACTTAAACTAGTGTCAATCTTTTGATACTTATTGTTTCATAAAAACACGCTATTTGCTCTGACAGTGGGAATTAATTATTAAATTAATTAATGAAAATTATATTTTATAAATATTTTAAAATTTACTTCATTTTTGAATTCAGAATATCAAATATAGCTTAGGGTAAAGTTTTGATATTTTTCTGAAAAACATCAATTTTTGATTAATAGTGAAACCACTAAGTGGTACTTAAAAACTGATTTTTTTTAAATGAAATTTTACCACCTCTGTGTTTTGAATGTCAAAAATCCGACATAAATGGTTGTCATTAAGAAGTAAAATTTGGATCAATGGGATTAAAATAAGTTTTGGTGAATAGTAACTTATTAAGTTTTAATCGCGATTAGAGGTGATTAGTGTATTTAAAGGTAAAAATAATGTTTTAATAATATGAAATTAACTTGACACATGTCCTAACCACATTGGATGTGTCATGGAAGACCAAGAAAATCCATGGGTCATCTTGGGGACCCCATGTAGCCACTTTAGTTGGAAAATGACATTAATACCTTTTTATTTAATGTTAAAATAAAAATGTCACAAACATGAGTTGTTTTACTAAATCAATTTTTACATGGAGTTATACAAATTATATTTTTGACTGTAAATATTATTTAGAAAGATAAAAATATTTCCTACATCATGATAATTTTATTTAAATTTTTAGACATTAAATAAATTAAATTATTTATGAAATCATGATGATGCAGCGATTACCTCATTAATAAAGGATTTAAATAAAATGAAATGATAATATGAAATCTATGACCTACACATGTATAAAACCTATTGGATGGCTGAATTTCGAACCCTTATCACCTTATCCTTTAAACACATCAATGTGGGACCATAAAAATCCGAAACTCATTCTAAAATAAAGTTACATTTCATTACTTTCCAAGAGTGTCCCTCCTCTCCTCTTATAAAAGGCCCCCACCTCTACCAACTTACCCACACTTACAAAGCCTTTGGCTCGGACAAACCCTGACCCTTTTGTCTCTCAACATCCCTCTATTACTCCTTGAAGACTCACATTTGGCAGAAGTCTTCCCAAGTAAGCCTTTGAGCTCAAATCTAAGAGAGTTACCCGATTTTAAGGTGATGTCTTCACTTGTGTTCTTTTGTATTATTTTTCTTCTCCAACCCCATAAACTCTTTTTACTAATTTATTTTTTAACAAATCCAGTATCTTCAATATATTAAGATGTTTTTATGAGAGTATTTCAAGCTACACTTACACACACCTACATCTAATGGTTATAGAACATACTGTTTATGTGGTTGGTAAATTTCTGCCTCACGAAACGATGATTGTTCAATCTTCTTTTAAACACCTTTAATAGTGGCCATTAAGATGTCACCCTATTTATATATGATATATATTATATTTATGTTTTCCTTAGGCTTCTTTATTTTTTCATTTGTGGTTTACCTTTATGGTTTCAATTGTGGGTAAACACGATAATTTCATTTTAGGAAGTGCGGACTACCGCCCCCTCAAAGTGATGTGATTCGTTAATGCCATATGTGGGACATATAAAGGATGGATTTAAAGTTATAATATATGATTATATACTGTAATTATAATTTACCTCTATATCATTACTATTTCTTTCCATTAATTTATGAGATAGAAATGAAAGTAGCGTTCATGCCTACGTACGGCTTACCGTCTCCATGAACGGTGCATTTCATTTCATATCCGCAAATGTAATTTACTATTATAAGTACATATTTATAATGGATTTATATAATGTATTTTACATATAAATGATGAATATAATTCTGGAATTAAAATATACATACCTCTCATTTAGTTTTAATTTCATTAAGATGACACAGAAATGAAAGTAGTGTTCATGCGTACGTACGGCGTACCGTCTCCATGAACGGTGCATTTCATTTCTTATCTCTAAATGATTATGTAATATTATAAATGCATGTATATGATGGATATATATGATATATATGATATCCAAATCATGAATTTCATTTTGGATATAAAGAACCTTTGACCACACGAACAACATGCAATTATAAGAAGTCCACTTTGGATAAGTGTAATTTGACCAAAAAAGCCTTTGGAATAAAATATGATCCTCTTTGGGCCAATTTAATTAGATTGGGACATTTATTATTATTTTATTTAATGAAGAGTTAAAAGTGTTAAATTCAATGTTTAATAATTAAACCATTTTTAATATAATGTTAAAACTAAGATAAATTTGACAATAAATATTCATTATAAAGATAAAAATATTTTCTACATAATGGTAACTTTTATTTAATTTTTAGACATTTTATAATATAATTTTTTAGGACACAATGATGATGCAGTATTAACCATATTAATGAGATATTAATAAAATTTATATTATAAATATCCAAATTAATTTAAATTGATATTTATGATTAATTCCACAAATTTTTTAGGTTTATATTACATTTTATAGTTGATTAAAAAATTTATTCGAAGTGATAAAGTTTTTATGACTTTCAAAAAGATCAAATAATTAATTGTGTCAAAATTGACCTAATTGAGTTTTGAAAAAAATACTATATTATTAATTGATATAATTTTCATAAAAATTTATGGATCATCCAAAGGACTTTTATATGGTTATATATATTAATAATTAACCATTTGGGGTTCTCTTGGCTTATTATAGTATGTTTTTAACCATATAATATAAAAATACAAAGAGATCTGGTAAATGTCAAACTATTTAACTAAGAGTTAAATCTAAATGATATTGTAAATATGGTAACGTAAATCTATCTAAAACCTATAGGTTGAGTGTTTTCTATACATCCCCACCTTAGACTCTAAATAAATATTTTTTTAGACATTATAATCTAAAAAATATTTTAGTATTAAATAATCTTTCAAGCCTTTCCTAATGTGCCCTCACCAATTTTATAAAAGTGAACTTCCCATTCACTCAAAATCACACATCCAAAGCCTCTTGCCTCATCCAACCCCATCCCAAATATCCTCCAAACTTAACTCATATCATCCTGGATTCCATACATGGATCATATAGCCATCCTAAGCATCCCTTTTGATCAACTCAAAAAGAAACACCCAAAGAAGAGGTAATAATTTTACCAACCTCTTTCATGTTTTTCATCTTCCATTTCCTCTTTCTTTTTTGATTCCATACCAAAATAATAATTCCAGTACCTTATACATACCTTTATTTTATTATAAATATTTTACCACCATATTATTTATTCTCTTAATCCTATAAATGACAAAGTCACCATACGTGCCTAAGTACGGCTTACCGTCTCCACGCTGTGGCGTAGTTGGATATTCAATCACTTCATTTTTAGATGGGTATAATAATGAGTATAACTTATTTAAATAATAAATATAATAGGTTAATTATTATTTATATATGATATATCATCCAATTACATATGATTTCCCCATCAATATAATGATATTGTCGATTGTACATATGTACGACTTACCGTCTCCACTTACGCGATGAGATTCATTCCCCATTGTAATCATTCAAGTTTAGTTTTTTAATTTAATGATTAAAAATAATGATTATAAACATAATATCATTATGGATATGAATAAAATACAACCTATACATAAAATAAACAACTTACGTAACAAAACATATAAAGGAAAACAAATCAGTTAATAACCCAAAGAATGATAATTCTGAAATATCATTAACAAAACAATATTATAAGGTCATATATGATATCATATTTTTGTATTCAGTTTCTATATAATTTAATAACAATTATTTAACCAGTATATAGTATTTTAACCTACAATATACTAAATAAAAGTACAAGGTAAGGGGTTTTCATATCACTTTAATTCATGTTTGACTTACGCTATATTTTCCACAATTACCTTTTTTGTAGGTTATGTACATCCCATGATTGTACTATTTGAATAATATACATTAAAATATGTGTATTTACATCATCTTTGTATTATTCTTCTTTCATGTGGTGTATGTTTTTAATTTACCAATTCGGTAAGGTATTTTCAATTTTCAATTTTCACTCATTCGGTTTTACTCAAACTTAATTGATTACTTTACTCTATCATTATGTGTGAAATAACAATTTATTTAAATATGGATTAATTATAACTCCATTTTTTGTGGATATACATTTGACACACATAATCACACCATTGATAAATTCTCATGTCATCTAAATAAACTCGATAAGAGTAATTTTAACTCAATTTCTATTCATTGTGTAAAACATCCATGTCATTATATTGTTTTTACAAGAATATGTGTGAATGTACTCTGAATGATGTACACTGAATATCCAATCACATTGAGTGTAATTTATATTTTTCAAAAATATTTATTTCATTGATTTTTCATTATCTTAAGGATGTGATCATTATGACGGAATCCATCTCAACTGAAATTCCTTTGAGACTACTTTGTTTTTATGCACCAATTCACTTTTATTTGGTGTATATACTGAATATTGACATAGAATACCATGAGTAACATTATTCTCATGATATTATAATGTTTTTATATCTTCAATTATTTTAATTCAAGAGTCTCTATTTTTTTGGAACTCTAACTAAAATATAATTTTAAATGTTTTAATAATGTATTCATCTAAATAATTTTCATTAATGTCCAAGATTAACAAATGGAAATAAGGTTTTAATTATATAGAAAATTAATTTTATAAATTGGAAATTTATTTGAATTTTTCAGTGTTTTATGGGACACATTGATTCAAAAATCTATTTTAAACAGATTCTTGATAAATAGTGAACCTTTCAAATGTTTTCATAAAAAAATATATTTATCTCAATGATTTTTTTCAAATATATCAAAATCCTTTACAAGATATTATTCTTGAACAAGGTTTATTTATTATGATAAAAATCATTCATACTTTATTGAATTTTCTTTGATATATTGGACTGTGGATGTGATATTTCTATACCAATCACAGTTTGTGATTAAAGTATTGGCATTTTGTATGATTGTTTTAATATGAATATTTAAGTTCTATTGAACCCTTTTCATACAAGGAATGAATTGGACCTAGTAAGTTACTAGTGGAGCACACTATATCTTTTCAATTCAATTGGTATGTCCTATGAGAGAAACTAGTGTGTTGGCACAAGGCCATTAAAAACATTATTTGTAGTCTTGGCATAATGCCTTGACTATGTGGTTATGAAGTCTAGAATTATGAATTCATCACTATGAAATTGGAAATTGATATTACATGTGATTATTCGACTTGTAGAAAATACATGTGAATAAGTAAATTGAATAATTTGATATATATTTTCTATATTATGGCGAATTTTAGGTTTAAAAGGAATGTGTTCTAGTCTTATACATTTTCTTAAATGTTTATTATTATTTATGATAGTTTTTTCTATATTTTCATCCTTATTGAGCATATAATCTCACCCATTTACTTTCTATTATATTTTCTTGGATGAAAAGAAGTATATTACGATTAACCTGTATGAATAGTCTATGTGATATAAGAGTGTTCAAAGGGACCATAATTTTTTTTATTTCATGATGTTATATAAAACTAATTTATGTATCTTGTACTTCCATGTCTACTAAACCAATTGGCCTATTAAGACATAATTCCTTTTATCATGCCAATGATATGTAATAATTCACTAATTCTGGGTAACTGGGGTCTGGGTGTTACAGTTGGTATCCTAAGACGTTTAGTACAATCCTTGGAAGCTAGATTTAGAAAAAACTCTGATTAGGAAACAATTATTTTTGATAGACATTGAGTATTAGTATAGAAGAACATCTATATATTATGGTAATTTAAATATTATGTGGGATTTCCATGCAATACATCCATCTCTGGATGTGAGCAGGTGGAGGTGGCTCTTTTGAAGATGTACCTAGGAGTGAAAACCCTGACAAGGAGTTTCGAGCTTGACCTGGGTTATCCTAGTAAATGAAAACGGGCCTTACTGTACTCTAGGTTATGAAACACTAGGAGGATATGCCTAGGATAATACACATTTTCATTACAAACTGATTTGAAAGATTTTAATATAATATAGAAATAAATAACCTTGGTTAATCATTATGTGTTTTAGATTAAAAATAATGTCTTATGATATTCTCTAAATTATTTTAGGACTCTCACTATGATTTCTTATGTTAGTCACTTGCAGGATTCCAAAGAATGTATTTGAAACATTGAACATGATGTACAAAGTGTGAACATTGGTAGAAATGAGCAACAGAATGGAATGTTGATATCTGTAAATGATATTGAGTTCATGTCAAATCAGTTTTCAAAAAATATGATCACCAACATATATATTAACCAACTCCAGGAATCAAAAATGAAGAGAAAGATGGTGCAATATAAGAGCTCCAGCTACGGAAACCATGGTGAAAAAGAAGCTCAATTTTCATCATGCAGGAAATGTGGAAGAAGATACGTAGGGAAGTGTCTCAATGGAATAATGAAAGGCCTTATGTGTGAAAAATGTTGATATAATGTAATGATTTTATAATGTAAAATGAACTTTACTATGGAAGAAAATAAAAATTATCCAAATAATCTATTTACATTAATTTTCCATAATTTTTGGGGACCTGTTCATTAACCGAGAGAATTCCCTATTCTATAGGACAACATCTTGGTCAAGGAAGAACCTATGTGAAACTAAATTGAAAGTGAAATGTTTAAAAGTATTAGTGATCTTTTTTATGGAATTACTTTCAATGAAATTTCTCTTTTATGTGTAACCCTATAGTTTGTTATGTGTAAATTATATTTTAGAGAGAGGGGGATGGAGTGCGCTCGGGATCTAGGGTTTGGGAAGCGATGGCCGCCGTAGGCGAAGATGGATTCCGAGCAGGGTCCTCCTCCATCGGTGGAGGATGGATCTCTTCCTGATGAGCAATGCTCTGTGCCTCTTTTGAAACCTCATATCTTGAATTTGTTCCCTGAAATCTCTCTCTCACCCAAGGTCCCGGAGCTTCATGGAGGGTTTCCGCAGCTCTCGGTCACGGCCCGCGAGTTCAATGATGCATCGTCTCTTCTCAATCTGACTCTGGTTGCGCAATTTAGGCAACGACGTCCACCAGTGGACTGCTTTGATCGTTTTATCTCTGGTTCGTGGAATCTCAAGGAGCGTCCCACAGTGGGCCTTCTGTATCCAAGGCATATAATGATCCGTTTCAAGTCGGAGGAGGACTTCGTCATGGCCTGGTCTTCGGCACCGCGCACCTGTGATGGATGCCGATTCCTTCTTTTCCGATGGTCGTATGATAACTATTTGAAGCGCGACGCGTCGACTATGGCGATTTGGGTAAGATTTCCAGAATTACCTCTTCCTTTTCAAAATCCCGCTATCATCCGTATGCTTGGAAACCTAGTAGGTCGTTTCTTATGTTCGGACAGCAGGACTAGGGCTATAAGCCACCCGATCTCTCCAAGTGTCTGTGTTGAAGTTGACCTTTTGAAGCCACCAGTTGAGTTTGTTTACATTGCGGCATGTGAGGAGTTTAGGTGTAAACAACCTGTTGTCTTTGAATCATGGTTTAATTACTGCTCTCGGTGTCTAAAGTTTGGTCATTTGAGGGAGGTTTGTAGAGGCAGGAAGGTGATGCCGCCCCTGGCAGTGGTTCCTGAGAATGTAGGAGATCCTCAATCTCAGCATAGGGTGCAGAACTTGGGTGATGGCTGGACAGATGTTGGGCATACAATCTCACAGCCTTTGGAGGGTAGCAAAGGGAAGTATTTGCAGGGGCATTCGAACCCAAAAGTTGGTGATGTCTTCGGAAGGCTTAGGAAGGATCTGGGAATAGTATCTGCGGGAGGTCGGACCAGTGATTTGAGGCAGGTCGGCCAAGCTGCTGGAGTGAGCAGTGGTCCAGAGCAGTCTGCCGTGGGAGGGGAGCAGGCTGGGAATGGACTTGTTGGGACTGCGGTGGATGAAGCTGTGGGAGGGGAGCAGGTTGGGAATGGACACGTTGGGACTACGGTGGCTGAAGCTGCTGGTAAGAAGGAGCTGTTGAGACTTGATGATTCTGTGCAGGCAGAGGGTGCTGTGAAAGTTGCGGATGGTTGGGTGAGGGCCTCTCCGGGGCTCAAGCTCTCTAATGTTCAGCAGGTGGAGGGCTTTAAGATGGGCAACAGTTTCTCTAGTCTGCTGAGTGCTGACTTGGAGTTGGGTCAGGAGCAACCTGTTCTGCAGCCTAACATATTGGCAAGTGGCAGTGAGGAGATGAGTCAAAATGTGTGCTGTGTGCTTCTTGAAGGAAACATGGGACAGTTGCAGGGGCAGGTAGCTGCTGGGGCTGTTAGTGAAGTCCTCACAAGGGAGGAAGGTGGGAATGCGAAGGTCGGGCATGTCACTCAGCTTGGTATGTCTGGGGTGCTGGGAGCTAATGGGACTACCGATCAACCATAGTGACTAGCTGATATTGATCCGAATAGTCAGGCGGAGCAGGAGAAAGGTCTATGAAATGGACAGCAGTTGGTGTGTTTTTCTGGGAACTGGGGGGATTTATCTGATAGTGAGAAGGAGAATGCTGGCCGAAGTCGGGCCTCGTTCAGTGATGTGGTTCAATTCGGGAAGAAGACCATGGATGGGTGTGCGAGTAGTGTGACCGCCCCCCCCCCAAAAAAAAGAAGGCCGCGAAAGGATTACTCTAATATGCCGAGGCCGTTACTTACAAGATCCTCTCTGGGAAAGGGTAAAGGGATGAATGCTTCGGATGAATTTCTGCAGTTGGAGAAGTTAAATCTCAGACGCAAGTATGTGAAGCTGTTGAAGCAGTATGAATGTTCGGAATGAGAGTCGGCAACTGCAGATGAGGCACTTGGTTATGGAGCTGATGATGGGTACGGTTTTTAAGTTGTTTTCGTACGCTCTTGTTTTTAATGTTTGCTTGCTGTACTTTTATTTTATTTTAATAAATGGTCAGAGACTTTGTCTCTGACTGAGCCTTTCTGATCTATATTTTAGAGAGAATTACCTTTTCTATTATTTATATAAATAACTATTTGGGTTTATAAGATCCTTAAATTTGAGCCAATTACATGTTATTATATTTTATGTTGAAAATGTGAGTTTGTAGAATATATTTGTGGTGAAATTTTTTTATGGTTATTTTGAGGAATTTATTTAATTTTGGGTATGTAATAAAAAATAGTTTTTGAAAAAGGACAACATGGAGAACGGGTTACAACCTATCGCGTCCTACAAGGTTGTAGTAATCAAACCCAGAACCATAGTTTGATTGGGATGTATCACCTACCATTGGACTACGTCAAGTCATGGCTTAGTGTGACTATGTTTTTTTAGTTAAATGATTTTTTTTGATAAATAATAATTTGATTTGTGATCTTATGTGTAATCAAATGGTTATCTTTAGTATATGAAAATGATTTGGTGATTAAGTGATATATGTTATTTTCGAAGATGATTGCTCTGTTTGGAACACTATATTCTTAAGAATAATATAATAATATGGGATTTCATTTGAGGAGTAATGGTGGATGTTTTTTCTATGTTATTATTGTGGATTTATAGAGATTTTGGTTATTTATGGAAATGATTAACCTATCAAAGATAATATGTGGTTAGGTTAATAAATTTTAATTTTGTTACTTTTGGAGTAGTCGATGTTATTTGGAGATAAAATTTAATGATGAAATCTTCATAATAAAATTCTTTTAAGTTTTGCGTTTAAATATTAGTTTGGATTATATGGAAGGATTTTTAGGACCATTTTTTATTGAATGTTATTTATTGAACATTGGTATTGTTGGTTTAATTTTAGAAATTAATATTAGTTTTTCATTTTCTAAATGGTTATACATTTTGGGGATCATATAATATTTTTCAAACCATTTTAGTTTTGGATAATCTCTAATGAAAACGTTAATATATAGTTTCTCCTTTATGGATTATGGGATTCTCTAGATGTTTTTTCTAGCGCTTCCAGTGTGAAAAAGTTGTCTAGAACACTCATCATTTGAAGAAAAAGATGATTTATTGGTATAAATTTATTAAAGGATGAATCTCTAAATAAAAATAATGTATATCATAATATGTTCTTAGACAATCTCATAAATAAATTCCTCAACTTTATGAAATGGAACATAAAATAAAAAACGTTGTTCCTTTATTTTTCATATTGGGAAATTAATAACTATTTATCCCATCACATATTTGTGGTTGTTATGTGGTTATCTTTCTCCTGATCATGTTTTTTTTCACTCTCCATTAGAACATGACATTTTTTTTATCTTCTATATCCATTTTTTCCTACATGGAATCCTATGATGGGTTCTCTTGGGTGACCTTTGTACTTGTCTTTCTTTCTTTTGAAGTGATAGTTTTATAGACTCTTTTTCTAATGTAGTACATTCAATGTATTTCCCTTTCCCAATATTAAAATTGTGAGGATGTAATTTCTAAAAGGGGAGAAGAATGTAACTCCCCATGATTTCATAGTAAGATATTTTCAATAAAGTAATTTTATAGCTTGTGCTACAAGAAACAGTGAGTTCGAGCACACCACTACTAACCAAACTAGCCGTTCAAAAAGAGGTTATGAATAGTATTAACCAAAATTTGAATTTTATGTACTCTATATAATTTTAGAATATATATTATTTGATCCATAGACATAATATATGAACATATTCAATTTTCTAGATAAAAGATTTATTTTTTAAAAAATTGCAGTTTTATCACCTTTTAATGGAAAAAACATATTAAAACCAATATTTGACTCATTTAAATATTAAATTTAATTAACATAATTTGTTTTAGAATCAAGACATTAAAATTTTATTTTGAATAAATTTTTGGTACTTTTCCGATAAATTTCATATTATGATTAATACTAAAAAATACCAAAATTTAAATGTGAAAAAATTTAATCGAACTAATTTATAGTGGTAAATTATGCATTTGAATGGTTTGGAGTATAATTAGATTATATTTTTATCATTTAATAGAATGTAGTTTTTACATTTTGAAAACTCATTTTTGGGTTTGACAATGGGAATTAGTTTTAAATTAATTAATGCAACATCAATATTTTTAATTTTGTAAAATAGATTTCATTTTTGAATTAAGAATATCAAAATTACCATAGGGTGAATTTTTGGTATTTTTCTAAAAACATTCAATTTTTGATGAATAGTGAAAAACTCTGTGTTATTGTTTAAAACCAAATTTTAGTTTAAATAATTATTTATTTTGTTTATTTTGTGTCAAAATAGATACATAATACCAATATATGTTCAATTTAATTCATTGTTGTCATGTTATAATATGTTTTGATATATAAAATTTTATAGAACATTTTACCGTCTTTTACACACCTTCTAGGTTCATTTGAAAATTTGTATAAAACATAATTTTTCCACTTCTATGAGTAAAATTTGAGAAATCCAAGAGACAGAGTTGACATACTTATGTAAAATGTGGTTCAATAAGATGAAAATAATATTTTTTTAATAGTAACTTTTGAGTTTTATTTACCTCAGTTAGAAAAAATAGGGTAATTAAGTGTAAAATTTATATTATAATTACCCTAAAACATATACTAATTATATTGGATAAGTATAATTCAACCAAAAACAACCTTATAAATAACATATTACCCTATTTCTCTACTTGGATTAGATTCAGACATTTATTATTATTTTATTTAATGAAAAGTTAGAAGTGTTAAATTCAAGCTTAATAACAAAACCATTTTTAATATATGGATACACATAATATAAATTATACTATAAATATTCATTAGAAAGATAAAATTACTTCCGACATAGTAGTATTTTATTTATAATTTGTAGACATTACATAATTTATTTTATTTATGACAAAATGATGATGCAGTAATTACATTATTAATGAAATATTAAAATAATTGATATTATAAATAATCAAATAAATATAAATCGAGACATATGATGAATTTAACTTATTTTATATGTTAATATGACATGTTAGGGTGGGTTAAAAAAAATTTATTTTGTGAGATTACGTTTTAATGGATTTCCAAAAAATAAAATACAAAATTCTATCAAAATTGACATAATTGAGTTTTAAAACAGATAATTTATTATTAATTGATATAATATTCCAAAAATTATAACGATCAGCCAATGAAATATGTAAGGTTATATATATTTATAATGAACCACATTGGGTTCTCTTGTCTTGTTATAGTATGTTTATTAACCATATAATATAAAAATACAATGAGAGATGGTAAATGTCAAACTATTTAACTTAGAGTTAAATCTAAATGATTTTTTTAATATGGTGACATAAACCAGTCTAAAACCTATTTTTTGAGATCTTCTTGACCCATCCCCACCTTATCCTATAAATAAATCATTTTGGAGCCTTTATAATCTGAAAATTATTTTATTATAAAATAATATTTCAAGCCATTCATAAAGTTCCCCTCACCCATCTTATAAAAGGGAACATCCCCTTCTATCACAATCATACCTCCAAAGGCATTTATCTCAGAAAAAACCTACCCAATTATCCTCAAAACATCTCTCAAATCAAATTATATTCCTTATTTTGAACAGAAATCCAACCTAAGGATCAATTTTGATCAACTCAAAAGGAAACACCCAAAGAAGATGTATTAATTTCACCACCATCTTTCATGTTATTTTCATCTTGAACATCCTCTTTATTTTTTTGTTTCCATACCAAAAAAATAAATCCAGGACCTTATACCTAATTTTATGTTATTATAAATATGGTACAACCATATACGTTATTCAATCTATCCTACAAATGATATAGTCACCATACGTGTGTATATACGGATTACTGTCTCCACATCGTGGTATAGGTTGTTATTCAAACACTTCATTATTTGTATAGGTATAATAACATGTATAACTAAAGTAAATAAAAAATATAACATGTTAATTTTTCTGTATATATGATAAAACATCAAATTACAAATGATTTCACCATCAATATAATGATATTGTTGCTTGTGTATACCTATGGATAATCATCTTCATGAACGCGATGAGATTCCTTCCCCAGCGTAATCATTCAAGAATAATTTTCATTTTATGATTAAATATGATGTTTAATAACATTATATAATTCTAGATATTAATCATATAAAATATATTCATAACAAACAAGACTTAGGTATCAAAACATATAAAGTAAAATGAATCTGTTAACAACTTAAACAACGATACAACTGAAATATCATAAACAAAACGACACTATAAGATCATATATGATATCATATTTATTTTTTTTTCTAGTATAAATTAATAAAAAATATTTCACCATTATACATGAGGTTAACCTACCCTATACTAAGTAAAAGCACAATGTAAGGGGTTGTCATCTCACTTTTATTCCTGTGAGATTCATACTATATATTCCACTATTACCTTTTGTGTTATGAATGAACTGACAATGATTTTATTGTTTACATAATATACTTTAATTTATGGGTATTTACATCATCATTGTATGATAATTCTTTAATGGGGTGTATGTTTCGTAAGTCGCAAAATCGGTAAGGGGATTCCAAATTTCAATTTCCACTCATTTGGTTTTACGCAAACTTAATTGATTACATTACTCCAATATTATGAGTGAAATAACTATTTATTAACATATGTGGTAATTTACACATCCCTTTTTGTTGATTTTATTTTGATAGAAATAATCAGTACATTGTTAAATTCTCATGTCATCCATTTAAACTTGATTAGAGTAATTTTATCTTAATTTCTATTCATTGAGTTAAACATCCATGATATTGGTGTTGTTTTTACAAGAATATGTGTGAATGTTCTATAATTTATTTAAACTGAATATCAAATTATATTGAATGTATTTATATTTTTGACACATATTTATGTCATTAATTTATCCTTTACAAAAGGATATGGTCTTTATAAAGGAATTCATCTCAACATATATTCTATTGATACTTCTTGGTTGTTATGCACCAATTATATTATATTTGGTGTATGTACATTACTTTGACATAGTATATCATGAATCCCTTTATTGACATGATATTATAATGTTTTTATTTCCTTGATTATTTTTATTCAAGCGTCTCTCATTTGGTTAGGAACTCTAACTAAAATATCATTTTAAATGTTTTATAAATATATCCTTCTAAATATCTCTCATTAATTTCCATGTTTTAAAAAAAGGTTCTAAAGTTTTATTTATATAGAAATTATGTTTTTTAAATTGAAATTTAATTTACATGTTTCAAATTGGTATGGGACACTTTGTTTCAAAAATATACCTTAAAGAGATTCTTGACAAATAGTGTGACATGTAAATGTTTTCATAAAAACGGTATTTCTCTCAATGATTTTTTAACGATGTCAACATCCTTTACAGGATATTCATCTTGATTGAGGTTGATTTATTATGATAAAAATCATTCATACTATATTGATGTTTTTGTGATATTTTTT
The DNA here is from genome assembly GCA_963277665.1 of Viscum album. Classification (NCBI taxonomy): domain Eukaryota; kingdom Viridiplantae; phylum Streptophyta; class Magnoliopsida; order Santalales; family Viscaceae; genus Viscum; species Viscum album. Next base: position 554,137,036 of record OY728165.1, on the reverse strand, counting down.
AATGAGGATTTGTCATTTTTATACCATTAAAGGTTTATATATAAAGTATTGACATTTAGTTTTCTAGTTTTAATATGAATATTTAAGTTATGTTTAAACCTTTTCATATAAGGAATGCATTGGACCTATTATGAGATGGATGGAGCCCACTATAGCTCCTCCATTCAATTAGTAGGTCTCATGAGACAAACTATTGTCTTGGAACAAGGCCTTGAAAAAAAATCTTATTTGTAATCTTGGCACAAGACCTTGACTATGTGGTTATGAAGTATTTCATTGTGCATTCTTCATTATGTAATTATCTATTGATATTACAAGTGGTTATTTGACTAGTATAATATCAATGTGAATATGTAAATTGGATTATTAGATTTATCCTTACTATATTATTCGATAGTTTTTGTTTAAAATGCTTATGTTTTAGTCTTATACATTTCCTTAAATGTTTATTCTTATTTATGACAGTTTCTACTATATTGTTATCCTTATTGAGACCTGAGCTCAACCCTTTATTATTTATTATTCTTTCTAGGATTCAATGAAGTATATTACGATTAGCCTGTAAGAGTAGGCTAAGGGATATAAGAGAGTTCAAATGGGACATTGTGTTGTTTTTTATCTCATGATGTAATGTAAAACAATTTATTTATCTAGTAATTAAAAGGATACAAAACTAATCAGTATTTAGGGACAAGATTCCTTATATAATGTCAATGTTAGGTAATAATGCACTGATTCTACGAAACCGGAGTTGGGGTATCACATTAAATATGGCCATCATCCATTATTTCTGGTCGAACAATACCAATCTGTTTCAACCACCAGATAACTAAGATATTGATGGGTTGTGATATAATTCTTTCTTAACCTAAATATTCATGTACATTTAGATAATATCTATGTTAAACATCTATTATTAATACCCATTTCCAAATAAATTTTATGAAATTGTATTGGTGTACCCATTTATTTTTGATATGAGTCTTTTGTAAAGACCTATTTTCTCTGTGTTGGTTATTCCAATCGCCGATATGATCTAGTTTTATGATGTTAAACAACTAAAAAAATGTAATAGATTCAGAAAAACAAACTTCAAGAAATACGGTTCATCCTATAAGACATAAAATTGATTAGAGATTTGCATCCAGTCCATGAATCTGTGATAAGGATTAATTTTCACCTCCATACTAGAATGAATTATAGATATATCATATCTCTACATATAAGTCCAATCAATGTATATGACCATAAACTGACAATAGTTTCAATAATATATAGAGATCATCTAAAAAGGAGATGATTATACCATGATTCCTACAATTATAATATAAATAAATAAATATAGGGATTCCATACCTTAAATGTTGCACATACATCTATTTAATGTTGTCCAAATCATAAATATATTATATTCCAATGTACAGGTAATATCTCTATATGAATTTCATGCATAATAGATAATTCATCCCAAGAATGGATTTAAAATATTTCGACTTATAGATAATTATGTTACTAGATGGAAGGTGTTCCCCACATCAAAATTCCTCTAATTATTATATATTATCCCCAATGGTGTGATGAAAAATAAATTATCAGTTCTAATATTCACACTCCATGGCGCTAAACATTGAGGGAAACATACTTTTTTCATGATGTTAAATTGAACAATAAATATTTCCACACTACATGGTGTTAAAATATTAAAATCATCATCAATAATCATTCCATATCGAATGACCGAAATTTATTAAACATGTTTAACAAGATTAAATGGTTCATTAATCATATTTAAGAAACCTCAACATTGAGATCACACATCATATCTAATCAAATTATATTTCCCTTAACCATTCTTGTCCCAAAAATATAAGAAAAACACACCACATTGATTATATCATACATGGAGCTGGATAAGGGACATTAACCCATCAACCAAAGACATATTGGTTTTATTGGATGGTCATTCTCATCCTTATGATCCCAAACATCATTTCAATGGTTTTAATCTCTTTATAGTTATTAATGGTCAATTAAAAAATTATTATATCATACCATTAATCAAGACTGCAGAATTTTGACTGATTATTTACAACATCTTTGTCTCCCCCTCAAAAGCATGATGGAGTACTCTTGACCCTGGGTATCCTATCTAGGATATTTTTTAAACATTACCCTCCTTCTAGTTCTACTCACATCATGACCATAAACATTATTCATTTCATTAATAGTTTTATAAACATAAATATAATCCTACCATAGTCCAAATCATAAGACCATAAACTGCTAGTGATAAAGACATTAAACTAATCAGTTTGAAACACCACAATGGAATGTTTAAGAGAAATTCATGTATCTACAGTATAATCCAGTATTTTACAGTGTTTATGAAAAATATAAAGACTAAATAAACAAATAATAAATCATTAGAGACCACATTTTATCCCTTGTAAATGTTGATTTATACCCACTATAATCAACTAATATAGGAAAAAATCTATTGAAAATATTTATCACAAATCCAAGTAGAGATAATGAACTCAATAGGACATGGATAAACCAAAATGTATATGAGGACCCACCCTTAAAAGTTACATAATCTTTAATTAAAGGAATAATTCACATTGAGGATCTTTTCAGTTTTATAGTTTTACAGAATTGGTACATAACTATTACATAACATCACAAAAATTAAAAAGTGGACACTTCTAATCCGTTCCCATATTTTTCACACAAAAAAACTCTTAAAAAGTGTAATTTCTAGTTTCATGTTTTAGAAACCATTAATTTTCCTTGATCCCATCCTTGAACCTATTGATTTTTAGTGATGTGAAAATGCATTTCAAAACATTGGATGAGAATAAAACTCAAATTAAGGGTTATAAACCAAAGAATTAAAACAATTTTTCATCAATACATATATAACATAAGATCTTTAACATACCTTATTAAATAATAAGATTTACATAGTAAACACAAATAATACCGGTAACTTGTGTCATTCATAACATCCTTACATTATATCTTTCAAAACTACGTAGGGAGTTACATTTGGAATACACATCATAGTATATTCCCTAAATATATTAGGAGTAACATTCACGGTTACCACTGTCTTGTTTCCCAGTGCATTTGAGAGATATCCCGGGCTCACCTTCCATTGGTTTATCCCAGAACCACCCGCATTTGTAAACAAATCCCAAGAACAATAACATAATCATAACAATTAAAAAGAAGGAAAAATAACATTTGAACATTTTAATTATAATATATCATTTAAATATAATGACATAAAAAATCCATTATCAAAACCATTTGTAATACAAAAATATATAAACGAGTATATGTTATTTATTTTACTTTTAAATACATTATGCCTTGTTAAGAAAGCCAAATATCAAATAATACTCATGGCGGTAGAAGGGTCATTGTCACTGCATACATTAAAGAAACATCATGTTCTATCTTTTAGTAGAATGCTTCATTAAAAAATATTCCCTTTGAATTAATTGAACTGTCAAAGGTGCTTATACAGTGTATAACAGATCCTTGGCTATAAAAAAAATATTCCACAGTGAAAGAAGATTGATACAATGTCCATTACCTCATATCTGACTTGAACCATTCTTTCTTTAATCTCCAGAATAATAAACTAAATTAAATTTATAGTTTATTATGAAACTTTTTCATGTTTATAATTCCTTTTCAATAACTTATTACCATGTAATAAAAATTATGTAATCATTTATGTTAATAACGGCCATTTTGTTGATATGTGGTACTTGAGTCAAAAATGAACTTCATATAATTATAAGTGGTACATGTGGTCAAAAAATCATTATATCCAGAATGATATTCATGACATAGATATCAAATATAACATATATATTCAGTAAATACATGTATTTATAAAATTACATAGCATTTAGAGGTATGAAATGAAATGCACCGTTCAAGGTGATGATAAGTCGTATGTATGCATGAATGATACATTCTTTTCTATTACATATTTTAATCTAATTAAATCATAATGACATATAGGTATATTATAATTCCAGAATAATATCAATAACTCCATCCTTTATATGTCCCAGATATGCCATTAATGATTCATGTCACATTGTGGGGCGGAAGTCCCCACTTACTAAAATTAAATTATCACATTTACCCATAATGGAAACCATAATGATATGCTATAAATGAAAAGTACAGAAGCATATAGAAAACAAAAAACATAATATATATCATTTATAAATACATTTCCATATTAATGGTCACAATTAGAGGCTATAATAGATAATTGAACAATCATTGTTTCGTGAGGCCTTAGTTTGGCATCCACAAAAACAATATGTTATTTACCCATTAATGTAGGTGTGTGTATATTTAGTTAGAATAATTCACATAAAAACATCCAAGTATATTAAAAAAACTTTTTTATAATAAATTGTAATAAAAAGCTTTTAGGGGTTGGAGAAGTAAAATAAAACAATATAATTTAAGAAAAATTGTTACCATTAATTCGAGTAACTCCCATTGGATTGAACCAAAAAGACTTCTTGAAGTACCTTCTACCAAAGTTAAGTCATCAAGTTGGAAGACATGGATCTTGATAGGTTATTTGGAAGGGGTTACATGAGGTAAATGGCTTGATATGTGTGAGGAATGGGATAGAGGTGAAGGATTGTTATATGGTGGGAGTGGCTCTTTAGGAATGTGTGAAAATATTATTTTATTATATAACGATTTTTGGTTTCTAAAGGTCCAAAACAAATTACAATCGATGATAATATGACTCATGGTAGATATAAAATCATCCAATAATAATTGGATTGGTATTTGGATATTGTTTTAATATTTATAATATTATTTATTTTAATAATTTATTATGGAGGTAAACATTGTATCATTATTGTGTCATAAATAATATTCATTATTCGATGTCAAAAATTTATAAAAATAATATCATGATGTAGTAAATCTTTCTATATTTCCAAATCCTATTTATAGTCAAAATGATAAATTATATAACCTTTTGTAAAAATTAATTTACTAAAATATATTTGTTTAGGTGATTATTGCCTTTACATAATGTTAATTAATATAATTTTTCATTATCTATCTTATGTAGCTCCATGGGGTCCCAAAATTGACTGAAGGATGCCCACGGTCGGTCATGACTCATACAATAAGGTTATGACATGTGTTATATTAATTTTTTATTGTTATGATATTATTTTTACCTTGAATTACACAATTTACTTTTAATCACGACAAATAAAAGTCAAAAGCTTCTATTCACTAAAAATTATTTTCATCTTATTGAACCACTTTTTACATAGTAATAAAAGAAAATTTCTGTTGGGTTTTCAAAATTTAAATCATAGAAGCGGTAAAATTTCATTTAAATGAAAATGTACTTTTTTAACTACTACTTGGTGGTTTCACAATTTATCAAAAATTGACGTTTTTCCGAAAAATACAAAAAATTCAGAGTAAGATCTATTTGATATTCTGAATTAAAAATGATATCTATTTTACCATATTAATCACATATATGATTTATTAATTAATTAAAAATTAAATTCTTGTTGTCAAAACAAAAAACATGTTTTTATGAAATATTAACTATCAAAAGATTGACATTTGTTTATGTCCAATTTTAAAGTGAATTTAATTCCAATGACCAAAATTGGATATAAGGGTAAAAATATAATTAAATTATATGTTAAAACAAATTCAAAAGATTAGATAACCATATAAATAAATTTTATTAAAAGGCTGCTCGGAATTAAAATATTGTATATTCAACTATTCATCAATAATAGATTGTTATCAGAAAAATACCAAAATATTACTCAATGTAAATTTTGATGTCTCAGTTCAAAACAGGAATTTTAGTTGGTCAAATAAAACATTTAAATGTTACAAATACTATATTTAAAAATGATTCACCATTAAAATGTTGTAAATCTTCCATTTAATGTAAATAATGCTTAAAATTAGATTCATTCACATTTTAAGCCTCTAACATTTATTGGATAAATGTAAAACAAATTTACTAACATGCATAATAATACTTTATTTAGTAATATTTATTCCTTCCATTGTAATGGCTTGGTTTTAACTTCCATTTAAAATATTATTATTATATTATTATTGTGCTACGTAAGATTTCAAAGAAACTCATTATTGCGTATCAGGTATACCATTAAAAATAGAAACCCATTTGAGGTAAAATTAATATTTAAGGTAAAATTAATATTTAATTAAAAAATTATTATTTAAAATGAAAATTATTATTTCTTTTTTTAATGGGGATGTTACAACCTTCCCCCCTTTTAAATGTTGTGTCCTCGTAATTTTTATTCACTTATAAAATAAGTGGGGGTAAAAATATTTCATAGCATTTTCAGATTCCCACATTGTCTCTCCAACCATAAGGTTTATCCACAAAACCATTACATGATGAATTACCTAATTCCACAAAAATTTCTCACTTCGATCAAGAAGATGGACTAGATGTTCCTCATAAGAGATATTCTCTTCCAACTGAACTATCTCTAGATTTAAAACATGAGATGGATATGGAATATAATTTTTTACGTTGAATCATGTTAAATATTGTGAACCTGGGACAAACAATGATGTAAATCCACTTTGTATGCAATTGATCCAACTTTCTCCATGATTTTATAAGTTCCAATAAACCACAGAATCAACCATCCATTCTTACCAAAACCCATTACACTTTTTCACATAGAAACATTGAGAAAGACATGATCACCTATCTCAAATGAATGATCTTTCTTCTGATTATCCTTTTAACTTTTCGTCCCGCTCTGAGTTGTTCTCAGGTGATTCTAAATAAAATAATCCTTATATGCCATATATTCTACCAATTTTGGTCCCATCAGCTTAATTTCACCTACTTCATCCCAAAAAGCTAGAGTTTAACAATGCCTCCCATATACTGCCTCAAATAAGCCATCTATATACCGGAATGAAAACTGTTATTATATACAAATTCAACCAATAAAAGATGTTGGTCCCAAATTCTCTATTAATCATGTGAACAAGAATGTAGCATATCCTCCTAGGTCCGAATTTCTTTTTCTGGCATCCCATCCAATTGTGGATGAAAAGCTGTAAAAAAATTTAATTCAATACCCAATGACATCTAAAGGACTTCCCAAAAGATAAAAGTATTTCTAGGATTGTGATCATATAAAATAGAGAGGGTAACTCCATCGAACCTGACAATCACATTAACATACAACTGAAGAAGTTTATCTAGAGATAGTGTATCTTGAATAGGAACGAAATTAGCAGATTTGGTCCAATGATGAATAATAACCCAGATTTAATTATTACCTTGAGACACCATTGGTAATCATAAAATGAAGTCCATGGATATATTTTCCCATTTCCACTCTGGAACTGGTAAAGACTAAATAATCCCATTCATTAACCATTACTCTGATTTATCTTTCAAACAAGTCAATCACATCACAATAAAATCAGTAATATATCTTTTCATTCCATCCCACAAATAAAACTCCTAAAGATCTCTATACATATTAGTACATCTCAGATAAACTGAAAACGGGGAACTATATGCTCTACATAACAAATAATTCTTCAATAGTGAATCATAAGGCTCACATAATCTCATTCCAAATCACAAAACACAATCATTATCAATGGTAAATTCAATAACCTTACCCTTATGAACCAACTCTACCTTTTTCTGCAATTAACTCTCTTTCTTCCGTGTTTTCTTTATTCAATCTAATAGAGACGATTTGAATAACACCTTGAACAAAACAGAAGAATTTTCTTGCACGAACATCTTCTATTCCAAATTTCATCAAGTCAAAAACCAATGGATCTCGTTCCAAACGTATCATGGTTAATGAAGCATCACATTTTTGACTCAAAGAATCAGCCACATTATTTGCTTTTCCGAGATGGTAAAGGATTGAAAAATCATAATCCTATATTAATTCCAAACATCTCATATTTCTCTTGTTAATTTGTTTCTGAGTGAATATATACTTCAAACTTTTTTGGTCAGTATATATTTCATATTTTATTCCAAACAAATGATGCCTCCAAATATTTAATGCTAAAACAACAACAGCTAATTCCAAATCATGTGTTGGGTAATTTTTTCAGATGATATTTCAACTGACGTGAATAAAAAGTAATTACATGAGCTTTATCCAAAGGGAGACAACTATGTCCTTTCTATGAAGCATCACTGTAAATAACAAACTCACCATTTTAATATGGTAGTGCCAAAATTGGATCTTCCACCAATCTTGTTTTCAATTTTTGAAAACAACCATCACATTCTTGTGTCCTAATGAACATAACACCTTTTAGAGTTAACATTTTCAGTGGGATAGATAACCGGGGAAAATTATCAACAAACATATATTAATTTCCTTCCAATCCAAGAAAACTACGAATATCAGTTATATTTGTGGGTCTTGGAAATTCTTCGACAACCTTTGTTTTATTAAAATCAACTGTTATGCCATTTATTAAAACAATGTTACCAAGGAAATAAAATTTTATGTAACTTAAACTCACACTTTCTGAATTTTACAAATAGTTTATTTTATTTTAAAGTTTTCAAGACAACCATTAAATGACTTTCCTACTCCTCTTTACATTTAGAATAAAGATAAATATTATCATTGAACACAACCAAAAACATATCCACGAACTCACAGAATATTATATTCATATGATCCATTAATAAAAAATTTGAATTGGTTAAACCAAAAGAAATAACAAAAAATTCATAATGGCCATATCTAGAACGAAATGCAATCTTTGTAGTGTCTGTTTCATTTACCTTGAACTGATGGTACCATAAACTAATGTCAATCTTCGAAAAATATTTCACTCCCAGAAACTGATCAAACAAATCATCGATATTGGTAAAAAAATACATGTTATTAAAAGTTATGTTATTAAATTATCTATAATCAATGCAATGTCTCACTGAACCACATTTCTTTTTAACAAACAAAACAGGAGAATCTAGTGGTGATGTGCTCGGTTGAATGAAACCATTATGTAACAACTTCCTGAAATTTCTTATTTAACTCTAAAAGTTCAATTTGATCCATTCAATAAGGGGGTTTTGAAGTTGTATTAGCATTAATAACTATGTCAACAATAAATTAAAATTTCTAATTTGGTGTAATACTAGAAAACTCATCAATAAAACATCATGATACTCATTTACCACCATTAATATGAATAGTTCCTTTATTTTCAACAATATGTGCATGGTAACAGTAATTTCTATATTTCACTAGTTTCTCAGCTTCCTGATATGTTATCAAAATTATGGGTTCATTATTGTAAACAATCTAATAATATTTCTTAAAGGAAAACACTTTAGCTCTGAAGTCAATATTATCATGATAAATAGAAATCCATACCATACCCAAAATAACATCAAACATTACTAGAGGAAAGACAATAAGGTTTGCGGGTAGATTCATTCCCCACACAATGACATGAAGGTTATTATAATTTCATTTTGTTTCAAAAATTCCTCCATGTGATTTTACCATAAGTTCATGATTCGTATCTTGATACGGAACTCCCAATTTACTAGAAAACATCTTAGAAATTAATGAATGTGTAGAAATTGAATCAAACCACACATTGGTATTATCTAAACAAAAAAATTTTGTACCTAATAATACATCATTTGATGGCCCAAAATCTGTTGAAGCAGTTGAAAAGGATTTCACCACCCATTTATGCTTGTAGACTAGATGTTTTCCCTTAGTTGAGTTCAACGTTGGACATTAATTTTCATAATGACTCATTTCACTGAACATAAAACATTTTACTAACTATAAATCGGATTTCGTCATAACATTACCCTGCTTTTTTTCAGTGAAATTATGAGATTTATGTCCAATTTTACCACATAAGTAGCACTTAGCAGAATTCAAAATAAATTCACCAACATGCTTTTTACCAAAATTTTCTCAAACTGTAAATATAATTTTCTTACCATCAAACTTCTTAGATGAGTTCTTCCATTTTGACTAGCACGATGACCTCTTAGTATGTTGTTTTTCAAAGAACACTTGATCATTAGAAAACTCCATTTCCACATTCTCCACACATAAAACATGTTTTTCATAACATTTCTACTTATGATAAGCTAAATACCTTCAATACATTGACTTTAATCTTGAGTAAAAATGGATGATTTTAATATCAATATATCATTTGAAATATACACCATACCTTTCTAGTCGATTGATTTTTGATTCATAATAAGCCACTACGTCATCTTCCTACCCCAATTCAAGGAATATTTTTCCATCCTAAGACGAACCACCTTAGGAAAATATTTATCAAGAAACATACCATTGAATTCAACCCAATCAAGAGAACTAATATACTCACTATCCCTGATATTTTTCACCATCAACCACCACTGATCAGCTTCACCTTCAAAATTGTAAATAATGGGACTAACTTTTTGATGTTTTGAACACCCCATAACATCAAAAATATTCTCGAATTCTTTAATCCACCCTTTTTCTAGAACAGGGTCAGATGATCCTCTTAATGATGGTAGATTTGCCTCATGAAATTCATCAGTACTGATATGTTCCTCTATGGTTGATTTGGATGATCTCATGCTTGGATACCACCACCATTTATAGCCTGAGTCAACAGTGCCATCACTGCAACAAACTATTCAGTTCTGATTCTGACCATCTCACATTACTAATTTGAAAGGTTCACTTCCTCCGGATGTAGTCCCATTATAGCTGCCATGTTTCCTATGAGGAAAACTATTCTCAACACATAAATATATAATTAAAATAAACATGGTAATTTGTAAATGCTTTATCACTTAAATTTGACCATAAATTAATTTATGGACATTAATTTAACAATTGCCTATCTAAACCAACCTCTGATACCAACTATAAGGTCCCAACCATAAACATTACATAATCCTGAATTAAATTAATTAATCACATTGAGGATCTTTTTAGGATTAGAGTTTTAGAGAATTAGGCCCTAACTATTACATTAAATCACAAAAATTACAATGTAGACACTTCAACATAGTTCCCATTTTTTCACAAAATAAAATCTCTTAAAAATTGAATCATGTCTAGTTCCATGTTTTAGACAGCATTTCTTTTCCTTGATCCCATCCCTAACCTTATTCATATTTATTCCTATGGAAAACATTTCAATACATAGAAAGAAGATAAAAATATCAGTAATGGTTATAAAACAATGAATGAAAACATTATTTTATCAATACATACATAATATAATATCTTTAACATACCTCATAAAATAGTAAGATGTATATAGTAAACACAAATCATAAAGGTAACTAGTGTCATCTATAACATACTTACATTTTAGATTTTACAACTATGTAGGGAGTTACATTTGGAACGCCTCTAATAGTATATTCCCTAAACCTCTTAGGAGAAACAATCACGTCTATCTCTGTCATGTTAACCAATGCATTGGAGAGCTATCTGGCTCTCATCCGCCTTAGTATTATCATAGAACCACCCGTATACGTAAATAATTTCTAAGAACCATAACATAATCATAACACATAATAAAATATAAGAAAGATAAAAATATCCACATTTCAATCACAATTTATAATTTAAATATATAAACATAACCAATATATTATAAAAACCATTTTCAATACCAATATACGTAAAAGAGTATATGGAATTTATTTTTCTACTAAAAACATTACAGCTTGTGTAAAATGTGTTTATACAGCGTATAAAAGAAAGTCGTGTATAAAACAAAATATTCCACAATGAATGGAGATTGAGAGGAAGTCCCTTACCTTGTATCCGACTTAAACCATTGAATCATTATTCTCATGAATAATAAACTAATGTTTGTTTATACTTTATTATGAACCTTTTTCAAGTTTTTAATTACTTTTAAATGACTTATTACAATTTTATTAACATTATGTAATCATTTATGTTAATAACGGTTGTTTTGATGATATTTGGTACCTGAGTAAAAAATGAACATCATATAATTACATGTTGTTAATGTGGTCAAAAAATCATTATATCCATAATGATATTCATGAGTTAGATGTCATATATATCATATATATACATTATATACATGTATTTATAATATTTCATAACATTTAGAGTTGTGAAATGAAATGCACCATTCATGGAGACGGTAAGTCGTACGTACACATGAACGACACTTTCATTTATATTTCGTATTTTAATGGAAATAAAACATAATAATTCATAGGTATATTATTATTCCAGTATAATATCATTTATAATATCATTAACACCATCCATTATAAATCTCAGAAATTCCATTAAGGAGTCGTATCACATTGAGGGGGCGGTAGTCTGCACTTCCTCAAATGAAAATATCACATTTACCGATAATGGAAACCGTAATGGTATGCTATAAATTAAAAATATAGAATAAAAAAGAAAACATAAAAATAATATATATCATATATAAATACAAGTACATCTTTTTTGCCACCATGTGTGGATGTAGGAGATAATTGAACAATCATCCTTTTGTGAGGCATTAGTTTCTCGTCCACAAAAATATTTTGTTATTATCTCCTTAGATGGATATGTGTGTAAGAGTAGTTAAAATACTTTTAATAAAAACATCCCAGTATATTAAAAAGACTGTTGTTGTTATAAAAAAAAGGAATAAAATTAGTTTAGGGGTTGGATATGTAAAATAAATAAAATAATTTACGAGAAAGTGTTTCCTTTAATTTTGGTAACCCCCTCTTGTTTGAACCAAAATAACATCTTAAAATGCCTCTTCCTTAATTAAGTATTATAGGTGGAAGAGAGGGATATTTATAGATTATTTTTTCAGTATATGGATTATCCATAGGGCTTGATATGTGTAAGTAATGGGTTAGAAGTGATGGATTTTTATAAGGGGGGAGGGTCTCTTTAAAAATGTGTGAAAATATTATTTTATTATATAATTATAATCAGTTTATAAGGGTTGAAAACTAATTAAATTCTAAGATAATATGACTGATGGTTTAAAAAAATCATCCAATTAGAATTGAACTGGTTTAGGATATTGTTTTAATGTTTATAATATTATTTATTTAAATTATTTATTAATGAGGTAACACTGCATCATTATTGTGTCATAAATAATTTTATATTTTTGATGTATAAAAATTATAAAAAAATACCATTATGTAAAAAATCTTCTTAGATTTACAAATATTATTTATAGTCGAAAATATAACTTATATGACTCTATGTAAAAGTTAATTTACTAAAAGATATTTGTTTAGGTCATTTTTGCCTTAACTTTAAGTAAATGAAAATAAAGTATCATAATCACTCTTAAGTGGCACCATGGGGTCCCAAAATAGACCCAAGGATTCAAATTGTTTTCCATAACTCATTATATAATGTTAGAACAAATTTTTAAGTAATTTTTAGATATTATGATATTCTTTTTCCCATAATTTACTCTATTTACCTTTAACTGCTGTAAATAAAAGTGAAAAGTTACTATTAACCAAAAATTATTTTCATCTTATTGATCCAAATATTACATACTAATAACAACCATGTATGTAATATTCTCAAAATTATAGTCCCAAAAGCAATAAAATTTCATTTAAATGAAAAGGTCAGTTTTCAACTTCTATTTAGTGGTTTCAGTATTCATAAAAAATTGATGTTTTCAGAAAAATACCAAAAAATCATCCTAAGAAATATTTGATATTATGAATTTAAATATAATATATATTTTACAAAATTCAAAAAATAGAAGTTGGATTAATTAATTTAAAATTAATTCTTGTTGTCAATACAAAAAACCATGTTTTTATGAAATATTAACTATCAAAATATTGTTTTTTTTGTGTCGAATATCAAAGTGAAATTATATAAAATGACAAAAATTGGATTAAATGTGAAATATATAATCTAATTACACTTTAAAACAAATTAAATTGATAATCTAACCGTTAAAATAAATTATACTAAAATGTAGTTCTGAATTAAAATACAATATTTTCCACTATTCATCAAAAATTGAATTTTATCAGATAAATTCAAAAAAATTACCTAATGTAGATTTTTATGTACCAATATTAATGAAGAATTTAATTTGGTCAAATAGAACAAATAAATTTGACCAAAACTACAATTAAATAGGATTCTCCATCAAAAGGTGGTAAATCATCCTTTTAAAATATTTATTCTTAAAATTAGATTCAATCACATTTTATGCCTCTAAATTTTATTGGATAAATATAAAAACATTTAACAAACATTTATAATATTACTGTAGTTAGTATATTATTCCCTCTATTACAATAACTCGGTGTAAACTATTATTTAAAATAATAATATTATATTATTATTGTGAAAGGTAAGATTTCAATGAAACCCATTGTTGTGTATCGGGTACGCCATCAAACATAGAAACCCCTTTAAAGTAAAATAAATATTTAATTCAAAAAATTTAATAAAAATAAAAATATATTATTTATTTATTTACCTGGGATGTTACAAGTGTTCTCAGAACCTTAGTTAGTAATATGTTCTCCATAAAGTATATTTATTTGAAGGATGTCTAATATGGCATAAAAATTATTATGTTGACACACTTACCTGAAAACCCTATTGCCTCAAGTTATTTACCTTTTTTCCCTTTTATAATGTTCGTTTCCAACACTTGACAATTAAATATTTTACCAGTAGGTTTCATAAGAAAATTGACACTGTGATATATAGATTGTGATTAGAGGATGTTTGGTCCCATAAAAGAGGCCCCCCATGAACCTAAGAATTTTTATGGACTGTGTAGAGGAATGTATTTTTCCATTATCGATTGATGACCCATAGAAACCTAGTCGCACCTCTAGATAACACAAATATTCATTGTATATTTTTTTATAAACCATATAACTGGACTATTAAAAAAATTATATCCATAATGTTATATCCCTATGTATTATATGAATTCTTAAATATATAATGAGATATTCCATTCCCAAATCCATTAATAACACACACCACATGACTCGAAACCACATTCAATAGGTCCATATCTTCCTTGGATGATACTAAACATTCATAGGGTTTCATAATCCTTACATAATATCTATTTTCCACATACCCCACATCATTAGCACAATTCTTGAATATCCAAAAATCATTGATATCATTTAGAATATAGTGGGGATCCCAAGTTCATTAAAAACATGTATAACTTATGGACTTATTCATAAGGCCCTTTAACCCATAAAAAAGAGGCATATCCCTTTTTCTATAAAGTAACTCAAATCCTCCGGATCTCCGAAAACATTGCAATTGAACTTATATGATTAAGTATATTTCATTCTATCTTTTTCACATTTTCCCTAATCTATATTCATCAGTTCATGATACTAGACATGTGATTACAGAAACCATATTCCAATTATTTATGTTTACTCGTCTTCCTTAATAGTTTTTCACCCACCCATACCCTTTTAGGTAAGGATGCAAGGTGTCAAAACCTATCATGGACATTCGTCTTTCAATTTTTCTATATAAATAATTTGTTTTAAAACCTTTAATTAAAATAAATTTCCACAATATCAGTTTTGAAAGTATGGTATATGAATTGTTCATGAAACCTCATTCTTAAGAATACCATATATGACGTGGGTTTATCAAACCCTTCATGAATTCCAACACAAAACTAATATAAAATAGAATGTATTGTCTAGAAGATAATAAAGAACTAAAAAATATGTGTTGAATGAGAATACCATAAATTAAAACGATATATGTCCTAAGCTAGAATACCTAAAACTATAGTAATATAGAGTCTAATATATAATACCATAAACTATAGTAATGTATGGTCTTAGCTACAAGACCCTAACTTATAGAAGTATAATATCTGATTTATGTGACAAAAACTATATCATGTCAACAGTGAAGATTCGAAGACCATAAATCATCAAATTAAAATAGTTTAAAGTTGTTCCAGGATGTACAAAAACATTTGAGCTCTGGGAAAACGTTTTGGGTCAGTTCACAAGAAATTATATTCTGGTTATCTAAGAAATATGAATGATTTATGAAACTAAAAAGGAATAAATCGCATCAGTCATAGAAACCATAATGTGGAGACTTATAAAAAAAAGTCTTTAAATATCATTTTTTTAAATAAATACTTGGAATAAATTATGGCGAATGTGATAAAGTTACAAATCCTATAATCATAATTATCTTTCCCTAGAAATAATAATGCTTCACTATCTTCGATAACTAATCACGGAAAAAATTGGTTTCTGTCTCTATTTCTTGATACCCTCCATAGGGTATCTTTTCCTCTAATTCGTTTATACTGCATGAAACTATGTCCATCCCATATGACCATAAAATTAGTAGAGTGGACTAATTTATGAGGAATAAAATGTGATACATGGGAAGATTATTGAAACATCTCCACCAATATATTAGTCCCTACATATGATTCTATCATAATGTGATCACATCTCTTTCCCTATCTATTTTATATATTAACATAAGTGATTTGGTCATAGATTTATTCATCAATGAACCTTTACCCCCTATACAGATGATTTATTTTCATTGGATTACTTCTTAAACTACGTATAACCTAATTCGGATTCATTTTGGTATATAGATATGTAAATATTTGTTATATTGGATTAAGATGCAACATCTTAAACACCAGATCTACTAGAAATTGTACAGTTTATATACATTCCAATTTAAATATATTTTTCTCCCTGTTAAGGATACTCCGTATAATTATTTCATATAATAACACAAGGAAAAGAGTCTTTTCTTCAATGCACCTAAAATACCTCATTCAACACACTCATGATTAATCCTCTCATATTGATCAATATAATGTGTTGTAAGATAATCTATCTTATGTAATATTTATCTACAGTTACAGTCGGATTGTATAATTTTTTCTCTAAGGTAATATAATTGTAGGCGACATTTTATGGAAAACATTACTATATACTAGGATCATTGTCATCAAGGATTTATGAATTATAAGGCTTTGGAAAAAATAATTTAGGAGTTTCATAAACATATTATACTTGGATATTAATTCTATGTAATCCAGTAGATAGTTTTTGGTAATCCCAGGTTACCATCTAGATATGTCAACCAAGGATCATACTGGTATACCTTCAACCACACCTGAGAGTTAGCATAGCATTCCAGCTAGGCAGTGAGAGTATGGATAAGAATAGTTAACATAGTGATAACATAGGGAATGTGTCGATTGTTTTTATGGGTGATCCTAATGGCTTTGGATTGATAAAAGTGAGTAAGTTTGTATTTTGTATTTCAATCTAGCTAATCGCTTGACTGATGGATAAAATTATGAATAATATTATATTCTTTGTATCCATAAGAATATTTTATGTTGGATAATAACCAAGAGTTGAACATTTCATCCATAAAATGTTAAAATAGACGAAATATCTTCCAACTAAATCAATCATGTACATTTTATCACATTTCTACCCCACCTACATCTTCGTTCTTATCTTCCACACCGACCAACACAACATGTTTCGCACCAAGAGACACACCAAAACCTCACTGTACCATAGTACATGATGAACACTATGACATCACTCAATGATTATCAAAATAAGACAAGTATTCATGCTTGACATCCCCAAGGAATTATATGTCATTTCACATGAATTACTTATTTATACGAATTGGTAGAAATCACATGAGATTACCCATGTGAGTCACATGATCCCATTATGAGAGGTCTTGATGATAACAAGATAAAAGTAGTGAATATAATGAGAAGAAGTGATCACGTAACCTAGATCAGATGAATATGAACATATATTATTAATTCTTGATGTTGGCATGTTTTTTACAACCCCTTAACCAAATTGATCATCTGGAAACTTTTACAAAACATGATTATAAAAGTGGTCATGTGAAGTGTCCTTATGATTTCATGATTATCATGATTACACATTAATTATCTTGTACTAAGAAGATTGATTCATTTTATGTCTATATCTATTGCTGAATCCTGATACCTTTGATGATGAAAATTTTAACCTATGTATCACATGTCTATGTGATTCAAGATATTTGAAATCCTCTTTATGTGACCATCAGAATTAGGAAAATAAAATTTGGGGGTTCATATATTAATGAAACCTATCAATTGATAGATTTCAAATGATCACCCAAATCAGCTTATGAAATAATTTATTAAAAATTTGAATGAATCATGTAATGTAAATTGCATTGATTTTAAAATGAAGGGATCTTATGAATCACATGATTAGTTCCACAATTACAGGATAAAACTAGTGGATTGTAAATCATTCCACACAAAATCCTTAGTGTTTATCGTTATCATGTGAATGACCTCAGACACATCCATCCAATCATTAGGCACCCCTATGGATCCAGAAAAAAATGTGGAGAAACAGTCTGTTACAACGATCACATGCCACCATGAGATCCAGCATTAATCAAGTGACACAACACAAAAAAGATAAGTTATCATGAGTGATAATTGTAACACTCAATAACGACATCTATTATTGATTAGGCGTCTCATTGATAAAAATCCAATAAGAAATGGTCAAACGTCTTGGAATATATCAGATAAAAAGATAGAAATGGTGGAATCCTCATTTGAATTTATGTTCATTTGATTATCATGATAAGAATGGGTGATATCTTCATGATCATTTAATTTATTACATGAATTCCCTACCATCATGGTAGGTTCATCACATGATAGCTTTTAGACATATCACCACTTTTATATGAAGTATTTTAAACATGTCCATTTTATCACATGATGCTTAGATAGAAAATAAATGTGAGAACGACATATTCTTTATATAATAAAATATGTAAATTGAGGTACCCTTATGTCCAGGTTAGTTAAACTATTTATCATGACAATAGAAAATTATAAGACAACACAGTCTATGAAATGTACTCATATTAGTCTTATTTGGTCACAAAAAAACCTCTTCAACAAGTGTCAAAATCACACAATGTATTATATTAATGTTATTATGATCTAGTGAATTCCTTTTGACCTTTTGATTTTATTATTCAAAATAACATTAATAGGGAATCTATACAAATAAATATGTTGCTGACAGTGTAATATTGTTGTCTCTGTTTATCATGTGACATAAAGCAGGCGCCATGCATGAACTGTAGAAAGATCATGTGAAATGTGTTATACTCCACCAATTCAAACAAATATTTTTGATATAAACATCTTTTAAGGTGGGGTATAATTGGACTGATGAGTCCAATAAATTACTCATGGATTACTAACAAAACAACTAAAGGAGCATTGTGGTAGTTTTGAAATTCCACATAGTAATAATGGTTTTATACAATATAAAACCTAGTGAATGACTTAATGGATTGTGCGTAAAGTATATTTTTTTGAATGAAACCCAAATTCATATCATTATAGACTTCCTATTCACCAATGAAATCATAAAGAGGAGACTCTTAATGTCAAATTAGTCATGTGTGACCAGAAAATTATATTTTTGATGAACATTGTGGCATTTATAAAACACTGGATGATATATATAAAACCAATACATGAAGAATGATATGAAAATTTTCATGTGAATGGTTTATGTGTTTTTTATGATTAATCTAGATAAATAAATAGAATGAATCCATGTTAAAAATAGAATGCAATATCACACCATATTTTCAGCCATGTCACAAGAAGCCCTCCAACATGTTATCCTTTATCAAATCCCAGTCTTTGTTATGTGTTTGTCATTCACATGATGTCTCCATGGACTATTCATATTGATCATGAAGAATCCCTCATAATTGTCAG
The DNA here is from genome assembly GCA_963277665.1 of Viscum album. NCBI lineage: Eukaryota > Viridiplantae > Streptophyta > Magnoliopsida > Santalales > Viscaceae > Viscum > Viscum album. Next base: position 554,117,101 of record OY728165.1, on the reverse strand, counting down.
CCATAATATCGAGACACCCATGGATGTGTATGCATTGATCAAGTGATGTATCTATGGGGAATTAGTTCAATCATATAAAATCACTTTGACATTCCTATATTATTCAAGTGAGGAACTCGGAATGTTTTAGGGTTGTTATGTGGAGGTCCTTGAAGAATTCAGATGGATAACGGGGAAGACATCACATAACTATTTTCCAAACATCTTCATATATATCCAGCATATAACTAGGACATGTCCAGACATCCACAAACATGTTTAAAAGACAATGAGGACATGTGTAATATACATATTGAATATGTCAACTATGTCAAGAATATGACCTATAATAATTTTTTTTTGCATTTTTCAGGATGAAAACCCTAGACATGAAAATATATTCATGCCCACACACATATACATATACCATTTGAAATGTGTTAATTCTTATTATAGCTATAACATTATATATGGGATGCATTCATAAGTCCCAATCCCTAATTGGGAATCCATTTCATTGTAATTACTAAAAAATCTCATACAATCTAATACATAAGACCCTAAATCTAATATGGGATTATTATTCTTCATCATCAATTAGATAATTGATATGATAATTGGAATACAATTTATTTAATTCAAAAAAATTATAGGATACATATGATTCCTTCCAATGGACAGAGCTCTATATGAAACACCCCATCAAGGTCATCCCATTAATTATGTTTTCTATCCATATACGTTGAATTTATAAACATTATACACCTTCTTTATAACACCTATCATGACTCACGTGGGGTTATAGATTTTTCAATGATCATTTAGAAATAATCATTACATTTTTCACATATAAGGAAACCTCGTTTTGTAATCCCCATTCAATTCCTTCATATAGATCCATAAAAAATGGAATCCTCTCGTCTGTAAGTCCTGTAGAAATTACCATATTTATAAGCCATGTGGAAATAACCGTAATGGGTATTAATAATATGTTACCACCTATCAGTAGGATAAGGATTAATTAAACAATGATAACTCTAATTAGTCTTTTATAATGGATATATGGGATTCCTTCATAAGAAATATGTCCAAACATGGTTCCTGGGTGACCACATATATATCCTTTACACATGATTTCAAAATACATGGATTGGACTCAGATGACCTATATTTGTTTAAATTCCAAATTTAAAATGGATATTTAGGACATCTTATCATGGTTCAATCCCACCGTATATACTATAATTTCTTCCAGAGATTGATGTAAACTGCATATTTTCTAGCAATAGGGATTCTAAATAGAAAATTTTTCTATTTCTATGAAATAATTGGAAATGGATGAAGTAACTCGAATACATATAGATGGTATATTACTACATCCAATTTATATGAATAAGGATTCAATACCAAATCCTTATATTAGGGTGACTAGTCTCATATCATGATTAGGAAGAGATTGAAAATGATATCATAAATTAATAATAGATACCCGTAATAGGAAATATTTTCAAACAATATGGTTTCATATCCCCACATCCCATTTTCTTAGTAATGTGAGTTCTTACATTTCATTTGGTCTAATACCCCAAATGACCACCTCTCTTTGGAAAGGAGGTACCTACCAAGTTAAAGATGTTGGAGCCGTTGGGAGTTCCTATAAGATATGAAAATGGTGAACTTGGAGAAAATTATTCTGTTTCTAAATATAAATCCCAAAAAATCAAACATCATACACCTGTTTTAGATGGGAAATAAAAATTTTCAAACTCCAATTAAATTAATTAATGATAAAGTAACACAATAATTATTGATGTAAGCATCTTGTCTCCCAAACCCGAGGCCAGATACCATCTCCAAATGAAATATATATAAATACACCATATTAATATCTTGAATTACATTAAAATTATTGTGAATACATGATTAAAACATAAGGGCTAGAACTACGGAACTAGATCATATATGAAAAATGAATCACATATCACCAAAAATAGTTATTTTAATAATGATGTGATAATAAACTGGTAAGAAAGGAAAACATAAAATCATATATACTATGAAATTAATGATTATGGTTCATTAATAAACGTTAAATAAATTTATAATTATTATATCTAAGGGTCCAACGGGAACGAAGGATGTTCGACCTATGGTATGGAATTTTCATCATAAATTTAAATCAATGACATTCACACCATATTCACAATATGTTTCATTGATGTGATGTATATAATACACATGAATGTATTTTATTGTTCATAATATGAATTTCATGGAGATTTAGCTATCCTAAGAAGATACTTTATTTCATGGGGATTATTGTTCAAAATTTACCACAGTGGTATAGGTTTTATGAGCCAATTTAATTTTTCATCATGATTATTTTCGATTATGTTTATGATGATAAAATTTTGTGATATCCTTCTCAATTAAATAAATTATTGTCTATCCCTCTATACATTAAATGAATATAAATGTTTTAATTTTTTCCCCTCACCTTAATTACTCAAAAAAATAAAAAAATTGTTTAAAAAAATATAAGGTATCTTCTCTTTGGTTGAAAAAGTAGTTTCTTCCATCTCCTTATTTTTAAATTATTTTAAATTATTTTAATTATTTTATAATATTATTGTTTAATAATAATAATAATGTTATTTTAAATCTCTAAAAAGGTGTTTAATTCTATCCTCTTATCATTTCCCAAAGGATGAACCTCATTATGTTTTCAAAAAATGTTTGAAACATATGATTTATATTAATTTATAATACATGAATGGAATTTACTACCCTCATAGAATATTAAATTTCTCATAATAATATTATAAATTCTCATGTTTCGTTTCCAATTATGTTTTTTATTTAAAATTAAGAAATTTGTTATATATTTTCAATATAAAATTATTATTTTCCCCACGAAATGACCCAATATTCCTTTGGATTTTTTGTTATTTTTAGTGTAGATAATGAAAAACATTATCACAAAGGAATATAAAAGTAGAGATTGATATTATACCTAATTACAGTGTCCACCACTCCTAGAGGAAGGGACACTATTTTTAGAATATTTATTAGTTTGAATTAGTTGGTTTCCATGGATACCCAAATGTTATCCACATGGTTTCTTTCACACAAATTATTGGAGATCTCTATTACATTGGATAATATAGCCTTTAACTTACAGATCATGTATATGATTGGCCATGGACTATGTTAATCAACTATGGTAGATCTCTAGATGATTTATATTCCATCTACACTATACACAACCAGATGATTCTTGATTGAAAAAATGTATGGTTGTTCAACCTTGATATAAAATCTTTTCATAAAGAGTTACCATCCCAATACAATTTTATCAATTATATAGATTGTATAGTTTTATAATGGTTTGACTAATTTGAATCCCATTAATTTTTCATGGGGTTATGTTATTGTGAATTGATGAAATGTTTATGAACCATGTTTTTTTCATTTTTTATGAAGTGATGGTATAATTAAGGTTTTAGGATCTTGTGGAATACATATGTATGGTATTAATTATGTGATGGTGGTGAAATTATATCCAAGGAATGGGGAAATGTTATAACAACATATGAAAGATTGGTTATAACTGTGTATGGGGTTATATTATACCCATGTTAAGTCATTGTGTTATGAAAAATGATATGTGTGACCTATATATACCTATAATTAATTAGCTAAAGATTTTTATATCAAGAGTTTAACAAAACTTGAAGATAGAGTGAAAATAGTTTAATAAGAGACCATGTCTGCTATGATAGTCTTGGGAGTAAAAAATTACTAATATGATAATTTTAGAACTAAACCCATTTCACTATGATATTTTTGTAAATGATCCATAACTAATGAAGAAATTGTTCTCTTTTTATTATGTCAATTCCATAAATATCGGTAATATTATAATGTTATTCTTTCATAGATCATGTTTTTTGATTCATTTAGCAATAATGTATTAGTAATTTCTGTGAAATATTCTATGACTCTTGATTTCTATCTATAATATGCAGGGTGTGATTTTAAAATGTTATATTCATGTCCGAAAACACTTATGTTCATATGACAATTGTTGTTAATTGATATCTATACATTTTATCATCACATAGATTCTATTACCTCCCTTTATCTGGTTTCCTGTAACTATGATTTGAATAAAGACTCAGAGTATGATATTCCTAAAAAGGGTTCAGTTTATGAATAACTTAGTAGGACATGATAAAAATATTTTATGAACCATTTCTTTATTTTTATATTTTTCCAAAGGCAGTATGCCTTTAATATTTTAGTGTTATGTGATGAATGTTATTCTATTTAGATTTGATATCTATATATTAAATATATGGGACACTATGTTTTAGATAATTTCTTGTTTTTTTAAAATGATATTTTTCACTTTGTCTATTTTATGTTATTTTTATGTAATTAAAATTTTCCACAATAATTTACATACAATGCCTAAAAAAAATAAGTTCTTATTATATAAATTTTACCTAGTTATTAAAAATATGAAATCAATTTTATGGAATAAAAGTTATATGTATGAGGAAAATTAATTATAACTTTATCACATGTAACACATAAAATCCCAGATTTATAAAAAAAAATTATTTATAATCATAAATTTTATTTTTTGAACAAAAACATCAATGATATTTTTTTTAATTATGCTTTTTTATTAACTTAAAAAAATTTATTTAATTTGAGAAAGATCTACAGTAACATCCTGGGTAAATAAAGAATAATACATTTTTATATTGATTAATATTTCTGAATTAAATGTTAAATTTAATTTAAAGGGTATGCTATGTTCGATGGCTTTCCCGATACACAACAACGAGTTTATTTGAAATCTTATATTGCACACTAATAATATAATATTATTATTATTAAATGTTACTTAATGTCGAGCCATTTTATTGGTAGAAATGAATAGAACTAACTAAAATATTATTACATATGTTTGTTAAATGTTTTAAAATTTATCCAATAAAATTTATAGGCTTAAAATAAGAATGGAATTTGATTTTAAGCATAAATATTATAATATTGATTAAAATGCTAATTTACCACCTTTTGATGGAAAAAACACATTAAATATAGTTTTGGTCATTTATATATGATATATTTGACAAAATAATATTCTTCTTTAGAATCGGGACATCAAAATCTACGTTGGATAAAATTTTGGTATTTTTCTGATAAATTTCCTTATTCTGATGAATAGTGAAAATTACTGTATATTAATTCAAAACTATGTTTTAATATAATATATTTATATAGTAATATTATCTATTTAATTTGCTTTAAAGTTTAATTAGAATATATTTTTACCATTTAATCCAATTGTGGTCATTTTAATTAATTTAACTTTGATATTGGACATAAACATGTGTCAATCTTTCGATAGTTATTATTTCTTAAAAACACGCTATTTGTTTTAACAAAGAGAATTAATTTTAAATTAATAAATGAAACTTTACTGTTTTTAATTATGTAAAATAGACTTCATTTTTGGATTCGGAATATCAAAATTATCTTAGGGTGAAATTTAGGTACATTTCTAAGAACTTTCATATTTTGATGAATAGTGAAAATTACTAAATTTTAATTAAAAACAAATTTTTAAATCGAAAAAATTAATAGTGAAAAATTATTTATTTAAGTGATTTTAAAGTATAATTATATTATAATTTTACCATTTAATTCAATATTGTTCATTGGATATAATTTTATTTTTAAACTGGACATAAGAATGTGTCAATCTTAAGATAGTTATTAATTCATAAAAACACGCTTTTTGTTTCTGCAATGGGAATTAATTTTAAATTAATTTCTCCCAGTTATGTGTATTGTATTTAGGAAAAATGAATCCATAATTAGATTCATGAGGTCTAAATTGAGTAAATAGGTAAATTTTATTTTTATACATTTCGAATAATTACTTCGGTAATTATTTTATTTACCATGGTTAAAGGGTAAATCCAGTAAATAAGGGTAAAAATAATATTATAATAATACTAAATTACCATAGAACGTGTCATAACTCTATTTGTTAATTCATGTCCGACCATTGGCATATTTTAGCCTATTTTGGGACCACATGGAGCCACTTGTGAGTTATAATGACACATTATATTAATTAAGTTAAAGTAAATACAAAAATCACATAAGCATATATCTTTTAGAAAAAAATTTACATAGGTTTATATAAGTTATATTAATAACAATAAATATTAATTGGAAATATAAAAATATTTCCTACATCATGGTATTTTTTTATAATTTTTAGACATCAAATAAATTAATTAATTTATGACAAAATAATGATGCACTGTTTACCTCATTAATAAATGATTTCAATAAATAAGATTTTAATGATTAAAATAATACCCAAAACCTGTTAAATTCTTATTGGATGATTTAATTTCGATCATGAGTCATCTTATATTCAACTGTAATGAGTTTTGGACTTTTATAAAGTGAATATCATTATATAGTAAAATAATATTTTCAATATTTCCTAAAGAGCCCCACCTCCCTCTTATAAAATGACACCACTTTTAACCAATTACTCACACCTCACAAGTATTTTGGAACGTCCATACTCTCCCCAATTAAGCTCCCTACATTCCTCTCCTCCACCTATAAAACTTACCATAGGCAGAAGGCACTTCAAGAGTCCTTTTGGTTCAAACCAAAGGGAGTTACCCAAATTAAACGTAACTATATATCTTAAATTAATTTATTTTATTTTACATCTACAACCCCTTGAACACTCATTATTCCATTGTTTTGTAACAACACCAGTATATTTAATATAATAGGTTTTTTTATAACAAGGATTTGAGCTACACATACACACACCTCCATCTAATAGTTGAAGAACATAATGTTTCTGTGGATGGAAAACAATCGCCTCATGAAACGATGATTGTTCGATTATCACTTGTTGTCTCTTATGGTGGCCATTATGATGGAAGTGTATTTATATAATTATTTTTATTATTTTTATGTTTTCTCCTTGCTTCTGTAATTTTCATTTCAAAAAACACCAATATGCTTTCCAATATGTGTGACCACGATAATTTCATTTGAGAAGTGCGGACTACCGCCCCCTCAAGGTGATATGATTCGTTCATGACATTCATGGAATGTATAAAGGATATAGTTAATTAAATATGGTAAAAAAATATCATATGATATTATAATGGCATTATAATATACATATGCATCATTATGTTTTAATTCCATTAAAATTAAAAATAGAAATGAAAATAACGTTCATGCGTACGTACGACCTACCATCTCCATGAAAGGTGCATTTAATTTCATATCTTGAAATTTTATATACTGTATTAAATACATAAATATTCTGGATATATAATATATATATGATATCTAAATCATTTATATCATTCTGGAGACAAGCGACTTTTGACCACATGGACAAATTGTAATTATAACAAGTTCATTTTTGACTCAAGTTCCGAACATCAATAAAATATCTAATATAAACTCAAATAATTAAATAATTATTATAGAAAGGTGATAAGTGATGTAAAAGGAATAATAAAATTGAAAATAGTTCTTAATGAAGTATAAATTAACTTAAGTTTATTCAGGATGAACAAGGAACACATAAGACAAATCAGACATGAGGTAAGGGGTTTCTTATCTCACTTTTAGTTCTGTGAGATTTCCATTGTTCACCACATATTAATTACATGTGGTGTGCATACTGCCCATGATTTTATTCATTGTGTAATATACATTAATTTATGGATATTTACATCATCATTGTATGATCCATCTTTCATGGGATCTATGTTTCGTATGTTACCAAATTGGTAAGGGAATTACAAATTTCAATTTCCACTCATTCGTCTTTACGCATACTTCATTGATTATTTATTCCAAGATTATGTGTGGAGTCACTATTCATTTGCTTATGCCATAATTCCCACACCCCTTTCTGTGGATATACTTTTTATATACATAATCACTCCATTTATAAATTCTCAATTCATTGATATGAACTTGATACGAGTAGTTTTAAATCAATATCCAGTTGTTGAGTTAAATATCCAATTCACAGGTGTTTTTTTTACAAGAATGTGTGTGAATGTCATATGATTGACATACACTGAATATCTAATCATATTGAGTATATTTATATTTTTCACACATAATTATGTCGTTGATTTATCCTTACCTAAGAATATGGTCTTTATAAAATATTTCATCACAATTTACATTCCATTGAGACTTATTTGTTGTTATAAACCAAATCACTTTTATATGGTGTATATAATTTACTTGTACATAGTATATCAAGAATCCCTTTATTCTCATGATATTATATAGTTTTCATTACATCAATTGTTTTTATTCATGTGTCTCTCTTTTGGTTAATAACTCTAACTGAAATAGCATTTTAAATGTTTTAATGATTTAGTATTCTAAATATTTCTCATTAAAGTTCATTTTTTAAAAACTTTTTTAAGGATTTATTTATATGGACATTAATGTCACAAAATACAAATTTTTTTATAAGTTTTAAAGTGGTATGTGACACATTGATTCAAAAATCAATTTTTAAATGGCTTATTGACAAATATTGTGACTTTTAAATGTTTTCAAGAAAAAGGGGAATATTTATTCTAATAGTTTTGATGATTATTTTCATCTATCCTTCATTATTCTCGATTGAGGTGAATATGTTACAATAAAATCTTACATATTGTATTGAATGAGTTATGTTTTACTGTATATGTGCTTTTCTTATACCATTCATGGTTTTTGGATTAAGTATTGACATTTCGTATGCTAGTTTTAATACAAATTTTAATGTTCTGTTTCAAACTTTTCATATGGGGAATGTATTGGACTTAGTATGTGATGAGTGGAGCACTCTATATCTCCTCGATGCATCGGTAGGTCTCATGAGACAAACTAGTGTCTTGGCACAAGTCCATAGCAAAAAAAAATGTATTTGTAGTCTTGGCACGAGGCCTTGACTATGTGGTTATGAATGTTTAGACTTATGCATTCCCTCCTTATGAGATTAGTTATTACATGTGATTATTCGACAAGTAGAATATCCATGTGCATGTTAATATGGTAATGTTTGATTTATTTTTTCTATATTATGCTAAAGTTTATGATTAAAATTCGGTTGTTTTTATTACACATATTTCGTTAAAAGTTTATAGCTTCCACTAAATTATTTACCCTTACTGAGCATCTAAGCTCACCCTTTTCTCATGTTTCATTGTCCCAGGATCCCAATAAATGTTTTATGATTGAGATGTTAGGTTAATCAAAGGGAAGAATGGCATTCTCAAATGATTATTTATGTTGTGTTGTATGTTAGAAAATGTAACGTAACATTCATGTATTTAATCTATTTTCCATGAATGCTAAACTGATTGGTCCTTTGGGACTTGATTACTTGTAATCATGCCAATGTATTAATATAATGCACCGACATTGGGTAACTAGGTTTGGGGCATTACAGTTGCTATCAGAGGAAATTTAGTACACACGTTGGAAACTTTATTTTGATAAACTATGATAAGAGAACATATCCCTAAGATAGACTTTGAGGATTATTATAAAAGAAATTCCTAAAATACTGCTATTGTAGTGATTTTGTGAGTTTTCCAAGTAATACATCCCTGCCTAGATAGATGCAGGAATAGGAGGCTCTGGCACATATGTATCTAGGGGTAAACCCTGAAAACACCGCTTTGAGCTAGACTCAAAAGGGAAATGATGCATGACAATGGGCCTTGCTGGACTCTTGGTTACAACACTCCCGGGGGATATGCTTAGGATAATTTAAATTTTTGTTACAAACCAATTTGAAGTATTTTAATATAAGATGAGAATAAATAACCTTGGTTAATACTATGGTGTTTTGATTGAAAATAAGGTGTGATGATATTTTTTTTTAATATTCTTACTCACACAATGTTTTCTGGTTTTAGTCAATGGATAGATTCCAAAAAATCATAGTAACTTATAGAATGATGTACAATGAGGGAACGGTGGTGGAAATGTGAAAAAAATGGAATGTTGATAGACATAAAAGTTATCGCGTTCATTCCAAATCAGTTTTCCAAAAATATGATCAACAACATACATATTTACCAACTCCCGAAATCATAAAATAAGAGAAAGTTGATTAATGATAAGATTTCCAACAGTAGAGACCATGAGGAATGGAATCCTAAATTTCCATCATGCTAGAAATGTGGAAGGAGACACCCAAGAAACTGTCTCAATGGAACAAAGAAATTCTTTACGTGTGGGAAAAAAGATATAATGTGAATAATTTATGAGGAAAAATAATGAGTAATATGAAAGAAAATAAAAATGGTACCAAGAGTCCATTTATAGTCATTTGTTGTAAATTAAATGGACCGGGCCATTACCCGAGGGATTCCCTAATATATAAGTTATTTTCTTGGTCAAAGAAGAAGCTATGTGGAAATAAATTGTTGGATAAAATTTTAAAATTATTAGTGGTCCTTGTTGATGGGATTACATTACAATTATTTTAACTTGTATTTGTAACCCTCTAGTTTGTCATGTGAAAATGATATTTGATAAATAATTATCTTTTCTCTTGTGGATATAGTTATAAATTTCCATTTGGTTCTATATGATCATTGGGTTTGAGAAAATTATAAGTTATTATATTTTGGGATTAAAATTCAATGTATGAGATAACATTTGTGGTTAAATTATGTTATGGTTATTTTGAGGAATTTATCTAATTTTCATAATGTTATAAAATATAGTTCTTGAAAAAGGACAACATGCATACCGTTTGATAACCCATCGCGTCGGACAAAGCAGTGGGAATCAAACCCATAACTAGAGTGCGAATGGGATTTATCGCCTACCACTGGACTACGTGAAGTCCCTTGTTAGTGTGACTAATTATTGATAGTTAAATGATTTTATTGATCAATGATAATTTGATTTGGGATCTTATGTTTTGTCAAATAAATACCCTTAGTATTGGAAAATTATTTGGTGATTAAGTGATAAATGTTATTTGGAAGACGTTCTCTTTGTTGGGAACACTATATGTCCAAGGTAAATCGAATACTATAGGATTTAATTTGAGGAGTGATGGTGGATTTTTATCTCCATTTTTATTGTGGATTTATAGTGATTTGGGTTATTTATGGATATTATTAACCAATAATAGAGAATATTTGATTAGGTTAATTACTTTTAAGTATGTGACATTAAGAGTAGTTTATGTCATTTGGTGATACAATTTAATGTGGATGACTATGTAATCATATTATTCAATGTTTTGGGTTTCAAAATTATTTTATACTATATTGATGTATTTTAAAGAAAATTATTTATTGAATGGTGTTTATTGAAGTTTGTGTATTTTTGTTTTAATTTTAAAAATTATTATTAATATTTATTTCTCGAAAAGATTATCCTTTTTGGGGATCATCTAATATTGTACTAACCATTTTGGTGGTGGATAATCTCTAAAGACATGGTAAATATAATGTTTATATTTTTTGAATCATGTGATTCTCTAGAAGATGATTCCACCTCTTCCAGTGTGACCAAGTTATCTTGAATACTCATCGTTTGAAAAAAAAGATGAGTTGGTGGTAGAAGTTTATTGAAGAATGAAACTCTACTTAAAAAGTAAGTATATATCTTTATGTTCTTAGTCAATCTCATTTACAAATTCCTAAACATTATTAAATGGAACATAAAACAAAAAAAAGTTATCCATTTACTTTTCCTACTGGGAAACTAATGACCATTTATCCCATCACAAGTTTGTGATTTTCTTGTTGTTATCTTTCTTCTAATCATGTTTTCTATGCCTCTCCATCAGAACATGACACTTTTTTTCACCTCTATATCCATGTTTTCATGGAATCCTAGTATATGTTGTCTCAGGAAACCTTTTTACTTCTCTTAATTTATTATAAAGTTAGTGTTTTATTGACTCTTTTTTCAATGTGGGGCTTTCAATGAAGTTTCAGAGCCCAATTTTAAAATTGAGAGGACGCAATTTCAAAAAGGGGGAAGGATGTAACATACTGGGTAAATAAAGAATAATTTTTTTTCATATTTATTAATAATTGTGAATTAAGTGTTAATTTCAATTTAAATGTGATTCTATGATCGATGGCTTACCCGATACAGAACAATGGGTTTATTTGAAATCTTATGTTGCACACTAATAATAAAATATTATTATTTTAAATGGTACTTAACACTGAGCCATTTTATTGGTGTAAATGAATAGAACTAACTAATATATTATTATATATGTTTGTTAAATGTTTATACCTTTATCCAATAAAATTTAGAGGCTTAAAATAAGAAAGGAATTCGATTTTAACTATAATACTCTAATAATCATTAAAGGGCCGATTTAACGCCTTTTGATCGAGAAACCTCATTAAATATAGTTTTGGTCATTTTAATATTTTATATTTGAAAAAATAAAATTCTTCTTTAGAATAGAGACATCAAAATCTAGTTTGGGTAAAATTTTGGTATTTTTCCGATAAATTTCATTATTTTGATTACTAGTGAAAAATATTGTATTTTAATTCAAAACTATGTTTTAATCTAATTTATTTATATGGTTAGATTATATTTTTAATTTGTATTAAAGTGTAATTAGAATATATTTTTTTCCATTTAATCCAATTATGGTCATTAAAATTAATTTCACTTTGAAATTGGTCATAAACAAGTGTCAATCTTTTGATAGTTATTATTTCATAAAAACACTCTATTTGTTTTAACGACGATAATTAATTTTAAATAATAAATGAAAATTTTATGTTTTTAATTTGGTAAAATAGACATTATTTTTGGATTCTTAATATCAAAATTATCTTAGGGTGAACGTTTGGTACTTTTTTGAGAACATTCATATTTTGATGAATAGTGAAAATTAATAAATTTTGATTAAAAACAACTTTTTTAATCAGAATAATTAATAGTGATAAATTATTCATTTGAGTGATTTTAAAGTATAATAATATTATTATTTTACCAATTAATCCAATATTGTTCATTGTACATAATTTCATATTTAAATTGGACATAAGAATGTGTCAATCTTTTGATAGTTATTATTTTTTAAAAACTCGCTTTTTGTTTCGACAAAGGAAAATAATTCTAAATTAATTTCTGCCACTTCCATGTTTTGAATTTAGAAAAATTGATTTTATATTTAGTGTCAAGTGGTACAAATTTTTTAAATAGGTAACTTTTATTTTTAGACATTTTGAATAATTACTTCGGTAAATATTTTATTTACCATGTTGAAAGGGTAAATCTGGTAAATAAGGTTAAAAAATAATATTATAATAATACTAAATTACCCTAAAACGTGTCCTAACCATTTTGTTTGATACATTTCCGACCATGGGAATCTTTGGGTCGATTTTGGGACCCCACAGATCCACTTGTAAGTGATAATGATACTTTATATTAATTAAGTTAAAGTAAATACAAAAATGACATAAGCATATATCTTTTAGAAAAACAATTTTTTACATAAATTTATATAAGTTATATTTTCAACTATAGAAATTAATTAGAAAGATAAAACGATTTCCTACATCATGGTAATTTTTTTATAATTTTTAGACATCAAATAAATTAAATTATTTATGACACAATAATGATGTAGTGTTTACTTCATTAAAAAATGATTTAAATAAATAAGATTATAATGATTAAAATAATAACAAAAACCAATCCAATTCTTATTTGATGATTTCATTTCGATCATGAGTCATCTTATATTGAACTATGATGAGTTTTTGTCCTTTATAAACCTAATATTGTTATATAATAAAATAATATTTTCAATATTTCCTAAAGAGCCCCTCCTCCCCCTTATAAAAGGACACCACTTCTAACCAATTCCTCACACCTCTCAAGCCTTTTGGATCATCCAAAAATTTACCAATTAAGCTTACTACATCCCTATCCTCCTACTAGAAGTCTTACCTTAGGGATAAGGAACTTCAAGAGTCCTTTTGGTTCAAACCAATGTGAGTTAACCAAAATAAAGGGAACAAATTCTCTTAAATTCATTTCTTTTATTTTTATATCTCCAACCACATGAACTCTTTTTATTACATTTTTTTGCAACAACAAAAGTATATTAAATAAACTAGTATATTTTTATAATATGGATTTTAGCTAGACTTACACACACCTCCATCTAATGTGTGAGGAACATAATATTTCTTTGGATGGAAAACTAACGTCTCACAAAACGATGATTGTTCGATTATCTCCTACCACCTGTTATGGTGGTCATTTTGATGGCACTATATTATTATATTATGTATATTATTTTTTTGTTTTCTCTATGATTATTTAATTTTCATTTAAAACAAACCAATATTCTTTCCAATATGTGTGACCATGATAATTTCATTTGAGGAAGTGTGGACTACGGCCCCCTCAAGGTGATATGATTCGTTCATGACATTAATGGAACGTATAAAGGATAGAGTTAATTAAATTATGTAAAAAATATATCATATGATATTATAATTTAGTTATATTATACCTGTTTATTATTATGTTTCAATTCCATTAAAATAAAAAATAGAAATGAAATTAGCATTCATGCATACGGAAGGCCTACCGTCTCCATGAAAGGTGCATTTCATTTCTTATCTCCAAATGTTATGTACTATTATATATAAATATATATTTTGGATGTATAATATATATATGATATCTAAATCATTTATATCATTCTAGAGATACTGGAATTTTTACCACATGGACAAATTGTAATTATAAGAATTTCATTTCTGACTCAAGTTCCGAAAATCAATAAAATATCCAATATGAACTAAAATAATTAACTAATTATTTTAGAAAGGTAATAAGTAATATAAATAAAATAATAAAATTGAAAAGTGTTCTTATTCAAGTAGAAATTAACATAATTTTATTATTCAGGATGAACAAGGAACACACATGACAATTCAGACTTGAGTTAAGGGGTTTCTTATCTAACTTTTAATTCCGTGAGATTTCCATTGTTCACCACTTATTTATAGCATTGTGGGGTGCGTATAGCCCATGATTCATTTAATTATGTAATATAAATTAATTTATGGATATATACATCATCATTGTATGATCCATATTTCATGGGATGTATGTTTTTCAAGTTAGCAAATTGGTAAGGGAATTACAAATTTCAATTTCCACTCATTCGGCTTTACACATACTTCATTGATTATTTTAATCCAAAGTTATGTGTGGTATCACTATTAATTTTCTTATGACATAATTCCCACTCCCCTTTATGTGGATATACTTTTTATACACATAATAAATCCATTGATAAATTCTCAAGTCATCGATATGAACCTGATAAGAGTAATTTTAACTCAATCTCAATTTGTTGAGTTAAATATCTAATTCATTGGTGTTGTTTTTACAAGAATGTGTGTGAATGTCCTATGAATTATTTACACTGAATATCCAATCATATTGAGTGTATTTATATTTTTCACACATATTTATGTTGTTTATTTATCCTAAACCTAAGGATATGGTCTTTATAAGAGATTTCATCTCAATTTACATTCCATTGAGACTTATTTGTGGTTATACACAAAATCACTTTTATATGGTTTATATAATGTTCTTTTACATAGTATATTTGAAGCCCTTTATTCTCATGATATTATATATTTTCCATTACCTCATTTATTTGTATTCAAGTGTCTCCCTTTTGGTTAGGATCTCTAACTAAAATATCATTTTAAATGTTTTAAAGATTTAGTATTCTAAATATATCTAATTAAAGTCCATGTTTTAAAAAGGTTATTAAGAATTTATTTATATGTAAATTAATGTTTTAAAAATAAAATTCCTTTTAAAAGTTTCAACGTGGTATGGGACACTTTGATTCAAAAATATTTTTTCAAATGGGTTTTTGACAAATAGTGTGACTTATAAATGTTTTCAAGGAAAAGGGGAATAATTCTCTCTAATAGTTTTGATGATTATTTTCATCTATCATTCATTACTATCGATTGAGGTTAATATGTTAAATAAAATCTTCTATATTGTATTGAATGAGTTATTTTTGAATGTTGATGTTATATTCTTATACCATTCATGGTTTGTGGATAAAGAATTGACATTTCGTATACCAGTTTTAATAGGAATGTTTATGTTATATTTCAAACATTTCATATGAAGAATGTATTAAACATAGTAAGTGACGGGTGGATCCTGGTATAGCTCCTCGATGCATCGGTAGGTCTCATTAGAGAAACTAGTGTCTTGGAACACAGCCTTGTCAAAAAAATTTATTTATAGTCGTGGTATTAGGCCTTGACGATGTGGTTATGAAAGTCACGCATTATGCATTCCCTCATTATGAGATTAGTTATTACATGTGATTATTCCACTAGTATAATATTCATGTGCATGATAATATGGTAATGTTTGATGTATTTTTCCCATATTATGTTCCAGTTTATGTTTAAAAGGTTGTTTCTTTTATTACACATCTTACCTTAAATGTTTATAGCTTATGCTAAATTATTTACCCTTACTGAGCATCTGAGCTCACCCCTTTCTCATGTTTCATTTTCCGAGGATCCCAAGAAGTGTTTTATGATTGATATGAAGGGTTAGGGTATGGGTACAATGGCATTATAAAAATATTATTTATGTTGTCTTTAATGTTAGAAAGTGTAATGTAACGTTGATGTATGTAATATATTTTCCAAGATTGCTAAACTGATCGGTCATTTGGGACATGATTCCTTGTAATCATTCCAATGTATTAAAATAATGCACTGACTCTGGGTAACTGGGGTCAGAGAGTTACATCTACCACCAAATTTCACATATTGGGAAATTATTTACATGAAAAAGTATAATTATAATTTATATTGAAATATTATTTCATAATGTTAATAATACTTCACATAAGATTTATGAACCCAAAAAAGTAATTTTTACTGAATCATTTTACTCCATCAATTCATATTAGGTCATGAAAAAGTTTTTTAATTTTATTTGTTTTTTTAGTTTATCATTATTTCATAAATGATACACTATGGTTATAAAGTATATTTTTAAATAATCATCATAAAATCAACTATAGTTGAAAAATTAAAATAAATCACCATAAGCTAATTTGAACATGTTAACTGAAAAAATTTTGCTTCCTTTATAAAATTAAATTTCTAAATGTGATTATAATTAATATTAAAATTACATAACATTATTTTAAAAAAAATTTGTCTATAAAATCATTATTTTTAAAAAATATATCCATTAAATTATCTTATTTTGAATACAACCATAAAATTTATAAATTATTGCGATCATATATCATAAAAGTTTTACATTATGTAACACATAGAGATCTTTACATAATTATTATAAACATTATATGATTTTTTTATTATCACAGGTAGTGATTCTACTATGATATATATAATTTAAATTTTTTACAATCTTGACCTTCCCATGAAAATGGTTTCCCCTATACCATAATTGAGGGAGTATGGAAAGGTCCTGGTCTATGGAAAATAATAATGATGTCAAATTCATTACATGATTAAAAATGAGCATTTTATGGAATACCGTCACTTCCTGAAAAAAATTATTTTAAAATTTCTATTTATTCTGTTACATGGTTACTTAAATTTATACAAGTTTACTCAAAAACTATGTTATAATGGTCATATTGAATACATATAACATTATAATCATTAAATATTTCCTGAAATTTATTTACTATTTTGTTTTACGTGAAACTATATATTCAAATATATAATATATATGAATTATAGTATACTTCATTACACATGTCAACTCCATAACATTTCTCCCATAAAAATTTCCCTCTACTAAAATCCTACTCCAATATATCAAAATTTACACAACCCCTACCAATTTGTGGTATTATTTTCCTCTCTGATTCATATTTAAACTCCCAGTACATCCATCTTACTATTCAGTCACATCCTACAATCCCATCTTTGGATCTGACTCAAAACGCATCCATCAATCCCAAATATGTCCCTTCCCTCCATCCTCCACCTCTCCTCGTCCACACTCTTCCTTGCCATCATGTAATCCTCCTCATATTGTCTCCACGATTCCACATATCCCAACTATGAATACACTTCGACTCCATGCATCCCTCCTCAGTCACCTTTATTCAATGCATACTCAATTCAGCCAATCATTCCTTCCCCAGCAACATGAATCTATGTTTCATCAACAACTTAAACCCCCTCCCCCCTATCTCACCTTCTCCACCTCTACATACTGGCCTATGAATCTACCTCACCGCATCCGTCATTCCCCCTCTGCTTCATTATTCTATTTCCCATTCTCTTTATCCCTCCACAGCCACTAATTTTCCATGATCCTGACCTCATCTTCATCTCCATCTCCACTTATTGGCTTTCACAAACCCCTTGATCCCATATTCTTTAAAAAGAAAGGCATTCAGCTAGGCGTATATTGATTTCTTATAGGTTTTTAGGAGTCATATTCCTTATCTACCACAATTATATAATTTTATCACTGGTTTGACTTCTCCCCTATAAATAACTAAATTTTATAGGAACTATCATATCACATTATCTTAGTGTGATTGAGGATGGGGTTCTAAGAAACCATAATACTGACAATATCTTATTATCATGTAGCGATATTTGAGGAACGAGCCCACCTTTCCACTATGTATAATTTATGATTGCACTTGTAACAATAATTAAAGTCAACATAAAATATTTCTTATATGGTATAATAACATTGTATGCCATCTCATATATTGTTTTTCCCGGTTAGGACTATGTGACATCAAAAGGTGTTTCATATTGAAATGTTAAATTGATAAAATGAAACTTGATATATTTCATCTTAAAAGCTGTTAAAATTTTAAAATGGATAATACTAGTGATATTAATGAATCAAATGAAGATAATGAGGTGCTCTATGAGAATCAAAATAACTATTTATATAATGACAAAAATTCTACTAATAAACACTATAGGGGAATTATCGATGTATAATGTTTGGTGCCTTGGGTAGGAATAAATTTACCTTATCTAATTCATGTAAAACAATATTACTATAAATTTATATTCAACACATGATTTGGTTTCTTGAATTAAAGCCTGAAGAAAATATAATATGCTATGATTTATTGATTCATTCTTTTTTTCTAGAATTGATAAAAATTTTCTAAAATTTAAAAATATTGTTAAGATTTTATATTCATCATGCTAATATTTTCTCTACAGATCATTATATGGATTCGATCTGATAAAGTTAAATATCTATTAGGTTTTTGGGATCAATCATATTCTTATCAAAGGAAGGATTTATTATTTCTTCATGAATACCATAAGTATTTTTGTTATTTTATTTTCTTCTTTATGTTTCACCCTTCATGGTGTCCCACTAGAATCCATTCCCAAGCTATATGACCAAATCCTTCATTATTTTAATAGGTTTCTATTATAGTTAGAGATGTTAATTTTTTTGGGTTCCACATTTTTAATGTGATTAAATATTATAGTGAATGTATGTTACTAATATAAGATATTTGATTTCATCATTATTAGTTTTTTGACTTGAAAATATTTTTCTTGAACTTGTTATTTTTTATTTTATTTTGAACTAATAAATTTTATATCCTAAATTCTTAGTTAAATTATGAAAAATTGAATATTTTTCACTAAATGTTATCACATTCCATTAGTGGAATGGTTTATGATTTTTTAGTTTTCTATTACAATAAGTGGAGTTAATTTATTGTATTTTCTTCTTTAGGTTTCCAACATAATGTAGACCTACTAATATCAATTCACTTTCCATCTAGCCTTAACCATTTTTACATCAACCTGTTATATTGTTTCATGTGATTTTGTGTTCATTTAATTCTCCTTCGATGAAAAGGTATAATACTACTATTATAATTACAATTTCATCACAATTACATTATTTAGTTTAGTATCTCTTTTTTCAATTGGTTGTTTTTTTATTTATTTTTATGTTGTAATTTATGAAAAAAAAATTTCTAATCAATATAAAATTTATTCTATATTTCCCATTAATTTTAATAGCATCACATGAATTATATGATATATTATTTATGTGATTTATATTATAGAAAGTGATGTTAATTTATTTCAGGTGCTCCAATAGTTTTCCAACTTACAAGAGAGCTACAAGTAATAATTCCATTTTAACGTGGAAAAAACATTCAATACTTCAACATGCTTCTATTAAAGGCGATGAAGCTAATTTATTTCAGGCATTTTTTTCTCCATGTGAAATTCCTTGTATTTGAAGCAATATTACTATTATAATAATAACAATTCAACTGGGGTTTTGTGTATATCTAATATCTTTCATTCTAAATCAAGATAATATAATCAGTACAGTCTATGTATTTTCATCATTGGTTATGTATCCTCACATCAAAATCAAATTTTATCCTAGAGTAGGGTTTATTTAATTTCAAATCTATAACCTCTCCACTTGAATTCAGATCTGTATCATCCACTTTGAGTATGGACACATTTAACAATTTATTCACCTTTCTATTTTTTCATTGTTGATAAGATTACCTAATCATGTCATCTCCATCTCTCTGATTACTGAACCTACTTCATCAATGTTGGTTTTTATCCTCTCATTCCAATAAATTCCTTTTATTGTTACAAAATCTTCATTCATGGGTTATGACCCTCATATTATAATTCTATTTGAAACTATATGGGTTCACCTACTTTAATGATATCTAGATTCTATACTGGTATGTCCTTTTTCTAATATAGTAATTTATGTATGGAAGACAACCATTAGTGTTAATGGTAAGATTCTTGTTCTTTATATGAAAACATGAAAATCATGAAAATTATATGATTCCCTTCATGTAATTTTTTCATTCCATATACAATAATCTAATTTAAAAGAATATATATGATAAATTTTAATGTGATAAATTGAATTGTTGACATTGATAAAGTGTACATATTTTCATACAATGTTCATGTGAATATGATAAACCTTATATGGTATGACTATTACGTATGAAAATAAATATAATTATTTTCTATATAAATATATATATAACTCAAATTCAAATAATTCATATTCCATAATAGTATATTCACATTCTATATTTTTATTAAATTACCACTATGAGAAATTTATCCATCATGGGGAGCCCTCTCACATTCACTTCATACCTATTTAACCTACCTCTTTATTCCATCATAATTCTATTACCTATAGTTCTTTTCATATTTCTGATCAATTTCCAGTACATTTTTTTTATTCCATTACATTTTATATTATTATTTAGTAAGACATTATAATCCTTGGAATTTCATCATATATCTATATATCACAAGATCTAGTTCCATAAATTTCTATGTTCATCAACCTCAAAAAACATCTCTATTAAGGAATAATTGTATTTTTATCTATAGGGATTTACATAATTGAATGATATCACCATCTGAAACTATGAAACCCTAATTCAACTAAAAGGATTATATTATGGAAGGAATATATTATTGTTAAATGGTTAACTTCTTATTCATTATCCAAAATTAGTAATTTCAAGATAATTTATTGACATTACATTTGAAATTGGTTCCCTATTATACCTATCTAATTACCATGATTTTCTATAATAATTTCTCATATGTTATTTTGAATGATTTACATTCTTACAATTCACATATTAGAAAAAATCTCTCTATTAGTACATGAATATTTGGAAGCTCATGATGTATTGATATCATATATGAAAAATTGTAAAGGACCAAATTTTATATGTAATTGTTTTTAATTATCTGGAATTATAATGAGTCAGTGAAAATTGACATCATGTGATTCCATGTCCCGGTGTGCCCAGAAATAATTTCTGAATATTCTGTAAGGTATGTTCAGTAAAATATTGGGTATAATATTCTATCAATTGAACCGGTGCTCAGATAAACATTCGAGGGCACCGTAGAATTCACAGCACCGAGTTTTTCTTAAAGGAGGCTTCACTTCGACAAAATATGTTCTGGATAAAATGATAGTTTTTGGACATTTAAAAGAATAAATATATAAAAATGTCAATTTATTTCTCTTTTTCATTTCCTCTAATGGACGCGTGACTATGGTGTGACCGAAGAATTTCCAATCCATTAATTGGATTGACTCATTTTTATCTATAATCGTATAATTTGAATTTGGGAGGTTCATTAATTAAATGAACCTAATAAACTCCACTGAATTTTAACCACCTCCTCACCCTCTTACTTATATGGTTCTTGGGAAGGGGGTTTGTCATCTAATCACTAAGCGGCGAAGCATTGGAAACGTTCCGCGTCTCCAAACACAGAGAGGATGACACCAGTTTCAACATGCTTTGGCGAGTGCCACTGAATCACGATCTGACGACAATGAAGATGGGGGTTCAAAAGATCATAATCTGCAGACTTCTAATCTAGTTAGACCGAACTACTATAAAGTTACACTTTATGAGATAAATTGTTGACCGCCTGATAAAATCCAAACATGGAGGGCGCGGTCCAAATGAATAATACATGTACCCTCCACCGCTTTGGTAATTGTCTCGTTTTTCTGGAACTGTTTTCCAAGCGGTGCGGTAGGATGAAACTGGAGAACACGCATCGATGACTGGCCACGGGTGGTGGGAACCGGCATTCCATCACGGGCCGCGGTGGGCAAGGGCCCCCAAGTAGAGAAGGCTATGCAGGACAAAGGCGGTACCCACAGGCACCGCCTGTTGTAGCAGCCATGACCAGAAGGCCATGACAGGAGGGGGGAAGTGCAGCCCTGCCCCTCGCCACATTGACGAATGCCGGTCAGCCAAATGGATGTTATTTGAACCTGGTGGGGGATGTGCCCCAACTAATGATGAAAACAGTCCCTCAATCATAGTGCCAATGGGAGAATACAGTCCTCCTTCTGGGTGCCTGGTCCGGACGTGGGCCAACCAAGTTGGTCAAACTCGCAACCCATCTGGCTAGTGCATGAGGGCCGAGCCTCACCTAGTGGTCCAGTCAAACGGTGTCCCAGGCCCACGAACTAATGGTTCAACCTAGACAGGCTAGACCTAGTGAACCTAGGCATCCCTCGATAGGCTGGACTAGGGCAGGGTCTAGTAGACCCTGAGACCCATTGCATTGGGCCGAACAGATCATATCAGACCTTATGTGGATCAAACAAGTCCCTGAACAATGAATCTCCAATAAATTAAGATTTTGGTTTTTATTTGACATGTCTTCAGTGGTGTTGGGACCCCTTTTGGGAAGCAGTCCCTTTGGAATATGTTGGTCGGCCTACCAAGCCGAGCAGGACTGAGGTGTGATCGCAGCTGTTTGACCCACAAGAATGTAACTAATATACTAGCTATCTGATCGATGCACCATCTCTGGCATAAGGACCCTTGTGACAAGATGGTCATTGGAGATAAACTAAGTGAGTTTTGATAGAGTTTGATGTGTGACTTTGGTTGGATCAAACTTGAATCCAACGAGGCCCATTTTAGAAAGTTCCCATAACTCACAGACCTGGTGTCTGATTGACGCGTCGTCTGTCACATCAGGACCCCTATGATGGGGTAGTCTTTTGGGTATTCTTTTTGCGGGTATTCATACTGGATGAAATATGACCGATGGATTGAGGAGCGATTTTCCCAAAATCTAGCGTTATAGAAGTGGGAATCCTATGACCAGATATCATCGAAGTGGAAATCCTATGTGGATCAGCATCATAGCTACCCAGTGGGGATCAACATCATAGCTAACCGACTAGGAACAATTTCAGAGTGGCCCATCGAGGATCAGCAACTAGATACCATGTGTGGATCAGCATCGAGTGACCCTATGTGGATCAACATTGTTGCGAGCCTATGTAGATCATCATTCCAACAAACATTTTTGGATCAACATTATATTTCCCATCTATGGATCCGTAATATCATGACCCGATGAGGACTTTCCTTATAGTGGCCCAGCGTGGAACAACGACTTTTGGGGAAGAGTGGATCTATAATAGAACTGCTTCTTAGAAGATTATTTTTGGAACTTCCATATGAAATAAGATTATATATCTTATGAATAATCATCTCTATTCCTAATCTATGAGTTGCATAAATGGTGTAAGCTGTCTCTTTTTCTTTGTGCTTCATGATTTAGATCATGGTTGTGATATTACCTTTGTGTTATAACTTTTGACGTTTTACATTGTGGATCACTAAGAGAACATAGGGGGTCTTTGACTACCATACTAGGTATTGTAATACTCACCCCTGCACAGGCTTCGGTCATACCTTATTGTGTCTTGTGAAGACGATGAGCAGCTGGGCTGAGGCTTGAGGGATCCAGGACCAGGCAGTACACATGGGATATGGGTTGATATGGAGTGCTATGGAGATTATCTGTACCTACACGTCACATAGTATTATCAGTGGACGATCCAAGGGATGTTTTTTATTTTCAATTGTAAATGTATTATTTGGTGGGTATTTTCTTCCAACCCCCTTACATTCAATACACTTTTACTTTTGAAGTTTACTTCGTGGTTTCTTCTTGTTATGTTCTTGGATTGTGTGTTTGTAAAATTTTAATGGAAATACCTTCCCATTTTACAGATATAACTTTTCAGTGCTAGTAGCCAACCCCAGGCCTATAGATGGCAGGCTTGTTGTAGTCATGACATGGGCCCTGAGGGACGGGTCATGAAAATGTTGTATCAAAGGAGTCGATTATACAAATGACAAGGAACCTGATCTTTTAATAGAGAAATATTGTTAAGTGTTTTGACTATGGTTTTTAGTTCAGGGAGTCTAGTGTTGGTGAATAAAAATTGTATCCATACACCAGGACCCTGAATTCTAATTTCAGAATCAGTGCAGGAAAACATTAATTGCATTTGTTTTGAAACTGTTTTGTTTTTTATATCTTAGTGTCATCTCACTAGGTATAACATATCGATCATGGTGCACCTATTTCTTTCAATATGCTGCAGCGAAGATATCTAGCCAGGATTCCCAAGTGACTAAACGATGATGTCCCACTGAGTGATGAGACTTCATAGCAGGGGTCTCTTACATTGATAGAACAATCGAGTGGTGTACCAGCAACAACACTATCCATTGGGCAGTAGTTTCCTCCAACCCCACTAGCATATGGTGGACATCGACTGAGCGTGTTGCATCAGTTTCAAAATTAAATACCTATAAGGTTTAGAGGAAAGATGGATCCACATGTGGTTAAGGATTTTATTGAGTTTGTGGCCAGTGTCTTCTGATTTATTGGGACAAGAGACGGCCAAATAGTGGTCCTAGATGTTTTCCTTTTTCAAAGAACATCAGGGAGATGAAGGAGCCTGAAACTCCATTTACATCATGAGGTTACCCTCAAATGAGATTATTTTGATGGCCTCTTTAGGGAAGTGTTCGATCTAGTGGATTTACTCTATGTGCGTATACAAGAGCTTCTACACTTAAGCAGGGAAACCTGACTGGGGCCTAGTAGTTGACAAGGTTCACCAACCTCCTACACTACACTATAGAAATGGTGTATGACCTTTTATTAAATGCATGAACCTTCAATAATGGGATCGAACGGGATATCAGAGCTTCGATGTAGTCTCTCCGTATCCCAACACATACTGGAGTGCTAGAGAGAGCAATCTTGGGGGAGAGCATCCTTGCAGAGGAGACATCAACATTGTGACCCACCACCGGTGAACATGTAGAAGAGTCATATGTGGCTAGTAGTAGGAAGATGACATGGAGTTCAAAGGGATCCAGATCATTTGGTGGACGACCCCAAGATTTAGGGTCAGAGGTGCGATACTCAAGAGGTAGATCAATCCAGTAGAAGAGAAGTCTATGATTCATGTGTGGTGGGTTGGTTCACATGGCTCGCGACTACCCGACCAGCCACACTGATGAACAACAGACGATCGAGGGGACATCATGGAAAAGGAAAATATTTAAGCAAGGAGGACAGTAGGGTGGAAGACGTGGAAGAGGAGCAGTTCGTGCAGAAGGTGGTGGATGAAGGTTTGAGGTTCTACCACCACCACCTCTATGTGGTCCACCCCGATAATAAGGAACTGATGTAATATGTCATGTTCACCACCAAGAAGCTGATTCCTATGACCATGGTGCTCCAGGGATGATTCGAGGTGCAATTTTGGTCTACTCCACCATAGCTATAGTATAATTAGAATCATGTTCTAGACACTCTTTTATTGACACAACTCTCGTTCAGAGCTCGGAGATTATAGTGGATTTGTTTGCTTGATCCTTGCGATTAGAGACTCCTACGAGAGATGATTCAACCATTACACACTGGTTTTGGTAGCGTTAGCATACTCTAGGAGACGAGAGGTTCTTTTTGGATCTTCTTGTATTGTGAAGGAGGCCACACAACATTAACTTGGGTATGGAATCGTTATCCACAACCCATTCTTAGATTAACTTCATTAGGCACAATGTGTGTTGTGTCCGTGAGGATGGTACCATGTTTTCTTTAACCAATGAGAAGGGATCCTTTTCATAATAGGATGGACATACCTAAAGGAGGGTGTAACTGATCAAAAATAAGTTTTATAGCCATAACCTCAGAGCAGTTTATGTTGAGACTGTGGGTTATCCTATAGTGGTGGACCAATATGTGGATGTCTTACTTACAGATGTTCTGGGACTACCTCCCCATAGAGAGGTATAATTCTATATTGACCTTTAGCTCAGGAAAACATCAATATATACACCCACATATCAGATGGATTCTGTGGAGGTTCGTGAGTTATGGGTACATCTAGAGAAATTACTATGGAAGGGGTTCATAACGCCCAGTGTTTCTCCATGGGCAGTCTCAATTTTGTTCACAAAGAATGTATATGAGAGTTTTAGGCTCTATGTGGATTATCGGTGCCTAAACCGGGTGACCACGAAGAACATGTATCCACTTCCAAGGATTGATGATATTTTCGATTATATAAAGGGAGCTTATTGGTTTTCAAAGATAGATCTCAGATCAGGCTATCATCAACTCAGTGTATGAGATGAGGATGTACATAAGATGAAAATCAGAGGATGATATGAACACTATGAGTTTTATGTTATGCCATTTTGTGTGACCAATTCCCCTACAGTGTTCATGGAACTCATGAAAAAGGTGTTCAAGACATACCATGATCACAAAGTTTTAGACTTCAATGACAGCATCTTGATATACTCATCATTGGAGGAGTAGTATGAATATCATCTGTAGATATTTCATTATACACTCTAAGAGCGCCATCATTATGGTAAGCTCATGATGTGCTAGTTCTGGATGCGGTATGTCTACATTCTGGGACACGTTATATTCAAGGCTAGAGTTTTAGTTGATCAAGAAAAATTGAAGTTGTGTAAGATTGGGAGCCACCAAAGACTGTGACTGAGGTGGGGTGTTTTTGGGGGTTGGATGGGTACTACAAGAGATTCCTACTTGACTTTTATAGAGTTTCTAAAACTTTGGTAGCGTTGATGAAGAAGGGACAACCCTTCATGTGGATGGAGAGATGACAACTTAAAATTCAAGAGATGAGGCAAAGACTGACGAGTGGCCCCATCATAAGGTTACCAGAATAGGGTTTTGGGTATGTAGTCTACTACAACACATTGGGGACTGGACATGGATGTTTCTTGATTCTAGAGTGAGACGTGATCACTTATGGTTCACGATAGATGAGATAGCATGAGGAGAACTACACTATGAATAACCTTGATTTAGCAGTAGTTGTCTCCACCATGAATATGTGGTGATAGTACATGATAGGATAATGTTTTATGACCAACTCGGATCAGAAGAGTATTATATATATATTCTCATAGAAGGAACTGAACCTGATATAGTGTTGATGGCTAGAGATCCTCCGGAACTATGAATTTGAGATAGTATATACTCCTGGAATGGGGAACGTGGTAGCTGATGTACTCATCAAGAGTTATGGTCAACAGTTGCGGAGGGAGGAGAAAGAGCAGCTAGCCACGATTCCGATATCCTATGTGGGTGGAGATGCAACGTCTTACCTCTAGTCTATGATAGTAACCCCCCACTTCTTCAACGAGTTCTGGAGGCACATATTGGGGAATTGACTATGAGTCTCGAAGTGCTACGATATTATCAGGTCAAGAACACAATGGATTATATGAAGGTGGGGAACACATATTACTATCCAGAGGATGCGCCATGATACCATTTGTTTTATGGGAGGAGTTGTTGAAGAAGTGCCATACTTCCCCTCTGGCGGTACATCCTGGTGTGGTGAAGATGTACCAGGACATCCAGTGTCATCACTGGTGGCCATGGATGAAGTAAGCATTGGCATAGTTTGTTTCACAATGCCTCACTTGTCAACAAGTGAAGGCCGAGAATTAGGTTCCAGCAGGATTACCTCAACCACTAGAGGTTCCAGTGTGTATGTGGGATGGAATTTTCATGGACTTAATTACAGGGATACGATGTACTTCCAGGGGGATTGATTCATACTGGGTGATCTTAGATAGACTCACCAAGTTGACCCACTTCCTAACCATCCATGAGTTGGGATCATTAGATGGTGTGGTACACCTCTAAATAAAAGATATTGTCAATATCCATGGGGTTCCATCGAAAATCATTTCGGATCATGACACATTGTTTACATCCCAGTGGTGGAAGTGATTACAGGAGGTTTTTATGACATAAATACATTTGAGAATCAAATTTCATCCACAGATGGATGGTCAGATAGAACAGACCATTCAGAAAGTAGAGGACATGATTTATTCTTGAATTCAAGATTTTGGTCACAGTTTGGAGGATCACATTCCCTTGGTGTAATTCCCATACAAAAACAGCTATCATTCCTCCATCAGTATGGCAATGTTTGAGGACATTAATAGTCGACTATTCAGATCACATCTAGGCTAGATAGACCGAGGGGAGTCAACACTTATGGGTCCAGAGTTGGTACGGGATACACTGAGAAGTTTTAGATCATCCATCCGAAGATGAAGTTTGAAAAGAGAAAAAATAATTCTTATTCTAGTAGGAGATGAATACCTTTGGAGTTCAAGGAAGGATACCATGTTATCCTATGGGTCTCACCTAGATGTGGTTTGTGGAGATTTTTCTAGGGTGGAAAGCTATCACTGAGCTTCATCTGACCCTTTCTTACCCTTAGTATAGTTTGTGAGGTGTTGTATCGCCTAGATCGTCCCCCATAGATGCATCGGGTGCAGGACGTTTTCCAGGTGTCACGGTTGAGGAAGTACATGCATGATCCATCACACATTATTGACTAAGGAGATTTGTACATTGATGATGGCATGATATTTAAGGAGGTTGAAGTGGAGATTGAGGATCGACAGGAGAGGGTACTTCGGGGATGATTGATCCCTCTGCTGTGCGTTTTCAAGTAGCACGGGAACCTCCAAGAGAGCACATGGGAGTGGGAGGCTCAAAATTATGTTCAATACCCCCATTTGTTTTCTCAGTCTATGTTGTGGCTTTTAGTGATGAAAGCCACTATGATGGAGAGAATATAATGACCCAGATTTTCGATGTAATTTTCTAAATTATATGGAATTATGTTGTGTCTGAGAAAATTGATGGAACGTGGTTCCAAATCCAGGTGTGCCCAAAATGATTTTTTGAACTTTTTTAATGAACATTCTGTAAATGTCTGGGAATCATTTTCTATCATTTGAACTGTTGCTCGGATTAAAAATCATAATGGACCATTGAATATGTAGTGCCAGGTCTGACTTAAGGTAGACTTCACTTCGACCGCATATGGTCTAGAGAAAAGGATAGTTTTAGGAAATTTAATATAATAAAAAATAACAATATTATTTTATTTCACTATTTATATTCCTCCTACGGATGAGTGGTAGTGGTGGTACTGATGACATGTGAAACCATTAATTGGATTGACACCACCTTGTTTGTAACTATACCATTGAAATTTGGGAGGTTCATAAATTAAATAAACCACATAAATTCCTTAGAATAGTAAACACCTCCTCTCCCTCCAATTTATATGGATATTGGGGAGGGGTGTTGAAATGTCTTCCCTAAGCATTGATGTTCTGAAAAAAGTACCACGATTCCAACCATGTAGAGGATGAGACCAGTTTCAGCGAGTGGTGACGAGCGACGCAGAATCACGAACCGACGACAAAGTTGAAGGAGGTTCGTTCAATCCTCATCAGTGGATGTCTAAACCTGGTAGGGGTAATTGTTCCATCATTCATCTTTAGGAGATAAATTTTTGATTGCTTGATGCATTTCTAATTCGGAGCTTGTGGGAAAAATGAAGAAATAAAGAACCTCCACCACTTCGTTAATTTTCCCATTTCTATAGAACATTTTTCCAAGCTATGAGAAATGAAGAAACTGGAGGACATGTAGTGGATATCGATTGTGGGTGGTGGGATGGGGTGTGTCGTTGTACGTTGTAGCGGTCAAGGGCAGCCATCATGAGTTAGGCTAGACCGAGGTGTGATCACCCCCGTTTCATAGAATGGGATGTAACTAATAGACTAGGTGTCTAATTCATGCACTATCTATTGCATAAGGCCCCTAGTGACAAGGCATTACTTAGAGATAATATAATAGTGTTTGGACGGAGCTTGACATGTGACGTGGGTAATATCAGACTTTAATCCAACCAAGAACTTTTTAAAAATGATCTCATATCTCATTGACCAAGCGTCTGATCAATGTGTCGTCTATCACGTTGGGACTCCTATGATGGGGCAGTCCCTTGGGTATGTTTTTTGTGAGTCTTAATATTTGTTAAAATATGACTGATGGATTAAAGATCAGTACTCCAAGAATCCAACTTTCTATGAGCATAAATCCTGTGATCGACTATCATTAACGTAGCGATCGTGTGTGGATTAGAATCATATCGACCATGTGTGGATTATCATCATAGCTATCGTGCGAGGAACAGTTTTAGAGTGGCCCATCATGGATTAGCAACCTAAGACCCTATGTTCATCATCATCAAATGACCATGGACGGATCTGGAGTCCATTAACCAAGTGTGGATCATTATTCTAGCAACCCTGTGTGGATCACTATTCAAGAGACCCTATGTAGATCAGCAGTCTTGTGACCCTACGAGGACTCTCCTTATAGTGACCCATCTTGGAACATCGACTATTTTCGATGAGTGGATTCGTAATAGAACAACTTTTTTGTGGATTTTTTGTGGAAATTTTAGATTGAATAAGATGATTTAGCTTATTACTAAAAATATATATTCTCGATCTCTTAGTTGTTTACATGGTGTGAGAATTATCTATTTCTTTATGATTTATGATTTAGATCATGCTTATGATATTATCTTTGAGGTATATATTGTAATGATTTCTTTTTTGGATCACAAAGTGACCATAGATGGTTTTGGGGTCCCCTACTGGGTATTATTATACTCACTCATTCATGGGATTTTCCCACACCTTGTTGTGTCTTGTGTAGATGATGAGCAGCTGGGATGAGGCTTGAGTGAGCCAGGACTAGGAAATACATAGGGAGGATGGGATGAAGTGGAGTGTTGTGGAGACGATATGTACCTACCCTTCATGTTGGATCCTCGGAAAATGATCCAAGAGATGTTTTCCCTTTTCACTTGTACTTGTGCATTTCAGTTGGGCTTGTATTCTGGCCCCTTTACTTTCAGTACACTTTTACTTTGGAAATTTACATCATGGTTTTTTCTTGTTGTGTTCATGGTTTGTGTGATGGTATAGGGTTAAAGGAAATGTCTTCCAATTGTAGGGATCTTCCTTTTCAGTTCTAGTTTCCAGGCCCAGGCCTATGGATGGCGGACATGGGGTAGTCAGAAGACCGGCCTGGTGGGATGGGTCATGAAAAAAATCTATTAAAAATATCATATATCGTGAAATTAACATACTATGTCAATATATATGTATAAAAAAACTCCCACGTAATTTTAATTATATAATTATATATCAATTATATATATTATTTTTTTTAATTAACTAATATAAGGATTCACTATTTGTCAAGAAAAACATTCATTCTATGAATCAAATTATCACATTCATGGCCTAATATTCATTGGAGATATAATTCCTTTAAATTTTCATCATATTTGGAATAATTTATTAAAAAAAATAGAACAATATAACTATTTTATTTCATATACTGATTACATTTTGAAAAAAACATATATAGTCAAATTCATTACATCCCTGAATATTGTTATTCCATTATTATCATATCTCTAACATGAGTCTTATTATTGGACTATATTTACATAACAAAATTCCAATATAAATATTATTTCCTCAAAATATCCAATTTATATCATATATGACCATGAAATTGAACATTTATTAGATCCATTATTTCCATATGTCAAACATATAGGTAAACGTTGGTGCGATATATATTATTTACACTATAAACAATTTTTTCAAAATTGTAATGTTTTGTCACATTATAATACTAAGGAATGTAACTTCACTATTACTCCTAATTAATTGGTTTGAAAACTTCTGATGCATTCCAAATTATGATGTAATATATGTTAAAAACATCTTCTAAGTTTTCATTCCAAATTTCATTGTTTTTCTATATTTTATCCTATTACATCCAATATTATATAAAATAATAGTCTATATATCAGATATTTTCAAATATAAAATACATTATATGAAATATTTAATATTCAATGAGATTCTTTAATCATTTTATAAAATAGCTGAATTTGTAACTACGTTGTCAAAAAACTCATTAGAGTATTCCTATGAGGGATTTTCTAGCAATAACAACTAATAACTGTAACACATAAATACTTCATTATGAGTGGGAAAAATTATAGTACAATTTTCCATTTATATACATCATTTGTTAAAAATTATAACCACATTTTAACATTTACATAGTGAAACAAGTATGTATTCACTATAATATATAATATTATCATGTTTCAGTGGCATTTTATATATATACAATAAGATATAAAATATTATTCACTACAACATATTATGTAATAATATTAACAAATACACTGCAATATGAACACATTAGGATATTCAATGTGTGATATTATTATAATCCAACATGTACCTAGTAAAAATTAATGAAATAAAACATTTATGAAAACACATCAATATTCATAGACAATAAATGAATGCACTGCATACAGTGCATAAACTAAAATATTCACACACTATAAAGGAATAATCTATAATTTGTAATATTAATCAATATGAATACCCAAAAATGGGTAAAATTAATAAGTATGTAATATGAACATGTTACACTTATAGTTTATATTCACATAATCAATGTGTGTCTGTGTACTCATCAGCACATATCATGCACATATTAGTAATATTTATCAATATGTTAAAAAGAGAGGCTTATAATGCAATATATATATAGAAACATTAATATATTATTTGAAAAAACATTCCACTGAATTATGAATTCTACATTACCATATTGAATCATATATTTTTCATTAAATTTCTCATTATTTAATTTTTTTCTAATTTATTTAAAATAAATCATTCATATGTTTCAGGTTCTAATATTTCCTTTGATGCATGATTCTGAACATCTTAATTTAGAACTATTACATTGAAATTATTGGACATAATGGTATATTTTAATTAATTTTTTCTCTCATTTTCATCTATATTAAAAAATAATTAAAATATATTCCTTTCACTTTTTATTTTATAAATTTTCCAATTAATTCAATGAATTATAGTACAATTAATCAGTTTAAATTTTTTTAACTACATGTGTATATTTTTTAAAAATTTAATGACATTTATTATCTAACTACTCATAACAGATTAAAATTATCACCATTAAATTTTCATGAAAATGAATTTGTGTTTATAATGAACACTAAAACCAATTTTATGTATGGAAATAAATTATGAATTATTTTTATATGACGTGAAATTTATTTTGGAAAATGATTCATGTATCAAGAAGAATATGAAAAATAATAGAAATCCATAAGGCTTATGTATAATGTATTCAAGAGAATTACTATGTATTTATATAGAGAATAAAAGTATTCCATAATGATTATTCTAGTAATACACAATCAGTTCTAGATATTGATGGCTAGTATCCTTCTCATACTCCTCTTGTTTCACTTATTCTCCCAGGTTTGTTACATCAAGAGTCCAAGATAAAATATAAGGATTCGACTCCTCTTCATCCAGTTTCATAAGAGGATGTTGTGATTAATGTTTTATTTTATTATCTATGAAGATGACTACGATGAAAAAAATTATTTATTTTATGAATGTCCTATTTGTGATGATCTTATGTTTCTTTATTATTTTCACTAAGATATAATTTGAATGTTCGTGATTGTAAGGTGCTTGAATTAATGATTATGAGTGTTGAAGGTGATGTATTTTGATGTTGTCTAGGGTGATCAATTTCTCAATACATTAACCAATTTTATTGGAAGACCGGTCATGCTTTTACGATTGTCGAAGTTATTCAATATTGCATTAGTATTGAATAAGGTCATTAGTAATTATAATATACATTTTATAAAGGGTGGGGACGAAGCCTCAATTTATTATTTAATGAAAAAAACCATTTTAGATAGGGTAGAGAGTCACCCATTGTATAGCCTAACAGACCAATGCCAAGTGGCATAAAGACAGGGCTTGAAATTCCATTTTTTTGGCCCAAAGGGCTCCTCAGTGAACAGTACTACTACAGAACCTCACTGCAACAGTACCGTCACCGCTACAGTACCTGCTACATTCCCTCCACCACTATAGTTTCACTGCTTCTACAGTTCCGCAACTGCTACAGTGCCCTACTACTGATCTACTATTGTACCTGGAAATTCTCCCCTACCGGGATTTGATCTTGTGTCTTTTTGATGCCAAGAAGAAGCTTGTACCACTAGGGTACTTACTCATTGAGTTAGTAATTCTTATATATTATTCTATTTTTAATATAAAAATGCCATAATTTTTTCGAATACGATCAATGTTTTAAGAATGGATGTCTGAGATTTGGATGACACAAAGATAGAGTATTTGACTTGATATTTGTGATTTGTTTTCTAGCATGTTTTCATTCAGATTTATTGAACCACAAATTAATTATATTTTATTTATCTGACATTATGGTGACTAGTTGAAGAGGGATAATAATTTCGTGTCCTCGACTTATTATATAAATTTATTTTCTCTATGATAAAGTGTCATTTTAGTTCATATAATCCTAATTCTGCATCTCTAATTTGGATGTTTTTGTTCATTGAAATAGAAATATATTTATTTTTTTGGAATATTTTCTTTAATATTTATATCTTCAGTTAATGACATCATAATCTTATCTAAAAATTTATTATAGAAGAATTAATTTTTAGTTATAATTCTTTAAGGTCTTTATTTTATGAATAACTATTCATTCTAAATCAAATCTTTAATCACATCTTGTATTTAAATTTTGTGAGATAAAATTATTGATTCAATATGTTTAGTGTGTATTTAATGGATTTTTCATTATCAATAAATTTGGCATCCAAAAAAATTATTTAATATTTATGCCTTTTGTCAATCATGCTCGAGTTGTGAGATGAAAAAAAAAATCATAATTGTAAAAAACATTGGGGATTTTAATATTATTTATGGATAAAAATACAACAAAACGTGTTTTAAATTGTCAAAACTAATCATCATTGAATCTAAATATGTTGTAATTTGGTATTTTTCTGATGAGGAGGGATTCCTTTGGTAACCATTGCATCATTGATATTAAAATTGAATAATTTTAACCATCCATGAAAAAACAATAAAGCAAAATAAGTACCTTATATTTTTTTTGATAACACTAAAATTAAGAATTATAATTTTATGAAAATCCTGAAGGAGAAGTTTGATTTATACTTTTATACCTTAGCACTTCTGATTAATTATCCACTTTTGAGTAATAATTTTGGCATGAAACCCAAAATTATTTTACATCTTCCAAAATCCAATGGGTAAATTGGGGAGGACACAAATGTGTACATGATGGAATTCCATTGTATTTTTTCTATAATAAATTTTCATGATGTAGATGAGGAAGAGAAAAAATTATTGATATCCAATTTTCCCTTGAAAGTATTTTTAAATATGGAATCTATTAAAAACTCATGGATTCAAGATAATTTTTTATTATTGATTCATTATCCCAGTAAAAACATGTTGTTTTGGGGAAATGGAAGATAGATCTCTACATTAGTTCCTTCAAAAAGTATGGATTCTATTATAATGGATCATTTTGTTTCTCATAAATATCCTTTACTCAAGATTGTGTTATTTATATCAACTTCTTCAATACTGAGATTACTTGTCTTGAAAAATATCATTAACTCAATGGTTTTAAATTAATATGTACAATTAAAATTTTAATATTATTTAATAATATAAAACATCTATGAAATCTATAATGCTTTTCTATTTTAAAAATCATTATATTTCAATTGAATATTAATTTTATCTCATTTTAATCCAACATGAACCACTTTTTCAATAATAAATTCGAAGATCATATACATCATGAAATTGTAGTTCACATTCATTCTTTTTCTAGTTTATTATTAGACCATGTTATCTTTTATATTGAAATATACCATATAGTGTTATGCATTTTGTATAACATCATTATTTTGAAATACCATAAATTTATATTCATAATTTATACAATCACTGATTTAATTTATATAAACCAGTGAAAATCAATTCTTATCTATAGTTATATTGAATGATTTCAACTAAAAATATCCCCACTAACCATCACCACATATATATTTTTCACATATTGGTCACTCACTCCATTTCATCTTTTAATATCCAACCACTCTCCCAATAAGTGACAAAAATTCCTTAGATCATCCACACATGTTTTTGAGCATGTATATATAAAATTGTAATAAAATATTCCTATCATGCCAATGCATGGATTATGTACTATTAGAAAAAAAGTATAATTACAAATAAAAATATTATATGTATGAGAATAAAAAAAAACATATAATGAATAATATTTAGTGGAATCCTATGAGGCTTTATATCACAACCTTCAAACAAAACATTGTGTTTATCTTTCCTTGTTTCCCTTCATATTGATTTATATTTTTGATTTATTTTCATATTTTCAAGTAGAACAAAATGTCTTATGTTTGAGAATATAGAAGAGGTGATGAGTGTATATTTTGTGTCATGAAAGGAGTTATATTTTTATTTTATTGGTATTAGATATATTATTATTATATGTATTCATTTATGGGTTACAGTAGGTTACACATTTAATAATGGATATTTTTTTGAGAATTTATATTTTTATTTATTTATTATTTTTTAACATGACATAAATAATAACCATCACATGTGTGATACCCATGGAACTGATTTTTTTCCCATGGTAGTCAGGAATCACCATTGCAACTTAATATATGGTTGTTCAGGTATTACAAAAAAAATCTCCATGCCAATATGAGACAAAAAATTCCAATTAAAACATTATAAGGAATTATTATTTTTTTCTATTCACATTTTAAATTATCAATATCATGTTGAATATATTGGAAAAAAATACAGAAAGAGAAAAGGAATATATTTTTAATTTGTTGTATTCTTTCCAAAGAGAATGGAATTATATGTTGAAATTATATATTTTATATAGTTAATATTATTATGAATGTAAGGATGTTATCCTCAAAAAAAATTACATTTTCCATATAATATAATTATGTCATTTCATGAAAATATTATAAATGATTGTATGTAATGAAATGGAATGAAAATATGAATTGATCAAGTATAAAATGGTACTAACTACATTGACTCTAATTTTAGGAAGTACTTGGACAAACAAGACATCACTCCTCAATTGTTTATTATAATTGATTTCAAATAATATAGATGTTTTTAATAATGTCGCATAATTAAAAATAACCTATATTATGTTATGTTTATCACATTTTATATTTTAGAAGACTACAGGAAACATATAGTAAAGACTATATTGTACATATTGAATAGATATCTCCCTACTCAATGTGTGATGGTGTGACTCAGAAGACAATATTTTAAGGAGAATAATTTATGGAAATATTTTTAGTATCTAGATAAGTTTTATATGTTCTCAATAAATATAAAATGAATAAAATTATGTGAAAAGTTGATAATAGTGAATTTATAATGGTTATGTATCCTAAAAAAATCCTTCAATTACTACAATTAAGGGCCTTATAGAATGTGGAAAATCAAATATTCCATAGTGGATGAATTATATATTGGTAAATGAAAATTACTACTAGGAATGAGATCATTGAAAAATTTAGTAGGTGAATCTATTTTGAAATATATTTACTGAAACTGCGGATTATGGTGAGGATTCAAATGATCAATATAAATTAAATAAGGAACCCCAAAATATAATAACACATTGAAAATTTTATATGAGATTATATTATAAATAATGTAATACATAGGAAAATAAATTTTAATTATTGTATAATAAGACAATAAAATATATTCAACATATATTTCATTAATATCTTTTTAATCCCAAAAATTTCATTAAAGTTTCTCATGATTAATATTTTATTTTAACCATATTTGATTAATTAAAGTAAATATAAAACATATACATATATATATGGTAGAAAAACATTGATACAAAAAATTCATTCAATTTAAATAGGTATATGAGAATAATCTCAAAAATAATTTAAAGTAATAGGGAATACATCAAGGATAATTTATAATTCATAGAAATCTAAAAAAATTATTTTTAGAGATGAATAATTTTATCTTATGTATATGATTGAATATATAAGTCTACATTATTATATTTATGTATAAATAAATAATTAAATTTTAAATTTTTATTTAATTTTTCATTTCAAAATGATTTTTGTAAAAAACATTATATATATAATTTTTATTATATTTTTCAAAAATAGGGTTATAATTGATTATATTTGATACTAATTCTGGATTATTAATGATTAAAAAGACCTTTGTTGGAACTAAATAATTTATATAATTTTAATTTAGTTAATTATTACAAAATATTGACTTAATCATAATCAATAAATAAATTGATTCACTATAAAAATTTAAAATTCAGATAATGTTTCTGATGTACAATTTCTATTATAAATATTGGGAAATAATATTTCACTGTGTATTACAATATGTTATAATTAAAATGAAATATATAATATAATTCCAATAGTATCAGACATTCTATAGAAAATGAAATCAATATCCCCCCTTAATGTCATGCCAAGCCAATATCTCACATATAACTAAAATGCATGCTCTACGAATCAACTAAATAAGTATAAATTTTGAGTTACATGATGCATTAATTGTACATCTCCCAAAAACCTCCATAATATTTATAGGGCTACTCTATACATTCGTATGAGTGGTGGTTTTGTACAATAATATTAAATAAATAATATATTCTTCTATAATATATATAAATTAACAATAAATATTATTCTAAATTAAATAATATACAATAATAATACACATTATTTTTCCTTTTCATTTTGTCAAAACAAAAATCCTAATATATATATATATATATATATATATATTTACATATATCAGTGAAAAATTGTTTTCAATTATAAAAAATTAATCTCATGGGATCTGAACATAATTTTTTTTATCATACATGTAATATACAATTACATTCGTAGTGATATAATGAATGAATCAGTAAGAGAATAGTTTTTCTCTGTAATGATCAAAATGTAATCCTAGGATGTCATAGAAATCATCTATACCCTACCATCCAATAAAAGTTGACTATAACTTCAAATCACACTATAGAAACTAATATCATGAATGAAATTAATAATTATAAATTTCAGATAAAGTATTTCAGTTAATATATTATAATCTATAAAAGTAACAAATAATCCACTATATTAACCTTTGAACAATCCTTTCACACTGGTCAATTTTATGAGTCAATTTTTAACACCACTAATAATATATATAAAAATGCGAAACCATTAAAAATATCTACTAATGGTATCAATAAAGCTATGTAAAAAAAGTACCAAAAAAATTCTCATTAATGTTCAATGAGATATGACCATTTAATAATTATATAGGACATGAGATATTGTGAAACTAGTTGAACTATTGGGTTCTCACACTCCTAAGGATAAATAAAAATTAATTTAGTATGAAACCATTAATTTTATAATAATTTAATATTTCTAAATGTTACTTCTCTACACCACCACACCAAAGTTGGGTCCCATTAGTATATTTGTTTCTAATTTTATCTTCCTAAGTTACATATTGTCTAAAAATGTGCATATATATATATTTTGAAATAAGAAAACCTGAAAACATTAAAAATATCTTCAACATTTCCCATAAATAATAATTTTATTATGAAATTTTTAAATCAATACAATCAACTTATTTTTATTTTTTAAAAATTATCTAAAAACACAAAAATGTAAATCTATATAACATCCTTTCCATGTGAAATTAATTAATCAATAAACATAAATTAAATTTCGTTGGATAATAAGATTTAAAAAATCAATTGGTTGAAACATGGTTATGATGTTGTGTTTAGATTTAATGAAAATTAATCATATAATGTTGTTAATATTTTAATAGGTGATCTACCAGGTTAACTAAGTGGTTTGAAATTTTTTTAATGTAACAATGATTTTTCATGAATTTTTGGTCATTATCATTTTCACCATAAGTCATATTACGACTTTATTTAAATGAGTAAAATGATATATTTGAAGATGTTAAAAACAATTTTAAATATTAATCTATATTAAAATGTTCAAAATTGAAATTATATGATTATTTATTTTAACATTACATTTTTTAATATTATTTTTTATTATTTCTAATCAAAACAATAGAATCACTGTTTTTAATGGATTTATATGAATGAAAAGAAGAGGTATTCACCCTTTATTTATATAAATACCATTTAAAATATTCATTTATTCTTCTATTGATCAATGTATTATTGGTAATGTGGTCTTCTTCTCTAGATATAAAGCATCAGATTTTCAAATTTAATTTTAGTGGGGTTTAACTAGGGTAGATACTTGAAATTATATTTTTATTGAGTTATAATAATTAATACTCATGATATTTTGTTATATTATTATGTTATAATAACAATTTTTATATTTATGTTTACAATTCCAATGTGTTGGTTCTTTCACCAACAAAACAATCTCCCAATTCATATTCCAAAGGGAAAGAAAGTAAAATAGGATAAATTAGTCAATTGTTTCAATGACATAATTATTTTTAATGTGAACATATACAATAAGATCTGGGTTTTGATTCATAGTACTGGATGTTGGTGGGTGTATATTAGAAATAAAATTAAAATCTTGATAGCATATATAAAATAGTACCCAACCTAAGGGTTCACATCCAAATCCACTAGAATAGCAGAAAATACTACCGCATCACCAACTCATTTTCACTTCTAATATGATTTAACTAAAAAACAAAACTATTCCATAATAATAAAACACACAAACAACCCCATATTTTTTCATTTAATAAAATATTATCATAATTCAAAAATCACATTTTGCAACCATATTCCATTATTTAAAAATTAAATTAAATATTTTACGAAAAATCCCTCCCTATAAAAACACTTATTCAATTCATCCATTCCTAATTTAATTTAATTTATTTTAGTAATGAATTATAATATATATAATTCAGTACCATTTCATACATCATTCATTATTATTGTACTCATCCGATAACACCTAATAAAATACCATATAGAAAATTAAATAACAGGCTAACAATATCACAATAACAACAACATGTATCTTTATTGAGTCCTCAACTTAATTCAACCATCACAAAAAAACAACCATAAACCAATCCAATAAACTTTTCCTGCAATGAATATTATTCAAAAAAAATCACAGATCTACATCTTAAACACAATAAATAAGACAACCCAAAAATTAATTAATGAAAATTCTTCTTGGTCTATTTAAATTTCTTCTTATGGTTTGGTAAAACATATACAATTATTTGGTTACATGTTTTTGATTTTAAAATACCATTAAGAACTGTTACCATTGCTAATATAGCCTTTGAATAGTGATCAAATGATTAGTATAAATATAAGTTTTTAACAAATCCAAATTACTCAGAACAAGGAAGTGATGACCTCATCCTGTAGACATTCCCCATATGAAGCCCAATTTTTGGAGCTCAGAAAGGATTCAGCATTATTGTGGTTCACTCATGACCAAGCCCAAGCCGAGGTAGAATATGTTATGCTCAAGCAGAACCGCCTAGAGGACAAGTGGAAGTTGATAGAGATTACAACTCGAGCAATGTTATGTGAGCCACCCCAAGAGTGTGTCACTATAGAACACATTACCCTAATGTCTTATGCTGCTATTTTAAGGGGTTATGTAACAAGACCTTAGAACAATGTTTATGTACACTATTCTTGTATATAATATATACATTCATTTTATTATTGTTAATTTTTAAACAGTTTCTAATGCACAAATAGTATTCTTAGTCAATATTCAACTATGAAATATATTCTGATAAATTATGGAAAATTTGAATTAAATAATGTTTTAATAAAATATTTTTTTTATTATTAAATTAATTTTTATTTCATATAAATTATCATCTAATTTTTTATTCAATTGTACTTTTTATTAAGGTTTGAAAGTTGTTTTTGCCAAAACCCATTAATTTTTGATAAATATCAAATATTATTTTAAAATTAATTATTCACATTTTTAGAAAATTAATTAGATAAAATGAATATTATTTTTGGAATATGGATGTGGAAATTATCAAATGGTTAATTTTTCAAAATTTTCTTAGACAGTCGAACTTTTGGGTAAAAATTTAATACCATTGAAATATATAATGTGTTTTATGACCTCATAATGATCCTATAGTGATGTAATAAACAACTAAAAAAATTATTTTCAGCCAATATATGTTTTACCATTAAATTAATGTGAATTTGGGGTTGTTTGATTTACTTTAAAATGCTTTAGTGGACCCTTCAAAGCATGTGAAACATTTTGTCTTTTTAAATTATTTTCCTCGATAGTGGGAATCACCTCAACATAATAAACCCTGTTAATTTAAGAATTTAGTAATTTGGCCTCGTAAAATATTTTCTCCACTCCCCTTTGGAAAAAAACATTGGAAAAAACCACAGGATTGTTTTTGTATTTATTAAGTTTAATGTTATGTGTCCCAAAACCTAAATAATAAAGATTTCACTCTCATTTACAATATTAACCCACCCAAGATCTGACTTCCTCTTAACTAAAATCCTCTAGAGATAAAAAAAAGATGAAATCCTCTCTCTATAATCCCCCCAAGGTGCCCCCAGCTCCCGAGAATCCTCTCTCATGACTCGCCCAAGCATTTCAGATCAAACATCAAAGTAATGGGTTTCTTCCTTTCTCATTTTTTCCAATTTTCTTTTAGTTTTTATGACCTTTTTGTTTTCAATTAAAAATGATGTGGTATGATTTCACACCAATCACATAATTTCCTGTTTATTTTTCGATGATGGGAGACCCATTTCCCCAACATTAATGACTCTCATGTACACCTACTACCATGCCAAACATCTGTGAGGGATTTCTCTCTCCTTATTTACATCCAAGTAATTCTATTGTATTATGAATCTAAATTTCATTTCGTTTGTTTTGACATGTATCTATTTGACCCCTTACATTCCATTTAATATTAATATAATGATACAGGTTTTTCACTCTCATCAACCATTATTTATGAGTTCTTATTTCACGTCGTTATGCTGCCGAAATTACACTACGAATTTCCAAACCATTGTCATTGTGTAGAGAATACCATACCCTTTTCTCTATCAAAAGTATTCAACATTATGAAAAATAACATAGTGATAATATTTATTCATGTATGTATTCCATATCCCATTATCATGGAATTAATATTGATGATTTATTTTACGTTGTATGATCCATGTGTCCCACTTATGCATGAAATGAAATGTTTATGAAGGGTGCGCCCTAATACCGCCCCAATGCATTTGGTAAAGTATAAAA
Organism: Viscum album; assembly: GCA_963277665.1. Taxonomy (NCBI): domain Eukaryota; kingdom Viridiplantae; phylum Streptophyta; class Magnoliopsida; order Santalales; family Viscaceae; genus Viscum; species Viscum album. The sequence continues at coordinate 554,072,863 of OY728165.1, read as the reverse complement.
TAATTATAAATCATGTGAAATGATTTTTGACTCATTATAATTCATGTGAAATGATCTTTTTCTTGTGATTCATGTGAAATTAGGGTTTACTCAGGCCCGATGTGTAACGATCCTTGCCTCATGCTAATTCAATTTTCAGTGTTGTTGACACATATTAATGTTATGATTATCATGAATTATAATGCCTTTTTCTTCTTATTTATATAGTTCTCCATTTAAATTTTTTTTGTCTAACATGTATTTTATTCCTCATTTAATTCCATGTTTATTCCTATACTGGGCTTCATATCTCACCCTTTTCTTATGTATTTCCGAAGGTTATCCCATGTAATGCTAAGTGCGATGGAATGTAGATGTCATGTAAAGGATGTTATCAATAAAGATGTTTTATTTCATGTTTTAAGTTGTTTTTTAATGATCGTAATCCCCAAAGTCACTAGAAATATAAATATTATATGTTTTATCACATAATGATTATGTAATAAATAATGTTTTACTGTATAACAAAGAGTAGGGTTGTTATAGTTGGTATTAGAGGATAGGTTTTTTATATTTGGTATTAAGATTAGAAAACCCTATTGAATCCTTAGAGACAAGACTATGTATTAAAAAACATCCCTAATTTTTGGTTTGTATTGAGTAATTGTTTTATCAAGAGAATACATCATTTTCTGGATACGAGTAGTTAGAGGCGGCTCCAGCATAGATGTACCTAGAGGTGAAAACCCCGAAATGGTGTTTCAGGCTTGACCAAGGGTATCCTGGTAAACTACATGGGGCCTTGTTGCACTATTTTTTATGAAACTTCCTAGGGATATGCATAAGTAAATTAAACAACATAGTATGAACCACTATTAAGGAAATAAAAAAATCACCCTAAGAAAAAATGGTATAAAGTATAGCATAGATAACATATATTGAATCCAATAGATTCATAGGTTAAGGAATTAAAATCTAATTATAAGTCAAATTTATTTGTATTACCGTTTATGTGTTACCCCTAACTTTCCTAATATTCATTCCAATGGTCGATAATAGGAGGACTCGAGCTATCAAATGATGTGAGGTCCAATGTGATGATTGTTATAATGAGATTCCCAATCTGATGGGAGAGGGAATCACAAAATTTATCATGATAATCACTCAGTTAACTCTATAATTGAATAGAAACATGATTCAAGAAGAATGTTCAACCCCCCCCCCCCATGAAATAACAATCCACTATCGAGAAATTCATGTGCAAAATCCCTGTTACTTTTAATGGATCATTTGATCCCCCAATCATTGATCAATGGATCAACTACATTAAAAATATCTTCCCCATCCATTAATGTTTCATACAAGATATGTTTCTTCTGGTTGATTAAAGTATTGTGGGTGAAACCAATCAACGGTGGACATTGATAAAAAATACGGAGCCTGAGGATGAGATCAAGGTGTTGGAATGGAAGGTTTTCTAAAAGATGTTTTTTGATAAATATTTTATGTGTTCCCTCAGGCATACGATGGAAAGGGAAATCCGTGCACTCAAGAAAATAGATGACGAATCTGTCGGAGCATACGAGTAAAATGTCACATGGCTTGAACGATATGCTTATGGATTTGTCGTTACCCCCGAATGAAAGGTTGACCACTTATTTTGTGAGATGAAACCTATCCTATGCAAATACCTACAGATCTGCGACTTCTTCAACTATGAAGAAATTTTCTAATGTAATATTAAGGTTGAAATGGAGATAGGAAAACCGCATGGGTATCATGGGGATAAGAAGCATATGCTAGACTTCAATTCTGGTGGTCCAATGGATAAATCCACCGGTGCTTCAAAAATCCAGTTCCTCACCTTCCAAGGTTACATAAAGAAGCACCCCGCAATCTGAATGAAGGAGATGTGGAAATGCTGTAGGTGTGGAAGAGAAGGGAACCTATCTATTAATAATTGGGAAGAAAAATCTTTGACTGCAATAGAGGATAGGAACGATCCGCTCGACACTCAGTGCATTGTTCATTACATCAACTACAAAGAGTCATGGAAGCAGGAAAATCGGTTCACTAAGCCAAGGGTTTTCGGAAGCATCCAACAAACTCCAAGGCAGAAAGAGTGAGATTTTTCCATCACTACTACAAAAATGAACCCTGAAAATGAAGTGGTTTTTTGTACTCTAGTTATTCATTCATGAATATTGAACATAATTTTTTATTCACGTTCTATGCATTCTTTTATATCTAGAATCATTAGTAGAACTATCCAAACACCACATAAAATCATGGATGTAAATATATAGGTGATTACGACGAATGGGACAATCATTGGATCCCATGAATATATCTCCTCTCTTGTCATAATTTGAGGGGTGAAAATACCAAATAACCTTGTCATACTTCCTCTTGTGGAATTTGGTGCAATTCTCAGCATGGATTCACTTTCCTTATATAGAGCCAAAATAAATTGTCGTGAGGGTGAAATCACTCACTATATGAAGAATCTTCCCCCCGATTCTATACATGTGGAAGGAGGAAGGTGAATATTTTTTATATCCATCATATCAAGCATGGATATTCATGGCCTATGAGCATGCGTATCTGGCTCAGATGAATGAGTCCAAGGAATAAACTATCCTTGAAGATATGCCTATTGTGAGATAATTCACTGAAGTGTATCTTGAGGAATTGTCTGGTCATCCCCCTTGAAGAGAGTTTGAATTCTCAATTGACCTTATACATGGGGAATTGTTAATATCAAAGACTCTATATAGAATGGATGTTGTGGAGATTGAAAATCTGAAGAAAAAACTATATGGAAACTTGGATAAAGGATTTATACACCCAAGTGCCTCACCATGGGATGGATCAAACCTCTTCATCAAGATGAAGGAAGGGTCAATGATCCTTTTCAGTGATTATCGTGATATTAACAAAATCACAATAAATAACTAGTATCCTCTTCAACAAATTGATTACATGTTCAATCAACTTCGTCGATCACAATACTTTTCCAGGTTGGATTTTCAGTTGGGGTATTATCAAGTAATGGTGAAGAATTATAACATCCCTAAGACTGATTTTCGTACAATATATGGGCACTATGAATTCATTGTAATTAATTTTAGACTCACTAATACTATATAAAACTTTTTGGACATGATGAATATAGTATTTAGAGATTACCTCGACATATTTGTGGTAGTCATTATATATGATTTTATAATATAATCCAATACCAAGGAGGATCATGAGGTGTATCTAAGAACTGTAATAGAGACCATGTGGAAGGATAATACCTATGAAAAGTATATGATGTGTGTGGTCTGGTGAAGGAGGTCTCATTATTAGGCTATATCATCACAATCAAGGGGATATATGTGGATCCCTCCAACACAACTGTAAAAGAGGGATGGATGAGGCCATCATTGGTAATATATATCGATAGATTCTTTGGGATAGCATGAAGTTATTGATGATTTGTGAGAAAATTCTCACGATTGTCCAACCGACTTACCATGATAACTTGGATGGGAGTAAATTTTTCATAGGGTGATAAATGAAAAGACAACATCAAGGAGTTGAAAAATAGTCTTATCACTATGCCCGTGCTCATATTACCCACATGTGGAGAACTTTCTGGTGGTATTCAGTGATACTTTATAGAAGGGCCCAAGCTGTGTGTTGATGGAAAATGAAAAAGTCATTGCCTATGCAACAAGGAAATTTAATTTTCATTAGTAGAATTATCCAACACATGATCTGGAGTTGGATGTGGTGAACTTGGATTTAAAAAAATTTCAGAATTATCTCATTGGAGATAAGTGTGACATATATAAAGACCACAAAATCCTCAATTATATATTCAAAAATAATGTGTTGAACATGCGCCAAGGAAGATGGTTCGAACTGATCCAATACTATAACTGCACAATCCAAGACCACCTAGGGAAAGCGAACAATGTGGAAGATTCTCTATAATGAAAGGACTCAACGATTCTATCATTTAGGAAAATTGATAATGATACAATCATTTCATATTTGATAAGTATAGATAAGGGAATCATAAATTATTGAATATCATCAACCCTTTAAAAAATTATTGATCAACCGTGTCTTTTGGAAATGTTAATGGATACTCAAAAGGATGGTGTGGGAATTTAGAATAATTTGGAATCTATCAAAAAGGGGAAATCCTTAGAGATTAATTTTAATGAAGAAAGAATTGTGAGATTTGGGAAAAGACTATGTGTTCTATCTTGTCTGGAGCTGAAGGAAAAACTTCCGGATGATGCACATAGTTAAAATTTCTCTATATACTGAGGAAACAAAAAGATGGATGTAGATCATAGAGAGAATTATTGGTGGGATAATATGAATAAAGAGGTATCTGAGTAAACATCAAAGTGCCTGGTGTACCAGAAAGTGAAGGTAGAGAGGGAGATTTCTAAGGAGATGATGCAACCATTTCCCATACTAGCATGGAAATGGGAGAACATCACCATAGACATTATCACCAGACATCAGAATACATCCGAAGGAAACATTGGTATATGGGTTGTTGAGGATTGTATTATATAATCTGCACACATCGTTGCAATTCCGGAGGATTTCACATTGAATGAACTAGAACAGAAATATATCATGGAAGTGGTAAGGCTGCATGGAGTTCCACTATCTATTGTATCTGATCATGATCCAACATATACCTCCATGTTTTGGATGAGTCTTAAACATACTCTAAATAATGAACTGAAAAATAGTATAACGTATCATCCTCAAACAGATGGCCAATTTGAGCAAACTATTCAAAGACTACAAGATAGGTTAATAACATGTTCTATGGACTCTGAAGGAGGGTGGGACTGACATCTTCCACTAGTTGAATTCTCCTACAATAACAGTTTTCACTCTATCATTTGAATTCCCCCTTATGAATCCCTATATGGGAATAGGTGTAGAACACCATCATGTTCGGATGATGTTGTTGAGTCTAAGATTATCAGAAAAGAAATGGTCCAAGAAATGGGGTATAAGGTGAAAACCATTCACCACCTTTTCAAGGTATCCCAGAGTCGACAGAAGATTTATACAGAAAACCATTCATGAGATCTTTAGTTTAAAGTTCTAGACATTTTATTTTTATAGATATCTCTATGGAAGAAGGTCATGAGGTTTGGAAATAAAGTTAATTTATATCCTTGGTACATCAGCCCTTTTGAGATTCTTGATCGTGTCGGGGCAGTGCCTTATCGACTAGAACTTACACCTACCATTGCCAAAGTATATAATGTCTTTCATGTATCCCTCTTATGTAAGTACATACCAGACCCATCACATGTACTCTCTTCTGACGTAGTACAACTAGAGGATGATCTTTCTTATGAGGAGAAATCAATTATTATCTTAGATCATAGATAAAATGTTCTATGAAATAAGACAATTCCCCTTATCAAGGTGTTGTGAAAAAACAACAAGTTTGAAGATGTGATATGGGAATCAGATAAAGTGATGAAGTAGAGTTACCCACATCTATTTTAATATGGGAAAATAAAATTTTCAGGGAAAAATTTCATTAGGGGGGAAGGATGTAACAACCCAAAAATTTATTAATGAAAATTCCTTTGGGTCTATCTAAATGTCTTCTTCTGGTTATGTAAAACGTATGAAATTTTTTGGTTTTAAAAATACCACTAAAAATCATGACCATTTCTAATATAGTCGTCGAATATTGACCACATGATTAGTATAAATATATGGCTTTAAAAAATCCAATTTACTCAGACATAGGAAGCGATGGCCCCATCTAGTAGACTTGACTAATACAAAGCCCATTTCTCAAAGATCAGAAAGGTGGTAGAATCATTGGGATTCACTCTTGATCAAACTAATGCTGAGCTTGCATATGTTAAGCTCGATTGGAACTGCGCACGAGAGTAGTGGAAGTTGATAGATATTACCAGTCGAGCACAATTATCCGATCAACCCCAAGAGTCAGTCACCATCGCACACCTTACCCTAAGGTCATATGCAGGTGTTTAAAGGGGTTATGTAACAAGCCCCTAGTAGTATGGTTAATTAAATTATTACTGAATAGAGAATATAAATTCTTATTTTTATTTTTATTTTGTAAATTGTTTTTAAAGAACAACTACTATTTGTAATTAATATTCATCTAAGAAATCTATTTTAATGAATTAATGAATTTTTAAATTAAATATTTTTTTAATAATTTATTATTATTATTATTAAAATAATTTTTATTAAAAATAAATTGTCATATAATTTTATGAATTCCATTGTATTTTTTATTAAGTTTTGGAAGAAGTTTATGTGAAAACCCATGAATTTTCAATAAATATCGGGTTTTCTGTTAAAAGTAAAAATTCAAACATTTAGAATATCATTTAGATAAAATTAAAATTATTTTTGGAATTAGGATGTCTTATTTATCAAATGGTGAAATTTTCATAATTTTCTAAGACAGTGATCTTTTTCGGTAAAAATTATATACCGTTTAATTGGATAAGGTGTTTTATGACATCATAATGAAATCATTGTGATGTAATAAAATACTATAAACATTATTTTTGGAAAATATATATTTTACCATTAAATAATGTGATTTTGGTTTTTTTATATATTCGACAATGATTTAGTGGGCCCTTCATGGCTTATAAAACATTTTGTCTTTTTAAAATTTCTTCCTTAAGAGTGTGACTCAGCACCTCATAAGAAAACCTATTATTTTAAGATTTTCAGCCATTGGACTTGAATAATATTGTTTCCCACTCCACTTTGGAAAAAACCATGGGTAAAAACATAGTATGGTTTGTGCTTTTCATTAGATTAGTGTGAGTTGTCCCAAAACCTAAATAGCTAAGAATTACCTCTCCATTGAATATAAACCCACCCAAGATCCCACTTCCTCTCAAATAAAATCCTTTGGAGTTCTACCAACCCTTAAACTCATAACTCTAGAATCCTTCCATGGTTCCCCAATAATTCATGAAGCCTCTACAAACCCTCCCCCATGCTTTTGGGATCACACTTCCATGTAAGGGATTTTTTCCTTACTCAATTTTTCCCAATTTTCTTTATGTTGTTATGCCCTTATGATTTTAATTAATAATGTAGGTGTATTATTTTAAATATAGCGACCTAACCTTTTCATAAATTACTAATACATCATTTAAATGATAAAAAAATAATATTATTACACATAGATTATCCAATAGTTTAGAGTATTGGGGAAACTAGTACCATACATAACAATTACAACATCGAGCATAAACCTTTTTGTTCATTTCTTCCTCTCTAGCATCTTATTGGAACTTGACCTCTCCTTAGTACCTGTATCCACTTGAGAATATAAATAAAAATGTGTGAGATACATGCCTATTAATAGGATATATAATAACAATGTAGCATGGAGTGAGCATATTAATAACATAGGCAAAGAATCATGAACATGAGAGGAAGCTTTAATAAGAGACATGAAATGTGGCAATGCATAATAATGAAACATCGTGTCTTAGTAGTTAACTACCACAAATGCTAGTGAACAAAGCTATAATCTTGTTCACACATCATTTCACATTTACTCATGATTTTAATCACTTTACCAAATGCATTGGAGTGCTGTAAAATTCTAGGCGCACCCATCACATTTAAACATTCATATTGCGCTATATAATTTTGGATTCACCCATCACATCATAAAATAATAATTTTCATGAATTACACAATGAACATAAAAGTTAAATGAACATAATGAACCCATGAAATGAAATGGTTTTCATCACATAAGAACACATTTATAATCATTGGGTTCCCAAAATAATGAGGGAATAACATACATGTTACATGAACCGTCAATATTGACTGAGAAGTAAAATGTGTGTTCTTGAATGTAGAGTTTTTTTGGAAAATATTTGGTTTTCCATAAATAACAGTGAGAAACATGTATATCCCGAAAAAGGGAATACAATTATGAAAAAAATATTTTTAAGGAGTAACCATATCAAAAAAGTAGTGAAAGAGGGAGAACACGATGGATGAGAGTTGGGTTCGAGAATTTCCCCTTACCTTGTATCTAAACACTTCCTTCTCTTTAATGTGCTGTATAATGACATTATATTCATTAATTAGAAATTAAATAGACTTTTATACCTTAATATGGGTCATTTTGGATTCATTATGTTAATTTATGGGCCTTTTATGAGTTTTATAGTTTAAAAACGTTGTTCAGGAATGATCGTTTTATACTTTTCTTGAGAGTTTAACATGTATTCACGAATTGATGTTTTTATAGAACATGGGTAAACATTCAGAACAAATATATTATTTTTTTAGTGGTATTACATAATTTAAAATGATTTTAATATGAATTATATTTTATACCATGTGGATGAATCATTAGATAGAAGTTTAATGCTGATCGTTTGGTTATATTTTGGCGGTTTTTCGACCACAACATACATATTTTGTTTACTCATCTAGTAATATGTAAAAAAGTTTTTTCCAGAACATAAAATAGGACATAATAAATATATGAAATTCTGCTTCACCCATCAAAATTGTTTCATGACCAGATCTGTATGTATAAATTGAAGAAGAAATCATGTCGTTCTTAAAGGCGACAGATTAACACCTTATGAACAACCTTTCCATTTATAAAATAAAAGGTAGAGGATAAGGGGGTTGGATGGTATAATATCCAATTAGTATCATAATATTAAATTATATTTATGATACTAGAGTCACCATACTATTTGGTTAATGATATTTTGGGAGATAATAGGAAAAGGACTTGAAATTGAAAGGGAGTTAAAGGAAAGAGGAAGAGAAATTACCTCATGAATCCTCCTATTGAGATCCTCCATTAATGGCCAATGCCTAGACTTTTGATGAGACCAGAATCTCTCAGATGTATGGGAGGGGCTAGGGATGATTATTGAGAAGAGTTTAGACAATTCATGAAGCTGAAGAGGTGTGGTTTGGCAAGGGAAGGGGAGGGGTTATTTATACATGAGGAGGGAGGTGTTTTTAGTATAAAATATTAACTAAAATAATATATAAAAAGTTAGGCTTGTAATAGTTGTTTTTGACATCCTAAATAATATATCAATATAATATAATTCGTTATAGAATTTAAATAATATTTATAATTAGAATTCATTAATTTATTAAAAGGAAGGTGAAAGAAAGAGAAAAAGACACATTAAGAATTCACCTTTTGACATTCAGCTTTGGAAAGTCCATTTTAGGTTTGAAAATTGAGTTTATTATATTTTAAGTAACCATTTATGAAACATAAAATAATTTGGACGATCCTAAAGTTATAGAATGTTTATTTCAATATTACATCATTAATGATGCAATTTAGGATACATCGATTATTGGAAAAACTATAATTTTTACTATTCACACAAAAATTGAAGTATTTCAAAAAAATCTCAAAATATCACCGTAACCATTTTTCAACATGTATAATCCAGAAAAGAAATAAATTTTCAAAAAAAATTATATATATGATTAATTTAATAATTAATTAAAATCATAATTTACATGAAAATTACAATTTTTAAATATAAATCTGATTTTATAATGCTTTCAAAAATTAAGTAGGGTCATATAAAATTATCTACCGAATATGAGAAATAGATTTTCTAATTTTTGAACTTGTTTTATGAAAATTAATTTTCTTTTTAATTATTTAATTAATTATAATTAAATATTTATAACTTACAAAAATACCAAAACGTTTACTATGATCAAATTATCACTTTCTATGATGCCTAAATTTTATTTAATTATGCCTAGGTAAGGTTAATCTTATTAAGATGATGTACTATTAATAAGGGTAATACTACTATTCATATGGGCAGGTTACTATTCATAGGGGTTGGATACTATTCAAAAGAAATTATGTTTTTCTTATTGGACCGCAAAAATCATCTTGAACCCAACTATTGATGTCAGATTTTCAAAATTCCAAGCACTGTAGTGAAAAACTTATGTTTGAAGGTCACTTAGAGCTTAGTAGTTCCTTATGTTGTATTTTCATGTGATTTTATGACATATTTTTAGGAGGATAATTTCTATTTAAATACTTTGTCTCCTTAAATTCTTCCCCCTTAGGAAATTTCTCCATAGAAATTTCAGTTTACAAAAACAGGTGAGGGTACTTCTCCTTCATCGCCTCCTATGGTTCCCAAGTAGCTTCTTTAAACTTATGGTTCCTCCACAATACAATGACATGGTGGTTTTTATTCCGGCATAAAACCTTATCTCTCTGGTCTAGAGTCTCTACTGGCTCCTCCTCATAAGAGAGATCATCTTACAACATTACCATCTCTGATTTTAGTACATGCGAGAGATGAAGTATGTAATTGTAACATCCCAAGTAAGTAATGAATAATATATATTTTTATCTATGTCTATTAATGATTAATATAGTGTTTTAGAGGCTTAAAATGAAAATAAATCCAATCTTAAGCATGGAATACACTAATATTCTTAAAAGATTGTTTTACTACCTTTTGATGGCAAACCCTTTTTAAATCTATCTTTTGACATTTTTATAAACTATGTTTGTCAAAATAAACATATTCGTTATGATTAGGACATCAAAATTTACCTTGTGTGAATTTTTGGTATTTTTCTGACAATGTTCATTTTTTAATGAATAGTGAAAAATACTGCATTTTACATCAAAACTGGTTTTTAATCTAATTTGTTTATATGATTATATTATCTTTTGAATTTTTTTTTGAAGTGAAATTAGAATATATTTTTACCATTTAATCCAATGGTGGTCATTGGAATCAATTTCACTTTGAAATTGGACTTAAATTGGTGTCAATCTTTTGATAATTATTGTTTCATAAAAACACGCTATTTGCTCTGACAGCGGGAATTAATTATTAAACTAATTAATGTGACTTATATGTTTTGAATTTTGTAAAATAGACTTCATTTTTGAATTCTTAATATCAAATATAGCTTAGGGTGAATTTTTGGTAATATTCTGAAAAACTTCAATTTTTGATGAATAGTGAAACCACTAAGTGGTACTTATAAAAACTGATTTTTCCGTTTAAATTAAAATTTGCCATCATTGTGTTTTGAATTTCAAAAATCCGACATTCATGGTTGTCATTAAGAAATAAAATGTGGTTCAATAAGATTATAATAATTTTTTGGTGAATACTAACTTATAAAGTTTTAATCGTGATTAGTGGTAATTAGTGTAGTTTAAGATAAAAATAATGCTTTAATAAAATAAATTGAGCTTGACACATGTCTTAACCTCATTGGTTGTGTCATTTCCGACCAAGAGAATCCATGGGTCAACTTGGGGACCCCATGGGTCCACTTTTTTTGGGAAATGACATAAATAACTCTTTCTTTAATGTAAAAGTAAAAATGACACAAACATAATATGTTTTACGAAAACAATTTTTAAATGGTGTTATACAGATCAGATTTTTTTATTATAAATAGTAATTGGAAGGATAAAAAGATTTCATACATAATAGTATTTTTTTTATAATTTATAGACTTTAAATAAATTAAATTATTTATGACATCATGTGAATGCAGCGATGACCTCATTATTTAATGATTTAAATAACATGGAAAGATAATGAAAAATCTAAAACCTACACATGGCCAAAACCAATTGGATGAGTGGATTTAGAAGCCGTATCACCTTATCCTCTAATTATATCAATGTTGGACCTTTTTAATACGAATTTTTTTTTAAAATGAAGTCTTGTATCTTTACTTTCCAAAAGTGCCCCTCCTCTCCTCTTACAAAAGGCCCCCAACTCTACCTTATTTCACACACTCCTCAATCCTTTGGCTCGGCCAAACCATGCCGATTTACTCTCTCCACATACCTATCCTCATCCTAGAGGATTACCTTTGGGCAGAATCCTTTCAAAGGAAGCCTTTAGGCTCAAATCAAAAGGAGTTACACTTTTAAAGGTAATTCATTCTCTCATGTTCATTTGTTTTATTTTGCTTCTCCAACCCCCCTAAACTCTTTTTATTTACTTCTTTTGTAACAACACCAGTATCTTCAATATACTAGGATGTTGTTATAAGATTTATTTTAGCTACACTCTCACACAACTACATCAAATGGTTAAAGAACATACAGTTTCCGTGGATGGAGAAATTCTGCCTCTCGAAACGATGATTGTTTAATACTCATTTAACACCTTCAAAGGTGGCCATTATGATGTCAATATTTTTATATATGATATATAATATGTTTATGTTTTCCTTATTCTTCTATTTTTTTTTAATTTTGGGCATACCTTTATGGTTTCCATTATGGGTAAACATGATATCTTCATTTTAGGAAGTGCGGACTACCGCCCCCTGAAAGTGATTTGATTTGTTAATACCATATGTGGGATGTGTAAAGGATAAAGTTAATGATATTATATATGTTATTATACTGGAATTATAATATACTCTTATATCATTATGATTCCATTCCAAAAAATACGAAATAGAAATGGAAGTAGCGTTCATGCGTACGTACGGCTTACCGTCTCCATGAACGGTGCATTTCATTTCTTACCTTTAAATGTGATGTAATATTATAAATACATGTATATGCTGAATATATATGATTTATATGTTATCCAAATCATTAATATCATTCTGGATATAATGAACCTTTGACCAAATTAACAACATGTATGTGTAAGAAGTCTATTTTTGACTTAAGAACCAAATACCGACAAAATGAACATTATTATCTTAAATTATTACATGATATGGTATAAAAGGAATAATGAACTTGAAAAATGCTCTTAATCAAGTAGAGATTAACTCAAGTTTATTATTCAGGAGATTAAAGAACGGTCGGGTCAAGTCGGATACGAGGTATGGGACTTCGTCTCATTCTCCTTTCATTGAGGCATATTTTATTTTATACACAACTTTCTTTTATACGGTGCATAAACCCCTTTGAATTTTACGTTTATTCAAAAGTAATCTTTTTTATACGAAACGTTTACTAAATGACAAAAGTGAATGTTTTTGTCGTAAGTATGCGGCGACAACGACTTCTCTGTCATCGCGACCGTTATTTGAGTTTCGGCTTCCACTACAAGCCATACCTTCTTTTTAAAAGAAAAATAAATACCATGTTTTACTTTTCTATTATTTTGGTATTGAAAATGGTTTTCACAATGTTTTTTTGTGTTGTATTGATATCTTGTGATTGAAATGTGGAAGTTTTATGTTTCCTTTATGCATGTATTATGTGATACGATTAGGTTATGGTTCTTGGGCATTATTATGAAGACGGGTGGTTTCGTGATAAACTAAGGGCGGGTGAGCCCGATATAGCTCTCCAATGCATTGGGTAACGCGGAGTTGTGAAACGTTAAGGTTTCTCGGAAGAGATTTAGGGAATATACTGTGATGGGTATTCCAAACGTAACCAAGAGGGTTACTCCCTACGTAAGAATGTTATGAATGCCTCAAGTTACCTTTATGTCTTATGATTTCAATGATTTACTAATGATTTGATGAGGTATGTTAATGTGCTTATGTTTTATGGGTAAAGTATGATTTCACTCTTATGTATATATGTACCCATGTTTCCTTTCCATGTTTTTATAACCCATACTGGGCTTTTTATGCCCATCCCAAGTTTTTTTGAAATGTTTTCACAGGTCAAGGGAAAGGTACATGATATGATGATAGTGTCAAGGAAGTGTCAAGAATTAATCCATGTTTTATTTTAAATATGTTTCCATTGATGGGAATGAAGAATACTATCTTTATGTAACCACTTTGTTTATATGTGGAATTTAATGCAAGTTTTATGATCTAATTCACTAAAACTCTAAACCCGAAAAGATCCTCAATATGTAATCTTGTAATAACTCATGATTAAGTAAGGTTTAAGGCTTGGGGCCTTATAGTTGGTATCAGAGGTAGGTTTAGATAACATTAGGAGTTAGAATTCTATTAAATTATTATCCAAAAATATTTTTTTTATGGTCAAATTGAAGTGATATAGCATTTGAAGATTACCATGTTGCTTCATCTATGACATGTTTGTTCAGAATGGTTTTCCGTAGAGGAAACAGGGAAGCAGTTCTAGGAAGGCATACAGAAGGAAATAACCTTCCGAATCAGCATCCAGAAATGGTCGAAATTGGAACTGAATAGTTTGTTGCAGTAATGGCGTAGTTGACTCAAGTGATAAATGGTGGTGGTATCCATGCATGAGATCAGCCAGACCAACCGCAGAGGAAAATGTCAGTGGTGGAACATTTCATGAGGCAAAATCCACCATCATTCAGAGGATCATCTGACCCTGTGCTAGCTGAAGGGTGGATTAAAGCACTGGAGAAGATTTTTGATGTCATGGGGTGTTCAGACAATCAAAAGGTTAGTCTTTCTATTTACCGTTTGGAGGGTGAAGCAGATCAGTGGTGGTTTATGGTTTAAAATATCAGGGACGCTGATGAGATTGATGCTCTTGACTGGGATAAATTCAAATGTATGTTTCTTGAGAAGTATTTTCCTAAGGCTGTTCGACTTAGGATGGAAAAGCAATTCTTGGAATTGAGGCATGAGGAAGACTCAGTGGCTGCCTATGAAGAAAGGTTCACTCGATTGGAAAGGTATGCTCCAAATTTTATCTGAGCCCTTGATAGTAAAATCAATCGTTTTTACTCAGGATTAAAGCCAAAATATTGAAGGGCATCAGCTTCTCGTGGTTTTAAAAGTTATGAAAAGATTTTTCAATGTGCTGAGAAGGTGGAAATGGAGTTTGCCGATGACCAAGTGTTCTATAACAACCAGCAGAAGAAGAGACCGAAGTGGCAGGAGAAAGGTAAGAATTCTTCAAAAAAGTATGATGGTAAGAGAACTAAGTTTCCATTTTGTGATAAATGTGGAAAAAGGCATGATGGGTAATGTCTTCTGAATTCTGGAAAGTGCTACCGATGTGGTAAGATGGGACATAAGGCTCGTGATTGCACTGAAAAGGATCAAGGTGAAGGTAAGAACAAATTTGATTTACAGTTAGTGAAATGTTATAAGTGCAATGAGATGGGTCACTATGCAAACGAGTGTCCGACAAGGAGCATGAGTGATGGGAAGAAGTTAGACTACAAGTAGAAAGGGGTGGTGAAATCTTTTGAAACTAGTTCAGTAGATGTCGGGCCATAAAATGAAGTTGTATCAGGTACTTTGTTTTTTTTTTCAGATTATGCCAGTGTGTTGTTGGATTCGGGGTCTACACATTCTTTCTTCTCTGAAACCTTTTCTAGTAAAATGGGAATACCATCTCAAGAAATGACTCCTGAACTTTTGGTAAAAACACCTGGGGGAAATGTTGAGGCAAAAAGAATTTATAAGAATCTTCCTATACTTATCTGTGGAAAGAACCTACTTGAAAATCTTATTGTTCTACCTCAAGTAGAGTTTGATGTTATCCTGGGTATGGATTGGATCTCTATTTACCATGCTAAGATTGACTGTAGAGCTAATGAAGTTTCTTTTCAGAAAGAACTTCAGTTTGTTTACAAGAATGAACCCTTACTTTTGATAACATATCAAGAGGCCGAGAAACTTGTAAAAGATGGAAATGAATGTTACCTTGCACACGTCGTTGAAAATAAAGGAACTATTCAGATTAATGATGTGCCAGTGGTAAATGAGTATCCTGATGTTTTTCCTGATGAGTTTCCTGGAATAATACCAGATCGGGAAGTTGAGTTTACTTTTGACTTAGTTCCTGATGCTAAGACGATTTCAAAACCCCCTTATCGAATTTCACAAATTGAACTTTTAGAGTTGAAGGAGCAATTTCAAGATTTATTAGAGAATGGTATCATTAGACCTAGCACATCACCATGGGGTGCTCATGTTTTATTTGTTAAAAAGAAAGATGGTTCTATGAGACTTTGCATTGATTATAGAGCCTTGAATAACATCACTATTAAGAACAAATATCCTTTTCCTCATATCGATGATTTGTTTGAACAGCTCTAGGGAGCTCAGGTTTTTTCAAAGATTGACCTAAGATCGGGGTACCATCAGCTGAAGGTAAAGGAGGCAGATATTCCGAAGACCGCATTCCGTACGAGATATGGCCATTATGAATTTATAGTAATTCCTTTTGGGCTAACCAATGCACCTTCTGTATTCATGGACTTAATGAATAGAATTTTCCATGAGTTCTTGGATAAGTTTGTGGTGGTTTTCATTGAAGATATTTTGGTGTTCTCTAAAAGTAAAGAGGAGAATGAAAGACATTTAAGGGTTATCATGAAAACCTTAAAAGAAAAGAAACTGTATGGAAAATTCAGCAAGTGTGAGTTTTGGTTGCAACAGATTTCATTCCTTGGTCACATTGTTTCTAAAGATGGAATAACTGTTGATCCTGCAAAAACAAAAGTTGTGGAAGAATGGCCAACACCCACAAATGTAACTGAGATTCGTAGGTTCCTTGGTTTGGCGGGATATTACCGAAGGTTTGTTATAAATTTTTCGCGGTCATCTAGTCTAATGACTAAGCTAACTCGAAAGGGTGTTATGTTTATCTGGACAAAAGAATGTGATGATTGTTTTCAGGAATTGAATAGAAGATTGGTGAATGCTCCAGTTTTGGAACTACCTTCCAGGAATGGTGAGTTTTTTATATACAGTGATGCTTCATTGAAAAGACTTGGTTGCGTCCTAATGCAGAATGATCAGGTTATTGCTTATGCATCACGGCAGTTGAAAACTCATGAGGTAAATTACCCTACACATGATTTGGAATTAGCTTCTGTTTTTTTTTCTTTAAAAATTTGGAAGAATCATTTGTATGGAGTAAAGTGTGAAATATATACCGATCACAAAAGTTTAAATTATATATTCACTCAGAAAGAATTGAACATGATACAAATGAGATGGCTAGAATTAATCAAGGATTATGATTGTACAATTCATTACCATTCGGGAAAAGCAAATAAAGTGGCTGATGCTTTGAGTCGAAAAAGTAATGCTTCATTAACAATTTTGCGTTTGGAACATGATCCTTTGGTTAAGGATTTGATAAACATTGGCATAGAAGTTTTTGGTGCAGGAAGTCCTTCTGTTTTGTTTCAGGTATTAGTGAGATCTTCTCTATCAAATAGAATCAAGCAAGCACAGAAGCAAGACAGTGAGTTGCAGAAAAATGTAGAGACGGTTCATAAAGGTATGTTGCCTGAATTCAACATTGATAATGATTGTGTTTTGAGATTTGGGAAGAGATTGTGTGTGCCTTGTGATTCACAGTTGAAGAGAGAGTTGTTATTTGAAGCTCATAGTTCTCCGTTTTCAGTTCATCCGTGCAGTACTAAGATGTATAGATATTTGCGGGAGTATTACTAGTGGGATGGAATGAAAAGAGATATTGCTGATTTTACTGTGAAGTGTTTGACTTGTCAGCAGGTTAAAGCAGAGTAGCAGTTACCGAAAGGGATGCTTCAACCTTTACCAGTGCCAGAGTGGAAATGGGAGAATATATCCATGGATTTTTTGTTGGATTACCGAAGACATCTCGAGGTAATAATGAAATCTGGGTTATTGTCGATCGTTTGACCAAATCTGCTCATTTCCTTGATATACGAGATACTTTCTCTCTTGATCAACTTTCCCGTTTGTATCTTAAAGATATAGTCAGGTTACCTGGAGTTCCTCTCTCCATTGTATCGGATCGTGATCCCAGGTTTACTTCTAACTTTTGGAAAGGCCTTCAGAAGTCGTTGCGTACTGAATTAATTTTTAGTACAGCTTTTCATCCTCAATCAGATGGGCACTCAAAACGAACAATTCAGACATTGGAGGATATGATACGATCTTGTTCTATGGATTATCAGGGGAGTTGGGGCCAACATCTATCTTTGGTTGAGTTTTCATATAATAACAGTTTTCATTCCAGTATACAGATGGCACCATTTCAGGAATTATATGGGAAGCGGTGTCGAACTCCAGCTTTCTGGGATGAAGTGGGTGAAAGGAAGTTGATGGGACCAGAATTGGTAGAAGAGATGGCAGAAAAAGTTCAGCTGATTCAGAAACACATGAGAATAGCTCAGAGTAGGCAGAAGAGTTATGCAGATAACCAGAGGAAGGATCTATCTTTCGAGGTAGGTGATCATGTTTTTCTCAAGGGTTCTCCTTGGAAAAGTGTTATGAGATTTGGTAAGAAAGGAAAGTTGAGTCCAAGGTTCATTGGACCATATGAAATTCTGGAGATAGTTGGATCAGTTGCATACCAAGTGGCTTTACCTCCGAGTTTATCTCAGGTACACAATGATTTTCACGTTTCGATGTTGAGAAAGTATATGCCAGATCCAACTCATGTTTTGAGTCCAGAGGTAGTTCAGCTGGAAGAGAACCTATCTTATGAGGAACAACCAGTCCAGATTCTTGACCACAGGGAGCAAGTGTTACGGAATAAGGTGATTAAGCAGGTAAAGGTTTTGTGGAAAAACCACATGATGGAAGAGGCAACATGGGAATCTGAAAATGCAATGAGGGATAAGTACCCCCATTTATTTGATACGTAAATAAATTGCGGGGACACAATTTTCTAAAGGGGGGAAGGATGTAACATCCCATGTATGTAATGAATAATAGATATTTTTATCTATGTCTATTAATGATTAATATAGTGTTTTAGAGTCTTAAAATGAAAATAAATCCAATCTTAAGCATGGAATACACTAATATTCTTAAAAGATTGTCTTACTGCCTTTTGATGGCATCCCCTTTTTAAATCTATATTTTAAAAATTTTAAAAACTATGTTTGTCAAAATAAACTTATTCATTATGATTGGAACATCAAAATTTACCTTGTGTGAATTTTTGGTATTTTTCTAACAATGTTCATTTTTTAATGAATAGTGAAAAATACTGCATTTTACATCAAAACTGCTTTTTAATCTAATTTGTTTATATGATTATATTATATTTTGAATTGGTTTTGAAGTGAAATTAGAATATATTTTTACCATTTAATCCAATTGTGGTCATTGGAATCAAGTTCACTTTGAAATTGGACTTAAATTGGTGTCAATCTTTTGATACTTATTGTTTCATAAAAACATGCTATTTGCTCTGACAGCGGGAATTAATTATTTAATTAATTAATGTGACTTATATGTTTTGAATTTTGTAAAATAGACTTCATTTTTGAATTCGTAATATCAAATATAGCTTAGGGTGAATTTTTGGTAATTTTCTGAAAAACATCAATTTTTGATTAATAATGAAATCACTAAGTGGTACTTATAAAAACTGATTTTTCCGTTTAAATGAAAATTTGCCATCATTATGTACTGAATTTCAAAAATCCGACTTAAATGGTTGTAATTAAGAAGTAAAATGTGGTTCAATGAGATTATAATAATTTTTTGGTAAATAGTAACTTATTAAGTTTTAATCGTGATTAGTGGTAATTAGTGTAGTTTAAGGTAAAAATAATGCTTTAATAAAATAAGATGAGCTTGAAACATGTCCTACCCTCATTGGTTGTGTGATGGCCGACCAAGAAAATCCATGGGTCAACTTGGGGACCCCATGGATCCACTTTGTTTGGGAAATGACATAAATAACTCTTTATTTAATGTAAAAGTAAAAACGACACAAACATAATATGTTTTACGAAAACAATTTTTACATGGGGTTATACAGATCAGATTTTTGATTATAAATAGTCATTGGAAAGATAAAAAGAATGCCTACATCATAGTACTTTTTTTAATTTTGAGAATTAAAATAAATTAAATTATTTATGACATCATTATGATGCAGCGATGACCTCATTATTTAACGATTTAAATAAAATGGAAAGATAATGAAAAATCTAAAACCTACACATGGCCAAAACCAATTGGATGAGTGGATTTCTAAGACTTATCACCTTATCCTCGAATTATATCAATGTGGGAACTTTTGAATCCGAAACTCTTTTTAAAATAATGTAACTTATCTTTACATTCCAAAAGTGCCCCTCCTCTCCTCTTATAAAAGGCCCCCACCTCTACCTCATTTCACACACTCCTCAAGCCTTTGGCTCAGCCAACCCCTGCCCATTTACTCTCTACACATCCCTATCCTCATCCTAGTGGATTCCCTTTGGGTATAATCCTTTCAAAGGAAGCCTTTAGGCTCAAATCAAAAGGAGTTACACTTTTAAATGTAATTCATTCTCTCATGTTCATTTGTTTTATTTTGCTTCTCCAACCCCCTAAACTCTTTTTATTTACTTCTTTTGTAACAAAACCAGTATCTTAAATATACTAGGATGTTGTTATAAGATTTATTTTAGCTACACTCTCACACAACTACATCAAATGATTAAAGAACATACGGTTTCAGTGGATGGCGAAATTCTGTCTCCCGAAACGATGATTGTTCAATACTCATTTAACACCTTCAAAGGTGGCCATTATGATGTCACTATTTTTATATATGATATATAATATGTTTATGTTTTCCTTAAGCTTCTTTTTTTTATTTTTGGCATACCTTTATGGTTTCCATTACGGGTAAACACGATATCTTCATTTTAGGAAGTGCAGACTACCGCCCCCTGAAAGTGATTTGATTCGTTAATACCATATGTGGGATGTGTAAAGGATAAAGTTAATGATATTTATATGTTATTATACTGGAATTATAATATAATGTTATATCGTTATGATTCCATTCCAAAAAATACGAAATAGAAATGGAAGTAGTGTTCATGCGTACGTACGGCTTACCGTCTCCATGAACGGTGCATTTAATTTCTTATCTCTAAATGTGATGTAATATTATAAATACATGTATATGCTGAATATATATGATGTATATGTTATCCAAATCATTAATATCATTATGGATATAACGAACCTTTGACAAAATTTACAACATGTAAGTGTAAGAAGTCTATTTTTGACTTAAGAACCAAATACCGACAAAATGAACATTATTAACTTAAATGATTACATGATATGGTATAAAAGGAATGATGAACTTGAAAAAGGTTCTCAAGCAAGTAGAGATTAACTCAAGTTTATTATTCAAGAGATTAAAGAACGGTCGGTTCAAGTCGGATACGAGGTATGGGACTTCGTCTCAATCTCCTTTCATTGAGGCATATTTTATTTTATACACAAATTTCTTTTATATGGTGTATAAACCCCTTTGACTTTTACGTTTATTCAAAAGGAATCTTTTTTATACGAAGCTTTTACTAAACGAAAAAAGGGAATGTTTTTGTCGTACGTATGCGGCGACAACGACTTCTCCGCCGTCGTGACCATTATTTGAGTTTCAGCTTCCTCTACAAGCCATACCTTCTTTTTAAAAGAAAAATAAATACCATGTTTTACTTTTCTTTTATTTTGGTATTGAAAATGGTTTTCACAATGTTTTTTTTGTGTTGTATTGATATCTTGTGATTGAAATTTGGAAGTGTTATGTTTTCTTTATGCATGTTTTATGTGATACTATTATGTTATGGTTCTTGGGAATTATTATGAAGATGGGTGGTTCCGTGATAAACTAAGGGCGGGTGAGCCTGATATAGCTCTCCAATGCATTGGGTAACGCGAAGGAGTGAAACTTTAAGGTTTCTCCAAAGATATTTAGGGAATATACTGTAATGGGTATTCCAAACGTAACCAAGAGGGTTACTCCCTACGTAAGAATGTTATGAATGCCTCAAGTTACCTTTATGTCTTATGATTTCAATGATTTACTAATGATTTGATGAGGTATGTTAATGTGCTTATGTTTTATGGGAAAAGTATGATTTCACTCTTATGTATATATGTACCCATGTTTCCTTTCCATGTTTTTATAACCCATACTGAGCTTTTTATGCTCATCCCAAGTTTTTTTGAAATGTTTTCACAGGTCAAGGGAAAGGTACATGATATGATGATAGTGTCAAGGAAGTGTCAAGAATGAATCCATTTTTTATTTTAAATATGTTTCCATTGATGGGAATGAAGAATACTATCTTTATGTAACCACTTTGTTTATATGTGGAATTTAATGCAAGTTTTATGATCTAATTCTCTAAAACTCTAAACCCGAAAATATCCTCAGTATGTAATCTTGTAATAACTCAAGATTGAGTAAGGTTTATGGCTTGGTGCCTTATAGTAATACCTTAAGAGCGATACGTGAACAACATCATGAGCTTGAGAAATATTTGGTGGAAGTGAAAGTTGATAGGCCACAGCTCTTATACGGTCAATGATTTCAAAGGTTCCATTGTACATTGGACTTAACATTCATTTCTTCCCAAATTGCATGACTCTCTTCCATGGTGATATTCGAAGGAAGACTTTATCTCTAACATCGAACATCAAATCCCTCTGACGGTTGTCATCATAGCACTTTTGCAGACTTTTAGCGGATTTGATGTGTTTCTGGATGACTTGAACATTCTTTGTTATCTCTTCAACAAGACTAGGTCCAAGTAGCTTTCATTCTCTATATTCATCCAAATTAGATGAAGTTCTACATCGATTTCCATACATAGCTACATATGGATCCATCCGAATACTTTAGTGGAAGCTATTATTGTATGAGTACTCAACCAATGGGAGATGATGATCCCATCAACATTTGAATTCTAGTGAGCAGGCTCTTAGAATATCTTCAAGCGTATGAATATTTCTTTCAGATTGGCCATCAGGTTGGGGGTGATAAGCCATACTGAAATTTAATTCAGTACTCAAAGAATGTTGATGGCTCTTCCAGAATTTAGATGTGAACATTGGATCACTATTAGATAAAATTGAAAGTGGAACACCATACAGTCTAACCACTTCATTCACATATATCCTTGCACATTTTGCAAGTGAGATATCTTCCCGAATAGTGATAAAATGGGCAGTCTT
Organism: Viscum album; assembly: GCA_963277665.1. NCBI lineage: Eukaryota > Viridiplantae > Streptophyta > Magnoliopsida > Santalales > Viscaceae > Viscum > Viscum album. The sequence continues at coordinate 554,049,961 of OY728165.1, read as the reverse complement.
GGTGAGTTAATCAACCTAAACCCACATCGCATTATTTCCCATTTATTTCTTCAGGAGACCCATGAGAACGTCCATTGTATCATTTTTCCCATTTCCACATGGGTATAGGCACTAGATGCATCATCCCTTTGGAATTTTTTTGATCTGCTTTAACTTGGTAACATACCAAGCACCTTGATAGATATTATACAATCTACTTCTTCATGTTAACCCACCATAAGTGTTCTCATAGATCATGGTGCATCTTGTTGCTAACAGGATGGATAGAGAATGTTGAGCTATGCGCATTGTCCAATAGCACCTTCATCATCCTAGGTGATGAAGGAACACAATTTCTCATTCCAAACCAAATCACAACTCCATCGTCGGTATAGAACTCATACTGCTTCCCATCCTTTACCGCATTCAACCTCTTTTTTATCTTCACATCATCCCTTTATGAATTATTAATCTTTTTTTGGATATATGTTTCCAAAATCATTTGGGAAACATATGATGTATCCCATCATTTATGATTTCTAAATCCATGATTTTCATATCCATGAATATAGTGTCTTTCTCAATCCATAACATGGACAGAGTAGCATGTTTTTTTTATATAGAGCATTATCTACCTTGTTCGCCTTTCCAGGATGGTAGTGAATAGAGAAATAATAATCCTTGATTAGCTCAAACCATCCCATTTGATGAATATTAAGATCTATTTTTGTGAATATATACTTTAGGCTCTGTTTCTCGGTTTATATGTCACAATTCTCACCATAAACATAGTACCGCCAGATCTTCATGGAAAAAATCATGGCTGCCGGCTTCATATCATGCATCAGGTAGTTCTGATCATGGATCATCAACTGTCATGAGTTATAGGCTGTCACATTATCATTTTTCATGAGTATGCAACCCAATACATTATTTGAAGCATCACTTTATATCACAAATCATCCTCCACTTTTCAGTAGTGTGATTACAGGTTCAATGATCCGCCTTCTCTTATGCTCCATGAAGCTTCCCTCACATTCTTCCATCCAGACATACATTATACCTTTCCTTGTTAACATAGCTAGTGGTCTTGACAATCATGATAAGCTTCTCACAAAACGTCGGTTGTTCCTAGGTAATCCAAGAAAACTACGGATTTCTGTGAACTAGAAAGACTGTGCCATTCCTGAATTGCAATTGTTTTTAAGGAAACAATGAAATTCCCTCACTTGTGATCACATGTCCCAAGAACATGACTTTATTCATCTTAAAGTCACAACTACTGAACTTTCTGTACAACTTCTCAATTCTCAATGTCGCCAACAAAAGTTTTAGAATTTCTTCATGTTCGTCCTTTCTCTTGGAGTAAATGAGAATGTCATCGATAAACACTACCAGAAATTTTTCGAGGTAATGTCTAATGACTCTCTTCATCAAATACATGAAGATTGCAGGGTAATTAGTAAGTCCTAAGGGAATTAATAGAAACTCGCAGCGGTCATACCTTACACGGAAGGAAGTGTTCTGAATATCCTCTTTCTTCACATTTAGCTGATGATATCCAGAATTAAGATCCTCCTTTGATAAGTATTTATCTCCTCTTAACTGATCAAACAAGTCATCAATTCTTGGAAGTGGATACTTGTTCTTTATAGTGATCTTGTAAAGTTCACAATGGTCAATACAGAGTCGCATTGTTCCATCCTTATTCTTCAGAAAGAGCACTGGAGCACCACATGTTGACGCATTAGGGTGTATGAACCCATTGTTCACATGCTCTTGCAACTACTTATTTAACTCCTCCAGTTCGATAGAAGACATTATATAGTGACAAATTGATATAGGAGTAGATCTGGGTTTTATATATATTGATAACTCTACCTAATGATCCAGGGGAATTTCAGGTAAATCTTTGGGAAATACATCACTGTATTCCCTCACGAAGGGCATTTCAACAAGGCTGGAAACTTCCTTTGACTCAACTATTTGGGCGAGGTATGATTCTTCATAGGGAATCAACACTCACAACATGGAAGGATTTTTTTAAAATAGATTCATTCCCTTTATTGAATTTGTATAGGAGAATGGGATGGTTTGGAATATGAAATGATATTTTCTTTTCCTGACAGTTGATATTTGATGATTATAATGAGAGCCAATCCATTCCCATTATAGCATCAAATTCTTCCGAGGAAAGTATTACGATATTTTTTGGAAGAATTTTCCCACATAGGCCAACAAGATAAAATTCAAACACTTGTTTTTCAATGATTTCAGCACTTGGTGTTTTTATAGAAATCCCTACTACATGGTTTCATGGCTTCAATTCTATAATTCTAGAAAACATTTAAGACATAAATAAAAGGGTAGAAACATAATAAATTAAGAATTTTCCATTATAGAGTGAATAGGAAGTGTACCTTGTAAGACTTCATTATCTTGCTCCTCTTCCATAGTAGTAATGGCATAAGACTTCCCTTGTTCCTTTGACTATGGTGGCTGCTGACGTTGATTACCCTCGAGAACTCGAGGTTTAGTGCACTAGCTTGCATTGTTCATAGCTCCCTATAGTTGTAGCATTGAACCATGAATGGTTCTCTCCTTTATTCTTCCACATTCTCCATCCTTTTTATGTCTCCCCGATACTCTTGATCATGGTGTCCTTCTTTCCCACAATTGAATCATTTCCCCATACGTTTAATGTAGTTCCCATGGTGCAACATCCCACATTTTTGGCATTCGGGTCATTGATTTTTCTTTCAACATTTTTTATAAGATCCACAAGCATGAAACTCCATATTTTTTTCTTATCACCATAGCCATGGGACCATTCTACAAACTCCATATCCACATTGATAGGAGACTATACAACTTCTTCATAACTCCAAAATTCTCGAATTGCAGGAGCCTTACGAAGGTGTGGTTTTAATCCACTAAAAAATGTAGCAATCTTGTTTTCATTGTTGATAACAAAACATGTAGCCTACCTTGAAAGCCTTGTGAATTTGTTTTTGTCGGTTGTGACAGATTCTATTTAATTTTACTTGAGCTCTATGAATTCAATATCGATCTTTGTACATAGAGTTCATAGAAAATAATTATTATGAACCATGATGTTAATGTCTTCCCATTCAATCTCTTCAATTTCCTCTCTTGGCTTGGTGTTCATAATCAAATCCCACCATTGAGTGGACTCTCCATATAGACGATAAAAGGCTAGTGTCAACTTCTACGTCTATGAATAGTGAAGAACAAAAATATCTTCTCTATGATGTTGACCCACTGTTCAGCAACTTGTGGATCAGAAGATCCACTAAATGTCGATGGTCCTTGCCGCATAAAAAATTCAACAGCCAGTTTCTCTCTCTTTGGTGAAGGAGGAAATTCCCCATTATTATGGTAATTTTTCATAACATGAGATAATTGGCTAATCATCTACATGAAAATTTTAACTCCCCCTCCAAAATTTTTGGGGATTTTGTCCGGGTAATCATTGCATTAGCCCTCACACGAGTTGTTGTCCATGTTTCTCCTGGTTCCCACCATTTTCTAAAATAGAAAAGGTTATATAAAAACATTAGTCAACAATTAATGAATAAAATATTCATTTAAATAAATCATAACATATGGGATCTCAATGTAAATATTCTTGTGTGCATAATCGTACTTAGAGTCATGCTAGAGTTTTTCTCTAGGGTTCACTAATCCTAATTCCCTAATTAACAAAACCTTTCCTATGATACCAACTATAGCAACCCAAACTTTTCTTACATTACTATTACATTATTTTAATAATAAACAACATAATAGTATTACGCATAGACGATCCAACTGTTTAGAGTACAGGGAAAACTATGACCATTCATAAAAATTACCACATCGAGCATAAACTTTTTTGTTCCATTCTTCTCTTCTAGCTTCTTATTGGAACTTTACATGTCCTTAGTACATGTATCCACCTGAAGATATGCATCAAATAGGGTGAGATTGAATCCTTGTATGAGGTTAGATAAGATCAACATAGAATGGTGTGATCATATTCATAACATAGGCATAGAATCATGAACATGAGAGGAAGCATTAGTAAGAGACTTGAAATGTGGCAATGCATAAAAATAAAACATACTATATTAGTGGTTAACTACCACACATTCTTATGAAAAAAGCTAGAATCTTGTTCCAACATTATTTCACATTTAATAATTACATTCATCACTTTAACCAATGCATTGGAGTTCTGTATAATTCGGGGTGCACCCGTCACCGTTAAACATTCATATTGCGCTATATAATTCTGGGCGCACCCGTCACATCAAAACGTTATCATTTATCATGCATGCCACAACGAACATATAACGATGATTAACCTAATGAACCCATGAAAATAAATGTGTTTCATCTCATAATAATACATTCATAAACATTGTGTTCCCAATATAATGAGGGAATAAAAAACATGTTACAAGTATCGTCAATCTTGATTGAGAAGTAAAAGGTGTATTCTTGAAAGAAGGGTTCTTATGGAAAAAATTTGGTTCTTCATTAATACTAGTGAAAAAAATTTGTATTTTATAAGAGGAAATATAATCATGAACAAAATATTTTTAAGGAGTAACCATATCCAAAAGAAGTGAAAGTGGGAGAACCCGAAGGGTGAACGTTGGGTTTGAGAATATCCCCTTACCGTGTATCCGAATGCATCCTTCTCATTAATGTCCTACATAATGAAATTAAAATCATTAATTAAAAATTAAAGAACCTTTTACACCTTAATATGGGTCATTTTGGTTTCATTTTGTTATTTTATGGGCCTTTTGATGAGTTATAGAGTTTAAAAACAATGTTCTAGAATGTTCGTTTTTATGGTTTTCTTGAGAGTTTCACATGTATTCATGAATTAATGTTTGTGTAGAACATGGTTAAACATAAAAAAATATATTAAATGTTAATAATTATATTCCATAATTAAAAATTATCTTAATATGAATTAAATTATATACCTTGTTGATGAATCATTAGATATGAATTTAATGATGATCGTTTGGGTAAATTTGGGCGGTTTTTCAACCACAACGAACATGTTTTGTTTACTCATATAGTAATATGTACATAAGTTATTTAAAAAACATAAAATAGGAAAAAATACATATATAATATTCTAGTTCAACCATAAAAATGGTTTCACGTCAAGATATGTAGGTATAAATGGAAAAAGAAAACATGTCTTTCTTGAAGGTGATAGAATAACACCTCACGATCAACGTTTTCTTTTAAAAAATAAAAGGAATATGAGAAGGGGGGTGGATGGTATAATATCTCATTAGTATCATAGAATTACAGTATATGTATGATACTAGAGTCACCATATAATTTTCCCAATGATAGGTTGATATCGAATAGGAAAATGTCTTGAAATTGAAAGGGAATTAAAGGAAAGAGGAAGAGAAATTACCTCTGGAATACTCCTCTTGAGATCCTCCATTAAGGGTCCAAATATTGGTATTTTGATGATACTAAAAGCACATGGACGTGGGGGAGGGGATAAGGATGATTATTTGGTAGAGTTTAGATAATTCTTGAAACTTGAGAGGTGTGGTTTGTCAAGGGGATGGGGAGGGTTATTTATACATGAGGAGGGTGGTGTTTTTATTATAAAATATTAACTTAAATAATATATCCAATGTTAGGCATGTAATAGTAGTTTTTTGACATACAAAATCATATGTTAATATAATATAAATCGTTTTAGGATTTAATACATCTTTATAATTCGAATTCATTAATTTATTAAAAGGAATGTGAAAGAAAAAGAAAAAGACACTTTAAGAAATCACCTTCTGACTTTAGGCTTTGGAATGTTTTTCATAAGATTGAAAATTTAGTTTATTATATTTTAAGGAACTATTTATAAAATTTTAAATAATTTGGATGAACCTAAACTACTAGAATGTTTATGTCATCATCACATCATTAATGTTGAAATTTAGAATACACCAATTATGTGAATAACTATTTATTTACTATTCACTTGAAAATTGAAGTATTTCAGAAAAATCCAAAAAATTCACCCTAACCATTTTTCGACATGTAGAATATAAAATTGAATTCCATTTTTCAAAAATGATTTTATAAATTTAATTAATTTAATATTTAATTAAAATCATAATTTAATTGTAAAATACTGTATTTAAAATTAAAACTGATTTTATAATGGTTTCAAAAATTACGTGGGGTCTTATAAAATTATCTAAATACTATGAGACATAGATTTTCTAATTTATGAACACATTTTATGAAAATGAAATTTATTTTAAATTAATTAATTATTTATTTATAACTTACAAAAATACCATAAAATTTACTATGGTCAAATTGTCACTTTCTAAGATGCCTAAAATTTATTAAAATTTTCATAGGTAAGGTTACTCTTATTTTGATGATGAACTATTCATAAGGGTTTTATACTATTCATAAGCGTAGGTTACTATTCACTAAAAATTATGTTTTTTTTGTTGGAAAACAAAAATCATCTTGAACACAACTATATATGTCGTATTTTCAAAATTCCTAACACAGAATTGAAAAACATATGTTTAGTGGTCACTTAATGCTTAGTAGTTCATTATGTTGTGTTTTCATGTGATTTTATGATATATTTTAAGAAGGTAATTTCTATTTAAATACATTGGTACATTACATCAAACCTCCCCCATACTACCCTATTAATGTATGGATGATGGGAGACCACTTTATCTTTAATTAATGCCTCCCATGTCCACTCATTACCATGCTGAATTTCTGTAGGTGATTTTTCTCTCGTCATTTACATCAATGCAATTCTTTTGTATTATGCATCTACATTCCATTTAATTTGTAGGGACATTTATCAATATGACCCCCTTACTATCAATTTCATGTAAATATGATGAGACACACCATTTTCTCTCAATAACCATTTTTGATTAGTTCTTATTTCATGTCATTATTCATTCGAAATTTGCACTACAATTTTCTAGTGAATTTATTTGTGTAGTGAATTACATTACAATTTCATTATCATGGGGATTAACCTTTATGCACATTGACTTATTGATCATACAGATTCATGTTTGTATTCCACATCCCTTAATCGCTGAATAACTGATGATGATTAATTTCACACTGTATGATCCATGGGGCACACTTATGCATGATATGAAATGTTTAAAAATGATGTGCCCCCATAACACTCCAAAGCATTAGGTAAAGTATAGTATCATGATACATCATTTGAAATTAATTTTGACTCGTTCTAATTCATGTGAAATAAGGTTTTACTTGTGCTTCATGTGTAATGAGGGTTTACTCATGCTCCATGTGTAATGAGCTTTAGCTCATGAAAATTTAATGTTAAGTTCTATTTCCACATTTCCATGTTATGATTATCATGATTTATCTTACCTTTATTTCATGATTCTATTTTTCTCCATTGATATGCCAATTTTCGTACATTTATTGTCTTCTTCATGTTTTTCCATGTTTATTCCATTACCTCACTTTATATCTCACCCTTTTAATATTAATTTTCTCTGGTTATCCCATGCAATTATATGTATTAGGAAATGTAGTGGTCACGTGAATGTTGTTTTTAGTAAAGATGTTGAATTTTGTGTTTTCTGTTGTTATGAAATGATCATATACACCAAATACACTAGACTTATTGATCATCTATGTTGTATCATGTGATGCTTATGTAATAATTCATTTATTAGTGTGTAATAAAGAGTAGGGTTGTTATATTACACCAAAAATATGGTAATTGCCTTAATTTTATAAGATCTACACTGTTCGCAGAACCAACAAATAATTCTGGCAAGCACATCAAGACATAAGACTACAAATATTGGCTTACAATTCAATTTATAGAGATATTTCATAGAATCACTTCATCCCTTGCATGGGTGTTTTCACATAATTGTATGTTCACAAATTACAACATAATTATCAATATATATTTACTTTTCATTTGGTAAATGGGGATTTCATGAAAAAAATACAAAAACGGTTCAAATTTCATAGAAGCTACATCACAAATGTGGTTAAAATTTTTACTTATTTTCAATGTTATAAATACTGATAATAATCTCATAAGATTAATCTTATCAATTTAAACAACCTGTGACTTATCCACTCCCCAAAAATTTTATTTTATGTGATTTGTTATATTGTTTTTTAACCATAAACATCCAACCAATGGAAATAAATCCTCCTAGAATAATAGATTCCCCAAGAACAATGATAGAGCGTGTATACCAATTTTTAAAAATTGTTTTCTTATTTCAACTATGTGGGGATTTAGAATAGTAAAATACACCATTAATATATGAACCTAGCTATTAATATACATGAATCATAAAAAAATAATAACAACATATATCCATCATGCCTTTAAAACTAATGATTTCTAAATCCATTCATCTCTGCTAAATCAGCGGTGAATGAAAAGGTAAGGGAAAGGAAAGGAAGAAAACATATATTTCAAAGGTCTGATATTCCAATGATATAGATCCAAGGCAATAAAATGGGATGATATAGATCAAAAAATAACACATATTTCAGCCAAGAGGTGCGGATGTTGTTGGGTTTGTGTGGAGTTGCACAGGGGTCCCAAAATTTATACCCAACTGATTAATTAAAAGGCTATGGTGAATAATTCTAGACCATTACACAGTGATTATATTCCTCTAAAATATTGTTTTTTAACATATAATACTATGAGGAAATTACAATTTTCTCCATCATACACAAAAAATGATAGAGAAAATTTGAGTCATATGTTATCTCTCCCAAGAGATGTTGGGGTGTAATGAATTCATCTTGACATAGCTATAAAAAACCCTAGAGACCCCAAGAAAACATCTATAACACTCTACACTAAAACCATATGTTACACTACAGTCAAATCATAAGAGATGGGGATATGAGTTAACTGAAAAATCAAACTTTTAGAATTCATGAACAACTCCACAATGCAAGACCCAATATAGATACTATATCACATCATAACTCATTATCATTTGATATCCAAATAATAACTGTAAAAGAATCCAAAAACAATATCCTAATCACCCAAAACTACATGGTCTCAACCAGAACCCAAAATCATCTACTAAAATACATCCTATAGCTCCATACTAAAACCTCTTAGGATCCCCACAAACGCAATTTAATTCCATGATATTCTCCTAAAACATCCTCCCAGAACCCCTATCACTCAATCCTTACTATGAAACAAGAAAAAAAGATTAAAACCACAACATTAAATACCTATCAAAAGATTATTATCCATGATAATCAAATATAACCTTTTAAAGGATGTAAAAAAGAGGAATTTCACATGCTACTTCCTTATGAGACACCTCTCATGAATCTGGATGCATCCATATAAACCCCACAACTAAAAATGACAAATAAATGAAAAAATACATTTCATAAATGAAAAAAATTAAATAATTATATAACCTTAGAAAAAATAAATTAATGAATAAAAAGGTTCTAAAACATTTAGAGTATTAAACATGAATATGCATTTCATGATCCGATGTATATTGTTGCACACCATCATTACACAAAAGCACCCAAACCAAGGGAATGAAACACCAATATAGTATATTATATTTTTGATCCTTGAACTCAACCAAACCATCAACGAATGTCGCATTGTCATTGATATCCAACTCTCTTGAGTCAGTGACATGTGAGTAATCATTTAGATATTATTAAGGTCAGGACACATGGAATACAATGTGTATTTTGTCGACTCATAGTGGATGACCCGACTGCGATACCAATACACAAATTTGTTACAATACCATGAATGGTCCTAAAAACCAAACTAATAGAATAAAACATTGTATAAATATATATTTCTAAATATTGGGGAAACATCAAGGCCGCGTGGTATCTATTCTAAAAGAGCAAGGTTCATTCCAGAAGATATGCATTAGCATCCTCAAATTCAAGTGTCCCCTTCATCAACTCCGAAACTATCTATATCATTTCTATTTAACTATAACCCACCTAAATGTCAAGGATAATTGAATCCCAAACTATAGTACAACACATCATATATCGACATGTCCACCTATACAAAACCTCAAAAAAAATCATTATAATTTTTGAGGAAAATATATGTTTCTATGAGATATCTACCAAGGGTATGTGATTTCCAAAAAAAATCTAAAATATCTATAACATAATAACAAAAAAATAATCCTATGTTTGGATAGTTTTCTTATATTCACATACATTTGATAATGAAAAGTGGTTATAATCCCAAACTAAGAGCCAAATGATTTGGTGTAATCCCCATTAAACTCATGAGGTGAAATAAGGATCCTGGTTAGATATTTCAATCAGAAATACAACATGGTGCTTCACCACCATATCATTGTATTGCCTCACTAAGATAAATATGATACATAACTATCACATTTCTATAAAATGAGCTTACTTATGGAATCTAACTGCGGTCAACCAAACACTATCAGATCCTCCTTGGTAATGGGGTAACTTATGACACCTCAAGATTTTAATATGTAATTTACCATTTTATATAAAGTAGAATAGATTTTTTCACACAAAATACATACCCAAACCAATTTGTGATAAATTTTTTTAATAAAATATTTAATTTTTTGAATATTATTATCATAACATAGTCATTGTGGATTCTATTATAAAAAATAGAAGTAACTATATCACATTGTAAATAAATAATTTAGATCAAATGGAATTAGGAAGTGTAATCATTCATTACAAAACTAATTTTTCCATTATTGTAAATTGAAATATATTCAATAGGGTTTCCAAATACCAACCCCATGATAACCCTAAAAATTATGGTTTGAGTGATATTTTTTTCAATAGAATCAATGAATATAAAAATTTTCATGACTTATATGCTTGTAGAAGAACCACCAATGATTGCTAACAGATATTATCTTATTAATTATTAATATTTTGTGATATTGAAGGTTTATATAAAGTAAAATTAGGATGATATGAACATATAATAATTCATAAATTTGGTATTTATAATTGATCTTATATAATAATAGAGATATATAATAATACATGAATCATTTTATATTGATTGTAATTTATCCATTTTGATTGTGATCCCATTTTGAAATTAAATTTGATAAAATCAACTTCATTTTTGGATCCAATATTTTGTTGTTAACTTAGGGTGAACATTTTTATTTTAAAAAAATTATTTTTATGTGAATGGAAAAAAATATTGTATAAATTTATATTATATATTTTATGAATTATTATAATATATATATAATAATAAAACATATAAATATTCCACATGATATTATGTGTTTAAGGATGAAAGTGATTCATTTTAAAAAAATATACCATATCTGGAAAATAAAATTTTAAAATTTAAAAAATAGAGAAATAATTTTTCGGTAAACAGTTATTTGTGATTATATTTTAATTAATTTCAATCGAGGTGATATTATTGTTATTTAAATATATATAAAAAGCATATATAGTTAACAATAAAAAATAAATTTCATTAAAAAAGATATATTTTTTCTTGAATATTACATTTATACTTATAAATACATATTTTCTAAATACTATTTTTTATGAATTGCATGTTGTTTTTTTAAAAATAGTTTTTTTTATATTTATTAATATTATTTGATAATTTGGATTTACTAATTTGACCAAAAATAATTAAATTATTTATTAAGGCCCATAATTTTCATTAAATGTAAATTACATGGAAACCAATTAATTACCGCTATAATAACCAAAAAATGGTTACCACACTAAAACCCCATCTAAAAAATAATTATAAACATTTATCTCAAACAAAAAATATAGCATAGGATCCCATACACAATCTAATAATTTCAAAAAATAATCCTTTTAATTACAGAAATATCATAATAAGGATCCTTATGGTGTTATCAATGGATGAACATAAAATGACATGTAATGATCACAACTGAGCTCCCATAAATTTTATTTATTATACCCTCAAAAACAAAATTATCCATGAAAATGTGAAGAGTGTATTTTTTTCATATATTAAAATGTTATTATACTAATGGAATATCCATTTTCTACCTACATCTAATGCCATTTTAATAATTAGTACAACATCATGTGTAAATATGTATTACCACATCAATGAATGGTGGGAATGATTTTCCATCACCCACTAACATTGATGGATCTAAAAGTTTAATAAAATAATTAATTGTACATTTATAACTTTTTTTATATTTTTATAAATTAAAACATCCTATATCAGCCATATGATCAATAGAAAATGAATGTGTGTCTCATGCATAGGTGTGGACTACCACCCCCATGAAAGTGACATATTACTTTATTCACCATTGTATTTCAATATGTATACCACTATATTAAAATATCATTCTGAACATTAGTACTGTCTAAATATTATAATTATTATAATTTAATAACAACCGTATTACGAAATAATCAGTTCCATAATCATACTATCTCAAAAATTGCACCTTCTTCGTGTTGGGCATGGTTTAAGTACCTAAATTAAAAATGATACAAATTTCAATAGTAGATCAATATAGAAAATTTGATGGTGTTATTAGAAATTAATAAGAAATTATTTTTGTTTTAAAATTTATCAATTTTAATATCAATTTCAATGAATTATTATCATACCATCTTTTTATTCATTAACAATTATTGAAATATATTCATCACCAAATATTATTTTAAAATAAATACACATAATATAAATTAAATGAAATTATATGATTTTAAATAATTATAATAATAAATTAATGTTCTTATAATTGTCATATATTTTTGAAATTTGAATCCATAACACATGAATGAACACCACCATTGTAAATATAGTTCAATAAAAACTGTCAAAGATAATAAAATGTGATGATGCAAAGAAATTATAAAAAATTATTAAATTTGTAATAAATGTTTATAAATCATGTTTTAAAATTTTTATATTTATGAATATGATTCATAAATATTTTATTAAGTTATTTATTGTTTTCATAAAAAATCCTACATAATGTTCATCTAAAAATGTTTAATGGTGAATGTTATTACATCACAATATTTCTTTAGGGAGGTAAGGTACATCGTCGCCAATTGTTTCATTTGGTGAGGTATATGTTTTATATGAATTTATTTTTTTTATAAATTCACCGGAAATATAATGGATTAAATGATCATGTTCACATTCCATCATTCATGGGGTTTCAATTAAAAATATAATAATCACTTAAGAGTTTTTGTTATCTCAATTTACATTCATTAAGTTATAATTGTTCTTATTTAACATTACTATTATAAGTGGTGTATTATCTACCATTAGATACAATTATTTTTAAACGACTTTGTATTTTAATATAAATAATTTTTAGTTATAGGAACAATTTCTTTCAATTCATTTTACTCAACGTTTTCATGATCTATAAGGGGTTTTTATAATTTAATTACCTTTAATTGAATTAAAATGGCTACTATTGAACACTATTATGTAATGAAAAATTATTTTTTCCTATTACAATATAAAATTGTTTTAATAAAATCATTTATATGTAAATTCAATTCATTCTCTTGAATTAATTTAAAATGTTTTATTGCTTAATGATTAAAATATTTATATGGGATTTTGATAACTCACAGTTCATGTCATTAGCTTATATTGTTAAATCATGAGCATCATTCTTCTAACTAACATATAGTCCCCAATTGCATATTTTATATGATATCACCACTTAAATCCATGAATAATGTCACATGTTTAGTTCAAAACCCATTCCCTGAATAATGTCCTTCTCATAAATAAATAAAATTGTTAAGACTAATTCTCGTTCTTTCTAATTGATTTTTCACATAAATGTTAATATTTTATCTTAAATAATTATTATTCATAATAATTTTAATGTATCAATATTATTTTCAGGTGACTTTATAAATTTCAATTTTTTTATTGCAAAAGGAATTTTGATTATTAATTTTACATCTTCGATTGAAACTATTTTGTAATTATAAAAACGTCTTTCACTTTGATAATTATATTTTTATATTCCTGTAAAAATTTAAACTTGTTAAACATTTTGTGTTTTCATGGATTTACTAGTGATTATTCTTTTTATATGTAAATATTTTTTAATGATTTCACAAAATACTTTTTTAATTCTATTTTACATTATAATTTTATCTAAAATTTTCAAAATATGACAAGTTTTTATTCACTTTATTTTAATATCGAATCAATTTTACAGAGTAATCTCCAAAATATTAATATATTTAAGAGTAATGCTTCATGAAAAATCCCCTAATATAACATGTAAAATATGTATATTGGTGATTGATATTTTTTTATAAAAGAAATCAATTCATTATCTTCTCTAATAGGGTATAAATTGAGTTGTTATTCTTATGAATTTTTTTCCATCTATGTCAACATCATTCAAGGATTTTTTTAATTGTGATATTCCAATTTGGTTCCCTAAAAAATAATTATTTATATATATTTTTATAGTATAGATCATTTTATTAATTTGGAGTATTATTTACCAAACCGTATATCTATTATATACGAATTGTTTCAGTTCGAGAGACATTTACATAGAGTGTTGTTCTATTTATTAACTCAGAGAAATAATCAAATTACATAAAATCTCCATTTCAATATTTTTTATTAATAAGGAATTATGGTTATATATTTTTATGTTTATTTATAACTTCATATGGTGAAGTAATTTTACTTAATGATTGACAGGTGGTGACCATAATATTCCCTCAATGAAATGATTGGTCTCATGAGACTAACTATCATACATATTTACCATGTGACATATATATTTATGTTATTTTTGTTCTCAAGTGTCATGACCCGTCCTCGGGGCCTGTGTCATGACTACCCCAAACCCGCCTTCCATAGGTCAGTGGCTGGCGACTAGCACCAAAGGCATAAAACCCGATAAAAGGGAAGGAATTGCCTTTATATAAGTAAATATACACAACAGAGTACGCAAGATGGAGTAAAAAAATGTAAAATAAGTACATAAGTTAGTGCTGAAAAGTAAATTGGCCAGATTATAAACCCAACTGAAAGTACAGTACAACTGAAATGAAAGAACAACATCAGAAATGTAAATCAGCAACCACCGAGTCGTCCTCCGGCTATCCCACCTGAAGGGTGGGTATAGATGTTCTCCTCTACTCCTTGGGTCTGGAAGTCCGATCTGTGTAGGTCACACCAAGTGGTCCACCTCCAGGTACAGTCCAGCTCCATAAGACACTACCTCGATCAGTGATGTATGTCGTCTGCATCCAACAAAACGTAGTGCGGTCATAGCCCGTGCAGGGGTGACTATATGATACTCAATAGGTATAATGACCCATACTTTACATACATTGTTATTACTTCAAATTGAAGCATAATTATTACAACATATAACAAAACCATGAAAGGACCATATAGGTATAGCGTCTTTAGAAACTGGGAAACATAAACAACTGGTTCATAAAGCGTCTACACTATCTCCCATTTATTTCATCATATCTATAGTCCCTTTTGCCATATCTTACTTAATTACCTTTTTCCTGGCCTAGGAAAACACATACAAAAGGGTGAGCTCAAATGCTCAGTAAGGTTAAACAAAAGAAATATCAATCACATCATATTCATAAGAACATATCATTTGGAAATATTAACCTGCAAAAGAGATCATAATTTTATAACATGGGATAAATCATAGTAGTGAAGTGTAATCCCAAAAATCATAACTTAAAACATGAAAATTTGTGGCATACACACATAATTATAGATAATCATTTCTTATTAGTCAAGACTCATTGCCAAGACTATCTTAGTGGACAAAGTCAATTTCTGAACCGAGTTCATTCCTCGTTTCAGTCCTGTTTCACTGAACCGGTTTAACCTGTCGTTCCATCCATGTATATCTCATGAAATATAAAATATTTACCCAATGAATTGAAAGGAGATACATGACCCACCCATCTCATAATTATACCATTCATATATGTGCCACAAAATCATAAATCATACATCATTGCATAACCCATGTAATAAAAATGGGATTCTTAAACAACATGACATCATAAAACAATTCATATAAGATATAGGAATTCATATAAATAATTCCATCACAACATAATCAAATCAATGTAATAATAGGGATAGAAATAGAACCCTATATTATCTTATATGGAAAATAATTTTGATAAAACACTTGAACTCCATTCTTGAGGAAAATATCATTTATACTTAAAAAAAATTTCCTTTCTTGACATGTCATACTATTTTAAACAAAAATAATTTGATTAAAAATAAACTTGAAAACTTGTAAAGGAAGCTTCTTGGAAATAATGTCTTAAAAATCCATTCATGCCGTATAAGTTAAAAAAACATTCTTCTCGTACTTTTGTCGGAAAAGTCAAAAAGTACCTCGTACGAAAAGCGACAAAATATTCCTTTCATATCTTTTACTATAAACTCAGAAATGGGTAAAAATGGATTTAAACAATAGTAGGTGGATGGAAATAATATTACATATTGAGGAAACATGGATGTGGATGATAAAATACACCCTTGTAAATACCAAAGTATAAACAATCTCGGATAAAAATGAGATTGTGATATTTCCATTACCTTAGGTCTGATTTTCTTCGTAAGTGTCCGAACCTCCTGAATAATGTTTTAAATAATTTTATTGACTTATTCCAGAATCATAATTATTTTTATGATATCATATATGGTCATATTATTAGCTTCTTATTATTAATATTTCATTACTACCTGTTATTCGGGTGTTTATTAGTTTTTGTTCTTATGCGTGTTTTGTCGAATAAATTATTATTCTTCTTTTTAGTTTATAGATACCTTATTTCCAGATTGATATTAGTGTAATATATCCATTCATTCAATTCATTTATATAATCATTGTGCAATGAAGATCATGTAGAATGAGTCGCATCACATCGTGGAGACGGTATTCCGTACGTACGCACGAGCGATGATATCGTTCCCATGATCGTGAAATTGTAATGGAGTGTATATATACAATTTTAGAATCAATATAACTTTACAATAATCATATATAGTTATTATTTACAAAATTATACCCATCCATGTAAGGTGGTGGTGGAAAATAGATTACACCACGACGTGGAGATGGTATTCCGTACGTACGCACGCGTAGTGATTTCATTTTCCGTAGGATGGATAGATGGTTAAATAGGGTTGTTTCATACATATAATAACATATAATTATATGAGTGATAGTGATGTTATTACATCATAATGAAACAACTAAAGAAGAATAAGTGGAAAAAGAATTAAAGATGAAAGAATCGGTAACGGACATTACCTCTTCTTTGAAGCGCTTCTTTGAGACCTCCTTTTAGAACACTAAAATTGGTCTTTTGAGAATACCATGACCTCTAGGATGTCTCTAGGGAAGTGGAGAGAAGAAAGTTTCAGGAGTTGGCCAAGCTTTAAGGCTCAAAGTGGTTTGAGGAAGAGGGGGAGGAGGTTCCCTTTTATAAGGGAGGAGAGGGGTTCCTTTGGAAAAACTAAAAATATTATTTTATTATAAAGCCAAATTCGGTTTTAAATAGCTCCAAATTGATTTATTTAGAAGCTAAGGTGGGGATGGGTCTATTTCCTCTCATCCAATAGAATTTAGACAAGTTTAGGTTCCTATTTTAACCTTATCATTTATATTTAACATTATGTTTGATAATTTTACTTTTACCGTGTCTTTTTTTGTTTTTACACTATAAGGTTAATAAACTTGCTATAACAAGCCAAAATAACCCAAAGTTGTTTATTATTAATATATATAACCTTATCTAATTCATTTGTCCCAACCTTAGATTTTTAGGTATAAAATAACAATTAATAATATAATATTTTTTTTAAAAAGTATTTTATGTCAATTTTGACACTATTTAGTAATTGATTTTTGTGAAACTCATAACAGAATTATTAATTCAGAAAACGTTAATTAAATCCATAATAACATGTCATATTAACCTATAAAATTAGTGGAATTCATAAAAAGTTTCAAATTGCATTTATTTGGGTATTTATAACATCAACTATGTCAATATTTTATTAATAAGATAATTACTGCATCATCTTAGTGTCATAAATAAATTAACTTATTTAAAGTCTAAAAATTAAAAATAAAATATCATTATGTAGGTAATCCTTTTCGATTTCTAATGAATATTTACAGTCGAATTTATCTTATGTATAACCCTATATAAGAAATGCATTAGTTATTAAACATGGATTTTAACTATTTTAACCCTTCTTTAAATAAATTGATAATAAATGTCCTAATCTAATCCAAGTGGGCATAAATGGTCATATTTTATTAATAAGGTTGTTTTCGGTAAAATTAAACTTATCCAATATAATCAAGACATGTGTTAAGGTAATAATGATATCATTTTTACCCTTAACTACCCTATTTACTTTTAACCGTGGTAAAAAAAAGTAAAAAGTTACTCTTCACCAAAAATTATTTTCATCTCATTGAACCATATTTTAGTCCTTGATATTAATCGTGTCTCTCGTATTTTCGAAATTCTACTCACAGAAGCGGTAAAATTATGTTTTATGAAAAATTCAATTTTTTAACTACCACTTAGTGGTTTCACTATTCATCAAAAAATGAAAGTTTCCAGAAAAATACCAAATATTAGGCCTAAGCTATATTTTATATTATGAATTAAAAAATTATTTTTATTTTACCAAATTGAAATCATATCAGTTACATTTACTAATTTAAAAATTAATTCTCGTCGTCAAAACAAATAGCGTGTTTTTAAAATATAATAACTATCAAAAGATTGACACTTCTTTATGTCTGGTTTAAATGTGAAATTACATACAATGAACAACATTGTATTAAACTGTAAAAATATATTCTAAATATACTTTGAAACCACTAAAATTAATAATTTGTCACAATTAATTATTTCGATTAAAAAAGTTGTTTTTAATTAAAATTTAGTAATTTTCACTATTCATCAGAATATGAAATTTATCCGAAAAGTACCAAAATTTCACCCTAAGCTAATATCAATATTCCGAATCCAAAAATGAAGTCCATTTTGAAAAATAAAATTTACAAAATTTCAAAAAGTGGTTATCACTATTCATAACGGCTAGTTTTAATAATATTTTAATAGTATATCGTTGTTTAGTGAAACTCGGTATTGCGTACGATGCAAGCTATTGAGGAAGGATGAGGTTGCGTGTAAAAAAAGCCAATACAATGTTGTGTGTAGTTAGAGATGCCTTTGATAATTTATATAACATAAAAACAAAATATTTCTCATAAAAGTATCGGGTGTTACATTCTACCCCCCTTAAAATGAATTTCACCCTCGAAATTCGTTACTTTCTAACAAAAAGATGAGGATACCTCTCCCTCATCATATCCTCAAGCTCCCATGTAGCTTATTCTAATTGGCGGTTCCTCCATAAAACATTCACCAATCGAGCGGTATTGTTTCGTAGGACTTTTTCACTAGGATCCAGAATCTCTATCGGCTGTTCTTCATTAGAAAGATCTTGCTCCAGCGGTACAACATTTGAGCTAAGTATATGTGAAGGATCTGGTATGTACTTTCTCAGGAGAGATACATGGAACACATCGTGAACATGAGAGAGATTTGGTAGAAGCTCCAATCAGTAATCTACCTTTCCATGACGATCTAGTATTTCGAAAGGACCGATATATCTAGGGCTCAACATCCCCTTCTTTCCAAATCTCATGACCCTATTCCAGGGAGATATTCGTAAGAACACTTAATCACCCACTTCAAACTCTACGTCTTTTCTTCGGTTGTCGGCATATCTTTTCTGTCGACTCTGAGCTACTCTTATGTGTTGTTGAATAGATCGGACCTTTTCTGCCATCTCATCAACAAGATCAGGTCCTAATAGCTTTCTTTCCCCAACTTTATCCCAGGAAGTTGGAGTCCTACATTTCATTCCATAGAGAGCTTCATCAAAATCCATCTTAATACTGTAGTGAAAGATATTATTATAAGAAAATTCCACCAATGGTAGGTGTTGATCCCAACCACCTTTGAAATCCATAGAGCAAGCTCACAACATATATTCTATAGTTTGAATTGTTCTCTCAGACTGACCGTCTGTTTGAGGATGATATGTAGTACTGAAACTCAACTCTGTATCCAGAGTATGCTGAAGACTTTTCCAGAACATCAAGGTAAATCTCAGATCCCGATCAGATATAATATAAAGTGGTACTCCATGCAATCTTACCACTTCCTTTACATATATCCTGGAAAGCGGATCTAGAGAGAAATCCTCTCTAATAGAAATGAAGTGTGCAGAATTTGTAAGACGATCAACTATGATCCAGATAGCATTATTTCCTTTGAATGTTTTAGGAATTACTGTGACAAATTTCATAGTGATCTTTTCCCATTTCCATTCAGGTATGGGTAATGGTTGTAACATCCCCTTTGACTTCTGTCTCTCAGCTTTAACTTGTTGACAAACCAAGAATCGAGAGACATATTCAGCAACATCTATTTTCTTTCCATCCCACCAGAAGTACTCTTCAGGTCCCTAAACATCTTCGTGCTTCCAGGATGAATAGAGAATGAAGAACTATGAGCCTAATACAACAACTCCTTCTTTAATTTGGGGATGGGAGGAACACAAACCTGATTCCTGATCATTATTATCCCATCACAATCAAGGTTGAATTCAGGAATATTTCTCACCTTCTTTTGTAACTCTACATCTTATTTCTGCGCCTCTTTAATCTTCACATGTATAGATGGTTGAACATTCATTTGAGAAAGATACGATTTTCCCCATTCCATTATAATTCCAAGATCCATCCTTTGTAAATCCATAAATATTGGATTTTTTTTATCCTCATCATGGATAAACTGGCATGGTCTTGTTGACTTAATGCATCTACCACCTTGTTTGCTTTCCCAGGTTGGTGATGAATTGAGCAGTCGTAATCCTTAATCAGCTCCAACCATCTTCTTTGGTGCATATTCAGCTCCTTTTGTGTGAAAATATACTTTTAACATTTATTATTAGTATAAATATCACACCTTTCTCCATAAAGACAATGCCCCCAAGTATTTAATCCAAATATTACAGCAGCTAACTCCAAATAATGAGTTGGGTAATTTTGATCATGGCTTTTCAACTATTGTGAGGCATAAGCTATCACCATATCATTTTTCATAAGAATACACCCCAATCCCTTCTTGGATGCATTACTGTAGATCACAAACCTTTCTCCACTACAATGTAGTGTGAGCACAGGTGCACTAGATAACCTTCTTTGCAACTCCTTGGAAATTATCTTCACATTCCTTCGTCCAGACAAACTTACCTCCTTTTTGAGTCAACATGGTGAGTGGATTAGATAATCGTGAAAAATATTTCACAAAACGTCGATAATATCCTGTCAATCCAAGAAAACTTCGGATCTCAGTTACTGTTGTTGGTCTCGACCATCTTTCGATAATCTCTATTTTTGCTGGATCCACAGATATCCCCTCTTTTAAGATTATGTGACCCAAAAATGAAACTCTTTGAAGCCAAAATTCACACTTGGTAAATTTGGCATAAAGCTTCTCCTTTCTCAGGGTCTTCAATATAATTCTCAAGTGATCATCATGTTCTTCCTTTCTCTTTGAATATACAAGAATATCGTCTATAAAAACTACCACAAACTGATCAAGATAGTCTCAAAAGACTCTATTCATCAGATCCATGAAGATAGCAGGGGAATTAGTAAGACCAAATCGCATCACTATAAATTCATAGTGTTCATACCTTGTACGGAAAGTCGTCTTTGGTATATCCTCCCTTTTGACCCTTAATTGATGATTCCCTGAATGAAGATCAATCTTAGAAAATTATTGAGCACCACGTAGTTTTTCAAATAAGTCATCAGTGCGTGGGAGATGATATTTTTTCTTGATAGTGATCTTGTTTTGTTCTCAATAATCAATGCAGAGTCTCATTGATTCGTCTTTCTTCATAACAAATAGAACAGGTGCTCCCCAAGGTGATTCACTAGGGTGTATGAATCCCTTATTAAGATTCTCTCGTAGTTGCTTCTTCAATTCCTGCAACTCAATTGGGGCCATTCTATAAGGTGTCTTAGAAATAGGTAAAGAACCTTGTACAAGTTCTAATGAAAACTCAACTTCACGATTTGGTGGAAGACCCGACAATTCATCCGGAAAGACATCATCAAACACCCGTACAGTGGTCATATTCTTAATTGTGAGTTTTTCACCAACCATTTGAGATAAATAACCTTCATTCAGTGGAATCAAGACCCATAAGATGGAAGAAATTTCCACTGGAAGGTTATGTTCATCCTGGCATCGATAGACGATCATTGATTGATCTGGAATATGAAATGTGACTTTCCTTATTTGGCAATTGATATGAGCTCAATATAAAGAAAGCCAATCCATGCAATGAATCATATCAAATTCCACTATAGGAAGGATTACAAGATTTGCAGGAAGCACTTTCCCACAAACATCAATCGGGGATGAATTATAAACATTTGATGAGACTGTTGTGCCATTAGGTGTTTTCACAACTAACTCAACATCTAATTGTTGAAGTAATAGGGTGATACCCTTAGAAAAATATTCAGAAATAAAAGAGTGGGTGGATCCAGAATCAAATAAAACATTTTCTACTTTAGAGTGGATGGTAAGTGTACCTTTCACCACATTGTTATCATACTCCACATCGCTGATAGAAATTTCATGTGACTTTCATTTGTCTTTAGCCTTAAGAATTTGTTGATGTCGATCATCATTAACAACCCTTGGATTAGGTCATTTATTAGCATAATGCCCCATCTCCTTGCACTTGAAATATTGAAGTGTAGTAGGTTCATTTTGTGTGTCTCTTCCTTTGTTTGCATCATTAGACATCTTCTTCCCATCATTGCGACATTCGAATGCCCGATGACCTTCCTTTCCACATTTGAAACATTTACTTGTCCCATTAAGACAACTCCCTCCATGTTTTATTCCACACTTTGAGTATATGGGAAATCTCATCTTATTTTTAGTGTGCGCTTTAGATTTTCCTTTGAATTCCATTTTCCTCTTCATATCATACCCATATGACTGATGGGTTACTCCAATATCCATCTCAACTTTTAGAGCACATCAAGCGATTTCCTCATAGCTATTGAAGTCCCTTATGGCTAAGTCCCTTTGAAGACTTGGTTTTAAGCCACTAAAGAATCGATCAATCTTACTCTCAGGTTGGATAATAATACCAGAAGCGTACCTTGAATGTCTTGTAAAATTTTCTTCATAGGTACCAACAGATTCATCATCCTTCTGCTTCAGTTCAAGAAACTCTTTATCCATATTTGTTCGGAGAATACGAGGGATGTACTTATTGAAAAATAAGTTCTTGAACTCGTCCCATTCCATGGACTCAATTTAAACCCTTTGCCTCGTATTCTTGATAAGATTCCACCATTGATCAGCATCACCTTCCAAACGATACACTGCTAAGATGACTTTATCATGTTCCGAACATTGATGAACTGAAAATATCTTTTCAGTAGTACTAATCCATTGTTCAGCAACTAATGGATCAGTAGACCCGTTGAATGAAGGTGGACGCTGCCTCATGAAGGATTCAACAGAATGTTGATCCTTCCTTTGCTTTTTTGGAAGTCCTGCATGATTCATAGCTTGAAAATGTTGTGTGAGCATGGCTACAAGATTTTTCATTCCATCTCCCATAACATTTGGTTGCTCAGAGGGACAATCATTTCATTGCCCGTCACATTCCGCATTAACATGGTTCCTTTGGGTTCCAGTCATTGACTAAAACCAAGAACAATTGTGTGAGAAACACTAATTAATATAGGAAAACCACATAATGAAGAATAAAATTTCACACTTAAGGTCTTATCCAAGGCTATTCATGTCCATTTCTAAAACACTAAGATTGTGTTCTTTACTTAGACTTATCCTTAGAGTTCTTACTAAGACTTTCACATCCTAGTTTCCAATGGTTGACTATACCTTTCCTCTGATACCAACTATAACGACCCATACATTACATACATTGTTATTATGTCAAAATTGTAGAATACTTATTAAAACATATAACAAAACCATGAAAGGACTGTATAGGTATAGTGTCTTTAGAAACTAGGAATCATAAACAACTGGTTCATAATGCTTCTACACTGTCTCCCATTTATTTCATCATATCTATAGTCCCTTTTAGCATATCTTACTTAATAACCTTCTTCCTGACCTGGGAAAAAAACATACAAAAGGGTGAGCTCAAATTCTCTGTAAGGGTAAACAAAAGATATATCAATCACATCATATTCATGAGAACATATCTTTTGGAAATATTAAACTACAAAAGAGATCATAATTTCATAACATGGGATAAATCATAGTAGTGAAATGTAATCTCAATAATCATAACATAAACCATGAAACTTTGTGGCATACACACATAGTCATAGATAATAATTTCTTATTAGTCAGGACTCATTGCCAAGACTATCTTAGTGGAAAAAGTCCATTTCTAAACCAAGTTCACTCCTCGTTTCAGTCTTGTTTCACTGAACCAGTTTAACCTACCATTCCATCCATGTCTATCTCATGAGATATAAAATATTTAACAAATTCATTAGAGGGAGATAATGGTCTCACCCATCTCATAATGATACCATTCATATGTGTTCCACAAAATCATAAATCATACATCATTGCATAACCCATGTAATAAAAATGGGATTCTTAAACAACATGACATCGTAAAACAATTCATATAAGATAAAGGAATTCATAAAAATAATTCCATCACAACATAATCAATTCAATGTAATAATAGTGATAGAAACATAACCCTATATTATCTTAGATGGAAAATAATTTTGATAAAACACTTAAACTCCAATCTTGAGGAAAATATCCATTCTACTTCAAAAACAATTTCCATTCTTAAAATGTCATACAATTTTAAACTAAAAGAATTTGATTAAAAATAAACTTGAAAACTTGTAAATAAATCTTCTTGTAAATAATGTTTTAAAAATCCATTCATGCCGTATAAGTAAAAAAACATTTTTCTCGTACTTTTGTCAGAAAAGTCAAAAAGTACCTCATACTGAAAATGACAAAAGATTCCTTTCATATATTTTATGATAAACTCACCAAAGGGTAAAAATGGATTTAGACAATTGTAGTTGTATGGAAATAAAATTACATATTGAGGAAACATGGGTGTGGACGATAAAATACACCCCAATAAATACCAAAGTATAAACAATCTCGGATAAAAATGAGATTGTGATATTTCTCTTACCATAGGTCTGATTTTCTTCGTAATTGTCCGACCCTCCTGTATAATGATTTAAATATTGTTATTGACTTATTCCAGAATCATACTTATTTTTATGATATCATATATGGTCATATTCTTAGCTTTTTATTAGTAATATTTCATTAACACTTGTTATTCGGGTGTTTATTACTTTTTGTTCTTATGCGTGTTTTGTCGAAAAAATTCTTATTATTATTTTTAGGTTATAGATACCTCATTTACAGATTGGTATTAGTGTTATATATTCATTCATTAAATTCATTTATATAATCATTATTCAATGAAGATCATGTAGAACGAGTCGTATCACATCGTGGAGACGGTATTCCGTACTTACGCACGAGCGATGATATCATTCCCATGATTTTGAAATTGTAATGGAGTGTATATATACAATTTCAGAATCAATATAAATTTAAAATAATCATATATAGTTATTATTTACACCATTATACAGATCCAAGTAAGGCGGTGGTGGAAAATAGATTACACCACGGCATGGAGACGGTATTCTGTACGTACGCACGCGTGGTGATTTCATTTTCCGTAGGATGGATAGATGGTGAAATAGGGTTGTTTCATACATATAGTAACATATCAATTTATTATTAATACTAATTTTATTACTTCATAATTAAACAACAAACGAAGAAGAATTGGAAGAAGAAATAAAGATGAAAGAATCAGTAACGGACATTACCTCTTCTTTGAAATGATTCTTTGAGACCTCCTTTTAGGACAATAAAATTGGTCTTTGAAGAAGACCAGGACCTATAGGATGTCTCTAGGGAAGTGGAGAGAAGAAATTGGAAGGGGTTGGCAGATCATGGAGGCTCAATGTGGTGTGAGAAAGATGGGGAGGAGGTGCCCTTTTATAAGGGAGGAGAGGGGTTCCTTTGGAAAAACTAAAAATATTATTTTATTATAAAGCCAAATTCGGTTTTAAATAGCTCCAAATTGATTTATTTCGAATATAAGATGGGGATGGGTCAAAATACTCTCATAAAATAGAATTTAGACAAGTTTAGGTTCCTATTATAACCTTATCATTTAGATTTAACATTAAGTTAGATAATTTTACTTTTACAGTGTCTTTTTGTGTTCTTACACTATAAGGTTATTAAACATACTATAACAAGCCAAACGAACCCAAAGTTGTTTGTTATTAATATATATAACCTTATCTAAGTCTTATGGCCTAACCTTAGATTTTTAGGAAGAAAATAACAATTAATAATATAATATTTGTTTTAAAAACAATTTTATGTCAATTTTGACACTCTTTAGTAATTTATATTTTTGAAACTCACAACAGAATTATTAATTCTAAAAACTATAATTAAATAAATACTAACATGTCATATTAACCTATAAAATTAGTGGAATTCATTAAAAGTCTCAAATTACATTTATTTGGGTATTTATAACATCAATTATGTCAATATTTCATTAATAAGATAATTAATGCATCATCATTGTGTCATAAATAAATTAACTTATTTAATGTCTAAAAATTACAAATAAAATATCAATATGTAGAAAATAATTTTAGCTTTCTAATTAATATTTATAGTTGAATTTATCTTATGTATAACCCTATATTTTAAATTCATTAGTTATTAAAAGTTGATTTTAACTATTTTAACCCTTCTTTAAATAAATTGATAATAAATGTCCTAATCTAATCCATGTGGGCCTAAAAAGTCATATTTTATTCCTAAGGTGGTTTTGGGTAGAATTACACTTATCCAACCGAATTAGGACATGTGTTAGGGTAATAATAATATAATTTTTACCCTTAACAACCCTATTTACTTTTAACCATGGTAAAAAAAGTAAGAAGTTACTAATCACCAAAAATTATTTTCATATCATTGAATGAAATTTTAATCCTTGATATTAACCGTGTCTCCCGGATTTTCGAAATTCCTCTCATAGAAGCGGTAAAATTTAGTTTTATGAAAAATTCAGTTTTTTCAACTACCACTTAGTGGTTTCACTATTCATCAAAAAATGAAAGTTTCCAGAAAAATACCAAAAATTAGGCCTAAGATATATCTGATATTATGAATTAAAAGATAATGTTTATTTTACCAAATTCAAAACATATCAGTTACATTAAATAATTTAAAAATTAATTCCCGTCATCAAAACAAATATCGTTTTTTTAAACGATAATAACTATCAAAAGATTGACACTTGTTTATGTCTGGTTTAAATGTGAAATTACATCCAATGGAAAAAATTGTATTAAATTGTAAAAATATATTCTAAATATACTTTAAAACCACTAAAATTAATAATTTATCATAATTAATTATTTCGATTAAAAAAGTTGTTTTTAAATAAAATTTAGTAATTTTCAATATTCATCCGAATATGAAAGTTATCCGAAAAGTACAAAAATTTCACCCTAAGATAAATTCGATAATCCGAATCCAAAAATGAAGTCCATTTTGAAAAATAAAATTTACAAAATTTCAAAAAGTGGTTATCACTATTCATAAAGGCTAGTTTTAATAATATTTTAATAGCACATCGTTGTTTAGTGAAACTCAGTATTGCGTACGACGCAAGCTATCGAGGAAGGCCGCGATTGCGTGTAAAGAAAGAAAAGCTAGTGTAGTGTGTAGTGAAAGATTCCTTTGATGATTTATAAAACATAAAAACAAAATATTTCTCATAAAAGTATTGGGTGTTACAGTAGGGACCCCGAGACCCCCGAAGGTCTCCCATAATCCATAAAGGATAAACCACAATGGAAAGATACAAACACGAAGTATCAACCAACTCTACATAGGTATATTCCCATACATATACCTAAGTCATCAATTCTAGTTTGGCTCCAACTCACGAGCCCACATGCAACCCAGTCCACACACGAAATCACAACCCGTTCTACAAAATAAAGTAAATCAATCACATCGATGATAATGATTAAAGTCAAGACTCAGCTCACACATGTATACTACTCACGAAGAGGGGTGGAGATGATAGATGTAGCCTCTGAATCATATCCTCTGCCGAACCCACGTAGGATCCAAGTACAGAATTTGTCACAGTCGAACACACGTAGGATCCAAGTACAGTAACCATTGTTGTTGAACCCACATAGGATCCATGTACATTTGTCATTACTGCCAATCCCATGGAGGATCCAAGTGAATTCATCCTCACTGACGAACCCACGTAGGATCCATGTAAAGTCATCCTCTCTGCCGAACCCACGTAGGATCCAAGTACATTCGTCATCGTTGTCGCAGTCGCATCAAGACCTAGGGTTCCCGCACTTAGCAGGCTTGATTCTGGGAGGGTCTGCTCCATGAGCCAAGAGGGTCGATACATCAACTGTCACAAAGTCTATAGTGGATTTATCCCAATGTTCCTTCTTGTCAAAAGAAACTCAACTCGGCAGACGGCGCGTCAATCTGACGCACGGTCTGAGAGATAATGGTTTTTCCATTCCAGGGTACCGGTTTGAAATATGCTCATTTCTAACTCGACCGATATCCATAGTCGTCCAAAAGTCACTTAGCGTATCGCAAAAGAATTGTCTCGTTGAAAGGGTCCTACTTCCGTATACGGGGTGTAGATTGGACGTGCAGTCTTTAAGTTATTCCCGTTTAAGTGATTAATAGGCCTGACCCATTTATCCCAATGGGCCGATAGGTCGGGTTTACCCAGTTTGACGGTTCCGACCCAGCAGGGGTGTCGAATCAGTCCAAAAGAATACATAGCTCGGCCCGAAGGGGCACGAGCCAGCCCGAGTGGCATGACCTGGCCCGAAGTGGGGCAGCCCATCCTGGGGGGCGCGACCCAACCATGAGGGGCGCGGCCCGGCCTGGCCTGGTGCAGCCCGGCTCGGCCCGGCTCGGCCTGGCACATCCCAGCTCAGCCCGGCCCATCGCTGCCCGGAACGGCCCGGCCCAGCAAGGCCCAGCTGGCCTGGCCGGCTGGCCGAGCGGGTTCCAAGGGGGGTCACACCCCCACCCCATCTGTTGTCTGCACCGGCTGTGCCAAGCAGCGCCGCCCTTCCCCAAACAGGGCAGCTAGACTGGCCGGACTTCTGGGCACGCGGCCCACACAGGTGGGCCGCCGGTCTTCCAGCGTGGCGCCCTCCCGGAACCGTGGTCTACCTCAGCACCGCTGGCTGATAGGCTGACCGGTTCCTCAGCAGGGTTCCCTCCTAACGCCACGGTTTTCCTCCGCCTGGCCGACCGATGGGCCTGCCGATTCTTCCACCCAATGTGGCCCGTGTAGTGGGCCGCCGTTCCTCCCACACAACCGGTGTGACGACACCGGTTTCCTTTGCCACGTTTCCTGCACAGCATGAAGACATCGTTCTTATTCCACCGTCAATTGCCAATTCTAAAATAATAAATGAGAACAATGGAGGGTTGTCGGGCCGTGTTCGTTCGGCCCGCACCCTCCGTGTAAAACGATAGGAATCAACCACATTTAAACAATGATTTCCCACGAGTACGGGGTACGTAAACATCCACTTTCTAGAATAAACCCCTACCTCGATAATTGATGTCGTTGGCCAGGCGTCGTGGAAGATGGCATCACAGGGAGAAGTTTTGTAAGCGATTTCGAAGTGTGCCTAGGGAGGAAGCGGAATCTCCCCTTTTGTCACAGAGTGAAGAAGAGGATTGTGCATCATTGTTCTTCGTGGAGTCAGTGCTCTACGTCGAAGAGGTTTCAATATTCGTGGAGAGGATGATGTTATTCAACGAAAGAAGAGCTTCCTTCTTCTTTCACACAAATGCTCTCTCCAAAATCCCCACACAACAAACCAACCCCAATATAAAATGAGGCCACCCCTTTTTTTAATTAAACAAGCCATGCATTTCATAATTCAAAATCCATTTCACTTAATTAATAAAATCAAGAGTTGGTTAATTAATTAAATGTTAGGTTGGCAAGTTCAAATGAATTGATATGGATAGAGGAAGGTTCCTCATTAATTTAGTGGAGTTTTCAAGTATAAAGGGGGAGATTATGAGAGTTTTGGGAATGTGAAAGGTTGGGGCTTGTGTGGGCCCCATCTCACAATTATCCTTACATGGGTAGTTAAAAGCTTTTGGGATCCATCCAAACTCCCCCATTTAGGATATAACCACTTTAGATATAAAAATAAAATTGTTCCAAAATTTTATTCACATCTCATTTAATCTACAAATCTTTAATTTCTCCTCCCGAGCAAACACAACTACGGTAAAGGCTCCCACAAGAAATTACCAGTGTTGTGAATTCATCGGTGCCCTCAGATTTCAATTCTGAGCACCGGTTCAAAAGATAAAAAAACATGCTCGTACATTTACTGAACGTACCTGAGCTAACGTTCAAAAATTGATTCTGGGCACAGTGGGCCTCCGAATCAAGTGTTGTTAGAAGCCACAGACTCGTAAAATTGCAAAGTATTTAAGAAAAAAAATTCTTTTAAATTTACTGGTCTTTACATCAATATTCATTAATTCTAAGATTAATTTGTTAAACAATATTATTAAATCATTATGATATCATTTATTTTTATATATTTGTTTATTTATGTTTATATATTATTCGTAGATTTATTTCAAACTCCTGTGGTTAATATTTTTCATTGTTTTATTATAATTTAAATATTCATGTTTTGATAATTACTTATATATTCTATTATTGATCCCATTATATTCTTTCCCTCAATGAGGTCTTGAGCCCACCCTTCTTATTCATCTATTTCCCATGATTATTTTGAAATTTTTAGATATTATAATCCAATAATAGTATAATTTCATTATAATTTATGGGAGATGAAGAAGACATATTATATACTGATTAATTTTTAATGAAGTTATAAAATGTCCATTTCAGATGAAATATATAATCTATATACGTTAAGGATGTGTCAAAATTCTAAAGAACTATAAATTTAAAAGGTTGTTGGAATGTTTGTAATGAAATATTTTCATCAAACCATATTATTATGATGAAATTACATCTGGGACAACACTATTGGTATCAGTGTAGAAATTATATAACCTTAGATATTTTGATTTCATTGGTTGATGATATCATAAGAGTTATAAGTTCAGTAATTGTTTGATAATGAACGTTTGATAATAATTTTAGAGTTATAGATAATTCATTATGTTAATTGTGGTTATATTGAATAATATAAAATTTTTGGGGAATTAGGGTGATGGAGAATTAATAATAACCCTATATATAATTATATGTATAGGAAAACATGTTAAAATTGTAATAAAATAATGATATTATGGTTCTACAATAAACTAAATCCATGTCTTGATACTAAAATGTGGGATCAACTGCGAAACAATATCACCATAGAGTAATAACTATGAAAAGTGCTAATTGAGTGTCAACATGATATTAAATTAAATTTATATGAGTGGACCTAATGCTAAACACATTGATAAACTCTATTAGAAGATATTATTTATAAATTCACATGATCATAAAAAACATAGATATATTATAATAT
This sequence comes from Viscum album, assembly GCA_963277665.1. Lineage (NCBI taxonomy): Eukaryota > Viridiplantae > Streptophyta > Magnoliopsida > Santalales > Viscaceae > Viscum > Viscum album. The sequence continues at coordinate 554,018,027 of OY728165.1, read as the reverse complement.
AGTTAGTGTTAATAACATAATATGGAATTAAATTGGATAAATTAGTCTGAAACATTCATATTTATATATTATGATGTCTATGAAATTTTAGGATCACTTTCTCTATATTTATAATTTTATTTTATTAATTTATTAAATTTTAAATACCATAATATTTATTTATTTTTTAAATGTATATATGAAGTAGAAACTATGTCAATTATAAAAAAAATGGAAAAAGTTATGAATTTCCCAATGAAAAAAATATAAATTTGATTTAGAGTGATGAAACGTAGGGTTGTCTCTACCCATATATCTGGAATTATAATAAAAAACATTGAAATTATTTAAATAAAAAACACAAAAAAAAATAACGATGGAATCTCAAAATCATTCAAGGGAAAAAGTTGATTACTGAATGAAAATTCAAATCACTACCTTTATGTAATATGGAATAAAAAATAATAAACAATATTAATGGAACATTAAATCATTTTATTTATGGGAAAAATTAAATATAGTAACAATTATTGTTAAAAATTGAATAACATAGTTAATTTAATAAAGGGAAATATGTTCTTCCAATAGTACCACCAACAGTTTAATAACATAGACATATGTAACATGTTTTTTATCCAATAAAACTCCCTAATATAATGGGTAAAAATGATTACAAGCATGATCAAACTCCAAAACTAATAAACTGAGGATATGAATATGATATGAAAAACACTAATTTGGATAGTGATAATTATGACACCACTATCAACAACTTGGGAGTTGTGGATATATTATTGATGATTTATGTTATGCACTATAGTATTCCTAGGTTGTTTTATAATTGAATTAAATCAAAAGGAAATTTATTTGGTCGTTATTAATAAAATAAAAAACTTATTTTTAGGATTTTTTTATCCTAAGATGATGTTTTTCGAAATACTAGCTGCACAAATCTTATTATTTTTTCATTTAGATGAATTTAATATGATACTGGAAGTCAATTAGTTCTCTCTATAAATATCAAAATCAAATTATATGTGTATTAAAACCTAATTTTAAATATACCATTGATATTATATATATTTATTAATGATTATAAACTATAATTAGAAGAAAATTATATAATATTGGTTATGATAGTGCAGAACACAATAATTTTGTCTTAATTGGTTAGGAAGAAACTCAATATTGGGTATACAACTGTTACAAAAGAATATACGGGGTTCATAGTAATACCCAGGTTAATGATACTAATATCTCAATAAAAAATTCAAATTCAGTAATATATATCTAATATTTAACTTTGTTTATTTTCATCAGAATGTAATAATTTAAATTTCAAGAACAATATTTAATTAAGTGGGAATAATTTAACACCATTAGATTTAAATATGTAATTCTCCATAAAATAATATAATGAATATATTTTCTAACATAAAATAATAAACTAAAAATACCCCAATATATTTTTTAATGATAATTTTATAATTATTAAAATGACCATTAAAACAATGTTTTTAAGTAAGATATGAAAAATAGAAGTAACAGCATTATTAAATGAATTATGAAGGAATTATAAATGGAACCATAAAGTTGGAGTATTTCTTAAGAAGTACATTTTATCGTTGTTAGAATGGATTTGCTATCATTAGAGTATTATAAAAAATAATTAAATCCACAAATCTAAAAATTGTGGTATGAAAGGATCTATTTCTTGGATAAGTTCATGCCCAAAGAAATTGCAATGTGATCACTGCTTGAAGAATCACCTCATATACCCATTACCAATGTGTGTCTTATGATTAGGCATTACATGAGGATCTTGAGGGTCATTTATTTATAAATTAATATTATATAAACAAGTAATTATGGATAAATTTTATATCTACATTTGAAGGACGAAAAATTAAATGATATATTTTAATATAATAAACAATTTATGCTTAAAAAATATTTTATAATAGTAATAAATATATAAAAATTAATTTAATTTAATTATAAAAATGAACTGCATAAATGGAATTAATTTTTTAGATTAAACATTTAAAAACAATAATAGAGAATTTTTAAATATATATATTTTTGAAATAGTTTATTTTTTGATGAATATTAACAAATCAATTTAGACCTATACCATAGATTTAATATTTTTTTAAAAAAAATTAAAACTATTAAACAATTAAAAATTTCATCATTAAATATATATATGAGGTGTAAAATGATTTATTAAAATTTACAGTTTCGGATTTAGAAAACCTAGGTTTATCATTTGGAAATAAATTGATATTATTATAATAACAAATTTTTTTATAATTTTGATTCTAATTATGTTATCAGAATATGAAATTAGCTTATGAATTCATCTTAGTGTCTCATAAATATGATTTTATTATAAATATACAAATTAATTAATTTAAACTGGTAAAATTTATATTTTTACCTTGAGAAAACCTTATACTTATAAGGACACATACATAAAATAGGATTTTACACGTTACATGAATTTATATTAGAAAAATTTTAAATAGACTTATTAATTTTTTTAGACACAATTGAATTCATTTTTGAATAATTATTTATATATTATGTAATAACATTAATTTTGTTTCACTGAATAAGTACTTTGAAAAAATAATAAATTACCAATGTAAAAATAAAAAATTGGTAAGTGAAAAATATATGAGAAAAGGTCATTATTTCTGAAACAACATGTGAAATAAAATTAATAGGTGATGATTAATAGTAATTTACATTTACATCAGTACATTATTTTCATCTTTTGATACAAATTACTTGTAATATATGTTATCTCAAATTATTATGTAGTAATGTTTAGTAAAATGGCATTCACATCACCTATAGAAGGAGGTAACCTTCACCCAATTTCACCACTCATTATATATCAAAACCTCCTTCAATACTATAATGTAGTCTCTCTTTCATGTTATACCCATATATAACAGTCCATTTCCCTTCCAAAAAAACCTCTCTGGATTATTAATGTTTTACCAAAGATATAACATCCAAGGGATGTGTAATGTTCGCAATGGATATATCTAAATTAATTTCATTTTCTAACCATGAAAATATATTTTCCAACAAAATAACGATAACAAAATTATTAATAATATAGTAACATTTTACTATACTAATATAGTATCATTTTTTACATTCTTTAAAAACCCAGAAAAAATGAATTCATCTTCAACAGTATGTGCGGACTACATCCCCCATGAATGGATTTCTCAATTATTCACAATCACAATAAATTTATGGTTATAAAATTATGTTTAATAGATTAAAATAATTTTCATTACAATATTAATATTCTTAAATTATAAAATTTTCCATATTTTCTTCTTGGTTTATGAAATATAAATGTTTCACTTATTTTTAGGTGTGGACTAATGTCTCCATGAAAGTGAAGTATTTCATTTCTCACACTAGTATTTTATTATGTTTATAAGTATCTAAAAATTTAGTTCAACACTATATTAAAATAAAATATAATACCATTTTTCATTTTAATTAATAATATTATTCAAAATTAGTAACTTCCCAAACCATAATCACCCATATATTAGAGTTTTTTAATGATTTGGTTGGCTTAACCAGATAAATGAAAAATGATACCTTTTTTTAGAATTAATTACTATAAAAATAATACCTAATGGCGTTTTTAAAAAATAAAATGATAAAATATTTGGTTTATGATTCTTGAAATTTTACATTAACAATTATCTTATTCTTATTTTACCATACTTTTCATGATTCAAATTTTTTAAAACAAGAACATAACCAACTTCATCATCATAATTTATAACCAAAATATATATGAAATTGAATTAAAATATGTTAAATATGTATGAAAAACTATTCTTATAGTTATGATAATATCATTATGATGTATTTTAATATAAAATATAAAAAATAAAACACCTCCTTTATGATACATTTCCTAAAAAAATGATTTAAAACATACAATGAAGAAAATAAAATAAACATATCAATTTTTTTATGAAAAAAATGATACTTTATATTTTTTTTAAAAAAATTACTAGTATGAATATGGTTTTGAAAAATATTACTGAGATTATTATTTTTTTACATGATGATAGATCTTTGATGACAAAGAATAATAAAAGATATGTTTTTTTCTTATATATTTTTCTACAATGTGTTATTATTTGTATTCAACAGTATTTTAATTTTTATGGTTAATATATTGTAAATTGATTATTTTATAATAATTTTTTTTGAAATATAATGAATTTAAAAAAATATATTTCTCTACCATTCAAGGGTTTTCATTTTGAATGATATTGATGATTTAATTATTATTTTTAAATCATTTATTCTATTATGATTATTATTCTTGAATTGTAATATTATATATGGGTTATGTCATACCATATTACTTTATAATATTTAAAATACACTTAATATTCATGAAATTATATATAAATTTTATAAATCCTTAAGAATAATTTTTTTATTCAACTATTACCAAATCTCTAAGTATTTTCACAACTGAATTTCTGTTCAAATAATATTAATGATTATTCATAAATATAACTATTATATGATAATTTATTTTATCCTATGATTGTATAAAATTTTATTTCCATTCTATTTTCTATTTCCTAACAATAATTTATCCTAAACTTCTTTATTAATGATTATTAATTAAATTTATATGATTTTAAAATGAGATTTTGTTACCTCACACTACGTTTCAATCAGTTATAGTGTTACATCATTGTCATCATTCATAAAATGATATAATAATTCTATAATTTTATTTTTAAATTGATATTGACCCCACACCCTCTTGGTAATGTGATATTTATAAAAAAACCACTTTCCATAAGGATTTATATCTCATATATTTATAATATTATTATGAGTAATTATCTTTCATTATAAAGATTATTTCACTTCTATATCGACACTTTTTCATCCCATAGGTGTTATAATTGAAAATTGGAGTCCAATATATATGTTATTTCATGTGACCATAATCATTCAATGATACTATTTTCAAAAGGAAATAAAATTATCCTTTTAAAAGTGGTTTTTAAAGTGGTGTTGTAAACATATTAAATGTTTCATTCAATTTAACAACAATATTTTTTGTCTTCTACTCCACATTTGATCAAGATATTATTTATGTATTTTAAAATCCCCATTATTTAATATTATTTTAAATGTAAAATTTTCAATTTTTCTATACTCTAACTTCTCTAAAATGAATTTTTAATTTCACATATAGATTCATCTTTTACAATTGTTTTAAAAATAATTTCTAAAAACACTTTTACAATTAGGATAAAAATTTCCACTTTATCTCCAATGTATTTATATAATTTGGAGTAATTTTTCAATAATATTACTCTAAAATTTTCAATTCTAATATTCGTTTTTATAATTGTTTAATTAGAATCATCTGATCTAATTCTTTATTTGTTCTTATGTGATACCATTTGAAGTGTTCTTCTTGGGAAGGTGTCTTCATATATGCCAACTTCATTAAAAAATAATCACCAATGGGGTATTACCATATAATATGTTCCACTATATTTATCTAGAAAATCTTTTATCATATAATTAGTTTAATTGATTTGTAAAATTATTGACTTTACTGAATTCCTATTACCATTGACAATATTTTAATATGAAATTCTTACATAGTGTGTCATATCATTTATTAAATATGTTAAATATTTAATGTATATATACCTATGACTTCTATATTGATATTTTTTGATTTTGATGGAATTTAGGCTTTGAATTATATATTTTTTTCATTATTTTATATGATGAATGAATTGGAGTTAACCGATAATTGGAGGGGGCCATAATAACATGTTGGTACATAGATGGATGTCATAAGAAAACCAAAATTAGGTATTTGGAATTTTCCATAAATATTTATGAAAAATATATATTGGAATGGGGAATTTAAGGTCCGATTATAATGTTTTTATTTTATAATTCTATTATTATGAAAGAAATAATTATGATTAATTTGTTTATTTATATTGTTATGTAATCCATGGATATACTATATGTTTAATATGACCAGTTTTCTGGATTTATTTGGACGTCGATCAATTAATTTAATATTATATGTCCCATTATTATTATATGATAGATTATTATATATTCTTATGTTTAATGATAATTTAATCTCAACCTTATTATGTTTCTATTACCTCGGGTTATGAATAAAGGTATTACACATGATATCTATAAAAATTACATATATATAGAATTTGTGGGAGATGCTGAAGAATTACTATGTATTATATCATTCCAATTGTTGAGTTAAATAAGTAAATTTAATCATAATTAAATGATATATATTAGTAAATAATGTTTCATTTTTTTCTATATCTCCAAACATAAAAATTCATGAGGAATTATTTAATGAAATATTTTAAATAAATCATATAATTATTTGATATTTTTCTAAAATTTCACATACCCTATTGAAAAAATCCATCGATATATCATTCAATTTAAATATTTTTATATCATAGGAATTAAATAATTATCTATGGACATTCTACCCTGTATTCACCATCTGGAAGACAAAACATCATAACACAAACTATGCAACAGACTACCTCAACCAAGGACACCATAGTCGTCTCTTTAAGACATATTACATCTTTTACATATTTGTATGGACTATTATAAGTGATGTCTAGATCTAAATTTTCTTTTATGATTCATGGATAACGTAATAAATTAGTACCTAAAATTGGAATATGATTCTTTAGATACATTTACATCACCACATGCTGATGTGGTGTCACATCACCTCCACATTTGAGACACCGCGCCATGACTCGTTTATCTTATATAATATGAAATATTCGACAATAATATAAAAAGTGAAATTCCTTTATAAATTTAACCTATATAAACATAAATAATCAAAATCACATTCATGAAATTTCAAATAACTTTAAATTCAATATACACATATCCTCCCAAATTACATTTTAGTACACTAGAAACAAAATTCTCAATTATGGTGGAATATGATATCTCAATTTTATAGTATTGAAGAATCATCATCCACCTCTGGTGATTGAAATTATGATCACAATGGGTGATGAAATACCCTTATAATTTAATAGTCCAAGAATACCACAAATAATATTCCATTGAGGAAATTCAACTATAGAGATAGGGAACACACTAATACCACAAAATCAATATCATGTGTATAATTGTTATGATAATTGTGTCTCAAATTTCTAGACCCATATAAGATCCAATCCCTTTTCTAAATCAGGAAACATAAAAAAACTAAAACTGGGGATTTAAAAAAAATTTAATCTTCACTTCTTCCTTATAGTTTCAAGGAAATAAGGTATTGTTTATCTCTAGCATTAGGATATAAATCGCTACTTGATACAGATCATTCAGGATGAAAGCGTGGTTGTGGATATTAAATGATTTCAAAAGCACGATAAGATGATGGATCTTTAAAAAAAACAACTGCTAATATACTATAAAAAATGTATGTTATAATACTCCATCTCATTTCTATGTTCCAAATAATGACCCAAAATTAACATAAATAGATCATGAATTATTATTTGCGAAATATTCCATAAATTACACAAATACATATCTAAAAACCAATTTAGTTTACATCCATGTAAACATGGAATAGAGCCATCTAGTCTATTTAATGATCTTCAATGATTCCCATAATTATCCCCCCTATAGATTCCTTACCGAAAACCACTCTTTAAAACCTGTGGAAATAAACCATATAAAATGGGTGAGCATTGAAGCTACGTATGGCTAAACAAAGGATAAATCATCCCTAACACTATCTTAAGGCATAAATGTATAAAAATATTTAATTAAATGATATTATATCATGGAATATTTTTTTCTTAGATGGATAATAATTTTAAAAACTCAATAGAAAATAATTCATTAGGAAAATATCATTTTTCATTATAAATTATTTTTTTTCATAAAATTTCACACACATCTAATAAAAAACATTTTATTTAAAATTATCCTTATAATATTCTATGAGAATCATAGTGGAATTAATTCATCTTGATATTGAAAAAATATTTTCAAGAATTATATGTGAAAAAATACTTTTCATAATTTTTTCAGAAAAGTGGCAAATTATTTTGTTTTGAAAATGATAAAAATATTACATTCAAACCATTTAGTAAAAAATAAAACATCATTAAAATGATAATTAAAAAGATTTATAATAATATTACCAAAGTTTTGGAACATATTTTAAGGAAAAATATACATGAATGATAAATATTTCTTCATAGATACTTGCATACAAAAAATTCCGGATACTAAAGAGATTCTGAAATTTACCCTTACCACTTTATAATCAGTAGAATTATATGCCTCATAAGAGAAAAAAATAAATATATATAATAATACCATAATCATCAGAATAATACTAATAAAATACATCAATTATAATTTTTCACACCAAAATAAATTAACAAATAGTTTATATGGAATGTGTCATATTGAAATAAAATTTAAAAAATATATATTTCATTAAGTCAACATTTTCTTTCATATATGTAAATAACTCATCAATAAAAATTTAAATTTCTTGATAAAACATCCATAGAAAAATATTCATATATATATAATTTATATTATTTATTTATGACTTCATTTTACTCACTTATAAACAATTCCATGTTAATGTTATGTTTCAGGTAATAAGTGCTTTGCTTTGCATTCATGTTTCGATAGGTTATCCATATCCATTTTATATAGATGGTGATTTCAAGATCTAAAATGTTATAACCGTGATATAAATATCATATATATATATATTCATTATATATTTATTCATAGTAATTCACAGATGTTATATATACAATATTGAATACAGCATTGAAAAAATGTTATATATAATATTACATATCATCATAGATGTGGTATGTCATACATATGCATGATGAACATTATCATTTCTCAAAATATTAGGTAATAAAATGTCAATAAAAAAATATAATAATTGAATTATTATTGTTTCTTAAATATAAAATATAAATATTAAACACATAATAAATCAATCTCATTAATGGTGGCGGTGGAAAAGGAATTGTATCTCTATGTGGAGATGGTATATTGTATGTACACATCAGTATTAAGTCCATTCCGTTTTCGATAGGGAATGATGATATATAGTGGTGTGTTAATAAAAATAATAACAGTTCACAATATTTTGGTTGTATAATTAGTTATTTTATTTTATAAATCATTGATTTATAAGAGGTATGGGAGCGTAGAAAATGAGTGTGATCAGTTAGAATGATTACCACTTCTTCAAAATGAATATAATATATATTCTATAATGGACTATGTAGTTGGTCTTTTAAGAATATATGATCCTCTAGAATGTGTTCAGGTAACAGTAGAATTTAATTTTTCAATTTTTGTGGATATATAAGGCAAATAATTATTTGATGAAATAAGGGATGAGGTTTCCTTTTATAATGAAGGTGTGGGTATCTTTTAGAATTTCTATAAAATATTATATTAAAATAATTAAAATATTAATAAAAATACTACAAAATGGAATGGTATTCAAAAATACTGTGGTATGTTTTGGTAATACCATAGTAATGTATATTTTATGCTTGTTTTGCTGTAATTTTATGCCTTATCTTTTTTATTTACCCTTAATCAACCTATTTTTTTTATATATATGATAACAAAATATTCAATATTAAAAGGTGGATATTTATTCTTCTATATTGTAATATTAAAATTAAATTCTCAATTTATGATATTTAGACAATAATGTATCCCATTTTCCATTTTTTTGATTTCTATGTGTTTTCGATAAAGTAATAATACATTAGTTTCATAAAACTACATTAGTGTAAATTTTAAAACTATACATCACAATGACATTAAGAAAAAAATAATGTAGTATAATATCGAAAAAATTCATTTATTTCAAAAATAATATTTAATATTAATCGATAAAATTCATTAATATCAATATGTAATTATAATAATATTAATTTTAATATTTTTAAATATCACTAAATTTTGTTTTTTATGGTTTAAAAATTATAGTATAGTCACTGTGTAATTATTTCTGATAATTATATATTCACTAAATATTGAAAATAAATTTATATGATTTTGATAAACCTTTAATAATTTATTATAATATTTATAGTCAAGAATATCTTCAATTTATCTTTACATTATTAATATTATACTTATTAAAATTAAGAGTGTGTCATTTTGTCACTCTCTTTGACTTTAACATTATCTATGTCATTTTCATATACAAGTATCCATTAAATAATTATATGGAAAAACATATTTGTTAGTAGTATCTATAAATTTATCAAATAGTAATTTTTCATGTTTTTTATTTGTTTTATAATCATCATAAAATAATTTTAACATAGATTACATAATATTGGATTTCACATAGGTAACAAAAATTACAAAAATTACTGTTAATATTTATTCAAAAATAAATTGAACATATGTAATAGATTTTGACATTATAATTACAATTGTAGAATCTATTTTGAAAAAAATTAAAAAATTATTTTATAAAATTAATTTAAAATGAATACCATAGACAGGGTGAGAAAAAAAGTTTCATTAAGAGAAAGCGTTCAGATGATTGAAATGATTTCATATCCAAATTCAATGTGAAAGTGATAAAAATGAGCTAAATTGTATAAAATGATATAAAATTGTTCTATTTATACATTAAAATCCATAAAAATAAAAATAAACCCTACGAATTATTTAAACAAAAAAATATTTCAATTAATATTTAGTATTTTTAAATTTTGATCAAAAAATGAATATCCTCATAAAAATACCAAAATTTAACCAAAATTAAATTATGTGGGTAAGATAATTTAAATTATGTTTATTTTAACATATAATAATTTAAAATGTGTCAAAATAAATATTTAAATTGTGTTCATCATTAAAAGGAATTAAAATTACCATTTTGAAAAAATATATCTTTTTATTCATAAAATTGGATTAATTCTTATGTTAAACCTATAGTATCTATTAGATGGGGAAAAAATTACATAAATGATAAATATATAAATTTTATTTGAAAAATTCATCAATAATATTTTTTATTTATTGAGATATTAATGTATTTATAAATAGAAAAATATTTTTCCATAGAAAATTAATTTCAATTATTAAAATCGTTCTTAATTTTATATCTAAAAAATTAATAGCTAATAAATTAATTTTATATACATGTTCAAATAGTATATTATTAATATAGTTATTATTATATTTAATTTCCATTCCTATGGATAGGTGGTAACTATAATAATATTTTAATAACAATATTAATAATATATTGTAGTTTGGTAGAACTCAGTGTTGTGTGTAATGAATGATATCAAAAAACTCGAAAATTTGTATAACACATACCAAACATAGTATTTTGTGTACCAATAACTATTATATTTTATTCATTTAGTTCAAAGTAAACTTGGAGGTTCATGTGACACAAGCCAATCATAGTATTTTTTATATAATGAGATATATTCTATGTTATGTGAAATTGAAAATATTAAAAAAATTAAGAAAAATTAATAAAAATAAAAACATATTAGGGTTTATAATTAGTCCCCCCACAAAATGAATTATACTCCCAAAATTTATTTGGTTTAACAATGATTTAATTCATAAAATTTCTATTAATTGAAACCTACATCATAAAACTGAATACTAATACATCTTTTTCAAAATATATTTTTGAGAACCTAATGATTGAACAATGTTACTAATGAATAGGTTTCCCCATAGTAGAACAATGCTGATGAGTCAAAACCTCATCAATAAAGATAAATTCAACTATCATCTTATCATGGGGAGTGATAGATAACATGGTTGAGAAAAAATAAAACAATCAGAAAGATATAAATATATGTTGATCTTAGGGGCCATTTTATTCATTAGAAAAGAACACAGTAGGATTAAATTTTTTTTTCATAATAATTTCCCTATAGTTTAGTAATTATTATGAGAATAAATAACTAAATTATTTAGTTACATTTTATAATAATAAACCCATTATTTTGTTTATCCTTGACCAATTCCCAATTAATATTTTATTTTATGAAATGAAGAAAAATTTTCCATTGCTAATGCTTTAGAAGATCGTGAGATTCAACAAATTATTGGTTATTCAATTTATATAAACATCATAACAAAAATAATGAGAGAGGTTATACAATATACATAAATATTCTTGTGGAGAGATAACACATTAATCTCTGAAACCTAATCCAAATTTCAAAAAAAATCAATTTACAAAATGGTTACCTTTGTGATCCTTCAAAAAGATTAATATCCAAAACATTCGAAATAATATCACTAAATTTCCAAAATCAACATATCATTAACCACACAAACAATGTTTATCTAGATCATAATTTTCACTTCCAAAAAATATAAAACTAATATTATTTTTGTGTCATGAAACATGATATTAATATATATTACCATAAAAACATAGTAAAAACATGCACTCTTTACAAATTTACCTCCCTCCTTATAAATAAATTTAGTCAAACTCAATCCATGATATCATAAATATAATTTTCAACATAACAGTACCAGGCACATTAATACTACTTCATTTATTTTATTACAATCCATTAACTCTTTATATTAATATCCAAATATCATGATCATTTAATGGTTATCCGTTAGAAATATTAATTTTTTCCAAAAAATATCGCTTTTACCCCACAATCACTTTTCATGGTGAATAATTACATAAAAAAATTAATTCTAGTAATTAATAGAAAATTACATTTTACCAATTATTATATATTTCATTACATTTTAATACAATTAATGATATTAGAAAACAATATTCGGGAATTCCATTAGATAAATAGAAAATCATTTCACCACATAATTGTTGTACTCCAAATCGCCAATAGGGATTGAATGATATTACATTTTTTCATTTGATTTAAGAGGTAGTTGATATCGAACATCATCACTAACCCTTATATTCAGACACAAATTATAATATCCCTAGTTTCCTTTCAAATGAATCATTGAGGTGGGAGGGGATCTTCATATGTAGCCTTATATTTAATCACTTCATTAGAGAAATGTTTCCCATTAATTCAGTTATTAATTTTCCAGAGGACCTTTATGTCTACACTTGAATCATTTTGTATTCCTATATAGAAAATCTCTACCATGCATCCTTCCACACATTGAGCATAAAGAAAAAAAAAACATCTTATTTTAACAATTTTCTTTACATTTTATTTGAATCTGAATATCTATTATCCTATGGTAACCATGAGACTGATTGGTAACTATATCATTCATTTACATTTTGATATCACAACACACAATATCATCATAACTACTGAATTATATAATGGATAACTCCCATCAAATACATCATTTTAAGCCTCTGAAGAACCGATCAACCTTACTTTTAGGATCTATTAGAATACCTAAATCCTACCTCACTTGTCTTGTAAAAATAAGAACATAATCTCCAAATGATTTAATATCCTTTTGATTGTTATTATGGAACTCATTTCCCATAATCATATGAATAATATGAGTAAATTATGTATTGAAAAATATGTTCTTGAAATCTTCCCATTTCATGGATTTTATTTCATATTTATACCTATTAATCTTGATTTGAGTACACAAAATGACTTTTTCACCTTCTAAATTATAAATAGTCAAAATGAATTTTTTATCATCTAAACATTTAAGGATATAAAATATCTTTTCAGTGGTACCAATCAATTATATAGCAATAAGGGGACCATAATACCCATATAAAGAGTGTGGTCATTGCCTTCTGAATGTCTAAACAAATCATTGTTCCACCTCTTCTAATTTTATGGTCTAGCACTATTTTTAGCCTATCTGAGTATAACAATAAGTTCAATCATTCATTATCCCTTAATATTTGGTTCTCATGATGAAATCATTACACTTCCCATATCATTTATCATTAATCTGGTTTGTTTAGGTTCCAACCATTGGGAAAAAAGTGTAGTTCAATTGACACTTATAATTTTTGGACAACTATATAATCAAGGGATATTACATTCATTTTATAAAATATTATGTCTAACTAGATATTTTCCACAATCATTACAAAAAAATAAGAAATTTAACCTATTCATAGTTATACAAATAGGGACCTAACGACAGTTTTATTATCCTACTTTCCAAATAATGACTCAATCTTGGATTTGATGACAACTATAATGACCCATGCATAACATAAATGGAAATATCACATTTTGGTATAATATTTTATATCTTACATAAACACATGCCCAGAGAAAAAATTATTTTAGTGCCTTTGGTATCCTAAAAAAATATATTCTTGTGATTGATCTTCAATTTGACCCATAAAGATCATCCCCTTTAGTATCATTACCTATATAATTTATTTATAAGATCTGGAAAATGAATCATATAAAAAGGGAGAGTTCAGATAATCAGTAAGGATAAACAATGTATAGCTAAATAATAGCATAATAATAAGGAAAATGTACATGAACAAAACATTATAAAAATTGATATTACCTTCCAGAATAAATCATAGATGTTTTTAAATAATCCAATAAAAATATTCCATTAGAGCATGAAATAGAATTATGGAATACACATAAGACTATAAAATAATTTACATATTTATCAATATTCATAACCTAGACCATCATAGAAGGAATGTTACTTTACTAAAAGGAGTCTAATACCCATTCTAGCCCTGTATTCTGAAGTTGGGATTACTCATGTTCAAGTTATATATTGCAGAACAATGATTAATCTTCGTGAAGTCCTGTATTATTGAAATTATTTCAATTACTTTTCTAGTCATTTATATCTCATGAGATATATTCCATTACCCAATTAATTGAAGGGATATATAGGTCCCACTTCAAAAATAATTAAAACCATACATATGTGGGAAATAGGAACATAATTTCATCACCATATCAGATCCCATAAAAATAAATGAGTTTTATAATCATTATTTCATCATATCATAACACATGGAAATGAAATTTGTTTTATTAATATCATTACATAATAATCATAAACAAACCATAAAATAAATAGGAATAATATACCTGAAAATTATGGATTCTTAAATCTGGTTTACATATTTTTTATCAATTTATATGAATCATAATACAAAACATCATTTAGGAACAATATATTTTTTCCCATTTTTTCAAAAACAATTCATTATATTGTTAACTTTTTAATTATGTTACAATATGTTCATTGACAGTGTTTTTAATATCTTAAAAGTATTTTGTAAAAGAATTATAATTATTTAATAAATTATCTCAAAATATGAATGATGAGATGTGTTCTGGAATAGTTATTAATCTCATTAAAATTCTAATGATGAAGTTTTAAGGTAAATGTGTGTTTAAATTATTAAAAATTTCAATTCACCCATGCCTCTTGTAGTATTTAATATACTTTTTAAAAGCTATATTTAGTACCATATAATCTATCTAAATAATTTATTATGCAAGAACTATTGGAAGGAAAAAATAATTTTTAGATGGAATGTTTGTACATTATTACATAAATAATCTAAATACTATAATAGTAGTAATAATTGACAATGATGATTGTGAATGTAGGAGACATCAGATAAATACCTTTGTGATTAACTCTACTGTTAATAATTTTAGGATGATGGTCGGTGACTATAATATTCTAGATAGAAAAGTGAAACCTTTTTCTAGAGAAGATATGACTTAATATAATGAAAAAAATATTATTTTTAATAATATATTGTTTTAACTAAAAGTGAATATTTATAGTCAGATATCATAGGGTGAGATAACTGATAATATTTTGAGAACGATTTAATAAATTACATTGGTACATAAACTATATTTGAAACCATAAGAGAAATGAATCATCTGGATTGTCAGGATTTTGATCTCCTCTAATGTGGATCAGAAAAGTATATACATAAATTGTTCATTAATATAGTGAATAGTTTAATGTTTCTTTTTCATAATAAGTTTTTTGAAGAAATATTAATTAAAATTATTATTGATATTATACCCAAATAGGGGGAATCTAAAAATAAATTGATTAATGAATAAAATAAACATACAAATATGATTTGGAGTTATTTTTTATATTTCATATGAAATATTATATAATATTTAAAAGATATATGGAGAATGAATTAAAAAATATTGTTGTAGGAATTATATCTAAATTTTAGAAAATTTGATCTATGAAGTGTATGTCTAGTGACACTATTTCAAAATCACTAAAACAGAAGAGTAATGTGAATGATGGATTTGATAATAATTCATCAGAGTAAAGTAAATGTGATAATTCATAGTTTGAGATGTGAATAAATTAGAGAGTTGAAATAAATTTATTATTTTAAAATATAATAAGACTAAAAATTCATGAGTTGGATGAAATGAACATCAAAGATTACTTTTTATGAGTGTAGATAAAATGTTTATATTAAACATGATTTTAAAATATTTAAAGGAAAATTGAACACTTCGTAGTCATATTAATAAAACCAAGGTTTGAAAATCATGAAAAATATAGACATATATAGGGAAATTTTGTGGATATATATCTTCATAATTTTCTCATAATGTATGACATGATAGTAAAAATTCTATTAGATCATATGAATATATCCTAAAGGAAAATCAATGTCATGTGGATAAGGCACCCATTGTGTCCCTTAAAAATGTAATTCTGAGTGTAAACTTCCTGATTAATTCTAAGTAATAGTTTAGATTAACCTATTTAAAATATGAATGAAAATTAAATCAGATTGTGAGGATTCTTTATAAAACATTTTATTAAATGGAATGATATGTAACTTTACAGATGAAAAATTACACTAAAGCAATGAAAGTATGTGAATGTGTTAAATATGATATTTATAAGGCCAATACTAGAACAAAAATAAATAATTTTGATGTTTCGAAAATTGAATCATAGGTATAAAAAATTGTAATTCATGCTAAACTCATGATTATAAATATTTAGTTGTGAAATATAATTCTGAAATACATGGTTTTTTAAAATATCTATCTGTTGTGCTTCTATATAGGATAACTTTTATTATCCTAATAGACAGTAGATACCACATATAAAAACACACTTTTTTTATGTATGTTCTGAAAACATCATTTCCATTCAAAATATGTTTTCTTAAAATGCCCCATATTGTTTTAAATTTAATAGCAGCGGACAATGTAAAAGTAAATTTTATTTAAATAATGTAAAATATTTTGGTTTATATAGAGTATATATTTTTACATAATAAAATTTTGGGAAACACAATAACGTTATACAGATACAGAATCTAAGAGTTTTGTGGCTAATACAGTGGGACCAAAACATGTTTTGATACCAAATACATTATTTTTTTTAATTAAAGGTCATGAACAAATATCCACACTATATGGTACATGAATTATGGATATTCATGATATATGTTATAAATGAAAAATTTTATTCATTTAATTCATAAGTTGAAGGGTCGAAAAGTTACTTTGGTGAAAATAATGAAGGTGAAATATTTGGAATCATTGATATTGAATTTAAAAGATTCAATTTAATTTACATAGTAATATATTTTATAGTATAGTGAAAAATATCATTACCATATCTCAATAATGTGTTGAACATCACCTTTTAAACATTGTGGATGGTAAATTTATTATTCGATGTTTGAACATTACATATGATTGCTAAGTAATTTTCATAGATCGAACTGGTCCAATATTTAATTATTTATAATTAATTAAATATTTTAATCATCGAAAAAAATATTTCATTTTTGATCCATTTTTAGATATAAAATTTTCATGATTTATAGTTAGTACAAATAGATTTATTCAATCCATCACAAGCTAATTTTATTGGAGGAAACCCCTATGTTTATAAAAAATTTATTTTAAATACACCATAACTATTAATATTTATGTTATTTACATTTCTTGGATCAACACAAAAAATAAATTCCTACATCCTTCATTGAATTATTAAATCACAAAAATTATATGAGAATAATTGGGGAACTAACATTATTCATGCAAAAATTTCTTGAAGTCGTTCATTTTATTTTATTGTGGATAATCGCCATTTTAAGGGCTGAAGGGGATCCCGTACATGACCTGTAAGCCAAAGGCACAAGGCACATCATGACTTGAAATAAATGACCTGAAGGCCCAGAGACATACCATTCAATAATCATGACCCATTTGCGTACCCCACTAGAACATCCCCTCCCCAACATCTGAACCATTGATCGCCTAGCTCCCACCATGAATTGCTGATCAGCTAGCATTGCCATGTACAAGTTTAATTATTCTTAATTGAACATTGAAAACTCTTGATACCGTTTAATCTAACAAAACGATTGATCAGAAAAGATATATTCTAGTCTAATGTTCTTTTTCAGAGTTATTACTCCGATGAATAATTATTACATAACTACTTACACTTATAGAATCCATAAATGGATGTTTTTATAGGAAAAACTACACTATATATATCTTACTAAAACATTGGGATGTTATTATATATATATCCTCAATATATATCAGCAAATTATGTTTTGTAACATATATTTTCCTACATATAGTCCCCAATGATTATACTAGACTTCATATGATACCATCTATAAATACCCCAACTCTAGAATCCAAGATTTAATGGTTACTTAATATAATTATTAAAATATATTAGGATTCACATCCCGAAGGACTGAGTTTATTAGTAGTCCTGGTAATCCATATTCATTAAATAAATTAACATTAAAATTAAAAACATTAAATAAAACATAGTACATTCATTTAGTATATCATTATTCCATATAGAATAACAATTTATATCATCTTAATATAATTTATGGAATCCTAGAGAAATGAAACATAATAAATTGGTGTGATCTAATGATTTGTAATGGTAGGCATAAAATGGAATCTATCAGAAATAATTAAATCATAATAAATATGGAAAGGTAAATAAATGAAATTAGATTCCATTTAATCAATAACATGAAAATGAATACTTATATCGCTATAATTAATTATGATAAAATAATTCAATATAAATAATCACATGTACTAGATACATAACAATGAATACTGTACCTGATCGAATAATCACATGGAATTCAATAAATAATTTCATTAATATGGTCTTTATAATTTTGTAAATGATAATCATTCCATAGAGTCCCCATGAAAGATATCATAAAAAGGGTTAATTCCTCATCCATTAACCTATCTTATTGGTATCATGATACATACCTATGCATCAAAGGGATTTAGAGGGAACCATTCATAACTTATTTTTTCCACTGAATAATTCATATCAAATGGGTGATTAATTGTCATCATAATCGTTAATATTGAAATATTCACATAAAATGTCAGTAATTTCCCACAATAAATAAAAAAAACAAACCATCCATGGAAACATGAAGAATGGAATTATAATGGTTCATCAAAACTAAAATTATCATAACCAATTCAAAAAAATTCTAGATGATATCATTTGATATAAAAAAACAAATCGTAAGAATCAAAAATATATTATTTACATAGATGAAAATACTTCAATAATTTGAAAGAATATTTCACGTGAAAACCCCAATTTAAAATTAAAATAACTTATATAGAATTTTTTTAAAATAACCCCAATGATATGTAATATAATATTGAAGGAATTTATTCCTAATGATGTCATGAAATTATGTTAATTTTTTATAGGATAAAAATAGTCCTTTCATACAATATAAATACTACCTTATTTGTAGAACTAAAAATGATTACATTTAAATTATTTTATTAAAATATATCATGTATGATAATTCATATTTTAAAATAAATGAATAATTGAAAAACAATTTTGACAAAAATTATCAGAAAACATGGACTAGTAAGGGAAATATTCCCCAATGGAGACATAATCATAATTACTCTGGAAAAATGAAGAGATCGTGAGAAAAATTATTACCACTTTAGTAAATTTTGATCAATAATCCCAAAGAAATAAATAACATAAAATTAAACATTATATACCATGAAGACAACTATTTTAGTTATTTAATATTGAAAATAGGTGGTATATTCACCCATAATGTAATAAAGTGATGAATATGGAATATGTCTCTCATAATTCAATGTGGGACTAGAAATCCTTAACTCATGATAAATTTAATTTTTTCATGTTGTATATTCTTTAATAAAATGTATTGATTTTTTAAAAATATATAATCATAAAATAATTATAAATATTATACCATATATTATATTATTATAATATTTTGTCTCTCTTTAATTATCAATTTCCGGTTAAAATCTATATTTCAGGTTGTAAATGTTTCATATTAAATGAATGTTTCCATTTGGTTGTTCTAATCCTTTAAATTTAATTATAGTTACATCATCTCCAAAATATTATTTGTGGTTTAAATTTCATATATACTAAATATATAAATATATATATTTTTATATTTATCCCTATAGACAAATATTAACTTCACTATTTGGGGAGATGGTAGTTCATATGTATGCCCGATTGCTGTTTTTTTAAAGGATGAATTGAAATAATAGAAATGGATAATTAACCATTAACATAATATTGCCTTGTTATATATTAAATTTATATTAATTAGTTCTATATTTATAACCATACAAGTATATTTTTGATAAAAAAATAATTACAATTCTACATGGATATGGTAATCTATTCATAAGCATGAGAGATGTTTTCTCTTTTAATAGGTTGGAACATAGATAATATATGTTTTAATGATAATCATATTAACAACTCATTATATTTATGGCACTTGAATTTATATTTTTTGATTGGTATAACACATTAAGATGATGTATTCAAATAAATTAACTTGAAATTGTCTGTAAGAATGATTACATCTTTATAGAAGGACTCCATTTAGATCACTTCATAAGGTATCTATGATTGCATGTTTGGATGGTCTAAAACATTAAAGAACTTGGATAATTTTTTTAATTGATTAATTTGTAGGGGTTATTATGGATAGATGTACCAAATTGGTTAAAAGGATAAACTTAATGGTATCCCTATCATAATTTAGGTGAGGGTCACTATTAAAATTTCTAAATGTATTAAACTATATATTATCCAATTTTCATTATTTCTGATATTTATGTTTATTGAATAATTTAGTAAAACTATATGTTTAAAATATATCATATTTTCAATATTGATAGTAACTACTACATTTATATTAATAACATCCTAATAATAATTGAAATTAATACTAAATATTTTATTGAATCCCCAAAATTTCATGAATATATATAAAAATCATGGATCACAATAAATATCTCAAATTATTATTATATAATATTTATAACATATATTTCTTTATTTATAACTTATTTGAATAATTATGGTCTCATGGTTGTGTGATCATTTATGGAAATTAAATTTTGACTAATAATAAAAAATAATTTAACATGATCAGTTAAAAAATTTAAATTATAGTTGGCTATTTTTTGTCTAAAGAATCATTTGGATAACCCCATATTAATAATAATATATTTATCATGAATTGAGGGGTGAAATATTTTACTCTTTATAAATAAAATACAATATGGCTTATAATATCAACCAAATTGACAGAAAATGATAGAAAATGAAATTTGGAATGAAGATGGATGAAATGAGCTCATATAATATGATCATGGAATATGTTATCATTTATTATAGTCCAAATCATTTTATATTTATCCGAAATTTCTTGATTTACCCCTACTATAATAATAAATTCAAAATAGTTACTATTCATAGTGATTAAAATGTGACCAACATAACCAATGAGGACCCAATGATCCCAAATATAGAATCCATTTTTCACGGTTCATGTCACAAAAGTGGAAGAACATAATTTTTAAGTAATATCATAAAATGATGTGGAATTTAATTTTCTTGATAAATGTGTTTTTCTTCCAAAATTGTAATTATACAAAACTAAGGAACAAAGGATATGAAAATGTAATAAATTCGATTATATATAACCCCATAGTATTTATGCTAAATTGAGATAAAATTATAACCATAAAGGTAATTTTTAATATATACAAAATTATAGTTTTTAAAAAACGACATTTTTTAATTTCAGTGCAAGAATAAACCTTTTCCGAAAGATCTCTAAAATTACCATAAATGTTATTTTAAATTGATGATTTCAAAAATGATATTATTTTTATAAAATAATATTTATATTAGAAAAATTATTATATTAATCAGTCATTAGATGGAAGAAAACGAATTAAAAAAATATTTCTAAATAAAATATTAAATATAAAAAATTTATATAAATATTTCATAAGATTTAATCAATGATTTTTTATTTTGTATGTCATTTATATATTTTTCTCATAATTTGGTTGATATTATTCACACATTCAAATTAAATGCCTAATATATAATGATTTCATTTAGATAATAATAAGTTGGTGTTCCTTTATCCTTAGTGTGGAGTGTTGTATATGCAATAAAGCATAATGTTCTTTGAAAAACTCATGGTGTTACAATTTGGATGAAAAAATGATTAATTTTTTATAATATAAACCCCATAAAATAACTCGATTATAAATAATTAAATCTGGATGATGAAATTTAAATCCATGTTTTTTATACATTATACATGGTAAATTGAATTACGTATGATAATAAATAATCATATTTTGGATTAGATAAAATATTAGTTTAAAAGTTATTAGTTTTATATAAACTATCTAGATATAGATAATCATTTCAAATTTATTTAATAATAAATAATTAAACATGAATATTCCATTAAATGGTATAAGGAGGGTGTTTAAGAAAATTATTTACTTCCAATATTGATACACATAATATATATTTCAATAATTGTATATTAAAATTATTGACAGAAGAGGAATTATTGAAAAAATACATTCAAGATAAAATTTTTCATATTAATGATTTTTTAAATTATATAATGAATTCTTAATCATTTACAATTGCATATGAATAAATATTCTATAAGTAATAATATTTTTTTAGTGTAAGAGTTTTTTTTAATGAATGTGTCCCATAAATATTATTATACATTTCATATATACTTCATGGGTTTTCCTATAAATTTATAACATATTTCAAAGATATGTATATGTAATTAATAGTCTATATCAAATATATTTTTGGATTTTGTATGATAGAACCAAATACAATGTACATTATACTTCATGTATGATAATGAGTTTGATTTTAAATTAATTTTTTATTAAATATTGATTGATCTTCAGTATAAAATTAATTTAACAATTCATTAGGTTGTATAACATATAAATATGTCATATATGTACCATGCTATAATGTGAACCTTCGAATTCCATAATGATATTCTTAAACCATATTTTCTAATAAGATATTATTTAATTATTGAGAAAATTTTATGTTGATTATATGACTTGAGTATTTATAATCTGATGAGCATTTTTCTCATAATTTTTTCACATTGTAATCTACATGATGGAAGATAATGAGAATATATACACATTTAGGATTTCAACACATTTATGTGTTATTGAATATTTCTAAATTTTATTTTTTAACGGGTCATAGAATAAATGTTTATTATTAATTTATTTCCTGGATCACCCACATATATTTACAGACCAAAAAATTGACTCCATATGTTTTTAGGATGTTGGGTATCTTGGTTGTGTCATGAATAACATGATTTATATAAATAAGTCAAATAAGGATTCTTATATTCTATATTAATGGATGATGATATCTCATCCCACTTGTTGAAATGAAACCATCACATTATATTCAATTATCACGATTGGATAATGAGTTTATTTTAGTTCGTCAAATAAATACACGTCAAGAATATACGTTGAAAACATATCTGTATAACAATCATCATCACATATTGTGAAAAATGATTATAATATATAGTGAGATCTTTTTTTGGTTTTTGATGTTGTGGCCATATCATCTTTTTCGAGGGTTCCATGAACCATTGCTTGATATAAATGTTGGACTTTAGGAAATCCAATCTAATGAAACTGGTAATGAAGAATTTATTATTACATAAGAAGAGATTTCATTGGTTTAAAATAAATTATTTTCAATTTATTTATATAATAAATATTTATATCAACACTAAGTAATAATTTTACTCAGGATTTATAATCTTAAATATTCAATATATAATTAATCACAATATAATTTTCTAATTATTAGAATATATAATATTTATTTATTTATTATTGATAGAAAGGTAATATATTTATTTATTGATTACAAAATAAATTTGTTATTTAGATGAATATTTGAAAAATATTTATATAATATACTATGAACAAAAACTTTATTTTATTTTTTATATATTTAATCTTGCTTTTAAAATAATATTTTTCATCATAGAAGTTTATTTACACCATAAATAATAATATTTTTATTATTTTCACATGACAAGGTCTTATACATGGTTGAATATATTATTTAAGGCTCACTGTGAAAGGAAAATTTTTTTTTTAACACTAATCATTTCTCTATAAATAGATATCGATGTCTATTAATTAGATGTCAATTGGGATTTCTCTATATTGAGATGTTATTTTTTCAAAATTATTTCTGGTACCTTCTATAAGGAAAAAACATCAGTTTAGTGATTATATGCCCTCAAATACCCTCTCAATATCAATATTGAAATTATGACACTTCAATCCTTGGTTAATCGTTATATTGATTTTTGTGAAAACCACAAGAAGGTTTTTCTTATATTCTACACCTGAAAATCCTTATCTCTTTTTTGAAGATTAATATATTTTTCGTAGATCAGATCAAGAGATATTATTATCATGGAACAAATAAAGACTATTATGATACACTGAAAAGGTCTTCAAAATCTGAAATTCATTATTGAAGAATTATCATAAGGCTAAGGTATTCATTCCTATGATATATTAAAGTTAGTTCATAATTTAAATTGAAATATATTCTCTTCATCCCAAATCCCATATTTTGGAAAATTCATTACAAATATTTTTTCACCATAAATATTATTTTTTATACAATATTTGAATGATACATCTAGTTATATAGTTATTTATTCTAGATCATCCATGATAAGTACATTCATATTAATTGGAACCATTATGTGGTTTTATAGTTTTTATGTTGAAAAATTATTTTTATCCAATTATTTATTGATTATTTGTAACTATTGGAAGCTTTTTTTACTTTCTTTTTATTTGGTATCTAATATTATATTTAATAAACATGAATTTGATATTTTTTTCCTTACATTATTTTAATAATTTTAGAAATATCACATGAATGAGATGAAGAGTGACCAGTGGTTCCATTAAGAGGTGATGAGGATTCTGACCAGTAGATAGGGTTAAATAGTATGTAACTAGAGTACACATCTTGTACATATGTGATCTGCACCTATATGTGCCAGGGAATAAATAACAATCTTATAATTAAAAACATGTTTTTCATCTTTTGTAGTCCATGTGTCAGCCTATTTGGCCTATCAGGTGGTTTGTTAAACAGCACAGCGTGAAGAAGTAATATATGAAATGTGGTCTACATAATTTTTAAGGTAAATTCATGCTTACCATGTGGAAAAATACGTGGTATATACAAAAAAATACAGAAAAATTGTAAAATTAAAAAGTCTTAAGGATTTTAACTATTATAGACATCAATTTACTATGAATTCATTTGAATATATTATACCTTGAGACAATCTATGTGTCCTATGGGACCATGAAAAGTGGAACACATTGAATAGATCAACCCAAACAACCCCCTATAATCCATATGACATACAGACCATGTACCTAGAAATTATCCTAGATTACGATATATGAAGAAAATAGTGTGTATCTCCTTAGTAAAATCTGTGTAGTCACATAGTATGTATGAAAAACAAATTACATAAAAATAATTAATTACAACATCAAAAACATAATTACTTTGTTACCACATGATGCACTTACTAATTAATAATTTTTTAATGCATTAAAAACTGATATGTTAATTCCATGTAATTATATCTAATTATTGGTCATTCCATTTATTTTTTATGGATATATTTATGATGGGTATGTATGTAGCAATATCCCATAGGTAAACCTAATATGTCAACAATGTTGGATCACAATAACAAAAAGTACAGAAAACAAGTCATATGAATGAATATAATGAGATAAAACAACATTGTATAAGATGATAAATTGTATATATACATGAGACATAACAAACCAATAAAAAT
Source organism: Viscum album (assembly GCA_963277665.1). NCBI lineage: Eukaryota > Viridiplantae > Streptophyta > Magnoliopsida > Santalales > Viscaceae > Viscum > Viscum album. The sequence continues at coordinate 553,991,671 of OY728165.1, read as the reverse complement.
ACAATCCATAAAATTAATCAAGAAAAAAACCAATTGATCATCTATATTAACATATGTCACCACTATTCTATCTCACTAAGAAGGGGATGACAACCATGAAAATATAAAAATCTACAAGATTCCTTTTCCATTAATATATCTTTAAAAACCATTTCTTAAAATTAAAATTGGAAAAAGCAGTGTGTTGGAAAATATCCTCATATTAATCCATCAAAAAACCAATACAAACTCTAATACCATTAAATTGTTGGTTCATGAAGTTAAAAAAAATTAAACAGTAATTTTTAATGAGTTTTTTTTAAAAATCATATTGTTTTATCAGAAAAATTTCTTATTCATATAATCCTTTAATATAATATGTATATGTGATATAACATGAGATCTTAAGAAAAACTTTCTATGGATATACAGAAATATAAATATGTGGGAAATGAATTATTAAATGTAACATAATCTATAAAACCAGAAACAATATGGATATATCCTATGTGAATAAATACATAGAAAAATAAAGGAATTATAATAACTAGGATAATAATAATGTCAACATTATTGATATTTATATTTCAGAAAGTCAGTCAATATAAGAAAAATAACTTCAACTTTGGTTACACATATTAACATTACATATGAAAAATTTTCATTTCTTTAATAATTCCCACCATGATATATTAGACTACAACAATCTAAAACCCATGATTACAATTTACAATAAAATTATAGTGATGGATCATCGATCCATTTCATGAAAATTTATTCTAGTAACAAAAATATTCTTTATAGATTTTCATTGAACACATCACTTGAAAATATATGTTGTAAAAACCCCTATCAAAATGTGAATCGCTATGAACAAAACCACATAGATCTCTAATAAGTAAATATCCTGAACCACACCAAATTAATTTACTAAAAAAGAATTTCATAAATTAAAACCTGTTAATTGTAGACCTACATCATTAATAGAGTGCAGCTAGAAACATATGACAATGGGGATTAGAAATGAGTTAATTGTGTCCTCATGATGCTAGGTCAATAATAAAAATAATCAATGATTTGTCTAAACCATTTTATCCAGCATCTATGGCCCAATTAAGTTACAACAAGACAATGGGAGAAGGGTTTGACTGGGGATCTATAATGTAGAGATAGACCCTAATAAAATTGTGACATGCCTTGAATATATCTCACAAAAAGGAATAATAACCCCAAACTAATCAATGTGATAGTCCTCTAAATCAATAGGGATGGATTAGTAAACTTGAAATATATATTTGTGGGGATAAGATATAAAAATGACAAATGAAAAATAGGTAAGTTAAAAATTATTAGTTTTTCAGATTGGGTTGAATGGTTAGGATCAATGGTTTAAAAAACAACACAGTAACAACAAATATCATATGTCCCTATAAAAAGAGAGTTCCATAAAACATGAGGAAGAGAAAAATGGTATGGTAAAATGGTTACCAATCTACGAGACACATCTTGAAAACAATAATGAAAAACATGTTTACTTAACTGGACACAAATATTTAAAAATAGTTATCAAACTAGTAAACATTTCACTGGATCATCATAATTTAAACACACATGGTTATGAAATCATTAGTACTAAACATGTTTATAATCTATATATTTGGACAATCTATTAATGAAAAATGTTTTCATCCAGAAATCCGGCAAAACTCACGAACAAGTCAATTGATAAACTGAGCTCAAACTAAAGCATAATTCTAGCCTAAAGATTATAACAATCTCTAAGAGACATTAGATGAACATTTTGATAAATTTTTATATTTTGTTTATTGATATTTTTTCTTCATTAAATAATATTTTTTAATAAGAATCAATATTGGGTTGAATTAAAATTTCCCATGTGTACTTTTCCATAATATATCATGTGTATGATTGATCATGAACATTGACCAGATTACTACATGTGTTTGATTAACATTCTTTAATTTTAATTTAATACAAAAGTTTTAAATAATTTTTTTCAAGTAGAATATGATGGCCAATGTGGCATCATTACCTTCTTTATTATATAGGGAATATGTGTCCATTATTTTATTATTTTATTACCCTAAACCAAACATTTGGCTCCCCTCATCTATGTTAGTGTTATATAAATTGTAATTAATGATATATACAAAGGTTAATTATATTTTCCAAGAAGAAACTAAGGAGAAATAAACTTAAGAAATAAATTGATGTATATATGGGATACTAGAACTCATTGCAAGACCATTAGTAGGTGTTTTTACATAAGGTTATAAGATTATTTATTGTCATATAAACAAATCAACAATTTTAAAAAGCTCGTGATTGAATTATTTTTTAGTTATTTTATATTATTATTATATATGAATTATTTTATAGAATCATTACGGAGGTCACACAGATAAATATACTTATATGAAAGTATGAAACTGAATTAAATGGATTATGTTTTAAGGATAAATCCATAAATATACACAAATAATAAATAATATAGATAAATTAATATTATGGATGATGTAAATTTGATAATTTCATTAGGAAATATACCATAAAACTATTTTTTATACCTACCATTGTCGAGAAACATATTTTTATCCTAGAATTTTTTAGAATCTCATGTTTAGATAATCCAAAATCATGTTTCATTTATGTGATAATCATGTTTCTACTATAGAATAATCATGTTTAATAAATATTAATAGTCTCTGTCCAGTGATACATATGTATCTTTAATCTCATTGTTCTACTATTTAATATTACAGTGAAAAATTTATCTATGTAACGGTCACCGATATAAAGGTCACCAATAGAAAGGTCACTGATATAAGGTTCAATGATAAAAAGATCCCCAATAGAATGGTCACAGATATAAATTTCACCGATAGAATGATCACCGATATAATGGTCACCTATAGAATGGTAACCTATGAACGATCACCAATAATTGGTCCCTGATGAAGGTCACTGATGAAGGTTACCATTGATGGTTATTATTGGGAAGGTTACCACTAAAGGCTACCGTTGCAGGCTACCACTAAAGGCTTTCGATGAAGGCTACCATATAAGGCTACCGAAGTTGGCTAATAATGTACACCTTCTATTGAAGCAAACCATTGTGAAGGCTACCATTACATGTCTACCAATTTTTACCCACCATACTTTTTCAAAATCTAAATTTTTTCTAAGGGTCATTTTTGGTAATTTTATTTCTTCTAAAATTAATTAATGTAGATTGTAGACATATCAAGAGACAGTTTATGGGGACAATACAAGGTATGAGGAGGAACACACATGGTTTACATATTAATATTATTGTATATCAAATATAAATGGGAAGAACGAGCTAGAAACCATAAACACTAAAGAAGTGTGAAAATAATATAGGAATTCATGAGAAGAAACATACTCGCTAGATCAAATAGAACCAGGTATAATCATTCGAGAACATACACTATGAACCAAAGAGTCTCAAAAAGAAAAATTTAGGAGAACAAACTCAAGGCTGCCTTTTGTGATTCACCAACTCTCGATCTACACAGGAAGCATACCACTCCGTTCCATAAATCTAGAACATGGAGTTGCGACAATCATTTTTTATGACAATATTTAGAGGAAGATTCTAACATTATATTCTTAACACCAAGGAGTCAAGAGTAGAACAGTAAACATATAGAGATTTATAACCTCAATATTATAATCCTAGCTTTATTGAATTCTTTTGTTATTACATTTTAGAGAAGTGTGTGGGTATGTGTGTTAGACACACTGTATTCTATTATTTATATGAAGTATACTGAAAATCATCACATAAATTGCCAGTTACACATTATTTCCCATGTAAAAGTGTTAAAGAAACCATGTGTAGTCTGTAATGTTTTTTTCCCACGAAGAACTATGGTAGAGTGTGTAAACCCTAGACAATTTATGAACAACTATTGTAAAACCTGATACAGTCTGTGTATCAAGTTTATCATTTAAAAAATTTCTTAGAGGCAGGAGGCCACAAAGTTGCGAGGATTAGGTCTCGATTTGAGACCGATCATCTTGTCTAACTCCACTATGTACAGTATTTTGAAATACTCTGTTTTGTCTATTTTCCCCTTCTAATAATTTCAAAAATATAAATTTTTTTTATTATTTACCTTGATAGATAGTTCTTGTTAGTGGGTGTATATTTTTAATTGAATAAACATCATTAAAAAGTTGAATAAGTGTTTTAAATAGATTAAACTGAGGTCTAATCACCCTTTAAAAAACCTATTGACCAATTAATGATTTATATCTCTAATTCCATAATTAACTGGGCCATTTCAAAATTGGGGGTTCATAAGAAAAATGATTCTAATGGGAATTTTATGTCAAAACTCAATTTAACCTACTCTTGAGAATCTACTCTGACCAACATTTGATATCAAAGTATATTTTTATTGCAACTATCTGAACTACAATGCAAGTTATCGAATTATTTTCAACTTTGATCATAGTTTTATATGAAAGAACATAAAATTTCGTTCAAATCATAATTTTCAGTTCATTAAAATTCCAATTAATAATGGATAACAATGTTGAGAGTGATTCCACTAACATGACACCTTACATTAATGGTAATAACTATGATCAGTGGAAAATAATAATGGATGTGTATCTAGAAATAATCGGTCCTATAACTTGGGACATAATTGATGAACAAAAATCTTTTCCACTTACAACTAGGGACATATGGCCTCAGGTGACGAAATCCACATATAACAATAAATATAACGAAGTTAATCCATTGTTCTATTATCTAGGTGATGAAAAATTCAATAGAATAACTTCATGGAAAACTGCATATGAAATTTAGGACACATTCACTCTTTCTCATGAGTGAACAACCAATTTTAAATAAATGTGATTAAATAATTGTACTAATAAATATGATAATTTTAAAATGATTCCCGATGAACATATATTTGAAATGTATCTCTTGTTCAATGAAATTATTAACACTATGAGTCGGCCTAGGAAACCAGTAGACAACAAGGATCAGATTATGAGGTTGCTTTAATTCCTACATGACAAATGGAGAGGAACTTCTGCTTCTATCTGAGAATCATATGTCACATTCAAGGTATTAATGAAGAAAATAATTGGAAAACATTTGAAGTACGAAGAAGTGGTAAAGATAAATCAAGAAGTTGATGAAAAACCATGAAATAAATCAGTAGCATTCAATACTACTACCTCAAAGTGAAAAGATAATGAAACTTTTCTAGTTCATGTATACAGATCCACCCGAAAAGACTCAAACCTTGACAGTGATGATGATATGGCTCATCTTGCTATGAGATTCAAGAATATCTACCATAAGAATATGTTAATTAAAAAATCAAACTATAAAAGACGGTATGATACTACAAGATAGTGGAAAAAGGACATAAAATGTAATGAACACACAAATGAAATAGTTTTCAATTGGTGTAAATGATACGGAAATATGAAGGCTGATTTCCCCATTATGAAGTTTAAAAAGAAATATGAAGACAAGGGCGTGGGGTATAAAAAGGATATGAAATCTACTTGGAATGCTTTAGAAGATATCTCTAGTGGATTTGACTCTTCAGATATTGATAGGAACAAACATACAAACCTGTGTTTAAGGACTGAAAAGTCTGAGGTGACACCCAATTCTCTTACACATAATGCTTATTATTTTGGGATGAAAGTAAATTAAATAATAATTAGAATATGACTAAGGATGAACAATTGGAATATTTTGGAATGCTGGAGGACACCATTAATGAACTCAAGGATAAATATAAATTATTAAAATGAAAACATTCTTTAAATGCTAACTATAAGTATGATCTGGTTATTTATAATGAAAAAATTGCTCAACAATTAAAAGAAAACAGTGAACATAAATTATAAAACGATAAATTTAAAAAGGATCATGAGATTTTTACTAAAGGTAGAGATACCGTGACTCGATTTATAGGGAAAAAATGTCTCCAAATTATACAACTGGTTTAGGATATCAAATAGGACATGGAAGGATTATTAAAAATAAATTTGTTCAAAATTATAGACATTTCACTACTAGTTCACATTCTAAACCATATTTTGAGAAAAACATTTCTAAAGGACCTAAAATGGTGACGTATCAAAAACTATATGTTGATTACAAGAAAAATTTGAGATAAGTATGGGATACCAATGCCTTAATTTCTAACCTCTATGGAACCAGGAAAATCTAGGTACCAATGTTACCCTACCATAAATATGTTTTATAGGAAAATTGTTCTAAGAGATCCTGTAAAAATTTATGTTACTTGGATAGTGGATGCTCAAGACATATCATAGGAGACTATTAATGATTCAAGAGACTAATTAATGTGGATGGATGATGTAACATACCATGTCAGTAATGAATAATATATTTTTATATCTATGTATATTTATGAATTATATAGTATTTTAGAGGAGAATAAATCCAATCTTTGGCATAGAATACTCTAGTATTTTTGAAAGATTGTTTTATAGTATTTTGATGGTCAAACATTTTTAAATCTATATTTTGACAATTTTATAAGATCTATTTGTCAAAATAAACTTATTCATTATAATTGGGACATTGAAATTTACTGTGGATAATTTTTTGGTATTTTTCTGACAATGTTGATTTTTTAATGATTAGTGAAAAATACTGCATTTTACTTCAAAACTGCATTTCCATCTAATTTAATTGTATATATAGATTGTCCTTTTAATTGGTTTTATGTTTAATTAGAATATATTATTACCATTTAATCCAACGCTGGTCATTAGAATTGATTTCACTTTGAAATTTAGCATAAACAATTTCCAATCTTTTCATAGATATGGTTTCAAAAAAACCCACTCTTTGTTTTGACAACAGGAATTATTTTTAAACTTATTATTGAAATTTTTGTGTTTGGAATTTGGTAAAATGGATTCCATATTTGTAATCAGAAGTTAAAATTTATGTAATTATGTCTCTTTTGTTTTTGGACATTATGAATAGTAATGACGGTAATTTTCATTAATTATCGTGATTAATTAGTAATCGAGTAATTAAGGGTAATAAAGGAAATTCCATAAAAACAATAAATGACCCCAAAATGTGTCCTAATGCTACTATTTGTGTCATGGCCGTCCATGGGATGCCTTGTTCCAAACTCAAGGACCCCATGGAATCACATTTGGGTGATAGTGACACTTTATCATTTTATTTTTAAAGAAAGGAGAACATCACAAAAGTATGTAACACCTAAGTAAAAAAAATTTAATCTTGTCTAAATAAATGATCTCTAGGACTATAAAAATTTATTCGAAAGCTAAAAATATTTCCTAAATCATAGTAATTTTTGTATATTTTTTAGATACTAAATAAATTGAAATTTTTATGACACCATGATGATGCAGCGATTAAGTCATTAATGAACGATTTAAATAAAATAAAATGATAATGTAAAATATAATACCTACACATGTCAAAAACATATTTGAGGAGTATATTTCAAACCCTTATAACCTTATCCTCGAAATATATCAATGTGAGACCTTTAAAATCCGAAACTCATTTTAATATAAAGTAAACTTTCTTGACTTTCCAAAAGTGCCCCTCTTCCCTTTTATAAAAGGCCCCCACCTCTACCTCCGTACCCACACCTCTCAAGCCATTGGCTCGGCCAAGCACTGCTAATTTAATCTCTCCACATCCCTCTCTTCATCCTAGAAGCCTTACCTTAAGCAGAAAGCTTTTCAAGAAACCCTTTTGGTTCAAACCAAGATGAGTTACCTGATTTAAAGGTAATGTCTTCACTTGTGTTCATTTGTTTTATATTGCTTCTCAAAACCCCTAAACTCTTTTTATTTCCATATTTTGTAACAAAAATAGTATCTTCAATGTACTAGGATTTTGTTATGAGAAGTATTAAAGCTACAATTACACACACCATTGTCTAATGGTTAAAGAACATACTGTTTCTGTGGATGGTGAATTTCTGCCTCAGGAATCGATGGTTGTTCAATCATCTTTTTACACCTTTCATGGTGGACATTAAGATGTAACTACATTTATATATGATATATATTATGTTTATTTTTTCCTTATTCTTCTGTAATTTTCACTTATGGCATACCTTTATGGTTTCCATTATGGGTAAAAGTGATATCATCATTTTAGGAAGTGTAGACTACCGACCCCTCAAAGTGATTTGATACGTTAATGCCATATGTGGGACGTATAAAGGATGGAGTTAGTGATATTATATATTATATTATACTGGAATTATAAAATACCTTTATATCATTAAAAATTCATTCCATTAAATAAAAAATAGAAATGAAATTAACGTTCATGTGTTCGTACAACATACCGTCTCCATGAACGGTGTATTTAATTTCGTATATTTAAATGTAATGTAATATTATAAATGTATGTATGTACTGGATATATATGATATATATGATCTCTACATCATGAATAAAATTCTGGATATAGTGGATATTTTACCACATGAACAACTTTAAATTATAAGGAGTTTATTTTTGTCTCAAGTACTAATGATCGAAAAAACGACCGTCATTAACTTAAATAATTACATATTGTTCATAACATGGTAACAAGTGATATAAAAAGAATGATGAACTTAAAAATGGTTCTAAAGCAAGTATAAATTAACTTAATTTTAGTATTCATGATATTGAAGAACAATCGATTCAATTTGGATACGAGGTTTGGGACTTCGTCTCTATCTCCTTTCATTAAGGCGTATTTTTTTTATACACATCTATCATATATATGGTGTATAAACCCATTTGACTTTTACATTTATTCAAAAGGAATTTTTTTATACAAAGTGTTTTACTAAACGAGAAAAGGGAATTTTTTTGTCGTATGTATGTGTCGACAATGACTTTTCCACCATCGTTACCATTATTTCAGTTTTGGTTTCTTATACAAGAAATAAATTATTATTAAATGGAAAATAAATAACATTTTAAAATATTCTTTTATTTTGGTATTGGAAATAGTTTTGATAATGTTTTGATTATATCAATGTGTTTTTTATATCTTGTGACTGAAATGTGGAAATGTTATGTTTCTTTTATGCATGTTTTAAGTGATATGAATATGTTGTGGTTTATGGGCATTGTTTATAAAGAAGGGTGGTTTCGTGATAAACTAAGGTTGGGTGAGCCCGATATAGCTATCCAATGCATTGGGTAACACAAAGGAGGTAAACACTAAGGTTTTTCTGAATGGATTTTTATAGTATACTCTTATGGTTATTCCCAACATAACCATGAGGGTTACTCCCTATGTAAGAATGTTATGAATTACATACCTTAATGTCATATGATTTCTATGATTTATTCTTGATTTGATGAGGTATGTTAAAGTTCTTATGTTTTATGAGCAAAGTATGTTTTCATTAATTATTATGTATACATGGACTAATTTTTCCTTTCCGTATATTTATATCTATTAATTAGTTTTTTATGCTCATCCCATGTTTTTGAAATGTTTTTCACTGGTCAAGGGAAAGGTATATGATGTGATGATAGTGTCTAGGAAGTGTCAAGAAAGAATCCATCTTTTATTTTATATATGTTTTCTTTAATGAGAAGAGTGAATATTGTCTTTGTTGTAACCACCTTGTTTACAAGTGGAATGTAATTCATGTTTTTTGATCTAATTCTCTAAAACTCAAAACCTGAAAAGATCCTCAATGTGTATTCTTGTAATAACTCAAATTAAATAATGTTTAAGGGTGGGGCCTTATAGTTGGCATCCAAGGTCGATTTAGATAACTTTAGGAGTTATAATTCTATTAAATGATTTTCCAAAAATAGTGTTTTATGGTAAAATTGAAATGATATAGAATTAGAAGATTAACCCGTTGCTTCATCTATGACATGTTTTTTCAGAATGGTTTTCCGTAGAGGAAACATGGAAGCAGTGCTAGGAAGGCATACAAAAGGAAATGACCTTCCGAATCAGCATCATAAGATGGTCAGAATTGGAACTAAATAGCTTGTTGCAGTAATGGCATAGTTGACTCAGGTGACAAATAGTGGTGGTATCCATGCACAAGATCAGCCAGATCAACCGCAGAGGAACATGTTAGTGGTGGAAAATTTCATAAGGCAACATCCCCCATCATTCAGAGGATCATGAGACCATGTTCTAGGTGAAGGGTGGATTAATTCACTGGAGAATATTTTTGATGTCATGGGGTATTTAGACAATCAAAAGGATATTCTTGTTGTTTACCGTTTAGAGGGTGGAGTAGATCTGTGGTGTTCAATGGTTAAAAATATTAGGGACACTGATGAGATTGATGCTCTTGACTGGGATGAATTCAAAGGTATGTTTCTCAAGAAGTATTTTCCTAAGGCTATTCGACGTTGGATGGAAAACAAATTCTTGGAATTTAGGAAAGATGGCGACTAAGTGGCTGTTTATGAATAAGGGTTCACTCGATTGGCAAGGTATGCTTCAAATTTTTTCCAAGACCATGATCGAAAAATAAATCGTTTTAACTAAGGATTAAGGCAAAAATATCGAAGTGATTTAGCTTTTCATGAGTTCAAGAGTTATGAAAAGCTTGTTCGACGTGCTGAGAAGGTGGAAATGGAGTTTTCTGATGATCAAGTGTTCTATAAAAACCAACAGAAGAAGTTTCCAAGGTGGCAGGAGAAAGGGAAGAATTCTTCAAAAAGGTCTGATGGTAAGAAAACTATGTTTCTAGTTTGTGATAAATGTGGTAAAAGGCATGTTGTGGAATGTCTTTTGAATTCTGGAAAGTTCTAATGATGTGGTTATATGGGACATAAGGATCATGATTGCACTGAAAAAGATCAGGGTGATGGTAAGACCAAATTTGATTTATAGTTAGTGAAATGCTTCAAGTGCAATGAGATCAGTCATTATGAAAACGAGTATTCGAAAAAGAGCTCAAATGATGGGAAGAAGTAAGAAAATAAGAAAAAATTGAGTGGTGAAATTCATTGCAACTACTTCAGCAGATGTTGGACCAGAAAATGAAGTGGTATCAGGTACTTTGTTTTATTTCAGATTATGCTAATGTGTTGTTTGATTCGGGGTCTACACATTCTTTCATCTCTGAAAACTTTTCAAGTAAATTGGGAATTCCATCTCAATAAATAACTCTTGAACTTGTGGTAAAAACACCTGGAGGAAATGTTGAGGCAAAATGAATTTATTAGAATCTTCTTATACTTATCTGTGGAAAGAACCTACTTGAAAACCATATTATTTTAACTCTAGTAGAGTTTGATGTTATCCTAGGTATGGATTGGATCTATGTATACCATGTTAAGATTGATTGTAGATCTAAAGAAGTTTCTTTTAAGAAATACTTTCATTTTGTGTACAATAATGAACCCTTACTATTGATAACATATCAAGAGGATGAGAAACTTGTAAAAGACAGAAATTAATGTTACCTTTCACATATTGTTGAAAACAAAGGAACCGTTCATATTAATGATGTGCCAGTGTTAAATGAGTATCCTAATTTTTTTCCTAATGAGTTACCTGGACTAATACCTAATCGGGAAGTTGAATTTACTGTTGCCTTATTTCCTGATGCTATGCCAATTTCAAAACCCCCTTATTGATTGGCTCAAATTGAACATTTAGAGTTGAAGGGGGAATTTCAAGATTTATTAGTGAAAGTTTTCATTTGACCTATTACATCACCATGGGGTGCTCCTATCTTATTTTTAAAAAAATAATGATGGTTCTATGAGACTTTTCATTGATTATAGAACCTCGAATAACATCACTGTTAAGAACAAATATCTTTAGCATCATATCAATTATTTGTTTGATCAGCTCTTGGGAGCTCAGTATTTTTCAATGATTGAACTGAGATCGGGGTACCATCAATTGAAGGTAAAGGAAGCTTATATTTTGAATACAGATTTTCATACAAGATATGGCCATTATGAATTTGTACTATTTCCTTTTGGTCTATCCAATTCACCTATTGTATTCATGGACCTTATGAATATAATTTTCCATGAGTTCTTGGATAAGTTTGTGGTTGTTTTCATTGATGATATTTTTGTGTTTTCTAAAAGAATTGAGGGGCATAAAAGTCATTTAAGGGTAAATTTGAAAAGCTTAAAAGAAAATAAATTGTATGGGAAATTCAAAAAGTGTGAGTTTTGGTTACAAAAAATTTCTTTCCTTGTTCATATTGTTTCTAAAGATGGAATAACTATTGATCCTAAAAAAAATGGTTGTTGAAGAATGGCCAAGACCCACAAATGTAACCGAGATTCAAAGTTTTCTTGGTTTGGCAGGCTATTACTGAAAGTTTGTTAAGAATTTTTCACGGTTATGTAGTCCAATTACTAAGCTAACTCGGAACGGTGTTACGTTTATCTGGAAAAAAGAATGTGATGATTGTTTTCAAGAGTTGAAAATAAGATTGGTGAATGCTCCAGTTTTGGAACTACCTTCCACGAATGGTGAGTTAGTTATCTAAAGTGATGATTCATTAAAAGGACTTGATTGTGTTCCAATCCATAATGATCAGGTAATTGCTTATGCTTCACGTCAGCTAATAACTGATGAGGTAAATTACCCTACACATGATTTGTAATTAGCTGCTGTTGTTTTCGCTTTAAAAATATGGAGGCATCATTTGATTGTTGTAAAGTGTGAAATATATACTGATCACAGATGTTTAAAGTATATATTCACTTAGAAATAATTGAACATGAGACAGAGGAGATGGCTAGAATTAATCAAGGAATATGATTGTACAATTCATTACCATCTGGGAAATGAAAATAAAGTGTATCATACTTTGAGTCAAAAAAGTAATTCTTCATTAACCATGTTATGTTTTGAACGTGATCCTTTGGTTAAGGATTTGATTAACGTTGGCATAGAATTAGTTGGTGCATGATGTTCTTATGTTTTGTTTCAGGTATCAGTGAAATCTTCTCTATCAGACAGAATTCAGCAAGCACAGAAGCAAGATAGTGAGTTGTAGAAAAGGTAGATATGGTTTATAAGGGTAAGTTTCATGAATTATACATTGGTAATGATTGTGTATTGAGATTTTGGAAGAGGATTTGTGTGATGTGTGATTCACAGTTGAAGAGAGAGTTGTTATGTGAAACTCATAGTTCTACGTTTTCAGTTCATCCTGGCAGTACTAAGATTTATAGAGATCTTCGGGAGTATTACTATTGGGATGGAATGAAAAGACATATTACTAATTTAACTATGAATTGGTTGAATTTTCAACATGTTAAAGAAGAAAAGATGTTACCGAAGGGGATGCTTCAGCCTCTACCAGTACTAAAGTGTAAATGAGAGAATATATCCATGGACTTCATTGTGGGATTGTCGATGACACCTCGAGGTAATAATGTAATATGGGTTATTGTTGATCTCTTAACTAAATCTTCTCATTTCCTTTCTATACGAGATACTTTTTCCCTTGATCCACATTCTCATTTGTATCTTAAAGAGATAGTCAGTTTACATGGAGTTCCCCTCTCCATTATATCTGATCATGATCCCAGGTATACATCTAACTTTTAGAATGGCCTTCAGAAGTCGTTGGGTCCTAAATTATATTTTAGTACAGCCTTTCATCCTCAATCAGATGGGTAGTCAGAATGAACAATTCAGACATTGGAGGATATGCTATGTTCTTGTTTGATGGATTATCAGGGAAGTTGGGACCAACATCTTTTTTTGGTTGAGTTTTCTTATAGTAACCGTTTTCATTCTAGTATACAGATGGCACCATTTGAGGCATTATATGGGAAGTGGTGTCAAACTCCATATTTTTGTGATGAAATGGGTGAAAGAACATTGATGGGATCAGAATTGGTATAAGAGTTGGCAGAAAAAGTTTTGTTGATATATAAACACATGAGAATATCATAGAGCTGGAAGAAACGTTATGCAGACAACTGGAGGAAGGATCTCTTTTTTGAGGTAGGTGATCATGTCTTTCTCAAAGTTTCACCATGGAAACGTTTGATGCCATTTGGTATGAAAGGAAAGCTAAGTACAAGTATCATTGGACCATTTGAAAATCTGGAGAGAGTTAGATCAGTTTCATACCAATCGGCTTCAATTCCGTTTTTATCTCAAGTACAAATTGTTTTGTAGGTTTCAATGTTAATGAAGTACATGCTAGATCCATCTCATGTTTTGAGGCCAGAGGTAGTTCAGTATGAAGAGAACCTATATTAGGAGGAATAACCTGTCCAGATTCTTGACCACAGGGAGCAAGTGTTATGGAATAATGTGATTCATCATGTAAAGGTTTTGTGGAAAAACCACATGATTGAAGAGGCAACATGGGAATCTGAAAATGCAATGAGGGATAAATACCCCCCACTTATTTGATAAGTAAATATATTGCGGGGATACAATTTTATAATGGGGGGGAGGATGTAACATCCAAAGTAAGTAATGAATAATATATTTTTATATCTATGTCTATTTATGAATTAGATAGTATTTTAGATGAGAATAAATCCAATCTTTGGCGTAGAATACTCTAATATTTTTTAAAGATTATTTTAATGACTTTTGATGGAGAACCATTTTTAAATATATCTTTTTACAATTTTATAATCTCTATTTGTCAAAATAAACTTATTCATTATAATTGGTACATTGAAATTTACTTTGGATAATTTTTTTGTATTTTTTTGACAATGTTCATTTTTTTAATGAATAGTGAAAAATACTGCATTTTACTTCAAAAATACATTCCAATATAATTTAATTATACAGAAATATTGTCCTTTTAATTGGTTTTAAAGTTTAATTACAATATATTATTACCATTTAATCCAATGGTGGTCAATAGAATTGATTTCACTTTGGAATTGAGCATAAACAAGTGCCAAACATTTAATATATATTGTTTCAAAAAAACCCGTTATTTGTTTTGACAACAGAAATTATTTTTAAAGTAATTATTCCAATTTCTTTGTTTGTAATTTGATAAAATGGATTCCATATTTGGAATCAGATGGTCCAAATTATGTAATTAATACTCTTTTATTTTTTGACATTATGAACTGTAACAATGGTAGTTATCTTCAATTATTGTGATTAATTAGTAATCGGGTAGTTAAGGGTAATAAAATAATATCAAAATAATAAAAAATGACCCCAAAATGTGTCCTAATTATACTTCTTGTGTCATGGCCGACCATGGGATTTCTTGTGCCAAACTTATGGACCCCATGGAATCACTTTTGGGTGATAGTGACACTTTATCATTTTGTTTTTAAATAAAGGAGAATATCACAAAAGTATGTAACACCTACGTAAGAAAAATTATTTTTGCCTATATAAATGATATAATGGACTATAAATAGTAATTGGAAAGCTACAAAGATTTCATACATCAAATTATTTTTATATAGTTTTTAGACACGAAATAAACTAAAATTTTTATGACACCACGACGATGCAACGATTACCTCATTAATGAATAATATAAATAAAATGAAATGATAATGTAAAATCTGTGACATACATTTGTCAAAAACCTATTGGATGAGTATATTTCTAACCCTTATCACCTTATCCTTTAAATATATCAATTTATGACCTTTAAAATCCGAAAATCATTTTAATATAAAGTTACATTTCTTGTCTTTCCAAGAGTGCCCCTCCTTCCTCTTATAAAAGGCCCCAACCTCTACCTCCTTACCCACACATCTCAAGCCATTGGATCAGACAATATCAGATCATTTTATCTCTACACATATCTCTCTTCATCCTAGAAGCCTTACCTTAGGCAGAAATCTTTTCAAGAATCCCTTTTGGTTCAAACCAAGAAGAGTTACCTGATTTAAAGGTAATGTCATCACTTGTGTTCTTTTGTTTTATTTTGCTTCTCCAACCCCCTAAAATCTTTTTATTCCATTATTTTGTAACAAAATCAGTATCTTAAATATACTATGATGTTGTTATGAGAATTATTCGAGCAACACATACACACACCTTCGTCAATTGGTTAAAGAAACTACTATTTATGTGGATGGTGAATTTCTACCTCACGAAACGATGATTGTTCAATCTTCTTTTAACACCTTTCATGGAGGCCATTAAAATGTCACTATATTTATATATGACATATATTTTATTTATGTTTTCTTTATGCTTCTGTATTTTTCAGTTATGACATTCCTTTATGGTTTCCATAATGGGTAAACGCGAAATCATCATTTTAGGAAGTGCGGACTACCACCCCCTCAAAGTGATTTCATTTGTCAATGCCATATGTGGGACATATAAAGGATGGATCTAGTGATATTATATATGATACTATACTTGAATTATAATATACCTTTATATAATTATTAATTAATTCCATTAAATACAAAATATAAATTAAAGTAGCGTTCAAGTGTACGTACGACTTACTGTCTCCATGAACGGTGCATGTCATTTCTTACCTCTAAATGTTCTGTAATATTATAAATGCATGTATATACTGGATATATATGATATATATGATATGTACATCATGAATATAATTCTGGATATAATGTATATTTTACCACATGAACAACTTTTAATTATAAGGAGTTTATTTTTTACTCAAGTACCAATGATTGACAAAATGACCGTTATTAACTTAAATAAATACATAGTGTTCAAAACATGGAAATAAGTGATAATAAATAAATGATGAACATGAAAAAAATTTCTTATGAAAGTATAAATTAACTCAAGTTTATTATTCATGAGATTCAAGAATGATCGAGTCAGGTCGGATACGAGGTGTGGGACTTTGTCTCAATCTCCGTTCCTTGAGGCATATTGTATTTTATACACTACATTCTTTTATACAGTGTATAAATTCCTTTGACTTTTAATTTTATTTAGAAGAAATATGTTTATACGAATCATTTTACTAAATGAAAAAAGGGAATGTTTTTTTTGTACTTATGCAGCGACAATGACTTCTCCACCACCGTGAACATTATTTGAGTTTCATTTTTCTCTAAAAGACATAACTTTTTTTTAAAATGAAAAATAAATAACATGTTTAAATTTTATTTTATTTTTGGTATTGAAAATGGTTTTCATAATGGTTTGATTATATCAATGTGTTTTTGATATCTTGTGATTGAAATGTGGAAATGTTATGTGTCCTTTATGCATGTTTTATGTGATACAATTATGTTAAGGTTCTTGGGAAATATTTATGAAGACGGGTGGTTCCGTGATAAAATAAGGGTGGGTAAGCCAGATATATCTCTCCAATGCTTTGGGTAATGTGAGGGAGTTAAACACTATGGTTTTTCCAAAGAAATTTAGGGAATATACTGTGATGGGTATTCCAAACGTAACCATGAGGGTTACTCGCTATGTAAAATGTTATGAATGCCTCATGTTACCTTTATTTCTTATGATTTCTATGATTTAATCATGATTTGATGAGGTATGTTAAGGTGATTATGTTTTATGAGTAAATTATGTTTTCATTAATTCTTGTGTATACATGGACTAATGTTTGCTTTCCATATTTTTATATCACTTACTGAGCTTTGTATGCTCATCCTAGGTTTTTGAAATGTTTTTCACAGGTCATGGAAAATGTACATGATGTCATGATAGTGTCAAGGAAGTTTAAGAAGTAATCCATGTTTTAGTTTAAATATATTTCCTTTAATGAGAAGAGTGAATATTGTGGTTGTTGTAACCACCTTGTTTACACGTGGAATATAATGCATGTTTTATTATCTAATTCTCTAAAACTATAAACCCGAAAATATCATAAATGTGTATTCTTATAATAACTCAAGATTAAGTAATGTTTAAGGCAGGGTAATTATAGTTTACATGTCACATTTTTTGATAATGATAATTGGATGATTGTTGGCTTAGGCTAGATTGGTGACCCTAATGTTAAATTAAATTCAAATGTACTTATTGTTGATATGTTAAAATAAAATTCAAATAGTATCTCTTAGTTGTGTGATGATGGTTTCAATGTTATGTTTGAAAATGATGCATTAAATGTTTTTAATTATAAAAATAATTTTATATTCCCTACACTAAGAAATAAAAATGTATATGTTGTTGATTTAAATTCTTTAGCTATGAAAAATTTTTCTTGTTTAAATGATTTTTATAATGAATCATGGTTCTGAAATAAAAGATTTTGTTTCTCTATGTTGACTCACTTTGGAAACTAACTTGGAAAGGTTTAGTTAGTGACATTCCTAAATTAGAATTCCCACATAACAATGTTTTTAATCCTTTCCAAAAAGGAAAAAAACACAAAGTATCATTCAAACCAACGATATAAGTTTATACTTCTAAAAAACTTCACTTGGTTCACATGGATTTGTTTTGGACATTTAGAGATTCATGTTTAAATGGGATGCACTATGTTTATGTTCTTATAGATGAAATTTATACATATAATTGTGTATACATTCTATCTCACAAAAGTGAACCCTGTTCTTACATCATTAAATACTCCATGTTTGTAGAAAATCACTATGTACATAGAATTAATACCTTGAGAAGTGATCATGGATGTGAGTTTGAAAATCAGGAAATTGAAATTTTTTGCTCACAAAATAGATATAATCCAAATTTATCTATTTCTCGATCACCTCACCAAAATGGATTTGTCAAAAGAAGAAATAGGACAATTCAAGATATTCTCTGGACTGTGCTAAATGAGTATAGTCTACCTATCTATTTTTGGGATGAAGCTGTTAATACAGATTGTTACATAATCAATAGAGTCTTAGTTAGACATGTTATTAATAAAAACCTTTATGAGATATGGAATAATAGGATTCATATGGATAATTAATTTAATGTTTTTGGTTCAAAGTCTTTATTATTAACACTAAGGATAATATTTAAAATGTTGCTTCTGTGAGTGATGAAGGTATTTTCATAGATTACACAATCTGATGTAAAGATTATAGAGTATTCAATTAGAGAACCAAATCTGTGGAAGAAATAATTCATGTAAAATTTTATGAGGATGATCCACATGATACCAAAACCTCTGTTGAACATCTTGAAGAAGATATTTCAATTCCAGACCTTAATCATAAAGACAGTGAACCCTTTGTAAGAACAACCAGATCTATAAATTTTCTAGGATCTAATCTTGGTGAATCTGAAACTATACACAACATTAGATTGTTTAGTTAAAATCTTCATAGAGGTGTCATAACCCTTAAGAATCATCTATTAGATTCTCTAAAAACTAATCAAAATATAGGAACACCATTTAGAGCTTCTACGAGAAACAAGGTTGAACATTAAGACTTTATTTCACATTATGAACATAATAATATCAATAATGCAATCAATTATGAATTTTGGGTGACAACTATGAATGAAGAATTAAATAAGTTTGAACTAAACAAGGTTTGTGAATTAGTAGAAATGAATAAAGACAATTTGATCATAGGCACAAAATGGGTGTTTTGAAATAAGGTTTATGAATTTGGAAACATAGTTAAAATTAATTCTAAACTTGTTGCGTAGGGATATATTCAAGAGGAAGTTTAGATTATGTGGAAACCTTAACCCATGTATTTAGACAAGAATCCATTAGGATACTACTTTCTTAAGCATCTCATCTGAATTTATAATATTATCAAATAGATTTCAAAATTGCATTTCTAAATGGGTATATAGTTGAGGATATATTTTTTGAACAAACCCCTAGTTTTACAAATCCCCATTTTTCAAATCATGTCTTTAATCTTTCTAAATCTCTATATGGTCTGAAACGCACTCCAAGAGCTAGGTATGATAGACATAGTTAATTTTTTATTTCATAAGTTTTTACTAAAGGAATAGAAGATCATGCTATTTTGTTTAAAGGATTTCAAAGATGTTTTAATAATACAGATTTATGTAGATGAAATTATTTTTTTATCCTCTAATTATTTTTTTATTGATTTCACAAAAATGATGCAAGATGAATTTGAAATGTGTTTAATGGGGGATGTTAAATTTTTTCATGGATTTCAAAATTTTCAAAATAAAATTTCTATTATTTTAAATCAAAGTACATATACTAAGGATCATTTGAAATGTTTTCTATTGGATTGAAATAATGGAAGTGAAACACCTCTAAGTTCCACCTGTAAGTTGGATGCTAATGAAACTACTAAACTAGTGGATCAAACCAATTATAGAGGTAGGACAGGGAGTCTGCTCAATTTTATTGCTTGATGACCAAATATAATTTTTTGTTTATGAATGTGTGCTCTATTTTAAGACAATCCCAAATAGTCTCATTTAACTATTGTTAAACATATTTTTAAATATCTCAAGTATACTACAAACACAGGATCGTTTTATACAAGAGGAAAATCATTTGATTTATCATGTTATTATGATGCTCACTTTTTAGGTTGAAAGATATATAAAAAGGGAACCTGTAGATCATGTTACATTTGGGAAAAGTCACTAGTATCATGGTGTAGTAAGAAACAGATTTCAGTTTCATTATCTAATGTTGATGCGGAATATATATCTGCTGGTAGTTGTTGTGGTAAAATTTTGTGGATAAAATACACTTTATGAGATTATGGATAGCAATTAATAATTTTCTCTATAAACTATGATATTAAATTTTTTATTAACATCTATAAATATCTAGTATCTCGTGCTAGGAAAATGAACATTGATGTGATACATTACTTCTTGAGAGACCATTATCAAAGAGGTGATATCACTTTGGAATTCATTATCATTGAATATCAATTGGATGATATATTCACAAAGTATTTCTATTATAAGAGGTTAAATTACACCAAACATGTGTTAGGTATGATAAAATGTTATGTTAGGAACCTCACCTTTGGACATCATCATTCAGAACCTCACTAATGGACCTGACAGTTAGGAACCACATTGTTAGAAACATCATCGTTGGACCATGATTTTTGGAACCTCACCATTATACATCACCATTAGGAACCTCACCATTGGACCACACCACTAGGAACCTCACCTTTGTACCTCACCGCTAGGAACCTCACCGTTGGACCTCACTGTTTGGAACCTCACAGTTGGACCTCACCACTAAGAACCCCATCGTTGGACTTCACCATTAGGAACCTCACCATCGGCTGTAAGCCTCGAAGCACTCAAGATTATGGCTAGTCTAAAGAGACCATTGTTTAGTGATGAGGCATACACGCTGAATCCTAAGTGACCACAAGTTGGGTTGCGTAGTTGAATCCATGTAGTGTCATTGCTAATCGACCACATTTGTTGAAGAGGGAAATCGCCGTTGAGATTGAACTAAGCTCGGAATGGCTGATTTCAAGTAGGTCTCTAGTGCTTAAGAAACATAACTCTCCATACTAGGTTGAATGCTTTTTTAATAACAATAGACCTATTAACCAAAGCTATTGAAAGAGTTATATTAGTCTCTAATGTTTAAGTAGTCCGAGGATGATAAAGAATGTCTTCAAAGGTAAATGGTGTATATGTGTACTTTTCCTATTTTGAGTGGGTTGTATGTTTAATAGTACAACATGAAGGTATTTTTGAATACTACCCGAGAGTGGTACCTCCCAGGAGTGAGTTCATCAGTTATGAAGAAGCATTGGATGAACTGATAGGGAATGAGATCCCTAGGAATGCGATTTCAGCTAAAATATGAGGGGACAAAAACATTTTTTATGTTTTATCAACATGTTTTAAGTCCTAGGAGAGGTGACATTGATACCTTGAAATATCAGGATGTATTTATTGTGTATCTTTTGAAGCATGGACCAAAGATAAATATGTGTAGATTGTTGATGATTTTATTAGAGGATATGAAAAATATTAGTTCCATGTCCAATGCTTAGTTTCATAACATATTGATATCCATAATGATGAATGTGAAAGGAGTAGATGGAAATAATGTGGAAAAAATTGTTGTAAGGGTCAATTTTTGAATCACCAATATAATTTTAAATGTTTACGAAGATCAGCTGGAACACTTTGAAAAAAAGATGGGTAAATGATAAGGCTATGCTATATGAGTAATTCCACTCAGTTACTCATCCTATTAGGCATAACGATAAGAGTGAACCTGGTCTGAAGCCTATTAAGAGAAGAATGCATACTCAAATAAAGAAAAAGAGGATGTTATTATGAAGGCCATAGATGATTCTCATATAAATGATATGAGTGATCATGACCTTTATCATGACAATATTTTATCTTTTAGCAAGCCTAGACCACCAAAATGACTTCCTATAAGAGAGACTATCTTAAGGGATAGTTTTGATGAGGAATATAGTGACGAAGAAGGAGATCATAATGTCTTAAGAGATATTAGAGAGACATTATAAGAGGATGATGACATTGAATCCCGTCAAGATGTCTTTGAGATAGCTACTAGAGAAAGTGAAGAAGAATTTCTAAGTCTCAGTCATCTAATTGGTGACATAGAAATGGTATACTCTATAGATGAATAGGATTCATATTTGGTTGAATCTAGAAATGCATTTTCAGTAGTTGAATATTCTCTAGAGAATCTAGCATTGGACCCTCTTATTGATGTAGTTGATATAGGAGTTATGGAAAAGATAAATGTGGTTGATCAGAAGAACATTCAAAGTGAGGGGGAGGTACAATTTTCTACAGGTTCGATTTTTGTTTCTCATTTGATAGAGGATTGGTTAGAAGACCCTCAATTTCTGGTCTTTGGCATAGATTATAGAGACTATAACGATGACCAGTCTATTCGAAGTCCTCCAATTTTTTCTTATACACAGACAACAATTGTATAACCAGTAATGTTTTTGCCTCAACACCATGTAAACAAGGATGACTTAGAATGTTAGTTTTCTGACATGAAGACACTTATTAATGATAAATCCACTAATATGGAGAGAATATTGGCCTTAAATTATGAAGTCGTAGCATTTTCCTAAGAGAGATTTATTTCCATCTCTCACTCAAATATGCTACATTAAGTGAAGAATTGTCAAAATAACATCATAACCTTAGCATAATTAATTGAATATTTGAAGTAGTTAATTTCTATATTTTACTCTTATATGGCATCATGGTTTCAAGTGGACAAAGATCTTAGATTTGATAAATGTGTGGTTTAGTAGATGGTCATGGTTATGGAAGTCAATAAGAAGTCTATGGAGACTCATGTGAGTGGAAATCATGATGATGTGAATAGGATAATAAGTGGGCTGACCAAATATTTTAAAAAGATAGTGGCTTTAACAATGGTACCTCTATTTTCTTCTACATTATCTCTAGTCACTCATCTTATTGATCTAGATGATTTCAGATCGGCTGTTAGAGAAGAAGTGGAGAAATTACCTTCTGCTAATACCTCAGATCCTCAGTCTATAACATAGGTCATTTCTAATAAAACAAAATCCCAAAACATGTGGGCTATTATAAAAGGGAATATACTGATGATCATAATTCCATCAAATAGAATGTTGATTTCTACTACAAATTTGTGTACACTAAGAAACAAAATAATGGTAACTTTGTGATGTTGTTAGAGAATATGAGGATCCCAATACTTTCCGATCTACTTGTACTGCACTAATGATGACTCCTGCAAAGGGAATTAGAATCTTGACCTCTATGATTACTCACAGATCTACTCATAATAGATATATTAATTCCTCTATATCATATCCTCTTCCACTGGTCACTGCTATCCCGATGTCTATTCCTTCAACTTGTGGAACTGACTCCTCAGCTTCCAAATACAATTCTCCCTTGGACATATTTGATGTGGATTGAATGTGGGATGTATTAGATGATAGGTATCATTATACACTTTGTGTATCCAATATTATTTCTTAATTAATAATAAAATCATCTCCTATCACTTTTTATCTTCCTGTCTTTTTGTTAATCACAAATTGGGATAAGTTTTACGTTTTAATTTTATGTTTCCTAATGAGGAGAGAAGTTTTGAATTTAACTAGAATATTTTCATTTATAAACTATCTACAATAACCATGGTTCAATATTATATATACACACCTTTGAAGATATTATGAAAAGTGCATAACCCTATATAAAAAAATACTGACATAATTTGTTTTTATCAAAAAGGTGGATATTGTTGGACTAACCTATATTGATAATCTCGAATCATGATTCATTTATGTGATAATAATGATTCTAATAAATAATAATCATGTTTCATTAATATATATAGTCTATGTCCAGTGATATCTTTGTATCATTAATCTCATTGTAATATTGTTTATGATTACAATGAAAAATTTATCAAGTAAAGGTCACCGATAAAAAGGTCACTGATAGAAATGGAACTGATAGAAAGGGCACCAATAGAAAGTACACTGATAGGAAGGTCACCGATAGAATGTTCACTGATAGAAAGGTCACTGATAGAATGGTCGTAGAAGAAGGGTCACCGATGAAGGGTCGCGATGAAGGTCACCCATCAAGGTCAATGATGATGGTTACCACCGAAGGATACCATTGACAAGGTTTCTACTAAATGATACCACTGAAGGATACCCCTGAAGGCTACCGATGAAGGATACTGATGCACACCTTCTTTTGATCCGACCATTATGAAGGATATTGTTACCAGTATACCATTTCTTACCCTTTCTATTATTTTCAAATTCTTAAGATTTTTCTAACGGTCATATTTCGTTAATTTAATGCTAATGACATTAATTAATGCTGATTGTAGACATATCAATAGACCATATCTAGGGACAATATGTGGTACGAGGAGGACCTCACATGGTTTACTTATTTGTATTTTAGAATCTCATAGATAAATGTAAAGACCAAGGAAGAAACTATACACACCAAAGAAGTGTGAAAACAATAGAGGAATGCAAGAGAAAGAACATACTCACCAGGTCAAAGTGGACATGAAAGACTCGTTTGAGCACATACACTGTAAACCCAAGAGTCTCATGAAGATCATTTCGGGAGACCAAATTCAAGGTCGCCTTTTGTGTTTCGTCAAAAATTGATCAACAGAAGAAGAATAACACTCAGTTCCTAAATGCTAGAACCTATAGTTGTGACACTCGTTTTTTATGAAAACTTCTAGAGAATGACTTTTACAGAAAGTTCTTCACACCATGGAGTCCAAAGCTGAACTAAAAACAGATAGTACTTTCTAAACTCAATCTTATAATTTTAGCTATACTATTTTCTTTTATTTTTAAATTTCTGGGAAGTGTGTGGGTATGCCTATTGCACACACATTCTTTTGTGAATGAACATGAGGATATATAAAATCATCACATCGAACATCACGTACACTCTGTTTCCCACATACAACTGTGGGAGAGACCGTATGTTGTCTGTATTGTTTTTTATTCACATGATGAACTATGGAAGAGGGTTTCCACCTAGGACAGATTGTGAAATTATATTGTAAAGCTCGATACATGTTGTGTATCATGTTTGTGATTTGTATAAACATCTTGGTGGAAGGTGTTCACCAAGTGGGGAGGATTCTGTATCGTCTTGAGACTGAACCTCTTATTTAACTCCACTGTGTACTATATTCTGTAATACTCTATTTTTTTTAATTTATGATGCATTAAATTTTTAATAATAGAAAACTATTTTTAATTTACTTTGATAGTTAGTTATGGTTAGTTTGTGTATATTTTTAATTCAATAAACTTGTTTAAAAAGTTAATGAAGTGTCTTACACTAATTCAACCGAGGTTTAATCACCCTTTGAGAAACCTATTGACCAACTATAAATTTATATATCTACTACCTTAATTAACTGTGCCGATTCAAAATTGGGGGTTTATATGGATAATGTTTTTAATAAATATTTTATATTGGAACTCAATTTACCCCCTCTTGAGAGTCCAATCCGACCAAAAACATTATTGTGAATTTTTTGTGTGGAATCAACCATTTTATATCTATTGGATTATAAATGGATTTTTAGGTGAAAAATAGAATTTTTTTAAGGAAACCCTTTGAAGGTTTTATAGGTTGGGGATTCCACTAAATAGATCAAGGAGATGACATGTTGCAATTGAAAAAAACATAGATACCTAAATTTATATGAATAAATATCCATGCCCATTCATGGGTTATGAGAATTATCATTTGGATCATTTAAGCTAAATCATGCGTGAAACTAAACATTATGATTCCAATAGTGAGGTCCATTGAGACATGATAAAATAGTAGGAGACTGAATAATCATATATTTTTTATGTCTCATATATTTTGTAGCAATGTAAATTTTGAAAATCTATTTTATTATTGTTTAAAAAAGAAAAACTCAAAGAAAACTATATTCATTCCATAACACTGGTCATTCCCTTAAACAAATTCCAGTTCAGGTAAAATATTTTTTGAAAGATGTTATTATCATAAAATTTGTATAGTGTAATGGATTCCTATATTCCTATTAATCATCTCAAATAATTGAGGAAATGGGAAAATGATGCCTACCATAAATACGTATATGATTATTCTTATGTCTATTGAATTATATTATCAACGATGTATAGGGGATTGATAATACAACATAAAGACATGGGTACATACACCATTATATTTGGTAATTTATATCTTGAGAAATAAAACGAATTTATAAAAATAAATAAATTCATCAATGCACTAAATCAATATAAACTGGATGAAGGGAATCTAGATATAGATTATTCATAAAAAATGTTTGGCTATATTGATTAGTTATAAAACTTAGTCTTCCACATGGATAAATATTTTTCTAACAATATTATTTTATTATCCATTCCACTATAATTATACATATTTTTCCACTTTGTGATAAAATATATGATTATGAAACTCCAGAATTGGTTGACCATACTTCAACATGAAGATAAGAATTGTATGAAACACATTTTTATACCCTATATTGTGAAAATAATGAAAAAAACGATAGAGATCCCATGGATAATATAAATCTAAATAATAATTTGTTGTGTAATTTAAAAAAATACCATTCAATGGTATAAGAATGCAATTCAGTCCGATTTATTCTTATATATAAAGAATGTGAATTTGAAAATAATTTTCAATTAATTGAATATGCATGCAGATGCATCCAATTGAGTTATATTCATATTTTTTATCACAACATTTATATTAAATCACAATATGATTACAACAAACATTTATTTATGTAAAATAAATGGTAATCAAAATAAATTATATAGAGTGAACATAGAAGGAGTATAGAAATGGATTTACATACATCAACTATGGGGTTATCACTACATCTCATTTAAAATATGGATTTAATAATGTTTTTTTTTACTTTTTTACTAGAAAATTTATCATACTACACAATAAGATACAATGATGCATTATTTCACAGTTTGGAAAAAATTGTTTTATGTTACATAAACATTAAACTAATGGTGTAGTAACTATTGAATAAAAAAATATCTATCATAACTAATGGTAAATAAAATATCGAATAAACTTTCTTGAGATTGGAATGATATTTCATTTTAAAATAAAACCAAATGCATTTGATGTTTTATACCTATAAAGTTTTTATTTTATTCTTTTATTTAAGATAAAAAATATACAAATAAACTACGTATCATGATTAGGATAATGAAAACATTATAAATATTAATTCGACATTAAAATTATAAGAGTTAGTTCAACAAGGAAATGTGACAAATTCTAGGGTTAAATGTATCTTCATACATATCATGAGATTCTTGTATGAATTTTTTAAATTATATTTGAATTAAATGGGTGTTGATATTGAATATTTATTATATACTAGATAGATTAACGTATAAAAGATCATCAATGTAATAATTTTTTATACATGTGGAGTAATTGTGCTACAAAACAAAAATTTCATTATATACAAAAATATCATGATGGTGGTAAAAGGATGATCAACGAGTAGTCATTTATATATTGAAAATATTCTATAATTTATCCAAAAAATTATTTTTAGAAAATGAATTAGACTTTACATGTTCCAACAATATTTTATAATTTATATAATATCAATTATGACATTAAAATAATCTATTTGGACCCAATGATATTTACTTATTAAAAATTTAATATCAATGTTTTTTAGCTATTACTAGAATCAAACACTTTGGTGCATATGAGTTAATAATACTATATAAAATACAAATATTTATTTCTTTTCAAGGTAAAAAATATTCCATAAAATATTCCATCACTATTAATGATATTTGGAGAATTCTTTACTTATATGGGTCAAGGATTTTGATAATGACATGTTGTCATAGATATAATGGACTCCATTAATCCTAGTGGGAGGAATAGTTCCAAAAACATATACTTTGTTTAAAT
This sequence comes from Viscum album, assembly GCA_963277665.1. Classification (NCBI taxonomy): domain Eukaryota; kingdom Viridiplantae; phylum Streptophyta; class Magnoliopsida; order Santalales; family Viscaceae; genus Viscum; species Viscum album. Next base: position 553,963,320 of record OY728165.1, on the reverse strand, counting down.
TTATGACAAAAGAATAATTTTTTCCTCTCCGCAGTACATGATACATGTATTAATCCTCCATAAATTTTTTTACCACAAATAAGAGAAAATAATATAAATTATAATTTTGAAAAGTATATATACAATAATGAAATAGACTCCATGTATAAATATTTGAGGAATATAAATCACTAATCTTACAATTATATGATATTTTTAGTGATTTTTCAAAATAAAATAGATATGATTGGTATAATATGGTATCAAAAAGGTATGATTAATATTTTATTAGTTATTTATATGATAAAATATATACACTAATAAACAAGACTAAAATATTATTGAATTATAATTTCCAAAGAATACGTCTATTATCATCATTTTAGGCTATAAATAGTCTTCAAAACTAAATTAGGTGGAATCCTTATGGAATATGTCTATATGAATTAAGTAATGGGATTCCCAATGGTATATATCTAAAAATAAAGAAAACAATGGGTCTGTGATAATAATAAATTAAAATAATATTTCCAAATAACCAACATTATTGAATAAATATTTCATAGTTAGCATTAAATATATTTTTTTGGGAAATTAATGAGTGGAATATGTTTATAATTTGGTTAGGGGATTGTGATTTTTTTTCATGATAGATATCTAGAAAACATAGAGAAAATCATATGTTCCTTAATAGTTTCAATGACTATGGAATGAAAATTTTCTCAGTATGACCTTAATTAGTGTCAATATACCTTGGAATTAAATTTTAAAAAGATATTAATGGGTTTTGTAAATATATTCACAAGATAAATATTATAATAATTTTTTAAATTTCAGTGATAAATATTTTATGATTAATTTTTTTGTTATATAATCCTTTTTGTAGACCATGAATGGAAATTGCAATATATTATTAATATTAATGAAATTTTGTATTCTTAAGTTCAATGAATTTATATTATATTCCATGATATATAAACAATATTTCTGTTAAGGTTTCATAATAAATATTATGTGAATCTCAAGAAGATCTAACATGACTACATCAAATCAATGTTATATGTATCCAATAGTACTTGTAAAAGTAGCACTGGATGATTTCATAGTGTCTGGAGATGTGGGAATACTAGTGATTATTAGAATTGAACACTTGTAATTGCATAGTCAGTTATATATATTATAATATAAAAGTATACGATTAAAATCCATATTATATTATTAAATCCAATGGTTTCCATATAAAAAATTCATTGTATGTTGTGTCTTATGTTGTAGTTTATGGTGTGGTTTATAAGTGTCCTTTTCCATTTTATATTCGAACCAAAATGGAGAGTTTTATCATTATTATTTTAATAAATGACTATTAACATAGTTTGTATGTCCGTTTTCTCAAATGGGAATAATATGTGGACCATTGTTTACCATGTGATTGATTGTAACAACTTATTATTGTTTTAGTAAAAATATTCACTTCAAAACATGTCAATTTACAAAACCCTACCATGTAAACATCGCAGTTGCAATATTTTTAGCCACACATAGTATAAGAATGTATAATAGTTTAAAAATAAATAGTCTCAATAATTTGGATCCACCTAATGTGGTAATTTATTGGTCTAAATTTCTTATTAACAACTAATTTTTTCTTTAGATTGCATGTATATTCATGAAATATAATATTTAAAGAATTACCATATTTTATATTATTTTTTCATCACCATAATATTAATGTTATAATTATTTGTGCTATTTTTTTAATTGAATTGGTCATAGAAGTTTATGTTTTAGGATGATAACCATGAACTGGAATGAAAATATTATAAAACGTAGTTCTATTTTAAGATATCATTCAATGATGTTGTATATAGATTATAAACTATTAAGTGAAAGTACACATAAGTAGATGAGACTTACTCTCATAATGTTTTGATAGGGTACTATATAACAAAAAATATTATGATAACACAATAACTAGATGGAATTATCCATGGTCTTATTTCATTGTATATTCTTATATTTGAGTGAGAATAATTTTACATTGAATTTTGAATTATTATTAATTCATGTAATGACATGATCATAGTGATTTTGTGACCAAACCATGATTCCTTTTTTAGATGGGAAGTATCATATGTTGCATGTGACATGTATAGAATATTATTAATAAATAAGGTGTGGATGTATTTTCACTTCCATATTAATGGAAGTTGATATATCATCCTTTTATTGAAATAGACCATCATATTAAATTTCATATCAATGGTATACTAATGAGTTCACTTATGATTGTAAACGAATATTGTATCATAATATAGGTTGATGATACAACTATAAAACCAACATGATGAGATATTATGACAAAAGTATTATATAACATTATGAGAAACCATTTGTAGTTCATTTTATGATTATAAATTATTTATCACGGGTTTCCTGCCCTGTTTTTAAATAGTAATCTGAGAATTTTATCTATCCCACCTATTGAAATCAAGAATGATCCTCAAGGATAAACCACTATATGTTTCCATTTATATTATTTAAATTTTATTTGAATTTAATTATTGGAATAAATATTATTCCCTAACCCATGGAATAATTTTTTCATGGTTTATTGATCGCATGTATTAAATAAATATTTATTCATTACATAAATTTTCTCCTTTATCTAATATATAATATTTTTTTATTAAAAAAATTATTAATAAATATTTATTAAAAAATTTATTGTTTATTTATTTAGGCGAATATTCAAAAAATATTTATGTATGAGAATTATAATATAATATTTATTTAATTTATTTAATATTTATTATATATTTATTATACATATATTGAATAAAATATTTACATTATTTGAGAATAAAAAATTATTAAATATATGTTTGGGTGTTTGATAAATTTTGTAGAGGGAAATATGAACAATATTAGTTTAAGTGATAAATATTAATTTGAATGTGAGTGAAAATTTATTTTTTTGGTGACCATTTGCATGCGCAATAAAAATTATTATTATTATTATTATTATATGAAATGTGATATGATGAGGTATAATATATTATTAATGGGAAATCATATAATTAAATATTTATTTATCCCTAACCCTATAAGAAAAAATTTATAATTAAATGTTTTGTTTTGAGATTTATCGTGATTGGTCATGATTGGTAATCATTATAAAATTTTTTTCAAGAAACCTCTCTCAAGACTGAATAGAACCTAATATATTATCCTCCATCCTCCTCCGTCTCAATAATGAGGGGTCAAGAATGATAATTCATGCCAATTTTTATTTCTGTAATGACCAAGAAGAACACTAGAAGAAAAATAATCTATTATGACAGAACCTGAAAATCCATTGATACTATTCGAAGATCAAGAGGGAATGGCTGGATCTCTAATAAAGTAATTTTATACAATGAACCAATAAATAAAAAGTTGGTAGACCAAAATTGTTCAGTGATCAATATCTTTAACAATGAAATATCTTATGACTGATTTATTCATTTATATTATCTATTTAAATTATTTATAAATTTAACCTTTAAAGGTCGTCTCTTGGTTCTAAAAACTATTCCAATCAATGTTTATTGAAAAATATTAATTGGTTATGATTTTCATGTATTGTAAAATATTTAATTTAACTATCTATATAAATAATTTATGAGTATGGATCACCATGGATAAGTTCTTCTACTTCTATTTGAACTATTAAGTATTGATTTATAGTGTTTCATCCCTTTGGAATGTGTAGAGTATATTATAATATATCAAAAATAAAATTATTTTTCTTTTTTATATTTTAAAAATACATTATCTCCATTAATAAAATCGATTTCCATAAATTTTATAAAATAAAATATTAATCATGTTACATCATCATGGAAATATTTAATTAATATGTTGCTGGTGTGGATTAAATAATATTACCATTTAAAATGATTTGAAATAAATATTATTAAATTAAATGGAATTAAAAAATCATTTTTAAACTCGTGGTTCTAATGTAATGAATATATATAAGTTATTTAATCATTTTTATGAGTCCTAAATTGTCATACTCATTGGTTTAATCTTGCTTCTCCATTAACATCTATTACTTTAGTATCACTCTTATCGTGCAATGATTTAGAAATGAAGCCCTAAAAAATTTTATGTTATTTCATATAAAATAAATAATCATAGGAGTTTGGAATTAGTTAATTATTTCTTTAGTATTTTTTGTGTACTCGTTATTTACTTTAATAAAGTGTTATGTATCATGTTATGTTCTTCATCTTTAATTGAAATTATAATTCAACTTACACATTATTTACATGCTTTGGGAAATTTAAATCATTAACACACCATATATCAGGAATGTATATTTCATTAGAAACTCATTGTAATCCTTACAACCACTATATAAAAGATTATAGTCAATTTTTGGAAAATATTAGATATTTTAATTTTATAAATTATTACAGGTTAAATGAAGATATATTCTGTATATCATTATCAATAAGCAGATCATGTTGGGTATGAAATTTTATATCTATTGGAAGGGATGAAATATGTCATATGATAATCAAAATTAATCATAATTATGATTATAAATTTTATCATACCATATAGATAACAACATGATTTTTTAAGATATACTTCTCTTTAGATAAATTAAATTTATTTGATATCTTACGATACATGAAACCATAACTCTAAATGAACTTTAATATAGTATTTAAATATTACCTATATATGAAATTATTTTATTAAATATGAATTACCAGATATTGAATATATATATATATATATAGGTTTTATATAATGAAAATTCATTAATAAATATATACTCAATTTTTAGTAAATTCATTATATTCATTTAAAATACATTTTCCCTGAAAAGTTGGGTTATTAAATAGTTTTAAAAAAATAATATAATTAATTTCATATTCATTTCAGAAAAATAATTGATAAAATAAACTTCTTTATCAAAAACACCATTTCAATATTACTTTCATAGGAAAATTTTAATGTTTTTGGAATATGTTAACTTTTCAATGAATAGTGAAATATGTCGAATTATATTTTGAACTATCTATTCATTTAATAAAACTGAATATATATATATATATATATTTAAAATGGTTTAAATGTAAAATTATTTCATTTATATTATGAAATATACCATTAATGTGATTTTGCTTAATTTTATGTTGAATTTTGTCATAAAAACATTTAATACATAAAGAAATACTATTTTTAGGAAAAATAATTTTCATCGCGTTTGGGGGGGGGGTTTATTTTAAATTATATTATTCCAAATAAGAAAATAGAATTTTATTAAAAAAAGTCCATAATTTTTGAATTAAAAATTTATATTAGTTATTATGTTTAGATTATTTTTTCTTTATAATGATGTGTAAAAATAATAATAATATATTATCATAGTTAATGTTTAAGAATGTTCTCCATTGGTTAAACCAATACATAAGGATGATATTAAATACTAAAATTGTATAAATCCTATTAGTTGGATATTTTTCAAAATAATTATATCCCACATTAAAATATCTATTGATAATGAGTCATTTATCTTGATTATGACATTATTATATCTTAGGATGTTTAGAATTTCCATGTGTGTCATCTCCCCCTATTATAAAAGGAAAATTATCCTTTCTCTTGTTTAATCCACATTGATTTGCATATATCATCAAATAAAAACAAAATTTATTTATAATATTATCATTATATTAAATATATTTCATGTTAATCTAAAAATATCTTTCTAAGGGTCCTTATCATTAATGAAATGGAGGCCAACAAAAAGATATATACTCACATTACCTAACCACCCCCAAATTATTTCTTCCTCTTCATCTTATTAATATATTGTATTCATCATAAACTAATAAATGTATAATTCTAAATAAAAATAAATATTATTATGATAATTGATCCATCATAATTCACCCCCAATTCCTTCAAAGTTAAGAAAATTATCGATCATGCATTTGTGTGGACTACCTCCTCCACATAGCGATAAAATAAATTTTTAGTCATCATGATTCATTGATTCATGTTATAATGGGATTAATGTTTATTTATTATATTTAGATAATAAATAGAAATATTTAATTATTTTATCATATTGTATTTCTTACCTTGTCATCTACTAGAAGACGAAAATGTGGCTCATGTGTCCATGGGGATTACCAACTCAATAAATTGATGTGATTCATTTTTTTAATATTTTTCTAGGATGGTAATAAGGATCAATTAAATATTTATATATACTATTTCAGATTTAATTATAAATTTTTAATTATAAACTAATATTTTCTTTTATTTCCTTAATTTCTTTTAATCATGAATACATCTATCATGTGTACATATGACTTACAATCTCTAAGAACCATGAAAATAAATTTCCTATATATACTATTCATGGATGATTTTAAAAATTTATATAATAAATAAATTATAAATTTATATCACAAATATCATTCAACAAAATATTGAACCATTATCACGGCATATATATTCAAAATTCCAAACTATATATTTTCTTATGATAACAATATTTAATAAGGGAAAACATAAATTTTAATAGAGAATTATTTATAAATGAGTGATAAAATGATGAAAGTTCATCCTATATTTATTATAATTATGAGTATGACTGTAGAATAGAAATAAAATAAATTGAAATTAATAATATCTATGTTCATATTGCAATACAATAATGTAATGTGTTGAACATGGAAGAACATTTAAGTATTGTTCTGATGATAGAAAAAGGATAACCTATATGAAAAATTTACCAAGTGTGAATTTAGGATAAAATTTTATCATTAATATGTCATATTATAATACATATTGATACATTAGGGGTACTATCAAATAAAAAGTTTATTGAAGGTTGGAATAATGTGAACATACTGAATAGAATCTATACTTTTCTTGTTTTTGGATGGATATCATTGTTTTTCAAGTTATTTATCATGGCTATCTAACTATCTCACCTTATAAACCTTAATGATATCCATTTTCCTATGAGTATATTACTATGAGGATTATATAAAATAATGGAGGATAAGGTTGCTCATTTCACCTATTCTTATATTACCTTTGAGTGGTGAAGTGATATTGAAATATAGTGATGCATCAAATAAGTGATTCATATGCGTACTTATATATAATGATATAGTGGTAAATTATTATACTATCAAAATGAAACATAATGAAAATAATAACATTATCTAGATTTTGAGTTTATAACAACACTCACCATTATTGCACACACACACATGATTTATTAAGAAAAAATCCACTTAATATGTTTCCAAAGATCGAGAGGTTTAAAATCTGGAGAAATTTGTAACATTACATGTCAACATAAAACTGGAAAAAAGAATCATTATTTAAAACATCTATGACCTGACTAACTGATTCTTTCATACGTAACACTGGACGACAAAACATAGGGATATACTTAACAAAGGGGTGAGATATAAATCCCTATAAAAGGGAAAATAAAGAATAATTTGAAAAATAAAAAAAACATGTTAGTAAATACGAATATTAATGTTGGATTAGAGTAAAATGATCATAAATGCATGATAAAGCGTGATAATTATAGCATGGAAAAGTGGAAACAACTTAAAACGTGGTATTAAAATTAGCCCATTATCATTTAACATTGATTAGAATGAGTAAAAACCCAATGAACATTAATTAGAATTAGTAAACCATAATATAAAATGGAATATCGTGATATTAAATATTACCCAATTTATTGGAGAACTATCAGGGTGCACCCTTCATAATAATTTCAATATCATGATTCTGTGTGCGACATAGATCATATAACATGGATTCATTCAAAATCACAATTTATTCCATGATAATAGAATTTGGAATATATATATATATATTTATATAACATTGAATACATATATGTGAAAAAAATTTAATACCCTTGATATTGAAATGGTTAGGGTATTCTCTACATAACGATTTTGTCTTGGAAAATCGTAGTGCGATTTTTTGCAGTCTAACATCATCATATAGAAATTCATTAAATTGGTTTATTTGAGAGAAAGGGGTATCTAGTAATTTATAAAATAAATATATAGAAAGGGTAAAATAAAACATAACATCCCAACATATTTAATTTAATTTAGATACTTAATATAAAAAGAAATGCTGGAATTGAAATAAGAAGAGAGAAATCCCTTATAGAATTTTGGTACGGTAACTGGTCTACATGGAATTCATTAATGAGAAAGAAATGTGTCTCTAATAAATATAAAAAAATTAGTTCAACAGGGGGGATGTACAAAATCATACCCCAATTTTTTTAATAATATTGTATGACAATATAAAGAAACATGGATAAAAATAAGAACGGAAAAAAATTAATGATCCCTTGCTAAAATTCATCATGGTAACAGCTGTACATAAGTGTTCATAAGAGAAATAAGAGATGTTCAAAAGGGATATCATCATTTATAAATAAAATTATATTTATGTATGTTATTTAATAAAATATCCCTTTATAGGAATAAAAGAAATTAAATTACATAACATGAAAAAATTCCTCAGAAAAGAGATGGGTGGAAGATCTATTACTTGAGTGTGTGACTTCAAAAGCATGAAAACGGGATTTATGAGAGCTTGGGGGTTCTTGGAAGGATTATAGAGTAGATATTAAAGAGTAGCAACGTGATCCAAGGATTTTTAGTGATGAAAAGTTAAAGATTTTGTGAGTATGTATAAGAAATTAGAGGGGAATTGTTTAATATATCAAAAAATTAGGTTTTGCAATCTATTTAATTAAATATTAAAAACAACAAACCATCCCATTGTTATACCGATATTTTTTCCAAATATGAGGGGAAAATTTATTTTTTAAGGCCAATGGATGAACATATTAAAACATTCCCCTTCTTTATGTGGAGGTGAGTCACACTCTCAAGGAAATGAATTTAAAATCATAAAATATATTATACATTTTAGAGTATTCACTAAGGATATATAAAATTCAAAATAAAATATAAAATCACATTATTTTAAGGGGAAAAATATATTGGGAATAGAAAACCAATTATTGTATTTATTATATCATTTTATGGTTATTCTAATTTTTTAAAACACATAATATATTAAGAATGCACTTAATTTTATCTCATAAATTTTATCATCTGTTTTTTTAAAAAAAATTACATATTATATAATTTCAACATCATAATTCAAAAAAATATATTAATTTTATCTAAATAATTTTCTAAATATGTGAATATTTACATTTCAAAAACTAGACATTTATTGAAAATTCACGAGTTTCGACAAAAATAGTTTTGAAACATTAATAAGAATTACCTTTGACTTCATAAAAATTATATACAAATTTATTTTATATAAAATTAATTTTATGAAAATATTTTATTAAAATATTATTTCATTCAAAAATAATTTAATTTCTTAAAATAAATTCTATAAAAAATACAGTTTCTCTTTTATCGAAAAAATATAACTGTAATCAAATTGATTGCCTATTCATTTAAAGAAATGAAACTAATATAATAATCATTTAAAATAAATTTTTTAAAATAAATTTTATTAAATACATAATTTTATATAATTTATATATTCCTCAATAGTACATTTTTTACCTGAAATCATCAATTTACAAAATTTATCATATTTTCATGAATAACTATTCATGTAATGGAATTGATGAAATAAGACATTTATTTATAAATATTTATTTCACAATATGTAACTAATTATTTTTTAAATAACCACTTATAACACCCTCATAAGATATAAGGGTAAGGTGTGCGATGGTGAAAAACTCTTGGGGAGACTAGGGTAAAATTTCTTGTGTGGGTATCCTTATTAACATGACCTTCTCCTATAGTCAATCTCATTCATGATAAACAATTTGATTGTCATCTTGGGATTGGTAAAGAGAAAAATCTGGTGATATTACCTCATTTCTCATCTCAAACAGATAAGCTTTGTAAGGCCTGAGTCTATGGTGTGAGGCCAACCTCTCCTTTTTCTATGTCGAATTGATTTTTTTCGAATTTTTTTTTATAACAATCATGTGATCTCTGTGGAATGATTATATTATCAATGGTAATGATACTTAATATTCATTTGAACCTAATAATAAAAAAAATAGTTCTTGTGTTTTCTATACCCATAATACATTAAGAGAAAGATAATTTTATAGATAAATGATTGGGTCGTTAAATATTTCCCGCTTAAGAAATTTCACCCTTGAAATATAATTTTCCCACACTAAAATAGATAATGGAAACTAAACCTCATAAATTCCTTGGTTTTCCACGTTTCATCTTCAAACATTTGGATTCACCACAACAACTTGATGAGGGGAATCATATTATTTCAAAGAACTTTTTCTTTATGAACATATATCTTCACCTGATTTTCATCATAAGAGAGCTCATTCTTCAATGGTACCACCTATCGATTGATTACATGTGATGGATCTGGTATGTACATTCTCAAATGTGATACATGGAATACATCATACACTTGAGACAGGTTTAGTGGGTGTTCTAGTCGACAAGACACTACTCTGATGAGAAAATGGAGCGTAAAAGGGCCAATGTACCTTAGATTATTCATTCCATTCTTCCCAAATCATGTAACTATCTTCCATGGTGATATGAGGAGAAATACCATGTCTCCAACATCAAACATAATGTCTCATTGACGATTTCCATCATATCTCTTTTTTTTGACTTTTAGTATCTTTGATGTGCTGCCGGATGATCTTAACCCGATCCACCATTACATCAAAAATTTTAGGACTAATAACGTTGTGCTCCCCATATTCATCCCAAACTTCCATTATTCTACACCTCATCCCATAAAGGGATCCATAAGATGCCATTTGGATGCTTCAGTGAAATTGTTTTTGTAAGAGAACCTTACTAGAGGAAGATGTTGATCCCATAATCCGTTGATGTCTATTCAGAATGCTCTCAACATTTTCTCAAGTGTTTGAAATTTCCTCATAGATTGGATATCATTTTGAGAATGACTAAACATATTGGTGTTTAGCTATGTATTCATAGCGTGTTGGAGACACTCTCAGAACATAAAGGTGAAACTTGGATCTCGGTCTGATAAAATCTACAGTGGTACTCCATGTATCATTTCCACTTCTCTAATGTATATTTATTCTGGTAGATCCATTGAGAAATGCATTCTAATCTCACTGATGTTTATAGACTTTTTATTATTATCTACAACAACCCAGATAACATTGTTTCTTTTAGTAGTCTTTATATATCTGGTGAAAAATTCTATGGTGATTTCTCTCATTTCCATGTTAGTATGGGTAATAGTTTCATCATCCACTTAGACTTCATCCTCTCAGCCTTCACATGATGTCATAACATGAACATCTATGTATAGTGAACTATATCTTTCTTTATGTTAACCCACCAATAATTCTCTTAGAGATCTCAAAACATCTTTTTGTTTCATGGGTGAATGGAAAACTTTAAACGATGATCATCATCCAAATGTTCATTATTTAACTCAGGATTTAATGGTACACATAGTCTTGACCCAAATATCACAATTCCTTATTAATTAACATTGAACTATGATAATATCCCATATCTAAGAGTTTCCTCTTTCTTAAGAATTCCCACAACCTCAGTTTTAGCATCCATTAACCTTTCCAAAAGAGATAGTTGAGAAATAATTTGTGAATGGATTGATGATATTTTATTCATTATGATTCACATGTCTATAGTTATCTAATCTTAAAATATTGGATCATTTTAAATTCTAATCAATGATAGAATCATTAGGTTATTTATAACTAGAGCATCCAACATTGTTTTCTCTTTCCAAAGGTTGTAATGGATTGAGTATGAATAGTTTTTTATTTTCTCTATCCATCTTAATTGGTTCATATTCAACTCTTTTTGAGTGAATATATACATGAGGATTTGGTGTTCTGTATAAATTTCACACTTCTTCCCAAAGAGGTAATGTCACAAAATATTCAAAGTTATGATTACTACACTCGAATCCATATCATGTGTTGGATAGTTCGACTAATGAACATTCAATTTACATGAAGCATAGGCAATGACTTCGTAATTTTGCTTCATCACAGAGCCTTGACCCTTCTTCAAAGAATCATTGAATACCATGAAATCTTCTCCACTTCTAATAGTATTAGCATGTGCTCAGTGGTATGCATTCTTTTTGTCTACATGAATATATTTTTGCATTCATAATTACACAAAATCATGACTCCCTTATGAGTAATATTGGTAAGAGGTTATGAAAATCATGATAAATTTCTCACAATTCAAAGATAATATCTGGCCAACACAATAGATGCTACAGATATCTGTCAAAAATATTTTCCTCAGCCAACTCTCCATTGAATTTTCCTTGGTGGGATCCACATATATTACATTAATAGTGATGCTAGGACACATGAATGAGACTTTATTCATCCATAACTTATAGTTTTGGTACTTTTCATAGAGCTTCTCATTTATCAATGTCTCTAGAACATTTAATAGAGGACCCTCATGATTCTCCTTAGTTTTGGAGTATATTTGAGTGTAATCTATAAAGACTATGACAAATTTGTTGAGATAATATCTAAACACTCTATTCGTCAATTATGTGCTGATTTATGGATAATTAGTGAGTAAGAAAGGCACAATTATGAATTCACAATTCTAGTAACTTGTATTAAAAGCAGTCATGGAGATACCACCATATTTTCCCATAATTCAAAATATATCGACAAAAGATCTACTAGGGAGAAGTATTGTGCTCATCGTTGCGGATTAAATAAGTCTTCAATTCATTGAAGATGATTCTTTTACTTTTTTGTGGTTTTGTGGAGCTTACAATAATCAATGAAAATGTGAAAGCAGTCATCCTTCTCCTTGAAGATAAGGACTGGTGCACCCCATGGTAAATAATTTGGGCCTAAAAACCCTTTACCCAGATTCTCATGTAGTCGGGTCTTTAGCTTCTCAACCTCTTTAATATCCATTCTATAATGAGTCTTAAATATTTTAAATTCCCCAGGTATAAGATAGATTGATATGTAAACATGACTTATATAATGAAGACTAGGCAATTCATCGAGAAACACGTCAGTGAATTTCCCCCCAATAGGCATGTATTTTATGATAGTTCCTCCCTTAAACAAAATCATCTGTGAAAAATATGTGTGCTCCTAGATTATTAGTATACACATTTTATATTTTGGTGTTAAATAATATTCATCCTCCCCCTTGAACTTGTACAGAATTGGGGGTCAATTTGACCTATGCATAGTGATTTCCCTATCACAGAAATTTATGTTGGCTCTATATAGGGAAAGATAATACATTCCAAGAATTACATTAAATTGCACCAAAGAGAGTATGAAGAGGTTTTTTGGAGTGTTCAATTGAAAAATTGTTACAGGAAAGGAGATGTATTCATGGTATGAAATAATTTCCCCATTCTCTATTATCACTAACAACTCTACTTCGATGATTTTTTGTGGTGTTTGTATTGTTCTACTAGACATTCAAGATATAAGATAATGTGTAGAAATAGAATCAAGAAGTTCATTCACTATTATTTAATTAATAAAAAGGGTACCTATAACAACTACTTATCGAGATTCTCTTCATCAGTAGTGATGGAAAAATATCACCCTTTCTACCTTAGAGGTTTTCGGTTGCTTCCAAAAAACCATGGCTTAGGGAACTAGTACACAATGTTCCCAAGTTTAAAGAATTTTTAACAATGATCAATTCTTTGAGGATCGAAAAGAGGTTTCCTCTCCTCTATCATAGTGGATGGTCATTCTTGTCGGCAAATATTGACAAGGTTCCCTTATCTTCCACACTAAAATCATTCCTCCGACACTTCATGAAATTTTTGGGGTTCTTCTTTCAACAATTTGAGAGAGTTGGGTACTATAATTTCATTGCTTTCATAGAAGTATCAATTGAACTACCAGAATTAATTCCCAAATTATTCTTTATATCCCCATTATACCCCTAATATTATCTGGTCTTTATTTGGGTGTGAGGTCACATCAGAAAATTTCCTCATTTTTATTAAAGTCATTGATTTCTAGGGTGTTCCATGGGCTTTCTTTTAACCCCCACAAAATAAGTGGTCAACCTTGAATTATGGGGAAACTACAATGCTTGAGGCATATTGTGAAATCCATTTAATGGATTCATCATACACTATAATGTATTATTCTACATTTTTATGAGGGAAAGGATGTACCTTTTAATCTTATGTTGGAGGTTGTAAAGAAAATTTTTATCGAAAAACATTTTCCATAAATCCATTCATTCCAACACCTTGATTTTTTCCTCAGGAATTATATTTTTTTATCAATTTCCACCATTGATCATATTCACCCTCCATATTATAAGCATTCAGAAGGAACGTCATTTGTTATGAATATTGATGAATGGAGATGATCTTTTCAATGGAGTTTATCCATTGTTTGTTTATTGAAGGATCATATGATCCCTTGAATGTGGGATTCTTTTGTCTCATTATGCTCTCGATTATGGCTTGTTCGTTCTCATGGGATGTGCATAATTCTTCTTTACCCATGTTTCTTTTCAAAACAGGAGTTAACTAAGAGAGAATCATGATAATGTTTCTTATTCTGGCTCCCATAAAATTGGATATCTCCTAGAATAGTGATCACATTGACCTTTGGATCGATTGTTAGCTATTTTCCTCCAATTACCATCCATTTGGATAGAATAAATGTAATTTTAGGGGTAATAATTTTAAACTATATTACACATAAGGGGAAATCCAATTACAAAAAAGGAACAACATATATTTTAAATTCAATTCATTAAAATATGAATTTATAGGCCACACTCATTGTTATCCATGATCTACATCCCAACATATATGTTTAGATTCATTTTCTTATTCCTCAAATAATGGTTCATACTATAAATATTAATTTACCAATGTATACCCCCCCTGGAGTTTTAATCCAAGAGTGAATATCGAGCTATTGTCATGCACGAGTTCCCATTCGAGTCTCACTCAAAGCAATATTTTTGGGTTTTACCCTTAGATACATCTATGACAGAGCCACCTCAAACTATTCGTATCCAAAAAGGGAAGTATTTTCATGATAAAAAACATACTCTATACTAACTAAAATTTAGGGATTAATTAATTATTCCACAAATAAAAAAAATTATATTTCCATAGTTCAAATATTTGGAAAAAATTTCAAAAACTATGGCCCTAGAATATGACCACAGTTTTTGCCAATTGTGACTACTATCGTTGTGGTAGTTGGTCTCGGTATATTCCCACAATTTTGAAAATTATGGAAATGGGCCTATAAATTAGACACCTTGGTTGACCTACATCCATAGTTTAAACAAAGGCTATAATTATTTATTACCACCATTAAAATCATGAAAAAAATACTTAGTATACCATGAAAATATCCTAAATAAAAAATGTCCCATGTGATTTGTTTTACCTATGCCTCCCCTTTGAAATCCATCATACTCACCACTACACCATGTGAAAATTCAGGTATATATATATATTTTGATATATATATATATATATATATATTCATAAAAACTATAGGAACAGATACAAAACTGTGGCAGTAGGGAATCCCACCATAATTTTCTGCGATAATTTCTTTTTTCTGCAGAAGCACGAGAACCCTACAGCCCCAATTTTGGAGACACATGCCTATATGTCTTATAAAAAATTGTCCTATTTCCAAATTTTTGAAAAACGTTGTCCTAGGCCACAAAAATGTGGCTATAGGCTATGAAATATAAGCATATTGTCATAGATTAAAAACTGTGTCTATAGGTCTATGGAAGTAGCTTCATTTAATATTTTTTTACCAAGTCATATTCATATGAAGTTAACTACTGTTTTATAGCCGTAATCCCAAAAATAACTAATCTCACCCTCTGATACAAACTATAAAATACATGCTCTTTATTACACATATTAACATGATTTATTACCTAAACATGAACTTAAGAAAACACCGATGATTGAGAGGTATAGTTTCTTTGGAAATTAATAACATTACATAACATCTTAAAACATTACAATAAAACATATTTATATCAAACTTCATTGGAATGATCAACTCATTCCTTCATACATAACAATGAATGGGATAACCTAAGGACATTCATAAGAAAGGGGTTAGATACAAATCCCAGTAAAGGAGTAAAAAATACTTAACATGATGAATATAATACATGTTAGGATATTGGAATATTAATGGAACCTAGAGAAACATTATTATAAAGTCCATATATTAAATTTTAATCATAACATGGATGTGTGGAAACAATATACATCATTATATTAGCATGATCCAAGGCACATCTCATATAGATGAGCATTATTAAACCAAAATTTAACCCATATTATCATGAGTAACCATCATTTCACTTGGATTATCATGATAAAAAATAATATCCAATGCATTGGAGTGCTATCAGGGTGCACCCTTCATAATCATTTAAATATCATGCTTAATTGTTCCACATAGATCTTATAACTTGGATTCATTTCACATCATCATTTATTCCATGATCAAAGAATATGGAATACATAAATTTGAGTACCATTATATAATTATATGTGTAGAAAAGAGAATACCCTTGGATGATAAATATTTATGGTATTCACTACATGTTGATTTTGGCTTGGAAAATCATGGTGCAATTTTGGCAGCATAATGGCGCCATGTAGAAATTCATAAATTAGTTAAATGAGAGGAAAATAGATATCCCATAATTTATATATGAAATAGATAGTAAGTGGATCATGTAACATAATATCCCAACTTATTAAATGGAATATAGATATATTTCATATAATAAATTCTCGAATCTAAATAACAAGAATGAAATTCCTTATAGAATTTTGGTATGGTAACTAGTGTACATGAAAGGCATTAATGAGAGTGAAATGAGACTATAATCATTGAAAAATAATCAAGGATGTATGGGGGAGGTTTTAAATCATACCCCTACATTTTCAATTGAAATTAAATTGGTATAAAAACATAATGAAACTATGATACGTATGAGAATAGAAGGAAAGTAAGGATCCCTTGCCAAAACTCAACATGGTAATGGGTGCATATAAGGGTTCATAAAGGAAATAAGTGACATTTAAATGAAATATAATCATTTATAAATAATATTTTATGTAATTAGAATATTAAATTACAAATCCCAACAAAGGAATAATATAGATCAAAATGTATTACATGAATAAAATGCTTCATAAAATATGAGCGTGGATGATCCTTTACAAGAGTGTATTACTTCTAATGCTTGAAGCGGTGCTTCATCAGATCTTGGAGCATATTTTATGGATTATTTATTGGGGAGTGAAGAGTATATAAGTGATTTAATTATTTTTAATTAACGTAAGTGGGAGAATTGGTGGTTTTTTATATGAAATAAGAGGAGAATTCTTTAAGAGGCCGCAAACATTGGTTTCTAAATCTATATAATAACATATTCAAAACGAAAAGAATTCCCAAATTTTTTCTCCATGTATTTTTTTAAATAAGGGAGAATGAATATATTTTACTTGTTTAATGGCCTAAAATATTATAATACTTCACTTGCTTATGTGGTTGTGAGTCACACTTTCATTGAAATGAATTTAAAATAATAAAATATATTATATATTTTGGATGATTCATTAAGGCTTTATAAAATAATGATAACAAATCTAAAAACATGTTATTTTAATGGGAAAATCTATATTGGAAAGATAATAACTATTATAGTATTTATTACACCATTTTGGGTTCATTATGATGACATAAAACACAATATATATTTATATGGATTTTAATTTTAACCCAAAAAATCAAATGTCTCAGAAAACAATCAAACATTCACCAACAGATAATTTTTTCTTCCTTATTCCAAAAAAATATTAAGTTCTCAAAATAATTTATAAATATTTGTATTTTTACTTTTAAAATAATAAATTACATTTATTGAAAATTAAAGAGTTTTGACAAAAACAGTTTTCAAACAATTATAAAAATTACATTTTAAATCATATAAATAATATAATAATTTATTATTAATAAAATCAATTTGATAACAATTGTTTATTAATATATTAACTATATAAAATTTAATTAATAACTTCAAATAAAATCATTAAAAAATACACTTTCTGTCTTATAGTAAAAAATATAACTTTTATCAAACAAATTACCTAATAATTAATAGAAAATAACTAATATAATCATCATTAAAAATAATTTTTTTATAATATTATTAATAAAACCCATATTTTAATATAATTGTTTTATTTCTGAAAATTTACATTTTCAACCAAAAAATCAATGTATTAAATTTATCATTCTTTTAAGGATATTCCCATAAAGGAATTGATGGAATAAGAATTATATTTATTAAAATGTGTTACACAATAATTAACTAATACCTTATTACAAAACTCTTACAATACCAACATAATACCTATTGGTAAGGAGTGCGATGGTGACTGAATCTAGGGGCATCTCAGATAACATCGCTCAGGTGGTAATATTTATTAACTAGAACATCTCCGTAAATGATTATGTTCTAGATTAATGTATTGAAGCTCAACTTGGGATTGAAAAAGAGTAAATCCTAGTAAAGATACCTCCATTATGAGATCTGGCAAATGATCATCATATGGCCTGAGTCTACTCGATGATGTCATCCTCTCTTTTGTTTGGTCAAAAGAATTTTTTTCAAAAACATTATAGTTATATCAGTCATATGATCACTGTTCAACATCTATATTATCAATGGTAATGATACTTAATGTTCATTTAAACAAAATAATAAAAAAAGTGTTCATGTGTTTTCAATATCCATAACATATTAATGAAAAAAATTATTCTTAAATGATCTGATAATTACTTATTTGGTATTAGTAATTTTGTTATTATCTAGAGGTATTATCTAAATGATTAATAGTGTGATATATATTATAAGATCCCATGTTTTTCTAGGTACATCTATCTACCAGTTTATAAATTGAAGTATTTTAATTGTTTATTTGATCATCCTAAAAACATGGTTCCTGTATTTTCATCAGGTATGACTACTCGGTTGACTGAACATAGTCTTATGTTGTGAGGAAACATGAAAAACCCAGATTGGATCCATTTTGAGATCCTTTGTTAGAGAAAATGATTGTTATTCTATAGATAGATTTTTATCTGAATTATTAGAGTCATGGTATAAATAGGTTAAATGTTTCCATGGATTCATGGAATTTTGATAAGAATTAATGGGGTTTTATGTTTTTCTATATGGAAAATGGGATAAATACACATATGGAATACAGTTCCACATCATGTAAATGGATTACACAGCATGTGATGTTCATGAAATATTTGGATTCTGCTAAGTAGACGAGTTTTTTGGAAAATACCTTGAATAATAATTACATGACGTGAAAGCATATAACATATCTTGTAACTCTTTGGCCTATATGTTTAATATACATTTTGTGGCTGATTTATGTTTCTTTATATATTTATCTTCCTCCTCATTACCCTAGGGATCCTTATAAGTTATTTTGTAGTTCGAAATTTCATTCTGCTCAACCTACAATTTTAGTCAATCCATGGTAAGTGGGTTTGGTTTAAATTTCACTTATATCCCTTGTTTATATAAATGTCATTGTGTAATATCTTGACCATGTGCAATGTTGGTTTTTATCTTGAACACTAATTATATTGCATCCTTCTTGTCTTCATATTTACGTACTTCTTCATGGGTATTTCTCTTTGGAAGCATTATTTGATCATCAATTAATTGAATGTGTCCAAACCATAACTCTTTGTGTTGATACATTTTATGGATGAGAAATATTGAATTTGTGCCAATATATCAACTGTCTAATATTGAGGAATTATAACATTCCATGGAATCCATTTGGTTAAATTTGGTTATTGACCAATCTTGTCACTACCATTTAGTGGAGATAATCCTTGAATTTAAATTATTTTTTAAAATCATAATGTGTTTTTATCATGATATAGAATAATGGGTATTTTTAATAAAAAAAATTCCGCTTTACTTGACTTGTTTATTGAGATAGTATGCATGTTATTGGTTATGACCAATTGATATACGAAATGTGCAATTTAATGATAAATAAGATTTTTCATATTTATCCATGAGGCCATATTATGTGACATTGTTATATCCTTGATTATATGACATTTTTTAATTAAATGATGAAATTATTATATAGGTATTTGTTCTAGGGATACATATTGAAATGCATATTGAGTAGGTTATACATAGTGATACATGTTGAAATTCTTCTATAGTTTTCAATGCTCCATGATATATGTTGAAATGATTATATATTGTTCTATTCCCAGTGAAAAATCATTATATTCTTATATAGTGTTATCCGCCTAGTTAACATGATAAAATTATTATATAGTGGTCTAGGCCCAATGAAACAATCCAAAATTACTATATAGTAGGATCAACACTAATTTTATTCTAAAATTATTATATTGAAGGTTTTGACTGAGATTTTTTTAATTTATACTTTGGTTATAATATTATGGTTCTCATAGTGTTTAGACATGCTCTGCAACATTCCATCAAGACATCGAGGGATGTTTTCTTTTTTACTTGGTAATAAATTTATTTTTTGCGTGGTTGTGAAAGATTATTAGAGACAATCTAGAGTGGTTTGGAAGAAGTTTGATGTGGTATTAATTTGATTACTTAATTAATTTATATAATTTACTATTGAATTAATTCATACACCTATTATTGGACTAGTTATTCATCGACATAGTTGTGTCAACCTTCTGAGTTATAATCACAACCCATACATGATAATATTTTTTACCTATGATGATTAAATGTATACAAGTACAAAAAATGGTGAAGTACCACTATATTGATTTTTTTCTTACTTAATTTATGTGATTTTAAAGACGGTATGAACATGGGACTTGTTGATGGGGGTGTTTTGTGTCCTTTATTATTATTTTATTACTTTATTTTCTATTTTATATATCTTGAAATTTAGTTACATTCCATAAAATCGTTAGATTATTATACTATTATTTATGGGATTATTTAGTCATCTTATTTGTCGGTTACTATTGTATTATTATTTTTTCCATTTCTTCCACGCACTAATATTTATTTTATTATTAATAGTATTAGTTTTTTCCACTATGTTTTAACCCAATATCCATGTTGTTTTGTATTCCCACTATACATACCACACTCTATCTACAAGTTAGCAACATCTGGGGTATGGGGAGGTACACATGAGTTATCCTAACCAATAATTTCTAACAACATGAGAGAGTTTAATATTGGAGGAGGTTAGGTAGTGTTAACATATGTATATGTTTCATTTCTATTTATTAACTATTTTGGAATGGTTGAATGGAAAAAATGGTGTGTGGGACATAGTTTTGATATTGTGTATAGGAGTATCTATCCCATGTACTGGGTAAAACACGAGTTCATAGGTGAGACCATATTTTTATATGAAGTTCTTGTTTTATTTCATGTTATTTTAACATAGTGATTCACATATTTTTTGAGATAATAGATTTATAATGATATTTCATCCTCTTGGTATGCATGTTGAGCATCTAGAGAGTGGAAATCAAAATTTTCTAAACATAGCTAAAATAGAACATCCTGCAGTTCCTGAGATTTATATGGATTTTTGGAATCAAGACATCCTTTAGAGGGTCATGGGATATAGGGAACCAGATGCCTCTCACACCATTCCTTTAATGTCAATGTTGATTATAGATTTTCAGCTACAAGAACAAATGATCTTTAATGGGAAGGGAGGCCCCCAAGAAGCCATGTTTGAGATCCAGTCATTCCAGACGATCATTATTCATCAAGAGACCCCTAAATATATGAGGCTAATGCTTACTGTGTATATACTTCTAGGACCAACCTTGTTTCTGTGGTACATTCATGAGTAAGATGGGTGGTAGGAGTAGTTATCCTGGAAGGAATTCAACATGATGTTCCAAATCCATTTCTATCATAATATGTTAAAGGAGGGTATGGCTTGTGAGTTCATGCACCTGACATAGGAGGACATTTTATTGACAGAATATGGTGAACATTTCAGTAAGCTATAGAATGGTGTGCCATTTTTGGAAGCTGATGATCTCTAAAGGGTGATACAAGTTTTTTGGATGTCTTTATTATGAGATCAGTTCATAGTTGAACTTATTTCTTCTGAGTAGTTTTGTAGACATGATCAATCCAGAACTAATCACGGAACTCAATCTAAGAGTGGCCCCAAGATGTGGTCATGCAATTTTACCATGGAAAATTGTGAACTATAATTCAAGTGTAATGAAGGGTCACTATGATAGTTTTATTTAGGGTTATAGTAGACAGAGATGTGTGGGTAGTGGGAAGAAATATCATGATCATGTTTGGATGTTGTTGTATCAGTGTGGTAGAATGGTCTACAAATGACCTCAGTGTGCATACTCATCATTATATTGTCATGCATAAGGAATGTCGGGACAACACAATAGGTTTTGTAGGACAATATATTATAACAATAATATTGTGGGAACATGAAAATTACTTGTCGGTGATGAACTAAGTTATGCTTCATCATGCAAGTAGTTAGAGTTCCAGTGGATGTTCTTATCAAGGCAAGGTATGTGTGTAGAGTACATGGACAACAGTAATATAAAGAGGGTATATCATATGTGGGTGTGGCTGGAGCCCAATGAATAAGGGTTTGCCTATTTCATGTTATGGAGAATAATTTTGCTACTCTGGATACAGTACCACCAACTTTCAGAGTTACAATGTCTGTTTCATCTAACCATCCATATGGATTTTTTATATAAGTTCATAAAATTCATTTTTATCCACTCATTTCGTAAATATTTTGGGATTGGATGTGGAAATAACAGACAATGAATTTTCAATCGACAAACCAATGGTATTGTGATTAGAGAATATCAAATGTTAAAAATTATGTTCTCTAAAAACTAGTGGTTAACATTACTTTTGTGAACCATTCTTCCTTAAAATGACAGGATTTAATTTTATTGTTGGTATGAATTGGTTAGGTAAATATCAGGATCATATCAAATGTTACCAGAAAAGGATCCAATTTTTTTCTCAATAAGGGGGATGATTTCCCCACCATTGTTAGTGCGATCTTTAGGCTGGTCATGAAAAACAAATTCATTATAGATAGTATTTTTTACATTTAAAATAATCAAAATTACACTTTGTTTTTGGGAGATGTAGTAAGATTATTTTACAATAGTAAAATAATTTTCAAGATGTTTTATTAAATATTTATATGCACTACCACCTAAGAAAGATATTGAGTTCAAGGTAATGTTAGTAATAGGAGTAGAGCCAGTTTGTATCCCACCATACGTAATGACACCAGAAGACCATTAGGAGTTGAAATTATATATGGATTTTCTATCATCAAATGGTTAAATAAGGGAATGTAACTCTCCTATAGGTAATATATTTAACTTGATGAATAAGGATTATGGGGATTTTGTCTTGTTTGTGGATTATCTATAGTTGGTCCAGATGATGGTCAAATCTAGTATCCTCTTCCATAAATCAATGATCTTATTAGTCAACAAAGATGTGTTATAATCTCATATAAGATTGATTTTATATAAGTATAACATTAGTTGAGGGTGATACCAACAAACATACCTATATATTATTTAGGAGAACATATTTCACCTAGGAGTACATAGTGATGCTATTTGTTAGAACAATAACTCTAATGTTTCCTGGGCCTTGATGAATCATATCATTCATGCATTTCAATATCGATCTGTAGTGTTATCTGTTTAATAAACATTATTGTACTCTCATAAAGTATATAATCATTTAAAACAACTTGAAATCATTTTTTGTAAATTGAGATAGCATTATATTTTTTCCAAGGTAACCAAACTCAGATCCTTTATTGATAATGTGCACATAATGCTTCATGTCATCTTCAAGGAATGATGTCAGTAGACCCAGAGGTTAAGAAGGCATGGAATCCTATGAGTATCATAGAAATTTCATTTATATTCCAATTATTATTGGTTTATAATGTTATTATTGGCACATTATATAGGGAATCTATCATTTGGTGAGATCAATTTTAGGGATAACCATGAAACTAGTGATGTTTGTTTTGATATATTCTGGAAATATAGATTTTAAGGAGATGATTGGAATGCGTAACACATCACCTATAATCACATTACCTATGCCATATAATGAATATACCATTTATTGTGAAACATATGAATTTAGAATCATAGTAGTTTTGATACAGGATGATCAAGTGGTTTTTTATGACTTATGATAGCTGATACCAAATGAGTGGATTTACCCAACTCATTTTTTGCAGCTAGTATTAGTAGAACATGAACTAAAATGTTGGATACATTTTCTAATGGGGATAGGTTTTAGGTATACATGGAACACACGTGCCATAGGTACATCTTTCCACATGTGGACTTAATTATTCGGAAGTGGAGGTGTGTCGATTATCTATTTTCATTAAACTTCATGTAGGCTTGTACATTAGGAATAGTTAATCAAATTTCTAAGGCATTAGGCCATGTGAAGTAGTAGTATTTGTTATGGAAGTCATGAGATGTGATTCAGGTGATTTTATCTTTAGAAACCATCATCTAGAATTTCAGGAGTCTCACAGATGGCCATATCTGACTTTAATATGTGTTATACCTACAATTCGTTGATGGATTTATACTAAGGATTTATCTGATTTGAAATACATATTTATGAATGAAAAGTTAAATGGAGGGGATAATTCTTATGTATGGTATCTTGGAAGTGTTAATTATTTTAATTTTTGTGGATGGAAATGGGTTCTATTTGAATTATATGGAAGGAAGTTATAATAGTTTCATGCTTATATATTGGTGGTATGTATTTTATTGACATAGATATATCAGGATCCTTGTAGATAATAGATGTGGACCAGAATAAAGAATAATGTATAAGTAATTATGGAGTGATGTTTCAATTTTATGAAAGTGGTAGTCCGGTATTAGATACAACATGTTCTTCTACAACATTTTCCCATTCTTGAGAGGAAATGGGATGATTTCACTTGGGATTTTATGATAAGAATACCCATAAAAACCTATAATAATAATCTGATAGGGGTGATTATAGATCATCTATCAAACATATCCCACGTCAATCCTATTAGGGAGACCTTCAAAATTGATGATTTGGGAAATGAATATAGGTATTTTTTTGTTCAACTACATTGTGTTACAATTATAATCATTTCAGATTTAGATCCTTGTTTCATATCATATTTCTAAAATGGTAATTAGAAGTCTCCTTGATCAAATGTTCATTTTAGGACATCATTTCATACTATTAATGAAAATCAACCTAACATGACTATTTAGATTATAGATAATAATTTTTATTATTTATTTTTAATTTTAAATTTTTTTTGGAGTAGCATACATAACTCGTGGAATGGGAATATAATACAAGGTTCCATGCATCTATCAAGATAGAACTTATTGAGGATTTTTATGGAAGGATGTGTCATTCGACTCATTTTTGTTTGGGGGTAAGTGAGTTGGCAAATTTTGGGCCTACTCTCATGTCAGAGATATTTGAGAAGGTTCAGTATATGAGATTGTGTTTGGTGACTTTACATAATAGGATGGATTCATACAACAACCATAAAATTTGACATCTATGCATTAGAGTGAGTCATCAGTTTTTCAATTCATTTATCACCTTGATTGGTTCAACACCATATTAAGAACCAGGGAAAGCGAACACCAAGGTTGGTCACATCATTGGAGAAATTGGATAGTGTCAGTCCAATGGCATACAATATGGACCATACATAATGAAATAGTTCCATGAATGAAGAGATCCTCCATCAAATATTTGGAGATATTTTTCAAGAACCTTTTTCATGTGATAGAGGTAGTATACATTGAGCTAAGTGGCGATTTATCCTTTGAGAAGAATCTTATATAGTGGTCTAGGCCTACAGACACATGTTGAAAGGTTTATATTGGGGTACTTGGGCTAATTAATTATTTAAATTCTTATATAGGTGTTTTTGATCTAAATATTGGAATTTTATACCTTGGATATAAGGTTATGATTGGCATGGTTTTGAGCCATGCTCAGATACATTCTGTCATGGCATCGAGGTAGGTTATTTTTTTACATAGTTATATGGAAATTATTGGTAAGGTTGTGATACATTGTCATAGTTATTTTGAAATGGCGGTGATGTTGGTTGATGTGCTACGAATTGATTTCTTAATTAATTAATACACTTTTTTTTTGTATTATTTCACACACTTATTAGCAGACTGGTTATTCTTATTCATTGTGGTGTTTAACTATAGACTTATACCCACATACTATTCTGGGTATCATTTGGTACCCAACATGATTATATGGATGTAGGTTTGAGCATGGGAAAGGGTCTTACTATTGATTGTATTATTTTTGGATTGGCTAATGATTTGGAGATCTTGAATGCATGGGGTTCCAGATTGGGGTATATTCATACTATTAATGACTGTGATAGTATATATTTATTATGCCAAGAATGAATTTTAATTACATCTACCACTTCATTAAAGTATTCTTATATTATTTATTGTATTATTCAGTCATATTGTCAGTTTGTTTTTATCGTAGTATTATTGTTTCCATTTATTTACACTCTGATATTTATATTTTTATTTTTAATTGTATTATTATTTTTAACTCATTAACCACCGTTATAGTCTCAAAACTCTACATATCACACCCCCAATTCTACTTGGAACCCTCATGCCTATAGAAACTCAATATTGTGGTCTCCTAACAAACCCTTTCTGGCCGCCTGACGGAGTGTTGTATTAGGGGATGTAAAATATATATAGAATATTGAATTTTAAAGTACATATTTACATATAAAGGGATTAATATGTGATTTAAAATTATTAGAGATGTCAAAATTTATTACAACTCAATACTTTAAATCCTAGATAAAAAGAACATGGTGGTTTTCCTATTAATTAAAAATACCATTCTAGTTTTTCCATGAAGTGTATTGAATGAGATCCAATAATTATATATTTTTTGAATTTGGATATA
Source organism: Viscum album (assembly GCA_963277665.1). NCBI lineage: Eukaryota > Viridiplantae > Streptophyta > Magnoliopsida > Santalales > Viscaceae > Viscum > Viscum album. Next base: position 553,936,105 of record OY728165.1, on the reverse strand, counting down.
GAAATAATGAGGAGAGGGAGGAGTTCATACCTTTATCATTTTTTTACCATCCATCCATGGGATAATTAATGAGACATATTCTGATTTTTTAAATTTAATGATGATATAGAGTAATTTTCCCAAGTTCATCAATAGTCATTTTGTAATTATAATTTTTAGAAACTGTGTATGGGTTCCATTAATACTATCCATGGAGAAAATGTTTTTGGGTCAATCTCAGCATTCATTTTTCTCAATTCATCCAAGATGTATGAATTTGTATAGTGATATGAAAGAGTATTTCTAGTGGGATAACATGATAAGGGATATTGAAGAGTATATATATTGATGTATAGTGGGCCAATAATTTAAGGATTATATAAATAATTCAAATGGAATGTTTCAACCATTACTCATACTAGAATTGACGTCAGAGGACATTTTCAAGGATTTCCTTATCAGAATCAAAAAAATATAATTTGAATAATTTAATTTGGATTCTAGTCATTTACATTATGAAATCATTTAATTTTGTTTCTGTTACTGAATACTTAACTCTTTATCAAAATTATCCATTATAATAAATTAATTTTGGAATTTTTTTGGATCCCCACTCACAATCTTATGTGATTTGGATATTATTTCTACCATGAAGTTAGGAATACAGATTAAAAGGTCTCTAAATATTGGATAGGATTTTGGTATGACATATAATACATGGATAGATGGTATTTTTGATAATTCCATTCAATATATTGAAAAATTGATATATTTATCTATGGACTTCATTGTTGATTGGGATCAATGCCTTCTATTAGATACATTTTATATCATAATATGTTTCCTGTGTATGGTGACCCAAAAAAGGTTCATATTACTTCATGTGAGAAAATTATAAAATTAAAATATACCAATATTTAATTAATTATATGTAAAATTAAATTTTTTTATATTATTACATAAAATTTATTTATGTGTGAATTTTTGAGACTATTATATAAATATATAGTTTTTATAGAATTGTAAAAAATACTGAATTTTTAATATGAATTATCTATTCAAGAATATATAATGATAAATTTATTTAAAACAAATATTTCTTCATTTATATCATGAATCATTCAATGCATTTAAATTTAAATAATTTTTTTGTCATATTTGGATATAAAATAATTTATTTCATAAGAATACATTTTTTGGACAATACTTTTAACTATAATTTTTATGTTTAATTTTAAATTATATTCAGCCACCTATATGAATTAAATTTGTGAAATGGTATATATATTTATTTCCGAATAATAACTCATATTTTATATTTTAAACTTATGCTTTTAATAAAATTTTGTTAGAATAATAGTAATATTATACAATAGTTAATGTTAAACTACATTTACTAGAGTTTAAGCTAAGTGATAAGGGAGAGATTACCAATTATTAATTTCTAAATCCTATAAAATGGAACTATTTCAATGTATTTATATCTACCCTATATTTTACTTTTTTTTGGAAATATTTATCTTGAATATGAAATTTTTAAATTTTAATATTTTAATAAATTATAAATGTGTCGTCTCACCCAATTGTAAACGGACAATCCTATATTCTAATATTTAGACTAAATAGATTAATTTAAATTTACCAAACCATATAAAAGACTCTTTTAGAAATTCATATCTATGAGTTATTGGATCTAGTGTTCATAAAGTACCATTCTAATTCTCCTTAAGAATAGCTCTAAAGAAGTTATGTTGAAGGAGAAGTAACCATCCTACTCATACTCTTTCATTTTATATCTTTTTTACTTATTATAAATATATGGTCTTATTCATAAAATAAATAATCATTTGTAATAAAAAACCCAATATTTTATAATGGTTATGTATCCAACCTTATTCACCCCCTTTTCCATCAAATTGGATGTAAAGATGTATCTTATGTGTGCATGTGGACTAATAACTCCTTAGAAGTATACAATTCATATTCTATATCTATATATATTAGATAGTTATTGTAATGGATTTAATTATTAAATATGATATTTATAATACAATTATTATAATTTCTAATGAAAATATAAAATATATGATATTACCATCTCATATTTTTGAAAATGGTACCAGAAATGCTGTCAGAGGATAACCCCCAGGCTACTTATTAAATTTAAAGAATAGGACAATAAACAAGTTCAAAAATCCAAAACTGACAGCTACATATCAAAGAAAACATACTCATCGACACATCCTAGATATAAATATTCCACTATAGTAGATGATTCCCATTCTGAGATTTCATAATTCTTTGAAACCTTTTCATACTTACTTTGTACATTCATTCATTCCAAAGATAGAAGCTCTGGGTTTTTGACAGAGGACCAGGTGGACACCAGCATTGTTTAGTATGAGTAGTATGTTATTGGCCTTCATCACGGTGGTTTAGTAATACTTTATGGATTCCCAATAATCTTCACCATCCCTCCATAACAATATCATGATATGAAGGCCTAGTAAATCCATGATCATTTTCCTTGCCACTCTCCAAGCATTCCACACATTTTTCAGAAATATGAACCTCATGTATTCCATCATCCCCTCCTCAGAATTTATGAGATATACTATTAATTTCAATCAATGATAGACACATAGGCTTCTCCACGAACTAATGAAAATCTATAATCCTCTGATACATGGATTTGTTCCCAATTCCATCATCCTAAGAATCAATCCCAGGCTGTATGCTTCCAACTACTTATGTTGGAGAACCCTCCTTTGCATTCTCCAATTCCAATTCATAGAACTGATTTCCAGTGTCTATTGAAATCAACACTCCTCCACGACTAACATACCTCTTTTGAGACCCATCAGTAGCTTCCAACACCTCCATAAGACAACTCTCACAACCTACAACACTGATGTCCTCCTCAAGCACAAGCTCTGACCCCATGTGCTCACCTACTTCCTTCCCACTAATACCCAACACCAAACAAACCTCTTCCTGGGAGACCTTTGTGCTCACATTAACACTTGATGACCCTCCCTTGTCACTGGTACTAGGTTCACCTTTTACGGAAGAATTCTTAAACCCTACCCCTGAATTCAGATCACTCTTTAGCTGACTAAACACCAAAGCTACCAATGGACGAGGAGGTGCCTCTACATGAACCCTCGAACTCACTGCATCCCAGTTCACTAGACCATTCACATTACCAGAACTAGCACCTGCTACATGCCTCTGACAAAGGAACCTACATAGCTTCTCCATTAGTTCAGTCAACCTCTTATTTACAGCTTCACATTGACACTTAGAGACTATGTTCCCCAATATACAGTAGGTAGTGCAATAATTAGTCCAAGATTCAAAGACAACGCTCGAATTCCATCAGAATTCCTCACCCAATGTAATCCAAATCCTTTCTAATAGTGACATCACAACATACACCTCAATATAGAGGTGAGGATTGATCACATGACTCACTGTGGATGTTTGAACATCAAAACAAAGAAAATGTTCCACCATATTACCAATTATACAGGTAATAATATTTTTTTGAAAATGTATATGAAGCTGAGGAAGACATACCCACGCCCCAACGGTGGATGGATAATGATTAATACATAAATAAAAAGACCATCAAAGAAGGAAAAACATACATCCATTGTAACAATGGTGGGAACAAGGCCATGCTCAGACCAAATCATCTTCTTAAGAAAACTAGATCTTGAAGTGGTGTTCTTTAAGAAGACTGAAGTCCGCACGGTCTTGAAAATCCCATTTTCAAAGATGAAGCAATTGAAATCATCATTTGAGGGTCGTCAGTGATTTAAATTAGCCACCAGTGTCTAATCTAGATGACACGATGCTTTATATAACTCTGACAATGTGATCTATAATTAAGGATCACCATGGTGAAGGTCATGGGCCTTCAGGCTAAGATAGATCACTGAAAACTCCAGAAGAAAAATATGGTTTGAAAAAGTGGTGAAAGGGTTAAGCATGACCAGATGAAGCACAATTAGTTCTTCCTCCCCCCTTCCACCTCCAGGAGGGGGGGGGGAATTGACCTCAGTCACTGGATAGGGTTCCATCGCCATAGATCCAAATAAATTCTATAGTCCTTATTATGAAATCACTTCATTATATCAGTCTTGATGATGATAACATCACTAGTGAGTACGTGTTGACTACCAATCAACAAATAAATTTGAATTTTTTTTCATTTAATAATTACATGGATAGTAATAAGGATATATTATTACAAATTAAATAATATTTTTATTTTAATTATTATTTTTCAATTAAAAAAATAATATATAACATTCCTTTAATCATTTTTTAAAAATTAAAACATAATTCATGAATATGTATGACATACCGTCTATATGAATTGTGGAACTAATAATTCTACATAAAAATATTAGGGATGATTATGAAGATAACATAGGTTTTATTTTCCCATTATAAATGTATAATTATATGAACTATAAAACAAAAACATCAATGAAGAAACAAAACTATTAACATCTGGAAACAATGATTTTAATATGGAATAATTTATACATTGGTATTAAAATATTATTAGGGGATAATATATGATATTATAAGTATTTTAATGAAATTTTAATATATATATATATATATGTAGAATATTATTAAATTTCCTGAATAATTTTTTATAGTTCTTTATAATCTTAACCAAATTGAGGTAAGTTATTTCATCTCAATTTCCACAAAATTGAGACATATTTTTCTGTATGAAACAATTTATTCTTATTTTGTGTATATACTATTCCTATAATCAATTTAAAATGAATATATATTTCTTAATTATTATTAATGTTTCAATTCATATTTTTCAATTCTATGGTATAAAATATAAATGTCAGTAGAGAGGTAAGACTTAATTTTAAAGATTTTTTTTGGGTGATTTCTCATATTTTCATTGAATAAATCCTGTAATATATCCCTAAAATACTGAATATATTTTCCTATGCACTATATATAAAAGTAATTAATATGATTTATTTAAAATTTTATTTTCATTGTATCTCGAATCAATCAATGATATGTTTCAAATAAAAATGGATCATATTTCTCATTTGATCAGGAATATTTTTCATCTATGTTCATTCTATTATTATAAAAAATTAAATTTATTGAATAAATTATTAGAAATATTTTATGTTACACTGTATGATTAAAGTTTTTCAATGTATTATCTATATCATATCTTAAAATATTTGTTTTGAACCATATTTATAAAAATTCAAAATGAATGTTTCATTTTAACATTCAAGGCATTAACAAATTTTCATACTACTATAACAATTTAAGAAATTTTTATTCTTTTTTTAAGATTTCACTAGTATCACCTAGAAATTTATTTTATTAAATATTATCATATTTTATCTTCTATTTATAAATTTTATAATGTTAATTGTTTTCTTAAATCCCCTATATTTTTAAGGAATTGATGGTAATATTTTAACAATAAATAATTTTTTTGTAGTTATCATTGTTTTGAAAAATTCAAATTATTATCATCATTTATCATTATAACATAAATTGTACATCAATATTATATACACAATATCACAGAGTTTATTATTATTTTCAATATCATAAAATTTTTTCATTCATTTGTTTACAATGAATGTTATTTTATTTACTAGGGAAATATTTATATATTGTATTGTTTATATAATACATTTTCTAAAATATGGAATATTGTTTATGAAATAAATTGATATTATATATATGAGGAATTCATTGGACATGCAGTGATTGGTGGGTTCTTCATAAATATGGCCCCACGAATAATTAATATGTATAATAAGACAACCTATTTCAGCATACATTTTAAATGTTTATTTATGCATACCCATTGAATTCAATTTTATAGAATAAAGAATTTATAATAAACAGATCATGATATTTATTGTCAATACATCCATAATTATGAATAACCTAATTTTAGAAATTATTTATTATTATTCATAATATTACATTATTTATATTATTCGTGGATTCATTTCATGATCATGTTATTTACTAAATTGAACTTCATTGAAGTTACTTTTAATTTTATATTTATTACACTATATTTATATATGATAATTTCTACCACATATAGTCCTTACTCCACATCTAATATCACAATTTATTCATTTTCGTTTCCTGGCAATATGTTGAAATATATTTTGAATGATATCAATTATTTCATAATATTTATTATGCTATTATTTTTAATATTTCTTAATGCAAAATTGTAATCATGTATGTATCAAGTTACTCAAGACTAATGAATTGATTTATAATCTTTGATGTGGCCCATTTTATGTTATATCATCATAATAAAATATAAAATAACTATATGTCACTAGAGTATGGTTTATTTTAGTATTTATTAGAGAAAATGTAATATAAACCATGGGAACTGTATATTAAATTAATAGATCTAACATTAGAAATATGGTACTATATTATAATATATAGGAACATTTTCTATTAGTGTTGTTTTTATTTTATAGATCAATATTTTATGATTATTATGAGCTAATATAATATTTTTTATTTTTTAGTGATTTTTTATAATATATGAAAGGGAATCAACAATTGTATCAAATGTTGGGATTTCTTTACTATGTAAGACAATAATTATAATTTTTGAACAAAGAATATCATATGAAATTCTTGGTATCTAACATACGTTATGATGAATAAACATTCCTGTAAAGAGATTCATATTTCTCTATAAGATGATTTATATATGTTTGAAAACTTTTTGTGATATAATCCTTCAAATATTAATTGATCTATTAATCTATTTTTTGATGAGAAATGCATCAATTTCCTAAAAATGATATTATTAGATATTGGATTTAATGAAAGAGAAAATGTTATTTTATTTTTGGGTTTTAATGTGAGATATTGATAAATTGTGGTCATCAATCATGTATACAAAAGTGGATTATGAAATAAAAAACATAGTGAATTAATTTTAATACGATATTCATCTACAAATAACCATTAAGAACAAAATACTGAAAGAGATAACATGTTCCCCACATTAAATAATTGTAATTAATAAGTATTGGTAGAGTATAAGGATAACATTATAATATTATCTAGGAATTTTATAGACTATATGTAATTTAGAAAAAAAATATTGATCATTTCATTGATCAAATTATGTTAATTATTTGAAGGGAACTAATGTTTTTAGAAAAATTCATCATATCATGATATAATATCATGTTCCATATGATATTAAATGAATTTCTATACGAAATATATTTAAGGGTAATAATAGAAGAATGATGTGTCTTAACATTATCAAAAGGAGAACACCTCAATGAATAAAATATAATGATGAAATGTCCTTCATATTAAAAATTGTAAAAGAAGAAACCTAGAATTTAGTTGATGGACTTTAGATTTTGTTACAAGATTAGAGATAATGATCATGTGACAAACAAATGTATAGAAATTAAAGAATCCACTAATATTAAGTTCTTCACCAACAAATATGGGTGGTTTATTCAAAATAGTTACCTATGATTTGAGGGAACATACCAAAAACTAAACCCAACTGTGAAGTCCAAACATATGGAATTACTGCATCTTAAGAGGAAGATCCAATAGATTTGGTGAATGGTAAACATATTATATACTATTAATGTGAATTTTTAATTTCTCTTAAATGAAAAAAATTCTATATCTACATAATTTTATAATGTACCACGTTACAACATCAATGATTATATTTTGAGTTGGTAGTGTCAGAATTTGATGATATGGTGGTTTTATATCCATTATATAAATACTCTCCATTTGATTTTGGAGGAATGTAATTCCTAAAAAACATCTTATTATTACTATAGTTGAATTGAATTTAATTTTTTGAATGAATTTTCTCTCTAAGTATAGATCCCATATCATTTTTCAATGAACCTGTGTTTCATTCTATATTCTGAATCATCCTATGATATAAAATCATTTTTAGAATATAACTAAACTAAAAATAGAATTTACTACCATCTTATCTGTTTTTCTATATAATTATTGGGATTACTATTCTCATAGGGTTCGAGAGAAACTCAATATTGATTATATTCCTATTTTATATGAGTTTTATTATATTATACTAGATGAGTTTCCAAATATTCCCATCAATGTGATGGCCAATTTTCTATAGAAGAAAAATTTTTCCACAAATTTCAAATAATGTAATTTGATTTACCCAAATAGACTTTTATTAATTAAAGAATACATTATAAGAAAATTAGATAAACAATTGATTTTGGATAGTAATAGATAATGAGGTTAAAGGTTTTTTCTTATTAAGAATAATATTGGGTCCATTAATCATTACACTAATTATCGATAACAAAATGAAACCACATTTAAAAAAATTCATTATGAACTATATATTTATGATCTATTAAATTAATTATAAGGATCTCAAATATTTTTATAACATTTTTCTTCAATATAGAAAATGATATAATTTATTTATGGATGATTATATACCCAATATAACATTTCATATGAGTTATAGTCATTTTGAATTTATATTAATTCCATTTTGATATAACGATTCTCATTTTATCTTCATTGATTTAATGAATAGTACCTTTTGAGATTATATTAACCAGTTTATTGATGTATTCATAGATGATATTGTAAAATATTCAAAGATAAAGGATGATCCAGATTAAAAGTGTGTTATTTTTCTAATGTCTTAAGGTAAATTGTAGTTATATTCCAAATATGTAAAGCGTTAATTTTTTGATATAAAAAGCCCAATATTATGACTTATGATATCCTATGATGGTATATTAGAGGATCCCTCAATAATGTATGTTATTTAATGTTTTCACTACCAGACCATGGTGATTGAAATATATATCTTTCATAATTTTGATGGATTTTATTGATTCATTGCGAGTTATTTCTAATGATAGTCTAATCAGATTTCCATGTTGACATCGACAGGATCCATGTTTGTATTAACAATTGAATTTTAGGAGAAAATTAAATTAATTGAAGATAATTTTTCATAAGTGTGATATATATATACATAATATTGAAATATATAATTACATAGAAATATTTCAATATTATCTATTGATTTTTTTCATTTGATCAAATATTTTGGTTCAATAATGAATTACTACATTAGGAATGTGAATAAGGAGGATGAACCATTTAATTTAAAGTATAATTAATGTTTTTCTATGATGAGGACTGAATGAGATTCAATATTAATGAATATTAAGAAGATAGATATTGAAATATTGATAAACGTGGGATGATATAATCTTTCTCATATGAATGATTCAACATCCATACATGAGGGAAATAATTAGACACATAAAAAATATTTTGAAATACATAATAGGGTGAGAAATTTTCCCAATATAAAAAATTGATCTTGATATAATAATAATAAGGTGTATAACTAAATTATATATTCTTTAATACCAAGTTTTAATAAGGATATGTTGAATGATGCTTATAATTCATGATTATCTAGTCCTCCGAGATGCAAGAAGATGTATAAATATCTTAAAGATGCCAAATAATGGGATACTATGAAAAGGAATATTTTAGAGTATGTATCATAAGGAGAAGGGTGATAGACAATTAAGGATAAGAGATAAAAGTTGATTTGAATGCTGCAACCCATAACCATACATGAATGGAACTATAAAAAAATTACCAAGACTTTATTCATTAAACGCCTCAAAAAATAAAAAATGGAATATTGATATTCAGGTTATAGATGATTGACATATAAAATTAGGGAATTTTATTAATATTAGATAAGATTTCACTATAGATCATCTTAAGTAGTTATACATTATGTTTGTCTTGAGATTTCATTGATCACCACTCTCCAAAGTATTCGTAAGTATGCGAGGATTAAATCAATGTTCTAGAGAAGACTTCAGGCGGATAAGAATATATAGTTGTTTTTTCAAAACTACATGTCATCCTCAAAAAAATTCTCTAAAATAGGACCATTAAAATATTGAAAACAAAATGAGATCAATATCAATAGATTTAATTTTTTTTCCATCAATTCCATTTCAGGTATAATATTATCATAAAAATAAATTTCATTAATGAATTAATTTTTATACATATGGAAACTTCAAGGGATTGAAACCAATAACACCAATTTATTATGGCAACATTGGAGAAATAAATTTTTTGTGACTTAATCTACTAGAAGAAATGACTGAGAAGGTTATATCCATTATACATCACATTTGGGAATCTCAGAGTTGATATAAATGATATACTTATAATCATCTGTGATATATACATCTTCTACCAGAAGATAAGTTATTCTAATAAAATATCTAGAAAAATTATCATATTTTGAAATAAGGGAATATTGATCCCTTGATTTATCGGTCTATTAAAATTCCATTATTGTATTGAGATGGAATTTTTAACATGGAACATTCATAGAATATCTCTAAAGTTTACTATGTGTTCCATGAATCCCTCCATTGGATGTATGCATGATCCTTAATATATACCGAAATTAGAGGTCAAAACACTGGGGAAATTTCTCTCATTAGAGTAGAAACCGATGGAGATTATAGATCATAGAAATAATATGCTATTACGAAATAACACTCATCTGGTAAATGATTTATGGTGAAATGATAAATTTGAGGAAGCCATTTGGGAACATGAGGATGTGATAAATAATAAGTATGCATAATATAGAGTACCAATATAACATTGTAGTTAAATTTTCAATGTGAATAAGAATTAAGATATTTGGTAAAAAATATTATTGGTTTTAGATAACGAAAATATATTGATATATAAAGGAAATATTTAAGTAAGGACATTATTTTCTGTAAAAATTTATGTCATCATATAGAATGGTATTATTTTATTGTTTAGAAAAAATATAATAATTAATTTCATTAACATTTATAACATTACTAATAAAATGATATTCATATTTGAAATTATTATTTAAATATTTGTTCGGATTGAAATTTTCAAAATTTTATGACAGGGAGATTTTCATTGAATAGTGAAACTTAATAATTTTTATTGATAAATGTTTTTCATACCATGATTTAATGAAGATATATTTTTTTTAAAATGTCTTGAAATTGAAATTAATTCATCTATTTTTTTAGAATTCTAATTATTTAATTTTTTTTTAAAATTAAGTTGTATTTTTTATTAATGAAATTGAATACTAAATAAACAATTTTTGGAAAAGTCACATTTGTTCATATTTGATGAGGATAATTTTACATGAAATTATTGAAATAAATTGAATATAATTTTATAAAATGGATTATATCTTTATATATAACATCATTCATATTTTAAAAAATTACAAATTTAATTTTTTTCTCAATGAATTATGAGAATAATAAATATGTGATACCACATTAATAGTTAAGACATGTTTACCTTAGGTTCAATCCAAATGGTGATATTTCTAATTGAACTCTTATAAATATTTTTGGCTTGGTAAATTTTAACCTCATATTATCAAACATTCAAATAACTAAAAATATTGATGAATTTTTTGTATTATGTTATTATATTTTATTTTTTTAAGAAATATAATGTATATCCTCTCCCATAATAATAAAAGTAAGACCCTATTATATACTCTTAACATAACCACTTAAATGTATATAATAGTAAAATATAGTAATTAAAATATTAATATTTAAATTCATGAATACACTATCAATGGGGTAACAAATTACATGCATCAGATGGGGAAAGGATTTTTTTTAAATCACATTTTTTGGATTGGTAATATTTTCATTAGAAAAATATTTAGAAAAATGATTCATAAATTCAAAATATTTTATTATAAACCTGAAATATAATTATATAAAAAAATATCATTCCAATTTTATCTTTGGGACTCCAATATAAAAAATAAATGTTTATTATAAAAGGTGATCTTAATAATATTTTCATTGGGTCCATTTTTCTTTTATTTTTCTATTTTTCTATATTTTCTTAGAAAAGTCCTTTAAATTTAATAAAATAAGTTATTATGGATATTTAATTTCATACATGACATTTAAAAGTTTGGAAATGATTCCATATATTGTTATAGTATTGTACAATTTTTAACTTACTTTATACATATTCAAAAGTAATTATTCTTTATAATAGAGATTTCATCTATATATTTTCCTTCTATCATAATAAAATAATGTTATTTAACTACATCCATATGTTTTAAATGGTTTAAAATATTAATAAATAATGAAAGAATATTTTAATAATATTTATATTTTTTTCATTCTCCAATGTATATTATATTGTTATAGAAAATATTTTTAGATGAATTGTTGAAATCTTTTATGTATTATTAATTTCTTGATCATCTACTATCACTTCCATCATTCAAATTATTCTGATAATTTTTCATTGTAATATAATTTTCACTTAAATATCATTTTTTCTTTCATCATGGATATTGTTACTTCCAAAACCTATTAAAATTTATTCATTTGATGTTTTAATATGAATGTTATTTGATTGGCTGGGGAAATATTAATTTTTTTTAATAAAAAATATATTTATTGATAAGTCACATTTTTTATGATTTAAATTTAAAAATAAATATATGATTAATATATTAGAAATTTATTGATTAATGAGTCCCAGATATAGATATCCCATCGATACATTAAGAGATTTATTGAGTGTAACTAGTTTTCCAAAATTATTAAAATGGTTTTATGGTGTATCCCAACTATTAAATTATACTATCTTGGAAAACGTCCTTGAAGGTAAATTAATAATGATTTATGAGATCATGATGTCCAACATTATGCATTTCCTTCATTAATAATTCAGTTATAATTTTCGATTACACTAGTGAAACAATATTATCCATTGTTTCATTTCATTCTAATGTTTTTATTATTTGTATTGTGTATTTAGTTATGAATAATACCATATTCATTATTAATTTTTTACACATGATAGTTTCCACTATAAATAACCATTATTGAGAATCCCATTTTTGGGTTAATTTTTTTTATTTTCCATACGATATGACAAAGGATATTATAAATAATATAAATGATGCCAGAATATTTAATAGGTTATTTTTTTTAATATTTATATTTAAATTTTGGAATCATGTATGTATAAAGTAATCATAGGCAACTAATCATGATCAATAATTAATTATTTTATCCAATGTATAGTATTACAATTTTTAAATTTTACACTATCACCAGGTTACTAGAGTTGATGTTTTTACCCATGTAAATGAACATATATATATATATAATAAAAATTGTAATTGTAATGATATATTTTTATTAATGATTAATTATAAATTGTTTTAATTTACAGAGGGGTGAAATAATATAAGTACTACCAGATTTTCCACTTCGTTAATGCGTCTTACAGATATTACTATACAATGGTATATCGTAACATTCTACATAAAAACACAATCCAAATTTAACATATTTCATTGGTGAGGAGAATGTCTTTTTCTAAATATTATAACCAAGTAAATATATTTATATAAATATTTATCTATGATATATTGTTATTAATATTTTTAACTGTTTCAAAACGTTCATAATTTTACTCTAATAGTTTCCACGTAAATTGAATAATATTATTTTTTAAGAAATATTATTTAGAAATTATATATTATGATCTAATGTTTTATTATATATTATACTAAACAAAAACTTATTTATTTATTTTTTACCTATATAACCATTCACTATTATGTACTCTTTTACTAGTAAGTATTTTAATATTTTTTTAAAACTGTTGAGAAATTATAATTATAATACCATAAATTTAAGGAGATTAATTGTACATGTATAATTATACTAATTTAATTCAACTATGAATTATTATGTATTAAAATTAAAATTTTCTTGTTTCTCGTAATTATTTATATAGAGTTTCAATTTAAATCAAAAAAGTTTTTTTTAAAGAAAAACCCCCTATAATTATGGGTAGATAATAATTCATTTGATTATATATATCACAAACCAAAAAAAGTAATTTTATATTATTACATGTCACACCATATTTTCACTAAATTGTGTTTCCAGTTCTATATGGTTTTAATTTTTTACATAAAAGTATTTTTATGTTCTTTTTGACTTATTTTGAAATTATATATATTGGATATTGTAATTAATATTTTTTTAAAATGAGTCACACATGTAATTATTAATATATGAGTTATAAATTATCATAGATATTTTTTCATGAAGTAATGATATGTATAACTAAAATGATATAAAACAGCAGTATATATATTGTTATTTCTTGAGGTGCGTGTAAATTTTTTCAAAACATTTAATTCTATTAGAATAAAAATCGTTAAATTCATATAAATTAAACCAGTCATTATATCATAAATCATTTTTTATAAGTTACCCAATATATTAGGTTCCTAATTATTATCTTGTGTATGGTGACCTAAATATTCAAATACCTTATTATTAGGTTAAAATAAATTATGTAAAATTTTGAATACACTAAGTTAGGATTTTAGAATATATATGTTCTTAAAGTAATGTATATTATATGCTTCATTATACTAATAGAATATTATCCATGTGAATATTGAATAAATATATATGATATATGTGACATGATTTATTTCTAAATAGTCACGAAATAAGTGATGATCTTATCCATGTAATGTCAAAGTGATAAAAGTAACACATATTTCTAATAGATACCATGTAAAGAGATGTAATTTTTTGAGAGTATATTATTGGAAATGATGAAATTATTTTCTAAAAATATAATGTGAACATGAATACTATATAGGGAAATCATTTTATATAATGAAGAAACTATTGAGTTCAAAAACCATAGTGAAATGTCTATCCTATTATCATTATCTTATATGGATTTATATATACACATTCCAAAAATAGAAAATTTATTTACACTAATGTTTATTTAGAGATAATGTATTATTTGAGATAATTTTTAATTTTTAATTTTTAATTTCCCATTTTATGTTAATATCTCTATTTAATAGGGAATAATGTAGATAGTGAGATTCAATTCATTTATATCGTACTTAATGCACTAAAATTGAACAAATGAAATCAATTTAAAATAAATAATTCATTAATGATAGTTCCTCTTTGAGATTATATATTTAAATAAGTAGTGGACGAATATCAACTATATATTATATAAATTTATATAATATTATTTACATAGATAATGTTGTAAATTAATTCTAAAATGATCAAATATAATTCAAAATTCAATAAAAACATTATCAAATCATGTATAAGACTAAAGATCTAGAAATATTATATAACACATAATATTGAAACATAGTAATGAATTACATATATTGTGATCATAACTTTTCATGAAACCTATATCATATAGAGAGACATCACCCATATCATGAGACATGATGTATAATTTTTGAAAAATAATTTTTAATATTTTTAATTATTCTATATATTGTATACTTATGTAAAACATTATAATAATTGGATATTTTTTCCCTTTTAATCTTATAATACACATATTACTAGTTACATAATGTTTCTATGATAGTTTAATAAAGATATAAATTGAAAAATCATAAAACATTTTATGATAAATATCAAAATAAGAAAATTATCCCTAAATACTAAAAATTAAATCTATTATATTTCTAGAAGATTATACCAAATAAGGATCCATTAATAATATAATATAGAAAATTATGTTATCTTAGTAATATTAATAATTATTTACTTAAATAAATCTTAATATGAGTGTTTCTATGGTCTCAATTTATAGAAGAAATGGTAGAAGATCTATTTTTTTCAAAATTATTATGAATTTGAGAAATATTTATCAATAAAAATAAATGAGTAAGTATTATAGAGATTCAAAATATATGTTTTCATCTAATATATCATAAAAAATTTATGTCTCTACATATGGTATCTATATTATTGACTATATTGACAATAGTGAAATATTATTTTGTCTTGTTGATTAAATTTCACTATATATTTCTATTTCAAATCAGTACATGTGGGATTATATCAATTCAGTAACAACTATAATGTGAATAATATTTGACTTGAATTAACCTAACCACCAAATATGTCAATTTATTTAGTGTAGGATATAATAGGTTCTATAAAAATATATATTATACTAGTTTATAAGACTATGTGGAAAATATATCTAATGAGAAGAAACAACAGGTTATATAAATTTTATATTTTCATCATTAAAAAAAATTGGTTTTAAAAAATGAAGGATAGTTTTTCCATTGTGGTCATTCTAGAAATTTGAAATGAAACTATTTGTAATATCTCATAAATTTTTAATTTCAAAAGGTAAATTCCATATCATTTAATAGTGTATTATAAATCAATTTTAATTATTATTATATAAACATTAGCTAAAGATATTATTCTTAGTTACATTGTTTTAGAAATA
The DNA here is from genome assembly GCA_963277665.1 of Viscum album. Classification (NCBI taxonomy): domain Eukaryota; kingdom Viridiplantae; phylum Streptophyta; class Magnoliopsida; order Santalales; family Viscaceae; genus Viscum; species Viscum album. Next base: position 553,919,656 of record OY728165.1, on the reverse strand, counting down.
AAAAGTGTGTATTTGGGTTGCAGTTATAACTATTGATTGATTTTTTAAATTTAATAAGACTTACAACATTTTTAATATAACTAGAATTATTTAATAAAAGTTTGTATATAATAAAAAATGATAAGTAATAAGAAATTGTCAATAAAGTATTATTATTTACACTAAAAATGTTTTTTTCTAACAAATACCACTAAATTTGGTATTATTATATTTAATTAACTCCCTCATTTTTTTCCTAAAATTAAAATGTTTTTTGAGATGATTATTCATATGTTATAAACACCATTTTATTTAGTATTTACTCTCAATATGAACATTGATATCATAATTATTGGTAATATTTTTTGTTGAAAATAATTTGAATTTTTGGAAAAATGAAAAAACAATGCATTCTATAATTATTTCCCTACATGGTAATATACAGAGAAAAATAGCTAAGTATTCTGAAAGTGTTGATTAATGAATGAAAAAATGAGTAAAACATTAAGGAACATACTATTATTACAGATCATTTAATATTTAATTATTTTTTATGGATGAGTTCGAAAATAATTGTAATTATTTATAGATGACATATTGGATATGAAGTTTCTATTAAAAAATAGCTAGAAAAAACTATATCATGATTTCAATGAACATTTCCAAATCCAAAAAAAAATCATGGATTTCCAACATATTATGAAGAGGAACGTAGAGTAGACACATAAATTGATGCCCCAATAAACAACATAATGGTTTTCCAAAAACACAACAATAGGTTATGTTAGAAATAAAATTGAGATATAATTGGTATATATTATAATATTAACATATATCAGGCGTAAATCATGGTTTTGATGAGATCATAATAAAAAAAATTTATTCTAAAAGACATAATTGTTATTAACATCCTTCACTAAAATTTTTTCTGAATGATTTTAAAAACAATTATTTGATATTAACATATTTCAAAGGATTACTTTTTAAACCATAATTTCCCCAAGAAATTCCTTGGTCAATAAGCACATGATATTGTATTGTTAGTTTTATAAAAATATCATGACTATAATAAAAAGGGAGAGAGTGATGGTATAATAAATTGAGAGTTATCATTGAAGAGAAGAAATAAAATGTTATTAAATAAAGAACATTTACACCCTTCAATAGACAACAAAAAATCATCTAGGTGAACGAATTATATAAATTTAATCAATTTATGTGTAATTATTTATTATTAAATTTAATATTTTAATATTCAAATTATGTGAAATGTTGGAAGAATGTTAATATTTTTGGAAGACATATTTATAAAGGTTTCAATGTCATAAAATTAATTTTAATGACCTTTATTAAAAAAATGACAACAATAATGTGATGTTGGTTGACATATTCTAATCATCATGTATCCCCCACTCATATAGATACTTTGTTCATTTTAATAATTTTGTTTTCTTGGTGCCTCCATCATTTTTATATTCTTCACAATATATTATTAATTTGTTTAATTGATCCATTGATAATGATTTTAGTGGTATATATGTCATCTATGAGAAAAAAAATATGGTCAGAACTCCACTGCCTCTATATTCTCTATATATTCCACTATGTATATCATTTTTTCATAAAATTATATAAAATTAATGATCATATCTTTTTTTTTCTCATAATAATCAATTGACCTTTTCATGGAATATATGAATTAATATCAATAAATGTAAATTATTATGTCTAATTTATTAATATTTCAAATATATAAGATAAAATATCCCTTACCTTCCTTCAATGAGATTAAATTATCTAATCATCAAAATCAATGAACATACATGACTTTTAAAAATTGTGAATTATTCTTTGACAAATGGTAAAAACATTAATGCTGATAGAAGATATAGGAATGTGTATCGTTCATCTCACATTGAGGAGGGACCAAGGATGTTTATGGGGTTAAAATAGTCCTTATGGGATAAAATACTTGGTATTCATAAAGGGTATAAAATTGTCAATTATTTCTTACTACAATAATACAAATCAAAATTCTAATATATTTATATCAATAAAGATGAATATATAATTATTATATTTTTTAAAAATTTAATATTATTTTTTTCACTATATATGTTTATAGATTAACTCTATAATATTTTACCATTTTAGAGATATTAGTTCTAATTCATACAGATAAATTTAGTTGAATGATTTTAGTACAAGAGGATCATAATAAGGATGACTTTATGATTGAAACTTTTTACAATATATTCATTTCTTACAATTTGAGACATATATTTCAAATTAAGAATAAATAAATTAATATAAATAAAAATCCTTCCAAGCATTTAAAATCATATGAATTCTTGATAATAATAAAATATCACAATTTAAAATCTTATTATGAATTATATTACACAAATTAAAATATTTTAGGCCCCCTTTTTTAGAATAATTTGGGAATATAAAATTAATTTGTAATGCTATGATTCCATTTAAAATGCTAAATTATTTTATGATTAGATATTACATAATGAATACACTAGAAAAGTCCTGTAAGAATACTGAGGTTTATCAATACGTGATATCATTCTGGACGAATAAAATACTTATACTAAATGTGCTCAACAGTAAAATTTTATCCTCTAGAAAAAATGAATGTTCCTTCATCATTATAGAATATTTATTTTAAATGTATAATTGATGTGATATCTCCTAAAGTTAAAACAGAATGAAAGAGAAAGAGAAAACATAGGATTATGGATGATATGATTTTATGGATCAATTTAACTACTATAATTAATCATACATTGTTAATGAGAATATTAAATTGAAAAATGTATAATTATATATTGAGAATGAGTATATAGTCATTAAAAAGTTGTTTTTATGTATAAAAATATTGTAAATCTAGAAACAGAAAATGAGTCTATCAATATGAATACTTATTTATAATATTTCCAAATTGATGTCTAGGAATAATGAGTCTTTTTGAAAAACTATTTATAATAATATGGTCATTTTTGTTATGTGAAATAAATTTCATTATAAAATGAGCTCCATATTATTTCATAGAAATTTTCATTCACCAACATGGTTCAACCACAAACCAATATCATGAAACATCCCACAACATGGTTCAATAGATTTTCCTGATTTTCCTGTGTTGGAGAGTAGTGATGAGAATCAACGATAATACCATGTGAATAATTTACCCCAATATAAACTGATACAAAAAAATAAAATAGATCACATTGTAAGATATAATAATCTATTGTACAAAATAAATGCATATACTGATCTAAGTACTACTTTTATAGAATGAAAAAAAGGAAAAAAAACAATTACCAAACCAAAAGTGAGGCTGACACAATCCACACGTGACATCATAATAACCACCATCCATAATACCATCAATCTATATAGGAATTTCTGAACCGGCGGTGAGCCAATACAAATTCTCTGGTCTACTGACACTGAGTGGAACAAGTAAGGTTTTTGAATAAAGTATATTAGTATGTAATAACTATGGAATTCTAGCATTTATATTCCTAAAATAGCCTCAGAATGATATTTTGATTTTCATTTTAAGAAAATATGGTTTTTATAATTAACGAACCAAAGAAAACAATCATGGAATTCCATTAAAAAAACTATGCATCATTCAATTTTAAAATATATTAACATTTACAATATACATTTCACAGTTACCAAGAGGAAAATATTGAGGGAAAAATCAAAACCACATTATATATCTTTTGGGAATAATGGATTCATTTATGATGAATTTTTGTTTTGGAGGAATCATTTCAATGTTGTGGATATAATAAATAAAATAATGAAGAGGGAAAAAAATTTCAAATTTAAGGAATATAGTGGAAATTTCTATTAAATCCATTAAAATTTATATTACTATATTTATGTCAAACCCAAACACATGTGGATATTCCCACATCCAATGGAATGAACGTATATATTTCTATAAGAACACTCAAGGTTCCATATTTATGATTTAAAAAATCACCAAGACTAATTAAAAGGGTTAAAATGCAAGCGCCTATCTAAGCAAACAAACCGCAATTTCCCATGTCCCGGAATACAAATACTCAATAAAGGAAAATAAATATCATAAAATAACTTATTAAATTATTAATTGTTATTTTTTATTTCTACAAAAATTGTTTATATATATATATATATATTCATTATCATAGAAATCCCTTAACAAAAAAGTTTCAATAATTTTTCCAATTTGTATACATGACAACGATTCCTATAACCACATATCAATTAGGATAAAATCATTTATAAATTAGTTATTAATGGTGAAACAATAATAAGAGTGTTCCAGAAAAGAAAAGGGTTTAAGAAAACAACTTAAATGGTGTATTTACATAATGAAACCACCGAAGGAAGAAGAATGGGGTATATATAACAAACCAAAAACACTAGAATCAATTTAATAAAACCATAAGATCATCGCTCTAAAATAAGAATCTGTAAAGAGGAAACCATTTATATAAAGAACCATCAATCATAATATGGGAAAGTGAAAAGGAGGATAAACACCTTTAACTATGAAGATATCACCTAAAAATCATGTCGGAGTAATAATACCGGAAGAGGAGATGTCTTAGGATGTATTGGGATAAAAATTATGTCCCTAAGACAATAAATCGGGAGGAAAATACCCTAATGGGTTTTAATTAGGTGTAAGATATAGAAATTATAGTTTTAATGAAACTAGGAAAGTGGCATGGTTTGTTAGAATGGTTTTTCCAAACAATGAACCAACCATGTGCACCCTAATGGTAGAGGAGAAATCTCATATAGTTTGGACCCATAATTAAGAGACTATACGCCAAAAATAAATAATGGTTATGTAAAATAAGAAATCCTCCTTGCACATGTATCTCATTATTTCTCCAAATTGTGAAAATTCACTGAGCCTGTCTTTAGACACAAACTACATACTATACAGTTAATAAATTTACACAGATGGTTTAATCCAATAATGTGTATGACCTACTGTTAAAATAGTTCAAGATCAAAATGAACTAAAAATTCTCACTTCCATAACCAGTCACTTAGTATCCCCTTATAACATACACACTAACAAGGGATATAGACAATGGCCTCCTAAAACCACAAAAAATAAATAAATACTCACTTGTAACTCATCCGAAACATCAACCAAAATATCTGAAATTATTAAAAGAAAAAAATTCAATATAATGGTGATTTTTCCCACACAACAGATAAATTCTAACTACATTAATTCAATCAATTTAAAGAGAAAAAAAATTCAACCCTAAAACTAAAAAATGTTGAATGAAACCATAAAACACAATATGACTTATGAACACTACCAGTCATACCAAAACAACTGTATAAGAAACACAACTTGGATAACCACAATTAATGAAAATATAAAATGGTTATACCCACCAAAAGAAACATCCAACACGATTAAAAGGAAATTGAAAGAACCAACATATATCACTCCCCTAACAAAAGGGTCCCCATAAATTGGAAATAAAACCAAACATAGAAGCATTCTAAAATTCATAGTTCCCCCCAAAAAACACCCCTAAATAAGAATATCCAAAATCCAATCTCGACCAATATGGGACACCCTACAGGTTTCAAAAACCAAAGTATGTCTATGAAAATACAAGAAATGGAGGCCAATAAGATTATCAAAACCCAAAAAGGAATATTTATGTCAATAAAAAATACAACAAGGAAATTAAAACCATCACATAATGGCATGGACGAAAAAATATGATATAGTTACCCACACCCCAAATCTTATTTTTTATTACGCAACCAGATTCAGTAAGATACTATATATGGATCATTGATGTCCTGAAGCATTTTTCTTTCCTTAGTCAGGGTCTAATAATAACCATCCAAAAATCATTCTTCCAGCACTACAATTTTCTACATAGTCCAAAAAACTTGGAAAGTTATAGTAAGATATCATAGAGTGACCAAACAAGCCACACTATAAGTTACCAAGTGAGTGGTTTGATGAATGGAACCCAAATCTAGAAAATTATATTTTTCACAAATAGGTTCCACTTGTTCACAATACTCACCATATGTGAATTCTCCATTAGATGAAAAATAAACTGGACAACCAATAGTCTTGTTATACCCTATGAGTCTTTCTCATATGAAAGAATGTGACACTTAATCCCTAGATATAGAACCCATATGATAAGTAGAGATTCAATATAACCATTCAACACTATCTGTCGAGAAAAAAAATTTAATAGAAGTAGTAAAAATTCCCCTTCATCGTCAGCTGACCATTACGAGCATCCATGAACATTGAAACTTTATTCACTTCTACAACCTAAAAACTAAAGAACCATATGAAATCTTCCCTGAAGATCACCTGAGGTATCCAAAATGGAAACAAGAATGGAAAGATCACATTTCATTGGTCATGTAGCGTTTCTTCAAACATACCCATGAAAATCTTCACTCACAAATAATATGGGTTCCCAAAAAGCTGATGACTCTCTCAACTTCCTCAAGACACTCTTCATCATCTAGTGGACCATACTAAATAAATAAAATAATAACATAATTAGAAGTGATTTTCTCGACCACCCCACTATGATTTTGGTAAGATGAATTACAAGAAGATGATGTATAAAAAAACCTATGTTGTTAGGAATACTCTAAACAAAGTAAATGAAAAAAATTAAAAATCAACCTGAACTCAACCAATTAATATTTTAAAACAAAATCCATGCACATAAACCAACGCCTATAAAACATAATAAAAAAACAAATCAAATTGTAATGGAGAAAAACCAATAAAATTATTAAAAGAAATTATAGGAATCCACACTAAAATCTACCATTTCAACATTTACCATTTTTCAAATGCAATTTCTTATCAGTTAAATATAAAATTATTCTTTGACTCCCATTTGAAACATAATAAATAACATTATAAAACAAGTTGTTTCCATTTTTAAAAGACATTTTCACCCCACAAATACATTTAAAAATTCATTTTCCATTCAAAATATTTTTACACTAACCCAAATATCTCAAATCAATCACCTATAAATAAATAACTAAATTTGGGAACTAGTGGTAATTCAATACATAACCACATATCTTAGAAGACAAAAAATTAATCATTACCAAACTAATGGATGCATTATGAACCACAGACATGGGGTCCACATGGTTTTTACGCTAGATAATCCCATTGTATAATAAGAGATTACATCCTATGTGATCCCCTTACATAAATAATATCTTATAACTTAAAAAACACAAAAATCATAATCTTATGTCCAAAAATAAAGAATCCATACCTAGCTACCCCTGGTGACTCATGTCTCAACATGAGTAAAAGTGATATGGAAAAAAAATAATGATCTACCTCATGAAACCAAAGGATCATACCTTACATCTACCTAACAAATGAAATTATATTTGTATCCTCTAATACCCATCATTCATGAACTAACTCATGTTTACCCTGAACTTCTCTCACATATCCTCCAACAATAAGGCCTGAGAAAAATTCTTAATCCTCATTATCTGGCCACTATTTTCAATCATCGATGATAATTTAATGGGAATGATGTATCCCAATATAATATTTAACAACATATATATAGATAATACATAAAAAGATGAAAATACATTGATAAATATTTATACAAAAAAATCAAATGCAAACATAGAAGAACGAAATACAAAACTAAAACAAAATAAATTTGAAATGTAACTGAGACTAACATGACCATTATGTTACGTTGTGGTTAACAACATCAATAAAACCATCCAAATCTGCTGATATAAATAATGAATTTTAACCTTCAAAACCAAATGATAATATGGTCATTGAGTGTCTATAGTAGGGTGTGAGCCAAATATTTCTCAATTTGAATAAACTACATAATCCATGAATGCCTTTTCAAAAAATAGTCCACCAATTCTAGAATTAAATATATTAAAGAAAAATAAAATTTTTATCATTCAAAAACAAAATATAAATTTTTAGAAATTAAATTCCAAAAACAATACATATGTTCTCATTTTTAATATCTACTTCTATTTCTGAATAACATTTTAAGGTCCCAAACTGAATGAACATTAGTCGACATACTTGATACGAAATTAGAGGTCATTTGAAAACTATGTATCAATTCAAGAAGAATATTAATTTTAGAAGAACCATTTTATAGAAAATGGAAAAAGGAAGAAAAAATGGAAGAGCGAATACCATTTCTAAATATGGGATTTAAGGTGGAAATTCTATTAAAATTCATTTTCATTTTTGTACCTATCTGTATGTCCACCCCATAAACATGTTAGTATTTCCACATATAATTTCATAAACATATGAAATTCCAAAATAATAATCAGTGTAAAAAATTAAAGAATCAAATAGGGGACCACAACTAATTACAATGGTGTACATAAGAAAAAAAACAACACACACACAACAACAATTTCACAAGTCCCCAACTACCAATAGTAATGAAATTAAAAACACAATCACAAAACACAAAGTTATATTTTTATTATAACCTATAATTTCATAAAAATCCATTAACAAACACAAACACACACATATATATATGAACAATCTTATAAATCCCTTGAAACCCCATGATCACCAAAATACCAACATGAAAACACCATAATAATTCATAAAACCGCATCAAAATTATGAGAAACACAGCAAGAATTATTTATGGAAGCTCATGAAGTAATTAGAATGTTATGAAAATAAAATTGATGCAGACACATACCACAACAGTGTGGGAATGAATGGAAACTCTCAGAGCAGAAAGAAAAATGTACATATAATAAACAGGAAACCCTATCATCAAAGAAACAAAAAACAATGATCGTACAACTTCCATGGGGACCGTACAAGATTAAACCTGAGAATTAAAGAACCAAGAACATTGAGTGGAAGAAGAGAATTCTGGGAAAACACCCAAAACTAAGAATAAATCAAAAATAATGCTTTTGATAAAAAACAATGGAAGATGAGGATCCCATGGAGGAGCGATTATGAGGCCCTTCATACACTTATGTTGAAAAAGATGAAGGAGAAACTTGATAGGGATATTAAATTGAAGAGGGAAAATGTGCATATTTATGTTTTAATGGAAATTAGTAAGTCATGCTTTATGGCCACAGAGTTTAGAAAATCATTCAGCAACCATGAACAACCCACTACAAGAGGAGAAAACTTACAGATATTGAAGTCACGGTTTTATGGTCCATTCATGAACTGTGAAAAATGGTTATGTCAAATTGTAGAGCCTCACTACCTGATTTATTCATGGTTTCTCTTAATTATTTTTAAGAAATAATCCTTTTCCTAGCCACTAACCACATGTCACACATCTACAACAATGATTTTCTTGGTTTATTGAAATATTTTTGTAGTCCATGATTGAAAAATTATGAAAGGAAAAATTGAAATAAAGACACCCTCATCACCGACCAACCATACGGTTTTTCCCCAAACCATGAACAGAAACAATGCAAAGGTTCAAAGACCACCCAAAACATCCAAACTCAGAAATTGTCACTAGGAAGTCATCCCAACCTAATCCAAAAGATAAAATATCAACAAAAAAATAAAATAAAAAATTACCATCGGTCTGTATATGACCTACCTAGTGTGTTTTAAACATTTTAAAAGAAGTAACATGAATTTAAAATGACTCTCAGGATATTTCATAATTATTTAGTTTAATATATTATATTTTTATCATAATATTCTATATAAACATCAAAATTTATCAAATTAGTAATGTAAATTTATTTATATTCTATTCTATAACAATCGTACACTATGGAAACAAAAAAAGACTATTATAGTTGAAATATAAATATAAAAATGTTAAGGAATATATCATTTTTATCAGATCATATTTTTATTAAATGTGCATTCTACAAATCAAAAATCAAATAAATTATTGGTGAAGAAATATTTTAAGTCAAAACCTAGGAAAAAACAAATAGGTAGTGAAAACCAAAAAATGTGTCACAAAATTATGAAAAAAGAAGAAAATGAAGAAAAAAATTTAATAAAAACATGTAAACATAATTCATATTAACTTATATATCATGATATAATTTTATTTTAAATATATATATTGGGGGTGCTATATGTTCTTAACAAAGCATACTCATGTTTGGACTATATTTTTTTCACTAAAAAATGATTAGAATTTAATTTAGTGGGATATAACCTAAAAACTAAATAACCGTCCAAATAAATATAAAAATAAAGATGCTGGGGTGAAATATTTTTTTCAAGAAACAAGTTAAATATTGTGAATTATGTGATAAACAAGTCTACCACTGATTATTTAATTTCCATTATCATTGTGAATATATAGGAAACTTTTTATTAAAATCCCCCAACAATTGCCGAAATATGGGAAATGTTATTGTCATAGAGTTCACTGAATAATATTTAAAAATGATCGAAATTTTATTTTATATAGTGCATTATCAACAAATTTAACACTAAAAAAATTATTCAAACATGTATAAATATATATTGGTGATTATATTTCTTTTGGGAATGGAAAATCCAATGAAACTATTATTTATTGTTGATTCAAATCTATGGGATTATTATTACTTTTTAATATGTTATTTTAATTTTTTGGTTGATATAAAAACATATTAAGTGAATCTAAATTGTGTTACCAAATAAATTAGGTGAAATTTAAAAAAATATAATATCTCATTACAATATTTGAATGATTAGCGAATAATAATGATATGAAAATAGAAAATCAAAACTAATTCTAATATAAAATATAAGAATAATTATTTCCTTATGAGTATGAATTAATGTAATGATCCATAAGAGATATTATATATTATAATTGTCTATAATAACATAATAAGTTTTTATAATCAAGTTTTAATATGAAATACATTCAATATATTGTCATAAAGAGCTTAGTATAGTAAATTTTCTCAACAATTAAATATTAAAGAATGCATAAAATATTCTAGGTATATAAAAACATAAATTCCACATGAACACATAACGATTTATAGGTTTTGACATATTTGTTTGAAATTAACATGAACTGATAAGTAATTAATCAAATTTGTATTATAATTCACTGTTATAATTACACTTCTTTAATTTAATTTTATTTATATTCCCTATAAAGGGATTTTAGGTTTAGGTAACAATAGATTCATATCGTGGATCATGAAAAAACTATTCTTTTTTTGTTATGATATATGATGGTTTGGATATTTATATGACGATACACATTTTGATAAATAAATTAATCAATGTATATAGATAATGAATAGAATGTCAAAACAAGGGGAAAGATCATCACATATTAATTATAATTAATTTCATTAATTAAATATTTACCTTGTTAAAATTATTTACTAATTGAGGGATCATAAAACATATATGTCTTTCACTATGGTGTCATTGTAAGAATAAAGATAATATTCCATTAATAATTGATCTATATGTGTTCCAAAATCTCTGATGATTGTCATATAAATCTCTTTCTACTCACACGGTAGATCATATCACATGTCTTATCCCCCATTAAATTCTATGAGAATGTTTTCAAAGGATTACCCTTGATCTCTCATGACTTTTGAGTGGGAGGGGGCAATCACTCTATATTCTTGGGATTTTTCTTCGATAAGGGGTAACTCTACGGATTTAGACGATTCACCTATTTTTTTGTGAACTACTAAACAAATGAATTGGATCTCTTTAATAATAATGTATTTCAATTTATATAATTAAACAGTTAAAATAATATAATTTCACTTGTTACCCTTATTATTTATTTAATAGCTTCTGAACCCCATATCAAATAAAAAAAATATTATTAATATATCTCTACATGGAATTAACTTTCTAAAAAAATTATATATTATTTAATCAAATAATATTAAAAATACATTATTTCTCTCCATACCATTAAACTCAATCCTCTATTCCCCCATGATATTTAATAGACCCAACATAATGAATTTTTATATTTTACATTAATATCACTACATTTTTTATAATAAATAAATAAATATTTCATTCACGTACAAGAAATATATATATATTAAATACTCCGCGAACATTATATTCTCTTAAAAAATCGTTGACTGATTATAAGTTATCAAGGAAACAGGAATAATTGATAAACCAAAAATGGGACTAAAATTTATTACCTTTTTAAATAATAAATAATCATATATTATTTAATTAAGCATTGAGATAAACATAGTATATGACCCTCTTAGCCTCTTTCTCTATGAAATTAGAATAAGAAGCCTAAAGTATAAAGATAGCACCTAGAAACATGCCAGTCCACTTATTAAAAAAATTATTATAATGACACAGTACACCATAGAGACACATGTAATTTTAGTTAATCATTTTAACACGATATCTCTAATCAAAGAGGTTGCATGTTAGTTCCATAAAACTATATTCTCAGTATCACTTTCTGTGACATCACATTAGTCATACATGCCTATAATACAGAATGAACATATATTTATATACTCTATGACATTTCCATAAATTTTCATGATATATCAACAACTATTAAAGGACATAATGTAAAAAATACCTCTCACATTATTAATTAAGGAAATATTAATCATGAATCTCTAAACATATCCCAACTCACCGCAAAAATATGTTATCACTTTTTTATAAATGCATCAACATACATAACTCATAACACTCATTAATAATTATATTAAACTCTAACGATTCATACACATTGTTTTAAATAGGAATAACCAATTTCACATGTAAATGTGGATTTTCTACTAGTGGGATTCATTCTAATAATATCTTCTACGACATATTACATTGTTCCTAAACCATGATAAGGTGCCTCAATTTCCTATGACTATCCACCCATGATATCTTGTATTATTTGTGTCCCAAAAATTATATCATTTTTCTGTAGATCATATATTGAAGAATAGTTTCGTATCACTTCAATGTCTACATCATAACAGGTGACTGTTATGTCCTTTAAGAACAATTGCTACTCATTGTACATTATAGAATATTACGTTATGAAGAATAACAATCATGATGTGTTAAATTTTTTAATATTGAAATCACTATAAATAGTTTCTAATGAAGTACACAAAAATTTGTTCTAAGGAACCAAATTTAACAGGCTCCCACTTTCCCAAGATCAAACTACTAATAACCTCTAGTCTTCTTTTGTATCCCATGATCCTCATTCTTTAACCAATAATGGAATTTAGACAAGGGGTATACCTGTTCTCTTTCATGGATACTATTTTTAATAAATCATCCCAAATATATATAAAATTCCTCATATGGTGATACTTTTGGATTATGTTCTTTATCTATTGGTGTAGAATTAGATCTTTTTCAAGATCCACTGTTGTAGAGTTATCATAATATAATGTGATAGTGTCTTTAATACTAGGTACCACATCACAATCATTGAAAAATATTCACATCCAAATGGATTACATAGACACATAAGGATTTGATATAATCTTGTACTCTACTATAGAATCAATGTCAACTGAAAATATTCAAATCATCTATCTCATGTTACCTTTATTGAGAGATAAATAATATCATAATAGTGAGATCAAATAATTATGATCTATCTAAAAATTAGCATCAGTGTAACCTCTAATGACTAGTTTCTCATCTCTTATATACACTAGGAACATACCGGCAGTTCTTATAAGATATATATGTTTTTCCTTAATGGAATAATAATGGTGTCCTCTAGTATGTACATGATATTTCCCTACAATGTTCATTGTATAAGAAACATCATGTCTAGTACATATCATGGAACAAATGGTTGATCTTATCACTAAAGAATATGGGATATTACACATAATCTCTTTCACTTTATGTGTATTAGGACACAATTTATTAAACATATGTAATCCATGTGACCCTAGAACAAATCCCTTCTTGGAATGTTCCATTATAAATCCCTTTATTATCATGTAAACATATGTACTTTGACATAGTCCAAGAAGATGCCAGGCTCTATTAAAAAGGATCATGATTCAAACAATATAGGCAGTTTCACCAATGTTCTATATTGAGATACACATTTTTAATAAGTATTTAATAGACTGTACAACTGGTATGTAGTTTCAAATATGTAATCAGTCAAAAATTTATACTACTATGATAATGAATACATTCGAATAATCCTTTTGTATACACATGGATTGAACTGATTCTTAAAGGAAAAAAAATTATTTGTAGAATCTTCGAATCATGTTTTCCTTATACTATATGCTTACTTTAATCCTTAAATGGTTATCTATAACATGTAAATCCTTTTGTAATAACCTATAGTCGCAAACACTTCTAGGTATGTTATATAGACATAATTATGAAGGTTTAGATTAAGAAATGTTGTTTTAAAATCCAATTTTCAAATCCCATGTCCATGGTATGTTCTGGTATCAAAGAGAATTATAATGGATTTAAAATTGAAAACTGGTGAAAAGGATTCATAGTAGTGAATTCCTTGATGTATTTTAAATTTTTTAGCCATAATACATTCTTTATATGTATTTAATTTACCTTAAATGTCTTATTGTCACTTGAATAACCGCATTTCACCAAATAGATTTTACATCAACTATTATATCAACCAAAACACAAACATTGTTTCAATACATGGAATGAATTTTAGAATTGATGGCATCATTCCATCACTCCCATTATGAGGTTTCCTCTAACTCATTAAATGATATATGATCGTTATTGTCGACAAATAAATTATCACCATATTCGGTACTTATATAACCATATCTCACTAGTTATCTCACTAATATTATGATCATATGATGTACTTGTATATCAGGAACTAACTATTCCATAGGTACGTATGGAATCTGTTACTATTCAAACTCTTATTTTTCATTAGCATCAACATTATCTAATTAAATATTGTTCCCGCAATCTATTCTGACAATGTGCTCCATCAATTGAATGATAGCTTGTATATTGTTCTTTTCTGATTAGTTATATAGGCAGTTTCCCATTATTTCCTTGGGATAAACTATGATGATAATATTTTTACCCAGGGTTCTTGTTTGTTTCGTGAGAAATCTTTAATGAACACCTCACAACGAAATACACATGTATGTGGAAAAAAGAATTTCCTTCCAATCTATAACTGGGTAGTAATTTCATTTTATGATTTGAATGGTACTCAGTTTAATTTGTATTTCGTATATTTTCATGCATATCCCCAAAAGGATAATGTATGATCTGTATGACTCTTCATCATCCTTACCATGTATAATAAGTAATTATTCCTCATTTTACTAACACAATTACATTATAATGTGTACGGTGGAGAGAGTTGATATAGAATTCCAAACACTCATAGAAATTAAGTAAATTCTAATTTAATATATTCACCACCTAGATCTGATTGAAGATTCATTATCTTCTGTCTATGTTGATTATCTAATTCATTCTCAAATACCATGAATTTATCAGAGGAATTATACTTATAAATTATCATGTAAATATAAACATATCTAATAAAATCATTAGTAAAACTTATAAGTAAGAATACCCCCTTTATATTTGACAGTAAATTGTCCACACACATCAGTGTGTACCAATTCTAGAATCTATATGGACCTTTCATTCTATCTACCTAATAGTTGTTTGTTTTTTCATCATATTAAAATAGAATTAAATCATTCAACTTTTTTAGTTTAGAAATGTCTAACTGACCATAATGATAGATATCTCTCAAATGCTTTGCCATTACGTAATCAAGACAATGATTCTATTTCATTTTGTTATATGATCCATGAAAACCCGATTCTTTATCAATTTCTAATACATGTTTTTAAATTAAATACACAAGGACCATTATTTAAATGTGACATACCATAACATATGTAGTCTTTAAAAAATAAAAATACATTTATATCCAAACATGAATATAATCTCACCTGTATCTAAACAAGAGACAAAATATTATGTTCTTGTTAGATAATGGTACATAATAACAATATTTAAAAACCAAAATCTTTCATATTCACAATGTATTGTGGCAGTAAAAAATGGTAAAAGCATTAAGCCTTACGCCATTAGAGGATCTCAAATCCACCTATCCTCTAACAATATTTTTAAATATATCTAGTTCATGCATTTTTTTATAAATTTCTTCACCAAAAGATAAGTGTAATTACCAATGTGTAGATATTGAAATATTAACTCTATAATGAAAAATCCATTGTATACCCCTTCATTCTCTATGTAGTTATTCTACCAGTGGCTAAGATTTTCAAATGAAAAACATACTAAAACCTTTTCCTTTCCATCCCTCTACTTCCTCCTTTTTCAGAAGGACATTGCTCATGAGGTCAATACTTGTTGTGAGCCATGGGCCCCCATTCCTTGTTCTTCCTTTTTTCATTAGTCAAAATAACAATGAGTTTATCTCACCCCAAATCATTATCTCCTTGGTTAATTATTATATGTTTTTTTAAAATAAACTTCCAATTATTAAACATATTGTAATTAATAATAAAACATGAGAAGGTTTTGGGAAGTGATGAAAGTATGAGCTCTGTACACATCTCATCAGGGAATTGAATCCCTGTGATGTTTAAGCATTCAATGTAGCCAATAATCCTTACTACATGAGGCCCAGTTGGGTAATAATATCCAAGATAGTTTGTAACAAATAATTTGATCTCTTTCATCACTCGTTTCTATCCTTATCTTGATAGGAACCCCAAAGGTGAGACATCATGCAATATGAATCCATTTCCTCTTGTCAATTCAAAATCACATTAGTCATAGATGATTTCATAAAATATTGAACATATTTTGAGTTGTTCAGTGACCCCCATGGAGTGATTACTCTTTGTCACATTAATTATATCCAAACTCACTAAGAATATATTGTTCTATCACATTCAATTTCCTCTACTAGAGAAGGATAATGTAGATGTTCTTTTTCCAATACATAAATTTTTTGCCCGATATATGTTTATATTATCATGTTTGGATCAAAGTGATATGTATGAGTTCATTTTGTATTTATATTCTAAAAGTAATATTCCAAAATATTCAGTATGTTATATAATAAAATATAATCAAATAAATAAATACTATATTTATTAGTCTCCCAGTATTTAATCGAAAACCAATATTCTTCAACATTAGATTCAGAATATCCTATTGCTCAGATATTTTAGTTGAAATGACATGTCTTCTCCTTATTATTACCACATAATTGGTTAAATTAGAATCATGAATTCTATTTTTAAGAAATGAGAAAAGAAAACTACATTAACAATCTGTTCCTCGATCTATTAAGTGGACTCGTTAATCTCAAAATCCATTAATTGGATTTCCCCAACCCTTACCTCTTAGATACACAAATTACATCTTTGGATGTCTACCATTGAATTAACTAAGTTATGTCAACCCATAATTCTTTTTTGGAATTCATCCCTTGATGTGAACTAAGTTATGTGAATACAAAAAATCAATTCATAATACCCTAATAATCGAAATCACCCAAACATTCTCTAGATATACACATTGAATAATTGATAGATTTTAACAGAATTAGGGGAATTCACTACCAGTAAAATATATACAACTGAGTGATTTTGTAATTTAAGCATAATTTTATAATATTTTTTATTATCTCAAGATTTTTAATAGTAATTGTATTTTCTTAAGTGATTAACAATATCCTATATAATTATTACTAATAAGCCAATTTATTTTAGTTTGATCTTGTATGATCATTAATTTAATAAATTCATGTGACTATTACAAAACATCTACAATGAAATACCTATAAAACCAGATAGAAATTAAATAAGTTAGTATGATCATGGGATTTTAGTAATGGAAATTTTATATAGTGGTTGATAAGCTAATCACTAACCAAGGAGGAAAACACAATGAACCAATTAATGTTCATGTAACTTCTTTCCACTTCCCCACCTATATATTACTCTTGGATTTGTTTTTCCACAGATAAAATTTTATCATTGTTCACAAACATGGGATCTTTCTCCCTAACATGTTCTTTTAATCCCATGTAGGTGAGGGAAAAAAGGGTTTTGCAAAAATGAACCCATTGGAATGATGACCCTTTAATAATAATAATATGAGATAAGGCATGAATGAAAACAATTTAATATATTTATACATTAAATGAAACCAATCACATACTAACTATGGTCTATTCTAATGATCATCAACATTCATGAAAAAAATTATTTATTTAATAAAAATAGTAATTAATTCTTAGTCATTTATAATTAAGATAAATTGAACTCAAATAGATGAATTTTATTCTTTAATTTATCAATTATTTTATCTTAATTATCATCTCAATTTCCTTAATATTCTCATCCATGATAATTTTAAACATATTGAATATTTTTTTTGTAAAATTAACTATGTACATAAACGTAACTTGGACGAAACATAGTGATTAACAATCTAAATCTACCAAAAATATATTATACTGGTATAAATTATTATCTTCTAACATATAGAATACACGACATATCATGTTCTTTACTAACATGTAGTATCAATTTAATGATTATATGAATTGCATTATTTTTTTCTAATGCTTCATGATTTTATACACATAGAGTGATATATATTATATTACTCATACGTCATATACATATCTAAAAATTAAATTGAATAGTGTTATATATATATATATATATATTAAAACTCATCAAATGGAAGGTTGTATCAACATAAAGACCACAGACAAGTACATGTTTATAAAGACTACTCATTATAATAAATTAATTTTATTTCTACAAAATTTGGTATAATTACATGTTTTGTACATGATTGCTTTAGGGAATGTATATCTATCACTGTCTATCAGAGTCACATGTCTATGGACTCTGGAGGAAAATCATGCCTTAGAAAATTAGAGCACACAAAGTGAATAAATGACTACATGGAGTGTGGTCTCTGAGTTACATGGTCACCAGTAAATTAGGTTGTGTATGGAACTACAAGATGCATATATGAAATAATGTACTACAAGCCATGTATATGGACTCTACATTAGGTGATTTTTCACCTAGATTACCTTTCCAACATGTAATGAATGAAGAAAATATATCATGTGTCCTCAATACATATAGTTTGAATTAATTTAGAATTAAGTCTTGGTGATTGGAATACATGTACATAATACATATCATCATTAACATGGAGGGTACTCTTTTTTCATCTGTACAGAATCATCAAAACAGTCAACTAAGTTCGTATATTTTATTTCATTAATAAAATTAATGGCTTTTATAAGACATACAGGAAAAAAGCGTTGAAAATGTAGAACTCATAAATAGATTTAAAATTAATCTTATATAATAATAGAAAAGAAAACGAGAAATGCATAAATAAATTAGGGATATTTAAAATTTTATAAATGTATTGTTGGCCCCTCTGAGACCACATCTAGGTTTTGTGTTCTATAGATGCATGTGATGGGTTGTGCCCAAATTTTCATTCTTGTGATGATTAATGAACAATCAGTGATCTACATGGATATAAGTGTGGTGATCCATATAAGTGATTAAAATAAGTCAAAAAATGGATAGAACAATAGAACCAATGGAAGGATCATCACCTATATTATATAATTCAATTAATCAATTTAATAATTACCTTGTTTGATTGTTTTATTTGGTGATGGATCTTGAAATAGATCTTCATTGAACCTTCATCTCATTTTAGAAATCTATATATGATTACCTCCAGGAGTAATCCACAGGTCTTCCACAAATCAGTTAATTTATATATATGAATCTCTAGGTGCTAGAATGAAAGATCATGTCACTTATGTCTAATACCTTTTCAATTAATAGAATAATATCCAATGCATTATCCTTTATCTATATTGAATAAAAAGTGGGAGGTTGGGGAAGATCACTCTTTATTATTGCAATATTCCCATGGTAAGGGATATCTCTAGTGCTTTAGAGGATTCTCCAAATATGGTTTTCACAACAACGAAAAGTAATTGTCTATGTTATCATGTAATATAATTGTGTTTATATACCACTAGGGTTAAAAAAAATTAACAAGATCCCTTTATTATTTACTTAATCCCTATAAAACCCCATCTAATATAATAAAAATATTACTAATATTTTTTTACATTCTCTTACTAGTGAATTAAATTATATATTATACAATAAAATAATATATAATATTATTTATTTCTCCCTAAACCACTAAAACTCGATCCATCATTCCTGCACAACATTTATAATTCCATGAACAATAAATATTTATATATTAAATATATATCAATACATTATTCACCAAGAAAAAAATTATATTCTATAAATAGAAAATAAAAATGTATAACATATTAAGATCACATTATATTCCCTCGAATAACTAGTGATCGAGAATATACAATAAAGAAAACATCATAAATTTTTAAACCATGTGTGGGAATTATATTTTACAAATTTTTAAATAGTAAATAATAATATTTTATTTAATAATATTTTGGATAAACCTATTGTGTTACCCTCTATTACTTGTTCTCAGTGGTATTAGGTGAAGTAGCCTAAACTCTCAGCTTATATTCTAACAACACTCTATTTAACCTAATGCAAAGAAAAAAACCAATCATAATGACACTTTTGTGTAATATAATAAATTTAATGTAATATATCTAATCGAAAAGGTTTTATGTCCGTGGCATCAACCAATATGATCTATATCTGTTCTTTTGAATTCATGAAATTGAACATTTATATATAGCATGATGGCCATGAATTTATGTATTATATATCTTAACTCTTAAAGGTTCTAAGATATCAATATAAATTAAAGAACAAAACTGAAAAAAACTTTTTCATTATTCATTAATGCAATATTTCTTGTAATGAACCTTGTGTATTCTATCTCCCTATGAACATGTGTCATCATGGTTTTAATCAATACATCATTGTACGATACTCATAAAACTCATTAATAATAATAATATTAATGTATAAGTATCAATACACATGTTTGTAGATAGGAACATCCAATGAATGATGTTAATTTATATATCCCACTGTTTGATCTCATTCTCATTATATCCAACATTCGATATTACCAAGGTTGTATGGCATGATAAAGTGCTTGAAATTCCTATGAGTCCCCACCCCAAATAGAATGTATCATTTCTGTCCCAAAAATGGAATCATTTGGATATAAAATATATATTTAATATTTTTTTTACAGATCATCTGGATTCTCATTATTGTCGGGAAGTACTATTAAATATTAGTATAATATCTACTCAAAGGACATTATCACATACTATTTTAAACAAAAAACAATAATTATGCAACAAAGAATTTATTAATTTTCAAAACTCTGAATACAATTTATAAATTATATAAAATGTTGGTTGTAGGACACTAAATACAATAGGTTAAGTGAATATTGAAATAATTTAAAGAGGATAATTTGAATTTTTTTAGAATTTTTAATTTTAGAATGGCCCTACAAATAAAAATTTATAGGTGCTGAGAAAATCAAAGAAAATTATATTATTATGCATCTATATTGATCCTCATGAAATCATCAAAAAAATATATTATTATAGTATAAAAATAATTTATTTCTCAACTTAGGAATGAATAGATCTATTTAAGAAGAGAACTAAAGTGTATTTTATGTGATAATCCACAATAATTAAGGTCATCATTAAACATCTTTCCATTCACAAGTATAATTCTATCAACATTCTTTAAGAGTTGTGGTTTAAAATGTGACCATGAAAGACAAGTTTTAACCCAGGTGGAATGAAATTCATAATAAAAATCATAGAATTTGTTTTATATATTATTAGTAAAAAAAGTCACTGATAAGTATTTTCTCTTATATAAAATTAATGGATTGAGTTATTTTTGTTATAATAATAATTTCTTGAATATTATGGGCATTAATGACTTTTCTATTTTTGAAAAATACGTAAATTAGTAAAAATAATTAGATATTTAAAATGAGCATAAGAAGATACATAATGAATTTTTTTTACAAAGTTAAATTTTATATTAAAGAAAAACATGTGAATGAATTACATGCTTATTATGAGATATTTAGAAATTAAAAGGGAATAAATCTCTATAGAATAATTTATTAATGGATTGGAAACATATTAATCATGAAATTCACTCTTAATGGTCTTGTTAAAGTCAATATTCAACAGAATTTGAGAAATTACTATTATACAAAGTTAACTTATCATATTAAAATGAAAAGTATTAAAGATGAATTATAATAATAGAATTTTATAACTTCAATTGAATAATAATTGAATCAAATTTAGATTTTTATAATTTCGTATTTAGTATAATTTCATATGTAGGTCAATGTTGTTGGGAATAATTAGGATTTTAAAACAAACAAAATTATAATGGTTATTCAGAATAGAATAAAGACTATTATCATTGTAAAATATATTATCAAATTGAGGGTATTAATTTTTTACAATATTATAGTTATTGTTTAATGGAATGAAATTATTAAATTATTAACTACAATATATTCTAAAAGAATATAACATATCTATGATGTTGTTGTAATGTATATATTTTTAGGGCTTTTATTGATGAAGAAGGATACATTGAATAATCAGATGGATTTTTTTTCAATAATGAAAAGATTATTCATATATGTGTATTATGGAAATAAATTTATAAGAATTAAAATGATAAAATTATAGTCTTAAAATACTGAGAAATACCACCATTATTATTATATTAAAGAGATAAATGGGGTAAAAATCACTATATTATAAATAACTACACAAACACAGTCATTTTTTTTTATTTTTTTATTTTTTGTTTTTTATAAAATTGAGGAAAAAATATAGTGGATTCTCTTCAAAAATAATGATATTATTTTATATGTTCATTATATGAGAGTTTAATTCTCTTAATTATTTTCTTAATAATTTATACGTCTAATTTATTTTTATATCTCATGAATAATTATTCTTATATGTTATTAAATAAGATTGGGATATAAAAATCTTGTTTTTATTTAGTTACATATAAATTGGAATAAAATTATAGCATTGTAATGATTGAAATTATGTATATTTAAATATTTTTAAGACAGTTATTTTTATTTTTTAAAACATGAAAATATCAACACATTTCCTTGATTTTTTAAAATAAATTTATTTTAACAATTATATATTTATCCTAATAAAGTAACCTCTTATTATAGAAAATAATATCATAAAATAATTTAGAAAAAACCCATGATATTGACATGAGTTATCATTAAAATAAATATATACATATTTATTATTTTTATACAATTTATATAGAATATGTAATGATGCAAAGTACTGTTCTGGTGGAGAATTATTTTTTTGGGGAATATGTGTTTCATTAAACTCCATGATGAAAAACATTGTAACAATCAGTACCACTAAATAATAGAATGTTTAGGTGGAAAAAAATATAACTAAAATTATTTTACTAAAATCACAACATCAATATTTAAACATGGTTATTCCATATGAATTGGCGACTAACTATGTTATTAAAACATTGAATTTTTTTTACAAAATGAGATGAAAAATTTAACAACAAATCATATCAATCTAAAATATCACTTCATCATGAAGAGGGTGTAATTACATTATCATAAATCAATGTATTGTTAAAAAAGAGTCACTTCAAAAAAAATGATGAATATGTTGAAAAAATATGTATTAAATAACTTTTCAGTTTTATTGGGATTATGTTGTCTATAAAAGTCTATATATTTATGTTTTAAAATTTCATAAGTGACATATTGATTTCCTCATGTCCCTTAGGTTTTTTAGTTTTAACAATTAAAAATAATCTTGATTTATATTATTATATCAATTTTTAAAGTATAATTTTCCTGATGTGTAATTTAATGAATTATTCATATCGACTATTTCCTCAAATTTTTTTGTTTTTTTCATTTCATAATCCATGTTTAAATTCATGAAATTATGATCTACGACGCCCATAATGATTCTTGAAGCATATACAATCTTTTTTTAAACAATACATAATTTAATGTCATTCTAAAATATTCACAATATAGAAAATGTCCTCCAAAATATTTCATTTTATTTTAATGAAAGGTCATATCACATTGAGAGAATTTTATGGAGTACCAATGCATGGGGCCTCACCATGTCCATGACCTCTTTTTCAATTATGTATTTCTACTATATTTTAATTAATTTTTTTATTGACCATTGAATTTGGAAAATATGGCTGATATATAATGATCATAAATTTATATACAAGTTAATAAATCAATATTTGGAAGCTTTTATTTTCCAGTTATTCCAAAATCATCTATACAACTCTAAAAAATTTAATTTTTGATTTTTTCAATTTCAAATTCTATTAACGACTATGTTTTCTTGATTTCATGATCTATAGAATTTGAATTGATTAGAAATTATATATTTTAAAAAAATCGGAGAATTGTATATGTATTATTCGAGTAATCCAAAATTTGAATACATCTTTATGTTATACAAATGACGGTCAAGATCTACCTAGGACTTATTGTAATAATATTTATATCTATTATTTATTGTTAGTTTTTTAAGTGATTGGGGATCAATTAAATGAGCATCATGATACTAAATTTTCAAATTTTTGTCAACAAAATAAGAATTACTATTATATTTTTTCATATTATAATTCATATGTTATTCATCAAATATTTTACAATGTCTTGATAATATATTTTTTTATTTTGATGTGTTGTATTTATTAGAGTGATTTAATAACTAAAAGGTAAATAATGAATAATAATACAATCATATTCGTGGTTTCATAACTATATTTTCAATAAAACAAGGATGATACAATTATAATCAATTATGTAATGAAAAATTCTTAGATAGCAATATAATACATGAAATTGCAAACATATTGGTTCAATATTCATTACTGAATAAGAATTGGATGTAAGAAAATCCACATCCAATGAGGTAGAAATTATCCTAACACGCATATCCTTAATAATATAAAATACCACATCAAATTAATTCATACCACATTGAATTTTTTTTCTATATAGATTGATGTCACCAAATCTGATTTTATAATATTGACACATGTGATCACAATATGGTTATAAGTCAAATGAGTTCGTTACTCCTATAGGAAATACTATATATCCTTGATTAGAATAACATGATATTTAAAGGGTTAAAAAATAAAATACATGTTTTACTATAATAATTATTAATTTTATAGATATTTTTGAAATAGGGAAACCATTAAAAATGTGTGGATAATTCATAATTTAATAAAGTAAGCATCATGGAGTTTGACCAACTATAATGATCTATTAGAAATAATTTTTATATGGTGATTGAATTTTAAAAAAGTAACATGATATATGATAATAATATATTGAAGTTATAAATAATTAAGGCTATATGTTAGACTTATGATATATTAGATTATCTAAAGGATTCACTTTTTTCTATTAAAAATTCATAATTATATTACTACATTGATGTGAAAAAAATCACTATGAACATCAATAATCCCCATAAATTTTAATTTAGAACTTTTATCATTTTAAATATGTATATATGGAAATTTACACCTTTCATCTTCGTATAATTAATTTAATAATGTAAATAACATATAATTACTACCTCTATTAAAAATAATTTATTTGTGTAGGCGTATCTAAAAAATAAATATTGATTATGTTTTTTGTTCTTGTGAAAGGAATGATCTATTTTAAATCTAATTCAAAAGATATAGTTGGATAGAATATAAAAATAAAGGTATTTTTTTATTCCTATTGTTTTAAAAAAGGAAGGATTTTATAATATTGGTTTCACTTCAATCAAAAGTGAGGATATATTTCATTTCCATATCCCTCAGATGTGTGAGTGATAGTTAATAGTGGTTTAGGGATTTACAATATCCAGTAAAAATTTATATGTTAAAATTTTATTAACTAAAAATTATTACATGGATTGTATTCATTAAAAAAATACAATTACATATTTTCATAAATTTATTTTAAATTATTAATGTGTTTATGAAATAAATTGTTTTTATAGTTTAATAAATTCTGTTTTCAGATTGATAACGCACTCCCCATTATATAATTACATATCTTTTGTGGCGCCTATAAATTGGTATACCATCAAGATCATATTTGTTAAAATATATTTTTCTAATATTTTCATTAAAATATATCATTTTATATAATATTTTTTCCTAGGAAAAAAATAATATAATGAAAAAAAATATTCAGATATGTGAATTTGGGGGGGAGTTCTAATCTTCAAATATGACTATATATAAATAATACATAGAATTGCAATTAGAATTAAAATATGGGGGTATTTTCATAAAATGAAGTTATTGATCAATGTGCTATCATGTGAATAAGTTTCCGGCTATAAGAATGTTATAAAGATACATTTATTTGTATGTTTTATCATATATATATTTTTAATTTCAATGTTATTAATAATCATAATTATTGAATTAGTAGGATTTTTCGTGGTTCCATAATATTTTAAAAAACTACTTATAAAATTTTAACTAATGTACATGTCCATTTATTATGGTACGAGTCTGTTATATAGAATAATTCTATATATATAAAGATCATATAATGAATAATTATATTTGATTTAGAATGAATGACTTTATGACATTTTTCAGTTAAAAAATTGAACAAGACGATATCTAACGGATAAACTATGAATATTATAGTAACTATAGAGATAAAATTGGGAACCCTTTCTAAAATGTTACATCATATGAATTTAGTGTTTTATGAAAATATAAATTATTATTATATTGATTATTATAATGCTTCACTCTAGCAATTTTATATTGAATTGAAAAATAATGATAATGAGACACAAATAATGCACAAGTGATTATCTAAAAAATAATATTATTTATTCAGTTTTATCTTTGAATGATATAGTTTATGATCATAAAAATTTGATATAATAACTATTATTGAAATATATAATCAACTAAAATGAATCATATTTAAGGAATAAGAAAAATAGTATACATCAACAAGGTAAAAATGATTCAATTTTTATTTTTATTTTCTATGGATATAATGAAACAGTCTATTTGAAGAAAAAATTTCTTCAATAGAAAATGGAGAAGAATTCACTATAGGAAAAAAATAATTCTTTTTTACACATTTTTATTTCTCATAGGATGACTATTCAAGTTATGTATCCCTAATATAGTTGGAATGTATTAGGTTATAGATTAATGCCAAAATGTTAAGGTATCATATTCAAATTATTTATCACTTAGATAAACTGAAAATATTACTAATGTTTAGTGATATAAATTTTGTATAATATTTAGAGAATTTCATTAAAACTCACTAAGATATAAAAAACAAAAAATGAATAAATATTTTATGCTCAATGATATTAAATATCTAAGGGATTTTAAATATAAGTTAAGAAATGTTGTTTCCTCTAATAATGAAAATATTTATAATAATGTAAATATTTGAAAAAAATAAAAATACTAAAATCCAATTTGATATGGAAATTTTGAAAAAAATGACTAACTAGCTTAGCACATGAGTGGGAATATATAGATAAGTAGATATTACTGAAACTGATGAAAATGAATAGAAACTCTATGCGATAGACATGTAATGATGAAAATATATATAAACCAAAACTATTAATATTTTAATATATAAAAATTTGAATGTGTAGATTTTAGTATTATGAATCTAACCATTCATTGTGATTCACACAGTCACGTGGTCATAAGTTGCATGGGATTAGAAATTCACAATTTGATTTCCATTATCATTAAACCTATTCAAATATGGATGTTAATGGATAAATAATGGATCTTTTTGGATGGGACATTTTTTATATTCCAAGGTAAACTATTTTAGGTTGGCCATTAAGCATAATTACTATATATTCATATACTATTATGTTATATTTATTGTGTTGTATAAAAATTTTTTGATTATATACCACATTTTTAATTCTATCATTTTCATAGATAAATTGTGATATACAATATATTTTTAAATTTATTGAATATTATTTAATAGTCCTTGAATATCTTTTATTATTTTCTTCTCATTGGATTAACAATTTCATTAACATTGAGTTCACAATTATTATGAGATCTTCCCTTATAGTATATAATTTTATTTTGATATTTAATTTTTTATGGGTTAGATTTCAAGTAATAAGGACGTATTATTTACCATATTATGTATTTATATCTTTTAAGAAATGGTAGTCCTTATTTTTTCAAATTTAAATAGAAATTTAAGGGGTTGATAACTCTATGTTTTGTATTAAATTTTATATTTACACAAGAAATTTAAATTACTATCATATGAATCTCATATATATCCTTTATATTTAATCATTTTAGTTATAAAATGATGATTTCCCATTATACTTAAATAAATATATATCGGGGATGTGCGAAAATAATGTTTTCATTTTTTCATTAGCATTCCAATGCTATTATTTTACTATGTTATTATTTTATTATTTCACTTTTTGATTAATTCGAAAAATGGGGTGACGTGTTGGTGGTGTTTATAATTTAAAATATAGTAATGATAATTGAGTCTCTCAGTATCCTATGATTTTTTATTTTGATAATATTGAGGATCATTACTTTTAATTTTTGAATTGTTTTATAATACTTCATTTCATTATATAGTTTTTAAATAATAGTTCTGGTTGATTTTCACATGTGTTAGTTTTCAATTTCTAACTCCATTGTGGATTTATATATTTATTATAATATATTCCTCAATATCTTATATGTGATAAATGATTGTTTTTTTCCAAAATGGAACTCAAAATATTATTTCTACAAATTATGATAATATTCCCAATATTTTTGAAATCAACTCCCATTAAATATTATTTTGTAACTCAACATCAGTTTTTATTAATCTTGATGTTTTAATTTTTAATACACATATAGTCACCAAGAAAAATTTCACAATTCATGATTTTATTCACTACCATATTCTGGTCATATCATTACCTTTGAACCTAGTAATTTTTTATTCTTTTAAGGACATGAATATTTATCAACATTTTATTCTTTTATAATTAATTTTTAATTGATTATTTATAATTTTAGAAATCATCCAAAATTCAAATTAATATTTCCTTCATGAAATTTATATGTATTTATATTGTGTAAGTTGTTGTATTTTGATGAATATTTTTCTGAAACTATTCACTTGATGATTTTTCTAATGTGTTGGAAATATTTTAAACTTATATAAATAATTGTCATGAATTTTATTATATGAATATATTATCTATATAGAAGAAATGTATATAATTATCTTTTATACTATTGTAATATAATATCATATGTTAATCCTTAAGTACATTGGATGTGATGCAATGAAAAACATTTATCATTGCAATTCTATTATTTAAAAATTAAAACCTAGTATTACTATCTATTATCATGTTATTATAATCATATGAGTCCAACACCAATTTAAAACCATTTTAAAATGGATAGTTAAGAATTTGTTTGTTTTGGGTGAGTTTCATTATTTCATCAATGTATAGGGAAAAATTGTAGTATTTAACTAAATATATAATTGAAATAAAATATTTATGTTTTGAGAGTTTAGAGATAGTTCAGAAATATAATATTGATTTATATTTCAATTACAACAATTTCTACTCGAATATGCTAAATAAGTTTAGTGAATGTTGTTTCAATATGTCATAACATTGTTGAAGATGATTTATATA
This sequence comes from Viscum album, assembly GCA_963277665.1. Classification (NCBI taxonomy): domain Eukaryota; kingdom Viridiplantae; phylum Streptophyta; class Magnoliopsida; order Santalales; family Viscaceae; genus Viscum; species Viscum album. Next base: position 553,889,825 of record OY728165.1, on the reverse strand, counting down.
TAAATTCTTATCTAATAAAATATATTTTTTCTATCATTGAGAAAGTTGATATACTCTAAAAAAAGTATAATGAAATAAATAATACATTCAATGATTTTATATAGATAAATATGTTACAAAATTTATTAAATAACTATTTCTTCATGAGAAAAATATATAGAGAGATTTTAAATATAATTAAAAAATGACCCAAACATTCGATAATAAAATTCCTTTTTGATGGAATAAATTATTTATTCAAAAATGTTGTCATAGAACATACAAGGACTATATTTCTTTTCTTTATTTTTATAATTATAAAATTTTCCCCCAACTTTTATATCGGGATTAAAAGAACATTAGAAATTATAAATACACATGATATAGTTTCTCTATAGTGACCATTAATTTAGTATCCTTCCTCTTGTCACTCTATAACTACTTCTTAAAAAGGTTCTCTGCATGAACACAGTCGCACCACCCCATATGGAAAATGCTTCCATCTTGCAGTGTGTGTCTATGGTTGTACAACGGGGAGACTATTCCCCTAATATTAGAGTGTTTAATATAATATTATATAAAAAAATACCATCCAAATTAATATAAAACCATATAAACCATAATAGAATAAAAAATTTAGCGATAATATGTTAAATAACATAATTTTCTGAATAGCCATACTAAACATACAACATTCATTCTACTTAGCCCTACATAGATACACATTATATTAAATGATTAAAAAAACAAATGGTCTTTATGATAACTATAATATAAACCACATATAGTCAATATATACCATTATATTTATCTTTATCATCCATGCTATCATGGGTATCTTCCTGAACTACATGAACAATAAAGTAAATGTCTTGTCCGGTAAACAAGTGCAGTGGTGTCCCATGCGTGGGGTGTGTAAAACATAGTAGGCCACCACCAATGCTATATAAAAATATCTAGAATGAATACACAATTAGTGCCAAAAATATTAGGATATTAATGCCCCTGAATTTAGAAATTAATGTTGAACATGAAATAACCTACAAAACATCAGGCTCCCTATTAACACTTGAGGTCATCCAAACCGTCGTCTAAATAAGAATAGAAATACTTATCTCATAAAAAGATCTTTATTCTTAGGATATATTTCCCATGATGGGGAAATATTATGATATTATAATGAATAGCCTATATCAATTCTCTGTAAATTTTTGTCTCACCCTTAAGTGTCATGTGGTGGATTCTCATACTCTTGACCGATCACTAAATGATGATTGTGGATTAACCTATTATGATAAATCACACATATCATGTCCCGTATAAATAATAACACACTAGGCTCTGTGATTATATTCCCATGATGATGTTTATTATTTATTCCCATAATATAAATAACTAATATGAATGTATCCTTGTCACTGAGATCCATGATTATGTACCTATGAGGGAGTCGCATATGTCCACATGTGGTGCATGCCGGCATGGGAAATGTAGCAATATCAGAAAACTCATTACATACTAGTTCCACATAGTATGTACAATGGGACATGACACTAATAGTAAATTAAGCATTTATATTATTGGGTTTCTTATCCTCCCTAGTAAGAATCAAATGTATCACATCATACAAGACATTGAATCAAGCCCTCATGGAACTTTCCTTCAAACATCATGTATAACAATAAAAATGAACATATATTTCAATTGGTGGATTTTTCTATCTAATATTATTCCCTAATATAGTGTATTTAATAATCCAATATAGATTAAGTAAAACTTTATCAAAATCCATGTTAGTTAATCCATCCAAATTTCAATTTCCAGTCCCGTTATTCTTAATTTGTTTATACTTTTATTTAGGTAAAATAATAAAATGTATCATACAAAGTTAATATTTATCACAATTAACATGGTAGGATAATTATTATTTATCCAGTCAAATACCCACCTATTTACAATTAACAAAGGGGTTGTAATTGGATCAGGGTGGCTACATGTCCTTGAATTAATGCCATTAGAATTGATGGGGTACCCAAGTGGTCTGAGGACATGAATTAATATAAAATTAGTTGGTTATCAATTTAGTTAAGTGTTTTGATAGTTTTTACGAAAAGACATCACTTATTATTAATTCTAAAATGATGAGAAAAATGTTAGGAATTTGTTATCAATACCATACCTAAAATATAGTCAACTCAACAGTATAAAAATCCAATCATATTTTTCTACATCACCTATGTCTATTCGTCCTTCCTAAAAAACCATGAGTTCGAATATCATTGGGCGGAAACATAATTATGTAATTATAACCAAATAAAGAAAATAGTTAATTATAATAAATGAGTGTTGAAAAAAATCACATAATTACCAGATGATTTAAATAATATTTGTTAAATAATATACAAATCCTCAATAAATAATCCATTAAAATCCTTATAGGTTTATCCATACCCTCATTCGTAAAACTCCCAAATGAATTGAAACAGAAAAATAACCAATTTAATAACATTAAATATTAATCCTTGAAATGATCATCCCAATTATGTACCTTCAACGGATAACTCCTCAATGGAATGTGGTCACCAATATGACATATCAATATACCATTTGATCCAAATTCTCAACATCCTCAGAAAAAACATTAAGATACCATGGATTCACTGTATTATTTATCAAAATAAAGTCAAGGAAAACATAATTATTGATGGATTCATAAAAGAGAATTTTAAAATTTTGTGGATTTTAATGACTAAAAATCCCAGGGAGGATTCTATCAAAGTTGAAGACACATCAAACAATGATGTGACGAGATTGTAGGAGCACATGTAATGCAAAACAACCCATATTCCTGACATTTTTCATAATAGATATTATGGGATCCAATATTTTCAAAAACATTTATTTCACATTTAAACCACATGCAAACATTTACATGATAATTTCACCATAAAAAACATGTTTCTTTATGTGATACTTTTGGAAAAGTAATTTATTAAGATAGGAAAAAGTGTTTCACTATGTGACACAATGTGTCATGTAATTATTTATCAGGAAAAATTATATAGCCTCATTTTTATATAATAAAACAACTCGGAACACACCATGAACTTTATTTAAATCATGAATAAAATTTTAAGAAATTACTATAACTATTAACCATAATTTTGTGGGTTCCAAAAATATCTCTAAAATAAAACATCATGTCATTGAGATATCTCATTGGGAAATCCTCGATAAAAATCCAAACAAAACCATTCATAAAAACATGATCAATTATCTATATTATGTCTTATAGAATTGATTAATATGTAATTTCAAAAAACCAATATTTTAGCTCATTGTTCATTGAAACCAAATTCCCCACTTATAACAACAATCGAACAACTAGATAGTATTACACAAGAAAACAGTATTCGTATAGTCTAACATTTCATCATCTAAATATTCCCTCAACATTCTGTGCTCCCAAGATGATGTCATTCCTTATAGAACATCTTGAGAACATCTCCATGGGAGGGCCTTCATCAATCTATAGAATACACATTGATATATTTGAATATTATCTAATCTATCTCATCATACTAAAGATAATATCATGATATAGGGAATGATCATCCATATATTCTAACTACAATAATGTTTCATCTATATTTACAATGATAAAAAAATCCATTTTCTATGTAAACTATTTCTATAGGGACATATAAAATCCATTCAAATGCATATGCCTCCCTGCCTACATGAATTTCATCAACACTCATCTTCCATGATTTATTAGGGAATCATTAGATAAAACTCAATAACAACTCTTGAATATATACAAATGAACAATGAAAAAAATACTAGGGTGGCTCTACCACCACCAGACTACTTGACAACATCCACCAAAAATCGAATAATTTTAAAAAATAAACTATTGATACATAAAACCATTCAAAAAAAGCTATCCCACAATAAAAACTTCAAATAATCCTAAATAATATTATAAAAACATGTTCTTGACCTTGATCCATATGTTCACATGTTTAAAATGGAATTCCATATGTCAAAAACATGCCAACTATATTTACATCATCAAAAACCCTAGGTTGAACACATTCATCAGACCACTCAATAATCCTAACACAAAATAAAATAACATTTTTGAAACCAAAACTATGCTCAAAACACATTCAATAAGATGTCCCTCACTCCCATCTCAGTATCATCATCAGTCATTAGGACTACTCGATGATCACATCTAACAACCAAGATAATTTTATGACTCAATTACAACCATAAAAAAACACATCATCCTTTGTTTCATCCCCTATATATAATAATTTATCTACTCTATGACTACAATAATCTATCCCAGTTAATGTATGCATTTTTTCCAGCCTAAAACAACATTAGAAGAAAAATGTCATGCATCCAAATTATCTAAACCCTCAAAACTAACCATAATGCCAACCCCAACCGCTAATGGCTATTATATTCCAAGGAATACAGTGTAAAAAATTATAATTTATAGAAACGTGATGAAACCAAATATGCATTGACTCCACCAAACAAGGTTGAAAATTCATTAAAATATACCCCTATGGTGAGGTCACCAGTTAATGATAATAGGTCCAACCTGATAGGCCTATTCCACTATGCAATATACAACAGCTCACGATGTGTCCATCACACTCCAATCCCACTGTCACCTAAATAAACATTCTAGACTACCCATTTATATGGAGTCAAATATGAAAAGTGGTATTATCCATGTCAAATACCCACTACAAGTTAAATTTTACTCTCCAAGAACCTGCACATCACGCTAAACCCTAAAATATTATACCCCAGAATCAGTCCTAAATAAATACCACCCACCAGAGGGTTTAACTATTATTCCAGTATTTTATAATGAACCACTGCGATCACTACAGTTGTTGTGAACCAAGATTTTATTTTCAAGGTCATATCTATAGAATTTCATACTATAGATTCACATGAACATCTGTTAGAGTGATCCATTTATAAATATGTATATTTAACTATAATTCCACAAAATAATCAAAAATGAACATGTCATATGAAAAAACGACACATTAAGAAAATTTTCCCCCATCATTAGTAAAATAACAAATTGTAAATAATGTAACATGTGAATCATATGATCATTTCATGATGAATGAGATGTGTGATGCCTCAGCTGGCTAAGATTCAAAATCAAATTACTCACCTATTATCGATGGACCCAGAGTTATATATCCCTCTTAAATAAAAAAATACAAACCACATTTCTATCATCTGTGGTAAACATCAAATAGAATTGTAGTAACATAAGTGAGGAAAAAATATGTAAACCATGGTAAACTAGAATTCCTACTAAAATAGTTGGTCTTAGAAAATCATCCTGGTATCTATCACATCTATTGATAAATTCAAAAATAACTAGTCTATATGATACCAAAATTGAGACAATTAATGAAATAATTTTATTCCATTTTTTGATGTCCCTCCCTAGATCACAATATTTGATGATTTTAGAATACATTGACAAATTTCCTTGGGATTTCCTCCATAAATTACATATTATAATGATAAGAATTAAAGGTTTATTAGTATAATATTGTAATGTTAAACCCCATATATTATAGTTCACAATAAAATAAAAAATAACCAATTTCCATCAATGAATTTTAATAATCAAAATATGTATAATAAATAAAAAACCAATATTAATACATGAAATTAATTAATTTACTAAACAACTATGAAATAAATACAGTAGTATTCTCACTATTTAAATATTGTATATATATATCAGAGTAACATATATATATATAAATTAAAATGGAACTAATGTGTGTCAAAGACAAACCCCACCTAGGCATATTATACCATCTGATATGTCACACTCGACCATAATATTCTTATCTCTTGTCTATAATATGCTTACAAACCACTAAAAAACATATTGGGTACCCAAATTGAAGTTGTGACTAGAGAAGTGAGTGATTAAAGCTCAGTACCCCATCTCTATAAATTTCTAAAAAATACTTTCTTAATGGGTATATATTGTGTGAAATAATAAGATATATATGGGATTCATTTAAAAAATTAATATTGAACAACAAATAAACTTTCCACCCATGATCTCTCAGCTTTCACCCTCATTCATCAAAATATATATTTGAACAATGAAATATAACTATATCTAGTGAGAATATCCTCATACATAGGATAGATCACTCATTTCATTTGAAGAGTATCCTTCTAGGATGACTCACCCTCATGGATCAATTGTTCGATCCTTTAACTTACGAAAAAATAACAACTGAATTGGAATATTTTCCTAAATATGTGAATTTATCATATAATATATCATGTATCCATTAAAATATTATGCCCAATGAATAAATACCCATTATTGTCTCTCTCATTGGGAAACATGTGTATATCCCCGTAATGAAGTTGAATATATCTTCCAACAACACATGTCTCAATGGTGAATGTAACCATCTCACTCTAATGTAGACATGCTAGTTCCACATACATTTTCCTATATTGTATGTCACCATGGGGAGGGTAACCATGTCATATTATATGTTTTCTTCTCCTACCAGGATGAATCATCGATACCCATTCTCACGATATAGTGAATCAAAACGTGAGGCCCCATGCCCTAAACTATCATGTATAACAATACAAATACACATATCATTCAATTGATATATTTTTCATTATAAGATAAATCACTAATAGTAAACATATTAGCATCAAACATAATAAAATACACATTTTATCATAAGATAAAATGTTAAATTAATCCATATATAAAATACTATTCCACTAATTCTTAATTATGTGATTATGTTTCATAGGGAAAATCACCCAAGTCAAATCATGCCATGTTAAAATTAACAATATTCACATCCTATGATAATTACTATTTTTCATGTCACATATTCCACATAATATAAAGATGAAATTACTGATATGGATTTTTACTAGACCACATAACATAAATTGAGTAATATTATAGCCCATAAATCTATAACTTCATTGTCCACATTGCCCAAGTTGGTTAACCTTAATTAAACACCATGTGTTCCTATCTCATTCCAAATCATCCCAATTATTATTTATTTGTAAATTCTAATGAATTAAATCATAAAAAGGATCCACTAGAAAATAGTGAAATAAAAACATGCTAACACACTTACTAAATGTCAATAACTATATCGATGTTGAACCAACCATCCATGGATTGTCTGATATGTTTATCCAACACCAATATGAAAAACAATTCTTATCTTGTGGAAATATATCAATGAACAGATTAATATGATTAATTTTAAGACTTTGAAATAAAAATCCCAATGACATAACTTCAATGTATATCCACTAAACACTATTTATTCACCAACAAAGGATATCATCTTTCCAAGATTATTTTGAAAATCATCATCCCTAAAAAATCCTATTAAGATATGATGGATTCCCCATCTGATTTTTTAGTTGGAATTAATAATAAACCTATTTATAAATTATTCTTCATGGAAAATAAAAATAATTTATGTATTGAAATGAAAAAACAATATAATGGGAATATATCAAAATGGATTGTTCTTTATATAATTAATATACTAGAAAAAAGGAGATCCCTAATTCTAAATCCTCCTAATACAATAAATTATTTCATAAGGGGTTTATGGGGTTTGAATAAGAATTTTCCAAAATAAAAATTCATACTAAATATTTGATGTTCAGAATTTCAGTAAATGTTTCACCTCATGACTCTTAGAACAAAAGAATTTATGAACCCTAGAAAACATGTGTAATGACATGGAAATATGTGCATGCCATGATTTCTTAGGATCAACCATATGTAACTATTTTTACTTCATTATGTTGGATGGTAGATCCCATCATTCCTTTTTAGGTCTCTAACACAATATTCACAACTTTAGTGGGTTTCTATAGCATAGTTTGGTTGTCATGGGGCACAAACACCCCTTTTTCAGCTTCCCAATACACTCAGTCATCACCCGATACGTGAACCATGTGACATCCAAGACTCGGATTCCATAGAATGGGATCCCCAATCTGGGTGGGTCACATGGATGCAAGCACGTCTCCATTAACTCCAGAATATGCGAACTAGTAGCGAGGTCCTAGGGTGTGTCCATGGGGATACTATTCCCTCACTACTAACGTGCAGCATAATTGATGGATGTATCATATGTAAATAGTAGATTCAATTTATGTAAACATAATAAAATTTGGTAAATATAGACAACAAAATCAATAATGATAAAAACTAAAATAGCATTCAATAATTGATGATATGTTATGTCACTAGAAACAAGAAAACCATTGATATAATGTAGTAGTCATAACTTTTTCCACATAAGTATAAATGAAATCAAATTCTATCTAATGTATCTCAATCTTCTGCTCAGTATTCTTCTACTGAGATCCATTATAAATAGTAAGCAATCATGTGGTTAAAGATGCATCCATATCATTGTTAAAACCTTCAACCATGTAATCTACTTTGGGTACCAAATGGTTCCTAGATAGGGAGGGAGACAAATTATAGTGTTCTACTAAAAATAGTTAATATAATATAAAAACCATGTCATGGAAATTAAACCAGGTGCATACTTTCATATATAGAACCTAAAGATGTACTATGTAACTAAATAACCATGTACCAGCTTCATCCCTCAACATATGTTTTAACAAAACCATCCCATTAATTAATTATTTCCAGTTTATAAATAAGTCTATTGTTAATGAATCAAAAGGTTCCATTATGTAACATTAAAACTAGTAATGATATTTAATTGTGAAGTCCCAAGTTAATAAAATATGGGACGTATACCCCAATGTTCACCAAATCGGTAATAAATATATCCTAGATTAGGATATGTGTCTAGTAAAAGGATATTCTTCCAAGTTATTCCACAATAATATAACTATAGAATGAAAGGTGATTATCCAATGTAAGATGAAGATTAGCAGAGACATGTCCCTTGGGGCTGTAACTATGGAACATACATGTCAATTCTCGATAAAAGGAGAGTATCCATGGAGTCATGTAATGATATTTAACGGATCCTACGGTGTCATACTGAGCATATGGGATTAAACAAGGATGAGGATCAAGGTGGGTATCAACCTATGAAATATATAATCTTGAATCAGAATGGCGTTCTTGAGTGCTCATGGAATTATCTAATCAGATTTCAAGGAGAGTTCAATTCAAAAAATTCATATTTTATTATGAAGTCGTTTGATACTTATTTTGTTTCTAGCCTTGCATTTATTTTGAGTCATATGGTCAACTATCATGAAACCATTCGTTCATGAAATTCCTTTCATTAGTGTGATATAGTCAAGTAGCATGAAAACTTTTAATCAAATCATAAATTATATAGTATATGGAAAGATTATAATGGTACAGTTCTAATTATTATAATCATAGTATACAAATTCAATTAACAACACCAATGAAATTCATGGGACCCAAAAAAATCCAAAATCAATGAACATGAATGATGAGTTATAGACTACCCACAAAGTGTTATACAACTCTCCTCTTCTGGTATTGGCCCTTGATTTGGCCTAGATCAGAGTAGATCTAGAAATAATAGAAAAACACTCATACCCTGATAGCACATTCAAGAGTAAGAGATAAGGATAAATGCTCTAGAGGACTCTAGTACTTATTGTTTCCCATCAAACATGATGAACATATGCTCTACTGGATCCCCAGTGAAGGAGATCTCTTGATTCATATCTTAGATATTCAATGGGTTCCAAATGATAGAAAATTAGGTTAGTCCTACTAAAATTTAAATTAACGAGAAAGAGGGTTTCTAATAAGGCCATTATGAGAAAATTTGTAAAATTATCTAGAAAAATGGAATGTGCACGGTTTATCAACATGATTTTCCAAAACCATGCACAAACTACACACAAATTCCTAGGTAGTAGGGGAAAATGCTTAGTAATGTTGCAGGGTTGTCGATAATCGTGGAAGGTGGCTCTGTCCATAAAAAAACATTATCCTAACAGATAAGAAAATTATGTTCCAAATAGGTGAAAACCATGTGACATGTCCATTTTTTACAATATGGTCATTTCTTGGATTTGAACAAGCCCAAAAAACACGTGATACATTTGCTATCCCATTACGCCTCCATATTAGGTCCAATATATTGATTAGACTGGAATTTAAATGATCCATACCTAAGTGAAAACCGAGTTCTTAAAATCATCAATCTTGAATGAAATCATCCTTGAGTTAACCATTTATGGGTGTATAAATAATACATGAGAACAATTATTTCCAGTGAGTATGTATGTATGCTTCCCTCTCCCATGTCCCATTTTTCACTCAGTAGTATTTCCATATCACTTGTACTAAAGGGACATATCAGCCTCAGAGAGCCTTCATGCTCTTATCAGTGATGTGTACAAGATACTCCTCAAAGGTAGAGTCATGATCTTACTCTAAATACTCAGGATCAATGGTATTAGATAGATTAACCTGATACTAGAGAAGCTATGAAACCTGATAGAAATTGTACATGTCATGATACCTCGGAGATAATATCAATTATAGGCTATCAGATTGACTTTCTCTACAATCACAAATGACCCTACATAACGAGGCGATAGATTTACCTTCTTTTAAAACCATTTGTAACCAATCCTTGGTTATAACCGAATAAAAATACAATCCTCGACCATGCATCAAGAGATCTCATTCATTGTGGAATATAGAAAATAAAATCATGTTTCTACTTATAGTGTCAATATGATTGACAATGTGGACAATAATGAAATATTATTTCCTCTTGCCGATTATATTTCACTATAGATTTCAATTTGAAATTAGTACATGTGGGATTATATTAATTCAATAACAACTATAATGTGAATAATATTTGACATGTATTAACCTATCTACTAAAATGTCAATTATTTTTGTGTAGGATATAGAAGGTTCTATAGAAATATATATTATAATAGTTTATATGAATAAGTAAAAAATATATCTAATGAGAATAAATAATTGGTTATATAAATTCTATATTTTCATCTTTCAAGATATAAAAAATTTGTTCCCAAAAATGGAGGATAGTTTTTACATTGGGGTCATTTTAGAGATTTCAAATGAAAATATTTGTAATATCTGATAAATTTTCAGCGGGAAGAATTAAATTCATTATAATTTATTTATGTAATAGATATAAATTATAATTATAATTATATAAACATTTCCTAAGAATATTATTCTTAGGTACATTGTTTTTGAAATAAAAAGACTATTTATAGTTATATTTATAACTATTGATTGATTTTGTCAATGTAATAAGAGTTAAAACATTTACAATATCCCTGGATGTATTTTATAAAAGTTTTTATATATTAAAAATGATAGGTAATAAGAAATTGTCAATAAAGTATTGTAATTTACACAAAAAATGTTGTTCTGTAATAAATATCAATAAATATGGTATAATTATAATTAAATTACTCCTAACTTTTTTGTATAAAATTAATTATTTTTTTGAGATAATTATATCTATGTTAAAAAACTAATTTATGTAATATTTATTCTCAATATGAACCTTAAAATAATAATTTTTTATATTATTTTTTTTATAAAATAATTGGTATTTTTGGAAAAATGGAAAATCAATGCATTTTGTAATTCTTACTCATCATGTATATTTATAGAGAATAATAGCTGAGTATTTTGAAAGTGTTGATTAATGAATGTAAATATGAGTAAAATATTAAGGAACATACTATTATAATAGTATTATTTTACACTTATTTTTATATTTATTAATTTTTTATGGAGGAGTTATAAAAAATATATAATTGTTTATAGATGACATATTGAATATGGATTTTCTGTCAGAAAAAAGGGAGAAGATACTATATCATGATTTCAATGAACATTTTCTGATCTGCATATAAAAATCATGGTTTCCCACCATCTTATGAAGAGGAAATTAATGTAGAAACATAAATTGAATCCCTAGAAAACCACATAATGGTTCTCCAAAAACACATCATTAGGTGATGTTAGAGATTAATTTGAGATATAAATTATATATATTATAATATAAATATAATTTCTATGTAAATAATAGTTTTTATGAGATCATAATCGAATAAAAAATAATTCCAAAAGACATCATGGTTATTAATAGTCTTCACTAAAATTTATTTTGACAATTTTCAAAAACTATAATTTGATATTTACATATTTCAAAGGATTATTTTTTAAAGAAAAGTTTCTCAAGAATTTCCTTGGTCATTGAACACATGATATTTTATTTTGAGTTTTAAAAAAAAATTAGTGACTATAATACAAAGGGATGGAGCAATGGTATAATAAATAGAGAGTTATCTTTGAAAAAAGGAAATAAAATGTTTTTAATTTAAGAACATGTACACAATTCAATAGTCAAAAAGAAAACTTCTACAATATTGAATAAGATAATTTTAATCAATTTATGTATTATTATTTACTATTCTTCTTAATATTTTAAAATTTATATTTTGTGAAATTTTGGAAAATGTTTTTATTTTTCGATGACATAATTATAATGGTTGAAATGTCATAAATTTACTTTTAATGTTTTTATTTACAATAATACAAAAAATAATGTGATGTGGGATGTCATATTCTAATCGTCCTATATCCCCCACTCATATAGATACTTTATTCATTTTAATAATCTTGTTTTCTTGGTGCCTCTGTAATTTTTATATTATTCATTATATTTTAGAAAGTAGTACAATTGATCCAATTTTAATTTTGTCAGTGGGATATATTTCACCTATGAGAAAACAATTTCTGATCAGACCCCCACCCCCTCTATATTCTCTATATATTCCACCAAGTATATAATTTTTTCATGGAATTATATAAAATTATTGATCATTTCTATTTTATTTTATTATCTCAATTATCAATTGAATTTTTCATGGAATATATGAATTGATATCATTTAATATATATTCCTATGTTTAATTGAATAATATTTCATATGTCGAAGAGAAAATAACCCTTACCATCCTTCAAAGAGATTAAATTATCTTATCATCAAAATCAAAGAACGTACACAACTTTAAGATATTGGGAATTATTCATTGATAGCTGGTAAAAACATTAATACAGATATTAGATATCAGAATGTGTTTCATTCATCTGTCTTTGAGGAGAGATTAATGATGTTTATGGGTTTAAAATAATCCATATGGGAAAAAATCATTCATATTCATAAAAGCTATAAGATTATTAACTAGTTCGTACTAAAATAATACGAAACAAAATTCAAATATATAAAAATCAATGATGATGAATATATAAATATTTCTTTCTCAAAATTTAATATTATTATTCTCACTATATATGGTTATAGAATAACTCTTCAGGATTTGACCATTTTAATGATTTTTTTTCTAATTCATATATATAAATTTAATTGAATGATTTTAGTACAAGCGGATTACAATAAAAAAGATTTTATGATTGTAAATTTTTACAATATATTTATTTCTTGTGATTTGTGATATATATTTCAAATGAATAAAAAATAAATATCATATAAATATAAAATTTCTTATGCATTTAGAATCATTTGTATTGATGTTAAAAATTTAATATCACAAATAATAATCTAATAATGAATTGCATTGAATGAATTAAAATGTTTTAGGCCACCTTTTTTAGAGGGATTTAGAAGTAGAATGATTATTCGAAAAATTATGATTCCATTTAAAAATTTAAATTATTGTATGATTAGATATTACTTAATGAATACCTCAGAGAAGTACCACGAGAATAATGAGTTTTATCAATGTGTAATATCATTCTTGATGTATAAAAAAATTATACCTAATGAGCTCAATAGTAAGAAATTTCTAATGGAAAAAAGAAATGTTCATTCATTATTATAGTATACAATATTTAAATGTATAATAGATGAGTTAACTCATAAATAGAAAAGAGAAATAAAAAAAGATATCACATAATTTTATGGATGATGTGATATTATGGATCAATCTAATTACTATAATTACTCATCTATTGATAATGAGAATATTAAATAGTACATTCAATGATTATAGAATGAGAATGAGTATGTAATCATAAAAAAGTTGCTTTTTTGTATAAATAATATTGTAAATTGAGAAAAGGAATTTGAGTCTATCAATATGAATATTTATTTATAATATTTTAAAATCAATGTCTAGATACAATGAGTATTTTCGTAAATGTGTTTATAATAATATTTCCATTTTTATTAAGGGAAATAAATTTCAAAATAAAATGAACTCTATATTATTTCACATAAATTTTCATTAACCAACAAGGGTCAACCACAAACTAATATCATGAACCTTCCCACAAAATGGTTCAATAGATTTTCCTGATTTTCTGGGTTGAATACTAGTGATGGGAGTAAATGTTAAAACCATGGGATTAATTTACCCCAATATAAACTGACATAATCAAAATATATAGACCACATAGTAAAAGATCAAAATATAATGTTCAAATTAAAGGCATATACTGATCTGAATACAACTTTAATAGAATGAAAAAACAAGAAAAAAACCATAACAAAAACAAAATTGATCCTAACACAATCCGTACGTGACATCACGATAACCACTATCTATAAAACCAACCCTCCCTTTAGGAATTCCTAAACCAATGATGAGAAAATAAAAATTCCCAGGTTTACCGACACCGAGTGGCACAAGTAAGGTTTGAGAATAAAATAGATTAGTATGTAATTACTACATAATTATTGTATTTATATTCCAAAAATAGTCCCAGAATGATTTTTTGAAATTAATTTTAGGAAAATATTGTTTTTAACAATAATGAACCAAACATTTCTTTCAATAAATTACCTTACAAAAAAATATACATCATTTATTTTTAAAATAGATTTACATTTACAAAATACATTTCTAGGTCACAAAGAGTCCAACATTTAGGGAAAAATCAAAACCAAATTATTTATCATTTGGGAACAATGGATCCATTTATAATGCACTGTATTTTTGGAAGAACAATTTCAAAGGTGTGGATATAATAAATAAAATAAAGAAGAGGGAAATCTTTTTCACATTTAGAGACAATGGAGTACATTTAAATTGAAATCCATTAATATTTATATTAATATCTGTATGTGAACCCCACACACATGTGGATATTCCCCCATCCAATGGAATCAACATATTAATTTCTAGAAGAATACTCAACCTTCCATTTTTATGATTTAAAATTATCTCTAAGACTAATTAAAAGGGTTTAAGAACAAGCGACTAACCAAGCACACAAACTACAATTTCCCATGTCCCTGAATACCAATACTCAATAAAGGAAATGAAATATCCTAAAATTACTAATTCAATTTTGTATTATTTATTTATTATTCTTCAAACACTATTTATATATATATATTAATTATCATATAAATCCCTTAACAAACCATTTTCAATAATTTTTTAAATTTGTAAACATGAAAATGATTCATACAACCACATATCATTTATGATAAACACATTCATAAATTATTTATTAATGGTCATATAATAATTTCAGTGTTCTAGAAATGAGAGGGTTTGATACACCTACCTAAATGGTGCTTTAACATAATGAATCCCTCGAAGGAAGATGGATGTGGTTTATAGAAAAAAACAAAAATCCCTAAAAGAAATGTAATGGAATCCTAATATCATCCCTCTTCAATAGGCATCCATTTAGGGGAAACCAATTCTAGAAATAACCATACATCATAATTGGGAGATGTGACGAGGAGGAGAAACAACTGGAACTATGAAGATCTAACCTAGGAAACATTAAGGAGTAATAATAGAGGAAGATGAAATATAATAGGATGTATTGGGATAACGATTATGACCATAGGTCAATAAAAAGGCATGAGAATGCAAAAATTGGTTTTAATTATGGGTTAGATATCGAAATTCTGGTTCTAATGAATCTATGTAAGTAGCATGGTTTGTTAGAATGGGTTTTTCAAACTACGAACCAACTTTGTGCACTCTACCGGTAGAGGAGAACACCTACACATGTAGGATGCATTAATAGGAGACTATGTGCTAACAATGAAAAATGGTTATGTCAAACATAAAATCCTCCTTTTACATGTATCTCTTTATTTCTATGGATTTTGAAAAATTCTTGAGCCTGTTCCTCAACACAAACCACATGTTATACGGTTAATCAATTTACTCACATGGTCTAGTCGATAAACAGTGTAGGGAATACTTTTAAAATAGTTCAAGAACAAGTTGAACTAAAAATTTCCACATCCTTAGCCAGTCACATGGTATCCACCTATACTATAAACACTCACAGGGAATCTGGACAATGACCTCCTGAAACATCAAATAAAAAAAATTCAATTGTAAATCATACTAAATATCATCCAATGTACACTACAGGAAAACATACTCTTTGCGACGGGCGATTTGTGATGGGATCCCATCGAAAAAGAAGTTTTGCGATGGGGCGCCGTCGCAAATTTCCCTTTTCCGAAAACGGTGTCGCAAATAGGTGTTTATATGGCGGACCCGTCGCAAAAATAGTATTTGCGACAATAATTTACCCTGTCGCAAATTCGTTTGATTTTATATATTTAAATGTTATATGCGATGGGTCTTCACAGATATATTAGTTGCAACAACTATCTGACCCATATCAAATGGGAAATTTAAATAATATTTGCGACATAGGTATTTGCGACGGCCCGTCGTAGAAATTTTTTTTATGACGGGTATTCTCCTGTCGCAAATGTTACAGTAAAAAAAATTTTACGACGTGTCACCCCGTCGCAAATACTCCCGTCAAAAAAACTAAAAAAATAAATAAAATAAAATAATTATTATAAATCTATAATATTATATAAAAATAAAATTATTATTAATAGTATAGAAAATTTCTATTATTATAATATAAATAAAAAATATAAAATATATAATTATGAAATATTAATATAAAATAATAATAATATGAATATAAATAATATAATATTATATAATAATACAAATATTAATAATTTAAAAAATAAATATAATATTATTATTATTAAATTAGGTATATAATAATAATATTAATATAATAATATAACGAAATTATATTATTATATTATTAAGAATAAAAATTTATATAATATAATTTTGAAATATTAATATAAAACATAATAATAATATGAATATGAATAATATTATATTATATAATAATACTACTAATATTAATAATATAAAAAATTAATATAATATTAGTATTATAAAAATAAACATACATATTTATGAAAAAATAATATTAATAATATTAATATTAATCAAATTATAAAATTATAAACTTCTCAATATTTACAATAAATTTAAAATATTAAAAGTAATATTACTAAAATAAACAGACATTAAAAATAATACTAATAAGTAATAAAATATTAAAAAAATTAAAAACAATTTAAATCATGAAATGTTGATACCAATATGAAAGAGAAATTGTAAATAGTTAATATGACAATAAACTATGAACTCAAATGTTTATTACATGTAAAAAAACACTGGGGGTGGATAATCTGGAGGACCTGGAGGAGGTGGTGGAAGAAACTCCATCCCTATACTATGAGTGAGACGACACATATACTCCATCTGCTCCTGATGTTGTTCCTCATATCGATGCCT
This sequence comes from Viscum album, assembly GCA_963277665.1. Classification (NCBI taxonomy): domain Eukaryota; kingdom Viridiplantae; phylum Streptophyta; class Magnoliopsida; order Santalales; family Viscaceae; genus Viscum; species Viscum album. The sequence continues at coordinate 553,872,104 of OY728165.1, read as the reverse complement.
CGCCTCATCCTACTGCTGACGCGTCTGCTCCTGCCATCGACACATCTCCTCATCGTACTGTTGACGCATCTGCTCCTTCCCCAGACGCAAATTCTCTATTAGCTGACTCGGAGCACGTAGCTTCTCCTGATACTGTGAGGAAGAAGATGATGTCTCTCCATGAGATCCTCTCCAGCCGGACGCCGACATCGTAGCAGTACCCTAATAAGCTGCAGGAGTCAAATGAGAGCTGATACCAACTACTCGGCCCTTTTTGAATCCATACGGGGTCGCCTGCATCCATGTCGTCTCATCAAAATAGTGGGCACTATTCTGATCACCCGGCTCGTCTTGACACTCAGCATGTGTCTGAGAGGTCACGGCCTCATATGACTCCTTATGTTTCAATTAGAAATTAAAATAATGAAAATATTATATTAATTTAATTTTCAAACGGAAAAGAAAATAATATTGACCACAATCTGACGCTGGCGGTCACCTCTAATCTCTCCAGTAGCCGGATCAGTGTGCATCCTCCGATAAATGTCATACGTCGTAATACTGGGCTGCTCGACTTCCTATATTAATATAAAATAAACTGTTTATATTTAAAGTTGTATAAAATATGAAAAAAGTACTTACCAGACGCTCTCTATGCACACTGAATGTACGAACCAATCTCTTGCTCTCATAATAATTAACAGGAAGCACATTTCCTTCATGTAACAGTGCTTTAACCAAAGAAAATATATGATCAAAACAGTTATTTGGCATTCCATTATCTGATTTAATAGCCATTAATTTTTCAATTCCTTCTAATTTTCTTATCTTGCAACCAGGATATAATACATTCTCAACAGACCTGAACAACATAGCAAATATAGAAGGTGCCAACTCAGGAGGTAAATCAACATCATCCTCGATTTCAATTTGTTGAATGGATGACCCTGCAACATCATGTACTAAATTCTGAAATCGTGATGGATCCAGAATCAAATTGTTAGTATCTTCTCTAGAACTGTGTTCACAGTGTTGATACCAAAAAATATAATCTGATTGAAAACCATAACGCAAGAGATGTTTCCCAATGATGTCAAATGTCTCAAACGTTATCAGATAACATTTTTATAGGGACATTTAATTGTATCTTATGAAAAAAATTCCAGGTTTGATGATGAAAATGATAAGAAAGCTTCAACACCATCAACATATACAGGATTTAAACTACAACCATTTGGATTTCTACGCTGACTTATCCAAGAACGATCATCTAATAATGATTGATGCTGATTTCCTTGTTTCATATTCATATATATATTTCTACAAAATTTAAAACCATCACTGTTGTTAAATAATTTGATATAAGAAAAAAAATATCCTAAAAAGAGAAGATACATAATTACAGTTATTTCTTAGTAATTACCAATAATTATAGGCGACACAATTAGTTTGTAATCATCCCCATGAATTATTAATAATTTAGAAATAATTAGAAATACTTGGAAAAATTAAATATGCTTGAACAATGAAATAAAATTATGTAATCATCATTGTGGACATTATATTACTAATTATTAATATTTGTTTCTAGTGTATTGGTGGCAGCTCTTTTTCATGAGGACTCATCTCCTTGCAAGGAGATGAGTCATCAGGGAAAAGAACCTATTTTGTCCAACGACTCATCTCTTTTTAAATTTCTCTCGACTAAAATCAGTTTGGAAAACTTTCTCTAACATACTTTAGAGCACATTTTTTATACTAATTTCAGTGAGATAATGTAGAAAAGATATGAGATGTTGAACCAAAAAGGTGGTCACCATTCTACTGTAAATTTTGCCAATTTATAACCATGAACATAAATTTATTTGAATTTTGATTATTTATTACTAATTATTACAAATTATTACACATCTCAATATTTCCAACAGATTTTGCTCTATTCTTAACATGTTCAAATCTTAAAGAGTTGTCAATTTTCAGGTCATGCCCAATAAAAAGTTTGCGTTAACCATGTCCAATTTAAAATCTATAATTGTCCTTACATGGTTGATCTCCTCGCAAGTAGTGTATAAATAGGACGACACAAGTAATTTCGTTCTCATCTTTAAAAATCATTTCACATGAAACTTCACATAGATCATTCTACCATGAAAAATTTATAGAATTTCAGTATCATTCCCTTAATTTTTCAAGAAAGAATGGTCTATGTAAAAAGCCATGTGATATGATTCTTATAAATGAGAAAGACGTGACTTGGGTTGTCATATTGCAACGCTAATTGCGAGGTGACCAACCAAGCAAGAACAATTATAGAGTTTACATTGGACATAGTTGACGCAAAATTTTTATTGGGCATGACCTTAAAATTGACGAACCTTTAAGATTTGAACATGTTACGAATAAAGCAAAACTTGTTGAAAATATTGATAATTGTAATATTTTATAAATATTTTATAATTTTATTATTATTAATATTTTTTTATAGATATTAAACATATAATAATAAAATAATTATATTATTAGTATTATTTTGTTATTAATATCAGAGTAATATAAAATTTTATATTATGTTTCTATTAATGTTACTAATTATATTACTAATTATGTTACTAATTAGTAACAAACGTGATTGACCACTCCTCTACCTAAATTTTCTTCATATATGTGTGTTGAGGTTGACATGAATCTTCTACCTCCACATGTAGTATTTACTTTTATTGTCAAAATTATAAACCTCCTCACCTCTATGCTGGCAAGGAGGTTGATAATTTTGACAGTAAAAGCAAATATTACATGTGGAGGTAGATGTTTTTTGTCATGCCTCAACACACAAATGAAAAGAAAATTGAGGTAGACGAGTGGTCAATTATGCTTGATAATTTTCCTAATTATTTTTATTTTAATTGATTCCTAATTATTTTATTTTTGATTATTTCCTAATTATTTTATTTTTAATTTTTTCATAATTGTTTCCTAATTATTTTATTTTTAATGGTTTCTTAATTATTTATAATTGTTTCCTAATTATTTTTAATTATTTCCTAATTATTTATAATTGTTTATTAATTAATTTTAATTGTCTCCTAAATATTTTTAATTTTTTCCTAATTAATTTTAATTTTTTCCAAATTATTTTTAATTGTTTCCTAATTATTTTTAATTATTTCCTAATTATTTTTAATTGTTTCTTAATTATTTTTTATTGTTTCCTAATTATTTTTAATTGTTTCCTAATTATTTTTATTTGTTTCCTAATTATTTTTAATTGTTTATTTTTAATTGTTTCCAAATTATTTTTAATTTTTTCTTAATTATTTCTATTTATTTCCTAATTTTTTTAATTTTTTCCTAATTATTTTTATTTTTTCCTAATTATTTTAATTATTATAATTATTTTAATTATTCTAATGATTCCTAATCAATTAAGTCTAATTATTTCATAATTATTTGATGATTATTCTAACTAAATCTAATTATTTTATAATTATTTAATAATTATATAATTATTCATAATTAGTTATTAATATTTCTAATTATTTATAATTAAATATATTTATTTCAAATTATTACTAAAAACATCCTCCGAGAGTGTCGAACCAAGAGTGCAGCAAAGCCCGTTTTTGTGTACCAGGTTACCCCGAGTCATGCTCGAAACACCTTGTCAGAGTTTTCACTCCTAGGTACATCTGCGCCAGAGCTGCCTCTACTTGTTCGTATCCAGACAAGGATTATTTGGTACAACCACTTAATCTAATGATACTATATAGCTACTAAACATTCTATTAAAAAAACTAAAATTAACAATTAAAAATAAAAATAACAATTAGAAATAATTTTACAATTAAAAAAATATAAATACCTTCCATATTTTGAAGTAGTTTGTGCCTCCTAACTCCTTCCCTCCTCTTCTCATAAGAAAAAAATAAAACGAAAGAAATTATCTACTTAAAACAGAAGGTTAATGAGAGAGAGGAAGAGAGATCTGAATGATTTGAAAAAAACAGATAGGGGGTATATATAGGTTTTAATATTTGTGAGAGGATACCGTCACAAATACCTTCACCTGCATTAATTACAAGCAGCGGTTAAAAGGGTTTTTGTGATGGGCTCGTCACAAATAGCTACCTTCCGACATTCTATTAGCGATGGGCGAGTATCCCCGTCGCAAATTCCAATTTACCGCCGCCGGTATTGGCGACGGGCCCCATCGCAAATACCTTCGCCCGTATTAATTACGGGCGGCGGGTAAAAGGGTTGTTGTGACGGGCCCATTGCAAATATCTACCTTCCGACATACTATTAGCGACGGGTGGGTAACCCCGTCACAAATTCCTATTTACCATCGCCGGTATTGGCGACGGGCCCCGTCGCAAATAATACATGCTGAATATTTTTTTCGACGGGACAATAAATAGTATTTACCACCGTCGTGTAGTTGCGACGGGTCGAATGCGACCGTCGCAAATAGGCTTCCCGTGTTTTGGAACGAAAACCGCGCCATATCTATTGCGATGGGGTCTGTATTAGCATCGCAAATAACTAACCATTTGTGACAGGAATATATCCCCGTCATAAATACGCTTTTCATCGGTGTTTTTGCAACGAGATTTATACCCGTCACAATAATCTTTTTTTCGCATAGTGGTATATAACATTATTAAAATAAAAAAATAATATAAAAAAATTTAATGGTGTAAAAATATTCCACACTACAAATACATTCTACAAACATAAATTCATCCAATTTTATAAGAACAAAAATTCAATCATAAGACAATATAATGTAGAATAAAACCCTAAAGCATAGTATGACCTATTAACTCTACCAGTCACACCAAAACAGTTGTATAAGAAAAGAAAACATGGATAAAAATAATGAAAGAAAAATAAATTTGTTCTCCCCACTAAATATAGCTTCCAATGTGATTAAAATGTAATTGAAAGAACCAATATATATCAATCAACCGACAAAAGGGGGCCCTGGAAAAAGGAACTCAAAACAAACATAGAATAATGCCAAATTTCATAGTTCCCACCCGCAAAAAACCCAAAACTATAATATCCAAAAACCAATCACGAACAACATGGGATACCCTACAGGTTTCAAAAAAGATAGAACATCCATGAAAATACAGGAAAGGGATTCCAATACGATCATCAAAACCCAAAAAATAATTTCCAAGTGTATACAAAATACAACAGGGAAATTAAAACCACCCAATAATGGCATGGAAGACAAAAGATGATATTGTTACCCACACCACACCATCAAATTTTTTATTATGCAACAAGATTCACAAAAAGACCTATAGATATATTCTTGATGTCCTGAAGCATATTTGATTCCACAGTCAGGGTCCAACAATACACATCCAAAAATCACCCTTATAGCACCAATTTTTGCAACATAGTCTAGAAGCCCATGGAGAGTTTTAGTGGGATGGCCTTGAATTACCAAACCAAAAACATAATATGTATCTGAGTGAGTGTCTTGACGAATGGACCCCAAAATCTGAAAAAGTATATTTTTCATGAATATGTTCCTCTGGTTCACAATACTCAACATATGAGAATTTTGAATTAGACGAAAAATAAACGGGATATTCAATATTAGTGTGCTACCCTATGAGTCTTTTTTAGAAGAAATAATGTAATCCTCGATCCATATATTGAGAACCCCTTTTAAAAGAGGAAATTCAAACTAATCATTCAACACCACCCTTGGAGAAAAAAATATTTAATAGAAGTGGTAAATATTCCACTTCACCATCAACTGACCATTCCAAGCATCCATGAACATGGGAACTTTATTCACTTCTACATCCTAAAAACTAATGCACCATATGAAGTTTTTTAAAAACATCACACGAGGCATCCCAAATAGAAACAATAATGGACCAAAAATATTTCATTGGTAATGTATCATTTCATTAAACATACGCTAGAAAATCCTCACTCACCTGAAATATGGGGTTCCCAAAAAACTAAAGACACTCTCAACTTATTCAATACACTTTTCAACCACTAGTAGACCCCAATAAATATATAAAATATGAACATATTTAGAAGGGATCAAATCGAACACCCCACCATGATTTCGGTAGAATGAATTATAAGAAGATGATAAATAGAAACAATATATTTTTTGTAGTAATACTCTAAATAATAGAATGGGAACAAATAAACAATAAATTAGAAAAAAACGAATTAATATTTTTAAAAAATAACCATGCACAAAAACCCACTCATAAAATACATAATAAAAATAAATAAAATCATAACTTACACAATCCCATAAATGCGGGACAAAAATTCAAGGAATTTATATTAAAATCAACCATTTCCATATTCACCATTTTACAAATTCAATTTCTCCTTAGTTAAATATAAATTCATTATCTGATTCCCATTTAAAACAAAATAAATAACGTTATAAAATATGTTGGATCCCTTTTAAAAGCCATTTTCACCACAAAAAAAACATTTCAAAAAACATTTTACATTTCAAATATTTTTACACAAACACAGATATTAAAAATGAATCACACATACATAAATAATTAAAATAGGGGACTAGTGGTCATGCATACCATAACAACATGGCTTAGAAGACCATTAATTAATTAGTCCCCAACTAATGGATGCATTTTGAACCCCACACATGGGGTCCACATGGTTTTTACGCCACGTAATCCCATTCTATAGCATCAGCTTACTTCTAATGTCATCCCCTAAAATAAATAAAATCATATAATTGAACAAACACAATAATCATATTCCCAAGTAAAAAAATAAATAATCCATACCTTGTTACCCATGGTGACTCATGTGTCAACATGGGTGGTGGTGATCTAGGACTAAATCATGACCAACCTCTTAACACCGAAGGATCAAACCTTCGATCTACCTAACAATAAAAATGATATAGGGCTCCACTGATACCATCTGTTCATGAACCTACTCCTGTTAACCCTGAACATCTCACACATATCATCCTGCAAGAAGCCCTGAGAATAATTCTTGATCCTCTTGATATTGAAAATATTGTTGATCGTCAATGATAATCCAATGGAAATGATGTAACCCAATATAAACATAAACAATAATCAAAATAGATAACACATGAATAGAAGAAAATACACTGATCAATTTTTATACAAAAAAATCAAATTCAAATATAGAAAAATGAAATAAAAAAATAAAACAAAATAAATTTGAAATGTAACTAAGACTAACATGATCATCATGTTACGTTGTGGTTAACACCATCAATAAAACCATGTAACTCCACTAAAATAACTAAAAAAATTTAACATCAAAATCACATGGTACTATGTTCATTGCATGGAATAAGTAGAGTGTGAGCCTAATAAATATCAATTTGAAAGAACTACTGAATCAATGAATACCTTTTCACAATATAGTCCACCAATTCTAGAGTTAAATACATTAAAGAAAAATAATATTTTTATCTTTCCGGAATAAAACATTTATGTCTAGAAATTCCATTCCAAAAACAATACACATCTTCACAATTTTAATATCGATTTCCATTTCCAAATAACTTTTCAAGGTACCAAACTAAATAAACATTAGGAGAAACACTAGAAACATAATTAGAGGTCATTTGGGAACTATGTATCCATTCATGAAGAATATTAATTTTAGAAGAACCTTTTTATAGGATGAGGAAAAAGGAAGACAAAATGAAAGAGTGACATCTGTTTCGAAATATGGAATTTAAGGTGGAAATTATATTAAAATTCATTTTCATTTGTGTACCTATATATATGTGCACCCCTTTAACATGTTATTATTCCCATATATAATTTTATAAAGATATGAAATTCTTAAATAATAATCAATGGTCAAAATATAATAATCACAAATAGCACCACAACTAATTACAAGGGTCTACAAACAAGCAAAAAAACACACTCACAACCACAATTTCATAAGTCCCCAGCTACCAATAATAATGAAATTAAACACAAAATCCCAAAACTCCAAAAATATATTTTAAAGATAGACTGGAATGTCATAAAATCAATTTAATACACACACACACACATATATATATATATAATAGTAATCATATAATTCCCTTGAAACCCCATGATCACCAATATGAAAACATGATAGCACCCCAATGATTTATACAACCACATCAAAATTATGAAAAACATATCAAAAATTAATTATAAAAGAACATGATGTAATTACAATGTTCTAAAAATAAAATTAATGTAGATACATAACAAAATAGTGTGGGAATTAAATGAAATTCTTAGATCAGAAAGAAAAATGTACATATAATAAACCGCACAGTCCAGTATCAATGAAACAAAAGCCAAACATCGTACAGCTTCCCAAGGGAGTGTATAAGATGAAGCCTATGAATGAAATAACCCTAAAACTTGAGTGGCATAATAGAAGAGTAGGGAAACACCAAAAACTAAGAATAAATCACATATGAATATTAGAGAATAAAAAATAGAGGCTGAGGAACCCATTGAGGAGTAATTATGTGGCCCTTCATACACTTGTATTGAGCGAGAGTAATAACATACCTAACATGGGTATTAATTAGAGGAGGGAAAATGAGGATATTTATGTTTTAATGGAAATTGGTAAGTCGCAATTTCAGAAATAGAGTTTGAAAAATCATTCAGTAACCGTGAACATCCCACAATAATAGTAGGACACTTGCAGATATTGGATTAATGGTTTTATGGACCATTCATTGACTGTGAAAAATGGTTAAGTTGAATTGTAAATCCTCCCATCATGATTTCATCATGTTTTCTCATATCTATTTTCAAGACATAAACCTTTTCCTAGCGACAAACCATATTCCACACAACTACTCCAATGATTTTTATGGTTTAGGGAAAACTATGTGTAGTCCTTGTTTGAAAAATATGAAATGAAAAATTGAAATAAAGACACCCTCTTCACTAAATCTCAAGATGGTTTTCCCCAATCCATGATCACTGATAATAAAAAGGGTCAAAGACCACCCAAAACATCCAAAACTCCAAAATTATCACTAAGAACTCAACCAAACCTAATCAAGAATACCCAAAATAAAGAAAATAATAAAATAAAACCGAACTACTGGTCTTTATGTGACATATCTAATGTGTTTTATTCATTTTAAATGATGTAACATGAATTTAAAATTACTTTAAGGATATTTAATCATGATTTAGTTAAATATATCATATTTTCTTGATTATATTTTATATAAACATCAAAATTTATAAAAGTTGTAATGTAAATTTATTGATATTCTTTTATATAACAATCATATCCTATAGAAAGCTAAAGATACTATTTGTGGAAATATAAATATAAGGATTTTAAAGAATATATAATTTTTGTTAGATATATTATTTATTATATGTTCATTGTAATAATCAAAAATGAAATGGATTATTGGTGAAGAATTAATTTAAGTCACAATATAAAAAAACATGTATGTAGTGAAAACTAAATAAAGTGTGATAAAACTGAACAAAAAGAAGAATATAAATAAACCAATAAATAAAAGCATGTAAACATTATTCATATTAATGTATATCTCAGGATATAATTTTATTTTAAATATATATATTTGTGGTGTTATTTTTTCTTAACAAAGCATACTAATGTTCAGAAAAACATTTTTTTCACACACAAAAATGATTAGAATTTAAGTTAGTTGTATACAACCTTTAACTAAATATCATTTCAAATAAATATAAAAATGAAGTGGCTTGGGTGAATTTTTTTTAAGGAACATGTTAAATATTGTGAATGATATGATACAAAAGGACTACTATATATTATTTTCTAGACATTATAATTGTGAATAGGTAGGAAACTGTTTATAATAATCCCCCAAATATTGAAGAAATTTGGGAAACATTATGGTAATGGAGTTCACTCAAATATATTTGAAAATGATGTAAATTTTATTTTATATATTGGATTATAACCAAACATGACATTAAAAATTTATTAAAATATGTATAAATGTATATTGACAGTTTTATTTCTATTGGGAATGACATATCTATAAAAACAGTTATTTTGTATGGATTCAATTCTGTTAGATTATTATTACTTGTGAATATGTTATTTTAATTTAGGGTTTGATACAAAACATATTAAATGAATCTCAATTGTGTTTCTATATAAATGAGGTGAAATTTTAAAAAATATGATATCTCATTAGTATATTAGAATAATGGACGAATAATAATGATAAGAAAATCAAAAATAAAAAACAATTCAAATATAAAATATAGGAAACATTATTTCATTATGAATTTAAGTTAATATAACGATTTATAGAAGAAATAATATATTATCATTTTATAAAATCACATAATAAGTCTGTATAATCAATTTGAAATATGGAATACATTCAAGATGTTTTCATAAATAACTGACTCTAGTTAATTTTCTGAAAAATTAAATATTATGGAATAAATAAAATATTCTACATATATAAAAACATAAATTCAACATGAACACATACACATTGCTACGTGTTGACCTATTTTTTTGAAATTAACATGAAATGATAAGTAACTAAAAAAAATTGTATAATACTTCACCAATATAATTACACTTCATTAATTTGATTTTATTTCTATTCCCTCTAATGGATTATTAAGTTTAGGGAAAAATGGATGCATGTGATGAGGTCATAAAAAACTATTATTTTTTATTATAATATATGATGATTTTGATATTTATAAGATGATAAACATTTTAAAAAAATTGAATCAATGATTATAGATAGTGAATATAAGGTCAAAATAAGAATAAATATCATCACATATTACTTATAATTAATTTCATCAATTAAATATTTACCTTGATAAAATTATTTAATAATTGGGTGATCTTAAAACATATATGTGTTTCGCTATTGTTTCATTTTAGGAATAAAGATAATATTTCCATTAAAATTGATCTATTTGTGTTCCAAAAATATTCAAAGATTATCATAGGAATTTATTGCTACTAACATAGTAGATCGTATCACATGTGTTATCCGCCATTAAATTCCATGAGAAATTTTTCAAAGTGTTCCCGTTGATCTCTCTTTACTTGTGAGTGGGAGGGGAAAATAAATATCTATTCTGGGGATGGTTCTTAGATTAGGGGGGAACTCTATGGCTTTAGAAGATTCATCATATTTGTTGTGATGTACTAAACAAATTAACTCGATCACATAAATAATAATATAATTCAATTTATATAATTATACAGTTGAAATAAAATAATTTAAAATGTTACCCAAATTATTTATTTAATCTCTTTTGAAACCCATATCATATAAAAATAATAATATTATTTTATCATGACATTGAATTAAAGTAAAAAATAAATAAAATATTATATAATCAAATAATTTAAAAAATTTATTATATCTCACCATACCATTAAACCCAGTCTTCTATTCCTCCATGATATTTATCTAACCAAACATAATGAATATTTATTTTTTACATTAATATCAATAAATTATTTTCTAAAAAATAAATAAATATTTCATTGATTAGCAAGAAATATACATTTATTAAATACTCTACAGACATTATATTCTCTAAAATTATGGTGACTGATTATGAGCTATTAAGGAAACATGAATAATTGATAAACAAAAAATGGGGCTAAATAATATTTAACTTTTTAAATAATAAATGGTAATATATTATTAAACTAAGCTTTGGGATACACTTAGTATGTGACCCTCTTAGCCTCTTTCTCAGTGGAATTAGGAGAATCCGCCTAAATTCAAATGTTATCATCTAGAAACATGTCAATCCACTTATTAAAAAAGTTAATGTTGTGTTGACATAATACCCCATACTGACACTTTCTATTTATGTTAATAATATTAACATGATATCTCTAATCAAGGAGGCCTCATGTCAGTTCCATCAAACTATATTATCAGTTTCACATTCTTTAACATCCCATAAATTATACATTCTTATAATACACATTGAACATGGATTTATATATACTATGATACTTACATCAATGTTCCGGATATATCATCATCTATTAAAGGACATAATGTAAAAAATATTTCTCACATTATTAATTATGGCAACATTAATCTGGAATCTCTAAGAATATCCTACCTCAGTAAAAAAATGTTATAATGATTTTCATCAATGGGTCAATGCACATCACTTATAACAGTCATTAATAATTATATTAAAATCTTATTATTCATACACATAGTTTCAAATAGAAATACACAATTTCACATGTAAATAGAGATTTTATAGTAGTATTTTCATTCTAATAATATCCTATACTTCATATTAAGTTGTTCCTAAACAATGAAAAGGTGCCTCAATTTCCTATGATTATCCCCCAATGATATCTTGTATTATTTGTGTCCCACAGATTATATCATCTCTCTATAGATAATATATTCAAGAATAGTATTGTATCACTTCTATATCTATATCATAGCATGTGAATGCTACAACCTTTTAGCACAATAGTTACTCATATTACATAATAAAATATTTTTTAATGAAGAATAAAAATCATGATGTGATAAAAAAATTAATATTATAAACATTAAAAATCTTTTATCATAAAGTACACAAAAATTTGTTCTTAAGATGAAAATTTTACCGGATCCCACATTCTCTAGAGAAAACTACTAACATCCTTCAGTCTTTTTTCTCTCTCATGATCCACATTCTTTTACCGAGAATTTAATATAGTCAAGGGGTCTTCCATGTTATCTTTCATGGATACTCTTTTTAATACATTATCCCATATATGATAAAAAATCCTTATCTCGTGATACTTTGGGATTATGTTCTTTGTCAGTTGGTGTGGAATTTAATATTTTTCAAGATCCACTGTTGTAGTGTTATCACAATATAATATTATAGTTTCCTTAATACTAGGTACCACATCACGATCATTGAAAAATATTCACATCCAAATGGATTCCTTAGATACATAAGATGTAGATATATACTCATACTCTTCTGTAGAATCAATGTCAACTGGCAGCTTTCAAATAATCTAGCTCACATGACCTTTATTGAGATAGTAATAATATCTTCATTGTAAATTCAAATCATTATAATCAATATAAAAATTAGAATCAATATAACCTCTAATGACTAGTTTCTCATCACCTAAATACACTAGGAAGATATCAGTAGTTCTTCTATGATATAAAAGTATTTTCTTAATGGCATAATAATGTTTTCCTCTAATATGTACATGATATTTCCCTACAATGCTCAATGTATAAGAAACATCTTGTCCATTACATATTATGGAACACATGGTTGATATTATCACTGAAGAAGATGTGATATTACACATTATCTCTTTCACTTGTTGTGTATTAGGACACATTTTATTAAAAAAATTAAAAAATGTGACCTAGAACAAATCCCAAATTATATTGATCCATTCTAAATCCCTTAAGTATAATGTAATAATATGTACTTTGACTTAGTCCAAGAAGCCTCTATGATCTATGAAAAATGATATTGTTTCCTATAATATAGGCAGTTTCACCAAAGTGCAATATGGAGGTAAATTTTTTTTAATAAGTCTTTAATAGACTATATAAATAGTATGTAGTTTCAAATATGTAATCTATCATAAATATATACTACTACGGTTACAAATATATTCGAATAGATATTTTTTATACACATGAATTACACTAGTTCTTAATGAAACCAAATTATTTATAGCATCGTCTTATCAACTGTTACTGAAACTATATGATTACTTCAATCCTTAAATGGTTATCTATAACTTTTAAATCCTTTTGTAATAACCTAGAGTCACAAACACTTCTCGATGTTTCATATAGACATCTTTCTGAAGGATTACATTAAGAAATATTATTTTAACATCCAATTTTCTAATCATGTTGTCATGGTATGTCATGGTATCGAATCTAATTCTGAGGGATTTAAAAGTGAAAACTGGTGAAAAGGACTCATAGTAGTGAATTACGTGATGTATTTTAAACTGTTTAGCCATAATCCATTTTTTATATGTATTTAATTTTATTTCAATGTCACATTTTCTCTTGAATACCCACTTTTCACGCAACGAATTTTACATCAACTTTTATATCAGTCAAAATAGAAACATTGTTTCAATACATGGAATCAATTTTAGAATTCGTGGTATCATTCCATCATTCAAATTATGAGGTACCTACTGACTCTTTAAATGATATTGGATCACTATTGTTAACTAATAATGTTTCACCCTATGCAATGACTATATAACCATATCTCTCTTGTTATCTTACTTATCTTATGATCATATGATGTACTTGTATACCAAGAACAAGTTATTCCATAGGTACATATGGAATCTGTTACTGTACCGACTCTTATTTATAATTTGCATCTACTTCATCGAAGTCAATCTTATTCCAACTATCCTTTTAGAAAATTCACTCAATAAATGGAATGAATGCTTGTATATTGGTAGTAATTTTTTTTATTACTTATATAGGTAGTATCCCTTTATTTCCATGGGATAAAATACAATGATAAACATCATCATGTAGGGTTCTAGTTTGTACCATGGGAAAGCCTTAATGAACACCTCGCAACCATGTACACATGTATGAGAGGAAAAGTGTTTCCTTCCACTATCTAACTCTATAGTAATTCCATTTTATGATTTGGTTTGTACTTAGTATAATTTTTATGTCCCGGATTGTCATGAATATCCCAAAAATGATAATTTAATATTTTTATGACTCATCATCATCCAGACCATGTCTAATAAGTAATAGTTCCAAATTTTACTAACACAATTCCACAATGATGTGTACGGTTGAGCGAGTTGATATTGAACTCCAAACACTCATAGAAAATTAGTAAAGTATGCTTTAATATATCCACCACCAACATCTAATTAAATATTCTTTATCTTCTTTCCTTTTTAATTATATAAATCATTCAAAAATTCCATTAATTTATCAAAGGACTCTGAATTAAAAATCATCAAGTACATATAAGAATGTCTACTAAAGACATCAATAAAATATAAATGTATGAATTCCCACCTTTATTTTCGACATGAAATTTTACACACACATCAGTGTTTAACAATCCTCAAAACTATGTGGACATTTCATCCTATCAACCTAATAGAAGTTTGTTAATATTTCATAGTAAAATATAATTTAATAAGTCCAGTTTTTTTAGTTCAGAGATGTCTAATTGAAAATCAAGATAGAAATTTTTTAAATGCATCTCCTTTATCAATTCAAGATGGTGATTCAATTTAATTTTGTTATATGATCCATGAGAATCTGATTCTTTATCAATTTTTGATACATTGTTATTTTAATAAAAGACATTGAGACTATTATTTTAATGTGACAAACCATACTTTATGTTTTCTTTAAAAAAGAGAAATATTTTATATCCAAATATCAATATAACCACAGCTACATCTAAACATGATACAAAAATTATGTTCTGTGTAACTAATGTTACATAATAATAATATTTAAAAACCAAAATCCTTCATATTCACATTTTCAAGTGGCAGTAAAAAATGGTCAGATCATCAAGCCTTATTCCATTACAGGATCTCAAATAAAACACTCCTCAAAAAATATTTTGAAATATGTATAGATCATGAATTTTGATATAAATTTGTACACCACAAGATGAGTATAATTACCAATGTGTAGATATTGAAATATTAAATCAATAATGAACGATCTTTTGTCTACCCCTTAAATCGGTGTGTAGTTCCTCTTCCAGTGGCCAGGATTGCAACATGAAAACCATACTAAATCATTTTCCATTCCTTTCCTCTAGATCATTCTATTTCTAAAAAGACATTTCTCATGAGGTTAATACTTTTTGTGAGCCTTGGGACCCCATTACTAGATCTTGATTTTGTTATTCACTATAATAACATTTAGATTATCACACCCCAAATCATTATCTACATGGTGAATAAGTATATGATGTTCCAAAATACACATCCCATTATTAAACATAATTTAATTATTAATAAAACATGATAAGGTCTTGGGAAGTGCTGACAGTATGAGATCTGTAAACAACTCATCTTTGAATTTAATCCCTATGAGGTATAAGCATTCAATGCAGCCAATAATCATGACTATATGAGACCCAGTTGGGTAATACTATTTAATATTAGTTCTAAACATATAATTTGATATCATTCAACACTCTAGTATATCCATCCCAAGATAGGGATTTCGAAGGAGATACATCAAAAAATACACTTCCATTTCCTAATGTCCATTAAAAATCGCATTAGTCATGGATGATAGCATGAAACAATGAACATATTTAGAATTATTCAATTCCCCCATGGAGTTATTACTCTTTGTCACATTCCTTATATGTAGACTCACTGGGAAAAGATTCTTCTATTACATTTAGTTTCATTTCATGGAGAAGGATAATGCATATGTTTTTTTTCACATATTGAAATTTTTTTCCTGATATATGTTTATCCTTATCAAGTTTGGATCAAAGTGATATGTCTGAATTCATTTTGTATTTTGATTTTAATAGTAATATTCCCAAATATTTTGTACCATATATATTAAAATTTATTCAAATAAAAAAAATATTATATTTATTATTCTTCAAATATTTCATCGGAACCAAATAGCCCTCAACATTAGCTTCAGAATATCATATATCATGGATATTTTAGAGGAAAATACATGTATTCTACTTATTATTACCACAAAATTAGTTTATCTAGAATAATTAATGGTATTAGGAAGGAATTAAAAATGAAAACTACATTAACTAACTATTCCTAGAACTATTAAGTAGAATCCCTACTCCCAAAATCATTAAATTGGATTTCCCCAATCCCTGCCTCTCAGATACAAAAATTAATTCCTTATAAGTTTACCTTTGACGTGAAATATGTTATGTCCACCCAAAATTCTTTTTTGAAAGTCAGTCCTTGATGTGATCTATGTAATTTCAATGCTAAAAATCAAGTCAGAATACCTTAATAATTGAAATCACCCAATATATTTCATGTCATTAACTTTGAATAATGGATCGATTTTAACAGAAGTAGGGAATTCAATACAAGTAAAATATATTTAATTGAGGGAATTTATAATTTAAGAAACAATTTATAATATTTATCATTATCAAATGATTTTTAATATTAAATTTATTTTCATATGTGATTAACCATATCATATATAATGTTTTCTAATAAGAAAATTCATTTTAGTTTGATCTTGTATGTTCATTAATTTAATTTATTAATGTGATCATGAAAACACATCAACAACTAAATTCACATAAAACCTGTTAGAAATTTAATAGGTTAGTATGATTATGAGATTTTAGTTCTAGAAAATTTATATTGTGGTTGATAAGCTAACCATTAACAAATGTGGAAAACACAATGAACAAATTAATGTTAATGTAACCACTTTCCTCTTGCCCACCTATATATCTCTCTTGGATTGGTTTCTCCAAATATCAAAATATAACCTTTTTCACTAACATGGTACCTCTACACATTACCTGTTCTTATACTCACATGTAGGTGAGGGAAAAGTGGTTTACAAAAATTAACACACCGGAATGTAGGCCCTTTCATAATAATATTATATAAGTCATGCTTGATAAAAATTTAATTTCATTAATCATTAACTGAAACCAATCACATACAGTGTATGGTCTATTCTCATGATCATCAAAATTCATGAAATAAATTATTTATTTATTGAACGTAGTATTAAATTCATAGTCATTCATAATTATATTAAATTGATCTCAAATAGATTAATTTTATTTTTTAATTAATCAATTATTTTATTTGAATTATCATCTGAATTTCATTAATATTCTCATCCATTATAGTTTTAAAAAAATTAAATAAATTTTGGTAAAATGAAATGTGTACAGAAATATACCTTGGATGAAACATGGTGAATAAACATATAAATATACCAAAAATCTATTATACTCATATACATTTTCTCATCTAAAATATAGCATACATGACATATCAGATGCGTTACTAACTTGTAGTGTCAAATTAATGATTATAAGAATTACATGATTTTTTTCTGATGTTTCTTGATTTTATACACATAGAGTAATATCTATCATATGACTCATACATGATATATATATCTAAAAAATAAAATGTAATTAGTTATATATATATATATATTAAAACTCATCACATGGAAGGTCGTATCAGCCTATTGACCACACATAAGTACATATTTATAAGGATTACTCATTATAATAAATTTATTTTATTTATACAAACTTTTTCATAAATATATGGTGTGTACATGATTTCTTCCTTGAATGTATGTCTATCACCATCTATCTGACTCTCATGCCTATAGACTTAGATTGAAAATCATGCCTTTGAAAATATGAGAAGAAAAAGTGAATAAAGGAATACATGGCATGTGTTCTCTGAGTTACATGGTCACCAGTCTTGTTTTTTGTGTATGGAACTACATGACCCATCTAGAAATAATTTACTACATCCATGTATGCGGACTAGACGGTGTCTGCTTCAGGTGACTATTCACCTGGCTTGCCTTATCAACACGTACCATAAGAAATAAATATATCATATGTCCTTAGTGAATAAAGATTGAATTAATTCCGAATTAATTCCTGGTGAATTGAACACATATACATAGTGTATATCTTTAGTAACGTGGTAGGTACTTCATTTTCATCTATCCAGAATCTTCTGAACCTTTAGATGAGTTCTTCTATTATATTTCATTAATAAAATTCATGTTTTTTATTTGATCTAAAAGAAAAAAGGAGTGAAAATATAGAACTCGAAATTTGATTTAAAATAATTCTTAGATAATAATAGAAAAAAATGAGAAATGGGTAATTAAATCAGGGATGTTAAAAATTTTAAAAATAAATTGTTGACTCATATAAGACCACTTCTAGGTTTTCTATTCCACTGAATCATGTTATGGGTTGTGCCAAACTTTTATTTTTTGTCATGATCGATGATCAATTGGTGATCTACATGGATATAAGCAAGGTTATCCATAGAAGTGATTAAAATTGGATAGATAATGGATAGTACACCGAAACCAAAGGAAGGGTCATAACCTATTAAATATAATTATTTTAATCTATTAAATAATTACCTTCTTGGAATTTTTTCATCGATGATGGATCTAGAAATAGATCTGTATTGAACCATCATCGCATTGTAGAAATATATATATGATTCCCCCAAGGAGTAATGCACATGTCTTCCATAAATCATTTATTTTTGTCATATGAATCTGAGGTGCAAGCATGAAATATCATGTCACTTCAATCTAATACATTTTTAACCAAGAGAATCACATCCAATTCATTATCCCTTATCTATATTCAATTGAGTGTGGGAGGTGGGGGAAGATCCCTCTCTATTATTGCGAGATTTCCGAGAGAATTGAAATATTTACTTCTTTATAGGATTCTCCAAATTTGGTTTGCACAACCTAGAAATGTAATTGTCTATGTGACAATGTAATATAATTGTGATTATATACCTCTAGTGTTAAAATATTTTTTTAACAAGTTCCCTTTATTGTTTACATAATCCCTATAGAACCCCATGTAATATAATAACAATATTACTAATATATTATTACATGCTCTTTCTTGTGAATGAAATTATATATTATTCAATAAAATAATATAAAATATTTATTATTTCTCCCTCGACAACTAAACTCAATCCATAATTCATGCACTATATTTATTAGTCTATGAACAGTAAATATTTATATATTAAATATATATATGTACATTATTCACCTAGAAAAAATTATATTCTCTAAATATAAAATAAATATGTATGACATATTCAGATCACATTATATTCTCTCGAATAACTAGTGAACAAGTATATACGATAATTAAAACATCCATAATTATTAAACCATGTGTGGGAATTGTATTTTTCAAAATAGTAAATAGTAAATAATAATATACTATTTAATAAGATTAGGGATAGACCTATTTTTTGACCCTCTATGACTCATTCTTAGTGGTATTTGGTAAAGCAGTCTAAATTCCTAGATTAGCATCTAACAACTCTCTACGAACCCGAAGAAAATATGTAAATGTTGTAAGGAAAAAAATCATATGTACACTTTTGTGTAGTATAATACATTTCATGTGATATATATAATCTAGAAGGTTTAATGTCAGTTCCATCAACCAATATGTTCAATATCTCTTCCTTTGAATTCATGAAATCGAAAATATATATATAGCATCATGGAAAAGAATTTATTTAGTCTATATCATTTCTCTTAAAAGGGATGAGATATCAACATTCATTATAGAATAGAAGTGAAAAAAACTCTTTATCATTATTAATTAACTCATTATTACTTATAATGGACATAGTTTATCATATCATCCTATAAACATTTGTCATCAGGGTTTTCATCAATACACTAATGTAAGTGACTCATAATACTCATTAATAATAATAATAATAATAAATTATAAGTATAAATAAACTTTTCTATAGATAGGAACATAAAATGAAACATGTTAATTTATATTTCCCACCGTTTTCTCTCATTCTGATGATATCAAACATTCAATATTACTATTGTTGTATTACATGATAAGGTGCTTGAAATTCCTATGAGTCTCCACACCAAATAAAATGTATCATTTTTCCCTAAAATTATATCATTTGGATATAGAAAATATATTTAATATTGATTTTGGAGAATATCTGGGTTCTCATCATTGTGGGGAACTACTATTAAATTTTAGTATAATAGCTACTCATAGGACATTATGACAAACTATGTTAAAAATAATAATAATTATTATGTGATAAAAGTTTACTAATTTTCAAAACACTGAATAATATTTATAAAATGGATACAGAGTTGGTTCTATGCCCCAAAATTTAATAGGTTTAATCATATATTGAAATAATGAAAACTGGATATTATAATTTTTTATTTATAATTTTAAATTTTAGAATTATCTTAAAAAAAATTTAAGGATCTAGGGAAAATCAAAGAAAATATATTATTTAGAATAAATATAGATCATCATGAAATCATCAATAAAATAAATTATTAATGTATAAAAAATAATTTATTTCTCAAATTATGAATGAAGAACTCTTTTTAAGTAGAGAACTAATGGGTAATTTACGTGATAAGACACAATAATGAATGTTAACATTAAACATTTTTCCTTTCACAAGTAGAATTATATCATCACTCTTTAAGAGTTATGGTTTAAAATGTGGCAATGAAAGAAAGGTATTAAACCATGTATAATCAAATTCATAATAAAAATCATATAATTTTTTTTATGTAAGATTGGTATAAAATCTCAATGATAAGTATTTTATCTTCTATAAAATAATGGATTGAGTTATTTTTTATAAAAATAATTTCATGAAAATTATGGACTATAATGACTTTTAAATTTTTAAAAATTTTGGAATTCTGGAAAAGTTATTAGATATTAAAATTGATCAAAAGAAGAAACATAATGAAGTTTTTTTAGAATGATTCATTTATATTAATGAAAAATCCCGGGAATTGATCACATACTTATTATGGGATATTTAGAAATGAAAAAGGAAAAAATATCTATAAAAATAATTATTAATGGATTGGAAACATATTTACCATAATATTCACTCTTAATAGTCGTGATGTAGTCAATACTCAATGGAATTTGTGACATTACTATTATACAAACATCCCTTCTCATAATAAAATGAAAAGTATTGATGATGAATTATAATAGTTGGATTTCATATCATCTATAAAATAATAATTTACTCAAATTGAGATTATTATAATTTCAGATTTAGTATAATTTAATATGTATGACAATGTAATTGGGAATAAGTAGGATTTAGAGACAAAAAAATTATAAAGATGATTCGGAATGGAATAATGACTATTATCATTGTAAAGTATATTCTCAAATATATGTTATTATGTTTCTAACAATAATATTATTATATTTTAATGGAATTATATTATTAAATTATTTTCTACAATATATTCTAAAATAATATAACATATCTATAATGGGTATGAAATGTATATATTTTTTGGGCATTTATAGATGAAGAAGGATACATTAAATAATCAGAGGGATTTTTTTCAATTAAAAAAAATTTATATTTGTTTTCTGGATATAAATTTATATGAATTAAAATTACAAAAAATATTTTATTAAAATATTAATAAATACCTTTATTTTAATTATATTTATGAGATAAATGGGGTAAAAAATCACTATATTATAATTAACTACACAAACACACTCATTTTGTTTAATTTTTTTAAATTTTATTTTTTATAGAAATGAGAAAATAATATACTTGATTCATTTTCAAAAAAATGAAATTATTTTATATGTTTATTATTTGAAATAATAATTATTATCATTATTTTCATAATATTGTATTCAACTAATTTTATTTTTATATCACTACAATAAATATTCATATATGTTATAAAATTAGTTTGGGATTAAAAAATATATGTCTTTATTTAATTACATTTCTATTGGAATAAAATTATACAATTATAATGATTGAAATTTTGTAGATTTAAATTATTTTAGGATATTTATGAGTACTTTGTTGTACATGAAAATATCAACATGTTTTATTGATTTAATAATTAATTTAGTTTCATAATTTCACATGTAACCTTATAAAGTAACATCTTATTATTGAAAATCATATAATATGATAATATATAAAACCCCATGAGATTGTCAGGGGTTATCATGGAAATAAATATATACATATTCATTGTTTTTTATAAAATTTATATAGAAGGTCGAATGATAAAAAGTAATGTTTTGGTAGAGAATCATTTTTTTGAGGAATATGTGTTTCATTAAACTCCATGATGAAAAACATTTTAAACATCAGTACCAATAAAGAATAGTATGTTTATGTGGACAAAAGTATAAATAGAATTATTTTACTAATATCACAACATTAATATTAAAAAATAGTTTTTTCATAAGAATTGGTGATTAACTATGTCATACAAACTTTTATTTTTTTACAAAATGTTACGAAACATTCAAGATAAAATCATATTAATCTAAAATATCACTTCATAAAGTATAGGGTGTAATTACATTATCATAATACAGATTATTGTTATAAAGTAAATTCAAATAAACTTCATGATTAATTCATTGAAAAAATTATGTATTAAAAAACTTTTCAGTTTTATTGGGACGATGTTTACTCCGAAAATCTATATATATATGTTATAAAATTTCATAACATACATATCTAGTTCCTCATGTACATTAGGTTGTTTGGTTTTAACAATTATAAAAATCCGTAATTTATATTATTATATCAATTTTTTGAAGTATAATTTTCTTGATGTGTAATTTAATGAATTATTCATATCAACTATTTCCTCAGTTTGGTTTGTTTGTTTTCTTATCATAATCCATTTTTACATTAATGAAATTATGATCTAGATTTACTAGGATGATTCATGAAGCATATACAATCATTTTTGGAAACAATACATTATTTAATGTGATTCTGAAATATTCACAATATAGATAATTTCCTGTAAAATATTTTGTTTTATTGTAATGAAAGGTCATATCACATTGAGATCATTTTATGGAGTTCCAATGCATGGGGCCTCACCATGGTCACTACCTCTTTTCCATATTTAGATTTCTACTATATTTTGAATTAATTTTAATTTATTCACATTTGAATTATGAAATTAAAGTTGATATAGAATGATAATAAATTTTTATACATGTTAATAAATGAATATTTGGAAGATTTTATTTTCCAGTTATTCAAAAATCATATATAAAACACTAAAAAATGTATTTTTTATTTCTTAAATTTAAATATCTGTTAACGATTATGTTTTCCTGATTTCATGATCTATAGAATTTGAATCGATTATCAATTATAAATTTTAGAAAAATTGGTGAATTATATATGTATTATTCGAATAATCCAAAATTCAAATACACCATTATGTTATTTAAATGCTGGTTAAAATCTACCTATGACTTATTTTAATAAAATATCTCTGTCTTATTGAATGTTAGTTTAGAAAGTGATAGGGTTCAATGAGATGATAATCATGATACACTATTTTTTAATTTTGTGAAAAAAATAATAATTACTTTTATTTATTATCATATTATAATTCATATGTTTTTTATCAAATATTTTACAATCTCTTTATAGGATATTTTTATATTTTGATGTTTTTTTTGTATTGGAGTGATTTAGTAACTAAAAGTTAAATAATGAAAAAAAAATCATATTCAAGGTTTACTGAGTATGTTATCAATAAAACAAGTATCATGAAATTGTAATCAATAATGTAATGAAAATTTTAAGTAACAACACAATACATGAAATTCCAGACATATTGGTTCTATATTATTTACGGTAAAAGAATTGGATGTAAAAAAATCCACATCTAATGAAGTATATATAATCCGAACACATGTATCCTTAATAATACAAAATAACTCTTTAAATAAATTGATACCACATTGATTTCTTTTTCTATATAAATTTATGTTTCAGACTCTGATTATATAATATTGACACTTGTAATCGCAATATGGTGAGAAGTCAAATGACTTCATTATTCCAATAGACAATACTATACTTCCTTGATTATAATAACATCATATTTAAATACTTAAAAAATAAAATACATGTTTTACTATAATAATTATTAATTATATATATATTTTTGAAATATGGAAACTATTTAAAATGTATGGATAATTCATAATTTAATGAAGTAAGAATCATAGAGTTTGAAAAAAAATGATTTATTACAAATATTTTATCTATGGTGCTTGAATTTAATAATAAGTAACATGATATATGATAATAATATATTGATGTTATAAATAATTAGGTCTATATGTTCCTCTTACTATATATTAGATTATCTAAAGGAATCATTTTTTTCTTTTAAAAATTCATATTATACACCTACATTGAAGTGAAAAAATTCACTATGAACATCATTAATCGTTATCAATTTTAATTTAGTATTTTTATAATTTTATATATGTATAAATGAAAATTTACACATTTCATCTTTCTATAAATAATGTTGTAATGTAAATAATATATAAGTAGTTCCTCTATTAAATGTAATTTATTTGGGTAGGCATATCTAAAAAATATATACAGATGATTTTTTTCATGTGAAATGATTGGTATATTTTACATCATATTCATAATATATAGAAGGATAGACAATAAAAATAAAGGTATTTGTTTATTCCTATTTTTTAAAAAAGTATGTATATATACTATTGGTTTCACTTCGTTCGAAAGTGAGGATATAGTATATTCCCATATCCCTCAGATGTATGGGTTATATTGAAGAGTTGTTTAGGGATTTACCAAAACCAATAAAAATTTATATGACACAATTTTATTAACTAATTATTATTACATGGATTATATTCATTCATAAGATATTATATATTTTCATATATTTATTTTAAATTTTTATTCTCTTTACCAAAAAAAATGTTTCTATAGTTTAATTAATTAATTTGTTGGATTGACAATGCACTCCCAATTCTATAATTCCTTATCATTTGTGGGGATTATAAATTAGTATCACATTAAGGTCTTATTTGTTATAATATTTTTTTCTAATATTTTCATTAAAATATATTTTTTATCTATATATGTTTCCCTAGGAAAAAAATAATAGATGGAGAAAACTAAATATTCAACTATGTGAATTGGGGGGGGGTGTTACAATCTTCTAAGATGAATATATATCAATAGTATAGAGAATTTATATTGTAATGAAAATATCGGGGTATTTTAATAAAATGATGTTATTGATCAATATAGAATCAAGTGAATATATTAAGAGATTTAAAAATGTGATTAAGATACTTTTTTTGTATGTTTACCAAATATATATTTTTAATTTCAATGTTATTGGTTATCAAAATTGTTGAATTGGTAGAATTTTTCATGGCAACATATCATTTTATAAAACTGCATCTAAAATTTGAACTAATATACAAGTTCATTTATCATTGTACTAGTATGATATAGAAGTTAATGCCTGATATATAATGACCATAGTATGAATAATAAAAAAATTGAGAATTAATGACTTGATAAAATTTATAAGTGATAAAAAGTTTTAACAAGATGGTATCTCAGGGATAAAATATGAATATAATTGTAACTATAGAGATAAAAATGGGAACCCTTTCCAAAATGTTACATCATATGAATTTAGTGATTGATTAAAAATTAACTCATTATTTGATTTATGATTGTAATGGTTCACTCTAGCAGTTTAATATTGAATTTAAAAATATCAATAATGGGACTCAAAAAAAAGTAGGAGTGTTTCTTTTAAAAATTATTATTTTTAGTTTTATCTTTGAATGATATATTTTATGATCATGAATATGTCATATAATAACTATTATAGAAAAATTTAATCATCTGAAATGGATCATATTTAATGAATAAGAAAAATATTATACATAAAATTGGGAAAAATTATTCAGTTATTACTTTTATTTTAATGGATATAATGAAATAGTCCATTTGAAGAAAAGTTTTCTAGAATAGAAAAAGGTGAAGAATTCATTATATGAAAAGAATAATTCTTTTTTACGCATTGGTATTTCTCAATGGATGTCTATTAAAGTTATGTATCCTGAATATAGATGGAATCTAGTAAGCTATATATGAATGTTAAAATTTTGAGGTATCATCGTCCTATTCATAATCACATAGATAAACAAAAATTATTATGAATGTTTAATAATTTAAATTTTTTATAACATTTACAATATTTAATTGAAACTCACTATGATATAAAAATATAAAAAGGTTCAATAGTTTCTGATAAATGAGATTAAATATATAAGGGATGTTAATTATAAGTCATAAAAAGTTGGTACCTCTAATAATGATAATATTTTTAATATTGTATAAATTTGAAAAAAAATAAAAATAATAAACTCCATTTTGAGATGGAAATATTAAAACAATTACTAGCTAGGTTTTCCCATGGGAGAGAAAATATGGATAAGTAGATATTTCTGAAAAGGATGAAAACAAATAGAAACTATATGGGATAGACATGTAAAGATGTAAAAATATATAAAACAAAACAATTTATATTTGAAATATTAAATATTTTTTATGTGAAGAGTTCAGTATTTACGAATCTAATGCTTCATTGAGATTCACACAGTCACATAATCATAAGTTCCACCAAATTATAATAACATAATTTAATTTCAATTATCATTAAACATAAATATATTTTGATGCTAAAGGGTAAATAATTTATCTTTTTGGATGTGACATAGTTTATATTCCAAGGTAAACTATTTTAGGTTTTCCAGTAAGCATAATCATTATTTTTTTCATGTAATATTATGTTATATCCATTTTTTGGTTCTCATTTTTTGGTTATCTATCATATATTTTATTTAATCATTTTCATAGATAAAATTTCATATATGATATATTTTTAAATTTACTGAATATTTTTAATGGTCCTTGAATATCTTTTATCATTTTCTTCTCTTTGGTTTAAGAATTTCATTTACCTTGAGTTCCAAATTATTATGAGATATTCCCTTATACAATATGATTTTCTATTGATATTAAATATTATTATGGGTTAGATTTCATGTTCTATGGATGTATTATTTACTATATTAAGTATTTATATGTTTTAAAAAATGGTAGTCCTTATTTTTTTCAAATTAGAATGGAAATTTATTCGGTGGATAGTTCTTTGATTATTATTCAATTTTATAATTACACAAAAAAAATTATAATACTATCATTATCATCTTTTATAGATCATTTATATTTATGCAAGTTAGTTAAAGTATGTTGATTTCATATTATAATTAAATAAATATATACTAGGTATGTGGGGAAATAATGTCTTCATTTTTCTGTAGCATTCCAATAATACTCTGTTACTATGTTATTTTGGTAGTATTTCACTTTTTGATTAATTCTAAAAATGGGGTGAAATTTTGGTGGTGTTTATAATTTACAATATCGTGATGTAAATTGAGTGGCTTTAGTATACATTGCTTTTTTATTTAGATAATTTCATGGATCATTACTTTTACTTTTTGTAATGTTTTTTAATTATTTATTACATTATAGAGTTTTTAAATTATAATTCTGCTGGATTTTAACGTCTGTTAGTTTTCATTTTCTAACTCCAATTTTGATGTATATATTTACAATAATGTGTTCCTCATATACTATTATTAGATAAAAAGATTAGTGTTTTCAAAAAGGAAGTCATAATATTATTTCTACTAATTATGATAATATTGTCAATATATTTTAAATCCACTACCATGAAATGTTTTCTTGTAACTCAACATTTGGTTGCATTAAGCTTGATTTTTTAAATTTTAATACACTAATATTCCCCAAGCCTAATTTTACACTTCATGATTTTATTCACTACCATAATCTGTCCATATCATGACCTTTGAACCTTGTAATTTTTTATTCTTTTAATGACATGATTTTTTTATCAACATTTTATTTCTTCATAATTAATGTTTAATTGATTATTTAGATTTTCAAAAATCATCCAAAATTCAAATTAATATTTCTTTCATGAATTTTTTTACTTTTGATATTGTTTAAGTGATTGTATTCTGATGCAAATTTGGATAAAACTATTTGATTGATGATTTTTGTGATGTGTTGGAAATCTTTTAACGTTATATAAATAATCTTCCCAAATCATACAATATGAATATATTATTTAGATATGTATAAGGTATTGAATACTCTAATATACTGTTGTAATATAATTTCTTCTTCTTTTTGGACTACATTGGATGTGATGTACGGTAACACATTTATCATCACAACTCTATTTTTAAAACATTTAAACGTAATATTACTATCTATTATCATGTTATGATTAACATATGAGTCCTACACCAACTAAAAACCATTTTAAAATTGATAGTTAAGAAATATTTTGTTTTTGGTGAGTTTATTTATAGCATCAATGTATGAAGTGAAACTATAATAGTCATCAAAATATAGAATTGACTTAAAATATGTATGTTTTGAGAGTTTAGTGATAGTTAAAATGTATACTATTGATTTATTTTTGAATTTGAATACTATCTACCAAAAATGGTTAAATAAATTCAGTGAACGATGTGTGAATATGTCATAACATTGTAGAATATGATTTCAATATTAATTCATATCTAATAGAATATAATTATCCTATCATTGAGAACATTTATATAATCCCAAAAAACTATAATGAAATACAAAATACATTCAACATTTCATTATAGACTAATATGTTACTAACTATATTAAAACATTACTTCTAAGTGAGATAAAAACATATATAGAGATTAAATATATTTTATAAAATGACCAAAATATTCAAAAATAAAATTCACTTTTGAAGGAATAAATTCCTTATACAAAAATGGTATCATAGAATATACAAGGACTATATATAATTTCATTATTTTTCAAATTATAAATATTGGCCACAATTTTTATATCGGTATTAAAAGAACATTAGAAATTATTACTACACAAGATATAGTTTCATTATAGTGACCTTTAATGTAGTATCCTTCCTCAGTTCACTCTATTTCCAGTTCCTAAAAAGGTTCTCCATATGACCACAGTCGCACCGCCCCATATCCTAAATGCTTCCAACAAGTTGTGTGTGTGTCACGACCCGCCTTCACCAAAAGGAGGAAAGGGTCAGCAGATTTCAGGCCCTTCCTTCTTTAAGTTGAAGGAGAGATAATGACCCCCCCCCCCCCGAAACCCGCCTTCAATAGGTCCCGGAGTGGCGACTAGCACCAAGGGTATAGGAAATTTTCGCAAATGCAAGGCATTACCCTTTTTATTTTATAGGATCGAAAGATAAGGAGGAGAAAACCCAACAACACCAAGGTAGAAATAAAAGTAAAGCCAAAAGTAAACCATTACCACATGCATGTTTCAAAAGTGAAACCCACAAAGTGCAAAAAGATGACTACATGGTAAGAACCAAAAAGAAAAGAGAAACAACTACAACCGCTCCAAAAGTCCGAGCTAGTAAGGTCCTGCGTGATTCCCGAAGTCCTCCTGGAAACCTGAAAGTAGTTTATATACGTAGGGTGAGCATACAAGTACACTCAGTAGGGAAAACCAAGACTCTCGTGCACAAGTGGGGGAACGTACTAAAGTCCCGTGAGAAAAAGAGTAAACCAAACACCTAACAAGGAAAACTATCCATCCCAGGCCTCACCAAGGCTCGCTCCCCAAATAACGCAAGTCAAGTAATATATATATAAGAGCACATCGATGTTTGGGTACCCCGCGCCACTTTCCCACTGGTTATTGAGACATCCTACGCATCGGACCAATCCCGCCATTCTCACCGCAGTCCCACTGCCAAATCCCGCCCGCACACACCTGGGCCACAACCACACGCAGTCCCACTGATAAATCCCGCCCGCATACACCTGGGCCACAACCACACGCAGTCCAACTGCCAAATCCCGCCCGCACACACCTGGGCCTCAACTGTCACATGTAACCATGCCTGCAAACACCTAGGCCAGAACAACCACCGCTACGCCCGAAGACACCTGGGCTAAAGGATCCACTGCCACGCCCGAAGACACCTGGGCCTCATCCCGAAGACACTTGGGAAACCACCTGTCGCACACACCTGGCCAACCACCACAACACCCTGCCCGATGATTCTTGGGCTAATAATGGACTTCAGGCCATCACAGCCTACCCGAAGGTACTTGGGCTATCCGGGAAAGGGAGCAGAAAAGGAGCTAATAACCATCCACTAAGGATAGTGTTGGGAAAAACACCCTTCCCCCATAAATGGGGGTGTTCGGCACTAAGTGCTCAACTTTGGTGGGGCGCGAATAAGAAACACAAAGCTACAAGTATAGATATAGGTAACAAACACTCACCCAAAACTTAGGTTTTCCTAGCCAACCTACAGAACACAACACCACAGCGTCCGCGTCACAATTCACGACCCTTTCCCACAACCATTTGTCCCATTCTTGTTTCATGTTCAGTCAAATGTTCAATTAATTTTAAGCACTACTGGGCAACTACCATAAGCATAACCAAGGAAAGTGTCAAAGCATAGATCAACCAAAACACTCACACTCGGTTCTGCCAACAGAGGATCTCTCCCCAATTTGTGATAAAAATTCACAACCACTGAAACCATACCAATAGGAGATCCCATCCCCCAAATTCACACAGCCACCGAGAGTATAAAAGAGCAGGGGATCCCATCCCCTCCCACATTTCCAGCAAACGGCCCGAAGGGAAAACAACCACCAAGAAACACAAGTCAGGGATATTTAGATTTAAAAGATTTAATACACTCCATGATTTCAAATTCCGTGTGTTCTAACCGGGAGTTATCACAGAAGGGCCGATCCTGGTGCTTTCAATTATTCAGCCGGATATACGTGGTTAACCAATTTCACAGCAGGAGTTCACAATTTCAGCAACCCATTTAAAACATCACGAGGGGATTCAAGTGCACACACACGACCACCAACGGCCTCAATTTTCAGAAAACATAAACCAGTACAACAAAAGGGATGATCACAAGATAAAGCATAACAACGATCACAACCCCTTCCCCTTCTTCTTTTAGAACTTCGTTTATTATCTTCATTAGGGTTTGGTTCAACCAATTCCATAGGAACAAAAGTAACGCCCACCCCGCATGATACACAAAAGTGAGAGACGAGAGAAATTCCCTACTTTTTGATAGATGATTGACGTTTAGGTCGGGGGCGCGGAACTTTACGGATAACGACGCGGCGATCCCGATGAACCAGAAGATCCACGATCGAAGAAGGGGGGGGGGGGGAAAGCCACGGCCTAACCTTTAATTTATAAGGGCTGGGGACGGTTGAGATGAAAACACAAAACCACGGAAGACGAGGGAGTCGTGGGTTGACCAAGTGGCTTGACTCATCATTAATGGCGCTGGGTGGTTTTAACCGACCCATGAATTAATGAAGCATTTAATTAAAACCTTTGTGCGCGTTTCGGATTTCCAAGATATTTTTAACAAGGCAGAATAGGGTTTAAAACCCTATTTGCGAAAAAGGAACGTTACTGGAACAACTTGGCAGGGCCGGTCTCACCGATCGGT
This sequence comes from Viscum album, assembly GCA_963277665.1. Classification (NCBI taxonomy): domain Eukaryota; kingdom Viridiplantae; phylum Streptophyta; class Magnoliopsida; order Santalales; family Viscaceae; genus Viscum; species Viscum album. Next base: position 553,839,844 of record OY728165.1, on the reverse strand, counting down.
CTCACCGATCGGTCTCACCGGTCGGTCTCACCGATCGGTCTCACCGATCGGTCTCACCGATCGGTCTCACCGGTCGGTCTCACCAGTCGGTCTCACCGATCGCTGTCCCACAAGGAAACCGGATTTTTGGCAAAGGAAGGGACCAAGGGGGGTCTGGGTCATCACATCAGATACCTCTTAAATGATTCTCGTCCTCGAGAATCAAAACAAACCAGAAGGAAAGAGAGGATCCGAACAACCATCTTCGAAGATACCTCTTAAGAGTGGACCCCCGCTAATTGAAAACACTCCCTGTCAAGAACCAAGCAACATACCACGCCAAAACCGCCCGGTCATGTGGGTTTGGGGAGTTCCCCTCCCCCATGTCAAGATATTATCCGCTTTGGGCGGCACTGACTCGTCCGCACGGGTTTAATCGCATCCACCTTAATGCGTCCTGATTAGGGGTCGGGTTTCCCCTTCCCTTTAGTCGGGGCTTTCCACACATAACAGAGGAAAGGAACTAGCACATTTCATAGACAAATAGGTCAAACGTCCTGTCACAACAGGCACCAAAGGTTCAAAGCTCAGAACAACTCGGGGTATTGGGCACGCATCTGTGCTTCCCTCTCCCACATACTCTCTTCGAGGCCGCCATGTCTCCACAACACACGAACCAGGACGACAGTTCATCCACGGAGCACTTTCTCCTTGCGATCCTCGATTCTGACTGGCCGTTCCTCGAAGGTCGCGTCTCCTCCCACATCTATCTCTCCCCAGTTGATGACATGAGAGTCATCATGTAAGTACTGACGAAGCTGGGAGACATGGAAGACGTCAAGGACCCTCTCCAACTGAGGTGGTAGGGCCAGCTGATATGCTACCTCGCCAACTCGCCTCAGCACCTCGAAAGGTCCGATGAACCTAGGGGAGAGCTTACTCCCCTTTCCGAACCTCCGCTGCCCCCGTCGAGGGGAATCCTTCAAAAACACATGATCTCCCACCTCGAACTTCAGGGGCCTCCTCCGACGATCAGCATAATATTTCTGCCGATCCTGAGCTGCTTTCATCCTCTCCCGCACTAGCTGGACTTTCTCCGTGGTGCTCTGCACTACTTCTGGTCCAAGAGTACCAGTCTCACCAACCTCTGCCCAGCATAAGGGTGAACGACATGGTCTTCCATACAAGGCCTCAAAAAGAGCCATGCCGATAGTAGAGTGAAAACTGTTGTTGTAGGCAAACTCTACTAAAGGCAAGTGTCGTACCCATGATCCTCTGAAATCCAGAACACATGCTCGCAGCATGTCCTCCAAAGTCTGGATAGTCCGCTCTGTCTGTCCATCAGTCAGAGGGTGAAAAGCAGTGCTAAGGTGTAATTGGGTGCCAAAAGCATGTTGTAACCCCTTCCAGACTCGTGAGGTGAATCGAGTGTCCCGATCTGAGACGATCGTTTTCGAAACTCCATGCAAACGCACCACCTCATCCACGTACCTTTGTGCTAAGGTACTCACGGGTCCTGACTCCTTGATTGCCAAGAAGTGAGCAGATTTTTTCAATCGATCCACCACTACCCAGATAGCATCATGCCCGCCCTAAGCTCTGGGTAGTCCCTTGACGAAGTCCATCGAGACGTCGTCCCACTTCCACTTGGGAACATCTAGAGGATGCAACGGACCACCAGGAACACGGTGTTCAGCCTTCACCTGCTGACACACCAGGCATTTAGCCACGAACTCTGCCACTGCCCGTTTCACACCGGGCCACCAAAACTGTCCCCTCAGGCCTTGGTACATTTTCGAAACACCCGGATGTACTGCCAAGGCTGAGCTATGGAACTCACGAAGGACTTCACCATGCATCACCTCTGGAAAAAACAACCTCCGATGAAAGAGCATCCGACGTCGGCTGTCCTCCGACCATCCTTCTGGGGCGTTCCCCTGATCGACACGATCCCGCAACACTTCCACCTCAGGATCTCCCCACTGAGACTCTTCCACTTGCTGCAACAAAGAGGACTGTACTATCATCTGAAACAAACAGCCTCTAGTACCTTCCACCCTTGCATCCAAGTGCAAGGCAGCCAACTCCCCCATCGCCTTCCAAGCATCAGCAGATTCCCGAACCACCTCCTGATGCAGCTTCCTGCTCAGGGCATCAGCCACAATGTTTCCCTTACCTTCAGTGTATGAGATCTCAAAGTCGTAGTCCTGGAGAAACTCGACCCACCTCCGCTGTCGCAAGTTCAAGTCACGCTGGGAGAAGATATAGCGCAAGCTTTTGTGATCGGTGAAGACCACAAAGCGCTCCCCAAAGAGGTAATGTCGCCACAGCTTCAATGCGAACACTACCGCTGCAAGCTCCAGGTCATGGGTGGCATAGTTCCGCTCATGGGGGCGTAGCTGCCTGGACCCGTAAGAGATCACCCCTTGTCGCTGCATCAATACGCACCCCAGGCCCTGTCCTGAAGCATCACAGAATACCTCATAGGCCATCCCTTCTTCTGGTAATCTCAACACTGGGGCACTAACCAGTCTTTCTTTTAGGTAGCTGAAGGACGACTCACATTGCTCGCTCCACATGAAAACCTGGTCCTTCTTGGTCAAAGCCGTCAAAGGGGCTGCTACCCGGGAGATGTTGGGTACGAACCTCCGGTAGTAGCCTGCCAGTCCGAGGATACTCCGAACTTCCGCCACATTCTTGAGTGCTGCCCAAGAAACAATTGCCTCAACCTTTGATGGGTCGACCGCTACTCCCTGCTCAGACACTACATGTCCGAGGAAGTGCACTTCTCGTGTCCAGAACTTGCACTTTGACAACTTCCCATAGAGCTGGTGCTGTCGAAGGACCTCCAAAACTGTCCTCAGGTGCTCTGCATGGTCCTCTTCTGACTTTGAATAGATCAGGATATCATCGATGAACACCACCACAAACCGATCCAGGTACTCCCGAAAGATGGACTTCATAAGCCCCATGAACACGGCCGGGGCGTTCGTAACACCAAAGGGCATGACCACGAACTCGAAGTGCCCATACCAGCGCCCGAATGCCGTCTTCGGGACGTCGCTATCCTTCACCCTCAGCTGGTGGTACCCGGATCGCAGGTCGATCTTCAAGAACCATCCTGCCCCCTTCAGCTAGTCGAAAAGATCATCTATCCTCGGAAGAGGGTAGCGGTTCTTGATCGTTACCTGATTCAGCCTCCTGTAATCGATGCACAACCTGAGGCCACCATCTGCCTTCTTTGCGAACAAGACTGGGGCACCCCACGGTGATGCACTTGGACGAACATAACCTCTCTTCATCAGATCGTCAATCTGTATCCGCAACTCCCGTAGCTCCGAAGGTGCCATCCGGTAAGGAGCCATCGAGATTGGTCGAGAGCCGGGCTGCAGGACTATCCCGAACTCGATATCACGTCGAGGGGGTAGAGTCGTCACCTCCTCAGGAAAGATGTCCATAAAATCACGAACGATCTCGGGTACTTCCACCATTTCCGCATCTGTGGATTCTATCGTCAGTTCGGTCAACAAGGAGAGGAGAGGTTCCTCCCTCCTGTTTCCCTTCGGACAGCTCCGCTCGCCGGTGAAAGTGACATGCTGGCCATCCAAACCGGAGAACACCACCCTCCTTTGGAAACAGTCGATGACGGCGCACACAGAAAATAGCCAGTCGATGCCTAGGATGACATCGTACGGCTGAATCTGTAGCAGAAGGAGATCCTTAACCGACTGATGTGGCCCCAACATCAGTCTACATCCTCGACAAACGAACAGAAAGTCGGTCTGACCTCCAACTGGTGTGCTCAACACCAGGGGAACTGGAAGTCTCTCGGAATCTAGACCCATGGCGCGGGCTAGACCGGGTGCAACAAAGGAGTGCGAAGCTCCGGTATCGAACAAAGCATAAGCAAGAGTGCTAAACACACTGATGGTACCTCGAACAACCTCTGGCCCTGCTGGAACTGTTGCTTCTGCGGCGTGTAACTGTCCACACCCAGCTCCCCTGCCCCTCGGCTGTCGGCCACCTCCCCGGCCACGCCCTGGTCGAGGTACTTGGGGAGCGCCCTGAGGTCGGCCTCCCCCTCCTATGTCTGTCTGTGGAGGAGCGGGAGCTCGCTGTCCCTGCTGCTGCTGCTGGAAGGGTCTGGCTGGGAACTGCTGCTCCGGCAGACGCTGGGGATGACTGCCACTGCTGTACTGCACCCGATCGGGGAACTGACTCCGAAGATGTCCAGGGCTCCCGCAGATGAAGCACCGTGGTCCCGAGCCTGAAGGAAAAGAACGTGGGCCAGGGGATCGAAACTGAAACTGCTGCGGCCTGCTCCCTGCGGGTCGGAACCTGGAGGGTCCTGATGCTGGAGGCCTGGTGCTGAAGGCCTTCCCCTTCGATGGTCCCAGCTGGATCCCTTCTCGTGACAGTCTGCCTAGAGCGTGCATCGTTTCCACCACTTTGGCCTTCTTCTGAACCTCTAAGTATGTCGGAAGGGTAAAGGGGGTAACAGCATACTGGAGGGAGGGTCGGAGCGCCTCCTCCAAACGTCTTGCCCGAGACTCCTCATCGGGAAAGAGGTCCGGTGCAAAACGCAGGAGGTCCTTGAACTTGATTCCATGTTCCCTCACGGACATGCTCCCCTACTGGAGGGAGAGTAGCTCCTGCCTCTTCTCCGCCATCATTGTCGAGGAGAGAAACTCCGCCCGGAACTCCTTCTCGAAATCCGCCCAAGCAACCTCAGACTCTTTCCTACTGCCCAGGTGAAGCATCCACCACTGACGTGCCGCTCCTCGCATCTGGCTAACAGCCAGAGGAACCCAGTACTCAGCCGGGGCCCGAATCAGGCCGAAGGCTATGACTAGCTCCTCCAGCCAGCCTTCCGTCTTCATGTCGGAGGTGCTACCCTCATATTTCTCGAGGGCCTGTCGCTGAAAGGCTCGAAGAGTCTTCTGCCACTGGTCGTCCTCTTCCTCCCGATCAGCTCTCTGCCGATTGGCCAAAGTAGTCTCAGGAGTCTCGATCGGATGTACCACACGTGGTCGCCTTCCAGGTGCCATAGCTGCAAGGTAAACAAGGAATGCCTAAGCCCAGTAGTGCAAAGAAAATCGTTCTCAAAACTTATTAAGATTTAATTTATTCTTAATTTCCCAAGACATCCCAGAAACACAAGAACACAAGTCATTTATGATGGATGTACCTTTCCTAGGGTCTCTACCCTGCAATAAGTGTGCCCTCACTTGGTCGTTCGGTAGGTCCAGAGTCCTTGCATCGGATCACGGGGGGCCCTAAAATCCCGTGTCCTAGCCGGTCCTCCCTGGCCTAATTCACGCACCAAGGTCACCCAACGCTGTTGCCTTACCATCCCATGCAATCCTTACTGTGCCTAACTCCAGACTCCGTCCTATCTCTCAAAACCTCCCTCTGATACCATTCTGTCACGACCCGCCTTCACCAAAAGGAGGGAAGGGTCAGCAGATTGCCAGGCCCTTCCTTTTTTAAGTTGAAGGAGAGATAATGACCCCCCCCCCCGAAACCCGCCTTCAATAGGTCCCGGAGTGGCGACTAGCACCAAGGGTATAGGAAATTTTCGCAAATGGAAGGCATTACCCTTTTTATTTTATAGGATCGAAAGATAAGGAGGAGAAAACCCAACAACACCAAGGTAGAAAGAAAAGTAAAGCCAAAAGTAAACCATTCCCACATTCATGTTTCAATAGTGAAAGCCACAAAGTGCAAAAAGATGACTACAAGGTAAGCACCAAAAAGAAAAGAGAAACAACTGCAACCTCTCCAAAAGTCCGAGCTAGTAAGGTCCTGCGTGATTCCCGAAGTCCTCCTGGAAACCTGAAAGTAGTTTATATACGTAGGGTGAGCATACAAGTACACTCAGTAGGGAAAACCAAGACTCTCGTGCACAAGTGGGGGAACGTACTAATGTCCCGTGAGAAAAAGAGTAAACCAAACACCTAACAAGGCAAACTATCCATCCCAGGCCTCACCAAGGCTCTCTCCCCAAATAACGCAAGTCAAGTAATATATATATAAGAGCACATCGATGTTTGGGTACCCCGAGCCACTTTCCCACAGGTTATTGAGACATCCTACGCATCGGACCAATCCCGCCATTCTCACCGCAGTCCCACTACCAAATCCCGCCCGCACACACCTGGGCCACAACCACACGCAGTCCCACTGCCAAATCCCGCCCGCACACACCTGGGCCACAACCACACGCAGTCCCACTGCCAAATCCCGCCCGAACACACCTGGGCCTCAACTGTCACATGTAACCATGCCTGCAAACACCTAGGCCAGAACAACCACCGCTATGCCCGAAGACACCTGGGCTAAAGGATCTACTGCCACGGCCGAAGACACCTGGGCCTCATCCTGAAGACACTTGGGAAAACACCTGCCGCACACACCTGGCCAACCACCACAACACCCTGCCCGATGATTCTTGGGCTAATAATGGACTTCAGGCCATCACAGCTTGCCCGAAGGTACTTGGGCTATCTGGGAAAGGGAGCAGAAAAGGAGCTAATAACCAGCCACTAAGGATAGTGTTGGGAAAAACACCCTTCCCCCATAAATGGGGGTGTTCGGCACTAAGTGATCAACTTGGGTGGGGCGCGAATAAGAAACACAAAGCTACAAGTATAGATATAGGTAACAAACACTCACCCAAAACTTAGGTTTTCCTAGCCAACCTACAGAACACAACACCACAGCGTCTGAGTCACAATTCACGACCCTTGCCCACAACCATTTGTCCCATTCTTGTTTCATGTTCAGTCAAATGTTCAATTAATTTTAAGCACTACTGGGCAACTACCATAAGAATAACCAAGGAAAGTGTCAAAGCATAGATCAACCAAAACACTCACACCCGGTTCTGCCAACAGAGGATCTCTCCCCAATTTGTGATAAAAACTCACAACCACTGAAACCATACCAACAGGAGATCCCATCCCCCAAATTCACACAGCCACCGAGAGTATAAAAGAGCAGGGGATCCCATCCCCTCCCACATTTCCAGCAAACGGCCCGAAGGGAAAACAACCACCAAGAAACACAAGTCAGGGATCATTAGATTTAAAAGATTTAATACACTCCATGATTTCAAATTCCGTGTGTTCTAAACGGGAGTTATCACAGAAGGGCCGATCCTGGTGCTTTCAATTATTAAGCCAGATATACGTGGTTAACCAATTTCATAGCAGGAGTTCACAATTTCAGCAACCCATTTAAAACATCACGAGGGGATTCAAGTGCACACAGACGACCACCAACGGCCTCAATTTTCAGAAAACAAAAACCAGTACAACAAAAGGGGTGATCACAAGATAAAGCATAACAACGATCACAACCCCTTCCCCTTCTTCCTTTAGAACTTCGTTTATTATCTTCATTAGGGTTTGGTTCAACCAATTCCATAGGAACAAAAGTTACGCCCACCCCGCATGATACACAAAAGTGAGAGACGAGAGAAATTCCCTACTTGTTGATAGATGATCGACGTTTAGGTCGGGGGCGCGGAACTTTACGGATAACGACGCGGCGGTCCCGATGCACCAGAAGATCCACGATCGAAGAAGGGAGGGGGGAAAGCCACGGCCTAACCCTTAATTTATAAGGGCGGGGGATGGTTGAGATGAAAACACAAAACCACGGAAGACGAGGGAGTCGTGGGTTGACCACGTGGCTTGACTCATCATTAATGGCGCTGGGTGGTTTTAACCGACCCATGAATTAATGAAGCATTTAATTAAAACCTTTGTGCGCGTTTCAGATTTCCAAGAAATTTTAAACAAGGCAGAATAGGGTTTAAAACCCTATTTGCGAAAAAGGAACGTTACTGGAACAACTTGGCAGGGCCGGTCTCACCGATCGGTGTCACCGATCGGTCTCACCGATCGGTCTCACCGGTCGGTCTCACCGATCGGTCTCACCGGTCGCTCTCACCGGTCGGTCTCACCGATCGGTCTCACCGATCGGTCTCACCGCTCGGTCTCACCGGTCGGTCTCACCGCTCGGTCTCACCGGTCGGTCTCACCGCTCGGTCTCACCGGTCGGTCTCACCGGTCGGTCTCACTGACCGGTCTCACAGGTCGGTCTCACCGATCGGTCTCACCGGTCGGTCTCACCGGTCGGTGTCCCGCAAGGAAACCGGATTTTTGGCAAAGGAAGGGACCAAGGGGGGGTCTGGGTCATCACAGTGTGTCTATGGTTGTACAATGGGTAGACTATTCCCCCAATATTAGTGTCTTTAATAAAATATTATATAACCAAATAACATAAAAAATAATACACAACCATAGTAATAATAATATGTTAAAAAATTAGCAATAAATTTTTAAATAACATAAATGTCTGAATTGCCATGCTAAAAATACACCATTTATTCTACACGACCCCACATAGATACACACAAGAATAATTGATAATAAAAAATATCACTATGATATATATAATATAAACAACATCTATTCACTATATAAAATTATAGGTATCTTGATTAGCCATGCTGTCATGGGTCTCTTCCTGAACTACGCCAACAACCAAGTGAATGTCTTATCGGGTAAACAAGTGTAGTGGTATCACATGCATAGTGTGTGTAAAACATATTATCCCACCTCCTGTGATTTCTAAAACTACCTAGTATGAATACAAAATTAGTTCCAAAAATATTAGGATATTAATCTCCCTCAATTTAGAAATTAATGTTGATCATGAAATAACCTACTGAACATCATTCTCAATGTTAACATCTGAGGTCATCCAAACCATCTTCGAAATAATTTTATAAATTTGTATCTCATAAAAGGATCTTCAGGCAAAGGAAAAATTTCCCATGTTGGGGGAATATTCTGAAATTATAATGAATATCCTATATAAGTCTTTGTAAATGTTTGTCTCGCCCTTAGGTGTCATTCAGTGGATTCTCCTACTCCTGATCAATCACTAAATTAGGATTGTTGATTCACCTACTATGATGAATCACACATATCATGTATCATGTAAATAATAACACAATAGGATCTATGATTATATTCCCATGTTGATGTTTATTATTTATTCCCATAATATACATCACTAATAGGAAAGTAACCTTTTCACTGGGATCTATGAATATGTACCTATGATGGAGTCGTATATGTCCCCATGCGGTGCACACCAACATGGTAAATGTAAAAATCTATGTAAAATCGTTACATATTAGATCCACATAGGATGTCAGATGGGACATTTCCCTAAGGGTAAATTAATCATCTTATATTAGTTGGTTTTTTATCCTCCCTATGAAGAATCATATGTATCACATCTCAACAGACATTGAGTCATTCCCCAAGGAAACATTCCAATAAACATCATGAATAACAAACTAAATGAACATATATTTAAATTGATGGATTTTTTTATCTAAGAGGATTTCCTAATATAGTTTATTTAATAATCAAATATGGAGTATGTAAAACATTATTAGAATCCATGTATGTCAATTCATCCGAATACAAATTTATAATCACATTATTTTCAATTTTTTGATTATCTTATCTAGGTAAAATAATAAAATGTATCATTCAAAATTACTGTTTATCACAATTTATATGGTAGGATAATTTTTATTTATCCAGTCAATTGCCCAAAGATTTCTAATTAACAAAGGGGTGTAATAGGATCTAGGTGACTACATGTACTTGTATTAAGGCAATTATAACTGATGGGGTGAATTAGTTGTCTAATGACATGAATTATTCTAAAATTTGTTGAATATCAATTTAGATAGGTCTTTTGAAAGTTATTCCAACATGATCTCACTATTTATTAAATCTAAAAGGATGAGAAAAATGTTAGGGAGTTGTTATAAACCTCATACCTGAAATTCAGTCAAATCAATGACATAAAAATCCCATCATATTTTTATGTATCACCTATGACCTTTTTTCATTCCTAAATATCCATGATTTTGTATATCACTGTGAGGAAAATTAAGTTTGTAATTATAACCAAATAAATATAAATTTTTTATTATAAAAATTGAGTGTTGCAGTAAAATATCATATAAATACTAGATGGTGTACATAACAGTTGTCAAAGAATATCCAAATATTTAATAAATATTCCATTAAAATCCTGATAGGATCATCAATCACCACATTGGTAAAACTCTAAAATGAATGGAAAAAAAAATATCCAATTTAATAATATTAAATATTAATCATTGAAAAGATCATCCCAATTATGTACCTTCAGCAGATATCACATTAATAGAATGTGGTCACCAACATGACATAACAACAAAACATTCTGATCCTAATTCTCATCATCCTCGGTGAAAGTCATTAAGATATCATGGATTCATTGTTTTATTTCTCAATCAGAATCCAGGAAAACTCAATTCATGATGGATTCATTAAAGAGAATTTTAAAATTTTGGATATTTTAATGTCCAAAAATCATTGACAGGTTCCTATTAGAGTGGGATACACATAAAAAATAAATTGATGAGATTGGATGAGCTCATGAAATGCAAAACATCCCATATTCCCAAAAAAATTTATAATAAATTTTAGTGGATAAAATATTTTCTAAAAATATTTTTCACTTTTAAACCAATTTCGAACATTTCCATGAAAATTTCACCATAAAAAACATGTTTCTACAAGTGATACTTTGCGATAAATAATTTACTATGACAGGAAAAATTGGTTCACGATGTGACACTATGTGTTATGCCATTATTTGTCATGAAAATCATATTGCCTAATTTTTATGTTATGAAATAACTCAGAACACACTAAGAACCTTATTTACAAAATGAATACCCTTTTCAAAAAAACCTGATACGATCAACCATATGTACGTGGGTTCCTACAATCTCCATAATATAAAACATCAAGTCATCGATATGTCTCTTAGGGAAATCATGTAAATAACCAAACCAAAACCATTCAGAAAACCATGCTCAATTATCTATATTAAGCATTATATAATAGATTGAAGTTTCATTTCCCAAATCCATACTTTTTGCTCATTGTGCATTAAACCCAAATTCCGCACCCATAACCATAACCAAATCCCTAGATAGTGTTCTGCAACAAAACAGTATTTGGATGCACTATCATTTGATTATATAAATCTTCACTCAACTTGTGGTGCTCCAATGAATATATCATTCCTTAAAAAACTACTTGAGGACTTCCCCTATGTAGGATCTTCATCAATCTAAAGAATAAATTTTGATATCTTGTAATATAGTCTAATATATCTCTCATACTAAGGATAATGTCATGATATAGGGATTGATCATCCAAATATTCTGACTAAAATAATATTTCATCTATTTTTACCACGATAATAAAACCCATTTTCTATGTAAACTCTTCCTATAGGGACATATAAAATCAATTAAAATTCCTATTCCACCCCACCTACTTGAGTATCATCAACACTCACCTTCCATGATTTATTGTCGAATCATTAGTTAAAATTCTATAACGACTCTTTAATATATTCAATGGATCAATGAACAAAATATTAGGGTGGGACTACCACAAAAGGACTACTCGACATCATCTACCATAATTTTTATGATATTAAGAAAAATATTGATCCGTAAAACAATTCCAAAAAAACTATCCCACAATAACAACATCACATAATCCTAAATAATATTTAAAAAACATGTTCTTGACCTCAATCCAAATATTCACATTTAAAATGGAATTCTATATCTCAAGAACATGCCAACTATATTGACATCACCAACAATTCTAGGTTTCACACATTCATAAGACCACTCACTAATCCCAACAAAACATAAAATAAAATTTATAAAACCAAAACTACGCTAAAAGTCCATTCAGTAAGATGAACCTGACTCTCTTCTCATTGTCATCATCAGTCATCAAGTATTCTCGATGGTCTCATCTGATAACCTATATCATTTTAGGATTCAATTGCAACCATAAGACAACCCATCATGCTAATTTTCATTCCAAGATTATAAAAATTTATCTATTATATTACTACAATTATCTCACCCGTTGCAGTTATAAATTTTTTCTAGCCTAAAACAACATTCGAAAAAAGGTCATGCATCCAAATTATCCAACCCCTCAAAACTGGCCATAATGCCTACCACAACAGCTAATGGTTATTAACATCCAAGGAATATAAGTTATAACCATTACATTTTATAGAAACATGATTGAACTTACTGTACATTATCCCAACAATACAATGTTCACTATTCTTTAAAATATATCCCCATGGTAAGATCCCCAGTTAATGATACTAGGCCACAACTGCTATTCCTATCCCACTCTACAATCTACAATAGCTCACGAGGTGTCCATCACACTCCATTCCCATTGTCACCTAAATAAACAATCTAGACCACCCATATATATGGAGTCAAATTTGAAAAGTGGTTTTATCCACATCAAATACCAACGACAAGTTAAATTGTACACTCCATGAATCTTCACATCACACTACACCCTAAAGGACTAGACCCCACAATTGGTCCTGAACAAATACCACCCACAAGGGGGTTAAACTGTTGTTCTCTTATTTTATAATGACCCACCAGGGTCACTACACTTTTTGTGAACCAAGATTTTTTTATAAAGGTCCTCCCTATAAAATTTATCACTATAGATTTACAAGAACCTCTGATAGAGGGATCCATTTATAAGTATGTATATTTTACTATAATTCCACAAAATAATCATACAAGAACATGTCATATTTAATAAATTACACAGTAAGAAATTTTCTCCCCATCTTTAGTAAAATAAAAAATCATAAATAATATAACATGTGAATCATATATTTTTTTCCTGATGAATGAGACGTGTCTTTCCTCTACTGGTTAAGATTCAAAGTCAAATAACACACCTATTTTCAATGGACACAGAGTTGTATATCAATCTTAACAAATAAAATAAAAACCTCATTTCTATCATATGAGTTGAAAATCAAATAAAATTGATATAACAAAAGTGACAAAACATATTTATTCCACAGTAAACTAGAATTCCTTCTAAAATAGTTGGTCTCAGAACACCATCCTGAAATCTATCACATCCCTTGATATATTCAAAAATAACTAGTCTACATAATCCAAAATTTGAAAAAATTAATGACATAATTTTATTTCAATTTTTAATGTCCCTCCTTAGATCACACTATATGACGATTCTAGACAACATTGGCAAATACCCTCGAGCTTGCCTCCTTAAATTAAATATGATAATGATAAGAACTAATGGTTTATTATTATTATATGGGGATGTTAAACCCCATTAATTATAGTTCAAAATAAAATGTAAAATAACTAATTACCATCCATGAAAATAAATAACCAGAATATGTATAATAAATAAAAAACCAATATTAGTACTTGAAATTCAGTAATGTCTTCAACAACCAAGAAATAAATAAAGTATAATTACAACTATTTAAATGTTATATATATATATATATATATCAGAATATAAGATAAATATAAATGAAAATGGTAATATAGCATCACCAAGACAACCCCCGCCTAGACATATTATACCATATGATATGTCCCACTCGACCAAAATATTATTATCTCGTGTCCATCATATGCTTACAACCCAATGGAAAACATCTTGGGTACCCAAATTGAAATCGTGGCCTGAGAAGGGAGTGATTAAAACGCAGTATCCCATATCCAAAATATTCTCAAAAATATAGTCTTAATGTGTATATATTTTGTGAAATAATATTATAAATATGGGATTCATTAAAAAAATTAATATAGAAAAAAAATTAACCTTTCAACCAATGATCTTTGGGTCATCAACCTCATTCATCAAAACCTATATTTGAACAATGAAATATAACTTTATATAGTGATAATATCCTCATTCATATGAAAGATCACTCCATTCATTTGAATATTATCATTCATGGATAAATCTCCCTTATCAAGTGTCAAGTAACCTGGTTTACTCACCCTTATTAACTAATTGTTGGATCCTTTCACCTACGAAAAATTAGCCATTAAATTGTAATATTTTCCTAAACAAAGGAATATCTCAAATCATATATATTTCATCCATGAAAACACTACACTTAATTAATAAATAGAATTACTGAATATCTCATTATGAAACAGGTGTCTATCCCTGTAAGAAGTTGAATACTTCTTCCCACGTCACATTTCTATAGGGTGAACGTAACCATCTAACTCGACTATAGACATGCTTGTGCCACATACATTTTCCTATAATATATGTCACCATAGTGAGGGTAACCATGTTATGTTATATGACAGCTCTCCTTCCATGGATGAATCACCAATTCCACCACTCACTATATAGTTAATAGATATGTGAGGCCCCATGTCATGAAATATCATGTATAACAATACAAATACACATCTCATTCAATTAATGGATTTTTCTCCCTAAGATAAATCACTAATAGCATGCATAATAGCATCAAACAAAATAAAATACACATGTTATCATAATATATATTGTTTAATTCCTCCAATTATAAATTACTAATCCATTAATTCTTAATTAGGGGATTCTGTTTCATAGGTAAAATCACCCATGTCATATAATGAAATGTTAAAATTTACAATATTAAATCGTTATTAAACATACTATTTTTATGTCAATTACAAGGAAATTCCATTTTATCGGAGGCTTAACACACCTCTCTGGGGGATGAATTTCCTCATCTCAATGCCATTAAACCAGATGGGGATAATGGGATGTTGAAGAATATGAATTATCATCAAATAAGTGAATTAAATATTTAGTTATTTCTAACCGATATAATAGTATTGTGATGTCCATTATTCTACATACTATAATGATGAAATAACTTATATGGATTTTTTGTAGACCACATAACTTAAATTGAGTATACTTGTAGCCCAGAAATATACAACTGCATTGTCCACATTTCCCATGTTATTCAACCTTCCATAAAACCCATGTTTTCCATTCTCATGTTAAACCATCCAAATTATTTTTTAATTCTAAATTCTAATTAATTAAATCATAAAAAGGATCCACTCATAAAACAATGAAATAAAAATTTGCAAATATACTTACTAAATGTCAATAACTAGCTGGATACTCAACCAACCATCCATGGATTGTCTGATATGCTCATCCAACACAAATCTGAAAAAAAAATCATATCATATAGAAATATATCAATGACCAATTTAATATGATTAATATTAAAACCATAAAATGAAAATCCCATTCATTTAACTTCAATGGATATCCACTCAATAATAATTGTTCACTAATAAAGAATATCATCCCTCCATGATGATTGATAAAATCATCATCCACAAATAATCCTATCAAGATATGATGGATTCCCCATCTGATTTCTCTGTTGTAATTAATATAAAACATATTTATATATTATTATTCATAGAAAATTATAATCATATAGGTATTTAAATAAAAAACATACTAATGTGAATCTATCATAATATATTGTACATTAAACAATAAATATATTAGAACAAATGTGATCTCTAAAGCTAATGCCTCTTAATAACATAAATGTTTTCATAAGGGGTTTATGGGGTTTGAGTATGAGATTTCAAAAATTATCATTCCAATTTATAACAACTTTCATACTACATATTTGAAGTTCATGAGTTGAAAACATTTTTCACTACATGAATTTTCGAACAAAGGAATTTATGAAACTTAGAAAACATGTGTAATGGTGTTAAAATATGTGTGTGCCATGATTTTTTAGGATCAACCATATGGAACTATTTTTATTTCACGATACTATCTGGTATATCCCAATCAACATTTTTTAGGTCTCCAACACACTATTCACAACATTAGTGGGTTTCTATAGAACAATTTGGTAGTCCTAGGGCACATACACCCCTCCATCTGCCTCCCAGTACAAAAGGTAATCACCCAATAGTTTAACCATGTGACATCCCAGACATGGATTCACCTGAACTGGTTTTCTAATCCTAGTGGGCCACATGGATGCATGTAAAACTCCCTAAACATCAAAAGATGCGGACTAGCAGTGAGGTCTTAGGGAGTGCCCATGGGGATACTATTCCCTCATTAATAATATCGAGCATACTGATTGGAGATGAAAATAGTAAATGTATTTTATGAAAATATAAGGAACATTGGAAAATAGAGACATAGAATCAATAACTAAAACAACTGAAATAGCATTCAATAACTGATGATATGTCATGTCACTTGAAACTGGAAAACACAAGATATAATATAGTAGTCATTACATGTTCCACATAAGTATAAATGGAATCAAAGTCTATCATATGTTTCCAAATCATCAGCTCAGTAATCTTCTACAAAGATCTATTCTAAATAGTAAGCAATCATGTGTTTAAAGAGGAATTTATTCCCTTTGTTAACACCTTCATCCATGTATTCTACTTTGGGTACCAAATGGTTCCTATAGAGGGAGTGAGACAAATCTTAGTGGGCTACCACCAATAGTAGATATAACATACAACCCGTGTAATGTAACTTTAACTGTGTGAATGCATGCATATATATAATGTAAAGTAGTACAATGTAACTAAATACCCATGTAGTAGCTTCATCCATCAACATATGTTTGAAAAAAAACCATCCCATTAATTTATTATTTCTTGTTTATAAATAAGTCCCATGTTAATGAATGTGAAGGTTTCATGATGTAACATGGAAACCTATAATGAAATTTAATAAAGAATCTTAAATTAATAAACTATGGGATATGTACCCTAATGGTGACCAAATAATTAAAAAATGTATCCTATATTAGGATAAGAGTCTAATACAAGGAAAAAATTACAAGTAATTCAACATTTATATTCTAATAAAATCAAAGGTGATCATCAATTGTAAAATGGACTTTAGTAGATACAGGTACCAAGGGGCTCTAACCATAGAACCTACTTGTCAATTCTGGGTGAAATGACAGTATTCATGGAATCTTGTAATGATATTGAAGGGATCCTACAGTGTTATCTGGGGCATCCGATAATAAACATGGATGAGGATCTTGGTGGGTATCAACCTAAGAATGCAGTAACCATGAATCAGAATGGGGTTCCTGAGTGCTCAGGGCATTCTCCAATTACATTCCAAGGAGGCTTCGAGTCAAGACATTCCTATTTTATTAAAAAGTCTTATGATATTTCTTTTGGTTCCAACCATGCCTTTAATTTGAGTCATATGGTCTACTATCGGGAAACCACTTATTCTTCCCTTCCTTTCATACATGTGATAAGGTCAAGTAGCATGAAACCTTTTAATCATGTCATAATTAATACCATATATGGAAAGATCATAATGATTCAATTCTAATGATAATAATTATGGTATATAAATTTAATTAAACACTCACCATGATATTGATGGGACCCACAAAACAAATCCAAATTCAATGAACATGATGGATGAGTCATAGACTATCCACACTAGAGTTATACAACTCTCCTCCTCTGATATTGGCCCTTGATTTCGCCTAGATCAGAGTACATCTAGGAAAAATATAAAAAAAACTCATACCCTGGTAACATAGTCAAGAGAAATAGCTAAGGATAAAGCCTCCAGAGGACTATAGAACATATTATTTCCTATCCAACATGATGAACATAAGCTCTATTGGATCCCCGATAACGGAGTTTTTTTTATTCTTATCCTAGCTATTCAAAGGGCTCCAATTGATATAAAATTTGGTTAATCCTACTAAAATGTAAAATTGGAAGAAAGAGTGTTTCAAATTAGATAATTATGGGAAATTTGTAAAATTTTATAGAAAAAATGGAATGTGCATGGTTTATCTGCACGGTTTGACAAAACCATGAATAAAATATGCATGGCTACCTGGGTAGAAGGGGAACCTGAACGGTTATTCTATAGGGTTGTATTCTAACCGTGAATGGTGGCTCTGTCCAGAAAAACATTATCCTAACTAATAGGAAAATAATGTTCCAAATAGATGCCCAATATGTAACATGGCCATTTTCCATAATATGATGTGTTTTAGGATCCGAACAAGCCCCAAAAACACCTAAGACCTTTTCTAACACATTTTTCTTCCATATTAGTTCCATATTAATGATTAAACATAAATTTAAATTATCTATACCTAAGAGAAAACCGAGTTCTTAAAATCATACATCTTAAAAGAACTCATCCTGGAGTTACCCTTCCAAGGGTGTATAAACACTACCTAATAACAACTCTGGCCAGTGATAAAGTACGTATTCTTCCCTCTCCCATATCCCATTTTTGACTTAGCATTGTTTCCATAGCACCTGTACTAGAGGGAATGACCAGCCTCGAAGATCATTCATGATCCAGTATGTGAAGTGTATTGGATAATCCTCAAAGGTAGAATTATAATCATTATTAAATTACATAGGATCAATGGTATAAGATATATCTTCACGATACAAGAGAAGCTATGAAACCAGATAGAAATCGAACATACCATGATACCTCAGAGAATATATTAATTACAGGATACCGTTTTGACTCTCTCTATAATTGCATAATTCCCTACATAACAAGGTGATAAATTTTACTAATTTCAATACCAGCTCTAAACAATACTAGGTGATAACCGAAGAAAAAAAAATCCTCGGCCGTGAACTCACAAGGTCTTCAAAAGAGATCAGTGTGAGATTATTGTCTAGACTGAGTAATAATCATATGTTTTCTGATCAGATGAACCTTCTATGAAGTCTTGTGAATGAGACGACGACCTAGTGAGGCTGCCTCACTGGCCTATAGCTAGAACCGGGGTGAATGTGACAACATAACATATAAATCCTCAAATGAATCCTTCTGTATTGTCACCTAAAAGGTGTTATTGTATGTGAACTCGATGAGAGTGACATGATTTTCCCATGTGCCCCTAAAATCAAGGACTCATAATCAGAGCATATCCACATGAACTTTTATTGTATTTTTGGATTTTCCATTATCGTGGGTATGAAAATATGTTATTATAATCAACTTTGTTATCATAGCCTTTTACAAACCCAACCACAAATGTGATGTGAAATATGCATCGCTACCTGAAACAATTGTACGAGGGACCCTATGAGGTCATATGATATCATAGAAATATATTGTTCCTATATCATCAATATAGATATTCTACTAAATAGAAATGATGTGATATGATTTCATTAGTCATAAAATGGCTACCCATATAGTGTTTCCACCCCTCAGTGACCTAGGTAAGAAGACTAAGAAATCCATGGAAACATATTCCCATTTCCATTCTGGGACTAGAAGTGGTTGTAACAAGACAACAGGTCTCTGGTGCTCCCCCTTCACATTCTGACAGCTAGAACACCTTGTGATAAAGCATACTATCTGACATTTCTACCCATTCCACAAATACTAGGATCACATATCTCAGTACATCTTAGAGAATCCTAGATGGACTTACCTCTCTTATAGATGGGAATCATTAATTGAATATATTATCATAACTATAGAATCCAAGATATTTCCATGTAGATGTAGGATTTCATATATATCCACATACCAATATGGAGGTGTGTTATCTTCTGATATACTCTCATGGATAACTTTGCCTTTAGGATCTGAAAATATTCTACACTGAACCTTCTCAAGGATGATAGATCTAACTATACTAGATGGGAGGTAATAAATATCATGATTTTCATGAATCTCTTGATGCATCTCAAAAAGTATGGGTGTTAACTTCCATTCCTCATTGGCATCTCTTATGTCATGTGCTTGAGTTTTATGTGTTAGGGAATCTACAAAATCATTTCCCATCCCAGGAATAGAAGATATATTATAATCAAAGGATTTTATATACTGGATCCATATTCACTATATAGGGATCATTAATTTCTTAGAAAAAATATATTTGATGCACTTGTGGTCCATTTATACCAAATAGAACTCACCCAACAAATTATTCCTCCATAAAGAAAGGCCTAGACAATTATTACTAGCTCAGGGTTATGCATTGGGTAATTCTATTCACGAGCCTCAAAAATCGAAATCCATACACAATGTCTATGTCCCCATGTATCAGCACTCCTCCTAGCCATATTCCTGATTCATCACAGAAGATGATATAACATTTTCTTATCTCTAGAAGAGTTAGCATAGGATTTCAAACAAGACTCCCTTTCTGCTCCTAAAAGGAATTCTCACATGCTTCTTACCATATTAAATTGACACCCTTCTTTGTATTACCATTATATGGTGAATAAATGTGAAACATATTTTATATAGAACATGATTAATATCCTTCTAGAACAAAAAATATTTGTATGTTAGACACATTATTGGGATGATCCCAGGAAACTAAAACAGAGACCTTTTCTTGTACAATGGATACACCTGATTCTGAGATAATATGACCCAATAAGTAATCTATTCAATCCACAAGTGGAACTTATCAAGATTGACATAAATTTTACACTCTCTCAGTTTAATCAGAATTACCTAAAGATATTTGGCATGGTCACTATGAGTGTGAGAATACACCAAGATTTCGTCCACAAATACAATATTAAATGGACGAAAATATGGGTGGAAAACCATATTCATAAAATCCATGAAAATGGTGGGGATGTTCATATTACTGAATGAATTAACAAGGTACTAATAAAGTCCACACCGGCTATAGAATGATGCAAGAGGAATTTATAATGAACATACATTCACCTGATGATAACTCAATCTCATGTAAATCCTAGAGAATACCCTTCCTCCTCGATGCTGGTAAATGAGATCATTTATCTGAGGTACTGGATATTAGTTCTTGACGGTAATTTGGTTCAACATTCCGTAATCCATGTATAAATGTAAGGTTCCACCGCCCATCATGGAATATTCCTTGGAGAAGCCCTAGAGGATGTACTAGTTCATATAAATCAAGGGACTCTAAATGTACTAAGTACCACTTGAGTGATTGTAGCCCTATTGGTTCCATACTATACAGAGGAATGGAATGTTCATATTCTTTGAAAATAAGCTAGATAAAAAACTCTAACTCTCTCTCAGGGGGAATCCTACAGATTTATCCGGAATAACATCCCTAAAACGATCCACTAATGTAGGGAATAACTCTTATCATAAATCCAGGACATCCATGAAGAGATTTTTATTCTAGGAAATAACTATACATAGCCAATGATCATTTGGTCTAGCTCTAACATTTTCGACATCCCACTCACCCTTATGTAATTATCTATTTCCCTTAGATGATGTAAAACATACCATGTAATGATAAACCTCTACCAAAGCATGATAGTGAACCCAATAATCAATACAATGTATTAAATATCATTAGTTCATTTCATAAACAAATAGGTTTCGTAAGGGTAAATACTTACCTTAATAGGACAATCCATGAACTAAAATAAACCCTCTATTCGTACAACAAAAAGCTCACATAGGGTCATTACACCATAGTAATTCTGCATCCTCAGTATGAGATGTTCCACGATAGTTACAGAGATAAAATAATTCTATGAAACTATATTATATAAATTCGTTACTATAGTATAGTCTAAAATAGTATTACCTTGTACTATAGATGGTCCCACTGCCTGATCCCTGGGTATTAGCTGTAGTGAATCAATATGACCTGATCTATATCCATGTGTAATTGATCGAAAAACATGTTCAAAACTGTTATGATAACACTATTGGTGATTAGGGGACTGGCTACCATGACTACAATCTCCTTTTTGGTGGGACATAACTGTGCTATTACAACTCTACACCTGAAGCGGCGTAAAATCAATCACTGCCGAAGGTGGACCTGGTGCTGAGCATTTTCCATGAAAATATATTGGAATGGACCTACATAAACATTGAATATTCACCATACAGTCTGAAACCCTACACTATACTGGGTCTCTATCACACTATAGATTTCAGTGCTGATATCATCTACACTATGGATATATTTTAACGATGTCGAAACAGACATTGTGGTTGTCACTACCTTGACCAAAAACCTCAAGGGAACACATCCTTCCACCAAAATGACTAATAGCCTAATGTGGCACTAATCCTTTAAACATAGTAATATTTACATCCCTCAGGTTACACTCATTGATATTCTCCTGATTAGCTATCTCAAAAAATGTAGGTTGGTGAAAGACATTCACCTACATAAAAATATCATACTGGAGCCCATCCATGAAACATCATTCATGAAAAAGATCATCACTAGATATATGTGGTGAAAATAGTTACAACTCCATGGAATGTGGTGAATAATACATAAATATCATATAACCATACTTGAGATTATTGAACTCTCTTTATCTATCACCTCTCAGCATCTGAGGATTGACTTATCATAGAAAGAGGTCTAGAAATCAACTCATAACGTGCCATGTTGATGACCAACCTCAGTAATCATATCCCAACAACCCTGGGTCGAATCTTTAAATAAGTATACATCAAGAATGACTATAAACTATGGAGGAATTTCTATATGCTCAAAGATAGATATGGTGGACTCAATCTATGAACCAACAACATGCAGACCGTCATCCCCAGAGACAGTACGTGGATGTTGATGCTGGGACTCATGAGTCAGATCAGCCCTCAGACGTGCAAGCCATGGAGCACCACACAAAGGCAAAATTAGACATAGAAACCTATCATGGACATGGAAATAAATTCTTATATTAGTTACATTAAATGGTAACATGATTAGCTATCCTAGATGTACAACTGGAAGATCAGATCCCACCACATCCAGAGCATGGTTGTTGTCACCCTCCTAGCATACAATATGAGGATTTTCATCGTGGAATTGGACTAAAATATCCATGAATATTCCTTAAAACAATTTAATGTAAAAATATAGCATCACTAGATGAGGTTTAACGTATTAAAGCTCTCAACGTAAGGAATACTATCCCAAATACCCTCGTAGACAGCCATGTATTGGTAACTTACCGGTATATGTTTCATTTCATTTTATATTTAGTTACCAGGTTCACTCATTTTCCATTCATAAACATGACATGGTGTGATAAGGTTGTGCCAAGATTTCATATTAGATTTTATGATTCAGTTTATAATTGATAAACATTTCTAATCAATCAGTTCACATACACCCATCACTAGAAACCACACCAATTTATTTATAGAATAATAGATCAACAAGGTAAATTACTCATGAAATCCCATTAGGCACCATGCACCTCATGAATTGAGATATGAAATCACTAAGTCACAACCAAAATTAATACAAGAATAAGCTATCTATCACAGAATCACTAAACAATAACAATCATATCAATCAATGAAAAGCAATGAAATAAACCTATAAAGAAAGGCAATATGCATGACATGTGAATTCTAGCTGCCTATAATGATTCATGTAAGAATTATTTTTTCCCCCGGATCATCACCCCAGGATAAATTAAAATAATAAAATTGAGTAATAATAAATAACACCACAAAACATTTTCATCACCCATTTATGAATTAGTATCAACTATAATCGTAAAAAGTGTAACAACAATTATAATTTTGGAAACTTTGTTTACCCCAAACATGGTTTCGTGATGCCCTAGAACGCCTTATGAATAATTCCCGAGCATTCCTAATATCCAATATAGTTTCCCTGAATAATAATGTATGAAATTAAACTCACATGATACCACTTTGTGACGTCCCAGACCCAAATTCTACAGAACGGCTTCCCCAATCCTGGAGGGCTACATTGCCTCAAGAAAATCTACTGGAATGCCAGAGGCTACCAACTAGCAGTGAGGGAATAAGTTGTTTCAGTGGAGGGATTATCACCTCATTAACAATGTCCATCACATAATATAGATGTTTACATAGGTAACTAGAAGAAGGAATATATGTAAATAGAAGGTACAAAGGAAAATCGAGACAACAATAATAATATCTGAAACAACAGAAACAGAATTAAAAACAGATGATATGTCATGTAACTAGAGAACTAGAAATTCATGAATACGGTATAGTAGAAATAATGTGTTCCACATATGTATACATTTAAAAAACACTCTCAATAATCCAAGGCTACATATCAGTCATCTACTATCATACAACATTCTAAACAGTAAGAAATAAATTGTTTGAAGGGATAAACATTCCTTTGTTAAAACCTACTACAATGTAATATCTCCAGGTACCAAACAAAACCTGTAGAGGGATTCAAATAAATATTAGTGGGAAACCACCAATGCTGTCTATAACATCAATCATGTGTAATGTAAATTTATCAGTGTGAAATCATTCATATATAATCTAAAGTTGTACAATGTAAAAAAAATAACAAATAATTTTCTTCATCCCTCGATTGGTGTCTAAACATAACCATTCTATTAAATGATTATTACCAGTTTAAAAGTAAGTCACATCTTAATGAATGTGATGGTTCGATGATTTGAAAAGGAAAACTGTAATGATATTTTATTGTGAGTCCCAATGTAATAACCAAGGTACTGTAGACCTCAAGGGTCTCAAACTCAGAAATAACTATAGTCTGTCATAAGATAAGAGTGTATAATGAGAGTATATTACATGGAATTACACAATATCATTCCTAATGAATCCTAGGTGATCTTCCAATGGATAAATGTGTCTACTCAGAGAGAGGGACCTATGGGATGTAACCATGTCACATACTGGTCAATAATGGATTCAACGTGTGTATCAATGGAATTTGGAAATGATATTGAAGGGATCTTAATATGTCATACCGAGCATCAATGAATAGAAAAATATCGGGACATAGGTGGTTATCATCCTAAGAAATATGTATCCTTTAGTCAGAATGGGTTTCCTAAGTTCTCATGGCATTCTTCGATTAGAATCCAAGGTGAGCTCATGTCAGCACATTCTTATTTGATTATAACATCATGTAGTATTTTTTAGGGATCAAGCCTTGATTTTCATTAGTGTGATAAGGTCAAGTAAAATGAATTATTTGGTTAAATCCAGTATATTAATTTTTGTTATAGGGAAATCTAACATGAAACCATTTATCCAACTCATAATTAATCAAAAAGTATATTTTTTAAGACTTTCCCTTCATTAGTGTTAAATGGACATTTAGCATGAAACCATTCATTCAATCCATTTATGAAATTTTATATATTAATTGTTTATTACTACACCTTCCATTAATGTGGTAAGGTGTTCTATTGATATGAAACCTAATATTCATTTACATTTAAGGCCATGGCATATCCTTAGTATACATTCCTATTAACATTTCGGATATATATATCAATTGAAGCACATACCCTAAGTGGTTCAGTGGTGAACATACATGGTACTTGCCAATATAAAATTATCATTATAATAAAGCATTTAAATATAGAAACGCTTACCGATAGTATGGTCATTCCAATGAAAAAATGAAAAGTGGATCAAACGTGTAAAACAATTAAAACAACAATTACTGAATAACATACTACATCAGATAGATTGTGTTGTAGGAATAACCACAAAAAATTAATCACATATAATGAGAGAGAATAATTATAGGGTTATAATGATTATAATCAGGGAATAAAAATTTTCTTAAGAGTACAAAATGAAATTGGTGGGACACTCAAGATAAATCCAAAATCATAGAACAGGACAGAAGAGTTATAGACCCCCCAAGTTTAGGCTTGTATTAATATCCACCTCCTATATTTTCCCATGATTTGACATATATCAGAGTAGATAATTGAAAAAGAGAAAATTATCACACCCTTATAACTCAGTCGAGAGAAATAGATATAGAGAATGAATCATGGGGACACACGTACATACCGTTGTGCCTCAAACATGACGAACAAAAGCTCGATCAATTATCATTTAAAGGGCATATATTGATTCTCACCACAAATATTCAAATGTTTCAAAAATGAGAGAAAAATTGGTTAATCCTACTACAATAGAGATTATAGAGGAAGTGGGATTCTAATTAGATCATTATGTGAAAATTTTTAAATTACCCAAAAAAAATTCATGTGCAAGGTTTTTCCACACGGGTTGACAAAACATGCGTAAATTCTGTATGGTTACCTTTACAAAAGGGTAACATGAATGGTAATGTCACATGGTGGGGAAAAACCATGAAAAGTGGCTCTTTCCATAAAAACATCATCATCATGTTTAGGTAAGTCTAGCACAAACCATGAGACTTGGCCTATTTCCCTATTATGATGTGTTAAGTGCTCCGAAAAAGCCCCAAAAACACCTAAAACAATTGTTATCTCATTATTCATATATATTATGTCAAAATAACTTATAAGACAACAATTTAAAGGATCTATTCCAGAGTGAATAATTTTCCCTTATAAACCCCATCCTAAAAGATAAAATTCATAACATGTAAACACTAATACCTCACATCAATTTCTATCTTTCCAAACAACCCATCCAAAAATAGTGAAAATTAATAATGATGAATAAATGATAATCTATACAAGAACATGTTATTATAATTAATATTTTTCTATATTATTGGATCTAATAAACACTAATTTATAAATATTGAAAAAGTATTGGATTTATTGGTATGATCTAACATTATGAATCCCATTAATCAAATATTATAAGGGATGTAGAATTTTTAAGATTTTACCTTGGATAAATTCAATTCATGAATAAATAATTGATATTTAAAAAAACCAATTTATGGTGGATATTCAATCTTTACTGGATCAGTGCATAAACTATGTATATCATACTATCCCAAGAATGTACCAGTATCACACACATAAACCTTTGGGTGTACAATAGAGTAACACGTTATTATGTATCTAGACAATATTACTATCAATTATCATATAATTTTTTAATAAAATAATGATTTTATTTATCTATTTTTTATTATGACTAGACATATTATTCAATAATGTGGTTGAAAAAAATAATTTTTTATATGAAGAAAATAATATTTTATATTTGTCCAGTAAATAGTATTAATTAATTTTTTTTTGTTAAATTCAAAAATTCAATATATAAATTTTATTTTCATCTTGTATTCTAATTATTTAATATAAATTTAAATATAAATGATAATCTAATTTAATTATGACCGTGGTGATTTTTTTACTATTTATAAAAAAAAATTATCGTGAAAAATAATATTTTCCCCGAAATTATGATTTTTAATAAAATGTGAAAAAATGAATAGTATAATATTATTTTCTTGTAATAAATAATATTTTTAAAATCAGTTCATCAAAATTATCCAATAATAATTTTTTTTATAATTTTTAGAGGGATTCAAATTTCTTCCCCTAAAATAAATATGATATAAATAAAAAATATGTATTAAAACATCCTAATAGCCCAAAAGTATTGTAATAATTTATCAAAAGTTAATAAATGGCCACAATTGTTTTTGGCATTAAAATAATTCGTTTTTTAGTTGGTGAAAAAATTTAATGAACATTTAATGAATCCTTAAACATTAATATTATATTCAATGATAATAAAGATTGTTCTTTATGGTCATGAATAATTTCCATATATATAATGGTATTATTTTAAATTTTTTGGATCATATACAAATAAATTACTAAAAGATACACATATTTAGAATACTACATTGGATGTAACCATAGTATGGTTAGTTTTTCTGATTATTTCATCACTTAGATTCCGAAACCAATATTTAGAAATTAAAAATGAAATCCTCTATCTTTTATGATATATTCAAACCAAGCCTCAGAATATTAATCTATTAAAACCCATTGAGCATGATTTTCATATCACTATAAATATCTAAATCCCTCTTATGTTGTTCCGAAAATCCTAAGAATATCGGCCTATGGTTTTGGAATCTACCTCTTAGTGTAAGGGATTATCCAAATGTTATTTTTTTTAATAATGTAATTTAGCTGTACTAAACCTATTTTCATCAAATTTAGCATATTTTATGTTTTTTACACATTCATTTTTTATATTAGGGTTCAATATATATACCCATAAATCCTAATCATTTTATTAAATGTGTCTTATAAAGGTAATAAATTTTATGATCTTTGGGGAACACAAATATTTGTGGAAAATATGATTATGATAGGTGGTACTGAAAATATATATCTGAACAATAAATTGTGAAATGATTAAATATCATGATATAAATTTTTGGTGAGTAGTTGGTTAGAAATAGAATATTGTATTATGAAATATCATTTCATATCCTTAACATAATACTATGATGTAATGTTTTTCTGTTGTTTTTTCATTGTTATGTTACCTTGATTTCACCATCTTATATCATGGTTTATGATAATTTATTTAACTATAATAAATTTAGGGAACATTTATAATCATATTGGATAAATTTTATTACATCTATTTTTTTATTCATTCATTATTCCTATATAAGTATTTATAGATTCCCATATATAATATACATCCCAAGAATATCCTATGACATTTTAGAAGTTCAAATGAATTTTAAGATCATGTTATATACATTTAATAATTTTTAAATATACCTCATTCAATTTATTTTGACATCTATCTAATTTCCAAAATACACTAGGACTCTAAGTAATTTTTTTATTGTATTATGTTTATCATTATGTATTAAATAATTAGTTATGAATGTTATATGATTTCAGGTTCTGTAGCATGAATTAGATAATGGATTAGTTAAACATTGAGATTAGGATTAGAAAAAATTAATCAATGAATTAGGGATATGACTAATCATTAGAATAAATAACCAGTTTTTTGAAAGTAATGGAGTTATTGGTTGCTAATGAAAAAATACCTATTTGTATACAATTAGTGGATGTGGCTCTAGTCTATCTTAAAAATGGTGAAATAACCGTATAAAAGGAGGATTGAGTATTAACATGATCATTACCTGGTGCACTATTGTAAGATCCATTCCTTTTTCTATGCATGTTTTTCCTTACAGTTTTTATCAGTGAAATTGATTAATAAATGTGTTTATGTCATTCCATAAAAGAAAAATCTATGATAACACATTTGAATATTTAATGGAATGTTTTTTGAGTCATACATTATGTAGTATGAGTTTCTGAGGCATGTAAAGCCTTGAAAAGGGTAAAAAATATTAATTATATTATAATAAGCGTGAACAATTTATTCAAAATAATTTAATAACTCCATAATGGTGAATCGTAAAAAAATATCAGATCTCCATTAGATCTTTAGCATGGTTTTAACCATAGGGAGGGTATGTATCATGAATGAGTCAACTTTTCTAAGGCTTCACTTTTTATTTAATCCTTTTAAATAATTTTTCTTATTTATTTTAATCGAAAAAAACTATTGTATCAAAGATTGTGACTTGTGAAAGAAATATGACCCAACCAATGGGTCAAAATGGTGGGTTTACCTATGGCGAAGTATAATTTCTCCATGCAAGTGACATAATACTATAGTAACCAATTTTTTGTAATATAATTGAATTAATCAATTAATAAAATGATGGTATTTCTCATTCGTTATCTCCAAGGGATGGAAACCATTATCCCACCGAGGAATATATGAATCCGATTTATGGACCTTTTCCACCACAATAATGCTTGAAACATATACATGGGATAAAATAAATCACTCATTCAACAAAAACAGGTATAAATTTGAATCAAATGAGGAGTTTTAAGTTAGTTTTTTATTGATGATAAAAAAATAAACAGCTACCCTTAAAATAGTCAAATGTTTTTGTTTCTGTTTAGATTAGGTCTTGTGAGAATATTCTTAGTTGTTTATTGTATAATCCAACCATCCTATTTACCCTCCACATAGACCGAGTGTGTATAAACCCTTTGTCTACGACCTTCTTGTGCACCTCATGCAGGTTACCCATCTCCTTTTATTTAACTAATTATTTTATTATAGCTTTTCCATTAAAGTGAATATTTTTTTTAAATAAAAGGTTGTGTAATTGAAAAATAAATATAGAGGTTGGTTTTGGAAAATGATAATTCTTTTTAATGATAATTTAATAAAAATTAAAATAAATAATCAAAAAATAATTTTTATGTTCTTACCTTTTAAAAGTTATATTGTTAAATATTAATTGTGAAATACTATCAAATATAATTAAGAATTAATAATATGTAATTGTTTCATGATAATTATATATGATGTTATTATAATATACTTCTCAGTAGATAACGTTCTTTTTTTGGCTGTTCATTTGCTCTATATTTCAACTCAAACAAAAGATCGATAGTCAATAATTTTTTTTGATATTTATCAGATTGTTGTTCCATTAGTGGCATTGGATTCATCATTGTAAATGGATGGTGAATATCAATTTTTTTCATAAAAATTTTTTTATATTGATTAGATTGTTTTATTATAGCACGTATTTTTTTAACTAATTTCTCCATCAATATTCATCTGAAAAATTTGTCTTCAACGTTTTTGGATTCATAACTTATATTCATAATATTTTAGGTAGGTGGTATAAAATTCAAATCCCTTATTCTTGATTTTGATTATGTGTATGAAAATTGACGAATTCTTAAAGTTATTTAGTAATTAATGTTCCTAGAGTTCACGATTTTAAATTAATTTCTATGAATTAATTAATAATGTAACCGTAAAATTTTTAGTTAAATTACAAATTAATTGTATAATTAATTTTAGGATATTGATACAAAAAATTAAGTATAAATAATTTTATAGTAAACTATTGGATATTAATATTGTAATATGATATAATTAATGGTGAAAATAGTTACATAATAATGATATTATTATTAGAGATAATAAATAATGGATTTAATTAGGTGTAAAATTATATCATTAAACATATTTATTAATTGTGTAATTATTTAATTAATTTAATGCATTAATTAATTAGAGAAATAATTAATGTGGCCATTGTGATTATTTAATTGTTTAATTAAATAATGAGAATAAATAAGTGGAAAATTATTTAATTAGTGTATTGTTGTTATTTAATTATTGAATTGAATAACGAGATTGAGTTAGATTAATTAATTGGATAATAGATTTGTGGGGATTATTGTGTTGATGCAATTGAGTGAGTAAGATTAATTTATTCCTTAATTAATTGATGTGGATTTTTGGGATACTTAATGGATATAATTGGATCACTAATTTATGAATTAATAATGAGATATTGATATCGTGAGTGGGATAATTAATATTGGGATTAATTATGGTATTTTGGGTTTGTTTATGTTGATTAATTAATTGGTGAATTAATTAATGGGACTGGAATTATTAATTAATTTATGAAATTAATTAAGGATATTAATATTATTAACTAATAGTAAAATTAGTAATGAAATTGGAGAATTATTAATGATTGAATTATTTATTTAATTGTATAATTATAAATTGAGAAAAATCAATTCGTAAATTAATATTTGGTTGTTTTTTTTGTTAAATGATTAATTATTTTTTGAATTAATTAATGGACCTCATATGTTTAACTAATATTTGATTTAATTAATGTTTCTGATGTGGACAATTATTTAATGCAATAATTGAATGGATTTTTATAATTAATAAAATGTTCAAATAAATTAATAAAATTGATGTGGTTCACATATCATTGGGTTAATTAATGGAAATGAATTTTGATCAATTAATTAAAGAATTAGATAATGGGAATTGAGGTAGTTATTTAATTATTGGATTATCTAACAGAACTTATGTTGTTAATTATATTATGAGAAAAATTAACGTATATTATTAATTAATGTATATTATTAATTAATTTATAAATTAAATAATGGATCGGATTTTGAGTGTTAGATATGGATTTATTCACCAATGAGATTTGGGGTGATAGACATGTAATTCTGCACCAATAATAAATAAATAAATAAATAGTTATTGGGGTGTCAAACGTGGATTTTTTCAGAAATAATAATAAATAAATAAATAAATAGGATATTGGGTGTTAGATGTGGAGTTATACACCAATGGTATTTTGGGTGTTAGATATGGTATTATGCACCAATAATATAAAAAATGAATGGGATATTTTGTGTTAGACATGGCCTTGAGCACAAATGATATTTTTTTTGTTAGACATGACATTCTATAGCAATGTGATTTGAGGTGTTACACATTGCATTTTTCACCAATAATAATAAATATATAAATGGTGTTTTGGGTGATATACATGGAGTTCTGCACCAATAATAATAAATAAATGAAAAATATTTTAGGTGTCAAACAAGCCATTCTGCATCAATAATAATAAATAAATTAATGAGATTTTGTTTGATAGACATGGAATTCTACACCAGTTGGTTTTGGGGGTGTTAGACATGGTGTTCTATAAAAATAATATTAATAAATGAATTTTATTTTGGGTGATAGACAAGGAGTTATAGACTGAATACATTTAGGTTGTTAGACCTGGAATTCTGCACCAATGGGAATTAGGGTGTTAGATATTGTATACTACACCAATAATAATAAATAAATAAATTGAATTTTAGGTGTTAGAAATGGAGTTCTACCCCAATAATAAAAATCAATGAATGAGATTTTCTTCTATTTGACATGAAATTCTAAACAAAGGATAAGAATATATAAACTGTGAATTGTATGTGTGAATTAGTTCAAAACTGATAGTCTATGTGGTTTAATAAATATTTGATTGATAATGCGATAACTATTTTATTATTCATTATAATTATATCTTTATAAAACTAATAACACATAATAATTATTGTTTTATTAAATAATTTAATGAAATTAAAAAATTTATAAAACCAATGGTACTATTCATATTACTTCCCTTACAGAATTATACCATTTTAACTAACCAATTCTTGTGGTGGCTTCATTTATAGTATGTTATCAGTATAGTAAATCTTTAAAGATATTTTAATGGCGAAATAAATCACATCACCACCAAAAAATGGATGAAATAGACATCAAATGATGAGTTTTAATTTTAAGATTGTCTTGTAGTCAAACGGTTCTAGATCCCTTCTTTAAACGAACCATTTGTTGTGTTGTGGGTTAGATTAGGTAATGTGCTATAATTTTTTGTTTTATATTGCATAATCCAACATCAACTTCTACCTCAATAGTGACCCGATGTGTGACCCCATTGTTGATCGTTTTTCTCCTTGTGTGCCTCAACATAGTGCACATAAATATGTTCTCTTTCATTTTATTTTGAAAATTTAATTTTTAAAATTTAATTTTTAAAATTTTATTTTATCATCCCTACTTACTCTACATTTATAATAATTCCTATAATTTAAATTGGATAAAAAAATAAAAATGAGTATTTTTTTATAAAGGATAATTATTTTTAAATGATAATTTCATATTCTTTTTTTAATTAAAATATCAATGAATAATTTAATGAAATTATCTTCTAGTAATTATTATTTTTTCATGTTGTTAAAATAATAATTATGTACTTATCTCATAGAAAGTATCAAATAATACTATTAGATTTTTACATGATAGTTATATATGACAGTATTATATGATATTTATCAATGGATAACATGTTTTTTTAGGGTGTTCATCCTTTTTTCCACTCGATTTATACTTCAATAATCATTATCTTTTTCGATATAGATCATATTGATGGGCCATCAGAGGAATTGGATTCTTCTTGATAAGAGGATGGTGCATATCAAAAAAAATTCAGAGAAGGTATAATATTTTGAAAGAATTTTTTTTAAACTTGATATTCATTATTTTTAATTTCTCATTTAATAATCTTATGAATAATGTATCATTGGTGATGATGGATTCATATCACGTGTTCATCATATATGAGTTTGATGGCCTAATTTTTTAATCTAATAGTGAGTATTTGTTTCTCTTATAAGTTATTTATAGGATTTCTAGTTTTGATTATCAATTGAGACAACTAATTGAATAATTTAATATTGTAAATTATTTATACTATGAATTTTTGGAAATTTTTATTTTTATATTTTATAGAATAATATTATTAATTGTAGTAATTGATTATATTTTTTGTGTTATGTATTTGAATTAGAAATATGTATAATAAATTTTTAAATTAATTTTCAATGTAAATGTTTGATAAATCATAATAATTAAAATTGGAGTTAATTATCTTGTTTTCATTTTGTGAACAAGAATAATTTATTGGTTAGTTAATTATTGAATATGATGATATTGAAGTGTTAATAAATTTTAGAACAAATTTACAGGAAATTGATGTTGTTAATTAATTATTGAATTTATTAATGGTATTGATTAATTAATTTATCATTTAATTAATGGATGTGATTTGTGGAGTTAGACAAGGTGTTCAACACAAATAAAATAAATAAAGGAACAATATTTTTGTTGTTAGACTTGGAGTTCATAGCCAACAGAATTTCGATTGTAGGCATGGTGTTCTACACTTCTAATAGATCCATCTAAATTGTTGAGGAATGGGTTGTTATACATTGCATTCTACACCAATTATAAATAATAATAAATGAGATTTGGGATGTTAGGAATGGTGTTCTACACAGATGGGATTTTGGGAGTTTGACATGGAGTTTAATACAAATAATAAATAATAATAAATTTGATTTTTTGGGTTAGCCATGGAATTATTCATAAATGAGAGTTTCAGTGTTATATATGGCATTCTACTGTAAGGATAAATATATAGAAATTTTTAAATTAAACATGTGGCATTATTTATACCTAATAGTCTAGGTGGTTAATAAATATTTTATAATACTTTGATAACTAATTAGTTATGAATTATTTTATGTTTATGGATTTATTCCCTTTTTGTTGAATTGATTTTTATAGACATAGTTGGTGGTGACAAACTGAGTCATACTCACACACTATTCCTACTACATGATCGGTGCCCAAATAGATATTACTATTATATGAAATAGTAATGGAAAGGGCCCTTAATTATATTATTGGATGGGGATGGATCACGATTGAGGGGAAGAGACATAGTTTAGGACCCTCTTTTGAGTTGTTATATTCTTTTCGTCTAGTTTCATTTTTAGACACATGATACCTTTATAGTCATTAAATGATTTTTTTAGTTGAGTATCATATTTCCTTTATTGTTTATTAATGTGACATTTGTACAGTTAAATATGCTTCCTCTATTACCTTTTTACTTCAACTGATGTTTTAATTTCATAGAATAGGCTATAGTCTCCCCGTAAATTACATACCATACCTGTATTACTAGTCGGTAGCCTCTTTTATATATGGAGGATTTCATAAGGTCATGTGGAGAACCGAATCAGGTCACCATTGTGTGCCACACGAGCTAAGATATTACAAAGCATATATAATTATAAATAGTACCAATTTCACATGATAACCATAGTAGAAATATGAATTTTAAAATGAATATTATATTTATGATGCTAATGTATGTGTCATGTGTCTACAATGAAAAAACGAAATGAAAAGACACTAAAACTATAAAGCAGGTATCTAACCTCATTTGGTTCCCTCATTCATTTTCCATCCCATCACAGGGCCTTTTCTCTTAACTTATCCAAGAAAAAAATGACTACTTAGTGACCAATCATGAAGTCGGAGTTGGGTGTGATTACAAATCAGTAGGCCACCTACAACCGTGTCTAAAACAAATCCAGTCAATAACAAGTCTATAAGGTTTTATAAATAAAATAATTACAATGAATAATTAAACAAGTATCACTTTATAAATCAAATCATTATTAAACCACATAGATATTCAGGTTTGAACCAAGTCATCCATTCAATTAAAATTTTTTTAAAGCTTATCCTTGGTGTAGAACGCCATGTCAAACACCCCAAAAATATCAATAAATCATTTATAAATTATATGTGTTGAACAACATATCTAACACCTAAAATACAATGCATTTATTTATTTTTATTGGTGTAGGATGTCATTTATAACACCCAAAAACTTATTGGAACAATACACCATTTCGAACACACATAATATCACCAGTGTATAACACCATGTATGACACCCAAAATCCAATTCATTTATTTATATAATTATTGTATAATTCCATGTATAACACCACAAATCCCTTTAGTGTTCAACTTTATGTATAACACCCAAAATACAATTTATTTATTTATTATTATTAGTGGATAACGTCATGCCTAGCACCCCAAATCCCATTCATTTTTTTATTATTATTAGTGAATAATGAATGTTTTAACAACCCAAGTCCCATTGGTGCAGAATCCCACAACTAAAACCCAAAATATCATTCATTAGTTAATATATAAATTAATTAATTATGACAAACCTTATTTTTATTACAAAATTAAACAGAATTTATTACATAAACATCACTCAATACAACATAGAATATTGAGAGTTATAGTTCCTTTTTGGCTTAGGATCATTACATATCAACATAAAACATGAAATACAACATATTTATTGAAAACATCCTTTACATTTCCACTAAATTCCCTCTTACTTAGCATTGCATGGGATAACCTGAGGACATGCATAAGAAAAGTTTGAGATATAGAGCCCTATAAGGACATAATCATGGAATAACATGGGAAATACAATACATGTTAGACAATAGGCATATCAATAGATCACAAGAGAAGAATAAACATAAAGTCTTAATAAACCATGATAAACATAATATGGAAATATGGTAACAACACTTAAAATGTAATTACCATGATCTAAGGCTTATTACACATGGAGCATGAGTAAAGCCCAATTGCACATGAAGCACGAGTAAACCCACGTTTCACTTGAATTATCATGATTAAAGATCCATTGCACATGAAGTATCATGATACTACACTTCACTGAATTAATTGGAGTGCTATCAGGGTTCACCCTTCTTAAACAATTCATTTCATGCATTATTGAGCCACATGGATCACAAAACATTGAATCATTCAACATAATATTTTATTCCATGACAAAAAAATCAGGAATAAATACCTGAAACTCTTTAAAAAAATATGTAAATGTACATATTGGTGAATACCCTTGATAGTGAAATGGTATGATATTCACTACCCAATGACTTTGTATTGGAAAAGTGTGGTGCAATTTCGGCAGCATAACGGCGTAACAGAAGAATTCATAAAAATGGTTCATAAGAGAGAAAGGGGTGTCTCATCATATTTACATGACCTGGACAATTAAATAGTTCATATAGATACAAATCTCAACAAATATAATGTAATTCAGATTCATGATATTGAATAATTTCTTGATTTTAAATTATGAGAGAGAAATTCCTTTGAAATTTTTTGCATAGTAACGGGTGTACATGGGGGGCATTTAATGAGAATGAAAGGGGTATAAAATCATTATACATAAAAATAGAAGTATGGGGGAGGTTTGAAAACATACCCCAACATTTATAATTGAAATTAATGGGGCATAACAATTTAATGAATATTGTACAAGAAATGAGAAAGGATGAAAACCCCTTAAATAGAAGTGTGCTTCCAAAGTCTTGAGAGAGGATTGAAAGAGGGTTCTTAGGTCGTTGGGGAACCATTAGTAGATTATAGATAAAAGAGGGAAGATGATGGATGGACTCCAAATGATTTGAGGGTGGAGTAATGGGGATCATTGCTGGGTTTATATAGGAAAGGTGTGGGAATTCTTTATTATTTTGGTTTGGGAACCCTCACACTAAACAAATCCAAACAACAATCAAGACCATAGTTTTTTCAAATGGTTTTTGGAAACTGGAAGTGGAAAATAATATTTTATAAGCCCTAAGTTGGATCATCGTAAAATAATGTGGTTGCTTATGTGGAGGTGAGTCACACTCCCAAGGAAAACAAATTTAGAAAGACAAAATGTTTAATAAGTCTTGACTGGTCCACTAAAGATTTGTAAAAAAAATAATACCCAAAATCACATTATTTTAATGTTAAAACATATATTGGTCAAAAATAATGTTTATAGTATTTTATTTCATCACTATAGGGTCATTATGATTTCATAAAACACATTATATATTTTAACGGAATTTAATTTTTATGCAAAAAATTTATTGTCTCAAAAAATTATGAAAAATTCATCATTGTATAATTTTTACATCATGATTATAGAAACAATATTCTCTTTATCAAAATAAATTTTTTAATATTTTAATTTCAACTTTACAAAAAAAAAGACATTTATCAAAAATTCATGGGTTTTCAAAAAAAATGTCTTTCAAACCTTAATAAAAATTTCAATTGAATTCATAAAATTATACGATAATTTATATATAATAAAAATTAATTTAATTATAATAATAATATTTTATTAAAATATTATTTAATTAAAAAATCCATTAATTAATCAAAATATATTTCTTAGTTGATTATTAACTAAAAATACTATTGGTGTTTTAAAAACTCTTTACAAGGTAACAATAATAAAATGAAAGTATATTACTTATTATATAAAAAAATAATATACCTAACCCCTTATAACACCTGCATAAGATTGAAGAGTAAGGAGTCTGATGGCGACATAATCTTGGGGTGGCTCAGATAACATTGATCGAGTGGTAATCTTTATCAACTGTAACGTCTCTCATAGGAGGTCTTTCTCGAGATTAACATATTCAAGCTTAGCATGGGCTTGGTGTAACGCCCCAACCCCAATTACCATGAGTCGGTGCATTATTACATAATATTGGCATGATCACAAGAAAGATCAAGTCTCGAAAGTCCGATTAGTTTAGTATCCTTGGAAACACTAGATACATTAATAAAGTTTTACATTACATCATAAAATAAAAACTACAGAAATATAGTCGCCATAGTCCACACTCTTATCCCCTCATACTATCCATGCAAGTCATTCATAAATTACTTCTTCACATCATGGGAAAAATAAAACATAGAAAAGGGGTGAGCTCAAATGCCCAGTAAGGATAACAATATAGTGGAAACATTCTTAAATAAGAATAAACATTTAAGGCAACATATAACTAAAAAAAAGCCTTTTAAACTTGAACTTTAGAATAGTATGGAAAAAATAAAATGAAATAATTCCATTTACATATTCACATGTATATTCTACTAATCGAATAATCACATGAAAAATCAATAATCACTTTCATAATGACAGAATGCATAATTCCAGACTATCATAACCACATAGCCAAGGCCTTGTGCCCAAACTACAAATAATATTTCTCCAAGGCGTTGTGCCAAGACACTTGTTTGTCTCATGAGACCTACCATTGCATTGAGGAGATATAGCGGGCTCCACCCGTCACATATTATGTCCAATGCATTCCCACATGAAAAGGGTAAAAATAACATAAACAATCATATTAAAACTAGCATATTAAATGTCAATACTTTCTCCATAAAGTATGAATGGTATAAAAATAACACATCCACAGTCAAACAAATCACAAAACCTTCAATACAATATGGAAGTTTTGAATCATAATAAATCAACTTCAAATAAGCTTAAAAACCATCAAAGGATGTTGACATAGATGAAATCAAAACATTTTTTAGAGAAATATCTCTTCCTATTTTGAAATCATTTAAAAGTCATATATTTATAAAATAAAACATTTTCATTGAAAATATTCTTATAAGCTTCTAAGGGAAGCTTTGACGTTTTTATAATGGCGGAAAATAGCATCACCCGCCGTATAAGTTAAAAAAAAAATTTTACCTTAATTCTGTCGAAAATGTTAAAAAGCACCTTGTTTGGAAAACGAAAGAAAGATTCCTTTATAAAAATCATATAAAAAGTCAAAAAAGGGTATAAATGACTTTAACCCATATTCTGTAAAATATTAATAATGTTTTGAAATACATTTTTAAGAAACATTTGTGTCGATGTTAAAGAGGTTCCCAGTAGATAATTACGTATAAACAACCTCAGATAATGAAGAGATTGTGAAATAAACCCTTACCTTGTACTATTCCTTTTATGGGGTAGGTTAACCTCCTGTATAATGGTGAAATAATTGTTATAAAATTATACAAGAATCATATACATTAATATGATATCATATATGATCTTTTAACATTGATTTGTTAACAATATCTTAGTATTATCGTTGTTCCGGGTGTTAACTTACTCGTTTTATTTTATATGTTTTGTTATGTAAGATGTTTCTGTCATGGATAGGTTGTATCTTAATCATATACAGAATTATATCAAGTCATAATATACTATTATTAATCATCAAATGAGAATTAGACTTGAATGGATACGATGGAGAATGAATCTCATCGTGTTCGTGGAGACGGTAGTCCGTACGTACGCACAAGCGACAATATCATTCTTTTGATATTAAAATAATATATAATTGGATGGTATATCATATATACAGAATAATTATCATGGTATATTTATTATTTAAATTAATTACACATCATTATTATACCCATACAAATAATAATGTTTTGAATAACTATTACACCACGATGTGGAGACGGTAAGCCGTACGTACACATGTATGGTGACATGTCATTCAAAGGATGGATATAATAATGAAATATGGTTGTACCATGTTTAGAATAACATAAATGTATATATAATATACTGGATTTACTATTTTATAATGGTAATAACAATGAAAGAAGAAGTGGAAGAAGAGAGGAACTTAAAAAAGGGTGTTGAAATCATTACCTCTTCTTCGGGTTCTTCCATTTGATTTTATCAAAAGGGCTCCATAGGATGGATTTATGACTAAAGGAAGGCCTCTAGGATGAAGTTAGGGAAGTTTAAAGAGTATTTGGGCAGGTTTTGGCTGAACCAAAATCCTTTTAAGGTGTGAATTAATGAGAAGGGGGAGTGCCCTTTTATAAGAGGGGTGAGGGGAACCTTTGGAAAATCTAGAAATATTATTTGATAATAATTTCATATTCGGTTTATAATGGCTCCAAATTAGATTATTTAATGTTTAAGGTGTGTATAGGTCCATAAAAACTCAACCAGTAGGATTTAAACATGTTTGGGTTACTATATTAACCTTATCTTTAAGTATTAACTCTTAGTTAATTAGTTTCACTTTTACAATGTCTCTTTGTATTTTTATATGGTATGGTTAATAAACATACTATATACATCCATGAAACCCCAAAATGGTCCATTAATGACACAACCATCATGATATATGTCTCTTGGCCGAACCTTAGATTTTTAGTAATTGAATATCAATTAATAATATGTTATTTGTTTTAAAAACCCTTTTATGACAATTTTGACACTATTTGGGAAATTGATTTTTGTGAAAATCATAACAGAATGATTACATAGAAAAAAGTTAATTGAATCAATCCTAACATTTCATATTAACCTATAAAATATGTTTAATTCATAAAAAGTGTCAAATTATATTTATTTGGTTATTTATAATATCAATTATTTTTATTGTTCACTATTATGGTAATTACTGCATCATCATTGTGTCATAAATAAATTAAATTATATATTGTCTAAAATTTATAAATAAAATATCATTATGTAGGAATTTTTTTCATATTTCGAATTTATATTTATAATCGAAAATCCAAAATACACAACCTTATGTAAAAAATGTTTTCCAAAAAGATATATGCTTATGTCATTTTTGTATTTATTTTAACTTAATTCATATAAAGTGTCATTATCACTTACAAGTGGCTCTATGGGGGTCCAAAAATCGCCCCAAATATGCCCATGGTCGGACATGTATCAAATAATAATGTTAGGACACGTTTTACGGTAATTTTTTATTATTATAATATTATTGTTTAACCCTTATTTACCGGATTTACCCTTTAAACATGGTAAATAAAATATTTACCGAAGTAATTATTAAAAATGTCTAAAAATTAAAGTTACCTATTTAAACAATTTTAACATCCAAATTATAAATATAGAATCCATTTTTCCAAATTCAAAACAAAGAAGTGGCAGAAATTAATTTAAAATCATGTCCTGTTTTTAAAACAAAAAACGTGTTTTTAAGAGATATTAACTATCAAAATATTGACACTTGTTTATGTCCGGTTCGATTTTAAAATTATGTACAATGACCAAAATTGTATTAAATGGTAAACATATATTACCAATATACTTTTAACCCACACAAATTCATAATTTATCAATATAAATTTTTTCGATTAAAAAAGTTTTTTTTATTAAAATATAGCAATTTTCACTATTCATAAAAATATAAATGTTATCCAAAAAGTTCCAAAATTTCACCCTAAGTTAAATTTGATATTTTGAATCCAAATATGAAGTCCATTTTGAGAGATAAAATTTATAAATTTTCAAAAATTAGGCATTGCTATTCATAACGGCTAGTTTGATTGGTTGTGGTGTGTTAGAACTCGATGGTGTGTACAACACACGCTATCGCATTATTCAAAGAGAAGCATACCTTAGAAGCTTGGGGTGTTACATTATCCCCTCAATCAAATCATTTCATCCTCAAAATTTCTTGAATACTACCACATGAAAAGACTTGGGTGGTTCTTCATTATAAGTTCCTCTGTTTCCCACGTTGCCTTTTCCATCTTATGGTTTCTCCACAAAACTTTTACCAGACGTATCGTCTGGTTTCACAGTACTTGTTCTCTCGTATCAAGAATCATGATGGGCTCTTCGCAATAAGACAGATTGGGTTCCAGTTCTAATTCATCAAAGGTGAGTACATGCGTTGGGTCAGGCATGTATTTCCTCAACAAAAATACGTGGAACACATCATGAACTTTGGAGAGACTTGGCGGCATTGCCAATCGGTAAGCTACAAACCCAATTCATTCTAGAATTTTGAAAGGTCTGATGTACCTGGGACTCAATTTACCTTTATTACCAAAACGTATTACTCCATTCCATGTATATACCCTTAGGAAAACATGATCCCCGACTTGAAACTCCAAATCCTTCCTTCGATTATCAGCATTGCTCTTCTACCTACTTTGAGCTGCATTGATGTGGTTTTGGATTACCTTCACCTTTTCCATCGTTTCATCCACCAGTTCTGGGACTACAAGTTTTCATTCAGCAATGTCATCCTTATAGGTTGGTGTGCGACATCTCTTTCCGTATAATGCTTCATATGGTTCCATCTAAATACTCGAATGGAAGCTATTGTTATAGGAAAAGTCTACCATAGGTAAATATTGATCCCAAATACCCTGAGAGTCAAGTGAGTAGGATCTCAACATGTCTTATAATGTTTTAATAGTTCATCTTGATTGTCCATCTGTTTGAGGGTGGTAGGCACTGCTCAAATGAAGTTCAGTATCCAAGGATTTCTGAATACTTTTCCAAAACCTTGAAGTAAAATCGGGATCACGATCAGAAACAATCGATAGGTGTACTCCCTAAAGTCTCACCACTTCATTAATATATAGTCTTGCTAGACGTTCTAGTGTTAGATCTTCTCTTATAGAAAGAAGATGTGCTGACTTGGAAAGACGATC
The DNA here is from genome assembly GCA_963277665.1 of Viscum album. Taxonomy (NCBI): domain Eukaryota; kingdom Viridiplantae; phylum Streptophyta; class Magnoliopsida; order Santalales; family Viscaceae; genus Viscum; species Viscum album. Next base: position 553,796,474 of record OY728165.1, on the reverse strand, counting down.
AATAATAAACCATATTGCATTGTTTCTTCTAGGAGTCTTTGGTAGCCCCATGACAAAGTCCATCGTAATAATGTCCCATTTCCACTCCGGTATAGGAAAAGGTTGCATGACTTCTCCAGGCTGTTGCCTTCCAGCTTTCACTTGTTTACAAACCATACATCTTGACACAAAATCAGAAATCTCCCTCTTCATGTTGTCCCACCAAAAATGTTCCTTTATGTCTTTATACATTTTGGTCCTCCCAGGGTGTATATAGAATTTGGAACTATGAGCATCATCCAACAATTCCCTTTTTAGATCAGTTATATCGGGAACACAAAGTCTCTTCCAAAATTTCAAAATTCCTTCTTCACACACAAATTATCTCAATCTCCCATCATTCATAGCTGTAATCTTCTTTTGAAATTTTTCATCATTGGTCTGAGAACGTTAATCCTTTCTAGTAAAGATTGTTTGGCAACCATTTGAAAAGGCATCGATGTTTCACCTTCCCTAGTTATTGAAGGATCAATAGAGATTCCATATTTAGAGAAAATATGGCGAATAAAATAAATTTCTTGAAGCCAGAATTCACACTTTCTAAACATTCCATATAATTCATGTCTTCTCAAAGTCTTCAGGATAATACTCAAGTGATTTTCATGATCTTCATAGATTTTGGAGTATACCAAGATATAATCAATAAATACCACCACAAAATCATTGAGATATTCCTTGAAAACTCTATTCATCAGATCCATGAATATAGAGGGTGAATTAGTCAATCCAAAAGGCATTACTGTAAACACGTAATGCTCGTACCTGGTTCGAAATGCGGTCTTCGGAATGTCTTCCTTTTTCACACACAACCGATGGTATCCATATCGAAGGTCAATAATTGAAACGTATTGAGCTCCATGAATTTGGTCAATTAAATCATCAATGCGAGGTATGGGATACTTGTTCTTTATTGTTATATCATTTATCTCCATGTAGTCGATACATAACCTCATAGATCCATCTTTCTTTTTAATAAAAAGAAAAGGGGCTACCCATGTAGAACCACTAGGTCGAATAAATCTCTTATTACTCAATTCCTCTATTTGTTTCTTTAGTTCGACTAATTCCACAGTGGCCATTCTATAAGGGGTCTTCGATATAGGCCTTGATCCATGAATTAAATCAATGGAAAACTCAACTTCTCGTTCTAGAGGATGTTCAGGTTAATCTTCCGAAAACACATCTAAATATTCTTTCACAATAGGTACATCCTTTATCTGAACATTCCTTTCCTCACACACTGTAATTTCAGCCTCTTCCTCCCCAATAATTAAATTTAGATGAGCTACTGGGGGTGGATCTAGATAAAAATTAGGTGGTGACGATTCTTCACTAATGAGAAGGTGTTCCTTATCATCATCATCAAAAATTGCAACCTCCTTCTTCTTAAAAAAAATCTTCGCATCATGGTCCAAAAGCCAATCCATACTGAGGATTATATCAAACTCAATCATAGGTATGACGATGAGATCAGCGGATAAAGAACATTTATGTGCTCTAATAGGGACTGATTCAAAAAACATTGTTACAATGATAATTCCCTTAAGAGTTTTAACAGACAACTCCCTTTTAAAACCAAATTGGAAATATCTAATTTTCTTAGCAAACTGGGAACATATGAAACAATGCGATGATCTAGAATCAAATAATACATTTGCTAAACTTGAGGAAACCATTAAATTACCTTCCATCATGTCTTTTGGAGCTTCTACCTCAATAGTAGTGATAGCATAAGCTTGGCCTTGATCCATTGGCCTTTTCTGAGGTACGTTCCCCTGAATCTTAGAAAATTCATTTTCATAATGTCCCATCTCCCTGCAATTGTAGCATTGGACATTGGTAGCTTCCTTCTTCCCCTTACAATCACGAGCTTGGTGGCATTTTTCACCACACTAGTAATAGACCCTTGTTCCCTTCAAAAAAAGTACCGGGGTGTTTCTTCCCACATTTACCATAGGATGGGTATTCAACCATTCCCTTCTTCCCCTTATTTCCATTCCCAGATTGATCAGCAGATCTCTTCTTCTATTGCTTTGCTTTATGGTCATAAGACATAGATAATTCCTTTTCTGTCTTGATAGCACATGAGACAATGTCTTCGTACGATGACAAGGATTGTGAGAATAATGCTCGATTAAGCAATCGTTTTAACCAATCAATGAAATGATCAATCTTACTTATTGGGTTACGTATATAATATCTAGAATACCATTCTAACCTGCGAAAGTTAGCCTCATACTTTGTGACATTTTCATCCTCATTTTGTCTCAAACTCAGAAATTGCCTTTCCATATCTACTCGATGGTCGTGAGGAAAGTATTTTTATAAAAAAAGATCTTTGAACTCCCTCCATTCCATATTTTATACTTCATAATCTTCTTTCATGTTTTGAATCAATGACCACCATTGATCAGCATCTCTATTGGGGCGGTAAACTACCATGATAACTTTTTCGCTTTAACTACTTCCCAAAGCCTGAAATATTTTCTCTAGGGAACTTATCCATTGCTCATCTACTAATGGATTTTCACTCCCATTGAATGTTGGTGGTTACTACCTCATGAAGAGTTCTAAAATTGATCCTCCACGCTATGGATCAGGGTACTCCATATGGGTAAGGTTATTATTCATAACCTGAGTGAGTTGGTCCAGTATAGTGACTAGCTGATCGGCACCAGTTACATCACTAGCTCCAATATAATTATCTTGAGTAGGAGGGAAATCCCTACATGGAGTCCGTGCATTGATAAGGTTTCAATTCGTCCACTAGGCGCCATTTCTAAACAATGGCATAAACTATATCAGTTTATGAATTAAAATACATATTTTCATACTTATAAAACACTTAACATAAATTGAACTATTTATGGATATAATCCATAATAATAATAATGTATTCTTTGTGGAAGTATATACTCATAAAACCTTCATAATTATTTGTAAATAAAATCAGATTTACCCTAAGCATATCCCCCGGGAGTGTTGTAACTGAGATTGCAGCAAGGCCCATTGTCGTGCACCAGTTCCTGTTCGAGTCTAGCTCAAAGCGGTGTTTTCGGGTCTTACCCCTAGGTACATCTGTGCCAGAGCCTCCTCTACCTGCTCGTATCCAGACATGGATGTATTGCTCTGAAAACTCACAAAATCTCTACAATAACAAAATTTTAAGAAGTTCTTCTATACTAATCCTCTAATTCCATCTTTAGTCTATGTGCTCTAATTAGAGTTTATCTAAATCTAGCTTCCATGGTTTCTACTAAACTTTCTCTGATACCAACTGTAACGCCCTGACCCCAGTTACACAGTGTCGGTGCATTATTACATAACATTGTTATCATCACAATAAAGATCAAGTCTCGAATGACTGATTAGTTTAGTATCCTTGGATAAACTAGATACATTAATAATGTTTTACATTATATCATAATATGAAAACTAAAAAAATATAGTCTCCATAGTCCACACTCTTATCCCCTCATACTATCCCTACAGGTCATTCATAAATTACTTCTTCACATCTTGGGAAAAATAAAACATAGAAAAGGGGTGAGCTCAAATGCCCAGTAAGGATAACAATATAGCATAAACTTTCATAAATAAGAATAAACATTTAAGGCAACATATAACTAAAACAAGATCCTTTTAAACATTAACATCAACAGAGTTTGGAAAAAATAAAATGAAATAATTCCATTTACATATTCACATTGATATTCTACTAATCGAATAATCACATGTAAAATCAATAACCACTTTCATAATGATGGAATTTATAATGCCAGACTGTCATAACCACATATCCAAGGCCTCATGCCAAGACTACAAATAATATTTTGCAAAGGGCTTATGCCAAGAAACTAGTTTGTCTCATTAGACCTAATGTTGCATCGAGGAGCTGTAGTGGGATCCACTCGTCACATAATAAGTCCAATGCATTCCCACATGAAAAGGTTTAAACATAACATAATCATTCGTATTAAAACTAGCATATGAAATGTCAATACATTCTTTATAAACAATGAATGGTATAAAAAATAACACATCCACAGTAAAAAAAATCACAAAACCGTCAATACAATTTGGAAGCTTTGTGTCATAATAAATCAACTTCAAATATGCTTAAAATCCATCAAAGGATGTTGGAATAGATGAAACCAAAAGTATTTTTAGAGAAATATATCTTTCTATTTTGAAATCATTTAAGAGTCATTTATTTATAAAATAAAACATTTTCTTTGAAAATATTCTTATAAGATTGTAAGGGAAGCTTTGAAAATTTTATAATGGCGGAAAATAGCCACACTCGTCGTATAAGTTAAAAAACATTCTTAGCCTAATTCTGTCGAAAAGGATATAAAGAAACTTGTTTGGTAAATGACAGAAAGATTCCTTTATAAACATCTTATTAAAATTCAAACAAGGGTATAAATGACTTTAACCCATATTCTGTAAAATATTAAGAATGCTTTGAAATATATTTTTAAGAAACATGGATGTGGATGATAAAGATGTCCCAGTAGATAATTACGTATAAATAACCTCGGATAATGAAGAGATTGTGAAATAAACCCTTACCTTGTACTTTTACTTGGTTGGGCTAGGTCAACCTCCAGTATAATGGTGAAATAATTGTTATAAAACTATACAATAATCATATACATTAATATGATATCATATATGATCGTTTAACATTGATTTGTTAATAATATCTTAGCGTTATCATTGTTTCGGGTGTTAACTTACTCATTTTCTTTTATATGTTTTGTTACATAAGCTATGTTTTTCATGGATAGGTTTTATCTTAATCATATCCAGAATGATATCGAGTCATTAGATACTATTATTAATCATCAAATGAGAATTATACTTGAATGGATACAATGGAGAATGAATCTCATTGCGTTCGTGGAGATGGTAGTCCGTACGTACACATGAGCGACAATATCATTCTTTTGATATTAAAATAATATATAATTGGATGGTATATCATATATAAAGAATCATTATCATGTTATATTTATTATTTACATGAATAACACATCATTATTATACCGATCCAAATAATAATTTTTGAATAACAATTACACCATGACGTGGAGACGGTAAGCCGTACGTACGCACATATGGTGACATGTCATTCAAAGGATGGATATAATACTGAAATATGGTTGTACCATATATATGATAAAATAAAATTATATATAATATAATGGAGTTATTATTTTATAATTTTAATAAATAATAATGAATAATTGGAAGAAGAAAGGAACTTGAAAAGGGTGGTGAAATCATTACCTCTTCTTCGGGTTCTTTCTTTTGATTTGATCAAAATCACTCCTTAGGATGAATTTATGACTAAAGGACGGCCTTTAGGATGAATTGAGGAATGTTGAGAGAGTATTTGGGCAGGGTTTTTCTGAACCAAAAGGCTTTTAAGATGTGAATTAATGAGATGGGGGAGTGCCCTTTTATAAGAGGGGTGAGGATCACCTTGGGAAAAGTTAGAAATATTATTTTATAATAAATTCATATTCAGTTTATAATGGCTTAAAAGTGGATTATTTAAAGTTTATGGTAGGGATAGGTCGAAAACTACTCAAACCGTAGGATTTAGACAGGTTTGGGTTACTATATTTACCTTATCTTTAAGTATTAACTCTTAGTTAATTAGTTTCACTTTTACAATGTCTCTTTGTATTTATATATTATATGGTTAATAAACATACTATATGAATACAAGATATCCTCAAGTGGTCCAATAATGATACATATATCATTATATAAGTCATTTTTCCGAATTGTAAATTTTTAGGGATTGAATATCAATTAATAATATAATATTTGTTTTAAAAACTTTTTTATGTCAATTTTGATGGTATTTGGAATATTTATTTTTGTGAAAATCATAACAGAATGATTACATCGAAAAAAGTTAATTAAATCAATACTGACATGCCATGTTAACATATAAAATTAGTTTAATTCATAGAAAGTATAAAATTATATTTATTTGGGTATTTATAATATTAATTATTTTAATTTTTCACTATTATGGTAATTACTCCATCTTCATTGTGTCATAAATAAATTAAATTATTTATTGTCTAAAAAATAATAATAATATATCATTATGTAGGAAATATTCTTATAGTTCTAATGAATATTTATAATCGAAAATCAAACATGTATATCTCAATGTAAAAATGTTTTTCTAAAAGATATATGCTTTTTTCATTTTTATATTTATTTTAACTTAATTAATATAAAGTATCATTATCACTTACAAGTGGCTCCATGGGGTCCAAAAATCGTTTCAAAGATGCCCATGGTCGTACATGTATCAACCAATAAAGACAGGACTCATTTAAGTTTAATTTTTTATTTTTATAATAATATTTATTGACCCTGATTTACCGGATTTACCCTTTAACCATGGTAAATAAAATATTTACCGAAGTAATTATTCAAAATGTATAAAAATAAAAGTAACATATTTACACAATTTGATCATCCTAATTCAAAATATGAAATCCATTTTTCCAAATTCAAAAACAGAAGTGGCAGAAAATAATTTAAAATTAATTCTTTTTTTTAAAACAAAAAACGTTTTTAAGAGATAATAACTATCAAAAGATTGGCACTTGTTTATGTCCGGTTTAATTGTAAAATTATGTACAATCACCAACATTGTATTAAATTGTTAAAATATATTCCAAATATACTTTTAAAACACTCAAATTCATAATTTACCAATATAAATTATTTCTATTAAAAAAGTTGTTTTTAATTAAAATTTAATAATTTTCACTATTCATCAAAATATAAATGTTATCCGAAAAGTTAAAAAATTGCACCCTAGGATAAATTCTATATTACAAAAACAAAAATGAAGTCCATTTTGAGAGATAAAATTTATAAAATTTCAAAAAGTAGGTATTACTATTCATAACGGCTAGTTTGATTATTGGTGGTGTGTTAATGCTCGATATTGCGTACAACACACACTATCACATTATTCAAAGAGAAGAATACCGTAGAATCTTGGGGTGTTACACTTGGTCAAGAGAGAAACCCAAAGGCGCAACCTCCTTTCTGAGATCTGACAAATGGGCTTCGTATGGGGCACATCTACTGGATGAGGCCATCATTTCCTTTTTCTGAGTAAATTGGATTTGTTAAAGCTCAAAATTTATACTAATCATGTGAACATTGTTCATTGGCTATATTAAGAACATTAATAATTAATAACAGTATTTTAAAATCCAAAAAACATAAAACCAAATATGTTGACATTTTATATAAACATTTTACATAAAAATACATTTAATTAGATCAAGTGGGATTTCCATTAATGAATGTTTGGGTCATTACGGTATTCTCCCCATAAGAAATTTCAAACACAAAATATTATTTTCCCAAACTAAAACATATGTGGGAAACTTTTCATCATTACTTCCTCTAATTTCCACATCGTTTTTTCAAACTTTTGGTTTCTCCACGACACCTTGAAGAGGGGAATTGTCTTATTATATAGAACTTTCTCTCTACGATCTTAGATCTTCACCAGTTTCTCCACATAAGAAAGATCATCCTCTGACTGTACCACCTCTAAAGAGAGTTCATAAAAATGGTCTGGTATGAAATTCCTTAAGAGGGATACATGAAATACATCACATTCTTTGTCTATGGTAGGTGGAAGTTCCAGTCCATATGCCACAACCCTAACACGATCAAGAATCTCGAAGGGGGGGATGTACCTTGGACTTTACTTTCATTTCTTTCCAATCTTCATGACCTTCTTCCACATAGATATGCATAGAAATACCATGTCTTCTTTATTAAACTCAATGTCTTACTGAAGGCTATATGCATAACTCTTCTATCGACTCTGGGCGGCCTTGATATGCTGCTGAATGGTTTTCACCTATTCCACCATTTATTCGACCATTTCTAGTCCAGGAAGTATAATCTCACTAACCTCATCCCAGCATGCCAGTGCTCTACACCTTTTCCCATAAAGGGATTCATATGGTTCGATTTGGATGCTTTAGTGGAAACTGTTATTATATGAGAACTCAACCAGAGGAAAATTTTGATCCCATTATCTTATAAATTCCATTGAGCATGATCTCAACACTTCCTTAATTGTTTGGATAGTCCGCTCAAATTGGACATCAGTTTGAGGTTGATAGGTCGTACATAAGTTCAGTTCAGTATTCAGACCATGTTGATAAATCTTCGAAAACATAAAGGTGAATCTTGGATCTCAATCAAACACAATAGATAGTGATACTCCATGAAGCCTTACCACTTTTCTGATGTAAATCCTTGCTAGTTTATCCAATTAGAAGTCCTCTCGAATCGCGATAAAATGATATGTCTTCCTAAGATGATCCCCAATGACCCATATATCATTGTTTCTTCTAGATGTCCTCTGAAGTCCAGTGAAAAAGTCCATGGTAATGTTTTCCCACTTCCATGTTGGTATGGGTAGTGGTTGTGTCATCCCCTTAGACGTTTACCTCTCAGCCTTCACTTGCTGACATACCAGGCACTTTGATGTATATTCCGTAATCTCCTATTTCATATTGTCCCACCAAAAGTTTTCTTGGAGATATTGATACATCTTTCTGCTCCCCTGGTGAATAGAGAATGTTGAGCTATGTGATTCATCCAAAAACACCTTCTTTATATCTGGATTGGATGGTACACAAAATCATGACCCAAATATCTGGATTCAATCCTCATCAACCATGAACTCTGAGGATTTCACATTTATGATAGCTTCCTCCCTTTTCAGAATTTCCACATCCTTTCTTTGAGAATCCTTTATCCTTTCCAAAAGATACGGTTGAGAAATCATTTGTGAACGGATTGAAGATGTTACCTTTTTTATGATTCCCATGTTTATCTTCATCAAATATAAGAAGATTGGATCCTTCTAGATTCTAATCAATGATTTAATTGTTGGGTCCTTTAAACATAGAGCATCTTACACCTTGTTTGCTTTCCCATTGTGGTAATGGATTGAGAAATCATAGTCCTCAATCAGCTCTAACCATCTTAGTTGGCACATGTTCTACTCGTTCTATGTGAATATATACTTGTGGATTTTGTGGTCTATATATATTTCACACTTCTCGCCAAAGAATTAATGCCACCGAATTTCCAATGTGAAGGACCCTAAATCCAACTTGAGGTCCAATGTTGGATAGTTCTGTTCATTAAAAATCAATTTCCTTGAAGCATAGTCAATGACACTATCATTTTGCATCAACACACATCCCAGGACCGTCTTCTAAGTATCACTGAATACCACAAAAAGTTATCCCTTTGTCGGTATAGTGAGCATGGTTTCAGTGATAAGCCTCATTTTCAACTCCATGATGCATTCTTCTCATTTATCACTCTAATAAAACTTTACTCCCTTCCGAGTTATCATGGTAAGAGGGTTGGAATATTATGAGAAATTTCTCACAAATTTTCTATAAAATCTAGAAAACCACAAGAAGCTATAGATATCCGTTATTGATGTTGTCCTCGTCCATATTTCAATTACATCTGTTTTAGAGAGTTTCATAGATATCCCATTTCTTGTGATGATATGTCCCAAGAATGAGACCTCCTTCAACCAGAACTCCCACTTTTTGTACATTGCATAGAGCTTCTCCTTCCGTAAGGTCTCTACTATAGTTCTTAGATTCTCCTCATGATCCTCCTTGGTTTTATAGTATATCAAAATATCATCTATAAAGACTACCAAAAAAATTTCGAGGTAATCTCTAAAGTCTCATTTAATCATGTACATGAATATTGCTAGACCAATAGTGAGTTCAATAGGAATTACTATGAATTCATAGTGCTCGTATCTTGTACGAAAAGAAGTCTTGGGGATATCTTTCTTCTTCACCCTTAGTTGATAATATCATGACCGCAAATCCACCTTGGGGAAGTCTTTTTATACACATAGTTGATCAAAAAAGTCATTGATTCATGGGACAGGATACATGTTCATTATCATGTTTTTTTAATCTTGTGATAATCGATGGAAAGAAGTATTGATTCATCCTTCTTCGTGATGAAGAAGACTGCTTCACCCCATGGTGATGCACTTGGGCGTATAAAACCTTTATCCAGATTCTCCTTTAGTTGTATTCTCATCTCTTAAATCTCCACAACATCCATTCTATACAGAGTCTTGGATATTCTAAATGCCCTAGGTATAATATTGAGTAAGAAATCAACATCTCTTCTAGGATGAAGACCAGGCAATTCCTTAGGAAACACTTCAGTGAATTCCCTCACAATAGTAATGTCTTCTAGGATGGTTACCTACATAGCCTCAATAATATGATCAAGATATGTGTGCTCAAAGGGCAGTAATATACATTCTTGAAGTGATGGAGAGAAATAATTTTCATCTTCCTCCTTGCAATTGTAATGAATCAGGGGTTGATTTTCCACATGGAGAGTGATTTACCTCTCAAGGAAATTTATGGTGGCTCTATATAAGTAAATCCAATTCATGCCAGTAATTTAATAAAATTCCACCATATAGAGTATGACGAGGTTCGCCAGGATGTTTAATCCATAGATTATGATTGTGGGGGATTTATATTCATGGGAAGAAATGACTACCCCATTTTTCGTGCATACCGATATCTTCACATCCATGATTTGTGGTGGTTCTGAGATTTTTCTACTAATATTTCGAGATATAAAGGAATGTGTAGAACCTGAATCAAAAAGTATGTTTTCTATTCTTGTATGATTAACTATTGTACCTATCACCAGTTCGTTGTCGGTGTTCACTTTGGTAGTAGTGATGGAAAAATCTCTTCATTGATGCCTTGGAGGTTGTTGGTAGCCTCTGAAAACCCTTGGATTAGGGAAATGATTTTCAAGATTCCCTAGTTCTTTGTAGTTATAGAAATTAATAGTGTGTTGAGGTTCAAATGGAGTGTTCTTCTCCTCTATCGTATTCATGTGTCTTTCTTGACAACAGTTAAAAACTAGGTGCCATTATCTTCAACACCTAAAGCATTTCGTCTTCCCTTTAAGGCAATTTCTATGGTTCTTCATTCCACACCTTCTGCAAGTGGGGTGATGGATCTTCATACCACTGTTGGATTTATCCATCGGATGACCAGCAATAATTTCCTCCTTACGCTTCTTATCCCCTTGATACCCAGTGGGATTCCATGATATTCATTTCGACCTTGAGGGAACATAATACAATTTCTTCATAGTAGTTGAAGTCACATATCACTAGCACTTTCTGCAGGCTGGGTTTCAGACCATCAAAGATGCGGTCAAACGTGCATTTGGGTCCAATGATAATGACAGAGGCGTATCGTGCAAGAAATATGAAGTTTTCCTCATACTCTCCAACAGATTCATCATCTTTTTTCCTTTTGGACAAGGAACTCACATTACATCTTAAGTCAGAGGGAGCGTGGAAAATATTTATCGAAAAACATCTTCTGGATATCCTTCCATTCCAATGCCTCGATCTCCTCCTCAGGATTACTATTTTTTTCAACGTCCACCATTGATCAGATTCACCCTCTATATGATAATCTACCAGGAAATCCTTCTCTTGTTCGTAACATTTAAGGATAGATATGATCTTTTCAATGGACTAGATCCATTGTTCAGCGATTGAGGGATTAGAAGATCCATTAAAAGTAGGAGTCCTTTGTCTAATGAAACTCTTGATAGTGACATGTTCATTATTGGGGGGGGGGTTGAATGTTCGTATTGACCTATGTATCTATTAAACTATTGTTTTAGCTGATAGAGAAGCATTATAGAGTTCTCAATTTCTGATGCCATAGGATTGGGCATCTCATTCGTACAATCGTCACATTGATCTTCACATCGGTTGTTAGCCTGAGTCCTCCTATTACCGGACATTGGATGGAATAAAAGGAAATTTATGGGTAACACAAAATGAGTAGTCCACGTACAAAACTGATGACTTATAATTAACTTTTATTTCCTCACATATGAATCTATTGGATTCAGTCTATGTTATCCATGATCTACATTCTAACAAATATTCTTAGGGTTTTTTTGTCCCTTAATAATGCTTCATACTAAGCTAGTGAATTTACCAAAGCCAGCCTCCAGGAGTTTCCTAACCAAGAGTCCAGCAAGGCCCTTTTTCTTGAACCAGTTCCCATTCAATTTTAGCTCAATGTGGTGTTTTCGGGTTTTACCCCTAGGATACATCTGTGATAGAGCTGTATCTACCTAGTCCAATACAGACAGGGAAATATTTCTTTGATAAACCACTTACTCAATACTAACCCAAACATAGGTATGTTTTTATTATACTTAGTCATTTCTATAAGGCTATACTAGGTTTTTTTGAATCCTAATCCCAAAAATAACTAAACCTATCCTCAGATTCCAACTATGACAACCCTTCATTTTATTACACAATTAAACATAATTTATTATATAAACATAACATGATAAAAAATAGAAGATTGTGAGATCTAGTGTATTTGAGGAATAGGATCATTACATAACAACATGAAACATGAAATACAACATCTTTATTGTTGACATTCTTTACATTACTTGTACATTCCCTCGTACTTAGCATTGAATGGGACAACTTGAGGACATGCATATCAAAATGGTGAGCTATAAAGCCCAATAAGGGAATAATCATAGAATAACATGAGGAATACAATACATGTTATAAAATAGGAATATAAATAGATCACAAGAGAAGAATAAATATAAAGGCATGATACTGTGTGATAATCATAACATGTAAATGTTGCAACAACACTTAACATGGAATTAGCATGAGCCAAGGCTCGTTGCACATAGAGCATGAGTAAACCCTCATTGCAGATGATGCACAAGTAAACCCTCATTGCACTTGAATTTTCAGGTGTATACATCCATTACTTAGGATTTATCATGATACTATACTTTACCCAATTCATTAGAGGGCTATCAGGGCACACCCTTCTTAAACATTTCATTTCATGTATAAGTGTTCCACATTGATCATAAAACATTGAATCATTAAACATAATATTTTATTCCACGAGAAAAAAACGGGGAATAAATACATGAAACTATTTAAAAAAATAAGTAAATATGCATAATTGTGAATATCCTTGAGATAGAAATGGGAATGGTATTCACTACACAATTACTTTCTCTTGGAAAAGCGCGGTGCAATTTCGGCACCATAATGGTGTCACATAAGAACTCATAAAAATGGTTTATGAGAGAAAAAGGGTTCTCTCAATATATTTACATGACATGGATAGTAATGGGGGTAATATAGTTACATGTCCCAATAACTGTAATGGAATTGTGATTAATGATAAAAAATAATTGCTTCAATGTAAATGAAGAGAGAGAAATTCCTTTTGGAATTTCAGCATAGTAACAGGTGTACATTGGAGGGATTTAATGAAGGAGAAAGGGGTATCCAATCATTAAAAATAATGAGGGATGTATGTGGGAGGTGAGAATCCACACCCCCAGTATTTATAATAGAAATTAAAAGGGAATAACAAATTAAAGTATATTGGACAAAAATGAGAAAGGAAGAAAACCCCTTACTTGGAAGTGTGCTTCCAAAGTCTTGAGAGAGGCTTGAGAGAGGCTTCTTTGGAGAATGGGGCACCTTTGGAGGATTCTTGAGAGAGGAGGGTATAGGATGGACCAACCTAAAAGGCTTTTAGTGTTGAGGATGTTGGATCTTTGGTTTGTATATATAGGAAGGGTGAGAGAATTCTTTATTATTTAGGTTTGGGACACCTCATATTAAAATAATACAAATCACAAACCATCCATGGATTTTGCCGATGGTATTTAGAAAAAGGGAAGTGGAAACCAATATTTTATAAGACCAATTTCCAGACGACTTAAACTAATGGTGTTGCTTATGTTGAGGTGGGTAACACTCTCTAGGAAAACAATTTAAAAAGACAAAATGTTTAATAAGTCTTAAAGGGTCCACTAAAGCATTTTAAAATAAATAAAACAAACCCAAAATCACATTATTTTAATGGTAAAATATATATATCTGAACATAAAGTTTTTGGTATTTTATTACATCACTATTAGGTCATTATGATGTTATAAAACACATTATATATTTAAACGGTTTTTAATTTTCACACAAAAATTTGACTGTCTCAGAAAATTATGAAAAATTCACCACCGGATAATTTTGAACTCTAAATTCCCGAAATAATATTCATTTTATCTAAATTATTTTCTAAATATGTTAATTTATACTTTTATAATAAAAACTGATATTTACCGAAAATTCATGGGTTATGACAAAAATGGCTTTCAAACCTAAATAAAAGTTAAAATTGCATTCAAAAAATATTATGATCATTTATATTTTAGAAAAATAATTTTATAATAATAATAAAATTTCCGTAAAATAATAATTAATTCAGAAATAAAATATATTTCTTAGGTAAACATTTATTAAAAATACTAATTATGCTTTAAAAACTATTTGCAATGTAACAATAATAAAATGAAAGAATATTCATTATTATATACAAAAATAATGTACATAACCATATCTAGGGTAGTGTAACATAACCCATTATAACACCCTCATAAGATTTAAGAGTGAGGTGTGGGAAGGTGACAGAATCTTGGGGTGTCTCGCATAACACTGCTCGGTGGTAATCTCTATCAACTTCCACTTCTTCCGTAGGCAGTCCCGCTCGAGCTTAAAATATCAAGCTCGACTTGGTCTTGGTCAAGAGTGAATCCAAATACGCCAACCCATTTCTTAGATTTAACAAATTGGCTTCGTATGGGGCATATCTACTAGATGACGCTAACGCTTCCTTTTTCTGAGTAAATTGTATTTGTTAAAGCCATAAATTTATATAAATCATGTGATCACTATTCAATGGATATATTAAAGACAGTCACAATTCATAATAGTATTTTAAAATCCAAAAAACATAAAACCAAAGAAGTGGTCATTTTATATAAACATTTTACATGAAGATAAATTTAAATAGATCAAGAGAGAAAATCATTAATGAATATTAGGGTTGTTATATTAATCATGTACATTAATTTATTCTAAAAATCATTAAAAACATTTGTTCTTTTAGTTAATCTAAAATTTAATTAAAAACCTAAATTTTGGTTAGGTAATTCATGAATTTATTTATCACAATCCCTTCCCCATGATTATCAAAATGATATTTTATCAACATAAATTATGTTAATTAATTTCCAAAATAAAATAATCATGATTATCCCAATAATTAATTCATTAATTTATCGGTCATGTTAACTATGTCATTTAAATGAAAAATATATTAAATATATAATATCTAGGAATAATTTCAACAGTTAATTAATTATTTCACAACTCGACATCCAAAAATTTATTTTCTAATAAATAATTCACAATTTACTATTCAAAAATTCTATAATTAAATTGAAAATTAATTACCCACTAATTTCATTAATAATTCAACAATTAGTTTTTCATATATATATCGTCATATAATTTTACTAATAGATTAATCATGTCAATCACATTATTTAATTCCCCAATTAGTAAATCAATATACATAAACTAAAAATACCAATATTAATACCACAATTAATTATTTCAATAACGATCTCACTATCTCACACTTAATTCATCAATTAATTATCCAATTATATAAATTTAATATCCCAAAATTCCACATTAATTAATTCTAAAATAAATTAATCTATCTTACTCAATTACATCAAAACGATAATCCCTATTAATCAATTCTTTAATTATGCTAACTCTGTCTCGGTATATAATTCAATAATTAAATAACAACACTACTCGTATTAATTAAATAGTCGGTTAATTAAAGACATTATTTAGTTTAAAATTTTTATATTCAAAATGGACACATTAAATAATTCTCAAATTAATTAATCCATCACTTTCATTAATTAATTCCACAATTAATTAATTTTTTTCAAGATATCATTCTTCCCATAATTAGATCCACTATTAATTATCTCAAATAATAATATCATTATTATGTAACTAATTTCTCACATAATTATCTCAAATTAGTATATTAGTATCACATTGTTAACTTTGAAATTAATTGTTCCAAATTTATTGTGTCAATATTCTATAACTATTTATAGAATTAAATGTTCTTGAAATCCCCAATTTCATATTTCTATAATTAATTAATCCATCCAAAATAATTAATTAGTCAAGAACTCTAAGAATCAATTTCCAATGAAAGTTATCAATTCTATAATTAGGATACACATAATCAAAATCATGACTTTGAGATTTTAATTTTAGACCACCTACCTCAAATACGATAAACACGAGATATGAATCCAACATCACTGGCGATGTATTATTTTGACGAATATCTAGGGAGAAATTAAATGAAAATGAATATCTTGAATAATAAAATAATATACTCAAAAAAAAAATTTATATGAAAAAAATTTATATGCACTTTAATTTTTAAATGATGAATAGAATTCTATTAACATCACATTAATCTATTAAATATCGAAAAAGTCATTAATTATTGAAGTCTGGTTTGAGCGGGAATGAAGAACTGATGAACACCCTAAATAAATCCTATTATCATGTCTAAAATATATTATAATAATATCATATATAATTATCATCATAAAATTCCATATTATTACATAATAATTATATTTGATATTATTTCCCAATTACTATTTAATATCATAATTTTAAAAATATAATTTCATCAAATTCTCATTTGATAATTACTTTTTAATTCAATGAAATTATCATTTGAGATAATTATAATTTTATAAAACGGACCCCAAAATTTTTATTTCCATTCCACAAATTTCTTAGAAAATAATTATAGAAAAGGATATAAAAGATGATAATAAATAAAATAGTTAAATAAAAGGTGATGGAGAACCTATTGGAGGTGCACAATCAGGTCATGCAGTAAGGGTATTAGCACATTGGGTCTCCATGGAGGAAGAAGTGGAAGGAATGCTTATGCAGAGAACAACCACGAACATTTATACTAGGGAAAATCTAAACCAAAACACTATAAATGGAATGTTTTAAAAATATATCTCAAAACATTTATCCATAAAAGACATAACATAAATCTCTTCCTTAAATGTATGTTTCAACAGGTTTTTTTGGTATAGTGAATTATTTCACCCCAAGAAGGCATTAAAGTATTTTTTAGTGAAAATGGTAAATACATGTGGTTTTTGGATTACTAGGTTGAAAAAATGGATTCCATTCATTGCATAAGATTAATGAAAAATGTATTAATATTATTTATTTATCTATTCAATCATTTATTTAAATAAAATAATTTCAAATTGTTACCAAAATAATACTTCTTTTGCTGTAATGCCACTACCCTAGAATACTAGAGAAAATTCATTACATTATTACATTATCATGATTACAAGGAATATAATCTTGTAAGAAATATTCTTTTAGTAGTTTTAAAGAAAATAGATATATACATGGAACCCATTATAGACTGGGAGAAGAAAACATCATATATTACATAATAAAAGCTAACAAACATCTTCCTGGAAAACTAAATTGATGATCCCTTATTCAAAACCTGGGGAAGGAAAAACAAATGAAATGGGGGGATGAAATGCTCAGTAATGGTTATATGTATCAGAATCACGAAACAATAATATTTTAATGATAATCAATGGATCATAATCAATATGAAAGGTTGAATAATTGAAAACACACGCCCTAAAAAATGTGAGAATGAAAATGCATCCATGGATATTCATCATAGTGAAAATCACATGGAAATTAGAATATAAATTTTGAATAAATTAAATTCCAAACATTTATATGACATTTATCTAGAACATGGACCATTGTACCATCAATATGGTTTACGACTATGGTTATAAAACCATTTGATCATGTTTTGGAAATAAACTCAAAGGTATTTTCTCCAACTAGTTTGTCTCATGGGACCTTTCGATGAATTGAGGTCCTATAGTGGGCCCCACCCATAATTTAATGTCAAAAAATTCTTATAAAAATATTTAATTCCATAATAATATGCCACATCAGTCTTCATATTGAGTAGAAGATGCAGATTGATCCATATTTCCATAGTTAAAACAATATTCAATAGAAACATAGTATGTAAAAGGGTTTACGACTAAGAAAATATTCATATCCATTACAAAAAAAATATTGTCATTTAATAGGAATTAATTTTATAATGAAAATTTATCTCTAATTTGAATTAGATACACCATATACAGGATGTAATTAGAGAATAATGGAAATATCATTGAAATAAAAGTGAGATGAGAAACACCTTACCTTATGATTGAATGTGTTCTTCACTTGACCATGATGCTCTAGATAGTCAAATTAAATCATTTAATTAAATAATTCATATCCATATCAACATTTATTCAATTTATTATAATTTTATTGAGTATATTTATGGCCTTCTTCATAAGTTATAAGATTTTATTATGTCATACCAGAGGGTTAGTTTTCTTGATTTTTGATTCGCATAGCAATGAGTAATGGAGTTCAAGTGGAATGGATATAATTCTCTGGAATTGGAATTACTTGTTATTAGTGAACATAAATAAGTTTAAATGGTTATAAATATATATTTCATTTTTTTCATATTAGGTTGATGAATCATTTTAAAATATATTTATTGGAAATAACATAGATTATTAAAAAAATCAATCCCAACAAACTCATTTAGTAATATTTTTATATTTGATGTATCATTGATGGTTGTATAATCATAAAATAAAATTTAATAAAAACTTTATATTAATTTTCAACCATAAAAATGGTTTCATGACAAAAATTTTAAATTTTAATAAAAATTAAAAACATGTCATCCTTGAAAGTGATAAATTAACAAATATCAAATGTTGTTTTCATTTATAATATATGAGTAGGTGGAAAGAGTGATGGTGATGAAATATTCCATTATACTAGTAAAATAATAGTTTTTGTAATTTAATTGAATTATTATAGAATTTGATTTAGGATAAGTGCGGAAAGTGAAACAAATAAATGGAACTTTTAAAAAAAGATGAAAGTGAAAGGAAGAGAGGTTTAACTATTTAGTGCTCCTCCTTGTGAATCATCTTAAGGCCTTTGGTTTTGGCCTTTTTGTGAGACCAAAAGGTCTTGGACTAATATTGAGGTATTGGGAAGAGTATTTTTTAAAACATAATCAAGGATCCAATCATGAGAGGTTTGAGAGGAAGAGGGGGTGTGGGGTAGTTTATATAGCGAATGAGAGGAGGTATTTTCGATTATTTTAATCATTAGTTAATTATTTAGCTTGAATAAATTGAATTGTATTAATTTTTTTGACTAAAAATAGTAATTATTGCTAGTTAAATCGAGGAAAAGGTGCTTACCTTACCAGGTCATCATCCATGACTGAATAAATCATGTATTTAGCATTTATTAAAAATTATCATTCTTTACTAATCACCAAAAATTCTAGTAGTTCAGAAAAATAAAAAAAAATTAACCAAAACTTATTTAACATGTTTAATCCAAAAATGTCCAACATTAAATGAAAATAAATTTCTAAATGTTAAAAAATTTTATTTTTAAATAAAATAACCAATTACTAAAAAAATACTGATTTTAAAATTTTTATGGAATTTATAATTCCATGAAAAATTATCTAAGATGTTATAAGAATATACTAATATAAAATAACAACAAATTTTTTATTTATGAATATATTTTATGAAAATAATTTTTATTTTAATTCATTATTTTAATTTTAAATAGTAATTAGGTATTTATTACCCCAAAAAATTGCAACAATTAATTAATAAAATATTAACTCTCATTTATAAGGTCACTATATATTATATATAATTAAATGGGTGATGTTACTATCCATAATGGATCATTATTATTCTTATGGGTACTATTTATATTCATAAGGTTATGTTACTATTCATATGGTTAGGTTTCTATTCGCCAAAAAAATAAGTTGACCCTATGAGACTCTAAATATCATGTTGATCGCAACTATGTAGGTTTGTATTTCAAAAATCAAAACAAATAAATGGAAGAACAATATTATAACAATATATTTATTTTTTTAGTTACTCGTTTTTGGGTATATATAAGCTATGTAATGAATTTAAATTATTGTACGATGAACATACAATATAATATTACGGTGTTAAATTCTTCCCTCTATTGGAAATTTTCTCTTTTAAAATATTAATGTATATAGACCACTAAAAATATATGGGTGGTTACTTTTCATTAAATTCTTATGTTACCATGTTGCTTCATCGATTTTACTGTTTCTTTTTAGATCCTTTATCAATCAAGTAAACCAATATCTCAATACACTCTCTCTTGTGTCGAGAATCTTAATAGGCTCTTCATCGTATGAAAAATCAAGTTCAATTTCAATATTACTATACGTAATTACATGCAGTGGTTCTATACAATACATCCTTAACATAGACATGTAGAACACATTGTGTAACATATAAATTCTGTGCAATAATTCCAAATTAAATGCTACAACATCAATTCTCTCTAGAATTTCAAAAGGACCAACGTATCTGGTGCTCATTTTCCCTTGATTCCCAAATCTTATAACACCATTCATGGAAAATTCCCATTTCCAATGGTTCTATATCCATGTAAATAGAGTCCTTCACAATACTAATTTTTATAGGAACTCCATGATCTAACATAATCAATTCATCAGCTACCTTATTTTCCGTTAATCAACGTGAACCGACTATAAATTTAATAGTCCCAAACATCTGAATAACTTCATCGTATGTCCGATTGAAATATCGTAATAATTATAATTACCATAACAACTTATTGGAAACATAAATTTACTCTTTCTCTTAATATTGGATATATTATGTATATCAGAAAATTTTTTAAACGTCATCAATGATAGCATAGATCACTTGTCGACATGTCATTAATCTACTCCAATGTATTGAGAACCTATCCAAATCAATTATTTCATCATTATTATCTCATACCGAGGAATAAATTTATAGTTTATTTAACAGAATAATTGTTATACCAAAAAATAAATATTTTCTCACTGAATATATTTTATTGGTACCAGTCAATGCATGCTAACAAATCCTTAATGAAAATTTACTACAGTACAATCCACATATACTCCATAATTCTTATTACAAATACATTTTAGATAAAATATTAAAATTGAATAATTCTTGAGTTGTAATAGTAGTCATTCCACTTCATCTGTGGTAGTATCATACCTTGATCATTATCCAGTAGCATCATTTAGGTTATATTACTTTGATTCTTGGGAAATTCATTCGCATAGTGTCCCATTGCCTTGTTGTGCAAGCATTGTACATTAGAAACCATTTTATTACCCTTGAAATTACAAATTTGGT
Source organism: Viscum album (assembly GCA_963277665.1). Lineage (NCBI taxonomy): Eukaryota > Viridiplantae > Streptophyta > Magnoliopsida > Santalales > Viscaceae > Viscum > Viscum album. The sequence continues at coordinate 553,774,994 of OY728165.1, read as the reverse complement.
GTCAGTTTACTCCGCACATATAACTAATTACCATTACTTTCAAGAAATTACAAGGGTGATTCATTCCACAGTCATCACAAGTGTAAAACCCAATATTTCCCTTATACCATTTATTTATATTTTTTCTTTCTTTTCTATTATTCGTTTTCTACACTTCAAATCCATAGGATATAGAGAATTATATACACACCTAGTTAACACATAATATAATTTCCTCATATAATTTAGATACTTGGGAAACTATCTCACTTTGAAATGATGGATTAAGACCATGAGATATGTGATCCTCATTTCTCTTTTCATCATGCTCTTTGGCAATGTTCTCATGTCATCTTTTACGATAAATTTATAATCAATTACATGTGCAATATTAGCTAATAAATTTATGAATGTTCTATAATTATCTAATTTTTATAGACCATAACATAAATATAGGCTTAATAAATCCCAAAACCATATAATTTTTTTATTTGGGGGAATAAATAATTCATTATGGTGTGTAAATTTAAAATGTGAATCCTTTTAAGAATATTTCCTATGAATATCAAACCAAGTGCATAGTAAGGATCGTTATCTTCTAGCTGGATACCACATGTCAAGCCTCGAACACCATGTTTGAGTTTTCACTCTTAGCTACATCTTTGCCAGAACAACGTCCACTTACAGTATCCAGACAACAATTTATTTTCTCAAAATATCCACATAATCTCTTACATACGAAAATACTTAGATGTTCTGGTATATTTATCTTCAATTTTAAATTTAGGGTTGATCTCCCAAATATATGTTTTCTTAATTTAGTTTCTATGGATTCTTTTAAAATCTTATCATGCCAACTGTAACACCCCTACCCTAGAAGCTTGGGTTCGGTGCATTAATTTCTTAAATTAGAATGATTACAATGAACATAATCTTGAAGGACCAGTAAATTTATTAGTTATTAAGAAAGAAAATATATACATGGAAACGATTTGACATTATGAGAAGAAAAAAATATATAATACCTACCAAAATATAACAAAATACATCTTTTTAAACTCAATAAATGATCATTCGATCATAACCTGGGGAAGGAAACCAAATAAAAGGGTGAGATCAAATGCTCATTAAGGGTTACATATATTGGATTACTTAAAAAATTATAATTCAACCATAATCATCTACACCTGGTAAATAATTGAAAACAAACACCATCAATAAACTGAGAATGAAAATGCATCCATTGATTTTGTCATAGTGAGACCCCCATGGAATGTAATAATTTAATTCTGAATAAATAGACTTATTAGTAATTGGATGACGTGTATAAAGTACATGATCCATCATAACAACGAGAAGGGTTATGTATACTAGTAGAAACTAGTATGATTATGTGATGGAAACAAACTCAAAGGGTTTTTCACCAAAGAGTTTGTCTCATGAGACCTGTCGATGCATCGAGGGCTATAGCAGGCCCAAAACATCAATAAATTTACAAATAATTATTATACGAAGGTTAAATTACAAAAAAAATATGCCTTATTAGTTATCATATTTAGTAGATGACACAGATTCATCCGTATTTTAAAACATAAGACAACATTCAAAATAAATATTGTATTTAAAGGAGTATAAAACTAGGACAATAATCAAATACATTATAAAAAATATGTATATTTAATTTTAAGGTAATTTAAAATGAAAAATGATCTCAAATGGGATGTTGATACACCATATACTAGAAATAAGTAGGGAAAAATTGAAATCTCACAAAATAAAATTTCTATGACAAACCCCTTACCTTTTTCCTGAACGTGTTCTACACATGACCTTAGTTACATGGATAGACAAATTAAATTCATTAATTAAATAAATAAGAACCATATATACATCTATTTTATTCATTATGGTTTTATTAAGTTCATTTATCACATTCTTGAATATTTATAATAATGAAATCCATCGTACCTAAGTTTCCTTTTACTTGATTTTTGGTTCACCTGAATATGAGTAATGGAGTTCTTATGGAATGGATTTAATTCTAGAAGATTGGAATTACATGTTATTAATGAACAATAACATTTTAGATAGATATATATATCATTTGGTTTTATTTTATGATGATGAGTTATTATATTATACATTTAGCGACAATGCCTTAAATAATTATGGCAGTTTATCGATTGTAGTATACTAGTTTTAGATGATTATATAATATCATGTATAAATGAGGGTTCCAAAATCATTATACAAGATATAAATAAATATTTTATAGTATTTATCAAATATATAATTTTTTTCATTAATATAATTGAAAATTGTTATAAAAATTGGAAACTTGTTGTCTTTTAATGTGATAAATTTGCACATCTCAGACGGTGTTTTAATTTTTACTATAATAGGAATGATTTAGGGAGATTATGATGAATTATTCCAGTGGAAAAATAAAATTCCAGTATATACAATGTTTTTAAATTAGGATTACATTTGGGTTAGTCGATGTTGGGAGAGAAAAACAAAATAATTGAACTTGTAGAAAAAAGGTGAATGGAATGGGAAGGGAGAATAAAATTTCATGGACATTGAAGGAGGGATTTAAAGGATTATTTGGCATAAGAAATGATGGGCTCAAATCAGAAGAGGTGTGAGAGGAAGAGAGGATGAAGGGTTGTTTTAATAGTAGTGGAAAAGAGGATTTTTGAATTTTTTTATTCGTTAGATTATTATTTTGCCTCAAGTCTATATATAGTCTGGATTATTGTGACAAAAAATAGTAATTAGTGCATCTGAAATCGAACCAAAGTACTTTATTATTCATGACATCAACCATAAAACAATAAATCATGTATTTAGCATTTATAAAAAATTATCCTATTTTATAATTCATTAACAATTTAGGTAATTAAAAAAATACAAAAATTCACTATAAACTTTTTTGATGTTTATAATACAAATAAAAATCTCAATTTTATGAAAATAATTCTATAAATATGAGAATTTTAATTTTTAATAAAATTCAAAATTTATTCAACAAAATTAATGTTTTTAACATTGTTTCTAATTTTATAATACCCTAAAAAAAGTAACTAAGGTCTTATTAAATTATCTAAAAATAATAGGACAACAATATAATTTTTGAAGAATACAATTTATGAAAAAAATTACATTAAAATAAATTTATTGATTTAAAAATGTAATTAAATATTTATTAATAAAAAATATACCAACTCTTTATTATTCAAATATTCACTCTCATCAATAATGTGAATAAATGTAATTTATACTTATTTTGGTGAGGATACTATTCATAACGGAACTTTACTATTCATAAGGGTCATATTACTATTTTTAAGTCTTGGTTACTTTTCATATGGGTAGGTTAATATTCACTAAAATATATGTTGATCCTATCAGACACCAAATATCATATATATTACAACTATGCATTTATGTTTTTAAAAATTCAAAACACCGAAGTGGAAAAAAAATTATAACAACATAGTGTTGTTTTGTAGTGAATATGAGTTGTGTGCATATAATCTATCTAGTGAATTGAAATTATTGTAAGAATAACATACCATAAAATCTTATGGTATTATAGTTGTGCATATAAATTATACACCATCTAGGGTAAACCCCAATTTCTGGACCCATCGATGGTGTCAGAATTCTAGCACAATGCATGGTTTGTGAGATATTAATTTTTTTAAATAAAAATTAATAAATAAATATTATTTTTAAAACTCAACATGCATGTAAGGAATGTGATCATTTGAAACCTACCAATGTCATACCCTGTCTTGGGTTAACACATCATTTAAGATCTAATGGTGATCTTATATTTTTTCAACAATGAACAATTTTAGATTTATTCATGTATTTTGAATAAATTATCCGTGATCACTATAATATAATTATTTTCCTCAAAATTTCACATTAAATGAGGAATTAAGGGGATTAGAAACACACCCTACAAAGTTTCTAACTCTTAAAAAAATCCATTAATTATTCCAAATTGTTACTTGGGCGTTTTATCTTATAAAATTCCTTGATCTAATTTATTTAGCTATTACACTGATATAAAATTTATAGAAAAACATACAAAGAAAAGGGGTCCGATATTACAATCTCCCAACCTTATAACAGCACATCCTCGAGCTATACTCCCATAAACCTTTAAGAAAAATTATTTAGTTAAAATCTACCCACCTTTGGATCTTCATTAACTCCTCTTCTTAAGTAGATCAAAAACTGTAGTTTTTATTGACCTCTAGTCATACCTAAGAACCTCATCCATAAATTTTCAATGGTGTAGCTCACACCATCATGCTCCACATATATACACCCTCATAACTATAACCTCAATAGGGCCCCATATCCAATAAAAACATATTACTTTAGCATGGCATAAAGGCAGATCATTCTTAGCATACTCAAGACAATATCAGGTAGGTGACATGTTCGTCATTAGTCAAAATTTGGATAAGAAGTTACCAGTGAATCACCACAGCTATTTATACATCACCAAATCTGTCTCCAATGTGAAAACATCATAACCATTCAAAACTAATATTCTTACCATACCACCAATATCTCTCCATATTGATCCAAAACTAGATGGTTCCCCACACAACTCAAAACTGAGTGCTCAAACAATGGAATTGTCACAACCCTAACCTCCCACATTAAAGCGAAATAAAAAAATGAAAAATTTCTATTTCAAAAAATCAATCATTAATAATAAGAGTGATTTACATAAATCTATATCTATTATTTGTCATTTTATCCTGCCACATGACCAAAACTGAGGCTTTATCACTACCCTTAACCATTTGACCCCATGATCTGGGTTATAAAAGGTAAACAAATTATTATTTTTTAATTTTTTATAATTTATAAATCTATTTATTCTCAATATAAATCATTTTAAAATAATTCCCAATATTTTTTATTCAAAAAATTCATTTCCATTTTACATTTAATGAAAAATAGTTCATGTTCATGAACATACCAAAAACCTGATTTTTTCTACGTGCCTAAAATGATGCATGTACACAAAATAATGTGACGTGCATCAAATGATGATTGAAGAATAAAATATTTTTCCTTTTAGGGAAACAAATAAATTTAATAAAATATCTAAAGAAATAATTACATCACATAACAAGGGTTCCACATAAGGTGAAATAACCATCAACTATAACAATAAACCGAAATAACAACAATCCCACCCTTCAAAATTTGGTTTTCCCCCATAAATGGGGTATCTACTTCCATTCTCGAGCTCATAATTGGACCCTTAACTATTCATATATCCCTTATAATCCATTACCAAATAGTACGAGAAAAGGATAAGTAAATAATACCCCTATAATACCACTTTGCAATGTCCCAGCAAGGGAGCCACTCACCGGTGCCCCGACCTGGACCACCAAATGACATCAGGGCTTCCTCCCCATATAAAATAGGCTGCTGATTAGCAGTGATGGTATGGTAATTCAATAAAGGGGAGAATATACCCCCTTTTATTAAAGTAATAAATAAGAGAAACATAATTATACAATTGTGGAATCGCATATAATTATAATTACTGCAAATGTCAAAAGATTACCAAACTCTAAATACAATGTTAAAACAAAATTGTAGATACGCCATGCTAATATACGTGTCATGTGTCTAAAATCAATGTCCCAATGAAAAGACACTGAAACTTTCAAGATGGTATTGAACCTCTTCTGGTTCCCCCATACATGCTCCATCCCAACTATTGCCCTTTTCCCTTAACCTTACTAGAAAAAAAGTCTACTCGGGGACCGATCAGGCATTCTGAGTAGAGTTTGAGTACATCTTAGTAGGACACCACCAATGGTGTCAAAAAAATCATTTAAATATCATGTAAATGTTGTTGTATAATGAAAATAATTACAATTCGTAATTATATAGTTATCTCATTACCAATCAAATATTTATTAATAAACAAAGACCATCGGGTTTGAAAAATGTTATACATTCAATTCAAAGTATATATATGCTTATCCTTGGTGTAGAATTCCATTTCTAACACCCCAAAAATCCCATTAATTTAGTTATTAATATTGGTGTATAATTCCATGTATAACACCCCAAATCACATTTGTCTACTTATTATTGTGGGGGAATAATTCCATGCCTAACACCAAAAATTTCATTGCTGCATAATTACATGTCTAACACCTAAAATCACATCAGTGAAGAACTCCATGTCTAACACCAAAAATACCATCAATTTATTTATATTATTTCAACATAACACTATGTCTAGCATCCCAAATAACAATAATTTATTTATAATTATTTATGAAGAATATGATGTCTAACACTGAAAATCTGATTTATTTATGTATTAACATAGGATAAAAATTACATGTTTTACACCCCAAATTCCATTATTCCAAAATTTTATATCTAACCCCCAAAATCCCATTCAATAATTTATTCATAAATTAATTAACCACGTCTGTTAATTATTTCAACAACCCATTAACAACATTAGTTCCTTTTTTAAATCCAAAAATTGATTAATTACCCTCACCCCCATTTATTAATTATACAATAAATTAATCACAATCCATTTCCATTAATTAACCAACTGATATATTAATCAAATTAATTTTATTAATTAATTTTCACAAAAATTAATAATAATAATCCCATTAATGAATTCATCAATTAATTGGTCACATCATCTTTGTAAATTAAGAAACAATTAACAATATAAGATCCATTAATTAATTTAACCATTAATTATTCATTTCACAGCTAATCATCTGAAAATTAATTCACTACTTAATTAATCACAATTTCACTCCAAAAAATTTGATAATAAAATAGAAAATTAATCAGCTTCCATTTTCAACACTAATTGAAAAATTATTTTATCACATAAATATTTTTAATAAATTTCCCTAAATAATTAATCATTTTAATCCCATTCATTAAATAATAAAATAATTAATAAATATCTACAAACAGAAATCCCATTATTAATACCACATTTAATTATATCACTCCTGATCTAAATATATCATAATTAATTCAGAAATTAATTATCCATTTCTATTTATTCAATATCCCATTAATCTATATTAATTAATTCAACCATTAATTAATCAAACTCGGTCAATTAAATCAACAAAACAATCCCCTTTAATAAATTCTCTAATTAATTAATCAAACTCAATCTTGTTATATAATTGAACAATTAAACAATAACACTACTCACATTAATTAATTCATATATTAATTAATCAAATTATTTAATTAAATACCTAAATAATCACATTGGTATCATTAATTGATTATATAATTAATAAATCCATTTTTTTCATTAAATAATCATTTTGAATATATCATCTTTCCCATAATTAATTCCATAATTAATTAACTTAAATAATAACATTGTTACCATTTAATTTATTTCTCTATTAATTATCTCAAATTTAATTATTAATATCACATAGTTCACTATGGAATTATATATCTATAATTTATGTTATCTATATCCTAGAATTAATTATTCAATTAATTGTTCATGAAACCCAAAAATTCACAATTCCATAATTAATAAATTCATGCAAATTAATTAATTAATAAAGAACTCAATGAGCATAAATTGCTAAATAAGTCTATAAATTATATAATTTTAATACATGTAATAAAATTCATGAATATTGGATTTTATTTTTTGGCCACCTGCCTAAAATATGATGAACACACAATATGAATCCAACAACGTTGACAACGAATTATTCTGATGACTATCGAAGGATAAATTAAATAGAAAATGATATCCCATTTATTAAAAATGTCTACTCAAAATACATCATTTTCTATAAAAAATAAACACCATTAATTTATTATCAATAATCCAATGCCACTAACATCACATCAATATGATCCATATCAAAAATGATATCGATTATTTAATTCTGGTTTGAGTGGAATCAAATAACGAACAAACACCCTAAAATGAAAATTATTTACTAAATGAAATCAGATAATAATATCGTATATAATTATCATGAAATAATTCATAATTATTAATTAATATTTATATTATCACGAAATTTGATATTTTTTCACAATTATTATTTGAAAATATATTTTTTAAAATAAAATATCAAAAAAATTAACATTTGATAATTTCATTTAAATTCCAGGAAATTATAATTTGAATGAATTATAATTTATTTTTAAAAACTATATTATTATTATTTCCATTACCCCCATTTTCAAAACTTTTTAAAAATGTATAGAATAATATAAAATAAAATAATTGATTCAAAACAATTATATGGTGGTCCTGTTTGAGGCAAATAATTATGTCATGCAGTGAAGGATTTGGCACACCATGTCTATGTGGAGACAGAAGAGGAAAGTTTTCTTATGTGAAGAACATCCAAGAACGTCTGTACTAAACCTATTCTAAATAAAATCACAAAAAATAATCTATTTTTAGAAGACATCTTGAACCGTGTATCATCAATAAAACCCTAACATAAAACACCTCATGTAATGTTCGTCTCAACCAGCTTTTGTAGGAAGAGTGATTTATTTTACCCCTAGAGTAAATTTCAAGATTTATTATGGTGAAATTGGTCCATAAATGAGGTTTCTATATTCCTCAGTCAAAAAATGGATTCCATCCATTTTATAGGAAGAATGAATAGTAACATTATTTTAATTTTTAATTAATTTAATTATTTATTTAAATAAAACAATTTTAATTTGTAACCTTAATAATAGGTTTGTTGAATATAAGAATTTTAGACCGTCAAGGGTAAACCCCCTTTTCAAGACATATTGATGGTGTTGTATTTCACTCAAAACTCATAGTTTGAGAGATATTAATATTTTTCTATAAAAATTATTTAAAAACTAAAACTATTGATTGAGTAGTCTGAAAATATGATACCTATATATGTCATAACATTTCTATGGTATGCACCAAATTTAGGGTCTAATTTTTATATCAAAATTTTCACACCTTGTGTTGTTTTGGAGTTATTACATTATATTGAAAACTTATCTATTGTCACTATATTATAATAAATATTTTTTTTGGATTTCTTGTTAACTAAGGATTTACGGGCCTTGGAAATTCACAGTACTTAGTTTCTAACTCCAAAAAAATTATATTAAATTTTCCAAATTGTTACCTGATAATTTTATCTTCTTTTACTTCTTTAACACATTTATTAATCTATTTTGATGATGAAACATTTTAAGAAAAACATACATAGAAAAATGACACAATCATGCAACTATAGAGGACTTGTTTCATAGATGGTGTAAAACTTCAATAATTTCTTTAATTCATTATATCTATATGAACCCTTATGAATGGTAATAATTTTCAATGAAACTAGATTTGATAAAATATTCAATCAAAATAATATATTGAAACCAATAAATTCATTAGTTAATAAATATATTTGAAATTTCATTTATCTAAATAATGAACTTGAATTTATTTTTCTATGTTTAATAATTTACATAATAATCCCTATGGCTCCCTTTATATCATTTAATTAATGGATATAAGTGGAACTGAGTTAATAAATAGTGTAATGTTAATATGTGATGACTACCCAAATATGATTCCCAACCTAATAGGAAAAATTTTATAGAACATGATAATAATACATTCTCAATTAACTCTTTAGTTTATTACAAAAATGAATTATTAGAAACGCCACATCCCTTTAAGAATGATCACGATTATATTATTGAACATATAAAACAAATTCTCTGACTCTCAGTTAGTCTTTGGATATTTTAATCATGGAATAATGTACCAAATCCTATAAATACACCTTTTATATCTTTAATTCATTGAGAAAGATAGGTTTATGAGGGATCATTATCACATGAAAGGTCGAAATGATAAGTGGTGGATTTCTCTCAAAAACCTGAATCCTAAGGAGGGGATTAAAGTGATAGAGAGAAAATAAAATTCAGGAATTTTTTTTGATAAATTATTTTCATAATCTCTATGAAATAACATATAGAGGGAGTTTGTTTTAAAAAATAATATTGAAGATGAACACAACAAATAATATGAGGAAAACATCACAGTTCTCTCACGACATGACTTTTAATATTTCATTAACTTATAATTTATTGTTGACCTTTTATATCCTTGGTAATATCAAATTATTGGAATATTAACATTCAATCTCTCCTAACCACTATTAGGTAGATTATTTGATCCATTGATCTCTCCTATGTAAATATATACTAGACCCCTCACATGTAGTAAATTTAGAGTTTCTACACATAAAGAATAAAAATTCATATGATGATCCCCATGTGAATTTAAAATACGTTGGAGCTAATGAACTATGAAATATGACATCCCATATGGTCAAATTACTGTGGTGGAACCAGATGTTTGGGAGGAAATATGGGAACCTATAGAGCAGATAAAACTAAAGTACCCTTGTTTGTTTTAGTGTACACAATGAAATTCTGAGGGAGAATTTATTAAAGGGTAGGAGACTGTAATTACCCAAACGTTTATAAATTATATTACATTTTCAATAATTTAATGTCATATTAATGAATATGATTATAGTAATTAACTTTAATAAATTTCAAATTTTTATTTTATTCAATTACCAAATATTTCCATAATTTGTCTTCCAGCCTAAAAGAACATTAATAATTATAAAAATTGATAATATTCTCATTATTTAGTGTCCATTAATATTACTGTAAACTAATGGTGTTGATAAATTCAAATTTTCATAGAAGAAAAGGATAGATTTCCTCATATAGTTTGATTGTGACTAACAAAGACCACCTTATGAAGATTATGAGTGATGTGGAATCAATGAGATGTTAACATGAAAATGAACATGATGATATTTTTAATGGATATATGAGAGAATATTTTTATAGAATAATTTTAATATTATATTATTATAACCCACATAATATTCACAAAAATAACCTAACAAATGTTTCACCACCGCACACAATACATAGAGGGTGTACACATGTTTAATAATGTGTTATATAACAAGTCCATAGTTGTATTTATTTTTTAAATAATTTTAAATAAAATAGTAATTATTTTTATCCATCTATAATTATTAATTCAAAGGTATATATATATCTGATTAAATGATTAGTTTTTTATAAAATTATATTTTTTATATGATGACACAAATATATTATTTTTTTAGAAATACATATTTTGGTTTAAAACCCTCGTTTTTATAAACATGTGTATCTTTTATGGAAATTCCATTGAAATGAAATATTTTTTTAAAATAATATTTATTTGAATATAAATTTTAAAATAATACAATTTAGTACAATATAATTTTAATAAGGGTTAGAAAATTCAATTTGTTTTAAAAAAGTAGTATTTATCAGAAAATAATGATATTTATTTAATATTAAAAATTATTATACATAAATTATAATTTCAGTAACATAAATTTTATTTTTATCAATAATAATATTGATATTACCCAATTGTGAAATTTTCATAATTTCTTATGATAGATGCAGTTTTTGTTAAAATTTTAAAAACATATAAATATTAGGTATCTATTACGACATCATTATAGTCCTATTGTAAGGTAATAAATTACATAATGTGATCAAAAAACCTAAATTATATTTATAATTTAAAATAATTTTTTGAATTTATTTAATTAATTTTATAGATCACTAATGAATCCTCCAAAAAACTGTATTATATATTTTTTGTTTTAAAAATAAATTATTTATAAATACGACTCACTCGTACATCATTAATTGTATTATAATTAGGATTTATGTTTCTATAATAATAAATAATTTAAAACCACTACATTTGTTTAGAAACTATACATAAAACATGGAAATTTATGTGGTTTTTATTATTTATTCACATAGAGTCCAAAAACTTGATTACAAATTAATAAATAATTCCCCTGTGATTTTGTGAACCCCCCCCCCCCCCCCCCACCACTCATTCCACAATACTCAAAACACCCTTGATCATGAATTTCCCCTCCCTATACAACTATAAATCCCCTCTAATGTTTTTTTAAGATTGTAAGTGTAATGCCACATATCCTCCTTGTCCATTACCTTGGCGAATTCTAAGAGTTGGTTGTCTAGGAAACCTTTGGTGAGTCAGGAGGATGTGGGTGTAAGTGGAATCATGTCACGTGGTGTCACCTGTCAGTGCCACTAATCAGTCTCACCGATCAGTTCCACCAATCGGTCTCAGAGATCAGATTCACTGATCAGCTTTACTAATGAACATTACTGATCAGTTCTATAGATCAGTTCTAGAAATCAGCTTCATTGATCAGCTTCATAGATCAACTTCACTAATCAGCTTCAATGAATAGATTCACATATCAGCTACACTGATCAGCTTCACTGATCAGCTCCACATAACCGCTTCACTCATTATCTTTACATATCAACATTAAAATCAGCTTCACTAATCATCTTCACAGATCAGCTTCACAATTCAGCATCATAGATCAGCTTCATAGATTGGCATCATAGGTCATTTTCACCGATCAGTTTCACCCGGTAATCTCACTGATCGGTTTCACCCGATTCGTCTCACCGATCTGTTTCACCCAATCTTTGTCACTTGATCCGTTTCACCTGATTGGTTTCACCCACCAGTTTCATCGATAGATGTCACCTGATCAGTGTCACCCATTGGACTCACCCATCGGTTTCACCCATTGTACTCACCCATCGGTCTCGCCCATCGGTCTCACCGATCAGTTTCACCATATCAGTGTCACTTGTCAGTCTCACCGCTCTGTTACACCCGATCCATTTCACCCGATCTGTTTCACCCGATGGGTTTCACCCACCGGTCTCACAGATCCATTTCGCATACTCTTTTTCACCTATTGTGTTTCACCCAATCGGTTTCACCTAATCCGTTTCACCTGATAAGTTTTACTGATCAGTTTTAACCGATCAGTTCCACAGATCTGCTTCACTAAATCAGTTTTACCCAATCTGTTTCACTGATCAGCTTCACCAGATCAGTTTCACTGATCAGCATCACAGGATCAGCTTCACCCAATCATCTCCATCTATCGGTTTCATTGATCAGTCTCACTAATCGGCCACATAGGGGAGTTAGGGTTTCCTCCCCCATTTTTTCTGTAATGCCACTATTAATCCTTTTAACCTTTTTAAAGTGGTTAAAGACAGTTTTTTTTACCATAAACAATGTTTTAAATCTCATATGACGGGGGTGACCCTCAATGGAACCATTTAACTCTCTTTAAATGAATTCATTTAATGTACATCTCTTATGGACACCCTTCAAATGAGAATTATTAAATGACAAGTAATTCTACCGTGTATAACTGTACAACCATGTTGTGAAACAACGATCAGAGTTAATGTCATTCAAAATTAATATCCCTTAACTCTATGATCTCTCCTTTTCATCACATGGTAATTCAATCTTTCTACATCTTTTTTGGTCTCTTTCCTTTCCCTGGTTCATTTGGAGTCCCCCCTTTTTGGGGCCAGTGGTGAGCCTGTATTGGAGCCTTTCATACTCACCCATATATTCCCTAGAGTTTCTCCCTTGCATGTCGTACATACCATTTATTGTCATAAGGGGAAAATACTAATCATTGATCATCGTGGTAGGTGTTTTCCTTTGCCTCTCTTTATTGTGTATCTTGCGGGGAATGTATGATAATGTTCATATGGGTGTAAATGAAACTAAACCATAACGAAGATAATAAATGGTTTTAAAATAGTAAAGGGGTGTGTTTGATGATGTTGTTTTACTCTTTTACCCATTTCATATATGTTTTTAAATTGTATGGGCTTATGTCCACTGAAAATTATGGTCATTGGTGGTTCTTTCTTGCACACTAATTAAACTTTGTTTTGCTAGATTTTTTTTGATTGAATGGATGTAACATAGAAACTGGTTAATCACATAAACTCTGTTGATTCAATGGATGCTCAATGATGAAGAATCCTTCTAAGGTCACCCCGGTTAACCAAACTGAAATACAAAACTAAATCAATGGTGTGTTTAAAATCTGAAAAATCCCTTTCTTTGTTCTGGTGATGTGGGTGGTTTTTCTGCTTGATGCAATTGAGGTGACATGGACGGGTATGGGATCCCCTATTGTGGGGTAGTTGTTGGTTTGTGGATCTGAGTCCATTTTTGTTCATATGTTGGGGCTTGGTTTTCTTCCAGTTCTTCAAGGGATCTCATAGATCCCTTTTCTTATTGTGACATTACAAGAGAACTTGGTGTGAATTCTTATTTTGGTTCTTGGTTGTTTTTCTTTCATTTCCAGATATCAATGCTTCTTAGTTTCTAGGTATTAAATAATTATTTAAATTGAAACAATAGAATTTGATAACAAGAATGTGCTCAAAGTGGATTTTCATTCCAGGAAAGTGTTGTGATTTAGTTATGGTAGATGTAATTTTTATGAATATATAAAAATGAAGGTGTTTGTGTTTGGTCTACTTTTGGAACCCTCGGGTTGTGATGAGTTCTTGTTTACTTATATGTATAATTTAGTTCTTGTGTTTCTTATTCGGACCCCACCTAAGTTGAGAACTTTGTGCCGAAAACCCCCATTTCATGGGGGAGGGTGTTTTTCATAACACTATTATGAGTGGATGGTTGGTATCTCCTTTTTACTCGTTTTCTTATATAGACCAAGAATCTTTGGGTGGGCAATGACATCTTTTGGACCATTATAGCCCTAGATTATTAGGGCAAGATACATTGTGGTGGCTGGCCCAGGTGTGTGCGGGTAGTTTGTTCCAAAGGTTATTTGGGATGAGTCCCAAGTGTATTTGGGTGTGGCAGTAGTTGTTCTGGACCAGGTGTCTATGGGAATGGTTACATGTGGTTGTGGCCTAAGTGTTTGCAATCAGGATGAGTGGTTGTGGTAGGCCTAGTGTGTGCAGGCAAGGGATGGCAGTGGGACTTTGGTGAGAATGGCAGGAAAGGTCTGACGCGTAGGATGTCATCAATAACAAGTGAGAAAGTGGTACGGGGTACCCAAATATTGATGTTCTATTAATATTTCATTACATATCTTGTATTATTTGGAAAGTGTACCTTTATGAGGATGGGTGGATTGTTTTATTTCTTGGTTCTTTGGGTATCTCTTTTTTCTCAAAGGGCATTAGAATGCCTCCCCACATGTTCACGAAAGGTTTTGGTTTTCCATACTAGGTATACCTATATTCTCATTCTATATATATATAATTGCTATGGGGTTTATAGGAGGACATTGAAGACCGGTCTAGACTCTATTAGCTCTGACATCGAGACCATTGACGTCGTTGGTTTTCGTTTATTTTGGTTCTTCCCTTTGGTGTTTTTTTGTATTATTTAGCACTTATTATTTGAACATTAATATAAGAATTATTTTTACCTTACTTTTACTTCCACTTTTGGTTTTTCAATGGGATTTACTATCTTATATCTTGATCATTCTAAAAAAAGTGGAATTCATTCCATTATATGTGTGATCCTATACCTTTGGTGCTAATATCCACTCTGAGGCCTATTGAAGGAGGGCCTTGGTGGTCATTATCTATCATTCAACATGAGGAATGAAGGGTTTGGAAATACATTGTCCCTTCCCACGTCTTGGTGAAGGTGGGTCGTGATAGAAGGGTATTAGAGGGAGTTTGAGATATAGGATTGATTTCGGGGTTAGGATTAGTGATGATTACATGGGATGGTAGGGAAACAAATTTAGTAAATCTTGGTGTGTGAATTAGATCATGGAAGACCGTCATGGAAATTGGATTTTAGGGCCCCCGCGAACTGATCCATGGACTCATGACCTACCAAACGACCATGTCTGGCAACACTGAATGCACGGTAAAGCCCCTAGGAATGTTATATTCATCATAATGAGTTGTTTTCTTATGTGTTATAGAAATTAAATAAAATTAAATAAAATTTAAAGGAAATATTCTAAACTACTTGGGATTAGGATATATTTTTTTACCATGCAACTATGGAACCCGAAAGGCGACCATGTTTAGTACAGGCGATCAAGACCCCAGAGGCTATTTTAGATGATCTACGTAGGGTTGATCAAGAGGAGGAGGATAACCAGTGGCATAGTTTGATTCATGCCTTTCAACGGTAGACCCTTAGGAAGTATGAGTGCAGCCTCTCAAACATGGAGACAGAGAGATGGCTCAAGAAGTATGCGATAGCTTTCAGCTTGATCTGGGCTCCAATGGAGTTCTGGATTCCTCAGGCTATAAGCCAGTTGTTGGGAGTGGCATGTTCGTGGGGGGATCTCTATCTTGTTGTGAAGAGGGAGGATAATGTTTCATGGATAACGTTGAGAGGGAATATTGTGTGTAATTACTCTATTCTATGATAAAGGCAGAGAAGAGTCCAGAGATACTATCCCTTGATTAGAGGATCATGTTAGTGAAGGAGTTGTGATTGAGCTCATCAATCCCACACAAGTGTAAAATTGAGGGCCTCAAAGCCACCAATCTTTTATGATTTAAAATATCATTGGTTAAACAAAAAATAATGTATTAGGTTAAAACATTTTTGGTTTTAATATCCGTTAAATAATGTTTAATAATTAATTTTTTCATATAATAAGAGAAAAAATATACTTGAAAAGTAGAGTTGCATCATATAATTAATTTCTACCATAAACTTATCTTTCACTATAAATGAAAATAAACCCTTATTATAGTTTATTTATCCTAATAATATATGGTTCCAAAAAAATCAATTTACAATTCATCTATGAGACCTTTAAAAACTACATTATACAATCTCGTACATCATGTAGGCCAGTGGTAGGTGATGCACCCTTGTCGACCATCGTTTGTGGGTTCAAGTCTCGCGACCTTGCTGGATGCGACTGGTTGTCACCAGACCTTCGGGTTTCCCTTTAATAAAAAATCCCAAAAACAATCTAATGAAATTATTTTACGATAACAATAGAATCCAATGTCAAACTTAATCAATTATGACCTTCAGACTTATCCAAAATACTTTTTTCCAAACACAGATTCCAAAATTTATAAAGATATAAAACATAATGAAGATCGTTTTTTCGAGATAATAACAAGTGAATACCATCATCATGAATTATTTTAAAAGATGGTAACACCATGAATTACTATAAAACTTTATTGATTACATTTATGATCCCATATTCCTTATAAAATACTAGATATATTCTTTATATACAAAATTTTTGAAAACTCCAACAATGATGAAATAAATAAAACATTATTCAGTTTCACGGTAGTAAATAAAATCCAAAAGAATTTATCCAAATCAATCATATCTTATTCAAAAATAAATCCTTTGTATCAGGACTATATTAGAGTTTTATATTTCTTTCATCCATGTATTTTCCATGAATTTTTACATTCCATTAAGTCACTTTTCTTATATCTACTAATCTCAAGTCATTAATGAAATAGTACTAGAGTACAATCCTTATATACTCTATAATTCTTATAACATGTAAATAATTATCACAGTACTCAAATGACGCAATAGTTTAATATCAACAAAACAACTCATAATCATTACTCTTCATCTTCGGTGTTATCATAACTTGATTATTATACAATAGCAGCATTTACGGTATAGTCTGATGATTTGGACATTGATTCACGTAGTGTCCCAACTCCTTACAGGTAAAGCATTGCACATTTAAAACTTTTTTCATACCCTTTAAATCAAGTACTTGGTGTCATTTTTCTTCACACTTATAACAAACTCTCATTCCTTCAAGGTTTTACTAAGGTGTTTCTTTACATAGTTATCAAATATGGGAAAATCATTCTTTTCCCTCTACCCATTATTTATATTTCTCTCTTCCATCATTTTCTTCTCTTTCATCCCTTAAAATCCATAAGACTCAGAGAATTATTTACTTATATTATTATCACATGATACTATTTCTTCATATGTTGAGAATACATGGGAGACTATTTCCATTCTAAATATTGGATTAATATCATGAAATATATGATCGTTCTTACTCTATGAATCATACGTATTGTTGGTGTTCACATTCCTTCTACTGGGTGCCATTTCATGAAAATGGAATACAATAAGTCATTTTATGAATCACAATGTAAAATTTCAAACTTGTAAAATACCTAACGTAAATTGAACAATTTATTGATATAATCCATAATCATTAAAATTATTCCTTTGAGAAAGTATTTACTCCTAAAACCATCATAATGTCTTGTAATGAAAATTTGAGTTATCCTAAGAATATCCCCTGGGAGTATTGTACCCAAGAGTTCAGGAAGACCCGTTGTCATGCACCAGTTACCGTTTGAGTCTATCTCAAACATAGGTTTTCGGGTTTTACACCAGCATACATCTATGCCAGAGCCACCTCTACCTGCTCATATCATGAAAGGGATGTATTTTCATAGAAAACTCAAAAAATATATACATTACAAAAATCTAGTATGTTCTACTATACTAATCCTCAATGTCTATCTTATGATAATGTGATCTAATAAATGTTTATCTAAATCTAGCTTACATGGTTTGTACTAAACATCCTATGATACCAACTATAACGTCCTGAACCCAGTTACCCAGAGTTGGTGCATTATTACATAACATTGGCATGATCACCAAATATCATGTCTTGAAAGACTGATTAGTTTAGTAGACATGGGTGTACTAGATACATTCATAAGGTTTACATTACATCATAAAATGGAAAACAACAACTACATTGTTTCCATATAAAACACTGAGATCCCATAGACTATCCCTACAGGTTAGTCAAAATATACTTTTTCGAATCCTGGAAAAAAAATCATAGAAAGGGGTGAGCTCAGATGCTCAGTAAGGATAACAATATAGTGGAAACATTCATAAATAATCATAAACATTTAAGGCAATGTATAAAACTAATTAAAATAATATTCAACATAAAAATCATAATAAAATGTCAAATATAAATATAAATAATGCCATTTACATACTGACATGGATATTCTAATAGTCGAATAATCACACGAAATATCAATATCCACTTTAATAATGATGGAATGCATAATGCCATACATTCATAACAACATATTCAAGGCGTTGTGCCAAGACTAAAAATAAGATTTTTTCAAAGCCTTATGCCAAGTCACTGGTTTTTCTCAAGAGATCTACTGATGAATCGAGGAGCTATAGCGGGCTCCAACTACCACTTTCTATTTCCAAGGCATTCCACATAAGAAATGTTTTAAACATACCTTAAATTTTTTTACTAATACTAGCATAATAAATTTAAATAATTTATCCATAAACCATGAATCGTATAAAAATAGTACATCTAGAGTCAAAAATATCAAAAAAATCAACATAATATGGATTTTTTGTATCGTTATAAATCAACTTCAAATAAACATATAATTCAACAAAGGATGTTGGCCAAGATGAAATCAAAACCATTTTTAGAGAAATATCTCATTATAAAAAGAAATCATTTAAAAGTCACATAATTTTAAAGAAAATATATTTTTTAATAAATTCTTATAATCTTTTAAGGGATGCTTCGATAATTTTATAACGGTGCCAAATAGCCACACCCGCCGTATAAGTTAAAAAAAGACATTATTACCTTAATTTTGTCGAAAGGGTTAAAAAGAAACATGTTTGGAAATACACAGAAAGATTACGTTATAAAAAAAAGACAAAAAATATAATAAATGACTTTAACCCATAGTCTATAAAATAGTAACAATGTTTCAAAATGAATTTTTAAGAAACATGGATATGGATGATAAAGAGGTCCCAGTAGATAACTATATATAAACAATTTCGGATAATGAATAGATAATTTAATTAACCCTTAGCCCATAATTTTTCTTGGTTGAGGGTCGTATAAACTCATATATAATGGTGAAATAATTGTTAATAAATTATATAAGAACCATATACATTATTATTATATCATATATGATCTTCTAGTATTTCATTGTTAATGATATTTTAGTAGTATCATCATTTCATGTGTTAACTGATTCATTTTCCTTCATATGATTTGTTACATACATAATGTTTGTTAAGGATATGATGTATATTATTCATATTAATAATGAAATTAAGTCAATAAAAATTATTTTTAATCATCTAATAAAATTACTCTAGACTGGATTACGATGGAGAGTGAATCTCATCACGTTCGTGGAGACGATAATCCATATGTACGCACGAGCGACAATATCATTTTTTGATATAAAAATAATATATAATTGGATATTATATCATATATAAATAATCATTACCATGTTATATGTAGTATATACATTAATTTCACATCATTATTATACCCACGCAAATAATAATGTATTGAATGACAATTACATGACGACATGGATATGGTAAGTCACACGTACGCACGTATGGTGACATGTAATTCAAAAGATGGATAGAATAATGAATACGGTTGCACCATAATTTTAATAACATCAAAATATATAGAATATATTATAGTTATTATTTCAGAATTTCAACAACAAAGAAAGAGGAAGTGGAAGAAGAAAAGAACTTGAAAGAGGTGATGAAATATTTATCTCTTCTTCGGGTTATTCCTTTTGATTTGACAAAAGGGTTTCATAGATTGGCTATATGACTAGATGAAGGCCTCTAAGATGAATTTAAGATAGTTGATAGGGTATTTGGGTAGGTTTTGGCCAAGTCAAATGGATTTCAAAGTGTGAATTTATGAGAAGGGGGTGCCCTTTTCTAAGAGGGGTGAGGGGAACCTTAGGAAAAGCTAGAAATAATATTATATAATTAAATCATTTTCGGTTTCTAATGGAACCAAAATAAATTATTTAAAGGCTAAGGTGGGGATGGGTCTAAACCCACTCAACCAATAGGTTTTATACAGGGTTGGGTTACTATATTAACCTTATCTTTTATATTTAACTCATAGTTAAATAGTTTGACATTTACCATGTCTCTTTGTATTTTTTTATTTTATGGTTAATAAATTTACTATATACATTCAAGAAAACCCCAAGTGGTTAATTAATGATATACCTATAATTATATAAGTCTTCCGGACGAACCGTAATTTTTTTTGGAATAGAATATCAATTAATAATATAATATTTGTTTTAAAAACACTATTATGACAATTTTGGAAAAATTTTGTATTTTGTTTTTGATTAATTCATAAAAACATTATTAATTCAAAAAAAAATTCATATAACCGATTATAAGATGTCATATTAACCAATAAAATTAGTGTAATTCATAAAAATACTGAAATTACATTTATTTGGATATTTATAATATCAATTATATTAATAATTCATTAATTAGGTAATTACATCATAATCATTGTGTCATAAATATATTTATTTATATATGGTCTAAAAATTATAAATAAAATAAAATTTTTTATGAAATATATTTATATTTTTAATTAATATTTATAGTCTAATTTATCTAATCTATATCTTAATATTAAAAATGATTTAGTTACTAAACATTGATTTTTACGATGTTAACTCTTCTTTAAATAAAATAATAATAAATGTCCTAATTTAATCCAGTTGACATGAAGGATCATTTTTTATTCCTAATTTTTTTTTTTGTCAAATTACTCTAATCCAATAGAATTAGGACATGTGTTAGGGTAATAATAACATCATTTTTATCTTTAATTACCCCATTTATATTTAACCATTGTGAATAAAAGTAAAAATTTACTATTCACCAAATGTTATTTTCATCTAATTGAACCACATTTTCCATACTGATATCAACCGTGTGTCACGGATTTTCGATATTAAACTCACAAAAGTGGTAAAATTATGTTTTATATAAATTTTCAAAAGCTCCTACGTGGTGGGTAAAAGAGGGTAAAAAGTTTAATAAAATTATTATATATCTAAAATTATTATAAACTAGCTCCAATGAATTACATTGACCTTATATAAGTATTATGTATCTATTTTTACCTAAAATAAATTTAAATTAAATAAATAATTATTTAAATGAAAAGTTGGTTTTAACCAATAACGTAGTGTTTTCCACTATACATCAAAAATTGAATGTTTTCAGAAACATACCAAAAATTCACCCTAAGATAATTTTGTTATTCCGAATTCAAAAATGAACTCTATTTAACAAAATTAAAAAAAATATAATTTTCATTAATTAATATAAAATTAATTCCTGTTGTCAAGACCAAAATGCTTATTTTTATGAAATAATAACTATCATAATATTAACACTTGTTTATTTCCAATTTCAAAGTGAAATTACATACAATAACCAGCATTGGATTAAATTGTAAAAAATATAATCTATTTATACTTAAAAACCATTAAAATGTAAAATTTTCCACTATTAATTATTTTGATTAAAAAAGTTGTTTTCAGTATAAATATAGTATTTTTACTATTTACCCTAATATGAAAGTTATCAGAAAAACACCAAAAATGTATTGAAACTAAACACTTATATCCTGATTCTATAGAAGAAGTTTATTTTTTAAAATTTAATAAATAAAAGTTTCAAATATTTTATTTAAAAATGGTTCTCCATTAAAAGGCGGTAAAATTTCATTTTTTTAAAGATACTTCTTTTATCTGAATGAAAATGAATTTGTTCTTACATTATTTCTAAGAAACTCATCATAAGGATTCTAAAATTATATGTATTATATAATGTTCAAAATTTAGTTAATACTATTCATAACTGCTTATGAACGGCTAGTTTGGTAAGTCATGGTGCGCTTGAACTCAATGTTGCGTGTAGTGCACGTTATTGAATTAATTTGAAGAAATAACGTACTATGAAAACATGGGGTGTTACATGTTCTTATTCCAAAGTGGAGAGTTATCTCTTATGAGTCTAGGCAGTTACATCCTCATGAGTATAAGGATGCAACCCATTACAAAGAGCTTGAAGTAGTAGTGTATGCGTTGATGTTGTGGCTGCATTACCTCATCAAAGAGCACTTTGTGGTCTTCATAGATCACAAGAGTTTGAGGCATATCTTTACCCTGTGAAACCTAAACTTGTGACAAAGAAGGTGGTAGAGTTTCTATAGGTCTACAACATCGAGATCTCTTACACTAAATGTAAGTGGAACGTTGTGACTGATGCCTTGAGTAGGAAGTCGCAGAGGGAAGCTGTTCAGAAATCCGTGGATGCATGGAAGGCAACAGAGGAGTTGGATTCCCTACACCTCGATGCAAGGGGGGATGGTGGTAGAGGTTTCCTATTTCAAATTAAAATTTAGTCCTTTCTATTTTTTAGGTGGAAGAGTCTTAGTGGGAAGTCATAGAGAGTGATGTGATGGGAGATTGTGTTGACCAAGGCAAAAATCTGGAAGGGTTGTAAGAGGATGGTCAGAATAAGATTCTTTTCTAAGGGAAGTTATCTATCCCAGAGATGATGTGTGAGGGAGTTCACTGAGATTTCCATAACACCCTCGTTGTGGTACACCCATGAGTTTCCATGATGTAATGAGGTCTCAAAGAACAGTTTTGGTGTCCATGGGTGAAACGGGCAGTGGCAGAGTTCTTGGAAAGGTAGCTGGTGTGTCCAAAGGTGAAGTCCAAACACCATGTCCCAGGAGTTTTTTTCAGCCCTTAGATGTCCCTGAGTGGGACTGAGAGGATATCTTGAGGTATTTCATCAAAAAACTACCCATTGTTCATGGATGTTTTGATTCTATCTGGGTTGTGGTGGACCGGTTGACAAAATCATCTCACTTCCTTGCGATCAATGAGTCGAGTGCCTTAGATGTCTTAGCATGGAGATACATGGATGATGTGGGGTAGTTACTTGTAGTTTGATGGTACATATTATCTAATTGGGATTCACGTTTTACCTCACATGTCTGGAGGGGATTGCGACATTCTTTTGGCACCCAGCTACGCCTTAGCATGGCTTTCCACCCCTAGACTGATAGGCAGATAGAGAAGACCATCCAAACAATGAAGGATATGCAACGGTATTGTGTTTTGGACTTTACGGGATCATGAGAACAACATTTTCATTTATTAATGTTTTCTTATAATAATAGTTATCACTCTACTTTTGGCCTGGCACGGTTTGAGGCCATGTACGGGAGGTCGTGTCGTTCAACTTTGTGCTAGAAAGAGGTTAGGGATGCTGGTTTTCTTGTCCCATAGGTAGTGAAGAGCACAAAATATAAGGTTCATCTTGTGCGTGAGAGGATGGAGGAAATCTAGGACTAGAAGTAGTTGAATTTTTATCATTGGAGGATGCCCATGGAGTTTGATCATGGAGACCATGTGTTTTGTAAGGTTTCCCCATGATGTGGACAACGAAGGCTCAACAAGGGGAGAAATATCTCTTCAATGTTCATAGAGAATTTCGAAGTATTGGGGAGTGTTGGTGAGATGACATATCAGCTGGTGTTTCCACCTTAGATCGAAAGGATCCACAACATTTTCCACGTCTCTCAACATCATCGATATCTACATGATGATTCCCATGTCATTGATTGGGGAGAGTTGAATATAAGGGATGATAAAACTTTCGTGGAGTGAAAAGTGATGATTGAGGATCAAAAGGATAACGTTATTTATGGACAAACCATCTCTTTGGTTCATGTGATGTGGATACACAGTGGCCACGAGGAGAGCACTTGGGAGCAGGAAGCTCAAATGCGAGCCCAGTACCCAGAGTTAATTTGAATTGTTGTTATGATCCTTCCTTGATTTTCTTGTTTTTTGTGACCTACTATGATGTTATGATGACCTTGTTGGTTTATAAGATGATGTTTCTTCCATTCCTTGGGAATTTTTTTGAAAATCCTCAGTATTAGGGGAAGGGAGAACCAGATTCCTAATCAAGACCCATATGTGCAGATGCGATTATACTCATGAGGGTGAGTCAGTGCCACCAAAAATGGATAGTATCTAGACATGGAATAAATAAATCCATAATATTTTTGTTAGGTAAATGAGATCCTTGGGATTCGTATGGCTATTTTTGGTGGTTTTTCATCATGTGGTATCTTCGGGAGCGGTTGTTCAGGTGTCTAATATGTTTTTGTGGACAAGAATAATTTGAGAGGTATATGATGTAATTTTCGGACCCTCGATGTCCACTAACATGCCTAATTCTATGTGTTGGGGTATTTTGGAAATAATTGTTGAGTCTGGAGGATGTGGGTGTCAGTGGAAGCATGTAACGTGGTGTCACCTATCAATGCCACTAATCGGACTCACCGATCCGTTCCACCCATCAGTCTCATAGATCATCTTCACTTATCATCTTTACAAATCAGCTACATAGATCAGCTTCACTAATCAGCATCACTGATTAGATCCACAGATCCACATCACTAATTAGTTTCATTGTTTCTCTTCACTAATCATCATTACTTTTTAGCATCACTGATCAGCTTCACTGATCAGCCGCACAGATCAACATCACTCAAGAGATCCACTAATTAGCTTCACTGATCAGCTTCATAGATCCACTTTAGTGATAAGCTTATTAGATCATCTTCAATTATTAAATTCACAGATCAACTTCATTGATCAGATTCACATATCGGTTTCAACGATCTGTGTCACCTAATCGGCTTCTCCCATTTGACTCACTGATCAACATCACTCGATCAGTTTCACCTGATCTATTTCACACGATCAGTTTCACCCGACCAGTTTCAACCATTGGTGTCACTAATTGGTTTCACCCGATCGGTTTCACCCATTAGTCTAACCCATGAGTCTCACCGATCAGTTTCACTATATTGGTTACAACTGATTGGTTTCACCCATCAGTTTCACTAATTGGACTCACCCAATAAGTTTCACCTATATGTTTTACCTGGTCGGTATCACCAGATCAATTTCACCCAATAATTTTTAACCGATCAATTTAACTGATTGGTTTCACTTGATCAATTTCAACGATCACATTCACCTGAGCTGTTTCACCCAATTAGTTTCATGGATCAGCATCACCCTACCAGTTTCATTGATCTTCTTCACAGGATCAGATTCACCATATCATCTCCATCGATCAGTTTTTCTAATCAGTCTCACCAATCATCCACAGTTGGGTGTCAGGGTTTCCTCCCCCAGTTTGTCCCATAATTCCACTTTTTTACCTTTTAACATTTTTAATGTAGTTCAAGGAAATTTTTAGCTCCATAAACAATGTTCTAAATCCTCAAGGAGTGGGGTGACCCTCAACAGACCTATTTTCCTTTCATTAAATGAAATTCTTTAACGTACATATGTTATGGTCACCCGCCTGATGATAATTATTAAATAACAATTAATTCCATCGTGTGTAACTGTCAAACCATGTGGTGAAACCACGATCAAAATTTAAAGACTTTTAAAATTAATATCCCTTAACCCTAGGATCTCAAATTTTCATCACTCGGGAATTACTTTTTTCTTCTTCATGGATGGTGTATTTCCTTTCCCTGGTGCATTTGGAGTTACCTATCTCGAGGCTAGTGGTACACCTATACTGGATCCTTTCCTACTAACCCTTAGGGTCCCCGGAGGTCCTCCCCTGCAAGTCGTGCATCCCAAATATAGGCATGAGGAAAAAAAACTCTGATCATTGATCATCCAGGTAGGGGTTTTCCTTCATCTACTTTTACTGTGTATCATGTGGTGTAGGTATGACAATTTTCCAACAGAGATGGATAAAACCAACCATTAAGGAAAATGGGCGTGTTTGAAGATGTTGCATTACTCTTTTACACATTTTTATATGTTTTGAATTAAATGGGATTATGTCCACTAAAATTCATGGTCGATGGTGGTCCTTTTATATGCACTAATGAACCTCTATTTTTTTGGTATTTTTCTAAGATTGAATGGATATAATATAGAAATTTCCTAATCCCATAAACTCGGTTGATTAAATAGATGATCAATGAACAAGAACCCTTGTGCGCTCACCCTGGTTAAACAAAATGAAAGACAAAACTAAATGAATGGTGTGTTTAAAATCTGAAAACTC
Source organism: Viscum album (assembly GCA_963277665.1). NCBI lineage: Eukaryota > Viridiplantae > Streptophyta > Magnoliopsida > Santalales > Viscaceae > Viscum > Viscum album. The sequence continues at coordinate 553,747,993 of OY728165.1, read as the reverse complement.
CCTTACTCTATTTTGGTGATATGTGTGGTTGTTTTTCATGATTCTTGTGAGGTGACATAGATGGTTATGGGATCCCCAGTTGTGGTGTAGTTGTCAGTTTGTGGATATGAGGCCATGTGGGGATCTATGTTGGGGCCTCGTTTGGTTCTAGTTATTCATGGGATCTTACATTTCACTTTTGTTTTTTTTACATTACAAGACAACCAGGTGTGAATACTTATTTTGGTGATTAGTTGTTTTTCTTACCTTGGCTTGTGGCTATGCCTATTAGTTTCTCGGTAGGGAAACATTATTTAAATGAATGCACTAGAATGTGATAACAATAATGATATCAAATGGTATTTTCTTTCCATGAATGAATTGTGAATTTATTGTGTTTTTTGTGCATTTATTGAAAAAATAGTAACAATGGTTTTTGTTTTTGGGTTGCTTTTGGAACCATGAGGGTGGGATGAGTGTTTGTTTACCAATATGTAAAATTTAGTACTTTTATTTCATTTTCGCAGCTCACCCATATTGAGAATATTGTTCCAAAAACAACCATTTAATGGGGAGGGTTTTTTACCAACACTCTTATGAGTGGCTAGTTATTAGATCATTTTTTCTCCCTTTTCTAAGTAGCCCAAGACTCTTCGAGTAGGCTGTGATGGCCTGAGGTCCATTATATCCCTAGATTCTTTGTATAGGGTACATTGTGGAGGTTAGCCTAGGTGTGTGCATGTAGTTTGTTCCCAAGTGTCTTCGGAATGAGCCCTAGGTGTCTTCGGGCATGGTAGTAGTTGTTCTGGCCCAAGTTTCTGGGAGTGTGTTTACGTGTGGTAGTGGACAAGGTGTTTGTGGGCGAGATGACTGGTTGTGGTAGCCCATTTGTGTACGAGTAGTGTATGGCAATGGGACAATAGTGAGAATGGCGGGGAAGGTCTGGCGTGTTGGTTGTCTTCAATAACCAGTGATAAAGTGGTGCGGGGAACCCAAATATCGATGGGATATTACTATTTCTTTACTTGAGTTGCATTATTTGGGGAGTGTGCATTGGTGTTGTTGGGTGGATAATTTCCTTTCAAAGTCCATTAGTTGTCTCAATTTTCGCCCAGGTCATTGAAATTCCTTTCTACTTGTGCATGAGAGCTTTTGGTTTCCCCAACTGAGTATACCTGTATGCTCACCCTAAGTATATAAAACTATTTTCACGATTCCAAGAGGACTTAGAAGACTATTTTAGACTCTATTAGCTCACCCGACAGGACCATTGACTTCATTAGATATCTTTTATTTTGGTACTTCCCCATGTGATTTTTGTTTATTATAAATTATTATTGGAATATGCATATGGGAATTGATTTGGCTTCAATTTTACTTCCACTTTTGTTTTTTTGGGATTTATTTTATTATCACCCAATCATAATAAAAGAAAACATTAATGCCTTCCATTTTATGTGTGATCATATACCCATGGTTCTAGTTCCCACTATGAGGCCTATTGAAGGTGGGTCGTGAGGGTCATTTATCTCCTTTAACATATGGAAGGAAGGGTTTGGCAATCTGATGTCCCTTCCCACATAATGGTGAGGGCTGGTAGTGACAATAACAATATCCTACAATTATTTTAGTGTCACCCTCTCTAGGTAATGGATTTTATCCAATTAATTTTTATTCTTGTACTTTCATTTTAATAATCCATTTTATCTCCAATTTCTCACATTGTAATTTTCTTTATACATTAATTTCAAATAATTATTATAAATATGTAATTATATACTTCCTTCCACTTTCTATGAACCCTTCATCAAATTGTTTTTTTCAAATTATGCTATCAAAATTATGCTAGGATTTTCTATGTAAAAATACTGTGTTGTAAAAAATCATCCCCATTTAAAATCTATGTTATTCACCAATATTTAACTATCCTATATTTATTTCGGACATCCGTATACATAACCCATACACCCTAATCATGTTATTTAAAGTGTTGAACTAAATTCATATATCCTAAGATTTATGTGGATCAAAAATTCATGTATATAATATGATTAAGAGGGTGTGATCAAAATTATATAGAACTATAATGAATTGGTTAATTTTTTTATCTCATTATATAACATTTGTGGTGAAAATATTTTTTAAAAAATATAAATTTATAAATAATAATTTGCATTTTTTTTGACATAGACTTATGTGTTCTATTTTTTTCATTTTGGTATTAATATGTTACCTCGATACCATCATATTATACTATTAATAGATTTAAAATGTATTATTATCACCCATTAATGTCACCATGATACATCAATGAGCTCATATGTATTACATTAATCATTGTAGCACCCCGAACCCAGTTACCCAGAGTCATTGCATTATTACGAATCATTGGTCTGATCACAAAATATCAAGTCTTGAAAGATAGATTAGTTTAGTAGCCTTGGAATCACTAGATACATTCATAAAGTTTACATTATATCATAAAGTGAAAAACTACAAAAAAAATTTATTGTCTACACACTCATATCCCCTTATACTGTCCCTGCAGGTCATTCATAAAATACATCTTCACATCCTGGGAAAAATAAAACATAGAATGGGGTGAGCTCAAATGCCAAATAACTATAACAATATAGAGGAAAAATTCATAAATAATCATAAACATTTAAGGCAATGTATAACTAAAACAAGATCCTTTTAAACATTAACTTCAGCATAATATGGGAGAAATAAAATGAAATAATGCCATTTACTTATTTACATTGATATTCTACTAGTTGAATAATCACATGTGATATCCATAACCACTTTCATAATGATGGAATGCATAATGCCAGACTATCATAACCACATAGTCAAGGCCTTGTGCCAAGAGTACAAACACTACTAAAAATATAGACAATACCAATGGTTCAAAACCATTGGTATATGCTGGAAAACCGTTGGTATAAGATATACCAAGGGTTTCCCAAACCATAGGGAAGTGAGTCGTTGGGAAATCCCTTTACCAATGGTTTAAGGAAAACCATTGCCAAATGGTGGTGGAAGTTTTAATTTCCCAAATGTTCCTCTAAACCGTTGGCAAAAGGATTTACCAACGGTTTACAACCGTTGAGAAATTCATAATTTTGAGCTTATACCAATGGTTCAAAACCATTTGTATAGGTTTTTACCAATGGTTTATTAAAGTGTTGGTATATATTCATATATGCTCAAAGCATACCAATGGTTCTAAACCGTTGGTATAGCTTTTTACCAACGGTTTAGATAAACTGTTGGTATATATTCATATATGCTCAAAGTATACAAATGGTTCTAAACTGTTGGTATTGGGTATTTTCACAAAAAACCAATAGCCTACATACAGCTGCCTCCACTTGATACACCTGCATAAAAAACAACACAAATAATATATAGAAATAGACTTCAAACACCATAAAAAACATTGGAAATAGCACAAAAAAAACATAAAAACATCACTCTTCCAACCATGCCATGTACTACAATTCCCCATTTCAATCCTCATATGACAACAACTATTCCAATTAACCTATTTCAATTAATTGGGTTCACACATATCAGTTTTTTCTTACTCAAAAAGGTGATGATTATGATAGAAATTGGTGAATGAGGGGTATGTGTGATAAAGTGAATTAATAATGTGGTTAATATTTGTGCATCATCTATAGTTATGAATGACTTGCATAGAATGTGATGTGGGGGGATGTCCAGAGAGGGGAGGGGGTTGTCTAGGAAGAGGGGAGGGTAGATTTATATGGAGTGAGTATGGGTGTCATGGAGAATGTGAAACAAGGATTTGTATTCAACTTATAGCATATCATCACATTCATTTGATGAGCATGATATAATATGCTTACCATGTCATTCATATAGTTCAAGTCATACAAAAATGGAATAATCCCAAATAACATTGCATGATCAAAGAAATAAAAAAAGGCATGTGAAATCAACATGACTACATTTAAATATCATCCATGAGTTATAACATTTAATCAAATTGTAATAGAATAATACATAAGTCAAAAGAGACTCATTTACTTGCATACATAGTGGTACAAAAGGAAAATGTTATTCATGTCAGGGGGGCTGTTCGGGGTCCAAGGAGGACGGTGGGGGCTGTCCAGGGTCCAAGAAGGGGGTGGGGGGGATATCTGAGGCTGTCTGTTCACATCACATTTGACTCATGGATTGTTTTCCTTAAGTTTCAACAGAATTAGAATGCGTTTGGTCGGTTTCCCGTATGTCAGTTGTTGATTTCACTTAAAAATAAGTCCATTTTGATCAAAATAGTGGGAGTTTGAGTGGTCCAGGCCACACCGCACCTCAGATTGAGGCGAAGTTGACTCGTACATGTCACATTTGACCCTTGGATTGTTTTCCTTAAGTTTCAACAGAATACGAATGCGTTTGGTCAGTTTGTTGTGTGTCATTTGTTGATTTCACTTAAAATTAAGTCTATTTTTAACAAAATAGAGTCACTTTGAGTGATTTCGGCCACACCTGGCCTCGGATTGAGCCAAGGTTGACTCATAAACATCACATATGAGTCATGGATCATTGTGCAAACGTATCAACACAATCAGAAGCTGTTTGATGGGTATGACGTATGTACGTAAAATATTGTCCATTTTAAACAAAAGAGGGACAGTTTTGGTGGTTCTGGCCACACCGCGCCTCAGATTGAGGAAGGGTTGACTCTTACATGTCACATATGACCCATGTATCTTTTTCCTAAAGTTTCAACATATTCAGAACGCATTTGGTTGGTTTTTCATATGCCAGTTGTTGTTTTCACATAAAATTAAAGTCATTTCGAACAAAAAAGAGACATTTTGAATGGTACCGTCCACACCGCGCATTGGATTAAGGAATGTTTGACTCATAAACATCACATATGACCCATGGATCGTTTTCCTATAGTATCAACGGAATCCAAATGCGTTTGGTCAGTTTACCGTATGTTAGTTGTTTATTTCACTTAAAATTAAGTCCATTTTTAACAAAACAGAGGGATTTTGAGTGGTGTCGGACACACCGAGCCTCTTATTGAGGCGGGGTATACTCGTACATGTCAATTTGGACCCATGGATCGTTTTACTTATTTTTCAATATAATCTGAATGCATTTGGTCAGCTTGTTGTATGTCAGTTTTTGATTTCACTTAAAATTAAGTTCCTTTTTAACAAAACAGAGTCACTTTGAGTGGTTTCGGCCACACCGGGCCTCGAATAGAGGCGGGGTTGACTCGTACACATCAAATATGAGTCATGTATTGTTGTGAAAATGTATCAAAACAATAAGAATCCATTTTATCGGTTTGGCGTATGTACATAAAATATTTTCCATTTTAAACAAAAGAGGGACAGTTTGGGTGGTTCCAGCCACACCGTTCCTTTTATTGAGGTGGGGTTGACTCGTACACTCCACATATTACCCATGGATCATTTTCATAATGCTTAAACAGATTTGGAACGCATTTGTTCAGTTATCCGTATTCCAGTTGTTGTTTTCACTTAAAATTAAAGTCATTTTGAGAAAACAGAGATATTTTGAATGGTACCATCCACACCGCGCCTCAGATTGAGGCGGGGTCGACTCGTACACATCACATATGACCCATGGATAAATTTCCTATAGTATCAATAGAATCTGAATGCGTTTGGTCGGTTTACTATATGTCAGTTGTTGATTTCACTTAAAATTAAGTCCATTTTTAACAAAACAGAGGTATTTTGAGTAGTGTCGGCCACACTGATCCTCATATTGTGGCGGGGTTGACTCATACACATCACATTCGGGGGGTGTCCGGGGGGAGATCCGGGTTCCTTGGAGGTGGGTGGGGTGGATGTCTGGGGGGCTATCTGGGGACCGAGGAGGAGCGTCGGGGGCTGTCCGGGGTCCAGGGAGGAGGGTGATGGGGTATGTCTGGGGGGTGTCCGGGAAGCAGTCTCGGACCATGTAGGAGGGTGGAGGGGTTATTCAGAGGGTTGTCTGGGGGTAGTACGTGGAACAAAGAGGAGGGTGGGGCCTGTCAGGGGGGATGTCTGAGGTCTAGGGAGGAGGATGACATGTCAGTGGGAGGGGAAGGGTCTAGTCGGGTACGCGGAGATGCTCATCTACCTCTGGTACAAACCTCCGTCATACCATTGGGATATGCATTGAAAGAATGGAATAATGAAAAGTGCACATTCTTATGTACCTATAAAATCTACACATAGAAATCATATAGACGCATCATGTCATAAAAAATAACACCAAGGATCAGAAAAAATAGAAGCAGTCATGCAGAGTAATGACAAGTGCACATACAGATCAGAAGCAACTAAAAATTGTTGCATAAATGCCATGTTTATTTCCTAAAACAAAGTAAAAAAAGCAAAATTATGAAACTATAGAACATGGGTTGCCTCACAGTAAGAGCTAAGTTTTACGTCTTCAGCTAGATGGATGGACACTAGTCAATCCTCTTGGTCCATCAGCTCAGAACTCCTCTGCCTCTTAGAAGAACTGGTGGCCATGTCATCAAGCTCACAAGGATGCTTAGTGGGGTTGATCACTTCAAGAGCGTAGAGGGAATGAATCTGGTGTGGAAGTAAGTGAATCTGGTGCTCGTTATTAGCCAGACGCTGAGTCACCCGTCGTACATGGTCAGATGGAGACGAGACGTGAACATCGATGATCATGGAAGAGGCAGACAAGGTAGACATTATTGGTTAAGCTGCATCCACAAATAGATTTATTTTTATATATTAGAACCTTTATAAATGTTTTTCCCATTTTTACAAATAATTAATGTGTGAAAATTGTGAAACATAACTTATCAGATATATAGAAATGGATTTACTCATGGACATGATGCATAATATCTCAAATATTCCTCATTGGATCCCAATTTGAAATTTTAATCCATTATCAAATGTCTTATATCAATTTATTTTTATTTGGATCCTTAAGGTTGAGTTATTTTTGTAAAATCTAGCCAAGGTAGGATATACTAGAGACTTGGCATACAATTGGATGATATTTGGTGAAACCCACATTATAAGCATTGTTTAGGATATTATTGAGGTGGTTTGAGAATCAAATCTATCTTTTTAGAGAAAATAAAGCATGTCCAAGTTTCGTGGTCAAAGTTTTTAAGTGGGGGGTATTTGGTAGTTGAGGAGGGGGTGAGGGAGATGTCCAAGGTCTAGGAGGAGGGGTGGGTGCTGTCCAGGGTCCAAGAATGGGGGTGGGGGCTGTCCAGGGTCAAGGAGAAGGGGAGAAGGGGTTTTCCATGGTCTAGGAAAGAAGGGGGGGGGTTGTCCAGGGTCAATAGAAGAGGGGGGTTATCCAGGCTCAATGGTGGAGGGTGGGGGATTCCTAGGGTCCAGGAGGGAGGGGGGACTATACAAGGTCCTGGGAGGAGGGTGGAGTGGGGTTGTCTGGGGTCCAAGAGGTGGGATGTCTAGGTTTTAGGAAAGAGGGGGGCATACTCTCCATGTTCCAAGAGGGGGGGTGTCCAGGGTCCATGAGGATTGGGGGCTCTGTTAAAGGGGGGAAATCCCCAAATAATTCATTGAAAATTAATAAACTTAGTCAAAAAATTATCAAAATTCCAATCCATCACCCAACCAACATCCAATTCATCCTCAATCTCACTAACCTTCACATGTCGTAAACAACGCAACCTAGTTTATACCAAATTAAAATAGAAAACAAAAATAATATATTCAAAACATTAAAACAAAGGTAGTACATAGAGATATAGAGTGTAAAACTACAAAATTGTTTGATTTAAGATGGTTCTATGGGTGGAATGAGTTTCTGAGTCATTGTATTGAGAGATCCCTCATGTTTAGGTCAAATCAAAATAGAAAATAAAAAAATATATGAAGAACATTATAACTGAGGTAGAACATACATATTTGAAGTGCAGAACAAAAAAATTGTTTGATTAAAGAGGATGGATGGAGTTTCGGAGACAGGGTAATGAGAGAACGTTAGGAGAGCTTCAATTTAAAGGTTGCAGTCGGGAGAATAGTGAATTGGGGGCTCTGTGTATTTGGTAGCACTTTTACCCAAATATTTTTTAAAACCATTGGGAAAACTATGTTTTACTAACGGTTCACTAAAACTGTTGGTAAAGGTGGTGTAATTGGTAGATATCCCAACGGTTTTATCAAACTGTTGGAAAAAACGGGTTCTATAGGGAGATATCCCAACGGTTTGATAAAACTGTTGGGAAAATGGTGTGTACTCCACATATACCAACGGTTTTCTATAACCGTTGGCATAAATGTGTTGGTATATCCCTCCATTCCAGTAGTGAAATAAGATTTTGTCAAGGCCTTGTGCTAAGACACTAGTTTGTCTCTTGAGACCTATCGATGCATCGAGGAGCTATAGCGGGTTCTACCAATCACCTACTAAGTCCAATTCATTCCTCATATGAATAGTTTGAAACATAACATAAACATTCGTATTAAAACTAACATACGAAATGTCAATAAATTATCCACAAACAGTAAATGGTATGAAAATAGCACATCCACAGTCAAACACAACCCATTTGATACAATATGGAAGATTGTATTGTATCAGATTAACCTCAATCGAGAACAATGAAGGATATATACACAGATGAAAATAATCATCAAAAATATTAGAGATAAATATCCTCTTTTTTCTTGAAATCATTTAAATGTCACACTATTTGTCAAGAATCCATTTAAAAATAGATTTTTGAATCAAATTGTCACATAATTCTTTAAAAATTTTAAAATAAATTTTAATTTTGGAACTTTAATGTCCATATAAATAAATCCTTAAAACCATTTTTAAAACATGTACATTAATGATAATGATTTAGAATAATAATCCTATAAAACATTTAAAATGATATTTTAGTTAGAGTTTCAAACCAAAAGAGAGACACTTAAATACAAATAATTTAGGTAATTAAAACATATTAATATCATGATAATAAAGGGATTCATGATATACTATTTTAAAGTACTTTATATACACCATATAAAAGTGATTTGGTGTATAACATCAAAGAAGACTCAATGGAATGTAAATTGAGATGAAATATATTATAAAGACCGTATCCATATGTTAAAGATAAATCAATGACATAATTATGTGTGACAAATATAAATACACTAAATATGATTGGATATTCATTGTAAATCAATCAGAGGACATTCACACAAATTCTTGTAAAAACAACAACAATGAATTGGATATTTAACTCAACCAATGGAGATTGAGTTAAAATTACTCTTATCAAGTTCTTATCGATGACTTGAGAATTTATTAATGGAGTGATTTTGTGTATCAAATGTATATCCAGAGAAAGGGGAGTGTAAATTATGACATAAGAAAATCAATAGTGATTCCACACATAATCTTGGAGTAAAATAATCAATGAAGTATGTGTAAAACTGAATGATTTGAAATTGGAATTTCAAATTACATTATTGATTTATTAACTTATGAAACATACACCCATGAAAGAAGGATCATAAAATTATTATGTAAATATCCATAAATTAATTTATATTACACAATGAATACAATCATTGACAGTACACACACCCCATGCAATAAATAATTGGTGAATAATGGAAATCTCACGAAATTAAAAGTGAGATAAGAAACCCATTACTTTATAGTTTTTCCTTGGTCGAGGGTAGGCTATCCTACATTATAATGGTGAAATAATTGTTATTTAATTATACAAGAATCATATACATTAATATGAAATCATATATTATTATTTAACATTGATTTATTGATAATATCTTAGTATTATCGTCGTTTCGGGTGTTAACGGATTGATTTTCCTTTATATTCTTTGTTATGTGAGACCAATTTGTTATGAATGAGATTAATATTATTCATATCCAGAATGATATCATGTCTCAAAAAAATTATTTTTAATCATTAAATGAAATATATTATTTAATGGATATGATGGGGAATAAATCTCATCCCGTTTGTGGAGATGGTAATCCGTACGTTCACACAAGCGACAATATCATTCTTTTGATATGAAAATAGTATATAGATGGTATATCATATTTAAAGAATCATTATCATGTTATATTTGTTATTTACATGAATTAAACATCATTATTATACCCATCCAAATAATAATATATTGAATTACAATTACAGCATCATGTGGAGACAGTAGGCCGTACTTACGCACGTATGGTGACATGTCATTCAAAGGATAGATATAATACTGAATATGGTTGTAACATATTTATAATAAAATCACAGTGTATATAAGATACTGGAGTTATTATTTTATAATGTAAATAACAATGAATGAAGATGTTGAAGAAGAAAAGAACTTGAAAGAGGGTGGTGAAAACATTAGCTCTTCTTCAGGTTCTTCCTTTCGATATGATCAAAAGGGCTCCATAGGTTGAATTTCTGACTAAAGGAAAGCCTCTAGGATAATGGGAGGACTTTTGAGAGGGTATTGGGTCAGATTTTGGCCCATCCAAATGGCTTTGAAGGTATGAAGAATTGGTTAGAAGTGGTGTCCATTTATAAGGGGGACGAGGGGCTCTTTGGAAAAACTTTAAAGTATTAATTTATAATAAATTCATATTCGGTTTCTAATGGCTCCAAAGTGGAATATTAAATGTCTATGGTGGGTATGGGTCTCAATAATTTCATCCAATATATTTTATACAGGTTTGAGTAACTATATTAACCTTATCATTTATATTTAACTCTTAGTTAAATAGCTTTACATTTACCATGTCACTTTGTATTTTTATATTATATGGTAAATAAACGTACTTTATACTTCAAAAAGTCCCCAAAGTGGTCCCTTAATGATAAGAATATCATTATATATGTCCTTTTTCCAAACCATATATTTTTAGGAATAGAATATGAATTAATCATATAATATTTGTTTCTAAAAACTCTTTTACGTCAATTTTGACACTATATACTAATTGAATTTTTTAATGTCATATAAATATTATTAATTCAAAAAAAATTCATTTTAACAATCATAACATGTCATATTAATCAATAAAATTACTGGATGTCATCAAAACATTAAAATATATTTATTTTAACATTTATAATACTAATTACTTTATTCTTTAATTATTAAGCAGAATATTTCATAATTATTGTGCCATAAATAAATTTAATTATTTTATGTCTAAAAATTATAAATAAAATACCATTATGTAGGTAATAATTGTATCTTTCTAATTAATATTTATAGTCTAAAATATAACATATATAACCTAATTTAAAAAATTGTTTTTTTAAAAGATATATGTTTATTTCATTTTTGTATTTACATTAACTTAATTAATCTAATATGTCATTGTCATTTACAAGTGGATCCATGGGGTCCCAAAATCGACCTAAAGATGCCCAAGGTCGGACATATTTCATCCAATAGGTTTAGGACACGTTTTAGGTTAATTTATTATTATTATTATAAAATTATTTTTTACCATTTTTTACCTGATTATCCCTTTAACCACGGTAAATAAAATATTTACTGATGTAATTATTCAAAATGTCTAAAAATTAATGTTACATATTTACACAATCTAGACCTCATGATTATAAATATGGAATCCATTTTTCAAAATTCAAAACTCCAAAGTGGCAGTAATTAATTTAAAATTAATTCATGTTGTTAATAAGAAAGGCGTGTTTTTAAGAGATAATATGTATCAAAAGATTGGCACTTTCATATGTCTAGTTTAAATGTAAATATATATCCCATGGCCAACAGTGGATTTAATGTTAAAAATATAATCTAATTATACTCCAAACTAACTTAAATTTATTATTTATCACTTTTAATTATTTTGATTAAATAGTTTTTTTAATTAATATTTAGAAATTTTCACTATTCATCAAAATATGAATGTTATCAGAAAAGTAAAAACAATTCACCCTAAGCTATTTTTTATTATTCGAATCCAAAAATGAACTCCATTTTGAAAGATAAAATGTATAAAATTTCAGAATGTGGGTATTACTATTCATAACTACTAGTTTGATTGGTTGTGGTGTGTGTTAGAACTCGAAGTTGCATACAACACACGCTACTATATTATTCAAAGAGAAGCATACCGTGAAATCTTGGGGTGTTACAATCATGTTATTCATTGATTATTCCCTTACACCGATTTATGGATTTCTGATTTCTTTTTTATATCCTTAGTTGATCCCATGCAGTTTTAAAAGATCAAATGAATTCTAATGGAATGTTATGAAGTTTTAATTAATATAATTATATCCTTCTTACATGTTATTATGGTAGGTGAATAATTACACAAATAAAATATTCTACTTCTTCTTTTTGTATTTTAATAAGTCCATCTTTATTTAGTATATCATGGGTAATTGTTTATACAATATTTTGGGTTTTTATAATTCATATTGGAATAAAAATAAATATATAGGATAAATTTGAAAAATTGATTTTAAAAATTATAATAAATACATTCTAGGATTTTTCAAACTAATATTTACATTATATACTTTTGTGGATCAATATAAATCATTGTAAAGGAACAGATCATTTATGTTTAATATAATAAATCAATATAGAGTGAGAATTATTGAAAGTATCCATTAGATTATTGCTTATATAAGTGGATTTGGGGAAAACAATAAATAAAACTAAGTTATATGATACTCAAACATTGAAGTGTTTTATTTTATGTTCTAAAAAAATCCAATATTTATAATATTGGATTTATAAATGATATATAATTATTTTTGAGAGACTTTATGTCTTATTACAGACTTATTGTGTTGGTATTCACTATCAATATCCAATATCATCTTCTATATATATTACATAAATTTACTATTCTATCATTCTCTATAATTAAATTTTATATGTATTATATTTACATTAATGTAGTTGTGAAAAGAACCACTCAATGATTTTTCCACCATTAAAACGAAATCATTTTTATGTTTACCTAAACAAAAACCATAAACAAATTAGTATGCCTATTAGTATAAAAGAATTTGTTTTTTATTCATTTAATTGAAATGGTGGGGTATTTTACACAACTATTAAAATGGTAGTGGATTATTTTTAATGGATTAAAATGGTATGAAACCTAATTACATTCTTACTCAATTATAAAGGATATAGTGTATGTCCACATCTTTCAAGAAGTTATATGGATTAAAAAGAACTAATTATCTATTTGTAAAAACCACTAGACAGTTTTATAGTTCATATTTATTTACTATTTATGATTATATGGTTTCTATTCCATCAAAACACAACCAGTATATTAATATCTAAATTATTAAATTGTTTAATCTATTTATCATCCATATTCATCATAAATATTTATTAATTTGATTCTTTTTTATTGAAAATTCACCCTCTTCTAGAATTTTACCTTTCCTTCACATGTGTGGGACCTAAAATTAAATTAAATTTCATTTTTTAAGGACAATAGATTATTTATTGGTATGTTCATCATCAACAATTAGTAATTATGATATAAAAATTAATTAATTATATTTATAGAACTCTTATTAAAGGTTGTTCAAGAATAATGTGGGGGAATTAATCTCTTATTAAAGGGTAATAAAAATCATTACTTAATTAGTAGACATTAGCTATGAAATTTATGCGGCAAATATCTTGACGATAAATTATGGGAAGAATTTCTAAAATTAATATTTAAGAATAAGTATTGTTTGATTAATTCAAGATCAATTTAATGTTTCAATTAATGATATGGGTGGAGTAAAAATATCAACTTGAAATCCCAAAGATCGTCTATATAACACAACTTTATAGCTTGTGGATCTCCTCTTGTACACATGAGGCTATAGTTAAAAATTAGTGTTATGTGATTATATAGGAAGAAATTTTTCCCTTATGGAAGAAATAAGTGACTATATTTGTTTCAAGATCATAATTGGATTATCCTATTTTTCAATAGAAATATAATTTATTCAATCAACCATTTAGTAGAAAAATTTTAATATAAGAATGATAATAAATAAAAGAAATGATATTATAACAATCATATATACTAAATTTCAAAAATATATTTAATTTTAAAAATTAAGGAAAAAAACATATATAAATCCCTATGACATTGTAACTTCAATCACTAGATCTGAATGAGATTCATTATATTATATCCAATGAGGGAACAATACTAAAATTGATTATAGAAACTACTGTTTTAAAAAAAATTCCCTCCTTAAATAAAAATTTATTTGATAGATTTCTCTTCATGAAACTCAAAAAAAGAAATAAAATAAATTGTTCTTAGTTATTCATGGAAAATGTACCTATAAAAAATAGTAATTGAATTCTGTAATATATATATATACACACACGTATATATGTTTTTGTGTGTGCGAATGTGTGAAATAAAAAAATGGAAAACATTTCGCTGTATATATTGACTCAGATTGTTCAGCTAAGAAACTAATAAAATCATTTTTATAAAATTTACTATGTTTTCAAGAATACAATATTTTGATATTAATAAACGATTACAAAAATTTTGTTATTAATTTACAGAAAATAGTAATAATAATATATAATATACATGACATTACAATCCTATAAACAAAAAATTGTTCTTATATTGTTAATTTTAATTAAAAATAAATTAAATTATTTAATTATTTGAATTTGGAAATATTAACTTCATATTATGAATTATCATTAAAATATTATATTAATTTGAAAATTTCATAATTTTTTAAATACTAATTTTTAAGTGATTGGAACAAAATATTATTTTAAAAATTAACAAGGATTTTATGACATTATATATATATATGAAATAATTTAATATTCATGAATCATTTTTGAAATACCAAATTTGTATTTTTATAAGTAAATTTTTATTTAAAAGGGGGTGGTTTTAATTTAAGAACCCACATTTGATATTTTATTACTTATGATATATTTGTTAATACATTTTTTATTCATTGTACATTATTATTTTAAAGTTAGTTTTTATCACATATTATGATCTTATCTTAATATATTTAATTTTAATTAGCATTCAGTCTATCCAAATTATGTAAAAAGGTCCATTTTATTTTTAGTTGTAGGGGATAAAATACATGTCTAAAAACAATTTACCATTGTAAATGATAAAATGGTAAAAGTAAACATCAATTGTTATATTTCCCTGGATATTGTGAAAACATGTGATAAATTATTGTCTTTAGTATTTATCAAAATAATATCATCCCACTATCAAATATATTAGATATTGTGACCATTGGCCCTTGAAAATTGTTTTATACTTTTTATAATAACAAAAGTGTTTTTTCTCATCATTATAAAATGAACCCACCTCCCATACACATTACCAATATTTAAAAATACTTTCTAATAACAAAATATATATCAAAGACTCTCACAATATCCCTTCTTAGGTGCAATAATCCATGGCCATACATTATGTCTCCTATAATATTCCCTAAGGTGTTACTCAATGGATATCAACCAATCGGGAAAGGTCATTTTCTTAATCGATCAGTCAAAAATCATTCCTCTACATAGAAACCAATTTTGGTAATTTTTTCTATTATATTGAAATGAAATAATTTTAAATAATATAATTAGTTTTTTTAATTATTATGTTATATTATTCAACCACCAAATCCACTTCACATAGAAAAAACATCTTTACACATACATGTAAACTACCATCTCCACAACAAACGTGTCTAACCTATCTTTACATCCATTAGTGGATAGTTTAAAGGAGTTAATTAATGGTTAAATATGATATTTGTAACATAATTAATAATATTATATGAGTATAAAATTTCATAATTTGTTTATGTTATATAGTAAATATATATGTCACATGTGTGTATGTTTGGACTACCTCCTTAATAAGATGATGTAAATCAATTTCCCTACATGATACTCATAAAGAATAAATAATAGAAATATTACCTAGAATAATGAAGCCTTACACCGTATGTAGCCCCAAAAATAGGATATGAGAAATAAATAGAAAAGTAACTTATTGGAAGATATCAACACCAAACCATCAACAGGGCTCTAAAACACCATAGGGAGAAGCAATGGGAACCCCTCATATAAAGAGAATGTAATTCTGATGGAATGAATGAAAGATATTCTCTTTAGAAAAATCATATAAAATGAAAGTGTGATTTGATATGGTTTCAATTGATAGTTAAAGGTAGATATCATCAAATTGATATGGTATTTCCATTTAAAATATATTCATATATTTAATAAATAAAAGATAAAATTATCCACCGTTTAAAAAAGATTATAAATTAATTAATTTATGAATAGAAACCATTTATCATAAAAAAATATGTCAAAATTAAATTATTGGAAATTATAGAAAAAAATTGAATTCAATATAGATCTACCAATGGGGGTGATCTACCATCAGGGATCTTCCTCCATAAGATCTAACACTTCTGATTTACCACTTATTTAGTTATCTATTATTATTTTATTCATATAAAACATGTTTTGTTGACTACCATTGGTGATCTACCACTATGATTTTATACTATTGGTGATGTACTACCAGTTTAATGTTGTTCATCCAATTAAATGATCAATTATTGGTGATATTCCATCAAGATGATCTATCATTGGTGATCTACCACAAAATAGATGATGTTTTTAATCATACACTATATATACAACTTTGGTGATCAACTGAAATGATGGTCTATAGTTTTTGATCTACCATAAACTCAGTGGTATACTGCTATTTTAGAGGTATAATGTTTGTTTGGGGATCTACAACTAGTTTTGTGATCTACTTTTGGTGATCTACAACAAGAATTATCTAACACATGATATCTCTCATTAGATAACTACATACAAGATTATATACCATTGGGGATCTACCTTTAGATATTTGATCTACCATTGGTGATATACCATATGGAATATTTACCTCTGGTGAATTACCACAAGAGATCTGTCATTTGGGATCTACTTGCAGCATTATCTTCCATTTGTGACCAACCATAGTTGATCTAAAAGTGTAGTTTTAACATTAGTGATATAGCATGAGGAATATAATCTATTGGTTATATTACACATGTATTTTCTTTTACCCACTTAAACCCCCAGTTTTTCTCTAAAACAACTAAAAACTCATCTGTCAGTTCACCCAACACCTGGATTATTCAGAGACACATCATACACTATATTACCTACAAGGTAATGCATCAGATGGTACTGGAAAATATATAAAATACCAAACAAACCATTAACTCCCATGATAATTAAAAAATACAGATTGATGGATATAAAATGTCTTAAAATACGCCCCTTGAGATACCTCTTAGGGATCATATTACATACAAACAACAACACCAATTGAATATTCCATCCCAAGAACGTTTAAAATCATAACAAACTATATATTTCTTATCATAGAAATCCGGAATTTCTATCCCCTCTATCAAGATACTATCTTCTCTGGGAAACAATAACTCTTCTATGGATTTTCAATAGAATCATAACACAAAGGAACTTTTTTGGTAATTCGATTTTCCATTATTTTAATTAAATGAATATTTAATATCATATCACATATTAGTAAAGAAGCACATCTCATATAAAACATCATATTTTATGTATCACATAATAGTTCACCAAGAATAAAAATCAAGGAATTCGATTTCCCCTTTCATGATATTCTTCACTTTTGTGGAACGAACTCACCTGCAAAGTATAAATCATATCAAATATAACATTTTCCAATTAGGGATTTAGTTTTCCTTCTTCATATTCAGTAATTATCATAACCATGAATCATTCAATGAAACATCATAGGAATAGAAACATGTCAAGAGAGAAGAAAAAACATCACTAATTGAGAATATCCTGAATGGCCCATGACCCCTTTGTTGATGTCACATCTACTCAATTCAACTAGTAACATATCAATCATCTAGATCTATATTGATGGTCACCTCTATGACCAATGCCCTAACATGTATCTTGGATCACATGTAACATCCTCTTGTTAGCCTACTCTCGATCCATCTCCCCTATGTGAAGCATAATCCTACTTACCGAACAACACAAATGTCATCAATGGTTATTAATTTTGAGGATCATATTTAACCAGGACCCAACTATCCTGAAGACCATTATGATCCAGTGAGAACTTACCATTAATATCATTATAGCATAAAAAACAATATATTCCAAATATCTCAAGAGGATCGGAAAGAAGCTTCTAAAACTGACTCTAATATGGTTGAACCCCTGATGTCCCTGGTTCATGAGATTTACCATGAATAACTAAAATCTTCAACGAACCATACAAGTTCGCCTCTTTTGGTAAATCTCATCATTAGTGTATCTATTATACCACCTCCACCTTATCTTAAACCACAATATAAATTTCCAAAAGAAGGAGTAATTTTACACTAGATCGAAGGATAGAGTTTCTCTTAATGGTTTTATTTATGACACTCTTCATCAGGAAAATGATCTAGGGAAATAATTTAATGTACAAAAACATGATCCAAAGGTCAAAAAAATACATACTCTAATGATGAAGGGATAATATCTCCATACACATCACATATTATATGGTCTATGAGAGAAACTCTTCCTGGATCTACTTTTGAATGTCTACACATGAAACATATACATCATTCTTCTCACGGAGGTAAAACTCCCACCAATGATATTATATCTTCCCATAAAACTAGTTTTTAAGGGGGAATAGAACTTTATCGGGGCCCATGAATCATCCCCAGGAAACCCCATCACATAATATAACAGATATTTAAAAACCATCACATCTTCCATGAATAAATAAACCTAATATCACTAAAAAAATTAATTTTAAACCCCAAAAGAAAAGATTATGCTATGATACAACAAATATCTGTAGCCCCAAGCAAGTAATTTCCACCCCAGTCCACATAGTCCCCATAGAAACACGATAATAATTTTAAAAAAATAGGATGGTCATAAAAGTATACTTCATTGGAAAATGAATTTCCCTCATAAACACGTGAAAATATCATACTAATTCACCCATGAGAAAATAGTAGAACCAATCGTAACAAAACCAAAATAGTATCCAAACCCATCCTCCCCATGCCTCAATCACAAAATATTACATCCATATATAATAACATAATATGAAGAATATCGATAAATGGTACATCATACATTTTTCACATTGATTTTCCACTCCCACACCCAAATGAAAAATGTAATGTCACTGCCACCTCTTTTTCATCACATCATATGACACCCCACCTATAAACACCTAGCCATCACATCATATCTAACCTATCCTGAGGACCCATAGGCTATCACATAACATTGAAACCCATAATTTGTGTAGTAGGGTATCATGAACATGGTGGAAATTAACCTCATACCCTCATACTATAATGGACAAACCCCACTATAATCCTTATCAACACATCTCACCCGAATACAGTTGGTCCATAACATCTCATATAATCACATCGAGACAAAGACACTTTTTAATTTTTTTCACCAAAACCCTAGAATTTCATCATTTCCTAGAAGAACATGGATGACTGGGTAGGTGGTCATATATCCACACCATCATGATGTTAGGAAACCCACCCCAATAACATTGTTGGTCACACCTGGTACATGATGTGGTTGGAGAGCATGTAGAAACCACAATAAATATGAAATGGTTATTTATAGAGTCACATCACACAAGCTGCATAAAAAGGGTCCACGACAAAGACATAAAAAATATAACAAAAACCTCATCTTTTGATACCTTAATCACCCCCTCCACCATTAAAATAGAATCAACAAATCATATTTTAGACTTCGATTATCATTTTGTCATTTCCCATATTTTGTGTTACCAAACCCTTCCATTTAGATATGCTCCTTGTTTTGTATTTCAAACCCATTATTTTATGTGAAAACATTAACGATTTAAACCACACATCTCATCCTCAATTAATTAATAATAGATTCTCAATCAATAATATTCTTATTCATTAGGTCCATTTAAAATCGAAAAACTATTGAAACACAACACAAAATAGGGGGCACAACTCAACATCCAAAAAACCGCATCCACTTCCACAATCTCAAACATCCCAAACTCTTTCACGGCCCCAGTACATGACCACACCACAAAAACATATACATCCACAATTCACATACATAACTACATAGCCACATCCCATTCATCACAACATCATAACCAATCCACAACACCCACCAGCATCAATATAAAAATTCCACACCACAAACATATCCTTTTCCAGATTAGTCATATGGAATCTTCATAAAAAATGACATATGATCTTTGTACATCCAATAAAAAAGGTACACATGATTTTACAAAAATTATATTATGTTTCTTCAATAACCAAAAAACCAATATTAAACTAGTTATCAAATAGTTGAAAAACAAAAACCACCAACGACCACATTTTTCTACAGGTTTTTAGCCTACAAAAATTCAAGATTAGTACCCATATAAAATTGGAAAAACATAAAGGAATACCTCATCCCCTTATTAAATTCATCATACCAATGTATTTATCTTTATTAATTGTGATGCAACCATATATTTATAGATATATATAAGTACCCCTCCCTATATAGTACACAAAAATGAAAAATCAAGTATATCTTACAGAAAAGAAAATTTCCACACACCAACTATTTATACTCGAAACAAGAGGATGACACACAAGGAAGAAACCACCAACAGAGAATAAATCAATACAACATCAAAAATAATGATCCATGATTCTAAGGGATGTATTATTTGTAACATCCCATCTCATGACAAGGTACCAATGGGAAAAAAATTCATTCTCTTTAGAATGATCGTATCAGAAACTATTGGGATTTTGTATGATTTTAATCACAAATTACTGGTGGATATGATATGTTCCATATAGTATTGACACATAAATAATATCTAGGATATTAATAAATAGAGAATATAATTATCCCTCTTTAATAAAATTATAAATTCAAATAATTAAGTCGTTAAACCCATTTTTCATCAAATACACATTAAAAATAAAAATAATGAAATTCAAAAAAAATAAGATTTATAATGCATCTACCACCACTGTATTCAAATATTTGTGGTCTACCACCAATATAATCTTCCATTGGTGATACAATTTTGGTCAAGTGATTTACCACTAGTTCAGTGATCCACCACAAGTTTAGTGATCCACCACTAGTTCTGTGATCTATCATTGGTTATCAATAGCCAGTATTACCTATCATTGGTGATCTAAAATTTGTTTTGTGATACACCAACAGTTTAGTGATCAACTATTTGTGATATACTATTATAGATTTGTCCATTTGTGATCTACCACTATAGCTCTACATTTATCGAACATCCTCTAGGATGATCCACCATTGATGATATACTGCCATTTAAGTAAACTGTCAATACATTAGTGAGCTGTCATCATTTTAGTGATCTAATATGTGTTCATTGATATATTATTTATTATTTACTACAATGATGTTCTACCTTTAGTGATCATTTTCCAACTACCTATAATTTCTGATCTAAATCTAAGATGATCTAATATTGGTGATTTATTTCTATTTTAGTTCTCTATAGGAAAATCATAGATTTACCACCATTTTAGTCATCCACCACCAGTTTAATGATCAACCATTGGTTATCTACCACTAGGATGGTTTACCATTGGTGATCTACCACTATAGATCTATTGATGGGGATCTACAGCTCATATTATTTATCGTTGGTGATCTACCATTTGTGATGTACTTATATGTATATACCATATGTGATCTACCACTATGATATTCAACCATTGGTGATCTAAAACAATGATTTTACATTATCCTATAAAACCCCATGTTTTCTACAAAGACACATCAAACCTCTTCCATTCCTTCACCCAACATATCATTAATATTCCTATACACCCCAACCATGAGATTTCCCATAGAGTAATGGAATGAAAGATTCGTTTTACTAGTATTTACCCCAATTTCTAAATTCTAGGTGAGTATCCAAGAATTAACACATAAAATGTTATAATATATAACCCATTCAAAATCAAGGGGTCTAGTAATAATATATGGAGAAGAAATGGAATAATTTTTATCAATATTGGTCAATCATTCAATAGTTTATTAAATATTCTAAAAATAAACACAATTCGTATATGTTTTGTCTATAAAAGTGAATATGATTAGATAAAATAATATTATCTAAAAAAATTGAATCCTTTTTAAAAAAAATTATAAAAGGATTTAGAAGAAAGAAAAATTTTATCAAAATTGATTGAAATTGATCAAAAATTATTTTTGACCCAAAACATTAAAACATGATATAATGAAGAGAATGGATTCCATATTGATTATTAAATTCTATTTTAGAATCTAGAGAAAGATAATATAACACTATATAAAGAATAAGTCCACCATACAACAAATATGAAATTATGATTTACCAAATATAGACATATAAGAAAGATTATAATAATAAAAACAACACAAATTCAATAGTTTACATAGCATAAACTCTCTGAGTGAATAAATGTATAGAATTATAATGTAAGCATTGTTATTCACAATGTATATATTATGGATATCATTGACTGAGATAACTATATGAAATGACAGAATATGAAATATTTGAGGGATACCATACAATTACCACACCCATGATGTGATCCACTAAAAAATATAGGGTTTCTCCACTAAGATAAATCGAATATATTTTTTATTTGAATATAAGTAGAGGGAGATCCTCTTAAGAATGGTAACCGGTAGAAAAGATTTAATATTCCTATTAAATATACAATTTAGTGGTTAATTTTTGAAGTTAAAAGTTTAAAATGTTTTATGTCTATGAAAAAAATAAACAATTCAATAGGTTACATAGTTAAAATCCACAAGCTACATTATTATGATGAATGTTGCTATACATAAACTAAAATATCATAAAGTAACTAATCCCCATCATCCAGGTACTCTGTGCTTTCCAATCCCCATGTTAATTATACTTAATCAATTCTTCTTCACATAAACCCTTTAAAATAATATATCGTTTTAGTAAAAGCTAATAAATACAATTAAATAAAAAAATTCAGAAGGGTTCCATGCATTTACTTGTCAGGGCCATTATGACCTCCCTACCCTAAGGATTATCATCCTCAGGAATCGTTAAAATTTTTTTTGAGGTAATAATATTGAGCATTGAATACTTATTTCTATTTCACACCCCCATGTTCCATATAGAAACATTACTTTGTTTCATGTTGCTCAAACAAGGGGAATCAAAAACCATTACAACACATTCTCATTTTCATAAAAGATATTGATAGAATGATCTATGATGGAGGAATGTGAAACATGATCGATATTATCGTACTAGAAAATGTATGTAGGATCAAATAAAAAAAATACTCAATTGAAAATCATTAAATATATTTTTCATGACACATAATATTGAAGGTATGTCTAGATAGTAAATAATTTCCCATAATTAGCATATAATTTTAAGAGGGTTGATAATCATGTAGCTATCATACCATTCTTTCCAATTCATTGATATAAATATTCAAATAAACCCCAAAATTATAAATGGTCACCAACTTTGAATCTGAATACATTTCATTAAGGGATCACTAGTTTAAGGGTGGAATACGGTACTTTTTGGCCCCAAAATAGGATTAGATTCTCTGATTGGGGATGAATCAATGTATAGATATTATTTTCAATGTTCTTTACACCCCAACATGATGTTGAAATTTTTATTATAATTGTCAGATAATTTTATATTTAATGTATATTTCTATCACATACTTTAAAAATTAATTTAATTATGATGCATAAAAATTAAATAAATAATGAATAAACATGAAAACACTTATTTTAAAATGGTTCAACACTGTGGATCAGTCCAATGATCATATATCGAATTGTTTGCTATTGAACGAAAATTACTATGACCATTTCTAGTGGGATATATAAGGGAAAATGGTTCATGGGATCTCTACCATTATAATAATTGGAGTCAACTAATTATACCTCCTGGTTTACAACCAATCCTGATTTCAAATATCACTACACTCTCAACATTTTTTTCTCAATGCTCTTTATGAGAATTTTTATTGGGGTAAAATGAATATATATGTTTTACAACTCGTTTGTTTGATAATGAGTATCTCATTTCTTCCACTTGATAAACATACTCCACAAAATTTTTATAAGGAAGTCCCTATATTCACAAAATATTTACCTTTTCAATATACCTACATCCATCCATTGTGAAATTATCCAATTATTCACAAGAATATTTATTTTTCACAATTCCCCCAACATTTGCAAAGCTCCCTATTTTCCTAAGGCATATATTGCCTTCATGAATCACACTACATTTATGAATCTTTTTACCATCATTATGATCAGAACCTACTTAATGGTTACATATGCTTCAATATCTCCCATTCTCATTGAAGCATGCGATCTTATAAAAAAATCTGTTAATATGAATCAATCACAAATCATATTTTTTAATTTAAAGCAATTGGTTTTTTGTTAGGGAGTACTTATATCAAATTGCCGGGGTATCCTCCTATTCAAAGACAGTACCTCCCCTTAACGAAGTATTCAATCATCCTATTTCATTCTATGTAAATATAATTTATTTTTTGTATACATTCCAATCATCATAATTCATCAGATAACGTTCATCATTAAAAAAAATTCATAATAAGGTAACATACCATATTTCTTTGTAAACACAACCATCCATTGCATAGCTCCAAACTTTTATGAAACACTAATCTTTCTTATTGTATTTTACCATCAAAAAATACAAAACCATCAAGAATTTTATCCCAATTATTCATTTTTTTATGACGGATTCATGGAAATAAAATTATCCTAAATCTGGATTCATCCAATAAATATTGTAAGCCAATAATTCAGAAAACACATTGAAATGGTTCTATCTTGTACACATAGTTTTATTTAACAATACCAAAACATCCATTAATTTTTTATAGATCACTAGCAGCATGCCTAGTAAATAGCCATGCCAGAACTCCACAACTTACTTGGTCCACCTACATTATCAACAAACACATTTAGTCTAAAAGATACTACAAATTTACCTTGGGTAATTTTTCTAAAGAATCCCCCCTTTTTTGTGAAAAATCTTCACCATTTAGTGCTTCTACAATGATACATCCATGTTATACCATAATTCAATTATTGAGATTACATATTGAAATCAATGATTTTCCAAAATCACACACTAAACCCACATGATCGATACTCAGTATGTGGAAGATGATTATCATTCAAAATTCATCAATGAGTCACTTTATTTCAAAACTAGTCAACTAATCTTATCATGAACCTCTTATTTAATGATATATAACCATTGATCGACCATCATTAGAATCATCATATTTGAAATGAATCATACTTATTCACTCCCTCTATGCACTTATCCCAACTTCATTATCAATATTTTCTCCCCCGTTTTAATGTACACAAAGATCACTCTTTAGTGGTTATATCTTTCTAAATAAAACATATTAGATAATAATAGAAAACACACTATACCATAGTGAAAGGGGTTGTGACTTCCACACTTTTTCTCATGTAGGGAGCTGAAGTAACTCTATGTGTAAGTAAATTCCACTCAAACACCTCTTTGGGTATGTCCATTATTTGAATTTCCACATCATATAGTTCAAGAAACACATTCTCCAACATCACAAGATTGTGTTCCACCTTCTATTTCATAAAATGAAAATTGATTTGTATTTGATTCTCCAAGGATTTACGGTCTGTATTTTCATGAGATGTAAATAATGTTAATTATCACATTGGATTTTGATCGGAGTCTCCACTTCAACGCTCATATCTTTATGTCGCAACATCTTCCACTATAATTTTGTGTTTTCTTGATTAGTAGTAATATATTTTTCTTCGACACAGACTAGTGAAAGAAAATCATGTTTATTGATTTTCATAGAGATATAAAATCTCTAATGGTATAATGCACCTCATGAAGTGCATTTATATACACTTCTAAACCGGCCCTATATGCATCTATATAGTCTAATAACTATTACTGATATTTTTCACTGTACTGTAAATAAAAACCATCATTCCCTTGATATATTAAAGTACTATTTTTACTATAAGTGAGAGTATTTCATTGGAATTTGTTTTATGTTGTATTACTTTTTATCTGTAAATAACAATATTATTTCATTTCTATGTTATGTAAAAAATACTGACAATGATCTGCCTACATTCTGTTATAGTAACCACTTTTCCATCGCCTTCTCATGATTGATTCATTTTTGTATCCACCCGAGTCATAACCTTCTTGCAATTATTCAATCCAAGTATTCATTAAACGTCATTTGTATATTTGTATTGTAAAATGAATGATTGATTCCTTAATTTTTTCACCTGTAAACTAAGGAAAAAAATTCATTTCACTATTTTTTTCTAATTCAAACTCATGAATTCTATAAACAGTTTGTTCTATGAATAATCAGATCTACCAAATATTATTCTTTCTATAAACACAAACACTATCATCCTTGGATTAATATAATTTTTTTAAAAGTTATGATAATAAAATCCACTATAGTGAAATTTATGCTTCCAAAAAAATAGATCAATCCATGAATACCATGATATTAGTAATTACATTAATGCATATGGTGACTTCCTAACACAAAAAATAAATGTATTCTCCTATAATTTAATGATAATTACATCTAGTTAATTGATATTAATTTCTTATTGTAGAACCCAATTCATAAACATAGACATGATATACATATAAGAAACATTTAGAATTAATAACATTATGATGACTAAGAATATTTAAATAGTATCAAACCCAGAAACTAGATTAAATGCATCATCCACATTGATTTCCTCGATTTTGGAGCATCCCTTTGATGCCAGTCATGCATTGTTTTTAATTTTCAATAGATCTTCTTTTAGTATTTTTAAAAATACCCATTTGGAACAAAAGAAATTATTACCATTCTTTTTCAAAACAATATCCTTATAAACATGCATCATTGGACTGATATAAATCATTAATTCCAATTATTATGAACAATTCAAATGATTAATTGGTCTTCATAAAGGGTAGAGAAACTGTAGGAAAAACTATTGATCTTCTCTCAGTTCTTCTTGGTGTACAAATAATAGTCCACTAATTTCAAATTGTTAAAAAATAGATAATAATTAAATAAAGGAATAGTACAGCTTCCCCCAATATTTCATATCACGGTGGACATATAAATCATGAACTGAGCCATGATACTAATGAATAAATATTAAATTATACATGGAACCACTGAATTAGCCAATTATAAAATTCACATATCCTTTTAAAAAAACCATATATAATATCTATATTATACAAAACAAAACATTCAGATAAATATTTGAAAAATATAGATTTTTTAACACTTCTTGTTTAATATAGTACCGTATGTGAATTTCAAGAGTAATGATTATTTTTGTTGCATGTATCTCCATTCAAATTCATCCACTTAGGACATTTCATCACGCAAGCACCCACCCTAGTAATTTTATTAATCCCTTTGTACTATATAACATTATTAATATATAGAACCATTTACCACACATGTACAACGGTACCTCTATAATCTCCAAGTGCAGTACTATGGATGATCCTAGTGGGAAAACACATTGATATTTTCATAAAAATCATCATAGTCTTCTTCACGATTGTTCTAACTTTCTTGCCAACATCACCTATTATGTCTATATAACTAGAAATTATTTAACCAAATATTTTTTAATTTAGTATATTTATTGGTTATCCAACCTTTTTTTCATTTCCCTAATTCGGGGTTCAAGCCCACTCCTTAATTTTTATTTCTTACCCTCTCTACACATATGACAATTTTTATTATGCTTTCTATAAGAGGTAATATTTCCAAAGAGCGTCAGTTCTTCCTCTTTCATCCATTATGGAGATATTTATCACGACATCACTTCCCTCCACATTGTATGGAACATTAATTTTTGGATAAATTATTTGTTCTTTTTATTTTTTTAGTTATCTGAATCAAATCAACATTATTTTATAGAAGTGATACTTTCACTAAATGTACATTACATTTACATACAACTACAGAACATCCTTTTGTTTTCATTAAAGATGTTGAACCATTATTCAACATTATAGGTTTTATTCTAGTGTACGATTTATTGTTATACAACAGTACATTAGAGGATATCCTATCATGTTCCATTTCCATCACTACATTCTTTCAGCTATAATGTCTTTATAAATTCTCATGATGAGAACACATAAAACAGCTCCCATTAAAAACATACCTCATGTCATTGTTTCTCATCTTACATATTGATATATTAAAACTTATTCTTCTTATATTGTGACCTCAAACATCATTAGAGAAACTCTTTATTTTACCCAGATTCCTAAATAATTGAATTTGGTTAATACATTCATCTAGGATACATTCCTTTCAATCATTTCATAAAAATTATTCTTTTTTTTAATTTATCAAAATAAATTTCATCAGAGAAATAAATATATGAAAATAATAAATATAGAAAATTATATATTTCCATAATCCCACCAAAAATCGCATTTTTAATAAATTTCAATATAAGTATTTTTATGGCTACTTCAATCACCAAATTTTTTTTATTATTTATAGAACTACCCATGTCAATTTTACTCTCATTAATGGGAGAGAATTTATCATATCCAATACCATATTTTCCAAAAATTAATTGTCAATAGGAAGAGATGATAATATAACAGGTTTCCTATAAAATAACACATTTTCCTTTAATTTCATTACTACCATCCTAAGGATATTAAAATACTAAATTAAAAAATATTTTAATTTAGATGCACCTTTGGAATTATATTTCTAATATGTTTTATTCCGTAATTCTAGATCTTATCACAGTTGATTAATCTTTTTACCTTTTGACTCAATTTAAAAATTAAGTTCACTCTCTCTAGTTATCTTGTATTACATTTCATGGGAGATCTTATCATTCATGTCGTCTTTCCCATTTATTTTAGAAATTATATGAGTACCTTAATCATTATGTGATGTATTCTCCAATTATATCCTTTTTTTTACTCAAATAAGTTCAAAAGTTTTTGAATAATGTTCATCATTTTCCCCTAATTGTAAAATTATCATGATATTATTTTTTCACCATATCATCTTCTTTGGAATTATTTTATCGTTGTGAATATCTTTTATTGTTTCTTATCGTGGAAAATTATATTCCACATCATATCAATATCCACATAACATTAAATTTATTGAATCCCTTACAATTGTTGAACTCATTTTGATATACATGTAACTGAATATCTTTGACTTATTTCCCACATTTAATTTTTTATCCAATTCCTCTATCATGTTGAAATAATCTTCTGTTATACATCAACGAATTTATTCATTTCCAGTAGTTCCCACATCACATGGGGAGTTGGTTTTTTCATTCATTCTTATAGAACAATTAAATTAAGAAATATTCACACAATATGATGGGTTATTGGTATTCATTAACTAAAGTTCACTCTTTTTATTGGAAATTACACACTGAGGAATTCCACCATACTTTTTCTTTTTCATTTAAATTCATCCCTTTTCTATGGCACAACATGATAACAGATGACTGAAACATTAATTTCTAAAATATAGTAATCCATTTTAGATAAAAAATAATATAAAAGCAAACAACCCCATTTACCAAATGATATGAAAAAATGGGTTTTAGATACCATGATAAGCGGTAAATTAGGTAATGGATATTCATTTTTAAATTCTTTACCCCTTTGAATATTGACTTGTTTATTATAAGGATCAATTCGTTTTCTCTTTAATATTAATATTTGAATTATACTCTCAATATTAATCTAATGATTATTCATGGATTGTAAATCATGAATGAAATATCAATGAGACACATATTTTTACTTGATTCATCAATATAGGATAATCCAAGGACCATGTATTAAATAGAGAGTTGGTGCACCAAAACCACTATTATCACTTCTTTTTGAATTTCCCTAGGTCCCTCCTATCATGGATCACTAAACATACAAAATTGGGAGTGGGATCAATATCCCTCGGAGTTTATAACCATTAAAACTTTGAAATATCAATGTTGTCTCAACATATGGGTGATCATTTATCCTCCAAACTATTCATCTTTTGATCACATGATTCAACTGTTCTACCTCATTTGGTGCATTAGTAATATCCGCATTCATCCACATTATGAATAACACTTTATAAAACTGTTAATAATAAATTAAATCTCGTTTTCAATATATTATTATTTACCCAAAAAAATCATTACAACCATCAAGAAACATCCGAATTATTCACAAGAATATAATTCTTTTTCAATGCTCACATCTTTTGTGAAGGATACTACAGTCGCAAATCAGAAATCTCACAAATTTTTTTAAGAAAACATACATAATGAATCTCACTTCATTTATGAGGCATGCATTACCTTAATGTCCCCTTTATCTGCAAAATATATGATCATTTATAAACCTTCATGCAATAAGAAACATTCTTAAATAAACTGCATGTATTCCGAGACTTTGGATTTTTGATAACTCTTCCATAGATAAAATAAAGATGCAGAATACTATTTTTAGACATTAACTTAGTTTCGTGATGATTTCAATCTCACAACATCCTTTTCCTGAACCAATACATTATTATTTGTGTACCTCCCTATAATGTTGAATAATTGGTGAAATTTATCCATTTTTAATGATTATCATAATCCTATAATACATTTTCTTTTCTTCGTGACTCATCCATCCATTGTAATGATCCAGAACATTGTGAAACATGTAAATTTTATGAAGAAACTAAACATCAAAAAACACAATGCCTTTAATGAATTCATTCCTCTCTCCATATTTCTATGAGGAATCCATGGAAATATATCTTTTGTGATTTATTAAGTTGTCCTCCAAATTTTGGAGCCAAATGTTATTAAAAACACTAGGAAATTATGTCAACATATAGAAATCGTTTTTATTAAAAATTATATATTATCAATTCCTTTTTTATTAGATATTTATTGACACAGAATGTCAAAAAAACACATTGGAACTCCATGACTATTATTTTCACCTTCATTTTCAATAATCACTATCAGACAAAAATAACTTCAATGTTACCTTGAGGATTTCTCCCCAATAGTACTTTTTTCCTTTGGTAACCATATCCATTGTAACAAAAATTCATAAATAAATATGGAAAACATAAATATCAATTAGATATGATCTTGACAAGTACACCATGAGTCCTTATGATTTCTCAAACATATAGCTCTCAGAAATAATCAATAGAAAATGACTGCTTTATTGGAATGAAGTGATCAGTCCATGATAGTGGATCAAGGGAATATTATGTTATATACCAGCCTATACAAGATATTATAAGCATAATTTTTTATTCAAAATATTCCTTTTTATGTCTTTATACTGTTAGATTATTTTTACAAAGAACACATGTTTTCCTTGATTCTATATGTTCATTCGTTTATGTATGATGAATTTTTAAATGAACACAAAAATGTCCTATTTCATAACAAGAAAATAACATTTTCATTCAATATATTGTTATATATTTTTCAATATATAGTATAAAAACCAAAATTAGAAATTATATTCATTCATCATCTCTTCTAACATACCATTAGGAACTACTTTCCATCCACATATATAAAAAAATAAGATGAACATTGAACCCCTCAATCAAGGATCATACCCCCATTAAGTTCTAATGAATAATGATTCAATTGGGGTCATTAATCTGTTTGTCCATAACACACTCTACCATAGATGTTTTATGGTTAATGATGTATAGATTCATATGATTATGATGCTCACTCATGTAAAGATGATGTTTGGTCATGATATAAATAATTATATATTTCTCTTTCTCTCTTAACCAATTTGTGTTACAATACATTTCAAAAATAAGATAAATTATTTAAACTCGTAAGATCATAATAAATATCAAAATAAAATTACAAGGGATACAAAACATAGTAATTATAATAGAAATTCTAATCCCTCTGTGTGATGGTTTATTTAAAAATTTTATAATCAGTGAAAATTGTGATGTATTTTATAAATTGATAATATCTCCATTACATTGTTGAAATTATAATTTTGTACTGTTATAAATTTGTAAAAGGGTATTTTATTTCATTGGGGAGTATCCAATTACATCCATATACCCCTACCCAATGATCCTGCATCTGAAAATAAATGATCCAATTGGAATACACATTACAGTAAACAATTAACCATATGTCTCACAAAGGAAATATAAATACTCTATTAGAAGTAAATATGTTATTTATCTCTTCAAAAGATTTTCCACACTAATAATACAATATAAACATCATTCCCTTCTATACTGAAGAAGATATGGGAGATGAGTTCATTTTGAGATACTAAATTAAATGGTGATAATTTCCCATAGGTTCATAGAAACTACTTATATCAAACATGACTAATGAAACGTTCTTGGACATCACCAACTCTAATTTCTCATAATCTATGATGATGATATCTTAAATTATAACAAGTCTAAAAAACATGACTTTTCAAATAAAATTATTATTCTTTGCTTTCTTCTCATTTCACTAGCTCCCTAGAAAAATTTTAAATACAATACTAATATGTCATCCGTGAACAGCCTTTTATCTTAAATAGTAATCAAATATCCACTAATGTCCTCAAAAATGAGTTTATAAATTAATTAATTTTGACTTTAACTTAAAATATGAATATATTTAGATAATTGGTTTATCAAAAAATCATTTCTAGTTACTCAAAAATTATATTCCAACATAAAAAGGTCATATATAAAACATCCCAGAGTCATTTTAGAAGATGAAGATGTCTCGACTAGATGACGTTCATAAAAATAATTCCCATATTGTAGTTCAAATAAATCATGATTTCTAGAAAATTGATAAAAAATCATGATTATTACCCGGTCTTAATTTTAATGTGATACCAAAATATATATAGTTTTTCATACTTTCTAGGAAATAAGAACCATGTATTCCTGGGAGAATTTATCTATATAGAAATCCCCTTGGAATCATGATATTCCAAAATAATCTTTCATTCTATCGACTTTTACGATTAAATTTTATATAGAAGAATCAATAGTGGAAAAGATTCAAGAATAAATTGTTTACTAATTCAAATTCTCTTATTGGGATTTCATAAAAAACAATTCTGGGACTAAACCACTGTGTTGATCCTATAAATTTGTTAAAAAAATACAAAACAATGTGTTAAACCTCTCTAATAATTATTCTATTATATTTTTATGTTAATATCCTTAACTTATACTTCATTAGGACCATGTCGAAATTCATGAAATTTGAACACTCTCTAGAGGGTATATTAAAAATTAACAGGTGATAAGAAGCATTACTCTTCTAGAATAGAAATCAATATATGATTTTAACTAGGTTAACAAGCCTATTTACATAATTATGAAAAATTGTTTTCAAACAAAAAATATATGATCACAAAAATTATCAACAAAAACTAAAACCATGTTATTTGAAGGAAACAATTTGGCCAACATAATAATCACTCTTTATGGGACATCAAGAATAATATATAAATGAAGTTATTAAATATTAATTTCAATATGATATTCTAATAGTGTAAAAAGTAAAATATTGCATATATATCAAATAAATTATATGATAAATTGGAGGATAACTTAATTGCAACTATTTTAGTATGTAACCCTTTTATAGCCTGGATGATTGATTTATTAATAGTGTATTCTCTTCCTAGAACCATATACTAAAACTAATGGAAGAACACCTACTCTACTAATTTCATAGTATTCATAAATCCCTAACTAAAATGTTATCCAACAAGAACTGATATCCTAGATGGTGGTTCACTACCTCTATTAGAAATATACAATAACTCTATCAATAATTAGTATTTCATCAAAGGTCATTGGATCACTATTTTATGTTCTCTTATATAAATAATTGTGTAGAGATGTCCATCAATTACACATGAATGGATCGTCATTACATGAAACATAGAATATTTTAGTATGTTCTCAAATAAACCACACAAACAACATAGAATACAATATATTACTAAATTGGTATAAGAAAACACACCACATCCTTCGCTTCCCAAGTGAGATACACATCTACTTACAAACATTGTCCATCATTTCAGACCACACAAAACGTTTTCACCCATAATGTTTCAACTATAATGGAATATAATTTACATCTAATATATGGTAACAAAATATACATCATGTCATTAGAGAAATTAACAATATTGGAATGAAATATTACAGTTTAAAGTACCTCTGTCAACCCCAATTCAAATAACATCATCATCAGTTCCTTACATAAATTCCTATATATAAGGAAGTCTGGTATATAAATTGATATATTCATATAGTCCATAAAAGAATTCAATACCTACCTCAAATACCTGAAATTTATAATATTTCATATAATATAGAGTATGAGGAAAAAAAGTACAGAAAAAATAGATTTGAAATTTCATTACGATTAGTCCCTATTAAATATTTTATTTAAAAATAATATAAAAATGTACATATGATTTCCATTATAATAAAAATGTTGATTTCTAAAATTTATTATTATCTATGGATTTAATAATTTTATTAATCTATGATATATGATCAACCAATTCATCAAGTTTTTTGAGGTGGTACATTTCCTGAAATAGATTGTAATTGATGAAATTGTAAATAACTCCGGAAAGAAAGTGTTGTCAAATATATATATAGATATCAATAAAATAAATCATGAAGAATATTTTAATTTACTACTAAAACTTTGGTATCAACTATAGTTTGAGTTTTTGGGGTATACACATCCTCCCATTCTATCATGGAAGGTGATGTTTATTTAGGTAGCATTCTCAAAATTTTAATAACGAGGGACCTAAAATCATTTTTCCTAATACTGTAAAACATAACGTTTTTAACAATAATATATGGTAGTTTGTTAAAAATTTATGATCCCCCTTATGTCTATTTGAAAAATATTATATTAATTTATAATAATTGAACAACCTTCTTAAAAAATTCAACGTATCATTTTTTTCGATTTGAAAATATAAATACATGATCTTGAGACATCATCAAATAAACTTAATATAAAATGGGCCGAAAAGGGATACCAATAATAGGAATAAACTATTGTTTTATATTATCCAATTCAATAATAATAAATATATAGTTTAAATTTTCATTAATTTTTTTTGTTTTATTTAACAAGAACTAGATGTTTGATTCAATAAAAAAATAATTTAAGATAATAAAAAACATAGTGTTCATAAGGTCTCTGTAGGCTCCAATACTCTCCCAATTTTTATCACATTTTATCCTCTTATATGTCATGATATTATAGTGTTGGATATTGTAAGGACTTGGTTCTTATTTGAGGTACAAATTCTATTTCATCAATTAGTTATCTATATAATTACTTAAATAAGACCTAATATGATTTTTCATTGACATCATATAGGGATTAGGGGTTCTAGATCTGTTCCAGAGCACAAAACCCGTGTTTTGTGTGAAAGGAGGTGGTCACAAGGTTATTACAAGCCATAAAAGTTCGGCCACATGGATATTCATCTAGGTATGTTGTTTTAGGGGACATTGATTGGGGATTTTCCCATATATTCTAGATGGTTCGTAAGACATGTTGTTAAACCATATAGGAGCCCCATTGGTTTACAAGTAGCTATAAATGATATCTGTATCGGTTGAAAAACTTGCTGGGTACACAATGTGCCCTTGCCTGATTCAGAAAATTTAATATTTTTGATTATATGAAAATCCATTAAAACCCAAAATATATTTTCATTCCTCCCATATATAAAAGGAGGATTTGATATGATCTATTTGAGACTAAACTTTGATTTGTGGTAGATAATTCGTTTGAGCAACATTTTAAGCGTAGTCTGTCTCGTTGGGTCCATAATTGTAAGACCATGATTAATATTTAATATTTATATATTCTACAAGCTATCATTTTCACTATTTTCATGATCATCATCCATTATTAATATTTCTGCCAATATGAATCAAATTAGGACTTGATATTTCATGAGAAATCAAGGAAGGACCTAAAGAATTTCGTGTCATGTCTTTTGATAATTTTCGGGATGTTCATATATATTTTCATGCCATGTGACCATTTTGTGAGTGTTGCCTGAAATTTATATTTAACCCTATTATATTCAGGAATGTTTTTTATTTTTTAATAATCTATCTAATTCTTTTTATTGGTTTTAAACCATGAATGAATCACACCATGGTTGTGTTTCATAAATGTACCATTTGATGGATTATGCCCATGACACCTCTTGAGGTGTGATTTATTCTCATTCATAGGATGTTAAAAATTAAATCGATTATAAATGGGATTTCAACAGTGATGGATTGTAATTGTAATGATTAATGGAATGGAATATATGACATGAAGCTAGTTCATGATATAAAATTTAATTTTTATCTTCAATCAGTTCTTAAAGGTGAATTACCCATGTGATTTAATCAATGAAAATTACATATAATGGTTACATATGACTAATTTATCTTTTTATTGATTATCCCCTGTGATATAATATTTAATTATTTCATGAAATGGATTCTTATAATTTTTGTCATTTAATATTTAGGGTTCCCATGTGATTAATTGAAAGGCCAAGCTCGTTGAGTTTAGCCAATTCTTGAGTCACCTTTCAGATGTGATATTGAAATATATGCATTTGGGATTGACCTTTGAATGTTAAATTAAGTGTATAAATGAAATTTAATTGATAAAATTCTTAATATACATTTGTGAATAAAGGATACAATTTATGGATACAATGGATGGACTCAATTACATGAAGCATTGTTACGCCATTGGTGAATGGTGGATCCAAATGAAGGTAGTCATGGAAGGAATCAATAAGGATTAATTTTTATTGTAAGTTATTCATAGATCAAAATCAATTATTCCATGGATGGACTCAAAAAAAAATTACTATTTAATCCATGGTTATACTTGGTCCCCCTAAAGGATTTCTAATGATGGAATCTATTGGAAGGATGCTACGCATCACATTGAAAGAACCAGGTTCCAGAGAGGTTAATCCGGATGCGATTATAGTGTGTTTATGGATATCATATCTAGGTGAATTGTGAATTCCATCTTAGTAAGCTGAAGGACATTCATATGGTAATATCATACATGATGTGATGGTTGAATTCCATCTTAGGAATGTCAGGTAAGGGCATAGATTCCAAATTAGAGTAATAACAAAATAATACAGGAACTATCATACCTGATAAATAACATGATTATATTCACGATTGTCTCATATCTTACTAGATGGCCTATTTAGGAATTTGTGTGCTATTTACTATACGGGGGATACCCATCTTGATCAGGATCTCGAGACATATAAATTTAGTGACATAGAATTGACAAATGAAAAAAATTAAATGATATGGATATTTACATTTAGGAACATTATTTTTTATTATTATACATCTTACAAACATTATTTATTTATATATATATTAAATGAAATATTGGAATAGAACATGGGTGGTTTCCTATGGGGAATAAATATCAAACACTATTTGTGTCACACATTTGGACCCAAATAGATTATATGATTGTACGTGTTAATTAGTGAATGAACCCTAATATAATTACTTGATATGATTCTTAAGAGTAGGAGTGCATTGGACCACGATGAGGCTTATGATGCAATTGGTAATCTTTTGTAATTTGTTTTTACTTTTTTGATATGTATTGTATAAGACTACAATGTTCCTTTTTGGCTGTATCATTAGATACATCTGACATGTGTCATCATCTATATGATATGAATTTTATCTTTGTTTAGACTATTAGTCTTATGCAATTTATTTCTATTTTATGGTTTACTGCTTCATGTATATAACTATTGTTGTATTTGAATTATGTTACACTATACTAATGAGGGAATAGTATACCCATTGACACACATGGGCCCTCGTTTGTAGTTGGTAGCCTCTGGGGTTTGGGGAGAACTCTACCTCTCTCACTAGAGGTAATTATGATAATTCATTTGGAAAGAAATCCATAAAATAATAAACCACTGGAGATAAATTAGATTCACTTACTAGGTCACATCATCTCAGTAGCAGGAATTTTCGTGGACCCAAAAAAGGAAAGATTTATAGTTTCCCAGGAACAACCTAAGAACATCATTGAGGTGTCATGTTTCATAAATCTAGATGGTTACTATAAATGTTACATACATGAATACCCATGCATAGCTATGTCATTGATGGGATTTATTATGAATTTTGGGATGCATATATGAGTAGATTCATGTGATATGAACTTTTTGGATCATAATGGGATTTTGGATTTAGCACTGATATAGATTTTTCATGGGGTAGGTAGGAGTTACAATCAATATATTGATTCATCAGCTCTCAGAATGGGATCAGTTCTTTTGTGAGGGGATCAAGTCAACACATATGGGTCTCAGTAGTTGAGGCTACATGAAATGATTTACCTAACACTGGGTCTCGTGTTAGATTTAGTTGTTCATGTTTTGGGATGTTAGAGACAATTCTTTCTAGGAGAGAATTTTTTGGTGTACACTGACCACAAAATCCACAATTATATGTTTACACAATGTGAATTTAATCAATGGAAATGAATTTTGTCTAAATACCTTCTGTATATTGACATCGATATTTCCATTTTTCTTTATAAAGGAATCCTAATGTCCAATGAATTGACCATGGGGACTCAGATACAAGAAGATTAGGAGGCTGCTAGTGAGTGGTGGGTTATGACGTTGTTCCCT
This sequence comes from Viscum album, assembly GCA_963277665.1. Taxonomy (NCBI): domain Eukaryota; kingdom Viridiplantae; phylum Streptophyta; class Magnoliopsida; order Santalales; family Viscaceae; genus Viscum; species Viscum album. Next base: position 553,709,006 of record OY728165.1, on the reverse strand, counting down.
AATATGATCATGGAGGTACACAATAGTTAGGTCCATAAATTTTTATAATAATTATATGTCACATATACCCTTCTACATAGAGTTAGAATCAGTAATTTATCTAGTTCATAAGGACTAGTTATTTGGGATGATGTGGTAGGTGATGAGCCTCATCCTATATAGAACATATTTGATGATGAGATTTTGAATGCAAAAGGATGTGTATCAGTTTGAGAGGACATTCTCAAGGAGATGATGTAGGCTTTTCGTGATTAAGCTGTTGAGTCAAAAGTCCTCTTTTGACTTCTATATCATGTTTTGGAAATCACAAATGTATTCTATCAAATTTTGTAAATTACAATTGTCTTATATCATGTTTATCATATCGTACAATGTTGATCATACTGACCATATCTTATCGTACAATACTGATCGTACTGACTCTGTCAATCGTATCGTACTGACTCTGTCAATCGTATCGTACTGACTCTGCTATTCAGATGTTCATTACTTGTTTTGGTACTTTGTCAAAAGCACTTGTTTCATATGAATCGTACCATTTCTTATCAATATATATATATATCATGTTTTAACCAATACGATGTCGTTGAGTTAGTTACAAACTAATCAAAACGATGTTGTGCTTTCTGTTTCAATATGACCGTTATGATGACAAGTGTCCAAGTCCCTCCGAGTTTTTCGGAGAAATATGACCGTTGGAGGCAACATGACCGTTGGAACCCGAGGCCTATAAATAGGAGGTCATTTGAAGCTGAGAGTACAATGATGAATGGTGAAATGAATGAAGAGACTTCGTGAACTACCATGATTCTAGAGAGAGACACTGTGACTTCTCTCATCTGCCTTGTGCGTCCGATCATCGTATCGAGGGCTTTGAAGCAATTGAAAGACAGAGGTGCCGATTACCTACAAAATCGAGGGCTTCCAAATATAGGTAGACAAAAGTGCCGATCATCGTATCGAGGGATATCGGGGATAGGCAAACAGACGTGCCGATCATCGTATCGAGGGATTCTAGGGACAGGCAGACAGACAGTCTGATCATCGTATCGAGGGCTCACCAAGGTGTTGGTGAGACAGACCTTTTATCCTAGGTGAAAGGATAACCCTTCTCTATGGGTTAAAAGAATTGTAATTCTTTTACATTTCTGTTGTTACTTGTATTAGAAAGGAATTTGTATTGTTTCCTTTCTTCTTTACATTTTCAATTGTAATTGTTTCAATTACAATCATTCTATTAAATATTGTATTGATTGATACTATATTCTTTAAGGTAGAATCATTCATCTTTGTATTACTCTGATTATTGTGTTCATCTTGAATACAGTTGTTTTACATTACATTATTATTACAATACATCATACCTTTTTACATTCAATACAATTGTGGGTGTTTGTATTTGTATTAGTTTAAGTTCATTTAAACTAATCTCTTAATTGCTAAAACTCAAAGGTTTTTTAAACCTACAATTCACCCCCTCTTGTATTTTACCATCTAATAGACATACATATCTATATATTCGATCCAACAATTGGTATCAGAGAAGGTTTTCTACTAATTTGTATTACTAGCTTTATTTCTTTCATATTATTATCTTGAAAACTTACTACACTAACGTGTGGAGTGGAAAAGTTATTGTTGTATTAGATGGAAGGAATGAGTATCGGGTCAACAAACAATCTGAATCCTTCTATACCACCAATCTTTGATGGGAATGATTATGAGTATTGGAGAGATCGTATGAAGACTTTCTTTATCAATACTGGTGTAGACAATTTTATTATGCTTACTGGAGGTTACAAAATTCCTGACAAAGAAGTCAGTACTTTCACCAACCAAGAGAAGCAAGAATATCAACTAAATTACAATGTACGCAATAATTTATTATGCTCTATGACCAGGAATATATAAAGTCAGATATCATCATGTGAAGCAGCCAACTGTATTTGGAAGAAATTAGAAGTTACTCATTTTGGTACATCCAATGTTATAGAAACATGGAGAGCAATGCTTCGAGAAGAGTATCATGGATTTGTTTTTCCTTATGGAGAGCCAGTATGTAAAGTGCAACAAAGGTTTATGACAACAGTCAACAGCTTACAATCTATGGGTGAAAAAGGTCTTGATGATGAAGCTCTTGTTGATAAGATTATAGATATAATTCCAAATGAATGGGAGTCAAAAAGAACAGCTATTGATGAAAATAGAAATGTTTCTCAGATTACTCTTGATGAACTCTTTTGAACTCTTCTAAAACACGAGACAAGAATGAAGAGAGATGATGATTTCAACAAGAAGAAGAATGGGAATGTAAGTATAGCTTTTGCATCTAAAGCTAAAACACCTTAAAGGCTTGCAAGGTCTAAATCCAAGAAGGTTGTTATATCTGATTCAAGTGATTGTAATATTTCGGATAATGAGTTAGCCAATCTTGCTCGAAGGATGAACAAGATTGTGGGAAAGAATGATTTCAAATATAGATTCAAAAAGAAAGACAGGAAAGATAGGAATGATTCAGAGGTAACTTGTTATGAATGTAATAAATCAGGACATATAAGGCATGATTGTCCTTTACTGAAAAGGAATCATAGAAAGGAGAAACATTCTGAAAGAAACAAGAAAAGGTTTTATAAGACAAATAAATTCTTGAAAGCAAATGATAAATGGAGTGCAAGTGGTAGTGATTCCACAGACGATTCTTCAGAATATGTGACATTAGGGTAGAGGAATATCAGACTCCTAGCCAGATTACCTATTAAAGATCATTGTCTCATGGCTAAGGTACATAATGCTGAAGCTATTACAAACGTCTCTTTGAATGCAAATTATACTGATAATAGATATTATCAATCATCAAATGATAAATCTTCGTCATCATAATATGATACATTACCTTCTTTTGAAGAAGTCTCTAGATTTGCTAAATTACTTGAAAATGAAAATTCTAAACTCAAAAAGATATTTGAAAAAGAAAATTCTAGAATTTAAATCTTGACTAAAGAAGTATCAGATCATTCTAAAGATCGTGATGTCAAAACTTCTGATTTTGAAAGTATTTTAAAAACCCATGAGAAAGTTAAATATGCTAAGGATAAACTTTCTAAGGATCTTGAAACTGTAATTTCAAAGAAAAATATTTTAGAGCCTAACTCTAGTTCAAATTCAAATGTTTTGGAAAATAAGAATTTGGTTTTAAAACTAGTCAGAGATTTTATCCTTGAAATTTTTTTTGTCAAACTTTACTCATGGAAAAGAAAACTTTGACAGGATGTATTCTCAAATTAGACCTTTAAGAAATCGTTCTGGTCTAGGTTATAGTTGTTCCATACCGGTTTTTAGTAACAACTACTTTGTTCCTCAAAAAACCTATTTTTGTTCTAAGTGTCAATGTGGTGGACACTGGAGAAGAGATTGTTCTCTAAAAAAACTCAATCTTTAGGATTTCATAAAGCTCATTTTGCAAGACAAATGTGGATTCCTAAAATTCTTTTATCTAACCTTTCTGGATCCAAACAAGTTTGGATTCCGAAAAAACTAATTGTTTCTTTTTCAGGAAAATGAGAAGTGTACCAATAAGAATATTTGGTACATGGATAGTGGTTGTTCTCGACACATGTCTGGAAACAAAGATCTCTTTGAAAAGGTTATAAAAAAAAGGTGGAAAAGTTACCTTCGGAGATAATGCTCAAGGAAAGATTGTTGGTATAGGTAATATTGATTTTCTTGGAAAAGTTCTTATCTCAAATGTTTTGTCTGTTAAAGGTCTTAGGCAAAATCTCATCAGTATAAGTCAATTATGTGATGAAGGATACCTTGTGAATTTTATAAATGATAAGTGTCTTGTTCACAATTCCAAGGATGAGTTCATTCTATCTGCCCATAGGCAAGAGAATGTTTACACTATTAACATAGAAGACCTTAGGAATCAATACATACCTTTCTTAAGTGTAATAGAAGACCAATCGTGGCTATGGCATAGGATACTAGGACACTGTAATATGAAAAACCTTATTAAACTCTCAAAGAAAGGACTTGTAAAGGGGATACCAGACCTTAGATATGATTCTTCAAAAGTCTGTGATCCTTGTCAATTTGGCAAGCAACATAAAACTAGATTTAAATAAATTAATGAAGTTACAACTTCTAATGCATTACAGCTAGTGCATATGGATCTTTTTGTTCCTTCACAATATGGATGAATAGGAGGCAAATACTATGTATTTGTTTTAGTTGATGACTTTACTAGATTTACATGGGTATACCTTCTCACAAAGAAATCTGTAGCCTTTTTCTATTTCAAAACTTATAGAGCCCAAGTTAAAAATGAGAAAAACCTACCATTGATAACTATTCATAGTTATCATGGTGGTGAATTTCAAAATTCAGATTTTAAAACTTTTTGTAGTAATAAAGGTATTACTCACAGTTTCTCTGCTCCAAGAACTCCTCAGCAAAATGGTGTTGTTGAAAGAAGAAATCGTATTATTTAGGAAATGACTCGAACCATGTTGAGTGAATACTCAATTGCTAAGCACTTTTGGGCTGAAGCTGTTAGTACTGCCTGTTATACTATAACTCATGTTTTAACTAGACCTTTTCTTAATAAAACACCTTATGAGTTATGGACTGGCCGAAAACCTAAAGTTTCATACTTCAAAGTTTTGGGTTGCAAAGTATTCATTTTGAATCCAAAATATAATCTACATAAATTTGTACCAAAATCTGATGAAGGAATCTTTCTAGGCTATTCTACAACCTCGAAGGCTTATAGAGTTTTCAATAAAAACACTTGTACTATTGAGGAAACAGTACATGTAAAATTCAATGAAACTGATCGTTTTGTTTTCAACCAACCCAATCCTACATCTTCGGATGTGTTTTCTAAAAATGTTTATCAACCGTTATTAGAAGATCATTCTGATAAGGAAAATGTTCAAGAAAGTATTCCTGAAACATTTACGACAGAAAATTTTCTACCATATGTTGATGAACATGCTTTACAAAATCCAAATCAATTGTTTCTTAGAAATCATCCCAGTGATAACATCATTGGTGATGTAAATCAACCTGTAAGGAACAAGAATTCCTTAAGAAATGAAATAGAACATCTTGCTTTTCTTTCCCAATTTGAACCTAAAAGTCCAAGTGAGGCTTTAGGTGATGATGATTGGATCAAAGCAATGCAAGATGAACTAAATGAATTTGAAAGGAATCAAGTCTGGACTTTATTTGATAGACCTAAATAAACAACTGTGATTGGTGTAAAATGGGTTTTCAGAAACAAATGTGATGAAAATGGAATCATTGTAAGAAATAAAGAAAGACTTGTTGCTAAAGGCTATAATCAACAAGAGGGAATAGACTATGAAGAAACATATGATCCTGTAGCTGGACTTGAATCTATTCGTATTCTATTATCCTTTTCAGCATTTTTCAATTTCAAACTATTTCAAATGGATGTCAAATGTTATTTTCTAAATGGTTTTGTTCAAGAAGAAGTTTTTGTCGAACAACCTCCTGTATTTCAAGACCCAAAACATCCTGATCATGTTTTTAAACATAACAAAGCTCTATAAAATCTAAAACAAGCCCCTAGAGCATGGTATGATAGACTTACAAGATCTCTTTTTCAAAACAATTATACAAAAGGTACAGCAGATCCAACCCTTTTTATCAAAATGGAAAACAAAAATGTTTTGATTGTCCAAATCTATGTTGATGACATCATATTTGGATCAACACAGAAATCTTTAACTGATTCTTTTGCAAACTTAATGAAATATGAGTTTGAAATGAGTATGATGGGTGAGTTAACATTCTTTCTAGGTTTTCAAATTTCTCAAAAACCAGAAAGAACTTATATATCTCAACATAAGTATATATAATATTTACTCAAAAAGTATGGATTTGAGAAAACTAAAAGTATTAGAACTCCAATTAGTACCTCAAATACTCTTGATCTTGATGAAACTGGAAAACCAATAGATCAAACAAGCTTTAGATGTATGATAAGAAGTTTGCTATACTTGACAGCTAGTTGACCAGACTTGATGTTTTCTGTATGATTATGTTCAAGATACCAATCTAATCCAAAAGAGTCTCATTTAAAAGCCGTAAAGAGAATCTTTCGGTATTTAAAAGACACTATGGATTTAGGTCTTTTTTACTCTTCTGGGAATGATTTTGTTTTAAAAAGTTTTTCAGATGCTGACTTTGGTGGTTGTAGAATGGATAGAAAAAGTACATCTGGAACATGTCATTTATTAAGAGATTCCTTGGTTTCTTGGTCCTACAAGAAACAACACTCAGTAGCACTATCCACTGCTGAAGCTGAATATGTAGTAGCTAGAAGTTATTGTGCTCAAGTATTGTGGATGCAGCACACACTCAATGACTATGGATTGAGTTTTTCCAAAACTCAAATTCTTTGTGATAATACAAGTGCCATAGCTCTTAGTAAAATCCCAGCACACCACTCTCGTAGAAAACACATAGATGTTAGGCATCACTTTCTTAGGGATCACACACAAAAAGGAGATATTGTTTTACAATTTATTGGAACACAAGAACAACTTGCTGACATTTTTACAAAAACATTACCTTCCGATAGATTTGAGTTTATAAATCAGAAGCTAAGAATGATTACGGTAAAATAATCATTCATATCTACTTCATGTTTTACAAGTCTCCTTACATTAAATAGCTCCTCTTGAAAAGGGGAGAATATTTCTTTCCATCTTTAAGTTTCTTTTTATCTTATATTCTTTAACTATTTACTCTCTGGATATGTGTATTTTTTCTGTTTATCGTATTGACAGTTTTAACATATCTTTCATTTTTTCCCTATTTATCGTATTGAATGTTTTATCATATAATTTACTTTTCTTTTCCATCATATCGACCGATGATGGTAATGAATTTATTTTCCATCGTATCGACCTATGATGGTAATGAATTTCTTTTACATCGTATCGACCTATGATGGTAATCAATTTCTTTTCCATCGTATCGACCTATGATGGTAATCAATTTCTTTTCCATCGTATCGACCGATGATAGTAATGAATTTCTTTTCCATCGTATCGGCCTATGATGGTAATCAATTTCTTTTCCATCGTATCGACTGATGATGGTAACAAGATTTTTTTCCATCGTATTGTCAGTTCATGGTAAAGAGATTGTTTTCCATCGGCTTGTCAGTTCATGGTAACAAGATTTTTTTTATCGTATTGTCAATTCATGGTAACAAGATTGTTTTCTGTCGTATTGTCAGTTCATGGTAATGAGACTTTTTTCCATCGACATGTCATTTAATACTTCTATTTTATTTTATTTTGTATGGTTGTGTATTCTTTAATCCTAAAACCAACAACTACCTTACATTCTCCGGCAGGTATTTTCCATTTTTTTATTTGTTTTCTTTTTAGTTTTCAATCCTAACCATTGATCTGTTTTCCTCTAATCCTGACCGTAGAAGATCAACGGTCACCTATTTTTTGCCTATAAATACCACCCCTCCCCAAACCCACATTGGTTTTTAAGGTTTTGAGGCGAAGCTCTAGTCCACCGGTTATAAATCATCGTACGATCTATCATCGGCATCATCTTTATGTCTCAATCCTCTGCTAATACTCCTACCGAAATGTCTTCAAAGACTTTTACAGAGAAATACTTTAATAGAGAAAGGTTAGTTTCTCAGGACTTCTTTGATTCGTATGATTCCACAATCAGAAGAATCATTCTCTTTCAAGGATGGGAAAATTTCTGTGTTGAAAGACATGTTTCTCAAGATCCGGTTCTCTTTGATGAAGTTTGTCAGTTTTATAAAACCGTATCGTTCGACAAAGATATGACTATCAATTTTTCTGCATACGATAGAAAATTGTCTATGTCTGTGAAACAAGCGGCACATTTCCTGAATGTTTCTGTAGAAGGGGATTCTTTCTGTCCATCTCAAAAACTACCAGAGGAAGTTGGTACGTTTAATAGAGAATGTTCTGAAAAGAAGTTGTTTGTTTTTAATGAAGAAAAGAGAAAAGTGTCTCATCTTTCACCGGACAATCGTTTTGTGACTCTATGGATGCAAGGTTTTCTTATCCCAAGGAAAGGGGATAGAGAAACTATGAAAGCTTCTGATATCTTTATGCTTGACTATATTTTGAATATGAGAAAAGTAAATCTCATGGGGTATGTTTTTGAAACCATTAACAATGTCAAGACAGGAGGGATTAAGTCCCAAATGATTATATATCCATCCATCCATACGAATTTCATTCTTGAAAGTATGAAGTTTTGTAACATTACTTTGAAAGGAACCCCCATATATTTGAAGCCATCGTGGATTAGTAAGATTACGATGAAAAGGCAGAATGTTTGTTTTGATCCGAATTCAAAACTTTTTATCAGGGATGTAGAAGCTGAATTGGCTCAGAATCAATCAGCACCTATGCCAGCCAAAGACATTCAATCTACTGGTATTACTCAAAAGTCTGATCTGCAAACTAGTTCCAAGCCTAAGAAGAAGCCAAGGTACAATAAGAAGGTTGTAGCCAAATTGAGAAAGGATAAGGAACAGAGAAAGGAAGGTGATCCAAAGTTTGGACTTGAACCGGGTGAAGCTTTTGTAGAATGAATAAGGGTAGAATAAAACCTTAAGGATGAAAAGAAAAAGAAAACTGCTTTGAAAAGAAAGGCTCAAGACTTTGATATCTCTAAATTCTTGAAAGCAGTTGAGGAAGCTAGTGCTCAACTTACCACAGAAGTGCTTCAAGAGCCTATCGTACAGAGTCTCCCTGAGGAAGGAAAACAAAAACAAGTGATGGAAGAAATAGAAGAAGTATAAGAAGAAGAAGGAAACTTTCTTTTAGAATTTCTTCAAAGTTCAAAGAAGAGTAGAGAGGAATCGGTTCAAAAGCTGAGTGAAGTTGTTCAACAAACTCCTCATGCCGATCAAGCACGATCTCCGAACAGAATGTCATCCCAAGAAAAGAAAGGTGCTCAATCCTCTCACACAGATAAAGTTGTTTTCATTAGTGACAAAGTGGAAGAAGAAAGAAAGCAGAAAGAAAAGGCAAAAGGAAAACAGCCAGTTGTTGACTCAAGCCGATCGTATGAACTAGCATCGTACGATGAAGATACTAATTCATAACATACAATCTCTCTCAAGAAGAGTGATTACATTGTTCATGTTTTGGGAAGGGTTGAGAAGAACATTGCATATTTTCCAAGGCTAGAAGGGAAAATTGATTTTATTACTGACAATCAAAAGAAGATGTTTGGCTCTGTAAAAGAGTTGAGGAAGAAAGTTTTGTCAGTTGCAGCCGATTTGAATGTTCTTTCAGAAAGTTCGGTTTCTCATAAGAAGGCATGAAATAAGATGACTTAGTGGTCGTAAAAAACAGAGCTTAATCAATGATCATGAAATATACATTGAAGATATAAGAAAGTTGTCAAATGATCTTGTAGTTTCTTTCAATAAGATTGATAGAGAAACGTTTGAAAGGTTGAATCTTTTGTCTTCTCAACGAGCCGATGTTCCTTCAGTGAAATATTTGCAAGAGAGAATGAATGTTTTTCAATCTGAATTCTTGAAGGTTTCATCTTTCAAAGATGAAATGGTTTTTCTGATGAATCAAAATTCTGTGTTATCCAAACATAACAAGAATTTGAAAAACAGAATTGATACCCTTGAAGAATTAATCAGAGTCCAGGAGGAGACTATCAGAAATCATGATCAGATTTTTGCGGACCAACAAGAGCTTCTAAAAACTTAGGGTGAATCAATTTCTGAAGACAAGAAGGAGATCAAGAAGATGAAATCGGTTCTTCATGATCTTATAAAGAAGGAGAAGGAAAGAGAAAACAAATGATTCTTGTATTTGTTTCTTTGAAAGCTGTCTTTGTTTTGTAATAACTTTTATGATCCTTTTCTTTTATCCACTGTCTTGTGTTTATTTTTTCTAACTCCTTCAGACAATTCAAGATTACTCCTTTCTTTTTGTAAATCAGAAAGGGGGAGAATGTTTTATAAAGGGGGAGAATTCTTTACAACACTTAAAGAAAATCTACGAATACAATCCATAGGAAAGTCCATACCCAAGGGGTAGTTAGTTGTATTCAATTTCTTATTCAGAAGAGTTTCCAATAACTTAGGGGGAGATAAGTATTTCTTGTTATATTTTCTTTATGTGTTGTGCTTTCCAAAAAGGGGGATATTGTTGATTCAAAAGTCTTCTTTTGACTTCTATATCATGTTTTGGAAATCACAAATGTATTCTATCGTATTTTGGAAATTACAATTGTCTTCTATCATGTTTATCGTATCATACAATGTTGATCGTACTGACCATATCGTATTGTACAATACTGATCATACTGACTTTGTCAATCGTATCGTACTGACTCTGTCAATCGTATCGTACTAACTCTGTCAATCATATCGTACTGACTCTTCTATTCAGATGTTCATTACTTGTTTTGGTACTTTGTCAGAAGCACTTGTTTCATATGAATCGTACCATTGCTTATCAATATATATATCCTATTTTAACCAATACGATGTTGTTGAGTTAGTTACAAACTAATCAAAACGATTTCATGCTTTCTGTTTCAATATGACTGTTATTATGACAGGTGTCCAAGTCCATCCGAGTTTTTTGGAGAAATATGACCGTTGGAGGCAACATGACCGTTGGAACCTGAGGACTATAAATAGGAGGTCATCTGATGCTGAGAGTACAATGATGAATGGTGAAATGAATGAAGAGACTTCGTGAACTACCAAGATTCTAGAGAGAGACACTGTGACTTCTCTCATCTGCCTTGTGCGTCCGATAATCGTATCGAGGGATTTCAAGCAATTGAAAGACAGAGGTGCTGATTACCTACAAAATCAAGGGCTGCCAGGGATAGGCAGACAGACGTGCCGATCATCGTATCGAGGGCTGTCGGGGATAGGCAGACAGACGTGTTGATCATCGTGTCGAGGGCTTCCAGGGATAGGCAGACAGACAGTCCGATCATCGTATCGAGGGCTCACCAAGGTGTTGGTGAGATAGACCTTTTATCCTAGGTGAAAGGATAACCCTTATCTTTGGGTTAAAATAATTGTAATTCTTTTACATTTCCGATGTTACTTGTATTGTAAAGTAATTTGTATTGTTTCCTTTCTTCATTACATTTTCAATTGTAATTGTTTCAATTACAATCATTCTATTACATATTGTATTGATTGATTCTATACGCTTTAAGGTAGAATCATTCATCTTTGTATTACTCTGATTATTGTGTTCATCTTGAATACAATTGTTTTATATTACATTAGTATTACAATACATCATACCTTTTTACATTCAATACAATTGTGGGTGTTTGTATTTGTATTGGATTATGTTCATTTAAACTAATCTCTTAATTGCTAAAACTCAAAGGTTTTTTAAACCTACAATTCACCCCCCCCCCCCTCTTCTATTGTACCATCTAATAGACATATATATATCTATATATTCGATCCAACATAAGCTTGGGTAGTGGAAATTGGTGTCACCATGATATTTTTGTAATGAAATCGTCAGTTTTGGAGATCATGTATGAAATGGTATGTTAATGGTTTTTGCATCAGGTGTTCAAATTTTAAACTTGTGAAGGCGGACCACAATCAACTCGAAATAATTTCTCATAGACTACCCTTTCTTGAGTAAGTTGAATTATTTCATGATGGATTTATTTACCGGTTTACCAAGGTAACCTCACTGTCAAAATTATATTTTGGTTTTTCATTTTTGGCTCCCAAAGGTCACTCATTTCATACCTATCAAGGAGAAATTTTTAGTTGATGATATTTGAATGAGTTATATTAGAGAGAACATATGTCTTCACGGTGTCCCACAATCTATCATTTTAGATAAGGATGCTCGGTATACATCACAGTATTAGAATGAGATATATTGGGATATGGGTACTCAATTCTTTCTGAGCACAGAATACAACCCATAGAAATTTTTTCAGTCATAGTAAATGATTCTTGTGATTTAGGACCTGAAACAAACAAGTGGTAAGGACTTAAAGGAAGAGGAATATACCCCATATTCAATTAACCTTCAATTATGTATTGTATTCTTCTATCCAGATTCCATCATATGAGGCATTTTATGGTAGGCCATACATATCACCCCTATATTGGTTGGAGGTAGGATAGGCAGCTATGTTGGGGATTTGATTATTTTAGGAAACCACATATCTAGTGTAGTTTATTAATATGTTGAGGGATATTATATAGTCATATAAAAAATAATATGTCAATCACCGTAGATTTCATCTCGAGTTCAAGGTTGAGGATCAAGTTTTATACATGTTTAACAGTGGATAAGACTTAGGAGGATCAGGACAGTGGGTAATATTTCTCTGAGAATTTTCAGTTCATTTTACATTCTAAAGATAATCATGCTGGTTTCCTATCGATTGAAGTTACCATATAGGTATCATACTATGGACGACATCTTCCATGTTTCTCAGTTGTACATAACTTTTTATACCCATCTCAAGACTTTCATCCTGAGGAGTTTAACTTAAAGGTAGATGTGTCCTTTAGGGATCAAATTATTTGTATTGTGGATATTAGCATGAAGGTTATCTAAGGCTAGTCAGTTCCCCTATTATGGTTTCTATGAAAGCACAATTGAGTACAGGATGAGACTTAAGAGTAGGATGTCGATGTTTGATTACTTTGGCTAGATTTGTTCTCAAATATTATTTGTCACCCTTTAAAGGAAAATTTGGGGAAGAATTTGTCTAATGGGGGTTTGTAAAAACACAGTTCTTCATCGAGGAATTGATTCTTTTTTTTCCATTAAATCATATTTTAATTTCTTAGATATATTAAAATATTAATGTTTTTGAGGTCTTAAAGGGGTTGGGGGTGTTCTGGGCTAGCTTTGAAGTATGAACAAATGTTTTAAGTGAAAAAATAAGGGGGTATAATTAGTTTACGCCATAAGGGTTGGGCCACTTGGCCACCCATATAGGTATGTAGATTTAGAATACATTCATAGTGGATTTTTAATATATCCCACATAATTAGTAAACATTGAATCTAAACCGTGTAGGTTCCCCATTGCATATAAGAATTCATTCATGGTTTCAATATGGTTTGAAAAACTATGAAGGTAAACCATGAAACCCTACTTGTTTTATAAAATTTAATGATTTTATATAAATTAAAATTATATAGAAACCAAAAATATATATTTCCTCATCCCACTTATAAAACTAGAATTTTTGATGCTATACTTTCATACCGAAGTTTAACTTGAGATCGTTCATCCATCTGATATCCATTTCAAGCACAACCTATCTCAATGGATCTACAATGGTAATACCACAATCCCTATTAAATCATTCTATGATATTATATATATTGGGAAATCTATTTGGAATTAGGCTTGTATAACCTATTATATTTTTCTTCATCTATTCTTCATAATTATCTCAATTGAAGCCAATTTAGGACCTAATATTGGATGGGCTATCAATCCAAGACCCAAGCATAGTGGTGTCAATACTTATATTAATTTATGATATGTTTATATATGTATTCCAACTAAAAACCCACTTTACAAGCATATTCATAAATTAAAATAGAACCCTTGTTTGGTTAGTATTGTTCAAGGTTTTTATAAAATGATCATTAATTATTGTCACAGGTTGAGAACATTGAATGATTCTCTATTTGGGTGTGTTTTTTAAATGGACATTTTTATGGATTATTCCTTAAACACCCCTTGAGGTGTGCCTTTTATCCATTCATGGGATGTTAAACATGAAATTGATTATAACTATAATTGCATTGCGGTTGGATTATAATTGGAATGATTAAAGGTATGAGATATATGACTTGAACTATGGACTTGTTATGAAATTTCATTTTTATATAGAATAACTTTTTAAAAGTGAATTTCCCATGTTAGTAAAATGAATCTTATGCCATGAATTTTTTTTCTTCCAAATTTATCTACTTACTGATTTTAAAAAATGATAGATTTATAACAATGAAATGTATTAACTTGTTATTCTTGTGAGTCTTATTATATTTAAAATTCCCATGCGAGCAATTTAGAGGCCAATCCTCTTTTGTTTGGACAATTCTTAAGACACCTTTTCAAAGAGTGATGAAAATTGATGCTTTTTGGATTTACATTGGAATTTAAGTGAAGTGTTTAAATGGAATTGACTTAATGAAATACTTAATATACATGGGTAAATCATGGATCCATTTTTTATATTATTTGGATTGACTCAATGGCGCAAACATTGAGTTTTAAATGGGTGAATGATGGATCAAAACGAAGTATTCCATCAACGAACGTAAAATAAAATTTACAATTTATTCCATGGGTGATACTCAAGATCCCTATAGCATCGTTGTGGATTTAATCAATTGGTGGGATGTTATACCGCACATAGAGCACTACTAAGTCCGTAAGAGGTTCACAGGGATGAGCTTGTAGGGTGTAGATGGATATCATACCTAAGATATACATGAATTAATCCTTAGGAATTTTATGTATTGGCATATTTTGATATCATACCTTGAGAAATATGTGAATTCCAACATATTAATTTTAGTTATGGACTTACGTTCCAAATTTAATTAATAATAAAAGATTATATGAACAATATACCATGCCAAAGACCAAGCTCATATTCAGGATTGTCTCCTAGATTTATAGATTGTTAATTTAGGAATATGATTAAATTATTTATTATATGGGGGATTTCATGATTGATCTAGATATTGAGACAAAAAAAATTCAATGTGATTTAATTATTAAATGAAATTGATTAAATGGTATGGATGTTCAACTTTGAGTACTTCATTGATTATTATTATAATTTATCAATAGGTTATATATATATATTTATTAACTAATCAAGACAGAACTTATTGAAACCCAATACTAATATACATGGATATTATATCATTTTAGATGAATATATAGTACATTGGAAATATACATCTCAGAGGACTATATTAGTTTAATGTCCAAGGAAACATGGAAGAAAATTCTTTTATTCCACTGAAATATCTTCAATATCTCACATAATGATTTACACCATTATTACATATACGTAAAACCTTTATTTAGTTCCTAGAGAAAGTAAAAAATAAATAGTTGAGATCATATCTTTAGTAAGGGTAAATAATGAAAATGTGTAATCATAACATGAATAAAGGGTATGGAACTTGGGACAAACATTTTAAGACCATACATTTCATATCAAATATCATAATAAATATTTTTAGTTCATAAGATATGAATTATAAGGAATTATTTAACATAATCCTTGAAAGATTAACATATGAATAAAATATTGAATTATGGAAAATAGATAAGAATATAAAAACTATATATTAGTGTGTCCTACCAAGGACATTGAAAAGTTTTATAATTGGGATAGTCACTACCGTACCAACTATTATATTTGTATTTAATCCCATGTACACTCTTGTTTCAAGTGTGAAATTTCCTCACATTTACCATCTTGTTTTGGGCTTCAGGTGGCCTCTCATTTATCCTCTTATTTTAGGCTTAGGATTTCTTCTTTTTACCCATTAGATTCAGGCATGGGATGTTCTCCCCTATATCATTTTTTTCAGGATTGGGATGTCTTGTCATATACCCTTTGAGCTCATGAAACATTTAGTATTTCCAAATGCATTGGAGGGAGATATAGGTCCCACTGGTCACAGAATGAAATCATACATCCATATGCCACAAAACATTTATCATACCATGAACCATGAAAACTGATGGGTTCTATAAACTTCAAATCATAATCCATGATTTTAATTCGGTATCATTAATATTTTATCAACTCATAACCTATAAAAATAATATATGTTTCATAATCATTTCATCAAATAATATCCCATGGAATTAAATGAGTTTTAAATGGAAATAACTAATGGAATTTTTTTTGAAAAACCTAAAACCCATGGAAGAGAAATGAGTTTCATAAAGAACATGACATTATGTTCAACCCATTTATAGATATTATATGAATGGAACATTAATATATTTTCCAATAGTGGAAGGAGTAACATCAACAAATGTCATCTTATATTGAAATTCATTTTGAAATATATTTTAAAACCTATCATGATAAAAATATCATTTCATCATTAAAAATTGTTTTTCAATTCATAAGACGATTTGATAATAATTTTATTATAAAATTCCTTAAAAATGTACAAATACAATTTAAAATAATTTGAATTTTTTTTCTAAAAACATATAAATCAATCTTCAATAAAATGTAATAACCTTTTTCTTCAAAAATACATTGAAAACATATAATGAATTCATGAAAAAAATTTCAAAATTAATTTCATTCAAAATACATTGAAACCATATAAATACTTCTTAATCCTTTTCAAAGAAATTTTTCCTTGATAACTCTTCAAAGAAGATTGAAAACATTATGAATACTATTTTTTAAAAACATATAAAATAATCGTGAAATCGTTTTTTAAATCCACATTATTTAAAATTTATTTTAAAAACATTTTAAAAAAAGTATAATAACCTTAAAAATTAATATAATGTTTCAATGGATTGAAAGTATAAAAATCTATACATGTTGTACAACGGAAAAATAGCATTCATTTCTCATGGTAAAAAGGATGGAAAATTAACTCATTCAGAATGGTATAATATTATTTTTTTGAAAAAATTGATAAATTAAAAAAAGGTATAAATGAATTTAAATGATCATAGTATATTATTAAAATATTATTCCCATCCATTTTTGTAAAACATGGTTTTGAAGGAATATAGATTTCTGACATAAGATATGGTAAACTCGAGCTTTCATAAAAACACTTTATTATTTATAGTATGTAGAAATATGATTAAAATGGTACCAATACACGAATATCCCCTAAATAATTATTAAAGATGAAAAATCATGAATATCATGAGATATGAAACACATGAATTCATCAATGGATGTATAAACATAATCAATCACTAAATGTGATGAGATTGTTTCAATAAAAAAAATTCACTTGGTAACATGGTAACATAATCACCATATAAGAAAATAAAATTAAATAAATCATTATATATAATGATAATAAGAAGGTTCATGACATAACATGTGAAATGAATTTATAAACACCTATATAGTGAATATAGATTTATAAAAACACAAGAGTCTTAATAAATGAAATTTGAGAAAAACACTATCAATGATTTGGAAAAAATTTAACATTATTGACCTAAATTAAAGATCATGAAATGGAATCTTCAATACCAATAAATCTAATTATGTGATAAATATAATAAAATCATGGTAATTAAATAGATATCACAATAAAAAAATGATGGCAACATATAATGTATCTCATGGAAATAAAAAGTTACATGAAATCCATTTACCTTGTGTCTTGACTATATTCGTACTTATACAATATTCCTAAATAATAAAATGAATTTTATTATAAATTTTTAAAAAATAATTTTCTTATAAATAATACCATATATTTTTTGTTTTTGACCTTATATTATCTGCTTGTTAATGATCCTATGTTATGGTTTGACATTAGGGAAAATTTTCTTTGTTCTTTTCATTTGTCTTAGTTTGTTATAACGTCGGTCATTATATGAATATCATGAATACAGAATTTTTACCATGATATAAATATTTGGTATATTATGAATATTTTTATTAAAATAATCTATATAATATATTACAATGAAATTTATCACACCATTCATTGAGATGGTAAGTCGTACGTATGCATGAACATTGTTTCCATTTCCTTACAAAATTGAAAGAAATGAAAAATGGCATATATTTAAATTTAAATAATATCATTATAGTAGAATTATAATTATATTTATATATAATATAAGTTCACTAAATAAATTTTTAATATATTCCAATCATACTTTGAATGAATCACATTGCTTTGAGGGGTGGTAGACCACACTTCCAAAAAAAATTATCGTAATTACACAAAATGAGAAGTAAAAAATTACATGTATCATAAAATGAATACATAATCATAAATAAATAATAAATATAATATATGATAAATATAAACATATTCTATATCAAAATTTATTCCATAACATGTGGTAAATGATAAAAAAAATAATCATTTTATGAGGCAGAATTTTTCCGTACATGTAAACATAATGTTCATTACACATTAGATAAAGGTGTGATAAATTTTAAGTAAAAAACACATCCCAAAAACAACATAGTATATTGAGTATAATTTTTTATTCAAAAATTAAAAGAATAATTATAGTGGATGAGTGTATAAATAAAATAAATGATAGGAGTCTAAGATAAAAAATTATCTCATAATCTGGAACCTCCTTTTGGTATTTTCCAAAAGAATTTATTAGATTGATTTATACACAAAGTAAGAATTATATGAGGATTTAAGGTATGTTGGAATCTTATTTTAGACATTTTTGAAAGATATAGGTGGCTTTATAGGTTGGAGGATGTGGGTAGAGGTGGTGGTATTTTATATGGAAGTTAATGGACACACATTGAATTTTTGAAAACAAGTTAGGTGTAACCACTTTTTTAAATAATGTAATTCAAAAAAAAACCAACTAAAATAAATACATGAAGTTTCATGGTAGAGTACCATCAATAAAATGGGTGCTGGAAATGTGTATAGGGCTATTTGGGTCTTTCATTTAATATTTTCTACTTTATTAACCATATTTTGTCTCATAACTGATGTAATTTATTTTAATCACATTCACTAATGTTTTTTGATAAAAAATATGAACATATTATAAATTATAAATTTTACTAATTTAAAATATGGAAATAATTTTGAAAAATTATAGTCACATAATTTCCAAAAAAAAATTAAAATAAATCTCAATGACGGGATGACATTATGGGTTTTTAATGTAAAAACATCAATGGGTTTACTTTGTTTTACATCGAATTTCAATGTGACATTGTATAAAATTACCTAAATTATATTACTAGGAAAAAATATTATCTAAATATAATATCAAACAAATTAACAAATATAATTTTAACTTATAAAACAATTTTTTTCATAAATATCTTTGAATTAAAATCTTGTAATTTTATATATTCATTAAAAATTGAAACCTTGAGGAAAAATAAAATAACATCCTAAACTTATTTTTATGTCTCACATTAAAATATTAAGATTAGTTTAGACATATTATATATATAAATGTTCCAAAAAATGGATTTATAATGGGCTCTCTATTAAAATGAAATAAAACCCCATTTATAGTAAAAATATGATTTTATGCATAAAATTTTGTTTGTTCTTATATTATGTATATGGAATCTATTGGATGAATATAAAACATATTTTTTTGGTATATAAAATATGTATTACAATAATATTGCTCACTAATTTAAATTTACTAATTTTATTAGGTTAAAATGTCTTTGTGATCATAATAATATTTTATTTTATATTCAATCGGTTTTCATATTGATTTCTAATTTTTTAGTAACATATGATTTCATCATATATTTGCGTAAAAAATATTTTATTAATTTAGTTAATAATATTCATATACATAAAATTAATGTCATGGTGATTTCTCATTATTATAATATTCTTAATACAATAATATAGCTTCATTATACTCTATATTTTAAGTTACACAAGCCCTTAATGAAGGTTAATATTACATGTAATTTATGAAACCCATGTTTTTTCATGAAATTTACACCATGTATGTGTTTAATATATTTTACACCAATATAGTTCTATATGAGAGGAATGTTTGACTTAGTGAAAAACTATTTTTAGTGTCACATGAAATGAAAAATATAAAATAAATTTAATTCTAAAAAAATCCCAAAATCCATAGGGGTTACATTCAACCCCCCCCCCCAATGAATTTCATGCCAAAATTCATATGGGTTATCAATAATAGTTTCAGTCATATAAACCCACATTATAAAAATTAATACTAAAATGTCCCTAAGAATGGGGAGGTGTGAAACATAATGGTTATCCAAAGAAACTCTCAATGAGATTCCCACATATGAGAACATAGTTGGGGTGAGAAAACATGTATATGAAAGTGAAATATTACCATCATCTTCTGAAGATATCTGATAGAGAAATAGGTTAATAAAATGTTAACAATCATAACTCCATAAATCCGTGGCAACATAAGGGACCTTCAGACTCATCAGAAATGAAACTACAAGGGGACTTTTTTCCCTTGAAGATAATTTTTCCCACAGAAAAAGAATTGTGATGAAAAGATATACATTCAGGATTTCCTGAAAACATCACACTTTCTATTTCATTGATCAACTTCACATAATTCATTAAAAATGATGGTGCCTTTTTAAATTCACGAAGTACTGATAGAACATGTGACCCATGATATGACATCCCTTCTATTATCATCAACATAAAGTAGTTTGAACATGTTATCCAATATGTAAAAATATTTAAATTGAATGATGGCATTTCAATCATATAGAGTTCATCTGATTTGTATCATAATCCTTCTAAAAATTTATATTCATGTAACTCTGACAAAATATAATTCACCCTTTATTTCATAAATATGTTCTTATCTTAATACAAAAACTATTATATTACAAATATAGAGTGATCCATGCACTAATAGAATATCAAATGTGATTTTATTATTCCATAATCCATGTATGAAAATATAATCACATGAAATATCCCCAAATGATGAACAATAACACATTCATAGGGATTACTCCTAAAAACTAAAATATAACTTCCCCAACTAAGCAAGGAAGGATAAATAATTATTAATTATCTTGGTTCACTTCATCAATTATAAAGTAAAAATATTTTTATTTATACATTGTATTTAGAGTTCTCTGGAATTATTATTCACATTAGTCATTAGATTGGGGCACTTGTTAGCATAATGGACAAACTCCATGCAATTGAAATAATAAAGTGTGGATCATACATTATGTGAGGATAATTTATTATTTTAATCATCATCTTAATTCATCCAATCAGTTAGAAATTTTTCCACTCGATTCCCTTCCCTTCTACACATAAATCATCCACTAATTCCCTTAAAAAAGTTCCATACATGTTTCATCCCATTATTTGTTTATAACAAGAGGATCATTTTAATTCCATCATGTTTTTTATATTTTTAATTTAAACCCATCTTCATATTCCTTTCAAAACCATGATATTTATTTGTAACTACATCCTCCATTTCAAAGTTGATAGAACAACAGAAAATATCATCATAGATATGACAATATCTTATTCCCATTACATTTACGAGACTTGGAATTATACCACTGAAGAACCTATCAACATAACATTTGGGTTGGATGATAATACATGAATTTTACATAGAATTTCCTATGAAATTATCTTTATAAGTACCTATAGATCCATCATACTATTTCGTCAATTCATGTAATTCCTTTTCCATTTTCTTATAAAGAACACAAGGAAAGTATTTCTTGAAGAATATGATCTTGAACTGTTCCCAATACATTGATTCAATTTCATCTTTCTTCCCTGTATTATTGATTAGTGTCTACCAGTGAGTTTCTTCATCTTCTAACTAATATATACATATAATTTCTTTTTCAATATCTGAATATGTGAGATCAAAGAATATCTTTTCAATGGTATAGATCTACTGGTCACCTACTAGTGGATCATAAAACATGCTAAAATAAGGTGGATTATGTCACATGATGGACTAAACAAAACTTTTATCCCTCCTTTTTTTATTTTTAAACTCCTAATGATTCAAAACATGAGAAATATGTGAGACTATTTCAATGTGTTTTTTATTATATCTCCAATAGAATTAGATCATTTGAAGGGAATTCATTAAACTGTTGGTTGTACGATCAATTAACATGGTTAATTCAGGTCTCAACCATTGGATAAACCAAAAGTATAGAGTATGTACAAGTTATCATAATGAGGAACCATATAATCATGAAAAGTGCCATATTGGATTTCTAAAGAATTAAACCTTAAAAATTATGTGACACCTTATGTTGATAGTTGGTTATTCATCACCAAATTCTATTTAAATTCTTCATTATGGTTCATTAAGAGTTTGTGAATTCAAAAGCATATCCCCATGATAGTGCCAAACTAGGTGGGTTCTAAGGCCTATTGTCATGTACTAGATTTTCCCATGTTAGTCCTAGAACATCTTGTTCGACTTGTTTCACCTAGGTATATCTATCCCAAAGCCAAATCCATTTATTCTATCCATAAAATGATGTATTACTATGAAATAACATACTCTATCATTTACCAAAAATCCAGGACATTATTTAATCATTAATTCATCTTTTTATTAATCCTTAGAGACTTCCCTAGACCTATCCTTAGAAATATACCTATGGATATCACTAATGTTTTATCATACTAAATTCAAAAGGATGACTGGTCCTTTCTTCTTCTACAAACTATAGAAACATTGGCCTAATATAACTAGAAATTAAATAATTTTTTATGAATATTTAGTACATTGAAAAAATACATGCCTGAAGACCATTATAGTTTAGGGTATTATCATTCATGAGAAAAAATATTCTATCCTGGTGAATGATCTTCAACGTCTCCCATAAAGATCTACACCATTAGTACTTCTACCTAAATACTTTCTTCATAACCTGGAGAAAGGAAAAATATTATGTATGTGAGAACTACTACGTAGAAATAGTAAATAAAGAAAATTTATAACAAAAAGATGGAGAAAATGGTATAAAACTTGTGAATAACATTATAAGATCATTCCATGGATATTATAGGTCATAATAAACAATATCAGTTCATAAGACAAGAATCATATGGAGACATTGAACATAATCCTTGAAATCATAACATATCAATAATATAAAAAATCGGGGCAAACAAATTATAAAAAAACTTATTTCAAGGAAGCCTACCAAGGCTTTTTCAACATGTTAGCATTTTTCTAATCACCAGTGTATGTAATTTAGGATTAGAATAGCCTCTCATGTACCATCTTGTTTTAGGCTTGGGATGTCCTCCAATGTAACCTCTTGTTTTAAGCATGGGTTATCCTCTAGATTACCCTCTTGATTCGTGAATGGGATTTCCTCCAATTTACCACCTTATTCTAGTCATGGGATGTTCTCCCATGTAGCCTATTTTTATGTCTTGTTTTTTCCTCCCATGTTCAATTTGATGTCATAAAACATTTAACATTACATAGTGCATTTGAGGAAGATAGAGGTCCCACCGATCAGATAATGAAATCACACATGCATGGGCCTAAAAATATTGATCATATCCTTAAAAAAATATGGGTTCTATAAACACCAAATCAAAACCCATGAAATCATCAGGTTATCATTATCATTTTATTATATCATAACCTATTGTAAATAGAAAGGTTTCATAATCATTTCATAAAAGAATAACTCGTGAGAATAAGTAGGTTTCCAAAAAATATAATCCATTTAAATGAAAAGGATTTTCATAAACATATAACCTATAATGACATAAGGTTGTTGTAAAAGGACATTACATTACTCTTTTTAAATACTTATCACATTACACAAATAGACACCAAAACACCGTAATTTTTCTAAAACATTTGGAAACATGGAAACGTAAACACTCGTACATAAATGTGCTACATCATCTCAAAATAAGTTCTTATAGACTAAAAATATTTTTAATACCTCAAATATAATACATATCATCGTAATCTAGGGTAAAATTAAACATGAAAGGGGAGTCTTAGATGCTTAGTAATGGTAAACAAGGGAGGATTTTAAGTATAAAAATGAGCATATAGGGTAAGGGAATGTGATCATGAAAATAGAAGATCATATCATCATTCATAAAGATCATAAAATTATTGATGGCATAAATAATGTCGGTTTATAGTACATGAATTAAAATTAAATAAAGGACATATTTCATGAAATTATAAAATAGTAATCAAACGTGGAATTGTAGCAGAAATATAATAATTAATATTATTTTTATAGTTGCGAAGGAATAACATCCAAGATAATCATAGTAGTAAGGGTTCTTCCCCATACCATCTTGTTATTCCTGGTTCACTCCCATGTCAGTCATAGTGGCATGAGGGTACTCTTAATATTGTCTTTCTATTCATGGTTTATTCCCATGCTATCTTAGTAGTGAAGGTTCACTCAAAATACCATATAGTTTATCTCATGAGATATTGTTCATTACCAAATACATTGGATGGTGATATTGGTCCCACCCATCACAAATTAAAATCATTCTTAAATATTCCACAAAACAAAAATCATTCATCAATGCTTATCCTATGGAATAAAATGTGTTTCTTATACACCATTTTATTATAATATAATTCATGAAAGTTAAATGAATTACATAAATACAATTACATATAAAATTACCAAAAAATAGTAATTATATGGATATTATACTTTATAAATATAATTATTAAATAATTTCATATTAAATGGAAATCATTTTTTATAAAACACTCGAAATTAATTTGTTGGAAAAATATTGACTCTTCTTAAAAAAATCATTTCATATAATGAAGCATGATTTTAAAAGAAAATAATTTTGTTGAAAATAACCATGAAAACATATAATTAAATATTCATGGATATAAGGTATTAATTTTTGAAAAAAATTGATTCAATTTGTCTAAGTTAAATAAACATTATTCTCGTACTTTTGCTGGAAAATTCAAAAATTACATCATTTATAAAATGAAGGAATGATTCAATTCAAACCGTTTAATAAAAAAAAGCATAAAAATATTTCAAAATTACTTTGAAAAATACTAAACCATTTTATGAAAACGAAATTGGACACATAGAAATGGATGATAAATAATACCCAATGGATACTTCAAACAAAACAGACCCAAATATATATCAAATTTTGAAATGATCATTCAACCCTTTATAACAAATAGAATTGTATCTTCTATTTAATAAAATTATAATAATAATGAAATATCATAACCATATAGATAAAACATAGAAAATATATTCATTGGATGAATAAAAACCATGTAGAAGAAACATGTAATGTACATGCAGTGTGTACGACACTAATAAAGGTGAGACAAAAATCCCCTAACCTTATATCATGACTCTCTTCGTACTCAAACAAGAGTACTATATAATAAATATTAGTTTACTATAAATTTTTTATATAATAATATTATTATATCAACTATTACATGTAGTTTTTTATGACTATTTATTACCCTCTGGTTAAAGATAATATATTAATGTTTCCCTTTGAGTAATATTCACTTTGATCTTCGCATGAGTCTACATATGGTATATCATTGGTCCTTATTCTTATATAAATATTATTGTATGTAAATAATGATGAAAATATCAGTTATATAATTTATATTAATATTATACTAACCTATATCATAATGATGTGCGAAATGGAATACACTGTTTAAGGAGATGGTATATCATATGTACGCATGAATGTTGTTTGCATTTTTATTGTCACATTGACAGAATGTATGTAAATGAATTATGAATTTATATATAAAACTATTAAATTAGTATTATTATATTATATATCTCATATATGTTCACTAAACCCATCTATAGTACAGTCCATGTGGTCTGTGAACGAATTACTTAATTTGAGGGGGCGGTAGTCCACACTTCCTCAAACGGGATTATCATATTAACACCAAATGAAATGTAAATTAATATATGTGATGTAAAATGGAATAAAAACGAATAAATAAATAATAAATATTATATATATATATATATATTCCATCAAAAATGCCACCATTATTGGTGGTAATGGAAAAATGAACAATCTTCGATCTGCGAGGCAGTAGTTCGTCGTACACTGAAATAATATGTTTGATATCGATTTGATAGTGGTGTGTGTAATTTCATGTCAAAACCTTAGCTTGAAAAATTGGTAGTATATTTAGGATACTGGTTTTGCCATAAAATAATGTAATAAACATTTTTTAGGGATTGGATACTGAATATTAAGAAATGATCTTGAGAGAATACATCACCTCTGAATCACGCAACTCCTTTTGGTATGGGCCAAAATACTGCATTGAGTTGAGTTATTCCAAACGATGGTCATCTAAGAGGGTGGTAAAAAGGTTTGGATATGTATCTAGTACTTTTTGGGAAAGAAAATTGGATTTAGAGGTGTGAGGAAGTGAGTAAAGGTGGTGGCCCTTTATGAGGGGGAGGAGGGAAAATTTAGGAATCTCAAAAACAATTAATTTATTATAAATTATTTTTTGATTTAAAATAGATCAAAAGTTAGTTATGTGACTATCTAGATTATTATGGGACGTAGTAATCTCAAAAAAATGGATTCAATAGATTTTTAGTTCATATAATTAACATTATACCTTGGCTTTAGTTCTTCATTATACAATTTAACTTTTACAGTGACAACTTGTCTTTTTACACTATAGGGTTATTAAAGTTAAAATAAAATTCCAAAAGAAAACTGATTGGATCATATATGAAATATTTAACACTATAAATGTAATTTTACTAATTATATATTTTTTGACATTTATAAAATTTAAAATGTATTATTTTTTTTATTGTATCATTTATGTCAATTCTGATACTATTAAATATTTGAATTATAAAAAATATCTAAACAACATGATTACATCGATCAAATAATTTGAATATGTCAGTAACGTTTATAATTTATCTATAAAATAAGATTTTTTCATTAATTAAATAAAATTATATTTATTTTAATATTTGTAATATCATTTATCAAATATAATTATAAATTAAATACTTACAACATAATTATTATACAAGCCTTCAATTAATTTCTTTCTACTCTAAAATGACAAATAAATTGTTATGATGAAGATAAACATTTTATATATAAATTTATTCATTCATGTAAAATTTATATCATGTCTATACCAATATTAAAACATATTTATTTTTAACTATAAAATATGAAACTCTTAACTCTTCTTTGAAAAGCATAATAAATGTCATATTAATGCATAAGTTTCTTAAATTGGATCATATTTTGGAAATACTGTTTATTTGGGTGGAAAATAATTATCCAATAGAAATAGTACAACTATTAACGTAATTTTGTTTTATTATAATATTATTTTTTACATTTAATTAACTTTTTTACCTTTAACTATGGTAAATATAATTATAAATTTAGTATTAAAAAATTATTTTGATCATATCACACCAAAATTTTCATTCTCAATACAACCATGTATGTATGGTTTTATAAATTAAATTAATATAAGTGGTAAAATTATTTTTAATGTTAATCCCAAAAATGATGCAAGAAAGCGGGTTAAAGAGGCATTCAAAAGTTCAATAATTTGGTATTTGTAATTATATTATAATAATGATTCCAATTAGTTAAATTGGATTAATATATGTATTATTTTTCGATTGTGAATTTAAAATAATTTTACATTAAAATACATATTTCAATGATAAAGTCGGTTTTTGAAAACATTAAAGTATTTTCACTTTTCATCAAAATGTCAATGGTTTTATAAAATTACCAAAAAATCATTATAAAATAATTTTGAAATTATAAATTCAGAAATGATGTTTATTTTACGCAATTCTATTACTATGAGTTTCTAAACATAATTTTATTATATTTCATAGAAGCGCAGGAAAATTAGTTCTTTTAAGAAAACATAATCCAAACATAGTTCCTTAATATATTAATAGAAATATATATTCAGTATTAAATGAAGTGAAAAATATAAAAATCATTAATTTACTTTAAAAGAGAAAAACTAACGAGATCTAGTGGTGTTACATTACATACACCTTAAAATAGATTTTTCCCAAGAAATTCGTCTAGATTATCATTGTTTTATACATAAATGTTTCTTATAATGAAATACAAATCATAAAAATGAATTCTAAAACATACTTTTAAACTGAAAAGTTAGAGACAAATAATACCAATAAGTAACTCATAACTATTTTACCTCATAAGAGAACATAAGTGATGATTTTAGTATGGAGGAAAAGCATAAATAATCATTTAGATTGATAGAGATCACTAATCACAAGAATGTTGGTGATATAGAGAAAGTTAACAATAATAAAACCATAATCTAATGAATCATAAAATAGGTCATTGATATCATAAATTATGATTATAATATGAAACCCTTTTGTATCACAATTTATTTCCTAATATTAAAGAGTTTTCATGAGAAGATATACATACAAGATTTTAACATGACATCCCCATGTTTTGTTCAGAGATCAATTTCCACTTCATCTCAAATTCAATGAAATAAAATTTAATTTTTCATCCCAAATCCATTACCAATCACTAGGTCCATAAATAGAATGATGTTTCATTCCATCAATCATTACATAACAAAAGGTAGGCATAGGTTATAAATTATGCATAAATACACCAGTGTTCAGAAAATATTTTAATATCACTAACTTATATAATGTTTTCCATAAACAATATATAAATGTATATTCCAACAATACATTAAAAATATGAAAATCAAAAATAATAGAATGATGTCCACTAAATCAACTTAACATTTATCACCCACATAACATAAGTAAATTCATTGTTCATACATTAAAAACCTGTGAATAACTTAATCAAAAATTAGCTTAGAACATGTTAATAACCTTATTTACAATATATAATTATTTAATTCATTAATTTTACTAATTCTTTAGTCCAAAAATATTTAATCTTAATTCATGATAGAAGAACCCACTTGTTATTAAATCCTTATCAGTTCCACAAAAAATAATGCAATCCAATTTACTTATTCGTATCAGACATATAATTATCCAAAATCAGTATCTTAACATAATAACAAATTTAGGTTTATCTTTCTCATAATTATTATTTCACCATCACTAATCTAGTCCATCTCAACCATTTAACATATTTTTGTAATTCTTCTACGAAAAACACATATACTGAACAATCCTTATGTATTTTATAATTTTCCAATCCAAATACAAAATCACTACAATAAGATCACTTAAATGATTGGAATGGAATATTTAATTGATTTTTTTTTAAATTCATAGATTATGTCATTGATTGGGGTAATTCTCATGTTTTCCACTTATAATACACTGAAATCCATGATAGTCTGTCACTCTAGGACCATTTTCCCCATAGATATAACATACTCCCCTCCATTTTAGGAATTTCTCAAGGATCTTATTATGTACTTATTTACATGTAGGATGATTAATCATCTTTTATAATTGATTATAACTCTATTAAAATTAATAAAATTCTATATTCCTCTTATTTTATGACATAGGATTACCAATTATGTTCACCATGTTAATCAAATATTCCAAAAACTAATTTGAAATAATCACAATATAATTATTTCCAATATTTAAGAATTTTTTAATCATAGTCGCTAATTTTTTCATCTGATTCAATGTTAACCCAATTTATTCTAGTTTTCTCCATTGACTATAACCAGAAGGAATTGTGTAAGAAATGGTTATAATAATGATGATCCACATAATTATAAAAGGTCACTTATATGATGTCTAACTTTTGATACCTTATTTAATCTATGAACCCTTAGGTTCACCCTAGGTTATCCGCATCCAAATTCTATTATATTACTTAATAATGGATTTTAAAGAGTTTTTGAATGTCCAAATCATATACCCTAGGAGTTCCAAACCAGATGTGTAACACGGCCCGTTCTCGTGTACGGGATAAACCCGAGTCAGGCCCTAAATTTCTTTTTAGAGTTGTTACTCCAAAGTAAATCAATTTTAGAGCAACATACAATTGTATTATCTAGATATGGACATGTTTTTTAGAAAAAACTCACCATATCCTTTACCAAAATTGATGGAAATTTTACCAAACATTGAATAATCCTTATACTTATCCTTAGAGACATCCCCAAACATATAAGTATAAATATCTATTGGGTTATCACTAAAATTTACACATCATTGTTTCCAAAGGATAACTAAACCATCACTCTAATACAACCTATAAATACTGAATATTTGGGAACATGGGTATCACATTACATTTGTGGAATACTTAATACATTGCACAATCATATGCCCAACGATGGTAATTGGTCTAGTTCCTTTGGAAACATAGAATCAAAAAAACTGATACAAAATGATAAAAAAAATCCACAACTAACTTCTTCATGACTATAACCCTTCTTAGATACCTCAAACACAATATAGATCATTACAATCTAGTAGAAAGAAAAAAAAGGGGTCAGATCATATGCTCAATAAGGGTTAAAAAGCGAGACATGTAAGTATAAACATGAGCATACATGGTATGAGATTGTGGTCATAAAAATAGAAGATAATACCATTCATATTAATGATCATAATAGGATTAATGGAATAAATATTAGTATTTCATAAGGCATTAATAATAATGAAATAAATAGTACAAGCCCTAAAAGCATAACATATGAAAAACATAGAATTATTGAAAACACATAATCATATGATTTGATTTACATGGTATCAAATTAAAGTCATCCAATACAATTTTAGTATTATTTGTTAACTACACATACAGTCTTGGTAGTTCTGGTTCAATCCTATTTCCATTAAAGCATAATCCATGGAATTTAATTCGTATCTTAAACATCATTCCATCATAATATAATTCGTGATAGAGAAGTAGATATTTTAAATAGCATTACATCATAATCATTATAAAACCTTAACAATAATAGGGTTAGTATAATAGATACATATACCCACTTAATAATGTCATATTAGATGGAAAATAATTTAGATAAAATGCATGAAATTACTTTTAGATGAAAATATCACTTCTTCATCAAATAGTGATATATTTAATAAAATTTTGTTCAATTTTAAATGAAATGAAATTCTATAAAAATGACATTGAAAAAATTTAATAAAATCTTCTTTGAAGTAAAGAATTATTATTGAATTAAAATATATTCATGCTGTATATGTTGAAATAATATTCTTCTTCTACTTTTCTCTGAAAATTCATAATGTAAATCCTTTGGATAATGAAGGAAATATTATATTCAATCATTATTGTAAGAAAATTAGAAATGTGTAAAAATAAATTTAAACATTAATTGAAAAATAATAAATCATTCTATGAAAAAAATTATGTAACATGGACATGAATGATAATTATTAACCAATAGAGACCTAAAACGAAACAATGCCAATTTTGGAGGAGATTGAGAAATCAACACTCATCACTTTATAACCAATATAATCATATGGCCATGTAAAAAACGAAAAATTATAAGAATCTGGAAATATCATAACCTTATGGATATGAATCATAAAATAAAATCTTAGGGAGTATATACACCACATAGGAGAAACACATAGTGTATGGAGAATTTGTCTCATAGAAATAAAGGTGAGACAAGACTCCCCTTACGTGTCTTAACTCTCTACATACTCGAACAAACATCACGTATAATAAATATAAGTTTATTATAAATATTTTACAATATAAAATTTTTATATATAATACAACATATGGATTTATTATGAAATTATATTATAATCCTGTTAATGATTCTATGTTAAGGTTTCACTTCTGGTAATATTAAATTTGTCCTTCGCATGTGTCTAAATTTTTTATATCATTGGTAATTATACTTATATAATAATTATATTATTTAAAAAATGTAGAAATATAATTTAAATTAATTAAATTATAATATAATATTCTATATAAATTCCATGTGTAGTGGTAACGAAACTCATCTCTCAGAGGGGGAGGTAGTCCACACTTCCTCAATCAAGATTACTGTATTAACAACAAATGGAAAGTTCAAAATGCATGTGTTGTAAAAGGGAATAAATAAAAATAATTAAATAATAAATATTGTATATAATGATAGATATATTTTCCATCATAATTTCCATCATTATTAGAGGTAAAGGAAAAAATGAACAATCATCATTTCATGAGCCAATAGTTCGTCGTACACAAAAATAGTTTGTTCGATATCAATTAGATGGTGATGTGTGTAAGTGGATTTTAAAAGCATATAATAACAAAATACTTGTGTATTTAGCATACTGGTATTTTCATTATATAATGGAGTAAAGGGAATGTATGGGATGGAGAAGTAAAATTAATAAAAAATCTTGAGAGAAGATGTTACATCTGAATCCGGTAACTCATTTTGGTTTGTGTCAAAAGGTATCCTTTAGTTAATTTATTCCCAATGTAATGATTTTTATATATAGTGGGAGATATTTGGAGCTTAATTTCAAATAATTTGGGTGAGAAAATGGGGTTTAGAGGTGTGAGGAAGTGGGTAGAGGTGGTTGCTTTTATATGAGGGTGGAGGGGTACTTTAGGAAAATACAAAACTATTAATTTAATATAATTTGATTTTTGATTTGAAATAACTACAAAGTGATTTATTCCTATTTTTTTTATATGAGTATGGGACTAAATCATATAATAAAATGAATACTATACTAGTTTATGTCATAAAATTAACCTTATATTTTGGCTTTAAGCCTTAGCTAAACTATTTATCTTTTACCTAGATAACATTTATTTTTAAACTATAGGGTTAATATAGTTACTGTAAAATTCCCAAAATAATCCCAATTGAATAAATTATTAAATATTTAACACTATCAAAGTTATTTGGACGATTTATATATATTTATTAATTTTATATCATATAATAAAATTATATATATCATATAGTATTATTTATGACAATTTTGATAATATCAATATTTACATTTTTAAAAATATTAAAACTAAATTATTACTTGGAAAAAATAGTTCCAATATTTCACCAACAAGTTTAAGTTATAAAAAAAGAAATTTTATATCATTAAATAATTAAATTTATATTTATTATAATATTAATAATTTGATTTATTTGATATATCAATTATTTAAATAATTACGGCATCGTTATTATACATGTCTTTATTTAATTTATTTAACATATAAAATTGAAAACTAAACTGTCATGATGAATAAAAATTTCTTGTATTTCATATTAATAATTATAGTGTAATTTTTCTTATGTATTTACTAATATAAAAAAAAATTAGTCATTAATTTTTTAATATGACACTTTTATCCCGACTTCAAATACAATATAATCAATGTCTTAACCTAACTCGAAAATTTTAAAAGGATCCTATTTTTAAGATAAGGATTATTTGGGACAAAAAAATTATCCAGTGAAATTAAAACAACTATTAGAGTAATTTTATATTATTATTATATTATTTTAACCATGATTTATCTTATTTACCTTTAACCATGGTAAATAAAGTACATAATTTATAATTCACCAAATATTATTTAGATCATATTAGACCATATTTTCCATACTGATTAAAACCATGTATATCCTTCTTTTAAATTCAAATCACATAAGAGGTAAAATTACATTTAATTCTAATCTAACAAATTGTGTTAGAAGATTGGAAAAAGAGGTGTTCAAAAGTTCAATAATTGGTTATAACTTATTTTGTCATAAGAATGATTACAGTGGCCTAAATTGCATTAATATATTTATTATTTATATATTTTGACATTAAATTTGTAACATCCCAAGTAAGTAATGAATAATAGATATTTTTATCTATGTCTATTAATGAACTAGATAGTGTTTTAGAGGCTTAAAATGAAAATAAATACAATCTTATGCATGGAATACACTAATATTTTTAAAAGATTGTTTTACTGCCTTTTGATGGAAAACCCTTTTTAAATATATCTTTTCACAATTTTATAATCTATTTCTGTCAAAATAAATTTATTGTTTATGATTGGTACATCAAAATTTACTTTGTGTGAATTTTTTGTATTTTTCAGACAATGTTCATTTTTTAATGAATAGTTAAAAATACTGCATTTTACATCAAAACTGCTTTTTAATCTAATTTATTTATATGATTAGATTATCTTTTGAATTGGTTTTGAAGTGGAATTAGAATATATTTTTACAATTTTATCCAATGGTGGTCATTGGAATCAATTTCACTTTGAATTTGGACTTAAACTAGTGTCAATATTTTGATACTTATTGTTTCATAAAAATACGCTATTTGTCATGACAGCGGAAATTAATTATTAAATTATTTAATGTGACTTATATGTTTTGAATTTTTTAAAATAGACTTCATCTTTGAATTCATAATATCAAATATAGCTTAGGGTGAATTTTTGGTAATTTTCTGAAAAACTTCAATTTTTGATGAATAGTGAAACCACTAAGTGGTACTTATAAAAACTGATTTTTCCGTTTAAATGAAATTTTTCCATCATTGTGTTTTGAATTTCAAAAATCCGACATACATGGTTGTCATTAATAAGTAAAATGTGGTTCAATGAGATTAAAATAATTTTTTTGGTGAATAGTAACTTATTAAGTTTTTAATCGCGATTAGGGGTAATTAGTGTAGTTAAAGGAAAAAATAATGCTTTAATAAACTAAGATGAGCTTGAAACATGTCCTACCCTCATTGGTTGTGTCATGGCCAACTATGAAAAGCCATGGGTCAACTTGGGGACCCCATGGATTCACTTTTTTTGGGAAATGACATAAATAACTTTTTATTTAATGTAAAAGTAAAAATGACACAAACATAATATGTTTTACGAAAACAATTTTTACATGGGGTTATAAAGGTCAGATTTTTGATTATAAATAGTCATTGGAAATCTAAAAAGATTTCATACATCATAGTATTTTTTTTATAATTTTTAGACTCTAAATAAATTAAATTATTTATGACATCATGATGATGCATCAATGACCTCATTATTTAACGATTTAAATAAAATGGAAAGATAATGAAAAATATAAAACCTAAACATGGAAAAAACCAATTGTATGAGTGTATTTCGAACCCTTATAACCTTAGCCACGAATTATATCAATGTGGGACCTTTTAAAACCGAAACACATTTTCAAATAAAGTAATATTTCTTTACTTTCCAAAAGTGCCCCTCCTCTCCTCTTATAAAAGGCCCCCACCTCTACCTCATTTCACACACTCCTCAAGCCTTTGGCTCGGCCAACCCCTGCCCATTTACTCTCTCCACATCCATCTCCTCATCCTAGAGGATTCCATTTGGGCATAATCCTATCAAAGGAAGCCTTTAGGATCAAATCAAAAGGAGTTACACTTTTAAAGGTAATTCATTCTCCCCTGTTCATTTGTTTTATTTTGCTTCTCCAACCCCCTAAACTCTTTTTATTTACTTCTTTTGTAACAAACACAGTATCTTCTATATACTAGGATGTTGTTATAAGATTTATTTGAGCTAAACTCTCACACAACTACATCAAATGGTTAAAGAACATATGTTTTCTGTGGATGGCGAAATTCTGCCTCCCGAATCGATGATTGTTCAATACTCATTTAACACCTTCAAAGGTGGCCATTATGATGTCACTATTTTTATATATTATATATAATATGTTTATTATTTCCTTAAGCTTCTGTATTTTTCATTTATGGTATACCATTATTATTTCCATTATGTGTAAACACAATATCTTCATTTTAGGAAGTGCGGACTACCGCCCCCTGAAAGTGATTTGATTCGTTAATACCATATGTGGGATGTGTAAAGGATAAAGTTAATTATATTATATATGTTATTATACTGGAATTATAATATACTCTTATATCATTATTATTCCATTCCAAAAAAATACGAAATAGAAATGGAAGTAGCGTTCATGCGTACGTACGGCTTACCGTCTCCATGAACGGTGCATTTCATTTCTTACCTCTAAATGTGATGTAATATTATAAATACATGTATATTCTGAATATATATGATGTATATGTTATCCAAATCATTAATATCATTCTGGATATAACGAACCGTTGACCAAATTAACAAAATGTAAGTGTAAGAAGTCTATTTTTGAATTAAGAACCAAATACCGACAAAATGAACATTATTAACTTAAATGATTACATGATGTCCATAACAAGGTATTAAAGGAGTAATGAACTTGAAAAAGGTTATTAAGCAAGTAGAGATTAACTCATGTTTATTATTCAGGAGATTAAAGAATGATCGGGTCAAGTCGGATACGAGGTATGGGACTTCGTCTCAATCTCCTTTCATTGAGGCATTTTTTATTTTATACACAACTTTATTTTATACGGTGTATAAACCCCTTTGACTTTTCCATCTATTCAAAAGGAATCTTTTTTATACGAAGCGTTTACTAAATGACAAAAGGGAAGGTTTTTGTCGTACGTATGCGGCGACAACGACTTCTCTGCCGTCGTGTCCATTATTTGAGTTTCGGCTTCCTCTACAAGCCATACCCTTTTCTTTAAATGAAAAATAAATACCATGTTTTAATTTGGTATTGAAAATGGTTTTCATAATGTTTTTATTATATCAATGTGTTTTATTGATATCTCGTGATTGAAACGTGGAAATGTTATGTTTCCTTTATGCATGTTTTATGTGATACGATTATGTTATGGTTCTTGGGCATTATTATGAAGACGGGTGGTTCCGTGATAATCTAAGGGAGGGTGAGCCCGTTATAGCTCTCCAATGCATTGGGTAACGCGAAGAAGTGAAACGTTAAGGTTTCTCCGAAGAGATTTAGGTAATATACTATGATGGGTATTCCAAACGTAACCAAGAGGGTTGCTCCCTACGTAAGAATGTTATGAATGCCTCAAGTTACCTTTATGTCTTATGATTTCAATGATTTACTCATGATTTGATGAGGTATGTTAAAGTGCTTATGTTTTATGGGTAAAGTATGATTTCACTCTTATGTATATATGTACCCATGTTTCCTTTCCATGATTTTATAACCCATACTGAGCTTTTTATGCTCATCCCAAGTTTTTTTTTGAAATGTTTTTCACAGGTCAAGGGAAAGGTACATGATATGATGATAGTGTCAAGGAAGTGTCAAGAAATAATCCACGTTTTATTTTAAATGTGTTTCCATTGATGGTAATGAAGAATACTCTCTTTATGTAACCACTTTGTTTATATGTGGAATTTAATGCAAGTTTTATGATCTAATTCTCTAAAACTCTAAACCCGAAAAGATCCTCAATGTGTAATCTTGTAATAACTGAAGATTAAGTAAGGTTTAAGGCTAGGTCCTTATAGTTGGTATCAAAGGTCGGTTTAGATAACTTTAGGAGTTAGAATTCTATTAAATGATTATCCATAAATATTTTTTTTATGGTCAAATTGAAGTGATATAGAATTTGAAGATTACCATGTTGCTTCATCTAAGACATGTTTGTTTAGAATGGTTTTCCGCAGAGGAAACAGGGAAGCAGTGCAAGGAAGGCATACGGAATAAAATAACCTTCCGAATCAGCATCCAGAAATGGTCGGAATTGGAACTGAATAGTTTGTTGCAGTAATGGAGCAGTTGACTCAAGCGATAAATGTTGGTGGTATCCATGCACGAGATCAACCATACCAACCGCAGAGGAACATTTCAGTGGTGGAACATTTCATGCGGCAACATCCACCATCATTCAGAGGATCATCTAACCCTGTGCTAGCTGAAGGGTGGATTAAAGCACTGGAGAAGATTTTTGATGTCATGGGGTGTTCAGACAATCAAAAGGTTAGTCTTGTTATTTACTGTTTGGAGGGTGAAGCAGATCAGTGGTGGTCTATGGTTAAAAATATCAGGGACGCCGATGAGATTGATGCTATTGACTGGGATGACTTCAAAGGTATGTTTCTTCAGAATTATTTTCCTAAGGTTTTTCGACTTAGTATGGAAAAGCAATTCTTGGAATTGAGGCAAGAGGAAGACTCAGTGGCTGCCTATGAAAAAAGGTTCACTCGATTGGCAAGGTATGCTCCAAATTTTATCCGAGACCTTGAGAGTAAAATCAATCGTTTTTACTCATGATTAAAGCCAAAATATCGAAGGGCATTAGCTTCTCGTGACTTTCAAAGTTATGAAAATCTTGTTCGATGTGCTGAGAAGGTGGAAATGGAGTTTGATAAGGACCAAGTGTTCTATAACAACCAGCAGAAGAAGAGACCGAGGTGGCAGGAGAAAGGTAAGAATTCTTCAAAAAAGTCTTATGGTAAGAGAACTAAGTTTCCAGTTTGTGATAAATGTGGCAAAAGGCATGCTGGGGAATGTCTTCTGAATTCTGGAAAGTGCTACCGATGTGGTAAGATGGGACATAAGTCTCGTGATTGCACTGAAAAGGGTCAAGGTGAAGGTAAGAACAAATTTGATTTACAGTTAGTGAAATGTTATAAGTGCAATGAGAATGGTCACTATGGAAACGATTGTCCGACAAAGAGCTTGAGTGATGGGAAGCAGTTAGACTACAAGCAGAAAGCGGTGGTGAAATCCTTTGCAACTACTTTAGAAGATGTCGGGCCATCAAATGAAGTGGTATCAGGTACTTTGAATGTTTTTTCAGATTATGCCAGTGTGTTGTTTGATTCGGGGTCTACACATTATTTCATCTCTGAAACCTTTTCTAGTAAAATGGGAATACCATCTCAAGAAATGACTCATGAACTTTTGTTAAAAACACCAGGGGGGAATGTTGAGGCAAAAAGAATTTATAAGAATCTTCTTATCCTTATATGTGGAAATAACCTACTTGCAAACCTTATTGTTCTACCTCTAGTAGAGTTTGATGTTATCCTAGTTATGGATTGGCTCTCTATTTACCATGCTAAGATTGACTGTAGAGCTAAAGAAGTTTTTTTCAGAAAGACTTTCAGTTTGTTTACAATAATGAAACCTTACTTTTGATAACATATCAAGAGGCCGATAAACATGTAAAAGATGGAAATTAATGTTACCTTGGACACATCGTTGAAAATAAAGGAACTGTTCAGATTAATGATGTGCCAGTGGTAAATGAGTATCCTGGTGTTTTTCCTGATGAGTTTCCTGGAATAATACTAGATCGGGAAGTTGAGTTTACTGTTGACTTAGTTCCTGATGCTAAGACAATTTCAAAACCCCCTTATCGAATGGCACAAATTGAACTTTTAGAGTTGAAGGAGCAATTCAAGATTTATTAGAGAAAGGTTTCATTAGACCTAGCACATCACCATGGGGTGCTCCAGTTTTATTTTGTTAAAAAGAAATATGGTTCTTTGAGACTTTGCATTGATTATAGAGCCTTGAATAATATCACTGTTAAGAACAAATATCTTTTTCCTCATATCGATGATTTGTTTGATCAGCTACAGGGAGCTCAGTTTGTTTTTCAAAGATTGACCTGAGATCGGGGTACCATCAGCTGAAGGTAAAGGAGGCAGATATTCCGAAGACCGTGTTCCGTACGAGATATGGCCATTATGAATTTGTAGTAATGCCTTTTGGGCTAACCAATTCACCTGCTGTATTCATGGACTTAATGAATAGAATTTTCCATGAATTCTTGGATAAGTTTTTGGTGGTTTTCATTGATGATATTTTGGTGTTTTCTAAAAGTAAAGAGGATCATGAAAGAAATTTAAGGGTTATCTTGCAAACCTTAAAAGAAAATAAACTGTATGGGAAATTCAGAAAGTGTGAGTTTTGGTTGCAACAAATTTCTTTCCTTGGTCACATTGTTTCTAAAGATGGAATAACTGTTGATCCTGCAAAAACAAAAGTTGTGGAAGAATGGCCAAGACCCACAAATGTAACCGAGATTCGTAGCTTCCTTGGTTTGGCGGGCTATTACCGAAGGTTTGTTAGAAATTTTTCACGGTTATCTAGTCCAATGACTAAGCTAACTCGGAAGGGTGTTAAGTTTATCTGGACAAAAGAATGTGATGATTGTTTTAAGGAATTGAAAAGAAGATTGGTGAATGATCCAGTTTTGAAACTACCTTCCAGGAATGGTGAGTTTGTTATATACAG
Organism: Viscum album; assembly: GCA_963277665.1. Classification (NCBI taxonomy): domain Eukaryota; kingdom Viridiplantae; phylum Streptophyta; class Magnoliopsida; order Santalales; family Viscaceae; genus Viscum; species Viscum album. The sequence goes on along the minus strand of OY728165.1, from coordinate 553,669,077 downwards.
TGATTCTTCATTGAAAGGACTTGGTTGCATCCTAATGCAGAATGATTAGGTAATTGCTTATGCTTCACGACAGTTGAAAACTTATTAGGTAAATTACCCTACACATGATTTGGAATTAACTTCTATTGTTTTTTATTTAAAAATTTGGAGGCATCATTTGTATGGAGTAAAGTGTGAAATATATACCGATCACAAAAGTTTGAATTATATATTCACTCAGAAAGAATTGAACATGAGACAAAGGAGATGGCTAGAATTAATCAAGGATTATGATCATACAATTCATTACCATCCGGGAAAAGAAAATAAAGTGGCTGATGCTTTGAGTCAAAAAAGTAATGCTTCATTAACAATGTTGTGTTTGGAACGTGATCCTTTGGTTAAGGATTTGATGAAAATTGGTATAGAAGTTGTTGGTGTAGGGAGTCCTTCTGTTTTGTTTCAGGTATCATTGAGATCATCTCTATCAGATAGAATCAAGCAAGCACAGAAGTAAGACAGTGAGTTGCAGAAAAAGGTAGAGCTAGTTTAGAAAGTTAAGTTGCCTGAATTCAACATTGATAATGATTGTGTTTTGAGATTTGGGAAGAGATTGTGTGTGCCTTGTGATTCACAGTTGAAGAGAGAGTTGTTATGTGATGCTCATAGTTCTCTGTTTTCGGTTCATCCGGGCAGTACTAAGATGTATAGAGATCTGCGTGAGTATTACTGGTGGGATGGAATGAAAAGAGATATTGCTGATTTTACTGTGAAGTGTTTGACTTGTCAGCAGGTTAAAGAAGAGTGGCAGTTACCGAAAGGGATTCCGCAGCCTTTACCAGTGCCAGAGTGGAAATGGGAGAATATATCCATGGAGTTTGTTGTTGGATTACCGAAGACATCTCGAGGTAATAATGAAATCTGGGTTATTGTTGATCGCTTGACCAATTCTGCTCATTTCCTTGCCATACGAGATACTTTCTCTCTTGATCAACTTTCCGGTTTGTATCTTAAAGAGATAGTCAGGTTACATGGAGTTCCTCTTTCCATTGTATCTGATCGTGATCCCAGGTTCACTTCTAACTTTTGGAAAGGCCTTCAAAAGTCGTTGGGTACTGAATTAAATTTTAGTACAACTTTTCATCCTCAATCAGATGGGAAGTCAGAACGAACAATTTAGACCTTGGAGGATATGCTACGAGTTTGTTCTATGGATTATCAGGGAAGTTGGGACCAACATCTTTCTTTGGTTGAATTTTCATATAATAGAAGTTTTCATTCCAGTATACAGATGGCACCATTTCAGGCATTATATGGGAAGCGGTGTCGAACTCCAGCTTTCTGGGATGAAGTGGGTGAAAGGAAGTTGATGGGACCAGAATTGGTAGAAGAGATGGCAGAAAAAGTTCAGCTGATTCAGAAACACATGAGAATATCTCAGAGCAGGCAGAAGAGTTATGCGGATAACCGGAGGAAGGATCTATCTTTTTAGGTAGGTGATCATTTTTTTCTCAAGGTTTCTCCGTGGAAAAGTGTGATGAGATTTGGTAAGAAAGGAAAGTTGAGTCCATGTTTCGTTGGACCATACGAAATTCTGGAGAGAGTTGGATTAGTTGCATACCGAGTGTCTTTACCTCCGATTTTATCTCAAGTACACAATGTTTTTAACATTTCGATGTTGAGAAAGTATATGCCAGATCCATCTCATGTTTTGAGTCCAGAGGTAGTTCAGCTGGAAGAGAACCTATCTTATGAGGAACAACCGGTCCAGATTCTTGAGCACAGGGAGCAAGTGTTACGGAATAAGGTGATTCACCAGGTAAAGGTTTTGTGGAAAAACCACATGATTGAAGAGGCAACATGGGAATCTGAAAATGCAATGAGGGATAAGTACCCCCATTTATTTGATAAGTAAATAAATTGCGGGGACACAATTTTCTAAAGGAGGGAAGGATGTAACATCCCAAGTAAGTAATGAATAATATATATTTTTTCTATGTCTATTAATGAACTAGATAGTGTTTTACAGGCTTAAAATGAAAATAAATACAATCTTATGCATGGAATACACTAATATTTTTAAAAGATTGTTTTACTACCTTTTGATGGCAAACCCTTTTTAAATATATCTTTTGACAATTTTATAATCTATGTTTGTCAAAATAAAATTATTATTTATGATTGGGACATCAAAATTTACTTTGTGTGAACTTTTTGTATTTTTCAGACAATGTTCATTATTTAATGAATAATGAAAAATACTGCATTTTACATCAAAACTGCTTTTTAATCTAATTTATTTATATGATTATATTATATTTTGAATTGGTTTTGAAGTGTAATTAGAGTATATTTTTACAATTTTATCCAATGGTGGTCATTGGAATCAATTTCACTTTGAAATTGGACTTAAACTAGTGTCAATCTTTTGATACTTATTGTTTCATAAAAATACGCTATTTGTCATGACAGCGGAAATTAATTATTAAATTAATTAATTTGACTTATATGTTTTGAATTTTTTAAAATAGACTTCATTTTTGAATTCATAATATCAAATATATCTTAGGGTGAATTTTTGGTAATTTTCTGAAAAACTTCAATTTTTGATGAATAGTGAAACCACTAAGTGGTACTTATAAAAACTGATTTTCCGTTTAAATGATATTTTGCAATCATTGTGTTTTGAATTTCAAAAATACGACATACATGGTTGTCATTAAGAAGTAAAATGTGGTTCAATGAGATTAAAATAATTTTTTGGTGAATAGTAACTTATTAAGTTTTTAATCGCGATTAGGGGTAATTAGTGTAGTTTAAGGTAAAAATAATGCTTTAATAAACTAAGATGAGCTTGACACATGTCCTACCCTCATTGGGTGTGTCATGGCCGACCAATACAAGCCATGGTTCAACTTGGGGACCCTATGTCTCCACTTTGGTTGGGAAATGACATAAATAACTTTTTATTTAATGTAAAAGTAAAAATGACACAAACATAATATGTTTTAGGAAAACAATTTTTACATGGGGTTATAAAGATCATATTTTTGATTATAAATAGTCATTGGAATGCTAAAAATATTTCCTACATCATAGTATTTTTTTTATAATTTTTAGACTCTAAAAAAATTAAATTATTTATGACATCATGATGATTCATCGATGACATCATTATTTAACGATTTAAATAAAATGGAAAGATAATGAAAACTCTAAAACCTACACATGGCCAAAACCAATTGTATGAGTGGTTTTCGAACCCTTATCACTTTATCCACGAATAATATCAATGTGGGTCCTTTTAAAACCGAAAAACATTTTCAAATAAAGTAATATTTCTTTACTTTCCAAAAGTGCCCCTCCTCTCCTCTTATAATAGGCCCCCACCTCTACCTCATTTCACACACTCATCAAGCCTTTGGCTCGGCCAAGCCCTGACCATTTACTCTCTCCACATCCCTCTCCTCATCCTAGAGTATTCCCTTAGGGAATAATCCTTTCAAAGGAAGTCTTTAGGCTCAAATCAAAAGAAGTCACACTTTTAAAGGTAATTCATTCTCTCATGTTCATTTGTTTTATTTTTCTTATCCAACCCCATAAAATATTTTTATTTACTTCTTTTGTAACAGAACCAGTATCTTCAATATACTAGGATGTTGTTATAAGATTTATTTGATCTACACTCTCACACAACTACATCAAATGGTTAAATAACATATGTTTTCCGTGGATGGCGAAATTCTGCCTCCCGAAACGATGATTGTTCAATACTCATTTAACACCTTCAAATGTGGACATTATGATGTCACTATTTTTATATATGATATATAATATGTTTATTCTTTCCTTATGCTTATGTATTTTTCATTTATGGCATACCATTATTATTTCCATTATGGGTAAACACGATATCTTCATTTTAGGAAGTGCGGACTACCGCCCCCTGAAAGTGATTTGATTCGTTAATACCATATGTGGGATGTGTAAAGGATAAAGTTAATGATATTATATATGTTATTATACTGGAATTATAATATACTCTTATATCATTATTATTCCATTCCAAAAAAATACGAAATAGAAATGGAAGCAGCGTTCACGCGTATGTACGGCTTACCGTCTCCATGAACGGTGCATTTCATTTCTTACCTCTAAATGTGATGTAATATTATAAATACATGTATATGCTGAATATATATGATGTATATGTTATCCAAATCATTAATATCATTCTGGATATAACAAACCTTTGACCAAATTAACAACATGTAAGTGTAAGATGTCTATTTTTGACTTAAGAACCAAATACCGACAAAATGAACATTATTAACTTAAATGATTACATGATGTCCATAACATGGTATAAAAGAAATAATGAACTTGAAAAAGGTTATTAAGAAAGTATATATTAACTCAAGTTTATTATTCAGGAGATTAAAGAACGGTCGGGTCATGTCGGATACGAGGTATGGGACTTCGTCTCAATCTACTTTCATTGAGGCATATTTTATTTTATACACAACTTTTTTTTATACGGTGTATAAACCCCTTTGACTTTTCCGATTATTCAAAAGGAATATTTTTTATATGAAGCGTTTACTAAAAGACAAAAGGGAATGTTTTTGTCGTACGTATGGGTGACAATGACTTCTCCGTCATCGTGACCATTATTTGAGTTTCGGCTTCCTCTACAAGCCATACCCTTTTCTTTAAACGAAAAATAAATACCATGTTTTACTTTGGTATTGAAAATGGTTTTCATAATGTTTTTATTATATCAATGTGTTGTATTGATATCTCGTGATTGAAATGTGGAAATGTTATGTTTCCTTTATGCATGTTTTACGTTATACGATTATGTTATGGTTCTTGGCCATTATTATGAAGACGGGTGGTTCCGTGATAAACTAAGGGCGGGTGAGCCCGTTATAGCTCTCCAATGCATTGGTTAACGCGAAGGAGTGAAACGTTAAGGATTTTCCGAAGATATTTAGGGAATATACTATGATGGGTATTCCAAAGGTAACCAAGAGGGTTACTCCCTACGTAAGAATGTTATGAATGCCTCAAGTTACCATTATGTCTTATGATTTCAATGATTTACTCATGATTTGATGAGGTATGTTAATGTTCTTATGTTTTATGGGTAAAGTATGATTTCACTCTTATGTATATATGTACCCATGTTTCCTTTCCATGTTTTTATAACCCATACTGAGCTTTTTATGCTCATCCCAAGTTTTTTTGAAATGTTTTTCACAGGTCAAGGGAATGGTACATGATATGATGATAGTGTCAAGGAAGTGTCAAGAAATAATCCACGTTTTATTTTAAATGTGTTTCCATTGATGGGAATGAAGAATACTATCTTTATGTAACCACTTTGTTTATATGTGGAATTTAATGAAAGTTTTATGATCTAATTCTCTAAAACACTAAACCCGAAAAGATCCTCAATGTGTAATCTTGTAATAAATCAACATTAAGTAAGGTTTAAGGCTGGGGCCATATAAAATTATTTGAATGAAAAATGTCGGTTTTAAACAACATTGTAGTATTTTTCACTATTCATAAAAAAATTGAATCTTTTCATAAAAATTCCAACAATTCAATATTAGTTAGTTTTTACATTATGAAGTCAAAAATAATTTTTATTTTATCAAATTAAATTTCAATTAGTTGAATAAAATAATATTAGTATTTTTCATAGAAGGACATGAAAAATAAGTCATTTTGGAAAATAATAGTGTCAAACATATAAATACATTCCCAAAAAATATATTTTTCTTCATTAAAACATTTTCAGAAATATTGCAAATGTATTTATTCATATTATAAGTTTATAAACTATGTTATAACTATCTAATTTAAATAGTTATAATAGTAAAGTGTTTTTTTCGCAGAATCCTTTTGTTTTGTGTAGCGCATGCTAAGTCACTATTGCAGGTACTCAAAGTTTTCCTTAGTGTTGCGTATATCATAATACAAACAAACTTTTCTAATATATATTAATATAAATCTATATTTAGTATTACATGTATTGAAAAATTTCAAAAATTGAAAAAAAAATTTTAAAAATATTAATTCACATAATCACAGGGTGTTACATTCTACAACCCTTAAAATGTATTTCACCCTCGAAATACATTTGGGTTATCCAAGGTTTAATACATGTACATTTTTTTAAAATAAACACACATCATAATAATATATTATTAATATTCCTTTTCAACAGAGATGTAAGAAAATAACTATCACCCAATGTAACTCATAAATAGGTTTCTATATAAGAGATCATATGTGATGATTTGAGCCTAGAAGAAAAGACTAAAAAATCCTAGAGATTGATAATGATCATTAATCATAAGAATGTATATGATCTATTAAATTTTTATAATCAAAAAACCATTCTATTAATAAGTTTGAAAGAAGTTCATGATATATTAATAAATTATGATATTAGGATACCCTTTTACATCATGATTCATTACCTAATGTTAAATAATTTTCAAGAGAATATGTACATAACTTATTTTATAATAACATCCACATTTTGTGTTCCTAGATCAATTCCCACTTCATCTAATATTCAAATAAATAAATTTTAATTTTTCAATTCTAAATTGTTAGGAACTCATCAGATTCATAAAAATAATGATGGGCTATTACATATATCATTATCACAACAAAAAGGATATCATATGTTATCAAATATGCATAATTCCACCTATGGTGAGATAATACATTAATATCAAAAAAAAAATATGGTTGAACATAATATTTAAAAAAATCCATAATCCCACAATACTATTGAAATATGAAAATCCCAAATATTAGAATTAATTACACTAGACCAGCTTAACATTTATCTCCCATATATTATTAGACAATTTATGGTTCAGACATTCCTTACATGTGAATACCATAATTATGTATTATATAGAAAATGGTAATAAATTTATTTTCAATACATCCTTATTAAATACAACTAGGTTTCCTTATTCATAAGTCTAAAAAGATATAGACATAATAAACTATATCATATCTCACATGATAATAATTCCATAATTAGTTCCATGGAAATCACTACCATAAAATTTACAGATTCGTATCAAACTTGTATTTATCCAAATATCGCTATCTAAACATAAGGAATATATTAATGGTTATATTTTCAATAATCATTATTTCACCATTACATATCTAGTCCATAAGAACAAATCATCATATGTTTCTATCCTAAGAGAAAAACAGATAAACTAAAAAATACTTATGTATTTCATAATTATTTAATCCAAATACATAAAAAATTCAATCCATAATATTCAATTATTGGAATTGAATATGTCCTTCCATTAATTATATATAAATTCATAGGTCATGGAATTGAGTTGGTAAATTCTTGTGTTATCCAAATATAAGATATTAAACATTATTAGTGTTTTTCACTCTGTTACACTTTATCCCACAAAGATAACATCGTCCCCTCCATTTGACGTATTTCTCTAGGTTTGTATTCCCTTCTTCTATACATGTAGGATTCTTAATAATATTTCCTCTATGTTCCTCACAATGTGGAGATGCATAAAATTCCATCATTCTCTTATTTTCTGAATTTGTAATACCACTAATTTTATCCTTTTTAATCATACATCTCAATAAATACTTTGGAATAATCACAATATCATTCTATCCTATCATTAACAAATTTTGATTCTCATGGTCACCAATTTTTTCATTATATTCAATGCTAACCCAATTCCTTGTAGTTCCCTCTATTGACAACATCAAGAAATAATAGTGTGTAGAAAGGTTATAGTAATTTAGAACCAAATAATCATAAAAATTAACATATAGGATTTATAACTTATGATACCTTCTTTAATATATGATACCTAAAGTTCACCCTTTGATATTAATAGGCACATTATATTCACATCCTTGATATTGGGTTATGAATAGTTATTAAATGTCTAATTAAAATACCATATGATTGTCAAACATGGTGTGCAGCAAGGCTGGTTCTCATGTACCATATTAACTTGAGAGAGACCTAAAACATCATGATAATGTTGTTACACCTGGAAATATCTATCCCAGATCCACATCCACTTGTATTATACAGATAGGGAGGTATTTATAGGAAACCACTTACTCAATCCTTTAAACAAATTCAAGGACATTTTACTAACCATTGAATAACCATTATACATATCGTTAAAGAAATCCATAGATATCTCTCAAAATATATCTAGGTATCTCACTAAAGATATCTCATCCTAGTTTTCAGTTGTTAACTAAAATTATTATCTTATACAAACTATAAATACCCAATCTTGATGTATAAGGACATTACATTACATTTGGGGAATACATAACACATTACACAAACAGATGCCCAAAGAGTGCAATTGGTCTAGTGCCTTTGGAAACATCGAAATATAAATACCGGTACATAATTGTGATACATCATATCCAACTATGTTATTTTTTTCTAGAACTGTACATAAATATCTTGAACAAGATGTATATCATCATAACCTGAGGGAATAGAATGATAAAAGTAGTGTTCTCAAATGATTAGTAAGGGTAATCATGGGATAAATTTAAGAATAAACAAGTGAATAGGGTGTATGAGAACATTATCAATAAAAGTAAATATCATACCATTCATTTTAATGATCATAACAATAATCTTCTCAAAATTATTGTTATTTTAAAAGGAATGAATCATAATAAAATAAATTGAGTAAGACATAAAATCATAACATAGGAATAAAACATGGAATTGTGGAAGATATATATGTATATATGTTATTTCCATAGTAGCCAATGTATCAAGTAAAATACAATCTTTGTAATATTGTTTCCCTTCCCATATCATCTTGTTAGTCATGCTTCACTCCCATGGTCATCTTAGTAGCTTGAGTTTACTCCTCATACCATCTTCATAGTCATATTTCATTCCAATTATAATCTTAGTTGTCAATGTTCACGCACAATACCATATTAGGATATCTCATGAGATTTAAATCTTTAACCAAATAAATTTAGGTAGATATAGGTCCCATATATCGCAAAATGAAATCATTATTATTTGTGGTATAAAACATTAATCATTCATCAAAGCATATCCCAAGGAATAAAATGTGATTCTTTAACATCATTCATAGAAATATAATTACTAAAATTCAAATGGATTTTGTAAATATAATTCCATCATTAACATAATCAAACCATATAAATAATAGTAATAGTATACTTGAAATATATCTTTATTAATAATTTCATATCAGATGGAAAATAGTTTTGATAAAACCGTTGAAAATTATTCTTGAGAAAAAAATCCATTCTTCTTCGAAGAAAATATCCTTAATTAAAATGCCCCTCAATTTTAAAAGAAATGAATTTATTTGAAAATAAACTTTAAGACTTTTTTGTAAATATTAAATTAAATATATCATTAGATAATCATAAAAATAAATTAATTTCTTATAATTTAAAAAACATTATTCAAATACATTTTACAAAAATATCAAAAAGTATATCGTTTAAAAAATGAAGGAATGATTCCATAAAAACTGTGCCGTAAAATTTGGATGAAAATGTAATAAAAAATAAAAAATAAAATAGTAAAACATCCAATTATTACATTATTAGAAAACATGGACATGGATTATTAATATTTCATAATAAATACTTAAAATAAAACGAACCCAAATATAGAAGAGATTGTGAAATCAAAAATCATCACTTATATCCCATATAATCCTTTCCCCATGTAAAAAATGAAAAATTAGAGTAATATATAAATATCATAAACATAAAGATATTACTAAAAAATACATTCATTGGAACTATTTAAAATATGTAGAAGAAATAAGTAGTGTATGAAGAATGTGTTTCATAGAAATAATGGTGAGATAAAAATCACATTACCTTGTCTCTTAATTCAATTCTTACTCAAAAAATATAACAATATAATAAATATATGTTTGTTATAAATCATTTATTGAATAATATTCTAATATTTAATACCACGTATTGATTGATTATGACATTATATTACCATCTTCTTGACTATCTTATGTTGAGGTTTCACTTCTGGTAATATTCACTTTCTTCTTCACATATGTCAAATGTTTTTATATTGTTGGTCCTTTTTAAAATTTGATAATTCTAATATGTATATAATGATATAAATATCACTTATATCCATTATATTTTTATTATAATAATATAAAGAATTAATTATTATGTAATGGGATACCAAATTCTTGGAGACGTCAATCCATACACACACATTAACGTTGTTTCTATTTTTATTGCCGTATTGAAAGAATGTATGTAAATGAAATATGTATTTATATATACATACTTATTCCAAACTAATTATAATATCATATATTTCATATAGGTTAACTAATCCCATCCTTAATACATTCCATTTGGTGGGTGAATGAATCAAATCGCTTTGAGTAGGCTATAGTCCACACTTCCTCAAACAATATTATCATGTTAACAAAAAAGGGAAATAAAAAAAGTATGATTTATATAAATGAATAAATAATGTTAACGAAATAATAAATATCATATATATACATATATGTAAATATTTTCCACCATAATTTCCACCATGATTGGTGGTAATGAAAAAAATGAACAATCATTGTTTCGTGACGTAGTATATCATTATAAAAAAAATTAATATGTTCCATATCCATTAGAAGGAGGAGTTCATAAGTGTAGGTATAACCCAAAGAATAAAAACCACCTAGTATATTGTGTATAATTTTATTTTTATAAATTATTGGAATAAATATTGTGTAGTTGGTGGAATGTAAAAGTAAGAAAGAGCTTCAGAGAAGATATTATAACTTATTCAGGTAACACCTTTTTGTTTGTGCTAAAAAGCATCTTTAAATTTCCTTAATCACTATGTAAGGATTATATATGGAAGGTATGGAATTTTGGAGATTATTTGAGTAGGTTTTGAACTATCCATGGGGCTTTAGATGTGTGAGGAAGTGGGTAGTGTTGGTGGACATTTTTGAGAAGGAGGATGCATATTTTATGAAACTCCAAAAAATATTAATTTATTATAAATTAATTTTTGATTTAAAATATCTACAGAGTGAGTTATTAAAAATTATAGATAAATATGGGTAATATTACCTTAAAAAATTTACTTTTAGACATGTTTCAGACCTATAATTAGCCTTATCTTTTGTCTTTAATCCTCAGTTAAACAATTTATCATTTACAATGATAACATGTATTTTTAAAATAATGAATTAATATAGTTACAATAAAATTACAAAAAAACTCAATTTTATCATTTATTAAATATCTAACACTTTCCACATTATATTCCTAAATATATTATTTTTATAATTTTTTTTTACATTTAATAAATATTATTTATTTTTATGTATCATTTATGTCAATTTGATATTGTTCAGTATATTCTTTTTTTCAAATATAAATAAAAGGTAACATTTAAAAAATTCTTCCAATATCTCACTAATCGGTCTATGTTGTCTATGATATTTTTTGATGTCAATAAGTAAGTATTATTATAATTTTTTAGTTATTTTAATATCATTTTATTAACATCTCTTTTAATTAAATAGTTACTACATCATTATTAGACAATCCTTTAAGGAAGTTATTTTATATCTAAAAATAGAAAATAAAATATCTTGAGGAAGATAAATTTCTTATATTTCAAATTAATAATGATATTATAATTTATCTTACCAATAAAACTATATTGAAAATGATTTAGTTATTAAATTTTGATTATGAAACTTTTATCTCTTCGTTAAATAAATTTATTTCAAATGTCTTAATCTAAACCATGTTGGATAAAAATGATTGTATCTTTGACCCAAGGTTAATCCTGATGATAAAAAAATATCCAATTAAATTAGGAAAATTGTTAGGGTAATTTTATATTATAATAATATTATTTTTACCTTTAATCGCCCTATTTACATTTGACCTTGGTAAATAAAATTCAAAATTAATTATTCACTAAAAAATTATTTTTTTTCAATTTGACCACATTTTATAGAATTATTACAACAATTTATTTATATTTTCTAAAATTCAATTCACAAAAGCAGTAAAATTTGGTTTAATGATAATCTCGTAAATATGGCTAGAAGGTGGGTAAAAGAGACATTTAAATATTCAATAATTTTTTATAGCTAATTCTATTATAATAAGGAATAAAATTAAATAAATGGGAATAATATATGTATTGTTTATATATTGTGAATTTATAAAAAATTTAAATTAAAATAATTATTTAAATGAAAATTTTAGGTTTTAACAACATTGTAGTATTTTTAATTATTCATCAAATTTGAATATTTTTAGAAAAATATCCAAAATTAACCCAAAGTTGATTTTGAAATTATTAATTCAAAAATAATGTTTACTTCAAAAAATTAAATTTAGATGAGATTCTAAAAATAATTTTAATAATTTTTGTACAATGACATCAAAAATAGTTCATTTGAAAAAATATTACTCTTAAACATATAAAAACATTACCAAAAAATATATATATTGTTTTATAAAAAATATTAAAAATAATATTTTAAAATTAATTATTTTTATTAAAATATTAATGGAATTTTTACAACTATCTCATTTAAGTAATTACAATAGTTATGGATTGTTTCAAAAAATCTCAATGTTCAGTGTAGCACTAGCCAAGTCAGTATTGCATGTAATGAAAGATTATCATGTTTTTGTGTATAATTTAATCCATAAATAGTGATTTTATATATAAATATAAATATATATTCTGTAATAAATGATGTAAAAATTATCAATACATCAAAATTAATTTGAAAAAAATAAATTCCCAACATCTCGTGTTGCTACATAACCCATGGTAGAGAAACAGGTTTCAGAAAGACCATTACTCAAGCATAAATCATTCATAGAAAGGATAACAATGAAACCATGAGCTAATATCCTATAATGTAATGTGTAATATCAAATTATTTTATCATTGATGGAAACAAATTAAGAAATATCTTTCAAGAACATTTCTTCATGAAAATATGCATTATTCTATGAAGATTTAATTTCAATACATAAACCCATTTGATAATAATTTTCATAGAATTTATATGTAAAACTTATAAATAAGACATGGAATCATTTGAAAAACTTTTTCCTAGAATTGTTATAAAATAATATTTAAATCATTTTAAAAACCCTTTTATTCAAAAACACATTAAAAATATAAAGAATTCATGAAAATGTTTTCAGAATCATTTCTATAGAAATAAAATAAAATATTTTAAATATTTATTTAAAATGTTTTGAAAGCCATCTTCATTGAAATATTATAATATAAATTTGAAATTGTTCTGAAATCATTTTTCATTAAAACATATAAATGAATCTTTAAAATCCAATCAGAATCATTTTAATTGAATATATATTTTAAAAACAATTAAGAATTAATTATAACATTTAAAAATTAATTGAAAAATTCAAATTATTGAATGTATATAAATCTATACATGTTATACGAGGAAAAAAGTTCATTCTTTTTTTATAAGGTAAAAAGGATAGAAAAATGCCTCATTCCAAATGAGACAAAATGATTCCATTGAAAATATTGGTAAAATAAAAAATTAAAAAATTACATTTAAAGATCATACAAGATTAATATAATATTTCTGGAAACCCTTTTTAGAAATGATTTTTTATGGAATGCAGATTTATGACCGAAGATAGGGTAAAGTCATGCTTTCTTAAGATTACATTCTTCATTTTCTTATGTAACAATGAGTAGAATATTTTACCTATAAATTAATATAGAATTAATAACTATTCAATAAGAAAATTCATGAATGTAATGATTAATCTAACAAATTAATTCTTCAATTGAAGAATAAACATAAACAATATGTAAAAGCGATGTGATTGTTTCAATAAACTCTTATCACTTGGTAACATGGAATCGTACTACCCATGTAAGAAAAAAAAGTAAATGAGGATTAAAATATCAATAAATTTTTTTTTCATTATATAACATGTAAAATTGATGTACATGCATCTCAAGAGAGGATTTTGGGGCATAACAAAACATGATTTGCAAAGTAGGAAAATTGATACAAAATGATTTCACCAATTTCGTCACAATTGAAAGAGAATCCCATTGAAATAATGATAATAAAATGGATATGTTAATACCCATAAATCTAATTATAAGTTAAATAGATAACAATAATGGGCAGTACATACATCACACAAAAACATAGTGGCAAACATATCAAGTATCTCACATTAAAAAAAGTGAGATGAAATACCTTTCCTTATATCATGAAAATATTTTTACTTATACATGAATCCAATATATTAAATATATGATAATTATAAATCTTTTACAGAATTATATTATTCTACATAATATCATATATGGTTTTATGTTGACCTTGTATTACCTGATTTGTTATATTGTTGGTCCTTAAACATATATCCAAATTATGGAATATAGATAATTATATGAATATATATTATTTACATTATATATTTATTATAATAATAAATTAAATATAAGAATACCAAATGGAATATATGTTTCATGGAGATGGTAAGATATACACACACATGAACAGTGTTTCCATTTTTATTGTTGTATTTAATGAAATAAAGAAAATTAGAAATATGTGTACATATATAATAAAATTAATCCATAATTTTAATTATATATATTACATAATTCCCCTTAACATATCCTTAATTTATTCCATTTAGTGTGGGATCTAATCACATCCCTGTGAAGGGGTTGTAGTATATACTACCTCAAAAGAAATTATCATAATTACAACAAATGGAAAGTAAAAGATACAGGTATTGTAAAAGGAATAAGTAAGCATAAATAAAAAATACATATAATATATTACCTATATAAATAGATTTTTTATCATAATTTCTACCATCAGAGGCGATTAAGTAGAAATAAACATTCATCGTTCAATGAAACGGTACATCACCAGACACTTAAAAAATATGTTCATTAACCATTAGATGGAGGTGTTTGTATATGTAGATAAAACCCTTTGAATAAAATATATGTCTATATTTAGGATAATTTTTTCATAATAAAAATGGAATAAATAGATTGTAGGTGTTGGACAAAGAAAATAATTGAATGGAGATAGAGAGAAGACATTACCTCTTAATTGGGCAACCCCTTTTGTTTTGTAAACAAAAGAATCCATGTGTTGACATCATCACAAGGTAAAGATAATAGGAGTAAGAGAGTGAATTTATGATATTTTTCAGTAGATTTTTTTGACCCATTGGTCTGGAGAGGTTTGATAAATTGGGTACAAGTGATATCATTTTATAAGGAAAGGAAAACAGACTTGACAATTTTTAAAAGAATTTAGGTGTTCCCATGTTTTATCCTAAACAAATTCAAAAAAATCAACAAAAAAATAATTAAAGTATAATGGAATATTAATGGTCATAGAATTGTTTTTTTCATAATTTTTTTGGTTGTATTGCGACATGTATTTATGGCTTAGTACTTTATTAAAATTATTTTCCTCTTAACCAATGTAATTAATATCAATCATGTTTACTAATAGTTTTGTTAAAAAAACTGAACTTATTATAAATTATGAATTATTCTTATTCCAAATATGGAATTCATTTTTTAAAAATTCTAATAACTAATGTGGTATAAATTAATTTAAAAGTAATCTAGATGACATGTTGGCACTGCTTGTTTTTAACGTAAAAACATTAAAAAGTCAAATATGTTTTTATAACCAATATCAATGTGAAACAATGGAAAATTAACTGAATTGAATTAATAGAGAAATATATTATCAAAAAAAACTATAAAGAAAATAAAAATATAATTTATCATTATAAAAAAGTAATATGAAAACGCATTTTTGAATTAAAATCCAGTATTTCTATCTATTCATTAAAAATTGAAACTTATAGAGAAATACAAATAATTTAACTTAACCTAATTATTATACCACAATCCAAAATATTTAGTTTATATTGATATATTAAATCTAAAAAATTTACAAAAATTTGATTTGAAATGGGTTCTCCATTAAAAGGAGATTAAACTACCATTATAAAAAATTAGGGGTTTTTATCTTATGTCAATCAAATCTATTTGTTTAATATAAAAAATATTTTATTGGGTATATATCATATATATTAAATTAATATAACTTAATATATTAATTAATATAATTTTTTATGTCAAAACAGATTTATGTGGTAATAATATTTTTAGTTATATTCATTTGCTTTTCATATTCATTTCTAATTAATTATTAGCAAATTAATTCGTCATATATTTTTGTAAACAACATATTTTCATCATTTAGTTCATAATTTTAACATCCATCAACATAATATCTAGTTCTTATATCATTATAATATTATTTTTAATAATATAATATTGTTAGGTAATCCTTGGTTTTTCTTTTTATTCATCCCTTAAGGAAGGAAAATATTCTTTCAAATGTATTCTATCGTTACTTTATAATATAATATAAACCATGTTAGAGTTTCAAGTAACATTAAAAATCTGGATCCATGTGAAATGAATGTTTTAAATAATGAAAATTATTTTCACATTCACGTGAAATGACATATATCAAACAAAATAAAATTAATTATAAAAAATTCACAAAATATCAACGTGTTATAGACCTTGGGAAATTTCATAATAAAATTGTATCTTAAAACCTATTTAGGTCACACATTTGGACCCAAATAAATTGAATTATTGTAGTTTTTTATAATGAAGAGTGACTTAATTAATTTACTAGATATATAAATAAAAGTGGAAAGGGTCATGGGACTAAGAATAGGGCATGTGATGCTATTGGGATTCCTTTAGCCTTTTTTACTTTTTGGAAATGTATTTTATATGAATAAAATATATCATTTATGGAAATATTATTACAAACATGTGACATGTATCATCATCTTGTATATGATATTACATATGGCTCTATTTATACAATTAGTCTTCTTCTGTTTGTTTGATTTATATGCTTTACTACTTCTTCTATTTAAATATTGTTGTATTGTTGTGGTGTTACACTGTGATAATAATTTAATATTCTCCCCAATAACATTGCTAGAAAATTTATTCTAGTTAGACGTCTCGAGATTTGGGGGATATGTGCTTGAGGCTATGTGGCCAACCTGGTAAGTATCACATTAGATTGGTATCTGGAACGAAGACGTTACAACTCATTTCCCCTATTTTTAGGTCATTGAATAGCCTCATAGAACCATTCTTACATGATTAATATATATATCCTATATTGATATAGGAAAGATTTTTTTCATTATGGTATAAGGTCATGTTGCTTTCACATTGAGTTTCATCATTTTGTAACTATTTCTGTTCTTCCAAACATCATTTTTTTCTATTATTTTATGTTATATTAATTACTTCTTGTATAATTGACCAATCTATTTAGATTTATGTTTATTGAATATTTTTTTTGTTTTTTATATGCTGTATGTTCAATATATTCTCACTCCTTGGGTTAGCCAAGTGAAATTGACCATTATGGTCAATTGTCAAAAATATTTCAGAACTCCCTTGAACCACTCATATTGAGTTTTAAATAAAATTTTCTTTTATAAATATTTATTTAATGTAACATAAGGAACATCATATATTCTTGAAACATTTTTAATTATAATTTACCATGTATGCATATTCCTTGTTTCCAATGACACCTTCCCAGGACACATGGTCTTTAAAAATGGAATATTTATGTCTTATTTAATTGAATGAAATGGTTATGGTGAAAGGAATGTGTATGATATATTATGAAAGATAATGTATTATTTTAAAATAATTTTCCATTTCACCTCCCAATTGTCCAAATGTGTCTTTTAATTGAATTTCCCTAGCTTAGTGATTTAAATTTATGTTGAACGGAATGAGTTAAATGGTACAGTTAGTTAATGATTTCATACCCTGCTATAAATTAGTAAATGATTAAAATGGATTAGATTATTTTCTTATGTTTCTTTTCATTTGATTAAATGAATTGTTGATATGGAATGATTAGTTGGAGTCAATACCACATTAATTTTTTTCTCTTAATTAATGTATTATAATGATTTGTAGTTTCGTAAATGGAAATGATCTTGTTTAGTAAAATTCATAATGTTTATTCCTTATTTGTTATGTTATAAGATATTATTATGATTTTATATGTATATGGGATAATAAAAGATATGTATGGGAGTTAATTCCCAATTCTAGTTTTAATTATAATACACCTTAATTGAGGTTGAGTATGATGGAATGGGGTGTTGAGCATGGTAGATAGTCACATTATCTTACATCAGTTATGGATTTCATGGAATATCACACTAGTGATACTATATATATGTTGTAATGAGGTTTTATGTTCCATCAGTAGAGTGATTACATGATATATCAATCACCATATAAGGAATTTTTCTCTCAATCATCTTGGGATGTAGGGAATGTACATTTTGGAATGACATTTTTAAGCACGTCAAACTAGTTATGGTTGTTAGAGTTATGTCTGGTCTAGTCCATCACTAGTATTATAGATACATCTCCCTTAAGGTTCCTCATTGACATGGTTTATATAGGTTCATGCAATATAGAACTAAACTATATATGGGTATTTTTACAATATATATATATATATATCAACATGATCAGATGTTCCAACTGACCATGAGACGAAGTAGGAATACCCACTAGGTGTCCTTTAGGACCCTCAGAGAGTGGTGGTTAATTTATTTATTTTAATATATTTACTAATTAATTATGATTTCACAATTTTTGGTTACAAATACTGCCCAAATTACATGTACACACCATTGGCGGTGGCCTATTGGGATTTATATATCACACACTACCCGAACATACATTTGAACCTGAGAATACTATCTATATGAATGTATGGATAAAGGAAAGATAACTTCTTTAGGTTGTTGATATGTATTAACTCGATGAAGATTTTGAGAAGGGGAACGAACATGTGGTCTATATTTTAGTGGATATGTTTTTGTATTTTTGTTGTAATTTTTGTTGTAATTTTTGTATACAATGACTGTTTGATGGTTTCCATGATATTTTTTTCACATCAGTATGCCAAACATCATGTATTAATACTTCTTTGAAGGCCTTTATTATATCTAGTGAGTTTTTATGTTCTCTATTTTCCCTACAACATTCTCATTACGTTATCATTTTATTCTTCCACATATTATTTATTATGATTGTTTATATTGTGTTTCTTTTGATTAGGGTTATTTTTTCAATATATTATTCTATTCTATCATATAGTTATAGTATCACCACTGTATCACCTTTACACCCTCACTAATAGTCAGCTACCTATGGAATATGTGGTGGCTCACATGAGGAAAGGTGATCCACCAGATCGGGGCATAGGTTATGTGGATCCATGTTTAGGACGTTTCAATGTGATATCAAAGGGGTTCCTTTTTTATTTATTATTTAGATATAATATATTGGGGATTAAAAAGGATTTCAACATGATCATAAGTCATTCTTTGGCATCGCGAACCCATGCCAGACTTAATGTCCGATCTACCTGAATAGTAATTATTGTTTTGATTTTCACTATTACGATTGATGTTATTTAACAATTGGGTGATGTACATAGTGTTTTGTGGTTATTATTATTGTTCTTATTGACTATTTTTTTAATCCATGGAAAAATTATATGATTTTGTGTAGCATAGTTACATGAAACATTATTAAGAACACTAAGACTAATATTACATGCATTATTAAATGTCATATCTATTTCTGCATGAAATTTCATGTGGCATATTGATTTTGCGGTGAATGTGTATTAAATTATGTTAAAACATCATGGTGTGATTTGAAAACATAATTGAAACATAAAGTTACTACCTTATACTAAAATCATTTTCCCTATTAGGTTATACCAAACACCTTAAGAAGTTAAATATGGAATGTTTAATTATGGGAAATTAATCGTATTATATAAAATGTTTTGTGGTTTGGGTCAAGTGGATCCATGTTTTGATTCTTAAGAAGTATGGAAACTTATTGATCATAAAATGGAAACCATATCATTCAACTATTATATGTTATTTAAATGTATAAAAAATCCCAAATATAAAACATATAAGACTTTTAAATTGAAAAATATCATCTTAAATATGTCAAAAAATGGGACATAGTCTTGAACATCACCATTGTTGATGGTATCTGGGAATCTATGATCTTTTTTACCACCTATTATGGTCTCATTTTACAATCTAGACATGGTTATTAAAGTAGGTATAGATGTGTGATGGTTCTTATATAGAGACTCTATATCTATCCCAGTTCATTAAATGAAATTTTCTAAATTTATTAAATTTCCCCTAAGGTGTGTGATTTACTTTGAAATGAAATCCCACCAAGACTTTCTCTAGTTGGACGCCCAAAAGGAAGTGAAGACCACAAATCTAAGGTGGTAGGTCGTCTGTGGCCTGTGATTCCAACTCTTGACACATAGGTGGCTCATCTTCCTATTCAATGTATGGGAAATAAATCATAACATTGAAAATGGAACCTTAATATGTTGTATTCAGTGACGTTTGTTTCTTGACCAGCCTTGAGCATGGAAGAGTCGACTCAGGAGTTTAATTGGAAATATCCCCGCAACTTTTCTGGGGGATGGCGAACCATTTACGATACAGTTTTGGCTCAAGACTTTCCTATTTATATTTAAGCATCATCTGATTCCTCCAAAGATAATGGTTAAGATATATACCTATAAGCTATTTGATTCATCAAACACATAGTGGGATGTTATCACCCCTAAAATTTTCACATAGATATAGTAATGGTTGACCGTCCTACCATATTGTACTGCAATTTGTTTCCCCATTCATTAATGTATTACATATCTAGAGAATATATAAATTCTCATAATGGGATTATGTTATTTATGGACTACTATGACCATTTTATATTTCTATATCAATTCTATCATAATAAATCTACTGATTATCTGATGGTCTCTAGGTGACTCGAATATGGGCCAGTTTACTCTATTCGTTCATGGGTAAATGTGTTCAGGTTGATGACTATTTCTGAGATTATCATCTCGGACCTTATCAAAAATAATATTGTGATTGATGATGGAGGTTAATGATAGGATCTATAGGCACGTAGAGCTTCCAAAACTTCTTATTTTGGGGAAAACATTTATCTTTAGACTACTCACAGTGGTATAAGAAGTCAGGCACCTAAGAAGTATATTTTTCTAATATATTACACTGTTGGAATCTAGGACATATCATGTATCAGTGGTTTTTGGATCTAGTCATGTAAAACGGTGATATAAGGATTGTACATATCATTTATTTCTATATGACCATTTTGATAGTTCCTAGTGTGTGAGAATATTCACCTACTCCTTTCTCAATAGTGGGGTCAGTAGGATGTCGATAGGCAGGATGCTGGAATACCATAGGCTGATTATGATAATGTGGTCTTCAAGGTAGAGGTATTAATACTTATGATTCATAGTTCCATTGGAGAAATAGTTCTCAAGGTAGTATAGAAGTGGCTCAAGGTTATGGGATAGCCTAGTTACATGTAGTATCACCTACCCCATATAAGCAGAGCATCAGATATTCTATAGTTCAAGGAACTATTTTTTCCTCCACTTTAGTTTGTGATTTATTATTAATATGCTTGTAAAAATATTTTATATATGAGTAAATATATAGGATTTTAAGGCTCAATATTTAGGCCTTTTATCCAACTAATTCTCTAGATACATTGTTAGGTTTTGGTTCTAAGGGTCTTTACTGTTATTAGGGATTCCCCTTGATGATTGTGGTTAAATTTTCTTATGGAATCATTATATCCTCAATAAGATTTTATTTGATGTACTCTTTATGAATGAATGATTAGTTCCCTATAAATCCCACATTGACTAAAATCGTCGAAGTGTGACATTTATATCACCATAGGAAGGTACGCCCATCTGTATGGATGAATTGAATGTCATACCTTTCTGATCTGAACCCAACCATAAGAGGTTGTGTAATGTGAAATCATAGTTCACAAGAAAATTCCTATACGACACAAGGTTACCACCCACAATTTTTCATTATATAGTTGAGTGTTTCAAATAGAAAAATCATGATGACATATTTTGTATACATCAAGTAAGATAGGTATAGTTTCTATTAAGATTGTTAGAGGAGTAGAATAATTGACAATTAATTCTTAAATTATGGAACCCAAAGAGATCCTAGCGCTACAAATGTTGTCAGAGGATTTGGAGGCTATGGGGTTAATACACCCTAGAACTTATCCTTTGGTTTATTCATTTCTTCTTTCAAAGATGATAGATGTTCCCCTGTGGATCTGTGTAGATTACATTCATTTTATCCATCTTATTGTAATTAATTGGTATCCACAACATATAATAGATTTCATCTTTGATCAGATCCTCATAGAAAATGTGTTTTTAATAATAGATCCGAGTTTGGGCTATCATCAGGTGTGTTTCATGACATTAGCAGTACCTCATATGTCTTTTAAGAGCATGTATGGTCTCTATAAGTTAATGTATATGTCATTCAGTCTCATGAAACCACCTACATCCATTATGGCTATTATGATTTGGTTTTTCCACCCATATATGGATTCATTTTATCATATTATTTACTGGATATATCTTGGTGCATTAATGCTCTAGACATGAACACGAAATCCAAGTTGATATTCTGAAGAATACATAGAGAGGGCATCCAATATACACTAATCATAGTAAATGAAACTTATGGATCAACAAAGTCTATTTCAGGTGTCATATCATCTCAAAGACAAGATTTCCAAGGGTTTCATAGAAAGTGATAAATATTGTTTTTTTTGTGATGTCTAAGAACATCATTGAAATATGGTGTTTCATAGGGCTTGAGGAATATTAAAAACACATCATCCATGTATTCTAACACATTGAAACACCACATATAGTCTTGAAAAATGGTTTTTCAATTCATACGGCCAGCATCTTATGAAGAATCTTTTTAGGAGTTGAAGTTTTTTTTGACATTAGAACTGATCATGAATCAGTGGATCAATGTTGGAGTTATACAATGTGTTATGATGCATGAGGTATCGATAATGGATCCCTTTTGATGTAGTATTAGTGAGTTTTTTTGTATGGGTCTCATCATTTGTGGCATCATGTATGGAATTACCCGAAACATAATCTCTAGCTCACATTATTTTACATGACTTGAGTTGTTAGAGACACTATCTACTTGTATAAAATTGTTTGGTATTAAAATATCAAAAAATCATCACGCATGTCATTACAATATAGGATTTGAATCACATACAATGAATATAGTTTAGAAACTAATAATTGTTTGATTTTGAGCTAGTCTCTATTCTGGGAAAAGTGAATTTTGTGGCCGATGACCGAGTCCTAGATGATTCAAGAACATCTAAATCAAAAATCCAAAGGTTAATGATAGCTATATACATATTCATAAATATGATTATTGATTTTTAGTAGGAAAATAGTATGAATATCCACTCATATAGGTAAGAACATCTACTATTCTAAAATGGGTAAGAATGAGACATGTATCTAATCCCGAATGTCTCATCCTAAGGGAATGTGTTTTAGGTGAATATAAATTATCTAGTTGGACTATGGATGTGGATGATACCTTGTTTTTCAATGGGTGTTTATGGGTCATATAATTCCTCATATACAATCTAATGTGGGAATTTAATGCCTCAAAATGGGCAGTTCTTGCTAGTGTCACTAAAAGTTATCATGATCTACTATTCAAAAACTAGTTTCCTTGTATAAAATGCAGGAATTCAATTTTCAACCCATGGTGTTCATCCAATCTGTTGGTGATGGTGGAACATCAGTGAATAAAATTTCTTATACAACAGTTTTCCTAACAATGTGGAAATGGGATGATGTATCAATGTATTTTATTGGCTTTTTTAACTACATCACCTTTATGAAACGATACATTGTGAGTTGTCATTGATTTTTTAAAAAAGGTAGTACGCTTTATAACTATTAAAAATACCATCTCATTATATGATCATGTTAGTTTTTACACCATAGATGGTTTACATCTTCATGAAGCTCTTTGTTCAATCATATCTAAAATATATGTTAATTTCACATTATGTTTCTAAAAGGGGTTTCCGAAGGACTTGGGGATGAAGGTATATCAAAACACAGCCCATCACCCATAGAATTATGGATAGACAGGGCATGCGAATTGGGTTCTAGTGGTCATTTTTTTAATGTGTCTCTAGATTTGGGGGTTCATAATAGATGTGCATTCCCATCATGGAGTTCTCTTAGAATAATTTCTCTCATTATACCATAGAGATGGATCCATATGAATCACTATATGGTGTTACATAACGCTAAAATATGTGATTTCTAGAGAAAGGGGATGTTTCAATGCTTTGACCATGTCTCATGTAGGAGAAAATGGAGTAGGTCTAGAATATCTGAATTTGCATATCGATTGCTTAGTAAAATAGTAGTCGTTTTCACTTCCTCAATGACATTACTTCATGCATTATATCATTCATGTATCTTAGTTTCTCCAATGTTATCCAGACCTAACACATGACATTCACCCAGTTGAGGTTGAATTTGATTTGGATGCTTCCATCGAGGTGTATCTAGGGAGTATATTGAATCAGATCATGGATGCACTATGAGGTAGGTAAGTTACACTTGGATAGGTTCTATTATAACACTATAATGTAAAATATGAGACCAAGGATATGGAAGCTAATTTGCGATCTCGGTGCCTAGAACTATTCATTGAAAGTACCTCTTTACCCTAATAGGGACAACTAAGGTATGAATATCTTTAAATAGGGGAGGTTGTAATGACCATTCATTTCAATATAAATACATATCATTATTTTTTAATATTTTTACCTTAAATGTTCATAATAAAGATGTCTAACAAACCCAAGGAGTTTAGTGTTGTGTCTTGTGCTCATTTGGAGGCTCGATCATTGAAATTCGAAAAATAGAGTATGATGTATTATTTTTTTGGAAACCTTATGACCCAGGGTGAATGGTTATGAGGCTGGTTAAAGGAATTAGAAAATAAACATTTTAATATATTATATTTGGTTAGTAAAATGATGCAACTAACAGTGTTGGGCTCCTTTCTTTATAGAAAATCATGTATGCTTGGAACACATTTTCATTAACTCTGTAGTTTGATATTTTGTGGGGAATTGACTATTATAAATTACATTTAAATATTTATTCTCTTTTCTCATTCGCTTTCATCCTCTAATGGCTATAATTTTCACTTCCTACACTTTGACCTCAAGAAAATATCAGGGAAAGGAATCTAGGTAACTATCACGTCTGGTGTCCATTTCTCAATGCATCAGATGATATGATTTTGTTTGAGTAATCTCCCCTTGTCTCTAAATTACTATATGTGTTTATCTCATATTTTGTTGTGTAGTTTCTATGTTGGATCATTTATAAAATTATCATGTAAATAGAAAATTTCTCATATCTCTTCAAAAATGTTTGTATTTGAGGTTGATATCGACCCAAGAAACATCTATGTTCTTAAGGTAGGTCGAAACAACATTTTTTCATTATGTTTTGTTGTTTTATAACTATCTACATTTTGTCACTTGTTGAATTTTATTTATCATTACTATTATATTTATTACATCATGTATTATTGACCATTTTACATGGATAAAAATTTATGGAATGTATACTTCTTATTTAGAGGTTTCTGATACCAAATTTGGTCACCCCTTAGGGTGCCTTAATAAATTTTACATTGTGGCCAATTGTCAAAAACAAATTGTAACTCCCATTAACCTCTCGTCTTGGATTCTAAATCAAATTTCCATTGATATATTAGTATATAATGTAACTAAGGGATCCTAATATGTTTGTGGACTTTTGTAGTTGGAATTACCCAAGTAGGCATATGTTATGTTTCCAATGACACTTTCCCCTGACTCTCAAGCATTATAACTGGAATTTTTTGGTCTTAATGAAATTAATGAATTAGTTATGGTGAATGGATTATATTGGAAGGATTTTGGATGATGGAAGCTTCATTTAAATGAATTAATCATGTAACCTCCATATTTTTCCAATGAACCAAATGTCCTTAATTTCAGTAGATTAGTGAGATCAATGGAGATTTAATGGAAAAGGTTAAACAAAAAGGTTTTTTCACGATGACCTACCCATTAAAAATGAATGAACTAATTTAAATGGAATGGGTTTTACAATTTTGTTAATTTCCATTGATAAAATTAAATATTTATATGGAATTATTAGAGTATGGAAAGGCCAAACCTATTCTCACCACTTTATTGAAAGCATATAATGAATTGTAATTGTTTAATGGAATTGAATCATGTGTAATTGAATGAATAAAAGTTTATGCCTTATGTAATATATTATAAATAATAATACCTTTTTATATGTTTATGGTCTACATAATATATATGGATAGGAGGCCATTCCTCAGTCAACATATAATTAAAATTAACCACTATAGTTGTTGTGTACGATTGAATGGTGTACAGAGAATAACATATAATCCCAATCCATTACATCGAGTGAGTTTATGTAATCTCACACCAGGGAGACTATATGGATGTTGGGCTACCGATCAATGTTCTATGATTATAGTGAATACATATTGGATCACTCACCATTCTGAGTGTGGATTCATGACTTCTCTCACTCTTCCTAGGATGTTGGGATGGTACCATTTGGTGTTTTCTCTTCTTATGATGTAGGGAAGGTACCATTTGGTGTTTTATTTGAGGCTCTCTATACTGGTTATGGATGTCTGAGTTATCACTGGTCCAGTCCAGCAAAAGTATTCGAGGTATATGGCCCATAGGTATCATCATGTACTTGGTCCATATAAGTGGATTCAATATATAACTAAACAATATATATATATATATATATATATATATATATATATATACATTGTGACATGATCATAGGTTCATTCCGTCCATGGTCCAAAGCAAGTAGACCCACGATGTGTCCTTTATGAACCTGAGTGGGTAGTGGATTTTTATTTATTTATTTTTATTTACTTATTCATCATACCTAAACATTTTTTAGTTACATGTTATACTCATATTACTCATACACACTGTCGGTGGGGGACTACAGTGATTTTGATCTCATACCCTACTCAGGCCACCCTTGACACTTGAGAATATTGTCTTCCTACTAGTATGGATAAGGAAAATCACCATTCTATATGTTACTGATATGTATTCCCTAAATTGAATATGGGATCGGAGGACCGAGCATGCAACAGATATTATAATATAGATTGTTTTTATACTTTTTGAAATGATTCATTGTTGTCATGTTCCCAAGTTCCCTTTTGTATATCAGTATGGACAACATCATTTGATAAAACTACCTTGGAGGATTTTTTATATTTATTTAGTTGATTAAATCCCTATTTATTCTGCTACATTATTATTTTGAACTCTATTCAGGCTTCTTCATTTTGTTAATTCCAATTGTTTATATTATGCTTCCCGTGATGAATTTTATCAATTATATATATTGTGATTCTATGACACGAGGTTATAATTTTCCCTTCGTACCCTATTGACACCCCGACTACTAAATGGAAGCCTTTGGCATATGGGGATGTGTGCTGGAGGCCATGTGACCCACTGTCTCTGGGAACATGAAATGTTGATCTTGGGAATGTATTTTAAATATAATATCCCTTACACGATATCCCCTGCTGAGAAATTATACAATTTTTAAGTACTATGACCCAAATATTCGAAATATTCCTGAATGAATATGTTATAAAAGAAAAATAATATATTATAATCACTATAATATGGGTTAAAAATCAAGGGTTAATAAATGATTTTTTATTAAATAAATATTAAACCATATGAGGTTTATCAAAATATATTTCTTAATATGATTATATTAGAGGTAAAATGTATATATTAATTTATTTAATAATATAATGTTAATTAATGTACTCTGATAAAAGAAAAAAATAATATAATTACAAATCACATACACTCCAGGCACCAAAAACAATAAAGTAAATTAATCATTAAAAAACCAAAATAGAAATTATATGTAAAATGTGTGTGTAATGTATCATAATTATTATGATTTAATACTATTTATGTGAGAAATTACATGTTGTAATTCAAGGATAACTCTCATATCACCATCTTAAACATCCACAAAAATCTCAAAAGGTAACCCAAAAACTCTATGATCCAAAATTAAACTATCTACCACTATTAGCATCATTTTCATAAACACATTCTTCTAATAATCATATAAATTGGTCCCATAATGAATAATATATGTAAATGTATTAAAATGTCTATATCTAGTGACACCAATAGTCCATAAACGCACTAAATAAGATAAATTTCATGTATTAGTAGTACAAGGATAGAGGAAAAAGAAAAATATTAAAAATAATCCTCTATCGAAACATTATATAATAGATAAAACTATTAGGATAAAACATCATATATTATGATGTACGAATCCTAACATACTAGATTTACCGCCAATTTATTTTCTTAGATGATTTGTATACGAGATTTTGCTTTCAATAAATATCACATTTGTTAAAAAAATGTAATCACATGTTCAATGGTCAATTTAATCTTACAACTAGATCTTTTAGGAATGAACCAACGATTGTATAATTTTGATATAGAGATTTTGGGCCCAGACTATCTAATCAACATATCTACTAACAATGGGTAAATGTGAGAACCTATATTATAGAATCAAAAAACACCACATTCTATCTTGCTTAAAAAATTTAAATATCTCGTATATCAATAGTTATTACATTTATAACAATTTAAATATGCTAGGTAGGAATTAAAATAAGATTAAATAATTTTTGACCACTTCATAATTATTCCAAATTAGGGAGTGAAGTATGAATACATTGAAAATACACCGATATAATTTATTTTTTGGATTGATTTTATCATTTAATTGGTTAGGGAAAGAGATAGAAAAAATATAATAACCCTCTTTTTTATATCATATTTAGAGATGATTTATTACAAAAAATTGAACTTTGTACAACTCGATGACATAATGGGCTACTGTATTTCAGAAATTAGGTACATTACATTACAAACAAACACATAAAATGAAAATATTTATTGAAAACCTCTTTTACATGACCACAAAATTCTTTTTTACATAACACTACAAGGGATAACCTAAGTATATACATAATAAAGGGGTGAGCTATAAAGCGTATTAAGGAAATAAAAATGGCATAACACAAGGATCACGGAAAATGTTAGAAAATATAAATATTAAAGGATCGTAAAAGGAACATGAATATAAAGGCATGATTTAGCATGATAATCGTGACGTAGGATATATGGAAACAAAATACAACATGTTATTATCCTGAGTCAATGCTCATTGTACATGCATAAGAAAGAGTCAAATATAATATCTCAAGGACGTGCATGTGTCAAAAATCATTGCACATGAGGTGGAATTAGTAAAAGATCATTTCATAAAATGGATAATGAGAAAAACCTTATTTCACATTCTATATCATGATACTAAATATTAAAAAATTCATTAGATCGATACCTGGAACACCATTCATAAACATTTTAATCGCATTCTTATGTGTACCACATAGATCGTATAACATGGATTCATTCAACATTATAAGTTATTAAATAATAAAGAAATACAAAATCAATACATATAATCCCCCAAAAAACATGTATCTGTGAATACTGGTGAATACCCTTGATATAGAAATCTGTATGGTATTGACTACATGATGATTTCGTTTTGGAAAGTTATAGTGCAATTTTTGTAGCAAAACAACATTATATAGGGCTTCATAAAGTGGGTTTATAAGTGTATAATGTTTATTTCATCATTTCAAATTTATGTGGATAGTATGTGTGGAATGGATTTAAATTTTATAACCTAATTAATTGGAAATATAATGTGCAACATGACAGAGTATCTTGAAAAAGTAGGAGGTACCAAAAAACCCTTAACAAATGTCAGCATGGTGATATGAGTATGTAAAGGTTCATATATGAATTAAATGAGAGTGAATAGAGATCTCATTATTTATAAAAAAATCACAGTATGTGGGATAGGTAGGAATGTATCCCAACATAATATAATAGAATATTAAATGGCATATCAAAAATCTAGTTCGTGATTAAAAAAGGAGAGTGATAGATTCCCTTAAGGAATTTCAGCATAGTAATGGTTTTACCTGAAGCATTATAGAGATGTTAAATGGGAGTGATGTGAATCTATCATAATTTAGACATCAAATGTAGAGTAATATGAACATGTTACATCCTACCCCAATATATGAAATTGGAATTTAAAAGGTATAATATAAAAGATGTTCTTCAATGAAAATGAGAAGAGTGAAATCCATTACTGAACTTTTGTATAGTAAGAGCTATGGTTTGGGTCCGTACAAGGGTTGATAAACGATTTCTCATAAAAGAAAAATCTATTTGAAAATTTCATAATTATTAAAAAAATGGAAATGCATGAAATAATAATTAATGTGAATTATCTCAATGAAGGTTCTTGAATTCAAAATAGATGAGGGAAATCCCTTACTTGGATGTGTGAATACAAAGGCTTAGAATATGCTTCTTGGGAGCTAATGGATCATTGGGAGGTTTATATATTTTATATAGAATGTGTTGGAAAATATTGATAGAGTTATATTGAAGATAAATGGGAGCATGGGTGGGTTTATAATTGAAAGTAGTGGATTTATTTATTATTTTGGTTTTGGATAGTATATAATAAAATATTCATAACCACAAACCATCACATGGGTTTTCCACATGGTTCATGAGAAGGGGGATTGGTATATATTATTTTATAAGGCTCATGATAAATCATAAAAAAATATTTCCCATTTTTATATAGAGGTCTGACACATATTAATGAAAATTAATATAAAATCAAAAAATATATTATATGTCTTGAATGATTCTTAATATATTTAAAAAATAAATAAAATCAACCTAAAAAATTTATATTATATATAAAACATATATTTAGATGAATATTCCTTTTATATTATTTATTACATCATTATTGGGCCATTATGATGTAATAAAACACACTATGTATTTATATGGTATTCATGTTTTTCCCAAAAATCAGATTGTCTCAAAACATTATAAAAATTATCTATTGTACAACTTCGACATCATAATTCCAAAAAGAATACTAATTTTATCTAAATTATTTTATAACTATATAAATTGTCACATTTAAAATAAAATCCTATATTTATTAAAAATTAACACTTTTTAGAATAATTATTTTCGACCCATAATAATAATTTCTTTTGACTTCATAAAAAATATATTATCAATTATTTTAAAAAAAATTAATAATAATATTTCATGAAAATATATTTTATTTCAAGAATCTATTAATTCATAAAAATATATTTCTTATTGAATTTGAATATTAAAAAAATATATTAGTTGTCCTTCAAAAACCATTTACATAGTAACAGTAATATGAAGAAACTACATTCAATATGTTGTAAAAAAATTATTTACATATTCCATTTTCTACTTTCATGATACATATCAATTTAATAATCCATCATAAACCCTAAGATAAAGGTGCACAATAGTTTGGATTTTATGGGTCTATTTCGTGAACATGGTTTGGGTAACGATCTTAATGATATTGAACCACACCCGTAAATGGTTCCTCTCATGCTAAAGATGTTGGATCTTGTCTTGGACTTACTCTATGGAGAGACTAGAAATTCAATATCCGTCAAAATCTCTAATAAATGGTCTTCATAGGGTACCATCATACTGGATTAGGTCATCACTTTATTTTTCTATATCAAAAGGATTTGGTAATGCCATATTTTTATAATAGTCATTTTATAACTATTCAATAACTATATTATCAATAGTAATGATAATTAATGATCATTTAAATCCAATTCGATATAAAAATAAAAAATATCATTTATTTTCTATATCAAAAATACATTCAGTTAAATCAAAATAAACAAAATTTTATTCCTAAATGTTCCAGTCATTACAACCTTTCCCAAATAAAAAATCTCGTACATCAAATTTCCATTTTACACACTAAAAGAGATTACGGTTACTTTTCTTCATCACTTCCATTGATTCCCACATTTCTTCTTCAATCTTTTTTCTTCACCATGAAACCTTGAAAAATTGAATTATATTATTTATTATTACTTTTTCTATATGATATAAGATCTTAATCGGATTCTACTCATAGGAATGGTCATTACCAAATAGTACAACCTCAATATTGAGTACATGTTATGGGTATATGATTTACATACTTATGAGGGATATATAGAAGACATAAATTACATGAGATATGTTTTTTGGGGTTTAAATCAATAGTCCACTACTTTTATGTGATCATGTATCTCAAAATGGATGATGTACTTTGGAAAAATAATTTCACTTCTTACCAAATCTCATCACTCTATTTCATGGAGATATGAAATGGAATACCATGTATCCAATATTGAAAACTAGTTCACATTAAATATTTTCATTATAGCTCTTTTATCGACTCTAAAAATATTTAATGTATTAATGCATAGTCATTACTATATTTACCATTTATTCGACCATTTCAAGACCTAAATATTTTCATTCACCACCTTTATCCCCACATGCCAGTGTTCTATACCTCTTTCATAAAGAGCACAATTAGGGTCCATTTGGATTCTTGAATGGAAATTGTTAATGTAATATAACTCTATCAAAAGAAGATGTTGGTCCCCTCCACCTTTTATGTCCATTGAGAAAGATCTCAACCTATCTTCTTGTGTTTGGATATTCGACTCATATTGGACCTCATTTTGAGGATGGAATGCCACACTAAAATTCATCTAAATGTTTAGAGAATATTAGAGACCATTCAATAACACATATGTGAATATTATATCTCAAATGAATACAATTGATAGTGGTACCCTAAGTAGGATTTCTATTTCTCAAATGTATATCTGTTCCCATTGACCCTATGAAAAAAATTCATGAATCACAATGATGTATGCATTCTTTGTAAGATTATCCACAAAAACCTATATAACATGGTTTCATTTTTATAAATTTAGAAGTCCATTGAAAATATCTATGGTGATTTTTTCCCATTTCCATGTTGGTATTAGTAATCGTTGCATCATCTGGTTGGACTTATACTATTCGTCCATCACTTTCTGACATACTAAGCACATTGTCGTATATTCAACAATATCCTTCTTCATGTTATCCCACCAATAGTTCTCTCAAAAATCTTGGAACATATTTTTCTTTCCTGTTCGAATGGAGAATATCGAGCAATGTGCATCATCCAAAGGTTATTTAATTATGATTGGATTTTAAGGAACACATAGTCCTAAAAAAATTGTGACAAATATTTCTAGAATTAGATGGAAATTAAATTATTTCCCTTTTCTGATATTTTCCACTTTATTTTGAATTCCCACCACATATTTTATATAATCCTCTAATCTATCCAGATGATACGGTTGAGAAATTTTTTTTCAGAGGATTGGTGATTCATCTTCATTATGATATCCATGTCCATCTTATTCAAATATATAAAGAATGGATCCTTCTCGATTCTCATAAACTATAAAATTAATTTTTCTTTTCTTCTTAGAGAATCTTCCACCTTGTTAAATTTCCCATGATTGTAGTGGATTGAGTTGTCATAATCCCTAATGAGCTTTAACCATCATTATTGGAAAATATTCTGTTCATTCCATGTGAAAATATTTTTGAGACTTTTTTGATCCATATATAATTCACACATCTCCCTAAATAGATAATTTCACAAGATATTTAAGGTAATGATCACAAATACTAACTCTAGATCGTGCATGGGATGTTTTTTATAGTGAATTTTCATCAACCCTGAGGCATATAAAATGAATTTTTCATTTTTCATCAATACTCATCCCAATCCCATCTTTGAAGATTCAGGAAAAAACATTAATATTTTCCCACTTGTTGGTAGTGTATGCACAACTGTATTGACACGAATCCTTTTCAACTCCATGAATCTTTCTACATGTTAACCATTTCATGTTAATTTGACTCTATTCCAAGTTATCATTGTACTGTGTTTTTACAATCATGATAAACTTCTCAATAAATAGAAAATATATCAATATAAACCAGAGAATCTATATTTATCTGTCACATATGGGGCTTCAACCATCCCTCAATTTCTTTTGTCTTGGATGGATTCATAGATATCAAATTACTTGTGATGATGTGGGCCACGAATGAGACATCTATCAACCAGAACTGACACTTGTTGTATTTTTCATAGATCATTACCTCTGTAAATGTCTTAATTATGGTTATTAAGATGATCCTCATGATCCTCCTTGGTTTTATAGTATATTAGAATATTGTTTATAAATAATAACACATGTTTGTTGAGATAATCTCAAAATAATCAATTCATAAAGTCCCTGAAGATTGATGTACCAATAGTGAGTCTGAATGAAATCACTATGAACACATAATGCATGTACTTTTTTCAAAAAGGCGTTTGGGGGATATCATCATTCATTAAACTACATTGTCATATAATTCCTTGGATAATCAATGTCATCTATGTTTCTGATAAAATAATTCATCAATTTGGGTGAATGGATAGTTTTTCATTATCATGATATTATTAAGCTATTGATAATCAATGAGAAGGCGCATTGAACCATCCTTCTTCTTAATGAAGAGGACTGGGGAACCACATGGTCAAAAACCTTGGTGTATAAACCCTTTATCTTGATTCTACTATAGCGGTTTCTTTATCTCCTCATATTCTAGAATATCTATTCTATATGGAGTCATGGATATTTGAAACGCCCCAAGAATATGTTCGATGCAAAATTCGACCTCTTAGAAAGGAGGAATACTAGACAAAATCCATGAGAAAAACATCATAAAATTCTATAACAATATGATTGTATTGAAGGATAATCCATTATTTAGACTCAATTATTTGATCTATATACTCTTTCTTAAATGGAATTAATATCAATTCTTGAAAATATGGTACTAAATAATATTCATCCCCCTCCTTGAACTTTTATTGAATCAGGTGTTGATTCACCATATAAAGACTGATTTCCCTCTATTGGAAATTTATGTTGGATCTATATCGAGAAATATAATCCTTGAAAAGAATTGCTTAAAATTACTACATGGGAATATGAAATGGTTCTCTATTATCTTATATACAAAAATAAAGAAATGGTAGGAGTTATGTATATGGGATACAATAACATCCCATTATTTGTTTTCAACGACATATCTACTAATATGAATTAGAATATTTTTGGAATAGATCTACTAAACATTTATGATATAAAGGACTATGTAGAACTATAGATGATAATCGTACCTTATATTTTTTTATTCTAGTTATACATTATCCAAATTAAACATAGGGGTGAGTAATTTAAAACTATTGAAAACCTAAATAAGAATCAAATGACATTAAAGGGATAACTTATAAATAAAATTCATTTCCTTAACTCTTGAGTTTCATGGATTTAGTCTTTGTTTTCCACTATATACTTCTTAACATATATACTTATGGTAATATTTTCTTAGTTCCCTTAAAATAAATTTTATTCTATATAATAATTTACCAAAGAATATCGCATGGGGGTTTCAAACCAGGTGTGTAGTAAGGCCCATTTTTGTGTACTATGTTACCTCAATCTATGCTTGGAACACCTTTTTGGAGTTGCTACACCTAGGTACATCTGTGTAGAAACAAAATCCACTTCTATTAAATAAGAATGTATCTATTTTCTTGATAAAAACATCTCTCTATTGTAACCAAAATTTAGGGATGTTTTCTTACACATAGTTTTATCCCTAAATGTCTTCGTTTGGGTTTTTTAATACCACTCTTGAAAATAAATAAACATATCCTCTAATTACAACCATGACATCCCTACTCTTTATTTCATTTTTTGACATGATTTGTTACTTAAATATAACTTAACAAAACTCAAAATATTTATTGGTCTAGTGTCTTCGAGAAATTACGTACAATACATACAAAATTAAAATATGAAAAGAATCATATTTATTGAAAAAAAAAAATTACATGAACACAACATTCATTCACACTTAACACTATACTAGATGACATGAAGACATAAACATGAAACGAGTGAGTTATAAATACCAATAAAATAATAAACAGGTCATAACATGAGGAAGACAGTACATGTTAGAAAATAGATATATAAAAGGAGAATAGAAGAAACATTATTATAAATTTATGATTTAGCATCATAATAAAAACATATGAAATTTGGAAACAACACACAACATTATAATAGCATGACTCAAGTATCACTACAGAGGGAGGATCTGGTGTCAATGATCATACATGGAGGAGCATGAGTTAATACTCATTTAACTTAATGAAGAATGAGTCAAATCACATTGTACATGAAGGATAATGAGTCAAAACTCATTGAACATGTAACATCATGCTTCTAATCATGACCCAATTCATTGGATCACTGTTAGGGTTCTCCCTTCATGAACATTTCAATATCATGCTTAAGTGTACCACATAGATCAAATAACATGGATTAATTCAACATGATATGTTATTAAATGACCATGGGATATGAAATAAATATATGTATGTCCTATATAAATATAGATGTGTGCATAATGTTGAATACCCATGATAGTGAAATGGGTATTGTATTCACTACATGATGATTTTGGAATGGAATATAACAGTGCAATTTTGGTAGCAGAACGACCTCATATAATGATTTATAAAGAAGTTTGATGAGGGTGAAAGGGGAGTCTCATAATTTAGACCTGAAATGGAATGTAATAGCGACATGGTTTTTCATTCACTAACAAAATTAATTGTAAATAAAAGGTGTAACATGAAAAATCATCTTGAAGAAAGATGAGGAAGCAAAAGAACACGTAAAACATTTTGGCATGCTAACAGATGCATGTAAGGGTTATTAGGATGGTTAAATTAAAGAGAAAGGTGTAATAATAATTTATAAAAATATATGACTATAATTTTGATAATTAATATTTCATCCCATAATATGAAAATAGATACTAAAAATCTGTGTCATAACTAAAGTTCTTGATCAAAACTTGAGGGAGATAATCCATTAAAAAATTTCACTGAAATAGCTGTGCTACTGGAGGATTGTTGGGGTGATTAATGATAGTGAAAGGAATATGTCATGTTTTATAATTAAATTATCATTAAACGGATCATGTAACAATGTAACCCAACATAGAATGATGGAATTTTAAATTCATAATATAATATAATTGCTTGAATTGAAATGACAAGACAAAAATCCCTTACTTAATTTCGACATAGTAATGGGTTAGGTAAGGGTAATAATGAGGGGCTGAGGATAAATGATACGTCATACTAATATAATCCATTATAAAGTAAGTTAATTGTTAAGAAATAAACTAAATACCACAATATGGAATTAAGAAGACTAATTTCAAAAAAGTTTCTTGAATTAAAAGAAGATGAGAGTAACCCCTTACATGGATGTGTGACTCCAAAGGCTTGGGAGAGGGTTATTGGGAACTTGGGGGAGCTTTGGGTGGTATATAGGGAGTATAGAGCATAATTTGGACAACATTTAGGGATTTTTAGGGAATATAAATTGGATCATGGCACGAATTACATAAGAAAGGAGGTGTATTTCATTAATATTTATGATTCGGATACTACATAATAAAATATTTCAAATCAAAAACCACCCCACGGTTTTTTCCAATAGATTTTGGAAAATACGAGTATAATAAATTATTGTATAAGACCATGGGTCAAATAGAATAAAATATCTACCTTGATTATGTGGAGTTAAGTCACACATTCAATGAAATGAATTTAAAATCAAAAAATATATTATATGATTTAGAGGATACATAATGGATTTGAAAAATAAGTGAACTAAAATGAAAAACACATTTTTTTAAATGGAAAACATAAATTAGGATAGAGATACATTTTATTGTGTTTATAAAATCATTATTGGATCATTATGATGTCATAAAACACACCGTATATTTATTTAGTATTTAATTTATACTCCAAAATGAAATTGTATCAAAAAGTTATGAAAATTTAGCCATTGAAAAACATAAATGTACTGATTCAGAAAATAATATTTGTCTTTTATAAATAATTTTATATGTATTTGAAAATTTACATTCAAAATAAAAATTCATATTTTTTTAAAATTGATATTTTTTGATAATATTAGTTTTTGACCAATAATAAAAATTACATTTGACTTCTTATAAATTATATGATAATTTATATATTAAAAAAAATTATTAATAATTTTTTATTAAAACATTATTTATTTCAAAAATACATTAACTCATAAAAAATATATTTATTAACGCTATATTAATATTCACTAGAAATAATATTTATGATTGAAAAATTATTTACGAAGTAACAATAATAGTAAGTAAATTCATTCGTTATTAAATAGAAACAATAGTGTACATATTATAATTTTTAAGGTCTTGATATATATCCTTTTATAACACCATAATTATCCATTAGAGTTGGGTTTTTGGTGGTGGGGATTTAAGGAGGTCGTTCGGTGGACATGGAATGGTCTGTTATCTCAATGATCTGGAAATTCTCCCCTAAATAGTTTCATTGATGCTTATGTTTTTGGATCACCGATGGGGATTGGTCTACGGAAAATTCCTAAAAATTTATCTGCCTCTCAACCTTTAATAAATGGAATTCGTAGGGTATAACTCCACTGGATGGGGTAATCACATCATTTTTGGTGTCAAATTGATTGGTAAAAACCCTATATTTATATTAGTCATGTGATCACTTTTAAACGACTATATTATTAGTGGTAAAGTAAAATAAAATTCATTTATATAAAATTGGATATATAAAAAAAGATCATGTGTTTTCTATAAGCATAAAAAATTTAATTAAATCAATAGAAGGGTTATTTTAAAAAAAATGTGCCGTTATAAAAAATTAGCCCAAAAGATTTAATTGTAGTCAGTCCAAACAAATCCATCAAAATCATATTTATAAAATATAATAAACAATTAAAATAGTTTTTAAAATTAGTTATCATTTTGAAACATTACATTTGAATTAATTTCTCTTGGCCTCTAACCGGTTCCAACAAACCTGTTTAAGAAAATCTGTGGAAAAACGTTTTATATACCAAATTAACTTCAAAACACTTTGTTTTGATATAAATAAGAAAATTCTACTAAATATAAATTGTATCTCTACCATATCAAAATGAATAAATAATTTCTTAACTATTACCACCATGTAAAAGATATACAAATGTAAAACCACTTAATTAATGTTTTCAACTAAAAATAAACTCATTTGGTAGATAAAGAAATATAATTTCAAATTATTCATTTATTATTATACATATTAAATTTGGGAAATGATTGATTCATATTCCATCCCTAATAAAAAATATACGAAAGAAAACTAGGGGAGACCCCACACATACCTCAACAAAAATTATCTCCTATAAGAAATCAGAAATTATTTGGCTAATGATCATTGGTGGGTTCACCTAAGTGGAAAAAGTGGAGATATAGAGCCTCATAGGGGTGATAACCCACAAAAATAATGGTAAAATAATGATGGATAGGTTTTTTATGTATTTTTTAAGAGTTTCCAAAACCAATACACACCCATGTTTAAAAGAACAACATGTCATTCTTCCAGGTACCTAGTCTATATCCATCATATACCAATGGTGTTGATATAGTCTTTATATCCATTATGATAACACTCGGTACATAGTCTCATTCAATTGGGTAAACAATGATCTCCCAACACCTTGTTACATTACTTTATCAATTATACTATCTAACAAACCCACCTAGAACCTATATAGTTAAATGAAACAATTAAAAATAGATTTTAGATATTAAAATTGAGTTTAATTACTAATATAAATGGGTCCATTTTTTAATTATGAAACTAAATATCTTTTAAAATTCTGCAGACGTATGGAGGTATGGAAGAGATCATGAATAGTAATGAAATCTTGATAATATATTATTATTAATTTCACCCATCCATGGATTAATGTCACACATATTCATCTATATAGTATTTTTCTGGTTAAAAACTCCAACATTGGGATAAAA
This sequence comes from Viscum album, assembly GCA_963277665.1. Classification (NCBI taxonomy): domain Eukaryota; kingdom Viridiplantae; phylum Streptophyta; class Magnoliopsida; order Santalales; family Viscaceae; genus Viscum; species Viscum album. Next base: position 553,628,726 of record OY728165.1, on the reverse strand, counting down.
TATTGGGAATGTTTATTTACAATATTATTCAAGGGTTATGTAATTAATTTACTAAGAATTTATATTGAATCTGATTGTGATATTTTTTTATATTTATATGAGTTGAAAAGGGTGGAATTAATGGAATATTATATTTTTAATAGAGAACCCCATAATGGTGTAAAATTTATATGTCATGGGTATTTTTAATGAATGTTGTTTTTTGTTTTCCTAATATTTTTGGAAAATTGTTTAATAAAATAAAATTATGATGAATCTATAATCAACCATGGGTTAGTTCACATGGTTTTCCTTATAATATTATTTTATCATTTAGAACTAGAATCATTGTATGACTCCACAGATATTGACGTATACATAGGTGTTATATTGACATACATAGGGAAGAAAATATTACATAATCTCAATGAACATATCCTAATTCACATTGGAATGGTGTGGTTTTTATTTATATAATGAATCCAAATTTATATTAGTTACTATAAATGTGGTGTGATAATATTATTAAAACAAATCTAAGATATGTCATATTTATATATTTGAGACCAGTTTTATATTTAACTAATCGTTAATATAATATAAAAGGGACATGTATTCAATACAGGATTCATAAGATATAGTTGATTGAGCGGTTGATATTAATTATAATAACTAATGTTGGTCTAATTTTTTTATAATCAACTAATTCAACTCCAATATACCCCAAATATAAACATATTAATATCAAAAAATAACATTGGGAAAGGAAATGAGTGTTGTATATAATCTCTAGATAATTATTTTGGATTTTTTTGAAACATTTGAATTATTTTATACTATTGTAGGATTAGTTATAAATTAATATTTTGTAATAACTACTTTTTCATTTAATTAATTACCATTATTTATTCTAATAAATTATGTGTTTTTGGAGCATTATTAAATTTACTAAAATTTTAAATGGTATATATTATAAAGGGATTATATTTCTAGATATAACATTTATTCCATATTTTGAAAAAATATGACAATTATGGTTAAAATTACATCTAAATAATAATTGATAAATAAATTTCATTAACTAAAAAAATTAGAGACTTTAAAAGAATGAGAAATTAATTCACATATTTCACCCCATTTTCCAAATATTTAATAACTTATGTTAAATAATTCTCTATATTTAAAAATCAAATTTATTATAATACATAAAAATACCAATAAATCTTATTAGATATGGTGTAAAATTATTTCTATGTTATTTTATAATGGTTTTTGGGATTTAAAATGTTTGTATGACATTAACTTTATTTAATATTACTAACATATTTTAAAGAATTATTCATAATATTTACCAATAGTAATAATTTTTTTATTTTAATCAAAAGCATATTAATTTATCTCATCTCAATATAATTTTACCATTGAAAATTTATAAATTTTCAAATTACTTATTAGGAGTAAATTTCATCTTTTTCAAGATTGAAATTATCTAATTATTTTTAGATTGGAATTCAATAAGTATGTTTAGTGAATATTTTCTAATTTCCAAATGTAAATTCTAACAAAACATTAATAAAATATTCTCTAGAAAACATGTCATATATTTAATTGAATAATTATAATATCATACATGTGGGAAAAAACTATTAAATGTTTTTATATAATGGTAAATGTAATTTTATGTATTGAATACTATTTTTAGTGTTACATAAAAAAATTATGCATATTTTTTATTTTATTTTTCAACATATCATTAAAATGAAAAATGAAAAATTTTAATTATTAGATGAATGTTTTATTTTATATCAATAATTACTATTAAGGTTAAAATTTTAATAATAGATCAATTTCATTATAAGAATTTGTGAGAGAAATGATATAGTGACTTTTCAAATAGAATTTAATTACAATATATTTGATCCCTTAGTAAACCAATATCCAAAATAATAAAATTATATGCTTTTGAACTCATTAATTATTAGATATATGATAGTTCTTATTTTATTTTTTTTTAATCATAAAAATAATTCACAGGATATAAAAATTGGTATTATCTTTCGTGATTCCATTAGTTATGTAAAATTGTGCATTATAATATATTGATATATGTGGTATTTATTAAATTATTGTCAAATGATAAATAACCACTTAGAAGAAAACTACGAGTTTTAATTAATTTATTATCATTAAAAAAAATCACACGATTTTTTGATAATCTATTATTAATGTGATTTGGGGATCATATTTGGATATACAGTTCCCTCGTGAAAAAAAATAACTTGTAGTTTTGAATTATCTTCTATTAATGTAATACATGAAATTAGACAAAGACTCACACACATAAGCATATTATTAGTGTAAATGGAATTTATGTATAATACTAATACACAATACTTGAAGAAGATAATGTTTCCCATTATAAATACTTCTCATGTTGACACATATTTATGCTACGCTTAAATATTGAAATAATCATATGTGGTTCATTATGTAACATTTGTTTTAGTTTGTTTTCATTAATCAATATTTCATTAATACACCTATGTTATTTTTATATAAATTAAGTAAAATATTTAATTAAGGATAATGAAATCAGTTTACATGTATAATTAATAAAATAAGATTTACTCACATAATTCATTGAATGGAAGGTGATGTATTTGTATAGATTATTCTATTTATTTGAGAGAATAAATTTTGTGTGTGTATTTATAATAACTGATTAAAATTTCATTGTCGATTACTATAATAAATTTATTATCAAAATGAGTTCTATATTTAAATATTGTGTATATAAATTAATATTTTTTTCGACATGTTCATATGCAGATATGTTCCTTGGATTTTGATCATTCTATGCCAATTTATGTTTTGAGAAGTAATGAAATTTTTATTTAAGAATATCTTCAATTATTTTTTATTGTAATGCTTTGGTCAAAGACCAAAGCACAATTTATTGATAATAAAAGGATTACAAAAGACGGATGGATGTGATTTTTTTACAATCTCTATCAAAAAAGTATAATATGTCAGCTGGCATCATGTCCATCCAAGTCATGCTCTGATGAACTCCTTTGTTAGCAAGAGCATCTGCAACAGAATTCGCTTCACGGTAGGCATGGGTAGCTATGTAATCAATCCCATGGAGCGAGTTCAGACAATTCATCCAAAGTATGGTGACTGACCAATCAAGATAAATGATGCCATTCTAGATGGAATGAATGATAGTAGTTGAGTCACTTTAAATCCAGAGCTTTCTCCAACCTCTTTGAAGTGAAAAATCGAATGCATGGATAACCCCTAGCATTTCAGCCTCCAGAGATGAAGAATGACCACATCCAGCATAGAAGCAACCCTGACAATAGCCAGCTGAGTCTTTGAAGATGGAACCACAGCTGGAAGGGACTGGATTTCCTTTAGAAGCACCATCAACTTTCACTTTGATCAATCCCAGCATCAGTGATTGCCAGAATACATCAAAGGGACGTTCGGTCTTTGCGAAAATGCCAGGTACACGGAGATGGCGAGGGATCTCAAAGTCGTCAACGGAGTTATTGCAATAGTCTTTTTGAATAGAAGCAGCTGCATGAATCACAATAAGAATCTGATATTTGCCTGCATTGAGACTGAATGAGTGTGTATTATGAATAAGATCAGTTCTCACGTACCACATCTCATGCAAAAGTTATGCCACTGCCGCAAGAAAAAGATTTTTAACCTGTAGAGAGGATTCATATCTAATTCATTTTTTTAGAAACAAACAAATAGAGTTAGATAGGGGCCATCTGCAATTAAATAAATTAAGAACATAATTCCATAAGGCAGAGGATTTCTAACATGACAAAAAGAGATGATCAACATCCTTCCTGTGTTGAAAAACACAAGTGACATTTAGAGCAGAGTTGTATGCTAAAGGTTTGCAAAGAGGCTTCAGTAGGCAATCTATTATAAGAAATGATCCAAATGAGGGTTAGCCTAGAAAGTATGATCCAAGGTTTGTTAAATTGACTCACCCATTTAAAATTAGATTCATTTCCATAAAATTTATGCTTATAAAAGTTTTTAGAGTCTAGGATCCCATTTGGAGCAGGTTCCCAAACAAGGAAGTCACCATTAGAAGAAAAATGGTTATTATCAATAATTTGCGCAATATTGTTAGGGAGGACATGTCTATGAAAATGTAAGACATACATTATAGAATGACTAGTATCTTCCGTAATGATATTAGACGGTAACAAAGATATCAAGGGGTAATCACACCATTTTTTACACCAACAATTGATGGAAGAGTCAGCATTAAACATCCATTTATAATTTTCCATGATCTTGTGATACGAATCCCTAATAAAGGGCCAGATCGAAGAGTTGATGTAATTAAGATTCCCATTTAAAAGTTTAGCATGGAATCTATGTTTTAGGAATTCAGAATCTTTAGAAGTACAATTAATAATACACCAAGTAAGTCAAACCCGAAGAGCATTATTGAACAGCTTTAAATTTTCATTACCAATTCCACCTTTGTCAAGAAGTTTACAACATGTTTTCCAATAGATAATTACAAGTTTCCTTTTAATAATACTACCCATATAGATGAACATCATAATATAAGTATTAATTATTTTGAAGATGCCGGCAGGCCATTTATAAATCATAAGAGGGTAGACCATTTTAGAGACAATGGTCGATTTGACCAGACATATTCTTCCATCCATGGAGAGAGATTTCCCTTTCCAAGTAGAGAGTGTGTTTATGATTTGATCAATGATATTATAAAACTAGATAGCTTTAGGACGGCCTCAAAATATTCAGACGCCCAAGTAAGTGAAAGGTAATAGGCCTTATTTAATGCATAATTTTATGAGATTAATTATTTTATTTATAACAAATTGTATATCTAAAATTTATAACAGTTTACATAATAGTTTTTTTCTTAATAATTTAATATGATAAGATAAGATATATGTTATATCTTCCCCAATGATATGTGTTATATATTTTTTTATGAAACAATTTAAATAATTTTATGTGTTTCCTATTTACCACATAAACAATCATGATTTTGGAATTTCATTCCATATTATGGTATCTATGAAAAAAGGATATGTATTATGATATTATTATAATTTAACATTTATTTATTTTAATGATGGAAATATATTTTAGATTTTATTTCCTTCCCTCTATAATATTGTCTTGATATATAATGAATAATGTTTTTCATTGCATAATATATATAGAAATTTATATTAAATGAGGCTCTCTATTCCATTATAATTTATAATTTATAATACATTAAAAATTTCACATTTTTCCAAATGTAAAATTCAAAAAAAAATGTTTTTATTATTCAATATATTTAAAATACCTTTGTTGGAAGGAATGATTTAGTTGTTTTTAGATAATTAAGAAAATTAAAAAATTTGGATAGAAGAAATAATATTCAAGTGGCATGAGTTCATTATATATATTAAAATATATATTCTCCATATTATTTGTTTTTATGATATTAGGATTATGGGATTAATTTTATTCAAAAAATATTATTTCGTTGATGTGTTAAAAATGAATTATTTATCTATGATTATCTTTTAAGAACATAATATATGTGATTTATTAAATTCTCTAGTATTTGATAGAATGAAATGGGGAAAATTTTAACATCTAATAATAAAAATATAATTTAATTTTAGTTAATAATAGAATTAATAATTCTATATATGATGAAATAATTAAAACATAACATGCTTATGTTATTAATGATACATTTGATTGAAAAATCACAATGTAATATATTACTATGACTGGAAGAAAAATAAATAATTTTTTAAAAATATATTATATATATGGATGATTTAAAACCCATTTTTTATGATTTTTTCAATACCCAATATAATTATAATTTCATAATTAACATGTCTTCTTATGATTTGAATTATAATGTTAAAATAATTATTTGATAAATAGTAGTGATTTGATCTGGGAAAACAATAAGATGTAAAATGAAAAAAATTATGTTGTGTCTACAAATGAAATTAAATTTCTAGAAAAAATAGAGATAATATGGAAATATTATTACATTATATACATTGAATAATGATTATTTCATTGTTGATTATTTAAAAAAAATTACAATATGGGAAGGAAAGATTGTTTGATTTTTTGAAACATGATCATAATAAAATATTGAAATATAGAGTGGAAACATAATAATTAAAAAAATTCTTAAATAGTTAAATTATTATTATATCCTATGATACATAGTTGATTTAAAGATTTATGGAAGAAAATATATTACTTAATTTAAAATTAATTAAATAAATAATATGTTCCTGAATAAAAATGTATACAAAATCTAAAAATCATCAAGAAAAAAAAGTTTATCAAAAATTTTAAACATACTCAAATTGATTTTATAAAAAAATTAAAAAATATGGTGTCAGAAACCAAGTTAGGGTTTCATCCATCTTGACACCTAAATTATCCTGAGTCATGTCTTTAAGTGAATTATCGATCCCCACCACCTAGAAACCAGTTCATATATATCAACAATTCAATATTGGGAATGATTTCACACATGAATTTAACAATTTATAACCAATAAATATAAGACAACATCACATAACAGATAACCAAAACAAAAAAAAATTGAAAACACAAATTTCTGATTCAACATTTTACTGCATTAACAAAAATAGAACACCACTATGGAATTGGAAATGACTAACCCACAACAAAAAAATTTACATGTAATGAAAGGGCCATAACCCTAATGATGCAACCACCAAAACATACAAGAAATGGAATACTAGAAACCAGATCCACCATCACCACTATATAACATCATTCATTTAACTAGGTCATACATAACAATGTCTACAAATACCTAATAGTATATGATGGGTGTGAGGAAAATCCTAGTATGATTCCAACAAAAAGAAATATTCTATTGTATAATTTTAGAAGAAAAATCACCACAAAAGTATTATTAAAGACCTTGGAAACGTTTTTATATAAAAAAAATCTTGAAAAACATTTCTAAAAAAGGACATTCTAAAATGAATGACACTTTGACATTAAAAATTACACAAGGTCCATCATATACTGACAATTATCACCATAGAACAATAACATCACATCATAAAATATCCCCATGTCATGTGAAATCCCTATATTCTCAATATCTAGTGGAACCCTAGGGACCGTATACCTCATTGATAAGCTCCTCCAACGAAAAATAATCGCATCCTCATGCATGATCTACTCAAGGGAAATTAATCATAAGGTCAAGTGGTCTTTAAATATAAGTCAAGTCACACAAAATTTTCATGAATGACGCACTATATGGGAACACATCCAAATATCTACTGGTCTCTAATCATGTCACATGTTCAGTTGGTGTTGTAGTGTCGATATTTCCAAAACAAGAAGAACCTTAGCCACACTGAATATTACATCATTTTAGTTCTAGTTCACCCACCTAGATATACCTATTTCATATTATGCTCAATTTATATATCCCAATTATCATAAAATCATCACTTTCTCATTCACTTTCCATGAATAATGAACACCCTATAAATTCTTTTATTTCTCCTGTACATTCATCCAAAAATAAAATCACTCATTGAAACCATAATTTATCATAGTCATTCACAATTTTTAAATCCATATTCAAACCAACTCCATTATAAAACATGGTTCACAACACAAACACAATTCATATCAAACATTTACCAAAACCTAACAAAAAATCTCACATGCACAAATCTAATTCCATTTAAAATGAAACTATTGTAACATTAATTCATGAGAATATTTTTAAAACATATTTAAACATTCCGCCACAATCTATTTAAAATATTTATAGAGTACAAATAATATGCACACACGAAATGCAATCAGATTATTTTGGAAAAAAAATCATTCAACACATACGCCCTTGAAATCACTTTAAAGACACACTTTTACTATGTACCTAATACATATATCAGATTTATGAATCCATGAAAGAACAATAAAATCATTTAATAATTTAAAATAATTGATGCACATACCTAACACTTAAATACATCTAGAATCCGGTAGAAAACCATAATGACATATTAAACAAACCCTATAATGTTAATAATGCACCAAAAACATCATTAAATCATACATTAACTCACAATATAAATATTATTGTGTCAAAAAACGTGATATAAAATAAGAACCCATAGGGTGGAAGAGAAACCTTAGAAGAAGGAAGAAACCCTAATAAAAGTGTAATACTTGATGGGTTACTGAAGTACCATGGCCAAAAGCACATAACCATGGTTATTTAAGAATTACAATAAGGAGTGGAACACTTTCTAATCTTTAAAAATACCATAATGTTCATATTTGTTGATATTTATGGTTATAGTCAAAAGAAGGTAGAACAGTAATGTATATCATTTAATTACATGAACATGTCACATGGTTTTCCAAAATGGTTTTCCAAACCATGCTGAAACAATGAATCCCTATCTTTATAAGAGGAATGTAGACAAAATATGACATGGGGAATGGAAGATGGCTGTGTAGATTTCCATGCAGTATCAACAGTGGTACTGTCCTAGGTATACAATTTTCCCTAGGATGCTACACGGTTTAACATATCTGTGTGTGAACTGTACACCTTTTACTTATGAGAAAAAACTTCATTTTTCTCTATTTAATATGGGAAAATGATGTGATATAATGAATAAAAAATAGAAACAAAAGGATTCCTAAAAAATCATGGATGTGAAATCCTCCCCCCCCCCATGAAAACATTCAGACTCCTAAAAGTCATTCCAGTGTATGATCTAAGAAAAAAACAAATACACATAATAAACCCGAGATTTTCACTCCCATGCCCCATTATCATCATTATCAGGATTCCAAAGAACTCTATACAACATTATATACTTACCACAAAGAAAAGTCTACAAGGAATCGATAATACTAATGGGAAGCTCAAACACAAACAGATCAGGCTCTAACTCCAACTCCTCCCAATTCAGCACATGATATCGATCTGTATATATTTTTTCATGACAAGATACATAGAACACATTAGGAATTAAATTCATTTGAGAAGTAAAATATAACTAATTTTCCAACATTACAATCATTTTGAAAGCCTCCAATGTTTAGACATACCTTGTAGTTTCCTTCCCTTTATTAGCCAAGTGATGGTGAATCAGACAAGGTTCCACCTTCAGAAACACATAGTCCCCCACAAAGAATGCTAATGATCAGTAACTATAATTATTATAAGATATATGGTGGATCTATACTATCAAAAAAATAATTCATGATCATCTTGATATAATTAGAACATTCCAACACAAGCCTCAGTCACATCAATAAGATCTCGCCCACATCAGACCAACATGATGGAGACCGACATGGATGTCTATAAATCACATAAAATGGATCCATCCAAATCGATGACAGGTAACTTATATTTTATGAAAACTCAAAAACCTCCAATAATTACTTCAAAAGCTTCTAAAATATAACACACATTCATTGATCATGTCTTCCATGTTCTACTTCACCCTCTCTATCTAACCATTTATTTGTTTATGGTATACCATACACAACTTTACATTTGACCTGATTTATTTATGTGGGACTTCTCAAAACCTTGTGGTAAAATGGGGACCCTATATGAGTGAACCACTAACTAAACAACATGAAGCCTCACTATTTCTTTAAATTACACCTGATCCATCTCCTCCACATTCGTTGAATATCTAATCAAAATGAAATGGGATAACTTGGTCACATGGTTATTCCAAACCCAAATTATCTTCCTCCATCATGTTTTATGGGATAAGACTACAATAAAATCTATAGTTATCTTGTCCCACATTCAGGTAGGAATGGGTAGTTGTTGAGGAAAACTATAGGGTATATGGTTTTCTTATATAACAGATTAACATTTATAATATTGTGATAATAAGTCATCTATATCCCACCTCATACTTAAACACCAAAAATATTGATGAACATCATATGGCATCTTGGTTGTACGGGTATAGAAGAACAACTATAACAAGTGTCTATCATTTGTCACCACATTCCATAAGGAAAATATCCCCACAAATGATACTTGAATCTCAAAAATCCATCATGTAAAAACAACCACTAAGGAACCTCATCTATATTTACGAATTGTATATACTGATAGAACATAACGTCACTCAGCTTCACTTTCTGAATAAGCTCCATAATGGGATGTTTTAGTGGAACAATGTCTAAGAACACACTTCCATCATGCTCCATAGACTTCAGATGATATTTATAAACAAGACTCATAAAATTCCACTCATAATTAGACTCTTCCATGACTTTAAATAAAAATTTCCTAATCAAGGAATTAATAGAAACATTATTTTCCCTATTTTATAGATGTAATCCAAATTTAACACTTGATGTTACTAAAACCAATAATGTGACCTCAAATTGAGATATTTCTTGGAGAATATGAAAAAAAATAGATATGATTAGAATAAACCACAATCATCTCCCATAGATGTAAATGAGGTCATGAATTCAAGGAATGCATCACCACTACTAATTCAATGTCCTGGGTTTGGTAATTCATTTCACATGGTTGGAGTTGCTGTGAACCATATCTCACCCCATGCTAATTATCTTTTAGCACATACCCAATTCTCATACATAATGAATTGCAGAAGACCATGTACCCTTTTCTAGATTACAAAAAGATCAAAAGTGGGGTAGTGGTTAACTATTGTTTATGCTCCTCAATCGACTATTGAAACTCAAGGCTACACAAAAATTGTACACTATTCCCTTTGAAATATTCTGATCTTTTCATGGGTTTATTTGAGATTTATTTTAGATATTATTATTTCCCTTCATTGAGAAAATTTCATTTGGGTTTTAATTTGGTGTTTTACATAGATAAACATGGTTTTATAAACCATAAACCCCATATATAACAGGTATATGGTTGGTGCATTGTTAGGGAAACCCATGTGCCCCTACATAGATGATCATGCATGGGATTTAAATTTGTACTAACATTATTTTAATATTTTCTGAAACCCCCTAATTAACCCTAATTCAACACCCACATAACCCCTGGTGGTGTTTCAGGATTTTGGTCCTCTTCAGATGAATTAAATTCACTACCAACCCATGTTCATCTCAATCGGATGCCCAAATCAATGATATTCTTCTTTCCTAAAATGTGGATCTAATCATTTTTCCATTCCCATTTATCCCCCTATGCACTCTCATTCTATTGGTGGATGAAATATTCTATTTTTCTTAGAACTAGATTTGCATATTAAAATCATGTCCCAGGTTTCTAAATATATCCCTATATATAAAGGATCTTGTATTGTGAAATATTGATTTAGGGTAATAAATAGATATTAGATCTACATCATTATATTACTCAATTTTATGGATTTTTGTTAGGAAATAATTTTTTTATGAATCATGATAGTATGTATAATTTAAAATTCCCATAGTCATGATTTGATTTCTTATATGGATGTTGTATAATTGATAGAGTTGTATAGTAATTTAATATCACTAATTTAATTAATTAATGTGTAAAATTAATTAATTGACATAATTATGAAATAGTGATATTTAGGGAATATTGAATAAGATAATTAATTAGAGAATTAATTATTGAATCATTTGATTCTTTATTTGATAATTAACTATGGGATTTAATTTTATGGAATTGAAATGGTGTAATTGAGTAATTAAATATTGAATACAGATAATTAATTGACGAATTAATTAACAATGTATTTATTTGGAAACTTGGGATAATAATTTTTTAAGTTATTTATAATGTTTTTGAATTTTATTTAATAATAAATACTGGGTGATTTAATTATTGGATGTTCATACTATAAAATGGTTATTTTATTATTGAATTGAATAATCGAAATTGACATTTTTAATATTTTTTTGAATTAATTAACAAAAATGGATTACTTAGTTAATGAATTAATTAATGGAAGTAGTGGTGGTCAATATTGATAAGTGGATTAATTATTTTTTAACCATTATTGGGAAATGGGGTATTATACATGGGGATCTAATCCTAATAAAAATGATAAAAATAAATGTATGGTGTTCTACACCGGTGATGCATCTTTACTGTTGAGAAATGTGCTGCTAGACATGGAATTCTGTACCAATGATATATATATATATATATATATTTGTTAATTAAGGTACTATATATGACATTCTACAATAATTATAAAAATAAATAAATTATATTTTTGGTTTTATACATGAAATTATAAATGAATGATAAATTTATATTATTGGAAATTGATGTTTTTGACATGGAATTCTATACTTAAAAAACATCAGCATTAGACTACGGTTCTAAGTGTTCATAGTAGTGATATTAAAATAAAATCCATAATGAAAGACCATTTTTTAAAATTAATTAGTAATAGAACAAGTAACATGGTTCATACCTTGTGTTGATCAGAGTTGGAATTAGGTACATTTATCCTTAGGAATTCGGTGGTCTATGTTGTTTAATAAATATTAATTGATAATGTGATAACTATTTACATATATATTGAAATAATTTCATTATACAATTTAAAAAAAATTATAAATACTTAATTTTTTTAGACACCATTGGTGGAGGACTACTATGTTTTACGCACACCATACTTAGGATACATGATGGCTACCTAAATATATTTCATTGATTTGTTATGGAAAATGGTATCGTGTTGGATTTATATGTTGGAATGGAGTATGGTTAAGAGAATCATATGTGGTTTAGGGCCCACTTAGCAGTTATTAGTGACTTTATTTTCAGTTTCTTCTTAGACACATTTCACATAGATTAGAAAGGCATGTTTTTTTGTATTATTTGTCTATTTTAAATCCTCAAATATATCTTCATAAATTAGGTTTGTTTATGATTGTATATTATTTATCTATTTTTATATAATTTACACTAGTTTTTTTTTCTCTAACAGATGAGTGTCTAGTGTTCCCATGATTGACCTATTAGACCCTCGATACCAGTTGAAAGGCTCTGGAGTATTGGGTATTATGCCTAAGGTTATGTAAGTGACCATTTTGGGGAACCAACATGTGGCCCCAAGGTCAGGACATTAAAAAGCCTTATCCGAGAAGATTTATTTTCTCTATATTTCTTATAATTATTTCAGAAAGGTAGAGAAGATTCTAGGAAGATCCGAGGATTGGTTATGAGAACATGCATCAGGGTAGTTACCCCGTGTACTAGAGAGAACCATGGTTTCTATGGTTGGATTGGTGTTATTGTTGTTTTATATGAAAATTGAATGTCATTTCACCTAGGGTGACACACTTTTTGTGTAATGTTATTAATAATTGTGAGTTTTTTATATCTACTCATGGTTATAAATGGAATGAGAGTTTATTCCTCATGCATCACTATATTCACTCAGGATTATATTTTTAACATACATTATTTTATGTGCACAATGGAAAATATTTTTTCGATAAGTAGTGGGACATAAAATATTTTCTTGGAATCTGAAATTGAATTGAAAATGGTGCCTTATTTCAATTTCAATGTAATAAAAACAATTTAAAATCTAAATAATTGTATTTATAAATTACAAACTTGATCTAAGAGAATATTTCCTCCCTTATTAACCATTACATAGGTTTTGGTTGGTTAAGGGTAGTAAGAGACCCTAAATTATGATCATGTGGTGAGTTATGGGGGAAATCCTTTGTGTCTCTTATTTGATATTCCACAAACCAAGTTTTAATGATGATATTTTTTGAGTCAACAGATGATTGTTTGAAATTGTAGAGTTTTTCCTCCATTAATTCACTTTTTGAAATCCTTTCTTGAGTATATGGAAATGGATGATCCTCCAGTGTTGGAACATGAGGTACCGATAATGTTGGGTGAGGAAGAAGCGAATTAGTTCTAATAGAAATTCTCTCATGTCACGCAATTCATGGGATGTGACGCTGGGTGCCATGAAAAAAAATTTCACATCTAAATTTTTTTTAGTCATATCACCCTTTAACATTTAGAGGATAGGGTAGAACAATGGAATATGAGTTTTTTGAGTTGATTTAAATTATACTAGACTATTTAGAGGCTCTTACTTATAAAATAATCATTTTTTCTATTTATATTCCATGAGGATCAGCAAAGAACTAGTGGGACATTCAGGTGTGAACAAGATAGCCTGAGTGTATTCCATGGAAGAATTTTTTTGATATATTCTTAGAGCACATACACTAAGAGATACTAATACATGAGAGAGAAGCTATGTTGTTGATATTGACTTAGGGGAGCATATTTTTGGTGGAATATGCGGGTCTCTTCTTTGTTTTGTAGATATTTCAAGCAGCATTGTTGGTCGATGAGGATACTTTCATAAAACTATTTCATGATGTAAATCAGTGTGAAATTATGTCCTAGGTGAATATCATTATTCTGAAAATGTTTTTAGAAGTGGTGAATCAGGATCTCATATTGGAGGTGAACATGAAGGAGGATTTTCATGAAAAAAGGTGGTTTCTTATATACGTTCTATATGTATTTCTTCCGAGAGAAGGACATCATTATGGAAACTTTGTCTAGAGAAATGTGATTTAGAGTGTCTAGTCAGGGGACTAGATACTAACGATCTTACCCAAGTGGTTTTACAATAGTGTGTTTGGTTAGGAAACTATCTTAAACATTGTCTGATTCAACTAGAAGATTTTAAATCATATGTAATTCATGGACATTTATAATGGTTTTTGTAGAACCCCGAGGTAGAAAATTAGTTATGGGGGAGCTAAATACAACTACTGTGAAGGAAGGGTATATTCTACAACATATCAGGGTGGAATCTGGAGTTCTACTGGCCGAGTAGGTATAGGAAGTGGATGTAGTGTTTCATGTAAAGAGATCCCATATTAGTAGTGTATTGAAACACAATGAATTCAAAAAACTTCCTAAAGAAGTGGTGAATGACAGTTTCATGCGGTGTATCCTACACTTGTGGATGGTGAGTATGTGACATCAATTATGAGATGAACTTTTCTAATATATTCTACTTTAACTAGTTCCTTATTTTAAATTTTTCCTCCCATTCCTCTATGTCTATAAAATATGTTAACAGTTTGAGCCTAGCAATAGTTTTTTTGAGTGGGGTATTGAAAAAAGATACACTATTGGGAGAACTGTATAGATACATCTATTTGTGAATGTGTTTCTATTTGAAATTCGGTGAGTATAATTTCTATGGGATCTTTATATCAATGATATTAAATGATTCAACCAATTTATCGGTATGGACTGGCTACTCATGCTCCAAGCCCATATAAATTTTTATTGTATGGGATGTACTTTTACATTTCCAAATTGTAAACAATATGTTAACTAAGGGGAGTAGGATATATAGGTAGTTCGACCAGGGCCATTTATACTTCAATTGAGAGATCATAGAACCTAGGTTTCTAGTCTCTTACTAGATGATGGAGGTGTAAACATGATTTATTTCCACTAATGTAAGAACAACATCATGATTTTTATCTGGAACATTTCCTAAGAATACCTCTTGATAGAGGTGAGGAATTAACTATTAAACTCATATATGGGTCTAATATAGTTTCTATTCGACCATACAAAATGTAACTAATAGATCTTCAAGATCTCATGAATCAAATTGAAGAGTTAGTGGATAAGGAGTTTATCTGATGGAATACATTACCATGGGGGTTCACATGTGTTGTTTTTAAAGAAGGCAAATGATATTTTCTACATGAGTGTCTATTAGGAAAAGTTTAAATAAATAAATGTGAATAATCAATTTATTTTTCCACATATAAATGATATATTTGAGTATTTGAATTGGGAGTGTGTGTTCTCAAATATCAACATGAGATAAGGGCATCATCAATTATATTTCATACTTCTGATATTCTGATGACTACTTTAAAATTTAGGTATTTCCTATATGAGTTCATTGTAATTTTATTTGAGTTTACCAATGAACCATAATTGTTTATGGCCTTGATGAATAGAATCATCTATCATTACTTGTATTAGTTTTTAGTGGTGTTAGTGGAAGGAATATTGTTATACTCAAAGACTCAAGATGACCATGCCCAACGTCATCACATAGACCTGAGTACATTGAAAGAACATCAGCTATATGCTGTGAAATATAACTATAATTTTTGGATTGACAATTTACATTTCTAAGGGAACATCATCTCTACGGAAGTTGTGTTAGTGGACCCATATATGATTCAATAAGTGGTTTATTGTGAGCATCACGATAATTGTTTTTGATATTTGTACCTTTACTAGATTATTATTATATTATACTTGATTTATCAAGGACATTACTTGTTTTGTGGTCCCACTTTCGAACTTGACCAATATGGTGGAAAGTGTGAATGGAAGGAAGGTTGCGAGAATGCCTTCTTTTAGTTGAGTAAGAGATTGAATTTGGAACCAATAATGATCCTAACTAATCTAGGTGAGGAATACACTATGAATTTTGAATCATCTGAGCTTATACATAGATTTATGTTAATGAAATGATAATGAGTCTTGGTTTATGGGTATCGAAAACTGAGTCCACCCAAATAGAACAACCATTTTCTTGACCTCAAGCTTGTAGTAGTAGTTTATGATATTATGTAATGGAATTCATACCTATTATGTGAGATATTTACCATGTTAAGAAGTCACAATATAATAAGTTATATCTTATTATAGCATGGTTTGAATCATCAGAAATTGATATGGGTTGCGTGTATGAATCATTTTGATTTTGAGATAGAATATACTCCTCGTATAGGAAAATAGTTTTCATGACACCTTGAGTAAAAAAAATCCAGACATTTCAGGATTCTAGCTCTGGGTGGAAGATGATGGATTTACCGAATGAGATACATGTTGTGGTTCCATAATTTTAAGACCAAATGTCTTCAATTTCAGTTTCAGTGGAGTCTAGACATTTGAGCTAGATCTATTATTTGTAGTATGAGGATCGAAAGTGTTTTACCTTAATATAAATCTTTAAATATGTGGTGTCACCTTCAAAATATTTCATAGATGGGGATGACATCATTTAAGCCAGGAATTGTTTTATTTTATAGATGACCATATGAGAGGATATCATGCAATAAATTCATACCACTATATGTGTGATACATATAGAGTTAACCAAAATGTTCTATGACATATGATGATTGTTTTGAAGGCCCAGAATGAAAAATTAGATAGAAGGGTTCGTAACATGACGCTACACATATTGGTAGGTAAAAACATAGCATCAACGACCAAGAGGATTTATATATCCATAATATATTCTATATTTAATATGGGATGAAGTGAAAATTGATTTTGGGGTGGGGATCAAAAATATTACAGGGAATTATGATGCTATTTGGCTTATTTTTGATAAACTGGTGAATGTAGTGTATTTCATTCATATACAAGAGTCATTATAACTGGAGAAGTTGGGAGATTATTATGTTTGAGAGAGTTTCCATCTTCATGGGGTTTCACAAACTATATTTTTATATCATGACTCACATTTCACTTTATGATTCTTGTAGGGCATACATAAACTGCTTGGTACACAGGTATTATTGTGCACAGTCTTACACCCATTGATAAATGAGATTATGGAGCATACAATAAAGGTGATTAAGGATATATTGTGGGCATATATACTTGACTTCTATGGATTTTGGGAGAATCACATGACCATAGATATTGTTTCCTACAATAATAATTATTAGGAAACAATATATATGGAATAATATGATAATATTTATGGTAGACCATGTGAATCACTACTATTATAGATGGAGGTAGGTTATTCAGATTTATTAGGATCTAGTCTCATGTAAGTTACATCAAAATAAGTTAAAATGATTTTTAAATGTTTGCCTATGGCTCTAGAGTTGGAAGAATTCGTTTGGTAATGGATAGTGACAACCACTACAGTTTATAGAGGGTGATTTTTTATTCCTTTATGTGTCTCCTAGGTTGGGTCACCATAGGATATTGAGAGAAGGAAAGTTAGAGCACATGATTGTTGGAACCTTTGATGTTATTATGAGAACCGTTTTGGTGACATACTAGTTATATCTTCCACATATATATAAATCTATGTAAGAGGTTTTTAAAAAAAATCTATTAAAATTTAACCCAGAACCTTGTCATTTGATCGATGTAGGTAATCTTGAACATGATATAGATGAAACCATTGAAGAGAATCTAATATGTGTGTTATATAGAAGAGAGGATGTGTCGTGTGGAAATACTATGATAACAATTTTTATATAATGGCAACATAGAAATGTATAAATAGAAATATTAGAAACGGAATCATAAATACATGATCAGTGGCGAATTCACTTTATCAAAAAAACATAGGGATGCTTGTGAGATCAACTCGAGGAAGTTTTGTTAAAAGGTGGGGGGATTGTAAGATCCCGACCAATTCTAGTATTAACTCAGACTTCAATTCTATTATTCATTTTACCAAATGTTGGGTACTTTTCATTTGGGTTTTACATTGGGATTGTTTTGGGTAACAATTACAAATAATTGATGAAAATGGGAGCTGCATGGTTATCCCACGGTTATTGAAAACCCTAAATCATAGGATAGTGGGGCTTCACACAATTGGCGCATGGTTTTCCAACATTGTTGCATAAAAATAATAACCACACTTCCCAAAAATAACAGGCCTATAGTTGTTGCATAGTTAAAGAAAACCATGTGCCCCTTCTTATAAAACTGTTCATGAGAATTATATTAGCCGAAAAAATAATTTAAAATTTTCTCAGACAACCTAATTATCCCTAAGATAATCACCACTCAATCCTTGGAGGTATATCTTGATTTTGGAGAACACTAGATTAATTTCAATCTCATCAAACATAAATTATTCAAGACCCGAATCCCAGATCAATGTTATCCTTCTCTCATAGTAAGTGGACCCATTCATGTTGTTTTCTTGTCCATCCCCACTACATTCCCTCATTATTTTGAAGGATGAAATAATAAATTTTATCAAGATCAAGTTCTAGATTTTCTGAATGTAGATCTACTCTTTTGAAGTTATTCATAAATATAAGGGATCTTGTTTTGTTAATTCATGATTTATGGTAATATATCCTGATCCGATCTATACCATTGTGATACTCAATTTTATAGATTTTCATTGAGAAATAGGTTTTCAATTAATCAAGGTATCTTTTCTAATTTCCAAATCTTATAGTCGATATTTGATTTCATATAATGATTTTCTATAATTACTATAGTTTACAGAAATTTGAAATTCCTAATTGAGTTAAATAAATTGGTAACATAAATAATTGATGTATTTGTGAAATTTTGAGATTTAGGTAATGTAAAAAAAGAAATTTTTTTAAAAAATTAATTAGGTGATCTTAGGATTTGTGATATGATAATTATTTATGAAAATTAATAATGATAAAATTGAGATGGTGGAATTGAGTAATAAAATATGAAAGATTGAATGTTAATTTCTGAACTAATTATAACCATATTCATTGGAAAATTTGAGATAATTAATTCTTGATTTAATTATAAAATAGTTGAATTATATTTAATAATAATTAATTTGTGAATTAATTATT
Source organism: Viscum album (assembly GCA_963277665.1). Classification (NCBI taxonomy): domain Eukaryota; kingdom Viridiplantae; phylum Streptophyta; class Magnoliopsida; order Santalales; family Viscaceae; genus Viscum; species Viscum album. The sequence continues at coordinate 553,609,085 of OY728165.1, read as the reverse complement.
GGATTTTGAAACTGTGAAATGTTTCATTGATTGTCAAATAAACTAACAAAAAATTGACATTGTTAATTAATTATTGAATTAATTGATACAGTTTCATTAATTAATTTATGAATTGATTAATGTATGTATTAGTGGTTAACATTGATAAGAGTGCTAATGTTGCTTAATTAAGTTTGTTAAATGGTGTATTATATATGATTACATAATCTAAATAAATAATTATATAAATATAAGGTTGATATTAATGGTGTTAGACATGACATTCTACACCAATGATGCATATGCACAGTTGAGAAATGGGGTTATAGACATGGAGTTGTACACTAAAGATAGATCTATATATATTGTAGAGAATTGGGGTGTTAGAAATGATGTTATACACCAATGATAAAAATATATAAATGAAACTAGGGGTGTAAGATAATGAGTTAAACAACAATGATAAATATATAAGATTGGGAATTAGGGTTTTAAATGGCATTATACACCAAAAAATCAACGTCCCTGGAGAATGGAACCAATTGGTTGTAGTAATGAATTAAAAATAAAATTTTTAACGAAATACAACTTGTTAAAATCAATTGTGAATATGATAATTTACATTACTCTGGCCCATTGTAGATTGGAATAGGTTTTTAGGTTCATCTGTCTTCATGAATCTGATGGACTATTTGTTTTCATAAATATTAATTGATAATGTGATAATTGTTTACATATGAATTATATTTGTTTATGTATAACCGTGTATATAGTTTTTCTTGGCTATATTTTTTTTAGATTCCATTTGGTGTTAAATTATGAGTTATACTCATTTCTTACTCAGGCTACGTGATTCGTACACAAATAGATTTCATGGGTATGGGATTTTCTAAAAAAAGGGCCCCATGTTAGTGGGATGTGTCACGATGGAGATTGGATGAGAGAACCAAATGTTGTTTGGGTCATACTTTTGAGTTGTTGGTGTATTCCTTTTGTGTTTCATTTTAAATAATTGTCACCTAAAATAGCATGAAATGTTCTCTACTTCAACTAAATATTATAATTCCATCATTATATCTTCATAAATTGGTTTAGTTTATATATATATATATGTGCTTACATTGTTATATATTTATTTATGATGGTGTGTTTCTCTGATAAAAGATGGTATTCACTTATCAGATCATTTCTACTAGTCAGTAGCCTCATGCATATTGGGGGGGGTGTGAGCATTAGGACACGTGACCAAATATCTCATGGAATCGACATGTATAACTCGGGATCAAACATTAACACAGGAATACATGGTCATGGATGATGCAATCCAAGATAAATCCTAAACAAAAAAACTATTTTTCATACCCCACCAGGCCCCAAAAGCTTCTGATTTGAAAAATATTCTTCATATGTTCCCATGCATCTTACCACCAATCTTTTTAGGGTCCAAAAAACCCATAATTATGATATTAAAAGGCCCAAAAAATCACCACTAGGATCAATACATTTCACGTAGTATTATTTTCATATATATAGTTATTCTGAAGGGTGCGTATAAAAATCCTTAACAGCCAATCATTATCCTCCTATGTCCTTGAATAGGCTCAGATTTCACTCAAGAGTAACAAAAAAAATGAGCTGAGATACAACTAGAACACCTTGTTCATATGCTCCATAAATACCACTTTTCCATTCATAAATCCAAATGGCATGACCAAATACTCAAATTGGTTTTACATTATTCTGATGGTTGTTTTTAGAACATCTACGTCACTAACTCTAACATGGTGATAGTTGGAATACAATCGGTCTTCAACAACCACCATTCCCCCTTAAGCTGATCAAAAAGGTCATTAATACGAGGCATAAGGTACATGTTATTGATCATCACATTATTAAATTTCTAGTAATTGATACATAACCAAAGTGATCTATTTACTTCTATCATAAATAGACAAAGGGAGGCCCATGGTGAGACACTTCGGAAATTTCTCAGGACCCCCTCCCCCCAAAGATGCCCCTCCTGAACTGGCAATGGCGAAAGGGAGATAATTACCCCCGAGTCCCGCCTCCAGTAGGCCCTGGGGTGGCGACTAGAACCAAGGGTATGAGGTTTTCACAAATATGGGATGCATTACCATTTTTATTTTTAAATATCGGGAAATAGGACAAGTCAACCACCAAAAGGGGAAAGAGAAAGTGTATAGAAAAAAACCCAAACCATTCCGACATGCATGTTTAAACTGTTTTATAACAAGGGACAAGTTCAAAAAATCTCAAAGTACAATACCAAATGAAAACAAAGGTACAACAACATCAAAAATGCCAACTGTCCGACTAGTAGGGTCCTGCATGGCCCTGGTAGTCCTCCTGGAATCCTGAAAGTAAACGTAGGGTGAGAATACAAGTATACTCAGTAGGGAACCGTAAAGCTCTCGTGCACAAGTCGGGAGACATCCTAATGTCCCATGAGAACAACAAAAGAAACCTAGCATGGAATTCTATCCACCCAACCTCACCAGCCACACTCACCAAAACACAATCCCAATAGGTAGTAGTAGTATATAAGAACAAGAGTATTGGGTACCCTGCACCATTTCCCTTTAGTTAGATTCTCTTCCTAACGACGAACGTCGTGACGTTGCCACACTCTCCCCACCTGCACACACCTGGGCCTCACAACCATGTATCCCACCCGTACACAACTGGGCCTCATCCCTATGATTCATGGGAACAGTAGAACCTGCCCGAAGAGTCTTGGGATAAAACCACCACAATCTAAACCTACACGAAGAGTCTTAGGTGTAAGTTCGCCTCAAGCCATCACATTCTAGGGGAGAAGGAGCGGGAAAGATATAGTAACTAAAGGAAAAACACCCTCTCCCATGAAATGGAAGTGTTTGGCACTAAGTGCTCAACATGGGTGGGGTGCGATAAAACACAAAAGATACAGATATATATGTATACAAACACACATCCCAACCTATGGCTTCTAAATAGAGAAACTGAGCACGTGTCTCGGCACATCTATCACGAAGTATGCATACAACAAACAACCCCAACCCCATTTAGGTTTTCATGTTTCAGCAGAATTAGTATATTTAGTTATTTAACTACTGGGAAAATATCCACAATCAACCACATCAAACATTCATAAAACATATCCCTGCCATCAACAAATCAAGTTAGGAAAAACATGAGCAACACAACAAAGCCCTTCTTATCAACCAACCAACCCCATTGATTATTATTTCCGTTTCATTACCATGCCCCACCATTTATTAACTCTTCCATTTTAATTTATTATTCACAACCCACTGTTCATTCACAAACAATCCCATCCCTGAAGCCCCGCTTCCAACCACCATAACCACAACCACATCGTACATCATTATCCCTTTAATACCATTTATTGTAGACCCACTGCCCATTACCAACACAACATTCACAACAACCCACAACCAAGTCAACCGCAACCCTGCTACTCACCCGATCCACAACAACGCAAAAAACACCCCCATCACATGCCACGTAACCAAACCAACACCCACATGTTCATTATTCCATTTTTTTAACTGGGGTGATCACACTAGGGTTCCAGATTTTAAATAGCCAACTTTACATGACTAACCAATTTCCACATTCCACAAGGTTTCCACCCATAAGAAAATCCAGAAGGAGAGGGCAACATTTAATTGCCTAACCAAAGGCCCCCAACGATCGTGATTTTCCGTAGGTAGAGGCTCATTCAATTCACAACATTATATCATAGGATATAAAGTAACAGCAATCACAACTTCCCATCCCCGTTTTATAAGCCAGTTATTATCTTCATTAAACTGGTTCAAAAGTGTTTCACGTAAACAATAGAACACCCACCCTGCATGATGCACAAATTAGAGAGACAAATTAAGATCCCTACCTCAACACGTTCTTGATCGCAATGCTCCCCGGGATCAACTTTAGAAGACGTTCGTCGGCGTCTTTCACTTCTTTCGGGTCCCGGCAAAACCTCCTTGGGTGGATGTCGGAAGGCTGAAGGAAAGACAACGGATCCAAGCTTGGAATCTTCGCCTCATTGTTATGATCTTGTTGCCACTGATAGATTGTGAATCGGAGCTCGGACGAAGACGTTATGGAAGGAAGAGCCTTCGAGTCTCTTGAGAGAGCTCTGCTCAAGGGAGAGGATAGGAGAGGATAGGGGTGAGTTGAAAGGAGGAGGGGACCCCTCCTTTTATAGGCGTGAAATGAAAAAGTACACGGTGTGTACTTTATGGTACACGGCGTGTACTCGGTTCTTTCACACGGTCTCCACGCAGCTTCTAAAACGGCTCCGCTGCCATTGACTGGTCAACACATGGGTTGAGGGTAACGCATACGCGAGGAGGGACTACACGACGTGTAGTTTAGACACACGGTGTGTACTCATTTATTGCACACGGCAAGGACATGGCTCCAACATGGTACACAGCCGTTGACTGGTAACGCGTACGTGGGGAAGGACTACACGGCGTGTAGAACTGGTCACATGGTGTGCACCCATTTATTGCACACGACAAGGATACGGCTCCAACATGGGGTATACCTGGAAAGGGAGTACACGGCGTGTACTCAAACTACAAGGCGTGTAGTTTCAAAATTCTCAAAAGTGTCGGAAAATTCCATTTTACCCTCCAGAACACTTCTTGACCTTCTTTCTGACAAAGGAATGGACTGGAGAGGTCTGGGCCATTACATCAGATACCTCTTAAAACATTCTCATCCTCGAGAATTCAAAAACCAACCTAGAGGAACCCAACATGATACCTCTTAGGGTTCCCGTCATAACAGGAACCCAACCAACAACCCTTACCATATGTGTGAGGAATTCCTTCTGCTATGTCGAGATATTATCCACTTTAGGCGGCACTGACTCGCCTGCACAGGTTTAATCGCATCCTTGTTAAGGTGTCTCGTTTAAGGGTCAGGTTTTCCCCTTTTTCACACAACCGGACATGTTACATATTACCAGGGAACAAGGAAACAAAAGGTCTTACAACTGACAATCCAAACATTCCATATATCAATGGTACAATGTACAACATCAACACAAAGCTTAGAAGAACAAGGAAAAAACACAAATCAATACAACTCCGAGTACTCAGCGTGCATTTGGGACTCCTGCTCCCAAGTGATCTCCTTGAGGCCGCCATACCTCTAAAACACACAAACCAAGGGAATGGTTCATCCACGAAGAACCTTATCTTTACGATCATCAACTCTGACTGGTCGTTCCTCGATGGCTGCATTTTCCCCCATATCTAACTCTCCCCAATCGATAACATGTGAGTCATCCTCTAAGTACTGACGAAGCTGGGAGACGTGGAAGACGTCATGAACCTACTCCAACTGAGGTGGTAGGGACAGCTGATATGCCACCTCGCCGACTCACCTCAGGACCTCAAATGGTCCGATGAACCTAGGTGAGAGCTTGCTCCCCTTGCCAAACCTTTGTTGCCCCCGTCGAGGGGAAACCTTCAAGTACACATGATCCCCCACCTCGAACTCCAAGGTCCTTCTCCGACGATCAGCATAAGACTTCTGTCGGTCCTAAGCCGCTTTCATCCTCTCACATAAAAGCTGGACTTTCTCTATTGTGCTCTGCACTACCTCTGGCCCAAGATCACATATCTCACCAACCTCTGCCCAACAAACAGGTGAATGACTTGGCCTTCCTTACAAGGCCTCAAACGGTGTCACGCCAATAGTAGAGTGGAAGCTGTTTCTTTAGGCGAATTCTACTAAAGGAAAGTGACGTACCCATGATCCTCTGAAATCCAGAACGCATGCCCGCAGCGTGTCCTCTAACGTCTGCATAGTCTGCTCCGTCTTCCCATCGTTCTGGGGGTGGAAGGCAGTGCTAAGTCATAGTTGGGTGTCAAAATCATGTTGTAACCCCCTCTAGACTCGTGAGGTAAACCGATTATCCCGATCTGAGACGATAGTCCTTGGAATTCCATGAAAACGCAACACCTTGTCTACGTACCTCTGTGATAAGGTACTCATCAGGCCCGACTCCTTGATTGATAAGAAGTAAGATTATTTCGTTAGATGATCCACCACTACCCAGATAGCATCGTAGCCTCCCTGAGCTCTGGGTAGTCTTGTGATGAAGTCCATCGAGATGTCATCCCACTTCCACTCGGGGACATCTAAGGATGCAACAAACCACTGGGAACACGGTGTTCAGCCTTCACTTGCTAACACACTAGGCATCTAGCCACAAAATACACCACTTCCCGTTTCACCCCGGGCCAACAAAACTGTTCCCTCAGGCCTCGGTTCATTTTTGAAATTCCAGGATGTACCACTAAGGCTGAGCAATGTAACTCACAGAGAACTCCCTCACGCATTGCCTCCAGAACAAACAACCTTACATGGAAAAGCATCTGATGTCAGCTGTCCTCTGACCATCCTTCTGGAGCGTTCCCCTGATCGATATGATCCCGCATCACTTCCGCCTCAGAGTCCCCCCACTAAGACTCTTCCACCTGCTGCAACAAAGAAGAATGCACCGTCATCTGAAACAAAAATCCTCTAACACCTTCTTCCCATGCATCCAAGTGCAAGGAAGCCAATTATCCCATCGCTTTCCAAGCATTAGCAGATTCTTGAACCACTTCCTGATGCGACTTCCTTCTCAGGGCATCAGCCACAACATTGCACTTACCTTCAGTGTAAGTGATCTCAAAGTCATAGTCTTGGAGAAACTCGACCCATCTCCGCTTCCGTAATTTCAGGTCACGCTGGGAGAAGATATAAAGCATGCTTTTGTGATCTGAGAAGACCAATAAGTGCTCCCTAAAGAGGTAATGTCGCCAAAACATCAGTGCAAACACTACTGTTGCAAGCTCTAGGTCATGGGTGGCATAGTTACGCTTGTGAGGGTGCAACTACCTAGACCCATAAAAATCACTCCCTTCTTCTGCATCAGCATGCACCCCATACCAAGGCCATAAGAATCAAAAAACACCTCTTATAACACCCCTTCCTCTGGAAACCGGAGTACGGGAGCACTGAACAACATCTCCTTCGGGTATTCGAAAGCCCTCTGGCACTGCTCGCTCTATAGGAAGACCTGGTTCTTCCTAGTCAATGCTATCAATAGAGCAGCAACTCAAGAGAAGTCTGAAACAAACCTGCGATAGTTACCTGCCAACCCCAAGAAACTATGAACTTCTGCCACACTATGGGGTGCCTCCCAAGAAACAATTGCCTCTACCTTCGATGGGTCCACCGATACTCCATGCTGAGACACCACGTGTCCAAGGAAGTGTACTTCTTGTGTCATGAACTTACACTTCGAAAATTTCCCATAAAGATAGTGGTGTCGAAGGACTTCCAATAATGCCTTGAGATGCTCAACGTGCTCCTCCTCTGATCCTGAGTAGATCAGGATGTCATCGATAAACACAACGAAGAACCGGTCCAGAAACTCTCGGAAGACAAAGTTCATAAGTCCCATGAAAACAACCAGTGCATTCATAACTCCAAACGGCATCACTACAAACTCTAAGTGCCCATAACTGCACCTGAAAGCTGTCTTCGAGATGTCATTGTCCTTTACCCTCATCTAATGATATCCCGATCGTAGATCAATCTTGGAAAGCCAACCTGCTCCCCTCAGTTGGTCGAAGAGATCATATATCCTTGGGAGGGGGTAATGGTTCATGACCATTACCTGGTTCAACCTTCGGTAGTCTATGAATAACCTAAGACCACCATCTTCCTTCTTCACGAACAAAACTGGAGCACCCCATGGTGACACACTAGGTCGAACAAAAACCTTCTCCATCAGATCGTCAATTTGAATCTGCAACTCCTGCAACTCCGAAGGTTCCATCCGAGAAGGGGCCATCGAAATCGGAAGGGCACCAGGCTGTAACTCTATCCCGAAATCAACATCACGTCGGGGGGGTGGTAGAGTCACAACCTCTTCAGGAAAAACATCGTGGAACTCCCCAACAACCTCTGGGACATCCATCATCTCTATATCAGTTGGAACCACTGATAACCCGCCCAACAAGGAAAGGAGAGGCTCCACACTCCGGATTCCCGCCTGATAGCTCCTCTCGCTGACAAAAGATAAGCGCTGCCCATCTACGTCAGAGAACACGACTCTTCTCCGGAAGCAGTCGATAACAGCACTAACAGAAAACAACCAGTCGATTCCTAGGATGACATCGTATGGCTGCATTTACTACAGATGAAGATCCCCACTAGATCGATGGGGTCCCAATGTCATCCCACATCCCCGACAAACACAAGATACGCTGGTCTGGCCCCCAACTGGTGTACTCGATACTTGTGGTACGGAAAGTCTCTCTACATCTAGTCTCAAAGCATGGTCTAGACTAGGTGCAACAAAGGAGTGTGAGGCCCCCGAATCGAACAAAGCAAGAACAAGAGTGCTGAACAATCAAATCGTACCTCGCACCACCTCTGGTCCCGCTAGAGCTGCCAACTCTGCTGCATGAAACTGTCCACGCCTAGATCCTCTACCTCTCTGATGTCGTCCACCTCCCCAACCATGCCCTGGTCGAGGTCCCTGAGGATCCCCCGGAGGTCGGCTCCCTCCCGCAAAGTCTACCCTCGTAGGAGCATGGTTATGCTGCTGTTGGATGGGCCTTGCCTGCAACTGGCACTACTGAGGTGGGTGTTGAACCTTCCAAACTCCACCGTACTGAGCTCAGGTTGGGCACCAACTCTGAATGTGCCCGAAACCTCCACAAGAGAAACACCTCGGTCCTGGGCTTGTGAAAAATGGACGAGGACCTGTAGATCTGAACTGGAACTGCTGGGGCATGCTTCCCATTTTCCTGAACCTGGAAGGTCCAGTGGCAGGAGACTTGCTGGTGACCTCCTTCCCCTTCGACGAACCTGGCTGGATCCCCTCTCGGGGTGCACCTCCCAGCGAGTGCATCCTCTCTACAACCTCTACCTTCTTCTATACTGCCAAGTACGTCGGAAGGGTGAAGGGGGTGACAGCATACTGGAGCGAAGGACGAAGCGCCTCCTCCAAACGTCTCGCCCGAGACTCCTCATCCGGAAAGAGATCCGAAGAAAAGCGTAGGAGATCATTGAACTTGATCCCTAGCTCTTGTACCGTCATACTCCCCTACTGATGGGAGAGTAACTCATGTCGCTTCTCCTCCTTGATCATGGAAGAAAGGAATTCCTCTCGGAATTCCTCCTCAAAGTCAGCCCATGGAACCTCTGCATCTATCCTCTCTCCGAGGTAGAGCATCCACCACTTTCGCGCCACAACTCTTAGCTGACTGAGTGCTAGGGGAACCCAGTACTCCCTTGGAGCACAGATCAATGTAAAAGTGATCCATATCTCCTCAAGCCACCCCTCTGTCTCTATATCCGAAGTACTACCCTCGTACTTCTTGACGGTCTGCCGCTGGAAAGAAAGGAGAGTCTTCTGCCACTGGCTATCTTCCTCCTCTCAGTCAATCCTCAACTAATAGAACTCCTAAACTTGTTGGGCCTCAGCCGTCTGAGCCACCCGAGGATGACATCCAGGTGCCATAGTTGTACGGTAAACAAGTATCGCCTAAGCCCAAGTTGTAATGAAAAACTCAAGGTTTCATTTTATCATTTGTAATTCAATTTCTTTCCCAGAACACCCAAATCTAGTAAAACACAATCATGATGATGCATGTCCCTTCCATAGGGTCTCTACCCTGCAATCAATGTAGTCTCACTTGGTCGTTTGGTAGGCTCAGAGTCCTTCCATCGGATCACGGGGGGCCCTAAAATCTCATGTCTTAACCGGTCTTCCCAGGCCTATGTCACACACCAAGATTAACTCACACTGTTGCCCTACCATCCCATTCAATCCTAACTGTGGCTAACTCTAGACTCCATCATATCTCTCAACCATTATCTCTGATACCATTCTGTCACGACCCCCTCCCACCAATGATGCCCCTCCTGAGCTGGAAATGGTGAAAGGGAGATAATGACCCCCGAGTCCCGTCTCTAGTAGGCCCCGGGGTGGCGATTAGCACCAAGGGTATGAGTTTTTCACAAATATGGGATGCATTAACCTTTTTATTTTTGAGGATCGGGAAATAGGACATGTAAACCACTAAAAGGGGAAAGAGCAAGTGTATAAAAATAAACCCAAACCAATCACACATGCATGTTTAAAAAGTTTTATAACAAGTCACAAGTACAAGAAAGCTAAAAGTACAATACCAAATGAAAAAAGGTACATCAACAGCAACAACTCCAACTGCCCAACTAGTAGGGTCCCGCACGGCCCTGGTAGTCCTCCTAGAAACCTGAAAGTAAATGTACGGTGATCATACAAGTATACTCAGTAGGGAAACCTAAAGCTCTCATGTACAAGTGGGGAGACATCCTAATGTCCTGTGACAAGAACAGAAGAAACCTAGCAAGGAATTCTATCCACCCAACCTCACCAGCCACACTCACCAAAACACAATCACAACAGGTAGTAGTAGTATATAATAAAAAGAGTATTGGGTACCCCACACCATTTCCCTTTAGATAGATGGTCTTCATAATGATGAACGACCTGACGCTGCCACACTTTCCCCGCCCGCACACACCTGGGCCTCACAACCACGTATCCCGCCCACACACACCTGGGCCTCACAACCACGTATCCCGCCCGCACACACTTGGGTCTCACAACCACGTATCCCGGTCGAACACACCTGAGACTCACAACCACGTATCCCGCCCACACACACCTAGGCCTCATCCCGAAGATTCTTGGGAACAGTATAACCTTCCCGAAGAGTCTTGGGCTAAAACCCCCCAATCGAAACCTACCCAAAGAGTCTTAGGTGTAAGGTCGCCTCAAGCCATCACAGCCTAGGGGAGAAGGAGAAGGAAGGAGCTAGTAACTAAGGGAAAAACACCGTCTCCCATGAAATGGGAGTCTTCGGCACTAAGTGCTCAACATGGGTGGGGTGCGATAAAACACAAAAGATACATATATATATATATATGTATACAAACACACAGTCCAACCTATGGCTTCTAAACAGAGAAACTGAGCACGTGTCTCGGCACTGCTATCAAGAAGTATGCATACAACAAAAAACCCAAACCCAATTTAGGTATTCATGTTTCAGCAGAATTAGTATATTTAGTTCCTTAACAACTGGGCAACTATCCACAACCAACCACATCAAACGTTCTTAAAACATATCCTTGCCATCCACAAATCAAGTTATGAAAAACACGAGCAACACAACAAAGCCCTTCTTATCAACCAACCAACCCCATTGATTATTATTCCTGTTTCATTACCATGCCCCACCATTTATTAACTCTTCCATTTTAATTTATTATTCACAACCCACTATTCATTCACAAACGAGCCCATCCTTGTAGCCATGCTGCCAACCACCATAACCACAACCACACCGTACATAATTATCCCCTTAAAACCATTTATTGCTGCCCCACTGCCCCTTACCAATACAACATTCACACCAACCCACAACCAAGTCAACCGCAGCCCCACTGCTCACCCGATCCACAACAACCCACAAAACACCCCCATTATATGCCACGTAACCAAACCAACACCCACATCTTCATTATTCCATTTTGTTTAACCGGGGTGATCACACAAGGGTTCTAGATTTTAAACAGCCAAATTTAAGTGATTAACCAATTTTCATATTCCACAATGTTTCCACCCATAAGAAAATCCAGAATGAGAGGGAAACATTTAATTGCATAAGCAAAGGCCCCCAACGAATGTGATTTTCAGTAGGTGGAGTCTCATTCAATTCACAACATAATATCACAGGATATAAAGTAACAACAATCACAACTTACCATCCCCGTTATATAAGCAAGTTATTATATTTATTAAACCGGTTCAAAAGTGTTTCACATAAACCATAGAACACCCACCCTACATGATGCACAAATTAGAGAGACGAAGTTAATATCCCTACCTCAACAGGTTCTTGATCGCAACGCTCCCCTGGATCATTTTTAGAAGACGTTTGTCGGCGTCTGTCACTTATGATGGGTCCCGAAAAAACCTCCTCGGGTGAAAGTTGTAAGGCTAAAGGAAAGGCAACGGATCTATTCTTGGAAGCTTCGCCTCGTTGTAACGATCCCGTGGCCACTGACGGATCGTTAATCGGAGATCGGATGAAGAAGTTATGGAAGGAATAGCCTATGAGTCTTTTGAGAGAGCTCTGCTCAGAGGAGAGGAGAGGAGAGGAGAGGAGAGGGTGAGTTGAAAGGAGGAGGGGACCCCTCATTTTATAGGCATGAAATGAAAAAGTACACGGTGTGTACATTATGGTACTCGGTGTGTACTCGGTTCTTTCACACGGTCTCCACACAGCTTCCAACACGGCTCTGTGGCCGTTGACTGGTCAACACACGAGTTGAGGGTAATGCATACGCGAGGAGGGACTACACAACGTGTATTTTAGACACACGGCGTGTATTTTAGACACACGACATGTACTCATTTATTTCACACAGCAAGGACATGGCTTCAACACGGTACACGACCGTTGACTGGTAACGCGTACGCGGGGAAGGACTACACGACACGAAGAACTGGTCACACGGAGTGCACCCATTTATTGCACAATGCAATGATACAGCTCCAACATGGGGTATACCCAGAAAGGGAGTACACGAGATGTACTCAAACTACACGGCGTGTAGTTTCAAAATTCTGGAAAGTGTGGGAAAAGTCCATTTTACCCTCCAGAACACTTCTTGACCTTCTTTCTGATAATAGAATGGTCCGGAGAGGTTCGGGCCATTACAAAATTGAATCCTTTAGTTTCTGAATCATGCTATTACACCTTTAATTAAATCAACTCGGTGGGGACCATATAGTATAAGCGAAGACATATCGTTTTTGTTCCCTTTTCCATGTTGATGGTAAAATCCACATACTGATCCAATATTAAACCCACGAACTCATCTACAAACACCTCTAAAGACTCATCCACCACATGTGGAATTCCATATTCTAGAATGATATTACTTTCCACCTGCATGATTGATGAGATCTGACAAATGAGAATGTTTAATTCTAGAAATAGAGGTCCAGAACGTCTAATATGAGGATACCATTCACCTTGAAAAAACCGAGGTAATTCCATCAGATTGAAGAATACATACTAACCACCGATAGAAATAAATTATCACATGTAAATGAAAAATACACTCCATACTAAGGATCACATCCATGAGTCCCATTAAAAAAACTAGAAATTTCATTCAACGTTAATCTCTATCCTGGTGAATGCACAAGATGAAAACCTGAAACCTTCTTCTTTCATCCTACCAAGATGCATTACTAACTAGATTTTGTATTGACTAATATCATTAGATAAGTTAAAATCATCCACATGATCGGTATAAATCAAATAAAAAAAGTAAACATGAAACCTAGAAAACATCCAATGATGATTGAATAATAATGTTATCTCAAACTCTCACATGCCCAACATCAAATTCCATCAACATTTGATCCGCGTAATGAAGATACATCTTCTCAAATAGACCCTAAGAATTACTAATGACTATTGAATCAACCCTAAATATATTCCATTTAAATGAATATCCAACTATGCTACCATGATCTCTAAACCATGAACATTTTGTCTTGGATGGTTCCAACTAGGATGACATCCCTTTGAATGCTACATATCTAGCCCCACTCTGAAATGGTCACTCCAACATGAAAAGATATTTTAGGTGCCCTATAAAACAACTTTGATGGTAGTTCTGGGTGAATCTGAACACCCGGATCACATGTTACCCTCCATCCCACAGTAATGGAACACAACTAACCTTCCATCAGAACCAATAGATGGCAACGACTTGGAAGGATTTCATGAACTACCACCTCACCTCTTTTATTTATCATCCCTCTTCCTATTCTTCTCATATGAGATCCCACTGCCCTGAATCACTACTAACATTTATCCCAAGATAACATAAATTCGACTATAATCAATATGTACCATCAATGTACAATCAACCACCTTATATTAAGTTTTTAATTTCACCAATAATAATTGGTAACAAATCTCAATTAGAAATCCCATCTTAAGAATTTTAGCCTTAAACTGCACCTTGGAGAGTACCTTGGGTGTGACATGATCGAATAATGAAACTTTTTTAGCATAATCCACCTAGGCATGGTCTCCCTAGTAAAGATCCAAACACTCTAGAGACCTAGTAAAGGCTAAGGTCATTAGTAAATTTTACTCAATGGAGATGACGTTGAAATCCTTCCACACTAACATTTCATGCTTCCCAGCATGCACCAATGTGTCCCACCACCTTCGATTAGTACCTTCAAACATGAACCACTACTAGAAAAATATCGTATTCTGATAGTTTTAATTGTGGTTATAGCATATAAAACCATGGGTGTAAGCTATAACCAATTTTTGAGAATCCAAGGATTTGGGAACCATTAGTATAGATCTAGACACACGTTATTTATAGAAACCTTGGGTATTTACTTATAGGATTTTATAATACCCACAATTTTCCCTAACCATTTATATATTTAAATACACATAATTTTAAAAACAGTGGGTATATTTTTCCCAAAATAAAATATAGAAACTGGGTTCTTCAAACTGGGTGTATTGTTGGCAACAGAAATAGATCTTCTATTCCATAAACCTATAAATAAAATAAAAAACACAATACACATTCAATGCCAAAATATATATATCATATTAATAATTCATCCAACTACCTGTAATAATATTTAAAAAGTTTACAATAATATAACAATTATATATATCCATGCAACCAAATAATTCTAGCCACTAAACAGCATCCATATGTCACATTACTTTTAATTCAAAAATGGAATGGATCAATATCCTCCCAGGGAAAACATCATTATCACATTCATAAACATCCTCACCACCAATGGAATCATCTATAGCATTATCGTCATCATCATCATAACCACCATATCAAAAATATGCTCGACCACTATAAGGAACATCATTGGCATCACATTGGCTATCATATAAATAGAGGATTGAATTCATATTTGAATCAATATCGGTGGGAACATTTTATTGAAGGGGTTTACTTATAAAATACATTGCTTTCAAAAAGTGTATAGTGATCAATTTACTTCTTTCTCTCTACTGTATAGAATTTCTTTTGGCCTCATCTACTTCTGCACAAGTGCATTGTAACTCGATGGTCTAAGTGGTTTGAGATGAGTAAGATGATGTCCAATACGTAGTGTGTAAAATTTTTTTCCACGAATCACATTCGACGTTCCCCTTTTGATTCTCACATAACACATTCCTCAAATGAACTTTTTTCTTGAAGTTATCTTATTTATCATCGTGGCCCAATAGGGAAGACTATTGAAAATATAAAAAATATATTTAATTATTATTTTATTATAAATAATTGAAATATATATTATTTCACCATCACCTTTTATTTACTACACTTCCATCATTTTTCTTCCTACTAGAGAAAAATAATTTTTTTCTAGGTACATGGCCTTTTATGCCCAATATATTCTGTTGGAAATGTCATTGATTAGTATACACATATTGAAAATATTAAAATTTCATAATAATAAAAAATAATAAATTGTAATAACATTTAAATTATTGTGAAAGTCATAAATTTATGCATGTGACAAACATTGATGAAATGTATCTAAATAAAATCCAATAAAATCACATTATAATTTTATCTACCCTTTATCCACATTCCATATTCATGAATATGAACTCTTTATATTAATTTCATAATATTTACTCCATATTATTCATTATAAGGAATTTCATTAGTATATATGAAATTTTTATTAAATATAGATTTTATATTTCAATTTATTATACAAACTATTTAGATAATCTAAATTTAACATGGATAATACTATATAATATCTGATAAAATAAATCATCACAAATAATTTGTTTTGGTTTTAATAATATCTGAATTAGGAAAATAATTTTATGAATTCATATTATGTATTTATAAATAATTCATAATCATTAAATATAAATACCTAATTTATAATTTATAATAAATTTTAATTGGGTGATGTCTTAATTGTCATTAACCCTATTAGATAATGTTCCATTAAGACATTATCATAATTTTTCATTAGGCCAATTCAAAAATTGGCCATTAGGCCTTTATCTCCATTGGATAATTTGGAAATTGGTTATTAGGATTATATTTCAATTATACATTATGTTTCTAGTCCAAATTGACATTAAGTTGATAATTTAATAGGCCTATAGGTAATAAGGCCAATTGGCCAATTGGCGATTAGGGATTTAGTAAAAATTTTCATTCAACCATTATTCCATTATTTTAATTGGCTATTATCCCTTAAGGAATTTTTTTCAACTGTACATTTGGACTTTAGGATAATTGGTTAGTATGTAATTCCTTTGGGCTAATTATCCATTTGGTCGTTAGGCAAATTGGTCAATTAAAAACTAGTCCATTAGTCCAATTGGTCATTATACCATTAGTCCAACTAGACAATTTTCCATTATGCCATGAGGAATATTAAAAAATTGGGCATTAGTCCTTTTAGACAATTATCGAATTGGCTATTAGGCCTTCATGGAAATTATTCACTAGACTGTTGAGAAAATTGGCCAATTAGACATCAAGTCATTAGAAAAATTTATCATTAGTATATTGTGCCGATTTTTGAATTTTTTTATTCTTCATTTTGGACAATTGGTCAACATGTAATTAGGCCTTTAGTCAAATTTTCTACTTGACCATTAGGCCAATTGGCCAATTGGACATTATGCATTTAAGCCAATTGTCTATAAGGATTTTAGGTCAATTGGACAATTGGACATTGTTCCATTTTTATAATAGTTTAATTGTCCATTAATCCTTTAGACTAATTAGAAATTAGTCCATTAGGACTGTTGGCCAATTGGAAAATAGGAAATTATACCAGTTGGTCATTAGTCTATTATCCCTTTATAGTAATTGGCTATTAGGATTTTAGAAAATTATCTTATTAGGTGATTATTCCATTAGAAATTTTTTCCATTGGGAATTTATTACAATTATTTCATTTTCCATGAGACTATTATGATATATTTCCAATATTCCAACATTCCAATTGGTCATTAGTCCATTAGAAAAATTGATTAGTTTCCATTATTCCTTTAGGAAAATTGGCCAATTTTCCATTTGACACTTAGGACAATTGGGGATTAAGATATTAAACCAATAGGTAAATAGTACATTAGGCTTTTAGGCCTAATGTCCATTTGAATTTTAGTGCTTTGGTATTTAAGGATATTATTCTATTTGTCCATTCGGTGAATTCTCCAATACTCTATTAAGACATTAGTACAATTGTCCACTAGGACATTAGGAAAAATGGGCATTAGGATAAATTTCCAATTGAACATTATGTCATTAGGGAAATTTTAATTTGTCCATTTAGAATTTTTCCGAATTTTTTATTAGTCTATTATGATAATTGCTAATTGTCCATTAGGCCTTTTATAAATTAGAAATTAGTCCTTTACTCTAATTGGAAAATTGAACATTAGTGTATTAGTTACTTAATAATTTATTCTAATTTTCAATAAGGCAATTAGGACAATTGATAAATTATATATTAGTCCATTATGACTATTTT
Organism: Viscum album; assembly: GCA_963277665.1. NCBI lineage: Eukaryota > Viridiplantae > Streptophyta > Magnoliopsida > Santalales > Viscaceae > Viscum > Viscum album. The sequence goes on along the minus strand of OY728165.1, from coordinate 553,591,414 downwards.
TCATTACTCCTTTTAGATAATTATCTATTAGGACATTATTCCTCTAGTAAAATTTTAAAATTTTCCATTATTCCAATATGAATATCATCAATTAACGCATTAGGCCAATTGACTATTAGGTCATTATGCTAATTGAACATTAGAAGATTAGAACTATTGAGGAATTAGGCCATTAAGATATTATGACTTTATACCAAATGGCCAGTAGGATGTTAGGTCAATTGGATAATATCCACTTGTTAATTTTTCAATTAGGATTATTGGGTAATTGACCTTTAGAAATTTAGTCCAAATTTTTAATTCACAATTACATCTTTTTGAAAATTTTAATGAGGCCATTAGGACAATTGTTCAATTTGAAATTAGAAATTTAGGCTAATTTCCCATTATGCCTTTAGTCCAATTGGACATTAGGCCATTGAGAAAATTTACCCATTGGACAACTAGCCATTATGCATCTAGGAAAATTGGGATACTTTTCATTAGGCCATTATCCAATTTGGCTTTTTGTTTAAATAGATATTAGGCCATTTGTCCCTTTAAATAGTGTATTTTCATCCTTATATTAATAAGATTAATGAAAATAAAACTAAATTTTCAATCTAAAATATAAAAATGTAAAAAAAAATATAGATATTATTTATATTCGTTTTAATATACCTATATCTTCTAATTCATGGGAAATTTATAGTTCCATAATGTTTATTGAAACATCCATGAAACATTTTTTTTCTTTACCCTAACTAAATACAAAAACCAAAATTCAATCCATGTAATAAGAATTTTGATTATATAAAACCCCTTTAGGATATTATATAACATTAAATCATCACTCTTCTAATGTAAAATAATTTTATGATGTTGCGTTGTTGGACAGTCAGAGAATATGGATACACCCTATAAATCATAGACAAATCTATTCATACAAACAATATGTAACTCATGCTTATATTATCTCTATAACACCCCTTGATCAATCAACCGTGAAAACTTATCTTTTTCACCATAGGGATATTCAAAAAGACATTGTAATGAACATTTTAAATCAGACAAATACTAAAAGATAAAGAAAAAATTTAAACAAATTTCCATACCCATGTATTCATCCATGCATTTTTCTGGATGTTTTTACCTATAAATGACTGTGAGACCAGTTCCACTAGAATGATATCTTGGTACTTGGATAAATTAGATAAGAAACTTATAAAATAACTTTAATTATTAACTATCATATGATTTTAATCATTATAATCCTCCATTTATTTTTTAACGATTTCAAGATTCGTGTATATGTGTTCACCCATATTTCCTACTAGAAGATCCCATTGAATATGAGATAAGGTGGAAACAAAGAATTAAGTCATGGACAAAGAGGATAAATAATTATGTGATATAATTTGAAACAGTTATAATATAAAATCTGATGTAGGTTTCTCCATATGTTGTGGTTTTCCGGTGGGATGTCCATGATTAGTTGCCTTTAAAGGATGTGTTTGTTCTAATTCATACTCTGGGTAATCTTCATGCATTAGAGAGTGTGCTGATTGAATGGAATCATTAGATCCTGGATGGATAGTAGTAAATGGAGATGACATTGACATGGTTGGATATGGGTAATAGGGTTGGGGATACCTCAAATGATATAAATATTGTAAAGGTGGAACAATTAAAATATGTGGTGCAGAAATGGTATTGGAAGAATAAGATAAGTGAGATGATTATAGATTTATAGTTTGTAACATCCTGAAACTATAAAGTGGGGGATGTAAATTTGTGGTAGATGGGGAATCAACTTGTGGTTCATGGTAGGATTGTGTACAGCGGGGGATCCATCTATGTCGAGGATAATCCATTATTCGACCAATTCTAATAGGGTGAGGACAATTCAACTCATGTGCAATAGTATATCCCTAAAAAATAATAGATAATAATAATGAACATGGTATAATTTATAATACAGATGAAAAAGATTACAATTGTTACACTCACTAAGGGAAGTTGGTGAGGTGTCCCATGCTCACGCATCAATCGATTAGTGTCAAATAACTTCATCCCCTTAACTTATTTAGTACATTCTTCATAATATACAAAAGAATGAAACGAAATTTTTAAGAAAATGTTATTATAAATCTCGTGTAAAATAGAGAATTCAAGGAATTCATAAATAATGTCAGAAATAGTTTTTCAAATAGTAATTTAAATACAATATATATATGTTGTAATCATGTGTTTTAAAAATTGTTTTCAAAATTGAAATAAATCTAGTTAAATAAATTTAAAACAATAAATTCTAAAACATAATTTTCAGTCCAAAATGACTTTAAAATAAAGTAATTATGTTTATACTAACTAAATAAAAATATTTCATGTTATATTGAATGATCCATGTGCATAAATAGTTTCTTGAATATATTACCCACCCCTACATTAGGTATAACATCAACCCTAACAATTGGACAATTTCAGTCATCAAATGTTATATTTTGGTCAACACAAATAGAGGAATAAATTGTGTCAATTTCATCCCCATCGTCAGGATAAAATATTTCTTGGGATTACTTCATTAATGATACAATAATTAGGCCTCAAAAGATATTTTACCTAAAAATTTTGTATTATCATTAATTCCAAAATTTATGGTTCATCGTCATCCAGGAATCTACTCGTGTTTGTAACTCTATGTCCACATTCATCAAAAAATGTACCATGTACCATCATTCAATAAAACAAATTAAATTTCATCATAGTAACTGGACCTTATGATTTGTAATCTATTAGAATAATTTTCTCAAAAATCCCATAACACTACATACTTTCATATTGGGGCCAACTATTTAATGAACTTGAATAATATTCTGTTATAGCAGTTTTCATAATTCCATTATTATTAATTCTCATTTTCATTTCCTGATCAGTTGTCAAAACATTATACTGATTTATTTTTAAATACTTCCTTTCAAAAACAAAAAAATTATAAAAAAAATCCAATTGTCTTAATTCATGAGAAACATAGTCAATAGGTAAACTCAATAAATTGAACATATATGAATAAAACAATTATATGAAAATCTATATTTTAAGATAATTATGTTAATGGTGATACCGTTGATTATATCTATTATGGAAACTCTTCACTATGAAAATCATCTCACTTTCTCATATGCAAAGATCAAGGAACTGTACTTATAATTTATTAATATTCCCTAAATAAAATGATAATAAATGTTTAATATATTTGTGAAATAACAAAGTATAATATGACCAATAAATATTAAAATTACATTCTTGATCTAGTCATTGAATGAACCATATTTGAACAAGACTGTGTGATCTTCCAAATCCTGCTCTTCAGGGGTCAATGTTTCCAACTTATATAAAATTTTAATTCCATATATTTAGGTATGATATGGAAACAATATATAAAAATACCCATAATTTTCATATTCATTTCATTTTGGCCTATTATAAATTTTTCTCACATTAAAAAATACGTTGAAAAAAATAAATAAATTACAAATCCAGATAACCTCTCCCAGTGGTACCATCCAGATTATTCCTATTTACGACATTATATTTCAATATGCACATATTTATTTCACTATAATACATCCACTAAAAATTAATGGGTATCCCAAAGAAATTATGGGGATGATGAACTGTTAAATGCATCATCCATGTGAATCATGATGGAGGAAATGAGTTTCCAACTAACAAAAAATTAACAGAGCTACATACTGAATTTTTATAAAGAAATACATAGAAAACATTTTGAACAATGGTATCTAATAAAATATCACATGAAATTTAATTTCACCCTGGTATATTTATATATATAATTTTATATTTATGTTCAAATCAATTTATAATGATGGATGTGATAATAATAAGTGTTTATGGATTTTAGTTTCAAATACCTTATGTTGAGTCATTAAGATATATTGATGATATAGTCATCCGAAACAACGATTTTTACGAAAAAATTAAAAAATTGATTTTTCTATAAATGTTTTATAAATAAAAATCACTAGAAACATTATATTTGTTTTCACCGATACAGAAAGGATGCAATTCTTGTTGTATACATCAATCCAATATGTCTTTGAGTGATCAGAATTCATCTTTGGCCTTCCCCTACATATTTAGAATTATTGAAATAATCATTCCATATATATATTTCTCAATGTTCATTAAATAAAAATGATTATGTAGAAAATTGGTATACAGATATAGAAACTCAAAAAAACCTTACTTCTATTTTTTCAATTAAAATTAAATTTAGTGTCAATATTTTTACTCTTTTTATATTTTCTCTGACCATTCCCTAATGAGAAACTATAACAATTAAATTCATTAAATAAATATATTCTTGACATACAATGAGGTTAATGTTCATTGTAAACCGTTTTATAAAACCACCACTGATTCTTCCTATATTAATGATCCATTGGGAAGAATCATCTATTACCCCTAAACCTAAAAATATGATAGCATTTATAACTTCTAAACCATTTATTCTTTGTAATAATAAATCATTATAATTTTTCCTTTGTGCTCAAACCATAGTAAAATATAATTTAGGGTATGGATAAACAAACACTAAAAATTGTTAATAAAAATTAAAAAGTCAAGTAGTTTAAGAAGATTACATATTCGAGAATGAGACACTACAGTCATGTCATATGACACCACGTTTTTATTGAAATAACGAACACTAAAGGAAAACATCATAGAAATTTATATGACTATTATTTTGAAAAATCATCAGCCACTTGATTAGCCTATTTATATACATGTGTGATCATAAGGATGATATGCTATACCTAATTGAGGAATACACTAAATGAGGAAGGTTTATCTATGAATCATTCATAGTCCTTGGATTAAGAGAATGTACTACATGTTCATAGACAAATTCAATCCAGGAAAAGTTCTTGATATAAAAAAACATCATTAAAAGAATAATTAATTTCCCAAGGTTCTTCATCATAGAGATTCACAATACAGAAAAATGATGAAAACATCCTTTGACAATGATAGCAATTTTCGGAAGATTCCACCAAAGAAGAACCTTCCTATAATTCCTAATGTACCTCCATAACCATTAACTTTTAAATTTGAAAGATATAAAGAATCTAGAGTATAAACATTATCCTTATCCCCTTTTTTAGTCATCCTGAAATTCATAAAAAATAATGTGCATCACGATTAGTGATTTTTTTTTTCAATGGAACCAGTTCAAATGAATAAATCAACATTAATGTATCAATGGGAAAACAAAAAACCTATATAGAGTGATGGATATTTGATGTCAATGAATTGGGAATTTTGATCAGACTAGACATTGTGAAAGGTTGTTTCTACAAAAATAATAATCTTTTTTTTAATTTCATCAATATAGTCAACATTGGTAATGTGTAGCATCATGTCACAGACTTAACGGTATGAGAAGTAATCCATCTACAAAATGTAAAAAATGTACCTCAGTAATTTTTGTGCAAAAGGGCATAGAATGAATAAATGATGAATAGATTCAGCATCAGTAAATCATTGATGTCAGGAGGATACAATGCATTGCACATTCTTTATTAGTTGATATTGTGTTGTCATCCTCCTATTCCATGTTATACATATGAGTTAAAACTGAGATGTTTTAACAAATGGGGAGGAGGAGTCGATATTGGAGGTAGTGGAGGCATCTGAGGCAGCGCAAAGGCATCGCGGAGGCAGCGGAGGTAGCAGAGGTAGCTCGGAGGCAGCGTAGGAAGTGGAGGCAGTGGAGTAGGCATAGGAGGAGGTGGAGGAGGAGTAGGAGGAGGAGGAAGATGAAGAGGTAGAGGAGTAAGATGAGGTGGCTGTAGTGGAGGAGGAGGAGGAGGAGGAGCTGTGGAAAGAGGAGGATGAGGAGAAGTATGTACCAAATGAAGAGAATGAGGCGAAGATCATGGCAGAGGAGGAGGAGAAGAAGGCGGTGGTGGAGAGGAGGCAGCGACAAAGGCACAGGGTAGGTCTTCCATGATTTATGGGGTGTGGGGAGGAGGAGGAGGAGAAGTAGGCACCAGAGGAGGAGAATGAGGTGGCGGCCACAACATAGGAGGATTAGAAGGAGGTCGCGGTAGAGAGGAGGCAGTGGCGGAGGCGCTGGGTAGGGCTTCCGAGAAAGCTTGATAGGGTGCGGGGAGGAGGAAGAGGACCTGGTAGCACTTATAAATCCCACGGGGACCTTTATCAGTGCTTTGTAGCCTTGATAAATCCATACTTTATCAGTGCTAATAAAAGCACTAATAAATGTATAAATTTAATAATTATTTTTTATTATTATATAATTATTTAAAATGATATTTATGATATATATATATATATATATTTATTAATACTTATAACTCTAAATTGTTACATCGTTATTTATACTGATAAAATTATTCTAAATGTGTATATATATATCATTGAATATATAATAAAATATATATTTATTTTTTAAATGTAATCTAATTTTAATTATAAGGTTACATTTTTTAGACCATATATATTATATGGGCAACATAATGAATTATAAATCAATAACACATCAACATGATATGTAATTATAATATATAAATGAACATTATTCATGCACATATATGATCACATAACATATACACATGATGTATTCATTGACCCCAATTCATTAGATAACACATATATATTCAATAATTTTAATTATACATATATATTAAAAAGTACTATATATTTATAAATAAAACAAATAAATTAAATATAAACAAATATACTAAATATATATATTTAATATAATGAATTAATAAATCTATAAAATATAATGAATTAATTAATCTAATAGATTTTATAAATCTAAAAAATATATTAATTATTAATCTTATAATTATTTAATTTTATATATATATATATATATATGCAGCTATAACATGTGTTTTTTATTTAATGTATAGAATAAACATTATCAGTGCTAAGAAAATAACTGATAAATGTAATCTTTATCAACTCTAATAAAAGTAATGATAAATGGATATTCAAAGTGCTGATAAAGTCATACCACTTTATTAGCGCTTTTCTATTAGCGCTGATAAAAGGCAGGCACCTACCTTGCCCAGTTTTGTGGTAGTGTCGAAAAACAAAGATGAATGATATGCATGATGTATGTGAGCATTAAATAATAATATATTGTCAATATCAAAAAAAAATTATTAGGAATATCATTATAAAAAAACATCAAATTATACTCCTTGAAGTGATGCAAAAAGTCATGCAAAAATTTAATTAAAATTGAAATTCAGCCATATAATCAAACTATCAGGATTAAGATGTTGATTTAAACCACCATTACTACATGGTCTATATACATGATCACTAGATATCACCTCTACATAAGTATCAATTATACTAGACAATGAATAGAAGATAGAACATAGTACCACAATTGGATATTAGTAAGTGTTAAAAAAAGATGGTCGAATGACCCCCAAAGAAAAGTATATTTTCATCACAGTAGACCATTTTTTGAGGCCTAAATTAAATTATCGTGGGAAGTCATCCCAAAATGTTCATTCATCGTATATAAAACTAGTGTCCGAAATTAAAAAAAAAATTAAATTACATTTCCATTTTTAAAATTGTAGGCATGCTGATTCAAAATGTTTCAAAACAAAAGCAGTAATTTATAGCAAGAATTAAACCACTAAAGAGATTATACATTCGAATTTTTTTCAAAAAAATCCACCTTATTTAATTATAAATAATTAACTTTTTTAAATAATATAGAAAAACCCACTTAAGGGAAAAATACACTAATTGATAAAAAACAAATTTTGAAAAACAACATTTTTTAAAAAATATTAATTCTAAAATATTATTGTTTTAAAAAACCATTGTATCATAATGATGAAACTAATTTCCATTATTAATATCATAAATTAAACTATTTCTTTTTTATGACATTTCCAATAAGTTTATTACAAAAACACCCATAGCTTCACATGTTAAAAATAACCTATATTCAAATAACCATCAGGAGTGTATAATTTCTATTGAAATAAAATGAAAAAAATTTAAAAATAAAGTCATTTAAAAATGAAAACTAATCACAAAAAATAATAAATTGTTAGGTCATGAAACCATTTTCCACAAAAAATTCCATTTTTTGTCGCCCTGGAATAATTATAACCTGTCACAAAACTACATAAGGTATTGTGGGAGAATGAAGACCTAGATACTAGAGAAGATAAGATAATAAACAATAGTATTGAATGAAATCATACCTCTCATTGATTGTCACAAATAAACATCTATTTATGGAATAAGAACTATTTTTAAATGGGTGAAATGTATTTTGAAGAGGTAAGGGGTGCCAATGTCACAACCCGTCCTTGGGGCCCATGCCATGACTACTCCAAGCCCGCCTTCCATAGGCCAGGGGCTGGCGACTAGCACCAAACGCGTAAATCCCGATAACTGGGAAGGCATTTCCTTTATAAAAGTAACAAAACACCACAGAGTACAAGAGGAAGTAAAACACTAAGTACAAAAAGAAGTGATGAAAAGTAAATGGGCCAGAATACAAACCCAGAAAAAAGTACAACTACAACTAAACAAAGTACAACCGAAAAAGACAACAGCTGGAGGGACGGAAGCGGCTCCTGGGTCGTCCTCCTCGGATCCTACCTGAAGGGTAGGTATAGATGGCGCAGCTCCTGGATCGTCCACCACGAATCCTACCTGAAGGGTAGGTACAGATAGCCTCCACAATGCTCTCGTCCGTCAACCTCCTCCGAGTGTCGTCTCGCCGTGAAGTCCACCTCCGGACACTGACTTGTCGTGTAGTCCACCTCCGGGTACCGTCCAGTCCTCGAACACTCGGCCTCCGTCAGCACTTCCTGTCGTCTGCAACCAACACAACGAGGTGTGGGCATAGCCTGTGCAGGGGTGAGTATAACGATACTCAGTAGGGACCCCGAGACCCTCAAGGTCTCCCTAAATCCAACAAGTATAACCACAAGAAGATCTCAACAGATAAACTCTACTTAGGTATATTCCCATATATCTACCTAAGTTATCAAATAACCCATCTCAATCATGAGGAAACACAAGGATCATGAGATCAATGGATAACCACTACCCAGGTATATGCCCATACATATACCTAAGTTATCAAGTAACCCATCTCAATCATGAGGAAACACAAAGGTCAAAAGTCTCAGCTCAAACCGGGATTTTCATTATCGAAACCGTAACTACTGAAGAGCTCCGTCTCTAAAGTGTACAGTGGTCCTGTCACGACTCCGAGTTACTGATCACAAACCTAAGACTGCTGAGGTACTCCTCCTGTCGAGTACCGCGGGCTAGCCACCCAAACACAGTAGTGCTTCCCGCCGAGGTATGTCAGCCAAACACAGTAGTGCACACCCCCTAGTAGCCTGCAGAGGTACTCTCCGGACGAGTACCACGGGTCTGCACTATCACTCAGGTAGTGCTCCGTCCGCCATGGGTCTGCACCCAAACAAAGTAGTGCTTCGTCCACTGGGCTAGTCGACTCACTCCAAGTCGATTCGGTCAAGCAGTCGTCAGGTCTCAGTCGGCTACACGGTCTCCGTACTCCGCACGCTCGTCTCTGGGAGGGTCCGCTCCACGAGCTGCAAGTCGATACTCCAAGTATCTCAAGGTCCCACGAAGAAGTATCTCAAAGGACCACCTCGTCACAGGGGTCTCAACGCAATAGACGGCGCGTCGATCGGACGCCCGGTCTGTAAGTTATTAGCATTTTCGTTCCAGGGGTCCGGTTGGTTTCGTGAGCGAACCAAACACAGCCGTATCTCAACTGTACCCCGATCTCTCATAGGGTATACTCATAGGGACCGTTTCTCAACGTGATCGTCAACGCCGCTGACGGTTCGTCAAACGGACGTCCTGTCTGAAATTTATCAGCTTTTCTGTTCCAGGGGCCCGGTTGGATTTCGGGTGCGATCCAACCCGGCCACTACCAACTGTATCCAAAACTCGGGAGAAGGATGCCAAAAGTTCTGTAGCATCAACAGGAACTCAACGCAACAGAGGGCACGTCAATCGGACGCCCGGTCTGAGAGTTATTGGCTTTTTCATCCCAGGGGCCCGGTTGGTTTTTAAGGCAAAACCAACCCGACCGTACTCCACCTGCGCCCAAACCCCGGGCGGAGTGAGCCAAAAGATCCGTCTCACTAAGAGGAAACTAACAAAGCTGACGGTACGTCAATCGGACGTCCGTAGCTCAAGATATGAGGGTTTCCGCTCCGAGGGCCCGGTTGGTTTCCTGTACGAACCAACCCGGCCGAACCCAAAGTATTCTGAAACTTTGAGTGCGATAAACCGAAACGTCCAACTCGCTCCAAGGATTGCGTTGCCGCTGACGGCGAGTCGTTTGGAGGCCCGTAGCTCATGTTACGAGCGTTTGAACGAAAGTCGTCCGAAGACGGGGGGTCCGGGCCCCGGCCGACCCGGCCCGACCCCCCTTGGTGGGCCCGAACCGGGTCGGGTCCGACCCGGTTGGCCCGGCCCGGCCTGGCCAGGGCCGGTCCGGCTCGGCTCGGCCGAGCGGCCAAGCGGCCGACGCGGGGGAAAGCAGCTGCCACGCGTGACAACCCTCGCGGCACCCGCGGGGTGTCGGACAGACAGCCGGACGTGCTGCGTGACAACCCCGCGACACCCGCGGGGTGCCGTGTGACAACCCTGCGGCACCCGCGGGGTGTCGCCCTGGACACCCGTGGGTTGCCGCGCTGGACACCCGTGGGGTGCCGCGTGACAACCCCGCGGCACCCGCGGGGTGTGGCGCTGGACACCTGCGGGGTGCCGCCTGACAACCCCCGCGGCACCTGCGGGGTGTCGCGGGACAACCCCGCGGCACCCGCGGGGTGTCACGCTGAACACCCGCGGGGTGCCCCCGCCTCCGGCCGTCGGCGCCGCCGCGCCGGCGACCCGCGCCGCCACCGGCTTTTGCTGGCCGCCGGAGTCGCTCCGGTGGCCCGTTTTCCTTCCCGTCTGCGCCGTTGTTCCTCCCGGGTTCCGTTCTTTACTGTGGGATCATCAAACATCCGTTGCGGAACGTTCCGTCGTTGCCCGTCAAATCCACACAAGAACGAAGAACGGCAGAGGGTTTTCGGGCCGTGTTCATTTGGCCCGCTCCCTCCGCGTTAGATATAAACAATGGTAGAAATTAAAGTTCAACACATGAACGCATATCCGAAACAATTTTTAATGAAATAAAATTGTTTCATAAAAACGGGTTCCTTATTTGAACGGAAACAACAATTTTAATAATTTTAAAATTGTTCACAAATCCAGTTCTTTAACTTTTTAAAGAAACAATTACGGTAATATAAAAAGAAAAGGGGGGGGGGGTAATTCCCAAAAAATAAATCCCTACCTCGCCGTCGCTGTCGGATGCGAGGTCGTCGCGGAATTGACCGTCGCGGAAGGAGGTGATCGTCACACCGTGGAAGGGCGTCGCGTCGACGATCTCCGAGGACCAAGAACATATGGATTTAATTAATAATAATTAAATCCATGTTGTTGTTGAAATCCAAAAAGAAAATAAAAAGAAGCGCAACCCCCTACCTTGGTTGTTGTCGATCGAAGGCTGTCGCGGGGTTGGATCGTCACGAAGGGAGATCCATTGGCGTCGCGGTACAAGGCTTCACGTCGTCAATCTCCGCAGGTTTGGCGTTCTTCACGTTCTTTGCGTTCTTCGCATTCTTCGCCGAAGAAAAACGCTTTCCTCCAAATCCTCTCCACGCCACAAGTTTCAACCCAAAATAAAATAAGCTTAAGCCTTATTTTATTTACACAACTAAACATTTGAATTTCAAAAGATACGAAACGAACCATTAATTCGTAGAATTAATTCAACGAAAGAAACAGCTCATTTAATTTATGAAATAAACCGCCCAATTAAATGGTCTGTTAAGAATTTAAGAAAACGCGTCAGTTGACTTTCATAAAGACGGGTTTTCATGGGTGCGTTGCTTAGCGGAAAGAAACAGCGGGGCTCGTGCGGGCACCACCTCACAAATATCCTACCAAGAGGGTAAGATATTTCTGGATAGTACCCTATCCGGTTCAACTCAGTTTAAGCCGCTTTTAAGTGGCTTCAAGTGGCTTCCAAGTGTCTTAAGTGAAATAAAATAAAGTTGTCGTAAAATTATTTTATTTCTTAACTTTAAGCCCGAAAATTAAAAACCACACCTGAGTAAACGCAATTCCGGAAGAGGCATTTCTAAGAAAATATCGGCGCTGCGATTCCATCGGTGCCCTCAGAATGCGATTCCGAGCACCGGTTCAAAAGTTAGAAAAAACCCACTCGTCCTTTCACTGAACGTACCCGAGCCAAACTTCGGAAATTGATTCCGGGCACACCGGGCCTCGGAATCAGGCGCCGTCAGAAACTGCGTTCTTGTAAAATTTCAAAGAAAATTAAGAAAAAAATAATTTCCTTGTAATTTACGGGTCTTTACATTACTCCCACCACAGGGCTTTACGTCCCCGTAAAGCATCACCACAAACTTAGGGAAACAAGCGGTACTGAGCACGCATCTGAGCCTTCCGCTCCCATGTGATCACCTGGAGGTTCCCGCACTGCCAAAGAAAGTGAACAAGTGGAATCGACCATCCTCCTAGGATCCGCTCCTGTCAATCCTCGATCCCCACAGGAACCTCCGTATAAGACACTCATCGCCACCATCTAGCTCCTCATGGTCGATGATATGCGAAGGGGTCGAGCACGTATCTCCTCAATTGGGATACGTGGAGAGCGTCGTGCACCTAGTGCAACTGAAGTGGATGGGCCAAGCGGATGGGCCAAGCGGTAAACCACCTCGCCTACCCAGCTGAGGACCTAGAAAGGTCCATTGAACCTCGGAGATAACTTTCCTCCCAGGACACATCTCCGTAAACCTCGTCGAGGTGAGACCCGTAAGAAGACGTGGTCATCATCCTCGAACTCCAGAGGTCTCCATTTCTGTTAGAACTGAAACTCAAAACGACTGCTGCTATGAGGGTAAGGTTGACCGACTCAAGAGTGATCGGTCGCACCCTCCTATGCAAGAGTTACCCTGCACTGCCTGGGGTTTCCTTTTCCTCTGACCAAGGAAAACTCATCCCAACGTTTTCCTAAAACCGTCAATTTGAGTATGAATAGTTATTTCCCATTCCATACTCAAACTAACGTCGTAAGGCCTCGACGCTGCCACCAAGAGATTCCAACCAGAACTCTCGCCTCAAGGGTCTGACCACACCGTTGGCGTAAGTGTGATTATCGAGTCTCCTCCCAAGGTATCTCCAGATGTGAGGGTCAAGTCCACGGATTACCGGAAACTCTAGGTCTAGAACAAGATTTGTGGAAGCGAGGAATGATTCATATCGACGTCTGTTACTACAGCAGCTAGTAGTGGACATAGACTGTCCCTTGAATCATTTCTAGAGCCATTGGGTCACACTCCTTGATGGCATGCAGCCGCACTCTTCCTCCTCCCTCCAACTCCCTGAGCCTGGCGGGAATAACTAAGGCGGGTGGGTGTATCATGTTAAGATGTACACCACCTCATGCTGCTCTCCTAGCTTTGCCTCCACGTCTGCCGTTTCGCAGACTCATCTCTATTTAAAGCTACCTCTTCTTGAAACATTTTTCATGCCCGAGTCTCTAAGATTGGCACCGGTTCCTTGTTTCTTTCTGCACTGTGCAGTCTTCATCCGCTCCTAGATGAACTGCACCTCCTTTAGCCTCACAAGAGCTGCTATGATTTATTCTTTGCCGATAAGAGAAATCTGGTCTCATCCCCTGGATGAACCACATTCGTTGCCTAATACAGTAAATCCTGACATAAATGATGCATTCATGCCATGGATGACGTCGTAAGGCCTCGACGCAACTACAAATAGATCCAACTGTCACTCTCGCCTCCAAGGGTCGAGTCACACTGTCGGCATCAGTGTGAGGTTACTAGGTCTCCTCCAGTAGGAATTTCGAAAGTGAGGGTCAAGTCAACAGTCTTAACCAGGACCACTTAGTAACATCAAAAAAGAGGACAGGAAGGCAAACATCACAAGATAAGTGTCTTTATTTTATTGCATCTCATGGTACAAAGACACAAAAACAACATGAACATGGAACTAGAAGTACAAGAGACGTATCCACTAGTTCCGCTCCTGTCCACCTGCTCCAGGAGCTCTACTGCCTTGTCCACTTCTCTACTGTTGCTCAAGCATTCGTCGCTGCCTCTGCCTCGGTGGCTCCTCAAAAGCCTATGGATCAACTGTACGAGGAGTCGTACAGTCACGTGCCAGGTGCCCCTTTCCATCGCACGAGTAACACAGTCTGCTTCTGGCACGCCTGGCTCTGACCCCACCCCGGGTGCCCCGCACCACCGGTCCTAAAACCCGAGTTCGCCCAACTGCTGGTCTGGTCCTCCTGGACCTCTGCATCATCTGTCTACTGCCCACAGATGACTCGGCTTCTGATCGAAAAACACGTGGCAAAGGCAGCAGCTCCGGAACACGCTCGGGGTGTAGAGCTACTGGCACAAACTCCACCCTGAAGAAGGTCTCGAAGTCTTCCCATGTGAAAGCCATCCCATCGCAAAACTGGAACAAGTGGCTCCACCACCTGCCTGCTGCTTCCTGAAGAAGGCTGGCAGGAAAGGTCACCATGAAGTCTGATGGCGTCCCCACTAGCTTGAAGACTCCCACCACAGCCTCCAGCCAATCCTCAGCCGCCTGCGGGTCCGTCCATCCCCCGAACCTGGGTGGCCTCTTGCGCTGGAACTCATGCAGTGCGCTCAAGTAGCGGGCATCGCCTACTTCTAGGGCTTGTGGCATCGGTGGCCCAACGTATGGTAGTACCGCTGGCGCCTCCGCTGCTGCCTCAACTGCAAGAGGGCCCTGTACCGAAGCCTCGTCACTCGACAGGCTGTCAGCACGCACATCCCTCTGGGCTCTAGTTGGTCTTCCGAGAAAAGGCATACTGAAAGAAACAAAGTAACACGGTCAAACCATTATACCTGGTGAGCTGACCTGGTTTGAGCTGTTTTAAGGGGGGAAACCTTTGAAAACACACACGCAATCAGTGTTTTCGTGCACAAAGTCGGAAATCAGTTGCCAGGGTCCTGGTGTATGGATACGTCGGCCGCCCGCACCAACACTGGACTCCCTGAACTGAAAACCACACTCGGTACCCTTAACACTATTGCTTCACAGAAAGAAAGATCAGAGTCTGTGGTAGAACCGACCACCTTTGATACCAATTTGTCACGACCCGTCCGTGGGGCCCATGCCGTGACTACCCCAAGCCCGCCTTCCATAGGCCAGGGGCTGGCGACTAGCACCAAAGGCGTAAATCCCAATAACTGGGAAGGCATTGCCTTTATAAAAGTAACAAAACACCACAGAGTACAAGCGGAAGTAAAACACTAAGTACAAAAAGAAGTGCTGAAAGAAAATGGGCCAGAATACAAACACAGAAGAAAGTACAACTACAAATGAACAAAGTACAACAGAAAAAGACAACAGCTGGAGGGACGGAAGCGGCTCCTGGGTCGTCCTCCTCGGATCCTACCAGAAGTGTAGGTACAGATGGCGCAGCTCCTGGATCGTCCACCACGAATCCTACCTGAAGGGTAGGTAGAGATAGCCTCCACAGTGCTCTCGTCCGTCAACCTCCTCCGAGTGTCGTCTCGTCGTGAAGTCCACCTCCGGACACTGACTTGTCGTGTAGTCCACCTCCGGGTACCGTCCAGTCCTCGAACACTCGGCCTCCGTCAGCACTGCCTGTCGTCTGCAACCAACACAACGAGGTGCGGGCATAGCCCGTGCAGGGGTGAGTATAACGATACTCAGTAGGGACCCCGAGACCCTCAAGGTCTCACTAAATCCAACAAGGATAACCACAAGAAGATCTCAACAGATAAACTCTACTTAGGTATATGCCCATACATATACCTAGGTTATCAAGTAACCCATCTCAATCATGAGGAAACACAAGGATCATGAGATCAACGGATAACCACTACCCAGGTATATGCCCATACATATACCTAAGTTATCAAGTAACCCATCTCAATCATGAGGAAACACAAAGGTCAAAAGTCTCAGCTCAAACCAGGATTTTCATTATCGAAACCGTAACTACTGAAGAGCTCCGTCTCTAGAGTGTAGAGTGGTCCTGTCACAACTCCGAGGTACTGCTCACTAACCTAAGACTGCTGAGGTACTCCTCATGTCGAGTACCGTGGGCTAGCCACCCAAACACAGTAGTGCTTCCCGCCGAGGTATGTCACCCAAACACAGTAGTGCACACCCCCTAGTAGCCTGCAGAGGTACTCTCCGGACGAGTACCGCAGGTCTGCACTATCACACAGGTAGTTCTCCGTCTGCCATGGGTCTGCACCCAAACAAAGTAGTGCTCCGTCCACTGGGCTAGTCGACTCACTCCATGTCGAGTCGGTCAAGCAGTCGTCAGGACTCAGTCAGCTACACGGTCTACGTACTCCGAACGCTCGTCTCTGGGAGGGTCCGCTCCACGAGCTGCAAGTCGATACTCCAGGTATCTCAGGGTCCCACGATGAAGTATCTCAAAGGACCACCTCGTCACAGGGGTTTCAACGCAACAGACAGCGCGTCGGTCGGACGCCCGGTCTGTGAGTTATTAGCCTTTTCGTCCCAGGGGTCCGGTTGGTTTCGTGAGGGAACCAAACCCAGCCGTATCTCAACTGTACCCCGATCTCTCATAGGGTATACTCATAGGGACCGTTTCTTAACGTGATCGTCAACGCCGCTGACGGTTCGTCAAACAGACGTCCTGTCTGAAAGTTATCAGCTTTTCCGTTCCAGGGGCCCGGTTGGATTTCGGGTGCGATCCAACCCGGCCACTACAAACTGTATCCAAAACTCGGGCGAAGGATGCCAAATGTTCCGTATCGTCAACAGAAACTCAACGCAAAAGACGGCGCGTCAATCGGACGCCCGGTCTGAGAGTTATTGGCTTTTTCGTCCCAGGGGGCCGGTTGGTTTTTAAGGCAAAAACAACCCGACCGTACTCCACCTACGCCCAAACCCCGGGCGGAGTGAGCCAAAAGATCTGTCTCACTATGAGGAAACTAACAAAGCTGACGGTACGTCAATCGGACGTCCGTAGCTCAAGATATGAGCGTTTCCGCTCCGAGGGCTCGGTTGCTTTCGTGTACGAACCAACCCGGCTGAACCCAAAGTATTCCGAAACTTTGAGTATGATAAACCGAAACGTCCGACTCGCTCCAAGTATTGCGTTGCCGCTGACGGCGAGTCTTTTGGAGGCACATAGCTCAAGTTACGGGCGTTTGAACGAAAGTCGTCCGAAGAAGGGGGGTCCGGGCCCGGGCCGCCCCGGCCCAACCCCCCCTGGTTGGCCCGAACCGGGTCGGGTCCGACCCGGTTGGCCCAGCCCGGCCCGGCCAGGGCCGGTCCGGCTCGGCTCGGCCGAGTGGCCGAGCTGCCGACGCGGGGGAAAGCCGCCGCCACACGTGACACCCCCCACGGCACCCGCGGGGTGTCGGCCAGACAGCTGGACGTGCCGCGTGACAACCCCGCGACACCCGCGGGGTGCCGCCCTGGACACCAGCGGGGTGCTGCGTGACAACCCCGCGACACCCGCAGGGTGTCGCCCTGGACACCCGCGGGGTGTCGCGCTGGACACCCACGGGGCGCCGCCGCCTCCGGCCGCCGGCGCCGCCACGCCGGCGACCCGCGCTGCCACCGGCTTCCGCGGGCTGCCGGAGTCGCTCCGGTGGCCCGTTTTCCTTCCCGTCTGCGCCGTTGTTCCTCCTGGGTTCCGTTCTTTACTGTGGGATCATCAAAGATCCGTTGTGGCACGTTCCGTCGTTGCCCGTCATATCCGCACCAGAACGAAGAACGGTGGAGGGTTGTCGGGCCGTGTTCGTTTGGCCCGCTCCCTCCGCGTTAGATATAAACAACGGGAGAAATTAAAGTTCAACACATGAACGCATATCCGAAACAATTTTTAATGAAATAAAATTGTTTCATAAAAACGGGATCCTTATTTGAACGGAAACAACAATTTTAATAATTTTAAAATTGTTCACAAATCCAGTTCTTTAACTTTTTAAAGAAACAATTACGGGAATATAAAAAGAAAAAGGGGGGTAATTCCCAAAAAATAAATCCCTACCTCGCCGTCGCTGTCGGATGCGAGGTCGTCGCGGAATTGATCGTCGCGGAAGGAGGTGATCGTCACACCGCGTAAGGGCGTCGCGTCGACGATCTCCGAGGACCAAGAACATACGGATTTAATTAATAATAATTAAATCCATGTTGTTGTTGAAATCCAAAAAGAAAATAAAAAGAAGCGCAACCCCCTACCTTGGTTGTTGTCGATCGAAGGCTGTCGCGGGGTTGGATCGTCGCGGAAGAAGCGTCGCGAAGGGAGATCTGTTGGCGTCGCGGTACAAGGATTCGCGTCGTCGATCTCCGCAGGTTTGGCGTTCTTCGCGTTCTTCGCGTTCTTCGCCGAAGACGAACGCTTTCCTCCAAATCCTCTCCACGCCACAAGTTTCAACCCAAAATAAAATAATCTTAAGCCTTATTTTATTTACACAACTAAACATTTGAATTTCAAAAGATAAGAAACGAACCATTAATTCGTAGAATTAATTCAACGAATGAAACAGCTCATTTAATTTACGAAATAAACCGCCCAATTAAATGGTCTGTTAAGAATTTAAGAAAACGCGTCAGTTGACTTTCATAAAGATGGGTTTTCACGGGTGCGTTACTTAGCGGAAAGAAACAGCGGGGCTCGTGCGGGAACCACCTCACAAATATCCTACCAAGAGGGTAAGATATTTCTGGATAGTACCCTATCCGGTTCAACTCATTTTAAGATGCTTTTAAGTGGCTTCAAGTGGCTTCCAAGTGGCTTAAGTGAAATAAAATAATGTTGTCGTAAAATTATTTTATTTCTTAACTTTAAGCCCGAAAATTAAAAACCACACTCGAGCAAACGCAACTCCGGAAGAGGCGTTTCTAAGCAAATACTGGCACTGCGACTCCATCGGTGCCCTCAGAATTCGATTCTGAGCACCGGTTCAAAAGTTAGAAAAAACCCGCTCGCCCGTTCACTGAACGTACCCGAGCCAAACTTCGGAAATTGATTCCTGGCACACCGGGCCTCGGAATCAGGTGCCGTCAGAAACTGCGTTCTTGTAAAATTCCAAAGAAAATTAAGAAAAAAAAAATTTCCTTGGAATTTACGGGTCTTTACAGCCAAAGCCAGCTTATGAGGGGAGGGGAAACCAAGGTCACATGAGGATAATGGGAGAGGAGATTTAAAGTTTAAAATGGGTATTTTTAGGAGGATCTAGAGAAATGTTTCCAAATTATAGTGTTATAAACAATGTTTTTAATATAACGGGGGCGATAGAATTTGTAAAGAATATAAAATCCAATGTTCTTCTAAAATTCTGGTATAGATCAGTGGGGATAGTTTTTGTTTCTATTATGGAAAACAGAACACTTCACATTGATCACCTTAGTAGTATCAAGAAACTAAAACATCCTCTCAATCATGTCAATAAATTCATTAACTTCATGGGGTTTTGTGAAACTATGTAAGGAATGATGCTTGATCTTGAGGAACACTTTAGCATTGACTTTTACAGGACCTAGTTAGACTTCTATATGCAGATCATGACAAGAACCAAATCCCTGAAACAAAGCATGGATAGACTAAACCAAAAAATCCTCTAATATCTGACAAATTTTTGAGGGAGAACTATTTATTGCCTCTCTTATTTTCCTCACATGAGGTCTTTGAGGAGGAATCTGGATACATCATGAAAAACCCATAGGAAAAACAATAAATATGCCATCTTATAAAAATTCAACACTAATAATAATTCGAAAATGTTGCCATTAATTGAAATAAAACATATTTAACAAAATAACAGGCCAAAACAATTCACCCTTACTCAATATCCATATATTTTCTATATAATATACATATCACCTATGGAGAGAAATTTGACCAAATACTAAAAACCCATGGTGACTGAATATTTATCATGTGACACCCCATTCAAAACAAGAACAACCAGCTCTGAAAATCCTAGATCAATTTTATACAAACACTGCCAAAAATTATGACCCATTAAAAGATTGTAAACTCCCCTAATAAAATTTTTCATGATCAAAATAGGGGTTCCATACAACCTGACACCCGACCAATTCCAACAAATGGACTTATGGGAATTCTTGATCCCCACATGTAGGAATCTTGTTCATTGGCATCAACAATACTCTTTTTTGAGTGATTTCACGTATGTATTGAAAAATGAATAACCACTAAGGATAAAACAACGTCACATAATGTATTACCAATACCGAAATGGGAAAAAAATCATACTCAATGTTTTACAACATTATCCAAAAAATACCAAAATGTAAAGGGAAATAACAAAACAACAACTCAAAAATAATTATATAATAAGAGGGACATAACCCATGGATGTATGTATGATGGGATCCAAATACCATTAATATACCATCCAAAATAAATATTTCATGATAAAAAATTATATGAAAAATCACTCTAAATGTTTTAAGAAAGAACTTGGAAACAATTTTAAATAAAACAATTCTAGGAAAATATTTCTAAAAATCATTAATTAAAATAGGTCTTCATTGAAACTAAAATGTACCCAAGGTCCACCGTATTACAATGATTATCACCCCATTGGACAATCACATCATAAGAGAGAACAACATCATGGAAAATTCTTATTGGTTGTAGCTCATGTTTGATCATATGACCCTCATACCTCTATGATACGATCATCCAACTAAAACACAAATCATCCTCATACATAATACACTAATGGGAAATGAATCCCTAGGTATATTGGTCTCTAAACAATTTACAATATTATAACTAATACATATCCATACAACCAACTAATTATACCCATTAAAAATCATCCACATGTATCCTTACAATTATTTCAAAAACAGATGGGATCAATATTCCCCCCATGGACAACATCACTATCACCATCAGAAACATCCTCACCTCTGATATCATCATCTAAATAATTATCCTCATCATCACTAACAACACCACAACCATAATATCAACCACTAAAAGGGACGTCATTGGAATCACATGGGTTATCATTTTAATAGAAAATTGATTCCATATTCGAATCAATAGTAGTTTAAACATTTTATTGAAGGGATTTACTTACAATAGCTATTACATTCATGAAGTATGTTGTGATCAATTTACTTCTTTTATGCTGCTATAATGAATTTGTTTTAGCCTGAGCTAATTCTGTGTAATTTCTTTGTAAGTAGAGGATCTAAGTGGTTTCAAATGAGCATGATGAGGACCAATAAAAAGTGTGGACAATGTTTACACTTGAACAACATCTGACATTCCCATTTTGATCCTCCCAAAACACCTTACTGAAATGAACATTTTTTCTAAAGTTATCTTATTTATCATCAATGGACTCTAGGGGAAACTATTGAAAAAATTAATAATATATTTAAATAATAATTTTTTATAATTAATTGAAATATAAATAATATATATATTATTTCCTCTTCTCTTTTTATTTACCTCTCTTTTATCCTTTTTCTTCCTAATCAAGAAAAATAATTTTTCCTAAGGAACATGGCATTCGATGGACTATAAATTTTGTTGAAAATGACATTGATTCGTATACACATATTGAAAGTATAATAATTTCATAATTCTAACTAATAATAAAATTTAATAACATTTAAATTAATGTTAAAGTCATAAATTTATGCATGTGATAAATATTGATGAAATGTTCATAAATAAAATATAATCAAAACAAATTTATAATTTTATCTTCTCGTTATCAACATTCTGTAATCATGAATATGTACTCTTTAAATTAATCTCATAATATGTACTCCATATTATTATTTATATAGAATTTCATTTTTATATATGATTTAATTAAATATATAGATTTTATATTTCAATTTATTATACAAACTATTTAAATAATCCAAATTTGACATGGTTAGTACCATATAATATTTTATCAAATAAAAAATCATAAATAATTTTTTTTTGGTTTTAGTAATATCAGAATTAGGCCCATAATTTTAAGAAATCAAATTAGGTATTTATAAATAACTCATTATCATTAAATATAAATACCTTATTACTAATTTATAATAAATGTCAACTGGATGATGTTGTAATGTACAATATCCGAATTAGATAAATTTTCATTAGGAAATAAACAAAATTATTCATTCGTCCAAATCAAAAATAGGCCATTAGATCCTTAAATCAATTGGTTAATAAGAAAATTAGTCATTATGAATTCATTTCAATTATACATTATATCCTTAGGCCAAATGGACATTAGGTAGATAAGAAAATGGGCCATTAGGCCTTTATCCCAATTGGCCAATTAGCCAATTGGCCATTAGGCCTATAGTAAAAAATTTCATTCAACTATTGTTCCATTCTATTAATTGGATATTATGCCTTTAGTAAAGTTGTATGATTGTACATTATGCCATTTTGATAATTGGACATTAGGTAATTCCTTTAGGCTAATTGTCCATTAGTCCTTTAGCCCAATTGATCAATTAGAAACTTGTCCTTTATGATAACTGGTCGTTAGACCATAGGCCCAACTCGCCAATTGACCATTATGAATTTATGTAAATTGGACATTATGCTATGAAAAAATATTTTATACTTTGTAATTAGACCTTTAGGGAAATTTTCCCACTATCCATTAGGCTTTTAGCAAAATTGGTCACTAGGCTATAGAGAATTGGTCATTTAGATGTTTGGTCATTAGGAAAGTTAGACCTTAGTCTATTGGGCTAATTTTCGAACATTTCCATTATTCATTTATTTAAATTGGTCAACTGGTCATTAGGCCTTTAGTCCAATTGTCTATTGAACCATTATGCCAATTGGCCAATTGGACATTTTGTATTTATGCCAATTGTGCGTAAGTATTTTAGGTCAATTGGCCAATTATAAATTATCCCTTTTCTATAATTGTCAAATTTTCCATTAATCCTTTAGAATAATTAAAAATTAGACCATTAGTATACTTCACCAATTTTCTATTAGGACGTTATACCAATTGACACTTAGTCCATTATACCTTTACACAAATTGGATATTAGGATTTTAGGTAAACCGGATAATTATGTTTTTATGCCATTAGAAATTTTTTCCATTAGGCCTTTATTACAATTTTTTCATTTTCCAAGAGGCCATTATGCTATTAGGCCATTATTGCAATTGTTCAATTTGTTATTAGGCTATTAAGGCAATTGGAATGTTTTCCATTATTTCGTTTGGAAATTTTCCCAATTAAACATTTGAAATTAAGGACAATTGGATATTAGAACATTAATCCAATTTAGAAATAGTTTCTTAGGACTTTAGACGAAGTGTCTATAAGACTGTTAGTCCATTAGTCATTTAGGATAATCACAAATTAGTACATTATGCCAATTCAACAACAGGCCATTAGGACATTAGTACAATTACCCATTAGTCTATTAGGGAAATGACCATTCAAATAATTTTCCAATTTAACATTAGGTGTTTAAACATATTGTAAATTTGGCCATTTGGACATTAACCCAATTTTTCATTAGTACATTATGATAATATCCAATTGGCCGTTAGACCTTCGGAAAAATTGGGAATTATTCCTTTAAACCAATTGGAAAATTGAAAATTAGGCCATTAAACCCTTAGGGAATTAGTCTAATTTTTAATTATGCTATTAGGCCAATTGGAAAAATCTCTATTGGTTATTTAGGTCTATTTTATATTACTTCTTTCAGTTAATCGACCATTATGACATTATACCTCTAGTAAAATTGTAAAATTGGACATTATTCCTTTATGAAAATCATCAATTTAGCCTTTAGGACAATTAACTATTAGGTCATTAGGATATTTTAACATTATATGATTAGAAAAATTGGACAATTAGGCTATTAATACATTAGGTATTTATTTGAATTGGCTATTAGAAAGTTAGTCTAACTGGACAATAACCATTTTTTCATTTTCCCATTTGGTAAATTGGATAAATGCCCTTTTGAAATTTAGTCTAATTTTTCAATTGACAATTACATTTTTTATAATTGGCCATTATGACATTAGGAAAATTGTCCAATTAAACATTAGGTATTTATGCTAATTGTCCATTAGGCCTCTAGTCGAACTGGACATTGGGCCATAAAGAAAATTGACCAATAAGAAAACTAGCCATTATGCCTCTATGCCAATTGGCCAGTTTTTCATTAGGCTATTAGACCATTATGCTTTTAGTTCTATTGGTTATTCGGCCATTTACCCATATGAATGGTGTATTTTCATACTTATATTAATGTGATAAATGAAAATTTAGTTAAATTTTCAATGTAGAATCTAACTATGTAAAAATATAAATCTAGATATTATTTATACTCATAATAATGAACCTTGAACTTCTCATGCTTGGGAAATGCAGATTTCCATAATATGTAATGATACATACTTGAAACATTGTGATTTTTTCCCTTAAAACATCACAGAACCAAAATTTAATCCATGTAATAAGAATTATGTTTTATATAAAAACCCTTAAATATTTTGTATACCATAAAATAATTACTCTCCTGATATAAAATCATTTTATGATTTTTTGTTGTTGGATAGTCTGAGGATATGGATACAAACTATTAATCATATCTGAATCTACATGTACAACTAATATGAAACTCATGATTATATGGTCTCTATAACACACCATGACCCATCAACCATGCATCCTTATCTTTTCCACCGTTGGTAAATTCAAAAAGACATTGTAATGAACATTTTAAATCATATAATTAATAAAAAATATAGATATGAATTAAACACAATTTCATACCCATATTTCTGTCTAGGCTTTTTCCTTGATGTCATTACCAATAAATGACTATGAGACCAGTTTCACTAGAATTATGTCATGTTAATTCATAAATTAGACAAGAAACTTATATAATACCTTTAATTATTACTTATCGTAGGATTTTTTTCATTATAATCGTCCATTTATTTTTTTTTATCGATTTCCGGATTCCGGTATAGTGGTTCACCCATATCGCCTACTAGAAGATCACATTGAATAAGATTGAAGGTTGAAAAAGAAGAATTAATCATAGTTAAAATTGATAAATAATTGTGTGATATAATTTAAAACACATATAATATAAAATCTGATGCAGGTTGCTCAATAATATATGATTGATCGGTGGGTTGTCAAGGATTAGTAGCCTCTAAAGGATGTGTTTGTTCCAGTGCATACTCTGGGTGATCATTATGCATTAGAGTGCGTGATTAAGGAATAGAATCATTAGATCATGTATAGATAGAAGGAAATGGAGGTGACATAAACTTGGTGGGATATGGGTACGAGGGATGAGAATACAACGAATGATATGGATATGGTAAAGGTGGCACAATTTCTAGAGGTGGTGTAGACATGGTATTGGAAGAATAGAATAAAAGAAATGATCAAAGAATCATACTTTGGATCATCCTGGAATGATAATGTGTGGGATATAAAAGTGTGGTAGATGGGGTATCCTCTTGTGGATCATGGAGGGATTGTGTAAAAGGGGGATCCATCCATGTCAATAAGCATCCATGATTGGACCAATGCTTATAGGGTGAGGAGGATTCAAATACTGTGAAATATCATATCCCAAAAAAATAATAGATAAATAAAATTAACATGAAATTATATATAATACAAATGAAAAATATTACAGACACTCTAAGGGAAGGAGAGGTGGCATCACATGCTCACACTTCTATCTATTATCATCAAATTATTTTATACGTTTATCTGTAGAATGTTTTCCCTAATATACATAAAAATGAAATGAAAACGTTTTAGAAATTGTTTTTATAAATCATGTATAAAACAGAGAATTGAAGGAATTCATAAAAAATGTCACAAATTTTTTTTGAAATAGTAATTTAAATCCAGGATATATATTTTGTAAAAATGGTTTTTAAAACTTGTTTTCAAAATTAAAATAAATCTAGTTAAATAAATTGAAACCAATAAATTCTGAATGATACATTTTAGTCCAAATAAAATTCAAATTAATTTAATTATAGTTAGACAGACCTGAGAAATACATTTCATATTATATTGAATGAACTGTGGACATATATAGTTTCTTCAAATTGTTATTCACCCCTTAATTAGGTCTAACATTAACCCGAACAATTGGAAAATTTGAGTCATCAAATGAGATATTTTTGTCAACACCAATGGGGGAATTAATAATTTCCATTTCATCCCTATCATCAGAGAAAAAATATCTCTTTAGATTAGTTCATTAATAAAACTGTAATCAGGTCTCAGATGATAATGTAAATAAAAAAACTTCCTATTAATTACAAAATGAATTGTTCATCATCAGCCAAAAATATGCTCATGTTTGTTACTTTTTACCCAAAATCATCAACAAATGTACCATGTCACATCTTTCAATCATAAAATTTAAATTTCATCATTGTAACTTGACCCTATGATTTGTAATCACATAAAAACATTTTCTAAAAAATTCCATAAGACTACACATTTTTATATTGTGGGATTATCTAATACACTGGAAAAATAGTCTATTATTGTATTTTACAAAATATAATTATTCTAAATTCTAATTTTAACTACTTGATCAGTCATGAAAATTTTATAACGATTTATTTTTATATATTTCCAATCAAAAACCAAATAATTGAGAAAAACTCCAATTCTTGTAATTCATGAGAAACATAGTCAATAGGTAAACTCAATATATGAAATTTATATGAATAATAAAATTACATAAAAAAATATATTTAAATATAATTACGTTAATGGTCATAACATTTATTATATCTATGAAGGAAACTCATTCCAATGAAAATTTACTCTATTTCTCAGTGGAAAAGATCGACGTACTGTACTTATAATTTAATAATTTTCCCTAAATAAAATGAAAATAAAATTTTAATATATTTTTTGAATGATATTGTATGAGATAACCTATAAATATTCAAATTAAATTCTTGATATAGTCATTGAACCAACCAGATTTATACAAGAGTGTGTGATCTTCCATATCCTGCTCTTCTGGGGTCAATGTAGCCAAAATATATGACCGTATAATTCTATCTATTTGGGTAATATCTAGATACAATAGATAAAAACCCCCGTATATAAAATCTTCATTTCTTTTGGTCAGATTATATATTTTTCTCATAGTTAGAAATACGTTGAACAAAAATAATTACATTACCGATCTAGATAAACTCTCAAAAGGGTACCATTCAGATTAGTTTTATTTAGGACATTGAATTTCGATATGTAAATATTTTTTTGAGTATAATACATCCACTAACAAAAATTGGGTATCCCAAAAAAAATGGGAAGATGAACTATTAAATGAAACATTCTTCTAAAAAATGATGGAGGAAATGAATTTCCAACTAACAAAAAATTAATCGAGCCTCGTACTGAATTCTTAATACTAAATATAATGAATTTTTTTTGAACAACTATATCTAATAAAATTGAACCAGAAATTTTATTTCACCCTTATATTATTATATAGATAATTTTAAATTTTTATTGGAATTGATGTATAATGATTTATGGGGTAATCATATGTTTTTGGGGATTTTTGTTTCAAATCCCTTATGTTGATCCAATTAGATATATTGCTAAAATATTCATCTGGAACCATTATATTCACCAAAACAGCAAAAAATTGATTTTTATATAAAGGTTTCATAAATAAAAAGTACAAGAAATGTACTATTTGTTATCAATGATACAGAAAGGATGAAATTATTATCGAATACTTCAATCTAATATGTCATTTTGAGATCAGACGTCATCTTTGGACATCCCCTATATATTTAGAATAATTAAAAGAAACATTTCTTATATGTATTTCTCAACGATCATTATGTCAAAATTTATGTGTAGAAACTTTGTATACCAATATGTAATCTCAAAAAATAGACTTCTATTTTTCCAATTAATAATGGATTTATTGTCAATATTTTACCCTTTTTTATATTTTTTATGACCATTTACTAATGAAAAACTTTAACACTTTAATTCATTAAGTACCTAGGTTAATGATATACAATGAGGTGTATGTTCATTTTCAACCGTATTACTAAACCTATAATGATTATTTCTATATTGATGATCCACTAGAAAGAATCACCAATTCCCCAGAAACCTGAAAATATGATGATATTTATTCGTTCTTAACCATTTATTAATTTTAATAATAAAACATTATAATTTTTCTTTTGTGCTCCTACCATAGACTGTGATAATTTAGGTTTTGTTTAAACCAACATAAAAATTTGTTAATAAAAAAATACAATGTCATGTAGTTTAAGAAGTTTTATGTATTCAATAATAAGACACTCCCCTCAGGTTATATAACACAATTTTTTAATAGAAATGAATAACTCTAAAGGAACATAGGTAGAAATTTATATGACTAATCTCTTTGAAAAAGAATTATCCAAATGATTAACCTCCTTATATACATGTGTGATCATAAGGTTGATATGTTATACATAATTGATGAATCCACTATAATGAGGGGTGGTTCTCTATAACACATTCCTAGTCCTTTTCCTAAGAGGATGTACAACAAGTTCACAGTCAAATTCAATCCATAAAATGTTTTAGATATGTAAAAAAATTTTCTTAAAATCAAAAAGTATTTACCAAAGTTCATCAGCATTGAGAATCCCATGACAATAAAATGATGACATGATCCTTTGAAAAAGCCATGATATGATCAGAAGACACCGCAAAAGGATAACTATCCTATAATTACCAAAGTTTCTCCATAAACATTAAAATTTAAATATGAAAGAATAATAGGAATCTAGTGTATAAACATTATACCTATCACCTTAATCGGTAATCCTAAAATTCCTAAAAACTAAAGTGTATAACAATAGGTGCATGTTTTATTCTATGGAAGCAGTTCGAAAAGAAGAATCAACATCAATGTATCAATGGGTAAACAATAATATTATTGAGAGTGATGGATCCTTGATGTTAGTGAATATGACAGTTTGAGCATACTGTACAGCATGAAAGGTTGTTTCTACCAAAATAATAATCACGATTTTAATTTGATCATTTTAGTTTGTATTGGTAATGTGTAGCATCATGTCACTGACTTACCTGTATGAGACGAAATCCATCTAGAAAATCAAACCAATGTACCTCCATAATTTTTGACCAAAAGGGAATATAATGAATATATTATGAATAGATTCATCATCACTAAAGAATTTATGATAGGCGGAGACAAGGACTTGCAAATCCATTATTAGTTGATTATGTGTTGTCATCCTCCTCTTCCATGTTCTAAAAAGGAGTAAAAATAAAGATGGTTGAACAAAAGGGGATTTGAATTTAAGAATTCATTAATTTGTTGGTATAGATCCACCATCTTGTATGTTGTAATAATTTTTATTAATTAAGTTCCTATTTCTATATGTCCCTTATATTAGAGTATCATTATCTATAAATGGTTAATTTTGAATTTCCAGATTTTCTAGAGAAAGAAGCATGACATCAAGGTTGTAACTTTGATAAAGGATTTCTTACGCATACATATCCTACAAATTTCGAGGTATCTCTATAGTGTAAAATTGACTATCTAATCAATAATAACACCAACAATTATAATCGTAATGGCTCCTTAGAAGGGTATCACACATCTGAAATATTTTTTTCATGAATATTTTATTGTGTGCTCACCCACATCCCAATGCTTCTTCAACTCTCTTATTAATGGTTGTAGGTAGAAATCTCTATCATTGGTAGGATATAAAGTCCCATATATCATTATGTCAAATAACGTGAATGGTTTTTAAAAAAAACATAGAGTATGATTATAAATTTGAACAAAAACTATCTATGTGTTTTAAAATGTAATCATCTGACCAAAATGATTAAACCCGTCAGAGGATAGACACAACCAAACATTAAAATCCTCAACTAAAAAATCAGGATGTTGTTTATCAAATTCATCCTATTCTATTATGTATTCATGATGAACCAAATCATCATTAACTTTAATTTTATTAGAATCCTTCCATCACTTATTGAATGAGATTTATATATACATTAATATATTTTTAAGCATGGGAATCAATGGAATGTTCCAAATGACTT
The DNA here is from genome assembly GCA_963277665.1 of Viscum album. NCBI lineage: Eukaryota > Viridiplantae > Streptophyta > Magnoliopsida > Santalales > Viscaceae > Viscum > Viscum album. The sequence continues at coordinate 553,561,121 of OY728165.1, read as the reverse complement.
TTTGTGGCACATGAGATGATGCTCCATCTATATTTTCCTTCTATAATGATTTACCACATTCATTATAGACACTAAGCCAAACACATTCCTATGATAATAAACAAAACTTTTTGGAACAAACATGTGTTTTATTATTAAAGAATATGATTTTCTTAATTAATATACATTGCAAATAATGATTTTAGGGAATATCAACACAATCGGGAATCAATTCCATCAAAAGTTAAAAATATAACCAATCTAGGTATTGGAAATTTCGTACATGGTTATTCAATCATATAACCACATAAAAAATTCTTTACTTCTTCATCTTATTATATTCATGATATATAGAAACTCTTGAGTCTTACATTACATTTTTCACCCACTCAACATCATCATCTTCATTTTTTTCTATATGTGTATTAATATCATTATCTTCTTTGACTACCATAATGTCTCTCTCATGATGTTGCACAAATGGAAACTGGTCAAATATAAAGTTCTAAATACCACCCCTTTCAATTCATCCATGAATTGTAGAAGAGTGTCTCATATCTTAATTGTGATACCAAACATAAAACTTTGTTTCCAATCCATCTTTTGTTTTATGGTCACTAACATCATCATGTGTTGACCATGGTCTTCCAAAATTGTTATTACATGGGAACTATATATGACCTCCAACAAAATTATTGTGGTATAAAAAACAAAAAATGGTTAAAAATTATATTTAATCTTCATTGATATACTATCGAATTTTTTTTATCTTTTATCAATTATACTATAGTGAAACAAATTTAGTTCAATGAATTAATGTAAACCATAATTTAGTGATATCCACATTCATATAAAAATTAAAGGTATATCATATATTAATTTAATGAAAATAAATAGTAAACCAAGTGGAATGAAATGCATGATCTAAGTAAGAATTATAGAATACCCTATTGTCCAGCGCAATAAATAATTAGGCATATCATAAAAAATAAAGGAATACTCATAGATGTGACACAATAAAATATAACAAAAATTTAATTAACATTAGAAATCATAAAAATAAGTCCATTACACCTAAGTAAAACCAGTGTTCAAAATAAAAAAAAATATTTCAAGACTTTCCCTTTTTTAAAATTGTGGGCACACCGATTCAACATATTCTGAAATGAAATAAGTGATTTATATAAAAATTTAAACCACCAATGTGGAAATACATTTGAATAAAAACTCTAAAAAAAGTCACATTATATAATTATAAAAAATATAAATTTTGGAATAATTTAAAACAACACACTAAAAGGGATAAATAACCCTATTGATAAAAAAACTAATTTTGAAAACGACATTTTTAAAAAAAAAAAATTTAATTCCAAAATATGAATTTTCATAAACACTATTGTATCATGATTATAAAACTAAATTTCATTAAAAATATATTACTATAAACTATTTCTTTTTTACAACATTTCTAATTAGTGTATTACTAAAACACCCTTACACTTCAAATATTAAAAATAACCAATATTTACATATCCTTAAAGCGTGTATAATTTCAAATGAAAGAAAAAAAATTTTAAAAAAAAATTCATTTAAAAAACTATTTAATCAAAAAATAATAATAAGTAGTTTGTTCATGGAACCATTTTCTGCAAAAATACCCTTGTTTTGTGGCCATGGAATATTCAAAACATGTCACAACCATACATAAGGCATTCTAAAAGAAACAATACATGGATGCTAGAGAAGACAAGATAATAAATAACTGTATGGAATTAAATCAGAACTCTCATATATTTTAACAAAAAACATCTAAAAATGAGTAAGAATTATTTTTCGATGGGTTCAATGTCTCCTAAAGAGGGGAGGGGTGAGAAAGCCGACTTATGAGTGGAGTTGGACACCATGGTCACATGAGTAAATTAGGAGAGGAGAGTTAGAGTTTAAAATGAGTATAGTGAGGTGGATCCAGAGTAAGGTTTCTAAATTAAAGATTTATACCCAATGTTTTTAAAATAAGGGTGGGAATTGCTTTAGGAAATAATATAATATCGAATTTTCTTCAAAAATATGGGTATAGAAATGTGGGGATAGTTTTTTTTTCAAGTAGTGACTGAAGAACAATTCACATTGATCAAATTAGTAGTACAAAGATTCTAGAACATCCTCTCAATCATGTTAATAAATTTATCAGCTTATTGGGGTTTTGTGATACCCTGTATGGAAGGAGTCTTGTTATTGAAGAACTATTGAGCTTTGTCATTTCCAATACATAGTTTGACTTATTTATGAATATCATGACTAGAACTAACTACATGAAACAATGAATTGGTAGTATAAACCACAAATTCCCCTGATCATTGACCAATTAGTTAGGGAGAACACTTATTTCCTCTCCTAGTTTCCTCACATGAAGACCTTGAGGAGGAATCCAACAACATAAAAAACCATAGGAAAAATAATAAATACACCACCCTAAAAATCAACACTAATAATATTTTTAAAATGCTCCCATTAATCAAACTAAACTATATCTAACACAAAAATAGGCCAAACTAATTCACCCTAACTCGATACCCATATATCTTATACAACATTTACATCTCACATGTGGAGATAAGTTAGACCAAATCCTAAAAACCCATGGTGTCTGAATTTCTGTCATGTGGTGCGTTGGAAAGAAACCCCACTAAAAAAAGAACCATAAGCTCTTAAAATCCTAGATCAGTTGTAACATCCCGATTCCGGAAGCCACCCAGAGGCTCTCCATACCCAGTTCGTCACATGGCCTCAAGCGCATTTCCCCAAAAGCCAGAGGCTGCCGACTAGCAGTGTGGGCCTTGGGTGTGAAAGTAGGGAAACTATGCCCTCATTGGAAGAGTACACAACATAAGAGAAAAAATAAACAAAAAACAATAGAGGAAGTTGTAAATATCCAACAACGGTAAACATCGTATGTATAAAAAAATAAACTGGATCACAAACATATATATTAAATGATGCATAATACATATTTCTAGTAAAGCATCCAAACAAGTCACAATGATGAATACAATACTAAGCCAAATTTCAAATGAAAAACAGATAAGAAACTCCTCAGCATCGCAAGCCTTGGCTTGGTCCCATGCCCTCCTTCTCAAATTCATGTCTTGCACCTGAAGTCTAAGTGCGATTGCCCTTGTCTACACCTGCAACAATATAATCTGTTTCGGCCCAAAATCATAATTGAAACATGGTGTGATACTAAATCCAAGTTGGCAACCACCTGAAGATCTGTGCCTAACATTCAGTGAGTATATGTCATTTAAAGTATAGTAAACAGTAAATAGTAAACAGTAACCAACAATACATAACAGTAAACAATCGAAAAATCAACAACCAGCAGTGAAAAAAATAGCAAACCAAAAAAATAAAACCCTCGGGGAAGTACTCACAACCACCCCCCTCTGGTCCTATCCAAAAAGTCACAACAACCCTCTGGGTAGTACACTCTGCCTAACCCCTCTGATTTGTTCATAATAAAATTATAAGACTCTCTGAGGATGCATCCTCAGTCAATTCCCATAATATTCTATGGTAGTAATGGACTCTCTGAGGAAGATGACGCGGTCTAATACCCTTATAGCTACAATGTCTAGAGAATCTCTGAGGAAGCGCACTCTATCAATTCCTCTTATAGCCTCAGGTCTATCCCAGAATCTCTGAGGAAGATCACTCGGTCAATTCCTCCTATAGCCTGGAATGGTTTAAGGAATTAAAACAAAACAACAAAGACCCTCCAAGGAAGATAACTGGGTCTACCCTCTTGTGGTATATAATATCCAAGACTCTCAAGGAATCTCACTCTGTGTATCCACTATAGTCTATAAGATCTAGAATCTTTGATGAAGCTCACTCAGTCCACCCTCCTGTAGTCTATAATATCCAAGACTCTCTGGAAAGCTCACTTAGTCTCTCCCGTATAATATATAATATCTAAGACTCTTTGGGAATCTCCCTTGGTCTATACCGTATAGTCTAAAGCACCAGGTTCTCACGGCCTAATTCCAATCAGTGAATAATAATGCTATATGGCCACAGTAAACCTACAAAGATAATTGGATAACCAGTCTATATCATAATGAGCATGTCAGGAAATAGGGCTCCATCCTACTATCACAAGGCATGAAAATTAGGAACAACAGCAAAGGCAGAACAAGACCAAAGGTCGTAAATAGAACAAGAATGGGGAAAAATACAAGAACAACAATTATACTCATATATTACTGAAACATACTTCTACACAAGCATACAAGCAAGGAAGGAACATAACAAGGGTAAAACAGTAATGACACAATACTCCGTTCAAGGGGATTGGTTGAATTTGCACATAAACTAAAAGCAATCGAACGGAAATGCACCAACCACCTACATGGATGCTAGGATATTGATATACATGAACCAAAATGATTGAGTCTCCTTATATAGTCGAATATCTGAGAAAACATCAAAAACTATCAACCCACAATATCTTGAGAATGAAGGAAAATCATGGAATGAAACTCAAGAAAAACGAAGAACTCACTACTGTGGTTCCAGCATAATCGATGGCGGTCGATTTGAGAACAGATAGATGCTCGGGGGATTGGAGATGTATCAGCACCACACAGCTTCTCTCGATTGAACAAGACCTCAAAGAAGACTTTTATGTTGATTAGATGTGACCCCGGTGTGTTTAATGGAAAAGAAAAAAGAAAAATACCTAGTGTGTACTTTTAGAGTACACGAAATGTAATAGGATTTTCTATACTTCCACTTTAACCAGCCTCCACATTACAACTACACACCATGTGTGTGTCCCAGACATAGCCAGCACACATCCTCTCATGACATCAAAGTACACGGTGTGTACTTACAAAGTACACAGCGTGTATTGTCAAAATTTCCTGATTTTCCCCTTTTTCTCAAAAAACAACAGAAAATGAAAAACATTACTAGAAGGAAGGTCCATGTTCTTAAAAAATTATCCCCTTAAATAAATTATTCCTCGAATTTCCCTACAGAGGTGTAGAAGAAGAACCCCCGAACAACTCTGGCCACTATGATGGTACATCGGCCTCCCTCCCCTATGACTCGTCTGGTACTCTCCTGTGCTGCCATTGCACCCGTACCAGAAGAACAGTCCGACCATGGAGAACATTCGTACTATGTTAGACAATTCGGATAAGATGATCCTCGAACTATGAATCTGCTTCGAGCTCATCCTCCTCAGGTTGAAAAAAATGAGACATGTCAGAAAAGTAACATCGAAGATGAGAAACGTGAAAGACGTCAGGAATATCCCAGTACCTCTGATGTAATTGCAACCGATAGGAAACTGGCCGAACACTCTCCAACACCTCAAATGGCCTGACGTACCTCGGTGAATGCTTACACTGCCTCTAAATACTCTTGTGTCCCAACCTCAGTGTGACACGTAGGAGAACCTCATCCCCAACCTCGAACTCCAGATGACATCTCTGCTGTTCAGCATAAGACATCGGTCAAGACGGTGTTGTAGCCATCCACTTCCAAATCAACTTTATCTGCTATGTGGTCTCCTAGAAAAGATGAGGTCCAAACAAATTTGCCTCTCCTGTCTCGAGCCAGCATAAAGCCGATCAACATGTCCTACCGTACAAGGATTTGTAAGCTTCCATCTGAATAGTCGCCTGAAAACTGTTGTTGTAAGCGAACTCAAAAAGAGGTATATGATTCTCTCAAGAACCTAAAAAGTCCATAATTCAAGCTCTGAGTATATCCTCAAGCATATGAATCGTTCACTCGGACTGGCCATCAGTCTGGGGTTGGTGTCATGTACTCAACATTAACTTTGTACACAAATTATTCTAAAGCCCCTACCATAACTGAGATGTAAAACATGCATCTCTGTATGAAACAATAGAGTGTGGAAATCCATGTATATTTACAATCTCCTAGATGTACAATCATCCCAGATCATTAACACTGAAGGACTCCTTGACCGGAAAGAACTGAGAAACATCCGTAAGTCTATTGATGACTACCCAAACAACATCATTCCCTCAAGGTGACCTCAACAAACCAGTCATGTTGTCTATCATGACATTGGTCCATTTTAACTTAGGAATGGGTAACTACTAAAAAAGACCTATCAGTCGCTGATGATCCTCCTTCACCAGCTGAAAAGTAAACACCTCATGAAAAAACCAGCAACATCCCTCTTCATAACTAGCCACCAATACTGATGGATTAAATCGTGATACATCTTGGGGACGCCAGGATAAACTGCCAAAACTGAGGAATGAAAATCCTGCATAATCTCCTCGCGTATATCAACTGGTACCCACACACATCCTTGGAAACACAAGATCTCATCCTCGCCCACTGTCCATCTAGGAGGAAGGTCCTCTCCTGACACACTCTCCTGCAGGAATAGGACTTCTGAGTCTGATAGTTATCTTATCTATACCCGATCAAGATGTGTGGAGGTAACAGCTACATAAGATAGGAATTTCTATCCCAATCTTTCATGCACCTCCAAAGGCATCTCAGAGAACTGAGCTGTAAGCGGCCACTCACTATTGGTCTAATGAACTACCTGTATCTGAGTTCTCCTGCTTAGTGCATCAGCAACTACATTTCTCTTCCAAAGCATAGAGGGAAGCTCGAAATCAAAGGACTGCAGATACTCAACTGACCTGCGTTGTCTCAGATTCAGGTCCTGCTAATTGAAAATATACTTGAGACTTTTTTGGTTGGTGAAAACCACAAAATGCTCTCACAGAAGGTAATGTTTCCAACATCGTAAGGCTTGAAAAATAGCTGCCAACTCGAGATCGGGCATCGGGTAGTTCCTCTCATGCGGCCTCAACTGCCAAGACCCATACGCAATAACTTCGTCTCCCTATATAAGCATAGATCCAAATACGATACCTGATGCAACACAATAAACAGTGTATCTCTTTCCGGGCACTAGAAAGACTAGTATCGGTGCTTACGTCAAGCTCCCTTTCAGCTCCTAAAAGGATGACTCACAAAATTCTGACCATAATAACTTCATCCCATTCTTGGTTAGACCTATCAATGGTGATTCTAGGCGAGAAAAGTCCGGAATAAAGTGAATGTACTATCCATCATGCCCTAGAAAACTCCGCTCCTCAAAGACGCTCTTCAGGTGCTACTAGGAAACTACAACTCTCACTTTCTCAGGATACACTGATAATCCTTCCTCCGAGATGACATGACCCATGAAGTGAATCTGATCCATCCAAAAGTGGCACTTAGAGAGTTTAGAATAATGCTGATGCTCTCTCGGTTTACTAAAAAAGATCTCAAGATGGGTAGCATGGTTGTGTCGAGTGTGCGAGAACACGAAGATATAATCCAAAAACCACCATGAAGGAATTCATGTATGGATGGAACACTCGGTTCATCAGCTCCATGAAAGATGTTGGCACGTTCTTGAGACCTAACGGCATAACCATATATTTGTAGAGACCATTACTACTCTTGAAAGCTGTAAGAGGTATAACAGATGGTCTAATGCACAACTGTTGATATCCGAATCTCAAGTCAATCTTTGATAACACTCGGGCTTCTCAAAGCTGATCAAAGCTGTCATAGATCCTCATATTGGGATATCAGTTATTGACCATCAACAGGTTCAACATCCGATTATCCACACAAAGCTGAACGGTACAATCTTCCTTCTTCACAAAAAGGATAAGTGAAACCCAAGGAGAAGTACTTGGTCGGATGAAACCCTTTGGTTGTAAATCCTCCAACTGCTTCTTGAGATCCTGCAACTTACCTGTAGCCATCCAATAAGGAGGAATGGACATTGTTTTCTCTCCTGGTAGGATATCAATAGAGAATTCTACCACACGCTCCGGAGGAAAACCTGAAAAGTCCTCTGGAAAAACATCTCCGAAACAGTCCACCACTGGGGGAAAGTCTAACTACGATGTCCCTGGGTCATCCAGATAAAGACTACCAATATGGGTTGTAACTTATCCTAGAACATAATACTTGGGTCCTACTCGACTTGCGTGGACATCCCATTCACCTCTATGAAGAAAAGATCCACCCCCCAGGTGATACAAAACTCACTCTGTGGCGATTGCAGTCTACGACTACCTGAAAGAGAACTAACCTGTCCATCTCAAGAATGACATCATAGCTCATCATCTATAGGACATAGAGGTGTCATAAGAAGTGACACCCTGAATCCTTAAGAGGACACTCTCTGCACTTATGTATGCCAACCGCTCTGATCCCCAACGGTGAATCTAGATTCAAAGTACTGACAGAGGAAAAGATACAGAGCCCAAGGCTCTCCACAACAGTAACAGAGATAATGTTATGCGTTGCACCAGTATCGAAAAGAGATGAAGATAAACCAGAGGCTACTAAAATCGTACCTTTAATAGTAGAAGGTCAAGGATCATGCTCCTGATGGGTCTTCTCCACAGTGAATGTTTGTCTAATACTACAGCTCTGCGATCCTGGATGACTACCCTGAGCTGATCCACTCTACTATCACTGGTAACCTGGTGACTGACCACCATGGCCGCGACCTCAACCTCGGCCCGAACGGCCTAAAGAACTCTAGTTCCCAGACTGGTGAAAAACTAGAGATGCATCTCTTGAACGCGAGGTCATAGAAGAACCCCTACCACTAGCTATAGGTGAAAATGTTCGATAAAAACACTATAGACGGCCCATCTTACTCCACGATCTACACTCTATCGGGTCTCTCTGGCACTGAGGCCTAGTATGCCCACTCCTCCAGCACTAGTAGCATACTACATGGCTACCAGAAGATATATTCTGCCTACTCTGATCTCTTCAAGATAGCTCCCTGTGGCACGTCCTACTATCAGAAAGAGGAATACTAGCTCTAGAGGTCGAGCCACCCTGGCTTACAGCCCCAGAATCCCTCAGATTATGCTCTGTGATCAGCGCTTGATTGATGATAGATAATATCAATGTCAACCTAATGATGTTAACCAGCGAGAGAATGTCGTGACTTAGACTATCCTCGAGCTTATTTTCAATGAACAACTCACAAACTCCTGGAATATGCATGAAACAATACAGCTCAGTAATGTGAGAAGTGTACTCTATAACAGAAAGAGTACCCTGCTCCAGGATCATAAACTCCTAGGCTCGATCAGCCCTCAAGGACTCTAGGTAGAATTAACCATAGATTATGAACTGAAACAAATCTGAGGTCATACTCTGCTAGCATCCTTACTGTGGGATCACCTACCACTACCTCTTGGAAGAGTGCTGAAGCATATAAGTCGTAAGATTTACCCTCTTCTATAGAGTTTCCTCGAGATGCTCAAAGATCATCAGTGTGGTTTCGAGCCACGACTCTGCATCCTGAGGTCCTCCCTCCCCTGAGAACATATGAGGATGCTGCTGATAGAAAATCCATGTCAACTCATGCATCGACAGGGCAAAATGCGACGCTCCCTGGAAGGTCTTCATCATCCTAAGGATACCCTCATTGAACTGTGCATCAGCGCCTGTTACTAGTATAACAACTAGTACGAAGGCTGTTAGAACAAGAATATCTACAGGAGGTCCCTGATTCATCATATCAAGTGTCTTAATACCGTCTGGCAGCTGACGTATAACCAGAGGATGTCTCGGTGGCATAGCTCTGAAAGGTCAAAAAAATACCATAGATCAGGATTATCAAAGACTAAAAATGAAAGAGTATAAGAGGGAAAATAGGAGAAAAACATTCATGTTTTTACAAAACATGACTACATGGGATGTATAAAAACTACACGACATGTTATCTTAAGCCATTCACATGGGCGTGTACTTCTACCACAATTGGTCGTGTAATGCCCAACCCAAACGGTGAGTTGTCCACACACATGGTGTGTACTTGAACTCTATTCCCCTGGTCAAGTGTCCTTACATGGCTAACCCACACGATCCTCTTAAACTAAGACTACACTGTGTGTTCACTGCAGACACAGCGTTTACAAGATGAGTTTCAACTACCCTTGTTATTAGTTACAGGACCGGATACATGGCTGAGAGTACATGGCGTGTTCCAAACAAACATGGCATGTACAGAAAAAGTTTACTATGATCCGTGTTGTTCGTGACACGGTCGGGTACATAGAACAAGGATACATGGTCTGTTCATACCAAACACGGCGTGTACTACATGACCTTCCCCGACCATGTTCTTAGTGACACGGCCGGGTACACGACTCAATACAACACGACATGTACTTACCATACACAGCGTGTGCCTGAAGGTTTTTTAGAACCCCGTGTTTCTTCCCACACAGTCAGTGACATAGTTGGAAAACTACAAGGCTTGTATTTATAAAGTACACGTCACCTATTCTAGGTTTTTCTGGGAGTAGCTCAGAAACCGCACCGAAGCCCAGAAAATACAGGAAACAGTAGTTAATGTGCCAAATTTCAATCTGTGAGGGCCCATACTCCCCGCACATCAATGCTTGGGATCTTGTACATATAATATACCAAGGAAATAAGTCAATTATCCACCATGCTCTGATTCATGAGGGCCCATAACACCTCAACAATAAAAATTTGGCGTTTATTCCAGAAAATCTCTATAAAATCAAATTATCTATCAAATAGCAGAGATTCTTCAAAAACATCTATCACAATAGCATTTATAATCTACACAATGTCAATCACAACAACATTCAATAACTAATTCATCCTAGATGACATTGCAAGAATGCATGACATGTTATTTCAAACAAGTTCTTATAAGATGCATGATATGGCATACCCTCATCTCATCCGGTTGCGACAAAAATATAACCGAAATAAAAAGAAAGGTAAAAACACAAAGCATTTGAATCAATCTTGGTGAAATCAAATATACTATAACATAGAAAAACCAGAAAATTGCAATAAGTGAGGTAGATTGGATTTTCCATGTACACAGGTTAGCTACACTCGGGCACAAATTATTACCATGTACCACATCTGTCCTATCCTTGGGTGTGATAGTAGCGAAACTATGCCCTCATTGGTAGGGTACACAATAGAAGAGAAACAATAAACAAAAAACAATACCAGAAGCAGTAAATATCCAACAACTGTAAACAGCGGATGTCTAAAAAAATTAACTAGAGCACACACATATATATGAAATGATGCATAATACATATGTCTAGGAAAGCATCCAAACAAGTCACAATTCGGAATACAATACTATGAAACAGTGGAAAAGAAAAATAGATAAGCTATTGCTCAGCATCGCAAGCCTCGGCTTGGTCCCATGCTCTCCTGCACCAAAGAAACTCAAGTACCTAAAGTCGAAGGGTTCTCTCCCTTGTCTACAACTACAAAAATATAATTTTGTTTGCCCAATAACATGGCCCAAACTACGTGTGAGACTAAATCCCCGTAGGAAACCACCTGAAGATACGTTCTTAACTGTTAGTGAGTACACGACAGGTAATGTACAATAAAGAGTAAGCAGTAACTAGAAATACACAGTAGTAAACAATCCAAAAATCAACAATAAGTATTAAAGAAAATAGCTAACCACAAACATGAAACCCTCTGGAAAGTACTCACAGTCACCCCCTATGGTCCTATCCAATAAGTACCAAAAACCCTCTAGGTAGGACACTTCAACATAACCCCTCTGGTTTGGTCATACTAAAATTATAATATTCTCTGATGATGAACTCTTATTAAATTCCTCTCATAGTCTATGGGAGTCAGGGACTCTCTAAGGAATATCATGTGGTCTATTCCCCTTATAGACCCAAGGTCTAGAGACTCTCTGAGGAAGTGCACTCATTCAATTCCTCATATAGCCTCAGGTCTATCACAGACTCTCTGTGGAAGCTCCCTCGATCAATTCCTCCTATAGCCTGGAATGGTTTAATGAATTCAAACAAAACAAAAAAGACCCTCTGAGGATGCTCACTCGGTCTACCCTCCTGTGGTCTATAATATCCATGACTCTCTTGGAAGCTCACTCGGTCAATCCCCTGTAGTCTATAATCTCATGAATTTCTAAGGAAGCTCACTTAATCCACCATCATGTAGTCTATAATAAGAAAGACTCTCTGGGAATATCACTCGGTCTATCCCTTATAGTCTATAATATCTAAGACTCTCTGGGAATCTCCCTCGGTCTATCCCGTATGGTATAAAGCACCAGGTTCTCACTGACCTGTGCCAATCAGTGCATAATAATGCTTTATGGACAACGAAAACCTACAATGCTACTTGGATAACCAGTCTATAGCATAATGAGAATGTCAATAAACATGGCTCAATCCTACGGTCACAAGGCTTGGAAAGTAGGTACAATAGCCAAAGGCAGAACCAGACCAATGGTCATAAATAGAACAAGAATGGGAAAAACATCCAAGCACAACAATTATCCTCATATATAACCAAAATTTAACTCTGCACAAGCATATAAGCTTGGAAAGATACCAATAGGGGTAAAACAGTAATCACACAATACCCCGTTCAAGGGGATTGGTGGAATTTGTACATAAAATCAATTAAATCAAACAGAAAGGAAAAACCCACCTACCTCGATGATAGGAGATCAATATACTTGAACCAAGATGATAGAATCTCCTTATAACGTTGATGATAAGAGAAAACATCCAAAACACTCAACCCATGATATCTTGAGAAAAAGTTAAAATCAAGGAATGAAACTCAATAAGAATGAAGAACACACCGCTGTGCTACCAACACAATCGATGAAGGTCGATTTGGAGAACAGAAAGATGCTCGGGGGCTCATAGATGTCTCAGCGCCACATGACTTCTCTTGGTTGAACGAAACCTAGAAGAAGACGTTTATGTTGATCAGACACGACCCTAGTGTGTTAAATAGGAAAAAAGAAAAATACACGACATGTACTTTTGGTGTACACTGCGTGTACTAGGATATCCTTACTCCCCTTTAGGCAGCCTCCAAATTTCCCATATACATCGTGTGTGCGGCACGGACATGGCCAGAACACGGCCTCTCATGACATCAAATTACCCAGCATGTACTTATAAAGTAAGTAGTGTGTACTCTGACGATTTCTAGGTTTTCCTCTTTTTCTCAAAAACATCAGAAAAGGGAAAACATACCTAGATGGAAGGTCCGAGATTTTACATCAGTTTTATAAAAACACTATAAATTATCATGACTCATTGAATGATTGTATCATCCCCATAAACGATTTTACACGAACAAAATAGTGGTTCCATCCAACCGGACACCCGACCCATTCCAAAAAATAGCTTGATGGGAATTTGTGATCCCCACATGCTGGAATCTATTGCGTAGGTATCAATAATACACTTTTTTGAAAGATTTCACGAATGTGTTGATAAATGAATAACCACTATGGATAAGACAACATCACATAATGGATTACCAATACAAAAAAGGGATAATTTTTTTGTAATCAATGTTTTACAACATTATGGAAATCAAAACTACCACAATGGAAAGGGAAACAACTAAACAACCACTGAAAAAACTATATACAACAAGAGGGACATAAACATTGTATATATGTAAAGTGTGATCAAAATCCCACTAATATTCCACTCAAATGAAATATTACATGATATAAAATTATAAGAAAAATCACTGTGAAATTTTTATGAAAAAACATTGAAATATATAAAAATATAAAATTTTAAGGAAAACATTTCTGTGATAAAATATCTCAAAATAGGACTTCATTGAAACTGAAATGTACCCAATGTACACAGTCTTACAATGGTTATGACCCCATCATAAAAACATCACATCATAAGTGAGATCCAAATCATGGGAAGTTATTATTTGATCTAGATAGGGGTTTACTAAATAACCCCCATTCATCAATGATATGATCCTCCAACTGAAATAAAAATAATCTTCATACACGAGACACTAAAGGGGAATGAATACCAAGGTAGATTGGTCTCCCAATATATTATTAAACCCACAATATCCTCATGTATTAGCCACTATATGGGAATCCTTATGAATTCCTAGTGTTCTCCAATCATATCAAATGTTTAGTTAGTTCTATAGAATCAACCCTAATAGAGAAAACTGGTTTTGTGCCCTACTGAATCAACTAGCATACTAGTTCAAGTTCCCCTACCTAGATGCATGAGTTTCCCTTTGTTATCAATTCCCCTATATAATATCACATAAAATAATATCAATCAGTTACACATTCCAATAATCTTGAACACAAAAGAAAAATCTATTTTTTTAATGGAATATTCAACCCAAAATCAAATTTCAAATTGAAACCACAATTTTCCATAATCAAACCCCCATTTTAAATCCATATGCAGACCAAATCCATTTTATAAAATTCTTTTATTCATATAAATTCTTCATAGATAACATTTTAGAAACATAAAAATTAAAATCACATTCACAAAACTAATTTACTTTATAATATAATCTTTCCTCACATTGGTGCCTCAAAATCTATTTAAAATAAGTTCCTCACCTTTCTGCGAATCAATTTAACAGATTTATAGAGCACCAAAAAATAACACATTAAACACAACTAATATCTTTTATAAAAAACATCTTTTAATATATATTGAATTAAAATAACTTTGATGACACATTTCATAACACATATATTATCCACGAAACATATTATGAAACTAAGAATGCACAGAAAAATCATTTAAAAATGTAAAATCATAAAACAACCTACCTAACATATGGAAGCTCTAGATTCTGGTGGAAAACAATAAAATCATTGAAAACCCATAAAATTAAAATATTAGTATACAAACATCAATAATTCCCATAAAAAAAATAAAGATCAAACACCAATTAAGACAAATAAACACCTTTAGAAGAAGAAACAGTAGTGGGAGGAAAACTATAGATAAAGAAAAAACCAAGTGAAAAGATACATAATTGATTTAATAAAGAATCAAGGACAAATACACTAAATGATTATAGTTTATGGGGTCCAAGATGGTGTGGGGGAAGCTCCCATGGATGGAAATCCTGAATGGCTCAGATTAGGGGTGAGTTAGGGACAAACTTGAAGGAGGCTTGGAGATTAATTTCTAACATTAAATGACACCAAGAGGATTCACGGTTATCCCGCATGGTTTCAAAATCATGTGGAAACAATGAGTCCATATCTATCTAAGAGAAACTATTCTACACAGCTTCCTGGGGAATGGACCACAGTTGTAGAGAATGTCGTCCAGCTTGGATAGTTCAATCATCCCAAGCACACAGTTATCCCTAGGCTGATCCACAGTTTCCCATACCATGTACCCACATTGTGCTACCTTATTTAGAGAAAAAAATTCATTATTCTCTAAACCCTCCAGTGGAAACCAATGGAAAAATACTATTCCAAATATAAAAAATTTAAATCAAATTAAATTCTTGTATGTTACATATTGGAACGTTATTTTGGTGTAAATTTATTAAGTTATCATCGTACCATGTAATTCATTAATACCATCATAATTATGGTCATGATCCATTTAACATTAATGAAATCACATTAAAAAGATAAATATAATATAAAAAATGAACAATATAAAACTAATGGTATAAAGTAAAAAAACTTATTATAAAAAAGCATTGGAATACATTTTGGGGAACTCCAATGATCTCATAACATTAGAAAAAAACTAATCCAATACACAAAGAGGGTAAAATAATGTTTTCATTGGTCATAAAAACACTCATGTATACATCATTGAATTTTTCAAAATTGTATATTAAATAATGATTTTTTAGTATAATAATCTTACATATTTATACTCACACTCTATATTTATTTGATAACATATTATCATGAGATCATTTTCCTTATCTAAGGATCCATTGTTACAACTTTTTTTAAGTATAATTTTCTTATAAATTTTTTTATTTTAATTTCACATTGAAATAATATATTTTTTTGTTTATTTTTTTTATAATTTTTTTAATCTATGTCTATGTATAATTTTCAAATTTATTATACTCCCAAAAATTGGGGTAAATATATTTTTTAAATTATAATAAAATTATAAAAATTATGTAGAAATCTTGTAAATTAATAGAAAGTTAATCAACGTTGTATAATACAATGTAATAAATTATTTTATAGAAGGTAAAATTTTAAAAACTCATCGATTGCATTCACTATAATATGAACATCAATGATAATATTTTATTTATTAAATTATAATAGAAAATATTTTGAATCATATTATTTATGAGAGTGGGTACCCTAGACCGAAAATGAACATGTATATTTTAATCACTAAGTCTTGTATATAATTTGATATATATACATTTATTTCTCTTAAAATGGTATCATTTTTACCTCTATATATCTCTTATATGGTAATTTCTATATATTAAATGTAACAAAAAATCATATATTTGCTCTTGTTTATAATAATAAATTAAAAATATTAAGGAAATAATATTAATTTATGTCATATTTTCATTATAAATTAATCATATTGGATATTTATTATGTTTGAAGAATAGTTTCTAGTGGCAGATAATGACTGATAATTATTTCAAGGATTCTTTTTAATTACCCCAAACAAAATAGCCCATAATCAGTGTCATTATTACATTGGCCTATTATACATGAAATCACATCACAATAGACTGAACAGTTTAGTAGCCTTGGTAATCTACATACATATTTCAAATTTAAATTACATTTTTGCCATAAAATCCAAAAAATATATTTCCTTTCAGAAAATCATTATTCCATTTAATTCAAACCACTATATCAATAAATATAATCTTTTAGTAATTCTATGGAAAATTAAACATAAGAAATTCGTGAGACGAAATGATGTGTTTGTGTTAAGTGTAGTAGAAGAAATATTGAATTGATGTGTATAGTTTAAAATGAATGGTCAAAAATAAAATTAAATCAATAAAATGAGAATGAAAATTCATCAATATATTATATTATATTGAAAATCAACAAGATAATAATAAAATAATTTTTAGTAAAATACTTAGTTATAGGGTGTCATGTACCTGGCTCTAGAACTACCTTTTTCAAGGCATTCCAAAAGTTATTTTAATCTTTATTGGTAGAACCCCAATCAATTTAGTCGCATAATTCATCTCATGATACATACGAAACATTAAGTGTCTTTTCAATATATGTTCCCCACACATTCTTTCATGTCCAAAGCATTCATTATATATCAAATATTCAATATAGAAATATATTTTTTAAAAAAAGTTTCCAACACCCCATTGAAACAATTGAATTAAATATACAATTAAGAAATAAAATGAAAAAATATATATTAAATAAAAAAATTATATTATATAAAAAATGGATTGTATATACACATTATAAAAAAAACATGGGTGTTTAAGATCAAAATATGACTCAATTAATGTTCATTGATATGCAGTCCCTTAAAAAGATCAACACATAATCTGGTGGATTGATTAGGTGTATTAATTGACAATCAACATAAAAAAATTCAAATAAAGTTGGATATAACAATAATTAATTTCGCAGATAACCATAAAATGACATAATTAATGAAATATACGTTTAACCAAATGAATGAAATTTAAAGTAAGAAATCCATTACCACATGTACTCAGTCAAATTATATCACCATAGAAGTGATATTTATCAAATGAAATATTTTAATACATGGATGATAATTATATTAATGACAAGATATATCCAAATTTAGTAAACATAAACTACACAAAAAAATAGTTGTGAATACGGCCTATATCTCCTAGAAGTAAATGTGAGATGAGAAAACCATGACCTCATGATTCCCAAAATTGTATCACTGTAAATCCTTCAGTATAATAGATTAATGAGTTTTATAAAATTATTATTTTAATATATTCATATTTATAAAACCTTATTATGTTATTTTATAACTTATTATGACCCAATCATTAATAATATTTTATTAATTCTGCGGTATTTGGTGTGTTCCTCTCATTGGTTCTTGATTGGTTCATTTGTATAAAATAATGACTATTCAAGTAAAATGGGATTAAAACTAAATAAATATAATATAAGAGTATTAATGCAACACTAGATGTATTAATGGCATCCATTATCATTTTTATTTCGTACAAGAGGATGATTTATTAGTGAAAATAGTGATGACTAATATTTAGTTTATTTTGGTGGTTTTTCTGAACATCACGAACTAGTTTAATTTTTTTTAATGTGTATATATTAGTTCAAAAACATGAAATAGCTCATAATATACACATTTAAATATTATTTAACTATAATTATACTATTATAACCATCCATGAAAGTGGTAATAAACAAATTAAAAAAATTATTTAGATACAAGGTTTAGCGCCATAATTCTGGTGATGGTTTCATTTCATTGAATAAGGGGATGTAATAAACGATATAGATATAGGATATTACATTATCAACATATAATTTTATTATATACCTGATTTTTGAATTATTATTTTAATGTGGGTAAAATGGATGAGGATAATATAGAATTTGAAATGAAATTAAGACAGGTACTTGAGGAAATTACCGATTGAATTTCACCTCATTGAGAGTCCGTTAAAGAACTGGGATTTGAAAAATTTGGTGATGCCAAAATCACAAGGACATGGGTATGTTTTTTGGAGAGTATATGGAAGATATTTTAGGAGTTATTAGTCTTGTGAATTAAAATGCGATGGAAAGGGGTGGTATACATGCTGGAGGAGTGGTGGGTTTAGTTGATTAAATATTGAATACATTAAAATTAAATGCAACCAAATTTAGGTGACATTTATAGAAAACAATAAAATTTTAATTAATATTTTGGATACATTATATGGTATAAAAATACCTTAAAATATCATAATAAGTTGAATTTTTTAGTTATTTTATGTTTCATCATTTTAACATTAACACTTTTTATTATTTAACACATACGATGGTAAATATTTTTTTCCACTGTAAATTTTTTATGAATAACAAAATTACATAAAACATAATTTATACCACATGATTGAAAATAAAGAATAAATATTATTATATTCAATTCACATAATTTTCAAAATTCGATTTAAAAAAACTTCCACAGTCACAATGAAAATGTGATTTCTTAAATTCAAAATTTTAAAATGATGAAATGTTTTATTTCCAATTTATATGTGATTTTTATTCAAATAAAATTAATGTTTTTGATCATGAAATATTATAAATATTTATACATTAAAAAAATTAATATACAATTTAATTATATAAATAAATTAGAATAAAAATTAGATTTCATTAAAAATATAATATTTTTCACTATTCATCAAAAAATGAAACTTTTCTAAAAAATACCGAAAAATACAACAAGTAATTGTGATATACCGATATAAAGAATAATTTTTTTAAAATAATTCCTATAATAGATCAATATTTATATAGAAAAAAGGTTCACCATCAAAATGTTGAAAAATTTCCTTTAAAAATATAAATATTTTTATGATTAACATTTGATTTATTTAAATCTTAATCCTATAAAACCTTTTGGATTAATTTGAATATATTTTATTAAATAAACTAAATATAAATTCCATAAATATCTGTAAATAATATTTATTAATTTAATATATTGTCATAAAATTAAATTAATGTCAACATAGTAGTAAAAAAACATATATGTTCAATTTGGTCGCATTTTTATTTTTAATTAATTAGAAACCAATTAATTCATTTAATAAACATGAATAAACTATATATTTTTAATTTCATTAATAGCATTCATTCCTACCATTCCAATAGCTATGTTATAATTATAATAATTAAATTATAATATTTAATAGTTTTATTTAGTGCGATGTTTTATGTAATTTGAGATATCATGGAAATTGAATTTACTAATGAATGGACATACCATAAAATCATATGGTGTTTCGTTCTCTATAATTACCCAACATTTTATCAATGTAATTTCTCCATTATTATAGTAATTTCAAAAGGTAAAAATTATATAAGATTAAATAAATTCTAAAATAAAAACATATAAATGAATATTTAATTAAATTATAATTATTTATAGAATTTAATTTACCAAAACTGATGAAATAGTAACATGACCTTAGGAATAGTAACATAACCCTTATATATAGTAAACTTTCTAAATGACTAGTATCATGAACGATGAATGTATAAATTATATTCAGGGAACTTCTTAATAAATGAATGATTTAATTATATCATAATCTAAGGAATTAAATGTTTTGAAAATTAATTATTAAAGGTTGGAATTTTGGTAAGTAATAAATATTTAATTACAATTTTATAGTATATTTAATAATTAAAGTGAAAATTTTTATTTATAAAATTATTATAAAATTAATATTTTCTATCTTATATTTATAAGATAATTTTATGAGGCCTTTAGAATATTATTAAAGTGTTACAAAATCAATTATAATTTTAATATTCTTATTTTTCATATAAATGATTATTTTAATAAACAATTTAATTTCTCATATTTAGGAAAACTATATCAAAATGGAGTTCATTTAAGAATTCATATTATGTAAATTTGGTTATGGTGAATTTTTTTAATTTTTCCAAAATACATGATTTATTTAATAGTAAAATATGATAATTTTTTATAAAAGTTAAGTACACGAATTGTGGATTGATAGATGATGTATGGTTAATGTAATCCCAAATTATTGAATTATAATTATTATTTTAATATATATTTTTTAAAATTCTCGCATTATTAATATTCTTGATAAAATATAATAAACTAATTTTTTAAATAATGAGAAGTTACCCCTCTTCTCAACATTAAATACCACTCAACACCACCTCTACTCTTAACTCCTACAAGGTTTCGAGGAAATTCCAATTTTTGAAAAAAAAATATTCGAAAGACTCCCCCACATCTAGGATCCATTTTTATCAAATTAATACCATTACCTTTTCCATATTTTGGTTCTCAAGATGCATAAATTCAATATGTAAGTTCCTTTTTATTTTTATTTTATTTTATTTTTGTTATTTTATTATTCTCATTATCTATTAACCTCCGTAATCCCAATAAAATTATAACACAAGTACATTACATGTAATAGAATAATATAATTTTAATGGAATATCCATCATTACCTCCCCCCCCTCTGTTATTCTAATAATGCCATCATCACCTGTGGTGTATCAATTCACTAACTTTAAGGGTGATGGGATTTCATTTTCCTTAAATTCCTTCAATGTTGTTAATAAAACAATTATAATGGTTCAGAAAATATTCAATTGTATGATATGACCATTTTTATGTTCTGATACTATCTTATATTCATAATACTAAATGGTAAATGGAAAAAAATTGGTTTTAATTTGAAAAACCATCAAAATAAACCTAAAATGCTCATCTTTGACATTAAAAAAATGATTCAACCTCAATGAATATAATAAAATTCTTTATAGTCTAATCTAAACTTCTTGAATATCATTAATAATATATAATAACAATAATTTATATTTTTCTTCATTTTACATGAACATCTATTCATGTATAAACAGAACCAATGAAGAAAACTGAGAAAATGAACACTCTTAAATGAGGAAATTAATCTATAAAACTATTTGAAAAGCCCATAAATGATCTTAATAAAACTATAATGAATAAAATTCATTTATAAAATGGTCCTTTTTCCAATTAATTAATATAATTTTATAATACATGATATTAAGGTGGTAATATTTATTTATACATAATGTAAGGTGAATCAGCGAAACCAACTATTTTTCATTTGGTTTTCACTATGTCACCCCATTTTTAGTATGGATATCCATTTACGGTTCCTTAAAAATCATTTACCTTCACATTATATAATCTATTTCTTGAATATAAATGTTACCAATGTATTTTTATGATAAATGAAATGATTTTACCAAAAGAATAATTTTTTCTAAAAACATTTCTCTTACATCCCTCGATATTGTTTCTTCATCACTCATGATTGATGATTCCTATACTATTAATATTACTGTTGATTTATTTTCTAATGTTTATTCATGAATTTATTCCTTACTAAATGAAATACCTTCCATTCCATGGATTATTTTATGTTCAATTTTTATATATGTCATAAGTCTCATGCATGATATTGTAAATGTTATGATATGATGGGTGAGATCAGAATTATATAGTGAAAAGTAAATGTTATGATGTGATGGGTGTTTTTTGAATTATATAAACCTACGATGAATTATATAATGTGTTTCATCTCAGGATAAAAATAGAAATATGCATGAATATGATGATATATTTTTTCGAAACTATATGTGGTAGTTGACCACTAAGGCATTAGGTTTCATTTTTATGCATTTAAACAATAAATGCCTTTATCTAATAATTACTTTATTGATTTGGATGATGATACTATGCAATTTTTTTGCTGATGATGATTATTCTCAACCATGTTATGTTGTTTAATGTTCTTATTTTTCCTCTTTTTGGGATTTTATCTCAACACATTTATTGATGTATATCATAGGGTGACTATTATTACTATAGAAAATTAAATGGATTGTAAGATGCTAGAAAATAAGGAATTTAACAATGAAAACAATTTTTTATGGAACATATCTGTATGGTCCAAATTTTCCCGAGACAAAAAAACATTGATTCCTAGTTTTGTAACAATGTTAGGTTGTTATCATTAAAATTATGTGATAGTCATGTAGGATGAAAAAAATTTTCCATAGTTGGTATCATTGTATTGTTTAGTTATTTTTTTAATTATGATTTTTGTACCGTAGTGAAATCGCATAATATGAGACTAATTGTATGTAATCACCCAATATTCTTTGTTTTTGAAAATGATAAAAATAAGCATCCCACCAAAAATTTCATTATACTTAATTGCACAAAAGAATATATTATTTATTCATGACTTATTGACTTCTGTTTTGTTCAACATTTTCATTTTTAGAAAATGGTGGGTGCCAAGAGAAACCAAGCTAACAATCCATATAGGGGACAATACGACCACTGCTTGAATGACATCCCCACAACCATGGGAGGTGGAGTTCTGAATTTAATGGTGGTTCTTACCCATCTATCTTAGGCTATGAAAAATAACAAGAATAATGTATAATCTCATCCTTCATCATAGAGGGAGTGATTTGTGATTGATTCCTTTATTTGGATATGACCAAAAACATTTAGTAGATCTTCCTATATATTAGTCACATAATATTGGGTCAACTCAATGGATAAGATCATTTCTATAACTCATTGTTCTGAGATAGGTAAGGCGATACTAATTATCTATCATCTATATATATTGGAAAAATGTTGGTGTAATTTTATTAATAACCCATATCCAATGGATGAAATTTAAGAGATGGAATGAGAAGACATATAAATAATGTTTCTTTTGAACTATTTCTTTTAAAATCATCATAAAAATAAAGATACAAAATTCATATAATTAAATAAAATGAGGGATAATCTATTAGGGAATATGAATCAAATTTCAAAATTCATTCAGGGTATGATTCGAGTTTTCGTATCAATAGTAAAAGAAAAAGTGATTAATACTTTATTGTTTCATAACCACACATTAAAAGGGATCCTATAATTTGATACATTTTATATTATGAAGAATATGGTCAATGTTCTGTCAAAGTGGATATGGAGTTAGGTGAATGGTCTAATGCATCTGGTGATAAGAAATGAAAGATGTTGTTTCAAGATATAGGATCTCATGTGAAAGGTGGATCGAAAAAGAAACCACCCACATGTCAAAAAATTCACAATAAGAATCATGAGAACAGCCACAATGTTATCGGTAAAAGAATAAACTCTTGGTGAGAAGGACACAAATCTCATGAATTTATAAATGAAATGACAATGTCAGAAAATGTGGAGAAGAAAATGAGAGAGTCACCTATGGTTCAATGTTTCAACAGTATGTAGAAACACCAATATGCAAGGAAGTTTACTAAACCTCGAGCCCTAGAGGTTAATTAGCATCATAAATAACCAATTCCAAAAAAAAGATGGATAAATCCATCATTACTAAAGAAGTTGATCATAAAAATGAATTCTGAACAGGTATAATTCATATTCAATTCAGAATGGGAAATGTCTTAATTGATTCTAGTTCAACTCATTCCATTAGTTTTTCTATGTTTACATGAACTATTGAATCAAATACCTGAAATATAGAAGTAGATAAATCCATAAAAAACATAGTGGTGAAATCATTGCAACCCAGCAGTTGGACTCATCTCTTATTGGCGTATCTGAGAATATTCACCTAGAAACTCTCATGAAATTTCCCTTATTGGAATAATACATTATATTAGGAATTAATCGGCTCTCATTATATATAGAACATATCAAATTTCTAGAAATATATATACCATTTCATATTCTAAACCATCCCATGCTCTTATACAAATGTATGGAAGATCATTAATCTCCTTTGGGAAATCCTTCAATGGAGGGTGTACTGATTCCCTTTGTAGAAGCATAACTCACTCAAATGCATGAGAAAATGGACAGTATCAACTTAAGAGAAATTCATATCATAAGGGAATACAATGATGTATTTACTAAAGAGTTACTTGGACTCCACCAGATCATGAGGTATAATAAAAAAATATAACTCATTCCCAGAGCTACCCCTATGCCAAAGTGCCATGATATGATGGATCCCGTAAAACTGGAGGAGTTAATGAGATATATTGAAGTGCATTTAGACTTATGGTTTTTAGGACCTAGTGCATCACCATGGGTTGTGCCAGTTCTCACTGTCAAGAAGATGGATGAAAAAATGTGGTTTTGTATCGATTATCGTGAACTCAACAAGATCACAATAATGAAAAAGTATCACATTACAAGGATTAATTAAATTTTTGATCAGTTTTGATGATATCAATACATGTCAATGGTATAATTTTTTTTATATCATTAGCTAAATTTGAATAAGGATTGTATTTAGAAGACTAATTTATGCACAAGTTATAGGCACTATGGGCATCCAGTGAAGCCCATTGAACATAATAATTCACCTGGAATCTGCATGAATTTGATGAGGGTATTATTTAGACATTACCTTGAAAAAATTATAAATGTTTTTATTAGTGATATTATCATCCTCTATATGAGTAAGAAGGAATATGATGAACATCTATGGATTGTGATGACAACATTGATGAATGAGAAATTGTAGGCCAAGTTTAGAAAGTGTGACTTTTGGATGCCTCAAGTCACATTATTAGGAAAAATGATAACAAGTGAGAGAAATTATTAGGACCCCTCAAAACAAATCCAATTAATGAGTGGCCCATTCCCTCTAGTGTCATAAAATTTCTGACTTTTCATACATTTGCAGGGTACTAATGATGTTTTGTGATGAATTTCACATGATTCTGAAACATGCTAACTATGTTAGTAGGGAGAGTGGGGAAGTATGTATGTATGGAATGTTCTGATGAATACTTCAAGTAGATATAGAAGAGGCTGATCACAAAACCTATGCACACTATATCAAAAATTTAAGAATATATTGTGACATAAAATGATTCCTCAAATAAAGGAATGGGTAATATACTTTTGAAAAATGATGACGTGATAGCCTAAGACTAATGGAAATAGAAGACCCATGACCTGAACTACATAATGCATGATATGTAGTTAGCACCTGTGATTTTAATTTTGAAAATATGGAGGCAAAACCTATATGTTGGGTAGTGTGACATATATACTGATCACGATAGCCTAAAGAATATATTCCAAAAAATGAGCTCAACATGATTCAAAATAGATTGTTTGATCTCATCAATGACTATGATTGATCAATTCACTATCATATTGGTATATAAAACTATGTAGCTTATGATATTAAAAAAATAACCTTCAAATCTATCTATATTGAGGACAAAGAATGACAATAAATTCATGGATACAAAAATGATGAATATGGAAATCATAAGGGTAGGGGATACATCCATCCTTTCCTAAATTATTTGCAACCATCTATCTAATATATGATTAATGAGTCACAAAGGGATGATATATAGTTAAATAAGAATGTGAATGTAGTAATATAAGGTAATATAAAAGATTTCCATATCGATGATGATTGTGTAAATCGGTTTGGAATGAGGCTTTGTGGGCCTTCATCACCTTGGATAAAGAATAAGATACTGGAAAATTCATATATCTCAACATTCTCTATCAATAATGGGAGTAAGAAAAGACATTGTGATCATTGAGAACACATATAGGGAGATAAACTGAACAACGAGATTGGAGAGTTTATGTCAAGGTGCTTGATATGTCTACAAGTTAAAGTATAGTAATAGAATTCCAAAAGGATGATGAAACAATTAATTATACCCTTGTGGAAATGGGATAATGTCACTATAAACCTTTTCATGTGTCTCTTGAAGAAATCCAAATAAAATAATGTCATATGGTTTGTGGTGGAATGACTCTCCCAGACAACCCACTTTTTCAATATTCAGGAACATATCTCACATGAATAACTCTTAAATATACATGTGAAATAAGTGGAGAGACTTTATGGGGTTCCAATATAAAGTTTTTTTATTTTCATGATATAGGGGTAAACATGTAAATTTTGGAATATTATTCAACAAGCCTAGTCTAATGAGTTGAATTTCTGTAAGAACTATCACCCCCAAACTTATGGCTAATCTAACAGGACTATTCAAATGCCTAAAGATGAGCTAAGAGCCTACTCATTATAATACAAATGTGGATGTTATTATATTCTCTCACTGATTGAGTTATCATAAAACAATATATTCTACTTGAGTATTTTAATGGTGACATATAAAGCCCTATTTTTAAGGTGATATAGAACTCCATCCTACTTGGATGGAGTTAGACAAAGAATGCAACATGGACCTGATCTTTTAAAAGAGATGACAGAGATGGTTCAATACACCCGACAACATATCAAATCTTCTAATAGTCGGAAAAAAGGCTATGATCACAACCATCGAATGGACATAATGTTTGACATTGGGCACAAAGACTTTCTTTTAATATCACCATGAAAGATAGTCACGTGCTTTGGTAAAAAAGGGAATCAAAGACCAATGGACATTGGCCCCTTTGTGATCCTTGATCACATATGAGTTATATCTTATGTACTCTCACTTCCCCTGTATATGAA
Source organism: Viscum album (assembly GCA_963277665.1). Lineage (NCBI taxonomy): Eukaryota > Viridiplantae > Streptophyta > Magnoliopsida > Santalales > Viscaceae > Viscum > Viscum album. Next base: position 553,533,980 of record OY728165.1, on the reverse strand, counting down.
TCATGTTCTTGATGAGTTCCATGTATAAATCCCAAAAAACTACATACTATATACCTTATATATAAGGAACTCAGTGGTGGTAAAACTAGAATATGATCTATAATTGATGAGCAGCCAATAAGGATTATCTATTGAAAAAAAGGACCTACTCTATAAGGAAACCAAACTAGTAAAAGTGTTGTAGAGAAACCATCAATTTTGATAAGAAAAATGGCAACTGGATGATGTGATGATGGGTAAGTACGCAAAAACATTTTAAATAAAATCAAATTTTGAGGTAAATATTTCAAAAGGGGTGAAGAATGTAATGACCCAAACTATTATCTATGGAATTTAACCATTATTATAGTAATTTAATATATTATAATAACATAAAATCATAAATATTACATAATAATAACTTTTAAATCGGATAATTAATTAAATAATAATTATTTATAGTTGTACAAAAACTTATAACAATTAAATAAGTAAAAATTAGAAACATATTTAATTAAAATTTATGAATAATAATTTTTTTTAAAAAAATTACTTTTTATAAATTTTATTAATAAAATAATATTTTTTCTATCTACTGATTATAATATAATTATATGACACCATAAATATATTTTCAATGTATTATAAAATATGTTACAATTCTCGAACTATTCACAAACTTCGGCCAAAATAAGAAACTAATTAACAAAATAATGAGAAAACACCCCTCTCCTCCACTAGAAATACCACCTATCACAACCTCATCAAATCACAATATAAAATATTTGATCTGATTCAAAATTCATCCCAACCAACATAATAATCCCAAAACCCATTTCAAAGTTCCATTGGTCAAATAAAAAATCCAATACCTTTTCCCTATGGATGTTCTCAAGGAGGATAAATTCAAGAGGTAAATTTGTCATTCTTTTCTTTTAATTTCTTTTTATGTTATTTTTTTTTTCTTTTATCTCCTAACCTTAAATCATCCATATGAAATGATAAATATAATAAATTTCATATAAATTAATTTTATTATTTTCATGGAATATCCTCATCAAAATCTTCCCACAATCCAATTTATTCTAAATATGAAATCGTCACCCATGATGGGTGAATTTACCGACATGGGAGGTTATGCAATTTCTTTTTCCATTAACAACTATAAGGATGTTAATAAAACACTTATAATTGTAGAAAAATATTTTAAGGTGTATTTAATTACCCCTTTAATGTTTAATATCTATCTTATTACAAAATACTAAATGATTAAACAAAACAAGTTCGTTTTGATCGAAAAACTACCAAAATTCTCAAACGATCATAATTAAATCTTATCTAAATATTAATCCCCATAATATATAAAAAACAATTTACAAGGCCATTAACAGAAATTATCAATCATTGATAACATATAATAAAAAAATTTATATTAATCCACATTTTATGTGAACTTCTATTCATGAATACAGGTGCACCGATCCAGAAAACTGGGAAACAAACACTCATAAAAAATGAAATTGAACTCTATAACTCAAAAAAATCCAATAAATGAACATAATAAAACCATAATGAATAATATTATTTTATAAAATGTTCTTTAATTTAAAAATAATGAATCTAATTTAATTAAACATGACACTAATGTGATAAATCATTGGAACATAAGGTAAGGTTATTTCTCAAACCCCACTCTATTTCTTTATGTTTTCCCTATTTCACACAATTTTCATTATGGATATTAATTTAATGTTCAATAAATATAATTTCATCATAGTTATATTTTTGTTTAATGGACATACATGTTACCAAACTAGTTTTATGGAAAATTCAATGATTTTTTCAATAGAACTATTCTTCCTAAAAACACATTAGTTACTTATTTTGAAATTATTTCTTTTTCACTCATGATTGATTATTCCAATACACATAATATTATTCCCTTTTTATTTCCCAATGATTACTCATTATTGATATTTTATGAAATAATACCCTTTTTTACATGTCTTATTTTCTATCCAATGTTGATATATGTCCTATGTGGCATTTAGGGTAATGTAAATGTTATGATGTGATGGGTGCACCCGAAATTGTAATGTCGTGTAAATTTTATGATGTTAAGTGTGTTTTAGTAATTATATGTTTCTAAAATTCATTGGTTAATGTTATGTATCTCATGATAAAAAGTTATATATGTATTAACATGATACTGGATTTTTTCACAACTATATGTGGTAGTTGGCCACTAAGATATAATGATTAATTTTTAGGAATTTCAAAATTCCGTGAATTTATATAATGATTCAACTCAAAATTATAAGGATGATTCTATGATTATATTGAGGTGAATATGATTATTCTTACCCACATTATATTGTTTAATGTTCTTATATATCAACTTACTATGATTTCTGTTAACCCATTTATTTGATTTATATCCTCATATGACATCTTTTACTATAGAGAATTAAAGGGCTAATAAGATTATAGAGAATAAGTAATTAAATAATGATTAATATTTATTATGTAATGGGTATGTATGGTCCTAATTCTACCAAGACACTAAATCTTGGAATCCTGGTTTTGTAACACTATTATTATATTATCATTAAAATAATTTATCAGTGATGTTATAAAACATAGTGTCTCTATATTCTCCCTTACTTCAGTGGATTTAATCCTTGAAATTATAAATTTCTATTCCAAAATAAATTTTTCATATGTTAAAATAATAATTCTGGAGAACTAGATCATAAATATAGTAAACAAGACATCATCTTAATAAGATTTAAAGGTAAAGGCAGAGGTCATAAAAAATTAGTCCTAAAATAGGGTAATAATAGGGTGATGTGAAAATTTGAAAATAAAAGAGAAATAAACTATCATGTTCTGATGTAGAATGATCTAGAACATGTTAATCATAAGTTTTAACAACATAGAACCATAAATATGTGATAGGTTATAGTGGATATTGATTTCTCTCTAATAAAATCGAAAAGAAAAACTTTTTTGTTAAAAATAATTTTGTAGAGCTGATGAATTATTTTACTACATAAATTTAGAATAAAAGGAAATATAATTATATTTAATGAGTACATTTATAAATTAACCAATTTCTACCACAAAATCATCTTTTTTCCAAATAATTAGTATAATTATTTATTTTCAAGATGCACTCGAATTAACTTCTACAAATCTTAAAATCCCAAAAATAAAAGCAATATATTACTCATGAATTGGGTATTATCCCAAACCAAAATGTGTTTAACTTTATAAGATAGTTTCCAAAAATAAAACCCCTCAATTTTAATATATTTACATTAATCATCCAAAAATATATAGTAATACCCAACATACAATATAGAAAATTAAAAAAATTTGTATCCTTAATTTTATAAAATTATATTTCATCATATGAATGAAACACTAAGGAAAAAAATTATTTGATTAAATATTCTAAAAATATTAATTTAATATATATGTTAAAAAATTGTCATAACCTAAAAATATAATCTCCATGATAAGCTGACTAATTCAATATATAACTTGAATCTCCAAAAATCCAAAATAAAATTATATAATTCTTAATATGAAATTTACATTTCTTCCCCCAATAAAATTCCAGAATATTATATTTAACTAATCATATATGGTTACAAAAAATAACTTATCATTCATCTATGAAATTTTCTAACTAAAATGAAAATGGTATACTTATCGGGAGTTCATATTGGTCAGTGGTATGCGCTACACACTTTTCTCCCTTTAGTTATGGGTTCAAGAACAATGTACTTGTCAAATGAAATAGTTTATCACCCATCCAATGGGATGACCTTTTTATAAAACTATAAATGTAGACAATTCCCAAAAAATGTGACAAACATTTTCTAAAATAACCTTAATATATTCTAATTTGAATACTTTTTTAACCTAAAACGTTATCTACTACATTCCCTTTTTCATTCTAATACTATAATAACATATAATAACCTTAAAATCAAATATCATATAATCCATATTAGTTTTCCACACATTTAGAGTTATTTTTTAGACATTTAAATGAGTTATTTTATATGTAAATTTTTCACACATGCTAAAGAAATGGGTTGCATTTTTACAAATGTGTTCCAAAATAACATTACTCTTGATTAACTCCCACAACATAAAATCTTAATAGGGGATTAAATAATTTAAACATATGATTAATGTTATACTCATAAACCCAAAATGGTATTTATAACTATTAAGCTAATTAAAACATATATTCTTCCAAAATTAAGAAAATCCCTTAGATTATTTATGATTCTTCTCTCCATGATACCATTAGTGAAATATATATTCAAAATATTTTATATCATATTCATAATAAAAATAATTCCTTCTGTATTACATTATTGAATAAAACCAAAATGAAAATTTCAAACAAAAATATTGAAGAATATGAGGGTATTATCATGTGATTATGAAATTCAAGTAAAATGTTTTCTATATGTTGAAACATTATTCTATGTCTATGAATATATAGGATAATCCTTATTTATTCATGGTCATTAAAAGATATGTAGGACGTTATCCAATATTTATACTTATTCTAAATTAAAATCATAGGGTTGCATTCCTTAATTAATGTTTTCTTAAATCAGGTTCCCAAAGTTTCTACTAAACATGATATGACACTAACTGTTTTATCCCTGAATATAGTATACTAATGATAGTTCCTTACATTTGTTTTTTGGGATAATATTCAAGGAATAAAATCCAAAAGGACAAAATATTTTAGTGTTCTTATTAAACTAGATACTTATTTGAAATTAAAATAACATTTTTGAAATAAAATTTAAAGTATTTTCTTTGAGAACACAATTATTACAATTATCATATCCTTTCATATAAATCATCATTAAAATCTTGGAATACTATGAAAAATAAATCATAATAATTGGGTGAGTTCAATATTGTTCAGGGGTTAAGTATATTGAAAGAAATAGAACATATATGCGAATATTTTACATGGGTTTGTCACACATACTATTTAATGAACAAACTATGAAATAAAAGGAATCCATTATATTGTAAAAATACCAGGAATAATAATAAAAAATTTCATGAATAAATTCTTAATTATTGGACTCCATGTATCTAGAACATGAACCTCTACAACCAAACCTGTTCACAAGATAGTTTAATCTTTATAGGTAATAACCATTATAAATTTTCTATAATATTCTTCTCATCAGACTATAGATTTATTGAAGTAATCTTCTATAAAAGGTTCCCACCCACCCATTTATGCACCAAGCACTCAATATATATCATATAATCTATTTAGAAATATTTTTTTCAGTTAATGTGTCCCATAACACTATGAAACATTTAAATCATAAGTACAATAAAGGAATATAATTTACAAAAATTAAATAACATGATAACTATATGATATTTCAATGGGAATGTATATACACCTCATAAATGATAGATAGTGTATAACATTAAAATATTCCTCAATGAATAGATATAAAGACAACGTCCCTTAAAAAGATAATGTTTTAAATAAGAAAATCATATTATGTGGATTCACTATAAATCGGCCCAAAAAAGTGAAAATACAAAAGAAGATAATAAAAATGAATTTAAAACATCATCATTTCATTACATAATCATTGAAATATAAGTTTTACACAATGAATGAAAATTGAGTTATGAAATCCCTCACTACATGTAATCAATCAAATAATATTCAATATTAATAAAATAATTGTCAAATGAAAAAAATAAATAATATGGGTATAATGATTTGAGAAAATGATATTTTAAAATTTGTTATAAATACACCACACATAATAAATAAGTGGTGCATAAGGAATATATCTCACATTAGTATAAGTTTTGTAAGAAATACAATACATCCCGCTTCCCATTAGTGTAGAATTCATTAAACTATTATTTAATTGTATAAATATTGTTATTTACACAATAAATAACTATATTAATATTTATAATACCTTATAGGATTATTTTATGACATATTCAGACACATTAAAACATAATATTTAATTATTTTCTTGGTTTCAGGTGTGTTTGTTTTATGGTTTCATGATTAATAAATTACTATAAAATTATGGATAATCGTGTAAAATGGGATTATAACACCAGATATGGATGAAATTGTATTAATGAACATTCCAAAGAATGAAGTGTCCCATCTATAATTTATATTTCTTATAAGATGAGTATTCATTAGATAAAACTATAATGATAGATATCTAGTTTATTTTAAATATTTTTTTTAAAAATCACAATCAAGTTTCATTTTATTTTATAATTTGAATATATATTTGTTATAGAAAAAAAATATGATATAAAATACATATAAAAATATTATTTAACTGTAATTATAGTATTATGATTATCCATGAAGGCACTAATGGAAAAATAATCAAAACTATATTAATAGAGGCAATTAATGACCATAATTTGGATAATTGTTTTGATTCTATGAATAAGTGGATGTAATAAAGGGTATGGATATAATATATTATTTATGAAACATTAAATTATAGTATATTCATGATTCAAGAATTATTATTCCTTTTGAGTGAAATAGATGAGTATAAAAGGGATGAAAATACAGAAATTAAGTGGTGTTCTTTTAAAACAATAACTTCTCGAATTTCTCCTACAAGAGAGACGCTGAGGACTATGAATTTGGTTTTTTTTGGGAACATAATAACATAATATTGGGGAGAGTGATAATTATAGGTTTTTCCTGATATTTTATGAGCTACAAGGCTTATTATTTGAAATAGGGTGGTGAGGGGTGGTATTTATAATTGAGGGGAGATGGGTTTAAGTGGTTAAATGATTAATATTTTTTAATTAATGCCAACGGCATTGAGGTGAAATTAATTTCAATGAATTTTATTTTTAATTAATGTGTTGTAGGGTTTTGTATGGTTGATAATTACGTTGAAACACCATTAAAATATCTATATATTAGGTGGTTCTTGTGGTTACCATTTTAAAATAACCCTTTTAATTATTTTACCTATATTACAATAAAAATATTTTTAACTTGGAAAAAAATATATATACATAAAATAAAATAAAACCAAAACATATTTTGTACGTTTTTATTACAAATAAATATTCTGTATTTACAATTTCATGTAAAAAAGTATAATAATTATATTTAACCAATCACAAAGACACAACTAAGAAGGATGCTTCAAAAGTGAAAAGGTCAAAATATTAATTTGTTTTTATATCCAATTTTAGTGCGAAATTATTTCCAATAAACTATATTTGTTGTATTAATGTAAACATGAACGAATTATACATAAAAATCAATATAATATAATTTTACTCTCATAATTTATTAGATGAAAAAGAAATTATCAATTAAAAATAAATATTTTCATTTTTCATCAAAATTTTAATCTTCTCAAAAAAATAAAAAAAACTAATCATAAGATAACATTGTTATCTTTATATAAAAATGAAGTTAATTTTTTGTTGTAATACATATAAATGGTACAAAATTTATATTTAAAATAGGTGCACCATCAAAAGGTGTAAAAACAACCATTATAAATATTTAGTTTTTATTGATTAAAAATTTATTATTTCTTAAATTAAGACTATAAAAATTGTTGGATTATTTTCAAAAAAAATGATGAATTTATAAAATATAAATTTAATTAATATATTTAAATAATATTTTTTAATTAAATTAATTATGTGATAATTCGATTGTGGTCAAAAAATTTAAAATACTATCACACCCTCTATGCTCAATTGGTTTTTCATTTTTTTAAATTAATTGAAAACAAATTAATTAATTTTATTAAAATGTGTGAAATTTATATTCATTATTTTGTTAATATAAATAATTACAACTATTCCTACAGCGAGGTGATAGATATCGTACTAAAAAAATAATATTTAATCATTTCTTTATGCTCATTTTTCTAGTTAATGTAAGCTATAAAATAATTAGAATTTATTTTAAAATGAATCTACAATTTAATCATGCTGTGTAGATATTTTTACCATGAAATTTACAAGTAAGTTTTATTATGAGGGATTAATCAATAATAGAAACCATGAATGATTAGATTTCATTGATTATTATAAAATAAAACCTTATAAATTGGACTCCTGAATTCACATAATTATTAATGTGTATCATTAATCAAAAAATAATATATATGCTTAAAATTAAAACTATTTATATTTATTGTAATTTATACATTATAGGGTCTGAAATTAATAGGATGAAATATGATGAATGTTCATTAAATTATAGTTCACTTATATATATATATATATATATTGAAGATATACATCTCCATTTTTAAAATCTTTTGTTAGTGCATTGATTAAATCTATATCCATTGTAGAAGAATTTAATTCCATCAAATATTGTCAAATAATGAATAAAATAATATTGGAATTATGGTGAGAAAATTTAAATAATTCATTTTTAGATACCATCTGAAAACGATATTGTATAAAAAATGAATATTGATCAGAATGGTTTTTATTATTATGAATTAATATTACATCATAAGATAATATGGCATATTTCAAGAATAAATTGATAGTAAATAAGTTATAAACACAACTGCATATATAATTACCTAGAGGATGTAAAATAATGTATATCTTGATTTAAGGAATAATTGATAGGAATTGGTGTTATGACGGAAGTGGGCCTCATGTCTGTGGGACAACGAAGGTATAAGTGTGAATAATCATATAAAATTGAATAAATAACATTAGTAATTGATTATTTTAATCTAATTAAATACAATGAATTTTATATATCATAATATTAAATACTATTTGACCGTTATTTGGTGAATAATTTAAAATAGTTTTTTAATGAATATTTTTTATTTAGGGTTCCTTTTAAATATTCTTGATGATTGAACCATGTTATTATTTCATTTTACAAAATGTGACATAAAAAATAATGTATGTATGTGAGGATATATTATTGAAATTTAAAATAAGATAAATTAGTCTATCATAGATAATATACTAAATTTTATGGAATATAGTGTGAAACTATTCATACTTTGGGTAATAAATAATCACAACATTTCACCCATGGTAGTTTTTTAAAATAATAGAAATAAATTTTTAGAAAAAAAATTATCTATGAATCATAAATGTATAGTGTTACACATTAGGGTTTCCTTAATATGCTTACATTTGTAATATAATGTTATATATTAATATCATGAAATATTTTTATTATAATATTTGAAAATAAATCATTGTTTAATAGAATTATTTATTTTAAATTTATTATTTGGAAAATAAATTTTCATTCCTTCATACTAGGGATAAAAAGTGTAATTATTTTTTATACCCTCTTGGAAGGTGTATTAAATTTTTAGATAAATCAAATTATATCATGGCATCATGAATACCATTTAATCATGACATTATATTTGAAAAAAAAGTCATAATTAAAAAAACCGATTCATTTCATGGTGGATATGATATTATTATATCATGGTTAAAAAAGATTAATAGATTTTTAAAAAATTCAACTAGGTCCCTTCATTCTATCATTGAGTATCCACATGATTTTTTTTCAAATAAAAAAATATACCTTGAATATTGTATATGTGGTATAAACTGTATATATTATATCGATAATCATTAAAATTTAAATAATTATTTCTTCATCAAAATTTATAACAAATTTTCATTATCATGTATTCATGGTAAGTGGGATATGAAATATGAAGAGTTCAAATTTCTTATGTGTTAAATTTATTAAAATTTATTTATTCTGTGGTAAAATATTTATAATAATAATATTTATGAAAAATAAAATCTATAAATTATAAAGTGTTCATATTTCTTATTTTTATATAATATTAATATATTATATGTTTAAGTAATAAAATTTTAGTTAATTTCCATATTTTAGCATTTAAAAAATATAAATATTTTGGATATGAATACAATTTTTATTATTTTACTATATTTTAGAAAATATTTTAAAATGATATATTATTAATTTATTTTATCTTATGTTATGTCTTTCACTTTTTTAAAATATGTTCAAAAGGGATAGATAATTCGATATTTGTTTCATCCCAAAGTTAAGTCTTAATAAATATCCTTACAAACTTTTAATTAAAATTTTGAGGTAAAACCATAATGGAACATGACTATTAATTCATGGACAGTGGAGATTTATACTGGACTTCTCATTGGGTTATGATCAATGGTATTATCTTTAATAGAATACATTGGATTTTGTTTATTTATAGTTTCATATTTATTGGTTTTTAATTATTATATTTTTAAACAATTTTATTAAAAGATTTTTTTCATTATTTTTTTCAAAGTTAGGAATGTTTTCAAATAATATAATTAAATATTTTATTTTAGATTCCAAATATAAATTTTTTTTATATGTAATGTAAAATAATGTGTTTGATACATTTTTTATTGTCAAATGTTTCTAGGATTTATTAAATAAATCATTATAACAGTGATTCAAAATAAAAAATATAAGTGATAAAATAACATATTCCTTTCATTCATAAAAAAGATAAATGTTGGGAAAATGAAAACATATATTATATTTTAACTTCTATTTTATTCCAATAAAATCACATAACAATTCCCCATTAAAAAAACTGTATCACATTATTGAAAATATAAGTTCCATTGGGATATCATATATAAGGTATTCAAGAGGATGATTATTCATAGTAGAATTTATTTTATTCATAGATAGAATTTCCTTGTGGTTATTTGAGCATATGAGTGATGTTATGATGATTAATTTAATTAATCATAAAAAATCTCAATAACCATTCAAAATTGTGACATTCATTACTAAATAACATTGTCATATTGATGACTTATAAAAGAAATTTTCGTATTATAAGATATTTATCTATGATAAAATATAGATCTTAGGACACTAATATATATACCAAATAAAAAATCATTTTATATGAAGCATATTCAATAAATAAAATTTTTATATACAAATATGATAATCACTCAATATAATATATTTTAAATTATAATTTCATCCCTTTATAACATAAACCATTAATCTAATTTAGTTCATGTTAAATAAAAGAAAAACCTGATTTTTTATATTAAGATAGGAGTTTGAAAAAATTTCCAAGAAAATAAGTTAATGTTTATGTTCTAAACAACCCAATATGGAAAAAGAAACTATTTTATTTAATATACTAATTTGAACCACAGTTCATATTAATGGGTTCCACATGGCCTCATTCATGCATTCCCATAGATAAGAGATCTCTAACTAGTAGTGAAAGCATATGTAATGGAATTAAGAGACTATTCCCACAGGACATGGTCAATATTATAATTAACCATACTTTACATACATTTTTAATACATCAAAATTGAAGCACACTTATTACAACATATAACAAAACCATGGTTGGACCGTATAGGTATACTGTCTTTAGAAACTGGAAAACATAAACAACTGGTTCATAAAGCATAAACATTTTCTCATGTTTATTTCATCATATCTAGAGTCCCTTTTGGAATATCCTACTGAATAACCTTCTTCATGACCTGGGGAAAGAAAACATACAAAGGGTGATCTCAAATGCTCAATAAGGGTAAACAAAGGAAATATCATATTCATAAGAACATAGCATTTCGAAAATCTTAACCTACAAAAGAGATCATAATATCATAACATGGGATAAATAATGGTAGTGAAATGTAATCCACATAATCATAACATAAAACAGGAAAATTTGTGGCACTCACACATAATCATAGAGAATCATTTCTTAGTATTCAAGACTCATTGCCAAGATTATCTTTGCAGACAAAGTCCATTTCTGAACCGAGTTCACTCCTCGTTTCAGTCCTGTTTCACTGAACCGGATTAACCTGCCATTCCAGCCATGTCTATCTCATGAGATATAAATCATTACCCAATGCATTGTATGGAGATATAGGTCCCACCCATCTCATAATGATACCATTCTTATGTGGTCCACAAGATCATAAATCATACATCATAACATAACCCATGTAATAAAAATGGTATACTTAAACATCATGCCATCATAACATAATCCATATAAGATAAAATGATATCATAAAAATAATTCCATCATTACATAATCAAATCAATGTAAAAATAGGGATAGATACAGAACCCTATATTATCTTATATGGATAATAATTTTGATAAAACACTTGAACTTGATTCTTGAAGAAAATATCATTTCTACTTCAAAAACATTTTTCATTTATTAAAATGTCATACAATATTAAACTAAAAGAAGTTTAGTAATAATAATCTTGAAAACTTTTAAAGGAATCCTCATGGAAATAATGTTCTAAAAATCCATTCAGGTCGTATAAGTTAAAAACATTCTTCTCATACTTTGGCCAGAAAAGTCCAAAAGTATCTCGTCCTAAAAATGACAAAAGATTCCTTTCATATCTTTTACTAAAAACTCACTAATGGGTAAAATTGCATCTAAAAAATTGTAGGAGGATAGAAATAATATTAAATATTGAGGAAACGTGGATGTGGATGATAAATATGCCCCAGTAAATTCTAAAGTATAAACAATCTCGGATAAAAATGAGATTGTGAGATTTTCCCTTACCTTAGGTCCGATTTGCTTCATACGTGTCCACAAATCTTGTATAATGATTTAAATAATGTTATTGTCTTATTACATAATCATACTCATTTTTATGATATCATATATGGTCATATTCTTAGCTTCTTATTAGAAATGATTCATTATTACTTGTTATTCGGGTGTTTATTGCTTTTCGTTCTTATGCGTGTTCTGTCGAATAAATTCATATTCTTATTTTTAGGTTATAGATACCTAATTAAAAGAATGGTATTAGTATAATACATATCATATTTATTCATTCAATTAATTTATATAATCATTATGCAATGAAGATCATGTAGAACGAGTCGCATCACATCGTGGAGACGGTAGACCGTACGTACACACGAGCGATGATATCGTTCCCATGATCTTGTAATTTTATTGAAGTGTATTTATACTATTTCCGAATCAATATAACTTTAAAATAATCATATATAGATATTATTTACACCATTCCCATCCAAGTAAATTGTTGGTGGAAAACAGATTACACCACGGCGTGGAGACGGTATTCTGTACATACGCACGCGCAGTGATTTCGTTTTCCGTAGGATGGATAGAAGGTGAAATAGGGTTGTTTCATATTTATAATAACATATCAGTATATGAGTGATACTTATTTTATTAGTTAATAATAAAAAAACTAAAGAACAAGAAGTTTAAGAAAAAATAATGTTGATAGAATCAGTAACGGACATTACATCTTCTTTGAAGCGCCTCTCCTTAACCTCCTCTTAGGGAAAAAAAGATGGTCTTTGAAGAGAACCAGGACCTCTTGGATGTTTCTAGTGATGTGTATAAAGGAATTTGGTAGGGGTTGGCTGAGATTGAAGGCTCAAATTGGTGAGAGGAGGAGAGGGAGGAGGTTTCCTTTTATAAGAGACGAGAGGGGCACTTTTGGGAAAACATAAAATAATATTTTATTATAAAGTCATATTCGGTTTTTAATAGATCCATATTGATTTATTTAGAATCTAAGGTGGGTATGGGTCGAATTACTCTCAACAAATAGATTTTAGACATGTTTAGGTTACTATTTTAACCATATCATCTATATTTAACTTTAAGTTAAATTATTTTACTTTTACCGTGTCTTCTTTTTTTCTTACACTATATGGTTAATAAACATACTATAACAAGCCAATAGAACACCAAGTGGTTCATAATTAATATATATAACCTTAACTGAGTAATTTTGCAGAACAAAAGGTTTTTAGGAATAAAATAATAAATAATAATATATTATTTGTTTTAAAAACTATTTTATGTCAATTTTGACACTATTTAGTAATTGATTTTATTTGAAAATCATAACAGCATGATTAGTTTGAAATAAGTTAATTAATCCAATACTAATATGTCATATTAACCTATAAAATTAGTTTAATTCATAAAAAGTCACAAATTAAATTTATTTTTATATTTATTATTTCAATTATGTTAATATTTCCTTAATAAGGTAATAACTGTATCATCATTGTGTCATAAATAAACTAAATTATTTAATGTCTAAAAATTATAAATAAAATACCATTATGTATGAAATATTTTTATATTTATAATGAATATTTATAGTCTAATTTATCTAATTTATAAACCTTTGTTAAAAATGTTTTAGTTATTAAACTTTGATTTTAACTATTTTAACTTTTCTTTAAATAAAATAACAATAAATGTCCTAAACTAATCCATGTGGACCTAAAGGGTAATATTTCATCCCTAAGGGTGTTTTAGGATGAATTAAACTTATCCAATAGAATTAGGACATGTGTTAGGGTAATAATAATATCATTTTTACCCTTAATTAACCTATTTACTTTTAACCGTGGTAAATAAAACTAAAAAGTTACTATTCACAAAAATTATTTTTATATTATTGAACCACATTTTACTGCTTGATGTTAACCGTGTCTCTCGGATTTTCAAAATTCCACTCACAGAAGTGGTAAAATTATGTTTTATGTAAATTTTCAAACTTTCCTAGGAGGTGGGTAAAAAACGGGTAAAAGTTCAATAAAATTTATATATATATAAAATTATTATAAAATGACACCAATAAATTAAATTGAGCTTATATAGGTATTATGTATCAATTTTTACCTAAAATAAATATAAATAAAATAAATTATTTTTTAAATAAGAAGTTGTTTTTTAAATAGTAACCCAGCGTTTTCACTATTCATCAAAAATTGAATGTTTTCAGAAATATACCAAAATTTTACCCAAGGCTAATTTTGATATTCCAAATCCAAAAATGAAGTCCATTTTGCAATATTAAAATTTATATAATTTCAAAATGTGGGTATTACTATTCATAACAGCTAGTTTTAATAATATTTTAATAGCATATCATTGTTTAGTGAAACTCGGTATTGCGTACAACGCAAGCTATCGAGAAAGGTCTTGATTGCGTGTAAAGTAAGCCAAGATAGTGTTGTGTGTAGTGAAATATTCCTTATATGATGTATATAGCATAAAAACAAAATATTTCTCATAAAAATCTCGGGTGCTACATTCTACCCCCCCTTAAAATGAATTTCGCCCTTGAAATTCGTCACCTTATAAAAAACTGACGAGGATACCTCTCCCTCATCATATCCTCAAGCTCCAATGTAGCTTCTTCTAATTGATGGTTCCTCGATAAAAATTTCACCAATCGACTGGTCTTGTTATATATGACTTTTTTTCTATGATCCAGAATCTCTATCGGTTGTTCTTCATAAGAAAGATCTTGCTCCAGGGGTACAACTTCTGAGCTGAGTACATGTGAAGGATCAGGTATGTACTTTCTCAGGAGAGATAAATGGAACACATAGTGAACTTGAGAGTGATTCTGTGGAAGCGCCAATCGATAAGCAACCTTCCCAACATGATCCAGTATTTCGAAAGGACTGATATTCCAAGGGCTCAGCTTTCCCTTCTTTCCAAATCTCACTACTCTCTTCCAAGAAGATATTCGTAAGAACACTTTATCCCCCACTTTAAACTCTAGGTATTTTCTTCATTTATTGGCATAACTTTTTTTTCGACTCTAAGATGCACTTATGTGTTGTTGAACAGATCGGACCTTTTCTGCCATCTCATCAACAAGATCTGGTCCTAATATCAATCTTTCCACAACTTCATCCAAGCAAGTTAGAGTTTGGTATTTCTTTCCATAGAGAGATTCATAAGGATCCATCTAAATACTGGAGTGAAAGCTATTATTATAAGAAAATTCTACCAAAGGTATGTTTTGATCCCATCATCCTTTGAAATCCATAGAGAAAGCTCTCATCATATCTTCTAGAGTATGAATTGTCCTCTCAGACTAATGTCTATCTGAGGATGATAAGAAATGCTCAAACTCAACTCTGTATCTAGAGTATGCTAATGACTTCACCAAAACTGTGAGGTAAACCTCGGATCCCGATCAGATATAATGGAAAGTGGTACTCCATGCAATATTACCACTTCCTTTACATATATCCTGACAAGCTGATCCAGAGAGAAATCATCTATAATAGCGATGGAGTGTGCCGACCTCGTAAGACGATCAACTATGACCCCGATAGCATTATTTCCTTTTGATGTTTTAGGATGTCTGGTGACAAAGTCCATAGTGATGTTTTCCCATTTCCATTTGGGTATGGGTAATGGTTGTAACATCCCCTTACACTTTTTTTACTCATCTTTAACATACTGACAAACCAGGCATCGAGAGACATATTCAGCAAAATCAATTTTCATGACATCCCACTAGAAGTACTCTTTCATGTCCCTATACATCGTTGTGCTTCCAGGATGTATAGATAATGAAGAACTATGAGCCTCATCTAGCGGCTCCTTCTTTAATTCTGGGATGGAAGGAACACAAACCCGATTCATGAACCTTTTATTTCATCACAATCAAAGTGAAATTTTGGAACATTTCTTACCTTCTCTTGTAACTCTATATCTTCTTTATTTTCCTCTTTAATCTTCACATGTATAGATAGTTGAACATTCATTTGATAAAGATATGATTTTTCCCCTTCCATTATAATTCCAAGATCCATCCTCTGTAAATCCATAAATATTGGATCTTTTGTGATCCTCATCATGGATAAGCTAGCATGGTCTTGTCAACTTAATGCATCTTCCACCCTGTTTGCTTTCCCAGGGTGGTAATGAATTCAGCAGTTGTAATCCTTAATCAGCTCCAACCATCTTCTTTGGTGCATATTCATCTCTTTTTGTGTGAAAATATACATTAAACATTTATGATCAGAATAAATATCACACCATTCTCCATAAATATAATGCCTCCAAATCCTTAATGCAAAGATTACCATAGCTAACTCCAAATCATGAGTTGGGTAATTTTGCTCATGTATTTTCAACTGTCGTGAGGCATAGGCTATCACCATATCATTTTTCATGAGAACACAGCCAAATCCATTCTTATATGCATCACTATAGATCACAAACCTTTCTCCACTACAATTTAGTGTGAGCACAGGTGCACTAGATAAGCTTCTTTTTAACTCCTTGAAATTATCTTCACACTCCTCCGTCCAAACGAACACAATTCATTTTTGAGTCAACCTGGTGGGTGGATTAGATAATCGTGAAAAACCCTTCACAAAACGTCGATAATACCTGCCAAACCAAGAAAACTTCAGATCTCAATTACTATTATTGCTCTCGACCATCTTTCGATAACCTATATTTTTGCTGGATCCATAGATATCCCTTCTTTTGAGATTATGTATCCCAAAACTGCATCTTTTTGAAGCCAAAATCCACACTTGGAAAATTTAGCACAAAGATTCTCCTTTCTCAGGGTCTACAATACAATTCTCAAGTGATCATTATATTCTTCCTTGATCTTTGAATAGACAAGAATATCGTCTATATAGACTACCAAAAACTGATCAAGATAGTCTCTAAAGACTCAATTCATTAGATCCATGAAGATATTAGGGGCATTAGTAAAACCAAATGGAATCACTATAAATTCATTGTGTCCATACCTTGTACGGAAAGCCGTTTATGGTATATCCTCCCTTTTGACCCTTAATTGATGATAACCTGAATGAAGATCAATCATGGAAAAGTATTGAGCTTCGCATAGTTGGTCAAATAATTCATCAATGCGTGGGAGAGTTTATTTTTTCTTGATAGTGATCATGTTAAGTTCTCGATAATCAATTTCGAGTCTCATTGATCCATATTTCTTCTTAACAAACAGAACAGGTGCTCCCCAAGGTGACGCACTAGGGCATATTAATCCCTTATCAATATTATCTTGGAGTTTCTTCTTCAATTCCTGCAACTCAATTGGGGCCATTCTATAAGATGTCTTTGAAACTAGCAAAGCACCCAATACGAGTTCTATTGAAAACACAACTTCATAATTTGGTGGAAGACCTGGCCATTCCCCTGGAAAGACATCATCAAACTCCCGTAAAATGGGAATATTATTAATCGTGAGTTTCTCTCAAACCATTTGAGATAAATAACCATCATTTAGTGGAATCAAGACCCATAAGATGGATGAAATTTCCACTTGAAGGTTATGTTCCTCCTTGCATCAATAGACTATCATAGATTGATCTGGAATATGAAATGTTACTTCCCTTATTTGGCAATTGATGTGACCTCCATATAAAGAAAGCCAAACCATTCCAAGAGTCACATCAAATTCCACTATAGGAAGGATCACAATATTTTAAGGAATCACTTTCCCACAAACTTCTATCGGAGAAGAATTATAAACTTTTGATGTGACTGTTGTGCCATTAGGGGTTCTCACGGCTAACTCAACATCTAATTATTGAGGTAATATGGCGATACCCTTAGAACAATCATCCGAAATAAAAGATTGGGTGGATCCAGAGTCAAATAAAACATTTTCTATTTTAGAGTGGATGGTAAGTGTACCTTTCACCACATCGCTATCATACTCCACATTGCCGATAGAAATTGCACGTGACATTCCTTTTTATTTAGCCTTAAGAGTTTTTTTACGTCGATCGTCATAAACAACCCTTGGATTAGGTCAGTTATTAACATAATTCCCCATTTCCATGCACTTGTAACATTGAAGTGTAGAAGGTGCATTCTGTGTAGCCTTTTCTTTGTTCTCACCACTAGACATCTTCATCCCATCATTGTGACATTTAAATTCCCGATAACCTTGCTTTCCACGTTTGAAACATTTACTTGTTCCTTTAAGACAAATCCCTCCATGTTTCTTTCCACACTTTGAGAATAAGGTAAAACTTCTCTTCTTTTCAGTGTTCTCTTTAGATTTACCTATGAATTCCATTTTCCTCTTCTTATCAAACCCATATGACTGATGGGTAACTTCTATCTCCATTTCAACCTTGAGATCACATCGGACGATTTCCTCATAGCTATTGAAGTCCCTTATGGCTAATTCCCTTTTAAGACTTGGTTTTAAGCCACAAAATAATCGATTGGTCTTACTCTCATGTTTGATAATAATCCCAAAAGAGTACCTTGAAAGTCCTGTAAAATTTCCTCCGTAGGTACCAACATATTCATAATCCTTTTGCTTTAGTTCAAGAAACTCATTCTCCATATTTGTTCAAAGACTACGAGGGATGTACTTATTGAAAAAATAATTTATTGAAATCATCCCATTCCATGGACTCAATTTTATCCATTTTCCTCGTATTCTTGATAAGATTCCACCATTTATCAGCTTCACCTTCCAAACGATATACTGCTAAGATGACTTTATCAAGTTCAGAACATTTAAGAACTGAAAATATCTTTTCAGTGGTACAAATCCATTGTTCATCTAGTAATGGATCAGTAGTCCCATTTAATGTAGGTGGACACTGCCTCATGAAGGATTCAACAGAATGTTGCTCCTTCCTTTGCTCATTTGGAAGTCCTGCATGATTCATAGCTTGAGAATGTTGTGTGAGAATGGCTATAAGATTTTTCATTCCGGCTCCAATAATGTTTGGTTTCTTAGGGGGACAATCATTTCATTTCCGGTCGTATTCCACATTAACACAGTTCCTTCAGGTTCCATCCATTGACTAAAACCAATAAGCATTGTGTGAGAAACACTAATTATAATAGGAAAACCACATAATAAATAATGAAATTTCACACTTATGGTCTTATCATAGGCTATTCAAGGCCATTTTTAAAACACTATGATTGTGTACTATGATTATACTTATCCATAGTGTTCTTACTAAGGCTTTCACATCATAGTTTCCAAAGGTTTATTATACCTTTCCTCTGATACCAACTATAACTACCCCCACTTTACAAAAATTGTCAATCCTTCAAAATTAAACCACACTTTTTACAACATATAACAAAACCGTGGTAGGACCGTATAGGTCTAGCGTCTTTAGAAACTAGGAAACATAAACAACTGGTTCCTAAAGAATCTATATTTTCTCTTGTTTCTTTCATAATTTCTAGAGTCCCTTTTGCAATATCCTACTAAATAACCTTCATCCTGACCTTGGGAAATCAAACATACAAAAGGGTGATATCAAATGATCAGTATGGGTAAACAAATGAAATATAATATTCAAAAGAACATAGCATTTTGAAAATCATAACCTGCAAAAGAGATCATAATATCATAACATGGGATAAATCATGGTAGTGAAATGTAATCCACATAATCATATCATAAAACATTAAACATTGTGTCATACACACATAATCCTAGAGAATCATTTCATAGTAGTCTAGACTCATTTCCAAGACTATCTTAGCGGACAAAGTCCATTTCTGAACCGAGTTCACTCCTCGTTTCAGTCTTCTTTCACCGAACCAGATTAACCTGCCATTCCATCCATGTCTATCTCATGAGATATAAATTTTTCACAATGAATTGGAGGGAGATATAGGTCCCACCTATCTCATAATGATACCATTCTTATGTGTGCCACAAGATCATAAATCATACATCATAGCATAACCCATGTAATAAAACTAGGATTCTTAAACATCATGCCATCATAACATAATCCATATAGGATAAAAGGATATCATAATAATAATTCCATCATAACATAATCAAATCAATTTAAAAATAGGGATAGAAACAGAACCCTCTATTATCTTAGATAGAAAATAATTTTGATAAAACACTTTGACTTCATTCTTGAGGAAAATATCCTTTCTACTTCAAAAACATTTTTCCTTTCATAAAATGTCATACAATTTTAAACTAGAATAAGTTTATTAAAAATAAACTTGAAAACATGTAAAGGAAGCTTCATGGAAATAATGTTCTAAATATCCATTCAGGCCGTATAAGTTAAAAAACATTCTTCTCGTACTTTGGTCCGAAAAGTCAAAAAGTACCTCGTACTAAAAACGACAAAATATTCATTTCATATCTTTTAATAAAAACTCACCAATGGGTAAAATTGGATCTAAAGAATTTTAAGAGGATATAAATAATATTAAATACTGAGGAAACATGGATGTGGCTGATAAATATTCCCCAGTAAATTCTGATGTATAAACAATATCGAAAAAATGAGACTGTGAGATTTTTTCTTACCTTAGGTCCGATTTGCTTCATAGGTGTCCGAATATTTTATATAATGATTTAAATAATGTTACTAACTTCTTCCAGAATTTTTCTCAAGGTTATTATATCAGATATGGTCATATTTTAAGCTTTTATTAATAATATTTCATTGTTACTTGTTATTTGGGTGTTTATTGCTTTTTGTTCTTATGCGTGTTCTGTCGAATAAATTGTTATTATTATTTTTAGGTCATAGATACCTAATTTTCATAATGTTATTAGTTTTATATATATCATATTTATTCATTAAGTTCATATATATAATCATTATGCAATGAAGATCATGTAGAACGAGTCGCATCACATTGTAGAGACGGTAGGTCGTACGTACGCTCGAGCCATAATATCGTTTCCATGATCGTGGAATTGTATTGAAGTTTATTTATACTATTTCAGTATAAATATAAATTTAAAATTATCATATATAGATATTATTTAGACCATTATACCCATCCAAGTAAGGTGGTGGTGGAAAACATATTACATCATGGCGTGGAGACTGTATTCCTTACGTACGCACATGCGGTGATTTCATTTTCCGTAGGATTGATAGAAGGTGAAATAGGGTTGTTTCATATTTTTAATGACATATCAGTATATGAGTGATAGTAATTTTATTACTTCATAACTAAACAACTAATTAAGAATAAGTAGAAGAAGAAATAAAGTTGAAAGAATTGGTAACAAATATTACCTCTTTTTTGAAGTGCCTCTTTTAATCCTCCTCTTAGGGAACTAAAGATGGTCTTTGAAGAAGACTAGGTCCTATAGAATGTATATAGGGAAGTGGAGAAGAAAAATTTGTTGGGTTTGCCCTAGAATTAAGGCTCAAAGTGGTGTGAGGAGGAGAGGGAGGTGGTGCCCTTTATTAAGGGAGGAGAGAGGCACTTTAGGAAAAACGTATAATATTATTTTATTATACAGTCATATTCGATTTTTAATAGCTTCAAATTGATTTATTTAGAATCTAATGTGGGTATGGGTTGAAATACTCACTACCAATAGATTTTAGACAAGTTTAGGTAAATATTTTATCCTTATCATTTAGATTTAACTTTATGTTAAATAATTTTACTTTTGTCGTGTCTTCTTGTTTTCTTACACTATATGGTTAAAAAAAATACTATAACAAGCCAAACGAAACAAAAGTGGTTCATAATTAATATATATAACCTTATCTAACTCATGTTTCTGATCCATATAGTTTTTGGAATAAAATAACAATTAATAATATAATATATTTTTTAAAAAACTATTTTATGTCAATTTTGACACTATTTACTAATTGAATTTTTTAAAAATCATAAAAGAATGATTAGTTCGAAAAATATTATTTAAAGCTATAATAATATGACATATTAACCTATAAAATTAGTTTAATTCATAAAAAGTCTCAAATTACATTAATTTGTTTGTTTATAGTATCAATTATGTTTTTATTTCCCTAATAAGGTAATTACTGCATCATCATTTTGTCATAAATAAATTAAACTATTTAATGTATAAAAATTATAAATAAAATAAAATAATTTAGGAAATCAGTTTAGCTTCATAATTAATATTTATAGTTGAATTTATATTATTTATAACCTTATATTAAAAAAATTTAGTTATTAAACTTTGATTTTAACTATTTTAACTATTCTTTAAATAAAATAATAATAAATGTCCTAATCTAATCCATGTAGACCTAATGGGTTATATTTTATATATAATGTTGTTTTTGGACGAATTACACTTATTAAATAGAATTAAGAAATTTTTTAGGGTAATAATAACATCATTTTTACCCTTAATTACCCTATTTACTTTTAATCGTGGTAAATAAAAGTAAAAATGTTACTATTCACCAAAAATTACTATTATCTTATTGAACCACATTTTACCCATTGATTTTAACCGTGTCTCTGGGATTTTTGAAAATCCACTCATACAAGAGGCAAAATTATGTTTTATGAAAATTTTCAAACTCTCCTAGGAGATTGCTAAAAGACTGTGAAAAGTACAATAAAAATTTTATACATCTAAAATTATTATAAAATGACTCCAATGAATTACATTGAACTTATATAGGTATTATGTATCAATTTTGACCTATAATAAATTTAAATTATATAAACAATTATTTAAATAAAAAGTCGGTTTTTAAATAGTAACCTAGTGTTTTCACTATTCATAAAAAATTGAATGTTTTCAGAAAAATACAAAAGTTTTACCCAAAGCTAATTTTGATATTTCGAATCCAAAAATGAAGTCCATTTTAAAATATAAAATTTATAATATTTCAAAAAGTTCGTATTAATATTCATAACAACTAGTTTCAATAATATTTTAATATCATATCATTGTTTAGTGAAACTCGGTATTGCGTACAACGCAAGCTATTGAGGAAGGTCGCGATTGCATGTAAAGTAAGAAAAGCTAGTGTTGTGTGTACTGAATGATTCCTTTGATGATTTATATAACATAAAAACAAAATATTTCTTATAAAAAACTCGGTTTTTGCAAATATAAGACTATATAATTATAGAGATAATTATAATAAATAAATAAGAATAAATTAATAACCCTTAGATTAGTACAATATACAAATGTAAATGAAGAATGGCTTATATGTAATTTGGATACAAAACATGAATCTAAATAAAGTATCAAATTATTAATAACAAATGATGATTGAAGGAGTTTCTCCCAACATCTAGTCCAAACATCATCTAGAAACATTTTTTCCCTCCAATGAACTTGATAAATTTCCCACTATCAGGTTATTCTCCTTCAATGGATTCCTAGTCCTAATCTATGAAATCACACTAAGATTATAGAGTATAGTGTGACTAAAATAATAAATACGATACCTCTGATGACCCATAATAAAATTTCATAATAGATACAAGTGAACAACAATAAATTTAATTGGTTACATATATCACATAAATATATACAATAACTCCAAAACATATGTCAGATCCTGAAGGTCCATCATTACAGGTCTCAGATAAATTCTTGAAGGAACATCATTCGTCTACCTAAACACATTCCTCCCTCAACAGTGTGATACTATGAAACATGTCTAACACATCCCATTTACTATGGTTAGTCTTTTGATTTTCAACCTCATTCTTAATAGATCCCTCTCAATGAATAGTCTTCTTGGCTCGACCGATACAGTTTAGAATAGCACATATGATACAATATTCAAATGCAATGTGAAACAGCATGTCATGTAGTGCTTTATCATTATCATAAAAATCCATACACATGAAACAAAATAACTAGTCAAGGATACAAATTCATAGATCATTTGATGAAACCTGATAAAAATATACTTAATGATATTCATAAACATCGATAATCATTCTAATAACACATAGAAAACAACCTCAAAATTCATGGAATTCTTACCTCTTGTGAGAAAATGACTATAAATGCAGTGTTCACAATCCAAGTCTATAAGTACGTCTACATATTAGAATAAATATAATTTTTAGACATTTAAAACTCTAGGATTTATCTGGAAGAGTAAACTAGTCCAAAAGGTTAGGAAAATATCATGTTTTAAAATAATAGTTTTTATTTACAATGGTATTGGTATGAGAATTTATCAGAAGCCAAATTCATGAATCTGGATGTCCACTATAACAATGATCATAATAACCCATTTTGAAAAACCAATAAAATTTACAAGATTAGACACATATGACCAAATTGTTTTTATGGCTTTGAATATAGGAATTCGATGGGGACATGATAAAAAAATTCCATGTGAGATCCTTTGGTTTAGAATTGTAGGAAAGGAAAAATTGAGAAAACATATGGTCACTGGGCCATTAATTCTACTATAACATGCTACGTTCATGTCTTGAATGATTTATTAATTTTGTGAATTATAGAAAATATGATATTCTTTAAAATACATCACCTTGACAAAAAATCCCAGAGCCCATTTTCATATTTTGTTTACCATTCACATCTTGAATTTACCTTTCATGATATAAATTTTGTTTCATGTAATTAATGTATATTTTATGATTCCACCTTGATTCCATTTATTTCATGACTATCAATTAATAGTTTGAACAACTCATATTGCCAATATTTTTAGCCTTTGATCCATTTCATTCTCTGAACAACCAAAAAAGACTTAAATTGATCAATTACATACTTTTAATAAGACAAAACATAAATATAGGTATACATTGAGATTGTGGTTTATACTAATCTCCACTTCAAATTACGTCTCAACCACAAGAAGTTTCCCCATTTTTCTATTTATGAAACTGAAGCCACTACACCAAGATTTCTTTTCCTCACTCCCACACCCCTTCCTAAAAATTATTTTTCTGCCACATTAACAGAAAATAATTAATTTTATTTAAAAAAATCTCCTTTTCACTTTTATCCATTATATAAATATATCATACCATATAGCATTCATCCTAAATGAGTTGAAAAAACACATAATTGAGCACATTGGTAGAATTGGGCAGTACATTTGATGTTGTAACACATGGAAAATATTATAAATACATTGATATATCAAGGTAATATCCATCTCATTGTCCTCTATAAAAATGCATTATATAATAACTATGGTTCTGATATTTTGATTGTTTGAGTATTTCTATATATATCTCGGTAGTTTTCATAAGAAATGGAATTATGTTGGGGGTGTTATAAGATTCCATAATTAATATATAAAATTATTGATCTATATTAATGAACATGTGTATATATTTTCTACATAAATGCTTTTTCCATTGATGGGGACCTTTATTAGAAAATATAAGATTGCATTTATTTCTAGGATATGTTGTTTACCCTTGGAATGACATAAGTTATGTTGAAATCGAACTCTCTATAGAGTGATATCAGTAGAACCTCTATTAAATAAGTTAAAATATAATAATAATTAAATTTATTAATTTTTTTACACTTAACTATCTTGTATTTAAAAATCATTATGGAAATTCTATATGGTTGTCAACATAATTCTGAGAGATTATAGAAGATGAAGAGTAGGAAAAAAATTGTTTGCATCATTGAACATGTGAACATGGATCAACAATGAAGGATTGAGTGATTTATATAATGAATTATGATGATAAAATATCCTGATATTCATCTATAAAAAAATTCACCACCACTTATTATTTAATTCCCCAGGTTTATCTCTTTGTCTGGAATATTTAAATCCTTTTATTAATTTTTCAAATATAGATGGCATGTCTATATTTATTCTTTGATGTCTATTCTTTACTATAGACATTGATTTTATTAGTATTCACGAACGTATTTTTTATTTTTCCCAATATTTTACATTTTTTCCCACTATTTGAATTCAATAACTGGGATATTATATGAGAAAAAATATCTCTTATCATAACATCATTTTTCACACTCATCATCATTGGTCATAGGGTCAATGATTCAACATTGTCGGGCCATTTAGACATTTTAGGGAACCAAATATTTATATTAGATACATGAACAACGTATGAATTTTTGGTATTTAAATTATTTGTTATATATTTTTTGAAATTTTGGAATTATATTCCTGTATCAGGAACCCAAATAGAGATGAGAGGTGTTATGACTACAACTAAAATGATTGAAGATATTATTTATAACATTTTGGGGACAAGAATCATTAGTATGAGACAAAACTCTAAAAATTTAATATTTTATAAATGATTCTGATGGTTATATAAGAAACCCAAATAGAAGATATAGTGACCACATTGGGAACATGTTTTACTATCCTTGAAAAACCATATTATACATCATGCATCCGAACAGAACCAATTCCATGTATCTTAGGTACATACAGTTTCTTAGATTTATAATTGATTTATGTAACACAAGAATTATGTCTAGGACAACATGTTATGTGACACTACCCAAGTACTTGATCCATTATATAACGACATACACTCAAGACCCCGACTAAACAAACATATCATGTCCCATTGAGGAAAAGTTGTGTGTTTGTAAATGGATACTTTATTTATGTTCCATGAACACACTCTCTAGAACCCAGAGGAATGTAAATGTCATACCCTCATAGGGAAACACCATGTAGAGCCACACCTCAAGGAAAAAAAATTTCTATGAAGGACAGACCCTGAAATTCGGCCAATGTCACATGTTTTATAACCCTTTGTACACACCGTGGGACCCTATATAAAAATTGTATACCTTTCCCATGAAATTTTACCTTATGTATCTCCTTATTAAGGATTCCAATTTTGTCCCGTGTGTATTTTAGACAAAGTATTATTTTTTTTAAACGTAATGGAAGCCATTGTTTTTCTATTAGAGATAATACATGAGGTGTTTGATAGAGATTCTTCCTCCATCATTGTTTGGATTTTGATAATGATTGATTTAGACCATTAGAGATATTTCAGGGTTAGTTCGCCAATGAGATACTGTGGTATAGATCACCCTACACATCATAATTATCGTTTCATCACATACCCACACTATATAACGTGATATTATTCTGTATAATGTGTGGTACTCTAACATATTTTCCTCATGTTGGGGAGCAGTACCTCCATTAGAGTTAGTTTTCCATCAACTGTAGAGCATAGTGGTGAGTTGTAGGGCCTTCTCATAGATTATTTTGAATTTTTTTTGGGACCTGGTGTTTTAGTTGGGACCCTTAGTGTTTCATTAATAGTCATCGTTATCCTTATCAATATATTGATATTGAGACTTCTTCTACTTTTTTGTTCGGGTTTTATTATGGTTATATCTGACCATCAGGTTTCTATTCCACTTGTGTTTTGGTTAGTCTTTCTATTTTATGCTATTTGATTCTTTTTCATACTTAGGGTATCCAAATAATTATTTTCTTACTCTATTTTATATGGGTTATTCCTATATGTTTCATTTTTTATTTATATTAAAAGAATACTAGAATTGACATTGGTGTAATTCATATCAGTGGAGCATAGATGTTCATGGTTGTTTTGACCATCTGTGGCAGTCAGTATCATATATTCTGAGTTGGTCTCTATTTTTTATCATTATCTATATGTTTTTATATTGGGACCTGATATATTGTTGGGAATGTATTTTTTCCAATAAATATGTTATATTAACTTACTAAATTTTGATTGAGTTCGTTGAGGTTGTTACCTAAACTTTGTTACTCTCTTGATGTTTTTGTTTGTTTACACCACTTCAATGTTACATAGTGGTTTTTGTTCTTGAGTATGCGTATAATAGGATAAGGCCTCCCTTCTCATTATTTTAACTACTAAGAACCTCTCACCAGCCCCTGCCAAACAGAAGGTGGGCTTGGGGTGTCAGCCTCAAATTACTACATGCCAAGGAGTTCCTTTAATGGGTCTGGTAATGATAGATTGGTCTCGAAGGATGTTTTTACACATGTTCGTGTTCGTAGTTTAATATTGTGTGATAATTTTTTTAGGAAATTAAGGAAATTATACAAGAAATTCTTGAGTTCATCACTCTTGACAAAGAACCCAGTGATGTGATGGAGCCCAATATATACAAATATAAGGAATCTGACTAACTGTTTGTGACATTATCATTATGAGGACTCGAATGTCGGTAAACCAGTGGTACATACATCATATAGGATAGGGTGTTTTGATTTTAATGTTATTCTTTAGTATTCTCTCTTCATATTATCATCTATCCATGGAATGTTTTATTAACTATTTTTATTTAATTTTGATATTCAGTAGTGAGAATACTGATTCAAGGTCATGATGATAATGAATTAATAAAAAAAATTTCTGTGTAGGGACCTATTCCTAATTCATTATCACCATGTGAGCATAGATAAGTACTTCCACTAGATTGGAAGTACAAGGAACCAATCCATGTTTTCAAGGATAAAATTTACTTTCTAATATGTATAAAATATATCTAGTAGGTTAGGATGCTATTTTTCAGAATTGACACCTTATGAGAGTTATAGTGAAAAGGCCGATCATGTTAATTAGAGATATAAAGCCAAATGATGTAGAGGATTGACTTCATTATGTGGTCTGATTTTTTTTCTATAAAATTCTCATTTGATTGTTATTCTCAAAATAATTCTTATTCATTTATAAGCATTGATTTAGTGGGGTGGGTTCACACGGACCAATGAAGAGATGACACACTCATGGAGGGAATTTATTTTGTAGTTCTATGATGTGTATTACCCTTTGGGAATGTACTTTTTATGATTCATGGATCTTATTTAGTTGTAGAAGGATGATACATAAATTGATAAGTATGAATCTTGTTTTACAGACTTCATGTGTTATTCATTTGATATGCTATGTGATGGATACTTATCAAAATGGTTGTTCAAACATGTATTTTTCAATAAGTCTGTTAAATGGTGGTATCATTATGAATTCCAACATATTCTATAGTTCTGTAGGGGTCCATAGTTATAGAGAATATTCTAGAGTAGGGATGTTGGATGTTTTATCCATAATTTTACGTCATGTGGAAGAGTCATCTGCAGTTTCTAGTAGTTTTCAGTAGATATGGTCTGAGCATTGGAGTAATACACATGCACTAACATAGACACATGGATGTAACACCCCAAGATTCCACGGTAAGGTTCTCTTTGAATAATACAATAGCGTGTGTTGTACACAACTTCGAGTTCTAACACACACCACAACCAATCAAACTAGCCGTTATGAAAAGTAATACCCACTTTTTGAAATTTTATACATTTTAACTTTCAAAATGGACTTAATTTTTGGATTCGTAATATCGATATTAGCTTAGCAAAAAATTTTGGTACTTTTCTGTTCTCATTCATATTTTTATGAATAGTTAAAATTACTAAATTTTAATTAAAAACAACTTTTTTTAATCGAAATAATTAATAGTGTTAAATTATGAATATGAGGGATTTTAGAGTATAATTAGAATAATGTTTTACCATTTAATCCATTTTTGGTCATTGGATATAAATTCACATTTAAACTGGACATAAGCAAGTGCTAATATTTTGATAGTTATTATCTCTTAAAAACAGGCTTTTCATTTTAACAACAGAAATTAATTTTAAAATAATTACTTCCACTTCCGTGTTTTGAATTTTGAAAAATGGATTTAATATTTAGAATCAGGAGGTTCATATTTTGTACATAGGTAAATTTTATTTTTATACATTTTGAATATTTACTTCGATAAATATTTTATTTACCGTTGTTAAACGGTAAATCCGATAAATAAGGGTAAAAAAATATTATAATAATCATAAATTACCCTAAAACGTTTTCTAACCCTAATGGTTGATACATGTCTGACCATGGTCATCTTTGGGTCGATTTTGGGACCCCATGGATCCACTTTTAAGTGATAATGACACTATATTAATTAAGTTAATGTAAATACAGAAATGACATAAGCATATATCTTTTAAAAAAACAATTTTTAATTAGGGTTATATATGTTATATTTTCGACTATAAATGTTCATTAGAAAGATAAAAGTATTTCCTATATAATGGTATTTTATTTATAATTTTTTGTCATTGAATAATTAAATTTATTTATGACACAATAATGATGCATTATTTTCCTTATGAATGAAAGAATAAAATAATTAGTATTATAGATGATAAATTAAATATAATTTAAATTCTTGATGAAATACATGAATTTTATTGATTAATATGACATTTTTGTATTTCTGAAATGAATTTGGTTCGAATCAATAATTTTTTTATGACTTTAACAAAAACCAATTATTAAATAGTGTCAAAATTGAAATAAAAAAGTTTTTAAAAAAAATATTATATTATTAATTCATATTCTATTCCCAAAAATCTAAGGTTCATCCAAATAACTTATATAATAAAAATTCTATCACTAATGGACCTATTGGGGGTTTCTTTGAATTATATTGTAAGTTTATTAACCATATAATATAAAAATATAGAGTGACATGGTAAATGTCAAACTATTTAACTAAGAGTTAAATATAAATGATAAGGATAATATAGTGACCCAAAACTGTCTAAAATCTTTTGGATGAAAGGATTTCGATCCATACCAACCTTAGACTTTTAATAATCCACTTTGGATACATTATAAACCAAATATGAATTTATTATAAATTTATACTTTATGTTTTTTCTAAAGAGCCCCTCCTCCAACTTATAAAAGGAAACCACTTCTATCCCATTCTTCATACATTAAAATATTTTTGGTTCATCCAAACTCTACCCAAATACACTCTCAAAAGTCCTAAATTAATCCTAGAGGAATTTCATTAGTTAGAAAGCCATCCTATAGAGCCCTTTTGATCATATCAAAAGGAAGGACATGAAGAAGAGGTAATGTTTTCACCACTCTCTTTCAAGTTCCATTATTCTTCATCTTCTTCTTTCTTTTTTATTTCCATTCTAAAATAATAACTCCAGTATATTCTATATAATGTGATGTTAATATAAATATGTTAAAACCATATTCAGTATTCTATCCATCCTTTCAATGACATGTCACCATACGTGCCTACGTATGGCCTACCGTCTCCATGTCGTGGTGTAATTGTTATTCAATATATTATTATTTGTATGAGTATAATAATTATGTGTAATTCACGTAAATAATAAATAAAACATGATAATTATTCTTTATATGTGATATTCCATCCAATTATATTTTATTTTAATATCAAATAAATTATTTTTTCACTCGTGCATATGTACCGATTACCGTCTCCACGAATGCGATAAGATTTATTCCCCATCATATCCATTCAAGACTAAATTTCATTTAATGATTAAAAATAATTTTTATAGACATGATATAATTTTCTATATGAATAATATTCATCCCATTCATAACAAATACGGCTCACATAAAAAAGAATATAAAGGAAAATGATTCCGTTAAGACCTGGAACGACAATAATACTATGATATTATCTACAAATCAATGTTAAAAGATCATATATGATATTATATTAATGCATATGATTATTTTATAATTCAGTAACAATTATTTCACCATTATAATTGAGGTTAACCTACCCTCGACCAAGGAAATTGTACAAAGTAAGGGGTTTCTTATCCCACATTTAATTCTGTGAGATTTCCATTGTCCACCATTTATTTATTGCATTGGTGTGTGTACTTCGCATGATTATATTCATTGTGTAATACAAATTAATTTATGGATATTTACATCATCATTGTATTATCCTTCTTTCAAGGGTATATGTTTCATATGTTACCAAATCAATAAGGGAATTTGAAATTTCAATTTCCACTCATTCGGCTTTAGCCATACTTCAATGATTATTTTACTCCACGATTTTGTGTGGAGTCACTATTTATTTCCTTATATCATAATTTCCACTCCCCTTACTATGGATACACTTTTGATAAACATAATCACTCCGTTGATAAATTCTCAAATCATCTATATGAACTTGATAAGAGTAACTTTAACTCAATCTCCACTTATTGAGTTAAACATCTAATTCATTGGTGTTGTTTTTACAAGATTATGTGTGAATGTCCATTGAATGTTTTACACTGAATATCCAATCATATTGAGTGTATTTATATTTGTCACACATATTTATGTCCTTGATTTATCCTTAACCTAAGGATACGTCCTTTTTGAGAGATTTCATCTTAATTTACATTCCATTTAGACTCATTTGTTGTTATACACCAAATCACTTTTATATGGTGTATATAATGTAATTTAACATAGTATATCATGTATCCGTTTATTCTCAAGATATTACAATGTTTTTATTACCTAATTTATTTCTATTCATGTTTCTTTCTTTTGGTTAGGAACTCTAAATAAAATATCATTTTAAAATGTTTTAAAGATTTATTATTCTAAATATTTCTCATTAATGTCCATGTTTTAAAAATGGTTTTATGGATTTATTTATATGGAAATTAATTTTTTCAAATTAAAATTCCTTTAAAAAGTTTCAAAGTGTTATGGGACACATTGATTAAAAAATCTATTTAAATGACTTCTTGACAAGTAGTGTGACTTTTAAATGTTTTCAATAAATAGGGGGATATTTCTCTCAATAGTTTGATGATTATTTTAATCTATGTCAATATCCTTAATTATTCTCGATTGAGGTTAATTTAATACAATAAAATCGTCCATATTGCATCAAATTATTTATGTTTGACTGTGGATGTGCTATTCTTATACCATTCATGGTTTGTGGTTAACATATTGACATTTTGTATGCTAGTTTTAATATGAATGTTTATGTTATGTTTCAAACTTTACATATGTTGAATGCATTGGACTTAGTAATTGACAGGTGGAGCCCTCTATTGCTCTTCGATGCATCAATAAGTCTCATTAGACAAACTAGTGTCTTGGAACAAGGCCTTGACAAAATCTTATTTGTAGTCTTGGCACAAGGCCTTGACTATGTGGTCATGTTAGTATGGAAGTATGCATTCCATTATTATGAATGTGGTTATTGATATTGCATGTTATTATTCAATTAGTAGAATATCCATGTGAATAAGAAAATGGAACTATTTCATTTTATTTCAACCATATTATGCTGAAGTTTAAGTTTAAAATGCTTTTGTTTTAGTTATACATTCCCTTAAATGTTTATGATTATTTATGAATGTTTCCTCTATATTGTTATCCTTACTTGGC
Source organism: Viscum album (assembly GCA_963277665.1). Lineage (NCBI taxonomy): Eukaryota > Viridiplantae > Streptophyta > Magnoliopsida > Santalales > Viscaceae > Viscum > Viscum album. The sequence continues at coordinate 553,500,117 of OY728165.1, read as the reverse complement.
AGCTGAGCTCACCCCTTTCTATGTTTTATTTTTCCTAGGATGTGAAGATGTATTTTATGAATGACCTGTAGGGATAGTATAAGGGGATATGAGTGTGGAGACAATATGTTGTTGTAGTTTTTCACTTTATGATGTAATGTAAACATTATGAATGTATATAGTGATTCTAATGCAACTAAACTAATCTTTATTTCGAGACGTGATCCTTTGGGATCATGACAATGTTATGTAATAATGCACTGACTCTGGGTAACTGGGGTCGGGGTGTTACAGTCGGTATTAGAGGAAGTTTTGTAAGAGCCTTGGAAACTAGATATAGATAAACTCTGATTAGAGAACATAGCCCTAAGATAGACTTTGAAAATTAGTATATAATAACTTCCTAGAATTTTTAGTATTGTAGATATTTTGTGAGTTTTTCGATCAAGAAATCCTTGTCTAGATATGAGCATGTTGAGGTGGCTCTGGCACAAATGTAGCTAGGGGTAAAACTCGAAAACACCACTTCGATCTAGACTCGACCGGAAACGGGTGCACGAAAATGGGCATTACTGCACTTTTGGTTACGACACTCCTGGGGGATATTCTTAGGATAATTTAAATTTCAATTACAAACCAATTTGAAGTATTTTAATATAGGATTAGAATAAATGGCCCCGGTTAATCCTAAGGAATTTAAAATTGATAAAATGGTGTCATGATATTCTCTAAATGGTTTTATGACTACTATTACTCACACAATGCGTTCTGGTTTTAGTCAATGGTTGGATTCCAAGGAAGTCATAGTAACATTGAGAATGAAGTACAAGGTGGGAACATTTGTGGAAATGAGCAACGAAAAGGAATATTGATAGGCTTACAAGATATCGTGTTCATGAAAAATCAGTTTTCCAAAAATATGATCAACAACATATATATTAACCAACTCACAGAATCAACAAAGAAGAGAAAGGGGATGAATGATAAGAGCTCCAGTAGTGGAGACCATGGAGAAAAGAATCCTCAATTTCCATCATATAGGAAATGTGGATGGAGACACCCAGGAATGTGTCTCAATAAAATAAAGAAATGATTTACGTGCAGGAAAGACGGACATAAAGTGAAGAATTGATGAGGAAAAATTATGAGTACTATGGAAGAAAATAAAAATGGTCTTAAGTATCCATTTACAGTCATTTTCCATATATGAAGGGGACCTGGCCATTACCCAAGTTAATGACCTATTCTATAGGATATTTTATTGGACAAAAAAGAAGCTATGTGAAAATAAACCGTTGGAGAAATTTTTAAAATTATTAGTGCTCCTTGTTCAATGTATTAATTTGGAATGATTTTCTCTTGTATTTGTAACCCTACAGTTTGCCATGTGAGAATGATATTCAAGTAAGAATTATCTTTTCTCTTGTGAATATAGTTATAAATAACCATTTGGTTTTATATGAACATTGGGTTTGATACAATTACAAGTTATTATATTTTGGGATAAAAATGCAGGGTATGAGATAACATTTGTTGTTAAATTATGTTATTGTTATTTTGAGGAATTTGCCTCATTTTGGTAATGTTATAAAATATAGTTTTTGAAAAAGGACAACACGAAGACCGTGTGACAACCCGTCGCGTCGGACAATGTTGTCGGAATGGAACCCATAACCAAAGTGCGATAGGGATTTATCGCTTACCACTGGACTACGTGAGGTCCCTTGTTAGTGTGACTAAATATGTTTAGTTAAAGGATTTTATTGATTGATAATAAGTTTATTTTGGATCTTATTTCTTATCAAATGAATACCCATAGTTTAGGAAAATGATTTTGTGATTGAGTGATAAATTTTATTTTGGAAGATGTTCACTTTGTTTGGAACACTATATGCCCAAGGAAATTAGAATACTATGGGATTTCATCTGAGTAGTAATGGTGGATTTTTATCTATGTTTTTATTGTGGATTTATAGATATATGGGTTATTTATGGAAATGGTTAACCTATAATAGGGAATATGTGATTAGGTAAATTACTTTTAAGTATGTGACTTTAATAGTAGTCGATGTCATTTGGAGATACAATTTAACGTGGAAGACTACATAAGCAAATTCTTCTAATTTTTGGGTATCAATATTAGATAGGATTATATTGAAGGATTTTAAGGATAGTTTTTTATTGAATTCTATTTATTTAACTTTGTGGTATTGTTGGTTTAATTTTAGAAGTTAAGATAAGGGTTTCGTTCTCTAATGAAATATCCTTTTGGGAGATCATCAGATCTTATACTAACCGTTTTGGTTTTGATTAATCTCTTTAGACTATGCAAATATATAGTTCTTCCTCCGTGGATCATGTTATTCTATTAGAAGATTATTCTAGCTCTTCCATTGCGATCAATTCTTCTTGAATACTCATCGTTTAAAAATGAATTAGTAGTAGAAATTTATTAAATAATGAAACTACACTTAAAATGTAAGTATATATCTTTATGTTCTTAGTCAATCTCAGAAATTAATTCCTCATCTTTATGTAATGTAACTTAAAACAAAAAAAATGTTGTCCATTTAATTTTCCTACTGGGAAACTAATTATCGTTTTTCCCATCACATGTTTGTGGTTTTCTTGTTGTTAAATTTCTCTTTATCGTGTTTTCTATCTCTCTCCATAAGAACATGAAACTTAGTTTATCATCCATATCCTTGTTTTTCTACATGGAATCATATTATAGGTTATCTCGGATGACCTTTGTAATTCTATTTCTTTATATTAATGTGATAGTTTTATTGACTCTTTTTCTTATGCGGGACATTCCATTATATTCCCAAGAACAATTTTAAAAATTTTGGTGATGCAATTTACTAAAGGAGAGGAGAATATAACACCCCAAGTGTCCACGGTAAACTTCTTTTTGAATAATACAGTAGCATGTGTTGTACGCAACTTCGAGTTCTAACACACACCACAACCAATCAAACCTGTCGTTATTAATATTAAAACCCACTTTTTGAAATTTTATACATTTTATCTTTCAAAATGGAATTCATTTTTGGATTAGGAATATCGAAATTAGCTTAGGGTAAATTTTGGGAACTTTTCTGATAACATTCATATTTCGATGAATAGTAAAAATTAATAAATTTTAATTAAAAAAACATTTTTAATCAAAATAATTAATAGTGAATAATTATGAATTTGAGTGATTTTAGAATATAATTACATTATATTTTTACCATTTAATCGAATTTTGGTCATTGGATATAAATTCACATTTAAACTGGACATAAGCAAGTGCCAATCTTTTGATAGTTATTACCTCTTAAAAACACGCTTTTAATTTTAACAACATGAATTAATTTTAAAGTAATTACTGCCACTTATGTGTTTTGAATTTTGAAAAATGGTTTCAATATTTAGAATTAGGAGGTCCAAATTTTTTACATAGGTAAATTTTATTTTTAGACATTTTGATTAAGTACTTCGGTAAATATTTTATTTACCGTGTTTAAAAGGTAAATCCGGTAAATAAGGGTAAACAAATAATATTATAATAATCATAAATTACCCTAAAATGTGTCCTAACCCTATTGGATGATAAATTTTCGACCAGGGACATCTTTTAGTCTATTTTGGGACCCCAAGGATCCACTTTCAAGTGATAATCACACATTATATTAATTAAGTTAAAGTAAATACAAAAATGACATAAGCATATATCTTTTAGAAAAATAATTTTAAAATAGAGTTATATATGTTATATTTTAGAATATATTTTTTCATTATAAATCTAAAAATATTTCCTACATAATGTTATTTTATTTATAATTTTTAGACATTAAATAATTATATTTAATTATGACACAATAATGATGTAGTATTTTCCTTATTAATGAATGAATAAAATAATTAGTATTATAAATGTTAAAGTAAATATAATTTGAATGTTTTGATGGAATCAGCAAATTTTATTTATTAATATGAGATGTTAGGATTGCGGAAAGGAATTTGGTTCGAACTAATAATGTTTTATGACTTTAACAATAACCAATTATTAAATAGTGTCAAAATTGACATAAGAGAGGTTTTAAAACAAATATTATATTATGAATTCATATTCTATTCCTAAAAATCTATCGATCAGACAAAGGGCTTATATATGATATTTTTATCAATAATAGACCACATGGGGGTCTCTTAGAAGTATATATTATGTTTATTAACCATATAATATAAAAATACAATGTGACATGGTAAATGTCAAACTATTTAACTAAGAGTTAAATATAAATGATAAGGTTAATATAGTGACCCAAACTAGTATAAAATCTATTGGATGAAATTATTTCGACCCATCTCCACCATAGAATTTTATAAATACACTTTGGATCCATTATAAACCGAATATTAATTTATTATAAATTAATATTTTATGTTTTTCCTAAAGAGCCCCTCCTCACCCTTATAAAAGGACACCACTTCTAACAAATTATTCATACCATAAAAGCATTTTTTCGGACATATTCTTCCCAAATACCCTCTCAAAAGTCCTAAATTAATTCTAGAGGCATTCCTTTAGTCAAAAAGACAACCTATGGAGTGATTTTGATCAAATCAAAAGGAAGAATCCGAAGAAGAGGTAATGTTTTCAGCACCCTCTTTCATGTTCTTTTCTTCTTAAACTTCGTCTTTCTTTGTTATTTCCATTCTAAAATAATAACTCCAATATATTATATATACTGGGATGTTATTATAAATATGGTACATCCATATTCAGTATTCTATCCATACTTTGAATGACATGTCACCTTACGTGCGTACGTACGTCCTACCGTCTCCATGTCTTCGCGTAATTGTTATTCAATATATTATTATTTGGATGGGTATAAAAATGATGTGTAATACATGTAAATAAAAAATATAACAGGATAATGATTCTTTATATTATATATACAATCCAATTATATATTATTTTAATTTCAAAAGAATGATATTTTCGCTCATGCGTACGTACGGATTACCGTCTCCACGAACACGATGAGATTTATTCCCATCATATCCATTCAAGACTAAATTTCATTTTATGATTAAAAATAATGTTTAGAGAAATGATATCATTCAGGATATGAATTATATTCATCCCATTCATAACCAATATGGATCACATAACAAAGAATATAATGGAATATGAATCCTTTGACACCCGAAACGACGATAATACTAAGATATTATCAACAAATCAATGTTAAAAGATCATATATGATATCATATTAATGTATATGATTATTTTATAATTCAATAACAATTATTTCACAATTATACAATAGTTTAACCTACCCTCTACCAAGGAAAAATTACAAAGTAAGGGGTTTCTTTTCTAACTTTTAATTTTGTGATATTTCCAATGTTCACCACTTATTTATTGCATGTGGTGTGTGTACTTCCCATGATTGTATTCATTGTGTAATATACTTTAATTTATGGATATTTACATCATCATTGTATGATCCTTCTTCCATGGGTGCATGTTTTTTATGTTACCAAATCGATAAGGGAATTTGATATTTCAATTTCCACTCATTCGGCTTTTTGCATACTTCATTGATTATTTTACTCCAAGATTATGTGTGGAATCACTATTTATTTGCTTATGTCAAAATTTCCACTCCCATTCTTGTGGATATACTTTTTATACACATAATCACTCCACTGATAAATTCTCAAGTCTTTGATATGAACATGATAAGAGTAATTTTAACTCAATCTTCATTTGTTTAGTTAAACAACTAATTCATTGGTGTTGTTTTTACAAGAATATGTGTGAATGTCCTTTTATTGTATTACACTAAATATCTATTCATATTGAGTGTATTTATATTTTTCACATATAATTATATCCTTGATTTATCCTTATCCTAAGGATATAGCCTTTATGATAGATTCCATCTAACATTACATTCCATTTAAACTCATGTGATGTTATACACCAAATCACTTTTATATGGTGTATATAATACACTTTGACATAGTATGTCATGTATCCCTTTATTATAATGATATTAAAAAGATTTTATTACCTCATTTATTTGTATTTAAATGTCTCTCTTTTGGTTAGGAACTCTAACTAAAATATCTTTTTAAAATGTTTTAGAGACTTATTATTCTACATATTTCTCATTAATGTCCATGTTTTAAAAATGGTTTTAAGGATTTAGTTATATGGAAATTAATGTTTTCAAATCCAAATTCCTTTTAAATGTTTCAAAGTGGTGTGGGACACTTTTATTCAAAAATATATTTAAATGGATTCATGACAAATAGCGTGACTTTTAAATGTTCTCCAGAAAAATGGGGATATTTATTTCAATAGTTTGATGATTATTTTAATCTATGTCAATGTACTTCATTATTGTCGATTGAGGTTAATATGATAAAATAAAATCTTCCATATTGTATCAAATGAGTTATGTTTGACTGTGGATGTTCTATTTTTATTCCATTCATGGTTTGTAGTAAAGTATCGGCATTTCGTATGCTAGTTTTAATACGAATGTTTATGTTATGTTTCAAAATTTTCATATGATGAAATCATTGGACTTAGTAAGTGACGGGTGGAGACCGCTATAGCTCCTTGATGAATCGGTAGGTATCATGAGACAAACTAGTGTCTTAGCACAAGGACATGACAAAATCATATTAGTATTCTTTGCACATGGCCTTGACTATGTGGTTATGATAGTCTGACATTATGCATTCCATCATTATCAAAGTGTTTATTGATATTGTATGTGATTATTCAACTAGTAGAATATCCATGTGAATAAGTAAATGGAATTATTTCATTTTATTTATTCCTTATTATTCTAATGATCATGTTTAAAAGGCTTTTTTTAGTTATACATTGCCTTAAATGTTTATGCTTATTTATGAAATATTCTGCTATATTGTTATCCTTACTGATCATTTGAACTCACCCCTTTCTATGTTTTATTTTTCTCAGGATGTGAATATGTATTTTATGAATGACATGTAGTGATAGTATAAGGGGATATGAGTGTGGAGACAAGATGTTGTTGTAGTTTTTTATAGTATGATGTAATGTAAACTTTATGAATGTATCAAGTGATTCCAAGGCAATTAAACTAATCAGACATTTGAGACTTGATATTCTGTGACCATGCCAATGTTATTTTATAATGCACCAACTCTGGGTAACTGGGGTCATGGCATTACATGGATCTGTAAAATTGGTTTCACACATAGGGTCGAGTTGTCCAAGGGAGGTTCGATACTTTGATTTTGACGGGGAAGGACTCATAGTTTGGGATTTACAGAACTGGCATGTTGTGTTTGGTTAAAAATAGCGGACAGTCCTACCTAAAAATGCTTCTCTCATTATCACAGATCCCATATGCTCGGTCAGGATAGAACATAGAGTGGTAGTGCTGATTGAGGGTTTGATGGAGTTTGATAAGGAGGAGATGCAGGCGGATGATGATAATCTAACCTATTCCATCCACCACTATCAAATGGACTACTACATGATTATATTGTTATAAGTCAAGGTTGAGGATATTGTCAAGTTATGGTGGGATATGATAATTCTTCTCTTGAGATGATTCGAGGAACAATATTTGTCATCTCTACATCCTCTCTAGTAATTTTATACACAAGCTCAAGTCATTCCTTTATCCCCAAATACATTTTTTGAGGGCTATATCATCCAATAAAGTATTTGGACTATTATTTATGGATATATGTTCGTACAGAGATCGATTATTCTATATCAAACATCTATTAAAAATGTGAGTCAGAACATATTGAAGAGAGTTTATTGAGGGAAATTTTTTTCATTGCAATGAAAACATATGATTTAATATATGGTATGTACTTGTCTTCAAATAAGAATTCCCATAAAAATTTCCATCCTATTATAGCAGTATTCAAACGAAAAAAATTTATGAGATTCTCTTTTTTGGTTTTTAGGGATCTTATGGATAATTGAGCGGGACTCGTGAGTAGGAAGCTTCAACTTAACAACCATCACTTTTCCAGGTTTTTCATTGTGTAATGGTCCTTTTTTGAATGTATCCTATATAAGTTGTAAAGGATTATATGGAAATCATTACTGAATATTTTCAAGGAATAACTCCAAGTAAGATGACTTAAATCTACATCATCATACACCAATAGACTACTCTAATATATTATATGGAGTATTAGATATCAATGTCAAGATCATAGTGATGTGGGTGAAGTGGGATGTCTAGGGGGATAAAGGTTTTATCGGAACCAGTGTGTCCCCTAATGGATATAGGGTAGTTTGGGAAAACGATAAATAGGATTTTGAGTATTTTAATTTATTAGCATATTCTATAACGTGTGACGATGAAGAAAAAGTACAGCTTTTCTGGATTGATTCCCTCTTTAGCTAGTTTAATTGTGAGAGATGGTTTTGAAAAATTTATCTTAGGTATAGATACCATTAGTTTAGGGGTCCCTATAATGATATTTAAATGATGTAATTCCATTTTATCTAATGGAATTATGAGTTTTGGGTGATTCCTTTTGTCTTGACTAATGCCCCAACTATGCTAATGGAAAATTTAAACATGATCTTCCACTAATTCATGGACTGATTAATAGTTTTCTTTATCATAAAAATTTTATATACACTAAATCTAAGTAGGATCACACAAATAATTTGTGTATGGTTATAAACAAACATCTGGATAAAGAGCTTTATCATAAGCTATCAAAATGTCAGTTTTGGATTTGAGAGGTTCCATTTTGGGGGAACATCATCACTTAGAATTGTGTAGTTGCGGATAAGGAAAATATCAGTGTGGTTTTTCATTGGAACCACCCTAGATAATGTTAAAATATTGTATTTTCATCTATTTGGAAGGATACAATATTCTGTTTTTGTATAATTCTCTAGTATTTCATCATCATTGGATTCATTGTCATTGAAAAGACATTCATTTACCCTGATTGAGAAATATCCTGGAGACATTGAGATATTTATATCGAGGATGATTAGTTCTATTATTTTGAGTATATGAGAGGATGTTGTTGATTATGTATTGTTTTATGATTCCTCTAGATCTTGGGTTTAATGAAAGTTTATGTAGATGAAGGTAGTGATCCCTTGTGGGTAAACAAAATTGTGACCCCTTGAGCATAATTAGGTGAACTACAACTTATAGTTGGTTGTGGTATTCGTTTCCCTGAATATATTATGGAATATCCATATAATAAAGCAATAAATATTTTACTAAAACCAACAGAGTCTCAAGTACATATCCACCCATGGAAATCATAATCTAACGAAAATTCATTGGATGAAATTCACATAGGTCTACTATATCGAGGTAGTCTATAATATTGGAAATAGAATCAGGGTGGAAAATTACCTAAGTATATGATCCATGATATTCTTAGTAAAGTATTTTTTGGGTATTTGGACTCAATAAAATTAAAAAAAGTGTAGGGGAGGGTTGCAACATACAATTAAAGGATGGTTGTGGATCCGCTGCTTCTTTAGAATAATATTTATTCCAAGTTATAATATCTTGACATTGATTTTTTCTTAACAATATATACTCAGGAGAAGCACCATAGTGATTTTCTAATGGTAGGGATAATTTTATGTTTTTTACGGTAAAATATAAATTATGTTCATGTTCTGTGAATAGGTGTTCAGTTTGTTTCCTACACCACCCTTAGTTGTGAAACAAGATTCGGAAAAGATATACGTGGACCTTCGATGGTTGTTTTGTTTGGACTGAATAATGTGGATATTTTCAGAGTTTCTTTCCTGGTGTATCTTATGTAAATAGGTATTGGATGAACAACTTGATTGAGATGGGTTTTACTCGGTATCTTGATATTCCATAATATAAATTGGAAAGAATATAGATGGATTTTTAAGGGGAATCCATAGATAGTGGGTGGCCACGAACCTAGCTTGGTTATTTTAAAATGACTTACAATGTTGGCACACTTCATATCAATCTAGTATTATAGATTTATTCAGAGTTTGGGAGGTATATAAAAAAATTATATAATATTCCTCCAAGGATTACATAGGATGATCATATTTAATAGAGAATCTCATTTCACATCACATATGTGGATATGATTTTAGTGGATTTTGTAAAATTTATATAGATGTTCATCATGCTTCACCCCTTCAGTGATGGATATACTGAGTGGACTATCCATATTTTGAATGATATAGTGAGATATACTGTATTAGACTTCATCCAATGATAGTAGGATCTCTTTCCATTTGTGTGTTTTTACTATAAGAATATCTATTACTTTAATATTCATATTCCACCATTTGAGGAATTGTAAAAGATAACCTGCATGGATACCTTGTGGTACACTGAGATTGGTGAGAGATATATTTTTGAGCCAAAAGGGGTGTAGGATATGGCATGGATGTTTATGGAGATTCACAATAATATGAGGATAGTTCGGAGTGGACAATAAATTTATGTTGAATGATATTGTGTCTCCATATAGTTTTATTAGGGAAAAATTGTTTCCCTAAAAGTCTCCCCACAATGAGGATTGGGGTGATTTGGTGAATGATAAAAACTATCCGTGATGTTTTTCATCCTAATATAGTTCATATGAAGGGTTGGTATGGTTTCTTATCTATTGTAACTACCCCTATAATTGGAATGGGTTACGACTTACTTGTGCCTTAGAAGATGAAATGTGTACATGACCATACATGAGTCTATACCTAGGGAGAGGTGGAAATTGAGGAATGATCCACCTCTTAAAAATACATAGGGGTTATTGAAATTCAATTAGAAAAGATCTTTCATGGGTGTATCCTTATTATCATTTGTTTTCTTTGGCTATATGGGATTATGAAGGAAATATCCATATATTGTGACCGCCGAATAATGTTTCAGTGCCCCCTCCATTTTTTGTATATTATGCCTTTTGGGTGTAAATACCATAAATTACGAGAGAATGTATGTACATTTATTTATATACATTTATACTATGTATATTTCAATCTATATCTATGCATTTTGCCTTAGGGTTGACATCATGTTTTTGGTGTCGTTGGACACTGAAGATAATATATTAATGTATATATATATATATATATATATATTAAATCACACACCTGAATCTTTTCTAAATATATGTATTTTTTCATTGATCATGAAACTAGATACTAAATCATTGTCTTCATCCATTTCTAGGATGTGGCATTTAACCTTGGGATCATATAAGTATTGTCAGCAATAGATGATTCTCCGAAGGAATTCAAGAGATGCTGAGTTAAATAAATTAAATATTAAATTATTAAACATTTTAGATAGATTTATCCTATATTTATATTTCATTAAGGAAAATATATGGGGTCATATGTACACCTAAAGAGAGTATAGAGGGGGATAAGTAGGGCCACTATTAGAATCAATGGAATTATGAAAGTGGAACAATGATGAATGCATGATGGGTTAGTTAAAATAATTTTGACTCGATAATATCCTCATCTACACCAACATCAATCATTTTCACCACCAAAAATATATCATTTAATAAGGTAGGTCCCTTTATTTTTTGGATTTATACCTTTTGATTTTATTTTCATGTATGGATTATGTATCTTCTTTATTACTAAATATTTTTTCACCTAATACTTAGATTTTATTATTGTTCGTGAACCTAATTATTTATATTTTTAACCATATTCTATGACTTTATTTTCAAATATATTTATACATAGATAAGGATGCCAACATCCAATGATGATCACGCATCATTATTTTTATCTTCTAAACACCATTTTTCATGTTTTTCATCGTTGACCATGGGGACATAGATAAAAAAATTTCCAGACATTTAATCCATTATTGAACCCCAAAAATCATGAGGGATACATTAATGAACTAATGGTACATGTTTTTTATGATTTGAGGTGTTTTTATTGGATGAAGATTTTAGATTCATGGATTGGAAGATATAACAGTGAAAAAAGTTGGGAAGAAGAATGATTAAGAGATTGAAGATCCAATTAAAATCCACTAAGGGATAATAATATGATATAATATAGATTAAACTAGGAATTCACACATTTCAAAGATTTATATTGAAATATAAGTAGTCTAAATATATGATATAATTACAAAATAAAAATTATGCTTCACATTCTAAAAAAATTAAACTATATACAATTTATCTAGTATAAATACACATTTTATATCTTGATATCATATAATGGATTGGGATTCAACCTTAGGTATGTATCCGACAATATACTATAGGCATGCACACCATCAGACCCTACCTAAGAAGTTGATCCAAGCGATGAGGTAACAAATCTATTTCTCCAAAATAATAGACTTGTTATGTCCTCTAGGGGACACACCTTGTTGAGGTAAAAGGTTATTCAATCCATTTTCCCAAATCACACAACCAGAACCCTATGTTAGAATACACATCATTATCCCATTTGGATACACCATCTAGAGACCAACTGATGGTAAATGTGTGTCATAGTTAAGACAAACCTAGTTGTTTGGTCGAAGTCGCATGTTTTGTGACCCCATATAAACGTCTTATACCTTCTATAAGAACATCTTAATTATTCCTAACCTTCTTCAAGATACTGATTTTTTCCAAAAAGAGCCTATCTAGAGTATTTTTACATGGAGAGCACTATGGTAGAATTCATTATAGCATCAGAGATATGACATGACTTTTTTTGACTAAGGTAGTTGATCTAGTGATTTATGGTTTTTGAAAGTGATTTTGATTGATCATTTGATATTTTTGGGGTTTTTACTCCCATTAGTCCTGGGTACGTTAGTCTAAAACACTCTGATCACAAGTAGATTCAATACTCCCCTACAGTATAGAGTGTGAAGGTACTTTACTATGTGGTTTTACTCACCCATCATAGAAATTTTCAGAAGAGTGAGTCCTCAAGAAGATTTTGTTCCGCCGCAAATATTTCTCACAATAGTGGGTTATGAGCCCCCCACTGTAATTATTTTTTAGTTTAATCTGATTCTGTAAAATGAGGATTTGAAAATTGGATCTATAAGTAGAGTCGTCATCATCCTTCTCTATCTAGGAAGATGGATACTTCCCTCCTTTTTCAAATATTGTTTCAATATGATCACATTGGATGAAAGGGTTTATTTTCACCTTTTTTGTTGATCTGATTATTTTATTCTATAATATCTCTTCTGGTTTTCATGGGATACAAATAATTGTTTTACTCACCACTACATGATCTATTCCCACACATTTTATATTTTGTAAAACCATGATATTTTATGATTTGTTTTTAAAATAAATATACTTTCTTCTAATATTTGTGTTAAATGCAATAGCATGTTTTAACAAACCGTCATATATTATTAATATTATTATATATAAATTATAATTAATGAATTATTGTTAAAAATAGAGGAATGAATAAGAAAGAACATATTTTTAAAATTAATTATAAATTATTATGTAAATAATATATATTTATAAATAAGTACATAATTTTTATTATGTTTCTATATTGATATAAAATATTTTCTCTCAAAAATAAGATTTCGTTTCAATTTATAAACATATAATAAAATAATATTTCTCTAATTGAATTTTTTTTCAATAAAATGTTTTTAAATAAAAAATTAAAAATTTATCATTGAGTGATTTGTTGTTAATTTTATGAGAAGATAATTTTGTAATGAATTCTTTAAAACTAATAATTTTTTAAAAAACATTCTTTTTCATTAAAATAATTTTCAAGATAAATTTTATATAAATATTTTTTTAAAAGTTATATAATATAAACTAAATATTCATTAATCAATTTTTTCACCAAAATCAATTTTATTTTAAATAATTGAATAATATCTTATTATACTTATGTTACATTTCTCATTTGAGAACCATTGTTTTGGCCCCAATTTCAGATTTGTTTTTAAGTCCATTTTTTCGACCTCTATGTATTGAATTTGAAAAATTAGATTACATATTTTTAAAAATAATTATTAATACTATATAATATGTTCACCAAAATATTTTTTCCAAATTATTTAATATAAATAATAATTAATTATCATGTCTAAGGATAATACGTGTTTATCAAGTGCTAATATAAAAGGCTAATTTTTATAATTAACTAAAAATATTAAAAATTTCATTTTTCTAAACATATTTAGACCCTATATCATATACTATTAAATAGATATCCATTTCGTATTGATGTGGAATGTTTGAAACTTTTATACACATTTTGTTTTCAAAAATATTTAGGGGTTCATCTTCTCCACAAATAAAAATCTACCCAATCTCCTCTCCTATTCAAAAATCAGAACCCTTATTGTTATGAAAATTACAACCCAAATATATTCCTTCAATACCTCTCCATATATTAGAGTCCTTATATTGATTAGGAAATCATCCTAGGAAGGCCTTTGGTGTTAATATTATGAGGTTCTATGAAGCATAGGTATAGGCTTTAACCATGGGTTGTCATTATTTTTAGAATGAGAGGTTTCTCTAAAAGGAAACTTCTATGTTATTGAATAAATGTAATATTTTAGAAATCATAAATAATTTATTTTTAAAAATTAACTACGAAATAATGAAGAGATCTCATCAGGTATAGCATTGATCGATGAAGATTCTAAGGCATCTACCACTTTATTTTCCAATCCATTACTCAGAAAATGTCACATGATTTATATGTGTGATGATAAAATTCATGGTCCATATAGAATCCTAGAATTTAATCCATATTGAATTTAAATTCCATGAAATATGAACAATAAAATTCCAAATATATTTAAAAATAGTTTTACTATCTCAATAATGTTTCATATTGAACCATCCTCGCCTCTTCTCCATTTCAACAACATTTACAATAGAAAGTATATCAGCTTCAGGAGACATCATGATTCCACATGGACCATAAATTCTTCTCATTCAGTCATTGTTATGATTTCTGAAAATATAACCATATCTAGATGGACCATAATTCCTTTTTTAAACTCCGACCATATTATACTTAATCAATCACTAGAATGTTGGAGTCAATTAGAAATCCAATTTTTTAGATTTAGGATTATAATTATACATACTTCCCAGATGATTAATCACAGTGTGTTCATGAATAGACTTATAAAAATTAATATATTTCAGTGCATTTGGATTTTTTTAGAATGAATTATTTTATAGAGGTATTAAATTAAATAAAAAGAATCATTTACAAGAACACTATTATTCTATATGGACCATTGAACATGACCAATTGTTTATCATGACACCAAAAAGATGATCAATAGTTTTTTTGAGAGTGGTAGATTAATTTAAGCTATAAAATGCTTATATATGTTGGTTGTATGTCAAACATCCACAAAAATTAAGGAATCAACCGCTTTCCTCATAGGAGTACTATTAAAACAGATGAGAAAAATTTTTTCAATATCATCCCTCTCATGGTTATATAGGGAACATTTAAAAAACAACTTGATTCCAACATTTTGTTGAGAATCATTAATTGGATTTTTTTAATACATCACCCAAAAAATGAGAGATAATATGGATATAATAATCCATCATCTACTCATGTTAACAAACTAATTGTAGTTTTCCCCATTAAAGCCTCCCGATAAAAATATTTTTAAGAAATAACACCATTCTGGGAGGGCACTCCAACAAATAACCTAACTCCATTAATGTTGATGTAGTTTATAATCATTTCCATACTTTCTGTTGGAATCATTTCAAAAAATATCCCCACCTTATATTTCATATACACATTTTTTAGAGGGTGGATCATGAGTGTTAGTAATGTTATAAAGTGTCATACCTATCAAATCTCCTAACAAGAAATTCAGAGATGAAATGAAATTTCCACTCTACTTAGAGATATTAGTAATTATAATATATGAATCCTTGAGGAAATAACTTATTCAAGGTTTAAAAAAATTTAAATTTATAGTATTGATAATAATCAAGAATCAACCCCTTAAAAAATTATGTTACTCCAACTTCACATTGACAGGCTTGCACGTGATATTGATGCGTAAGGATTGATAAATTTTCAAATAAAAATTCATTACATGACTTCCATAATTAATAGTTTGACCAAATTGAATCCATGGAAAAATATCTATTTTCATTAGAATATTAATTCCACTAAAAATATTATTTTAATTGAGGTTAAAAAATTCTTTACTATTTCCCCATGTCATTTGTAAACCAAAAATGAATACCATTTTTCTAAAATAAAACATCATTCATAAGGGTGATCCTACCTTCCATAAGAACATTTCATTACTTTATAGGAAGATATTTGGTTTCAAATCTGGATCACAATGTGAGACCAATGAATGGATAATGAATTTACAAGAAACATAGGAACACCAATTTAAATGATTGGGAGATCTCTGTCACTAAATCCCAATTCCTTAATGATTTCCACATTTCTAACTGAATGAATAGCTTTTACAATATAATAATATGATTAATTCCAACTGATCATGTTCCCTAATAAATTTTCATAATTAATGAGAAAATAATTAATGTTTGTAACTTTTATTTTAACCTCTAATGTTTATAAAATAATATCATAAGCATACAATAAATGTGTTGGAAAAACAAAACCTCCAGAATATATGGTGGGTTTGTGTTTTTTGTGTCACCCATGTAGTGAAAAATCCTTCATATAAAATCTTTGGTATTAGATAATGTAATGTTTGAGAGAGGATAACCATGAAAACCCCCACTATAACATTTGAATTATCTTACAAGAGAGCCTTTGATGAGAAATGAAGTATGTACTAAGCTTAGAAGTATTTTGAACCATATAATAAAGGCCTCATCAAAACCAAATCTATATTAAACCTTGATTGTAAAACCTCATTCAATCATATCAAAAGATTTATTAACTTCAACTGATCAATAAATATTACCTTCTCCGGTGGATTTCATGAGTATATTGAAAAATTCATAAATAGTATGAATATAATTTCAATAGTTATTATTTAAGGAAACCAATATTATTTGAGGAAACTATCATGTTGGATATATTATCTAATCTATTAGAAAGAATTTTCCTAATTATTCTTCGTATGGTTTAAATTAGAGCTACATGACTGAATATATTATTCTCATTTTCATTATAATATTTTCGAATAATGTAAGAAATTAAGAATTGATTCAATGTTTCACATCACAGCCTTTTAAAAAATGACTAACAAATCTTCCAATATCAAAATGTATAATATCCTAAATGTTATAGAAGGAATTTTCTTATACAATCAGGTCTATGAGATCTTCCATAATTAATTCCAATAATTGCTTCTTTAATATCAAAATCTAGGGGAATTTCAGAATGTCAAATGTATTCGTCTATCTTAACATGAATGAGAATTTTTATTCCATATGATCAATGCTATTATTCGGCCCATCAAAGATTTTATTGAAATATGAGAGAATATGATCATAAAAATCTAATCTTTTTTAAAAAATACCCCACTATCATTGATATTATCAAAGTGAAATTTTATTTCTCAAACCATTTGTTGAGAATTAAATAAATTTTCATTTTTATCTCCCACATTAATCCATTTAACATTTGAGGCTTCCATTTGCATTTCATTGATGAGATGTAAAAGATTTTGGAGATCATGTGTCATCAAATTTTCTGCAGAATATTTATAAGAAAATCATATCCAATGGTTTCTTATTCTATATTTTGAATAATAAATTCATTCTAAGTGATATATTTATCTATATTATTGGAGCATTATTGGCTCAAAAAATTCCACTTTTCATTATGTACATTATGATTTAAAACATAAAAAATCCCGTAATTTTTATAATTAAAATAATTCTACGCATATTCTAACTATTTCCTACATTCTGGATGTAAGGTCTAAGAAATGTTAAACCTAAATAGAAGGGGATATTTTAACAACATAATGATAATATTTTCCAAAATAGTATGATGATTGGAGTTATGTTTTTCAAGAGTATTGTATAAATTAGAGTATCTATCACACAAGTCAATATCATTAAAAAATCTATCCATTTTTTCAACAATTTAATTTAGATTTCTCATACACCAAGGGATTTTTAATCCCACCAGATTATGATTATGAATATTAAAATTATAAATAATAACCTTGAATTCACTGAATGAATTGGAATTATAGACAGAGAAAATCCTATTTTTAGATTGAGGAGGTCATTGATGTCTCCAAAAAAACCAATGAGTTGATCATTGAGTTTCCTAGATCCTTTGTGTTCATACATAAATCCATTTACTCATTATATTAATTTTGATTGTAAATAAATGAGAATAAAAGTTTCATACCCATATTGTTTGAACTAAGAGTGAAAATATGTTCATTATATGTGATATTTGAGATACCATATAGATTATAATGAGAAAGGACCTAGATTCGTTCAATTTCATTACTTGACTTATTTGTACTGATGAGATTATAACCCAAATTTTTGGAGAAGCAATCCACTCAAAATAAAATAAAATAGGTTTGGAGACAACCATATTATTTTGTTTATTAATAATTAAGAAAATATGATGAAATATGATTGTTTCATTGTTGTACTAGCCCTAATAGTTAAAAAAGGAATCATTATTTAAACCAGTTTTTGGATATTGATGACCATTTATTATTCCTACACAATTTTCTTGGTGTTCTAATTTCTTAATGACAATACCTTGCTTCGCATTATTAATATGGAACTAAATTTCATTATTACATTTAATATTATGAGTATTACCCCCACTACTCATGTTTTTACCAGAACATATGTTCATAGGTTTTCATTGAGTATCCATATTAATGTCTTCATTGTTGACGTTATATTTCATTTCCCCATGATCATTTTCAATTTCCAGAATTGAGACATTCTTATTAGACCTTCCTCTAACTCCATTAAATTTTATAAAAACATAATTATATAAAAAAGGAAATTATACCCCATATAAATATATTATTTTAATTTAATTTCATTACCTATATCCATTCTCCTTTCCACTGAGTGGGAATTGAATTGTCGATCATGTGCATGGTGAACTACCGCCTTGCAAACTGATGTTATTTGTTTTCCATAATCATCAATCACAGATATAAATAATGATTGATTTAACAAATTTATATTACATCACCGAATTAAATTTCACATATTATTATAATATAACATATACCTTATTACATTAAATTTCTTCGGAATATGATAACATCGCTCTTCTATACATAGGACTACCGCCTTGCGATGTGATGTGACTTATTCATCACTTATGACTTACATTGAAGGTTAAAATTATAGGTTTATTGAGGATTTTATATATGTAGACTAAATACACATTATTCTATATATTTAATACATTTTTTTTCTTTATTATATATCATCTATCATGAAAATGGTAATAACATTCTTATATACATATAGAGTATCATATCCATAAAATATGAAATAAAATTTCCAACTCTAACATTAATGGATTATTATACGCAAATATATAATTCATATAAATCAAATATATTTAATTTTTATCATTATTGAGATGATTTAACCATGATCAATGTAAAAGGACCAAAAATCCATTCCAAATCATACTTAAAAAACAAGTAGTTATTACCAAAAAGGCAATTTTAATAAGTAATTATTAATAAAATTTCAATAAAATGTAAAAATTAAATCATATATAAAATTATACATATTATTATTATTAATTAATTTATTCATAATAAACTTATATTTATTATATATTCTGTTCTAAAATGTATGAAATAAATCAATACTTGAAGTAAGGGAATTTCCCCTCAAATTGTCTTCTCTGAGATATATGTCATGTTATGGAACTATATCCTTCTATGAGTTATTTATATTTCCCCAATGAAATTTCATATAATTGATTAAATTATTCTCATTATATTTAATTTTTCTTTTAAAATTATTCATTCATGGGGCTTATGAAATATATGATACCAATGTGGTAATGGTTTTATATTATAAACCCAATGTTTATCGAGATTATTTTGTATTATGTTTCTTATGATAAAATATTTTTAACTCTCTCTCATGAAAATAATTATCATTATTTTTAGTTCTTAATATTATTTACATAACTAATTAACACGAATTTTACTCACATTATGTACTCAATAGTAAAAAATAATGTTATTAATAAATACAGACTTTATTTCAAACATCTATCAAAAAACATTTCTTTCTATGTTCATTTTATACAAAATTATTTAAATAAAATTTTCCTATTATATAATGATTGTTTAAGAAACTTTTTACCCTTGTTTTACCTTCAAAAAAATATTTTAAACATAAGATTCTTACTGCTTATCAAAAAGTATATTTGAATCTTTACTGAATGTCTGAAACGTTTTTTGGTTTTAACGAGTATGGAATGAACATTATTTTTCACCTCATAAAAACTCAATTATTTAATGATTACTTTAAATATTTAAATTTTTATTTTCAATAAAAATGGTTCCATTAATATTTAATATGTTTTTAATTTAAAATTAATTATTTTAATGTGAAAATGATATTTTCATAAATAAGTAATCCATGTTATCTTTCAAAAAAAAATCTATCTAAATTGAAATACATTGATGTTACATTTTTTTACCAAGAATTCTTTCCATTGGTTACATCATTTTCACACTAAGAATGGGTTTTTATATTGATAAGATGTTAATAGAACTAGTTCTTTTTCATTGGGTTATGCTATGTTGAAATTTTTATGAAAACTATTTCTTTTCCATATTTCATGATATGCTCAAATGATTATGAACCCCAATTCATTTCATGTGTTCTGATATGATGAACGTTTCATGATCTTGTGCAATACATTTATAAAATTTTCAGTGTATTATATGTGGGGTTGATATCAATCTATAATGGATTGGTTAACGATTGATATCTCATGAGATAAACATGGATGAAAGGGGAGTGAACATAGTTCAGTAGGGAGATCCATCCACCAAGATATCACTAGGAGTGCACCTTGAGTGCTATGATGGTTTTTGGAATGAACCCATTATACTAGGACATCATTGGAAATAATCCATTACTTCTAGGTATGTTATTTTCAATTATTATGTGTATTCCAAAAATCTATCCATGTTTCATTTTCAAATGGATAATGTTATTTGATTCTATTATGATTCTTGTATTTTAAACCAATACATTATATTCCATGACTCATGATTATGATCAATTATTTGTATCTTATAGTATTTAAATGTTTAAATTCTCATAAATGTTTTCTTATGTAATTGTAATGTGATCATTAAAAACTCCCTTGTTTACCATTACTGAAAATTTGGTCACACCCTTTATTGTGCTTCCTTTCCCTAAATGGTGAAGAAAGGTATTATTATTGATATTTATGAGATGGTTAAATGTTATGAAGATCATAAATGGAAATGGGATCGTTCACTTATCAACCAGTTTTTTATGTTTTTAAGTATATAAAGGCACTGTACATAATCTACTATAGAATAGATTGTGTTCTTATATCATAAATATTTTTTCAATTAAGATGTTACATTTATATATGAAAATTATTAATCATTTATGTTTTTTAAGAGAATTGTTTACCTAAAAATTAGGAAATAATGATGAGAACACAACAGTGAGAACAATATGTATAATTATATGTATAAAAAATGTTGTGGAAATTTCTTGACGTATATTGGGAGTTATTTCCCTAATATTGCATCTCGATCTGGCTAATATAAGGGGATGTGACATTGTTATATATTTACCAAAAGGTAATAAATCTATAATAAAAATATTAAACCGTAATCAGTTATCACATGGTGCATGACAATAAACCTTTCTACACACCTGTTTTGAGACACTCAGGATATATGATTCTGAAATTCACATACTCGTGATGAACCATCAATAAGTTTTTTCATATATAATTACAATTAATGATTTTGGTCAATTTTATTGTTTTATATATTTAAAATATGTTTTTATAGTCTAGGATATTCAATAATTGATTTTTCTTGATTATATGGTTTCCCACAAAGATTTCCATAGCTCATAATATGTTTCTTGGTTTTTATATTTGATGGAACATAATGGAAGCATGTTAATTTTGAGTGGGATGGAAAATACCTTAATATTCCCCTATGAAATTGTATGTTATGGGAGATGGAATAAATAAACCCAATTCTTATGATCCCAAAAATTTAACAAGATATAAATAATGATGAAATTATAATTTATAAATGTATCGAACACCATTTTTTCCATCATGAGGGAACATCTACATTCTTTTGGTGATTTTATTGATCCACTAGTTTCTAGGAAATTCATCAATACTACTAAAAATATATTTTCCATTCCCCAGTGTTTGATATATTTAAAAAATTATTTTATCTATCTATAATTTATAAGTAAAAGATGATTTAAGATAGAAAATTATCATGAATATGAGTCAACATGATTATGTTTTCTCTATATAATGGTTAGAGTTGAAGAACATTTTTTCCATCAGAATATTACTTCAATTAATCAACTTAAAATTTGGAACGAATTCCATGAGATAAATAGATGGATTATAAAACCATTTGTACCTAGGAGGTAAATTTTTCCATGAATGTGAGGTACACATATTCTATTATCATCCAACCTGAAATTAAGTTTTATTGATTCTTTGGTGTACTAAAACCAAGCATATAAAGTTAACTATAAGTTTGTGGATTTTTTAGAAATGAATAAATTTTTCAATTTTATTTAAATATTGAAATTCATATTTTATTTTCAAATAATTCACACCATTTTTATTAGAGAAGATATATGGAATCCATGGGAACACTAAAAATCATGGATGGACATATATGAGATTTTCTACATTCATCATGTGTGGAATAGTGAGAAAGAACCACTGAATTCTCCACCGACACTCCAGTGCTTCAAATGCTTGGAGTATGGTAATTATAATAACCAAATCCCAAATCTAATGGTTTGTGATGATGATCGATTTCAAAACCAAATAATATGATGTAAAGTGGAAAATGTTCTGTGTTCACTATTTATAATGAGTGATGAAATAATGGTGTGGTAAAAGGTATAATTTTCATCCAATCGATAATTTTTTTTGTCTTGTTTGACTATGTATCTACCCACTATTTTTTGTCAGAAGGATTTTATAATGGTATTAATCTTCATAACAAAATATAAGATATTAAATTAGAATTGAAATCTCCTAATGGTGTGATGATTTCATCTCATGTCTATGGTTCTTCTTCTGTTCGTTTTTAGGGGAATGTACTTCTATAAAATCATATCATTCCTTCAGTGGATAAATATTATGTTATCATTATCATGGATTTTCCCCATCTAAAAAGTTCCCACATGAATTTTTGAGGTAGGTAATTCATGTTTTATATTTTAAACCAAAATATGATCATCTATTAGTGTAACAATAATGACTAATTTATGATAGAAATAAATTCTTTTGTATAGGTCTATATTTCTATTAAAAAGGGGTGTTTGTCTAATATGATTTTGGGGAAACTCAACATCGATGATATTCTAATTATGTATGATTTTGTTGATATAATTCTAGAAGAGCTTCATAGTCTTCCTATTTATTTTTAATATTGAGTTTCAATATAAATAAATTCTTAGTCATTTTATTATTTCAAAAAGTCCTAATCAAATGTTCTTCATAGAATTGTAGAAATTTAAGAAGCATTTTTGTGAGAATCAGGACAAGGGGTTCATTTGGCTATGTATATCACCATGGGGTGAACTAGTTCAATTTTTTATGAAAAAATAATTATCATTATAACTCTAAATTTATTATTGATAATTGAACAATATTATAATAAATAAAAATTATCATATACCCCATATTGATGAATTTTTTGATAAATTGCGTATATCTCAATACTTTTCCAAGATTAATCATCATTTTGGATATCTTCATTTGAGGGTGAATATATAGGATATACACAAAATATAATTATATATAATTTATAAAAGCAATGAGTATATATTGATTTCATTTGGTCATATAAATTCCCCTAATATCATCATAAATATAATTAATATAGTCTTTAGATATTACCTTTATTGAATTAGAGAAGTCTTTATTGATGAAATTCATGTAAATTAAAAGTAATTAAAAAAGTTAAAATTTCACTTCTGAATTATACCAGAGACATTAACTAATTATAAATTATATGAATAATGTATAAATAGTAAATAATGGATTAAAAAGTTTATATTAATTTTTCAAATGCTCTCAAGAGAGGAAAAATGTTTGGATCTATCAAAGATAGAGGCTATAGAATTTTAGCTCTGACTAACAACTGTGAGTCATATATGAATCATTCTTGGTTTCACTAGATATTATCTATATTTTTTTGGATTTCCCATTACAATATAATACACTCGATATGTAAAATAAAAAGGGAAAAATTTACATTGAATATATGAATGTCAAGATAATATTAAGTTAAGGAAGAGAAGTTTCATTAGAAATTTCTTCTAAATAGTGATTTGGAGTTCACATAAAAAAATTTGACACTAAAGACATGGTGGTATTATCTTTATGGAGAATATATTAATATACTTCGAGAAAATAAAAAATTATATTATATAATTATACAGTTTGAGTTTAATATGTTCTATATATGGTGGTTATAGTTGATTGACGATTATGACTATTAATACATTACCACACATAAAAATTAAATCTAGTGGCTGATCCTTTGAGTCAACTATATCATGAGATATTTTCAATTATAAGGATCAAACACATTTATTATTTATTTATTTTTCAAATATGGAAACTAAAATCATGAATGGGTGGAATTTTATCTTTCACAAATAAATTTTCAACCATATATATCGGTGCATATGAATGAGTCAAAAATGGAATATGTGGAGTTATATAAGAATATGATAAATGATCAGAATTTTAACATTGATCATTCTATAATGATAAGTTTCAAAAAACATGTATTCATTCCATACATACCCATTTTTTGAAGCCATTGTGATAAGTCCTCCATAATTCTTCATTATCTATTGATTAATGAAGTATGAATAAATATAGAGATTTCAAGTAGTATTTCAGGAGGGTTGGAATAAATGGATTTATATAAGATTGTATATCTTGGTGACTGGTATTTCATAAATTTATGGAGATGGGAGATTATTCTAATGGTCTGTTTCAATGATTAACCACACCAGAATTAATATGGGAAATCATCACCTTGTATTTTTTAGTTAGTCTCCCCAAAAAAGTATGAAGGGGGTAGTTCTATGTTGATTATTGATGATTTCCTTAAGAAATAACTACAAATCATTACATTCAAAGAATATTTCTCACAGGATCAGGTTTCCAGTATATACATTAAAGATGTGATATGGTTTCAGGGATTACAATATTCCACTATATCTGATCGGGATCCAATGTTTACCTGGAAGATTTTGAGAATTATTCAGCTTTTTTTTATATAAGAATGAATATTAGTGATTAATATCATTCTCATATGTATGGTTTGTATATAAAAAAATTAAAACCCTAGAGGATATGCTTCAATGAAATTCCATGGAATTCAATGTTCATTGGGCTCAAAGTGATTCCATACACGAGTTATCTTACAACAACAGATTTCACATGAGAATTTAGATGATTTCTTATGAATTCCTATATAGAATTAATTATAGGACTAAAATGTTTATGGATGAATTTTGTGAAAGAAATATATTTTGACCAGATCAAATTAATGAAATTTAATGGAATTTTAGATCCATTCTACAACACAAAAGTGCATCACAATGTCATCTAAAAAGTAATGCTGACAATCGTAGGTGTGATCGGGAATTTGAAAGATGGTAAAATGATGTATCTAAGAATATATATAGGAATAAGGTAATTATATTTAAAAGGAATAAAAAATATGGAATTATGTATATATATCCATTTGAAATTCATGATCGTATTAAGAGGTAGCTTATCGACTAGTGTTTCCCCTAATCATCTATGAATCCATGATGTTTTCCATGTATCTCTCCAAATGAAGTGAAAACCTATACCTTATCATGTATTAAAATAAGATTTCATATAAATGGAAAACAATATATCCTATAAAAAATATTTAGTGGAGATTCTAGATCATAGAGAAATAGTTCAATGAAATAAGACAATTCACCTAGTCTAGCTTTGTGAAAATACTACCAATATAAAGAAGCTACATGGGAACCTAGTCATCTAATTAGGCCAATGTATCCTTAGTAGTTTATAAAAAAGTGATGGTATTTAAATGTTAAAATTCAATTTATAGAGATATAATGTAGCACACCAATATTTTATTAAGAAACCAAATATATTAAATTTCTTTTATAGCATGTGTCACACACAACACTGAGTGTTAATGAGCCATGATATACTATTAATATTACAATTTAAGCAAGACAACTATAACATATATATTAAACATGGAATCATGAGTTATAATGAAAATATTATAGAAAATATTTACTAATTTTTTATATAACAAAAATATATATGTAAACAAGTTCAAAATATCTAGTAAAGTCTTTTTATTCTATGAAAAAACTTTTCTCTCAAAAAAATTACTTTCATTATATTTCGTGAAAAAATAATAATATAAATATTAAACATTTATAAAATTTATGTCAAAAAACCAAATTCCTTTTTAAAAATTTCATTTTAAAATTATCATTGTTTAAATTGTTTAAAATCTTCTAAAAATATTATTTATTCAATGAATAGTAAAAAATACTGTTTAAAAAAACATTTTTTTCTCGATTATATAACCTCTATTTTATTATAATATGTTTTTAAAAAATATTTTAATTTTATATTTAATATTAATATTTATGAAATTATTGTAAATTTTATGTTGAATGGTGAAATTTAATCATCTTATACTTCTGAAACTTTTTACTTCTGAAAATTGTTTTCTCGTCACATCTGACGGTTTAATTTAAAATTAAATTTCTCCACATCAATGAATTTAATTTTAAAATTTAATTCCATATTTTTAAAAATATTTATTAATAATAAATAATTTATATAAATTATTATTTTTTAAAAATGAAAATTAAAAATAAGATAATAATAATTATCAAGAATTAGTTTTAAACGGGTTTATCGGGTGTTAATCTATAATGGTATAGAAAAAAATTACCTTAAAACATGTACAACTCGCATTTTATAGAAATATTTAAGGCTTATTGTAACACCTCAAGCTTCCACGGTATGTTTCTCTTTGAATAATATTGTAACGTGTGTTGTACGCAACATCGAGTTCTAACACAGACCACAACCAATCAAACTAGCCATTATGAATAGTAATTTCCAATTTTTGAAATTTTATACATTTAATATTTCAAAATGGGTTCATTTTTAGATTTTTAATATCTAAATTATCTTATAGGAAATTTTTGGTACTTTTCTGATAACATTCATATTTTGATGAATAGTGAAAATTACTAAATTTTAATTAAAAACAACTTTTTTAATCAAAATAATTAATTGTGATGAATTATGAATTTGAGTTATTTTAGAGTATAATTAGATTTTATTTTAACCATTTAATCCAATTTTGTTCATTGGACATAAATTCACATTTAAAATTGACATTTGCAAATGCCAATATTTTGATAGTTATTATCTCTTAAAAATACGCTTTTCGTTTTAACCATGGGAATTAATTTTAAATTAATTACTAATAATTCTATGTTTTGAATATAGAAAAATGGATTCCATATTTATAATCAGGATGTCCAAATTTTTTAAATAGGTAACTTTTATTTTTAGACATTTTGAATAATTACTTCGGTAAATATTTTATTTATCATCATTAAAGGGTAAATCCAGTAAATAAGGGTAAAAAATAGTCTTATAATAATCATAAATTACCCTAAAATGTGTCCAAACCCTTTGATTGATACAGGTCTGACCATGGGAATCTTTGGGTCGAGACCCCATCCATCCACTTGTAAGAGATAATGACACTATATATTGATTAAGTTAAAGTAAATACAAAAATAACATAAGCATATATCTTTTATCACAACAATTTTTACATAAGGTTATATATGTTATATTTTCTACTATATATATTCATTATAAATATAAAACTATTTCCTACATAATGGTATTTTATTTATAATTTTTAGACATGAAAAAATTAAATTTATTTATGACACAATAATTATTCAATATTTTCCTTATTATAGAAAGAATAAAACAATTAGTATTATATATGTTAAAATAAATATAATTTGAAAGTTTTTATGACATAAAATAATTTTATTGATCAATATGACATGTTATTATTGTATAAATGGATTTTTTTTGAATTAATAATGTTTTTATGACTTTAGAAAAAAAATAATTATTAAATAGTGTCAAAATTGACACAAAAAAATTTTTAAAAACAATTTATATTATAAATTCTTATTCTATTCCTAAAAATCTATGGATCATCCAAATTACTTATATAATGATAGGTGTATCATTAATGGACCACTATGGTGTCTCTTGGAAGTATATATTATTTTTATTAACCATATAATATAAAATTACAAAGTGACATGGTAAATGTCAAACAGTTTAACTAAGAGTTAAATATAAATGACAAGGTTGATATAGTTACCCAAAACTATTTAAAATGAATTGTACAAAATTATTTCGACCCATCGCCACCTTATACTTTGAATAATCCACTTTGGAGACATTATAAATCGAATATGAATTTATTATAAATTTATACTTTATGTTTTTTCTAAACAGTCCATCCTCCCCCTTATAAAAGGACACCACTTTTAACCAATTCTTCATACCTTCAAAGCCTTTTGGTTCAGACAAGAAATTCCAAAATACCCTCTCAACAGTACTCCCTTCATTATATAGGAATTAATTTAGTTATAAATCCATCCTATGGAGCCCTTTTGATCATATCAAAAGGAAGAACCCGGAGAAGATGTAATGTTTTCACCACCCTCTTTCAAGTTCCTTTCTTCTTCAACTTCTTCTTTCTTTGTTATTTCCCTTATAAAATAATAACTCCAATTTGTTCTATATACTGTGATGTTATTATAAATATTGTACAACCATATTCATTATTCTATCCATCCTTTGAATGACATGTCACGATATGTGCGTACGTACGGCCTACCATATCCACGTTGTGGTGTAATTGTTATTCAATATATTATTATTTGGATGGGTTTAATGATGATGTGTAATTAATGTAAATAATAAATATAACATGATAATTATTCTTTTTATATTATATACCATCCAATTATATATTATTTTAATATCAAAAGAATGATATTGTCGCTCGTGCGTACGTACGAATTATCGTCTCCACGAACGCGATGAGATTTATTCCCCAACAAATCCATTCAAGACTAAATTTGATTTGATGATTAAAAATGATGTTTAGAGACATGATATAATTATTTATATGAATTATATTCATCCTATTCATAACAAATATGGCTCACATAACAATGAATATAAAGGAAAATGAATCCGTTAACACAAAAAACGACGATAATACTAAGATATTATCAACAAATCAATGTTAAAAGATAATATATGACATCATATTATTGTATATGATTCATTTATAATTAAATAAAAATTATTTCACCATTATATATGAGGCTAACCTACCCTCAACCATGGAAAAAGTACAAATTAAGGGGATTCATATCACACTTTTAATTCCATGAGATTTTCAATGTTCACCACTTATTTATTGCATGTGGTGTGTGTACTGCCCATGATTGTATTCATTGTGTAATATAATTTAATTTATGGATATTTACATCATCATTTTATGATCCTTATTTCATGGGTGTATGTTTCGTAAGTTACCAAATCAATAAGGTAATTTGAAATTCTAATTTCCACTCATTCAGTTTTATGCATACTTCATTGATTTTTTGACTCCATGATTTTGTGTGGAATCACTATTCATTTGCATATGACATAATTTCCGCTGCCCTTTCTGTGGATATAATTTTGATACACATAATTAATCCTTTGATAAATTCCCATTTCATCGATATGAACTTGATAAGAGTAATTTTCACTCAATCTCCATTTGATTAGTTAAATATCCAATTCATTGGTGTTGTTTTTACAAGAATCTGTGTGAATGTCCTCTGATTTATATAAACTGATTATCCAATAATATTGAGTGTATTTATATTTTTTACACATAATTATGTCATTGATTTATCCTTAACCTATGGATACGGTCTTTATAAGATATTTCATCTCAATTTACACTCTATTGAGACTTATTTGATGTTATACACCAAATAACTTTTATATGGTGTATATAATGTACTTTGACATAGTATATCATGAATATATTTAATATCATGATATTAAAATGTTTTAATTACTTCAATTATTTTTATTCAAATGTCTCTCTTTTGGTTAGGAACTCTAACAAAAATATTATTTTAAATGTTTTAAAGATGCATTATTCTAAATCTTTCTCATTACTTTCCATGTTTTATAAAATGGTTTTATGGATTTATTTTTATGGGAATTAAAGTTGTAAAAATAAAATTTATTTTAATTGTTTCAAAGTGGTATGGAAAACTTCGATTAAAAAAATATATTTTTAAATGGATTTTTGACAAATACTATGACTTTTAAATGATTTCAAGAAAAAGAGGGATATTTCTCTCTAATAGTTTTGATGATTATTTTCATCTATGTAAATATCCTTCATTATTATAGATTGAGGTTCATCTAATATAATGAAATCTTCCATATTGTATTGAATCAGTTATGTTTCACTATGGATGTGCTATTTTTATACCATTCATTGTTTGTGGATAAAGTATTGACATTTCGTATGTTATTTTTAATACAAATGTTTATGTTATGTTTCATACTTTTCATATGAGGAATGCATTGGACTTAGTGAGTGACGGGTGGAGCCCGCTATAGCTCCTCGATGCATCGATAGGTCTAATAAGGAAAACTAGTTGCTTGGCATATGGCCTTGAAAATATCTTATATGTAGTCTTAGCATAAGGCCTTGACTATGTGGTTATGATAGTCTGGTATTATGCATTCCATCATTATGAATGTGGTTGTTGATATTTCATGTGATTATTCGACTAGTAGAATATCCATGTGAATATGTAAATAACATTATTTCATTTTATTTCTTCTCTTTAATGCGGAATTCATGTTTAAAAGGATTTTGTTTTAGTTATAAATTGCCTTAAATGTGTATGGTTATTTATTAAAGTTTCGTCTATATTGTTATTGTTACTGGGAATTTGAGCCCACCCCTTTCTATGTTTTAATTTTCCTAGGATGTGAAGAAGTATTTTATAAATGACCTGCAGGGATATTATAAGGAGATATGAGCATGGAGACAATATTTTGTTGTAGTTTTTCACTTTATGATGTAGTGTAAACTTTATGAATGTATATATTTATTCCAAGGCTATTAAACTAATCGCTCTTTCGAGACTCGATCTTCTGTGATCAGGCCAATGATAGGTAATAATGCACCAACTCTGGGTAACTTGTTTCGGGGCGTTACAATTGGTATTAGAGGAATTTTAGTACAAACCTTGGAAACTAGATTTAGATATACTCTGATTAGAGCACATAGATCTAAGATAGACTTCGAAAATTAGTATAGAATAAATTACTAGAATTTTAGTATTGTATAGATTTTGTTAGTTTTCCGAGTAATACATCCATGTCTGGATTGGAGCAGGTAGAGGTGGCTCTGGCACAGATGTACCTATGGGTAAAACCGGAAAACACCTCTTTGAGCTAGAGTCGAATATGAACTAGTTCATGACAATGGTCCTTGCTGCACTCTTGGTTACGAAACTCCCAGGGGATATGCTTAGAATAATTTTCCTTTTTCTATACAAACCGATTTGAAATATTTTAATATATTAAGAGAATAAATGACCTTGGTTAATCCTAAGGTGTTTCAAATTGGGAAAATGGTTTCATGATATTATCTAAATTATATTATGACTAATGTTACTCACACAATTATTTCTAGTTTTAGTCAATGGATGGATTCCAAGGAAGTCATAGTAACTTTGAGAATGATGTACAATGTGGGAATGGTGGTGGAAATGAGAAACAAAATGGAATGTTATTAGCCATAAAATATATCGTGTTCATGCCAAATCAGTTTTCCAAAAATATGATCAACAAAATATATATTAACAGACTCTCGTAATCAAAAAAGAAGAGAAAGGTGATGAATGATAAGAGCTCCAGCAGTGGAGACTATGGAGAAAGGAATCCACAATTTCAATCTTGCAGTAAATGTGGAAGGATACACCCAAGAAAGTCTCTCAATGGAACAAAGAAATGATTTACATGTGGGAAATAAGGACATAAAGTGAAGAATTTTTGAGGAAAAATGATGTGTACTATGGAAGAAAATAAAAATCGTTCCAAGAATTCATTTACAGTCATTTTCCGTAAATGTAGTGGACCTGGCCATTACCCGAGTGAATACCCTATTATATAGGATATTTTCTTGGTCAAAGAAGAAGATATGTGGATATAAATGGAAGGAGAAATCATTAAATGTATTAGTTCTCCTTATTGATGGTATTACTTTGGAATAATTTTATCATGTATTTGTAACCAAGCAGTTTTCCATGTGAGAATGATATTTGAGGATGACTTATCTTTTCTCTTGTGGAAATGGTTATAAATATCCATTTGGTTTTATATGATATTTGGGTTTCAGGGAATTAAAAGTTATTATATTTTGGGATGAAAATACAGGGTATGAGATAACATTAGTGGTTAAATTATGTTATGGTTATTTTGAGGGATTTATCTCATTTTGGTAATTTTATGAAATATAGTTTTTGAAAAAGAACAACACGCAAACCGTGTGACATCCCGTCGCGTTGCACAAAGCTATAGGAATCAAACCCAAAACAATAGTGTGATTGGGATTTATCGCCTACCAATGGACTACGTGAAGTCCCTGGTTAGTGTCACTATTTATTTTTAGATAAATGATTTTATTGATCAATAATAAGTTGATTTGGGATCTTATGTCTTATCAAATGAATACCCTTCGTATAGGAAAATGATTTTGTGATTAAGGGATAAATGTTATTTTGGAAGATGTTCACATTGTTGGGAACAATATATGCCCAAGGAAAATAGAATACTATGGGATTTCATTTGAGGAGTAATGGTAGATTTTTATCAATTCTTTTATTTTTGATTTATAGTGATTTGGGTTATTTATAGAAATTATTAACCTAAAATTGAGAATATTTTATTAGGTTAATTACTTTTTATTTATGTGACATTAATAGTAGTTGATGTCATTTGGAGATACAATTTATCATGGAAGAATATATAACCAAATTCTTCTATGTATTGGGCTTCAATATTAGTTTGGATTATTTTGAAGGATTTTAAGGACAATTGTTTATTGAATGATATTTATTTAACTTTGGGGTATTGTTGGTTTAATTTTAGAAATTAAGATTAGTGTTTCTTTCTCTAATAGAATATAATTTTGGTGGACAATCAGATCTTATACTAACCGTTTTGTTTTTGATTAATCTCTATAGAAAATTTATATATATATATTATCCTTCTTGGATCATGTGATTCTATAAGAAGTTTATTCCATCTCTTCAAGTGTGACCAAGTCTTCTTGAATACTCATTGTTTAAAAATGAGTTAGTAGTAGAAATTTATTAAAGAATGAAACATTACATAAAAAGTAAGTATATATCTTTATTTTATTAGTCAATATCAGAAATTAATTCCTCATCTTTATGTAATGTAATTTAAAACAAAAAAAATGTTGTCCGTTTACTTTTCCTACTGGGAAACTAATGACCATTTGTACCATCACAAGTTCATGGTTTTATTATTGTTATCTTTCTCCTGATCATGTTTTATATCTCTCTCCATCAGAACATGACACTTCATTTATCATCTGTATCAATGTTTTTTATATGTAATCCTAGTATAGGTTATCTCAGGTGACCTTTGAACTTCTCTTTCTTTTTTTAATGTGACATTATTATAGACTCTTTTTGGATGTTGGACATTCCATTTTATTCCCAAGCCAAATTTTAAAAATTGCGAGGATGAAATTTATTGAAAGAGGGGATAATGTGACACCCCTAGCTCCCACGGTATGCTTCTCATTAAATAATATACTAGTGTGTGTTGTTCGCAACTTCGAGTTATAACACACACCACAACCAATAAAACTAGCCGTTATGAAGAGTAATACCCACTTTTTGAAATTTTATACATTTTATCTTTCAAAATTAACTTCATTTCTGGATTAAAAACATCAAAATTATCTTAGGGTTAATTTTTGGTACATTTCTAATAACATTCATATTTTGATGATTAGTGAAAATTAATAAATTTTAATTAAAAACATTTTTTAATTGAAATAACTAATAGTGATAAATTATGAATTTGAGTGATTTTAGAGTATAATTATATTATTTTTTTACTATTTAATCCAATGTTTGTCATTTCATATAAATTTACATTTAAACTGGGCATAAGCAAGTGCTAATCTTTTGATAATTATTATCTCTAAAAAACACACTTTTCGTTTTAACAACTAGAATTCATTTTAAACTATTTACTGACACTTCTGTGTTTTGAATTTAGAAAGATGGATTCCATATTTAGAATCAGGATTTCCAAATTGTGTAAATAGAGAAATTTTATTTTTAGACATTTTGAATAATTACTTCGGTAAATATTTTATTTACCGTGGTTAAAGGGTAAATCCCCTAAATAGGGTAAAAAAATTATTATTATTATAATAAATTACCCTAAAACGTGTCCTAACCCTATTGGTTGATACATTTCCAAACATGGGAATCATTGGGTCGATTTTGGGACTCCATGGATCCACTTGTAAGTGACAATGACACTTTATATTAATTAAGTTAAATTAAAAACAAAAATTACAAAAGCATATATCTTTTAGAAAAACAATTTTTATATATGGATATATATGTTATATTTTAGACTATAAATATTAATTATAAATATAAAAATATTTCCTACAGAATGGTATTTTATTTATGACTTTTAGACATTAAATAACTAAATTTATTTATGACACAATAATGATGCAGTATTTTCGTAATTATTGAATGAATAAAATAATTAGAATTATAATTGTTAATATATATATAATTTGAAAGTTTTGATGACCTCCAAGAATTTTATTGATTAATATGACATTTTGATATTTCTTAAATGAATTTTATTCGAATTAATAAAGTTGATAAGACTTTAAAAAAATTATTAAATAGTGTCAAAATTGACATAAAAGAGTTTTTAATACAAATATTATATTACTAATTCATATTAAATTCCTAAAAATATAAGGTTCGGCCAAAGAACTTATATAATGATAGGTGTATAATTAATGGACTACTTGGGGTTTCTTGAATGTATATAGTAAGTTTATTAACCATATAATATAAATTTACAAAGTGACATGGTAAATGTCAAACTATTTAACTAAGAGTTAAATATAGAAAAGGTTAATATAGTGACCCAAACCTGTCTAAAATCTATTGAATGAAATTATTTAGACCCAAACTCACATTATAATTTCAATAATAGACTTTGGAGACATTATAAACCGAATATTAATTTATTATAAATTATTACTTTTAGTTTTTCCTAAAGAGCCCTTCCCCCCCCCCTTGTAAAAGGACACCACTTATAACCAATTAATCATACCTTCAAATCCTTTTTGATAGGCCAACCTCTGCCCAAATATCCTCTCAAAAAACCTACCTTCATCCTAAGGAATTAATTTAGTCATAAATCCAATCAATGGAGCCATTTTTATCATATCAAAAGGAATAACACGAAGAACATGTAATGTTTTCACCACCCTCTTTCAAGTTTCTTTCTACTTCAACTTTTATTTCTTTGTTTTTTCCATTCTAAAATAATAACTCCATTATCTTCTATATAAATTGATTTTATTATAAAAATGGTAAAACAATATTCAGTATTCTATCCATCCTTTCAATGACATGTCACCATACGTGCATACATACGGCCTACCGTCTCCATGTCATGGTGTAATTGTTATTCAATATATTATTATTTAGATGGGTATAATAATGATCTGTAATTCATGTAAATATTAAATATCACCTGTTAATGATTCTTTATATTTTATATACAATCCAATTATATATTATTTTAATATCAAAATAATTATATTATCGATCATGCGTACGTACGGATTACCGTCTCTATGAACGCGATGAGATTTATTCCCCATCATATCCATTCAAGACTAAATTTTATTTGATTATTAAAAATAATGTTTAAGGACATGATATAATTATGGATATTAATAACATTCATCCCATTCATAACAAATATGGCTCACATAATAATGAATATAAAGGACAATGAATCCCTTAACACCTGAAACGATGATAATACTAAGATATTATCAACAAATCAATGTTAAAATATCATATATGATATAGTATTAATGTATATGAGTATTGTATAATTAAACAACAATTATTTCAACATTATAAGGGAGGTTAAACTACCCTCGACCAAGGAAAAAGTACAAAGTAAGGGTTTTTTTATAACACTTTTAATTCCATGAGATTTCTATTGTTCACCACTTATTTATTGAATGTGGTGTGTGTACTTCCCATGATTGTGTTCATTTTGTAATATAATTTAATTTATTTATATTTAAATCATCATTTTATGATCCATATTTCAAGTGTGTATGTTTTTTAAGTTATCAAATCAATAAGGTAATTTGAAATTCCAATTACCACTCATTCGGTTTTACGCACACTTCATTGATTATTTTACTCCATTATTATGTGTGGAATCAATATTCACTTTCTTATGACATAATTTCCACTCCCGTTTCTGTGGATATAAATTTTATACACATAATCAATCCATTGATAAATTCTCAAGTAATCGATATGAGCTTGATAAGATTAATTTTAACTCAATCTCTATTTGTTGAGTTAAATATCCAATTCATTGGTGTTGTTTTTAAAAGAATATATGTGAATGTCCTCTGATTGATTTACACTAAATATCCAATAATATTGAGTTTATTTATATTTTTCACACATTATTATGTCATTTATTTATCCTTAACCTATGTATACGGTCTTTATAAGAAATTTCATCTCAATTTACATTCCATTGAAACTTCTTTGTTTCTATACACAAAATCACTTTTATATGGTGTATATAATATAGTTTGACATAAAATATCATTAATACCATTATTTTTATGATATTAAAAAGTTTTAATTACCTCAATTATTTTTATTCAAGTGTATGTATTTTGGTTAGGAACTCTAACTAAAATATCATTTTACATGTTTTAATGATTTATTAATCAAAATCTATATAATTAATTTCCATGCTTTAAAAATTATTTTAAAGATTTATTTATATGGACATTAATGTTTTAAAATTAAAATTTCTTTAAAAAGATTTAAAGTGGTATGGGACGCTTTTATTCAAAAATCTATTTTTAAATGGCTTCTTGACAAATAGTGTGACTTTTAAATGATTTCAAGAATGAGGGGGATATTTCTCCATTATAGTTTTGATTAATATTTTTATCTATGTAAATATCCTTCATTGTTATCGATTATGGTTAATATGATACAATACAATCTTTCATATTATATCGAATAGGTTATGCTTGAATATGGATGTTAGAAAATCTTTAGTGAAATACAATAGTGTAAACTAATCTACTACAACAAGTTGATCGTCCCCATTGAGTGTCTCCTCATTTTTCCCAACCATGCCATTTTTTTATATGAATTCATAGAATACCATGTGATTCATTGAATGATTATTATTTCCTCTCTATAAATTACAATGGAAATATCATTATATTCCTTAGATAGTTTCACAAGGTTCTCCCTCATGGTATGACACCTCTAGGTCCTACAATTAAACCATTTCATGGTTTTATTTACATTATCCATCAACCAACATAAAATCCACCACACATTGATAGTATCTAGTCATTACATGAATTATTTAATTCATTTCTTCTTCATAGTGTGATATAAACCAATAACTTGATGATACTTTATTTTCTGTAAAACCCATGAAGGGGTCATCCCAACCCCAATTAAACATTCACTTGTGTACTTTAAACACCTCAGTGACCACAGAACACAAAAATAATATCATTAAGATTTCATGAACCTAAAAATCCCAATTAAAAATATGATTCATGAACCATTACCTACATAGATACAAAAAATAGAATTTACCTTTGAAATTAAAAATCTCTAATGATATAGTGCATTCCCCTCTATGTACTATAAATCCTTGAAATCATTGAAACAATATCCCAATTTTATATTGTATCTCAAAGGAAATCAAGGGGTTATAAATGAGTCACATATATCACATAATTTGATCTACTCCTATTTTATTTTATACTAAAACAAGGATCTATTACTACACCACCGTTCTGAAAATCCATTTGGGGACATGCACAATAAGCAAGGATATATGTCATACATGTGAGTTCCAAAATCAACAAACACAATTATCCATCTATGTGAAAATACACTACACATATCATGAATTATATTATAGGTTTTTTAACCAATTATCATTGATAGAATGAGTGAGGGCCAAGCATTATTGATATAGAACCTACACCATGAGTAACACAAAACAGATCCAGGGTTCCAAATCCATAACAGTTGTTTTCAGAACTCACACCTCATCAATTTCGGGGGACTATCGAACCTAGTATAATATGGAGGTCCAATTTTAGATTTATATAAAGGAGTATATAAATATAGAATGGATACAGAGAATATATTCGCTTTCATAAACATGCCTCTAGTTGTGTACCTTCCCTAATAATTCTCTTATTAGTATACCTTATCACCAACATTAGTTATACAATGATAAAAAGTCAAAAATACATGTATCACCTAAGGTTTCACTTATAATTCTAAATATAATCACACTATAACATCCCAAGAGTAATATAGATCAGGATATACTACTCGTAAGACCGAAAATAATTCTTTAGAAAACAGATAATAAACCGAAAGTACTAGAAATGTATATTGTAAGTACCATATGGGTACATATCTTGTAGACTACAACCAGTTATCTAATAAAGTACTGAAAATCCCATGGAATGTGGATCAAAATGTCCTATCATATATAATTATTTAAATGGAATATGAAACAAGTGGGTACATGACGTGTATCCCTGATACACATGTTTCAATTTTCCTGGCATAAACAACTTATCAATGGTGGTAAAATTCATGTAACACTTATTTGACTACCCAATGTGTACCTCAAGGTGAATAAGTCTTGTAGTAACAGGCTACAAGGATTGTCTTATAATACCAACAATGCGTGGTAAAAAATAACACCATGGGAATGTACTTCTACCTGAATCATTTCATGTAGGCCATTCATGAAGTGTATCTGAACAACACATCAAGAATCTAGGAATTTATTTAACCACAAAAACCAAACAAAATGGAATGAAAACCCATAAAAACATCTTTTCATAATTATAAATTTTAAAAACCTAACATCAAAACACCAGGGATACGTGGTATTTGTAAATTTAAAATACACAACCTATTGTTGTGTTATTCCTCCAAAATTATATCTTAATTTTAATTTCTTATATCCCTTAACTGAAATTGTCGATAAATACGACATAATTTCATCCATTTGGATAAATATACACAATATTTCATTCCTATAACTCAATTCATAATCATCAAGCATATTATATATAATAGGCACAAGTTTCCTTACCCAAAACCCTATCAACGCTCTCAAAAGTTAAGGGCAATAAAACATCCATACACATACTAATTTCTATCACCATAGAAAATTTACTATTTTCCAATTAGATATCCTCATGGTCAATCCATAGCCTAAATGATTTATTGTGAAAATCTCTCAATCCATAGACAAGAAGAACTAAATAACTATTTTCAGTTCAAACATTAACCACCCAATAATTCAATCTCAATGAATGGAAAATCATGTTGAATAAGGATGAATTCTCATATGGGAAAAAATATCGAATAGAATATCTATAGAAACCCATTACACAACGAAAATACAAGATTTAATTAATTATATTTCTAATGGACAATTTAAATAATGTAAAATACATTAATCCATAATAACTAAAAATTGAAGAAGTCAATAATAGGATGCATTTAATAAACAATAAATCATGAATAGTGAGTTTAAAATCCTAGAATGAAGATCCAATTGTTGTTATAATGTTTATTGAACCAATATTTTCTATATTAAATGGTTAAATTTTTCATTATTGTGTAATTAGTTCATCAAAGCCTCTATGAATCCCATCAAATTCCATTGATCAATCATCAATTCAACCAAGATCTATCCTATCCCCCTTCATAATATATGGTTTACGTTAATGTAAATATAGGGTAACCCAAAAGGGATATTATAAAATGGGTTTAATTTAAATGTAATGAAACTATATATAAATGTTAATTTATTAAAATTTAATAAATCTTAATTAATCACACAACAATAAGATGCCATACTAAAAACATTAGATATTCTGGGGTATTTCAATACCCCAATGGGTAATACTAACATCTTTGAAATATCTTTAATGTTTGGATTTCTGCCAGAGATTTAATTCAGAATGTATCACCATATATTCATGTGGGATAATAAATATTAAGTTAACAAATTATAAAATCAATTATATTTATTCATCATAAGAAATTAACCAAAACACAACATAGGGGTAAAAAATTGATATAAAACCCATAAAATTATATTTTTAAGGTTTTATGTTATAGTATTATTAAAGCATTATCCCAAGAGAGGTCTTGGTACTCTAAAACTAAATATTAATTTTTATATTGACTGAAAAATCCCAGGGATGATAAATAAAATGTATAAAACCATAAAATTTTATTATGTATTGAAAAATAATTATTTAAGATAGTAAATGCTTTTAGATACTTTTATAATATCATGATAGTGAGTTTTTAACCCAATATTACATTAGTTTTTTTATTTAGTATGTAATTGTATCACAACTATATATTATATGAAAATAATTATGAAATAATGTATCTAAATAGGATAATATAATGTTGATACAAATGGTTTGTTCCCTGATGATTGGTAAATTATTAAAGCTCCATTATAGGATACTCTATAAAATCTTCCATTTTGAAAGTAATTCAGGTTATTTGGAAGTGTACTAAAAAGAAGAAAATGGGAAATAAACTAATAAGAATCAAAATTGTATTTTGTAATGATTTGGCATTTTTAATTACAAATTCCATGATCAAATCTGCCCAAAAATATATCCTTTTCAATTTCCAAATGATTAAAAATGAATATAAATCTATATAAATAGTAACTTAAGGGAGGTGAAGGTCTAATCAAAAGAATGGGGATAGAAATTTCCTAAATGTTATTGTTTTCTGATAATTAAAAGTACTGATAAAACATAAATCACATAATTGTTAAATAATGGAATAATTCTTATATACCTAATGTAAAAAATAATATAACCATATAATATAAAAATGATAACCACTATAATTTCATATTACAGAATTAACAATATGGGATCACCAATGATGGTCGATTTTAAACATGGAAATATTGTAATGTGGAAAAGCAATAAAAGTACAATGAAAAACAAACATTATACATGAATTTGTTATGTTTATTTAACAGATCAAATAATATTAAGGACCTTCCCCTACCATGAATCCTAACTTGTAAAAAATATATGCCCATTATAGTACATGTGCAAGGTTTGAGAAAAAATTCAATATTAACCCACCATAATTCCCTTAACCAAAATCCTAAATATATATGATTTCATGTTCTTTTTAAATTTATAAACAACTATCTAAATAAAAAATAATGTTTTCTTGTCCTTAACTAGATACTAGGAAACCAAAAACTATTAGATTTATATTTTTTATGTGAAATTAACACTCATACAATGTTTATAAAAACAAAATTTACAGTGTGACAATATAGGATCATTTCTCGTGCCCAACGAAAAAAAATTCGTCCTAGTATGGGGAAATTAATAAAATTAAACAATACAAACATAACTGATATAGTAATTATGTAATATAACATTACACTTAAATAATAATATATAACATAGGTAATAGTGTAATGTCTAAAAACCCCAATATAAGGGAAATATAATGAAGGTAAATTTTTGTACCCTCTATTGAAATGTGTAATTCTTGTTTCAGAGAGGTGCATCTAAATATTGTGGAGGGGGTAACATTGTTTATTCTCAAAATAATGTTTCATCACAATCAAACATATAAAAATTGAACATTACAACACCTGGACAAACAAGAATAGTTTCTTAAACACCAACACCCTCGGTGAATTACATTCAATTATACACTTTAAAAATATGTCCATCATTAGCATAGTATAACACATAATATAACGACATCTTAGAAAAACCCATGCTCGAATCCATACTAAAAACCATATTTATTATATAATACTAATAAAACATCATCACATGGTCCAAAAATTATATCCTATGAAATGAGTAAACATTTTTCCAACATAATTTCTCCCACATCGATTTTTAATGAAATTCCCCTACCAAGGAAACCATGTCTGGGGTCCTTAATTTAAAATTTTTATTTTTTCTGAAACAAAATCATCTCATAGTGAATCATGGATTTATTTAATGGGTGTAGATCACCCATCAATACATGAAATGATCGCCTCTAATTCATTTAGACTAGTTGAGATCTTGAGAACCAATACCATGTTCTTAAGACCCACCAAAACAAAACCTACATATCATGAAATAGAATAAAAATATAATTGTTGAAAATCAAAATGATAAAATGAAACTAAATATTGGGATCTTTATTATTAAAATTTACTGTATATATAATTCTAAACCAACTAAAATCTAGAAACTAAATGAAAATATCAAAAATCAAGACATTGGACAAGGAACAGTGAACATTAGATTAAACTAGAAATTTATGAATGATGAAGTTTAGATTACTCTAATGGAACTAAAAAAACATGAAATCACATAAATTCATCACCAATAAAAGTTCATGAAACTAAAAACATGGATCTGACTAGGTGGATAGTTTATGTGGGATGTTTTACCCATGGATAATAAAAAGGGATGGTTATAATTTGTATGGGGGATCCACAAAACATCCCAACAACATACCATTAAATTTTTTGTGTGGTTCCCAATTAAGCCCCATTGAACTCCAACGAGAAAATCAGTGGTCTATTTAGATCATATTGGATTCAACCAGGCCTATAGTGAGCATACAATTGATCCTTATACCTTTGATCCACATAGAATATTGGAGTGGATTTTTATTTCATTCCATAATTTTGGATTATTCTCCTGTATCATCATTTTTTATATACCACTAAAAAATTATTACATTATCAAAAATATAGAATAAAAAAGGTGGAAGGCTAATATAAAATTAAAATCATATATCAGCATACTCATGAAAAAATAAACACCTTAATATTGGGATTTACATTATAGATTACTATAGTAGATATTCATTAGTGAATATTACTTTATTTATGGATGTCATATCAGACACTCACTCACATATTTCCTCCTTGATATTCAAATCAATCAATTGATTTTCACTACAGAAATCATATTTTCTGGAAGAACCTTTGTAATTACCCAAACATTCATTGATAAAAATTATTATTTATTTTTGTAAAATGGATTTATAAAATATGCACTTCTTTGGTTTTTATGACTTTTCATTTCACAATACCATTAAAAATTGTTACCATTGAAAATATATATGTCAAATAGTGATTAATTGATTAGTATAAATATAGTGCATTATCAAATCCAATTTACTCAGAAAAAGGAAGCAATGGCCACATTTAGTAGAATTGCTCGACATGAAGCCCATTAATCAGAACTCAGAAAAGTGGTAGCATCATTTGGCTTCGCTCTGGATGGTGCCCAAGATGAGCTTCAACACGTTAACCTCGAATGGAACCACCTATGTGAGAAGTGGATGTTGATATAGATTACCACTCAAGAGATGTCATCTAAGCCACCCAAAGAGTTATTCAAGATTGCACACCTTATCCTCAGGACAAATGAGGGTGTTATATGGTGTAATGTAACATGACACTAGAACTATGATTATGTGCATTATTTTATTATATGGAATATACATTCATTTTAATATTATTACTTTGTAAATATTTTTTAAAGAAAAAATATTATTTTTAGTAAATATTCAATTATGAAATCTATTTTGTTTAATTAACAGATTTTTTAATTAAATATTATTTTAATGAAATATTATTACTATATTAATTTTTCATAAATATAAATTATCATACAATTCTTTTGAATACAACTGTGATTTATATTAACGTTTGAAAGCCCTTGTTGTCAAACCCCGT
The DNA here is from genome assembly GCA_963277665.1 of Viscum album. NCBI lineage: Eukaryota > Viridiplantae > Streptophyta > Magnoliopsida > Santalales > Viscaceae > Viscum > Viscum album. The sequence continues at coordinate 553,455,551 of OY728165.1, read as the reverse complement.
GAATTTTCGAAAAAAGAAGGTTTTTATTTTAAAAGTAAAATTTCACATATTTTGAAAATTATTTCAATAAAAATAATATTATTTTTTGGAATCATGGTATTGAAATTTTGAAATTGTAAATTTTACGTAATTTTCTGAGACAATTGAATATTTGGGAAAAAATGAAATATTTATTAATTATATAATGTTATTTATGACAATATAATGACCCAATAGTGATGTAATAAAATACTATAAATGATATTTTCGTCAAATATATGAATTTATATTAAAATAGTGTGACTTTAGTTTTATTTTATTTATTTCAGAAGCATTGCTAGACCCTCTAAGACTTATAAAACATTTTAGCATTTAAAATGATTTTCTTAAGAGTTTGACTCACCTCCACATAAGATATAATAATATTTTAAAAATTTAGGAAATTGGCCTTATAAAATATTTTTATACACTCCATTTTTTCAAAAAAACTTGGGAAAAATCATTTGATGTTTTGTGGTATTGATTAGTTTAATGTGTAGGGTCTAAAAACTAAATAATAAAGAATTCCCTCCCTTTTCCTATATAATCCCACTCAAGCTCCCACTTCTTCTTCACTCAGTGACTATTGAGGTCTACCAACCACTGACCTCATCTCTCTATAATCCTCCCATGGCACCCAATTCTCCCAATAATCCTCTCTCAGGCCCCACCCAACCCATTGAGATCACACTACAAAGTAAGGGACTTCTTCTATTCTTATTTTTTCTAAATTTCATTATATTGTTATACCCTTTTTTCAATTAAAAATTTTGGGGTTTTATTTTTAACCACCTCCATATTTCCCGCTTTATTATTGAATGATTATATACCCCTTTCTATCTTATTAATACATCCCATGTACACCTGTTACTATACCAAAATTGTGTAAGGGATTTTTCTCTTCTCAATTCTATTTAAGAAATTCTATTTTATTTTGAATCTAAATTCAATTACCTTTATTCATACAAGTATGTATATGAACCCTTACTATCAAATTCATATACATATGATGACACACTTATTTCTACCTCATCAAAAAATTTATGAATTCTTTTGTCACGCTCTTTTGATGCTGAAATTTCACAATGGTCTTCCAAGCAAAAGTCATTGTTTAGTGCAAGCCATTTTCATTTCTCTATTAAGGATATTCACCTTTATTCACATTTAAATATTGACTATAATGTTTCATGTATTAATTCTAAATCACTTTATTGTGTAACAATTGATTATATTTAATGAATCCATGTGATATGATCCATGTATCACCCTTATTCAGGAAATGAAATGATTATAAATGGGGTGCCCTAATAGAGCTCTAATGCATTGGTTAAAGATTAATATCATGATACATCATGTGAAATGATGGTTTATGCATGAAAATTCATGTTTAATAAGGTTTTACTCATAATCCATGTGAAATGAGCCTTGGCTCATGCTAATACCTTGTTAAGTATTGTTTCCACATTTCTAGGTTATGAAAATCATGTTGTATCATTCTTTTATGGTCTAGTTTTTTTTAATAATAAATTGATATTCATATTGACTAACATATACATTATTCTTCATGTTATTACTTTTTAAACCCTTATTGGGCTTTATATCTCACCCTTTTCTTATGTAATGTTCCTAACTCCCAAAGACACTAGACATCCTGATATTATATATTTCGTCCAATCAAGTGTTTTATGTAATAAATCATGTTTACGTGTGTAATAAAGAGAAGGGTTGTTATAAGTGCACTGTTGCATTCATAGCAGTGATTTTACCATATGCATGACCTAAATTCAACTGTCATGAGACTTCTTTGGAAATTAGTTTTTGGCATTTCCAAATATAAATTAAATGGAAAATTTTCATTATTCATTGATAGAGTGACACAACATCATTTCTAAGTAAACCTACAAGAAGGGAAACTGGTTTAGACTCCTAACCCTAAATTCCATTGAAACTATGGAGAGAGGAACTTGGAGGATTCTCATAGTGGTGAACAACAACAGGAAGTTGGAACAATGATTGGTGAGAGTTGTTCCTTAGAGATCTCATCAAAATTGAGGAATTAGAACCCAATCTTCTTTCAGAATACAATCTGATTCAAATGTTGGGTGTGTAATTTAAATATATCTTCTCAATTTTGGATTCAATGATAAATGATTACCAACCAACGAATAGGTTGATCAGTAGTTCGATCATTTTGGTCGGGTCATCTTAAACTCTGGGATTTATGGGGTTGATTATTGATTGATTTATTGATTGTTCTACTAGAAATTGATTGAGACCAAAATGAATGATTATTGCGGTACATTTCTTTGGAATATTTCATCATGTGTATTTCTTCTACCCCCATATGTTCATTATGTTCTACAGTCATCATGGATTATGAATGATTGATTATTGTGATATATTTTCTTTGTAAAACAATCTGAATTTTATGATCTAAAATAGGGGTGACCTAGAAGAGGATTAAAAGTGATGTCTACAAAGGGATTGAAGTGGTGAGAGACATATTTTTTCATGTGGTTTTTCTGCAGTTGATCAGAATGTGATTTCATATGAAATCTATTGCCTGAAACTCACAAATTTGGTTATCTAATTGTGAGACGACCTTGGATCCATAGATTCAATTAAAAAAAGAACCATTAGATTGAGAAAAATAGTATCAGATGAGTTTCACTGTGGAAGAACAGTGATTCTCGAAAATCCTGATGATGAAGGTGTGTATTTCAGAATACACGGCTTGTGGGCCCTCACTAAGTGGTGGATAATATTTCAAGAGGGATTCATGTGTCCCACAGTGTGTAACCCTTGTCCTATGGTATGTCTTCCCTTCCCTGATACATGGTGTGTATCTTAGGAAATACATTGATAAGCGGTGGATTACAAGGTGGGAATGACCCCACATCTCTTGTCTGAATGGCTTATACAAATTTTATTGTGTACAAGAACATATACATGAATACATAGGTTGATGTGTTGTACTAGCACATTGAAGTGTATATAGAGTAGACCCTGTATAGTAGGATACAGAATGTGATACTTCTATGAATCAAGTATAAATTTTTTCTACATTAAATGTTCTTCAAACACGGGATGTTGTTGACTGGTAGTACCAGTGGTCAACAGACATGGCGTGTGACTCTATTAGCACTCTATTTTATCTATAATACATTCCTTTTTCTCCCTTTCAAATGTAAATTGGACTAGTATCATTATGGTCAGTGTCCTTTCTCATTTCCCTGAATGTTAGTTGGTATCATTTTCTATTTATATGATTATACTCCCATCAATAGAATATTCTGATAGAGTTTGGAATCCCCTTAGAGAGGCCCAAAGTAAGATTCTATATCCATTCATGTCCCCTATATAGAGTCATGGAATCAGGGAAACTAATCATGATGGATGTTGATCCTCTACATCATAGGTGAATATGTATTAGTCGTGGTATCACCCTATGTCCTTGGATGTGATCCTCGTACTTATATCCTGATCGTCCCCACTTGTGGAGTGAGTTATCCCTAAAGGAGTGTATTATATTCCCTCTTCGAATCAATCAATGTATCTCTCTTATAATGATTTCTAATGAACAACCCCTCTTAGGAGGACATCTTTGGTGCTATCAGACTCATGAGTGTGTTCTCTCCGATGATTTCTTCATGGAATCTTTAGACTGAACCCCTAGCATGAGTATGAAAACATTTTTACATACCTATGGACTAAGGGCATGGGTTTTAGTATATTTGTACATGTTCGTGTTATATTTACTATAGACATATATTGTGTAGATATAACTATATATTTACTTCGTTTATTGTTTTTTGGTTTTTGAGGTTTCTTACTAAGTATTGTAATACTCACCCATGCATGGGATTTTCCCACATGTTTCGTGTCTTGTGAAGTCGATAAATATTTTTAAAGAGTCCAAGGTTAAATAGGACCAAATATAGCTTTGTGAGTTCAAACAAGACAAGGTGTTCCTATGACATTGAGATGAAGTCCCATTACATTTTTTTATAGGTTTGGCTTTATTTTTTGTGGACAATATCATTTATTGGGCATGTATTCCACCCCAATTTATTTTACTGTGCTTTTTCTATCTTACTCTATTGTTTGGGATTAGTGAAATGCATGTATTATTTTCCTTAGTGGTGTTTACCTTTCATCGTCATTGGATAGGACATGTATCTATGTGTACAGGTACATAGGATATTCTAACCATGTCAGTGATAAGCCTACTATGTCCTTGTCACCATCTCCTCATCTATAGGAGGCGGGCCTGGGAAGTCATGACAGGTGCTCCACTGGGACAAATAAGGACCACAAATATTATTATTGGGAGTACATAATAATAAAATTATTATTAAATAAGAATATTATAAATATTATATTTAACATGTTGATCAAGAACTATCATAATAAAAATAAATTTTTGATTTATTTTAGTCCCAACTAAAGTTATTTTCATGTATAATAATAGTCTTCTTTATTAACACTAATGATAAAATCAACCACATGAATAAAATAAACATTAAATTGATGGAATTTTCATGAATGTGGATAAATAAAATTAATAATATTTAAAATGGAAAAAAATTTCACCAAATTATTTTAACAATCATCAAATTACTAGAATATAATAAATAGAAAAAATTAATTCAATTAAAACAAGAATTTCCCCACTTCCTACTCTCTAATTATAAATTAGGTAAGTTACCCATTCCAATAGTGTTGATATGGAAAAAGTGGATGAAAAAAAATATTATATAAACCGGGAGATAAGATTAATAATAATATAAATTGAAAATATATAAATATACTAGAATATAAAATACAGTTATTACTAAAAATAGATAACATAAATGGAATACTATATATAAAGGGAAAATATATTTTTATGGGAAAAATGGATTTTATAATTCCCTATAATTCGATCCTTTAAATTTTTTAATATTCTAAACCCAATAAATTTCAAAATAGTTATAATTTTTTTGAGAAAATTGTATTTATTTTATATTATGTATGCCCTTGATATTTCACCTCATTTTAACATATGAGGAAACAGTTATCACCAAATTACTTAAAAAATATTTTTTTTCTCCAGAAAAACATCATATTCCCATTCCTTTATTTCAAGTTCATTACTAGCCAAAATAAATATATAATAATGCATAAAAACAAGAATAAAAAATTACATCATATGGTCTCTATCATTCGTTAAATTTTTTTTTAATTAGTATATCTAATTTCAAAATATTATCCCATGTTTAAAATTTTCTAGAAATGAATACAGAATCAAAAGTCCTTCTTGAGGGAATATTTTATGCAAAAAAATTATTGATTATGATTCTGGTCCATTTTTATGTAATGTGTTCTAGTTAATAGGGAAATCCTAGAAAATTAATTTTACCATTTAGATTAGTGTAGAGAAATATATAAATAAAAATGAATGCAAAATAAATAGGGTTAAAATTAAAAAATATCTCATTTTTAAATTTACACTCATTATTTTACTAAAACATTATAATGTTATAATTCTAAATAATATATCTCATTATTAGTATTTGAAACATTGAATAAAAAAATTAAATTTTAAAAAAAATTAAATTCATCAATCCCCCACTTCTAATCATATTACACATTAGAAATGGAATAAAATTTACAAAAAAATATTTATAAATTAAAATGGTATAAAATCCAACCATAGAACATGAAAAACAAATATTCATTCATCGCTAAAAATATCATTCCTCTTATAAAATTACTATCCACTATCCCATTTGATTAAAAAAATCTATCATTCCAGGATAGTGAATGAAATGGAAATTAGTATAATTTACTTTTGATCATGTGGAATCATAAAAAATCCATATTTTCCAATATCCTCAAAACAAAGTTCCAATTTTAACATACATAATATAGAAAAAATGTTATTATTGTAATTATATTTTCACATTCATAATCTATTATTTCATATTACTCTCATAAAAATCCATTCAATTTTTATTATTAGCCACCACATCCTTTTTTTCATTTTTAAATATTTTTAATGCTTAATATCTCAAAAACTCATAAGGTGTTCCAATTTCCAATTATAATACTATTTCAATGGAAATATATTTTTTATGTAAAAAATTGAGTTTCCTCCTTGTTTTTTTATTTTCATAATTGAAGATCAACACAATAAAGAGTTCATAAATCTAGTTTTAAAATATTATAATTCTAATTCCACTAGATTTTCATCCATCTCAAATATATTTTTCAGTTAAAAATCCGAAATTTTAGAGTAATTAGTTGAAAACTAACACAGAAATTTTATAATATCAATGAATTCAGAATTAGTGAAATCAAAAAATGTAGAATGGAATTTTCTAAAGGATAAGAAAACATTTAATGCGTCAATTTTTATCATAAAAAACAATGACAAATAAAATTCACTAAAAGCATGAAAAATAATAAAAATACATGAATTAAATGGAAACACACCCAAAAATCCAAAAAAAAAATTTGGAATCAATCTATACATAGTGTTTACCTAAAAATATATTTTATCCTAATAAATTTTTTCGAAAAAATGATTTAAAATTGATGAGGAGGAAATATGAATCCTAATTTTATTTAACATTAGTATCCTTGAGCAATGATAATCGACGATAAAAAATGTCCTCAAATTTAAATAATATAAAACAATAAAATTAAATATAAAGATAAAACAAAAAGAACGTAGTTTTACCCCCAAGGGTATTCTTTATTTTTTATGAACCATATTCCATAATTTTCAGCATATTATTCCCAATCAGAAATTGGTTGGGATTTTTGGGGCATGAACCATGTTATTTTATTTCTATAATTATTAATTAATAGATAAGAAGAGTGAGAACTTCCAAATAAACTAACAATTATCCAAACACCATGAATATGATAATGAGAAATTTTTAGGTTCATAGGGGTGAGAAAAAAATTATAGGGGCGCTCTATGTTTCACTCACTTGAGGGAGTGTTGTCCACTAGTGGTGATAATTGTATAAAAAGATGACGATTCTCATTATTTTATTCCCTTTAAATTTATTATTCAATTTATTTTAATTTTTTCCCCCATCATAATATGAACAACTTAGAACTATATTTGATCCACCATTTTTGCATCAAAATATGCAACTTATTCATCTAATTATTTATCCAATAGGGTAGCCATATTTCTTGATAATTATGAATAATCCTAGAATTAGAAGGTAAAAATAAATCATTATTACAAATAAACATAAAGAAATAAGTTCATTATAATTTTATCTCAATGGACTGTATTAGTTATAAATTAGTCTTCGTTGAATAGTGTCTCATAGAGTTTGTTTGTCATTAACGGTAGTATCTCATCAATCTCTTCTATTTTTCATCAAATTCTAGAAAAAAAGTTGTTTTAATTTTCTATTGCTAGATAAAGGTAGATAGGTTTTAATTATTTATTATCAAATAGGAAATAATTACTTACTTTCATATCTTATATTGTTTCTTACATCTATTATTATAAATCATACTAATCACCATGAAACTATGTCTACTATAATGTTATCTTCAAACAAATCCCCTATAAATGGTTGATCAGGTCCAAATGGATATTCTGAAGACTTACTGAAGGCCTTCTTGATTTATAAAGCTATAAATTTACTTAGAACGTGATTTACTTATTCCTCAAATTTATTTTTTACACTGACAATAAATATTTCATCTCAAAATTATAAAATTAATGAATCTTCATTTTTTGTTCATGTTCTGCATCACTAAAACCCCTTCTGTATTATAATCTATATGATTCATCCATACAAAACTCAATATTAGTAAATTAATTTTAATAATTTCATAAATAATCCATCTTAATCCCATTAAAGGGAACATATAAAAAGAAATTATTCATTTAAAATTTCAAATTTGTGATTATAATTGGTAAAACAATGAGATCAAGTTATTAAACACCGTAGAAATGGTAATTAATTGATGCATTTAGGTTTTTCATAAATAATATTTGAATATAATTACTTCCTATGAATTTAATGTAGTACATATACATGGTTGATCTTAAAGAGGCCTATCAAACACAATACTTCTCTATTTCTACTATTTATAAATTAACAATTATGTTTCTAAATATTATAGTAATAGAAAGGAGTTTTTTTATACAAGATTTGGATATAAAAATTTATAAATTAAATGAAAATGTAACAACTTGATAGACTACATTGAAATGAATTAATTAAATAAGAAAATATATTCCATTCATTGGAGTTCATAGTGATGTAATGCATTCTATATAAAAAAATATCTAAACATTCCATTCAATGTAGTGATAAAAAATAATCACACCACACCAATCTATTTGAATGATTGGTATTGTACTTCAATAAAATTTTATGTAGTATAATACAATACCACATCAACAACTATTTCAAAATACATTATATCAATTATATTGATATTAAAGGGAAGGAGTATTTATTAATGAGGAAGAAGAAAACAAGTGGTAGGTAAAAGGGTGGAAACACTCACCCTAATTTGATTAAGCATAACTGAATAATAAATATATAATTTTTATAAAATATAAAATTATTGAAAACTAAAAAACATTGAATCCTTACCTAAAATAAAAAAATATATTAAAAAAATATATTCCCATAAAAATTTATCTTTTATAAATTTATATAAAAAAATATGATCCCATTAGATGTATAAAAGATAAATTTTTTCAGTCGAAAACTAGATAAATTTCCTCTAATTTTGACATATGAAATTTTGTTCATGTGATTCCGATTACGTGGAAAAATAAATAAAAATCAAAATGTTTTTAATTTCATAACATATTCCCATAATATTTTGTCTCTTTTTTCATGGTGGATATAAATTTACCCTTCCATTATAAAATAAAACCTTATTTTACCAACACACTCTTTATCTTTCTATCTATTTATTTCCAATGCTTTAATGGGCCTGAAGAAGGTAGAATCATTCATAGATAGGGAAATGAAAAATGTACCATAGGATGTTATCTATATCTGCTAAAACATTGATCCTAATTAGTTTACCCACATGTGATATATTTCCCCATGTTAAATTTTATCCATATTAGGGAATAGATACCAATGTTTAGCATTTGTGATATTTTGGTCAAATATTTTATAGTTTCATTTTGAATTATATTTTGATGAAATGTGTATTAATAAGAATGGTGTTCTAAATAATTAATTTTACAATTTTTATGAGATTAGAAAATTTAAGGAAAAAAAATAATAAATAAAATAAAACAAGTTAAAAATCACACGCTGGTCCATTTTGTAATATCAACACAATTTTGTATCGACACCTAAAAATGTGATAATTTTCCATAAAAACGAGGGAATTAAATAAATTCAAATATTTAATAAAATATTTGAAAATATAATATTCATAATTTATTTATTAATTCTTCCAACACACATGTTTGGGCCATGACACTTCCATGGATGTTTTTTCATTAAATCCTCATCATGAGTTTACATAAATACAATCTCCCCTCCTTATGAAACAATTTACCATATGAAGAACTCAATTTCTAACTATTATATTTCAATAACAAAATCCTGTATTAGGGAATTAATTATGAAGGGAGATAACTTGAAAATCTAATATTCACCGATCATATCTTTGAGTTTCTCAGAAAAAAGTTTTGTCGATCATCACTCTCTACTACAATATTTCTCTTCCAACTCATATGTTTTATTTCTATATGCTTACACTATGAATTTTTCTTACCCCTAGGTAAAGGTAAATTATAAATTATAATTTTGGATGAACATGAAAATAAATCTCAATAAATTATTCAAATCTCACAATAAAAAAATATCTCATTTTTCTGATGTTTGTGTACACCATAAATCTCTCACATAGGAGTTATTAGGGCCAATAAATCAACATAAAGAAATAAAATGGGATCTATAAACAATGGTTTAGATTTATTTACATATATTATAAATTTAGGAGAGACATATGAAATTACCATATACATATACATCATCATTATCGAAAATGTAATACAAAATATATAGAAATATGTATTATATAATTTCTATGTTTTAGATAAATTATTTAATTTCTTTTATTTGTGAATTTATTTTATATCACGTATTTTATTCTCACTATGTTTTGTATAATAAAATTTAAGTAATTTATTCAAAAGTTATATCATTGAGTTTATCAATAAGTAAGTATATCGAATTAATTTACCTTAGAAACCTTATAATTTAAATTTATTATTCTCAAATCCATTGTTATGCCTTATAAAAGAAGTAATTTAATTCACCGTAGCTATATTTATTGAAATTTAATCCCATGATATTATATTCTCTAAAACTTATACAACACAAATAAAAATAATTATTCCTTGAGATATTAAAATAAATTCAATGTTCATAACATGTTCCATGGAAAATATCTAAATGATTACATTGAAACTATTCAATCTGATAAAACCTAAGAATAATATCCAAAAATACATGTTTAAACTATCCATGTATTTCTTTAATATCCTATTAATGTGATCCATGAACACCATTGGTGAATTCATTTGTCCTAATAGATTCACCATAAATTATTATATCTCAAATATTGGAACAATATACTCCATGATGTGGGTAAATTATAGTGATTTATAAAATTAAAATTTTCCTTATTGTCTATTTAACATTATATAAGGATATTCATTACCCACAAAAATTAATATGCTAAACCACCCACACATTATGAATCCCTTATTGAAATAAATACTGATATTTATGAATGTCAAACATCAATGATACATAATGTTTTTTACTTGGTTCACTACAAAGGGATAGTCTTAGGAGCATATGTAGATATTGTGTTATTCATACCATAATCTACTTAGAATAACTATTTTGATGGAATCAATGTTTCAACTATGGTCACTCTTTACCATGCCATCTAACATTACATGGTTTTGGGTTTATTCTCACTTTACCCATTACTCACTACCTCGTTTTCACTCTCACACACTACTTCAGTGAATAAACTACCATAGTGTGTAGGATTCTATGTCTATTATGAAGATTGGTAATATAAGGAATTTTCTTTTATTATAAAAATATTATAAATTCACCATAATAAAAAATTTATACTCCTTTTATTTAGTTTTTTGTATGTAATAAAAGATTAAAACATGTTATTCACGAAACATCAAATTACATGAATGTCTTAAATTACAAAAAACTCATACAATAAAAAATTATATATTGATGAAATTATGATCTTGTATGTTATAACTCAAGAAACATTCAATATATTAAAATTTAATAAAAATTAACGTTCCCCCCATACAGGGTTTCACAAAAATAGTATTTTCATCGAACATAGTGTTTTGTGGAACATTACTCAAAAAACAGGGTGGTTTAAATTACTCATCGCATAACGTAATTCAATAGGGAACTCAGTGTTCTTTTAAATAAATAATTTATGTCATAAAATTATATCATTCTTCATAAAAGTCCCCCCTCATAGGATAGATATTTATAGGAAAATTTATTTCCAAAAAATTAAAAAGAATCTATTCCTTCACATAATTATATTTCAAAAAACATTCCCTGACATTATTCATTCACTAAACTATTTCTTTCCAAACATCCAAATTTCATAGATCCTTTATTCTAAAAAATATATTATTTCATATAAATCCATCATTAAAAAAGCTCTACCATTCCCACAAAATAGATCCCCTCCAATTTTTTAATGTTTAACTAATTGGAAAACGTGAACATTCTTGTGTCATCAAACATTATCAAAATTTCTCTGTTCTCCTTTTGACAAAATACTATTTCCAAACAGTAGCATATAGTGAAACTATAATATCTTATTATGTCATTTTGAATTATTACTAATATATTCATTTCATGTATTGAATCTAATTTCATTAAAAACTAATATGCTACCACATACTCTATAGGGTTTAGGTTTATAGCTTCCTTAAATCAAAACATTATGTGGAACATTAGCTCAGTGAGAGTAATTAGGCAATATAATAATTTTTTTATTCATCCTCTTAAATACATAGAACCCAAATTAGGGATCTACCAATATTCAACTGATCAATAAAAAATCACTCACTATGGATTGACTGATGAACTATAGAACCTACTTCCATCAACTAGGTCTATTTAAAAAAATTATGTATCCAACTCCTTCTTATTGTTAAAGCGTAAATCTTGATCATAATTCCATAATATGGAATTGATATCTTACATGTATTTAAATGCACATCAGTATCATATTTTGAGAAAAATATTTGTGTCATCAATATTTTCCATTTGAACGAAATGCTCTTTAAAATTATGAAACTATTGTCATACTGTGTGACACATAATTTGAAAATAAATCCCACACCAACCAATGGTTTTGTTTCAATATTATCCCAGTTTGGATTTCTTTCAATATTATCATAATTCCATCCACTTTCAAATAATCCAAATATTTCATTATTATAGTATTATGATTCATAAATTTCCTCATTGTGACTTCTCTCTTCCACTTTGACATATGAATTAAAAGGTTAATATAATCCCTGATTTATTATTTATGTTCCCTTTAACTTAGGTCCACTAGATCATTTATTTATTTCATCTCCCCCTTTTAATCTTCCCCCAATCATTGGGACTTATATTATAGATTTAATTATCAAAAATAATACTCCCCCTTTATAAATAATCTCCATTCAATAGAGGTGTAATGTGATTCAGAAACATGTATGGGAACATAGCAATTTTTGAATAATGATATACATATGATACCTGCATCCAAACATGGATTCAGATTTGATTTATTTTTTTATTGTAAGTAAATATATTTAGTGAGTGGAATAACTACCAAGAATCGATTCATCAAAATATCCTCTAATTCTATTGATTTGAAACTCATTATTAGAAATAATATTTTATGTTAATGAACACTTATGTTGTATATGTTAATCAATTACTTTCATAGATTAAATATGTGTAAATTTATTTATTTTGAATAAAATCTAGTAATCACAGTTACACTAACACCAAATAGTTCTTGATTAAATAATTAAGCACAACTTTGTGTGATATGCCACATGTTATACAACTAACACCACCTATTACAGATAACATCAAGATCAAACATGGCTTGAACGATATTCAATTTATCATATGAATATTTTATCAGATAAGGATAAAAAATATAGAGTGATTCACACCAAATCTCTCTGAATCTATCTAGCTTTGGACCGATTATTCTTATTAATACCAATCATTGAGACTCTCCCAAATGTTGAATTCTTATTTAGAATGGGGTGAAAACATTATTAGAATTCAATTTATATTATTGTTGCTTCACGCTATCCTTGAAATTATAAAATTAATCAAAATTGTGATGAAAAAATATATAAACATGAAACATATGATTTTTTCTTATTCTCTATCAAAATATCATTTCGTGGTTTTCAAATTCCACATGAACTGAGCCCTTATACCAATAGTTGAATAATAAACATGACTAGAAACCATTAGACAATTCATATTTCATTCTAATAGCTCTTCTTTTTAAAAAACACTTTTCATCTTATGATTGTCCATTTCCACACCACACTACATTCATGTATATATTTAAAAAACAATGGTATTTTTTATAACCAATAGATGCATCTAATACCATATGATAATTTCATATATTATAATTACTATTGTCTCTTATTTCTGGATTTTTCTTACACACCTAATGCTTTTTATAACATACACACCCCAAAAATCATCTCCCCCATAATCCTATATCCCATCAAAATTAGTTTAAAATAGTAAAACACTTAGGGAGATTGGTACCACAAATATCTCCAATATGATTATAATGGTTAGTAAATAGAAACACACAATTTGATCATTACATGAAAAGAAATATAATATTTTTCCCATTCCATCTTCCTACCCAATTTTTAGTGATTTATCCATATAGTTTGACATTTTCTTGACAAATACTCAATCTTATTTGTGTATGTTATTTATATTTGTTTTCTATTATTTGTAGTTTTGGATTTAAGCCCACTACTAAGAGGTTATTTCTATTATTAAGAACATATACACTATTTTCCATAATTATTTCATGGATTAGGGATATCACAATTGGTTATCTTTCCATTTTTCCTTTCTCCATTGAGTATCTCTTCGACTATAATAAATTTATCATATTGAGATATTTCATGATTTTTTACAACGAATTACTTTTTGTTTCTTTACTCTAATATACATGTAATACAAATCAAATTTTTTTATAGGTGATTATTTATTTTAGTAGAAAAAATTATTATTCATAAATGAAAATATCATCCCATTACTTTTTCTATATTTCACTACATTCCCTCTAAGATGGAGATTTTGATATTTTAAATATAGGTTTATTATACATAAAAAAATTATCTTTATGTTATTCCTCTAATACAACATACCTTTTTTCAAGATAATCATGTAATATTTCCATTATAGGATCTTTTAGTTTAATACACTAGGGCAGAGGACCTCCTTATTATACATTTTCTGTTCCATGTATTCGCCTAGATATATTTTTACAAAATATAACATATTCCACTGAAAAAATTTCACATGTCGTGATTTATCAATATATATGTTTGTGTAGGTGGTCTTCTTCCATCATTGATAATTTAGGCTTCTTGACATGCAATCATAGAGTGACTCACTCTTATACAGAAGTAGCATCCCATAGTATCCTTATTCAATGATTCAAAATTATTATTCCATAGATTTTTTAATTTTATATTTTAATCCATGTATACACCACTCATGGATTGTTCTTTGGGGGTAAAATCAAACTTTTACACTCCCTTATTTAGACCGATATTTTCATCATGCTCCCTAATAATATGATATTTATCTTTTAGATGATATTTAATATTAATTAAAATATATATGGATATATTATCATAAATTCTTCTATCCTATAGATTATTCTTGAGAGGTTGGAAGTTTGGTTTCATCTAATTCCCCAAGACCAACTTTTTTTATGGTATTTTAAGACATTTCAGTAAGAATATCAATTATTTATTTCATCTTATAACACATAGTATTTAAGTAACAAATTGGGACACCAAATCTCTTTTCATATACTCGTTTCAATTTAAAAATATCTAATGATTTAACCGTTCACATCCTGAATGATGTTCCACTGATCCACATTCTCATTTTCATCATCCTAAGAATGTGGTTCATCTCCACAACTTTGACCACCAAAACTTTTATCTCAAAATCTAAAAACGGATCCCTATTCATTCTAATTTCATTAAATTCATCCTCATGTAAAATCTTATTTTTATCTTCATTATTAGTTGAATCATTCAGAATATTAATCACTTTGGCTAAAAATTAAATCATCAACTTGAGATTCAAAAATTTAAGGTTTTTTTCGGATCATGAAAATCCATTCTTAGTATTACAATTTATACTTCCGGGTCCTTAACATGTTATTTGGATTCTTTCAACTGACCATAAACGATTCAATTTTTCACTATTTCATTGTATACTTAATCAAGATATCCTTCCAGTTCTATCTATATGTCAAATAAACCCTCTAGATATATCATTTCAATGATGTAATCTATATATCTATAATTAAAAACATAATATTATAACACGATTAAAATGAGATGAAATAACTGAATTTGAATCATTCAAATCAAATTTCAATATATTTTTTCATTAAATTATTCTTCAATTTCTTTTTCATCTTCATTTATTTTTTCATAGGGAATCGTTTTCTATTATATATAATTGGTTTCTCCATTATTAATTTTCCATCTATTTTTCCAATGTATTTCAAATATCACAGTTAATAGAATAATGATTATTTTTCATATAAATAGATATATATATATCATAGTTAAAGGATCTATTTAGCATACATTCAAGACCTGTCATTCCTATTTTCTCACTCAACTATCCTAAGTCATTGTCACTGTACATATAATCCAAAACCTCTTAACCACAAACATGCAGAAACATGATAATTTCATTATACCACAAAAACGTAAATTCCATTAAAAATGGAGTTTTTATCAAATAATACATGTGAAAAAATCTGATCAATATTTTTGAGGTTGTACACTATGTATGTACCTTTACCATTTCATATCACTTTCTCAATCTATATATACCCTTATGGGGGTGAATCAAGTTGATTGTTAAATTTCAAATTTTCATCATAGTCTAGTTAAATTTGTTTTTGGGTCATGTTCCCTCAATGAAAAGAACATGTTGAATCACCCAAAAATGATGCAATAATTAATAGAAAATCAAATAATTATTAGAATGTAAAACATAAATTATTGATATTTATTTTCACATGATTCACCCTAAAGGGATAGTTTAAGCTATATACAGCAGTGTTATTTTAGTCAAACTAGAATCCACTATGCTTTATTAGTTTGTTCTAGATATTTTGTTTATCACTCCATTATATGATATATTTAATTAAAAGGATTATATTTTCATCACTTCTCACCCATGTCATGATGCCTCTTCCCAATTTCTATGCACTACTAAGATAAATGGTCTTCCATATTCTAAATAATTATTAGTCTATTAAAATTATTAGTAAAATAAGGATAATTCACATATTATTATAAAAAAATAAGTTATTCAAAGTATTAATTTTATGCACCTTTTATTCAGAATAAACATGAAACAGATGCTCAATATGTACTATTTAAGAAATATAAATTTATTTGAAACTCTTAATTTTATGTGAAACTCGTTATTTTCAGAAACACATTATTCTGTGAAACTATGATCATGTATATTGTAATGAATAAAAATTTGTGAAGGATACTAATTCCATCAAGATTATACATTGTTAAAATCAAGGTTTAATTAAAAAATTATTTTTTTGGAACATAGTGATCCATTAAATATTACTCACAAAACATGATGATTCATGTTAATCATCACATAACATCATACCTTTCAAAATTCAGAGCATTTTTTTCTCAATATTCTCCCTTTTCCAAGTCAAATATTTTTATTTATATTTACTATATTATGGATCAAATATTTATATGAAAACTCAATGCCAAAACAAAATTTAGAAACTTTTCATTCATATAAAATAAATTCATGAAACATTCTTAATCATTCTTAATTAATGAAAAAAATTCTCCTAAAACATTCAATATTTGTGGTGTTGTCGATTCACCAATGTATACTAGATTGTGGAACACATTCATTCACTAAACCGTCCATTTCTAAATAAAATACATCGAATCTAAATCCATAATGTCAACCTATTCATGAAAATAAATGTTTTTTGGGTCTCTATAATTCAACAAAATTTCATCTACCTTCTTCTCCATATAGAATATTCGCCAAATTTTAAAAAACATCCATATTTCAAGAAATTTATCCAATTTCTAAAAAAATAAAATCTATATTACAAAACATGAATGGTATGAAAACACGATTCCTTCAAAAAAAATATACCATTAAATTAGGGAACACTAGAGAATAGTTCAACATGGATTTCTTCTTCAAGGATTAAAAATTCATTCATTAGGAATCAATTATTTTATATTATCTTATTTCATAAAGAAAACATGATGATACATACTCCTCAACATGTATTTTAACTCTATGTCAACTATAAATCAAAATTTCACATGAAAAACTGTTTGGGTGATAATAATTTCACACTGGAATCATTCTTTTTCACTCATCCTCCATCAACACTCAGATATCACATTGGAGATCTCCTTATCATCACCTGGGATTGAAATTATCCATCACTATAAATTGATTTATTTACTTGAAAATTTTCATCACTAAATATAGTATGTTTATAAGATATTAATGATATCAAATTTTCTATTTTTCTTTATTCAAGAATAACTCTTAATCATAACATCATGATATGTGATTGATTTCTTCTCGGAATATCTCTTCTCATCATTCTCCTAAACTGGGAAGTCTTTTCATGTCGTGAATAAAATCTTATAAAAGATTTTTATGGTATTTCATTTGGTAACACTAAGATATTTTAATTACATAATTGAAAAATACCATAGATAGGCATTAATATCCTATCAAGGTAGAAAATATAACATATATCAAAGAAAATGGATTCTTCTTATTTAGAGAGACTGAATATAGGCTTTGTTAATCAATAGATATATTAAACTAACATCCCCCATTATATTATATAATACTAGTAATTTTGATAGATATGTTGGCATAATAATGAATGCATTTATATCATGTTTATTATTAAAAATAAACACCTCCCTAAACACATATGTTTTTGTCCAATTTTATAGTATTTAACCTTGATCTACACCAAACAATAGAATAAATAGTAATCGAATATCACTCTAAATATTTGAATTGAATCTGTACATATACAATTATTCCTAGTAATGTCCTGATACATGCTTAAATAAAATATGTAAAATCTCTTTATCAAACTTAAAAGAAACAATATCCACATGTCGAAAAATAAAATCCAACTATCAGAGGTCACATCAATCACTCGGTGCCTATAGAACCTCACTTATAAATACAAATAGTTATAAACTATTTGATAATAAAACGAAAATATCATCTAAGAGGAGTCAATTAAATTCAATAATCATTCCATTTAATCAATAAAAAATATCAAATAATAAATGGTCATGTACATCTCATATAAATTTATTATGTTCTCACAACTCCTTACCAGCTTTACATATTTGTGGCACTTCCTAACCAAAAAGAATAATCTTCCATGAGGGTTATAAATTATTAAAAAAACATTTTATTCACTCCAATACTATCATGTGTCTAAAAATATATGTAATGTTGAAAAATAATGTGTAAATGGACGTGCTATTTAAGGAATTAGGTAATATATAAGTGAAAAAAACTACCTAAAATCATTATTTATGGTCCCTTCCTATATCCTTGAAAATTTAGTTTTCCTCAAACACATGAAAATTTACTCATAACCATAGATACCCTAGTGTAATGTACCCTACATGTATTTTGGTTTTAATAAATGAAATTCATATCAATATCCTTCTCCTAATCATAGAGAAAATTCAATATTCTTATTCTATATAAATCTTACCAACCAGTATCTATATTAATGTGTCTAACATGAACCGTATACTTCTCTTAATTGAGATATACTCTCTAAGGATTTCATAATTTCACAAACTATCCATATACATGGTTATCTTATGGGATGTTCATATATTCTTCTAATATTAGTCATGAACTCACATACCACAAAGAGTCTAACAGATATCTATTCAGGGGAGGAAGCAAACAACCTATTTCATGAATTCATTTCTTCACGTCGCCCTACCACATCTCATACCATATTCTATTAGATACATTAAAATATTAAAAAATAGGGAACTTAATTGGAGATAAAAAAATATGATTATATTCCCTTGATAAATCCCTTTAATGTAATTAGGTACATTCATAACACTTTTGAATATCAGGATATATAGAATAGTATCACCTGAATACATATATTAAAACTAAATCCTATTTTAAAATAATATGAATTTTTTACCTCATCTTTAGCTATAAAGGATCCAAAAACAAATCATCTTTGAGGAATTTTTTTCTTAGTATGATTATATGATCTCCACCTGTAAGGCTCCATGAACCCATATGACATATCTAGTTTTATGTTCTTGGTAATAAATTCCTCAAATAATAGGATCATGAATCACTATTTTATTAAGGGATCGTAACACTAGTTCGATACCCAACAAACTATCATAATCTATACGGGCCCTATGATAGGAAAATATGTCCAATTCATTCTCTTATCCTCTAGAGTACAGAAATATATAAAATACTCTCGATCATTTTCTTGTAGACCATCGCATCATTTGACCCCTGTTATCATGGAATGATGGTGGGTGTTCTCTATAGAAGTCTCTTTTAAAGTAATTTATGTCATCTAAAAATATAGAATTTATAAAAGACCTATTTATATAATCCTAAATATGCTAATCTGAAGTGATTTTGGGAAAAAAATTTAGTGTTAGTAGATCCACCCTTTGGGAGATCTATAAGACTCTATTTATGAAGACTAATTTTGAAATTACTAGGCCATAATTTAGAATAAATTATAATATTATAGTGACACATACATTTAATACATAGATATCACATCATAATAGATAGATATTCATTACATAATTTAATGATCTACACAAGAATAATATAGTCCTAGTTCACTTAGAGACGTGGACATAAAAAATGGTAAATAAAAGATCTCCATTGCCTCCTATTAAGCTTTTTATAAATAGAATCCTTCTTATAAAAATCATACTTAATAAATATATTCATAACCTAGGGAAATAAAACCTAATATAGAGTGATCTCAGCTTTAGAATAAGGGTAAATAAGGAAGATATCAATGATCATATCAGAATAAAATGAATATTGAGGTATTAGAAAAATGTTATAACATTTAAACATCATTCCCTCTAATTAATATACTCTAACATTGTTTCATGGAATGAATCATGACAGTTCATATTAAATTAATAATAAAGTAATCAAAGAACATGATCTATGGGATTACAACATTATAATAAGATAATTTTTTAGGAATACTAAAAATTATTGAAAATCATATCACTAACAGTAAATTAAAAATGGAAAGACTATCATAGTGGAATCATATCACTCACTAAACCAACATAGTATTCAAGGTTCACTCATAATGTTAACATAGTGGAGAATGTCTTTTAATAAACTGGGTTGACTCATATTTATTAAACTTTTTATCTTGTAAGGAATTAATATTTACCTAATGCATGGGAGGGTGATATTGGCCAAACCCATACTCAGTTATAACGTGATCGTTGTCCTTATTTATAAAATAATTGTTGTCTTTGATTATAAATATACC
Source organism: Viscum album (assembly GCA_963277665.1). Classification (NCBI taxonomy): domain Eukaryota; kingdom Viridiplantae; phylum Streptophyta; class Magnoliopsida; order Santalales; family Viscaceae; genus Viscum; species Viscum album. Next base: position 553,434,581 of record OY728165.1, on the reverse strand, counting down.
CAAAACATTGTTTATAAGGTATTCACAATTCTTAGTTGTGACATAAAAATTATCCTTGGTTATAATCTATCCAATATCACATTATGGAAACCATAAAAAAAATTCAATAAGATCATAAAATTTTCGTTACATCATATCCCATTCAATGAAATACTTTGAAAATTATTTCATCAATTAATTATTTCATAATCCATATAAAATAAATGGGTTTGATAATCATCTCATAAACATAAACATTAATTATATAGATATAGTGAAATAATGGTATCAATTAATAATATCCCTAGTAAATAAAAATAACATCAAATAATGTTATCATATAAGAAAGACACTTTAAAGGATCATTGCAATTTTTCTTCGGGATTATACAATTTCCATTTTGAAATTAAATTTTTTAGGAATAATATTTCTACAATATTGTGGAAAAAGTTATTTTTTAAAATAACCATGTAAAAATGTATTATATTCTTCATGAAATTGAAAAATAATGATGGTGGAAAATTCCCTTGTTTTCATAAATATTAAAAAACATTTCCCATCAAACTATTATAGAACAGGTCAAAGAATACCTCGTTCAAAAAAAATTTAGATTTTTTTTAAAAAATTATGTAAAAAGTCAAGAATGGGTAATAATTAAATTAATAAATAATAGGGTAATAGTATAAATATTTTCTAAAATAATTTTAGAATCCATTTATATGGATGAAATATGATTTTCAACAAATAAGTGAAATAATGTTGATTTTCCATAAATCACATTTTCCATGACTTGAGTACTTAAGATGATGTAAATGAAAGGAAGAAATGTGTTTAAAATAAATAATCTTTCTATAACAAAATTCGCAATTCTATTAAGAGATAGATAATAAGATTACATCATAAAAATCATAAAAATAAATAATCCGGATAAGTAATTATATTGTGACGTAAAACCTTTTCTAATTAGGAATATTTTTAATCATAATACCCATGAATGAAATAAAAAAATAAGGATATGTATATCCTATTTTTTTAATTAGAATAGTAATTAAATACATTCATCGGAAGTTTATACACCACATAAAAGAATAATGTAGCGTATAAAGGTAGTTTCCCACATAATTAAATGTTAGATGAAAATGTCTTAATTTGGTCGGACTTATTTTGTACACAAGAGAACCTTCTTTATAATAAATATATATTTATTATACATATATGAATGATTTATTTTTAACCTTTTATCATTATTTAATGAACAAATTTAAATTAAAATCAATTTTTTATGTGCAATCTACTTCATTATTTCAAGTATATTCTTGTTCCATAATTTTGGACCATGAATTATGATTTTGGTTCTATAATATCTATAATTTTATTAATGAAATATATAATATATATTAAATAAATATATATATATATATATTCATTAATAAAATATAGTGATTTAAAATTTAATTACACCATTCATATAGTTGGTGGGTCATAAGTACGCATGAACACTTTTTTACGGATCACTCAATAGAAAAAAAACACTTAATCACCCTAAAATATTCTTTATTATATAATATATGTTATATATATACATTATATACTAAATTATTTAAATCCAATTAAAATATTAATTTAAAACAAATCAAATCGGTGTATGGAGGTGGTATTCCACTTGTATAAATGATCGACGTTTTCATTTTCCAATGGTTTCCCAGGAATGAATAAAGATAAGATATTGTCACTAAATAATTAAAATTATTTTATATTATTATATATAACTATTAATTTATTCATAATATTCATACTTAGAAGACGGATATGAGAAATTAATTTTACCACTACATAGAGATTGAAACATATAGGTATGGATAAGCAATACATTTTCTTCCCATTTATTTGAATTTGTGAGAGTAAAGTTGCTTTATTAAGAATAATAACATATAAATATATGTTGGATAAATAAATTTTTATTTTATAAATAATTTAATGATTTATTGGATAAAAAATAAATGGAAAAAAATAAAAATATCAGTTATAGAGATTACATATTCTTTTAAATTACTCTTTTACATCACCTATTAGGGGCTCTAGAGTTAGTCTTTTGGAATACCATAACCTATGTAATCTGTTTTGGGAATTTTATATGATAAATTGAAATATTTTTTCACAAAATATAAATCTTAATGTAGTATGGAGAAGATAAAATATGGTTCCGTTTTATAATTGATAGGAGAGGAACTGTAGAAATTTGTTAAAATATTAAATAAATATATATTAATTTTGACGTAAAATTTGATCAAATTAAAATATAATATTAGTATTGTTAAAAATATATTCCAAAAATAAATTTTTAACATGTTTTAATCACATTTTTACCCTTATAATTTTGTTTTCACACTCTTTTAACCCTTCATATAATTTCTATATTATGAAAACAAATTACACTTCAAGGGATAATAATGAAACTACAAAATGAAAAATGTCCCATAAATGGATAATAGATTATTTTTAATATATTTTCCAATTAATTTATCCGAATATATTATTTTTATTATTTCTATATCATGTAATAAAATATATTTTTTTTTAATTTCATCAATGTTATTTTTAACACAATTCTTTAATTTAAACATTCAATAAATAAATTTAAAATTGAATTTTGAATATAATGAATGAAAAACTCTTTATTGAGTAATACAGATCAATAAAATTTGCGACAAACATTAACTCATTCAAATTATATTACTTTATATATATTTAAAATTGTTTATTAGATTTATCTATTGATTAGATAAATACTAAAATGGGGATTCAAATTTATTAAATATTATTATATAACTATATAAAATTATAGGTAAATTTATATCATAAAAAATTTAATTATTTTCAAAATAAATAGATATATTCATTATTATCTTCCTATTTTAATATGTGGAAAAATAAAATATATTTGAAAAAAATACAGTGAGATATTAAAACATTCATTGAATTAAATATTATATAGGTTATTTTCATAGAAATGTGACTTTTAACTAAATCATTTTAAATCCTACAGTGATAGGGTTCATATTAAATCCATCAACTAATAATTTTATGGAAAAAATATTGACTTTTAACTTTATATGGACCTATAATAGCCTAATTTACCATTCAATGAGGCGAAAATTTTTACCATTGTTACTATTTTGATTGACAAAAAATAAATAGAAACTATTTAACAAATTTGTACCTCATAATTAAAAAAATGGATTTAACTTTATAAAATTCAATAGATATAAATTTCATAAATTAATTTTATAATAACCATAAAATTGGTGATGAAAATTATTATTTTATATAAATTCACTATTCTATATTATGTTGAATTTTAATGTTATTCCAAGACAATAAACCCTACAAAAAACAAGTTTTATCTGCGCTAAAAAAGGCCTTTATCTGTGATAAAAAAGTGCTGCTAATAGATCCCCTAATAATGGGGGGTCCCCTTTATCCTCATTCTAAAAATAATTGATAATGGTTCCCCTTTAACATCACTTCAAATAGTGATGATAAAGTCTCCTTTTATCTTCGCATTAAATAGTGCTTATAAAGTACCCATTTATCAGTGATTCAATTAGTAATGATAAATTGTTCCATTAACTGTGCTATTTGAAGCAATGATAAAGGATTTTTTTCCTAGGTTTTCTATTTCTATAATAGCACACCCACACAACCTACAAAATAAAATAGCACCAAACTGGAAAAAATTACATATAAAAACCAGCAAAAACCTCCAAAAAATAACCAACCACAGTAATTACAAACGAACCACAAATAGAATTCCAATGATGAAAAAACAATAAGTGCACACAAAGGTTTTGTGAACAATACTATATAAATTTAATTGAAATCATTAATACAATGATATTCACTCTTGTTATATAACAAAAAAATGAATCTATATGTATTTTGAACAATGTAATATAAAATTCCATTTACAATTATCCAATAAATTGTTAAAAACATTACTGTTTTCTCTTTTTACGTATGTGGTCCCCTCTAAAAAATATCCTACGATGGTAATAGTCCTTATAAAATCATACCAACTCAAGAAAAATGGTTCCACCTATATAATAAAACAAATATTACATTAGTAATACTATAAATAAATACATATAACATTACTATAAAGACAACATTAAATAATGTCATTTTTTTAATAAAAATTACACATTTGGACTAATAGTGGTCACCCATTTCATCATTTTTAGGTTTGGTTGATACCAACATGTCAAAATTGATTGGAGGTCATTTTACTAATGTATCAAAAAAATTGGAATGAATTTCCTTGATTTTCAGTAATTTACTTGTCTTTTTTTCCGAAAACGTCATTTCAAATTGAAAAAATGAAATGTGAGAATACCTTTTGCTCTCTTCATCATTTTAATGTGAGACTGCATCATACAAGTCACAATGAAATTATGAATTGTTTTACTTTATTTTGATAACAATCAGAGAGCGTGTTTCCTGGTTTTCAGTGAGTGAATCATTTTGAGTTAAAATTTCAATTTTAAACACTAGAAGACACTTTTAGTCACGTTGGTCATACTGTTCATTAGAGTAAGGTGGGGTTGATTTCCAATTGTCAAAAATAACTCATGGATAATTCCCCTAAAATATAAAAACAATCCGAATACGTTTTCTAGGTATTCAGTATGTCAATTTTTTTACCTAAATTAATGTCATTTTAAGAAGAACAACACACATTTTGAGTCTTATTATAGACATTGTGAATCTGATTGAGGTGTGGTTGATTCCTATACATATTAGGTTACTGATAGATCAAATTTTTAATGTATCAAAACAATCATAATGCATTTATGTGGTTTATAGTATCTTAGTTGTGTTGTTTTAAAAAATAATAATTTAAAATCGAAAACATGAAATTTGCGTCATATTAGCCACATAATCTATTAGTTTGATGTGATACTACTTTTTAAACGTCACAAATGACATAAAAATTAATTTCTATAATTTGTATGATAATCAAATTCTGTTTTCTTGGTTTCCAGTGAGTGAATCATTTTGAGTTAAAATGTCAATTTTAAACTGATAGCGGACACTTTCAGTCATACCAGTCACACTATATATTGGATTATGGTGGGGTTTATTCATACACATCATAAATAACTCATATATTGTAGTCCTTATATAAAAAAACCTAAATTCATTTTATCAGTTTTAACTATGTCTATTTTGTTTTTTTACTTGATTTAATATCAATTTTATATTACAAGACACGTTTGGAGTTATACTGGTGACATCGTATGTCAGATTGAGGTGTGGTGGATTCTTACATTTTCTAAATGATTGATATATCATGTTCATAATGTATCATACCAATAAGAATGAATTTCCTTGGTTATCAGTATGTTTTTTAACTAAAATGTCATTTCCAACAAAAACATGGAATTTGAGTCATAACGGTTGCATCGTGCGTCAGTTTGACATAAGACTGATTGATACAAATCACAAAGGACGTTCTAATGTTTTTCATTAATTAGGATGAAAATCGTATCAGGTTTTCTTTTTTTTCAGCGAGTGGCATGTATTTAACAATAATTTCAATTTAAAACAGGTAATAGAAACTTTTAGTCATACTGATCACACTATACATCAGATTGAGTTGGGGTTGATTAATACATGTCAGAAGTTACTCATGGATTGTTCTCCTAATTTATCAAAATAATATGAATACATTTTATTAGTTTTCGTATGTCAGTTCTGTTTTTCATGTAAATTAATGACAATTTCAAATAACCAGATACATTTGGAGTTATATCAATCACATTGTGCATCATATTGAGGTTCAGTTGATTATTACACATCACAAATGACATATAGATCATTTTCCTTCTCTATCACTACAATCAAAATTAATTTCCTCAGTTTTTAGTTTTTCATTTGTTTTTCATTACTAAAATGTAAATTCAAATCAAAACGTGCAATTTGAGTCATACCCGTCACATCAGCATCGTCTTGACATGAGACTACATCATACACATCACAACGGGCTTACAAATTGTGGCCTTTAATTAGGAATAAAATGGGATCATTATTTATTTATTTTCAATGAGTGACATGTTTTGAACAAAAATGTTATTTTTAAACTAATAATGGACAATTTTAGACATACAAGTCACACAGTTAGTTTTATTGATGTGGGGTTGATTATAAAAAAACAAAATTGACTCATGGATCATTTCATTAAAGTATAAAAATAATATGAATGAATTAGAGTTGTTTTCATAATGTTAGTTGTGTTTTTCTACATGAATTACTATCAATTTAAAATAACCAAACACATTTGGAGTCATGATGGTGATACCATGTATCATATTGAGGTGCATTAGATTCATACATGTCAAAAATGAATTATATATCATTTAACTAATGTATCAAAAAAATTGGAATGCATTTACCTAGTTTTCAGTTTGTCTATTGTGGTTTTTTACTTGAATTATTGTTAATTTTAAATGAAGACACATTTGGAGTCATACTGATGACATTTTTAGTTAGATTGAGGGGTGTTTGATTCCTAAACATCACAAATGACTCATGGATTTTTATCCTAATGTATCAGAACAAATTTTATGTACATTTTCCCACCCTAAAAATCAATACACCCTTCCCACAGAAACATACATAAGAGACTTGGCCGTTTTAATATGATCAATCTACCCAATTTATAAGGATAATAGAAAAACCATTGACCCCAATATGGTTGATATGGAATAACCTCCCCCTTATGCTACATTGATTTATTCATCCCATAGAAGAACCAATTGTCATATATTTAGGTCCTCTGATTGAATATGTGATTGTTGGTTCCCCACTAGGTCGACTAAAGAAGGGAACTTCCAATGTTGCAGATTGAATTAATGTTTTTTTAGAGAAAAACAATTCTTATTTTTGAAAACAACAAGAGTGGACTATGATCTTTTGCCAATTATATCTCTAGACGTCATAAGAAACTCAAGGTATGGGGAAACCCTTCTTGATACATGTTATCTTTCATGTTCTTTCAAAAACACACATACCCTCTAAATGAGGACCAGAAATTCCTTTTAAAATAAATTTAACATGAAATTAATTTACTGAGAAAATAAGGACCACTAATGTCCGTGATTTCGGTGGGGTGTTTTTACCATACAAATCACAAAATTACCCGAAAATAATGTGATATATAAGGAAGAAAATATCATTAAATTCAAAATTATTTGATATGAATACTATCTTTATTATATATTTGTACATTCATCCATCAGGCATGATGCCCAATCATTTCTATGAATATCTATATCATCTTATGAATATGACTAGTTTCTGCAATCATGGTAGTACTAAAAAAATAAAAATACACAAATTTTATAAAAATTATTTTGAATGAAATTTCAATTATCATAAAAAATACCTCTATAGGGATGTGGGTTTGTTCATGAAATATGATCTCTTTTATAAATTTACAACCATAATAACCGTATTATTTACTGTTTTTTTTTGTTTCAGGGATGACAAAAACATTGATAAAAAACTAATTTTTTAATATGTGTTTGGATAGTGAAATATTATTATATATACCCTGAAACTTATCCAATCATAGTACTATTAGGTATCATTTCTTTTTTCCTTTGACCTCATTCTATGTTTTAAAATTTTTTCACACACCACACTACCATAATTTAATCCTTGTTAAATGATAATATAAATTATATAACTCGATTTTTAGATCTAAAATAATGGATGTAGTGTATTAGATATTGAACAATTACATCATGTGTGGTTGGTTTGGTGGATATCCATGTATCGAATCTAGAAAATAAATCTTTGGAGTGTCTAAATTGTCCTAAATGAGAATTCAATGCTGCTTAGGAACACAAAAAAATAATTAATGAATGATATTAAAAAATATTTAATATGATTAAATTTAAGAGTATTACTTCTACATAATTGGTACTAATAAGAATCTATAATCCATAATTTTTTTGATAAATGATTTGTGTAAACCTTCCACTATTTCACCATATTACATGGAAGATGCGTATTCTTGTTTTATAGAGGTGATGTGAGGAACAACGATTCCATGATTATTTTCATGGAGAAATCCCTTAATTTGTTTTTCATATATATGCCTACAAAAAATATGAAATGTGTTTAGCCATAATTATCATATTATATAATCTTTATGAAAACAAAATCCTGAAAACATACCCCATGTAAACATTTACAACTGAGTTACCAAACCAATCATAGTCCAAAATTTCAGTTGCACTCTCAAAAAAATGATGTCTACATCTTTTCCTCTATACATATTGGCTTCAAAATCATCATTTCATTACAACAATATTTCATCTTTGTATCCACATGAGCCTTCAATGATAACAAATGTGGATATAGGATGTGGGGTTTTGGTTCTCTAGGAAGATCTTTTGGATCATTTGGTTGATCATTGATATGGTTTTGAACTGGTTTTTTATTTCACCCCATTACCTTTGTCTGGCTGTAATACCATGCATCGGTTTATACCTTTTTCCCATTAATATTTGTGGTCTATAATTAAGATTATGTTTAAAATCAATACATGATTATCATGAAATGTTTCTACAAGATTTGAAGCCCATGTTATGACTGTTTCAGTAGCTTGTTCGACCTTATAAATATATGAATCATGAATAAGATCATGTAGATCAGAAATATGCTCTAGGGATATAGTAATTGACACACATCCATGATTTTTTGTATGTGTGGCATTTTTTATCATGTCATTCAAGATATTGAACACTATATCCCTCCATACAATGTGATTGGTGGGTGTTGATAGATATAAATCACATTTATTTTTACCATGTAGAATATCAATATAGAAAATTTATTAGTGTCTAGTGACTATCTGATTACCATTTCACTGAAACAATTATTATAAAATTTATAACATCATATAAGAATTTTTTTTAGTAGGGCTCACCTCAAAACTGGTGGGGGTGGGGTAGGATCTTTAAGCGTAGTTTGTTCTTAAGTTGTTTATTCTCTTTACCTCCCCCCATAAAACTTAATGTCATCACTCTCAAGTGTTGTAATTAATTTTGAAACTTATATAATGTTTCTCTCATATTTTCATTTCCTCATTTTGATACCGTCCTTTTTTTGTCAAAATATGCATGGGGTGTCACCCAAAAAACCACACCTCTGTCATGGCCATAATTTTATAGATACTTCAAGGACACTGAATGTATGTCTGCATCAGGTGTGGGTGTTGATGATTTTTGGGAATATTTCAGATAGAATATATAGGAAAATAAGTTATCATTGTTTTGTAATTATGATTTAAATTAAAAAAAAATTATTTCGTATTTACACATGCTTCCCACGCTTTTCATATGCTTTAATATACTATCTTTCCAGCATTAGATAAATGTTCCACCTTCCATAGCACATAGCGTGGGAAAAAATGGTTATGGATTTGGACTCTTCAAGATGAACATAATCAAAAGAACATAGTTATTTTGTTGTTTTATGTCACATAAACGTATAATGGAAAATATGTACCAATTTTTTTCAAGTGATGTATATCCCATCCATGCTTTACGATAGGGCTATACTGGTTTTGATGCAAGTCATTTATTTTTAGCACATATTTGTTGTTTCATAAATAAAACATTATCAATCAAAGTGATGAATACACATACTATCAAACAATGTATTACCAGACACTATGTACCTGAAAATATTGCATCGTATGATGGTCAGTAAATGCATCCCATGATTCTTGGGTTATCATGTGTGAATAAATTAGATGTGGGTGTAGTTATATTTTCTCTTTAACATATTTAAGATGATATTTCATTAAAACTATGTGAAACACCCTATTAACCCTTCCAAAATCCCTTTAGACTTTTTATTTGTGTGATTCATCTACAATAAATGCACTCTTCAAGAGATGATGAAGTGTAAGTCAATGTTTCATTATTTAATTTTTAGTAAATTGAAGAAATGGTATTATTATGTTACCATAATATCTCCCCACATAATTGTCTTAATCTCATCCACAATATAGTTCCACGTAGTTACATCAATATTGATGAATTTTTTAGTGACGATTCGAATGAAACTATTTAACATGGACTTGGTTGGGATAAAATTTCAGCCCCACTTATTCTATCTAATCTCTTATTTGAGGAATTTCTCTTTAGCCTTAATTATTTTTGATAATACCATCAAACTATGGTGATCTTATTTTTTCTATGTCATTAGTGATTCATCACCATTCATTTCATCATATCCACCATCATCAATATGTTCCTCCAGCTCCCGAGGTCTAGAAATGTCATGTGCAGATGGTGGTTTTACCTCTACAATAGGAGTAGCAACAGGTTGACAAACTGGTTTTTCATCTACACTGTGAGCATCATCTGGTTGAGAAACATATTGTGCGTGGGTATTAGGAGCGTTATCATGTGTACAAGTCATTATATAAAAATTCTGTGTAAAAATTAATATAGATAACATAAAAATAGAAATGAACAGATATTAACATAAAGAAACAGGTTAAGAAACATTTTTTCATATGCATTGTGAGAAGCAGTAGGATGAGAAACATGTTATGCCTAGGGATTAGGAGCATCATCACATGCAGTAGTCGTTATCTGCTAGATTGGATTAATATTTAATTTAGATAACAAAAATATAGCATTTGATATATATTATCATAAATTAAAATTATATATATTTGAAAAGTAAATAACCTGATTAATGATATCCCTTTTTAAATGGTTTACGGGATCTGACCCCTCTATCGACTATCCAAATATCTTCATTGTGGTCTCCTATGATATAAAAAATGTCTTCTACATGGGGATTGCGGAGAAATTATTGCGACATACCAATTAAAGGGTCATATTTTGTTGAATATTAATCTGACTCTTCAGTTGCTGTTTTTTATAATAGAACAATTGACCTGTTTGGTTTTGAGGGGTCTAGAACAAAAAATATTTGTACTACATATGATGCCATTATATATGGTTCATCATTTTTCATTTATTACTGAAATCAACATTCAAAAATCCCAACTTATCTATATTAACAACACTTCTATTTTCAATCAACTTGCATTGAAAATAGGCACTCACAATGTCATATAATTCAACTCCCATATTTTTTTGATGATACCAAAATATGACATATTCTCATAAATCGGATCTTTATCCTTATCATTAGAAAAAAAATTCACCTCGGCCACAAGTGTAACTCCACTATTCGGACTGGTATTGTATTCCCCATGTTCATTAGTATTGAATGTATACCCCCTAATAACATAACCATTATAAGATAATATGTACACACTTCGTCCTCCAACTTTCCATTAATGTCATTCTAAAATTGAGTCTATATTTTCATATGACTCCAACAAAATATGGTCCTAAGACCATCCTATAAACTGTTTATTATGTTTATTTGATATCCATTTTTTAACCAGTGATTAAATCGAAAGACTAATAATTTCATTGATTGTTTCAATATATGGGGAAAAATCTAAACTGTTATGAAAACTAAAAGGTGGGCCTGCTCTCAATCTATAATATTGATTATGATGACCAGTATTCCATAAATTCCTTCACCCGCAAGCCACCTAGTGTGATGAGATTTCGTTAGACAAATGATTTCCACAACTGATAGGTATTAAGTACATATTTCATCAGCTTCCTCGGTAATATGTCACTCTGAAATAAAAACCTCTATCCAACATCTATTTTTTGACCTACCCTTTCAAAATATATAGATATTGTTCAATGGTTTACATCCATCAATAGCGCACAAGTCCATATATCTAAATCTCTCTCAAGAAGTGAACCATCATATAAATCATCATATCAATGAATTTCTATGGTAAAAACATTTTAAATTCACGTAATATGATGAAAATTTCTATTTCCATATTCAGTAATTTTGTTGGGTTTATAACTTTAATACATATAGATTTGAAGAATAAATAGAGATTCGTTAATATATTATGATCATTTTTGGGAATAATGCAACATAAATGTATAGAAATTTGATATATGATAAAATAATGGAAGTTATGTGATTTCAGGCCATTTAATTTTAAATCATGAATTGACATGATTTTCATGATATTCGATGAATACCCCTCTGGATCATTTACATCATTTATGAAGATAAAAAACTCATATCTCTCTTTCAGAGAAAATGTGTAAGTAGTAGAAGGAAAAAATGTTCATTTTTCACTATTCAATCATGCCAAATCTTCTCATATTCCATATTCAACCATGCTAATCCTAGAATTGATTACATCCTTTGTTTTTCATGTTTCATTTAGAAATGTATTGATGGAACTATCACATATATTTTTTCAAAATTAATAACACTGAGAAAAATTATGACATACATAAAACTCCAGTACGGTAATAAAAAAATACCGATTTCTTTGTCGAACAAGTTTTCTTATGTTTTTTCGAAAATAGTTTACCTAATGTTGTTTCCATATATTGAAATTTCTCATAGAGTTGATCACTTGTTAGTAGATACGGTTGTGTAGGATCTTTTAAACTTCTATCAAATGATGTCATTCAAGATCGGTACTTCTTTCCTCAGGGTATAAATATTCAATGTAGTAGAAACATTATTTTCGTTGAATGTTTCAATATAATTAAATATGTAAATTGATCATAGATGGGACACCCAATAGTTACATTAATTTTATATACTAAAAAAATTTCATATGTTGGAAATACATTTATCCTCCAATATAACTTGGCTCTCAACATGAAATTTTAATTTCTATAAGCATCAAACATCATAGCACCTGAATCCCACAATAGTTTCAATTCCTCGATCAGTGGTGCCAAATGATCATCAATATCATTACATGGTTATTTTTTTGTTGATATAAATATAGATAACATGATATGTTTTATTTTCATGCATAACCATAGTTTCATGTTTTAATTTACCAACATAACCATTTGTTTTATATGAGTGCTTCTTTGAAAACCAATGGATTCAATCCATCTGTAGGTAATGCAAGAATAAGGTTTCATGGATTGTTTCCAATGTCAGTATACTCATGATCAATTCTCTTCTAGTAAGAAGAGTCCTTTGGATGCAATAGTTTTCCATATTTATTTAATTTGTATGTGTACCACATCGATTCCCTTATAGTATCCTCACTTACATATAGTCACCTAAAACATGGAATGGTTAGAACGTACAATGAAACATTCATAGGACCAGATTTATATTTCTTTTATCGAAAAGCACCACACATTTTTAATTCTATATGTGATTTTTTGTCCTAGAATTATAGTATATTTTCATTCAAGAAGGATTGTATTCTTCCATATATCATACCCACCAACCATAGTATTCGTTTAGAACCGTAAGTTTGGATCAGGAGCTCATTAGCTTTTGAGAGTAAGTCATTCAATAGAGAAAGTAATTTTGTAAATTGGTGTCACTCCATCTATTTCTTGTTTTAAATTATATAGCATCAGTATGTCTGAAAATGATGTATATTTATTGAAGCCATCATACAATCACATCCTTTCACAACTCATTAACTACCCAAACTATTTTGGGAAATAAAAATGTTAATCTGCAACTGTCTGTGTCATTTCCTTAGTATGATCATCATTGTCATGCACATATTTAATAATTCCTTCAATATAGTCTTCTTTATTTTCCACACTTGAATTCATATCAAATGATCTATAAAATGAATTGTTGTCTTAGTAACTAGTTACATTCACTTTTCCGCATGTTTATTCCAATATTTCTATCATTAATATGCTTCGTGACAGTTCTAGTGTTCTTCCAAATCCACTGGACTAACTTGTCTTGAATAGAAATAGCACAAATAAAGACAATTTATTAGAGAAGGATCATCTGAATGAAATTTTGTAAACTTGATGAACTATTTCACTCCATTATCATACTTTTTTGTTATACGTTTAGCATTAATCCATTCTTTATTCATATCCATCCTATTTGATTTGGTGATATTACTATTTTTTAAAATATATATAAAAAATTATGATATAAAAATTATCCAAGACTAAAAAAGTTATAGAATTTAATTATCTTTTGAAAACTATTTGTAAAATCCCAGTTTAAATCACAATAAAAAATATTCATTTATATTAATTCCTCTTCAAAGTAACAATCCATTTTTAAAATAAACCTATTATTTCTAAACATCCTTTCCCAAAACCGGAATTCTTTTTAACTATCTTAATACAAATTAAATAAATAAAGGTATGTTGAACACATATAATTTTTTAAGAAACATTTCAAAACAATAGAATTATTTTAAAATTAAACACCTACAAGTCACTAGATTTCATTGTCCCTTCCCTCAATCTTTAAAATGAAAATAATTTATGGATTCATGCCTTATATGTCTCATGAACTCCCATATATAGCTCTAATCACTAGTTTTATGAATTCCTCCCATCAACCTTATGGACGAGACATCCCATCACTAGTGAGTGAACTCCTTTTCTAGTGATATGACCCCCCACTAGCTACTCAATACCATATTCACATTTATATTTATGATTACATATTAACACGATCACACTGACTCATGAACATAGAAACATTATAACTTATTCACATGTATTATTATGCGTACATAATAACGCAATCACACTCTCCCTTTTTAACCTATATTCTTACTAAACTATTCACATAACATTTATATAAAATGATATCTAAACTTTTACCCACTTAATTTGTAGGAAATATTGTTACTACTCAACTCATAATACATAAATATTTTTTTCCACTGGAAAATCAAACATTCATTATCACATAATGAACATGTATCAACTAGTGAAAATAAATTCACTATAAAGAGGGGAACCATGTGATCAAGAAACAGTAAAATAGTGAATACAAACAATATTAATAGTTACACAAATATAACAATCATTAGGGGGATGTAATCAATATAATAATTTAATCCTCTATACAGAACAACTGATCAAGGAACAGAATGTCATGGGATTTACCATAGAAACTATTGTTTGATGACCCAAAGCGGCACTGTAACAACATGGACCAACATCTGATATATGTTTCATCCAAAAATCACACTATCCAACCAATTAAACTATACATAACTCATCACAATGAAACCTTCTCATTGTACTGATCTTATACACAACTTGAGGGACTATAGAAGTGTGTGTACAAACTATGTTAGTATTAATCAATACCTCCCTCATAGACACCCACGTAGCCATAAAAATAACCATGTAGGTGATAAATAAATCAAGATAATTACCAAAAAAATGTATCACACCAGACCTCCAACACCATAACATGTAAAATCCCCTTTTCACATCATATATCCATTATATAAATAATCAATATCCCATAACTGGTGAAACAAGTATAGAGGAAATCATTGAGGGTCACATGAGAAATAATCCATTTGAATTTAAAAGTGAAAAATGGGTCTTGACATGAAAACCAACTTAGTATATAGAGTTTCACTCACCTTCATTAATGTCTCATCATTCCAATGATTTAAGGATCACTTGAGAAAAATAAATTTTTTCTTTCCAAAACATTACTTGAGCACATGGAAAATTCTATTGAAAACCTAAATAAGTAATAATACCTAAGTATACTAGAAAAACATTTAAATAACCCTGTGAAACTTTTAATATATATTTTCGTGAGAATTAATCAAGTTTAAAATTAGTACATGAAACTCTTTTGAAAAAACTCCTTATTCCAAGCCTATAATTTTTGTAAGAAATTTATAATTTTACCAAAGAACCCATACATAACTATAATTTAATTGAAGAAATTTATTTAAATATACACATTCCATAAATTATAAAATAACTTGAAAATAAACACCTACTATATACCAAATGGTAACCAATATCTATCTTCTATATTTCCTTGGAAAACACTCAAAAACCCAAAATCCCTAAATTCTGATGAAAAGTTAATTTCAGTTCCTAGTATAATGAGAATCCAATGGGAAATAGAGAATAGAAGAGGGATGGGGGGAGATAATGTAGAAAGAGGGGGAAGAATGATTTAAATGGAAAATAATTGTTTTCATATATAATTCAGAAAAATCACATAACACAAACTATTTAAATCATTGAATAATATAATTCTCATTTTCCAAAATAAATAAAATCATAATTACATATAAATTTTGACTCAAATATAAATACCTAGATAACATTCCGAAGATGATAAATATAAGTGAAAATAAAAAACCTTTCACTGTAGCTTTTTAAAACATTAAATATAAAATTATATTTAAATTTTTTGAATGAAAATAGATTACTATTGAAAGCATTATAATGAATAGTTTCTAATAAAAATTTACTAAATTAACATAAATTTTTTAAAAATGAGATGTAAAAATAATTTAATTTTTTACTATTAATGGAATCCTTAATAATTAAAACTAGAAAATAAAAAAATGTATTCATTTGGAAAGGCCTCTATAATGTGGTATATATAAGACACCTAATTCATAGTTTGGTAGGTGAGTGAGACAATCAGTTTGTTTGGGGAACAGTATATGACGTATCTTTCGATGAGTAGCATGGTGATGAAATCCATGATTAGAAATTCGTTTTGGGTGTTATCTCATCATAATAGATTGAAATTTGAGTAATGATTAGTTGTAGTTCATGAAAATACATTAAATATTTTGGTCACGGAAAACCCCATGTAAAGATATTGAGAGTCATAGTGTAAGAGTCATGTATTAGGAAGTGTATGGGTAATTGAGTTATTCCATTGGGTTCAATGATGTAAGAATGTATAGGTGTAGTTTGGAATGATTGTGCATGTCAATATTGAGATGACAATAAGATATGGTCTTGTTTATGTTTTGGTATTGATGTAATTTGTTAGTTCACATTTGTAGTGGTGTGAAGGTGAACCTATGTATTAAGTAGAGGTGGTTGGTTTTTGTCTACGCATAAGTTAATGAGTTGCACTGGTAGATGATAGATAATCATGTAAGGGTATCAATTAGAGGAGATTAAGAATGAATCAAATAGGTTAACCTAAAGAGTGTGGATTTGGTTTTTGAGGTAACTTGGTGTTGGGAGCTAGTGTGGGTTTTCACTAAGTTCGTGGATTGAATCATGTGACAAATCATAATGATGTTTTATTTACACATATTCATAGTGGAAAGTATGAAAACTTGGTATTATTGATCATGACCATGAGAGGGACACAATGTGTGATTTCTTATTATAAAATCAATTTAATCAGTAATTATCAGGTTTTGTTTAGTTTACAAAACCTTAGAGTGGGTGCAATTAATCAAATTGTGATTGGTTACTATTTATATAAGACAAAGTTATTATATAGACTGATGATTAAAAATATCAGGGTTCTCCATATAGGATTAATATTTCTTGAAGGTATCACCTTGGTTGGGAAATAAATGATTACAGAGGAAGGGGAAGTTGGCACTATGGTTTTTGGGATAATTTGAGAGAGTGGAATAGATCAAGATGGTTTATTTCTAATTAAATCAGCCTCTATGACAACGTGGTGAGCATTATGTGTTCCATGTTTCTCAACATAGAATGTATGAGAGGGATCCCTCATATGGGATTGAAAATAATGATTTATATTTGGAGGTAAATGAATCATTGGTTAAGCATATACTATAAATTATTGAATGAATTAGAATGTTATTGAGAAGTAAGTCAGTGGCTAACATTTTAGTTTTTTAAATCACGAGCTTATTTAAAAATAATATTTGAATCGAATGTTTAGCTGGCAGGATCGGTGGCCCATGATTGTCGAGCAAGACCTCTAGGTCACAATTATAAATATGTCCATTATCAATGCTAGAAAAGTGCATTAATAAAGCTCAAAATATTTTTCAATCATGGAGAAGATAGGGGGTCCCTTTTATTAGTTCTTATGAAATCATTGATTAAGGCCCCTTTTAACAGCGCTAAAAAAACGATGATAAAATTGGTCTTTTATCAGCACTTTTTTAGCGCTGATGAATGTCAAAAAAATTATAAATATGAAAAAGAATAATGCGGGGGAGAATTTAACAATACTTACCCCCTATCATTACTTTGCAGACCCCCCTCCCACTCTCCCACCCGCGGCCCCTGCTCGCACATCCCCCACAAGCCCACGCGCGCCCCTCCCTAGTTCCACCAAAACACAAACCCAGGACGTCACCCCTTGCGCTCCTCCACCTTTACAACTAATATTTTTAGTTTTTTTCTCTATATATTAATTTGTATCTATATATATATAATTATATTTATTCGTATATTAATATAGATTCATATTAATAAAATATATTTAGTTATATTAATATATATATATTCATTCATATATTAATATATATATTTGTCTGTATATTAATATATATATATATATATATATATATTCATATATTAATATAGATATATATTAATATAAATTTATTTAGTTATATTAAAACATTTATATTTATTTATATATTAATATATTTATTTATTTATTTATTTATTCGTATATTCATATATATTTATATTTATATAGTTATAGTTATATTTATTCTTATATTAATATAGATTAATATTAATATAAATGTATTTAGTAACATTAATACATATATATTTATTCATATATTTTTATTTATTTTTATTTTTATATTAATTTTTATTTATTATATATATATATATATATATATAGTTATAAATTTTTATGTGTATATTTATTTTTAAATTATTATATATTTATAAAATTAGATTTAAATGCATCTATAAAATCTGTTTTTATCTGTTTTTATTAATTAATAAATTCATATATACTTACATATATACAACACATAAAAACATACAGACACACACACACACACACATAAACATTTACGAACAAATACATATATGTGTATTTGGAAAGCCATAGAATGATAAAACGATCAAAACATCTAATATAGAAGTCCATTTCAACTATACAACTAGTTGAATCGAAGAAAATGAAACAATATTTGATATGATATGTGGTACAGTCCTAGAGGACATCTCGATCCAAATGAAACCCTATTTGTATGATAAAAAATTGAGGTATCCTAATTAAAAACTAAATTTTGGACCCTTTTGGGCCTTTTGGGCCTTATAACATGTTCCATAAGGATTCCTAGAGTCACTAGATTGTATATCTCATCGCATGTTTCGATTTGATATGCTGAAGAGCTGAAACAAACATCCAGATCAAAAGTTATGGTCATTTGAAGTTTGAGTTACATTTTTAACTTATTTTGGATCTTTTATTAATTTTTTTGATTTTTTGGGCTTTCAAATTGTTTTTAAATTATTATTAACTAGTGATAATTAGAAAATTATTAATTAATATTATTTTTAAAATATTTTAATTCCATATTCACAAAATTATTTATATATTAAATATAATAGTCTTTTTAGACTTATCTAATACCAATTTAAAAAATATATATTATATTTATGTCGACATAAATACACTTATATAAGAATATTTTATTTTTAATGATTTTTTTGGAATATAAACATTACCAGTGCTATCAAAAAGCACTCATAAATCCCCCCATTATCAGTACTGCTAAAAAACACTGATAAAGGGCCCCCCTAAAAACATGATTTTTTTTAGCGCTGATAAACGGTGGAACTGCAGAAAACCATTTTTTTATAGGGACACATCACAAGGATGATAATTCTATATAGTGGTAGATTTTAATAGACTTGAACTTTATGGGTGTGTTACTCCTTAATTTCAGACATTCTTTTAAGTGATTTTAGTTATTATTTGTTTGGGTGAAGTCTCATATATTTGATAGGTGTTTTAAGAGGGTTTTAAAATCCATTAATGGGGATTATGGGTAAGCTATGCCATGGGATTTTACCTACGAAATTGTGTATCCATTTGGAGGTGAATGGATGGGAGAAAATTATTAGAACACATTTATATTCTAACCAAGTAACATTCCCTAGGTAACCATGTAAATCGATACTGAAAGAAAATAATGTTTTTCACATGGTTAACCAAATCCTGTAGATAAACCATGAGTGTAACCTAAAAAGGAAAAGATATGTTCATGGTTGGAATTGTGTTTGATAAACTGTATGATCAAAACAATCTTGTAGGAATAATTAATCCAAAAAATGTACTTTCTAAATCAAAACCTCCATAAATCCCTCATTCATCATATTAAACATAGGGATGTCAAACTTGGGGAACCTAGTGGTTGTTCTTAGTGAAGTACTTACCTATATTGATATTTTCTATTGGATAAACAGACGTGAGTCCTAGGGATTTAAATATAAGAGATAACATTTCCTTCATTTTTTTGTTTTCATATTAGAACATATATTTTCTCCTTAGGAAATTCCAAAGATCCTGACCATCCTAGTTAGATTTAGTAATTTCAACGTGATCTAATTTCATTCTTACTAAATTAGATGAAAAATAAGGTAGAAATATATATTTTTTATGATTTTTATCTGATTTATCTAGATTAAATCATTATGTTTGACATGTTTGGGTATGTTTTAACCAATCTTAGCCCTTGACATATTCTTCCTATTGTATCTTCACTTTTGAATCCTTATTTGGTGTTTTGGGGTTGGTTATTGGGATTATTGGTGTCTAATATTGTTTTATTTAGAGAACCATGATGTTAGGAATTGATTCTCCTAATGTAGGAATTTTCTAACCATATAATAGAAATTGTATATAATTTTATGATATAAAATTATTTTTTATTTGTGTCAATTACCATAATACTTTTCTTAGTATGAAATTCTAGTGTGTCCTACCCCAGGGACCTCTCTTAATAACACATGATTTTGTGTCTGTGTGTGACCCATGATTCCTATCTTAATTTGACATGTTTTTCCAAGTTTATAGCTCACGAATTACCTTTTATGGCTTTTATTTTTATATATGTGTATATATGTTGATTTCTATTTTTGGATTCATAGTGACATATAAACCCCTCATGTCTTGGTTGATCCATTAGAGGGGAAGAATGTGAAATGCATCTCATGATGATTATGGTTGGGTATTGAATGAGAAATAGTAGGACATGATATCCTTATGGCCTGACCTGATACTAGAAGCAAGTTAGGATAAACTTGTGGCATAACCGGAGAAACTTGGTAAGGAATTATGGATTTATTGATTGATATGCGATAATTGGTGAGGCATGATAAACTTATGGATTATCCTAAGTCATGATTTATTTATGATATATAATGAGACGTAAATTATCTATATGGTCTATTATGAGATTAATGGAAACCAAATATATCTTTTCTTCTGATACGGAGTTGATTCTAGTATTTTTGGGGTTCATGGTAGCTTAGTTAGCACATGATAACCCAACATGATGATTTTTACAAATGAATTAACTTTTATTATCATCATATACTCTTATTTAAAACTATATTAATTTTTGTAATAAAAAACAAATGGTTTCTTTCTATGTTTTATACTCACACCCAACACGAAAATCTCAGTGCATTTGCATACTTCTTTAACCAGGTTTTTAGATGAGTGTAGTGGCCCTTATTATAGTAACAAAACTATAGGAGTATGATAATAGAGGCGATATCAGGATAGACACTAGTATCCCTATAGCGATGCCATTTTGTTTATTTATTTTTTCTTGTTTATTCTTTATGGTTCTTCCATTTTTTGGGATCTCTTAAATCATTGCACTGGATATTGTATGTCATATTATTATATGATGGGTTGACTTTTTTGTTATATGACCTTCTATTTCCTTTTAGGATCTAATTTTTACATTGTTTATTACTTGTACTATTATGTAATATACTTATTATTATTTATCAAGGGTATAGTATCCCAATGATTCCATTTATTCCCTCACCTATTTTTGTAAAAAAACATTGTACAAGAAAGAAGAAATGAGGTTATGTGACACTTCCACTCAGTCCTAGTGACTTGGTTTGGGGTGTTATAGTTAGGACATATCATGTATGTGTATTTATATGAGGAATAAAACCCAGTTTGGGGTTTAGGTTCTTAAAAAATTTGCAGTAATATCAGGGAGATCAACTGTGAAAAACATTCATCGATAATGGAAATATGAGAAATGTATAATAGTTTTAGTAAATGATGTTCAAATACTATGAAGACTTTGAAATCAAAAAAAACAATTTTTATAATATAAATATAAAAAATACATAATAATTTATATAAAATAATTGATAAACTTTGGAGAAATATAATTTCCAATGAATCTTTAATTATATAATCATGAAAAATAAATAAGAGTAATTAAAAAAATAAGAGCAGATGATAAAAAATTACTTTTTGAATGTATTGAAAAAAAAAATTAATTTTTTTAAATAACCATGATGAAAACCCACATTGAATTAATGAATTTTATATCAACCAATTCAAGATATGGCATAGGAATATTTAATTTTACAAAATATAACTAGTGCACAAATAAGGACCACCAACGACCATGATTTTTAGCGGGGTATTTAGCCCATACAATTCACTACATAACTATCAATATGAACTATAATAAGTAAACCCAATGCGGAAAAGTATAAAACTACCCATAGAGGTGTGGTTCACCACATAGAGAAGGTGTGTTCGTGGTGTTGGACATGCATGGAAGAGGAGAGGTGTAGTGGATGAAAGGCAATGATAGAGGATAGTCTTGGTGAAGGAGAGTCACTACGGAGGAGAGACACTGGTGGCGAAGTGGTGTAGCAGATGAAAGCTCCGTGGTGATGCTCAGTTCATGGAAGTAGAGGAGTTGGTGGCCGAGGAAAAAGAGAAGGTAGGAGAGGAGGGAGGTGAGGAGGTGACGACGGTGGTAGGGATTGATTTCCATGAGAGCATGAGGGGTGCGAGGAAGGAGGATAAATTTATGGACTATTTATAAAACTCGGTGACACTTTTATGAGTGCTATTAAAAAAGTGCAGATAAAAGTATGTTTCACCAGTGCTGAAATTGAAAGCGTTGCTAAAGCATGCCTTTATCAGAGATTTTTTAGCATTGATTAAGGCTTATCTTCATTAGCGATAAAAAAAGTGCTGATAAAAGAATGTTTTAACAGTGGTACAATTGAATGTACAGTTAAAAAATGACTCTATAAGTGGTTTTTTAGTGCTGATAAAGGCCCATATGTGTTAGTGCTAAGAAATATATGATAAATAAATGTTATATCAGCGGTTATTAATCATCACTTATAAAACATACCATTTATTCATAATTACAAAATTATAAACAGTATATTATATACATTTATAATGTCATAAATATATATATTTATTATATTTATTAAAATTTAATAATTTTAATTATAATTAAATATATAAATATATATATATTTGTGTTTGTGTTTGTGTATAAATTATATATATATATATATATATATATAATTTATTAATTTAACTAATAATTAAATATATATAAATATAAATTGATATATTAGTTTTCATTTTCTTTTCATAAGTATCTAAATATATATATATATATATGTTTTTGTGTGTGTATATTCAATAAAGAAATGTATTTATAAATAAATATATTGAAAATGTATTCATAAATATATATGTATCATTTAAAAAATAATAATTTTATAACTGTTAAAACATATTTAAATTTAATTAGTTATATATATTTATAATTATATATATTATATTTAAAAAATATATAATTATATATAACTAAATACTTATATTTTTTTATATTATAAATATATTTACTATTTATTTGAATATATTTATTGTGATTTTAAGTATTTATGAGAAGATAAAGTGTCATATATTTTGGAAATGAATGAATACACAATGTATATATAATAATATAGTATATATGGTCAATAATAGCATAAAAATGATCAAATATTCAAGATAATATGAATGAACACATCAATTGACACATTCATTTGATGAAAAATATCTTATTTGACTTCAATCCTCTATTTTTTAAAGGATTCGGGATGAGTCGTGGTATCTTTCCATGGCCTTGGACGTGATCCTCATATGTGTATCATGATCTTCCCCACTCATGGAGTGATTTCTCCTGGAAGGACTGTATTGTCTTCCCTCTTTAGATTTATCAGTGTATCTCTCTCATAAGGATTCAAGATGAATATTAATTCTTAGGAGGACGTCATCAGTACTATCATACTTATTAGTGTGTTCTCCTAGATGAGTGATTTATGGAATCATTAGATTGAACCCCTATCATGAATATGAGTTAATTTTGACTTACCTCTAGACTAATATTATGGGTTTTTGTATATCATGATATTTTATTTATTATATGTACTGGAGTCATGTATAATGTAGATTTGATTATACCTTTACATTGTGTTTTGATTTGTGGATTTCAGGGCATCATACCGGGTAATGTTATACACACCCCTACCTAGGATATTCCCAAACGTGTCGTGTCTTTTTTTTTAAGGGGGTAAAAGGCATTTTATTGATATGAAAAAAAGTTACAAGAGGCGGAAGGATGGAATTCTTTTACAATCTCTATCAAGCAAAGATGAGAACTCCGCAGGTAAAGAGGTCAGCCAAGTCAAGGACTGATGAATTCCTTTGTTGGCAAGAGCATCTGCAACATAGTTCGCTTCCCGATAGGTGTGAGTGGCTATGTAGTCTATCCCTTGGAGAGCGTTGAGACAATTCGTCCAAAGAGAGGTGAGAGACCAAGCCAGATGAAGGGTACCCATTTTATAGTGTCCGGGGTGGAATAGCACCTAACAAAGCATTGTGAGTTCAGATAGGATGATGTGTTCCTACGACTTTGATTAGTTGTTCAAGTACCATTTTGTTTATAGGATAGACTTTATAGCTTGTAGACGGTATCTTTATCTTGGCATGTATTCTTGACCAATATACTTTTCTGCACTTTTATTTTATATCTTACACTTTTTATTTGGCTTAGTGGTAAGCATGCATTTTTTTGAATTAGTGGTTTTTACATTTTAGCATCTATTACTTGGATATGTGTGTGTGTGTACTGGTACATAAGAAATGCCTCCCATGTTACTGATAACACTACTCTGTATTCATCACCAACCCCTAGCCTATTGCATGAGTTCATGGGGAGTCGCTGCATCGGCAACACTGGGACATGTTGTGACAAGGAATATCATTCTTCAGAGTACCCAGTGACCAAATAATTATTATATAAGAATAATATAAATATTATATTCAACCTTTTCATGATGGACTATTATAAGAAAAAATATTTTTGAAATTATTGTAATCCCACCAAAGATATTTTCATGGTGAATAATACTCATCTCTGTTAACACTAATGAAAAAATCAACCACTTGAATAACCTATACATCAAATTAATGGAATTGTAATAAATGTGGAAGATTAAAAATAATGATAGTGAAAATGGTGAAAATCATCCCCCCAATTAGTTTAAATATCACTAAATTTTCAGAATGTAATAAATATAAAAATATAATTCATATATAAAATTAATATCACTATTTCCTACAATAAAATATGTAATGAGGTAAGTTACACATTTCAATAGTGTTGTGATGGAAACAGTGGATGAACCCAAAAGATAAAATAAATAGGGAGAGAAGGAGAATAATAATATATATTTAAAATATAGAAATATACAACAATATATAATCCAATTTTTTTACTAAAAAAGGATAACAAAAAACGAACTACCATTTAGAATGGGGAGATATATTTTTATAAGAAAATGGCATATATATTTTCCTCTAAGTTTAACCACTTAATGTTTTCATATTCTAAACCCAATAAATTGGAAAATTTGAATAAAAAATTTGAGAACATTGTCTTTAATTTTATCTTATGTCTACCCTTAATGTTTAACCTCTTTTGGACATGTATAAATACTTTTATCCCTAAATTACTGAAGAAAATAACTTTTTTGGACAGAAAAGACCTCCATATTACCATTACATGGTGTCAAATGCATTACTAGCCTCAAAGATGATATAATAATGTATAAAAACACAAATAAAACACATAATTTTATATGGTTTATATCTTTATTAAAAAAAATTTAAAATTATTATATTCACATTCAAAATCAGATCCCATATTTAAAATTTTTTAGATCTATATAATGATTCAAAAGTAAAGTGTAAGAGATTTTTTATGCCTACAAATGATTTATTCCACTTCTTCACCATTTTTATGAAATGTTTGATAGTGAATACTATAGTCTATAATCGGAAAATTACAATTTCTATTACTGTAGAAAAAGGTATTGAAAAAGTATGAATGAATATAAAAAGAGTCAAAAACAAAAAATATCTCATTTTTAATATTATTCTCAATTTATGTCTAAAATATATAATGTTATAATTCTAAATAATATAACACATTAGTTAGATTTGAATCACTAAATTAAATAATTAAATATGTGAAAATATGATATTCATCAGTCTTTCATTTTTTATCATATTAATCAAGGAAACTCTAATGATATTTAAAAATAAAAATATTCATCAATGCAAAGAGTATACACACAAACCAAAAAACAAGAGAAAAAAATATTCATTCATCACTAAAAATATCATTCCTCTTTAACATTTCTCATCCACTATCCCACTTCATTAAAATTAAAATCTCAATTTCCAAGATAGTGAAAAAATTGAATTTAAAGGAATGAACATTTGAACATGTGGAATCCTTAAAAATCCATATTTTCCAATCTCCCCAAAAAATATCCAATATCCACATATATAATTAAATGAATATGAGATTATTATAATTCAATATCCTCATTCAAAATATATTATTTAATATTACTCACATCTAAATCAATTAATTTTTTATTATTAGTCACGAGATAATCTTTTATTTTTTTATCTTTTTCAATGCCAAATATCTCAAAATATTATATGTTATTCCAATTACCAATTTTATTATTATTTCTATAGAAATATATAATTTTGGGAAAATTTGAGTTTCCACCTTACAGGTTTATTTTTCAAAGTGGAATATCAAAAGAATAATGTGTTAAATATTCTGTTTTCCCCATATTATAATTCTAATTCCACTAAATTTTCATCCAATCAAATAAAATATTCTCAGTTATTAATACAAAATTTAAAATTCATTTGTTGAAAATTGACTCATAAATTATATAACATCAATGATTTCAATATTATTGAAATAAAAACTATAGCATGAAATTTTCCAAAGGATATGAAAACATTTAATAGACCAATTTTTGACATGAAAAACCAAAAATACAAAATTTAACTGAAAAAATAAAAAATAAAAAAAGACATGAATAAAATGGTGACACACACAAAAATATAAAAACCATTTTTTCATCCACCCACACATAGTGTTTACCTAAACTTTTATTTTATCCGAATAAATTTCTTAGAAAAATAGATGTAAATGCAATGTGGAGGGAATATGAAACCTAAGATGATTCATCATTATCATCCATGAGTTAAGATACTAGATAATACCTCATAGAACTAAAATTTCAAGAATAAAAAACAATAAAATTAAATATTAAGATAAATATAAAGAACTTGTTTTAACCCCCCAAGTGCATCCTTGGTTTTTAAGAACCCAATTCTAGAAATTTCAACACATTATTCCTAATCAGAATGTGGATGGAATTTTTGTGGCATGAACCACAAAATTTTATTTCTCTCAATATTTATTAATGGATAACAAGAATAAGAACCCCAAAATAAAATAATAATTACCCCAAAACAAAGATTATAATAAATATAAATTTTCAAGTGTAGAGGGGGGGAAACAAATTGTAGGGGTGCTCCTTGTTTCACTCACCTGAGGGAGTAGTGTCGGAAAGTGGTGTCAATAGTATAAGAAGATGATGATGCTCTTAATGTAATTATATTTAAAAATATTATTCAATTATTTTTAATTTTTTACCCCTCTACTCAGATAAACTACTGTAAAACTCAATTTAATGTTCCATTTTATCCACATAATATGCATCTTCTCCAACTACAAATTTATCCACCAGGGTAGTCAAATTTCTTGCTAATTCTAAAAAATCATATTATTAGAAGGAAAAAATAAACTGTTCATCAATAAATCCACAACTAAATAAGTTTAGTAAAATTATATCACTGTGGAATGACTTGTATTTTAATCCTTCTTATATTCATAGTGTCTCATAGATTTTGTTTATCACGGATTGATATATGTCCTTAATCTCCTGTAATTTTCTTCAAATTCTAGAACATAGGTGTTGAAATAATTTATAGTTGGATAAAGGTAGAGAGTTGTTATTTATTTTTTGTCAAATAATATATAATTATTTCCCTTTGTATGTTATATAATTTCTTATATTTACTGTTCTAAATCTTATTAATCACCAAAAACAACATCGGTTATAATGATTTCTTCAAAAAAATCCATTAATAAATGGTTGATCAGATCCAAATGGATCATATGTAGATTTACTCAAGGACCCCATTAGTCCTAAAACTATAAATTTACCTATAACAATACTTACAACTTCATCAAAAAAATTTCTTCTCTTACTATAAATCTTTCATCACATAATGATAAGAGGAAAGGATCTCCATTTTTTTGTGCATGTCATCCATGAATAAAAATCCATCCTCTATTATAATATGTAATGAGGCATCCCTAAAAAACTCAACATTAGGACTATAATTTTAATAATCTCCTAAATAATATATCTAAATCCAATGAAGGTAAACATATAAAAATAAATAATTCATTTAATTTTTTAAAATTTATTATTTTGTTTGGGGAAAAAATGAGTTCATGTTTCTAGAAACCATAGAAACGGTTATTAATTGATGTGTATCGGTTTTTCAAAAATAAAAATTCAATATATTAACTACATATGAGTTTAATGTAGTACGTATATAGGTACGATCTCAAGGAGTCCTCTCATACTCACTACTTCTCTCTGAACACTATTTATAAATTAACTATTTTGATTCTAAATATTATAGTTATAGAAAGGTGTTTTTTTATACATGATATTGATATAAAAATATATAAATCAAATAAAAATATTACAGATGCATAGACTACATTGAAAAAAATTAATGGAATAAGATAATATATTTCATTCATTATAGTTCCCAGTGATGTAATCCTTGCTATATAAAAGATAATCTAAATATTCCATTCAATTTTGTTATCAGGAATAATCTCACCACAACATCCTATTCGAATGATTAGTATTGCACTTCAATAAAATTTTATGATGGATAATACTCTACCACATAAACAACTATTTCAAAATACATTATATAAATTATGTAGATATTAAAGAGGATAAATATTTTTGAATGAGCAAGAAGAAAAAAATGATATATAAAGGGGGGGGGCACTCACCCTAATCAGTTTAAGCATCACTAAATTCGAAATATATAATTAATATAAAATATTAAAAAATATAAACCTCAAATAACACTGCATCCATACCTCAAATAGGCAATGAGTTTAGTTTTACATCTTAATTGAGATGACAAGCGAGTGGAAGAAAAAATGAAAATATAAAGTGCAGGAGAATAAAAAGAATAATATATATTAAAAATATGTAAATATTAAGAAAAAAGATATTTTTTATAAATTTATATCTAAAAAAGTAATGCCTATCAACAATATTGAAGAAAAATTTTATAGGAGAAACATAATTGAATTTCCTTTTATTTAGACTTCATAAATTTGGTTCATCTGATACCGATTTTATGGAAAAAACAAAAAAAAATTAATTTTTTAATGTTTTTTACTAGTATCATCTATATTCCGATAAAATATTGTCACATTTTTAATGGTGAATATAAATATATCATTGATTTTCAAAATAAAACATTCTTTGACCCAAAGACTCTTTATCATCCAATCTTTTTATTTCCAATGCCATAATGGCCCTGAAGAAGGTAGAATTGTGCTTAGACATACAAATGAAAAATTATCCTTAAAATGTTAACTCTTGTTTTTAATAATTTAATTCCAATTAGATTACCCTTATGTTATATATAATTGTATTTTATTTTTTATCCATATTGGGAAAGAAATGCCAATATTCTGCTTGTACATTATTTTAGACAACATGTTTATTGTTTAAATCTCAGGTATATTTTGATGAAATGTTTATTAATATACATAGAGTTATAAAAATTTATTTCACAATTTTGATGAGTGAAGAAAAAGGTATGAAGAAAAATAGGAAAAAGAATAAAACTAGTTAAATATCCAAAACTGCCCATTTTTTCAGTTAAACACGATTTTCAACTAACAACAAAAATGTTATAGTTTTACATAAAAATTTGAGAATTAAAAACATTAAATTATATAATAGAATATTTGAAAATATAATATTAATATATAATTTTTTTAATTCCTTCCCCACACATGTCTGGACCATAACACTTCCATTGATGTATATTATTAAATCCTCATTATGAGTTTACTCAAATACATTCTCACATCATTATGATAATTTTTACGCGATGAAAAACTATTAATCAAAGTAATAGCTTTCCATAACCTAATATATTATTTTATAAGTTTTTATGAATGGTGATAACTTGAAAATAAAATATTCCTTAATCACATATTGGAGTAACTCAAAAAAGAGGGTTATCGATCATCACTCTTCAATATTATATTTCTCCACCAACTCATGTGTTTTCCTACTAGATTATTATACTATGTAATTTTCATACCCCTGGGTATAGGTGATTACTAAATTAAAATTTTGTATGATCTTGATATGAATATCCATCAATTATTCAAATCCCACAATAATAATACACCTCATTTTCTTGGTGTTTGTGTAGACCAAAAATTTCATACATAAGTGTTATTAGTACATATACACCAACACAAAGAAAAAAGGGGAGCTATATATCATTATTTAAGTTTCTATACATATAGTATAAATTGGAGAAAGACATGGTAAATTACTATTTACTTATTCATCATCATTGTTCGCAATGTAATACAAAATATATAGAAATATGTATTATAGCATTTCCATGATTCATGAAAAATGATTTACTTTTTTATGTGATTATTTAGTTTAGATCATATATGTCATTATCAATATGTTTTGTCTGTTAAAATATAAATAATTTTTTCTAAAGTTTCATCATATATTTAATAAATAAAAACGTATATCAAATTAATTTCCTTGAGAAACCTTCAAATATAAAGTTAGTATTCTCAAATACATTCTTAGGCCTCCTAAAATAAGTAATTTAATTTGACTTCAATAGATTAAAATAATTTTAATCCCATGATATTTTTTCTCAAAAACGTGTACAACTCAAATAAAAAAATAATTCCTTGAGATATTAGAAGAAATTCATTGTTCGTTACATGTTCCATGTTAAATAACCAATTGTATACATAGAAACTATTGAGTCTGATATAACATAATAATAATATCCAAAAAATATGGGTTTAAATAGTCCATGTATCTATTGAATATCCAACTAATGAGATTTATGAACACCATTGGTGAATTAATTTAGCCTAACAGATTCTCCTTGAATTCTTATAGCTTATAAATTAAAAAAAGATACTTCTCAAGGGGCAAATTATAGTAATTTTAAAAGATAATTTTCCTTTTATAGTCTACATTCCATTATTTTTGTATCATATTTCTCATATAAAGTAATATGTTAAACCTACCACACATGATTAAACCCTTATTGAAACATAATCTGATATTCAGTTATGTGAAACAACCATGAGACATAATGTCTTTTTGATGGTAACACAAAGGGATAGTCCTATGAGAATATGTCTATATTGTGTTTATCATACCATAATCTATTAAGCATAACTATTTTGGGGGATACAACATTTTAACTATGGTCAATCTTTACAAGGAATGCTATCTTTTCATGGTTTGTTATTATTCTCTCATCAACCAAGACACAATACCTCTTTTTAACTCTCATATAGTACTTTTGTGAAGAATCTACCATGGTTATTAAACTTTTATGTCTCTTTCAAATATTTTTAAAATAATTATGTTTCTTTGATTACAAATATATTATAATTTCACCGTAATACTAATTTTATGCTCCATTTATTTCAATTTTTTATGAAATTAATGACTAAAACATATTATTCATGAAACTTCCAATTACATGAATGTCTTAAAATTCACAAAACACATGCATTCTAAAAATCCTACATTCAGGATGTATGATCTTTTATGTTCAAACTGAAAAAAAATATCTGGATTATAATTTCATAAGATATTAATAGTCACCCCAAACAAGGGTTTACACAAATAGTATGTTCTTAAAACATAGTCTTTTGTAGAATATTCCTCATAGAACATGGAGGTTTATATAACTCATCACATTACATAATACTTTGGTGAATTCAGAGTTATTTTTTATAAGGAATTTACATCATAAATTTATATCATTATACTCGAATCTTCCACCTTCATGGGATAGATATTTACTTGAAAATTGATTTCATTAAAATTAAATAGAAAATTTTCCTTCACCTAATTTGATTTTAAAAAACATTCCACGTCACTCTACTTTCATTGAACTATTTCATTCCAAAGATCCATTTCCCATGGTTCCATTAATTATTAAATATATATTAGTTCATAGAACCCCATCATTCAAAAAACTCGACCATTCCAACAAAATAGGTCTCCTCCAATTCATTAATGTTTACTTGTTCGAAAAACTTGAACATTCATGTGTCTTCAAACTTAATTAAAATTTATCTTGTTTCCTTAATTCCAAATTCTATTACCAGACACTAGGAACTACTAAAACTATAATATCTTATTATATTATTTTGAATTAATTCTATATTATTAATTACATGTATCCACTATTATTTCTCGAATAATCACAATGGACCTAATCTTCAAGAGGGTGTAGGTTTATGGATTCCTTAAATTAATACATTATACGGAACTTTGTCTGAGTGAGAGTAATTATGAAAAAGAACTATTTTTTTATTTATACTCATTAAATAATTAGAAACCACATCATAAATATACAAATATTTAATTTCTCTATAAAATATCACTCATTATGAATTGAGTGATGAACTACACAACCTACTTCCATGAAATTATTCGATTTAAAAAAATTACATATTCAACTAACTCCAAAATCTAGTTAAACTATAACTCATTATCCAAATTTCATAATATGGAATTGATATCTTCCATTTATTTCTATTGAAATCATTTTACTCTATTGAGAAAAATATACATGTATTTAATATCATCCATATGATAAAAACACTCTTTGAAATTCTGAAATTGTATTCATTATATGTGGCACTTTTTTAGAAAATAAAACCATCACCTAACAATGGTTTAGTTCAAATAATCTCCCAGTTTGGATTTTTTTTCAATACTATCATAATTTCATACTCTTTCAAATACTCAAGTATTTCATGGCTATGTATTTATGATTCCTTAATTTCATCCAAATGACTTCTCTTTTCTGTTTTGACATCAATATTAAAAGGTTAATATGAAGCTTGATTTATTATTCAGGTTTCTTTTCACGTAGATCCATTAGATCCTTTATTTATTTCATATCCCCCTTTATGTGTTCCCCTAATCACTGTGACTTATATGTTGTATTTTCTTGTAAAAAATACTACTCCCCTTTATTATTAATATCCATTCAATATATTTCCTATGTGATTTATAAACATATATGGGAACATAGTTATCGTTGAATTCTGATATCCATGTAATACCAGTATTCAAACATAGATTCACATTTTATGTATTATTTCCTACTATGTATATATATTCAGTTAGTGAAATTACAACCAATAATTGATTCATCTATATATTCTGTCGTATATTGATTTAAAACTTATTGTTCAAAACAATATTTTATGCTAAAAACATACGTTATCCATGTTAATAAAATACTTTAAAAGATAAAATATGTGTACATTACTTATTTGTTAATAACATATTTTAATCACAATCACACTAACACCAATCAGTTATTGATTTATAAATTAATCACATGTTTGTGTGACATGCATCATGTTTAACAACTAACACCACTTTTTAATGATAACATCATGGTCGCACTTGGTATAAATTATAATTAATTTATCAGAGAAATTATTTATCAGATAATGATAAAAATTTATAGAGTGATTCACATAGAATCTCTAATAATCTATCAAGATTGGTATAGATTCTACTTACTGATACCAATCATTGAGATTCTACCAAATGATGAAATATTATTTTCAACGCGGTGACAAAATTATCATAATTATATTGATATTATAGAAGCTTCTTGGTATACTTAAAATTTAAAAATGAATGAAAATTGTCCTGAAAAATTTCATAAACATGAAAAATATGACTTTTATGCTTCTCTACCAAATTATATTTTATTGGTTTCGAAATTCCTTATGAATTGAGCCTCGATTCCAATATTATAATATTCAACATGACTTGAAGACATTATACTATTCATATTTTTTTATTAGCTCTTCTATTTCACATAACACATTTCATCGTATGATCTTCCATTTCCTCAACACACTACATTCATTTATTGAGTTATGAAAGAATGATGTTTTGTACTACAAATAATAGTATCTAATAATATATGATAATTTAATGTATTTTAATTTTTTTGTCCCTTGTATCTCCATTATCCTTACACACATTATCCCTTTTATTACATACACACCCCAAAAGTCATATCCCCCCATAATTCTATACCACTTCAAAATTATTTTAAAATAGTTAAATACTTTGGGAGACAAGAACTTTATAAATCCTCAATATGAATATAATCATTAGTAATTAGAATCAAGAGATTTTATCCTTATAAGAAAATAACTATAATTATTTTGTTCCCATTACATCTTTATACCCAATTCCTAGTGATCTATCCATATAGATAAATATTTTCTATGAAAATCCTCAATATTATTTGTTTATGGTTTTTTTATTTGATTGGTCTTAAATGTTGTTTTTTATTTAAACCCTCTAAGGAGAGGTTCTTTCTAGGGTTTAGAACTTGTACACTTTACCATATTTCATTATTGGAGTAGGAATCTCCTAATTGGTCATCTACTCCATTTTCCTTTTTCCAAAGGATAAGTCTTAAACTAGACATCATTTATTAAATTGAAAAATTCCATGAATTATTACCATGGAACCATTTTTTTCATTACTCTAATATACATTTAATACACCGTACCATTTTTCATTATAGGTGATCCATTATTTTAGTGAAAAAAATTCATATTCATAAATGAAAATTTAATCCCATTACGTTTTTTATTTTTACTTCATTTCTCTCAATGAAGGATATTTTGAGTTCATCAATATAGGATCTTTGTATATATTTAATTTAAAATTATCTTTTTTCTCTTCGAAAATATACATTTATCTAGATAAACATGTCATTTTCCACTATAGGATCTTCCCATTTAATACAATATGGTCGAGAACCTCTTTATGTTACCTTTTTTGTTCCATGAATTTTTTCTTGTTGTATTTTCATTTCATATAATGTTGGTAAGACCATATATTATATATTACAGTTAACATATTTCATAGGTCATGATGTATCAATATATATATTTATGTATTAGGTCCTCTTATTTCATTGAGAATTTAGGATTCCTGACATTCCCTCATAGTGTGTCTCATTTTTTTACAGTTGGAACATCAATTAGTATCCTTATTCTATGATTAATAAATATTCATCCATTTCTTTTTGAATTTTATTTTTACATCATTGTATATTCCACTCATTGATGGGTTTTTAATGGTAAAATCAATATTTTTTATTACCTTAGATAGACTGATATTTTTTTCAGGATCTCTGATCATATATAACCTTTAGATGAGATTCAATATTATTTAATATATAGATGGAAATATTCTTATACTTTCTTATATATTATAGATTATTCTGGAGTGGGTGGAAGTTTGGTTTCATCTAATTCACCATGACCATAATTTTTATGGTATTTTGAGACATTTCATTAAGAATATAAATATTTTATTTCAACATGGAACCCGTATTATTTATGTAAAAAATTGTTTCATCTCATATATGTTAATCTTCTGGTTATTAATTTAAAAATATCAAATGATTTCAAAGTTCACATCCAGAATGATCTTCCATTGATCCACACTCTCAGTTTTCTCATCCTAATAATGTGGTTCATCTTCACAATATTTACCACCAAATTATTTATCACAATAACAATAGATGTATCCATAATGTCTCTCAATTCAATAAATTCATCCTCAAGTGAATCAGTATTTTTATCATGATATTTATAATAATCATTCAAAATATTAGTCATTTTTGCCTAAAAATAATTCATCAACATGAGATTCAATATTTTATTTTTTTCCAAGATCATGTAACTCCATTCTTAGTCATTCAATATCTACATCAGGGTCCTTCAAACATTCTTTGGATTCTTTCAACATACCATCAACCTATCATGTTTTCATTGTATGATTGTTTAGTTCATCATGATATCCTTTCTATTATTACCTATAAGCCAAATAAACCCTCTTGTTCTATCTTTTCATTCTAGGAATTTATATTTATGGAATTAAAAAAAACTATTAAAACATAGTTACAATTAGATTAAATAATTGAATTTGAATCATTCACCTTAAATTTCAATATCATATGTACTGATATTTTTCTTCTTGTTCTTTTCCATCTTCATTCATTTTGTCACATGGAAATCATTGTCAGTATATATTACTAATTTCTCCATTATAGATTTTTCATCTATATTTTTCCAAATCATTTCTAATATAATATGTAGTATCTTAATTATTAGTTTTAATATATATATATATATATATCATAAGTCAAAGACTTATCAAGGATCCTTTAAATATTTATCATTCCAATTCTCTCACTCAAGTCTCTCACATCATCATCACTCCAGATATAATCTAAAATTTATTTACCACAAGAATGCATGAACATGATCATTTATTTATACCACACAGAAATTAAATTCCCTTTAAAATGGATTAATTATTAAAGAATAAATTTGAATAAAATCCAATCACTAATTTTGGGAATGAACACTAACTATGAGCCTTACCCATTTTATATCACCTTTTCAATCTAGATATACCCTTATGGGGGTGAATCAAGGTATGGATAAAATTGAAATTTTCATTATTGTATAGATAAATTTTATTTAGGGTCACATTCCTTCATTGGAAAGAAAATTTTCTATCACCCACAAATAATGAAATATTTAATAAAAATTCAAATAAATATAAGAATGTAAAACATAAATGATAGAAATTTACTTTAACATGGTTCACCATAAATAACTAGTTTAAACAGTATGCATCAGATTTGTAAGAGTCATAATAGAATCCACTAATCTTTATATGTTTTTTGGATACATTTTTTTTTGAATTTTCTCACTCAATTCTATGATAAATTCCAATAAAACTATTTGTGTTTTGTCACACCTCACACAAGGCATGCTCCATCTTCCTATTTTCCATGCACTACTAAGATAAAGAGACTTCCAAATTCTAAAAAAATTTAGGTCCCTCAATATTTTTAGTAACATAAGTATTCATCGCATATTATTTTTACAAAATACGTTATTCATAGTCTTGATTTGATGCATCTTTTATTCAATATTAACTGGAAATAGCGGTTTAATAAATATTATTCCTGAATTATAATATTTTGTGAAACTCTTAAATATTTTGAAACCCTTTATTTTCCGTAACTCATTATTTTCTAAAACATTAATCATGTATTTTATAGTTAATGAAAATTTATTGGGTTACTATTTCACTAGATATTATCCTTTTTGATAAACATGGTTCAATGAAAAATTTATATTTGTGTTATATAGTGATCCATTTAATATTACTCACAGAACTCGATGGTTCATGTAACTCTTCAAATAACATCACACCTTTAAAAATTAAGAGCATTTTTCTCACATGATTCTCTCTTTTCCAAGTATTATATTCTTATTTTTTCTTATAATGTTGTTCAAACATATATTATAATCCTCTAAACCACCGCATAATTTTGAAACATTTAGTTCACATAACATCAATTCATGAGATATTCTCAATCATCCTTCTTTCATGAAAATATTCCTCCACAATCAATCTATATTTGTGGCCCATTGATTCGCCAATATACACAAGATTATGGAACACTATAATTACTATAAATCTTCCATGATAAAAAATGCATCACATTTAAATCAATAATGACAACCTATTCATGAAACTGATCACTTTTTGTGACTCCATTTATAAACCAAATTTCGTCCACCATATTCTCCAAAAATAATATTCATGAAAATCAAAAAAATGTACATATTTAAATAAACTCATTCATTTTTTTTAAAAATAAAATCTATCTTACAAACCAATAGGGGATGAAACCTTGATCTCCCTTAGAGAAATGTATCCCAAATATTTGGCAGCACTAGAAAATATCATAGCATGGATTTCATCCTTGAGGATTCAAAATTCATTAATTATGCATAAATTATTGTATATTCTATTATTTAGTCAATAAAAATAGTTGATACATACTCCTCAACAAGTATTTTAACTCTATGTCGACCATAAACCACAATTTCAAGTGAATATTTTTTGGGTGGGAATAATTCCACATAAGAATCATTTTGTTTTACACATCCGCCATTGACAATCCGATATCACATTGGTGATCTTCATAACTTCACCTATGATGGAAATGAGCACTCACTACAGATTGAATAATCTACTTTCAAAATTAGATAACTCAATATAGAATGTTTATAAAAAAAATAGATATCTAACTCTCTCTTTTTTATTATTAAAGTATATCTCTTAGTCATAATATCTAGATATGTGGTTGATTACTTAATAGAATATCTCTTCTCAATATTATCTTGGACTAGAAAGTTTTTTCATGTCTTGAATACCAAATTATTAATACTTTTTAAGGAATATCATTTTCTAACACTTAGATATACTAATTACATAACCAAATAAACCATTGATTGTCCTTCCAATCATATCAAGGGATCAAATATTCCACATATCCTAGAAAGTGGATTTTTCATTTTTAGAGAGTCCTGATATAGCCTTTAGTAATAAACACATATGTTAAAATAATATCACAAATTGTGTTATATAATACTGGATCATTTCATAGATATGTCCGTGGATGAATAAACACATTTATATCATGATTATCAATAATAACAATTATCTCCATAAGAACATCTGGTTCTATCTAATTAGATAGTATTTAGACATGATCGCCACCAAAAAAT
The DNA here is from genome assembly GCA_963277665.1 of Viscum album. Classification (NCBI taxonomy): domain Eukaryota; kingdom Viridiplantae; phylum Streptophyta; class Magnoliopsida; order Santalales; family Viscaceae; genus Viscum; species Viscum album. The sequence goes on along the minus strand of OY728165.1, from coordinate 553,395,262 downwards.
AGAACGATGAGTAATCAAAGATCCCACTAAAAAGTTAATCTAGGGATGTACATAGACAATTAATCTCAATAACTGTATAATTCATGATTAAATAAATTATATAAAACATCTTTATCCACCATAAAAGAAATAATATCTACATGTTCAACAAAAACACCATACTATCATAGGTAAATTCCATCACTACGTGTCTATATAACTCCACATATAAAAACATAAAGTTAAAAAATATTTTTATATAAAAGGAAAATAAAATCTATGATATTTCAATGAGATCCAAGGATCAATCCATTAAATCTATATAAAATAACTAAAAACAAATGGTCATGTATATCGCATAGAAATCCCATAATTTCTCACAACTTTTTACCACCTTTAAATATTTGAGGTGCATCCTAACCCAAACAAACAATTATACTTGAATAGGGTCAATAGTTAATAAACATATTAAGCACTCCAATACTCGCATGTGTCTGGAATAATATTTAATGCTGAAAACTAATGCATAAAAGAAGTGTTAAATAAATAATTTGATAATATACAAGTCACTAAAACTATAAAAACAACTATTTATAGTCCCTTCCCACTATTCCTTATATCCTAAAGAATATAAACATTTAGTTTTCTTGTAACACCAAAATCTTTACATTGTAACCATATATGCCTTAGTGTAAATTACCCCACATGGATTGCTATTTTTATCCCTAAAATTATTATAAATCTACTTCTCTCATAAATTGATAAAATAATATGTTCTTATTCTTTGTTAATCCTCACAACCAATATCTAAATTCCTGTGTCTAAAATGAACCTTATACTTATTCTAAATGAGATATACTCTTTGAAATTTTCATAATTTCACTAATTCTCCATATAAATGGATCTCTTAAACAATATGCAGATATGAATTGAATATTTGATAAGAACTCGCATGCTAGAAACACTCTAATTGACATTCCTTATAGGGAGGAAGCAAAAACCCACTTTCATGACACCATTTCCTCTAATCACCATACCCCGTCTCATATTATATTCTATTAGTTCAACTAAAAGATTCACTCACTGGGCACTTAATTGGAGATAATAACATGATTATATTCTCTTGATAAATCCATTTTAGGGAATTATGTCCATCAATAGATCTTTTGAATATCAGAACATATAGAATAGTATCACCAGAATCTATATATTTAAATTTAATCCAATATTAAAAGGTACGTCTTTGGTAACTCCTCTTTAGCTACAAATGATTCAAAAAAACTGACTATGAAAAATTGGTTACTTAGTACGTTTATTTGATCTCCACCTACTAAACATATATGAACTCATATGACTATTCTATATTTATGTTCTTTGTAATTTATTCCATAAAGAAGATGATATGAAATCACTATTAAATTATGGAATAAAAACACAAGGTATATACAAAATGACACTATCATAATCTAGATGGGTCCTATGAGAAAAAAATATGATGAATTGATTCTATTATCCTATAGAGTTTAAAAAATTTTAAAATGCACTTGATCATTTTCCTATAGTCCTTAGCATTATGTGACCCCCATTATCCTGGAATGTTGGTAGGTGTTTTCTCTATAAATATCTATTAATGTTCTCCAAAGTGGTTTTAAATTAGATAATTCATATATCCCTTATTTTTATGATTCTGAATATTCTAATCAAATGTGATTGGGGAAATAAAAAAAGAGATAGTACATCCACCCTCAGGGTGATCAATAATACTCTACTCAGGAGGAAAAATTTTGAAATGACAAGGCCATAATTTGAAAAAAAAAACTAATATTATAGTGACACATACATTTATGTCATAGATATCACATCATTATTGACAAATAATAATTTCATAACATAATTATTGACACCAGAATAATTTATATCTAGTGCCCTTTGAGACGTTCACATAAGAAATGGCTAATAAAAGATCGGCATTGCCTCTTATTAATCTTTTTATAACTAAAACACTACACAGACATATCATAGTTGATAATTTTCTTCAAAACCTAAGGTAATAAACCTAAGAGAAGTGATATTAGATTCTCAATAAGGGTAAATAAGGGAGATATCAATGATTACTTGAGTACAAAATCAATAAAAGGGTATAATAACATGGGCATACCATTTCAAAATCATTCCCTATAATAATTATATTATAACAATGATTCATGGTCATTTATATGGAATTAATCGTAATGAAATAAAAGTACATGATCGATAAGAGCACCAAATTAGACCAACACATATTTTTTTGGAATAATTATAAGTTTATAATGTTGTTTCATTAACATTTAATGCTCATCAGCTAGAAAATTATAGTGGAATAGTATCACTTCCCAAACCATCATAGTAGTCATGGTTTATTCCGAATATTATCATAGTGGAAGAAGTCCTTTAATAAAAAAGTTTAACTCATAATTCTTATCCTTTTTATCTTATGAGTAATTTATATTTACCCATTTTAGGTGAGGGAGATATAAGCCCAACCCAAACTCTGTCATAACATGACCATCATCCTTATTTATAACATAATAATCGTACTTGGTTATAATTATACACACATCATTGGTTATATAATATCCACCATCCTTTGTTATATCATAACCCCTATCTATGGTTATAATGTATCGACCATCACATTGTGAAAACCATACGTATTTTTTCCATAAGATCATAAATTTTTATCACATCATAACTGCATATCTCATTTAATGAAAAAGTGTTTGATAAATATTTCTTCCATTAATCATATCTAAATCCATGGAAAATAAATGTGTTTGAAAAAAATCAAATAAACATAAAAATTGATAATATAGAGAAATTGATATAATGGAATCAAGAATTATATCTCTAGTAAATAAAAATTAACATAAAACTATATTATAGTATAACAATGATACTTTAAAGGATCATTGTAATTTTTCTTCAGAAAAAAACCATTTCCACTTTGAAAATAATTTTTAATAAGAATAATATTTCCAAAATATTATTGAAATAGTTTTATCAGAAAATAACCCTGTAAACATGTAATATATACTTCAAAAAATTTACTATAATGGAATTGGATAATTACATTGATTCCATATATATTAAAATAAAACATTTCCCTTTAAAAAATTGTTGAACAAGTCAAAGAGTACATCATTCAGAAAATTTTGAGAATTTTTCTTTAAAAACATAGTTAAAAAGTCAATATGAGAAAAAATTTAATTAAATATCATAAGGTAATAGTATAAAACTTCTTTCAAATTATTTTTACAATCTATATATATGGATGAAAATGGATTTTAAAAAAAATATATAAATAATGTTGATTTTCCATAAAAACACATTTTCAATTTCCTAAGACCATAATATGAGATAAATGAAAGGAAAATATGTATTTAAAATAAATAATAATTGTAAAAGAAAATTTGTGAGTCTTATCAAAGGTAGATAATAAAATTACATCATCAGAGACATAATCCTAAATAATCCAGATAAGTAATAAGACTGCAACTTAAAACATTTTCCACTTTGGATTATTTTGATGCATAACACCAATGAAATAAAGAACCATATATGGATATGTATATCCCATTATTTTCAAGAGAATAATAAATAAATTCATTTATAGTAAGTATATACACTGCATAAAATAATCAAGTGTTGTATAAGGGTTGTGTCCTATATAATTAAATGTGAGACAAAAATACCTAAATTTGGACAAACGTATTTTTTATGAACAAGAACCTCCATTATAATAAATATATATTAATTAAAAATATATTTATGATTTATTTAGGACCTTTTATCACCATTTTATTAACACTTCATTATTATAATCACTTTTTCGGTCGCTATCAACATGATTTTTTCAAGTATATTCTTGTTCTGTAATGTTGGACCTTAAATTTTGATTTTAGTTCTATCATATCTATAATTTTTATCATGATAAATACAATATATATTTAATATATAAATTTATATATTCATTTATGAAATATAGTGTTTTAAAATTGAATTACACAATTCAAAGAGATAGTGGGTCATTCATACACATGAACGCTTTTTTTATGGATCAATCAAAAAAAGAAAATACCGAGTCACCCTAAAATATCATTATTATATAATATATATTATATATATTCATTATATACTTCCTTATTTCAATCCAATTAATCTATTAATTAAAAAAATCAGATCGATGCTTGGAGGTGGTAGTTCACATGTACAAATGATCGACGTTATCATTTTCCAACGGTTTGGAAGGAAGGAATATAAATATGATATTATTATTAAATAATTATAATTATTTAGTAATTATCATATAAAAATATTATTTCCATCAGAATACCAATCCTTAGTAGTTAGACATGAGAAATGAATGTTATTGCTATATTGAGATTGAAACACGTAGGAACTAATGAGAAATACTTTTCTTTCCCAATAGATGGAATGGGAGTTATTAAAGGTATTTTACTCAAAATATTATCATTTAAATATATATAGGTTAAATAAATTATTATTTTATAAATAATATAAAAAATTATAATAGAAAAAAGAATAAAAAATAAATAAATATATCAATTATTGAGATTTCATCATCTTTGAAATAACTACTTTACATCACCTATCAAGGGATCTATAGTTAGTCTTTTGGAAAACCATAAACTATATAATGTGTTAAAGGGAGTTTATAAGATAAATGTTATATTTTTTACAATATATATATCTAGAAGTGGTATGGAGAAGAGATAAGGGGGCTCCCTTTTATAATTGAATGGAGGGGCACCCTTGAAATTTATTAAAATTTTAAATTAATATAAATTAATTTTGATGTAAACATGAATCATATTAAAATATAATATTATTTATAGTAAAAATATAATCATGAAATAAATTTTGGAAATGTTTCTACTAGAGTTTTATCCTTGTCATTTTGTTTTAACGCTTCATTAACCCTTCATATAATTACAATATTATTAATAAAATAAATCTTTAAGGGTCAATAATGATACAATAAATTGAATAATAACCCATAAATAGACAATGGATTGTTTTTAAAATAACATTTCTTTAATTTCTATAAATATATTCTTTTTATTAATTCAGTATCATTTAAAAAAAATGTTGTTTTTTATAAAATTTTATCAATTTCATTTTTAACACTATTAATTTATTTAGAAATTCAATACATAAATTCAAAATGGAGTTTAGAATATAATTCATTGAAAAATTTTTATTATGTCATATAGATCTATAAAATTTTTGATACACATTAACTCATTCAAATCATATTACTTTTAATAATTTTTTTAATTTTTTATTAGTTACCTAAATATTGAACTGGTGTTGAAAAATAATTCAATGATATTGTATAATTAAAAAAATAAAGATAAATATTTATCATAAAAAATTAAATTATTATTAATATATATAGTTAGATTCATTCATAACTTCATTTTTTCAATATGTGGATAAATAAAATATTTTTAAAACTTAGAGAGGTAAAAATTATAACTTGTAATTCATTAAATATTATATAGGTCATTTCCACAAAAAAGGGAATATTAAACTAGTAATTGTAAATCTTACTATGAAAAGGTTCAAATTAAATCCATAAAATTAAAATTTTATTTAAAACATATGGACTTATAACATAATATATACCTAGATTAACTTGATTCACCATTCAATGTGGCGATGAATTTTACCATTGTTACCATTCTTACTGAAACCAATAAATTAAAACTATTTAACAAATACGTACATCTATAATCAAAATATGGAATTCATATTATAAAATCCAATAGATATAAATTTCATAAATTTATTGTATAATATCCGTGAAATACATGATGAAAATTTTTATTTTATAAACATTCATTTTCATGTACTAAAGTATATTTCATTATTATTCATAGACTATAGAAAATAATGGATTAATTGTAAAAACAAATTGTATAAATATATAATATAATTTTAATTAAAATAATTCACTTACAGTTATTTACTAATTTTACTAACATAAAATATTTTTCTGTTTATAAAAAATTACAAAAAATATTGGGATAATTTTCGAAAGATTATATTTTTATTTTAAAAAAATTTATAATCATTTAGTTTATTTTAAATGTGAATAAACCTATATTTTTTTCATAATAATGTTAGTATTATAAATACTTGCTAATCAAATGTATAGGTGGTAACTATAAAATTATACTATTAAAATCCTATAATAATGTTATTTAATACTTGATGTTGCATGTAATGTAAGATATCAAATAAATTAAATTTATTTGGAAAAAAATCACAAAATATCAATGTGTTACATTCTACCCACTTTAAATTGGACTTAAATATTTAAATTGTTCACTCTAATAAAAAAATAGGATATATTTCTTTCATTACATACTCTATTTATTTTGTAGATTCGTTGAGTATATGATGTATCTATAAAACATTCACTAACAAAGTAGTCTTATTCTGTAGAACATTATCTCTAAGATTAATATTTTCAGCTAGTTTGTTCTTGAAAAAAGATCATATTAATCTATGGTTCGTCATGAGAGATTAATGGAACAGATCAAGAACATTATAAATGACTATTGAATATACAAAGTGATAAGAACCATCCCTAATTTATCATGAATAAAAAATGACTAGTATACCATGGGATCGTATTAATATTCTTCCAAGTTCTCATAATCATATTCTTTGGATATAATCATTAAAACAACCTCTCACCAATAGAAAATTCCTGATCATGTCAATTAATATCAACATAACTTATCTATTGACATTACACTTTCTTGATGTGATACTAACTCAATTTAACTGTATCTATTATTTCATCCGGTTGTTGAAGCCTAGAGATCAATAATTCTTTCATTTCGTTTCACTATGTTGTTGTTTCACACTTCATTTTATGTAAGTCTTCATGATTATACTTCTAAATATTTCAGTGACTTTTATTATTGTATAAAAATCTAATGGACTTTGTTGATCTCAACAAACATAGAAATCCATAAAAATGATCTCAGTATATCATATAGAGTTTGAGTTTTTCTCTTATAATTTCCATTTATATGAAGATTATAATCAGTGAAGATTCTCAACTATTTTTCCATATCCTACTAAATTTTTTTTCAAAACAACACGGTAATCATTAGATCCTAACTAGATACAATAGAATGTTATATTCCCTAAAACCTACGTCATTAATAATATAAATCATGGAATGATTATTCATATGGAAATCATCTTTATTGGAAATGAAGTGTGATTCTATCAAAAAGTTTTTGAATAGAACCCATAGAGGATTATTCCCTTTTTTTGTTTTGTGGAGTCTGATGTCAAAATCTAGAGTGATGTTTTACTATTTTAATTTTTTAGGTTCATGGTTTAACATCAATTTATTTTTTCCCTCTCATTCATAGTTGTTTGACTTTCTAAAAACTAAAATACATACTCCAAAATATATCGATTCATGATTTACTACCAAAAATACTCTTGTAGATCTATATATAAATATTTACTATCTTGATCATTAGAGATTGCTGTACTCTGAGATTCATCCAATAACACCATTAAAAATGTTACATACAGAAGACATAAATGGTTATAAAACATTATTATTCTATCATAATAATGTTTAAACTCAAGAATACTTTTCACATTATTTCTTAGTATCATATCTTCCAATTCCATCTCTTTAATCCTCACTGAGATTGATTGTTGAAAACTCATTTGACAGTGAAAACATTTCTCCCCTTTTATTCCAATTTTGTGACCCATTTATTAAAAATCAAAAATATTGTGTCTTTTTTGACATCGTCATAGATAAAATGTCAACATCATTTCATCATAGATCATCTGCCACAAAATTTTCATTCCTAAGGGGGTAATATATTGATCCATGAGAATATTTAATCTGATCAAACAATATTCTATCATTACTATTAGAATCTTCCTATGTCAAAATATAATTTAAAATATAATGCTTTTTATTTATATATATCACACCTTTCTCCATAAATATAATTCCGTATATCATTAGTGAAATAATTTCCTCAACTAACTATGAATCATGATAATTGTTATATATCTCAAGAACCTTTAATTAATTTGTGGAAAAAGATATCACCATATCATTATATAGGATAACACATCCTAATTCTTTCATTGATGCATCACTATTGATTACAAACACTTCTCCACTATAAGGAAAATTTAGCAGATGTCCAAAAATAAACATCCTCTTCAATTCATTGATTTTTTTACCTCATCACAAATTTGAAGGATCATATCTCCCTTCCAATTTAATGTTTTTAGTGGGTTAGATATTAATGATAAATTAACCATAAAGTGTTGATAATGTCCGTGCAAAAAAATGAATGATATTGATCTAAGTAAGTGTGGTTTTTCTATGCAATGCTGAATATGTTCTCACATTTAAATATATACAAATATTTCATCACTTGAGATTATATGACCTATCAATGGAACATTAGAAATCCAAAATTCAATCTGCATAAATTTTTCATAAATATTCTCCTTCTTCAAGTTGTTTCACTTGATTCTCAAATGATCTACATGATATTAATTTCTCTTTGAATATATAGTAATCTCTTATATCAATACTATTAAAATATATCAAGTATATTTATAAGGACCATATTCAATAAATCTAGGATGATAGTGGGGTAATTTGTATTAATAAATTGTATAACTCTAGATTCATAGTTTCCATACCTTGAACAAACCTGATTTCTATTTTATATCCTATGTTTTTTACTTAAAGTGATGATATCAATAATAAATATTATTATTAAAAATTTATTGATCTATATGTAGATGATTAAAAAATTATTTAATATAAGGTACGGGATACTAGTTCTTCATAGTGACCATGTTATATAATTTACAATCAATGTAGACTTTCATTGATCTGAATTCCTTATGAACAAAAAGAAATGGTGCACCTCATGGTGATTCACTTGGATGAATGAATCAATTTTCAAGATTCTTTTGGAGTGTCTTAATAATTTATTAAAATATAAAATGGGTCATTCTATGTGGATTACATTCAATTGTTGTAGAACCATGAATGTGTTTTAATGTTAACTCCACTTCATTATCTGGTAGAATACTTTTAATATATTCTCTAAATACTTCAAAAAAATACCACACAATAGGCATATCATTGATTTTCATATTCAACCCATCCAATTTAGATAAATGCACTTTTCAATTAGAATCAAGACCAATACAATGTATGTAATTTCCATAAGAATATAATATGTTTGGTTCCACTGATAGAATATCATAGGTTTTCTCATAACATCAAACATGAAATGTATTCCATGAAAATTTATTTTGTTTTCATATATATAAATTCAATACAAGCCTATGATAATACCAAATTCAATTATAGGGTTAATAACCAAATTTATTGGAAGAACATTCATGAAACATAAAATGGATAACATTCATAATCATAAGATGTGATTGTCTTACTATTAGGGTTTTTCACATAAAATTCAATATATAACCATTAGGATAGAAATTAAAATTAATTAATAGATTTAATGATATATGGGAATTATATAATTAATCGCAAATAGGATAAGTCAATATTTTAGAATTCTCATCCCTATCCATGTATCACTTTTCTATCTTCAATCCTTGGGTAAACCCAAAATGGTCATCATGGACGTCATGTGTAAGCTCCCGAATTTTTCCGTATGGTATATTTTACAAGAGTTTCAGTTTATCCCCTTTATTTAAGTTAAATAAGTGCTTTCCAAGGTCCTTAAGAAGACATAGATGTTTTCCTGGGATTTAGGACATGAAAAACATGGGAAATGTGTTTTCTGGGCCAGCCACACATTTTGCATAGGGTTAGTGCTAATCGTGTGGGAAGTCTATGTAAACCATCTAGGAGGTGTATTTTTTGGACAGTGGAAACTATACAGTTTTCATATAGTTTGGAAAACCATGCAGGTAAACTGTGTGGCCTAAAATCCTTTAAAGACTAAAAAATTCCCAATCTGGGATTTTATATCTCACTCAGGATTTTCCTCATCCCCCTCCCTTGTAATCCCATTAACGAACCAAAGGGACCAAGACCCCCCAAGGAGAAATATCCTTTGATTCATGGCCATTTTTAGTGTCGTTGGATTCAAATCTAAAATCAATGTTAGTTGAATATTATTATTCTCGCTCTTTTCAAGTTTATGTCTTTTATTTTGGATAATCTCCATTTGATGCTCTGAAACCATTATATTTCATTGAAATATATGTTGAGGATTATTAAGGTTTAATGGATTGGGACCTTAGGGATCTTTTGATAGGGCGTTCATCAATGGATTCAAGTGAGGTTATCTGGATGTTTTATCCCTTCGGTTTTGAGTAGATTTGGGAATGTATTGATTTTATTCTTTCCCTCTTTTGAGAATTTCTTGGTGCCTTTGACATAATGAGATGTTGTGGTGTCAAAATGATTAATTTAACCCCTCTTGATCCCCATGGGATGCAAGGTGGACGACTCGACCAAATTATAGACAATTAAGGGGTGTCCTAATATTCCTTGGACATAGAGCTATTAAAGTAAATGTTGGTCGTTGTGTGAGAATATAGAGCCAATGAAGAATACGTTAATATGCTTATGTTATGTAAAATCGTTGCTTAGTAAAACACTTATAATGGGTAATTCTCTTATAGGTTGTTTCTATTTCCTGAAAAAGGGTTAAAATGATAAATCGTAAAATACTAGGGATTTGGTTTATACTGGAATATGCTTAGTGGTAAAGGTATGGAAAATGGGAATAGGGATAAAGGGGTTAAGTAACATAAATAATGAATGTGTTATTGGATCAAAGAAAAATATAATTTCCCATTTATTGATATTATTATGATGATATAAATGATGTCGGCTATATTGTTTTGATATGTTAAATGATAAATAAGAATGTTCACATGACTTTATAGAGTTGGGTATTGACTTGAAATTCTTTGCCAACAGGTTATGTTGGAACGAGGTTCTAGATCATCCCATAAATGCATGGGGTAGGGAAGGGAATGAACTTCCATTCCCCAAATGGATGAATTCCACCCGGACTGAGGCTTCAAGGTGAGGATATTGGGAATTTTTATGAAATGATTCCTAGTGAGATAGGACTTGTTAAATTCCCACATGTTGAAAACATTGATCGTGCTTAATCCATTGAACACATAAAAATGGTGACCTGAAAAATGAAATGACTTTTAAAAAAAGGGTTAATTGATTGGATAACATAAAGGAACATAAATAAAGATACCAAGTTCATCTATTTACCTTAATTTTCCATTATTTACCATTTTCATGAACTATATAAGTTTCTGGATATTTTGTAGAAACAGTCGTTGGTGGTGTAAAAATTTATACACCCACCCTGCTCGTGTCGAAGTTGGGTACCCAAGCTGATTTCATTCTTGCAGGTCAGGACAATGTCATGGGCCCTATTCTAAGGAGATGAGTTAGACATCGGACATGGTTGGGTGAGTTTCCAAACATGGCGTCTAGAAAATTTTAGGGAAACTACTATTTTCATTCTTTTTTGGTATTGTTCACATATCATTTTTTCATGGCATGACATATTTATTGTTGTTTATGATTATACCCATTTTTTGAATTTGGTTATTTTTTCCTATTATGAATTTTTCTCTTTTTCCACTTTTTCAATTAACATTTTTTGTGTATTAATCTGTTATTAAGGGTTTACTCTCCCCACATGACCTATTAGACCCTCTCTTCTAGTTAAATACCTCTTGAGTATGGGGAGCCACTCTTGAGGTCATGTAACTACTCATCTTGGAGTACCGTTTTAGTGGTTCATGGGTCAGGGACATTACAATTTGGTATCAAAGGAGTTATTTCCTATTTATAAATATTTGGGGATGGTATACATGAGATTAGAAATTTGTTTGAGCTTGTAAATGAACTCGTTCATAGGAGTATCTAACCAATGTATAGGAAAAAACCCATGTCACCTTAGGAGGGTATTGTTTTTCTTGGTCTATGTAGTTACATTTGATGATATTTCACCATCGGTAGATTCACTTGTTGTGTGATTTGCTGTTTTTTTATATTTTTCTTGTTGATAAAAAGGTATGAGTTTATATATTATTGCATCATTCTAGGAACCTCTATAGGAAAGTGGAATACATCATGATATACACACACAAGTGATGGGTGTGAATCATATAAAGGACCAGATGCATTTGTTCTTTTAAAATTAATGAATCATGCCTAATAATTTGGTATGAATGGAAAAAAGGGAATTGCAAATGTAAAATATTAATTAGAAAATGGTCATTGATTAAGAAGTGAATGTGGAATAATTTTTTGTAAGGGAAAATTTTAAATTGAAAATAGTTTGAATGAGAGTGAAAGTTAAGGTTCATAACTATGTGACATAGATACCATGTTAGCCATGGACATAGGTAGATGGCCAAGGGTAGTGCCCCAGTTTCAAGTGGGCTATTTTGGGTAGTGTATGTGAACTGGTTTTTTTATGACGAGTGATGAGTCTATATATGTGTTCTTTTTCTTCCATTGTAAAATTATTATGGTTCTTTTCTAATGTTCATGTTTTTAATTGTTGAGAAATTCCACCTCAAAGAAGTGTGCTTGTTGAGAAACATGAGAACATTTCCATGAATGATCCTCAAGTAGGGATGACAGATAACGTAGTGATCTAAGGAGATATATAAGAGAAGTTTTGGAAAAAATTTCTTATTTTATACAGATGATGGAATGAGACCCATGGCGGGTTGCGACGAGCATGTTCGATCTAACCAGATACTTTAAACAGCAGCACCCACAAACCTTTACTAGATGAGGTGGGCCAAAAAAATTAGAGTTCTGGATAGATTCCATCAAAATTATTCTTGACCATCTCATGACCCATCTCGAGAAGCGAGTTAAGTTAACGGCCTTTATGCTGAGGGTGAAAGCAAAATGATGGTGGGAAATTATGGTTCAGATAGATCAGACTGAGGGGTTGATTTGGAATGATTTTTTTGAGATGATTATTGAGGACTTCTACCCATAAATCAAGAGGTAGGAGAAGGCTGCATATTTTATGAGGTTGGCTCAGGGGACAATTTCGGTGACGGACTATGCTAATTATTTCACCAATTTATGGTGCTTTGTTCCGACATTGACGAGAGATGATTCGGATGTGGGAAATTCTTCTTGGATGGACTGAGGCATGAGATCAAACACCATGTGAATATATTTCATTTGAATAGTATTGATGATGTGGTGGAAGAAGACCTTATATCAGAGGGGAAATTGAAGTGAGATTTAGGTAGTGAACTTGTTGAACGAGCTAGGCGAGAAGGTGGTGAGGCTTATGATAACATGAAGTTCCTCTTTGTAACATTCCAGTAGGTTGGAAGTGCATAGAGTAGTCAAAATAGGTGGCTGGATTCTCAGGGTGGTGGATAGGTCTTCTTTTATCTATGTGGAAGGCTCGGGCACAAGCGTGACATGTGTCCCCACCAACTGGTCGAGGATAAGTGTGCGGAAGGTTAGTCAATGTGAAGAGGTTCTGCATGAACCTTCGATAGTTAGGGAATGATAGAGGATAGAGGAATATTCCAACTATAGGTAGGGGTTGATTACCTCATATCAGGCAGGTATTTAGAGCTCCACAGGACGAACTGGTGGGGGCGATGGACGTGGAACTCCAAGGCGAGATCTCCCTTACCAGTAGAGTAGTGCATGGAAAGGTACTCAGGCTAGAGCCCAAGGTAAAGGGTAAAGAAATCTCCATGTAGTTCAGGATACACCTGAAGGTGCTGAGGTAGGGTCATCTATTGTGCAAGATATGACTCTTATAGCCATCACATTTTCTAGGGATTTATTTCATATAGGTACTACAAATTTCATTATTTCTTCTTAGTTCATTTTTATACTAGGCTTAACTGTAGAGATTCCATGTGGGGTAATATTGCTTGATACTCTACTAGGGGTGTCAGTTGAGGACATAAATCAGTGTAAGGGTTTTTTAGTGGTTGGTGGGTATCTTTTTCTATGGGATTTGTTTGTCCTAGAGTTGTTAAGGACTGACATAATCGTTGGAATGGATTGGTTGGTGTTTTATAAAGTCTGTATAGACTGTTTTGGACATTGGTATACGTTAAAATCTCTCAATGGGGGCACTCATGTCCTTTATGGTGAGTGGGATACTCGAGTGGCCCATATATGACCACTACATGATCAGATAGGGAGCTCACAACCTAAGTGGAATTCCATTGGATAGATGATGGGGAGAAAGGACATCCAATATTCCCATTTGTTGTGGACTATTTTCAGGGAAAGTTTCATGTGGTCTTCTCAGGGTATCCGCCAGAGAGAGATATTGATATTACAGTTTTATTGTTTCCTCGAGTGGAGAAATAGTACATTCCACCTTACCAATTGGTTCCAGGAGAGCTCTAAGAACACAATGTTTAGTTAGAGGAATTGGAACGTAAGGGGTTTATATGTCCCGGTACATCACCATGTAGATCTCCTACGTTTTATACTAAAATGTATGATGGATTCTTGAGGATATGTGTCAATTATAGTAAGATGGACCATTTGTAATTTAAGAAATGAAACCCTCTTCCTAGAATTGATGACTTGTTTGATCAGCTTTGAGGTTCCTCAGTGTCATCGAAGTTCGATTTTAGATCGGGATACCATCATTTGATGGTGAGACCTTCTAACATACCCTAGAAATCTTTCAAAAGAAGGTATGAGTTGTATGAATTCCTGGTAATGCCATTTGTTTTGGAAAATGCACCAGATGTGTTCACAGCCTTGATGAACAAGACATTCCACCAATATCAGAATCGGTTCTTGGTTATTTTCATTGATGACATCTTGGTGTACCCAAGAACACATGAAAATCATGCCAAATATCTAGACATCATCTTCAGTACACTAAGAGAGAGTATTTTTAATTCTAAGATATCAAAATTTATATTTTGGATTGATGAGGTGCACTTTTTTGGAAATATCATATCTAAGTTAGGTTTATCGGTGGATCCGGAAAAGGGGAAAGCTGTGGTTTCTTGAGAGCATCCTCGATCGTCTTTTATATTCATATATTTATGTGTTTTATGGTTATTAAATATGTTTTATTATTTATTTCTCTCATTGGGAAGTACCTCTCATATGTTTAACCAAGAAGGTGGTTAAGTTCGATTGGTTAGAGGCATGTGATAATGCTTTATAGGAGCTGATAAAGTGACTGAAAACCTCACCCATTTTTATCTTACTTGTACCAGGTAGGAAGTATACCTTCTTATGTGATGTGTCTGGTGTTGTACTTTTGGCAGTTTTGAGGCAGTATTATAAGTTTGTAGCATGTGGGTTGAGGCAGTTGAGGCCATATGAACGAATTTATCCAACTCATGACCTGGACCAAGCTGATGTGGTGTATGGATAAAAGTGTTGGAGGAATTATTCATTGGGGGAACACATTACAATGCTTACTGATGATAAAATTCTCAAATACTTCTTCTATCAGTGGTATTTGAATCTTCAAATGTGGAGGTGGGTCGAGTAGCTACAATATTTTGATTTTGAGTTTGTGTGCACATTAGGGAAAGGGAATAGTGTCACTAATTCTCTAAGCTGGAAGACTCAAAATCATGTAGTTCATGGATCTAGTTCAGAGTGGCTGATGATGGCCTTGTCTGTTGAGATGCATTTGGTGGTATATGAGGGGCACGAGCAGATGACCCTTGCATCGATGGAGAATGAATTTACACTATTTATATAAGTTTAAAAGAGTCAATTGGTGGATCTAGAGTGTTTGGTAATGAATGAAAGTCTTGAAGGTGGGGATTCTCCTTTTAGTTGGACCTTCATTACTAATGGTGTGTTTTATGTTCATGTTCGTGTTGTGGTGTCAGTAGATGTTCAGGAAGAGTTTTTGTGTGAGTTCCACATGTCAATGTGGGATGTTCATATGGGTAGACTAATATGAATTGTGATCTTCGTAGTTATTTTTGTGGATGGGAATGAAGAGAGTGATTTTGAGTTTTGTAGAATGAAGCCTTACCTAACAGTAGGTTAGGATTGAACATCAGTGTCCAGGTGGGTTGATTCAATCATTAACTATTACAATGTGGTAGCTAAATAACATCCGGATGGACTTCGTAGTGGGTCTTCTAAGGAATCCTTGATGAATGATTCCATTTTGGTGGCAGTAGATCGGCTGGCCAAAGTGCACCATTTCATGCCTATTAAAGAGTCCTATATAGTTGACCAGGTGGAAGAGTTTTATGTTAGATAAATACTATGGTTTCATGGCATGCCAGAATGCATAGTTTTAGATCATTATCATGGTTTTGCCTCATGCTTCTGGAAGGGAATACAAATGACACCTGGTACCTCGGTGTTTTTCAGTATGGCTTACCACCCATAGACTGATGGGCAGTCAGAGGCTACAAATTTTTAATTTAAATACATATTGTGATCACGTGTTCTGGATATTAGTGGCTCTTGGGAATAGAACTTTTTGCTTGTTGATATTTCTTATAATAATTTTTTCAAGATACAATTCAGATGGAAAATTTTTAGGAACATTATGGGGGGCCATGTACATCACCATTGTGTTCAATAAGGCCAGAGTTTTTGAGCTATTTTGGATGAGCCTTGTGCAGGAGACAATGGAGAAGGCTCAATTGATTCAAAAATGTATTGTAACATCTTATAGTAGGAAAAATTCATTTTCATATTAGCGTCAGAGACCTCTTGAGTTCATGGAGGGTGATCGTGTGTTTCTTCGGGTGTCTCCATGGTAGGGTCACCATCAAATTTGTTAACAGGGCTACGTGTAACCTAGATATTTTGGTCCATTTAAGAGTTTGGATAGGATCAAGCTGGTGGTTTATCAATTGGCTCTTCCAAAATTGTATAGTGTGATGCATTATTTATTCCGTGTTTCACACATCTCACACTATCACCCTGACCCATCTCATTTGATAAATGTTGAGGATGTCAAGCTTGAGGCTAATGCATCCTTTGAGGATAACCAAGATTTTATTTTAGAACATTGTGAGAATGTTTTGTGGGTCAAGGTTGTTCCCATGGTTCATGTTCAATGGCAGCTTGAAAATGTTTATGAGGAAACATGGGATCGGGAATCTGATATATGAGTATAGTGTCCTTATCTCTTTTGTTTAGAAACTCAATGATGCTCAGGAAGAGCATCTCAAGGACGAGCCTTTATAAAGAGGGGAGGGTGTAGGATCCCATATTTCAACATAAATTATATTTTACTTATGATTCTATTTATTCCATTTATTATATTTATTAATGAGCTTTCCAAAGTCCTTAAGGGGATGCACTAGTGTTCTGGAGGTTTGGGACATGAAAAAGGGGGAAATGAGTTTGCAGGACTAGTTGCATAGTCTGCACATGGTTAGTGCTAACAATGAAGATAGAATAGTTAAAACTACAAGGAGGTGGGTTTTTGTGTTGTTGCAACTGCACGGTTTGCGCATGGTTTGGAAAACATGGGGGGAAACCTTGCGGCCACTAAGCCTTTAAAAGTTTACAAAATTTCCACTCCGATATTTTATATGTCACTCGGGATTTTCCAAATACTCCTACCATGCTACTGTAGGAATGAACCAAAGGGACCATGAGATCCCCATGATCTATATCATTTGTTTCATGGCCATTTTAAGCATCTGTGGATTCAAATCAATGATATGGGTGAGTGTAATCATCTACTTCTCTCTCTTTTCTGGTTTAAGTCTTCAATTTTGGTTGATCTCCATCTGAAGTACTAAAACCTTTCATTTTCAATGATATATAGGTTGAGGATTAAAATGTGTGTTGGATTAGAACCTAATTTCTTGTTTGAGATGTTATTCATCAATGGATTCAAGGTTGTAGGTCTATATGTTATATCCCTTGGGTTTTGTGTAGACTTTTGCATGTAGAGTTTTTATTCATTCCCTCTTTTGAATATTTTTTGGTTCCTTTGACAAGATGTGATGTATTTGTGTATAAATGGTTAGTTGAAACCCTCTAGATACACATGGGATTCAAAAAGGATGAATTGTCCAAATTAGGTCCACTTGAGGGTCATAATGGTATTCCTTAGACTTATAGATAGTTTGGTAAGTGTAGGTTGTTGTACAATAACATATATGTCACAAACTATCCCAGTGGGGCCCAAGCCGCAACTCCCCAAGCCCGCCTCCAATAGGGAATGGGTTGGTGACTAGCACCGAGTAGGCATGCTACTAACAAGGGAGGCATTTTTAATAAACCTGTATGCATGTACACACATCTCCAAGCCCACAAAGCTGAAAGGTAAATTCTACTAAAAGGAATAGATGCATACATACACTAAAACCCAACCAAAAGAGTTTGACAGTAATGTAATGTACAAAAAAGTAAAAACCTGGGCCAAAAGTACATTCCCACCAAAAGAGAGTCTGTAACAAAAGTCCAATATGTAAGGAAAGCTACTGGGACTGCAGTTTGAAGCCATAGGAACACACCTCGGCCTGTCTAATCTCACTGAGTACCGTCCGGTCCTGGTCCGCCAATAATCCTATCAAAGGCTTGTCTGTCTGCACAAGAAATGACACGTGCGGGCGGAGCCCGTGCACAGGTGAGTATAACAATACCCATTAGGACACCCTGAAACCATAAAGGAAATAAAACAAGGTAAATACAAAAAAGGAAAGATACAGTCAGGTCCACACAGTATACGTCTACAGAACATATAACATTAATATCCAGATATACTCATTCACGATCGACTATCGGGAAACCACCACTAAGATTCAGCTCGAAGATTCCACTAAGCATGTTATAAGGAGAAAACACTCCTAGGTCTGAAGAGAGACACACGAAGTACTCATTTTGGGAGGACACACTCCAAATGTACTTGATAACATGATGCTCATATGAGGTCACAACCAATATCCATGGGGTGATTCCAAAAACTCAGTCTGAACTAATCCGCGAAGTAGAGGATCAGAGCCCGGGTAAAGTTGGTCACGTCGATACCATGAACTCTACCTAGGGTTCTAGGAATGAATAGAGGATCTAGCTCTTAGTCTCAAAGAGGGGATTCAGCAACTCTATTCAGAAAGTCCTGCTGAAGGGATCATACTCTTGTATGTAGGAAATGATACCAGGAACCTTCAGGAGGAAGACCAAGGGGACGAACCCTAAGGAAACTACCCCAAGTCATAGTACAAAACTGGCTCAAGCCATGTAAAATTGGTTACACGGGGTATAGTATGGTTACACGCCGTGTTACTTGACCCTGGGTACTGCCCGTGTAAACGGCCCGTGTCATCCATTCAAGCTGTGTAAAACTCTACTAGACGGTGTGTAGATGAATCACACACCGTGTTCCTTGACTTTGGGTACAACTCGTGTAAACGGCCCGTGTCATTCAGCTTGTAGGATAGAAAGTAACTACATGGCATTTAGAAGAATCACACATTGTGTCCGAGCACCTGGTGCTTGCTCCGTCTATGCTTGCCATGTGCCCGTACATGGTCTCTATCCATGTCGTCTTCCCGTGTACTAGTACACGGGGTATCCTGTGTATCTGGCCGGGTCTGGTCGTGGAGGGGAATACATGCCATGTCCTTGGTCGTGTACCCAAACTGTGTCTGTGTACTGCCAGAAAACATGCCAGGTAAATCCTCCGACAAACACACATTGTGTATCCCATACTACACGCCGTGTAGTCGGGATTTTTCCAGGACGTCATCTTCTTCCTCGCGCTTCGCCCGATCTTCCAGATCCGCGATCTGTCATCCGTTCATCCTGATACTCCAGGGTTTGGTTATTTTCATCATACAAACACCGTAACAGGGGTTTTATTTCCATTAATCGGATCATAAATTTCGAATTATCTATCTGAAGAAAAATGCCCAAAAACTCATATCTCTCGATCTGCTCTGAATCGTCCACTGAAACTATCGTCGCACCTTCGTGACATTGCTCCGGGGTTCGATCTATCATCTCAGATCATTGGACCAACAAAAAAATGTGCAAAGATCAATTTACTCCATGAAATCGTAGAATGAAACAATGAATTTGAGGGAGAAAAATACAAAGAATCGAACAAGAGGGATGAACCACGATCGTTGTTCATGACGATCGAGGTTTGTCGTCGTTAGATCAAAACCAAAACAATCAACATATTATAAACTCGAGTATTTGATTTCCCGTTAAAACCCCAAATCACACCCACCCACAAAATGATCGATCCGTGGGCGATTAGGTTCATATATTAGTCCACATTCATCGTAGGAATCAACAACGGGGAAAGGAAACTATCAAAAAAACATCCTACCAGGATCTGAGGCATTCATTGGTGAAGATCCAGTCACCGCGTCGTTATCGCCATTAGGATGTCTTTTCCAGAGCCTCCAGAGCCACCAAGGGTTTTAAGGTTATGAGGTTTTTAACCCTGGACCCATGCATAGGTATTTATTAAAAAATATAAGAGATATCTGTTGGAGCATATTTTAAAATATTTTGCTGGCGAATAAAATATTTTTATTTAAATATTTTATTACTCCTACGTCCAAAAATTTGATTTCACCACCGACCTGTGCCGGCCAATGTTAGGCCTCGCCTAAGGTAAAACTGTTGTTCCGAACGCAACGGTGCCCCCAGATTTTTGATCTGAGTACCCATTTAAGAGTTATCCTACTTTTTCAGAAAAACCTCATGTGTGTATAATTTAATTATTTAATTAAATTAAAACATTTTTTCTAGGCTCACTGGGACTCAGAACAGCAAGTCATCTTGAAGACTTTTCTCAAAATAATTCTCTTTATTTTTAAGAATAATGTACGGAAAATCTAAGACATTACATCACACCCACCTTAAGGCTTTTACGTCTCCAAAATGCCAAAATAAGGGCTACTCAAAAATATGTGGGTACTACACAAGAATTTGAGCCTCCCGCTGGAGATTGTCGTGCTGCCACCAGACACATAAAAAAGGGAATGGCTCACCCACGAAGGATCTTCTCATGCCGATCCTCGATCTCTACTGGGTACTCAGAAAAGGTCGCTCCATCATCGATGTCCAGCTCGCCCCAGTCGATGACGTGCAATGGATCATGCTCGTACCTATGTATCTGCGAAACATGGAAGACGTTGTGTACCTGGTTCATCTGGGGAGGTAGATCCATGCGATACGCCACCTCGCCAACTCTACTCAAAATCTGGAAAGGGTCGATGAACTTCGGAGATAGCTTGCCGCCTCAGCCAAACCACTGCAATCCCTCTCGAGGTGAGACCCGAAGGAACACATGGTCTCCCTCCTCGAACTCCAAGGGCCTCCACCTCCTGTCGTCATAAGACTTTTGCCGACTCTGTGTAGTCTTCATCCACTCCTGGATGACCTGCATCTTCTCTATAGTATCTCTCACCATCTCTAAGACCATGAGTGCTGCCTCTTATGGGTCAGTCCAGCAAAGTGGTGACCTGCAAGGTTGCCCGTACAGAGCCTCGAATGGTGACATACTAGTAGGGGAATGATAACTGTTATTATATGAAATTTCCACAAGTGGTAGGTGATCCTCCCAGCTATGACTGAAGTCAAGTATGCATGATCGAACGGGTGGGGCCTGAGCCCCAACTCCTCGATCCCACCTCCAATAGGTCAGGGGCTGGTGACTAGCACCAAGTAGGCATTCTACTAACATTGGAGGCATTGCCTATAAACATTTATGCACACACACACCCATCTCCAAGCCCATAGAGCTAAAAAGAAAAAAATACTAAAAGGAAAAGATGCATGCATACACTAAAACCCAACAAATAGATTACGATAGGAATGTAAATTACAAGAAAAGTAAAACCCTAGTCCAAGAGTACAAGCCCACCAAAAGAGAGTCCGTAACAAAGTCCAACCTATAAACAAAGGTGCTGGGATTGCAGTCCATAGCCATAGGAAGACACCTCGGCCTGTCTGATCTCACTGAGTACCGTCCGGTCCCAGTCCGCCAAGAATCCTATCAAAGGCTCGTGCATCTTCAAAAAACACAACACGTGCGGGAAAAGCCCATGCAGGGGTGAGTAAAACAATACCTAGTAGGACACACAGAAACCAAAAAGGAAATACAACAAGGGAAATACCACAAAGTAAAGATACAATCAGCTCCACACAATATATGTATACAGAACATATCACAAGAATATGCAGATATACTCATACATGATCGACTATCACGAAACTACCACTATGATTCACCTTGAAGATTCCACTAAGAATGTAACAAGGAGAACACGCTCATAGGTCTAAAGAGTGAGACATGAAGCACTCATTCTGGGAGAACACACTCCACAAGTACGTGAGAATATGACACTCAGATGAGGATCACAACCAATAGCCATGGGGTGATTCCAACAACTCAGTCTAAACTATTCTACTAAGCAGAGGATTGATGGTCGGGTATGGTTGGTCACGTCGATACCATGAACTCTACCTAGGGTTCCAGGAATGAATAGAATATCCAGCTCTTAGTCTCACAGAGGGGATTCCAACAACTCTATTCATGATTTCCTTCTGAAGGGATCATACTCTTGTATGTAGGAAATGATTACGGGAAACTTCAGGAGGAATACCAAGGGGACAAACCCAAAGGAAACTAGTACAATTAACAGAAGACAACTCACTCAAGCCATGTAAAATTGGTTGCACAGTGTGTAGTATGGTTATACATTGTGTTCCTTGACCCTGGGTACTGCATGTGTAAACGGCCCGTGTCATCCGTTCAAGTTGTGTAATACTCAACTACACAGCGTGTAGATGAATCACACACCGTGTTCCTTGACTCCGGGTACTGCCAATGTAAACGGCCTGTGTCATTCGGCTTTTCGGACAGAAAGTAACTACACTACATGTCAGGGAATCACATGCCGTGTTCGAGCACCTAGGGCTCACTCCGTGTACTCTTCCCATGTTCCCATACATGGTCTATGTCTGTGTCGCCTGCCCGTGTACCAGTACACAGGGTATATCTTGTATCTGGTTGGGTTTGATCTGGTAGGGGTATACACGCCGTGTCCTTGGCCGTGTACCCAACCCATGTCCATGTACTCACGGAGTACACGCCTGGTAAATATGCCGACGAACACATGCCGAGTAGCCCATACTACAAGCCATGTAGTCGGGATTTTTCCAGAAAGTCTTCTTCTTCCTCGTGCTTAGGAAGATCTTCCAGATCCCCGATCTCTCATACGTTCATCCCAATACTCCAGAGATTGGTTCGTTTCATCATATGAACACCGTATTTGGTGTTTTCTATCCTTAAATTGGATCATAAACCTCGAACGATCCATCCGAAGAAACACACCCAAAAAAACATATCTCTAGATCTGCTCTGAATCCTATGCTGAAACCGTCGTCGCACCTCCGGGACATCGCTCTGGGATTGGATCTATCATCTTGGATCATTGCGCCAACAAACGACTGTGCAAAGATCGATTTCTTCAAAGAATGCATAGAACACAACGAAGAATGCGAGGGAGAAAAATAAAAAGAATTGAATAAGAGGGACAAACCTCGATCGTTGTTCTTGACGATCTGGGTTCATTGTCATTAGATCAAAATCACAATAATCAACAGATTATAAACTCAAGTATTTTATTTCTCGATAAAACCAAAAATCACACCTTCCCGCAAAATGATTGATCCACAGGTGAATCAGTTCACAAATTAGTCTGTGTTCATCATAGGAATCATGAACAGGGAAAGGAAATCATCAAACAAACATCCTACCTGGATCTGCGGTGTCCGTTGGTGAATATCTGTTCACTGAGTCATCGTCGCCGTTAGGTGGTCTTCTCTAGAGCCTCCAGAGCCGCCAGGGGTTTCGGGGTTATGAGGTTTGTAACCCAAGACCCCTATATAGGCCTTTATTAAAAAACATAATAGATATCTGTTGTAGAAAATTTAAAAATATTTCACTGCAGAATTAAATATTTTTATTTAAATATTTTATTACTATTACTTCCAAAAACTGGATTTCACCACCGACATGTTCCAGCCTATGTTAAGCCTCGACTAAGGTAACACTGATGTTCCGAACACAACGGTGCCCATGTATTTCTGATTCGAGAACCCGTTTAGGAGTTATCCTACTTTTTTATGAAAACCTCATGCACGCATAATTTAATTATTTAATTAAATTCAAACATTTGTTCTAGGCTCACCGAGCCTCAAAACTGCACGTCGTCTTGAAGGCTGGTCTCAAAATAATTCCCGTTATTTTTAATAATAATGTATGGAAAATACGTTACATTTAAATATAGCCTATAATGAATATGTTAATATGGATAAGTGATGTTCAATTGGAGTATAGTGAAACAAATAGTATGGGTAATTACCTAATATGTTATTTATTGGCATTAAAAAATGCTAGAATAATTAATATGAAACTTTTAGGGATTAAATTTTTACTACAATACACATAGTGGTATAAGAAATAATAACAAAAAATGGGACAAAGGGTTTAAGTATCATGAATAATGAATATATTAATAGAATGATCCAAAATGCAATTTCTCAATTATTCAGATTTTTGTGATTTTTTAAATGATGGTGTCTCTGTATTTGTGATACGGTGAATGATAAAGAAGAATGTGAACATGGATTGATAGAATGGGGTATTGAATTGAGGTTCTATACCAACGGGTTGAGTTGGATTGAGGTTATAGCTCCTCCCCTAAATGAACTGGTTAGGGAAGGGGAAGGAATTATATTCCCATAATGGTTTCATTCCACCCAGACTGAGAATTTTTGGTGAGGATATTTGGAATTGTTTTGAAATGAGGCCTAATTAGATAAGAGTTGCTAAATTACCACATGCTATAAAAGTTTAACAAGCTTAAACAATTGAACATGTGAAAAGGGTAACAAGATAAATGAAGTGTCATTGTAATAAAAAGGTTTAATTGGTAGGTTAACATAATGTAACATATATAAACATAGCCTATTGAATTTTTTATCTTAACATTCATTTATTTATAATTTTCATGCACTATCTGCCTTTATGGATATTTTGTAGACACCATTAGTGGTGGACTACTGATTTGTACTCACACCCTGTTCGGGCCGTCATTGGGTACCCAAAAACATTTCATACTGACTGGTCAGGACAAGGGAGAGGGATCTATTTTAGGGAGATTTGATAGACATGGTACATGTTTGGGTGAGGTTCCAAACCTAAATTCTAGACCAATTTAGGGACTCTAATATATATTTATCCTTTTGGTTTTTTTCACTTGACATTGTAGAATGTCATGGAATATTTATTGTTGTTTATGATTGTATCTAGTCTTTGGATTTGATTATAAATAAAATTTATGGATTATTCTCTATTTTATGCAATTTTAATTATTATCTATAGTGTCTTTCACTAATATTAAGTGAATAGTTTCCTCACATGAACTATTGGACCATTATTACTAGTTGGAACCTCTAGTATATAGGGAGGGTTTCTTTAGTTCATGATACTACCAACTTGGAGCACTGGTTTAGTGTCTCATGGGTCAGAGACGTTATATCATGCATATTTAATCAGAGACACAAATAATTCATAAAATTTCTAAACATTTACACCTTATTTTCAATCTATAAAACCTTATTTTTAACCATGGTAATTCACAATAATTGTAAATACATTATAAATTTATCCTTTACATAGAATTTTCACAATTGTTCTCACTAATGTTATTGCATCCTTGTTTCCAAATGCAACTACATTCATTCATAGATATCAAATCATAATTAAGGGATGTGCATTATATAACATAGATATCTATGTAATAATCTTCTAGATCAAGTTAGACTAATAATATAAACACATAATAAGATAATTTATAAAAAATTTACATCACCTAACTCAAAGAAATTAATAACTAGAACCCTTATAATTCATATATAACTTATTACCCTCCTTCATAACATGTGAAAAGAGATAATAAGAAAGGGTGATCTCAGATCCTAAATATAGGTAAATAAGGAATATATCAATTATCACTTGATAATAAAATATAAAAAACATACCATGCATATCATATATAACAATCTATTTTCATGTAATATATCATGGAAATTCATAGGACATGAATAATAGATGAATCAATGAAAATGACACAAATAGAATAAACATTCCATAAGACATATGTTTTGGAATAATAAAATAGAAATAAATAATTTCCTTAGTTTTAAATGATCATTTAAAAGACTATCATAGTGCAATGGGTTCACTACCTAAACCATCATAAGAGTCATGGTTTACTCCTTAATCTATCATTTTGGAAAAATTACCCAAAATAACTAGGGTCACTCCCCATTCCTATAATTTTTATCTCAAAATATATCAAATTTTACCTAATTCATTTATAAGATATATATTTCCAACTCTTCCTTGTTTATAACGTGTCCACCGTCCTTGGTTATAAAGTAGCCACCATCACTGGTTATAATTTAACCGCAATCCTTAGAGATAATATAATTATTATGCTCAGTTATAATTTAAACATCATCACAATATAAAAACCATACATATGTGTTATTAAAAATCATAAAACATTAATCATATCATCACATCATAACCATTTAATATAACATGGTTTTCATAAATATTTTTACCATTCATCAAGGATAAACCATGAAAAGTAACTGCGTTTCAAAAGAAATCACATAAATATAAACATTATACACTTAAGTAATGATTATAAATTATATAACTGGATTATAAAACGAATAAATAATAGTAAATTTAAAATAATTTGATCATAAATGAAACATTCATTAAAATATCATTGAATTGTTTCTTGAGAAAAATAACCTTTCCATGTTTCAATTCACATTTAAAATAAAAAAAATGAAAAAAATATTATTGAAATCAATTTATTTGAAAGTATACTTATATAATTGAATAATATTATTCAAAACATTATTATTTCATGATGGTGGGAAAATCTATTTATTTCATATACATCAAAATAAATCATTTCTTACATTATTTTTTTAGAAAATGTCAACAATTTCATTATTAGAAATATAAAAAGAAGGTTTCATTTATACCATTTTTAAAAATAAAAAACATGCATAAATATAGAATTAAATAATAATTGGAAAATTATGAAAACTCTTCTTCCAAATTTTTTTAGTAAACATTGAAATGTAATAAAAAAAAATTACTTTTGGAAGAAATAAAATTTAATTTTCCATTAAAAAAAGTATTTTCAGTGTCTTGAGAACTTAAGATAAAGAAAATGAACTGAAAAAATATTTAATAAACAAATAATTATTTTTCTATAAAATTCATGTGTTTATTCAGAGTTATATCATTAGATATCATCTTTGGAAACTTACTCACAGACAATCGGGATAAATATTGAGATAGTAACATAAAACCCTAACCACATAATTATATTTTAAATATTAACCCCCATGAAATAAAATGCCTTATGTGGATATTTATATACCATAATTTTTATTAGAATATTCGAAAAATAAATTAATGGAATGTATAGACACCGTTATAATGAAACACGTGGTGTATAAGTCATGTGTGCCACGTAAATAAAAGTGAGACAAAAAATCCCTAAAATTTGGTCTAATTTCCTTTATAAGATTAAGAGCCTCATATATAATAAATATATATTTATTATATATATATATATATATTAAATAACCATAATAATATATTTTATATTTTATATTATTTACTTATAACCTTTTATCACCATTTCATTAACAATTCTTTATTAAAACCTTTGTTCCTTGTGATAATCATATTTTTCATGTATTATCCAGTTCAACATGTTTGGTCATTTTATTTTGATCATGATCACATATTATCCATAATGGTAATAATTATTTAAATATATATATATATATATATATTATTTCAACAAATATAGATATAGAAATATCAATTACACTATTCATAGAGGTGATAGGTCATGTGTATTCATGAAAATTCATTCCATTTTATTATATTATTGAACTAATGGAAGTTAAAAAATAACTTAACGTCACATGAATAATTATTAGTTCACTAATATCATATATATTTATTAAGTTCTTACTTATTACCATCCAAGTATACTATAAATGAAAAATGAAGAACATCGCTTCGGGGAGGTGGTTGTCTACATAGACCCATGATCATCGTTATCATTTTCCTATTTTTTGGATGGTTAATGTTGATATGATATAATCATAAAATAATTATAACTATTAATAATTATAATATATAAACATAAGAAGAATCATAATACCTTCCATGAAATATAATGATGAGATATTATTACTATCACATTGTGAAGAGGGTAAGCCGTACACACGCATGACCGATAGTTTCACTTCCCAGTTGACAAGAATAGAGTGAATAAAAGTGGTTTAATAATAATAATATAATTTAAGTATATATAAGTTACCTAATTAATCATTTCATGAAATATATAGAAAATTTTGGGGATATAAATTTTTAAATAATAATAAAGACATCAGTTAAAGTGATTACCTCTTATTGGAAATAACCCCTTTATATCTTATCATAATGGATTTAGGTTTGGTATTATATGAATAAAAAAACCACTATAATATAGATATGGGAGTATAAAAGATAAAATTTTATTGTTTTTTCAATCATTAAGGCCATAATTGGTATGAAGAATAGAAAGGAGAAGCACCGTTTTATAATTGAGGGGAGGGTTTTCCATGTATTTCTTAAAATATTAAACTAATAGGAATTAATTTTTGTGTTCAAAGGTATCCAAATTGAAAATATTAGATTAAAAAAAGAGTATATGTTTATATAATTTCATCTAATTTATTTTTGACATGTTAGGGTCTTTTTTTTAACTACATCATCTAGTTTTAACCCTTTGTAAACCCTTTTCACAGTTACAGTAATATTACATTGTATACCATTTAATAGTAAATAATGTTAGAATAAAATTAAAAATAAATATATGTCAACCATGTTTGAAATTGAAAACCATATAACATTAATTTATCTAAATATATGATTTATATTAATTTTAAATCATTTAAAAATATAATATTTATTTTAAAATATTATTAATTTCACATTTAACACTACTGATTTAATTTAAATTAGAATATATCCAAAAAAGGGTAAATTAAAATATAACGATTTCAAACCTCCTTATTATTTTATATATATCTATAAATTTTTTAGGTCACATTATCTGAATAAAATAAAATTAATTTTAATATTATTTATTTACTTTTTTTATTAATTTGTGAAATATTGCATTAATGTTGCATAAGAATTTAAGGTTTACTTATATTCACAAATAATTATAGATAAATTAATCAAATGAAAATAATTTCATTAATCTCAAAATAGACACATCAATTCTGTAACATCCTAGGTAAGTAAAGAATATAATATTTTCATATTTATTAATATTTGTGAATTAAATATTAATATTACATAAATGGGATGCTATGTTCGATGACATAACCAATACGCAACAACTGGTTTCTTTGAAATCTTACGTTGCACACTAGTAATATAATATTATTATTTTAAATGGTAGTTAACGCATAGACATTTTATTTGTGGGAATTGATATAACTTACTACAATATGATTATATATGTTTGTTGAATATTTTTTCATTTATTTAATAAATTTTATAGGCTTATGATAAAAAATGAATTTGATTTTAAGCCTTAATACTCTAATATTCACTGAAATGTCGATTTAATGCCTTTTGATGGGGAAACCAACTTAAATTTAGATTTATTAACTATTATACATTCAATGTGTCCAAATAAAATTCTTCTTTAGAATCGGGACACTAAAATTTAATTTGGGTAATTTTTTTGTATTTTTCTGATAAAATTTATTTTTAATCAATAGTGAAAAATACGATATTTTAATTGAAATATGTGTTTTAATATAATTTATTTATATGGATAGAATATATTTTTAATTGGATTTAAATTTAAATTATATTATATTTTTACCATTTTATCTAATAGTGGTCATTGAAATTAATTTCACTTTGAAATCAGACATAATGAATTGTCAATATTTTGATATATATTGTTTCTTAAAAACACGTTATTTGTTTTGACAAAAAGAATTAATTTCAAATTAATTAATTCTGATTTTATATTTTAAATTTTTTAAAATATGCATCATTTTTTAATTCAGAATAAAAAAAATAACTTAGTATAAATTTGTGGTATTGTTGTTGAAAAACATCAATTTTGATGAATAGAGAAACTATTAAGTTGTTGTTTAAAATTAGACTTTTTCATATAAATGAAATTTTACCGCTTTTGTCAATTTCAAAATCCAACATCTATTGTTTTTATTAGTATTTAAAATTTGTTTCAATAATATGAAAATAATTGTTGGTGAATAGTAATTGTTGACATTTATTTACCGCGGTTAAATGTAGTTAGGGTAATTCAAGGGAAAAAGAATATCATAATAAAAAAACATCTTAACACTTGTCCTAAACTTGGTGAGTGAGTCATGTATGAACATGGTGACATGTACTATTGTTGAAGTTGGTCAAAGTTTAAAATTTATATTTCTACTAACTACTGTATATGTGGAAAGAAGGGTCGAACCCACAAGGAAGGTAAATTTTGGCATTAATATTCTGAAAAACATGGTAAACACCACTATTGTCACCAGTGGAGTGATATATCTATTTTTTTACTTTTTTATATATTTTTATAAGTAATTAAGTGACAAAAAATTGAATAAAACGTTTAAAAACAACATTGAAACTAGATATTGTTGTAAAACAAGGAGTAATAGAGGTTTAGAACACAGAAAAAAATGAACAATCTATTAAACTGCCTGAAGAGTAATCTCTATCCTACTGTTTTTTAAAGGCGTTTCAATTAACTTATAGGTTGTTGCAGAGTTCCACTGAAAAGAGTATGACTAACCTCCCTCGCCAAGAGTTAATTCACATTAGTTAACTAATTAAAGAGTTCGCCACACCAAAATTAACCAACCGTGAACTATTTTGAATATTAACAATAAGACAAACTCACCGTAAGTCTTCAAGTATTTTGAATATATTATTTTTTAGATAAGTGTTTCCACAACCAGTCTCACCAACTGACCGTGAAATCTTCTGATTATGTTCTAGTGGCACAACCAATTGGATGAACTCGGTATTGATCTCACAGATCGTTACTGAATTCATTGAAATAATTAAGTGATATGAGAATTAAAAGTAACTAGTAGAGCATAAATTCATCCCAGAACATGTGACATATCTAGATATTATCTCTATTAACATGCATATCAAGATTATTCTATTACAAAAGAGAAGAATTAAGAAAACAGAGGAAGAATACTCCCTCTACTAGCATGAATTGTTGCTACTCCTGCCCTCCTCCAGCTCTAAGAAGTGGTTCCAGAGACTCCCTCCGGTCTCCTCTCCTCGACATTTGCCCGCTTGATGTGTTGAATGAAATGAGTGTCTCATCTCCCCCTAAATTCTACTGATTGCTCTGCTTTTAGTAGCTACTATCAAAATCCTCTTTTCACCGATTTTTTTTCAACCAACTTCGAAATCCCTTCACAAATGCACCGCACAAGGTGCGTTTTTTTTTGCACAACTGGAATGTCGAACAAACTTTTCTCACATAACTAACTCCTTGTGAGTTAGTTGGAAGCACATGGACATGTTTTTGACTCTTGAGTGAACCTGCGTAAGAAAAAAAACCAAAACAATTAAAATTTTATGGAAATAAACAATTTTAGTTTAAGAATAAAATGTTTTTTTAAAATAATTAATGAACATTAAAATTAAGTTCTTAAGTAAATTATTTTATTGCTACTACTAATTAAATTTTAATTACTCTTAAAGAAATAAAATTCATTATTAAATAGTTATTAATTAACTATTAAAGATAAATTATCGTAACATATGTATTATAAGTTGACCAGATTTTTTAATAAAAGATGTATTATTTTTAAAAATAAGAAATTTTATTAATAAATAATATTGATGATAAATTGTTTATAATTTATTATTTTTTAATTAATTAACATTATTAAAGTGAATTATAAACATTATGTTTATTATAAATTTTAACGTTTTCATTATTAAGATTTTAAATTAACTAATTTAGTTTAACTTTAATTTATAACTTACTATTAGTATTTTATTTTATAAACAAAATGTATTATTAAATAATTTTTAAAACCTAATATTAAATTATAACTAATAATCTTAATAATATATCCTAATTTGATTTTATAAATAACAATAAAATTTATTCATGATTAAAAATTATATTTTATTAAATATCTTATTTAATTTATTTATTTAACATTGTTATTGTTTATTATTTTCTAGTTTATGTTTTTATATTAACTATTGTTTTAATTCTTTAGTTAGTTTTTTTATTAATTTTTATGTTATATTTTTTTAAAATTCTTTCTCCCCCTCCCCTAATTATCGGTGCACAATAAGAAAAAGGGGAGGGGTTAGGCTTCTTCGATAAGCCTCTAGGGGAAGGATCTGCCAGCGGCTCCTCTCTCCAGTTGTGTAGAGGACCGGCGGAACCCTGATGGTCGACGACTTCTTCCTTCTTCATAGCATCGAAATCACCAGCAAACACCCATGACAGTTCGGCCATCCACGGGTTTGGCGCTACTCCAGTAGGATACAACAAGGTGATCTAACTTTCCTCAGTTCCAGTGGTTTCCAGAAGTGGCATCAATCCATCCTCCCCAGAACCAATGCGATAGAGGGCTGGTTCGTCTTATGCTGCTTCAGCACATGGTGATGCGGTGAACTCCTATTATTGAAATGTTAGAAAGTCTAGTGGAGTCATTTCTTAGGTTAGTGTGGTTTTAAATTTCAATATCTTGAGTCTTACAATGTGTTTTAGGGAATAAGCACAAGACTTGATAGAATACTTTGTTGAAAATGCGGATGGAGATGGGATGAGTGAAAAATAAGGGTTCTACGATTTTGAGAATGAAACGTGCAAACCGTGAGGTGGTATATCGGTGTGGTTGAAGATAAAACTGGCTGTGTTATGCAGGAAGTAACAGTGAGGTTGAAGAAAAGGTGAGGTAGATGAAGGTCTATCGTTAAGGTGATTACCAGTAGAAAAATATTAACAGGTCACCGTTACATGAAAATAAAAAGGAGAAACTGTGCGGGGTCACCGATAAGAAATAAAATTATAAATAAAAACTCACCATTACAGAATAAACTAAGGTTACCGATATAGATAAATTTACTGATAGATCAATATTATACGTTCATCGGTATCTTAAATAATTCAAGGTTACCGGTAGAGTTAAAAAACACAGGTCATGAGGTTACCGGTAGAATGGGGAACTGCGGGTCAGGGGTCACCATTACAATTAAAATCATAAGATACCAGTACCAATATGGTCACCAATTTATAGTAGTTACAGTGAGGTGTAGGGGTCACCGGTACAATACTAATGATGATCCATTAAAATATCAAATTGAACATAAAAATTAAAACTTAAGTTATTTAAAAAAAGGATTGAAAATTAATAATTACTAGAAAGATAAACATCATAAATTAAAACATGATTATTATTAAACTTTATAACAATAAAACCACAACTATGATTATTAATTAGATAACACATAAATTAATAACCGGATGACTAATAAACTAAGATTATAAAAGACTTAAATTCAAATAACTAAATAAGTTAATTACAGAGTAGCAGCGATTAATAAAGATTAGCATCAGTGACCCAATAAGTTGTAGCTAGTTCTCGTCTACATCATTGGTAGACTAAAAACAAAATAAAATGAAAATATATTACAACTACATACATGAGATAATATAATTAATGTTTAAAAACTCATAAATAATTAATTAAATAACTAATTGATCACATAAAATTAAAATCGAACTACTTAATTTATTTTAAATCACAAATTATTTTCTTACATGATTAGTAGGATGAAAAAACATATTAATAAATAAAGTTAAAATATTTTAATGAATCCATATTAAAGAAAAAAATAGAAAAATAAAGACTAAGAATGTTAAAATATTATTTATTATTAAAGTGAAATTATTAAATAGTGAGTAGATTGGCATTAACACAACTAAAAAAACAAATAATAAATTTAGATAAAATAAGATTGATTAAAATTATTGACATAAAGGCTAAATGTATATAATTAATTATAATGTTTTATTAATTAACAAAATTAAATATAAAAATACAATAGAACAATTAATTTTTAAAAAGTGATTTATTAATTAACTAAATCATTAAAAATTAAGTAAAAATATTAGGAAAAACTATGTAAAAATAGAGCCACATCAAATTCCCCCACACTTATGCATTGCCTGTCCTAAAAAATTTATCGGTTTTATTTTCTTTGAAAAATAGTACTATGTATTAATGACTAAGATTACACTGTAACATGTACAGCACTCAAAAGATAGGAAAAAACATATCGGCAGGCTTTATGAAAATGAATTACTCGTATGAATTTTGCATATAACTAATACTCAAGGGTAATTAAGAAATCAAAGACCATCCATCTAAGAAGATGTAATGCCTCATATTCTATAGAACTAAATGACTCACTTCAATCCAATCTGAGGTTCTAATTTCAAGAGCGGCATGAGGTAAAATAACAATGGAATTAAGACCTTAACCAATGAACTTTATACTTTAACTGAATCCTAGGTTCCAAAACTAAATAATTTTTTTTAATCACATTAATAATACAACCTAAATGACCCCCATATAAACCAATTGGCCCCTTATTCATATGGATTTCATCATTCCCCTCACCTGAATAAGCTCATATTTGACCCTAGACACTTTATTTTATTTTTCACAAGATATGTTTTATTTTTCTAAGCACTGTGAAATGCACGTATTCAATATTGACAAAGAGCATATAGTTAACAAAAATGCACCCAGCATCTAGGCTCTCAGAGACTCACTGTGGGATCCCATAAGCCCAAAATACTCTAGTTTCAAATGATTTTTATCAAAAACCATTCACATTGGCTCATTAATGAAATTACTTCTAAAAATTCAAAAATGAATGATGCCCCTAGATTCAGAAAAAAAACATCCAGTTCCAAGGTTTATGACCATATCTCCATTAAAAGGGTACCCATATCACTTTTAGAAGTAGTTCCTAAACCATATTTCCATCAAATCAGTTAGTAAGATCACTCAGCAATCATCCAACCTCATCAATTTCAGACTCTAATCAGCTCTTAACTACCAGCAAGGAACTTGTACTAAGGCAAGACCCAATTGGGTACAATGTAAATCCTAAAATTATGCAAGAATTTTGATAAATTTAAACATTTTTTACAAGAAATTTTAATTGAAGTGTTAATTGATGACATTCTTTGTTTTGAATGATATAATGGTGAATGATTTTGGTCCTCTCTTTATAAGTCCTTTAATTATCATAACTCTCTCTCATAATCTCATCAAGTTCACTAAGTTTAAGTTTTATTATCCCACCAACACTATTAAAATCAAATTTTAAAGCCTTAACTTCCCAATAAGACTTATGTTGCAACTCTAAAGGTAAATGAAGACATTTCTCAAATAGCAGCCTGAGAGGATACATACATATAGGTGTCTTAAAAGAAGTTATATAAGCCTATAAAGTTTCATCCAATTTAAGAGACCAATCTTTATTAGAATTTGACAAAATATTCTCAAGAATTTTTTTAATATCCCTGTTAGAAATTTCCACTTGTCTACTAGATTTTGGTTGATAAGGAGAACATGTTTTTTTAACACAACCATATTTCTCCATAAAATATTTAAACTACTATTTCTTAAAGTGTGTTCCATTATCAGTTAAAAAATATCTTGTAACTCAGAATCGTGTAAAGATGTTCTTTTTCACAAATTTTATTATAGAATTGGCCGAATTGTTTGGCAGTGCCAATGCCTCAACCCATTTAGAAACATAGTCTACAGAAACATGTATATACTCATTCCCATGAGATGATGTAAATGGACCCCTAAAGTCTAAACCCTAGACATCAAAATTTTCAACTTTTAGAATTCTTTTTTGGGGTAACTTCTGCTTCTTACCCACATTACCAAGCCTATGACACCTATCACAGACTACCACAAAACTTCTTGCATCCTTAAATAGTGTAGGCCAATAGATTCCATATTGTAATACTTTTTGAGCAGTTCTTTCAACACCATGGTGACCTTCTCAAGGTGAGGAGTGACAAATTTCTAGGAAATGCATCATCTATGACTTAGGTAAACACCTCCTAATGATACCATAAGTACCCCACCTAAATAGTATAGGATCATCCCAAAGATAAAACATATGTTTAGAAATTAATTTCTTTCTTCGGTTATTGGACCGATTTTTGGGAAAAAAACCTACTACCAGGAAGTTGACATAATCTACAAACCAAGATGATTGCCTGATAGAAACATTAATAATCATTTCATTAGGAAAGCAAGAGTTAATATCCCTAGGATTTTCAGATTTAGATTGAGTAAGAGGAATCCAAGATAGGTGATCAACAACAAAATTTTCACCTCCCTGCTTATCCCTAATTTCTAAATCAAATTCTTGGAACAAAAGAATCCATCTAATTAGCCTGGGTTTAGTTTCCTTCTTATACAGAATGTACTTTAAAGCATAATGATCAGTGAAAATAATGACTTTAGAACATTAGAGATACTGTCTAAACTTCTCAAGAGCAAACACAACAGCTAATAATTATTTTTCAGTAGTGCTATAAGTCTTTTGGGAATCATCTAAATGTCATATAGAATAATACACCATATGTAGCTTCTTATCCTTTCACTTTCCAAAGATTGCACCTACATCCATGTCACTATCATCAAACATAATCTCATATGGTATTTTCCAGTTAGGTGCAGTAATGACAGGTGATATAGTGAGTTTCTATTTATGCAGATTAAATGATTTCAAATAGTTTACATCAAAATTGATATCATTTTCTGTGACCAGCAAGGAATATAACGTCTTATTTAATTAAGAAAAATATTTTATGAATCTCCAGTAGAAACCATCTTGCCCTAGGAAACATATAACACCTTTAACATTAACATGAGGAAGCACTTTTTGAATAACATCGATCTTAGTAGTATCAACTTATAGAATTTTATTGGAAACATTATAACTAATCACAATACCTTTGTACCCATGAATTGACATTTCTCCCAATTATGAAAATGGTTGGTTTCAATGCATCTCTCAAATACTAGCTCATGCTTTCCAAGACAAGGATCAAAAGTACTACCCACAATGTGAAAGTAATCCATGAAATCCTCAAAAATTCGCTCAATCATATCTAAAAAGATAACAATCATATACCATTGAAAGGTGGTTGGAGATCCACATAACCCAAAGTGCATCTTCCAATAAGATATTTTTCCAAAGGGGCAAGTGAAGGTGGTCTTTTCCTAATCCTCTAGATCAACAAGAATCTGGTTGTAACCAGAATACCCATCTAGAAAATAGAAAAATTCATTGCCAGTAAGCCTCTCAAGCATTTCATCAAAAAAGGGAATTGGAAAATGGTCCTTCCTAGTGGCTGCATTATGGTTCCTATAATAAACACAAACTATCAATTTTGTGGCATTCTAAACTTGGACTTCCTAATTTTTTTCATTTTTAGCTATAGTGAAACCTCCCTTCTTGGGGAAAACCTGGATAGGGCTGACCCAAGCACTATCAGAAATGGGATTAATCATTCCAGTGTCCCACAGTTTAATCACTTCCTCTCTCAAAACTTCTTTCATGTTTGGATTTAATCTTCTTTGACATTCTACCATCGGCCTATGTTCAGGCTCTATAAGAATTTTATGAATACATAATGAGGGACTAATACCCTTAATATCAGCTGTTGACCAGCCTATGGTAGATTTAAACTTCTTCAACATATTTAATAATATTTGTTCTTTATTTTCATTTAAATTTATATTCCTACTAATTACTCTATATGTGGAATGTAGAGTCTAACCCATAGGGAAGGGAAATTTGGCCACTAATCTTCTAAAAATCTTGGTAAACTACACTTTTGTTAGCAGTGGAGTGATTTTTCTATTTTTTTACGTTTTTATATATTTGTATAAGAAATTATGTAACAGAACTTTGATAACATGTTTAAAAACTATATTGAAAATAGAGACTATTTTAAAACAAGTAATAATAGAGTTTTAGATCAACAAAAAAAATAAAAAATCTATTAAACTTCTCGGGGACTGATCTCTGTTGTACATGTTTTTAAAGGTGTTTAAATTCACTTATATGTTGTTGTAGAGTTCCACTGAAAAGTGTATGACTCTCCTTCCTTTCCAAGAATTAATTCACATTATCCAACTAATTAAAGAGTTTGCCACTCCAAAATTAATCAATTGTGAACTATATTGAAAATTAACAAACAAGACCAACTCATTATAAGTCTTGAAGTCTTTTGAGTATATAAATTTTTTGAAAAGAGTTTCCACAAAAAATCTATCCAATTGACAGGGAAATATTTTGATTATGTTCTAGTGGTATAATAAGTTGGATGAACTCGGTATTGATCTCGCCAATCGTTACTAAATTCTTTGGAATGATTATGTGATGTGAGAATTAAAAGTAACCAATAGAACTTCAATTCATCCCCAAACTAGTGACTTATATAGAAATTATATCTATTAACATATATTCCATGATCATTATATTACATAAAAGAATAATTATGAAAATAAAGGAAGAAAAAACCCACAGCTAGCATGAAATGTTGCTCATCTTGCCCTCCTCCATCTCCAAGAAGTGGTTCCAGTGTCTTCCTCTGGTCTCCTATCCTCTGCACTGGTCCTCTTGATGTGTTGAATGAAATGAGGATCTCATCTCCCCCCAAATTCTGATCTTTATCTTCTTTTAATAGCTACAATCAAAAACTGCTTGACACCACTTGTTTTTCCAGCAGCTTCTCAATCCCTTCACAAATTTACCACACAACGTGCGTTTTTATTCGCTACTAGAATGTCACACTAACATTTCTCTCATAACTAACTTGAGGTGAGTTAGATAGAAGCACATGCATGTGTTTTTTACTCTTTAGTGAACCTTCATAAGAAAAAAATCCAAAAAAATTAAAACACTAAGGAAATAAATAATTTTAGTTTAAGATTAAAATGGGTTTTTTAAAAAGAATTAATAAACTTTGAAATAATGTTCCTAAGTTAATTATTTTATTGTTAGTACTAATTAAATTTCAATTATTTATAATGAAATGAAATTCATTATTAAATTGTTATTAATTAACTATAATATATAATTTATGCTAACATAACTATTATAAGTTGACCTGATATGTCAATAAAAGTGTAATTATTATAAAAAATAAGAAATTTTATTAAAAAAATTTTTATTCTAAATTGATTATAAGTTATTATTTTCTATTTTAATTAGCATTATTAAAGTCAAATATAAATATTAACATTATTATTACTTTATGAGTTTATATTATTAACATTTTTAATTAACTAATTTAGTTTAACTTTAATTAATAACATACTATTAGAATTTTATTTTATGAACAAAATGTATTATTAAATAATTGTTAAAATGTAATATTAAATTATAACTATTATGCTTAATAATATATCCTAATTTGATTTTCAAAATAGCTATAAAATCTATTCATGATTAAAAATTCAGTTTAATTAAATATCTTATATAAGTTATTTATTTAAAATTCATTATGTTTATTATTTACCATTTTAAGTTATTATTTTAACTATTGTATTAATTTATTAGTAATTTTTTTATTATGTTTTAATTTTTTTTACTTCTTTCTCTCCCCTGCCCCAACTATCAGTGCACAAGAGGAAAAGGGGAAGGGTTAGGCTTCTTCGAGAAGCCTCCAGAGGAAGGCTCTGCCTGCGGCTCCTCTCTCCAGCTGTGTACAAGACCAGCGACACCCTGATGTATGGCAACTTCATCCTTCTTCTTAGCGTCGACTTCACCAGCAAACAACCACGACTGTTCGGACTTCCACAGCATTGACATGACTCCAGTAGGATACAGCGAGGAAATACGGATTTCCTCAGTTCCAGTTGCATCCAGTAGTGGCTTTAGTCTATCCTCCCTAGACCAGTGCGTAGAGGGCTTCTTCATCTTCTGCGGATTCAGCACATGGGGATGCGGAAAACACCTATTTTTTAAATGTTTTAATGTCTGGTTGAGTCTGTACTCTCGTTGAATTGGGTCTAAAAATTCGATCACTTTTGTCTTATGATGAGTTTTAGGGTAGAAGCATAAGAAGTGATAGAATACAAGGGTGAAATGAAGAAGGATGTGGGATGAGTGAAAAATAAGGGTGCTATGATTTTGAGAAGGAAAAGTGAAAACAGTGCGGTGGTTTATCAGTGAGGTTGAAGATAACAGTAGTTGTGTTATAAAGGAAGTAATGGTGAGGTTCAAGAAAAGGTGAGGAAGAGGGAGGTTTATCGGAATAGTGATTACCGTTAAAAAATTATTAACAGGTCATTATTAGGTGAAAATAAAAAGGAGCAGCCGCACGGGGTCACCGATAAAAAATAAAATAAAAAATAAAAACTCATCATTACATAATAAACTAAGTCTAATAGTATATAAAAGGTTACGGATAGAGAAAAATTAGACATTAACTGGTAGCTTAAATAATTCATGGTTACCGATAGAGTTAACAAAACGCATGCCATGAGGTTACTAGTAGAATGGGGAACTACAGGTCAACAGTCACCGTTACAATTAAAAGAAGAAGTTTCATGTACCAAAAAGTCACCGTTATACATTAGTAACAGTTAGAGGCAGGGGTCACCGGTAGAATTCTAACGGTGACCTTTTTAAAAAAGAACAAATTGAACTTAAAAATTAAAACATGAGTTATTTAAAACAGGGATTGAAAATAAGTAATTACATGAAAGATAAACATCATAAATTAAAACATGATTTTTATTAAACAATAGAATAATAAAACCACAACTAAGACTATTAATTAGATAACACATAAATTAAAAACTGGATGATTAATAAACTATGATTATAAAAGACTTAAATTAAAATAATTATACAAGTTAATTATAGAGTAGCAGTGATTAATAAAGATTAGCATCAGTGACCCAATAAGTTACTGATAGTTCTTGTCTCCCTCATCGGTAGACTAAAATCAAAAGAAAATGAAATTATCTTACAACTGCGTAGATGAGATAATATAATTAATGTTTTAAATCACTTAATTAATTAATTAATTAATTA
The DNA here is from genome assembly GCA_963277665.1 of Viscum album. Taxonomy (NCBI): domain Eukaryota; kingdom Viridiplantae; phylum Streptophyta; class Magnoliopsida; order Santalales; family Viscaceae; genus Viscum; species Viscum album. Next base: position 553,353,914 of record OY728165.1, on the reverse strand, counting down.
ATTGATCACATAAAATTAAAATTGAAAAAACTTATTTTAATTTAAAACACAATTTATTTACATACATGATTAGAAGGATGACATTACATATTAATAAATAATGTTAAAAAAAATTAATGATTCCATATTAAAGAAAACAAATTATTAAAATAAATTCAAAGAACGTTAAAATATTATTTATTATTAATGTGAAATTATTAAATAGCCAGCATATTGGAATTATCACAACTAAAAAAACAAATAATAAATTTAGATATAATAAGAAAGATTTTAATTATTGATTTAAAGACTAAAATCACATAAATATTTACAAAAATTGATTAATTAAAAAAATAAATTATAAAAGTACAAAATCAAAATTAATTAGTAAAATTGATTAAAAAAGTAACTAAATATTTAAAATTTATGTAAAAATTTGTGGCAAAACTATAAATCCACTTAAGAGTGATAATGACACTTTATTTTAATTTACTTAATGTAAAGACAAAAATAACACAAACAAATATCTATTAGTAAATTAATTTTTACATAGTGTTATATAAGATATAGTTTCAACTAAAAATATTTTTGGAAATCTAAAAATATTTTTTACCTAATCTTATTTTTCTTATAATTTTTGGAAATAAAAAAATTAAATTATTTATGACACAATAATGATGTATTATTTACCTCATTAATAAATTATTTAAATAAATAAGATTATAAATATTAAAATAAAATCTAAAATTTGTTTAATTATTATTTTATGAATTTATTTTGACCATGAATCATCTTATCATTTAAGATAATGATTTTTGGACATTTAGAAACCACAAATCATTATATAATAAAATAATATTTTCACACTTTCTTAAAGAGCCCCCTCCCCTTATAAAAAGCCCTCAATTAAAAATCATTCCTCACACCTGTGAAGCCTTTTGGATCATCCAAAACCAACCCAAATAATCTCTCAAGATACTTATCATCCACCTAGAAGCCTTACCTTAGGCATAAGTTAATTCAAGAAGTCATTTTGGTTCAAACTCAAGGGAGTTACCAAAATTAAAGGTAATAGTTTCAGTTAACTTATTTTCTTTTATTTTACTTCTCAAACCACTAATATATTTTTATTCTGTATTTTTAAAAAAAAATATTATCCTAAATATACTAGTATGTTTTTTTGAGATTTATTCGAACTACACTTAAACACACCTCCATCTAATTTGTGAAGAACGTACTGTTTCTGTGGATAGAAAACTAACGCCTCAAGAAACGATGATTGTTCGATTATCTCCTACCACCTCTCATGGTGGCCATTAATATTGAACTATATTTATATATGATATATATTATGTTTATGTTTTCTATATGCTTCTATATTTCCCATTTATATCATACCTTTATGGATTCCATTATGGGTAAACGCGATAATTTTATTTGAGGAGGTTCGGACTACTGCACCCTCAAAGTGATATGAATCATTAATGCCATATGTGGGACATATATAGAATGGAGTTAATGATATTATATATGAAATTATATAGAAATTATAATATTCTTGTGTATCATTATCTTTTAATTCCATTAAAATATGAAATAGAAATGATAGTAGTGTTTATGCATACGTACGGCTTACCGTCTCCATGAACGGTGCATTTCATTTATTATCATGAAATGATATGTAATATTATAAATAAATATTTATACTATATATTATATATAAATAATGAATATTTTTCTTGAGATAATGGACTTTTGACCACATGGACAACTTTTAAATATAAGGTGTTCATTTTTGACATAGGTACCAAATATCGACAAAACGACCGTTATTAACTTAAATGATTGCATAATGTTTATAACAAGGTAATAAGTGATATAAAAGGAATAATAAACTTGGAAAAGTTTCTTATTCAAGTATAAATGAACTTTTGCTAATTAATCTTGAAGAACACAGAACATACAAGTCAAGTCGGACAGCAGGTAAGGGGTTTCTTATCTCACTTTTAATTCCGTGAGATTTTCATTGTTCGCCACTAATTTATTTCATGTGATATGTTTTGTACTATCATTAGATATATATTATCATGAATCTATTTATATTCATGCTATTATATGAATAATTTGGTGGTTATTAACTTTTTTTCATACAACTCGATTGATTATAATGTGGTAAGTGAATTTCATCTCACTTTTTAATCCCGCAAGATTCATACTATATTTCCACTATTTCCATTTATGTGGTGTATGTAATATACAAATTGTATTCATTCTATAATATATATAAATTAATGTGTATTTAAATCATTATTTTATGATCCTTCTTTCAGGGGTTGTATGTTTCGTATGTTAGCAAATCGGTAAGGGAAATTTTTAACCCAATTTCTATTCCTTGGGTTAATCTTCTAATTCTTAATTATGTCATGCTATGATAATGAGTGGAATCACGATGAATTTATTTATGTTTTAATTTACACTTCCCTTTGTTTGGATATACTTTTGATAAACTTTAACACTCCATTGATAAATTCTCAAGTCATCGATATGAACTTAATAAGAGTGATTTTAACTCAATTTTTATTCATTGAGTAAACATCCAAGTCATTGGTTTTGTCTTAAAAAGAATATGTGTAAATGTTCTCTGATTGATTTACACTGAATATCCAATAAAATTGATATTATTTATATTTTTCACACATTATTATGTAATTGATTTATCCGTAATCTAAGGATACAGTTTTTAGCATGGATTTCGTTTCAATTGACATTAAATTGAGAATTCATTGTTATTATGCACTAATTCACTACTATATTAGGCAAATACTATCCTTTATAATATTATATAATTAATCTCTTTATTATCATGATATTAAAAAGTTTGTATTCAATTTTATTTCTCAGTTATTTTTATTCAATAGTCTCTAATTTTGTTAAAAAACATGAACAAAAATATCGTTTTAAATGTTTTAAATATTTTTTATCTAAATCATTATCATTAATATCCATGTTTCAATAAAATAGTTTTAAGTATTTTTTATATAGACATTAATGTTTTTAAATTATAATTTTTTGAAAAGTTTTAAAGTGGTATGGGACACTTTGATTCAAAAAACCCTTTTATTAAATGTTTTAATTTTTTTGAAAATGGTTTGATAAAGCGTTGATTATGTCAATATCTTGAAAAGATATATTGTGATTGTAATGTGGATATCTTATCTTTATTTTATGCTTGTTTTATGTTTTATGAATATGTTATTGTTATTGTTCATTGTTTGCATATATGGGTGGTTCTATGATAAACCTAGGGCAGGTGAGCCCAAGATTTTCCTCCAATGCATTGGGTAATGTGACAGAGGTAAATGTGATGTTTATCGTATGAGATTTAAGGAATATACAGTGATGGGTATTCCAAGTGTAACTCCCTACAAATTTTGGATAGCTACATTGTATGTTTGATATGTATTATATAGTTTACTATTATTATTTATTATTTTTATGTGTTATACATAAATTATATATTTTCATGAGGTATGTTATGATAGAAAATTATGGTTTCTTTGATTTGTATTTATTAATGGGCTAGGTTTTTAATTCCTTATTTTATATCCATTACTGAGATTTTTTATGCTCATCCCATGTTTTTGAAATGTTTTTCACAGGGTATAAGGAAGGGTAAGTGAAAGGAAGTATTAAAGATGATTTATATCATGACAAGAACTCTTGTTTTATTTACTGTGTTTTATTTTTTTGAAACATTGGATAGAGTATAAATGTTTACATTGTAATTTTTGAGATGTAATGTAAAAGTTATGGCCTAATTCTCTATAACTCTAAACCTGAAGAGATCCTCAATTTGAATTCTTTATGTTACTCAAGATTATGTAATGTTTAAGGTTGAGTCCTTATAAATATATAGATAAATTACTTTTCCATCTTTGTGGACATGTAATATAAATTTAAATCTAAGGGAGTGATGTTTTTTAACATTTTGTCATTAAATATTTTAATGGTAATTTATTTCTATAGGTATCAATTAAAAAAAACTATTTCAATAAAAACTCTATATGTGTAAAAAAAATTTACAGAAAAATAGTTTTTTTATAAAATTATGGTCTTATAAGTTAATGTTATCATGTATTTATAAGATTTACTTTTTGTCGACAAGATAAATATTAAATGAGTTATTATTCATATTAACAATAAATAAAGAGGAAATATCTACCATATTTGAAAAAGCTAATCTAAAATATGGAATCCATTTTATAACTTTTTAGTACATTAAGTAGTAGAATTTAATTTTAAAATAAGCATAAATCAGGTGATGAATTGTTTTTTCAAAAATATACATTTAAATATATTAAACGCTATTTCATTAATATTAAATTACTATCTAATATATTATAAAATTTTAAAAAAATTTATTAAATTTATAATATATAAATTACATTAAAATCATAAAAATTTAATTTTTAAATTTTTTAAGTTAAACACATTTGGGAACATTAAAACTATTTCCAAGAGAAATGATTATTTTTCATTCAAATTATTTTAATTTTATTTATAAATAATTATTAACCATTGATTTTTTTTATACATATATAATCCATAAATATTTCAAAATATCTTTATAAATATTTCTATCAACCAATCTGATGGTTGTGTGTTAAATATAACCTAATATTTTTGAATAATATGACATTATTCATTAAAACAGAGTGTTGTGTATAACAAAAGCAATCTAAGAAATAAATATATTGGAAAAAGAGTTATTTCCTCATATATTTGGATCATTTAAATATTAGATATCAAATTTTAAAATATTATATAAAATATAAGTTTTAAATTTATTTGTATAAACCTATTATCTATATTATTCATAATTTGATTAACATCCACAACTAAAACACCATGTTGTACTCAATTAAGAAAGGTATGTCTCCTAAATCCTACCTTCCAAGGAAAATTTATTTGAGATAGGCCATCATGATATAAAGTCCCATATATAGGAGTCATTACACTAATCAATCCCATGAATAAACAATTATCCACCAATAATATCTAAATAATAATAAATTGAAACCAAATCCAATCTTAATTCAACTTAATACATAATCCAAAAAAATCCAAAAAAAATATCCTGAGGCAACTACTATGGCAGAAACTACAAAAAATCATCTGATAACACATCAAGAGAAAGTAATTTCTTACTCAATCACAAAATTCATTATATATACTATTAATATAAATAATATATATAATATTTGTAAGTTGGATACCCCTAAAAACCACTCTTGAAAATACTAAGGAGGCATATTAATTCCTCAATGAATAAATAATGAAACCAAGTACTTTCCTACAATAGAATATCTATCATTCCCATCATCACAAAGGTTAACTCATGCAAATCCGTACTCTCATAACCTAATAAATACTATAAATTAAACAATATTGGGGATTAAAATAATATGTTTTATCTATTTAAATTTATCATAGTTTTTTAAAAAAAATCTAAAATATGTTAGTTGAAAAAATTGTAGTTTTATTTCGATAAATTATTTTTCAATAAAATAAATATTTTTAATAAAAAGATAAATTTCATGATTTTTGAAATTTAATTTTATCAAAAATGTAATTCTTATTCTGAATAAATGTATGAAATATGATTTGGAGTTAATTTTCTTATTTCTTTAGAAAAAATGATTTCTTTAGTGAATAAAGAAAATGCTAATAGTTCTGAAATGGTTATTTCTTTTAATAAATTCATGTAATCTCCATGTATACTTTTATTTTTGGGTTTTATTTTATATAAATATATGATAAATTTTTCTAAACATTATGTAAATAATTTATTTTCATTCACCTTATATTTGTGCCTTGTATAAGTTTATTTTTATGCCCAAACCAAATTATTCTAAAAACTATTTTCCTTTTGGTTTTCAGACATATATTTAAATTAATTTCATACACTTATAAAAGTATAATCTTCAATATCAGGTTCCATATTTCGAATCAGGATATTCATAAATTTTAATTAGTTCCATTACATTTTTTATTAGGAATAGTAACCATGGTAAGAATGTTCCACCATGGTGAAAGGTAAATCAGATGAATTAATGTACAAAATAAGTGATAAGGTGATAAAATATTAATTTATATATTAATTTATCGTGTTTTTAACCTTTTTTCCTTATATTATTTGGTTTATTGTTTGGGGTCCACATTTATAGAATTTATAAATTATAATTTCTAAAATTTTAGAGAAACTTCACGTTTTCCTCCCCCCTTACTTATGAATGGGAACCTCCACTCATCTCTTACTCATTCCTTTTGAGGTCACTTTATTAACTAATACATACCAAGAAATATTCCAAATATCCTAACCCAGATATTATAGGTCATGAAATTCACAAAAGTTAAATCCTACAAGGCATAAAGAGTAATGAAATGTGATATATTTAAGGACAAGATATATGTCCTAACCGACCTATTTCAAATTTGTTCATTATTATAACTCATTCAAATAAATATCATTCCAATGAAATAATAAAATTTAAATATTAAATATAAATACACTATATTATAATTTTAGTACAATAATTTTTCATCTCTCATTCCATATTATAAGAAATAAAACTATTTCTTTTGTGTATGTTCACACAACTACATAAATAAACTGATACATTTTTCATCAAAAAAAACACCTGAATGAGAAAATTAATTCAGAATATGAATATATATATTTCATATTGAGAAAATATAAATTTATAAAATTAATTTATTACATACCTTCTTACCCATTCTATGGGTGGAAAACTGATAATGTCACTCATCTATATGTGTCAAATCCCACATCAACGAAGTAATGTGATTCATGTTACATTATCACCTTGTAAAGAAACTAAATATGACAGAAATAATAATTAAATATTAAATTTTTATCATCTTTATGATTTAAAAAATTATTATTTACATTATTTGTTTACCAACCATTTGAAAAATCAAAAAGAAATTCAAAAGTATATATGGACTATCGTCTCCATAAAATAATGTTGTTCATTTTTCATTATAGAATTACATGGATGTTTTAAATATTTATAAAATATATAAATATGATAAATATGAAATTTTGATGATTGAACATATATTGTAATGATTACCCATTTGACCACAGTCAACACACATATGGTTTGGGGGTTATAAACGCAACGAACATAGAAGAAATACAACTAGAAGATAACCATTTTAGTAACTAAATAAAACCTGGAAAAATTTAAATCAATGGAATAATCTAAAACGAGTGACCAAGAAAAATATTTTTATTCTTGTAAGAAACTATTTAAATTTCATTATTCATGAGCTAAATAAAATTTGATGATATTTGTGACAAAAGATAAATTAATTTCCATCAAAAATTTGTTTTAAATGTTTTACATTGTATCCTCCATGACGATATTCTATTAAATGCATAAAAAATGTTATTACTTATTATTTAATTTTTGATAAGTTTTATTTTTTACTATAGTTTTCTTTCATTAAAAAATAGAAAAAAAGAATCTTTTTAAATATATTTATATTGAATACATTCAACATTTTTACAAAAGATAGAGGAGAATGCTTTTTATTAATTTATAAGGAATGATCTCATTTTCTCCCATCATTGATGTTATTAATTATCAATATCATGATAAATGATTTTATCATTATTTTTATGAATATATTTTAGTCAATAATTTAGGATCCTTTAGTTGTAAAAAATTTTTCTATTGAAATAAAAAAAATTTATACTCTTTATAAGATAACTGAATGTATTTTTGATGAGTTCAAATGGTTTTTAAATGTTTTTCTAATGAAAATTTTAAATAATTAAAAAATTCTCATGATATGATACTTACTAATAATATATGATAACCAGCGAGGGTAGTATTACTCATAAATTCATTTGTTAATTATTAGTCTTTGAAGCTTAAATGTCATCCTGGTTTTTTATGTATTTCAATGGAATAATATTATTTCAATATTTTTATATTCCTTATTGAGTTTCATTTTCCTAATTAAAATTTTCACATATTCATCATCATATCTAATTTTAATTATCAATTTATTCATGGATATGATTTCATCTTGTTGAATGATTTTAAATGAAGAAGAACTATCTTGAATGTAATAGGGGAATAGACCTAATGATATGTTATTGATGAAAATATTTATATTTTTTTTCAAGTGACAACTTTCTTATATAATTTTTTTACCTACTTCTCAATAAATATATAAATGAATGTCTATATATATAATCATGTGAATATCTTATTATAAATCATGAAATTATGTGTTGAATAAGGTATGAGTTTTTTTAGTTTATATCGGTGCATAGTTTGGATAGCTTAACATATTTAAAACGTGTACAAGAATCATTTAAGAGTATCTAATTTGTGGATATTTTATCATGATATTTAATTTGACTATTCCCATGTTTTTTTATCTAATAGATGTAGATAGAGATGGTTTTCTGGATAAGAAATAAGGAAGATGAAGTGTAATGATTGATAAGGATAATAACATTTTCAATTAACAACCTGGGGTAGTTGGAACTGATTAGTTTGTGAAATTATTGGATCAGTTGATGAACTCAATTAATAGTGGAACCCGTGAAGGGGATAAATTGGATTTTATTAAAATACTAATGCCTATAGAGTATCATTTTAGGAAACTACAACATTCACTAATCAATGGATCTTTATATGCATTAATATATGAAATATGGATCATTTATTGATAAACAGTATTTGAAATTTTGTGATTTATGAAAAATATAAAGGTTACACTTTGCATCTATCTTTTTTATGTTGAAGTCAAATGATTGTGGTCTCTGATTAAAAATTATAAGGAAAAACGATGGGATTGATACCATTGGTTTTGTAGACTATAATGATATATTTTCTGACTTCTAATTTATTGAATATCTTCAGCAAAGAATGGAAATTGATTTTTTAGAGTTTAATATAAAGGAATAATTACCATTGGCATCATATGAGGAATCTATTACAATAGTGTCCAGTTATACACAAAATTATGTTTTTGACCACGACACTAAAATTGATATATTTTACATAGGTCTAAAACAATGTTTATCAATAGTGTTGTACTCTCAGGAATTAAAATGTTATGAGGACGTTCTTCGTTGTGAATATAAAATAAATATGGATTTATTTAGCACTAATTGACATTATTATAACAAAAGTAAGTTTTTATGAAGGTTTAAAGAGGTAGTGAAGATGTCCTAATATGAAATATATAGGTAAACCCACCAAATGATTAAAATGTCATCAAAAACATTATAAATAATATATTGGTGGATCCAAATGTTCTAAATCCTTAGTATACTGGTCCATTTGTGTTGTAAAATTGGTTTAAAGAGTTATAATAATAATAGTAATTGGAAAAATGATATTAAGGAAATAGTGATTTGATTTAGTTGTAACAAGTCGGGAAATTAATCTAATTAATTTCCAATGTATATTAATCCAAGAAAGAATCTTCAAGACAAAATGAAGAAATGTGGGATAATAATTTTGAGTAACTAAAGAATATGGTCAAAAATCTAATGAGAAATTTTATTGTGTAGTACTTGTTTACATTGATTATGCCAATATCTTACCAGACATAGGATCCACACATTCTTTTATTTCTAGGATGTTCACAAATACAATGAAATTAACATCTTAATAAGCGAATCAAAAAAATTGGTAAAAAAAATTAATGTTAGTGCTAAGAATGTAATAATTTATTTAAATAGTCAAAATATCATATATAGAATAGTTTTTTCAAAATAGTTTTTTTCATACCCATTATAGAGTTTTAGGTTATTCTGTGTATGGATTGCCTCATAGTTTATAATGATAAAAGAGGTTATATGGATAAATAATTCGTATTCAACTTTTAGAGTGAGTTTTGATTCATATATAATAATTTTTTCATACATTTAATAACATATCTTAATTATATGAAAAGGATAAAATATATAAGTAAATGTTATAGTGAAGATATTATTAAAACAAATAGACACATTACATTGGTTATGTTCTAATACTAAATGAAAAAATATATATATTTATAGTTGAATTTATTAATTTTATTCTTGACCATGTGGTTTAATTTAATACTGAATTAATTCCAGATTCTTTACTAACTAAAAAAACATCTTATACAATTGATTTATTTGAGTTATAATAAATTAAAAATTATTAATGGGAGTTCCTAGAAATTGTTTTTATCTACCATAATACATATTTAGTGAGTTATACATATATATTTTTCAAAAATAAATCAGCTTCGATGATAATTTTAATTGATTATGGGGTACCCAAAAACATCCCTATTAAGGAAATGTATTTGTTTCATCAAATCAATGACCAAATACATTTACTCCTATGTGCATTATCCCTTTTAATAATTTATCACAGTTCTAGGTATTAGAAGCTAAAGATCATGGAGGAAGAAATTTTTAATAAATAATTCAGAATAAGGAATTGTTATTTTGAGTTTTTGGTTGTACAATTAATTATAAAAAACACACCCACTATATTTTATATTTTACTAAATTGAGTTTCCTTTAAAATTTGAATAACTATTTTAGGTTTGTATTCATGAAATATTATAATCCTAAAAGTTTTTATGGAAAATAGAAACACCAAAGTATTTTTTTATACATTAGAAGAAAATATTTTTTATGAATAATTTCATTTCAATGAATTTTCTCTAAAACAGACATATTTGATTGGGAATGTTATTTCTAATGATGTCATAAATATTGATCTTGGTGAAACAAAAGTTGTGTAAGAGTGGAAAAGGCCAATAAATATCCCTAATATTATAATTTTTCTTGTGTAACTGGGTTACTAGTAATGGTTTCTGGAAAAAATTTCTTGATTACCAATACCACTAATATAGTAATCCCAAAATGTTCTAAATACATCTACATAAAGGAATGTGATGAATTATTTTGTTAATTGAATTGAATGTTGTTCAATTATCAATTGATATTATTTTAATTAATTAATTACAAATTTATTACTAATTCATAATGACTGGTTAATAACATACGCATCGATTCAATAAAAACCATATGGGAATAAATATCCTAAACATTAATATGATCTAGAAAAAGTGGTATTTTATTTAAAAATATTTTGGAAACATAAATATGGCTATAAATGTGAAATATATAATGATATTTAAATTATAATTTTAATATTTAGTCAAAAGATCATGAAATATATTAGATATATTAAATGATTACGAACTATGATTACATAATTTACAATCTTCCAAATAATGAAAACAATGTAGTGAAATCCTAATGTTAAAAAATAATTCTGGATTATATATGATTAATCTAGAACATAAACCCTTATTAAATGATTTAATAAATGTTTTCTCAGAAATTCTCTCTACAAAAACATATTCTGTTTCACATTAGTTATTAATATAGTCATATTTGTCGAAAATAATTATAGAGGATTAAAAAAATTATCTTGGTTTGAGAGAAAGAATAAACTTAGTAATGATGAGTATGATTATTTTTTCCAATGTAAATAAGGATGTTTTTATAATATTTTTAAAGAGGTTGTGTGTGACATGTGATTTATATTAGAAGGAGGAATTTTTATGTTAATCTCAAAAGTCACTTTTGCTAAATTTTCACAATTTTTGATTATTTAATATATTTCTTCATTTTATGAACTAGATAGAAATTATGTTGAATTGTTAATTAAAATATATAGAATCCCCATATATATTATTTCTTAAAATTTTCTGAGATTTACCTCAATTTTTTATAAAGGATTTAAAAAGTCCTTCGATACTAAATTAAATTTCAATAAAGTAGTTCATCCTCAATCAGATAGATAGTTGGAATAAAAAATTCAAACTTTCGATGATATTCTTTGGGATTTCTCTTTCTATTATCATGGAATTTTAGAGAAATGAATTTTATTTTTAGAATTGTAACATAATTTTTTTTCAATCTCATATATAGATGAATCTTTTTGTTTCATTATATAGAAATTGCTAATGAACTTAATCATTTTAGAATGAAGTACATGAAAAGATGTTTTTAGGGCCAGAACTGGTTTATGAAGTGGTATAAAAATTAATTATAATTTTTCATTACATGAGGATATATAAGATAATGAAAAAGAGTTATGTTTACCACATAAGGAAATAATTATATTTTGATAAAGGAGATCATATTTTTTTTATAATGTATATCCTTTCAAAAATGTTTTGTTTTTTGAGAGAAATTGAAATACATGTATGTGATTTATTAGTACATGAAAAATTAAATATATGGAGGTGTTGGTTCCTTATATAGTATTATTAACTCCATTTATATCTTATGTACATTATTTGTTTCCTATTTGTTTTCAAGGAATGTACATTACCCATATGTCCAATTTTTTGAACCTTGAAGTCGTGTACATAGAGAAGAATGTCTCATATGATTAAAATTCAGTTTAGATTTTGTGTCATAGAGAGTAGGTAAAATTAAATAATTTTATTCCCCATGTAGGGTTTTTATTGAGCATTCACATGAGTTACATTGAAACATATTAATCAATGAATACTACGAGTAGAAATTCCATCACATGTTTAAGTAATAAAAAATAAGTATTCATTTTCCTAGGAGTGTAAGAATCACAATACCCAATGAATCCTATAAAAAAT